>CM053785.1:766291456-769103956 GCA_028749045.1 Cupressus sempervirens
AAATGATAATCATAGCTCCATATGACCAAATCAAAGAAAAATGTGGCAAAATTCACAAATCTTAAGATAAAAAAGACCAAGACTCAAGCCACTATCTATTCGAGTTAAGCACAAAACAAGTTCATGCAGAATCATCAGTCATCCAAGCCTCTATAATTGTTTCAAAATACTCATCAAAATGTAGAGACATATTTTTAAATGAAGGGCTAATACACCATAAAATCCCTTACCGTGGATGCCACTCTCAGTTTATGTCTCAACTTACAAACCCTCCTATTTAGGCCCTCATAACTAGGGCTTCCTCAAACTATGCCTTCCCCTAGTCAATCCATAATCAATGATTTTTTAAACAAGAAGGTATCAACTCACCTATTCACCTATTCACTATTTGCAATGTGAAGCTAGGAAAGTTTGTGTATGCTCGAATGATGGCCAACAGTTCCAGTTTAGGGTTGTAGTAGATGGGTTTCCAAATGCTCCAATGGAATGCTCTAGGGATGAATAATTCTGGAAATCCTCAAATTATCCACGAATGATGCTCGACTAGTATGGCACTCAAGTAAAATGCTCAAGTGATGTGCCACTTTTTGTTTTGTCTTTATGTTGCTATGTTGGTTGCAATTGAGACCAACAAAAAATTGAAAGCATTGGCCACAATTGCGAGCAACATGGGCATGTATTAAAGAAAACAAAATTTTCCTTTATATTGACGACCAACCAAGCCATTTAAATTTGTTGGTCAAAATTTAGGGTTAAATGTGCTAGTGCTTAAAATCAAAACAATATACACCTAGTAATATCAAACTTGAAAAGTAAATAAAATAAACAAAAATATATTTATATAAATCACTAAGGCCTCCCCTAGAAGGGTCACTTGACCCATAAAGAGGACTTGACATACTTTACTCCAAGGAAAATAAGCTATCCTACATCACTTAACCATATCCACTCCCACGTGATTAATTTGCAAGTCTCTCACCCTTCTATGTCATCCACCTATGCCATTGGGGTGCACTTAAAAGTAAAAATTAATAAAAGTATACACCAATAATGTCTAGGTGCATGGGACCGACCTCCTACCACATTCATACTCCGTTTGTCATGTCTCCCCAAGGGAATGGAAAAAAAATGTTAGCACTTGGTGCGGGAGTTAGTCATGTGTCTTAGGAGGAAAATTTTTTATGTGGGCCTTAGAAGGTGGCGGCTATGGGTTGCACACCTAGGAAGAAGGAGAGTCCATGTGAATGGACTAGGAAATTAAGACCAAGTAAGTAGGGAGGAGTTTAGATGAATAGTACTTGTCAAGGGATTTTGCACATGAGAGAAGGGCTAGGGGATGGGTTCTTAGGCCATGGGAAGTATGTAGTGCTTAATGTTTAGGAATAGTGTAGGAAGTGAAGGGAAAGTCAATGGGAATAAGATAGTTAGTAATAAGGTTAGTAGATGGGAAGTATGCTAGTTAATAAATTAGAAATCATTAAAAGAATTTGAATTTAGTAAAACTTAGGAAATATAATAGGAATTATTTTATTGAGTTTGGATAGTAAGTTTAAAAGTTAGTTAGGGGTTATGTTAGATAGATAGGAATGCTTTGAGATAGTTGGTGGTTAGGTCATATATGGAAGCTTAGTATTAATAATAATACACTTATGGGTTTATTAATATGTTGTATATATTTAATGATGTATATAGATCTTATATTTAATTTGGTGATGTGCATATGTATTAAAATTTGTTATGAATATTGAAGGAGAAAAATGGCTATTAAGATTATTTGGGATATGATTAATTTTTAAGTAGAATTCATCTAGGTTAGAGTAACTTTTAGAAATCATATTTAGCTATCAATGGTGTAGGAATTAAATGATACATTATATGTTATCTAAATTATTGACCCAATAAATTATCATTGGTGTTTTATATTATACCCTATATCTTGTCAAATGTGGACATACTATATGTTACTTTTCAATAATGATATAGGTAGAACACTAATTGTTGGAAATAAAATGAGATGTAATATTTTAATGAAAATGTTATTAAGGACTAAGAGGAAAATTGTCTAGGTTGTTAGTGGTGAGTAATTCATAATTTAGATATTGAATTGAAATAATGTTTATCATGTGAGGTAGCTAGCCAATGTTCAATATGTCTGATGATCTAACCATGAACCTAACCAAAGTGCATAGCATACTTACATTTACATCTTCAATAAGTGTACCCTTTAACATATCCTTACCATAGAGGCAGAGCTCAAGTCCATACCTAGTTGAATGTCATGACATAACAACTAGTAACCCTAATGCATACTAATATCAAGAGCTTAAAAGAGTTGGTTCCTTTCTTAGCTAACTATGATGTTGTAACAATAAAACTATTTCCCTGATGTCTGATGCCTATTAGAGATGAACCTTCAACCAACCTAGTAAGGATAACTTTGAATAGAGAATTTAAAGCATGTAGAATCCTATAAACACAACTGTTAGATATCCTAGACTTTTTAAAATTCAATCACCAAATTGACAATGTATAGTTCCTTATATGAATTCCTAAGTAATCTTTAAAAAATTTTTTTTTTTTAAATGTAGTTGTGTTTTTACCCTAAAATTTTGGGTATGACATTAATAAAATACTCAGGAGGTAATTTTGTCCATAACGGAGACTAAATTTTCTATTCTATTGGGACAACATGGGTAGCACAAAACTCAAATGTGCACATTGACCTAGAAAACCTGACAGAGTCATATGAGAGATTACTAGCAAATAAAAAAGATTCCTATTTTAGAAGACTAACATTATCCCCATCTAATTTTCAAAGTGATCATAAGAATCCTTATAATTTAATATTTATTTGCAATGGGTTCCGGATATTATATCCTTGCTATCATTTTATTTGGGGCTAGAAAGCAACGAGTAAGTGGGTGCCAACATTCTGGAAATGATTTACAATATTTATTGTCAAGTAGTACCAACACGATATAATTTTATTAGGAACATTATTCATAGCATCCAAGAAAAATTGTTAATGATTAAAAGTGGTTCCAAAAAGACATTTAGATTCAAAACCTACTTGTATTATCTTCTACTATCAAAGCATCATCAAATATTTCAAAGTAACTAGATTAATTTTAATGTTCAAGATCAAGTATACCAGTGGTTAGTTAGTATAAAGATGAGTGATAGTAGAAAGAACTGCAAGGATTTTGTTGACTTCTTCTTGGCACCCGTGTGTCATATAATTACAAACACTTCAATACCTAGATTGCCTGAGTCTTGTAGAAATTGAATTCAACTAGGAAGTCAAATACAATTGGTAGATAAGTACTTCATGGAGGACTACATCATGTTAAGGTTCAATGGTTCAATGGTAGAACCTATAAAATTCCAATACATGTAACACAAAGGGTTTTTGCATTAGAATACGCATGGTAGATAGATAGTGTAGATGTACTATTTTATGGTCAAAAAAAGAAAAGCCATGTTTTTTTCCTTTCCTTTGTCATGTGGAGGGTTCACATTTGATAGATCATCACTCTAAGTGGCACACATGTTTTTAGCAATGTTTTATTTTGATCTTGATTCTTATTGATAGTATGATCCAATAAACATAATTAGTTCAAAGCTTATATAGTATGGGTAAAAACCAACTATGTACATGACAGTATCCTATTGATTGAAATATTTAGATACGTGGATTTTGGGAAGCCATTACAATAGAGATGGAGAAATGCGCCATTGAAAGAAATATCTCATTTTAGGAATTGTTTTCACAAATTAGAGAATTGCACAACCAAAAAAGAAAACTAGATCCCATCAAATCCTATAATTTCTACCAAAAAGTGGATATCCCAAGTAAAATTCCTATTCCAAGAGAAATAAAGACTATCTGTGACCTTTAGGGTTTGACTAAAAGAAAAATTAGAGTTTTGGACAATGAGGAAGGATCTTAGTGAGCCAAAAACCTTTGTAGATTTTGATTCTTTGGACAAGGATAAAATGTTTAGTGAATTGTAGGATGAATAACATCCAAATAAACTAAAACAATTACCTAGGTATGGGTCTAAAGATGATCAGAATGAGTCTTTTGTAGATCCCCAATATACTCTTAGTATAAGTAAAATCTCACTCTTTTCATCATTTGCTATACTCAATAAAGAGAACATAAATACTAATGACAGAGGGGCCAACTTGATACAAAAGATGGGTTATTCAGGTGTTGGTAGGCTGGAACCAAGTGGTGAAGGAATTTGGTTTCCACCTCAAACATCAACTACACCAAAATGTTGAGCTACTTCAGTTCTTGGTGGTGAATCATCTCTATTAGGTTCCTCCATAAGTGGTAGTGTTGTTCCTACTTTTCCTAGTTTTGTCTCACCTTTAATTAAAACTCCACCTTCCATTACTCACATTTCTAGTGGTGTAAAAAGGACATTACAATTGGATATGGGTCAAGTTTAATGAGATAGTGAGAAGAAGAAAAAGGTTGTGCTAATGGTTGTCATTACCAATCCAATGTTCACCTCAATAATTTCCACTAATACAATTCCTTTACTAAAAAAACCTCAAATTAGTCCAAAAACTCCAATAACTAGTTATAGTTGGACATGATTAGGAGTGGATCGAAGTGGAATAATTAAAATTTTGGGCATAGGTGGAACTAGAGACAACTACATTAGTGCAAGTGATATTTCTCTTTCCAAACATCATTTTATGTCTGTAAACCCATATTTTAGTTTCAAAGATTTTGCTACAAGCTTACAATAGACTAAAATCAGCAATAGACAAAATAGAAAGGCATTGAAGAAGGAAGAATTTTTTGTAGCTCATGATGAAGAACATGCATCGACTAGGATGTTGCTATCTTATGACCCAAATAAAAATTGGTGGAGTTCATAGTTTTTGTACCCCCACAAGTAGATAATAATTTGCAAGAGAGCTAGATAGATCCATTGCAATTATAGGTTAGTAACCTATCAATGGATTTATCCAAAGTATGAAATGTGGAAAGAGTCAATCTCATGAAAAAGAAAAATAATGTTGTCTACACTTCATTGTTCAAGTTGGAGAGAGAGAAAAACAAGCTAGAGGAGTTTATTTAAAAGTTAAAAGCAGACCTTGGAAACCAAAAGGCATAGGAGAAAGTAGTGGCTAACAAGTGTAGAGAATTGGAGAAACTGATAAAAGATGTTTCCTTCAAAGAAGCAATTGAACATTAAAATGGAGGAAGTGTTGGAATATTCAAATATGGAAAGAATACTGATGAGGGGGGGGTGCGAATCAAAAGTATTACACTTTATCCAATAAAACTTTTATCTGAAAGTAAATTGCATGCATGTAAATACATTATGAAAATATGAAACTAAAACATGCATCAACAACACATAACACTGGAATTTGGTAACCCAAAAACCCTCCAAAAATAAGAATGTAAAACTAGGGTGGGGATGATACCCACAAAAATTTACTGCAGTAATATTGTTCAACCACTTATGATGATCTGCCCTGTTAAAGGCTTTACATTGTGTCAATAGTGACCTAGTTAAAGGATTTCTAAACACTTAACATGAAGTGTCACCCTGTTAAAGGATTTAATCACCTTTTGATAAGGATCTACAAATAGCTGTTAAGCCAACCTATCTGCATAGGATTTCCTTTCTAATACAATGGTAAGAGAGTATTAGGTATTATAAACCTGATAGTTTGCAATCCTTGATTGCTGAATTCAGGCACTTGTTCTGGCTCTCTCTCTATCTCATTTCAATCCTCTGAGATCTGATTTTTGTTTGTCTCCTTTTCTTTGTTCTGATCAACTAAATATTGAATTGCTGCTCTTACTCTCTATGTCTTCTTTCACTGAATTCCATTATGTATTTTTCTTAACTCTATTCTCCTTCTCTCATCATCATCACAGTGAAAATTTTTTTTCTTCCTTAAAAGGACTTCAAAGACTTAGGGTTAGATATGGATCTACGATCCACATTGAATCTCAATTTCCCACTCAATACTTCCCTTTTTACTGATTGGTTGCATGCCTTTCCAATTTTCCAATTGGCTACATGTAGATTGCATAGGAAATTTAAAAGATTCGTTCTTATCTCTAGATCTTTTGAGATTTATCTTATGTCAGCTACAAAAATGGTTTACATCATAGTTTGTGCAATTACAAACTCTTATGCTAATATCCTGAGTTATTCAGCTCCTGAAGCATTACTGATGCTCGAAACATGCTATTTCCTGGATAGCTCGGCACCTAAGCAAAACTATATCACTTGGCAACTTGTGTTACTCGGCACTTGAATGACTTGGCACTTGATATTACTCGACACTTGATATTACTCGGCACTTGATATTACTCGGCATGTACTCTTTGCTCAACATGTATAGCCTTGTGTTACTCAACACTCGGCACTTGATATTAATCAGCACTTGAATAACTCGACACTTGATATTACTCGACACTTGATATTACTCGGCATGTATAGTGAAAAATGGTTAAGTGTATTGACACTCAGCTGTCAAAATTATTCTTTAAACCAACAGGAAGAACTCAAAATTCTAAAGAAACAATTGGAAGAAAGAAAGAAAAATGAAAAACATAGTGAAGTAAACATGCAGGTAGTAGAAGAACTAAAAAAGGTAAGGGAACAATTTGAAGAAACAAATAAACAAATTGATAAAGAAAAATATTCCATAGTAAGTTTGTTCAAATAGGCGGACTCTGCAGCACAAATAAATAATAAATTAAGTGAGGATTTGGAGAATGAGAGGGAAAATGTAAAATAGTGGGAAGACAAAGAACAAGAAATAAGGAATAAATGTGAAGATGATTTGTCAAAATTATAGGGAGAGCTAAATGAGGTAGATAAAACAATTAGAAATTACAAAAATAGCTTGAATCAATCAATGGACAAAATGAAAAATACAATGAAGGGAATAAAAGAAACCATTTGGGGGGAGATTAAAGTAAACAATGATAAGTTGTGTGATTAGTTTGAATTTTATGAAAGTCTTAATGTTGTTTATAGAAGATTAGAGAGAATTTTAAGAAGAGCATTGATCTTTTTCAGAAGGAGAGCAATGCAAGAAAGAATTTAAAATAAATCAACACAAACAATGACATGTATTTGGAAAGCAAGGGAATTCATGATCACATTAATGCAACACTGTAGTAAAGATATATTATTCAAAAATATTAGAAATTGAGGGAAGAAATGAAGGGCCTTTTTTTTTTGAATCAATCTACAACTACAAATTCAATGCAATTCATTAGAAGGGAAGCTTACCTAAAAGAGTTGGAGAAAAAAATGAGGTCTAAGTGGTCAAGTTTCAAAGAGATAAACCTCCTAAAGGCATTGTGGATTGCATCAAACAATTGGAAAATCTAAGGGCACTATTGGATGATTTCTTGCATTCAAATATGTCTTCCAAATATGAAATTTTGACAAAGTTGTAGGTCATTTACCATAAAATAACAAGCATCCAACTTTTAATAGAAGCAGAATGGGACATCTTAAAAAAGATGGGTGAATAATCTCATAGTTGATCAATCATAGTATGTGAAAGTACCTTTAATCATTGATTCATTTCTATAATGTTGTATTATATACTTTATTTCTATTTGTAATGGTTAGATAGGAGTTTCAAGTTTGTATTTTTTTTCTTGAACAAGATAAATGTAGTAGAATGCAGATGGTAACATGCTAAATAGGCCTCTCAAAGGAAAAAGAGACTTTGATACTAAATTTAATGCTACTCCTCCCATTAGGAAAATTGACCTGAAGCTGTTGTTGCTCCCTTCTTACTATAAAAGGGAATTCAAGGTAATTTTCTATTGTTAAAGTTTATAATTTACTACTATGTAAAATGAACTCATTGAACTATATCAATTATCACATGTCTACAATATTTATAAGTTAATGATAGTCAATATGAGTTACAATTTTCTAATGCTATATTTAAAAAAAATTAATGAAACTCTTCATGCATTGTGTTGGCTCCTGATTTAATAGTTTTGAAAATAACCAAGAAACTAGACAAATGCATCTAAGGCTAGCAAATTCCTATAATAGATACATCTGACTACAGTCTTGGGCCAACTATAAGGCTTGACCCTTCTTCTACTTAAGGCTCTGCTAAACCTAGGCAAGTAGACCTTAGATTCAAATGATACAGTACCAATGCAAAAACATATCCCTGAATCTATTAAGAAGATTTTACCCTTATTTCTCCTAATGACTCATGAAATGACATAGATCTACAGTAGCTAAATGAAAAGCTACGAATCTCATAAGCTGAGTGAGGGTTAATTCTTTTTAGCCCACTACAAAACATGAAATACTAAACTTATTTGAATAAAAGATTTTGTGCAAATGACATTCATATTAGCTTGCATCTAATCTAGTGGTCAGTGCCTTATTCATTGAAACATAGAGTCATTACCAGCAAGATGACCTAACTTGTTTGCATTACAATCAAGTTTATCAATTGAAATCCCCAAATCCCATTCTTATGCAATATCTCCTTCATACACCTAGAAACCCTATCAAAATGATGAAGCATTTACTTAACTCCTTGAGTCAAAAGCAATAACAGATTTAACATACAACTCATCCAAGTTGCCTTAAATCAAATGAACTTTATCCATTTAATCTCAAAGTTAATAGCACATGAAGAATTAGGAGAAAAAATTAGAGAACTTAGATAATTCATGTAAATCCCCTTTTGTATTTGTCTTTGGAAAGACCAAATACACAAACTGGTAACACAAAATGTAACTCAAGATACTTTACATAATCTAGCATCAATTTCTAGTATCTTAGAATGACAAAACATGACATGAGATGAAAATCTACATAGGTGTGGGTGTGTGGTCTTCACTGCTAGAGCTCAGCTCAATAGATAGGAAGCAAAACCATCAACAACCATGGTTTCAATAGTAGAATTGAAACCCTGATGGTATTACCTAGAGCAAATTGCCAACAACCTACAAAAGAGAAGAAGGAAGAAAGATATAGGATGAGGGAATTCTTGGATCTGATCTACAACTATCATCTGTCCACTTGGAAATCAATCTTTTCCAGTTGCAAAACCTCCTTCCTATTTCCACAAATTGATCTGATTTGGTTTCACCATTACTTTGTAACTGATTTGCAAAATATCTCTTACTAAATGATGAAATCCTTTGTTTACCAAAATATTTGATATGCCTTATGAAAATGCTGGTGAAAACCCCATTCAACTAACTTAGAAATGACCCCAACTTCATTTTCGCTATCTTTTACTAATATTTAGGTCATTTCCATGTCATGAAATAGTTCTAAACTTCATTACCTAAATATAGTTGCAAGATAGGAATCTAGAAGAAAACCTCCTGTAGCTTGAACAGACTGCTTCCTATGCAAAAGCTAACTGTAGAATCAGAGAGTTTGTCTTCTCTCAATTATGATGATATATAATATGCCTATATTTGCCTCTCAGAAACTCCCAGAATCTCAATTTGAAAAATATGCCCCCCCTACTAAAAGACTCAGGCATGCAACTTTTGAATTTTCAAAAATTTAAAAAATCTAAAGTCTACACTTTAGGTTTAATCATCCTTCAATTAAAAAAAAATTCCCACGTGCATTCTGAGAAAATAATTTAAAATTATTTTTTACCGTTTGCAAAGTTTCACTCATCCATGGGTCTTGGGTCAAACCCCTATTGACTAGACATGCCACGTGCCCATCTCTTATTCATGGATCATTGCATAGTCATTTGCCATTGGTCACCATGTGGCAGCCTCTGATTGGTCTACTGGGCATTGCTATGTGGCACATTACTATTGGTCTTAGATCTGTCCCCACCACATCACCATGCCTTGTCATCGCTAGGTGGGCCTCGTGCCACATGTCATTTCCCCACATGCTCGTAATACTTAACTAGTGAGCATCTTGAATTTGTGGGTCTACACTAATCATCAGATTGTGACACATGTCAAGATCTTGTGCTTCACATTTGAACTTTCTTGTATGCACCACCTCATCACACACACAGGACCCACTGCCATGTGGCGACATCCCACTTACCCGCTTTGTTTAACTCATGAACATCTTTTTCTTATGAAATTATACCCATTGCAAGATCTAACATGTGGCGTGATCATGTGTATTTGGGTGTTTTAATGCCACATCAGCATGTGCACGTATTTGTCTATAATTTTCACTAGGTCGCCTCCAAGCTGGCCGGCCACAAGCCCCACCATGCAACTTAAGGCTTCCAAAAAGTGCATGTCTTTAAGACAGCTATTAATATGAGTGCTTGGATATAAAAGCATGTTAAAACTCATTCTGACAACACATGTGGGATATTGCATTGTGAGTATTTTGCATATGACCCTGCTCTACGCAACCCATGCAATCTCTTTCTTCTTCTGTTACTCCTAGCCGTAGCACCTATGCTACTCAAGTTTAATATGGGCCAATTCAGCCTCTTCCACTCCATCAGGAAATAATCTCATCTATCTTCCCATCCCTTTTTGAAACCCCTGAGACTTGTTGAGCTTCAATTTGGATGTCACGTTTCCTTTTATTATTTCTCTTTGGCTTGGAAGGTTTTCTTTGCTATTTCTCAGAATGATTTGGATTCGTGATTCCACCTTATACAGATAATTCATGTGGAGTTACACTTTCATGTAGGTGTATAGGTGGATCAAGCCATGGCGTGTGTTTTGTAGGAACCACAATCTCTGGTGGGGTGTCTATAATCCATCCATGATGAAATTTACTATCTACACGAGCCTCCACGCGAAGCCACCATAATAATACATTGCAACCACATCTACCAAGTGACTCGACAAAGGAATCATCTTTCAAAATAGACAAAGGACTCTCTAGAGCTTGGCCATCTTTAGTCTAGTCATCCCAGTCATGAACCCAAGATGGTTTAGCATTGTCTTCCCAAACCAATATTTAATTAAGAGTGAAACCTACCCACTCTAATCTCGTTGGGAACACTGTGGCCCTATCATCAATCAATTTGGCACTCAGCTTAGCATATGGAATTGAATTAAATGTGTGCCAACTAGCTAAATAACCTGAAGAATTATAGGAAAGTTCTTGAATGGGTAAGAGTGGATTGTCTTTTTTAGCTTCATCTACTTCTACTATTTTAAAAAAAGATTCTTGCATGCATAATATCTCTGAGTAACCAAGATGAACCAGAATGCCGACTGAAAGTGCACCCATCCATTTCATAGATTGAATCTCATCAAAAGCTCTAATGCATGAGTATTTTTGTCATTAGCAAACATGACAATACGATCTAGTTTTTGCTCCCTCTTACATGTTGGCTTTTCCTTATTTCGCTTGGTTGTTTTCACGTGAGTTGCTCCTTTTTGTTGTGCAGGGTCTTGTTCCAACATTTCCTTACTATTATCACATGTCTTGTCTTTTTGATGGCACTGACTACCTACAAAAAGCATCCTCTCCTCTTTAGCTTACTGTGGGTTGCCTTTTCCTCAACATGGGCAATTTAATGCTAGTGTGGACTACTCTTTTAATGGCATGAACACCCCTGCTACTACATTCAATGCCCTTTGTCTTTTGTATGGGGCATTTCTTTAACTTCAAACATATTTTCTCACATTGGCTCCCTTTTCTAAGGGTGTGATCTTCTTCTATCTAGCTGCTTATGCTAGGCATGCTTCCTTTCTTTTTGTTTCTTCCTTGACCATGCGTAGATTCCTTATTTATATGCTATGGCTTTCATAGCAATTTGGTGCTCTTTTTATTCATACATCTGGCTCTATCCTCATATAGGGCTTCCTATTTCTTTGCATGCCACTACCCTTTTTAATTTGAATGTGTGAAGAGATAGGAAAGCAGTCCAACACTCAAGGAATGAGGAGCACATGTCCATATTCAATTGGCCTCACATTGATAACCATAGCATTGGGACTATCCAAGATCAGGGCTTTGTCTAGATGATGAACTTTATCTTTGCTCTCTTCAAAATGAAAAAGCACCTCTTCCTTTACTTGTAATTCTATGGTATGCTGTGCCTAGCTCCTTGCTCCCTATTGATACTCTTCAAACGTGTACTTAATCAACATACCAAACTAAGTACCCAATCACCCACATTATTCTGATTGTAAAACTTCATCCCTAAAAAACTCTAGCATTTGAGCAAGGAAATCACTAATTATTGTTGGATTTCTTTGGTAATATTAAGAGAGGAGAAGTCCACAACTACTTTTGTTATTGGAAGCACGGGAGCCCCAATACTGATGCCAAACTTGTTACATTTGCCGAATTCTCTCACAATTATGTCAAATATTCAAAACTTTATTGTCTTACCCAAAACACATAATAATAACTATTATAATCTTTCTATGGAGATTTAAAAAAACCCCAATGTCTTCATTAGTCTAATACCAGTCGAGCCCTACAGTGGGTCAGAGTAAAAAAAAATTTCATTTTTGAGCAACTAAACTGTAGAATTGATCCATTAACCATCTCGAACTGACTAGAATCAAGTCCAATTACTGAACCATCCAATAATGCTCATTTTATCACTTTTCTACAACTAGTCAACTTCATGCTAGGAGGTCCTTTAACTAGCCTTAAAAATTGATCCAAACACCTGACTGGTCTCTAAAAGTCGGCAGACTTATTCTCTATTCTGCATACTTGCACCCTATTAAATCTTGTCTCATGATGAATTTAGGGTCAAAAGATATTCACTGTCAAAGTTGACCTCTTAGAACTGCCTGCAGATAAACATGTCAGAAAACACTAAAACACTTTTGGAATTGGTTTGGAAAACTGGGCAAACTGACACATGGGAAGATGAAAGCTGGGGCGTTGGTTCTCTATCACGAGGTGAATATGGATCTATGATTTGGGCTCATGAAAAATAATAGGGTGCAAATGGCAAGCAGTCAAAGTAGGCTACTCGATTTTTGCAGATTGAAACAATGGCAAAAAAGCAATTTTTGCAAATGGAAATGACCTAGAAAAGTGTGCAAATGGATTCATAAAGATGTGGAAAGTAACAAACTTAAAATATTTTTAGAGTAAAACATAGTGGTACAATCCATTTGACCTCACCTATCATGGACTTTGAGTTATAACATCATGAATAGGGCTTTTGACAAATCTGCATGTGCTGACACCAGTAAAAAGATAGAAATTGTGTTTGGAATCGCATTTGCAAACTGATCAAACGGATTTGTTATTAGTTGAAGCTTGAAAGATAAAAATTCTCTGATGTTTAAAATGTAATGCAAAAGGAATTCTAGCATTTTGATCAACTGGGTCAAAGTTACAAGACGTCAAACATGGCTTCCAAGAATTCTGCACATTTCATATCAGCATGACATTGATAACTGACCAACTTTGAGGTATTCAAAACCTAGTCAAACGGATTCAAAATGACTCAAAATATGAAACATAGGTTCTCAGGCATGGAAACTAGATATTCCCAAAGTGGCAGGTCATGACACAATTCTGGGTGCGAGATATTCAATGACAAACATAGCTTCCTGTTGCTGTTTGACATGGTGAAAAATGCAGATTTGAAATTTGCTCAAAACAGGACTTCACAAAAAGGCTCAGAATGTCAAATTAGCTTCATGAAACACTTAGACAAGTTGAATGGAAGGTGCTAGAAGCATTGAACACCTCTTAAGCCTCAAACTGACAGCCGGGTACATGTGCAATCAAAAAGCATTTATAGGGCTCAATTTTCTCAAAGGTACTCAAAATTGACCTTGCAATTTTTAGTCCCATCACATTGTATATAATGAAACTCTTATGTTTAAGTCTTCACATGAGGCAAACATAAATAGTGAATCAGTGACTGTTGATATGTCACTATTGTACTACCACCAATACCATTTAGAATTGATTATTGCAAATAGAAATTACAATAATGTGATTCATGTATACCACTATAATAAATATATCATATGAATTGCTATATTTTTAAAAAAATAATGAAAATCTCAAACAATAAAATTGATAATGAATAATAATTATAAAAGAATATTTGCATTCAATATCATCAAGTTATCAAGTTGCAATCACAATTCTTAATAATCATGCACATTTGGTATGCATGATTAGTAAAAAAGGGAGTGTAGTAATAAGTTTAATTACAAATAAATACCTACGGCTTGCTATTTCTAAGTGCTAAATTAGATCAAGTTTCCACATCCTCTCATCCTTGACATCTTCAGGGTCAGAATCTTCAAATTCCTTGCTATAAACTAACTCATAGTTTTTGTCATTATGCTCATATTTTCCTTTATTAGTCCCTATTTTATCTTCACTTTGAGTCTACATATTAAGCTCATAAGTAGCACTACTAGTCCCTCCACTTCCACTTCCACTACCAACACTAGTACATGAGTTAGTGCTAGTGGCATTCTTCTTAGCACTACCAATCTCAATTTAGTTAGAAATATTTCCCAACCCTCTTCTTTGACATTTCTTCCTCCCTATTTTCATTTCCCTATCACAAGGAAAAGTATGGGCGTCATACCTAGAATCGTACATCCTCAAGTAAGTATCCAAATTCTTATCTAATTTTTTTCTTACATTTGACTTTATGAATCCCAAAGCATTGAAAACTCTCTCATCCTCCACTAAACCCAATATCATGGTGAGACATAATTTAATAAGCTTGAAATATTCTTGTTAGAATATGAAGTCCACCAATATAATTGAGAGGGTGGGGTGAATCAGTTATCCAACTATTATGATAATTATCAACCTTTTTAAACCTTAACCATATGAGCAATATAATCAACAACCATAATAAGATAATCATACATTATAACACCAGATATGTTGACTAGGGAAACACTTGATTAGAGGGAAAACCCAGTTGGGATGGTACCCACAAGATGATGTACTAACATAATTAGTCCTTGTTAGAGGATGGACCCTATTAGGATTCTATGAAAACATTCAATACATATCAATACTTGTTAAGAGACTTTGAAATTTTATTAGGAGATTCCAATTCTATTAGGAGTTGTGCCAACCCTAATAGGAGTTGTAGAAGGTAGATGGATCCACTGTCCAAACAACTTCAGGGGCAAGACCAATGAACCCACTATCCAAATGATCTTTGTATTATCCCTCATAGAATAATAGAATTAAACTATACTTCTCCTTCCTCTTCCTTTATCTTGTCAACCAAACTTCTCTACTCCTTCTGATCTTGATACCATATCACTAACTTCACATCCAATAATCCCTTTTATCACTTGCATTTTCCAAACACTCTGCTCTTTTTCACACTCACTTGATCACTTTGCATCACACACACTTTTACAACCAAGGAAAATACTTTCCTTTATACCAAGTTCTCAAAAAAATTCCTTAAGTCATCCTTGAGTCTTTCCCAATTTATTATAAAGGACCATAATAAGATAATTAATTATTTCAAAACTACAAAACACTATCAACTCATAATCTATTCAACTTCACACACGTGTAACTCCAATACTTGCACACTCACTAAAATCATCATCAAACTATCCTTCATCTTTGTATGGCTTCACATATCCTAATTCTATCTCTGTTAGGAGGTAAAATCCAATGATTAGAAATTTCTTATTGGATACTCTATCTCTATACCGCTCTCTATAAATCAAGTATATCTTTTATCCATCTTTGACTTATGTTATGCACACTTAACCTCATCATCAAGACATAGTGTATAATATGTCCTTAGCCACATGTCACCTAAACATAAAATTATGTCCATACAAAAAATATCTATGCCTGCTACTTTGCCAGTCTTCATAGAAACCATACTATGTTATCATCAATGACAAACACAATCATGAATACAAAAAGTTAATTATGCTACATGATCACCAATGCTTAGGATATTCCTCCAAAGGAATACCATCAACATTCATGCTATAAATCTCCCCCTTTGGTATTGATGGCAACATAGATGAAAATGATCTAGGTTCCAAAAATACCAAACAATACTCTATTGTTGCTACTATTATCATCTTTTCAAGTCCTCTTCATTAATAAAATATGAAATCCTCTACAACACTTCTCTATTCTACAAATCTTAGGATTGACATTAGTTTTTCACATGCTAGACAACTCTCAACTTCTCACCCATACATCAATATGTACTTATATTCCCCTTTAGGCATTAATAACTTTTCACGTTGTGTATCCCCCTCATAGAGATATTTCTTCTCCTTACATAAATCTTTCTAAATTTTTCTAATAAAGTAGAGATGGTTTTCATACACATCTCTCCCATTGACATTAATGACAAAGGCATGATTATGTCAATCATCTTCTCTAAGTCTTCAACCTGCTCAAGTGTTCAAAGACACTATTCAAGACCAATTACAAAGAGTCCTTAGTGACTCTACTAATCACAAATACTCCCCCATATAGGAAGCATCAATTTGCAGTCCAGTCAAATAATAGTGCTCTATACCACTATACTAATGTATTCTCTACATCAACTACTCTAAAGTAGGTAGGGCCATAACTCTAAGCATACCACTCAAGTACTCAAATACATCTTTAGGCAAGGGCTTCATAAATGTATCTGCAATATGATCTTTAGTACTAAAATACTCTAGTATGATCTCTTTCTCTACAACCTTCTCTCTCAAACCATGATACTTAATAGATATATGCTTAGCCTTAGAATTCAATACATAATTCTTAGACATACTCAATGTAATTGTGTTATCACAATGTATGATAATATGCTCTAAAAATTCTATACCAATGCCCTTCAACATCTACTTCATCCACATGATCTAATTACAATTATTTTCTACTGCTACATACTTTTCTTCAATTGTACTCTATAAAATACAATCTTGTTTCTTGCTTAACCAAGAAACCAATCTTCATCCAAGAAAAAATGTTCCACCACTGGTGATTTTTCTGTCATCCATACCGCTTGCTCAATCCGCATCAGTATAAGCACATAAAGTGAAGTCGCTTGATCTATCATACCATATCTAATAATTAGACATTCCCTTAAAATACCTAAATATCTTCTTTATTTCTGCATTAGGATACTCCTTAGGATCATCTTGAAATCTAGCTACAATCCTAACTACATTTGCTATATCTAGTATAATGTGAGTTAGATATTGCAAACCTCTAATCATCGATTTGTACTTCTTCTCAATTATAGGTGTCTCATCCTTGATAGATAACTTGTGACCAATTATCATTGGTGTACCAATAAGATTACAACTTTCCAAGAAAAATATTTTCAACAAGTATTTCAAATACTTCGCTAGTGATATGAAAATTCCATAATAATTTTGCACAATCTACAGACCTAGAAATAAATTCTTCTCACCAATCGTGCTCATCTCAAACTCATTCTTCAACAAACTTATCACTTTCTTCATCATTGCCTCCAAAGATTATGTCATCAAGAAATATTACTATTATCACCAAACCATTTTCAATTTCTTTCCAGTGCAAGTTACTATCTGATGTACCTTTAGAAAACCCAAGGTTTGGTAAATACTTGTCCAACCTTGTATACCAGGTTCTAGGTTCTTGCTTTAGACCATATAGAGATTTCTTCAATCCACATATGACATTCTTGTCTTTTTTTAAATAAAATCCTTCAAGATGCTCATTATAAACCTCATGTTCAAGTTCTCCATTCAAGAAGGCTAATTTGACATCCATTTGATACACTTTGAACTTCTTATTTTCTGCATATGCCAAAAACATTCTCATTGCTTCCATTCTAGCTACAGAGGCATATATTTCCTCATAATATATTCCTTCTTACTGTGAATAACCTTTTCATAGCAATCTAGATTTGTTTCTTACAACTTCATCTTGTTCATTCATCTTATTTTTGAATACCCATTTAGTTCCTATAACATTCTTGTCTTTAGGCCTAAAAACCAATTCCCATGTTTCATTTGATGGGCCTCTAAAAGGCGATTATTTTAAGATCTTTTCATCTTGTTTTTAAATAGTTATCTTGCAGAAATAATCATGAATTTATGGTTTTAAGAATGTGAACTTATGTTTTTACGTATATGCTATATATATGTTAAGACATGAAGTAGAAGTATGGATAGTTCAAATATGCTATATTTTCTCAAATCTATGGTAAACAATGGTATAATGAAGTGATGTCAAGCATGCTGATAAATGTTTCCCCATTCATGTTATGTCTTGGGTAGTTTTCCTCCTATAGCCATAGGATTTTCAAGAGTGGTAATTTGAACTTTACACCTTTTCTAATATTGATGATGAAATAAATACATGTATGTGGAAATTGTGTGCACATTGAATTCTTTTTAGGTACTTTCCATGAATATTCAAGGGTCAACACCTTAGTGTTAAAGTCAGAGCCAATCAAATTGTTGAATCATTGCAAGTGGAGCAAGTCATTATATGCTTTCCATTGGAACAATGCATAAATGTAGCTTCTACAACCTACTATATTCTTGGAGGATTTATTCATGGTTAATGGCAATTTTGTTTCAAAATTTATGAGTTTGTAATTGACCCTCATTAATGGAGTGATCATAGAGTTAGGAAGTACCTGTAGTTTCCTTTAAATAATGTCTATTGTATCTTTAAGTGTAGTTTTTGGGAAGATTAAGATAAATTGATTTTCATAGCAGCAGAGTGTGATTCAGTTTTTAATCAAGTGTAATTTCTTCACCATGAATGAATAGAATGAGGAGTTCAAGTTTATTTCTCTTATCTTGATTGTCTTTTCTGTTCACTCATCCAAGGGGGCCCACTTGGAGAGTGAACTATTCCATTAGAATAGATTTCATTTCCTTGTTAGTTTACTTACAAGATAGAATTTAATTGCTCCTACAACCATTGGTAGTAGAATCAATAAATTGTTCCTGCAATGTAGGTGAATAGATAGCTTCACTATTGTAGCATTAATTTAAATCTTTGAGTTAAGTTGTTGTTTTAGTTGCTAGCATAAAATTCCTTCAGCATTTATTTCACTTTATTTGTAATGATTTGAAGGAGAATTAGATCATAGACATCACAATCATCCTCTCAAGTTTATGGTCCTAGATTGACAAATTAAATGAAGTCAATGTACTATTTTAAGTAAAACACATGGTGCTGTCTAACCATGGAATCACTACAAAAGGATGTTTAAACCTTTTTTTATTAAGGTATGAAGTTGACATCACATTTTTTGCACTATTGCTAGGGAGGTGTCAATCTAGTTCAACACTGAAGTCATTATGTTAGTCTAAATTTGACATTAATTTACATGCATAGAAGAAGATACCTCCTTGGGAGATTTCTTCCCCATAATATTTAGGAAGACATTTTTAATCGTAATCTTGAAGAACCTCACAACAAGAAAAAAAGAGAGGAAGAACCTTTTGAAAATCCATTCGCTGCTTCTCAAAAATGAATACCCTCATCCTTTGATGAATCCTTGCATTTGAATAATCTCTTTACTAAACCTGAATACCAAGATAATCTACTTGGCCTTGTTATCTATCAAACACCACCACTAGGTCCTCCTCTAAGAATGACTCAACCTTAACCTACATTTCCCTTTCCTATCCCTCTTCAGCAAGGTAGTTAAAAACTTGAAGAACATACATTCTACTGCACTTCCCAAGTTCTATGGCCTAATTACTAAAGACCTTGAAACCTTCCTCTTTGAGTTTGATATCCTTTGTAGAAGTTATGACTATACAAATGATGCTCACAAGCTAAAGTTATTACCATCCACTTTAAAGGAAGTTACTTTGAGATAGTTCATGGGGTTAGGTGCTAACACTATAGCAAATTGGCCTGCAATGAGAAATTTGTTTCTCGCAAAGTACAAAGAATACTATAGAGGTTGAGATTTAAAAGGGGATGACATTTTCAAATGTCCCAAAATGATGATAAAACCTTGGAAGACTATGTTTCATGTTTCATGTTCAACTTATAGCATAATACTCAACATCAACTAAATGAAGAATCAAAGAAACACCTTTTCTTGAGAGGTGTAAATGATGGGAGTATTAAAGCTCTAGATTTAATGGTAGGAGGAGATATCAATTAGAAAAATTGGACCAATCTATAGAATATATGTCTAATTTATTCTAGAGCCATTGTGAAGAAAGGTAGGGGACTTAGAGATCTACCACATAAGTCAAATGGAAATTCAAGATTATCAAAGATGAAACTATCTAATTTACTATCAAATTTCAAATAAGACATCATTAATGATGTATCCACTTAGTTGGATACAATGTATGCTAGAAGGAAGAAGGATGAAGCTAATTCCATGTTAGCTAAATTTTTTCCACACTGTAGGGAAAAGAAAAGGCATTGTAGATGCAAGTCTGTTGTAAGCCTGGAAAAACAATCGATTCCTACTGAGTTTAAAGCCATTGATGAAAATGGAGAGGTTCTCTACATTTCTTAATGAAGACCATGGGCTTAATGACAAGTTATGCCACAAGATGCTCTTCAAAGTTATATTAGTAATAATTAGTGGAAAAATACTAGTTTTAGTGGAAATAATAATTAGCAACAACCCCAACAAGGTTAGCAACAACCTCAACAAGGTTTGCAGCAACCTTATAAGGGTTGGAAAAAACCTCAAAATTGGAATACCCAATCTAGTTAGCAAGCCTTAATGCCACCACCTCAGTGGCAAGCCCTAATGTTCCTCCTAGGAAGACTTAGCTACTAGTTTAGTCTAATTCTAATCCCAAAAATACCAAATAGCCAACACAACAACAAAGCTATGCTATTTCCCTAAATGATATCCACTTAAGGTTAGGCAACTCTTCCTTCAACCCAAAAGCCTATAATAACTAAATTTAAGGATTCCCTAACTAAACAAGTAGATGTGTTGAATCCACAGACCTCTCCTGTATCCAAAGAACCTCCATTTCCTTATAGGTTGATGGAATAAGGCCAGCCTATAGAAAACCATGCAGTAATTAATTTTATCAATCAACTCAAGAAAATGAAAGTACAATTACCATTACTTGATGCTATCAAAGAAGCCCCTACCTATACTATAGCTATCAAGGAAGCATGTATCAAACAACCAAGACCAAAGAAGAAGGATCCAAAAACTAGTCATGTCTTAGGATATTTATCTGATTTAATTTTGGGAAAATTAACTATAACTAAATATTCTGACCATGGGAGTTCTATGGTTACTGTCACCATTCATAAGATGCAAGTTCAAAATTCTTTATTTTACTTAGGAGTATCTATAAATCTCATGAGAAAGGATGTATTGCCTTGATTGTGTATCATTGGTCTTAGAGAAATAGCAACCATACTTTAGCTTATTGATAGTTCTACTATCAAACTAGATGGGATGATAAAATATGTCATAGTCACCATTAATTCTTGGGAGTATCCATAGAATTTGTTATCATTTACCCAAAGGTTGACATGGGAGGATATCCTTTAATTTTAGGATGACCATGGTTGACCACTGCAGACTCCTATATAGCTTTCTAGTTTGGTAAAATGACAATATCCAATGTTATCCATACTAAGAACCTGACCTTATACTCACATGCTTAGCCATTGCTATTAGATGACCATGTAATCTATCTAGACTTGGGTGATGAATATCTAGAGGAAAATTCCATCCATCAACTAATGATGGTAGGTTGAGAGTCATTTGTAGCCTCTTGAGAAGAAGATGAGATCATTTCATCCATTATCATGAATGAATATAGAGTAGAAGCTCAAGTGTATCCTCAAGAAGAATGTGTCCTAGAAACCATATTAACACCTTTGAACATACCCCAACATTTAGAAGTGTCCCAATTCCTTCACTCCTTATTACCTCATGAGATGGATTCTTCTCCCATTGCATAATGATTCATGACATACAAGGTTATTAAAATGAAAGTTGGTCCAAAAAAGGAGTTGAATGTAAACAATGCCTTATCACCTTCCCACCAAAAAATTACGTTGTAGTTACTACACAAAAATTAAAAAGAGTTTTCTTGGGACTACATGGACATGAAAGGAGTAGACCCTATACTTTGTATTCATAAGATTTACATCAATCCTAATTTTAAACTTGTTCGACAGCCTCAGAGGAGAGTTAACTCTTTTTTGAAAGATATAGTTAAAAATGTATTTTAGAAATTATTGAGTGCTAGTTTTATCTACCCCATCTCTGATAGATAATGGGTTTCACCCTTGGTTATTGTACCAAAGAAGGGAGGAAAATGAAGAGTTTGTGTGGATTATAGGGAGCTCAATTCAGCCTCTAAGAAAGACCACTTTCCCTAACCATTTATAGACCAAATTCTTGACAACCTAGCTAGCAAGAAATAATTCTATTTTTTGGATGGTTTTAGTGGTTACAATTAGATACAAATAGCTCCAGAGGATCAAGAAAAAATAACCTTCACATGCCCATGGGGTACTTTTTCTTACTTAGTCTTTTTCTTTGGCCTAGGTAATGCCCCAACCACATTCCAATGAGTTGTCATAAGTATCTTTTTAGATATATCTACTAACTGTATGGAGATTTACATGGATGATTTTATTATTTATGGGATTAATTTTGAGGAGGCAAAAGCTAACTTAGAGATAGTACCCAAGAGATTCCAAGGCTATAACCTTTCCCTAAATAGTGAAAAATGTTTTATGATGATGGAAGGAGTAGTACTAGGTCATTTCATTTCATCCAAAGACATTCAAGTAGATCCTACCAAGATTGAAGTCATTAGTACCTTACCTATGCCAGAGAAGAAAAAGGATGTTTGAATTTTCCTACAAGATAGATATTATAGAAGATTCATCAAGAATTTTAGTCAACTTGCAACACCCCTTTATAACTTTTAAAAAAAAGATTCTAAATTTTCCCAAGACTTTGCATATTTTGCATCTTTCCTATAGCTTAAATAAGTTCTCACCACAACACCAGTTTTAAGAATACCTACTTGAGGACTACCTTACCACATCCATACAGATGCATCCGACTATGCTATAGGTGTAGTGCTAGGCCAAAAGGTAGACTCAGTTGAATATTCAATTTATTTCGTTATTAAAAATGTGCAAGGTGCAGAGTTTAACTACACAATTGCTAAAAAGGAGTTGCTTGCATTTATTTATGCACTAAATAAGTTCAGGTGCTACATTACTAGATATGAAATATTTGTTCATACTGATCACATTTCTATAAAGCGCCTAATGAATAAGCCTGCAATATCTAGAAGATCAACTTACTGGTTGTTACTTATGCATGAATTTGATATCACCATAATAGATAAAATCAACAAGGCCAATGTGGTAGTTGATTTTCTCTCTCAATTGCATGTTCTTGATGATCTTGCAACCATTGATGATAATTTTCTAGGTGAACACATTTTCTTGTTGGCAGCACAAAATCCATGGTATGTAGATATTGCAAATTACCTAACCACAAGAAAGATGTTAGTCACTTCTTTGCCAAAGAAAGGAAGTTACTCTATGAAAATAGATTTACTTATTCTTGGATTGCTAGATTTATGTTTTATACTAGCCCTAATCAAGTAATGTGTTGGTGTATAAGACAAGATGAAACATATGATATCTTGACGTCATGCCATAATGAACCCTATAGAGGCCATTTTGCAGGAAAAAAAGACAACCTTTAAAATCTTGAAAACTAGGTACTATTGGCCAAGTTTACAAAAAGATGCAGCTAGATACACCAAGAAATGTGATAAGTGTCAATGTATGGGAAGACCCACTAAATTAGCTAAAATGCCTATGTAACCTCAAGTAGTTGTTGTACCCTTTGATAAATGTAGGATTGACTTTGTAGGGCCCATTGAACCCTCTTCACAAAGTAAATCCTATATCTTAATTTGCATTGATCATGTAACTAAGTAGGTAGAGGCCAAATCCATGAAACACCCAAGGGATAACAATGTTACAAGGTTCTTGTATAAATCCATCTTTACATGATATGGAGTGCCCAGGGAGTTGACATTCGACCAAGGAGCTTAGTTTACATATAATCTAATAGTTGCTCTCATGGAAGAATATACTATTGGGCATGGTAAATCATCACCTTACCACCCACAAGCTGATGGCCAAGTAGAAGTTACCAATAGGGAGTTGGAGGCCATTCTCACCAAAATAATAGCACTTCATAGGAAGGATTGGGCTAAACACCTTCCTGAAGCTCTTTGGGCTTATAGAACTACCTAGAAATCTATAATAGGTTTTACTCCTTTTGTGCTCATCTATGGTAGGTCAGCTATAATGCCTATCAAGTTTGAATATAAAAAATTGAGGACCACTTTGGAGCTCAGTATGGAACTTTCTATTGCATAAAAAGACCAAATCTAAAGATTAAATGGCCTTGATGAATGGCACAAATTTGCATTAAATAACACCAAACTCATCCAACATCAAAAAAAAAATGGCATGATAAGTTTATCAAAAATAAAGTGTTTGTTGTAGGAGATTGTGCCCTTCTTTATGATTCCAAGTATCAACATGATCCTGGAAAGTTTCAAACTTGCTAGTTAGGACTATATGAAATTGTTTTTGTATTTCTAAATGGAGTGGTCCAATTGTATACTATTGATCCTATTTGATTCAAGGTATTTGTCAATGGGAATTACCTCAATCTCTAAAATGAACTAGTAAGTCATGAGGAGTTCCTATAGTAGTCTCAACATAATGAATATATCCTCATTCCTGCAGCTAAGTAATCTGGGTCCTCTACCATGATTGCTACCACATCTTGATTTCATTCAAGCTTTCCATAATAAACACTTTCTTCTTGAAAGTACTTTTCTATCTTGAATTTCATCTCACCTTCTCTCTTTTCCATCCTTCCACTCCATTACATCACTCCATCACTTTTGATGATTTTTTTCAGAACTCTTTCCTGTAGTGCCTACTAGGTACATGCCACATACTCTTACATATATTTTATTTTACTCACTCTTTATTCAAAAATTTTTGTTGTTTAAATTTATTCCTCTTACATATCTTGGTCTGGTGGGACCCATGCCTAAACTCATTTGGGGGTGAGGGAGAATATTCATTTTTCAAAAATTTCAAATTGCATGTAAACTTTAAAAGCTATTGTCTTATGAGATGTCTATCATTCTCAGATTGATAACCTGTCCTTTTGTGATTGCATTATTAAGGGAGTTAGGGACATTAAATTTTAGCTTAACTTTTAATGATAATTGACAACATGTTCAGGGTGATAGACCTGTACATGAGTGAAAATTACGAGACTAGATCTAAGGAAGGATATCATGAGATTGCATGCATTAAAAATTGTTATGAATCACAAAGTGATAGTACACCATTTTCTTTGTCTAGTTCCATAATATTGCAAATTCTATTAACTCACAATTGTTGAAACTTTTAAAATGCTACGATTTTTCCAAAAATTTTCTATGAAGTAACAATAGGTGGAGGTCTCTAGAGCTATGAACCAATTGATCATAGGGTTTTGTTGGGTAACATGGCTAGTTGTGAGATCTCAAGAAGAGGATGGTTAAATTTGTTGGAATTACAATAGGAAAGGTAAACTGCTATGCAGGGGGTGGTGGTGAATCAATAGTTTAAACTTGGACCCATAAAACTTTCACAACATATCCATCTCATGCATTCAATGAGTAAGCTGAAATAACATATAAAGCATATACATCTAAATGATATGAACATGTAAGAATTCACACACATAACACCATCTATGATTACCTAGAAACCCTCCAAGTGAGAAGGTAAAATTGGGGTGGGGATTACACCCACAAATCTTCACTACCACAACAATAAAGTGTATCCAATGAAGGTTACAATGTTTTGACCATAAAACATGATCTACCCTATGAAAGGTCTACCCTGTTAAAGGGTTACAAATATTGTTAGGTCTCACCTTGTTAGAGGATTTCAACACCCTATTATAAATGTGCCTTGTTAGAGGACTTCAACTTACAACTAAGTAAGCACCCTATTAAAAGACTTTATACAACCTATTAAGACTACTCTATTAAGAGATTTGACAGAAATCACCTGTTAAAATGTCTCAACATAGATCTTGTGGTTGGCACTTGCTTGCTTAATAAAAAATCACCTCTATAAAATGTCTTATTGATCCTTATTGATCAGATGTCTCAATGTTGTATCCTTTTCTCTATCTTCTATTCTGCTCTAACTAATTCTACAATTCACTCTCTTCATAACATCTAAGTCACCTTGAATACTCTATCTACATATGAAAACTATCCTTTCTACTCCTTCAACTCTTCTTTGTTGTTCATTCATCCATAAAGATTTTAGGGCTTCGTCCTCCTTAAGAAGACTTTGTTGCCTTAGGTTTAGGTATGAATCTACGGCTAAGATTCATCCATTTTGCCACTTAATCCTTCCGTTTTCCTAATTGGCTACATGTAACTACATAGGGAATCCAATTAGGGATTCATTCTTATCTCAAAAATATTGTAATTTACCTTTAAGTTGGCTCAAAAATGGTTTACATAGTTGTTTGTGCCATTACAAACAACTATGTCAAAACTATGTCACTCGACATATGAAGTCTCTAATACTTGACATGCACGAATCTTTATATTGTGACTCAACACTTGTATTGCTTCGTATCTAGTATTTACTTAGCTCCTGAATCACTCAACATGGTCTATCTACTTGACACTTGAGTGACTTGGCACATGAGTGGCTTGGAACTCACTATAGCTTGACATGGTCTAATATTTATATGTTGTGCTTGGCATGTATTACTAGTTTGGAATGAACACAGTAAATAGCTTAAGTTTGTTGACACTCACTTGTCAAAACCAATCTAAAATCAATAATCCCCCCCTTTGACATGAGTGTCAAAAACACTTGAATATACATTAATATCCTCAATCTCTCTATCATAACATGTCCATGACTCAACTTATATACAAAACTTCAAAATTTCAAAATTTGCAATAATTTGTATACCTCAAAATTTGATAACTTCCTCTAAGTTGATATGTTTTTTCTATAACCAAAATTGTGTGCTCCTTTTGAGTAAATGTGTCTCTTTTGATACACTTTGACTTCAATGCCCTATTTTACTGATACTCTTTCATCTGATATGCTCTCCCTTAGCTGATGTCTACTATTTTACTCTTTCTCTACTTTATTTCTCACCCAAAAATGTATATCTCCCCAATGATAAATCTCCCCTTTTGTTCTTATTCTCCTAAAAAATATTTCTCCCCCTGCTACTATGGTCCCCCTTTCTATTTCTCCCCATTTTTGACCCTTATGTCAAATGGGCTATACACTTATTATGTGTTTATCTAGAAAGGATTTATGGACATCTAGTATGATCTTGAGGGCATCATCCCAATTATCATATGCAATATCCAATGACTTGAGTTGGATTGCAAGCTCAGTAGCAAGGTGGACTAGACCATCTAAAGTAGAAAGATTGTGGTCTTTCTTCAATAGAGCTTCAACATAACCTTGTTTCTTGTGAAAAATTTATATGTGAGGGGTGAGGGTTTGTTATATGCCTATCAGTTTGGCTCTTATGTTAGCCTCATTTGTTGTCAAAATGGCTAACTGACTCTATGTTTGAAGTAGTGTTCTAAAATGCTTCACACTCTAAGTTGGATTCATTGGTAATCTGGCACCTGATGCAAAAATTTAGCTTTCTAGGCTCAAAATGTGACTCTTGGTCTCTTGAGTGAAGAGTGTTTGATTGCATAGTTTTGTGTACAATGAGAATATGTTCTCAAGTACTGTCTTCACATCCTCAACCTTAGTTGCCAATGCAACTTGTTGTAGTGCTATCTCACTAGATATTTTCTCATTGACCTTGCTTTGAAACTTCTTTTCTAACCATTCTAAAAGTTTGACATTTGTGTCAAGGTCTTCATTACTAACCTTTTCCACTATATCTATTAGTTGTTCTCTTATTGGCTTGGTGTCTTCAGGAGTTGGCAGACTAAATGCATCTAGAAAGATGTCCTTAATGTCTTGAAGTGCTTGCTTCTTCCCATGTTCTCTCCTATGAATTTCTTGATGCTTTTTCCTTTCTAAGGCCTATTGTAGTATACCTATTTGTTCTAGTGTCATAGTATCATAATCATATTTCAGTATCGCAATTTCTTCATCAAGGTTTATGTCTCCATAATGAATTACCTTTTCAACCTTTGATGAGCTAGGGCTTATCATTGAGATTTGTAATGGAATAGCTTTTGTTCTTAGTTCTGTATAAATACCTTAAGAAATATGATGAATTGGTGTGAGATCACTTCTAAAATCTTTTCCAAATGCTTGGATGAATTTCTAGATCACCTTCTACTTTGCTTGCTCTTTCTTGAATTTGAAATTATGATAATGAGCTAAAATAAACCAAATACCCTTTAAAACCCTTGCATTTAATGCTAGGTGCCTAAAAAGTTGTAAGCTAAGCATCAATTTTTTTTAGGTTCACTCAGCATCCATTAACATTTCCACCACTTAGCAACTATGATGAATTTGGCATCAACTAGCTAGACTTGCTAACTTGACATCTTCTAGCATTCCACTCGGCACACAGAGGAAACTTTAATGCTTGACAACAACACAAAACACTTCAAGATCTATCAAAAATTTATAACAATATCTTCCATCTTTATTCATACTAATGTATCATTTTCAGTACTAACTTCTTTTGGAACTGATGCATGATATAGTCTTTAAATATTAGTCCCATATACCTCTTGACTTCCTAGTTTGATGATGTGTGATCACCTGACCCATTATATGAAGTGGTCCCTTCTCCATTTGATGTGCTACACTCATACTTTCTCTTCTATTTCTTGTTCATATCATTTTTGATATGTTCAACATCTACCTTGCCTTTACCTTTATCAAATTCACAACTTGTTGCCTTTGACCTAGTTAGACAATACTTGCTGATGTGAACAATCTTCAAATTGCTAAACATGTAGTTTGACTTAACCACCTTTGGTAATTGCCTTTGAAGTGCATCCTGATACAATTCTCAAGAACATGTCCATATTCTTGACAATAATGATAGCTATATCTTGTATTATAATCCCAATTATAAGAGTTGCTATTGTTTCATACCTTTGTTTTCTTGTTTGATGACCACATAGGTTTAGATCTACATTCAAAAGCTCTATGTCCATACTTCTGATAGTTGTAGCAATATCCTTCAAATCTTTGTGTATGCATAGTTATAGTTCTACATTCATGTGCCTGATGACCTTGTTTGTTGCACTTATGACAATGAATCATGTTCTTAGGCTTGACATTCTAATTTTTAGTCTTGCCCCTACACACAATAGTAGTATGTCCTTTCTTACTACAATTATGACAAGTAGGTTTGGAGTTCTTACCTTTGGTATTCCTTTCTTTTCCAATTTTGGATTATTCTCCTTCTTTAGTACTTGTATATCCCAGTCCTAATGTATCATTCTCAGATTTAGGAGATCTCAATAATTGTTCAAAGTATTTGATGGCTTCATTTAGTTTGTTGAAACTTTTAGCAAATTCATTTTCTCTCTTTAGGTCACTCTACAATTGTTCATTTTGCAACTTCAATGTAGTTATCTCAATGTCTTTGCCATTAAACTCATAGTTGGCATTCATCATTTGACTTAGAGTATCCAATTCCATGTTGAAAATCGGTTAGCTCTATTAACTTCTCTTCTAGTCTATGGGCTAGAATTCTTTTGTCTTCTTCAATCATGGCTTTTTCTTCCATAGCTTTCTTCTTTTGTTTAGTTACCTCACATAACATTATGGTTTGTGATTCTTGCTCTAACTTGAGATTTTTTATTTCCTCAACTTGGACTCTATTATTTTCCATTAGATCTACAACTGTTGCATAAAATTTATTGGAATTTTGATTTGCAAATATGTTGGTAGTGTCTATCTCTCTGTATTGTGTTTCATTCTCCACAATAGCAATTTCTTTCCTTCTCCTCAAGGATTTCTTTATTTCCTCTTTTGCTTCATTTAATTGTATGTAGCATGATATGTATTTCAATTTGTTGATTCTCAATGGTCTTTCCCAACTTATAGACTTTCATTTCAAGATCTTTCCTCAAAGCTACAAAGCTTCTCTTTTAGAGAACAAGGCACTGATACCAATTGTTGGAATTACAATAGGAAAGGTAAACTTCTAAGGCGATAAATCAATAGTTTAAACTTGGACCCATAAAAATTTCACCACATATCCATCTCATACATTTAATGAGTAAACTGAAATAAAATATAAAGCATATACATCTAAATCATATGAACATATAAACATTCACACACATAACACCAGATATGATTACCCAAAAACCCTCCAAGTGAGAAGGTAAAACTAGGGTGGGGATGACACCCACAAATATTCACTACTATACCAATAAAGTGTATCCAAATAAGGTTACAATGTTTTGATGATGAAACATGATCTACCTTATGAAAGGTCTACCCTGTTAAAGGTTTAAAAAGACTATTAGGTCTCACCTTGTTAGAGGATTTCAACACCTTGTTAGAAGTGTGCCTTTTTAGAGGACTTCAACTTACAACTAAGTAAGCACCCTTTTAAATGATTTTATGCAACCTATTAAGACTACTCTATTAAGAGATTTGACTGAAATCACATATTAAAATGTCTTAGCATAGATCTTATGATTAGCACTTGCTTGCCTGATAACAACTCACCTCTATACAATGTCTTCTTGATCCTTATTGATCAAATGTCTTAATGATGTATCATTTTCTCTATCCTCTATTATGCTCTAATTGATTCTACAATTCACTCTCTCTTCATAACATCCAAGTCACCTTGAATGCTCTATCTGCGCATGCAAACTATCCTTTTCACTCCTTCAACTATCCTTTATAGATCATTCCATAAATAGTTTAGGGCATGCTTCATCCTCCTTAAGAAGACTTTGATGGCTTAGGGTTAGGTATGAATCCACATCTAAGATTTATCCATTTTGTCAATTAAACCTTCCCTTTTTTTGATTGGCTACATGTAACTCTATAGGGAATCCAATTAGAGATTTGTTCTTATCTCCAAAATATCATAATTTACCTCTAAGTTAGCTCAAAAATGGTTTACATAGTTGTTTGTGCCATTACAAAAAAATTTGTCAAAACTATGTCACTTGGCATATGAAGTCACTGATACTCAAAATGTACTGATCCTTATACTATGACTTGGCACCTGCATTTCTCAGCATCCACTATTTACTTGGCTCCAAAATCACTCAGCATGGTCTATTTGCTTGGCACTTGAGTGACTCGGAACATAAGTGGCTCGACACTCACTATAGCTTAGCATGGTATAATATTTATATGTTGTTCTTGACATGTATTACTAGTTCAACATGAACTAAGTAAATAGCTTAAGTGTATTGACACTCACTTGTTAAAACCAATCCGAGATCAAAAAAATCATTGCCTCAGTCTTAAGGAATTTGATGAGGAGGTTTCTCTTGAATTTCTTAGCACCTTGAAGGATGGATTTGCAACGGTTAAGGGCCTCAGAATTGAATTTATAGAAGATTTGGTAGCCAAAGTCATTGGGTTACCCCAGGAAGGAGAAAATTGGGAAAATGATTTTGACCTATATATAACTAGGACACATTTTAGGGTACATCTTGACCCTCCATTGGATTTTGACAAGAAGCAAGGTACCTCCAAATTATCATTTCCTTTGGAGTATATCGAACTAGAAACATTTATCATTGAATACTTTACTTGTGAAGGTTGTTACAAATACCTACATGCACTACATTTCAAGCTTTTGACTCATTTGTGGCATGATTATTGAGAGGTAAATCTTCCCAATTTCATGTTTAATATTGTTAAGAAGAAAGCTTCTTTAGTACAATCAAGAAATGATCAGTCCATCTCCCACTATTGATTGATAAAATTAGTTGTGGAAAGAGAATTGAATAAACAATCAATTAGGACATGGGAAGAATTTTTGCAGTTAAAAGAGGTAGACCCTAAATTGGTTGACCCTAGAGGCCAAGGGGTTGGAAAAAGGGAAAGGGCATCTACTAGTTTTTGTAAGGTTATTCTCAATACTAAAAAAGTTCTTGAAGCCTCTCCCTCTAGTTCTAGACCAACTATAAAGAGAATTTATAAAGTTGATGCCTCCATTTCTAGCAAAAAGAAAAGAAAAAGTAGAGAAGCTACTAGTGCCCCCAAGACCACATCATCTATTAAGACTAGGTCTACTATTAGGGAAGGCAATGGTAAAGCCATGGAACCTGAGGAGGAAAAATTAAAACAACAACCTAATGATGAAAGTAATGTTAATTAAACCCTACACTCACAAGAAGAGGAAGTTAAAAAAAAAAACCTCTTGAAGCACCTACTATAGAAATCAGCAAGAAAGAGGAAAATAAATAATCCTCCATGATTGTCTACACTTCCTACGAGGTGAAGTGTGAGGCTTTCTAAAGGAAATAAGGTTACTAAAGCCTCTATTCCAATGGTTAACCTAAAATCTTCTAAGGTTGACAAGGATACCTCTTCAAAGGAAAGATTGCAACAAAACATAGCTACTGATAATAAGTGTAATAACTAAAGTTGACCTTAGTGTTAATTATGTGCATGTCAATAGTGACAAGGAGTCTGATGAGCCTAAAGCATTTGAGAAATTTGAAGAAAACCCTATTATGCAAGATACTGGTGAGAATCCATAAGATCTTCCTTTTGAGGACTATCCATAATGTAGGCAACAAATTGTTGAGGAAGTAATGGAAAAACTTAATTAGGATGGGCTAGATACACTGGCCACAACAATAGTTTAATCTAGTAAGGAAGTGAATGTGGTTATAAAAATTGTCATAAGTGAAGGAGAATGCTCCACATCACAAAGTGTCAACAAAATTCCTTGTTTGACATTTGAATGGATAGACATTTTTAACCAAGAACCATTGCCACCACCCAATCTATCTACAACTTTGTCCGAAGGAATCAATCTATTTGAATAGTTGTTATGGGAAATAGCTCAATGGAAGTTAGAAAAAGAAAAATTGAAACATGTTATTAATGAAGAAAGATATCAATTGAAACAAAGCTTAGACTAGGATGAAGCTTTAAAAAGGAGGATTGAACAAGTTACATGATTGATTCCTCAATCAATGGAATATAGATCACCATCAGTAGTGTATGCATTGTTCCTAAAAAAGTAACTTGTAAATTTAAAGTTGACTAGAATTGTGGAAGGGCTTAATCCCTTTATTGCAACTTTGTATGAGTTTTATGATGCATTCCAATATGTTCCAATTTCTTTAAAGAATTTATTGTGTGAATTATATCTCCATAATTTGGTAGTTTCTAATGACACAGAGTGGAACTTTGTATATAGGGGATTTAAAGTTGAGAGCAGTGATGTCTTGGATGCACACTGAGATAAGTAGGGAACATCAGGCTATGCCTTACAAGAATAATGAAATGATAGTTCCTCTACTCATGAGACCATAAGTTCAACAGTATAGAAAAAACATTTTTGGATTGGATTTCTATTCTAGGAAACCCTACTGGAGCTAGTAAAGTATCCTCAATCAAAGAAAAAGCCTTTGTAGATTGGGAACAACAATCCTCTCAAGATGTTGAGACAACTATTATTTCTTCAAGAAAAAGGTGGACATAGATGCCACATGACCTAAAGATAATAGAACCCCACTCTACTCAAAATTTAACTCTTGCTACTATTAGGATTCCATGGTATATTGATTTGGAAAGGAATTGGTGCAAATATTGGCTTCCATTGAAGTATCAACCCCCTATTCTCTTGCAACCACTACTAGTAGTAAATGAAAATGTAGAGGATCATGATATGACAATAGATGTTTGTTGATGGAGAAGACTCAAGGAAAATTATGGGTACTTTGACAATGTTAAGAATAAGGTAGGGGAGAGGACAACCAATGATTAGAGAGCTTAGGCTAGAATCAAAAACTTCATGGTTTTTGGGAACCAGTAATAGTTCAATTGAGGGGAACGATGGGCCTCTAAAGGGTCGTTGTTTTAAGATCTTTTTATCTTGTTTTTAAGTACTTATTTTGCAAAAACAATTATGACTTTATGGTTTTTAGCAAGTGAACTTATGTTTTTATGTATATGCTATATATATGTTAAGACATGAAGTAGAAGTATGGATAGTTAAAATATGCTATATTTTCTTGAATATATGGTCTAAAATGATATAATGAAGTGATGTTGCATGTTGATAAATGTTTCCTCATTCATGCTATGTCTTGGGTAGTTTTCCTCCTATAGCCATAGGATTTGCAAGAGTGGTAATTTGAACTTTACACCTTTTCTAATATTGATGATGAAACAAATATATGTATGTGGAAGGTATGTGCACATTGAATGCTTTTCATGTACTTGCCATGGATATTCAAGGGTCAACACCTCAAATTTAAAGTTAGAGCCAGTTGGATTGTTGAATCATCATGAATGGAGAAAGTCATTATATCCTTTCTATTGGAACAACACACGAATGTAGCTTCTACAACCTACTATACTCTAGGAGGATTTATTCATGGTTAATGGTGATTTTATTTCAAACTTTATGAGTCTATAATTGATCCTCATTAATAGAGTGATCATAGAGTTAGGAAGTAGTTGTAGTTTCCTTTATATAACATCTTCTGTAACTTTAAGTGCATTTTTTGGCAAGAATAAGATAAGTTAATTTTCATAATAGTAGAGTGTGATTCATTTTTTAATCAAGTGTAATTCCTTCACCATGAATGAATATAATGAGTAGTTCAAGTTTATTTTTCTTATCTTGATTGTCTTTTCTATTCACTCATCCAAGTGGGCCTAGTTGGTGAGTAAACTTTTCTGTTACAATAGATTTCATTTCCTTTTTTTTTTCTTGCAAGATAGAATTTTGTTGCTCCTACAACCATTGATAATAGAATCAATGAATTTATCCTATAGCATAGGTGAATATATAGGTTTAGTGTTGTAACATTACTTTAAATCTTTGATTTAAGTTGTTGTATCAATTGCTAGCATAGAATTCCTTCAACATTTCCTTCACTTTAGTTGTAATGACTTGAAGGAGAATAAGAGCATAGACTTTGTAGTCATCCTCTCAAGTTTATGCTCTTAGGTGAAAAATTAAATAAAGTCAGCGTATTATTTTAAGTAAGACACATGATGCTATTTGGCCATGGAATCATTGTGAAAGGATGTCCAAACCTTTGTTATCAAGGTATTAAGATGACTAGATATCATTCTTCACAATATGATCTAGTTCTTCCTTCATTTCTTGGATCCAATGATCATCCTTGCATTCCTCATTGGTACTCTTAGGTTCTAGTGCAGAAATTAGACATAATTCCTCATTTACTCTATTTCTTCTCATCAATCCTATGTCTTTTCTTCCACTTATCCAATTTGTAGGGTGGTTCTTTTTGTGGTTTCACAATGCACACCCCATTTCTCCTAGAAATGGGGACCCTCTAGTAATATTTTAGTTTCCTTGTCCCCATGTTTGAGGCTTGGGTCATTTTTGAATTCTTCATGAGTCTGGATCAAGTCCTAATATCTGATTGGTTAAGTATGGGATGTCAAAATTATGAAAAATTGGAAGATTTTAAGTGTTTTAGTGTATAAATATGCACTTGCACACTAGCACACATGCACACCTATCCAAGGTGCATAGGTGTGTTGATTGTGCAAGTGCACATTTATCTCTATTTGGAGATGTGCACCTATGTACATGTGTAGGTGCACACCTCCAAAGGGTGCACACTAGGTCTAAATGCTAAGAAAAACTTTAAGAAAGGTGCGCACATGTAAACTTTTCAAAGGAGACTTAAAAGTGCACAAATGAGTACCCCATTAAGGTGCACAATTGTGCACCCTTTTTGCACATTTAAAAGCTAAGTGCCACCCCCCTCCTCCCCCCACATAACATTTGCACTAAGCACATGTGTGCACCTCACCTAGGTGTGCAGGGGCACAACTGCACCTAAAGACCCTTGATATGCCTTTTCAATGCACCTAGCACACCTTTGAAGGTGAGCTAGGTGTGCGATTTTACATATTAGGGCTAAAAGGGGTACTAACTTATTTTTTCATTGTTTTGATGCATTTGGGCTAGGTTTTTTGTTAGTTAGGGTTTATTTTGGGTTAGGTTTTCAACTCTCTAGACTAATGTTTTCTTCTTTATGGCAATAAAAATACATCTTTAACTTGTCAGGATCATAAATTTTGACATAGAGCTCGAAATTCAAAACTATTTAAACCATTGGAAAGAAGAACTAAAAATCTAGTTTTAGTCAGTAAAATAGCAAGCCTTCAACTACCCAATTTTAAGGACCAACAAAAGTTTCAACTTGAAATTTTGAGCAGAAGACCTCTAAAAAGGCTAGTTAAAAATGCCTAGAAAAGCTTGTTCAAAAAGATATGAAATTTTTTTAAACATTTGATCATTTTGGATAATCTAGATCACTTGGTTTTGACCAAGAAGGATCAGGTAAATGGAGAGAAGAAAAAAATCAAGCAATTTACACTAAATATCAAAAATACAAAGGTTGGACACATGAACCAGAATAGGTTCCTCATCTTATGCAACTATTAATGACAAGATTCAACATAGGTGCCTTGTGATTTCAAATAGAAGAAGTAGAAGTAGTACAAATATATGAAAATGTTTGGCTATAAAGAGGGTATAAATCATCAAAAAGGGAAAAATAACTACACTAGAGTGCTCCCAGACCTTGTCTGAGTAAAACCCATAAATCATTTTCAAAATTGAGGATTTTGATTTTTTGGTGAGTTGACCATCATGCACAAATTTCATCAAGGAGTGTAGGTGCACTACTCCAAAGGTGTTGTATTGCAAAGGTGTGCCATAAATTTTGCAGAAGTCAAAAGTTTGTTGACAATTTACTTCTAGTTCTAAATTTAGAGCTTTCCATGCACCAGAAACACATTTTAATGGTAGTTTAACTCCTAGAAATGTTTAGAGAAGGCCAAGCTTCCATTTTTAGAGCATCTAGTGACTTTGAGATCCTTTGCAACTTCCTTCTTCTTATCTACTAATTCTTTCTTTGTTTTAAGACATGTAAAGGCTCATGCACCCATTAATTAATATAAACAAGGGTGGGGTCCTACTTAGCACCTTTTAGAGAGTTAGTTTATACATAATTAGATTTATTTTATTAATTTTAGGCATATATTTGCATGAAGAGATGTCTCACTCTCAACAAAAATTGAGGAGATTATTTATTATAAATTGAGGAATGTAACATTTATTCTAGGCCATTATTTTGATGCAATAATATATGCTTTTGGTGCTCTTATTTTGAGTGTAGTTATTCTTGCCAGAATGTGTTATTTCTATGGATTCTTGTTCATGATAATAATCAAGCCGATAGTTTTTTTGTGTTGATTTAAACATGTGATATTTTTAGTTTAGGTGTTTGCCAAATGTTGACCAATTTTGCTGACATACCGAGTTGGAGAAGAGATCACCCTATTGTTCCTACATATCTTCTCATTTCAAATGTGTGCACTTTTTGCAGCCTTGCAATTTGATAAGAAGTGAAACATCTTTCAATTTTACTAAGTTTCCATAGATGATTGCATCAATGGATTTGAAGAAGTCCTGCTCCTACTTTCATTAGTTTCCCACTCGATCTTTTCAACAATTTAACTCGCAGACATGTTGTTACCATGGGTTTATGTCAATTAGGAATTTTCCTTTTATGCTATTTACTTTCATCTCTTGTTACTATAAATCTTTGTTTTTTTCTTTGCTAACCCTTGGTTAAATTAGGAATTCATATAGTTGTAGTGTTAGATTGCATTCATTTAAAAATGGTAAATACCAAAAACATATCTTTTTTTTTTGTGGTTAATTTTTAAACAACAAGTAGATTGATATCTTATCCAAAATTGGTTTAAACCAGCAAAGGCCTAGCCTAAAAAAAAAACATTTATGTTCAATTGAGCAGATTCCAGTAGGTCACAAGATCATTGAGAACCTTGGAGTTAATCCCTAATTAGCTTTTCAAGAGATGGTCTTGAAAGGATTCCTATTGTTAAGAATCATGCAAAATGATAGCTCAATAATTCTTTATGAGGTTCTTGTTAGGTATTAGAGTTTCTATCTTAACTCTTATCTCTTATCTTGGTTTAGATATCTATTCTCCTCTTTGCTCAACAATTTGCACATCATTCTACAAGTCATTGTTAGTTTCAAAGAAAAATTATAAATTCTCATGGTTAGCCTTTGGATCAACAATAGTCACCAAAGGTATTTCTTCTATTACTTAATTTTTCTTAACCAATTCAAGTTCATTATCTTTATCATCAAAATCATTTAAGAATATTTCCATTATTACTTTAAATTATGCATCTTCATCAAATAGTGAATTATTAATAGTTTTTCTTACTCTCTTAGGACATCTGGATAAAAAATGACCAAACTCTTTACATGTCCAACAAATTTTTTTCATACCTTCTAGCCCTCTTTTCATAAGAAGATCAATACCTTCTTTGATCTTCTTGTCTTCTTCAGATCTAAATCTATCATTACTTGTGCTTTTGCTCTTTTGAATGCAATAGAAGGATTCTAGATTACGAAAATCAATGCTCTGTTCTTTACACAATTATGATAACTTGACAAGAAGCTCTATCTTCTATGTGTCAAAATTTCCTCCATTTGACTTAGGAATTTCTTTTCTAAAGTGATTCACCATTAATCTCCCAAAGTTGTTAACCTTTCTCTTCAAGGATTTGAGGCTATGCTACCAATTATTAGAATATAAAGTCCACTAATATAACTTAGGGCCGGGTGGGTGGGGGTGGGGTTGTTGAATCAATTATCCAACTATTATGGAAATTATCAACCTTATTAAACCTTAACTATATGAGCAATATAATAAAAAACTATAACAAAATACTCATACAAAAAAAGACTAGATATGTCAGCTAGGGAAACCCTTCATTAGAGGGAAAACCCCAATGGGGATGGTACCCACAAGATTATGTATTAATATAAATATTCCTTGTTATAGGGTGGACCTTGTTAGGAGTCTATGAAAAAAAATTAATACATATCAATCCTTGTTAGGAGACTTTGAATCTCTATAAGGAGATTCCAACTCTTTTAGGAGTTGTTCCAACACTGTTAGGAGTTTTAGAAGGTAGATGAACCCATTGTCCAAATGATCTTTGTATTAGTCCTTGTAAAATAATATAACTGAACAATGCTTCTCCTTGCTCTTCCTCTATCATTTCAACTATACTTCTCTACTCCTTTTGATCTTGATATAGATCACTAACTTCGCATCCAATAATCCCTTGGATCACTTACATTTTCCAAATAGTCTAGTCTTGTTCACATTTGATCACATTGTATCAAAAACTCTTTTAAAACCAAGGTAAATACTTTCCTTTAAACCAAGTCCTCAAAAAAATTCCTTGTGTTGGCGTTGAAGCTTTCCCAATTAATTATAATAGGACCACAATAAGATAATTAATTTTTTTTGAACTAGACAACATTGTTGACTCAAAGTCTATGAAACTTTTCACATGTGTGATTCTAGGACTCGTGCACTATTGAAATCATCATTATACTATCCTTTGTCTATGTGTAACTTCACATATCCTAATTCTATCCCTGTTAGGAGATATAATCCAATGATTAGAAGCTACTTATTAGGTAATCTATCTTTGTATTGCTCTCTATAAATCATGTATATCTTTTTTACATCTTTGAATTGTGTTACACACACTTAAAATCATCATTAAAACACAATGTAGAAGATGTCTTTAACTTCATGTCAGTTGAACATCAAAATTATGTCCATACAACAAAGATCTCTATCTTCTACTTTGCTAGTCTTCACAAAAACCATACTATGTTTTCATCAATGATAAACATAGTCATCACTAAAAAATGTTAATTATGCCACATTCTCATCAATGCTTAGGATACTTCCCTAAAGGAATACCAATAAAATTCATGGTAACAATTATGATATTAAATCTCTCAACATTTTTCTTTGACCTAGATAGTTCCAAAACCTTGTTACCAATCCTTATTCATGGGGGTTCTCTATATAATTATATTGTTCCCTCATTGTGTGTGTAAAATGGTTTTATTTCTCTCTCAAAAGAGATTCATCTAGAATTTCATTTATAATTACTGCATTGATTACTTCAATTTTGCAAAACTGCTTTATCAAAGTCAGTTTCTTATCTCAAAAAATCACTTATAGTATTAAGAGTCCAATATTGAGGAAAAAAAATAGCCATGGATTCAAGTAGTGTATCTTGAGGGGATCTTATTCTAAATTTTGAGGAAGGATCAAAGGAAATTATTTTTGTAGAATCAGTTAAAAACTCAATGATCTTGGTGAAATCTTCCTTTGTAATACCTACTACTTACCTTCTGATCCTCCTTTCTAGTCATTCCTCATTAATCTCCAACCTTCCATTGTAGTGCATTGGTATGTCAATTCCATGTACCGTAGCACATAAATATCTATCTACATTGACATGTAGATTGTTATCAAGACTTTCCAAGTCTGTGATTTTCTACCACTTGTCAAATTGTATATTAGATAATGTTCTTTTAGATTGATATAGATTATGGAGGGTCAAGCATGTTTTTTTATGTTTTCTAGAATATTCTACAATAAACATAGCCCTTTTTTGGGCCCTTTGCATTATATCCCTCATCTCCTCTAGCATGGGTAAAAGAGCTACTAAAGTTCAGAGCATCTCTACATCTATTAACTTTGAATGAAGGACTGAATATTTTAGGTTTTTCAACTTTTCCTTCTTGGAGTTAATGAGTCCAAGCAATGATGAATATTCTACAAAAATATGATGCATTGGTTCATCCAAAGAGATCCATCTTGTAGAATTATCCATAAGAAACTTGTTCCCACCAATTAGTCAATCAAAAAATGCTTTAAATTCTCTAAATCATTTAGAACTTTGATATAAGTATTGGTAGACCTCCTTGATTAAAGTTTTAACTTTCTCTACTTTAGAATTTGATCTCACAACTCAAAAAGATATATTCATTCTATAGGACATGTAGTGATGCCAATAATGTAGGATGTAGAATAACTTTTTATCTTTGCACAAAGTGTGTTCATATTACCTTGCATTACTTAAGCTCCATCAGCTCCAACACACACCAACTTTTTGGAAAACGTCATATTATCCAAACCTCCATATTAAATTAGACTTTTCTCAAAAAATTCTTTTCTTTTTTGCATTTGCACTACACTCTATTTTAGAAACAAATAGTACTAAAGGTTGGAAAACAAGATTGTGTATAGTATAAACATGTATTGATATCCAAGAAGGATTAAAAATTGCTATAACTTCATCTAATGATACTGCAATAAAAGTTGACTCTTTTATTTTTTCCTTTGTGTATTCTTTTTCAACCTCAACAATATAGCTTGCCCATTCCCGTCTACTATTCAATGACTAGTGACTGTTAGGATAGTTACAAACTTTCAAAAAGTGCAACAAAGTACTCATTGATGGGTAGTCTATCATAGGATGTCCTCTTTTAAAAATGTAAAAGACAACACTCAATTGAACAAATTATCCCATTTGTTCACTTTCTAGCAATCTTCCAAGATAAAATTCAATAGAACCTTCAATAAGATTTGTCTATATTTTCTTCTGATAATTATATATTTCAGCATTTTTAACATGCTAGAATTTATTGACCATTTTCCAAACCACCATTGGTTCTCAAATCCATCTATCTTTTCTCTTTTGTAAACTTTACCAATATGCTTTTCTATGGTGTCAAGTTTTAAGTGTAACATCTTTTCCTTCTTATTTATCATGGTGCAAATCTTGAATCTACATTCTACTAGAGGTTCACCTTCAATTGGATTGGCCACTTGTTCTATGAACAGATACTTTGAGGCCCAATCTAATTAAAAATTCCCCAATAGATCCCAACTATGATTTTTTTGGAATTGTAATTTTTTTCACCCTTCCATACATGTAGTATTATCAGCTAAATTTGCAACATTCTCACCCAACTCTAGGTCCATTATATCATTGTGACTGCTCTGAGTATCTTCATATACTTGTAAAATATCTTCAAGTTCATTGTCATCTAAAATATTAGGCTTTCCTACTTGTTCAATAAGGTTTGCGAATGTGGGTTGTGAATCTTGTAATTGTGGTTGATGTTGTGATGATGTTCCTTCTTTAGTAAACCATGATGATGAAACTTACTAATGTTCACGACCAAAGTATGATGTTAAGGTTTTCCTTTTTTCATGCCTCTCTTGGATTTCCCCACATTCAAGGGTCCTATCCTTCTTCCTATTTTACATTTTTAACCAAATAAAGGATGGAAAAAAAAGATTGAACTTACTGATGAGGAATGAGTGACACATGCTACAATATACACTAGTAACTACAACTAATAATAAATAATTTGATTCTTCGGCCCTATGAAATCAAATATAATTATAAAATCATGTTCAATGTTTCCCAACTAGTTCCCACTACATTACTAATTTGTCTTGACTTCCCACTCAATAAGAATGAACTAAAAATTGTAAACTTCTAATTAATCAATAGCAGCTATCTCTAGCACAAATCTCCTAAGAATTTTTCACTATTGATCAAATTGGAGAGATTAGAACCAAACAAATTGTGTAAACTGAAGTTGGTTATGAATATATTTATAGTGCTCCTAAGCTCCTTGGACCTTTCTTCAAAAAAATCAGCAAGAATCTTATATGGTATACAAATATTTGGTAAAGCTTGTTTAATAGTGACACATCTTATGTAATTTTTGAGGTGAACATGGTATGTCCAATCATTTGTTATGATCAAAAGAGGACATAAAATGGTCACGATTTAAAATATGTGTTGTTGAGATCTCATTTTGCATGATGCTTAAGGGTAGGAATCCTTTCAAACTCCTATCTTGAAAAGCTGATTTGGGATCAACTCCAAGGTTTCGGGTGATCTTGCGACCTATTGGAATCCACTTAGTTGAAGATAAATGTGTTTGTTCATGAAGAGGCCTTTGCTAGTTCAAACCAATTTTGGATCAAATGATCAATCTGCTTGTTGTTTCAAAATTAACCAAAAAAGATATATGTTTTTTGGTATTTTCTATTTTTTCTAATGAATGCAATCTAACAATGCAACTATATGAATTCCTAATTTAACCAGGGGTTATCAAAGTACACAAAAAAGATAAGGTAACAAGAAGTTTAAGCAAATAACATGGAAGGGAAATTCCTAATGGACATAAGCTATGGAAACAACACATCTATGAATTAAGCCTTTGAAAAGATCGGTACGTAACCAATGAAAATAGGAGCAGTGCTTCCTTAATTCCACTAATGCAATTGCCAATGAGAACTCAATAATCATAAGATGTTTCACTTTTCATTAGATCACAAGGCCATAGAAAGTACGCTTATGTGAGACAAAAAGCTATGCAAGAACAATATAGATGATCTCTTAATGAACTAAGTATGGTAGTAGAATTTGTAAACCCAGAGGAAACACCAGAATTAAAAGATTGCACAACCAAAAAAATGCAATAAAACTATTGGCTTAATTACACTTCATGAACATACATTCACAAAATATAACACAATTAGGAAAGAATCACTACACTCCAAATGCGAGCACCAATAGCATATATTATTGCACAAAATAATAGCGACTTTGAATACATATTACATTTTTTAATTTATGGGAAATCATCTCCTCAATTTGTGTTGAGAGTGAGAGATATTTTTATGCAAATATATGCTTCTAAACTAGTAAAATCAATCTATTTATGTACAAACTAACTCTCTAATAGGTGTTGAGTAGGACTCCATCTTTATTTATATTATTAAATAGATGCATGAGCCTTTACATGTCTTAAACAAATAAATCATGAGAAAATAAGAAGAAGAAAGCCATTAGATGATGTATGAGCCTTTGGAGATGCCAAAAATAGAATCTTCATGTTCACTAGATGTTTGTAGGAATTAAACTACTGTTAGAATGCATTTTCGATGCATAGAAAGCTATAAATTTTGAACTAGAAATTAACTGTCAATGTACCTTTGAATTTTTCAAAAACTTCTGATGCACCTTGAAAGAAGTGCACCTGCGCACCTCTAAAGCTTGGAAGCTTAGAAGCTCAATTCGCTAAAAAATCAAAGTTCTAAATTTTGAAAATAGTTTATGGGTTTTGCTCAAATGGGGTTTCAGATCACTTTTGTGTACTTAATTTGATCTTTTTAATGATTTATACTATCTTTGTAGCCAAAAAATTTCATAGTCCTGAACTCCTTCTGCTCCTAAAATCCCAAGGCTTTTGTGTTAGATCTTGTCATAAATAGTTGCATAAGATGAAGAACTTGTTCTGGTTCATGTATCCAACCTCTATATCTTTGATCTTTAGTGTAAATTTCTTGATTCTTTCTTCTCTCTAACTACCCAATCCTTTCTAGTCAAATATCAAGTGCTCTAGATTTTTCCAAAATGATCAAATGTTTGAAACTTTTTCATACTTTTTACAAGTTTTTCCTAGGTCTTTTTAATTGGTAATTTTGGAGGTCTTAGACTCAAATTTCAAGTTGAAACCCTCATTGGTCCCTAAAACTAGATAGCTAAAGGCTCACTATTTTAGGGACTAAAATTAGATTTTTAGTCCTTCTTTCCAATAGTGTAAACGGTTCTAAATTCTGAGCTCTAGGTCAAAAGTTATGACCTCAACAAGTTTAGGATGGCTTTTTACCTACACAAAGAAGAAAACATGAGTCTGGAGAGATGAAAATAAAACCTTACACAAACCCTAATTATCACAAAAAATACCAAGAATTCAAAAACATCACAAAACATCCAAAAACCTCATTTTAGCCTCTAATAAGAAAAAAAATGCACCTAACACACCTGAAAAGTGTGCTAGGTGTGTCTTTTGCCTTATACAAACTTTAAAAAATTAAAGTGTGCACTTAGAAAACCTTAGAGAATGCACTAAATGTGCACCTTTTCTCTATAGAAATGTTTCATTAGTGAAGTTGCATGGTTATGCATATTTAACTAGGTGTAGTTTTTAAAGTTTTTTAGTTTTTTTAAAGATTTAATGCAAAAAAAAAAGGTGTACAACTATGCACCTTTCACTTAGGTGTTGTTTCATTTTTTGTGTACAAGTGGAGTGGATAAACACACCTTAGGAGGTGCATCGATGTGGGAGGTGAAGCGAGAGGAGAAAAGTGAAGAGGGAAGAAGTGGGGGTCCTGGGCTTTATAGGTTCGTGGCTTAGTTCACCTCTTAGGGGTGTGTAGCTACACACTTTCAAGAGGTAAGTACTTTCCCCTATGTTCCTTAGGTAACTCAATACACTATCACCTTGGTGAGGTGTACTAGGTGTGCATCTTTATATGCAAAAAGAATGACTTTTCTCCTTTAGAACATGGTTTCTAGGAATCTAGGTTTCTGGGTAGAAACCCCAAACTAGGTAAAAATATTATGCAAAACCCTAAAAAGACTCAAACCCTAGAGTAGGGATTTAGAAAGCTAAAAAATAAATTAAGGGGTCCCCATTTCTAGGAAAAATGGGGTGTGCATTGTGAAACCGCAACAAATAGCCCTAGCAAAAAAGAGAGGAAGAAATGACAAAGGCATTTCTTCATTAAAAAACATTTCTCTGATATGTGTCAAGCACCATCTAAATCTTAAATAATCCAAGTGTATTTTGAGTCACTTAACAATCAAAACCTCAAAATCTCAAATCTCTAAGTTTAGTGTGTGTTTTTAGTATATCTATTTCCTTCAACATCTTAGGATGCAATCTATCAAAAGTTTTTGACAACTTGGAAACAATCTTCTACCCTTTCAATCCATTCATTGGGATTTCTTATGATGGTTGTTTATCAATCCCTTGTCTAGCCAGATGAGAGAATCAATTTTGAGGGCTTTTAATAGGTTATCACTTTTTATCTAAAGCCTTCAGTAGTCTTCCGAATACTTTCTTCATGTAGCTCACAATTTCACCATTTGATTCTTCGATGAATCAATTATTTTGATATTGGATAGCTTATTTACAATGCATAATCTTATAGTTAGATTACCTTTCTCAAATTTTGTAGAATATTTCATTCTTAACACCCTTTTCTTTTTGTACCCTGACCACACTTAGACTGTGTGGCCAAGGCATTGGTGTCATTTCTTAGATTCAATCTTTAGTGAATATCCCTTGCATTCCTCTTTTAAGAACTTTTAGAAACTCTCACACCAAAAAATGATCTTAGCAATTCCTTCAAGAAGACCCTTCTATTTGAACCATTAGGGTTTAGACTATCCCTTGTTGACATTGACCTTGGTTTGAAAACACTTAAGACAATCAATTTCTGAATTTGCAAAGTGTTGAAAACTTGTTGATTTGCAATTTTGAATTCAAGACTAAAAATCACCTATTACTGCAAGTAACGCCCATTCTCCAATTTGTACAAGAACATAATAATCTGAATGCTTTGGCAAAGAAATAACTCTTCCTAAAAGTTGAAATCACAAGGAGTGATTTATGAAATACTTCAAGAATGAGTCTTGATTGCACCTAACCCCCATACTAACACAACTAAAAGAGAAAAAGAAATGAAACCCAAAAAAAGGAATTGACTTAAGAAAAACTAACACCTAACTAGAAAGACTAAAAAAGAATAAGAATAAAAACAAAAACAAAAAAAAAGCTATAAACATAAAACCTTGAAAAATAAGAATGTGGGGTGGTTATTAGTGGATTTCTTGTTATGTGCAATAGCAATGAACCACCCCTATTGTTCTAAAAAATGTTGACTTGTCTTTGTACACAAAGAAATAAAATTTGAGCAATCTTGGTTCAAATTGTGGGCACAAATCACAAAAATCAAAAGCTGTGGTAACTCTCCATGACCATGGTAAATCCATAAACAAGTTCTCTTAGCTTTAGCATCATATTCAAATTGAAAATCATCAAATTGAGAGGGATAATGGGAAAATATCACCTGATCTAAAAAATTCCCCACCATAAGGGTACACCCACACATTATAATTTCTCCTTCTAGTGGTCTTATTGCATGGTACACAACTCCACACGTACATGGAAACACTTGAGGTTCCTTCAGACTAGAAATATCAAACACTAGCCTTCCTTTCAAATTAAAAGAATTATTACTATCATTGATCAAGATGTTTTCTACCTCATATCCCAAAGAAGCCTGCTCAAAATCATACTTTCCCTCCATTGCAATCTTCTAAGCTAGCAAGAAATTAGGACAACTTTCTTCTGAATGAAATCCAAATGGATGGATTCTACATGACTCAGTTATTGCATGGTTTGATATATGTGTAGAATACCCACAAATAGAGATTTCCTCTATCAAGCTTGAGACCAAATTGAATACTCTATCCATCTCTTCTAATGACATATCTTGTTTTGATGCAAGTATCTTATCATTATTAAATGAGGGATCAATATCACAATAGGAAGAATTGGTATCTTCTTCTTGATGATTTCTAGATTCAAAAATCTTAGCAACCTAAGGATCTTCCACATTTCCATCACTTTTTGCAACTTTGAGAATTTTCACAACTCCATGGAGTTTTGGAACTTCAAAATTTTCTACACCCTCAAATTTTTTTGGCTTATCCACACTTATTGTAACATCAACAATTGGAAGAATTTCTTCATTGAATGAGAACAAAAGCTCCTCTTGATCATCTTCATCATTTTGTCCTCCTTTAGATTTATCATATGATTCAAACATCATTGCACTAAACTACAAAGGTTGTTCCTTCATGATTTGGGGAGGCTAAACCAAAATATCATTGTAACCATATTCATTTCCACTTGGACTCATACCTGTAATACCATTATTCTCATTGTTGGTGTTGTTGTAAAGGCCAAAATTTTTGCTCTAATTTTGAGAATAACTATTTTTGGTAGTAAGTTGTCTTGGATGATTGCCTTGGTTTCTTGAGGAATCCAACTTTATTTAATGAGTTTATTTGATAAAAGAGACATCATCTCCATCATGGCCTTAAACTCTCTAGCCATATTGTTTTCTACTTCAGTGGATGCAGTTGCCTTTTGCTCAAAGAAAGCAGTCTTTTGAGACTTATACCCTAAATATGTAATTGTTGGCATTGGAGCAGTAGTAACTTGCTTTGCAAATGTAATATCCTCTCTAAATACCTTTTCAATGGTATCAATGTCTTTGGGTGGAATCCTTCTTACAAAAATAGAAGTTAATGAATCCATTGTTCCAAAATAGATTTGGATGACAGCCTCTTATGGTATAGTGTATGGAAACTCCATTCTTTGATACATTGTATAGAAGCAATGATTAAATTGTGAAATACTCTCGTGGGGATCCTTCTTAATTGAGATGAATTGATGATGTAGGATAGCTAGATCAATATAGATCTTGAATTGTTTTAGAAACTTGCTCTCAAAAGAGTTCCAATCCCTTATCGATGCTAGTGGAAGATTGAGGCAACAATTGAATTCCATTTCCCCCAAAGTGTAAGGAAAAAGGTGGCATGCCATGTCCATATGTTGGATCTAGTTTTGATTGCAAATTTACTTGAAAATTTTAATATGATATTCTATTGTTTGCATTATGTTTATTTTGGAAAAATGCACCTCTAAAGAAGCACACTTTCTCAAAATATTGCACTTGTGTACTTGCATACTTGTACACATGTTAAAAATTTATAGACTTAGATTTTTTTAAAAAAATTGTAGAATTTTCAAACAAAAACTTGGATTTTTTTAGCAAAATGGTTTTTAGGCCCTCTTTCTAGTACCACTTCTATTGATCTATCATTTTGCATGATGCTTGATGACAAGAATCCTTTCAAACTCCTCTCTTGAAAAGTTGATTTGGGATCAACTCCAAGGTTCCAGGTGAGCTTGTGACCTACTAGAATCTACTTAGTTGAAGATAAATGTGTTTGTTCATAAGGAGGCATTTGCTAGTTCAAACTAATTTCATATCAAATGATCAATCTACATGGGAAGCTCCCAATTATAATGGACACCCCACCTACTAGTTATAACTTCCTAAAACACTTTGCAAGTAAGCTCTGATACCACTATAAGGGGTAGCTTTGGAAAGGGCTCTGATACCACTGTAATGGATACCCTAAAAATGGCTCTGATACCACTGTAATGGGCACCCTGGAATGCCCAAAACTAAACCAATTGCTGAAATAGATTTTTTAATGCAAACTAAAGATGGAACCAATGTTGAAATTATATTAATTCTCAAAATGATGAAATCATGTATAAGAAATGTATTCCAAAGGAAAAACCCCAAGGGAATGATGTCTAGAATGTTACAAGAGAGGATGAACATCCCCTATTGCCAAGAAAGATATGTGATTCACACATCCAAGCTCTTATCAAATGTCATTCACAAAAATCTGATGCTCAACAATGAGACTCTCACCCCTATTTATCCTTTTCCTTTGCCCTTCCAGAAGAAACTAAAACATTAATTAATTGCAAGTGCTAGAAACTTCCCCCTCCCAATAATTAATGCACTCTATAGAAACTCCTCCCTTGCAATTAATTGTGCTTCTAGAAAATTAAATTACTAGAGTCTTCCACCTTTCTAATAACTAATACACACTCTAGAAGCTTCTCACTTGTAATGCAATAATTAATTAAATTAATTAAATATAAATTCACCTTTTAATTTTCAATTTTAATTTATTTAATGACTTTATAAGAAATTAATTTAATTGCTAAATTGGGGACATTACAGTCTACCCTCCTTGAAATTGTTTGTCCTCAAGCAATCTAACAATACAATGAACTCCAACCTCCACCTAGATCCCAATTGAAGTAATATGTAATATCCTTGTGGATAGTAAACCAACTGCTATCCAGCATCATTAGGACCAACCACATGTCTTACAACCTAGCACCCAAGACGTGTCCTGATGTTGTAGAAGTCAAAATGTCACCAGAAGGGAACTCTATAGAAGATCTATGAAATCTCTTCTTCCTTATATCCATCCACATAATATATATTGGGTTGGAACCTTGGTCATCACCAACATGCATTGAAATAGATGTAGCTACAAGAAAACTAGATGCACTCATGCTAACTGTATCAATAATAGGTGTAGCCGCATCAAAATATATGGACAGAGGAACATCATTAACTGTCACAATAGAAAAATAAACCAACTCCTCATCTGAAGATATGGAAGTCCTTTTCGTATCAATCTCCTTGCATGTCTTAGCTTCCACCTCAATAGTAAGAATGTATAAGCATCAATCCTAAGACCCATCCAAAACATCCTTGAAGTCATCACCCAATATTTGAGAAGGGGTATCATACCTAGTACATCTCATAACATCATCAAATGGATCATTAGATGTGTCTATACTATTTGCATTAACATCTCCTAACAAAGCCTCAACCATAGACTCCCGACTTTGTAGACATGACTCAACATCAAGTTGTGAATCAAAATTACATAAACTCTCATCTATTGATTCCACTAAAACACCCACATCACCAACATCATAGTTTGGTTGTATATGTGTCTTGATCCGACCTGAGGAATCAACTACCTCCTACATTGGAGCAACATACAAATCTTCAATATTGATGCTCATCTATCTAGCCATAAGCTGCAACATCATATTCATTCACCTATTCTGCTCATGTTGCATCATATCCATATACCTATTCTGCTCTTGTTGCATCCCCTGCCCATCCTCTAATATACCCAATAATCATTTGAGCATTTTGTCAAACATTTTTCCCTCTATCTGACTATCCCAAATTCCCTATAAGACCTCCATAGGATGGCATGACTTATAGCTCTGATACCACTATAATGGGTAGCTCCCAATTATAATGGGCACCCCACCTATTGGTTATAACTTCATGAAACACTTTGCAAGCAAGCTCTGATACCACTATAATGGGGTGAAACACTTTGCAAGAAAGCTCTGATACCATTGTAAGTGGTAGCTCTGGAAATGGCTCTGATACCACTTTAATGGATAGCTTTGGAAATGGCTCTGATACCACTGTAATGGATACCCTAGAAATGGCTCTGATACCACTGTAATGGGCACCTTGGAATGCCCAAAACTGAACCAATTGCTGAAATAGATTTTTTAATGCAAACTGAAGATGGAACCAATGTTGAAATTACATTAATTCTCAAAATGATGAAATCAAGTACAAGCAATGTATTCCAAAGGCCAAACCCCAAGGGAATGACATCTATAATGTTACAAGAGAGAATGAATGTCCCCTATTGCCAAGAAAGATATGGGATTCACATATCCAAGCTCTTATTAAATGTTATTCACAAAAATTCGATGCTCGACAATGAGACTCCACCCCTATTTATCCTTTTCCTTTATCCTTCTAGAAGGAACTAAAACATTGATTAATTGCAAGTGCTAGAAACTTCCCCCTTCCAATAATTAATGCACTCTCTAGAAACTCCTCCCTTACAATTAATTGTTCTTCTAAAAAATTAAATTACTAGAGGCTTCCACCTTTCCAGTAATTAATACACACTCTAGAAGCTTCTCCCTTGTAATGCAATAATTAATTAAATTAATTAAATATAAAGTCACCTTTTAATTTTTAATTTTAATTTATTTAATCACTTTATAAGAAATTAATTTAATTTCTAAAGTATGGACCTTTAAAACTCCTCTCTTGAAAAGTTGATCTGGAATCAACTCCAAGGTTCCGAGTGAGCTTGTGACCTATTAGAATCTACTCAATTGAAGATAAGTGTTTGTTCATAAGGAGGCCTTTTTTAGTTCAAACTAATTTCAAATCAAATGATCAATCTACTTGTTGTTTTAAAATTAACCACAAAAGAGATATGTTTGTTGGTATTTTCTACTTTTTCTAATGAATGCAATCTAACAATGCAACTATATGAATTCCTAATTTCACTAGGGGTTAGCAAAGCAAATAACAAAGATAAGGTAACAAGAAGTTTAAGAAAATAACATGAAAGGGAAATTCCTAATGGACATAAGCTATGGAAACAAAATGTCTATGAATTAAGCCTTTGAATAGATCAGTAGGTAACTAATGAAAATAGGAGCAATGCCTCCTTAATTCCACTAATGCGATCATTGATGGGAATTCAATAACTGTAAGATGTTTCACTTTTCATTAGATTGCAAGGCCACAAAAAATGCACTCATGCTAGACAAAAGGCTATGCAGGAATACTATAGATGATCTCTTCTCGAACTAAGTATGTTAGTGGAATTTGTAGACCCATAGCAAACACAAGAATTAAAAGATTGTACAACCATAATAATGCAATAAAAATATTATCTCAATTAAACTTTATGAACATACATTCACACAATATAACACACTTAGGTAAGAATCACTACACTCCAAATGCGAGCAACAATAGCATATATTATTGCATCAAATTAATGGCGGCCTTGAATACATATTACATTTTTGAATTTATAGAAAATCATCTCCTCAATTTGTGTTGAGAGTGAGAGATCTCTTTATGCAAACATATGCTTCTAAACTAATAAAATAAATCTATTTATGTACAAACTAACTCTCTAACAGGTGCTGAGTAGGACTCCATCCTTATTTATCTTATTAAATGGATGCATGAGCCTTTACATGACTTAAAACAAAGAAAGCATGAGAAAATAAGAAGAAGACATCCATTAGATGATGTAGGAGTCTTTGGAGATGCCAAAAATAGAATCTCCACATTCACTAGATGTTTGTAGGAGTTAAACTGCCATCAGAATGCATTTTTGGTGCATGGAAAGCTCTAAATTTGGAACTAGCAGTTAACTATCTGTGCACCTCTAACTTCTTCAAAAAATTCTAGCATACCTTAGAAGAAGCACACCTACACACTTGGCACATCTGTACACCTTGCGCACTAGTGCACCTGTGAAGCTTGAAAGCTTGGAGGCTCATTTCACCAAAAAATCAAAGTTCTCAATTTTGAAAATAGTTTCTGGGTTTTGTTCAAATGAGGTTTTAGATCACTTTTGTGTACCTAATTTGATCCTTTTGATGATTTATACCCTCTTTTTAGACAACAAAATTCATAGTCCTCAACTCCTTCTGCTTCTAAAATCCCATGGCACCTATGTTAAATCTTATCATAAATAGTTTCATAAGATGAAGAACCTATTTTGGTTCATGTATCCAACCTCTATATCTTTGATCTTCAGTGTAAATTGCTTGATTCTTTCTTCTCTCTGACTACCTGATCCTTCCTAGTCAGAGACCAAGTCCTTCAAATTTGTCCAAAATGATCAAATGTTTGAAACTTTGTCATACTTTTTTGCAAGTTTTTCCTAGGTCTTTTTAAGTAGCTTTTTCAGAGGTCTTCTACTCAAAATTTTAAGTTAAAACCTTCATCAATCCCTAAAATTGGGCATCTAAAGGCTCACTATTTTAGGGACTAAAATTAGATTTTTCATTCTTCTTTCTAATGGTGTAAACAGTTTTTAATTCTAAGCTCTAGGTCAAAAGTTATGACCTCGACAAGTTTAGGATGCCTTTTTACCTACACAAAGAAGCAGACATTAGTCTAAAGAGATGAAAATCAAACCTTAAACAAACCCTAATTATGAAAAAAAGATCAAGAACACAAAAAAATCACAAAACATGCAAAAACCTCATTTTAGCCTCTAACAAGCAAAAAAGAGCCACCTGGCACACCTTAGAGGTGTGCTAGGTGCACTTTTTTCTTTGTACAAACTTTAAAAAATGAAAGTTCACACTTAACTCACCTTATAGGGTGCACTAAGTGTGCACTTTTTTTCTATAACAATGTTCATTAGTGAAGGTGCGCGGCTATGCACCCTAGATAAGTCTGCAGCTACACACCTTTAACTAGGTGTAGTTTATTAAGTTTTTAAGGTTTTTAAAGATTTAATGCAAAAAAAAGGTGCAAAGCTATGCACCTTTCACTTAGGTGTTGTTTAATGTTTCACATGCAGGTGGAGTAGAGAAGTGCACCACAAGAGATATGGCGATGTGGGAGGTAGAGTGAGAGGAGGAAAGTGATGAGGGAAGAAGCCGGGGTCCCAAAATTGATAGGTCTAGGGCTTAGCACACCTCTTGGGGGTGTGCAACTACACACTTTCAAGAGGGAAGTGCTTTCCCCTATGTGACTTAGGTAACATAACACACTAGCATACCTAGTGAGATGTGTTAGGTGTGCTAGTGCATATCTTTAAATATGCAAAAAGAATGACTTTTCTCCTTCAAAATATAGTTTCTAGGAATCTCTTAGGTAAAAACACTATGCAAAAACCTAAAAAGACTCAAACCCCAGACTAGGGATCCAAGAAGTAGAAAAATAAATTAGGAGGACCTGATTTCTAGGTGAAATGGGGCATGCATTTTGAAACCACAACACGTCTTGATAAATAGTAAGAAAATTGGCTACCTCTTCCAAAAATTATTTATAATACTAAGGGAGAATTAATTGTGTCCAAGAAGGCATGTAATGCCCCGCCCGGAGATCCTTGGAAACAAGGATTCAAATCAAGCCAAGATATTTTTTTTTTATAAGTATGAATGCACATGACAACATCATACAGGGATCACAACGATCGCAACGGAAGACTTCAACACAATCCCGACAACCAACGAATCTCCGAATGCCACTACCCAACTGACACACCCAAACAAAAGCCAACAATCACCACAACAAGATGAGGGCACAAGAAATGACCACTCATCAACAAAACACCAAACTAGGGTAAAATGCAGAATCCCAAAATTTGGCTAAGCCTGAAATCCTAAAGCCCTGAAAATTGGCTAAGTCTAGATTTCTGAAGCCCTAAAATTTCCTAGAATCCATAACTTATCTCTGAGAGGTCTGAAACCTATCTCAAACAATTTGTCGCATATATTAAAATATATCTTAAGCACGCGTAGGTTTTTCACAAAACCCGTGCGACACTTTTTACTAAGGGAGGGCGATACTTCTCTTTAACGTGTGCGACACTTTTCCAATGTCGTACGACATTTCTCAAGAAGGCATGTGACACTTTTCAGCATCATACAAAATTTCTCAAGAAGGTGTGCGACACTCTTCCAGTGTCGTACGAGATTTCTCAAGAAGCCATGCGATAATTTACAGTGTCGTACGACATAGTTTGCATGGGCATGCGATACTTTTCAAAGTGTCACACCATGCTGAACAAATGTCACCCATAGAAACACGAAAACACTCCCAGAAGCAAAAAAGACCAAAATAGGGCAAAGAACCTCCACACCAGGGAGTACCGGATCCACAAAGGCTTGAGGAATGAACACTTGAGTGCAAGAACAACACAGAATGAAGAACATCTATCCATCTAAACCATGAAAGAAAAGAACATACTGAAATAAACATCGCAAGGAACAAAAGAAACATTGCAATGAACAGAAATACATCTTAGGAACAAAACAACCAAACTAAGTACGCGGTTCCTCCCAACCGTCAATAGCATCATAAGACCATCGTGGGTCCTAGCCATCCCTCGTGCATAACATCCCAAGCAACCGACCAAATCGTTGGTACTGTCGTAATAGGGACGTCACTACTAAAACATGCAACAATAATAGCATAAGAAAATCTAACATGCTAGTGATAACGCATAAGATAATCCTACAGTAGATAACATCACCTATCACATGCTAAACAACAGTAAGCAATAGATATGCTAATACAACAATTCACAGCATCTAATCATATGCTAAATATCATAATAAGGGAATGTGTCAAATAAAATAACATCATCTAAACATGATATAAAAGCATCCCAAAGAAAGCATAAATCACAAGAAAGCATACTCCGAAACTCGAAGTACCAAGTGAAGACATCTAGCAACGGTCACACTAGGACAAAAGATCATCTCTGTACACTGATCCCTAGCAGTAGTGAAGGTAGCTACGCCTCCCAACCACATGGCACCCGTAGGTCCACACCTGTCGTGCTAATGGAGATAATGACCCAACCACAAACACACATAAAGCACAACATCCAAGGCTAACACTCATGCCAGACAGTATGATGGTTGCAACCAAGAACCTAAGACAATGCAAGGAGAAAAGGTCCTGGTCAGACACTCAAAAGGCTACTAAGTAGGGGCTGACATCATGGAGAGTCACTTGGCATCGACAAGACCAAGCTCAGATCATGCGTTTCAACTCCTCAATGGAGGGCCCCGCACACACATTTTATTATCTTAAGTTTTATTACCAGTCACACATTTTCTTTAATTATCACTTATTTAAAACTTCCTCTGCCAACCCTATGGGACTAAGGTCACCAGGCTGCGAGATAGAAGCCCCCTCCATATGCTACCCTACCCTACCCATGCTCATCCTACGACAAGTGCCCGTGGGCATGCATACTCCCATCCCAACCCCAATAATCATAACTTTCAGCAAATCCACAGAAGATCGGGCCTCGCAAGTCACCCAACAAATGTACGTATACGTACTCATGTGTGGCGCACCACCATCACGAAGATCATAACACAAGGATAGGAATGAGAACACAATGCAAAGAAAACACCCAACTGAAAGCAACACGGGAAGGATGGATTCTACATGAATCCCAAAGCCAATAAAATCATACATCATGAAAACACTCAACCGGCCTCAATCCGAGAGTATGGATTCTACATGAATCCCAATGATGTAACAAGACCAAACATCATGAACTCACTCAATCGGCCTCAATCCGAGAGTATGGATTCTACCCGAATCCTAGTGTTCACGAAACAAAAGCAAAGGTCTAAAGGAAACCATAACACCAGGTATAAAATCACTCAACCGAACACAACGTCGGGAGTACTAATGTGACACGCATCCCAATGCAACATAAAAGTGCAAAAGTGGTTTGACTGATATCCAAACAGATCATCAAGGTCCATGACCCACATTGTGCCAAGAAAACCTAAGAAAATAGGGCAGCACACAAAATGAGGTAAAAACCCCAAAAATTGAAAAACTTCAAAATTAAAACCCATTTCGCCTTTGGGTTCAAAAACCCCAAAAATCCAAAAATAAATGAAATCAGACACAGTATGCAAAAACGGCCAGCATAACAGCGTAAAATCCCAAACCCTCATCTCAAAAAATAGAGAAATGTTCATATCCACCCAACCGGGTAGAACTAGCATACAGAAACGGAGGGGAACACTAGTTCTCAGCCTCCAAACAAATGGCTACCAAAAACAAAAGCAGAAACAGAGTAGAAACAATAAAATGGGAAAGCCCTACCTCACAGCCAAATGGGCAAAACGGGAATCTGAACCATAAAATAAATATCCCGCAGAAGTAGCTAAAGATCGCGGCAATCCAAGGTTTCCCCGAGCTAGATCCAACGAGCCAAACCTCACAATGATCCCACGCCTGTAGCTCCCACAACGAACAAAACAGTAAATCCTCATAAAGAGGATTTTGGGTTTTACTCTCCAACTTTCCAATTTTAAAGTGAGAAGTGAGGAATTAAATTCCTTTTTGGATACTTATTCACTTTTTGGGTGAATAATCGATTAGGTCATTTAACCAGCCAATCCAGTTAAACCTTGAATCAACCCAAATGACAATAGGCTATTCCTATAAATAAGAATTCATCTATGGCAAAGCTGCCAAAAATTAAAATAAATCAATTAAAAAGCTCGAAAACCCAAAAACACATAAATCTCCTGAACAACTTTTGCGACAAAGCAAAACTCTAAATGCACAGACACGCTTACTAGTCTAATCACATAATGCAAATGAGTTCGGATTTAATAATCACCAAAAGGTTTAATTTAAACATTTAATTAAGGATATGTCGACCATACAAAGGCGACATTGGCAAAATATGAACAGCTGAATCACTAACTCCATGTGCCACTGCCAGGGATATAAATCTTGCACACTAAACAACACGATCAAGTGCAATTGAATATAATAACATAGCCGAAGCAATAAATGCATTAAATCACCTAATTTAACCATTTATTTAATTATATTAAAATAATCTATTTACATCACTCACATTCGCATAAAGCATAACAACGCAAGAATGAAGTAAATAACCATAGCATTAAATCCATCACATAACAAAATCAGAGGTATGTCCAAATATCAGATAACCAGAAAACATCATAAAACCCACTGTCATCTCAAAATGGCATCATCATGCAATATGATTAACTGATCAGCATAGTAGTCTAATATCTATGATATTGGAATCAAAGAGTAACATTTGACCCTCAGGTCATCTCAAATGTAAAACATCACAAGAGTAATAATTATCTCTCTAATCAGAAATATAACAAGGTAAATGTCCGCAGCACATAACCAAATAATCCAACAAGAACAATCCATTCTAATTACTTAAGCATTTAATAATGATTGGTTACTCTGCATTAAAAAGGCACTTAAAACACATAATCAAACACAGTCATAAACATGACTAACCACTACTATAGGAACCTAGTCCAGTGTAGCATGGTAATGGTACACAGTGCAATCTATGCACACATCTCAGGGTAATCACAGAACAACCTCATGATACCACATCGATCCTGGTAACCACTAGCACAAACCTCAATGAACCAAAAATCACATCATAATCTCAAAGATCAGTGAAAAGCATAATCAAAGCAACTGATAAAGAAACATAAATCCCAACACCTCAACGGTGTAGACCACTCAGGGTCACAATCATGATCCATCACAACAAAAGATCAGCAAGGTTGCATCCATCAGGACGACTTACAGAAATCAAATGGGAGAGGCACTACAAGACACACTTGAAAATTGTGGCAAAATTGTTAGACTTAAGCCTTTCCTAATAATAGAATCCATTGATGGCCATGCTAGGGTGTGGCCCAATAATATATAAAGAAATTTATAATTGACCTAGGTGGTGGATCAAATAATTAGAAAAATTTGCAACATGGCTAGAGCTGTATGTGGTTCTCATTCACCAAATCCATTTTGTCAACTAGTAGAATTTGCCAATTGGTGAATATTTGCAACTAATGAAAACCCTACCTCCATAGGAGGGAGAAAATGAGGTAGGACAATAGAGTATATTATGATAAATAGATACCTAAACCAATACAACAAGAGAAAAAACCTAAGGAGAAGAAAATAGATGAAGAGCCTAAGAAGGTTTAAGAAATAAAAGAGGAACCATAAAGGACAAGTCTAGATATTCCTATACAAGAATACCAATTAGTGTTGAGCTCTAGCACACCAGACTCCAATGGAAGGATATTGAAGAAGAAGGTGAAGTAGTCAACTCAAGCCACAAAAAGTAGACCTATTACTCTAGATGAGGAGACCGTGATTCAAAATTGTGACACATCTAAATTGGGTGTTTAGTAGATGAGAACATTGAGTGACTTGTTGGATAGTAAGACCAAGCAAGAGGAGATGAGAAGATAACATCAAGAAAGGAAAGTAATTTCAGACATTAGAGATATATTTCTTGATACTATTGTTGTTGATGATTTGGATGAGAAGGCCCCTATAATTGAGAAATTAATCAAGATAATGAAGAAGATGAATGACCCTGATATAGACACACAAGAGAAACTTATGAAGTGGTTAGAATTTTTTTTAAAAATAAAGTACTAGAGAAGGTTTCCATTGAGATTTCTATTAAGAAAGTTGAGATCTCCACTTTGATTACTAATTTGGAGAAATTGGTAACTAGTGCCAATACATTATTCTCTAAAATGTGCAATGTTATAAGATTTACAAAGGAGATAAGGGAGAAAATGGATAAATAGATGCAGATATATAGAAATATGGATTAGACATGAAAAAGGATCCTATTTCATGTCTAATCCACATTTATATATATCTGCATCTATTTATCCATTTTCTCCCTTATCTCCTTTGTAAATCTTTGAACATTGCACATTTTAGAGAATAATGTATTGGCACTAGTTACCAATTTCTCCAAATTAGTAATCAAAGTGGAGATCTCAACCTTCTTAATAGCAATCTCAATGGAAACCTTCTACAATACTTTATTTTAAAAAAAATTCTAACCACTTCATAAGTTTTTCTTTTGTGTCTATATCAGGGTCATTCATCTTCTTCAAATAGGTAAAAGCATAGATTTGTGTCACCATTTATGATACCAAAACTTGTTTTGGTCAAATCTCATTTCTCTATCAAAACTCATTTTTTTTCAAAAACTAAATATACCATTTTATAGATTTCATATTCAATATCATCATTATATAAATTTTTTAGTGTTTTGATTAGTTATAATATGTTATAATCTCAAAATATTATAAGTTGATATTTCAACATTTCAGAAGATGCTCCCTCCAAAAAGGTAAAAAATAGTAAATTATATCCAAAATTCTCTTCACAAATATGTAATTTTTTTTCAAGAAGGTATATATTTGATAGGAAAGTTTTGACGGGAAGAAAAAATTGTTGGATTCTAATAAGGTCAAACTTGAGTACTTATAACAAAGAAAATATACATCAAATATATATATATATATATATATATATATATATATATATATATATATACATACATACATATATTTCACTAGCTATACATGTCATCTATAGGATATTTTCAAATTAGAACAAAAAAAGATGATTTGCATATACTTGTTTGACGGGAACTACACCCTATATTTTTTATAGTGAAAAAAGGGACTTCAAGATAGAATAAAATGAATAAATTCTCACTCAAAAAAATAATAAAAATTATAGGCATAAAATTCATCCAATTCTACACATTTCATCAGTTTACATCATCTTCATATTTTAAACACAAATACTATTTCTTTTGTCATTAATGTTGAACTGTCACATTCTGATATCACATTTCTTTATAAAAGATGACATAAGTTTGTGCTTTTACCTCATTGTTGTATGAGGAGTGTAATATGAGAAATGAGGTCACTTCTATTCAAGCATCACCTCATTTAGAAGTAATGTAGAGACATTTATAGTTTTTAAAGGACCTTATGCAAAGTCCATAAGTGTCTATTATAAACAACATGAAAAATCTCATAACCAGACTGGAGATTGCATGAAAAGTTCTTGAGACACTCAAGGATAATTGGGATAATAGAATGGCTATTATTTTGAGATTTCATCACCCATTTTTGAAAGAGTTTGGTATACTCCCTAGGACATAATTGAATCTCACTATTCAACATAAGTGACAAAAAAGGGGGAGATACATGTTTATGTATGGAGAAATGTACAAAGGTGATGTACAAGGAGTATAAAGTAATAAGGAGTGATTCAAATCAAAAAAATATTTTAAAAATTCTGTTGGAAATGAGAATGAAGTAACTGAGAGGGGGAGGGGGTGAATCAGTTACTACAAAAACATTTCACAGTCCCTTAGATGTCTAAAAGTTTGATCTATTTTACAGATTACGGAAACTTGATATTGCAGCAAATAATAACAATCATTAAGAACTGATATCAAAACAATTAAGCAAACTCAAACACTAGAGACACTAGATTTAATGTGGAAACCCAATATGGGAAAAACCACCAATGTAACTAGTTACTATTTTTCACTCTTCTAAAGTGAGCCCTGTTAGGAGCCAACCCTGTTAAGGGTTACAAAAACACACTGTTAGCTGTGACTTTGTTAGAGGATTTAAACACTCTGTTAGAAGTGGCCTTGCTAGAGGTCTTTAGAACAATTCAACTGAATTGTCACCTTGTTAGAGGATTTACAAAATGGCTGTTAAACCAACTCTATTAAGAGATTTGGATTTACTGCTGCAAAGGTTATAAAGCAACAATGAAGTGACCTGAATAATATGCAACTTATCTTTTGTTGATTACAGATCTCTGTTCAGCTTGATTGGATCCTTACTCATCAAATACAACTTTATAGCTCCTTTAATCCTTCATCAGGATTCGCTCAGTCTCCTCTTATCCAAGTATTTGCTTTCGCATCCTTGCTTCTCTTGTTCTTCACTTTTTTTTACACCTTTTTTCTCACACACTTTTACAACTTGAATAACTCTATATATATATATTTCAGATTATCAAGTCGGCTCAAATAACTTGGAAAACAATTATTCCAACAGTCGGCTGAATTGCAAGATTTAACAAATCCCTTTACTGGCCGACCTAGCATGGTAAACTCTGTTCAAAAATAATTCCTATGTTAACTGACTGAGCCCGGTTAATACAGAGAATTCTGTGAAATCCTTCAGTTGCCGAGTGAACTTGGTAAGCACTGAGTTCCCTATGATGACCGAGTGAGCTTGATGAAACCGACTCCACTTTGATGACCGAGTGAGCTCAGTGAAAATTGACTTCTCCATCTTTTCTTTGATGACTGAGTGAGCTCGGTGAAAACTAACTTCTCCATCTTTCCTTCGATGACCGAGTGAGCTCGGTGAAAACTGACTTCTCCATCTTTCCTTCAATGACCGAGTGAGCTCAGTGAAAAGTGACTTCTCCATCTTTCCTTTGATGACCGAGTGAGCTCGGTTATCATTGTCTAAACTCGGTTAACTGAGATTAAAGACTGATATGACATTTTGTGTGACATCAAGGACAAAACTATCCAACAATCTCCCTCTTTGGCATTGATGGCAACACAACATGTTATAACAGAATGAAATTTTGAAAACAAGATAACAGACTTCTCCCTCTTTCACTAGTCTCCTTCTTTTAAGGAGCTTCATAGCAGATTTTTTAAGTCTCATAAATTTCAGAAGGATATGACAGTAAATCTCTCCCTCTTTGACAACACATGCCAAAGACAACAGAAGTAAAGTGAATTTCAATGTACCTATAGTACTGATTCATATGCAATGATTTTTGATTAAACTGCATCAACAGATAGATCTTCAATCTAGTATGCGTTGATGCATCACTAAAGCTTCCTTTAGTGAACTTCAAATAGGGGAATGACCCCTAACTTACCTCTAAGATATAAAAATGTATCCTTAGACAAGGGCTTTGTGAATATATCAGCAATTTGTTCCTTTGTGTGGACATATTCCAATCTAATCTCCTTGTCTTGCACCAATTCTCTGACAAAATGATATTTGATTGCAATATGCTTGGTCTTGGAATGCATCACTGGATTCTTGGATATATTGATTGCACTTGTATTATCACAGAACATAACAATTGGTTCTTTGATTTCCATCTTCATTCTTTGCAATAGTTGCTTAAACCAAACATTATTAGAACAATTTACTGCTGCAGCAACATACTCCGCCTCTGCTGTAGATTGGGATGTACAATTTTTCTTTTTGCTTGTCCAAGAAACCAATCTCTTTCCAAGAAAGAATGCTCCTCCACTTGTGCTTTTTCTGTCATCAAGGTTCCCTTCCCATTCAGCATCAGTTAAAACTTTCAAATCCAAATTACCTCCAAATTTGTACCTTAGCCCATAATCTTCAGTTCCTTTCAAATATCTCATTATTCTCTTGATTTCCATCAGGTGAGTTTCTCTTGGTTTTGCTGAAAATCTTGCAACAATACCAACTGCGAGAACAATATCTGGCCTGGTATGAACTACATACTACAATTTTCCAATCATAGATCTATACAATGTTTGATCTACCTCTTTGGATTCATCATCTTTTGTAAGTTTCAATCCAGTACACATAGGAGTTCCAACAGGTTTACAGTCCTCCATACCAAACTTTTTCAATATCTCCTTGATGTATTTTGACTGAGTGATGAAGATGCCATTCTTATTTTGTTGGATTTGAAGATCAACAAAGAATTTTATCTCACCAAACATAGACATTTCAAAATCCTTGTTCATTTGTTCTGAAAATTCTTTGCAAAGATCATCATGCCTTGTGAAAACAGTATCATCTACAAATATTTCTGCCAAGACAATCTTATTATCTAGACCTTCCTTTATATACAAGCTACTATTATCATTAGCTCTTTGAAAACCAATCTAAATAAGATAATTATGCAATCTTTCATACCATGCTCTAGGAGCTTGTTTCAGACCATACAGTGCCTTGTGTAATTTGTAGACCATGTTCCTTTTATCTGGATCAGCAAAACCTTTAGGTTGTTCAATGTAAACTTCTTCATCCAGTATTCCATTGAGGAATGCTGACTTGACATCCATCTGATAAACTTTGAATCCTTTGTGAGTAGCATATGCAAGTAAGGTTCTGACTCCTTCCAATCTTGCAACAGGAGCAAAAGTTTCTCCATAATCTATACCTTCTTCTTGTGAGTATCGTTTGCATACCAATCTAGCTTTGTTTCTAGATACCTTACCATCTTCAGTCAACTTGTTTCTGAATACCCACTTGGTTCCAATTATATTCTTGTCTTTAGGCCTGGGTACAAGAGTCCATGTCTTGTTTTTCTCTATCTGTTCTATTTCCTCATTCATTGCCTCAATCCAACTATAATTTGCCAGTGCATCCTTAATACTTCTAGGTTCAAAATCAGCAAGTAAACAAGTATTTTTCAACTTACTTCTTGTCAGGGTTCCTTTAGATTTGTCTCCAATGATCTGATCTGGTGCATGATGTCTTCTGACATATTTTGCTAATACAAGTTCCTTGCCTCTTGAATGAATTTCATTGTTATCCTTCTGTACTTCAGATTCTTGTTGTTTTGGCTTGGTAGATATTGGATTAGTTGATTCAGACTCGGTAGACACTTGCTCGACAGTGTCTGAAAGTTGTTGAGGCTCAGTTTGAACTATTTGCAACTCGGTTACTGAAGACTCAGGAGTTGAGGATTCTTGAGTGAATGGTATACTTGGTATAGTATCTGGTTCAATGTAAACAAATCTCTTGTAGTCTTTAGGTACCTTTTTTCTTTCTTCTTCTGATTTGTCTGCAAACTCATCAATTTTCACATGTGCACTTTCTATGACCTTTTGAGTGGATAGATTTAAACATCTATATGCTTTGCTTTTGCAAGAATATCCCAAAAATATTCCTTCATCACCTTTTACATCAAATTTTTCTTTTCTAGATTCTTTCAAAATATAACATTTGCTTCCAAATATTTTAAGATAATCAGATAACTTACATTGGGTTTGTGGCCATACCATAATTCATAGGGATTCTTGAATGAGTCCTTTTTCAGCTGTACTCGGTTTAATGTATGAACTGCAGTGTTGATGGCTTCCTTCCAGTATTTGATAGCAATGTTCTTTTCTATCATTAGGGTTCTTGCACAATCCATAATGGATCTATTTTTTCTTTCAGCTATTCCATTTTGTTTTGGAGTTCCTGGTGCTGAAACCTGTCTTTTAATACCTTTTTCAATGCAGAAGTTATTGAATTCATGTGAAATGAATTTACCACCTCTGTCTGACCTTAAAAATTTCAGTCTTTTCCCTGTTTCTTTTTCTACTCTTGCCAAATACCATTTGAATTTTTCAAATGCTTCTAATTTATTTCTTAGATACATGATAGCCATCATTCTTGAGTAATCATCAACAAAGAGAATGAAAATTTTCTCTCCAGTATAGCTTTCTATTCCAATAGGTCCACATAAATCAGTATGCACAATTTCTAATATGTCTTCAGATTGATAGTTTTTACCTTTAAAACTAGTCCTTCCCATTTTACCAATCTGACAGTTCTTGCATAGACCAACCTCAGGTTTCTTAATGTTAGGAATGCCTCTTACTTTCTTGAATTTTCTTATTTTTATCAAATTATCAAAATTGACATGACACAACCTTTTATGCCATAACCAACTCTCTTCAATTTGAGCAATAAAACATGAGCATTCACCAAGTTCTAGATAGAATAAGTTACCTCTAGTTTGGGTGCTAGATCCTATCAGCTTTCCTTGCTCATTCAACAGTCTTGCCTTTCCATGCATGAATTTCACCTTGAATCCAGTATTGAGTAACTGTGCCACACTTAGCAAATTATGTTTGAGACCTTCAACCCAATAGGTATTATTACAAACAAGTTCTTTGGTTAGACAAATTCTTCCTCTTCCTTTTATGAAATGAGGTTCATTATTACCAAACCTTACACTGCCACCATCATAATCTTCAAATTGATCAAACTTAGTTTTATCACCAGTCGTATGATGTGAGCAACCACTATCTATAATCCATGTATAATTCTTACTTATATGAGAGATAAGAGAAATTTTATCTTCCTCATCATTGTCAAAATCATCTTTAACATCAATATAAACAATTTCATCCTCACTGTTATCAGAATCTTTAGAATTTTCAGCCATGAAACATGATTTCTTACCTTTGTTCTTGAATGATTTGAAATCTTTCTTGCCATTCCATTTATGATCCTTCTTTTCATCATTGTTCTGCTTGTTCGGGCACCTAGCTGCAATATGACCAATTTCTTCACATGAAAAACATATTAGAGGAACTTTACCTTTATATTTTCCTCTGCCTCTAGAGTATTTTCTTGCTAGAAGAGCTTCAATTACTTCAAGATCACTGTCTGAGCTTAGATCTGATTCATCTTCACTTTCTGACTGAAGTTTCTTTTTGCTTTTCTCGTTGAGTGAAAGTTTGGCCTCAAATGCTAATTCCATGTTCTTGGAAGCTGGAACATAGTTGTCAAAGTTATCTAGTTCAAATGCAGTTAATCTCCCAACTATGGCCTCAAAATTTATCTGATGATTTGCTTCACATCTTCTTTCCTGAATTGCAGACACTTTGATTGCATAAACAGGAAGCAATGTTCTAAGAACTTTACTTACAACTATTTCTCCTTTGATGTCACCACCAGCTACCCGGATTGCACTTACACATGCTTTAACTCTTTCAACATACTTTGCAATGTTTTCATCCTCTCTCATCCTCATTTGATCAAATTGTCCTCTTAGACTTTCTGCTTTTGCTCTTCTCACATTGTCATCCCCTCCATAGATTTCTTTTAGCTTGTTCCACATGTCAAAGGCGGTTTTGCAGTCCTTAATGTCATCAAATTCTTCATAGCTGAGAGTAGATGCTATGTCTATCATCATGTTGTTGTGAGTTTTCTTTTCAGCAATATCATTGACTGACAGTGTGCCAGAAGGTTCTTCATATTTTTCTTCAAGGTATTTCAGTCCAGTATCACCAACAGTAGCCAGATGAAGTTTCATCAGTTCTTGCCATGCTGAGAAGTTATCTCTATTAATTTTTGGAATTTCTCTTTTGTAAGACATCCTGATCTTTTGCTTAGATCATTGAAATCTTCTCCTGAATGTACCAAATGCTCTGATACCAATTGTTGGAAATGAGAATGAAGTAACTGAGAGGGGGAGGGGGTGAATCAGTTACTACAAAAACATTTCACAGTCCCTTAGATGTCTAAAAGTTTGATCTATTTTACAGATTACTGAAACTTGATATTGTAGCAAATAATAACAATCATTAAGAACTGATATCAAAACAATTCAGCAAACTCAAACACTAGAGACACTAGATCTAACGTGGAAACCCAAAATGGGAAAAACCACCAATGTAACTAGTTACTATTTTTCACTCTTATGAAGTGAGCCCTGTTAGGAGCCAACCCTGTTAAAGGTTACAAAAACACACTGTTAGGTGTGACCCTATTAGAGGATTTAAACACTCTGTTAGAAGTGGCCTTGCTAGAGGTCTTTAGAACAATTCAACTGAATTGTCACCTTGTTAGAGGATTTACAAAATGGCTGTTAAACCAACTCTGTTAAGAGATTTGGATTCACTGTTGCAAAGGTTATAAGGCAACAATGAAGTGACCTGAATAATATGCAACTTATCTTTTGTTGATTACAGATCTCTGTTTGGCTTGATTGGATCCTTACTGATAAAATACAACTTTACAGCTCCTTTAATCCTTCATCAGGATTCGCTCAGTCTCCTCTTATCCAAGTATTTTCTTTCGCATCCTTGCTTCTCTTGTTCTTCACTTTTTTTTACACCTTTTTTCTCACACACTTTTACAACTTGAATAACTCTATATATATATATATATATATATATATATATATATATATATATATATATATATATATATATATATATATATATATATATTTCAGATTATCAAGTCGGCTCAAATAACTTGGAAAATAATTATTCCAACAGTCGACTGAATTGCAAGATTTAACAAATCCCTTTACTGGCCGACCCAGCATGGTAAACTCTATTCAAAAATAATTCCTGTGTTAACCGACTGAGCCCGATTAATACAAAGAATTCTGTGAAATCCTTTAGTCGCCGAGTGAACTCGGTAAGCACTGAGTTCCCTGTGATGACCGAGTGAGCTCGGTGAAACTGACTCCACTTTGATGACTGAGTGAGCTTGGTGAAAACTGACTTCTCCATCTTTTCTTCGATGACTGAGCGAGCTCGGTGAAAATTGACTTCTCCATCTTTCCTTCGATGACCGAGTGAGCTCGGTGAAAACTGACTTCTCCATCTTTTCTTCAATGACCGAGTGAGCTCGGTGAAAACTGACTTCTCCATCTTTCCTTTGATGACTGAGTGAGCTCGGTTATCATTGTCTAAACTCGGTTAATTGAGATTAAAGACTGATATGAAATTTTGTGTGACATCAAGGACAACACTATCCAACAAATCCATGTTACAATGATATGACGACTAGGCTATAGGTATGAAGTACACCATAAGAAGAAGTAAATATTTTGAAGGTTTTGTTATGACACATTTTTTAGCATGATAAGTGTTTTTTCCACTAATGCCAAAGGGGGAGATTGTTGACCCTAAAGGAAATCTTACTAATTTCTATTAGTGTAAAATGAATAGTCATATACTAGGTAGAGTTGGTCAGTTAACACTAAGAACAAGCCACAAAGAAGGTCAAGCTATGTTGAGAAGAAGTATACAAGTTTAGTATGTGTTGAGGTAGATACGTTTTTCAAGCATATCAATAGTTGCTGAGAATTATAGTTTTTTTTTTGAGTGCTATATAAAATGAGAAATTTAGAAGAGAAAATAGTTCAAGTTGAGAAAATTTCATACCAAGGGACAACATGGAGGACCAAGAATGACCAAGCATTAGAAGTTATATATTTCAAGTAATACAATTTTTTTATTTGAGTTTAGAATGACACAAGCACTTATAAAAACCATTTTTGGCCTAGCCAAAAATATGTTTCTATGTTCAAGGAGAGAATAAATGAGTTAATTATGTCTGTGATTACACATCATTAATCCCTATGTGCTATGATCAACCAATTAGAAAATAGGAAAGACTAAGGGGCAAAAAGGATAAATTTTAATGGTTGATCAAGATCTAGAAGTTTCATCATATGGCTATAAAAGAAGGGTTTCAAGACAAAAAAATATTGTTTTGAGTGAGAGGAATGCATGAATGCAAAGCTAAAGGTGAATCAATGTTGTAAAGGAGTAAGGTGACCAAGTAGTGTAGTGAGGAGTCACTACAAATCAATCCCCAAGAGGTGATTATATTTTGGATAGATAATATCTATTATCATCATTTTAGTGAAAACTAAAGGATCAAGTTATTGTTACATTCTAACAAGTGTATTAGGTGAATAAATTAATAGAGTGGTCATAGAAGGCCTATTGTAAGTCTCTTAACTAAGTGCTCACATGATTGTGAAGTTTAAATATTTTAGTCAAGGTAGACTTAATAGTCTTGTAAGATCCTAATAGTAGACCCCTTATAGGATAGATCATCAAAAGATCAAATTGTAGCCCTAATAAGAACTTTATTGATGTAGTAGTAAAGATTTTGTGAGTGCCATCTCCAACATAGTTTTACCTTCACCTTGGAGGGTTTCTATGTAACCATATACTGTGTCATGCATTAATTACATGTTTATTTTTTTTATTCATGCAAGTAGATGCTAGATTTGATATTACATGTTATTATCTAATATCCATCTTCTTCCTTTCTTGCTCCTCTTCTTTATTTTCTTCTTCTCCATCTACTTGTTTTAGTGAATTGGTACTTGATGTGACCTCCTTTACTATATTTATCCAATCAGCTCAGTAATCAAAGTATGTGATCACAACACTAGGTGCCAAAGATATCACTTTTGGTGATTTTTGACTAGGCACAATGGTAGAGTCTTGATGAATATCTTTATTATCCCCCTCTTCTATGTTATAATAATGTACAATGTTGCCGACTACAAAATTTCCAAAATTAAAGACCTACAAATGGATCAACTCTAGTTCTAGAAAAAAGGTCCTCACTAGTGTTAATGGTGATTCTAACTCCCTCTATGACCATGTTATCACCTTATTGAACTAGTGCATCAATATTTTCATGACATTGTTATCCTATGGCTCTATCTCTGCTACTATTTCTAGTGGTGGTGGTTGATTTTTAATCATAACCTTGACCAATGCTTTCTCTATTTCCTTTGTGAAAAGTTCATATTGAACTCCCATAATTAATATAGCACTGGTTCTATTTCTCAATAATGGTTCTATTCCTTTTAAGATAATTTGAACTTGGACTTCATCATCTATACCATAGAGTTTCCTTTCTATTTACTCTCTTATCTTCTTATCATCTAATTTTCTCTAGTCTTCTTGTTCATTAATCAGTGATATAGTTCTTGTTGTAAATTCCTATGAATATGAATGAACTTTTTCTTAAAATCTATCATGTATCTTATCATTGTATTCTCCTATTGCCTCTTCTACAAAGTATCATATAATTCATAATATTTTTTCAATTAGGTTAGGTTACCTTCTTTCATGATTATTTGATTCATTTACCCTATTTCAAGTTTCTAACTCCTTTTCTTCTTACTACACTACTCTTATTGTAGCTTGTCTTGTAGTGAAGAGATTCAACCTCTCATCTTCTTTGTAAGCACCTCTTCTTCTTTGTGTTATTTTGTCTTCTTCCCAACATAAGTCATTAATACTTTAGGCTTCTTCTTAGGTCCTAGTCTAGTTATAATTTCCTTGACTCATTTTGAACTTTTGGGAGTTTACTCCACTTATTCTTGCATGACAAGTGCTAATGTGACTGATGGAGAGGTCCTGATTGACCTCATGGTGGTTTTTGCAGGTGTTATCTGCACATTTACTACTATAACTTCTTCTTTTATTGTTTTTTGTACTTCTTCTATGAGTGGTATAACACTAATAGGTGAAAGCACTACTATTGGACTAGGTACTACTAGGGTAGGTACTGATTATGTGATAACTATTGGTGAAGTGTCTAGAGAAGCCTCCATAGAAAATGGTTGTACTAATAGAATATTACTCTATCCAGTTAATCTCATCTCATATGTTGTTTTCTAATTCAAAATATTCTTCCTTAGTTATTTGAGTATCCTTAATCATCCTCTTCATTACATTGTCCACTTTCTTCTTGACTAGTGCTATGCACCATGTATCACTGTAATCATCCATATTAGATTCCTAAATTCCCTTTGCATATCCTATTAGATAAATATGGGTGGGGGGTGTGAATTAATTATATCTAGCTATCTTACATGCCTTAAAATTATTTTAGTACCGATTCAACCTTTACACACACTTTCACGGTGTGAATTAATTATATCTAGTTATCTTACATGCCTTAAAATGATTTTAGTGCCAATTCAACCTTTACACACACTTTCATATCAATAACTCAAAAACCACATTCAACATTTCAAATTAGAATTATAACAACTTTAATTTAAATTTTTATCTCACCATTTCTTACTTACACTAAGTATTAGAGAAATCACTTAACATATATCAAGTTGCAAAATTATGTAATTAATCATGAAAGTAAAATTATGACATAATATAAATCACACATTTGACACATATATTTAACATGGAAACCCTATAAAGGGAAAAACACTTGGTAAATGGCAACCCAAATAATTTCACTCCTTTGAAGTGAGTTTTGCTAAGATCCAACCTTGTTAAATGTTACATGTACACTTTTGTGTGACCTAGTTAGAGGATATTAAAGAAATATCTTTTAGACCTTATCACTCCTTGACATTTCTAAAGAGTGGATTTCTCTAATGGAATTACAAAAATCACTAATGGATGCTACCATATAGGATTTCAAAGACTTTTTAGCTCCACTCGATTAAACTATTTTATCTGCTACAATGGTAAGAAAGTAATAGTCAAGTGATCTATTAGATTTAGCACTACCTTTCTTGTTCAATCTCTACTTTTCTCTATCTTGTCCTTCTAATCTCTTACTAGTTGGTTCACACACTTTCTCTTTCACTTAGCACTTCCTCTACTTGATCTTTTCACTTCTATTACGCTCAGTTCACCTTATTTCTTCTTTAACTTTAACAAATTGATCAATAAAAAGTATATCATTGAGAATCAACAAAAAAAAACAATATTTTTCATCCCCTTAAATAGAATTTTTTTTTCCCCATAATCTTCTAGATTTTTCCACTTAACCATGAGCATAGATCTTAGATACAACTCGATGTATACATCTTTTCCTTGAAATTTTGTGCTCATATTCGTTCTTTTAAATCTCCTTCACCGGATCTTCATTACATTTGTCCAACCATAGATCTCATAACTAACTTTGACTTTATCCTTTGAATTTCATAAAAAAACCTAATTTTCATCAAATGTCAGCCTCAAATTAAATTATTTCTTAAGTTTTTCTTCCTATTCATACTCGATGAATATTACAACTTTTATTCAAACAATACATTACTTAATTAACACTGAAATTACTTGATTAACACTAAACGTTAATATTTCTTTGCCAAGTGCTTGATGATAATTTTAGTAGCTTACTAATACTATATCCCTTCATTCACTAATCAAACTATCATACATATACACAATCTTCATCTCTTAATCAAAACATTACATGATTGGGAACAATCAAATCAACACTATACTATCACAGTCCAACTCATTCAAGTGCCCATTGAATACCATACACTTATCAACTCCTTCATCATCATACTTTCTTTAATTCCTCTTCATCAATCAAATGATATGGCACTCTACAAAATTAGCATAATGTCTAACCAATGAAGGCTCAAGACACCATTGACAACATAAAAAATGATATGACTCTTTCACAAACAATAAAAAATTATTAGTTGGGGCTAGCATATCCATCTATGATATCTTCTATAAATTCATAACCCAAACATTCTAAAAATATTACTCTAAGCTTTACAACCTCCATGCAATTTTTTTTGGTTTCCATCATGAAACATATCTCTTCCTATTATTTTTCCACAGCCGATTTAGGAATCCTCACTCTCCTTTTCATCTATGTCCTAATGAATTTATCATACCTATTATACTATTGACCATATACTCCTTAGATGATTTCCTAAAGTAATAGCTAACTAATTCCATGTTACACTTATCAAAATTCCAATTAGATGAAGGCATGTTGGAGAATTTCTTCAAAACATGAAAGAATAGATAGGTGATGAGTGGTTCAAATATGTATCTAGCATACTTATTATTCTTAATCTTTCTTGGTTATCAACTAGCTATTGCCTTAAAATATCACAAAGTTTTTTTTTTTTTTTTCTATCCACACATCTTATAGGATGTATTAATAAATCTTACTGACACATCTCTAGAACTAGAATTTATCTTATAGGCCAAAATTTTGTTGATAAACCTTACATCAGTTTGATTAGTTTCTTTTAGCATAATTTCTCTTCCATTCGATTCTATTTTTGTGAACTAGTATTATACCCTTTTCCCTCAAACTTATCACTTCATGAATGAGGTCACTTATAATTTCAATGGGTTTATCTCCAATCTAGAACATATTATCATGTACTCAACTCACAATAATTCTTGTCCACTACTCATTGTCAAATTCATGGTGAAATATGTATTGCACAACCTTTATTTTCCCTAGGTGCTCAATTTTTTTCTTAAATAAAATATTTTTGTTATAAAAATTATTGAATTTACTCATAATTTCTATGTCTCCCATGTTCTCAAACTTGTAGTGAATGTATGTCCTAAAATCTTCCATTATCAAGACTCCATTTGGTATTTGCAAAAATGCCTTGGTACGATCATCTTCCAAAGGTACAATAGGGTTTCTTTTGAATTTATACCTAGGTCTTTCCATAATATCATTAAATAATGAAGGATCCGTTCTTAGCCTCAAATTGACTCCAAAGATTAACATCAATGATAGATTAAATACCTCATTGTTGTGAAATTAGGTCTTGAAAAAAATCTATTTGAATTCACTTCCAAATTTATCCAAACCACCTTCAAATCAATATCACAAGTTTCTCTTGGCTCCAAATGATCACATTATGATCAATTAATTTGATTTAACCCTTAAATCTACCTTAATTGTTCATGTATACATAACTCAAAAAGATGATAATGTATCTAGTAGGATACAATCATTTCTCACATTCACATACAATCATATTCCTTTATGTGCTCTTTAACATATCTTTTTGATATCATTTCTAAGATTTTCCCAAGTGCACAAAAGTTTATGTTACATTTTAAGGGTCTAATTAATTTTCAAGTGCATTATCCCTGATTTTTTAATGAATCAATTTGTAAAATTGATAAAGGATTCTCAGCTACAATTACTGATTTCAATTTTTTCTCTAATGCATTTTAAGTTTTCTCTACCCATACCTTATTGCTTGTAGGTTTTCCTTCTTTAACGAATGCTTTATCAAGACTTTTAACTTGTTTTCCTTTTGCATTCTCATTCCTTCTTACATTACTATTCACATTTCTTCTGTAATTTATATTCTGTGATATTATATTAGGTGTTCTCATTTTTTTCATTCTACAAAACTAGGTTAATGCAAATATGACACATAATAACATTGTTTCTATATCTAGGTCCAAATTGATTAGTCTGTAATCTACAATCCCTAGCAATATGCTCATAGTTTTTATACTTAATAACAAATAATTTCATTTCTTGTGACATTTATTTTTTCCCAAAGGTCTACTAGCTACAAGGTTACTACTTCCATACATTCTATCATTATTATTATATCAAGGTTTCCTACATTCATTAGATTTATGTCCATAAGAAAAACAATGATAAAAATAACTAGAAAAGGGTTTTGTATACTTACATGTGCAATCCTTCTTCATGTGTCTAGGACAATTACATATAAATTATCTTCCATTAAGTTGGTTCTTTACTTCTTCATGATTTTCAAGTTGATTAGATACTTCTTTGTTCAAATCATTTTTCTAATTAGACTATTGATTCACTAGATCTTGTTCCTTAGTAGTTTCAAACCCTTTAGATGATTCTCCTTCAATATATCCAGTCCCTATTTTGTCTCCAACATGTCTTTGTGCCATAATCTATTTATCAATCTTCTCAATGATTGAATATAACTTCTCAAGATGGTGCTTTAGTTGTGTAAGTTCTTTTTTAACAATAGTTTTGCACTTCTCAAGTTTTTTATATACTATAACTTTTTAGTGTCAAGTTTAGATATCACCTTGGTAAGTTTTTATTTTAGATTTGCATTCGTAGATCTTAAATCTGATTAACTTTTGTTAAAGTTTAGTCAATTCGGATGCCTTTATCCTTGATATATTTGTGTTCATCATATATTAGATATAATTTATATATTTAAGTTTATTATTATTTGAGAAAAATTAATATAATAAACTTTATATATACAAACATATATAAATGAATAAATTAATTTATTATGATTAATATTGAGTATATGATTATGAATAGACATGTCCCATAAAGGGAAATTTCTATTCATGTCCTATGCTCAATATAAACATGAGAGAAAGTTACATTTGAAAAACACATACCAGACATTACGAAAATGCTATTATATTTGTAATGGTCCTCTATGAAAATTATATGGTATCAGAGCTAGTTGCAAATGTCATAAGACAATAAGATGATAATAGTGCCACATTGAACATATCTTATGAGGGGACTTTCATCCCAATGCAATTGGTTGAGGCAAAGCTAAACTCCACCATGATGTCAAATAATGAATTAGCCATTTAAAAGAGAGACCATAGGTTCCATGGCCTCTCACTTGTTTGATTAAATGCTAGATGATCCTAGTTATTTAAAATGCAATGGCCATATGGAAGATCAAGGAAGGCACATAATCTATTTTATTGGGCACCTTAGCTTCTATGAATGGAAAGAAAAGACAAAATGCTTATAAAATCAACACAAATCATCAGTTCATGAAGAACATATATGCTCACCCAATATATTCACAATACTATAGGTATGGGATGATTAATTACTAACATCAAATATAACTTCTGAAATTGTGTAAATTAAGGGCATCACAAATGATATAAAAAGAACTACCAATGTGAGTTTCAATAACTAGCAACCATACATCAAGTTGTTGGACAAATTGATTTGATGTGAGTGTGATCTAAAGAGAAAGGGGAACCAATTTTTTTAGTATGATTCGATACCTATTTTCAGTAGGTAGAGATTTTAAAGAAAAGAAGAAAAAGAAAAGTGGCATAGGCCTCATAGGATTATGTCTAGAAAGAAATAAAGGACCTAATGCTTTGATTTTTATTGTTGGTTCACTATATAATAAGGATTTGAAAGAATAGAGATGATCACTCTATTGATCTGTGCAAACCATCATCAATTTGTGGCATGAATTTTTCTTTGGTAGAGGCCAATGCATAAGGTCCCTACGTGGATTACACCTCACCTTGATGGGAGTCTTTTGAAGGAGTTAGGATATGACAATGATGATGGACTTTCATGTGTGGATTTAGATCAAATACTACTAATTGTAAAATATTATTGGGTTTAGAATTTGTGATATGCAATGGATGAAAATAAGAAAACAATGCAAATGCTAATGGAAAGATGCCATGGCCTCATAAAATGAGGCAAACAAACTATACACATAGTCAATATTGTTAATCATAGATTGGTTTTGACATATGAGTGACAATACACTTAATTAATTTACAAGATAGAACTTAGCTAATACCAAACAAGTAATGTATGCCTAGTATAAGTTGTCAAATAGTATATGCCGAGTGAGATATAAAATATGCATCGAGTAAATAGTAACTTTCGAGTCACTAAAGTGTCAAATAGATAGTTGATGCTAAGTGATTTAGATGTCAAGTGATTAATGGATGTTGATTCATTTAGAGTCCAAGTTACAACATTAAAGATATAGTGAGTGTCAAGAATTAGAGACTTCAAATGCCAAGTAAAATAGTTTTGCACATAGTTGTTTGTAATGGCAAAAACTTCTATGTAAACCATTTTTGAGCCAACGTAAGGATTGTTTTGCAATACTATATGATAAGAATGAATCTATATTGAGGATCCCTATGAAGTACATGCAACCAATCAGTCAAAGGGATGGATTAAGTATTAAAATAGATGAATCACAATCATTGATTCATATCTAAACCTAAGTCACCTATGTCTTCTTAAGAAAGAAAAACCCTAAACATTGTATGTGTGAAGAGAAAAGTTTACATGCACAACTAGAGTTTTCATAGTGGCTAAGGAGTTCTGAATCAAGTTATACATGGCAAGATCAGTTAGAGGAGAATAGAGGAAAGGAGTTAGATGACATAAGAGACACATCTGATTAAAGAGAATCAAGGATACATGCAAAGAGGTGATCTATTATCTAGCAGCATAGCGTTAACCACACAATCATTGCTAAGACATTCTAGCAAGTGAATTAGTTAAATCTCTTGACAAAGTAGTGCTAACAGGCTCTTGTAAATCCTTTAATAGGGTGCTTACTTCATTGTAAGTTTTAAGTCCTTTAATCAAGCACACTTCTAATAGGGTTTTGAAATCCTTTAATAGGGTAAGATCTAACAATTTTATAAGCCTTTAACATGGAAAACCTCTCATAGGGTAGATCATATTTTATGATCAAACATTGTAACTTTCATTGTATAAACTTTACAACTACAGTAGTGAAGATTTGTGGGTGTCATCTCCACTCTAATTTTACCTTCTCATTGGAGGGTTTTTGGGTAACCAAATATCTTGTTTCATATATGTGTTGAATGTTATTTTCTTTCATGCTATGGATGAATATGTTTAGCTAGCTATTTCAATTTACATGCAAATTGTGAGATGGATGTGTGGTGAATGATTATATGGTTAATTTTTTGAAGGACTGATTCACCCCCCCCCCCCCCCCCCGGCCCACCTCAAAGTTTACTTCTGTTATTATATTTCTAACAAATATGCCTATGTAGGTATTGTATGCTAAAATGTTCACACACTTGTATGAGGCATTATATCCAATATTTCTCAAGAATGATGTAAGGTCCCTCCTTGTATGCACGTATCAAATATGAATCCTCTATTAAAACTGTTATAGGAAATTTAAACAAATATGAAGTAATGTTTTATGTTGTGAATGTCCTAATTAAATTGATAGTAATTGATACATCCATGTTTTAATACCCAGTGATTTGAGAATTACTACATTATCTCGATTGTTTAAACATTAAAATTTCACTAACAATGATATGAGGCATTTTCACCCGATGATAATGGTGTTGATTTTGGTACCTCGATGATTAGGTTTTATGCTTTTAGATAGTTCACTATTCCTTAATTGGTGATGTTTATGATGTTAGGTATATGCATACCTAATGATGATTATTCTAGTATTTTAATATGAATTAATGAATAAGTTATGTTATATTGTTATGTGATTTTTGATGATTAAATGTAAGTAGAAATGAATTAAACGGTTAATTATATGAAAGATTCATGTTTTGATTTATGTAACTATCTAGATAAGTTTTGAATATATGTATGTAATTACTTGAGCTACTGATGTGTGCAATGAGTGTGTAGAATATTTTAACTAGGAGATCTAATAGAGAAATGAAATTGAACCCTATGTACTGTTTGTGGAAACCATGGTTGAATCTAATAAAAGATACAAACCCCATTTTTAATAGTTTATTTGTATTGTGAGTTGAATGAATGTATCATTCTATAATCAATAAGAGTTAATGTTTTGTAACAGTGATTTTATAGAGTCCCTTGACACTCATGATTTGTATATGCATTTTAGCATGACAGTTTGGATTAATTGAGTAACCTAAAGATCTAAGTTGGACTAGGTTAGTTACTTTTTTGCTAATCAGTTAGTAATCGAGATTAATTACCCTAATCAAAATTAGTGATTAATTTTCTTTTTTGAGAGTTGTTAGGAAGTCTAAAATTTTTTAGCATTTTGATAGGTCCCTAAATAGTCCTAGATGTCAAAAATCATGAAATCTAAGTACCTAAGGGGTATGGGTATGGATTGGAGGCATTTTCCACCCCCTAGCCCCTTTTGTTGACTTTTATGGTCACCAAAATATCCTATTTTTTCTTTATTAAGAAAATTGAATGTTTACATCATGACTTGGATAAGTTTAATTCCATCTTGACATTAGCCTTATGAAAAGTTGACTTAGAAGTCTCTACAACCTTAGGCAAGTGGGAGAGTTATTACTTTTTGAAGGTGGTTGAGTTAGTATCTTATTTAGAGACAAATTTGAGAGAGTATGAGTGTTCACCTAACCTCTAGTTTTAGAGAAGAATTCAAGATTGAAGGAGAAGGAGAAGGAAGGGAAGCTCATCTCAAAATTTCTAATTACCATAACCTCATTGTGAAGGTAGGAACCCTTCAAGCTCTTTTGATTCATGTTGTGTTTTCATGCTTAAGTCATTTTTTCTACATATGTGTGTTCATGTGTTGTTGAATATGTTTGGGAGAGATTGAAATGGGTTTTCTTAAATATTTGTCTTGGTATTTTTACACTTGATTTTTGAAGGGATTGTAAGGGTTGTATTGGCATTACTCACCCTTAGATAGGGTAGAAGTGGCCATGTACAGGAGGAGTTCTTTAGTTGAACTCCAACAGTGTAGAGTCTCTTCTCAAGACAAGGAGAGGGAGAGAGGGTAGGGTGTTATGGGCCCCTACTCATCAGCACAAACCATGTTTCTAATTTTTAATTTTAAGAAATAGAAGAATAGAAGTTCTTGAGTTAATAGCCCCAAAAGGGCACCTATTATGGTGTTGTGGTCGACGTCTCTTGTTGAAAAAATCCACCTTCTCCCTAGTCTGGTTCAATGATGAACCTGTTGTGCAAACTAGGATGCAAGTGAATGTTTGATTGTATCTTCATGTTATGATTGGTTGTCTCCTGGTCAATTTTCTTTCTCTCCATGATCACCTTGATGTGTTGTAGACTTCGTAATAGTTTCCCTATTGTGGACCCAAGAAGAAATTAAAAATTGTTATTGAAATTCAATTTAGTTGAGAGATTTCTCCTCAGGATAGTAATCCTGTGTACAAATGTTATTTTTAAACTTATTGTGAAAATGGCTACGATGTCAATTTTTCTTCCTGGTTCTTTTCTGACGAAGCCTTTGAATCAGGTGGTTCAACAAAATGAATCAGAAATGACTGGACCACATATATTGATAAAAAATTGAGTAATATTCTTGCTTAGGAGATTCTTGTATTTTAGTTTTGCATATGTTTACTTGAAATTATATGTAATGATTTTTTATCTTACTGTGACATTATATACTTTGAAATTGCATTTACTTGACTTATGTTAAATGGATAAAATGATCTTTCACCTTCCTACGACATTCTTATGTTTTGAAATCGTATTCATTTATTGAGGTTAATTAGATAACATGGTCATATATATTAATTTATGCAATTTAAATTTAAAATATGTTAAGAAAATTTGCATTTGATTGGTACTTAAATTTTGTAATTATAAATGAGTATGAGGAAGTTAAGTAATTCTATTCGAATACTTAGGTATTAAATTTAATCCTATTATCACTTTAAAAAAAAATTTGGTCTGTTTTTGCCTTATATTTTGGGCATAACAAATGAGATCTCAAATGGTGATCCATAGCTCTCTATTCATGGAGTGCAAGGGTTTGTAATGAAGGCCCTCAGTTTGACCTAGTTTGTGCCCATGCAAGTATGCCATAAAATGAGAGATTCAAAGATCAAAATATGCATGTAAGTGAAGATGCAATCTAATCTAAATGATAACAATGCAAAGCAATGCAAGAAAGAAAATCTAATCTATGAAATGAAATAACAATGCATAGATTAATATATGAAAGAAATATGACTCTAAGCTAATATGAAAATGCAAAGATGAAGCATGATGATGGAAGCTATGGATGCATGAGAGAAGAAGACAAAAAGACAATAAGATAGAAGTTGCAATGAAGCTCCAATGTCCAAACTCTAAGGCTCAAACTCCTTCTCCAAAACCACTCTCCAAACTTGCAACATAACAGTACTATAGCAACTAATATCTATCCAAATAAGAAGGAGAGAGCTCCTTATAAAAGAAACTGTGGAAGTGGGAGAATTCTCACAAGAGTAATGTGGGATAGATCCCTAAAAAGATGCGAGGAAAAAACTCACCACTTAGAGATATGTGCAAAAAAAAGGAATCTTTATTTGATTTAGTTGTTTTATTTCTTTTTTTCATCAAAAAGAGATCTTTAAGTAGGGATTTATTTATTTAATTAAAAGAGGAATTTTCTTTTAATCAAACAAAATAAAAGTATTTAATTAAAAGAGAGATTTTCTTTTAATTAAATAAGATTATTTTATTTATTTAAAAGGATGTTTTCTTTTAATTAAATAAGATAAGATATTTAATTTTAAAAAAATTAATTAAATAAGATAAAACTATTTAATTAAAAGAGAGATTTTATTTTAATTAAATAATATTATTTTATTTATTTAAAAGGATTTTAAAAAATTAAATAAGATAAGATTATTTAATGTAATGCCCACCCGTAGTTTGTTTTTCCATTATATTTACCAAATTCTTTTATACCTATTTCATGGATGTGTTAGTTTCAAGGATATTATTTCATAACTTAGACTAGAGATATATCAATGAAGAATTACTTAGTTTATTATATTTCACATGTTCATTGTTGATTATGATTACTAGCATATTAATAATGCTTTAATGATTCATAGTTAATAAATGCGATTCTTTTCATAGCAATGTCAGATGATGTTTTAATGATGATCACTTAATATTCGTAACGATGTATTATTTTATTTGAGCATTTGATGTTTGACTTATAATTATTATGGTACTTACCCCATACTTGCATGTGTATGGTGTGTGTGTCTATTTTATCTTTTTGTTTATCATGTTTGATGTGGTTAAGGGAGGGAGTCGTAGTCACCTAGTAGTCATGATCTACACAAAGTATTATTCCCTACCATTTCTTGTTTAGTTTAAATATATTTATATACATTTACATGCTCATCTTTCATGCAGAATGCAGGTATTGGGCATCGACTTCCTTGAATTTTCAGAATGAGTGTGCCCTATCACAATAACTCAATGGTAAGAATGGGGAGATAATGTTTAGGTTCAATCCTAGCCATAGCTTAAATACTTGTCTTGCAAGGAGGACTCGTAACTGACTTTCCACCATTTTTAAAACCCATTAGTTTATCTTTGTCTATGTTGTTTGACTTTGAGTTTTGGTAATGTTGCTTTTATATGAATTTTGCTATGTGATTTATTTGGTAAATGATTTAATTATAATATCTAGGTTAATCATATAATTAAATATTATTTGATTAAAAAGAAAATATTAAAGTATGGAAATATTTAATTAATTTAAAAATTAATTAAATATGTAATTTAATTTAGAAGTTTAAATTTAGAAAATTGGTTAAAGAGAAATTAGAATATGATGATATTATAATTTTAATATGCACTTCAGTTTAAAAGATTTAATTAAAAAGTCTTATTTGAGAAGTTGGAAAAAAAAGAATTAAAATATTGAAATATTAAACATTTGATATTGTTTTATTATAATTATTTATTTAATAATAATTAAATTAGAGTTGCATTTAAACAATGAGCTTTGATTATTATTATGTTGGTACCCAATATGGATCTGATGTTTATAATTTTTAAATTATGGTTTTGAACCTCTTTGAACCAAGGTTCAAAGTAGTTTGAAGTGGTTTGACTTAATTGGAACAAGTTTAGATTTATGGTTCAAAATGATTTAGTTTGTATAAGTAGATTCAATCACTCAGAGTTTCAAGAATTTGAAGTCCAGTTAGAAGGCTCGACAAGTTCAGTGATGTAGACTCAACTCAAATGATCAATTTGGTATATTGAGTTCATTAGTGTCGACACTTTTAAAGTTATTATACTTCATTATCTATAGAGCCAACACATCCTATACTTCATGAAGGAAGTTTAATATAAATTATAAGTGTCATTAGATCACGTATTTAAGGAATGGACATACACCACAAAAAGTGATCAGTGATATTCTTAATGGGTACACATCAGAGGCATGCCTTGATTTTGAATAACCTATAAAGTGCAATCACAACATATTGAGATCAAATACACAAATTTTCTTAGTTCCATGAGTGATGTTGTTAGAGGAGATTCGGTATAAATGTTAAAGAGAAGAAAGACACTAAACTTTTACATATAAAGCAAGGAATAGATTATGTGCAAACTATTCATAGAATGACCAAACACATGCATGTTTATAAAGGTGAGGGCATGGTGGCAGTCTGAGTTACACATATCATATGTTGAGCAAAGTTGGTAGTCATTCATCCTAGAAACATAGAGGCCCAAAGGCCTGTTCAATAGACATATGGAATTGAAATAAAGACTCAAATTTATTAAAAAAATGCATGTGTTGGAAGCATGTGAGGTGAGTGACACTTGTCTTTGTTCACAAAAAGAAGATTTCACACACAAAGACAAGTGTCCGTGGAAAATTATCATTGAGGATGGCTATGGGGAGATCAAAGGCTTTTGTGTGTAGACAACAGATGCCAAGTCAAGTGTAATGAAGCAAAGATACAAGGTCTCATAGAAAACAAACAAGGAGAATTGAGATTGAATGCTTAGCTTGTAGTTCATATTTTTAGATACAGAGAACCACTGCAGATCCCGATCCTTCACATAGTTCACTACCATGCGGCTTGAAAACTTAAGTACTGATCTTGATTTATTGTAACAATTTCTGTAGACAGTCAAAAGCCACAACATTTAGATAGAAGGTGGCAGTTTCTGAGGACAGGTTTCAAATAGATATCAAATGATCTTGCATGATAATAAGGTAAGTGAGAAACCAAATCTGAGCTTGAAGCTCAAGGGCCCCATAACTCTTCCCAATGTGGAACATGAATTTAACCATAAGGAATGGTTAGATGACTAGTTAAAAAAGATGTTTCCATAGATTACACACATGAGATAGGTCTTGACTTCTTTCAAAGCACAATCAACTTTCCTATTCACACTGTTGATCTTGAAAGCAATTAGATTATCCCATGTTTCAATAAAAAATTCAATCCGCCAACAATATAGAGAGTATTGACTGTGTGGTATCTCTCTCGTGCAAATAAAGTGTCGATAAGAAAGAAGCTATGATCACCTGTTGTTATTTTGCACCATCATAGAAGACTTCTCTGTGCCATGAAATCATTTGATGATGTCAGACTTCAGAATCTAGCATGTGATTTCAATGAAAATGTATCATGATAATTAATAAAGGCTCGAATGCAAGATCTCGTGGGTGTTAATGGAAGACAGTGTTGTCTCGAAAGCCAAACAAATTTAGAGATACCTTGGCGATTGACATTTTGTTTCACCTCATAATAGAAGCTATCAAACATCGATATGAAGACTGCTTAAGGACTCGATGTGGCATTAGCATGGAAGATTAAGTCTCATATAGCTATAATAAAAAAGAGTGTCGGGTCTATATTTATTCATAATGCATCAAAACTGCCATGATGATAGTCATCGACATCAAGAAATAAGGGGGCGATGACATGCTGTTGAAAGAGATGTTGAACATTTTCCCATTATCGAGTAGATGTCCATGACCTTTTGTGCTTTCAGATTCCCATTGGCGTGTGTCAATAGTTGTAGATGCTGTGCTCATAGCCCATTTAGTCGAGTCAAATTTTGGATTCTCATTATCGAGTGCTCATCAGCAAGAACGTGATAGAGTAAAAAACATGATACTCCTCATGGGATATTTTTCCTAAGTTATTCAAGCCGCGGGTTCACAGCAACATTGGCATATGGATTTCCTCATTCGGGGAATTAAACATTTGAGCATTGGTGGTAAATAGGAGTTATACTAAATTCAATGGAATCTTATGTGAAAGAAGCTCTAAAATGAATTTGCAGGCCTCAATGGTGTTCGTGAGAAACTCTGAGCTTAGGTTGGAAGCAAAATCATGGGATCATAATGGAGAAGGGAGATTAATTATGCAATGGTGTGCTCTGTGGGGTGTTTGACAGAGTGCAGATGATTCTCTAACAAATCATTTACAAGATTGAGGATTTGTTAATTTAAATATGAAGTCATTTGAACAGATGTCATGTGTATAGCAACCCGTGTCTCCAAACAATTGCTAGTTTTACTTAAATAATTTTATAATGTTTTATTAAAAACATTATATTTTCCCCTCAAATATCGGTAGATTAGGGGCTGCTATAACTCCCTGGCTAGTGAGGAGAGCAATACATTTAGTGCTGGCCTGGTGGTGCAGAAGGTTCAACATTCTCCCATAGAATTTTAGGGCCGCCAGATCAGTTGCAATCCCTTATGAATAGAATATATGGAGACTTTTAAAAGGTTTCTTAAAAAAAACTTTATTGGAGTTTATTAAACGAGGGGTATAAGGGAGATATTTAAGAGGGGTTTTAATAAACTCTATAGAAAAGGCAATATCAAAACTCAGTTTTTAATTAACTGATAAAATTCTGATCAAAACAAAAGATGAAGAGAACTAGCAAGAAATAGTTATCATAATTGAAAGTGGAAAAAGCAGCTTTATTTATGATGGGATGGTAGAGGCGCCAGGGGTTCCACTTTTTCTCCTAGGTGACTACAGACTATGTGCTATAGTAGGGAGGGGAAGTTTTCTAGATTTGTTCCATTTCTTGTGAGAAAGAAAACGTAATGTTTATCTCACGTTTATCTCTAAGATGTGTGTTGCAAAAGGGGGAAATCTTGTTTTAAAATGTAATGCAGGGAAGGAGTTTCAGTTTTCTTTAATGGTGACTTTAATTGCAAATGTGTAATAAGGTCTTTGTATCTTTTATGCTTTAGGGAAGGGAGATTTGGAAGTTGACTACATATCAAAATCTAGATTTGAGCAATCCTCTTTCCACTAATCATGATCTTTGTATCACTTTTAGTTTTATCTAAAATGTGCTTTAATGTCATTATTTCTTGTATATGTTTGATTGCAAGGTATCTTTAAAGATTTGTTTCTTCACTTTCTCAAGAGAATGGAAAATGCATTCCTTGATTTCGTGCTCTTTATAACGTAGCATCTAGGCAAATAGACTTTGTGTTGTTGTTCTTTTCTTTTCAGTCATTTAGTTTTCACATCTATTTTGTGTTTACGATTAGATGTTTGTAAACCTTTTGTTCTTTCTAGTTAAAAGAATCTATATTTAATTCATTATAAATCATATACAAGGAGCTATACCCGATAAAATTCAGAGGAAGGTTATCAATCCAATGATAACCTATCCAACTATTAGTGTTGTTTCAATCTTCCTATCTAGGCATTTAGAGTTAACTTGTGCTTATTTCTTCGGAGGACAATCTGTTCACTAACATATTATTAATTTAAATAATAAACTATGTTTTAATTAGTGCTTGTATTAATTAATAAACTGGAGGAAATAAAATATAAAAGAATGAAATTTAAAGATAAAGTTATAGTTCTAATTTTGGTGTAGTTATATTTATTGTGAGGCCTCACCTGATCTGTCATAGTACCAATGAGATAATTGCATTACGATGCTTTTAATCCTATGTTTTGATACACTTTTGAGACTGTAGGGTTATGTCATTTTAATATTTGCATTTTGATGACCTGTAATTACTTCTGCATATTATGACCTAATTGATGCATTTAATGATTCTATTCATGTTTTAAGCTACTGACATTGCTTTAATAGAAATTGAATGTTATAAATGCTTGTAATGTAAGAATGTAATGTTTAAAGTGGAAATTAGAGTTAAAAGATAAATTTTGTTATGCAATGAGCCCTAACCCACATACCTAGGGATTCAATAGTTGTGGATTCAGTATCTTGTCGCAATGATAAAAATAGACTATGAAGTTATTCAGAATATGTTGATAAGTAAAGTTTGATGTTATAGTATTTTGAGCATTTTACATGGAAATTATTAAAAAAAACTAATTTAATTAAAAGGAATGAAGTATGGAACTCAAATGTCGAATGTGATATGTAAGTTTTGGTATTTTAATATTTTGAAGGTTATATTTGAAATGATTAAGAAAGGGAAAGTTAATTTGAGATGATGAAATATATGCAAGCCTAATGTTTAATGAGATAATAATTTATTTTACTTATGCTTATATGATTTTCTTGGACTACTGACACTCGAGTTTAGTGTGCAGGAATTTAACTGTGGGTTTAAAGGGGAATTAAGGCTCAAACTACTACAAACATGACATAGCCAAGGTTGAATTAGTGGAAAAGATTCAAACCTCATTGTAATGTGTTTTATTTCGTATATGTGAATTGTATGTGTGTGTAGTAGCCTAGTTCATGTATTATTGTAAAATAAGTCATTTTTAATGTAATGTGATATTTTGTGTGTGACACTTGACACTTGTATTGTCCATGTGGAGATGCCATGTCATTCAGGGATTGTCAAGAAGTAACTTAACCTAAACCTAACCCCAATGAAGAACCCAAGTTAACCTCACATAGAAAAATGCCATGAGGAGTCTCAATCAAAGGAAATTCGAATTTGGACTTGGCTAGGGTTTTTAGGGGTCATTAGGTGGTCCCAAAGTGTCTTTAATGTGAGAATAAGTTATCCATAGGATAGTACAACAAGTTAAAGGCCTAATTTTGATCATGTGAGTGCCTATACAACCTAGAGGGCCCATTTACCCATGCATTCTTTCATCAATTCGAATTTGGAGTTGTCATATCTATGTTCCCACTAAGTCAAAAATAGAAAGGTTAGAGGAGACAAGTTTGTAAGAAGTAGTGGCTTAGTGTTTTTGCTAAAAGAAGTTAGTGGGAAGGCTTTATTAGAGGGTCTTGGCCAAACTAGTGGGGTGTCTACCCACTCTCTAATTTGAGAGACAGTTAGATTTTGGAGGGAGATTAGGGGAGCTCTACTGCAACTATCCTTACCCTAGCTGGGACCAAGGTTGGTATCTCAAACTTACTTCTTTTCCATTTCTTTGTTTTAGCATGGTTAAGCAAATCTGCAAGTGTGGAGTTTATCAATGGAGTATGCATTGCATTGCATTGTGAAGTAGCATTCATGTGAGTGTTTGAATGGTGTTCATTCCATTTAAATTAGTGTGACACAATTGTGCATATTGTTGTATTGTGTGGAGTATTGTGAGTATGGGGTTTGGATTTTCTCTATTTCCTTGTTGTATTATGGGTGTTGATATTGTGTTGTGAAAATGTGATGTGCTCTTGAAAATTTCTTGTTTTATTTCTACTTGGTTTTGTTTTCTTGTTTGTGCTTGAGTGTTGTTATGGGCGTGGGACTTACACTCACCCTTGTGGGAAGGGAAGAGAAGTCCAGGGTGAACGGGCAGCAATTGGATTGCATAGTTGAGGACCTTGGAGTATGGGCTCCATTGTATGCCATTGTCATATTCATATTTTGCCTTGGGGGAGGATAAGACAAAAAATGGTGAGAAAAGGAAGTAACTGAAGTACGGGTTTGTAGGAAGCTAAAGATGTTGGTTGTGTGTGGTGGAGGATGTTGTGTTGGTAGTGTGTGGTGGAAGATGTTTATGAAGCCCCAAAAGGGCATTGTATTTTTTTTATTTAGCCCCGAAAGGGCATGATTTTATGGAAAATATGATATGAAATGGTAAACCTCCTTGTGTTTCCACCTTCACCCTATGTTCAAGGTTTCAACAGTGAACCTTTATGAAATATCCTTGGGAGGGGATTTGTTGAAGTTTTGATATGTGGTGTATATGTTTCTTACAAGTGTGTATGTGAATCCTATTTTAAGCCTTGTTCCCCTAGCGTGGGGGTGGTCTCTTGGGGACCTATGGTTGGGTGGAAAGCACCCATGGTCCTTGTTGTTTTGTTGTGATGTAAATGCAGGCTTGGTGTTCAAAGGGGCAATAGAAAAGCTTGGAAGGATCATCTTGAAATGTTTCTTAAAGTTAAAACTTGTCAGTATGCATTGTGTGATGTAAGAAATGCCAATATGTGTGAAGCAATCCTTCCTTTATGTTAGTTGTAACAAGTTACGATGGAAAACTCTCCATTGAGGGTTTCCTATATTATGAGAGGAATTCTCATCCTATTTGTATTAAGGTGAATGTGTAAGCTGAGTTTGAATGTGATGTACATAAATGGAATTGTAGTAGAAGATGGTAACCTATTCATAGATGTTTGAGAAGAAAAGAAAGTAATCTGGAGGTTCTCATAACTAATTGCATTGTATTGTAAGACTCTATCTATATGTGCATAGTTTTCAATTGGAATAGAAAGAGTTGTTTATCTTCTTAGTCATATATGAGAGAGTTTCATGTTTAGAAACAATCATAACTATATTTTGAATAATATTTTTTAATATTACATTCGATTTATGGTTGCTCATGTAAGAAGCTAACTGTCTTTCAATGTATATGATTAAATTTTATGATTCACTATTATGAGTTGTGATGCAATGGAAGAATCAAGTTCTGAATAGTTCATATATATGCTTAGATGGAGATATATCTTGCTTAATAGAAAGTTAACCTCTCATGAGAATGTGTTTATCCTTTGGAAGATTAGTAATGGAATATAAACATTTGGGTGTATTTAAGTAATCTAAAACAATGAATCCCTAGCCTACATTGATAATAGAAAACTCATTGATTCATAACCTTGATGACATAGAAGGAAATACCTCCATATTAGACTTAGCTTAAAATTCTATAAGAAAGGTTGGCTATAGATGCACATTTTCTTTCTGGAATTTGTATGGAGCAAGGAAAAGTAATTCACTCAAGATTACAGACCATTAAAATAATAAGGAGAATATTCCCAAGAGTATAGTACATTAAATAATAATAGCTTATTATATAGAACTTTTAAGAGCAACTAATACTTAAACCATAATTTTGAAAGTAAAGGCTCATATGTGTCATGTGACCTCTATCACATCTTCCTCAATTAAAATGCATTGAGATATGTTCTAAAACTAGGCCAAGACTATTATAGAACCTAAGTCACCCATTCCCATAATACTAGGCGCTACCCTAGAAAGCATCACCATTCCAACCAATGAAATCAAGGTAACACAATAAATAAATTAAAAAATTTTTTTTCACTAGCCCAAGCGCCTATCTTTCTAGGGCTTTGAAATGCATGTGGGGCACCATTCTGACTTTATGTCAAATCCGCTGCTATAGGTACTAGGTATTTAAGGGAGGAAGCATGCATTAGTTGGTAATCATGAAAATAAGTTGGTGGTCCCATCCTAGGTGCTCAACTTCAAAGGAGTTTGTTTTTCTAGTGCAAAACACAAGGGATGTTATAATGTTTTTAAAATCATGCCTTGCCCAAGTCGCCCACCTTGGTCTTAGTGCCATGGGATGATGGGTAGTTGCAAGGAAACAAAAAAAAGAAAGCAGGGTAACCATGTAAGAAAAGATTGACACCAAGTGTCAAGTAGGGAAAGTTTGTTTTCTTTCTTTTATGGAATCTCCAAATCATGTTAACAAATAAGGCACATGGCAATAGTAGGAATTACATCATAAGACATGGGGTAGTGGTAAAAAAAAAAGATTTAGTGGGAAACTTTGTTCAGATTTAAGGGGGTTGTTATTATTAATTAGTTTAGTTTTCTATTGTAATACTTGGTATTTTTCAAATGGAGAAAATTAAAAGTTTTGACCAGTCTAGGGGCCTTGCCTGAGTAGACGGGTGGTTAAGCTAATGGGATGTAGTAAGTTGGAATTCAGTTTTGGGGTAACGGATTTAGGAATAAGATACATTTTGCTAATTATATGTAATTAGAGAAATAAGGGAATAATATTAATAAATGATAAAACAATGATACATCATAATATATTATGTATGTGTAAACACAATGTTGTCTACAAAGGAATATAAGTGTATGAATATGTAAGGTGTTAATAATAATTTATTTATCTTCTTCAAAATAATAATAACAATAATAATAATAATAATAAATGAATAGAGTTGAAATAGGATGTATTAGAGTAATATGAACCTAAAAGTAGTGAATTCTATATTAATATTCACAAACATATAGGTGAGGTTGCCTTGAATATAATTAATATTTTTTTAAAAAAAATAGTAAGGGTATAACTTCATGGTAGCCACATTATACGCAAACTCAATATAGCATCACAGCAGAGCAAGTTACGTGTACTATATAGTAAATGGCAATCATAACAATTTGGAATTTGTATATGTCAATGATGTATTTCCCTACTTCCTCATGTATATTGTCGAAATTAGGGTGTGGTTTTAAATTAGCACTTGTGAGTTAGTAAAGGAATATGGACATGGTTAGTAATTAATTGGATAAAGTCGATTGATTAACATTTAATGATTTAAGCAATGTAGATTCAGCGATACTAATCATCATAGGATGTTAGGATTTAATTAGTAATGGATTGGTAAGTATATGTGTTAGCAATAGATTGAAGAATGAGAGAAATTGGAAGGTAGATAATATCAATAGTCCTTGAAGTAAAAGATAGGTAGAATAAAGAAGTTCATGACATAGATATAAAGTCTATATAGAAAACCTACTTAAACTCCTTATATTGCCATGTATGTAAGAAGTTTGCTATTGCTTTGCATAAACATAATGATGTATATCATAAGAGGTAAATGTGAATATGTTTAGGGGACCATGATTTCACATATACAATTAGAAAACACGTTGATTTAGTACTCGATTATGGGTTAAATATAATCTTAATGTAAGGATTAGATTATTCGATGATGATTCTGATAAGTACCTTGCTACCTTGTTGAATGTATTATTGAATCAACCTAAACAAATGTAAGGATTCGCTTGGGAGATTGGTAAACTGACACTAAGCACTATTAAAGGGTGATATTGGCAAATGCTTTAAGCAATTTTGGAATTAATAAGACATATTAAGTGAACGGGATTAGATTAATTATTTTACGTCAAACTAACATTCGATTGTATGATTAATTGAGTAATAATTAGGAATTAGTGGGTGATAAGGAGAATTGATTAAAAAAAGTGGGGGGGGGGCGTTAAATTTATATAATTATTGATTTAATTAAATTATTTATTTGTTTAAAAAAATAATAATAATAAATTTTAAAAAAAAATTGTTGTGTTATTTTTTACAGTAAATTTTGGGCATGACATTTATTTAATTTAATGATAATTATTTAGGAGTTTTATTTTAATAATAAACTCTAAATAATGTTACTAATTAAATTAATAAATATATTATTAAAAATGCTTCAAAAATTAATTAAAAGAGAAAGCTAATTATTTAAATTAAGATATTTTGTAATTAAATATCTAAAAGAGTTTTGCATGAAAAGGTAAAAAGTATTAAAGAAATAAACAATAATTGATTAGTGAGTTCCCTCTCATGATTGCACAATCAAAGCCCCAATTTAGGGGAGAACTCTTTATCAAAGATCTAGAGCTCATTGTGCAATTACATTAGTTTTGGAAAACAAAATTTGGAATTGGATCAAAAGAATTGTTGAAAGTTCTAGAGGGTTTTGATTTGCATGCATTCATAGATCGTCTTAGCTTTTGAGCTAGGATTTGAAAATCCATTGTAGAATTTTATTGAAAGATGTGTCTACTTCATGTCTTCCTGAGTGTTTGCATATTGCTTATTAATTTACTGTATTGATTGTTGAATAAAGAATTATGTTGTAGATTTTCAAAAAGGAAAACTTATTAATCAAGAAAACTTGACTAAGGAAAATTATAAAAAAACTATAGAAAATTATTGTGACTGTATTCTTATAAACACCTTTCTAATATAATGAAAATTTTGATTATTGAAAATTGGAGAAAACAATAAATTGAATAGTTAGGTTTCAACTTTAAATTTGTCATTAGAACTATGTGAATTATCATAGATTTTCTAAATATAGCATGAATATTCTTCTTATATCTAAAATAATTTAATTGCAATATTTATTTGGAAAACAGAAGATTAATTGAGAGGACAACATGTTGTAACCAAACTTATACATGCATGTGAAAATAAATATGCTAAAAATAGAAAACTAAGTATAGTATGGTTGCATGCATGTGAAAACAAATAGGCTAAAAATAAAAAACTAAGTATAGTATGATTACATATATGTGAAAACAAATATGCTAAAAATAAAAAGCTTTGTATAGTATGCTTGCATGGTATGAAAGGTCAAAGACATGTGAAAATACCAATTGCACGTTTGTTTTAATTTTATAAAAATATAATATAATTTTCAGATTTATTTATTTAATTTTTTTTTTAAAAAATTATTAATTAATTTCAAAAATTAAATTAATAGTACTCATTTAGTTAAAGTGGATGTTAGTGTTAGTGATTATTTATGTCTAATTAAACTCTTAGTTGCATATAAATGATTTTATATTTATTAAAGCAAGAGGGAGGTTAATAAATAAATATTTATACTTTTATTATATGTTAAGAGAAGTTGTGATAGAGTTCACTTTGTAATCATTTAGTTAATAACTATTTGACTTTATGAGAGAAATTATAAATAATTAAATTAAATTTATAATTTTATCTCTAGTTGCATTGTGAATTAAAGGAAAAGTAAATGTTAATATTGGACTTAAAAAGAAGTCAAATTAATATTTTTAGAAATGAAATTGATATAAGTATTTAATCTAATAATATATATTTATTTTATTAATTAAATCATTTATGATTTAAGATTATTTAAATTAATAACATGATAGTGTTGTATGATATTTTATATGCATAAGGAGATTGGATATTTAAATACTTATTATTTTAAATAAGTCTATTAGCATAACAATTTATATTAACATGTATATTCTTACCTTATTTCTAAAAACATCCTTATAACTCAAACTAAACAAAAGAAATTGGTGGAATTATATCATGTGGCTGAAAACTATGTATTTTCTAATGTTCTATTTATAGTCTTGTGATGTTTATTTTTTTGATAGTTTTTCTTTGTGGGTTGTTTAGTTGGTCAAGTTAAGATGTGCATTAGAAGTGTTTTTAAGATTTCTTTTATGATTATTTGACTGGATATCATGATGAATTTTATGATTTAAATTGAGATTTATGTAATATGAGCTTTATGCTATTGAACATTTATGAAAACTTGGGTTTTGAGAACCAATGTTATTTTTGGGTTGCTTATTAAGGAGCCAAACTCAATCAATATTAATTTTTTGTGGTATGGGACACTATTGTGGTTTGCAATTTTTGAGGAGGTAGTCTATGTGCATGTCTATGGGAGTGGCTTGCAATAGGGGTCGAGGCCCAAAGTGGCTGCTAGGGTAGCTCATTGTAAGATGTGTAACAAGTGATAATATAGTAATTAAAATTTATTGCCTATCCCTTTTCCTTGAAATACATTAAAAATATAAGTTAGAGATTTTTTCCCGTCCATGCTTTGAGTGCTTGTATAGACTAAGGATGAGATGGAAATGATACCTTGAGAGGTATGACTATTTTTTTCATCTTCACAAGAGGGTATTCTAGTTCTGCATAGAGTCACTAGGGGGCCAGGGTCTTGAGAGACTGCTAAGGTAACCTTAGAGTTGGCTCATGTAGTGAAACTCCATAGTATGTAGTTTGAGTCTCCTTAATGGTTTTTTAACATTTGCCTCTACTGGTGTACTTGTTGGATATTTCTTTTGATGGTGTATTTATTATGAGTTTCTACTCATTGATTGGATGTCATTTATTGTTGATATTTGACTTTTATTAATGAATGATCAGTTATTCATTGGTGGTGTTTTTATTGTTGGAGTTAGTGATTTACTTTTATTGATGACATTTATTATCTGTTGGTCATTGTGCTTGTGACACTTGACATTGATTTTGAGGTGGTATATTTTTGGTCTTGGTATTTGTATGTTGACTTGGTATGAGATGTTAGTATTAGATAAGTGTTATTTCAACTTGGTTATCTTTCTTCTTTAGTAGTTTGTGTACCCTTGAGGTAGTTTTGTCTATTAGGAATCCTTTCTTAGTATTATTTTATGATTTTATTATCTGTGTGTGGATCATACATTATCTCTCATACACGGTTGGAGTTGGAGCCTAATTAAGTGACCATGTGGTTAGGAGATAGTGTATTCATACCATTTGGGTCCCACTTAGATTGATAGATGTTGGAGACTCATTGATACAGTGGTACCATTATCATTCTTCCTCTTATCTTGAAGACATCTATTCATTTGATGTATCTATATATTATGTGTTTTGAGATTCTACGAGATATTGTATTGTATATTGATGTACTTGTATCTATTTTCACATACCCTATGACATGTGTAGTGGATGTTATTCATTAGAAGTGTTTTCATATGATTAGTTGTACTTACGCATTTGTTTATGTGACTATGTATGTGTTTATTCATTTTATGGTTATGGACATTACAATTGAGACTTAAACTTATTAATAGAACTTTATTAAATATGACTCAATGTAAAGGAACCCTTGAGGATTTGAAACTATATTTGTAATTGATTACTTGTTCTTGATGTGTATGCATATATTGCTTCCGCATTATTGTTACTTTGATGTTGTTTAAACATTAAAAAAACTTACTTATTTAAACTTTCTAACATATTAGGTTTATTTCTTTTGGGTTTCGAAGTGGGGTGTTACATTTAATAAAAAGAAAGGTTCTAATTGAATAAGATAAAACTACTTAATTAAATGAGAGATTTTTTTAATTAAATAAGATAAGATTATTTAATAAAAAGAAAAAAATTAATTAAATAAGATAAAATTATTTAATTAAAAGAGAGATTTTCTTTTAATTAAATAAGATTATTGATGATATGATTAAACCTTAGGAAATATTGAAATAACTAAATTAATAACAATTTGATAAGGAAAATGATTTGAATTGATTCAATACAATATTGCAATGTATTGATTTAGAAAATTGATAAATTGAAGAATTGGGGCCCATAGTCTAGGCGACCATTTTACGGTGCATATAGGTATTTCCAAGCATGTCATACTACACAATAAGGAAAATGATCTAGCATGAATTCCTAAGAAAGGTATTACACAAATCATTTGACAATGGGTCTCAAGATAAGGAGGACAAGCCACATGGGTAAAATGTTGGAAAGTATTGTAATTGAGTAAGAGATGAATGTAGGTGCACATTAATAAAGGTGACCATGAAGATGAATAAAGGATAAGGAGCTAATTTGTGGCATAACCACAACAATACAACAAAATTATACATTCCTTTGATGCATCAAAAGATATACATTAATGTGAAATGGGTGGGATTGAATTTATTTCCTTGATATCTTTATGTATATGCCAAATGTGAAACCTTATATAGAAAACTCAAAAAATCAATATTGTGTCATCAGGATGCTTGAAGGATTCTCCAGAGACTACCAAAATTTGATGATGACTCATACTACCTAATTCACACAATAAAACCATCATAGGTCACTAGATCAACGTCAGATTCACATGGGACTTTGGTCTATGGCTTGTTTGGAAGATCAATCACTATAATACTAGATTGTTTCCATTTATTTAAATCAAAGGCACTAGTAGGCTTATATTGGAAGGTTTAATGCCTTAGATGAGAAAGAAACCTATTTTTTGGGAGTAGATCAGGTTTGTAAGATCACCAAATGTCTAGTTTGGCTTGGCCACCCTTAAACATCACAAACTAGGGAAGAATTAAGCTTGTGAAAAAAAGTCAACTTTGACTATTTAACACTTTTGGTCTAGGAATTAAGCTTAGTGTGTGATTTTTAATCCATTTCATTTGACTGAAATAATGAATTTGCAAATAATGCAAATTGAGGTTGGATCTTGTGAATGGGTCTCGAGAAATCTTTGCTTATAGATCATGGATTGGGCTTATGCTCACAAATTGTCAATGTTTAACATAGATATTAATCCTATATTTGTGTGGTCTAAAACCTTTTTAGTGATATTATGTTACAATTATGCAGTAATTATTGCTCCTAAGATGAGAGATGAGTACCGATAATGTGATGTGACTAGCTTGCTATCCTAGCAAGTGTGGGTTCTCCATCAACTAGAAAGGTGAAGATAGGTGGAGTTCCAATTGCATCAGGAAGCTACATTATCAAAGTGATCCTTGCAAGATGGAAAGCAATGACAAATTAGAAAATAGTGGAGATGATTCTTCTTGTTGTGCTCAATCAAAGAGTTATAATTATCAAAATGATGGATATGAGAGGCCCCATAATGTTCATCCCATTACATAAATGGTTTTTTATAAAGCGATCAAAAGGAAAAACTAGCTAGATAATAATAGAAAGCACATATGAAAATAATGAATATTAATTTGCAAATGTGGCACCAAAGAAGTTAATGATTGAACACCATAAATATAATAGTAAGATACAATTATTTGTGTAAGGCATAATGGTTTGGATATTTGAATATAGCAACAACTTAGTACAAACTTAGTACAACTATAGATTACATGGAAGGAATGAAGAAAAATAACTCCATTGATTGAATAAGCATAAAAGTAAAAGTCAAACACATTGATAGATAGAAAGGAGGAATAAAGCAGTTTTAGCTCACTTGTACACCATGTAGGTAAGGTGGTTTTGATGGCACTCAAAATTTCATTCCCATTTTGAGTGTCCATTCCAATTTTGACTCATTGTGAGCCCCCTATGAATGCTTTTCGTGAATATGTACCTAGCTATCGTAATATGGTCTAAGAGGTGTTTTATGTTTCTAATACCATTCATTAAGCATGTGCATGTGTTTTGTAATGATAAAATGAAATTCTGAACCATTCTGTGAGGTTCTGTTTTGGGGTAGTGTCGTAATTCATAATTCTGCCTGTGTCAAAAAGTGATAGGAGGGCATATTTCCATTTGAATATCTTTTACCTAGTTAAGATTCATGGCTCACCACTTTTATTATGTTTATTATGCATATCAAAGAACCTATGTTCCAAGTTTCAAGTTTTTTTGACATATTTTGACTAGGTTTCGAACCCCTCAAAGTTGGTTAGTTACCTCTGTTGTAAATCTACAAATTGTTCATAATTCTGGGTAGCCCTGTTTGAAAAGTTATAACTTTTGACCAGTTGATCCAAATAAGACATTTCCTTTTGCACCATATTCTAGGGATCAGAGACTTTATATGGTCTAGATTTGGACTTCTGAAAAATCCATTTGATTAGTTTTCAAATGTGATTCCATTCACAATTTATAGAGTTTCACTGGTAATTAGAAATGTAGATTGGTTGGTAGCCCTGTTCATGATGTTATAAATTTGAGTCCATGATTGGTGGGACCAAATGGATTGTACCCCTATATTATAATCCAAAAATACTTCAAGTGTGCTAGCTTGTAAACTTTGATAAATCCATCTGCACACTTTCCCATGGCCATTCCATTCGCAAAAAACACTTTTCTACTGATGTTTCCATTCCTGCAAATCTAGGTAGCCTACTTTGCATGCTTTCCATATGCGTCCCATGATTCATCATGAGCCCGAATCACAAAATTACAATCTCTTCATGGCAATGAATCATTCCCCCATTTTCCAAGCTCTCAAGTGCCCATTTGCCCAGTTTTCAAAGTCAAAACTAAATGCACTTTGTGGTTTTCTGACATGTTCATTTGTAGATGATTTTAAGTAAGAAACTTTGGAGCTCGATATATTTTGACCTTGATGTCATAATATGATGAGGTTTGGTAGGCCTATTGAATGTGTCAAAGAGATAAGATATTCAGAGTTTTAGAGCTCGATCAAGTGTTTAAATCAATTTTAAAAGCTAGGCAATAGGCCTCCTGACATAGAGTTCACAGTGGTGTAGAAATGATTTAAAATAAGTATTTAGTGGTGATTCGGTGCTCCATTTTGATTTCAGATAGTTCAAGATGATCAATGGATAAATTTTTTATGTCAGTGGTTTGAAAACAATATTTTTTTAGCTGGACCCACTTTGGGGCCTAACCAATTCCATCAGATGAGCCTGAGTTTCATAGAATCTTGAAGGAGTCTTGATAATGTAAAAATGGGGAACATTGAACAAGAAGAATGAGTTTTATAAAGAAGAGTAAAATAGGTATATGGATGTGCTTGGGAAGACTTTTATTATTGTGAATTGTGAAAGCATGAACAAGGCATGATGAATGGCAAGGGCATGATAGAAATAAAGAAATGAGCTCCATGGAAAGAGATATTTTCTCACAACACTAATGGTAAATAAATTCATGATAAATTAACAAGGTGTGGGTTGTAGTGATTGTTTCTACTAATTTTCACTCTTTCATAACATTCAAATCATATGGTGTTGCCCAAATCATTGGTAGTGGATGCTTGGGATGCCCGACATTCTTCTAAAATGGAAAACTATGATCAGTGGTAGATTGGGCATGTGATTTCCTCTTACAATCAACCGTCATCATTAACATTTTTCTCCCTTTTATGATTTTGGGCATATAGCAATTAGTTTCCAAATATCATACATTGATGATGGATGTCTATTTGATTTTTTTTGTGGAAGTCATTACATGGAAGGGAACTCCCTCAACAAAGGGAAAAATGATCCAACATACATGAGCATGGATGAGAAAAGACCCACAGGGAATAAGATAAAGGCCCATGATGAACAGAGTGAAAAAAAAAATTAAAATTAAAAATTGCATGCCACTGCAAGAACGCTCGCGCGCCACCGCGGGGCTGCCTGTGCACCGCTAGCAGCAACACTTAGCCAGAAGCGTCATCGTGCTATGGTTGTAGCACCACTGAATCGACACTCTGCCAAAGCACCTCCAGCAAGCAACTTAGGGACCACCACTGCCAACAGCACCACCGAGTTTTCCTCCTGGGCACCACTGCCACTAGCGATTTCCACCATTTTGTCACCAAGCTATTGCTTTGATAGGTGACATCACTTTTAGATATGTGACATCATTTTTTGGAAATCATACAATGCTAACATCATCTTGTTATCAGTTCATGTCACCTTTTCGAGCACTCATGCTAACATCATTTTGCAGTGAGCTGACACCATTTTTCAATGTGTTGACATCATCATTTCAATGATTGACATCATCATCCCTATGAATTGCATCATCATTCTAGAGCTGATGTCATCTTTTTGGTGAAAGCTATCTGACGGTTATACAAGCATCAAATTTAACATAGTGTTTGTAATTTTCTAGCAAGGTGCATTTTTGGAGCAGCAGTCAATTTTTTGGCCTTAACTTAAGCATACGGAGGTCTTTTTTTGATTTGAAAGAAGTGTCAAAAATTTGACTTGGAGATGGAGACATTGGTGCTAGTTTTGTAAGATTTTGATTTCATTTGAGCTCCTATTTTCGGCATCAAAGTAGAGGCTTGTGTTTCCTCCTATTTTGCATCAACAAATCTAGGTTCTTTTCCAATTTTTTGCTTTCTATAGTTGTTTTTCTAGTATTTGGGAGATATTATTGTACGTTTGTGGGGGGGGGTGTCTTTCTTTTCTATAATTTACTTTAGTTAAGACCCTTCTACTACTGTCTTCTTCTTTCTCTCAATGGCAGATCCATCTATGACCCGTCTCACACCACACAACTACCACACCTAGAAGGCAAAAATGACTAGGCTTCTCATGTCAAGAGGTCTATGGTCTTGTTTGGATGAGAATCAACCTACTCTTACATGACCTTTTGAGGTTCTATAGCACAGGAACAAAATGGATGAAGCCATGGGACTGATTGCACTCAACATTTCAGACAGTCTGCTATTTCACTTGGATGGTTTGACTACTCCATGAGCTTAATGGCAGAAATTTTAGAATTTTTTGGATAGGTGAATGAGTTTTGAGCACTTTAGTTAGATGCATAATTGAATTCTTTGTCACCAAGCAACTTTCCCACCATCGAGGACTTTTTGATGAAGTTCAAATCCCTACATGCAATTTTATAGGGATGTGGGAAGAACAAAACTGATGATGAGTGCATATTTTTTATACTCTCAAAGCTGAAGGGGCAGTATCATGTCTTTTCTTCTACTTTCTACTCCACCATGGATGCCCTTGGAGACAGACATAGGATGCCTACATTTGAGACATTTTGTGATAGGTTGACTAGGGAATAGGAAAAGATCCAACAGGTGGATGGCTCTGGCTCTTCCAGCCAAGCATTGGTTGCTCAAAATTCTAAGGGGAAATCAAAGAAGAAAGGAAAATTGAAGAAAGACACATCAAAATCTGATCCTAAGCCTCCAACTAATCCTCCAACAAACCCTCCCAAGGGTAAAGATTCTTCAAAGTTGGGTGAGTCTACCTCCAAGACCAAGAAGAGATCAAGTGACAACTGCAATTTTTGTGGGAAAGATGGACATTTAGTTTCTAGGTGTTGGAAATGATTAGAGGCTTTAGAGAAAACCATGAAGGAGCATCACATTTCAGCTCATTAGTCTTCATCTCCACTTGCAGGGAAAGGTCATGCTCTTTCTGTACGAGCTACAAGTTTAGCACCTTTATGGATTCTTGATTTCGGGGCTTCTCACCACTTAACAAACACTCCTAAGTTGCTTACTTCACTTGCTCCTTGTGCCACCACACAGATTGTAGTTGGGAACTCTTCACAACTTTCAGTTTTGGGTTCTGGCACTGTTTCTTTGGCTGGGGGTTTTCTACAAGATGTACTTGGGGTTCTCTATAGAATGCACTTTGTGTTCCTGATATTTTGATGAACCTTCTATCTATCTATCAGATTTGCTACTCTGGCTCTAGGAAGACAGTCAAGTTCTCACCACATGATGTGGTTATTCGAGACTTGCATGATTTGGAGATGATTGTAGCCACTGGGAGTGTTGAATTTGCATCACACCTCTACAGATTTGATGGATTTGAGTCTTTTGATGACACAGGTTCATGTTTAGATGCACAGGTAGATTCAGTAAGCAAACTTTGGCATGAACATTTTGGGCATGTCAATTACAGATATCTTTAGTAGATGAGCACTTGGGCACTTGTTCTTGGGCTTCCCTAGATTTCCTTTCTAGATGGTATTTGTCAGGGATGTGCACTTCACAACCAACATAGGGATTCTTTTCCAAATGGATGAGCCACTTGTGCTTTAGCACCTTTGGAGTTGATTCATAGTGACCTCATGTCATTTCCTACTCCTTCATTTTTAGGTGCTAGAATGTGCTTACAATTATTGATGACTTCTCCAGACGTACATGGGTGTACTTTCTTAAGTATTTCAATTTTTTAAGGTATTTGTAGAGAAGCAGTCTAAGCTTTCTATTCAACGCATACGCATGGATAATGGGGGGAGTATGTGAACCAAGCTTTCAGAGATTTCTATTTTGAGCATGGTCTTCAGCATCAACTTTTAGTGCCCTACACTCCTTAGCAAAATGGTGTGGCCGAGAGGAAGAACAAAAACCTTCGGGAGATGGCAAATTGCATGATTCAGTCTAGGTCCATGGATTCTTGTTTTTGGGCAAAGGTAGTCAATTGCGCCAACTACATTTAGAATCATATGCCTCGCAAGGCACTTTGACATATGACTCCTGAGGAGGCTTGGTCCCATGTCAAGCCTGATGTGTCATCATTCAGAGTTTTTGGGAGTATGGCATATGCATTTGTACCTGATGCTGAAAGAAAAGCAATGGAACCGAAGAGCCAACCATTGATTTTTTTTGGCTACTGTGAGGATGTAAAGGCTTACAAGTTATTTGATCATAATTCTAGAGTGGTCCTATTTCGACGGGATGTCTAGTTTGATGAGAGCCCTCCTGCAATTAATTCCTTGCCTCTAGCACCTCCTCCAGCTCCCACTACTCCCTCTTCATCTCCAATTTTTTCCATGGACGATGAGGATGATGATCATGGTGATCTGGATATACCTCCACCATAGGATCCTCCCTAGATGCCTAAATGGGCTTGAGCTACTATTGAGGTTGCAGGATCTCTAGCTAGTGACCCATCCACATCTTGTTGCACCCATTCTCACACTAGAGGTTCTAGTCTACTCAGTCATGCTATTAGTACTGATCCTCAAACAATTATGGAGGTGATAGGACATTTAGAATGGGATAGTGCAATGGAGGAGGAATATTCTTTTTTAATGAAGAACCACACATGGGATCTTTGTTCTCTTCCCAAGGGGAGAAAACTAGTGCATTGTAAGTGGATTTATCACACTAAGTATGTTGCTAATGGTTCCATTGATAAGTATAAGGTTCGTCTTGTTGCGAAGGGTTTTTCACAAGTTGAGGGTGTTGATTATTCTGAGACATTTGCCCATGTTGCCAAGATGAATTCTATTCACCTTGTCTTATCCCTTGCAGCTTCACATGGATGGTTAGTTTATCAGATGGATGTGAAAGGTGCCTTCTTGCACATTGATATCACTAAGGAGATTTATATGGAGTAGCCTCCAGGTTTTTTTCAGGATCCCATCTTGGTTTGCAGGCTTCAAAGTATATTATATGGTCTCAAACAAGCCCCTAGGGCTTGGTATGAGAAGATTGACTCATTTCTGCTATCTACAGGCTTCACTCACTTCCATTCTAATCCCATAGTGTACATTCAACATCTTGGTGATGAGATTTTGATTCTTGTTTTGTATGTTGATGATCTTATCCTTACAGGTAGTTTTTCATCCATGATTTAGGATGTTAACCATGCATTGATGGACCAATTCAAGATGACTGATCTTGGTTTGCTACACTACTTTCTTGGTCTTCAGATTCATCAGTCTCCTACTGGCATTTTTGTGTATCAGCAGAAGTATGCTCTTGACATGCTTCGTTACTTTCACATGCTTGATTGTAAGGATGCTCCTACACCATTTCAGTCAGGTGTTATTTTTTCTACCTCCTGCTCTTCATCTACAGTGGATGCTACTTTGTATTGATAGTTGGTTGGTAGCCTATTGTACCTAACACACACCCGCCCTGATCTTTCTTTTGTAGTTGGCCTAGTCTCTCAATTTTCTCAGGACCCTCATTAGAGTCATTGGTAAGTTGCCAAGCATATTTTGTGCTACATTTAGGGCACACTCATGTATGGCATTCATTACACTATTGTTGGCTACATTGACTTAGATTGGGCTAGTGATGTTGATAATTAGAAGTCTACTTCTGGCTTTGTCTTTTGCCTTAGCTCCAGTCCCATCACATGGTCATGCAAGAAGCAGCATGCTCAAGCACTTTCATCTACATAGGCTGAGTACATGGCCATAGTTCTTGCTAGTCAGGAGGCTTTATGGCTTCATCAATTGATGACTGAGTTTGGCTTTCCTCATGATTGTCCTACTATTTTGTGGTGCGATAATCAGAGTGTCATCCACATTTCTCACAACCCAGTGGAACATCAACATACCAAGCACATTGAGTTGCATATGCATTTCATCTGTTAGTTGATCTAGGATGGTGTTATTGCATTAGAGTACATTCCTATCACTGGTCAGGTTGCAAACATCTTCACTAAGCCTTTTGCATTGCCTCGCTTTCTTCAGCTACAGGCAATGCTTGGAGTTATGAAAGTTTTCCTTGGGGGGATTGGTTGAGGCCTTCCTTCCTTCGCTTCATGTTTTTTTTAGCATGTTGTTTTACCTCTTTTTGGGGAGAGTGTTTCCCATGTGGTTTTCTCTCTTTCCCCATTTTATAGAGGTTGAATTTAGTTGCATTATACTTGGGTACCTAAAATGGCCTCGTTGTCGGGACCCATTTTGCATTTTTCCTTTGTTTTGCGAGCTTAAAGCATTCCCTAAGTTGCACTTAAGGGGGGGTGTTAGAGTAACTAATTAATTAATTGTTAATTATTTATTCTATTGCTCAAGCTTACTTAGGTTAATGCATGTAGTTGAGGTTAGTTGTTAACAACATAGGAGTTTGTTCCCTTTAGCATATTTATCTTTTCCACCTCTTGTGGTTATGTGCTTAGTTGTCAACCTTATCTTCTACCTCATTCCAACTTGTTATACAAGCTTCCATGAAGCCTTTTTATTTGGTCTCTTATTCATTCTAAATTCATTTCATTTTCACATAGCAATTCTAATTTCCTATTGTGAAATATTCTCTTGTGCGATATTTGCTTCAAGCTCTTTGCTCCCTAGGTTTCTCTTCAACAAGCTATTTGCATTGCAGGTGATTTTGGTGCATTATTGGAGTTAGATTCTCAACTCCTACAAGAAGAGATTTCCATTTTCTTTCTATTGATTTTGGTGAACCTGACACACCTACCCTCTTTTCTTGTGTGGAATTAGATTCCCTATTGTATTTCATTTCATTAGGTGTTTTCTTGCATTAAGATTAAATTTAGTTTATGCTTTGCATTTTAAATTCAAAAATACATTAAAATTGCAAAATCTCTTTTAAAATAAAAAAATATTGTTATTTTATAGTTTAGTTTATTTTCCTTGTATTGGTTTATAAGCTTTATTACTTCTAGTCCTACTTCTAATCTTAGGGTTAGACATAGTCATAGACTTATGGGTACCTTTGAGCCTGAGTCTTCTTCTCCTTTCCTTAGGATTTTGGATGAAACCTTAATTATTCTTGATTCTAATCCTCTTATGGAGAAAAAATCTTCTCACTCATCTTGTGACAAGGATTATTCTTTAAGAGTTCCTCTTGAACAAGTCAAAAAACTTTCAAATGAACTTGATAAAATGGGTAATTGGCTTCTTCAAGAAAACCATAATCAAGATTCTATTCAAGCTATAGACTCTTAAGAAATTAATTCATGATAGTGACCAAGGTGTTCATCTCTTGGGTGGTATTACTCACCTTGTGCATTCCAACATTAAAGCTTTAGCTTAAGAAGCTCAAGATTTAAGGTTGACTCCTCCTGTCAGTTGCGTAGAACCTTTTTCTATTCCTTTAACTAGTGTTCCTACCTATACTCCTTCCTTGGTGACTACAATAGTTCCCTCTATTCCTATGAGTGTTCCTCCTATGTCCCTTCCTAATTCATGACCTTCTTATCTTAATGTTTCTTTTACTTATTCTACTCCTATGCCAACTATAGTTCCTAGTGTTCCTCTAGTTGTGTCTTTTATTCCTATAGCTTCTTAGAATTTACCTAGTGTTTCTAATGTTGATAGTTCTCATATTTCTTCTCATGATTCTACAATTATTAGTTTGGCTCAAAATGTGTCATCTTGGCAACAACAACTTGCATCCTTGACTCGAAACAAGTTTAGTATCTCTACTTATGACATGGGAAGTCCTTTGTCTTAGGATATTATTCATACTCCTGATCCTCAACAAGTCAATATGCCTCATCTTGAGAATTATAATGGTAAGGGAGACCCTATTCATCATGTTAAAAAATTCCAAATCCTTTATAGTGATTATGCTCATGATCATAGGATTTTAACAAAGTTGTTTGCTCAAAATTTTCATGAGAAGGCCTTACAGTGGTTTTGTTCTTTGACTCCTTATTCTATTCAGTCATTTCCTCATTTGCTAATGCTTTTATTCAACAATTGCAAAACAAAATTGGCCCACAAATTTCTTTGACTAATTTGATGCATTGTAAACAAAATTCTAAGGAAAAATTGACTGAACTTATTGGTAGATTTAAACATTTACGTGCTAAAATTTCCTCTCTTGTTCCTAATATTGATATTCAACATATGTTTATTTCAAATTTGAAAAAGGATATTAGAGATAATATTTTTCTTACTAAATTTACTTCTTTTCAACAACTTTGTGTAGCACTACATCATTATCAATTACAAGTGAGTCAATTTGAGAGCAGCACTCCAATGATTCTTTTTTAGGTATTGATAAAAGTTATATTGCTCCTAATCCAAATAAAGTTAAAAAATTCAACAACTATGTCAAGATAAATAAACAAGAAAATGCAATTACCAATCAAGTTATTGTTGCATCTCACAATGCCACTTCTGCATCCACTTCTTTTTGATTGAATCATATGTTTACTCCTCTCTCTGAATCTTTACGTTCTATTACAAATATGTTGTTAACTTCTAATATGATTAATTGACCTCCTATTCATCCTTTTTTACCTACTGTATATGATTTGAATTAAGAATTTAGATTACAATACTTGGTGTAGAACCTATGGTATTGCAAATTAATTGAAAAAAAACCATTAAAATGCCACAATAGATGATTTGCAAGACAAAAAGTGATCCATTCCATTTGAAAATAGAGTTTATACAAGTATGATGGATCCCAAGGGTCATTACTATCCCTTGGAAATGAAAAATAAGAGTCCACAGGATAATTAATTACAAAATAATCCGAACAACTATAGAAAACTACGAAAATCTATATTAAAAAATACATCTACTTGTAGAAGTCATAGCTTTCTACTCATAGTTCAAAAACACAAATCATCCAAATTTATGGAAAGATCTTCTAAAGTTCTACATTTTGTTTCTAAAGTCTTAAGTGTAGCACTATGGCTTCTTAGCCTTGCCAAAACCTAGAAATGTCCCGAAGGCCTCTGAAAATGCAAAATACTAGAACATAAAAAATACCAAAAAAATAGATTTTGGTATTTTCTCATTTTTTCTTTTGCCAACATCTTATGCATCTTATTGGATTGTGTTTTGATCAGTATATGTGAAATGTGGGCCTTTGATCCTCACAAACACTTCAACATGGTCATTATCTTAGAGATCAACCTTGAATAAACATTGAATTTTTCATTCGAGTAATCCAATAGTGTGACCTATTGCCTTTTCACTAGAAGGATTTTGCCTTTTCTCTTAGAATGAGAAGTGGGAAACTAGACCCCTAGTATGAAGGATTTATGCAACTATATGAGAGTGCAATTAATCTATATGACATGTAACTATTAATCTAGGAATAAGAAATAGAATTTAATCTATATGTATGCATTGTATTAAGCTAAATGATAGTAAAATACTAGAAAATAAGAGAGCTATGAAAATATGAGCACAATAAGTAAGTATTTCAACATAAATTTGATGCATAAAATATTCAACCTCTGTAATGAGGAATTTGAGGCCTCTTAAATAGAGTTGCAGAATCCACTGATGGTTAAGATCAATTTGGATGGATGGTCGAGATCAAAGGTGAGATTTAGTTGAGATGGAAACTTCCTTGTACAAGTGAAGTTAACTATTTCAAATTTGAGTGTGATGAGTAGTTAAGTAAGTTTCTCATGAATGTGAGAACAAGTTAACTAAATTAATTCTAATTCGAGAGCTAGTTCAGCCAGAGTTTCCATTTTGAAACTTAAGCAAAGATTTGGAGAGATTATTTAATTTAATAAAATGAGATATAATCTCATAAATGAATAAACTTTAATTAATTGAATAATTAAATTCAATAATTAAAATGAGGACATTATTAAATTAAATATATTTAATTCCTTTGCATATTAGCTAAAGAAGTAATTTAATTTAATTAAAATATGAACACTTATAATTAAATTAAATTTGATCAATAGGTTTAATGTTTCTAATTTGAGTTGATACTTAAGAATTAAATAAAGAATGTGATTAATGCAGATTAGGGTTTTCTACATCTAACACTTAGGTCAAGTAGAGATAATCAAAATTAGAATTGCGTAGTGAAATAAGACTTAGGAATGATTGAATAGACCAAAATTGGTTATCATGGCAATGTGCCAATTTTGGGATATTATATTTGTGCCTCTTTGAATGAATGTGTGAGCAGCACATTTGATTCAAAGAAATCAGAAGTATGATGCATAGATCAAGAAATGAGATTGGTTATGAAATTGATGACATAGAGACCAATTGATAAGCTTTTTAAGGTTATCTCCAGAACAAAGCTTAACCTTAGGGAATCTAGATAAAACACTTAGATATCAATATGTGATTAGATTGGTTTTGAAATTGATGACATAGAAACCAACTGATAAGCTTTTTAAGGTTATCTCTAGAATGAAGCTTAACCTTAGGGGATCTAGATAGAAAAACGATTGTCAAGTTTCACAGAATTATTCCAAGAATGAGACTCAATTCTTTGGAGTCAGGGTTTAGACTATCCCAATACCTGTCCATTAAATAGTGATCAAAAGCTAGAGCCTAGAGTTATCCCCAGAATGAGGTTTAATTCTCAGCAAATGATAAGATTATCTCCGGAATGGAGCTTAAACCTTAGCAAGAATTTGGAATTATCTCCAGAATGAAGCTTAATCCCTCAAATTCCAGATAGAACACCTAGATATTGGTCCATAAAAGATAATAAGATCTAATAATGAGTCGTAGAATCATCCCTAGAATGAGGCTTGATCCTCAAGGGTTGGGATTTAGCCTATCCCGATACTTGTCCATCAAAATTTGACTAGAAATGTTATAAGATTGATCAAAAGATGAGATGAATGACATAGATGCTAGATAGAGGAGAACAAGGTGCCTAGAGTGAAAAGATGCCCCAAGTGATGAGGACATAATATTTAGATTGAGTTGCCACCAGCTTTGAAAGATTCAATGATGCAATTTCATCCTGCCCCCTCGGTAGTGAAATTGAAAAATGACATACCAAAATAGTATTCCAAAGTAGTAGACTCAAAGATATTGAAGAAACCTAAGATTCAGAAGAATGTAAAGAGATCAAACTAATCAGAAGAAAATTTGAAGTTGATTCAAAGTGATTTTGAGGTCTAAAAGACCAAGTTTGATAAAAGTTTGACTAGAGTTGACTTGAGTTGACTTTGTTTAGAAATTTAGAGAATTTGAAGAAAAATGTGATTTGAAAAGATTCAAAGATTCATAAAGCAAATTGGACTATGCAATTTTGAGCAGTTTAAGTGTGTCAGATTTTGAATTCGATCCAAAAAATGGATTCAAAGCAGCCAAATTAGCTAGGGGTGATTTTTGTGCAAATCGAAGCACTTTGAAAAATTAGGTCAAAACCTATATAAGGGCCTAAAGGGTCATTTTCAAATCATTTGTGGTTTTGTCTTTTGTGGAAAAGAGAACTCTGAGGAGAAAATGGTGGTCCCCATGTAGAGACATTGATTTGAGTGCTCATGATGACACAGTTGGCTAATAGAGTATGGACCTCTAGTGAGAAGTCAATAATCTTGATTTGTACTTTGATTTGCATGCATTTTGACATGATTTTAGCATGTTTTAGGTATTTTTAATATTTTTTGTGTTGGTTCTCATGCAAGGATTCTAGATTCAAAGAAACCAAATTAGCTAGGGGGTGATTTTTGAGAAAATCAGAGCATTTTGAAAAATTAGGTGAAAACCTATATAAGGGCCCAAAGGGTCATTTTCAAATCATTTGTGCTTTTGTCTTTTGTGGAGAAGAGAAATCTGAGGAGAAAATGATGGTCCCCATGTAGAGACATTGATTTGAGCACTCCCGATGACACAATTAGTTGACAAAGTATGGACCTCCGGTGAGTAGTCGATAATCTTGCTTCATACTTTGATTTTCATGCATTTCGAGATGATTTTATCATGTTTTAGGCATTTTTAATAATTTTTGTGTTAGCTCTTGCGTGAAGATGTCTCTCCTCATTTGAAGCCAATCATTGTTTGTGTGAAGAAGTACTAGACATGTACTTCTTCACTTAGTGTAATGGACTTTCTTGCAAGAGAGATACCCATGTATCATGTGAGAAGCCCTAAATAGGTTATTTTATCACCTAGTGTTTGATCACTTCTCACACAAAATTGTGTGTTCTTGCATGAAGATGTGTAATCTCACACAAGAACATGAGATTTCATGTAGAATTCTAGTGTAAGGTGCAAGTTTAAAATTTTGAAATTTGATTTTTTATTGTAATTTTGTGTTTTCTTTTGTCTTATTTGTTGATTGGATGTTGATCACTTGTGTGTTGTTTTTGTTTGTGTAGGTTAAATTTCCTAATGCTGGATTTCAATCCCATTACCTACCTTATGGAGCTTTGTTGTGGTGGCTTGATGATGCTAACATGGCACATATTGATAGAATTAGATTAGCTTATCTATGCTAGATTTCACTTGTGTTGGTGAATCATGGCCTTTTGACTACATTAGTGGAGCATTTCCATTCGGAGAGGAACACCTTCCACTTACCCTAAGGGGAGATGACGATCACTCCAGAGGATATCTATAGGACACTATGGATCCCATTCCATGGGCCATGATTTGTGTATGATAGAGTTGCACATGGAGGCATAGAGGCATTGAGGGCCATCTTCCAAGAGGACTTGATCTTGGCTAAAGCCATCACATGGGATGATCTAGTGAATACCTATGGTCCTACTCATAGGTTACCATTTCTATTGGCAATATTTATCACTAATTTTTTGATGTCAAATAGAGAGCAACATGGAATTGAGTGTACATGAGGTAGGATTCTACAGATGATGTTAGAGACCCCAGTGAGATATGAATAGGGTCAGTGCATGCTCACTCACATGTATCATGAGATGCACAAGATAGTATACCACGAGAGGAAGAGCATGGCTACTGGGGTCTATGTTCTTCAAATATGGGTGTGGGAGCACTTGGTAGTTATTAGACCTATTTTGCAGATGAGAGGTAGTCCATGGAGTCATACATTTGTAGATACAAAGACTAGCTAACCCATATAGGTTGGGGAAAATTGAGTAGTGGAGAGGTCATTTGGATGACTTGGTAGTGGTAGTATGGTGACCTTGGAGAGAGATAGAGGATTGGGATGATGCATAGGTAGAGCTAAGTCACATGTTCACCTCTTGACCACTGATAGGTTGATCTCTATAGACCGTGGAGAGATTTCCTCTAACACAGATATGGCAACAATATGGGTAGCCATAGGAAATTTCATAGGAGTACTATTCCTATGCACGGTTGGTGATAGATCTAGACCATGGATGGTTCCTTAGGTTAGACCTTGACAAATTGATGATTGATGTGCAAAAATTAGTTGTGATATAGTGGGATTACCTACTAGTAGTGGTGGATGGAGGGATGAATCCCACATATTAGGCATATTTTGCAAGTCATCCTTTTCCACAATTTACCAATCCAATGGAGTTGGTTGTACCTGTTTAGCCAGTATAGGCATTGTAGGTGCCACCACAACATCCCTAGTAGGAGGGAGTGAGACATAGGACATGCTAGGTGCCCATTCCTCCATGATAGATGAGATTTTATCTAGGTGCTAGTGGGAGTGGATTAGGTCAGAGATGACCTTGAGGCGAGATGGGATCCTTGGGAGCCATTAAAGGAGATGTGTAGAGGTCTCACACAAAGGTGAAGTAGCTAGAAAAACAAGCTGAGTAGGGAGACAAAAAGATATAGAACTAGCTTTCTATAGGAGCCCAAGGTGGAGATGTCCTGGTAAAAATTTAGGAGGCCCTGATGAGGGCCAAAGAGTAGATATAGACTGCACAATGATAGCTAGGAGAGCTATAGATATAGGTTGTTGTTAGAGACTCTTGGACAGCAGACTGAGAATGTGAGATTCATGGGCTATGAGAGTAGTTAGAGTGAGAGGCTCAAAGATCAAAGCAGCAAGAGGACAAGATCTGGTTGTAATCAACTAGGGTAGCCTATTATTTTGTATCTTATGTAGTAGTTGTACTGGATGAGGTTGAGCAAGTGCCTCAAGTTTCATAGTATGCACAAGAGTTAGGAGGAGCACAATTTGTAGCAAGACCAAACATGCCTCCTCCTCCTCCTCCTCTATTACCGCCAGTGGGAGGTGAGGGAGTAGGAGAGAGTTACCTTCATTTTTCTCTGATTTTGATTTGGCTATGTATCAATTGGTGTGCCAACACTATTTTGTATCATTTTTTATATTGATAGTAGTCAAATAGTGTCCATTTTTGCCCCAATGTACACTTTTGACTTTATATATATATATATATATATATATATATATATATATATATATATATATATATATATATATATATATATATATATATAAGATTTTAATCTAAGTACCATTTGCACATATCACTTTCTCTCTTTGTCTTTATAACTTGTTATACATGAGATGTTTATGCTATGGTTTATGAATGCAAATATGATGTGATGTATGGATGTAGTGTAGATGAGATGAATCATGATAGTATGCATGAAATGCAAAATGTGAATGAATTAACAACTCACACAATGTTCTATTTTTTGATAGTGATAGACATCCCATGAAGATCAATAGGATGAACCAAAGAACCAAATGCTTGTGCTATCATGAAGAAACATGATACTTTTGAAGAAGCCAACAATCCCTCATCACAAAGGATGCAAGTAGATCTACAATCAAATTATGTACTTATGTAATGCAACCCTATGCTAGATGCAACCTTAGGCTAAATGCAACCATAGGTCTAGTTACCAAGATTTGACAATTATCATCACTGAGTGTATAGCAAAACCCTAGATGTTGTACAATTCCCACTAACATTGCAATCATAAAAATTTGAATATGACACATTTTCTAGTTTTTTCAGGATTAAATATAAGCATTCAAGGCACAAGAAGTTGGAATGACTAGAACATTTGTCCCTTTTGATATAGTAAGAGAACATAAACATCATGACATAAACGCTAGGATGACCAAAATGTTTCTTGTGTGGAGACACACCAAACACATGAGAGATCCTTCTTATTATAAGTAATTAGTAAGTATTCTATCTGCAACAACCCTTACATTTGTAACCTGAGACAGAAGTGTGCTAGGTATATTCGTAGTGGCCTATATGTTCACTTAGCAGGACGAGTATCAGTATTTACTATAGCATGAAGAGTTTACTCCAACAAGCAAGAAGAAGAACCAATGTCACTAATTGATCCATATAAAAGGAGTCAAGGTACACATGGCCATCCAATATGAGATGAAGGCTCTTCTAGTGGACACCGCTTTTATATGGATTCTTTAGATTATTTGGAACCAAACCACAAATAGAAAGCAAAGAAAAAGATCATGTCCACTTCTCTAGTTGAAAGTGATATCATTGAGTTGCTCAAAGAGACATGAAAAAGAAAAAAGAAAATAACAAACAAAAGCTTAGCATATCCCAAACAAATTCATCATTTTGAGTTTAATTTTTTTGGTATAGGATTAACGTCAAGTGTTGATGTTTAGAACATATATGAAAGAAATCTCTTCAGTAGAGTGACAATAGTAGATAGACATAGTTAGGAAAACTAGAAACTAAAGTCAAAGAGGAATCTCTAGTAAGGAGAACCTTAGTAGGGAACTAAGTGATAGTAGATAGACATAGTTAGGATAACTAGTGACTGACACAAGAGAGATCTTCCATGAGAGGAATCTCTAAGTGACACTAGAGGGGTTGCCCCTAAGTTATGCCAAGATTCAATCCATGGATACATGAGTGAAAGTAGCAAACTAAAGTAAGAAAGTGACTATACATAAGCTAGAAGATGCGCTACAAGATATAGCATTTTGAACAAGAGGTGCCTGCTTACTAGGTTTTCACCTTCATGGCAAAGATTCTTTTTTTGTTACCATGATGCCTATTTGCCAAGTTTTCATCAATAACACTTTTTTTCTTTTTCAATTTTTTTGTATTTTTCTCCTTTTGTATTTTTCATATTTTTTAATTTTTCCATTTTTTTGGTATTACCAAGGCTCCTATTGCTAATTTTTTAATAGGGTAATGATTTTTTTCAAGACTTTTTGTAATTTTTAGATTTTTTCAGTACATTTAAGTATATATAGAGAATTTCTAAAATTAGATCAGCTATAGAACCACTTCAGGTGGAGAGTGTTGATGGTCTCCTTGAGCACCTCTCCCTCAGTTATAGAAAGTTGATAAGTGCCAGATCTAAACACTGCAGTAATTATGTATAGACCAAGCTAGTTGGGTTCAAACTTCCCTTTTTGTAATTGTTGTTCCTAATTCTTAGGATTCTCTCTTAGAACAAGATCAGGTCCATTTGGAAGTCATGTGACTTAACTTTCTTATTGTAGCTTATGGACATACACTGTTGATAAGCTCAAACATGATCACACACCACTTGCTAATATTCATCTAACAATTCTAGCTCTTGAAGTTGAGATATTCTATAGTCATCATCAATAATGAGGCCCTTCATGGAGATTCTCAAAGTGGTAATCTCAACCTCAATTGAAAGCACAACATCCGCTCCATATACTAAAGTAAAGGGTGTTGTACTCATTGGAGTTTTGATACTTGTTCTATAAGCCCATACAACTAGATTAATCTGAAGGTGCTATCCCTTCCAAATTTGTTAACTATGTGATGTAAGATTTTAAGGAGTTCCTTGTTGGATGCCTCTGATTGACCATCACCCTAGGGGTAATAAATAGAAGACTAGTGTTGCATGATTCTAAACCTTTTGTACAACTCCTTAAGATCTTTGTTTTTAAATTGTCCTCCATTGTCAATAATGATGGAGGAAGGTACACTATACCTACATCTGATGTAATTCATAATGAAAAAAACTACAATTTTCCATTTTCTATGGAGAGAGGGACTATCTCTACCCACTTAGTGAAGTTTTTTGTAGTGGTAATGATGAACTTATGTCTATTTGAAGAGGACAAGTGAGTCTAACCCATAAGATCAAAGGCCTATTGTTGGAATGGCCATAGTGTGATAAATAGAATTAGCTCCCTAGCTGGAGCATGAATTAGATTCCCATGGAGTTGGCATTATTTGTAGGACTTGGCATACTTGATTTCCTCTTGCTCCTTATTTAGCCAATAATAATTAGCGCTAATCATTTTGCAAGCTAGTGTCAAGCCATTAGAGTGAGATCTACAAATGCTCTCGTGTACATCAGTTAAAGTGCACTTGGACTCATTAGGTTCTAGACACCTAAGGAGTTTTTTTTTGAGACCTCTCCTAAACAAGTTGTTAACAATAATAACATACTATGAAGTATTATGAATAAGGTGATGTTTTTTATTTTGAGTTAGATTGTCTAGGATGGTTTGGTCAAGAAAGTAAGAGTATATGTAGTGGCAGTGGGATGAGTCATGTCCTATAATAGAACAAATCATCCTAGATTTGGGAGAGTCATAGGTAGGGTAGAGTAATGTTTCCACTAGAAACTCATGTCAAATATCATTTTTTGGCATTTGTAACAAAGAAGCAAGAGTAGCCATGACATTAGCTATTTTTTGCTTGCTCAAGAAATTTGTTGAAAAGTGATATGAGCAAAGCATTTCTTCAGGTCATCCACCATGTGTTTATAAGGGATCAAGTTTTCATCCTTTGTTTAATATACCTCATTGTCTTGGTTTATTATGAGTTGGGAATCACCAAAGATGTTCAATTGATCCACTCTCCATTCAACTACAATCTTCATGCCATTAGTGAGAGCTTCATACTCTATGATATTTTTTGTACAAGGAAACAAAATCCTATATGCCTTAGGTAGCAAAAACCTCTATGGCATTATGAATAGTATCCTAGAACTTGATCCTTGTTGTGTAAAGGAACCATAAAAGAACATTAACCAAGTTTGATGTGTAATCATTAGAATTGATTCATCAGGGAAATCAATGTTGAGTGGAAGAAGACTCTAAATTGTTGCTTCTATTAACTAATCAACAATTGCTTGTCATTTGATAGCCTTTTGTTCAACATATTGAATGTCAAACTCATTTAATATCATGGCTCACTTAGCCAACCTTCTTGTTAGAGCTGACTTAGTGAGTAAGTTCTTCGGTGGATCAATTATAGGAACTAGTTGCATAGTATGGCTGAGCATGTACTATCTCAACTTTTGAGAAGCAAAGACAACTGTCAAGAAAGCTTTCTCAATGATATTTTAATTCATTTCATAATAGATTAGCACTTCTTTGTTATCATTTTCTTCTTGAGCAAGTAAATTGCCAAGAGATGATTATGTTGCTAAGATGTACAAGATAAGAGGCTTCCCATGAATAAGAACCATTGAGATCAGTGGATTAGTAAGGTATTCCTTTACCTATGTTAGATTCTAACCACATTCTTGGCTCCAGTCATATTTCACACCTTTATGTAGAGACTTGGTAAAAGGTTGTGACCTATCTGCCAGTTGTGAGATGAATCTACGAATGGATTGAAGTCTTCCTTGAAAGCCCCTTATTTGGATGATATTATGAGGTGGAGGCATATCCATCATTTCTTGAACTTTTTTTGGGTTAACATTGATTCCTCTTGCAGACACAATATACCCAAGCAATTTTTTGGATGTTACACCAAATGTACATTTCTTGGGATTAAGTCGAAGAGTAAATTTCTCCATGCAATCCAAGATAGGTGTATGCAAAGAAACTAAACCTATCGAGAGCATGTGTAAATAAGAAAATGTTAGTTGCACATGTATATCAAACATCCAAAAGAAAGAAAAATACAACTAACCAATATGCTTGAGTTTTACAACTCAATACAATTGGAAAGAAATTTCCTCATGCAACCTCAAACTAGCTCAACAAAGGGCACACATTAGAGGCCTTGTTGGTGTGCTTTAGATTGGAGGGATGTGGATGTGCTCTCCCAAACACAACTATTGAATCTCAATGTGTTTAAAAATGAAATGCAAAGTATGTGAACTAACTAGATATAAAGAGTGTTTCAAACAATGGCTATGTATACAACTGTGTTCAAAACACTCAAGGAAGGTGATTGTGGATGCAAGAAATAAACTAATTTAACAATGCAAATGAAAATGAACTAACTACTACCAAAGGTTAGTAACAAAGCATCAAATCTCTAAGAGTGCTAGAACTATACTAGCATGATAACAATGCAAAATAAGGGAGATGAAAAATGCTTGAAAAATTCTTGAGCCAAGGGTTCTATTTATAGGTTTGAGAGAGACCTTGAGGAGGTGACATCTATGTAGGATCCACATAGGTGCCACAAGGGAGATACATGGGCTAAAGAAAAAATCCATGCAAAAGTCAAAAAGAGCCTTTATGGTTGAGAGGCTCAAGGTGTGCTCACACATGTGTGACCAACCTTGGGGAAAGGAGTGGGGGACAAAGGTGTAAGAGTACCTTTTTGAAGAGTTTAATGGATGAAGGCTCCTTGAGCATTGTGTTGCTCACACATGTGTGAGAAACCACTTAGTTGCTAAAGAGGTGATTAAAAGAGGTTTAGGATAATAAAGTGGGATTAAGTAGTGGGTAGGCTTAGAAGGATGAGAGTGATGGGTATAAACTGTATATGTGAAAATGCGGCCTCTGCTAACACACACACTTCAACACGGTCTTTGTATGCAGATTCATCTTGGAATGAACATGATATTGTTCATCCAAAAATCAGCTTGCAAAGTGACCTTTTGCCTTCTATCTAAAGGGAATTGCTTGTCAAATATCATCATATTCGAGGTGCTTAAGCAACCAGACCCTATAAGAACGAAGGATTTGAAAGAAAATGTGACTAATCTATATGAGAATGTAGATTAATCTAGAATGGAGTATGGATGTTTAATCTAAGAAGATGTAAAAGAAATTATACTAAACGTATGCATATTAAATCTAGAAAATGAATATGAAAGTAGGGAACTCAAATGAATGCACTATCCTGAAGCAATTCAATGCAAATTCTCATTCAACCTCCTCCTAAAATGAAGAGATGAGGGTCTCTTAAATAGACTTTCCTAGAATCCATCAACGGTTGAGATTGATTTCAATCAATGATCAGGATTAAAGGTGAAGTTTAGTCATAAAGGAAGATTCCCAAATTAAAGGGAGTTAACTAATTTAATTTGAGTAGAATAAGGAGTTAACTGAATTAATTTGAGTAGAAAAATGAGTTAACTGATTTAATTTGAGTAGAATAAGGAGCTAACTGATTTAATTCCTTTTTGATCAACAGTGAACTGGAAATTTCCCTTTTTTGAATTGAAGAGAGATTTTGGTGAGATATTTAATTTAATAAAATGAGATATGTTTTCATAATTACCTTTTTCATTTAATTAAATAATTCTATTTAATTAATTAGGAATGAATTCCCATTTAATTAAATAACTTTTTAAAATTAATTTAGAAGTAAGTTCTCCATTTAATTAAATAATTTTTTTAAATTAATTAAAATAGGTAGATTTATTAAATTAAATAAATTTAATTCCATAGTACATTAGACTTTAGGATATAATTTAATTTAATTAAAGTATAAATACTTAATAATTAAATTAAATATTAATCAATAGGTTTAATGTGACTACTATGAGTAAATACTATAGGAATTAAATAATAAGCATGATGAATGTAGATTTAGGTTTTCTGCATTTGACAATTAAGTCAAGTAGCGAGTAGCAAAATGAGAATTGCCTATTAGAATAGGTCTTAGAATTGATCAGAAATAGACAAAAATTGGTTGAGATGGCAATGAGCCTATTTTGGGGTATTGCATTTTGCCCCTCTTTGAATGAATGTGTGAGTAGCATGTTCAATTCAAAGATAATCAGAAAGCATGATGCGAACATGAGATTGGTTCCAAAGTTGATTACACAGAGACCAATTGATAAGCTTTTAAGGACTATCTCTAGAACAGAGCTTAATCCCAAGGAATCCAAGTAGAGCACTTAGACACCTGAGATTGATAGCATTTAAAAGACTATCTCTAGAATGAAGCATAATCTTTAAGGATCCAGACAAAACGTCTAGATACCTGAAATTGATAAGCATTTAGAAGACTATCTCTAGAATAGAGCTTAACCTTCAAGGATCCAGGTGGAACACCTAGATAGCTGAGATTGATAAGAATTTAGAAGACTATCTCCCGAATAGAGCTTAACTTTCAAGGATCTAGGTAGAACACCTAGATACCTAAGATTGGAAGCATTTAAAAGGTTTCTTCAGAATGAAGTTTAACCTTTAAGGATCCAGATAGAACACCTAGATACCCGAGAGTGATAAGCATTTAGAAGATTATCTTTAGAATGAAGCATAACCTTCAAGGATCTAGATAGAACACCTAGATACCTAAGATTGATAAAAGATAACAAGGTCCAATCATGAGTTGTAGAATCATCCCCAGAACGAGGCTTGATCCTTAGGAGTTGGGGTTTAGATTGTCCCAATACCCGTCCATCAAACTCTAAGAAGAGTTGTTATAAGGTAGATTAAATGATGAAAAGATAAGATAGATGGAAAAGATGCCAGATAGAAGGGAACAAAATGCCCTGAGTGATGAGATGCCCCAAGTGATAAGGACATAAGATGGGAACCAGATGCCCCAAGAAATAAGTATTCAATGATGTTTAATCATTTTGCCCCCTCGGGAGCGAAATCGAAAGATGACACACCAGAAATATTATTTGAAGCAGTATATCATGAGATATAGAAGAAATCTGAAATTCAATAGAATGTAGAAAAGATCAGAACGATCAGAAGAAATATAAAGAGATCAGAACGATCTTGAAGAAATATGGAGAGATCAGAACGAGCTGAAGAAATATGAAGAGATCGAAACGATTTGAAGAAATATGAAGAGATAATAATGATCAAAAGAAATATAAAGAGATCAAAATGATCTGAAGAAATATAAAGAGATCAGAATGATCTGAAGAAATATAAAGAGATCAGAATGATCTCAGGAAATATGAAGAGATCAGAATGATCAAAATAAATTTAAAAAGATCAGAATGATTTTAAGAAATATGAAGCGATTAGAATAATCAAAAGAAATTTGGAGGTTGATCCGAAGTGATTTCAAGATCCAAAAGACAAAGTTTGAGTTGAAAAGATTCCAAGAATTGCAAAGTATCAGAAAGATTTGGATTGCATAAAAAATTTTAAAATGCATTTTGAGCCACTTAAGCATGTCAAATTTTGAATTCAATCCCAAAAAATGGGTTCAGAGCAACCAAAGTAGCCAAGAGGGTGATTAATCAATCATTTTTCCAGTTCATGAAAGATCATGATACTTTGAAGAGATCAGAAGGTGAAAGTAGATTTGCAATTGAATCGCATGCTTATGCAAGTGAAGTATGCAATGCAAGACTATGTTAAATGTAACCCTAGGTCTGGTTAGCAAGCCTCAACAATTTAATCATCACTAGATATAGAACAAAGCTCATAAGTCATACAATTCCCACTAACATTACAATCATGGAAATATGAATATAAGATACGTTATTGGTTTTTCAAGATTAAATGTAAGCATTCGAGGCACAAGAAGCTAGAATGACCAAAACATTTGTCCCTTTTAATGTAGCAAGTTAACATTAGCATCAGAGCATAAATGCTAGGATGACCTGAATTTTGCTTGCATGATAGGCACACCAAACACAAGGGAGATCCCTCTTATGCTAAGTATTTAGTATTCATTCTATCTACAATGACCCTTGCATTCGTAACCTGAGACAAAAGTGTGCTAGATATACTCGCAGTGACCCATACATTCACTTAGCAAGATGAGTATTAGTATTTATTGTAGCTTGAAGAGTTTACTCCAGCAAACAAGGAGAAGAACCAACGTTATTGGTGTATTCATATAAAAGGAGTTGAGGTACACACGGCCATCCAATACGAGATGGAGGCTCTTATAGTGGACACCCCTCTTATAGGAATATATCAACTTATTGGAACTAAACCATAGACAGAAAGCCAAGAAAAGATCATGCCCCCAATCATTACTTCTCTAGTCAAAGATGACATCATTGAGTTGCTCGAGGAGATATGATAAAGAAAAAAAAATCAAACAAAGAAAAAGCTCAGCATATCCAAAAAAAATATCATTTTTGAGTTTATTTTTTTCGGGATTGATGTCAAGTGTCAATGTCCAGAACAAGTTTGAAAGAAATCTCATCAGTAGGGTGACAATAGTAGGCAGATACAATTAGAATGATTGGTGTCTAAGGTCAAAGAGGAAACTTCATGATGAAGAACCTAAAGAGGACTAAACGATAGTAGATACACACAGCCAGGACAACTGGTGACTAATGCAAGAGAGATCTTCCATAAAGGAATCTAGAGACATGACCTTAGCAGTAGTAGGCAGACACAGCTGAAACAACTGGTGACTATTGCGAAAGAGATTCTATGAGGAGAATATTGAAGAGAGTGACACTAGTGATAGTAGGCAGACACAGTGAGGACCACTGGTGACTGTCATGAAGGAGATTCTATGAGGAGAATCTCAAAAAGAGTGACACTAGTGATAGTAGGCAAACACAGTGAAGACCACTAGTGACTGTCACAAAGGAGATTCTATGAGGAGAATCTCAAAAAGAGTGACACTAGCGATAGTAGGCAGATGTAGCGAGAACCACTGGTGACTGTCATGAAGGAGATTCTATGAGGAGAATCTCAAAAAGAGTGACACTAGGGGGGATGCCCCTGAGCTATGACAAGACTCAATCCATGGATACATGAGCGAAAAAGCAGAAAAGTAGGAAAGTGAAAGCGACTATACAGAATAGCTAGAAAATGCACTACAAGATGGAGCATTGGAAACAAGAGGCACCTATTTACCAAGTTTTTACCTTCTTGGCAAGATTCTCTTTTTTTGCTACCATGTTGCCTATTTCTAGGTTTTCATCAATGGCACTTTTTTTGTTTTTCAATTTTTTTTTAATTTTTCTCTTTTTTGATTTTTTTTTGTATTTTTGAGATTTTTCAATTTTTTTTGGTGTTACCAAGGCGCCTATTGCTAGGTTTTCACCAGGGTAACAATTTTTTTCAGGACTTTTTCCAATTTTTTGATTTTTTTCAGAGATTACTAGCTCTCAAGAAGGATCACCTTGATTTTGTTTCAGTGTCTAGCAAGGTTTAGGAAAATATGTAGTAGAAGGTGAGTGGATAAGCAGAGATGGATAGGCAAGGAGTATGAAGTGGTGAATGTTACCCTCAAGGAAAGGCTTCACAAGGTTACCCAAGCTAGGGAAAAGGAGATAACAATATGAGATCATGGTGTAGTGAAGGGTGTCACATAAGTAATCCAAGAAAATGACCATGTCAAGAGATTGCTAAGAACTGAGTTTTCTTCTTTCTTTCGTTGATCAAGACCAAAAGGTTAACTGAATAGGATAACAAACTTTGTTGTGGAGGTTATAAGTGAATGACTTCAGGAATGAGGACATTTGAAGGATAAGCAAGATCATGATAGGATGTCATTGATGGAAGAATTACGCATGATTCTTGTTTACCAGGTTTTCATCATGGTACTTGTCCAAGGTACCACAAGAAGTGGTTTCACCATAGGACAGATTTATTTTTCTTTACTTTTGCTACCAAGGCGCCTGTTTCCAGGTTTTCACCAAGGCACTTTTTCTTTTTTTCTTTTTTTTGGATTTTTAGAGTTTTTGGAAAGAATTTAAACCTTTCTCAAGTTAGATAACATTCCTATAAGAAAGATAAGTTATGATAAGCCAAGGCCATCGCAAGGTACACTCAAAGATGCTAAAAAGGTAATGGAAGGGAGATAGGAAAATGAGAGGTAAATGGAGGATAAGGTTGTTGGCTTTGAAAGACTAAAACAAGCAAGGATGGAAAGTAGGCATAAAATTTAGACGATCTCATGAGGGTAGATGAGATATTAGGAAAGATCAACATTGACACACACCTTGAAGGGTAGTGAAATGATGGAGGAAACATGGATGAAATAGATTGAGGATTAGATATATGAGGAAGCAAAGCCATTTTGGAGGATGGTGGAGTAGAAGGTTTTGGAACCTTTTTAGGAAGATGTTGGGAAGAAGATGGAGTGGAAGCCTTTGGAAGCTTGAATGTCAACTTTGATTTGTTTACAATATTCAAGTCCTTCAAAAGAGACTTGGGAATCCATATAGCTTTTGATTTTTCATTAGATGCTTTGGAACACATTTCTTCAATAATAGATTTAAGAACTCACACTTTCTTTGGTTGAGCTCTTTGAATAGTGGACCTTTGCAGTCTCTTTTTTGTTTTTTTCTTCTTGACATTCACATGTCGATTAGGGGAGACATAGTGAACTTTTGAGGATGGATTCATGTACTTGTGTTTGAGTTGATCATCCAAATTTCTTTCGAAGGACTTGGGACTTGTGGATGAATGAGGCCAATATGACTGGTTTAGATGGAAAGGTGAACATGAAGAGTTCAAGTATGTGTATCTTTGTTGATCTTGGGGTAGGGTAGGAGGAATTTGTAATGAGCTAAGAGTGGAAGTAGGAGGTAGAGGAACATAAGGTCCCAATATGGATGGATGACTTGAAGGTTTTAGCTTAGATGGGTAGGGACCAAGGATAGATTTAGAAGATGTGAACAGACCATGAGTATGGATATCAACATCTTTAGAGTGAGCAATATGACCAAAGTCATCAATAGATTTATGTGTAACTGTTATAGGAGCAACACCTTTGACAGGAGTATTTAAAGCTTGAGCATATTTTGGAAGTGTATGTAGCAAGGTAGAATAAGAGAGTGAGGGAACACTTTTCTCTTCAAAAGGAATTTTAGGTAACATAGGAAAAGTATCCTTCTCTTGGTCTTTTACAGTCCCCTTAAGGATGGTGGAAGGAATATCTTGATCTTTCTTAGTAGAGGTGCATGACATGGGAGATGGAGGACTATGTGGCTCTTGAGATGGAGGCACGAGATCTTGGAAGACTTGAAAGGGGATGAAGGAATCTGGGTCTTAATCAACGCTTGTTTCTTCATCATTTAAGTGATCCTCTTGACATGAAACCAAATCCAAGGATGAGGGAGTATCTGAATCTATATTCGAATATATTTCTAGAGTCTCCATAACAGGCTCTTGAAGGGACAATGGAGGAATAGTTGGATTGGGGATAATAGGAGGAGCAACACATGGAGATTTTGGATCTTTGCTTTGTGTAGTATGGGAGAGGTTTGCAGCTACGTCAAGATTAGCTTGAGTTTCCTTTAAAGGTAGTCCTTGAGGGTACACATAGTCAACTGGGGGAGTAGTGAATTCTTTTGGTGAATATGTGTTGGAAAGATTGGACAATTTAGAAGGTGGATGTATGTTGCAGGAAGTAGAAGTTGTGTTTGAACCATTACTAGACATGGTTTCATGAGGTTGATCGTTCTTGAGAGTAGAATCTTTAGTAGTTGAGAGCTTAGATTTTTAAATTATACCATTGTCAAAGAGATCTTGGATCTTGTTTTTTAGCTCCGTACAATGGGAAGTTTTATGTAAATTATGTCTATGATAGGCACAATAGTTACTCATAAAGGAAACTCCCACCAAAGTGACCTTAGGTAACACAATGAGTTTCTTTTGAAGAAGTTCTTCCAAAGTTGATTCATAAGATCTTCCCAAAGGGGTGAAATCACACTTTGGTTTAGGTTCCCAAAGTTTTTCTTCAAAAATATTTCTAGATTTCTTGGGTATTTGCAGAATGTTTTGAGATGGCTTGGACTCAACATTATAGGAAGGTAAATAATCTCGCAAGGAGAATTTGTTCAATGATGGGTCATCTTCCTCCTTCAGTGTTTGAAGTTGAGTGCTCATTGATTAGATTTGTTGCTTCATATTTGCAATAAGTAGCTTTTCTTCCTCACTAGGAATATTGGATTTAGCACATTTGTTGTTAGCCATTTTGTTGTACTATGTTTCAAGTAGTGACAGCCAAGTTTTAGAACATAGTCAAGTTGCCACAGTCATAGGCAATGACAAAAAGAAAAAGCTTAGACAAGGACCACACTAGAACGTAGTCTCAAAAAACAAAGATAAGGGTGCAGTATACTAAGGTACAAATAGTTTGATTTGAAGGCTAGAACAACCAAAGATTATGACTATCATGCCATAGAGTACAACAAGCACTAAAGGACAAGAACAAGATAACTGAGAGACAAGACTAGTTAAAGTATGGATCACAAGTCATTAGCTAAGTAGGATGCCACTGTTTGGGACTGTTTGCAGACAAAGAGCGATAAAAGGGCACAGGAAAGGGCAGCGTGTAGATCGCAGATAGCTAGATCAGACCAAAAGTGGAAATGCTGAGACAAGATCTCGTGCGAGAAACCTTTACAGGTCATGCAAAGAAGTTTTACAAGTTGCGCGAAGAAGTTTTTGTCTCGTGCGAAGTTCAGTGGCAATTTTTAATTTCACGCGAGAAAGCTCATAGGGTTGTGTGAAGACTCATGATAGAATTTTAATTTTGCGCGAGGACAAAATGATTTCCCATGAGGACAAAATGATTTTGTGGGAGACTGAAAAAGTTTTCATGCAAGAAGGCAGACTAGTTTTAGAACAACGACTAATTTTGGCAAGATTTTTGGACTTTTCAGAAAGATTTGGTAGATTTTCAAGACAAGTTCAATTTAATAGACAACAAATTTGATCATTTTAGTAAGAAAGCAGATAAACAGGCATGTAGAACAGCAAGCAAGTGATATCAAGCATGTCTGAAAATAATGAGCAAGGGCAAAAGCAACCTTGCACATGAACAATCAAGTGACTTAGTATGCACTGATTCCTAAGAGAGCTAATTGTGCATATTTTCAAAGAGTTTTTCAATCGTTGCACACACTCCTAGAAAGTGAAAAGTTGGCCTCTCTAAGGTTTTTAGTAATGGTTTGACTTTGCAACTTTTATGACTCACAGGGGTGACCTCTAATCTTGGCGCACTGAGGTTTTGACATAGTTTGAGAACTTAATCTTTAAGAGCTGCTAGGGAGATCTGACAACCCACAATGAACCACACCCATGGATATTTCTTCCACAAGGACATTTATATAGCAGTTGTCACTACCACGTCAAAAATGGCTATTACCACTTGAGGTTCCATTAACGCAGTTTGCCTTGTAGAGGGATTTTCTACTATGGTTAACCCTCTCTAAAGGTGACTGACTCACAATAGTGTACCACAAGGGGACTTAGCTTCCAGATCCAAGGTTTTGACACCTTTTCACTTTTAGCCCAATCAAAGTAGACAAATTAATCCGACATGCTAAACTAAGAGTATCTCTTAAAGATCCATGATATCAACTCCCAATGATCTATCAACCTCTCTAGAGAAAGGATGTCTCAATCAACAAGTTGAAGATTCATCTATCTACGAGATGCTCAAAGTATCCTCCCCACCTACAAGGAATCTATCTTAGAGAGGAGTTTCACTAAGAACCCACTCCCTCAAGATCCACGAATAGTGTTCATGGGGGCTTAATTACTATGTGTGTACAGATGTTAATTCTCGAAAGCAAATCTATCCAAAAGTAGTCAAAAAGCACAAGGTGGTACACTTAACGCTTTAACTAATGCGAGGTGAGTCCAAAGATGTGGAACATTTAACCCCTCACACAAGCCAACATGAGTCCACAACTCAGAAACTAGTGAGTTCTAGAAAGTACAAAAGGGTTGCCTACTGGAGCATTTAATGCTTCTTTCCTATAGACCCCTCCCCTTTAACGTGGTGTTGATCTTACAACCACACGGTGGAACGAGGGGTCGGTGGATTAGCTAGTCCAATAACCCAAGATAGCTAATTAGATCTATCACTAATAACTAAGCCTGCTAGATGAAACTAATAGAGATCACAACCTAGTATCAAATTATGCATGTGTTGTAAAATGAGAACATGGAAGGAAATACACACAAGCTTGACACAAGAGATGTTCATTTTAGCTCCAAATAAAGTGTTATCAGTTAAAGAGAATTACCTGGTAATCCTCACAACATGTTTAGTAGATGTTTTACCTATTTTTAGCAATTTTATCATGCTTTTCCAATTGTCTTGCAAACCACTGTTATGCTGCAAAAAAAATCAGAAAAATGGAAATAAAGACGCTTAAGAGAAAACATGTTAGTGAAAACTGAAGCTTAACTATGGGAAAATAAAATTTAACTTTTTCTGTTCATTTTTATACCCATAAAAAAGCTTAGAAAATGCTAAAACCTATGAAAACATCAAAAGTCAAAATTCATTTTATACTCCTTTTTAAAAAAAAATAATAATTTATCTAAAAATAGAAACAGAAATAGATCAGATAAGCTAAAGATCGAAAATGCTCAAAAACCAAGCTACTATTATAAGATCTCGCGCGAAATCTCTAACAGAGCTGTGTGAAATTGTTTCAAGCTCGCACAAAAATTTGTTACTGCGCGCGCGAAATCTTTCGCAGTGTCGCACAACGAAACAAGTTTTGCACAAAATTATTTCAGGCCTACATGAAATTATTTTACAGCTTGCGCAAAGAAAACAGTGGCGGCGTGAAGTTTCATGCGCTCAGGCACTTTCTCGTGCGATACATAAAGAATCTTCGCATGAAGATTCTCAAATCTGTATGGAACTATATGGACAAAAAACACGAAAATAATTTAAAAATGCAGAAAGAGGCCAGAAAAGTTGATTTTCTCGGCCCCACGATGGGCGCCAAAAATGTATATGTGAAAATGTGGCCTCTGCTAACACACACACTTCAACAAGGTCTTTGTATGCGAATTCATCTTGGAATGAACATGAGATTGTTCATCTGAAAATCAGCCTACAAAATGACCTGTTGCCTTCTATCTAAAGGGAATTGCTTGTTAGATATCCTTAGATTCGAGGTGTTTAAGCAACCAGACCCTGTAAGAACGAAGGATTTGAAAGAAAATGCAACTAATCTATATGAGAATGCAGATTAATCTAGAATGGAGTATGCATGTTTAATCTAAGAACATGTAAAAGAAATTATACTAAATCTATGCGTATTAAATCTTAAAAATGAATATGAAAGTAGGGAGCTCAAATGAATGCACAATCCAGCAGCAATTCGATGCAAATTCTCATTCAACCTCCTCCTAAAATGAAGAGATGAGGGTCTCTTAAATAGACTTTCCTGGAATCCATCAACGGTTGAGATCAATTTCAATCAACGGTCAAGATTAAAAGTGAAGTTCAGTCATAAAGGAAGATTCCCAAATTAAAGGGAGTTAACTGATTTAATTTGAGTAGAATAAGGAGTTAACTAATTTAATTCCTTTTTGATCAACAATGAATTGGAAATTTCCCTTTTTTGAACTAAAGAGAGATTTTGGTGAGATATTTAATTTAATAAAATGAGATATGTTCTCATAATTACCTTTTTCATTTAATTAAATAATTCTATTTAATTAATTAGAGGCACTTTTCTTATTTAATTAAATAACTTCATTTAATTAATTAAGAATGACTTCCCATTTAATTAAATAACTTTTTTTAATTAATTTAGAAGTAAGTTCTCCATTTAATTAAATAATTTTGTTTAATTAATTAAAATAGACACATTTATTAAATTAAATAAATTTAATTCCACAGTACATTAGCCTTTAGGATATAATTTAATTTAATTAAAGTATAAATACTTAATAATTAAATAAAATATTAATCAATAGGTTTAATGTGACTACTATGAGTAAATACTATAGGAATTAAATAATAAGCATGATGAATGCAGATTTAGGTTTTCTGCATTTGACAATTAAGTCAAGTAGCGAGTAGCAGAATGAGAATTTCCTATTAGAATAGGTCTTAGGATTGATTAGAAATAGACTAGAATTGGTTGAGATGGCAATGAGCCAATTTTGGGGTATTACATAGACTAGGTTTTAGGATGGGATTAGGATTAAATTAAATAAGATTTAACTTTATTATAGGATTAAATAAATTAATAAACTAGAGGGAATTAAATAAATTAAAATTTATTTAAAAGGGGATTTATGGAGCACTATGCATTAAATGAATTTAATACATTAGAGGGGAAGTATTGAAATTAAATTTAAATACATTAGTGAAATGTACTTATTTAGTTAAATTAAGTAGAAGAATATGAAAAATATAATTAATTAATAAATAATTAATTATAATGTCAAAGGAAATATTAAATGAATTAATATAGAATTTGGGATGATTTTAAGTGTCTACATTTTGCCCCTCTTTGATGTGGCGTCAGAATGATATTATATCAAAGAAAGGAAAATATAGGTTTCCCTAGAGAGGATACGAGTCCTAGGATTTATATCATAGTGATGATAAGGGAGGAGGGTACCCCCTCACAAAAATAGAGCAAAAATATAAATTTTACACAATTTTTGTGAAAAAGACTAGAAGAAAAGAAATGGTAGGAAAAAGGCCTAGATGAACATTTTGCATGACTTGGGGATAAATAGGGGTTGACATGGTCAAGAAAAGGGTACAAGATCAAAAGGGGACCTTAGAGGGCCTATACAAGTATCCAAGGGGCACATCGAAGAGTCATTTACACACCTAGAGAACACAAAATCAAAGCAAAGGATGGATCCAATCAAGAGACTATAGCTTGGAGAGCACATCTAGGAGCATTAGAGGTCAGCTAACATGGGTCCACCAATAAGCTGATCATCCCTACTTGTCAAATTATTTTATTATTGTAATCTTTGTGGATGAAAAAAATGCAGTTTGGGTGCTATAGAGATGATAGGATTCATCCTATCATCTTTGAAGATGACAAGGTTCTTCTTGTCATCTATGCAGATGCCAATAGGGTAAAAATCAGGTTGGAATACAAGGTCAGAGACAACTATCACTGTGTTTTCATCTTTGAAGATGACACTCTAGCATCCATTGGTGGGAAAATCAACATCTCCAAGGTTTTTCAATTGTGCCAATCCACATCTTTGTGGATTGGCATCTTTGCTAGTTTGGATGAATCAGTGGAATCAAGTGATGAGATGACAAGGGGGTGGAAAAGGTAGGATGACCCATGCTTAGATAAGAAAAAAGAGTAGGAAAATAAATTTTATACTAATCATTGCATGTCTATGCTGAAAATGGCAATGGTGACATTTCAGTCATGGGAGCACTACCTAACAATGATGGTACTAGGAGAGATGCTCATAGAAGCACAGTAGGGTCTGTATATGAGCAATGTTAGTATGCTAATAGAAACCAACTTAAAATAAAGCTTCTACAAACTAAACAAAATTCATAAACTTCAAGATAGACTAAGATGAGCACTCAATTGAGAATATGAGCCATTAATGGGCTCTCTCAATGAGAAGCTCTCTTGTTGAGTAGCTTTGTCTAAATAGATAGGATGTATGCTCAAGCTTTATGCTTCAAAAAGGGCTTCAAATGGAGTTGGAATTTGGGTGTGAGTGTATGGTTTTGATGTAAAATGGCTTCTCAAAATGACATTATGACTTTACTTCATGGATTGTGTTATTTTGCAAAGGGGAAGGATCCAATTTATAGGCAAGAGGCTTGAGGAATTGAGGGCTAAGATGCAAAGATGGGAAAAAGCTCATGGAGGGCTTAGATTGCATGAGAGGAGAGCACATGGATTGTGCTTTCTTACAACCAATCAAGGAGTGACACATGTCACATGGTGAGAGGATGGAGAAAAGGGGAAGGATGAGTCAACAAAGGAGGCTCAAGGGATAAAATCTTCATAAAGACCCTCATAATGACTTGTAAGAGCAATAAAAGGGCTTGTAAGTCATTTATGACCTAGTGGACTTCATAAAGTTTTATGGTTGAGATATTTTGAGGGTGATGAGAGAAAATTTGACTTGGACTTGATTAGGAAGGTTTTAAGCTTCCTTAGGCTTGTGCAAATGATTAGAGGATGGATTAGGATGGTTTAGGATTAGCTTAGGGATAGGCAAGTGGATGGCATTTAATGAGGGTGGGTGAAGGAGGAGATATTTGTTAACTTTGGCTTGGGTTAGTAAGTCTTAACCCATGTTTAGGGAATGTGACAAGGTTAGGAAGGGATTAGGATTAGGTTTAAAGACATCTTCTAGAAGAGTCTAGACTTTGGATGAGGATAAAGACTTTCTAGAATAGTCTAGAATTTCTTAGGATGAGGATAAAGACTTTCTAGAAGAGTCTAGAACTTCTTAGGATGAGGATAAATTAGATTTTTAGGAAATAAATAAAGTTTTATTTATTTCAAGGGTTTGGGTTGAGGAGATATTTATTAAAACTTTTTTAATAAACATGAGGATTAATATTTAACTTTAATTAAATATTTGGAGTTGGGATTAGGGGTAAGAAATGATGGGATTAGCCTTTAATCAAATTAAGATTTTGGAAGAGGTTATTGGTCATAAGGAAATTGGCCAACTTTGAGAAAAAAATAAATTTTTTATTTATTTTAGGATTTTTGGTCAATTTATTAATTAAATAATTAATAAATAAGGAAATAATGTTTAAATAAGATTTAAACATTTTTGGGAGGGATTCCTTAATTAAATATTTTTAATTAAGATAAAAGGATTTAATGGCATAAAAATTAATTAATTAATTAATTAAATAATTAATTAATTAAATAATTAATTAATTAATTAAATAATTAATTAATTAAATAATTAATTAATTAATTAATGATGATGTCATCAGGAATTTTTCAGAAAATAAAAATACTTTATTTTCTAAAGGATTTTTAGGTGTCTACATTTTGCCCCTCTTTGATGTGATGCCGCAAGTGGCATGACATCAAAGATAAGAAAATAAGATGCCCAAGGCTAGAGTGGAAGAGGAGAGAATGGACTACGAGTTGCCCCCTCAAGAAGGCGGCGGGGAGAGAAAGCGAGGCTCGATGGCTTCCTAAAAAGTATAATAATCTTGGATGAACAAGGAAACTCAGATTGGCAAAGAGAAGGGGCTGAATTAGCTCAAACTCTTACTATGGGAGAATGATAAAGGGAGAATCAGAGGCACAAGAGGAAGCAAGCTTAAGATCTCAGGGATTGCAGAGGATGAAGGAGCGGAGCGCTATAAAAAAGAATCCAAGATAGGGAGATGGATAAGGGGATTATAAAGCTGATGCAACAGGATTTCAAAGAGTTAGATTGGCGGAAGATGGGTTTCGGAGATCCCTAGGACTAGGATTGTGGATCTCGAAAGATGAGGCTTGGTGGGTTGATTTGGATTGGTGGATCCCTAAGACTAGGATTGTGGATCCCTAAAGCTAAGAGTGATGAGTGATTCAAAGAGATACTGATGCATCAGCTGGGGTAGGAGAGACGGATGCTGGATATGGATGGGGGATAATGGGGATGAAGGAAAACCATTGAAGCTTTTTGAGCGGGGGGATACTTCAAAGAGAAGTACCACTATGTAGTTGAGCACTAGATTTGCTATATGACTATTGGTTAATTGCCAAGGTTACCAAGAACATCAAGGCCTGTTCACCAACTGTCCAGAGGACTGACAAACTGACTCGAAACAAACACGCAAGGGTTGCCCAAGCATCACACATGAATCCCAGAGGAAGCAATGCGGAATCGACACTAGGTAACCCACAAGCAGAAAAGAAAAACAAAAGAAAGACTTGATCAAGACCTTACACTCTAATTGCCCCATTCGCAGCATACCATGATATGGAAGATCGTGGCAACCTTGAGGAGGGAACAAGGAGATTGCTTGGAAAAGATACTTCAAGACCCAAAAGGGTAGATTCCAAATCAAAAGAAAGTGAAAATCCAAAAGAGAGCCGTTTGCCAACGAGATGGGTAGGATGAGGTACTAACGGACCAAGATTAGACTTGAGGAAAGCTATATCCTGCAAGGACCTATTGGAGAGCACCTAAGTTGGTGGATCGGGATGAGTGGTGTGTCTGGCAAGTTGAACTAAGAAGGATAACACTTTGGTGATAGGAGATCTAGCTAAAGGATGCATTGAAATAGCTAAACAAGCTGTGTGGTGTGTACAAGATGTTGATCAAGGATGAAATGACACGAAAGCTGGATAGATACAATGGTACTAAGTTAAAGAGGATGTACAGGTTGACCAACCAAGATATGTTACAAATGTACAAGTTTGTTCATGTTTTGGTTTTTTGTGAGATGGAAATGTTTGTGAAGGATGGGATGTATATAATTGTTGATAGGTGGATAGGTAGATGGTTTGCGAAAAGCTTAAGGAAAATGGAATTCTTTGGGTGCATGTGATAGGATACAAGCTAGGATACATGATTATCTACAAATTGGAGTATGGTACAAGCTTTGGACAAGATTTGGATATACAAGGTATGGTACGAGATTTACAAGGTATAATACAAGCTTTGGTACAAGATTTTACAAGCTGTACAGGAGGTATTTACAAGCTTCATCAGATTTTGGATATTTGGTTGGAACATCAAGGGAACAAGCAAGTGTGTCTAATGGGATGGTGGGTGAATGGATGAGGGATAAGATAGTGATAGATAATGGATTAGTCTTTAGTACACAAGGTGCCTGAATTATCAGGTTTTCACCAAGGTACCTATCCAAGGTGCTTGAATTGCCAAGTTTTCACCATTGGACGCTTATTTCTCTTTACTATTTTTTTTTTTTTTTTTTTTTGGTATTTTTCAAAAGCTGGGTATACCAAGGATCTTCAAGCATAGAACTTCTTGAGATGAATGATGTTGGTAGGATCATTCAAGAGTTCTCCTTCTGGTGTAGATAGCTGATAAGCTCCGGAGCCAAAGGAAGTAGTGACAACATAAGGACCAAGCCATGTAGGTTCAAACATTCCTTTCTTTTCTCGATCTGCTTGGACTTTCATGTTTTCTTTAAGGACCATGTCACCTGGCTGAAAGTGTCGTGGAAGCACCTTCTTGTTGAAATTCCTTTTGAGACGAGTTTGATAGATTGTGAGATGATCATAGGCTTGTTGTCGCTTCTCGTCTAAGAGATCTAGTTGGGTGAGCCAAGCTACTCTATATTCTCCATCTGATATTTTCCCTTGCAAAGATATGCTAAAGGAGGGAAGTTCAACCTCTATAGGTAGTACTACTTCGGCACCATAGACTAGGGAGTATGGAGTTGTGCCTGTGGATGTACGGAAGGAAGTTCGATAGGCCCATAGGGCTGGATTTATTTGTAGGTGCCAATCACGGCCGAAATCATTGACAACTTTCTTTAGAATTTTGAGGAGGGTTTTTTTAGTTGCCTCTGCCTAGCCGTTACCTTGTGGGAAATATGGGCTAGAAAAGCGGTGATGGATGCGGAGGGAAGTGCATAATTCTTCCATGTTGAGATTTTCAAAGTTACCTCTGTGGTCAGTGAAGATGGTGGATGGGATGCCGAAGCGGCAAACAATGTGGTACAAGATGAACTTGGAGACCTAAACTCCTGTAGCTGAGACTAGGGGGACTGCTTCCACCCATTTAGTGAAATAGTCTGTAGCTTTTATTATCCATTTATGTCCATCAGATGAGAGGGGTGTGATAGTTCCAACTAGATCAAGGCCCCAACAAGAGAAAGGCCAAGGTGGTGCAATAGGCTGTAGATCCTGTGCTGGAGCGTGCACAAGATTTGCATGCTGCTGACATGGGAGACACTTTCTGACAAAGTCACAGGAGTCTTCTTCAATGGTAGGCCAATAGTAGCCTGCTCTAAGGATTTGTCGCGCTAGGACAATACCACTCGTGTGGGCACCGCAAAGTCCAGAGTGTACTTCCTTTAACACCATCGCAGCCTCATTTTGGTCTAAACATCGAGAGAGAGTATCGTGATAACCCTGACGAATAGGGTATTGGCTATGATAACATAGCGGGATGATTTTTGGATGAGGTTCTTGCATTGGGTACGTGTGAGGTGAGGGGATATGATACCATCATTAAGGTAAGCGTGAATCTCATGGTACCAAGGGGATTGGGGACCAACCAAGATACAAACACGATTTGAATCCTCATTCGCATAGGCGGGTGTGAGGAGCTGCTCCACTAAAAACTCATACTATGTAGCTGCTTGGGGAATTTCCAAGAGCGAGCCTATAGTAGCCATAGCATCTGCTGCTTTGTTCTGTATTTGAGGCACTTGTGTAAACTGAAGCTTTGTAAAATGTTGGGTTAGCTGATCAACTAGCTCTTTGTAGGGTAATAGCTTTTCATCTTTGGTTTGATATTCATTTAGGGCTTGCTTGATGATGAGCTGAGAATTGCCAAAGATTTGTAGCTCAAAAATGTTCCATTCTACAGCTATCTTTAATCCTGCTATGAGGGCCTCATATTCAGCTATATTGTTGGTGCTAGGGAATTGTAGCTTGAAGGCTTTTGGAATGTAATCTCCTTGAGATGTGACCAACAATATTCCTGCCCCTGATCCATGAGATGTGTATGAGCCATCAAAGTAAAGTTTCCATGGGGGTTGTTCTTCAATTAGACAGATATGCTCATCTGGAAATTCTGTGATCAACGGATAAGCATCTATTAGAGGTGCATTAGCTAGGTGATCTGCTATAGCTTGCCCTTTGATTGCCTTTCTATCCACATACTGGATGTCAAATTCACTAAGGAGCATAACCCATTTGGCCAAACGGCCTGTAAGTGTTGTTCTAGAGAGCATATACTTGAGAGGGTCAATCTTGGAGACTAGTTGGATGGTATGACTTAGCATGTAATGGCGAAGCTTTTGAGTTGAGAAGACAACTGCCAAACAAGCTTTTTCCATAGGAGTGTAATTGAGTTCATAACCAACTAGGGTTCTACTGATGTAGTAGATGGCTCTTTCTCTTTTGTAGTCATCAAGCTGTGCTAGAAGTGCCCCTAGAGCAGTAGGTGTTGCTGATATGTACAAAATTAGGGGACGACCAGGAATTGGTGGAACCAAGATAGGGGGATTGATGAGATACTGCTTGAGATGGTAGAAGTTGCACTGACATAAAGGATCCCACTTGAAGTTCTCATCCTTCTTTAGTAAATGTGAAAATGGTGTACACTTATTTGCAAGCTGGGAGATGAAGCGCCGAATAGATTGGAGCTTTCCTTGAAGAGAGCGAAGTTGTCACAATGTCTGGGGAGGAGGCATGTCTAAGATAGCCTTGACCTTCTTGGGGTCGATCTCTATACCTCATTTAGAAACTATGAAGCTTAGAAGCTTTCTAGATGTGACCCCAAGGACACATTTCTTGGGATTCAGCATGAGATGATATTTGGCTAACCTATCAAAGACTTTCTCCAAGTCAGCAAGATGATCCATGAAGGTATGAGACTTGACCAAGATATCATCCACATAATCCTCCAAAATGCTATGGATGAGATCATGAAAAATGGTTGTCATAGCTCTTTGATAGGTAGCCCCAGCATTCTTTAGGCCAAAAGGCATCATGTTGTAGCAAAAGGTTCCCCAAGGGGTAGTGAATGATGTCTTATGCTGATCCTCTTTTGCAATCTTGATTTGATTATACCCAGAAAATCCATCCATGAGGGACAAAATTTCATGTCCAGCTGTAAGATCTACAATCATATCTATGTTGGGCAAGGGAAAATCATCTTTTGGACAAGCTTTGTTAAGATCTCTAAAATCAGTGCAGATTCTGATGTCACCGGAAGGTTTAGTGACAGGGACCATGTTGGAGATCCACTCTAAGTACTCGATAGGTCGGATAACCTTAGCAGCTAACATTCTTTCTAATTCAGCTTTGATCGATAATGCCACCTTGGGGTGCATTTTTCTAAGCTTTTGTCTGACGGGCTTGATCTTTGGATCAACTGCAAGATGATGAACTACAAGCTTTGGATCAAGTCCTGGCATGTCCTGATATGACCATGCAAATCGGCCAATATTCTCTCTTAAGACCTCAAAGAGGAGGTCAGCTTGGTCTTGTGATAGGGATGCAGCAATGTGAACAAGTCTGGGGATCTCTGAAGAACCAATGTTGACTTCTCGAGTATCCTCAATTAGAATAGAAGACACCTCTGGTCGATTATCTTGAGGAGGCAATGCTAAATCCTCATGTTCTTCTTGTGGCTCTGGATTTTCTTGCTGAGGGGTTCTCTTCATTGCCTTAGCTAGTCTCAGATTCACCTTAGTTCCAGTTTTGAGTGTATCGGAACTAGGTTGGGGATTTTCTCCAAAATACCCCTTGGGATCTAGCTTGTAGATATAGGCAGAATCTGGCTTTGTTTTCTTGTGAGGAGTTTTAGCTCCCATGAATCTTAGAAGTGCCTCCTCTGATGTGAACTCATCGATGTGCATGACACTTGGTTGGTCCCAATCTATGAGTTGTGGATGGGCGAGTGGTAGGTCAATGAGGTGGATGGATAGTTCTTGGAGAACAGAGTCTCCGAGGGAGATTTGGTCTAGGATATCGTCGTAGGCTCTCTTTTCAACTTCCTCAGGAATGTCTTCGATTTTGACAAGGTTGCGGTGAATGTTCAAAAAAGCGTGACCGTTCTCATTGGTGCCCCCAGTTGTGGGTATGCCAAAGCCAAGACCTGACTTTGATTCCCACTTGTGTGCGTCGATGGGGCACTACATGCCTCTTTCTTCTGGTCCTAGACCACCACCTTGATAGTTCCATTTGTCAGTGATGAGCTTATGTTCTTGGGGATACTTTTGGCTGAAGTGATCAAGGCGTGCTTGATTTCTTTGAGGTGCATCCTTATGTAACCATTTGTTGATATCTGGAGTGAGCTCCTCATGAAGAGGGATTTTTGAGGATACAAAGGTTGTTGGGCCAAACTGTTTGTATCGAGGAGGTGGAATTTCCTTAGCTTTGTGATATGTTGGTCATCCATGGGCATGTGGATCAAGTGGGAGTGCCCCAACAGCAAATGCATCTGACAGACTATACTCTCCACAACCTTTGTTATTGATCTTCACGGTAGACAGGGTAGAGGCAAGGATGGTTTCTGGGTCATTATAAGTGTGGGATGAGCTGGCGATGGATGTGCCGATATCAATTCCAGGGCAATGGTTTGTATATGAAGCTTCAACTGCATTGCAATAAGCAAAGGGTTCTGGATCGGCATGGATGGTTACCTCAGTGCCTTGATGCGGAAATTTGATGCACTGATGGTAAGTGGATGGAACGGCTTTCATGGCATGAATCCATGGGCGATCGAGGAGGATGTTAAATGGTAGGTTTAGATCAATAACATGGCAGAGTGTCTCTTGGATGACTGGCCCAACCTTGATTGGTAGAAAAATAGTTCCTTCTGTGGTTCTTTCCAAGTTGTCATAAGCTTTGATGGTGATAACCTCACTGATGATATCTGCCTCAGTATACCCAGCTTGTTTTATGAATTTTAGGGTGCAAATATTCAAGGCTGATCCATTATCTATCATTACTCTTTTTACAGCAAAGTTGGATACCATGATGGCTATGCGAAGCGGAAGGGCGTGATCTGGGTCGACCACGGGTATGTCGGTGGATTTGAACGATAGGGCACATGAGGATGAGAGGTGTCCAACAAGATTACAAAAATCAGTAGCATTGATATCAGAAGGGACACGAGATTCTATGAGAGCACTATCAAGGATGTTCTTGTACACAGGACTAGTGCGAAGAAGGTCTAAAATGGAGATTTGGGCTGGCATGTTCCCAAGGTGTTCCAAGATATTGTACTGGCTTTTTGATGGAGCTGATGGTGTTGGTGTAACAGGTGGGCCTGTGATGTTAAATTGTGCTCTTCGAGTGGTGACTGCACACTCATTGTTTGGTCCTTGGATATTGATAACATTGACGAAAGGCTCTTTCTCGGATATACAACCTATAAGGCTACCATAGTCTATATAGGATGAAGTGTGATCATTGTTCTTCCCATGCTGTTGGTTTGGCTGACGGTTGTTGGTGTTGTTGTTGTTGGTTTGGATAGGTGCTTTTCCAGGATTATGGTTGTGGTGTGGAGGAAAAGCATTTTGATAGATCTGTAAGCCTGCATTGGGAGAGGTTTGGGCACCAACAGTGATTTCCTTCCGATCAATGAGGTCCTGCACATAGTCTTTCAGTTTCATGCATCTGAGGGTAGTGTGACCTTTTACCCTATGAAATTTTTAGTACTCATTATCTTTGTACCATGCAGCTTTGGATTGGCTTGGGTCAATTTGCTGGGTAGGAGGAAATTTGATGAGGTTTTCTTTGACTAATTTCTCAAAAATGACATCCAATGGCTCACCAAGGGGTGTATAGCTTCTAGGTGTAGGTTGGAATCTAGGCTTTTGTCCTGCAGCTACATTGATGGCATTAGCTTGATTGCTAGACCCTTGAAAGTTGGGTCTTGGAGTGTGGTTTTGATAGCTTTGGTTATTCTGTTGTTGGTAGTTGATAGCTTGTTGATTTTTTGGTTGATATGGTGGGTTGGACTGGTTGTGAGAAGGACCAACAATATTCACATGTCTGGTGTCAGTGACGCCATCTATTGCAACGTGCTTGTTTTTGTTCCAATACCTAGACTTGTCATTGGAATGTGATTGATTTTGGTTGGCTTCCTTGTAAAGATTGACCACACCATCTTTAATGAGTCCTTGCTCAAGGATCATTCCTTTCTCTTTGATATCTTTGTAGGTTTGCAAATAGTTCATGGTCATGTGGTGAGCCAAGCTAGGATGGGCATTATCAATAAACATTTTCACAACATGGCGTTCTGGCAAGGTGCAGGATATGCGGGTGGTAAGGGTTTGCCATCTTTGTAGGTATTCGGCAAGGCTTTCTCCACCTTTTTGCTTGGTGTGGACAAGATCAACTATTGATAGCTCTGTTTGAACAAGATGGGCATATTGGGCTACAAATGCCTCAGATAATTCAGCAAAGTTTTTAATTGTACCATAGGGGATTCTATAAAACCATTCAAGAGCTGGTCCAGCTAAGCTTTTGGGAAAAAGGTGCAAGAGGAAGACATCATTGTATGCTATGTCCTGGCAGTGCATGTAAAATTCTTTGATATGTGTGACAGGGTCTCCTTTTCCTCTGAATTTGTCAAATTTGGGTACCTCAAAGTGTTTGGGAAATGGTGTCATGGTAATGGCTCTGTCAAATGGGTAAGGACACACATTCTCAAACTTGAATGTCTTCGGATCATTCCCTTCTTTGATGGCTTTCAGAGCTATCTTCATTTGCTCCCATTCTGAATTGATAGGTGATGGCTGGGGTGCCCCCAATGTAGGAGTGCCTTGAGGTAGGTATGTGCTGGATGGGGCCACTGAATATGGATGGCTATGAGGGATTTGTTGATAGGGATTGTACATTGTTTGGGCAACTGCATGGTGGATGATAGGTTGCTGAGGGGGAGGTGGCGCATATTGCTGCATGTGCTATGAGGCTTGCTGTTGATATGGGATTTGAGGTTGGGATTGAGGAACATAAGCTAGCTGTGGGATAAATGGATTGCTTTGTGGAGGTAAGGTATAAGATGGTTGAGAGGCTTGGGGAAAGGATCGGGGGGCTTGTGGGGTTTGACCAATATATGTGGGTTGTGCCCCCATTTGGGATGGTATCTGCAAATAATTGGTGGTTGGATGGGGTGGTGGATTACCTGCTAGAAGTGGCATTGAAAAGTAGTTGGTAATTGGAGGTAATGGATTAGTTGGTGGTGGAGGTGGTGGGAATTGAAAGCTTGGGAATGGAACTGATGGGGTTTGATAGCTTTGTGGTTGGATTTGGAAGCTTGGTAGAGTGGTGGCAGGGGCTGGGGTCACTTGAGAGCTTGGTAGAAAATTGGTAGTAGCTTATGGGATTTGATAGCTTTGTGGAGTGAGGGTAGTAGCTTGTAGATTTGTGGCTAATGGTATTGAGCTCCCAAGACCTAATGGAAATGATGGGATTGTGTGTTGGGCTGCAGTGAAGAAGCTGGGGGTGATGAAAGGTTGATTACTTGGCCCCATGGGTGGCATCCCTGTTGTATATTGCTGAGGTTGGCCAAAGATGCTAGCACTGATTTGGGAGATGGGTGGATTTGGAAGGCTGGGTTGGGGAGCAGCAGCAGCAATAGTGAAGGGGGTGAACGGTGAGCTGTTTTGGGTAAAGGGGGTTTGGAGCGGAGAGGTATGAACCAAGGATGGAGTGGTGGTGGCTGGGTTGGCTTGCGGCATGGAGATTTCAACTTGGGTGGATGATGGTATGTTTGGGTCTGTTGGATCATATGGATTGGCTGGAGGCTCTTCTTTTGGCATATATTGAGGATAATTTGGATCATAAGAGCCTATGGGTGGTGGTAGCTGCCCAAACAATGGGTGAGATGGATCTGATAATGGAGAGGGTCTTCCAAAGTCAAAGGTTCCTACATTTTCCCTTCGAAAATTAGCCATGATTGTCTCTTTGTTCTTGCTTATAATGGCATTTACCAACACTGCATTTCCTGGTTGGTTCATGAAAGCTTCAATGTCAGTACATGATGGCATAGCTTTCTCTGGGCTGAAGGATGGCTGAGTGCTCAAGGGGGGTGAGGCTGTTCGATCCAAATGATAGGGCTCCATTGTTTCTTTCTTCTTGGCTAAGCGAGTGACGAGTGGCATGAAAAATGCTCCTAGGGATGAGATGCAATAATGCTGATGGATGCAAAAGGGGGAAGGCTTCTCTATGCAAATGATTTCCTAGGTTAAGGAAAAGCTATACGAAAAAACCTAAGGAGGATTGGGTTGGAGATTCTAACTTCAAAGATATGTTGCCAAAGCACGAAAGGTCTGCTTTCCTATATGTAAGCTTGGTGGTGATTGTGTCAACTTAAGGATAGACTGATGATCCTTTAGGAAGAACACGAGATTGACCACTTGTGGATCCCAACCTTTAGCTCAAGGTGATGAGGGATAAAAAGTGACAAAGCTGGATCACCCTAGAAAAAGCTCTGTCAAAGGGATAACCTTGGTGAGATTGATGGATTTGGAAGATTTTAGGAGTGGCAAACTTTTGGCAAAAGTGACAACAATTTTTAAGGCTTGGATGTGAGGTTTTGATTGCTGGCTAGATGGTTTGATTCTAAATGAGATGGATGAGCTAATAATGCTTAAGGGGATAACCTAAGATGGCTGGCTTTTCTACAAAAATGACTCTAAAGTGAAGCTTATCCAAGTAGATGTGGAGAAACAAGGGTGTCTAATCATAGAAATCATGCCTAGTTGGTAAGGCATAAGTAGGATTAACTCCTGGATGTTGGCTAAATTTGATGGTGCACTCTAACCAGGCCTCTTGAAGTGCTTCGTCGGTAGCTTTGTCCTCTACTTTGTGGAGTTTGGCAATTCTTGGGCTTGGTGTTATTTCTTTTCTCTTGGCTGAAAGTTCTTGGTATGCTAGAGATGGTTTGAGTTTAACTTTGTAGAACTTCTGTTTGGGTTTGGGTTGCTCTGACATCAATTTCTGAATCTGCTTGGCTTTGAGAGATCTTGGTTGTTTTGCTTCAACTCGTTCAACTTCTGGAATAGGTAGTGACTACGCTAAGTATGCCCTAAGTTAGGATTGACCAAGTTTGGCAAACATTCATTCAACAAATAAAAGATCAAGCAATAGATAGAAACAACCAGATAGAAGTTTTTGATTCTCAGAAAGTGATACTTGCACCAAGGAGTGTGTATGTTCTACAAATGTTTCGATCAGTCACCTCAAACACATTAACATCCTAGATGGTTGTCTACAAGGCTGACAGTTGGTTTAGCTAAGGAGTCCTCGATATACCCAAGGTACATGAGGCCCAAATCCGTAGATGAGACCAAAAAGATGTCACACAGCCAAGAGGAGCGGTAACCCACTTCTCCTCTTTCACTTCTCAAGGGTATAAAGTTCCTTGAGGCTTAGCCCGAGTGACAAAATCTTGATCCCAAGAGAGGTGTCTTTCGATTCACCTTCCGATTCTTATACTCCGCTAGAACGCTGGAGTTGAGGTCGTCCAAGGGGTGATGAAATCCCCAAGCAGGCCTCCTAAAAAGAAACAAGGTTTTGGATCCTAATCTTATGCACCCAAGATGGCCTCGAAAGATGACAAGGGGAGAGAAGACTTGGATGACCTTGAGCTAAAAAACACGCTTGTTCTTTTACCAACTGACGCTTAAGTTTTCTGATCTAGAGTTTGCAAGCACTCATGTTTAAGATACAATGTTTATTCCAACTTGAAGCGCCAACAAAAGTAAATCGATCGAAGAATGCAAACAATAAGAAGAGTTAGGGTCAACAAAAGCAAACTCACGTGCCCAGAGGCCCTCCACGTCAAGTATCGATTAATTTTCTTTAAGGCATTCAAGATTGAGTGTGAGTTTGTTTTAAGCCCAAAACAAAAGTGTGTGAGATTCGATTTCAAGCGCGCGCCCGGAGGCTCTCCATGTCAGTTGTTGTTAAATTTTAGTGCCCAAACTTGAAGTGTGATCGATTTAATCTAGATTTTTGATCATTTAAGAATTTTGATAAAGTTAAAGCAAAAATTCAAAGACCAAGTGAGTGAGTTAGATTGTGGAACATTTAACACCTTTTTCAAGTAGACCCATCCCCATAAATGGCGCTGAGATTGTAACCAATGGTTAATATTTGATGGGTGATTAGAAAAGAGGTGAGTCCAAGGAACTACTCAAATTGATTTTTGCAAATTTGTATTTTAACTTAACAAGGTTTCTTAAATGTCCAAAAATCAAACTTTACCTAGATTGCATGTGGAAAAGAGATTTGTTTTGTTCAATTTTTAGAAGCTCCAAATGAAGTGTTTGATATTGCAATAGTTAATTGATCCTTAGAATTCAAGATTGGATTTGTTGTTTTAACCATGCATTCAAGAAAAATTTGATTTTAATCCATGGCATTCAAGAGTGATTTTAGCAACATGCATTCAAAGAAAAGTGGTTAAACATTCAAGTGTTTTCTTTTGAGCATTCAAGATTGAGATTTTGTGTGTTGTTTTAAGAACTTTGAAGTGCTTTGTTTTAACCTTAGATCATTCAAGATTGTTTTGGACTCAAAAGTGAAAATGACTCTTTGAACTTTGGTTTTCATTCAAGATTTTGTGTTCTAGTTTGCATATTTTAAGCCCAAAAATGATATTCCTAGATTGTTTTGATGCATGAAAATCCTAAGAAACATTCAAGATTTTGCAATAAGACATTTGTTTGGAACAAATAACAAAGCTTTTAGGACAATTTTTGGCAACCATTTAGGACTCTTAGTTTTCATGAGATTTTTTAAAAGAACTTTAGTGTGCACTTAGTGTTGATTTTGAACCTTTTGAAATGGAAACTTGAAGTTCTTTTTAAATTCCCAAAAATGAAGTGTTCCTAATTTTGCATGAATGTATCTAAAACCTTGATGTTGCAAGGATGCAAATGATTAGATTGGTTTAGTTTCACTTGTTAAAAGATTATTTCTTTTTTGCAAATTTTTAATTTTTCAATGGATTTAAGTATGATTTGGGGGTTCATTTTAAGCACTAAAAAGAAGTGTGTATGATTTTGCTTCCTTAAAAAAAAATGGCCAAGATCTCCCACAAGAAGAAGAAGAAGAAGTAGATGGAATAAGAAGAATATAGACAAGAAGAAGAAGAAGAATTTCAAGTTCTTTGTCCACCTATAAGCTTGAAAAATCTGCAAACACTATGAGATAGATTATGAGTTCCTTTGTCTTCTTCATGCTCATGTGGACCTACAAAACCAATTTATACAATCCTACCAATCACAAAAACAAGAAAAATTAGCAAAAATCAGCAAATGACATACAAAACTTGACTAAAAAAGCTAATGAAGATGACCCATGCGGGGTCCCACCGGGCGTGCCAAAATGTATATGAGCAATGTTAGTATGCTAATAGAAACCAAATTAAAATAAAGCTTCTACAAACTAAACAAAATTCATAAACTTCAAGATAGACTAAGATGAGCACTCAATTGAGAATATGAGCCATTAATGGGCTCTCTCAATGAGAAGCTCTCTTGTTGAGTAGCTTTGTCTAAATAGATAGGATGTATGCTCAAGCTTTATGCTTCAAAAAGGGCTTCAAATGGAGTTGGAATTTGGGTGTGAGTGTATGGTTTTGATGTAAAATGGCTTCTCAAAATGGCATTATGACTTTACTTCATGGATTGTGTTATTTTTCAAAGGGGAAGGATCCAATTTATAGGCAAGAGGCTTGAGGAATTGAGGGCTAAGATGCAAGGATGGGAAAAAGATCATGGAGGGCTTAGATTGCATGAAAGGAGAGCACATGGATTGTGCTTCCTTACAACCAATCAAGGAGTGACACATGTCACATGGTGAGAGGATGGAGAAAAGGGGAAGGATGAGTCAACAAAGGAGGCTCAAGGGATAAAATCTTCATAAAGACCCTCATAATGACTTGTAAGAGCAATAAAAGGGCTTGTAAGAGTCATTTATGACCTAGTGGACTTCATAAAGTTTTATGGTTGAGATATTTTGAGGGTGATGAGAGCAAATTCGACTTGGACTTGATTAGGAAGGTTTTAAGCTTGCTTAGGCTTGTGCAAATGATTAGAGGATGGATTAGGATGGTTTAGGATTAGCTTAGGGATAGGCAAGTGGATGGCATTTAATGAGGGTGGGTGAAGGAGGAGATATTTGTTAACTTTGGCTTGGGTTAGTAAGTCTTAACCCATGTTTAGGGAATGTGACAAGGTTAGGAAGGGATTAGGATTAGGTTTAAAGACATCTTCTAGAAGAGTCTAGACTTTGGATGAGGATAAAGACTTTCTAGAATAGTCTAGAATTTCCTAGGATGAGGATAAAGACTTTCTAGAAGAGTCTAGAACTTCTTAGGATGAGGATAAATTAGATTTTTAGGAAATAAATAAAGTTTTATTTATTTCAAGGGTTTGGGTTGAGGAGATATTTATTAAAACTTTTTTAATAAACATGAGGATTAATATTTAACTTTAATTAAATATTTGGAGTTGGGATTAGGGGTAAGAAATGATGGGATTAGCCTTTAATCAAAATTAAAGAAGGATTAGAAGATGTTGGAAGAGGTTATTGGTCATAAGGAAATTGGCCAACTTTGAGAAAAAAATAAATTTTTTATTTATTTTAGGATTTTTGGTCAATTTATTAATTAAATAATTAATAAATAAGGAAATAATGTTTAAATAAGATTTAAACATTTTTGGGAGGGATTCCTTAATTAAATATTTTTAATTAAGATAAAAGGATTTAATGGCATAAAAATTAATTAATTAATTAATAAATGATGATGTCATCAGGAATTTTTTAGAAAATAAAAATACTTTATTTTTTAAAAGATTTTTAGGTGTCTACAGGGTCATGCGAGATTATGTAGTTTAGAGCATGTCCATGAGTGGCTTATCTAAGAGCATACTTAGTGTAGCTATCAATACTAATAGAGTAGTGGTATACACTAACTTCAAGCTTCCATCTGCTTACTGGAGAGGTGTTAGTTACTCTTCTTGATGTGTGGTGGATTCTCCAAAGTATTGATCTGTGGGACATATCTAGATTATGTACTAGAGGGCACATAGCCCTATCTACAAGAGTTATTCTGGTTCCTAATGATAGAGACTACCAATCCATAGATTGTGGTTGATATAGAGGGAGGCATTAGAGTAGAGGTTTCCATGACTTGCTCTCTATTTGACCTCACTGATATGGAGGATGACATCAGACTATGCTAGGCAATGGTTTTTGATTGGTTGGACACAAGTGTTGAGCACTCTATTACAAGATGATGATGTGACCTTCTATAGGGGCTATACTATCTTGGCCAAGCTATATCATGAGGATTACTATGGGGGGGGGGGGGGGGGGGTGTTGGGTGGGATACGGAGGGGGGGTGAATTAGTAGTTTACAAACTTTAGTTGCCAACTGGATATTATTACTTACTTTAAACCATGCATAACAAAGCAATAAAGTGATGGTATAACAATAGTAACAATGCACAAAGATAACTCATAACACCATTTTTTTAAACTAGGGAAACATCGGCCAAGGGAAAACCTTGATGGGGATGATACCCACTAGATAATATACTGATATATATCCTCCTTTCTAGAGGATGGGCCCTATTAGGAGTTAATGAGAAAATTTAGTATAACAATCCCTATTAGGAGGCTTTGAATCCTTATTAGGAGATTCCAACCTTGTTAGGAGTTGTAGAGTAATGTATGCAAGATGAGTCCACTACCCAAACATGTAGTTTCAACTACATGAAGAGCTCATTGCTCAATCAAATAATCTACTATTATTTTCCTTCCTTCACTAATCTCTAATCTTCTTCTCAATCTGAGATCACTAGATAGTTCATATAAAACTTTGCATATATTGCTTTCACAAAAGTTTGCACATTTTTTACACAATATCTTACTCTAATAAGCACACTTCTTATTGCAAGAAGTCCTTTACATAAATAAATTGCCTTTACATAGAATACTATTGGGTTGGCTAAGACCACAATTCACTTTTCCAAGTTATAGTAAACATCTATAATGTTGACCCTAATTGGACAATTAATTATTTTGCAATTGAAATAGTTCTTTCCTTAAATTCTACTATCTTATTTCATCAAAAAATGATTAACTTTGTTCTGCATAGTCATACAAACTTTTGATGTTATACACGTCATCATCAACATGTACACTATTTGCATATAACTTTTCTTGTCATAATATGATGTCTACAACATATTATAAACAAAACAATACACTATTGTAAACCAAATTTTATACTTAGACAATTTTATGATAACCAAACACTAAGTATCTTAATTTTTGAGGTTTCCTATCAACATGTACATCATGTGTTTCCATTAATGACAACAATTACATATCACAATTAGCCATTTGTCAACACTACATGTGTGTGCCTACAGGACACAACAGACCGTAGGTCTAGGATTTAAATTATGATGGTGTGGTCATGGGAGCACATATGTGTGATGTGCCCTATAATGAGGTAGGAGACTTGACAACTAGGTGAGCCTTATGCATGTCAATGTAGGCCACTAATCTAGTACACTTCAATCGAGTTAGTTAGATTTTGGAGGAGATGTCTAGATGAGATCATCATGTTTAACTAGACACCATATGATGGTAGTGAGTGGTGGGGGGATACATTACTAGGAAAGGGAGAGGATGATAGTGAGGATCATGTCTACCTCCCATATACATAGACTGGGTTTTGGTTGATCAGTTAGACCATTCATATTGTGATGAGATATATGCCCTCTAGGGTGTAGTAATAGTTTGGGTGGGTTCAAGATGATATACTAGATAGATTTCTATATCTTTTGGTATCTTGAGAGTATGGGAGATCATGGGGTTATGAGACCACACTGAGATTAGATAGGATGTCATGGTAGGGTATGCATCTAGTGCCCTAGGTACATGAAAAAGATCAAGGAGATGCATGGATGAAACTTGCATATATACAATGGTGGATGGCTCATCAACCAGTGTGACTCATAGTACTAGGAGTGTCACTAGCAATAGAGCAAGCATAGGACAAGGGAGGCAAGGTAGGAGATGGGGGACAGGAAGCAATGGTATCACTACTAGGGTAGGGACCACAATAGGGTTTTTGAGGGCTTAGAGTCTATCAGAGGAGAGGACTAGTACTAATAGGGGCACCATTGGGGCAAGAGCCATAGCTAGGGCCATAGGTATAGAGACCACATGTATAGGCATCATAGGGGCCACCTCCATAGGTAGATGTAGATATAGTGAGGGTTGAGTGAGATAGGCTCTAGACAGAGGTTGCTCAACTACATGCCAAGGTATAGGTAGAGAAAGTGAGGGAAAACAATGCCTAGGAGGCCTTGCCAACACTATAGGCTAGGATAGATGTAGGAGATTTTAATGATGTTTCCCTGTAGAATAAGATGGATGAGCTTTTTGAGATAGACACTTTGTGGCAAGAGGTGACCATCCTATAGGTCAAGAGGGAGACTCGCTAGAGGTAGGTGGATGAGTATTGCAGCTAGTGCGATATCACCTAATAGATGGTATAGGTTGGGGGGATGATGACAGTGATGTAGGAGGCCATGATTGCATGTTGACGTGAGGCACAAGCCATACAAGAGGTGGCCTAATATACGTCTTTTTTTCATGATGCCATGCTGCCAAATTAGTGCTAGCTAGATCTTTGGGAGGTGTCTAGCCCATGGACCATAGGGGGCTACTAGAGATCAGAGCCATAGGTTGGACAGAGTAGGCCTCCACAAGGAGGGGGTATAGGAGGGGTTGGGCCCTCACAGTGAGCTCCATAATTTTTACAATGAGAAGTTTTGACACAATGACGTAGATACAGGGAGTTTTTGATGATGCATTATGCATGATGTACTAATGATTCTTTTGTATACAAACTATACACGAACACTTATTTTTTGATATATATGATGTGATGAGATGAGCATATATGTATATATATATGATTGTCTCTTATGCATGTGATGTTTATGATGTTGTTACTAAATTGTGATGTAGGATGTGTGCGATGTTATGTTTCTTATGATGCATATATGATGAATAATGTGTGGATGATGCAGGTCCTATGGTGATATATGAGATGCAGGCATTTTGTTATTTTACATGTATGGATTTACTATATGCTTTGTGAGATGTATCATGATGTATATGTTACTAAATGTAATGGTTATAATGTATATACCTAATTGATTAATATAATGAACAATGAGATCTAATAATGAATGAAATGTCTAGTGTAATGAATGTATTAATATGACAATGAATGTATCCGAAATGAAAATTTTAGTAATAGAGAAAGACACTAATCATGAATACAAAGTGAAATGATGCAAAATTAAAGTGTAAATATGAAATATGGAAATGAAATATGAATGAACCTAATGAATGAACATGTGTCAAACTTTTTACTTATAGGAATCAAGTAGCTTAGCATAGGAGGGGGGAGTAAACAAAACCTTTGTCTCAAGCAAGGTGCAATGAAATCCTATACTACATTAATCCTAACTACATGATATCGAGGGATTCAGTTGTGTTTATATGGGAGAGCACACCCTAGTTTGATTTTGTAAAAGGAGTTATGCACCATATGTTATAGAAGCATAGATTAAAAGGTTCCTTTGCATGGACTAGACTCTCAACACAATAGATACATTAAGATGATAGATGTAGTTAGCATAGTCATAATGGAACAAATGTCATATATTCCTTGGAGAGGTATAGGTACACTCAAAGTCCTTTTAGGGATCTTTGGTGGAACTTGTGCTAACCCATTGCCCCCAGTGAGCAATGCATAACCATAACTCAAAACTAACATACATGTACTAAAACATAAAAAATAGATCATACCACAAATGACATGTATAGTTAGTTAGATCCATTTAGGTGATACCAAAATATAGAAGATCAAGGCACACCGTAAAAGGCTACTACTAACAAACAAAATGAAATCAACCAAAAAGAGACCACATGACCAAGTAGCCATGCAATCTACAGTTCCTACCAAGAATGTTAAGTCCCAAAGGTGAAGGTTGTAATTCCATGTATAGGAAGGATTTATCCTATAAAAGTGTTCTTATCGGATGTTTTTGTCACAAATGTTTGTTGGCAAGGGCTATGAAAAGAACTAGTTCTCAAATTGTTAAGACTCAAATGGTGATTTTGTTTAGGTATTGTTGTAGTCACTATTGTAGGAAAAAAGCTCTATGTAATGGGATTAGAACAAACACTTGAAGGGAAAATGCCTTATGGACTAGAGGTCTTTTGAAAGATGGAAGTGAATGGATGCCTCACAGACAAGAGGTCTTTGATTGGATGCATAAAAAGTGCAAGTCAGATAGGACTTCTACACAAAGATGGGATGCAATGGTGGAATAAATGTGGTAAAGGGAGATGAGCCTTATAGATAATGGACTTTTACAAAAGAAAAATTCAAGAACTTTTTAATCTTTTTAGTCTTTTCTTTAGGAACATTATACAAATGTTTTTGGAGTTTTTTTATTTTTGTATTTTTTTGGAGTTTCTGTGAAACTATAAAAACATTGTAAAGGAACTACATGACTAAAGCATAGAACCACTTGAGATGTTGGATATTTATAGGTTCATGGAGTGGATCTCCCTCTCAAGTGCCAATTTGATATGCCCTAGAACCATATTTGGTTGTAATGATAAATAGACAAAGTTAGTTAGCTTCAAAATTTCCTTTCTTTTCATAGTTCTAGAGGTTCCTCATGTTATGTTGCAAGCCTAAGTCACCCACCTAAAATTCCTGAGGTCTCACCTTTTTGTGAAACTGGAGCTAAAGGTAATTTTGATACATGTAGAAGTGGTTTAAGTCATTGAGACATCTCTTATCAAGGAGCTATAGCTCTTGTAAGTGAGCAACTTAGTATTCTTCTTCAGACATTAAATTCTTGAGAGAGATTTTGAGGGAAGGGAGCTCAATTTGGATGGGTAAAATAGTCTCAAAACCATAAACAAGGGGAAAATGGAGTGGTTCCTAAAGGGTACGAATGGAGTTGTGGTAGGCCCAAAGGGCGGAAACAATTTGGAGGTACCTATCATGACCAACTATATAAATGGTTTTATTGGTGGCTTTAACTTGGCCATTTCCTTGGGGAAAGTATTTGGTGGAAAAGTGCTTGGCAATTCCAAATTTACTACACAATGTGGCAACTTCCTAATTTTTGAAAGGAGTTCCATTATATTTTATGATGTCTTGAGGTATACCAAAATTTCATATAATGTAGTTCAAGATGAACTTTGAAACCTATTTTTTAGTGGTGTAGGTTAAAGGAATAGCCTTGACCCACTTTGTGAAGTACTCAGTGGAAGCAATAATATACTTGTGGCCATTTGAAAAATTTGGATATATTTGAGCAAGAAGATTGAATACCCAGTAAGAAAAGGGCCATGGTGTAACATTGGGTTAAAGGTCTTGGGCAAGAGCATGTATCAAATCTTCACATTATTGACAAGGAACACATCATTTCACAAAATGATAGGCATCCACTTCCATAGTAGGCCAATAGTAACCTATTCTGAAGAGATTTTTTGCTAATGTAATGCCACTAGAATGGGCATGAAAAATTCCTTGGTGAACCTCTTCTAGCACCATTCTAGCTTCATCTAAACTAAGACATCAGAGGAGGGTTCCATCGAAGTGTTTTTAGAAAATTTTATCAACTAGGATAGTATATTAGGAAATGTGATAGATGAAGGTTTTTATTTGGTTCATGGAAAGGGCTATGGGAATCATTTTGTGATGAAGGTAGGAAAAAATGTTAGAGTACCATGGAGACTCAAGGTCGACAATCTCACACACTAGCTCTGATTTAGGTTGCTCATAAGCATGAAGAAAAATATTCATGACAAGAAACACACACTTAGGAATATACTCATGCATGGAAACCAAGGAGGCAATGGTGTCCATGGCATCTGCTACTTTGTTATTAGTCCTTGCTATATACTGAAAGACTATCTCAATGAAGTGTTGTTTAAGATCTTCAACTATTCGATAATATGGTAACAAATTTTCATCCTTTGTTTGGTATTCATCTATGACTTGTTTAATGACCAATTGAGAGTCTCCAAAGACAAGTAGGCTCTTAATATTCTATCTAATAGCTTGATAGAGCCCTATTACTAATCCTTCATACTCAGCTATGTTTTTTGTGTAAGGAAATGAAAATTTATAAGACATAGGAATAAGGTCTCCTTGCGGTGTACCAAACAAAGTTCTTGCCCCCAATCCTTTTTGTGTGAAGAAACCATCAAAATATAGTTTCCATTGTGTATTAGGGGTGACAGTTATAATTATGTCATTTAGAAAATCTACTATAATAAGATGATCTCCTTGAAGAGGAGCTTCAGCAAGCTAGTTTGAAATTACTTGTCCATTAATGGCCTTGCAATCTTTATAGACAATGTCAATTTCACTTAAAATCAAGACCTATTTTGTAGCTTGACTAGTGAGGGAAGCTTTTGATAGAAAATATTTGAGTGAATCTATTTTGGCAATGAGATGTGTAGTATGATGAAGCATATAATGGCATAGTTTTTGCATACAAAAGACTACCGCAAAAAAAGCTTGCTCAATAACAGTGTAGTTCAACTCATAGCCAACTAATGTTTGATTGAGATAGTATATGGCTTTTTCATTACCTTTCTCATCTAGTTGTTCCAAAAGAGCTCTTAAGGCAACTGAAGTGGAAGAAATATATAGGATTAATGGTCATCCTACAATTGGAGGGAATAGAATTGATGGATTAGCCAAGTATAATTCAACTTGCTCAAATGTTTTCTGACATAGGAAATCCCATTGAAACTTGGTGTCTTTTTGAAAAAAATGTTGGAGTGGATGAACCTTATCTACTAACTGGGACACAAACCATCTGATGGATTGTAACCTTCCTTGAAAACTACAGAGTTGTTTCAATGTAGTTAGATGGAGGCATTTCCATAATGGCTTTCACTTTGGTAGGATCTACCTCAATGCCTCTTCTTGACACTATCTAACCTAACAACTTGCCTAATTGGACCCCAAAAACACACTTCTTTGGATTAAGGTGCACTTTATGTTTCTCCTACGTTTCAAAAATGGTGGTGAGCACATCAATGTGGCAATCATGTGTCTTAGACCTTCCTAGAATGACATCAACATAGTCCTCCATTATGACATGTAGAACATCATGGAAATTTGTATTCATTGAGTTTTGATAGGTGACACTAGCATTCTTCAAACCAAAAGACATGACTTGGTAACAAAAGGTTCCCCATGGGGTAGTAAATGCCATTTTATGTTGATCTTCTTCTACAATTTTGATCTAATTGTAACGAGAGAAACCATCCATTAAAGAAAAAATTTCATGTCTGGTAGTCAAATCTACTATGATGTCTATATTAGGAAGTGGAAAATTATCCTTAGGACATGCAAGATTTAAATCTTGGAAATTTGAATAGATGTGGATAATCAATAGGTCGTATGAATTTTGCCACTAGCATTTTCTATAGTTCTGCTTTGACCAAAAGTGCTACCTTAGGATGCATCTTTTGCAACTTTTGTTTTACAGACTTAATCATTAGATCTATTGCTAAGTGATGCACAACCAAATCTATGTCTAAACTAGGCATGTCTTTGTATGTCCGTGCAAAATTGATTTTTCCTTTTTGTAGGAAGTTGGTCAACGCTTTTTGTTCTTCAGGACTTAGGGTAGCTAGATGATTTGTGGATTATCTACTATGTCGAAGTTAACTAGAATTGTGTCCTCATTCAATATAGATGACTTTTCTAATGGTAAAGATTTGAATGGAAAGTCAACCTCTCCCTCTTCTAGCACCTCTACGAGGTTTTCACTAAAAGATGTGTCCTTTATTATGTCTTTTACCTCATCCAAAAGTGCTCTAAAAGAGTTTTCACTAGAGGATATTTCTTCTATTTTTTTATTTTTATTTTATTTTTCACTTTTGTAACTAAGAGAGTTGACTTTCCTACCAAAGTAGAATTCCTCATTATATTGGATCTCATGTTCATAATCTTCGAGATTCTTAAGGCCAAAGAGTGCCACCACTACTTTGTCAGAGTTATAGATATCAAGAGTTGGTGGTGTGTCCTTAAGGTCCTAGCCTATCAATTTAGGGTTGATGAGGGGTAAGTCGATAGATGAAATTTTGGCTATGGTAATGGTGTGGACATAATTATCTAGTTCATCTTCAATGTATTGGAAGGGGATTTAGAAGGATTCCTCCTCCTTAGTCTCAAAATCAGGTTCAACCATAAAATAGTTGTTAGCAAAGGACACCTTGGGTTTAATAAAGCCCAAACCATGTCCTTTAGGATAACTATTACTATTAAGGGGTTATCTGATTCCATATTCTTTAGGTCCAAGGCTAGTGCCATGATATCCCACATTTCAATGATGGGAGGAGCCTTAACATACTTATCTTTAGTGAATTCCATAGGCTCATCTTTTCCATCAAAATATAGCCAATCTAAGATATTAGACTCCATGTGTTCATCACTAAGTGAACCCAAATGTTCAAATGTTGAATTATTAACATGCATAGTATCCTTATTTGTAGAAGGTGGTATTTGAGAAGGTTTTCCAAAGGATCAAGGGGAGAGTGGTACTTGTCCAACACACAAGGCATTTTCAAACATATACTCTTCCATTCCTTGGTTAGCAAAAGTAACCTTATTCACTACAGTATTGACCTTAATATCTTCAACCTTTTCTTTTCCTTTACGAGAATTGGAATCAATAGTGGAATACTCTAGTATTGTTGTAAAAGGTGATTCTGTTATGGTGAGAGATCTAGGTATAACCTTAGCAAACTCACTAATTGGACAAAAATTTGTTGGGGCACCTTCCAATCTCTTAAAAAAAGCAAATGACAAAGGATTTCCTAGAATCATGACCTCTCTTCCTTGGTGGGGAAATTTCAATCATTGATGATAAGTAGATGGTACTACTTTAAGTGTATGTATCCAAGGTCAACCAAGCAAGATTTTATATGGCAAGTCCAAATCTAGGAGATGCCATTCAATATTTATTATAGTTGGGCCAACTTTTAGTGGTAGCATGATAACTCCTTTTGATTCTCTTTCTCTTTCATCATATGCTTTGATTATTATCCTTTTATTGATATCTAGGAGGTCTTCTAGAAGCAGCAAGAAATGAATCATCTTCAATGTACAAAGGTTCAAACTAGATTAGTTATCTATAAGGACTCATTTTATTTTATGTTGCTATATAAGGACTTCAATGTGGAGCAACAAATTGTGGTGTTGATTAGGACATTAGAAATATTTTTCTATGAAGACAAGGTGTTGTTGTGTGGCAAGATTTCCAATCATGGCAGTGAATTGGGATGCATTAATGTTTTTCAGGAACACAAGACTCTAAAAGAGTAGTCTCCAAAATTTCTTTGTGGATGAGTGAGGCAGTGAGAAGCTTTGGAATGGATATCTATGCAGGGGTCTTCCTTAACTAGGATAATATATCATAGTGAGAAGCGGGTAAGTGTGAAGTGGATGGCATAGTAGGTGCATGTCGAACTGATGGATTAGTGGGGTTGGGAGTGGTAGCTTGCAAAGTAATTCTTCCCCATTAGGTGGTTGCATCACAATTAGGTGCTTGTAGGACAAGGTATTCACATGAGTGTCCACTTCTTTAATACAGCCACACATGGAGTCAAAACCACATATATCATTTGTTTCTATTTTACCACACAAGGAGTCAAATCTTGATATGTGGTTAGTAGAATAGTCATAGTGTAATGCATTGGATGTGGAATCTTAATTGACATTGTTTGTATTTGATCTAGGGGATAAAAATTAGTGGAAATTGAAATGTCCCCAATGCTCCAATAATCAACATCATTACAAAGTGTACAAAATTATGATGCCAATGCAACTTGAAAAAGCAAAATCAAAATTTAATGACCAAATTATGGCTAGTCAAAGTTTGGTCAAATTAGGAACAAAGGCCCTAAAAAGGTGAAAAATTAATCATCTCAAAAGTTGTCAACAATGGATCTTAAATTAAAGAGCAAGTCAAAATCTTTCCAACAATTTTTGTTTTGTCAAAAATGGAGTCCATGTGTGAAAATTATGATAGTTTGAAGTTTAGGTAAAAGTGTGTATTATGATGATGTCAACATGACATCATAAGATCTTAAAGAGAATGAAAAAATTCAAATAGTTATTTAATTCAAACTAAAGAAATTAGATAATGGGAGTTGAACTCCCTACCATTGCCCTCATAAAAAGTAAGGCCAACCAATGGGCTATTTATGATATATTTGATATTAAAGAAAGAACTATCATGTATCCATAACAAATCTGCCCAACCTTATTATAAATAAGGTTATTAGTTTAAACTATCTACAAATTTGGTGTGAAATCATAACCAAAAAAATGATAAAGGGGTAAATTTGAAGATGAAGTTGGTTATGGGGGATTGTTTTTGTAATTATTTGTTGTAGCCTAATAATAGATAATTTGATGTATAAAATGGGGTAGTAGGCGTAGGAAAAGCATCTAGGTGATGAGAAGGAGATTATGATTTTGGAGACTTGGTGATTATTCTTGCACATTGGAGAATAATGCTACAATTATGCTTGAAGGGAATTATTTAAAACACTTATATTTGATTTTGTAGCTAATCAGATCAGTCCCTCTATTGGAGTTAGACCCAAAGATATAGTCTGACCCATGGACAAACTTTGTTGTCAATTATGTTTTTTCTTCTATCTCTCTAATCTCTTTCTTTTAGTCATCGGCTTATTATGCTCTATTGTTTTAAGCATTTAAGTTGTGTTAATTTTCTAATTAATGCTTTGAATTAACTTTATGTAATAATGTTAAGCATTCCTCTGTAATAGTCCTAGATCCTAATCAAATCAAATTTGGTATCAGAGCTCTCATGTGACTAATATTGCATATTTGAATGCTAACAAGATCCAGGATCAAGAAAGGCAAAGGAAAGCTTGAGGAATACAATCCTAAGATTACAAAATGAAAGACTAAACCATCATAAAAAAATTGTAGACAAAGGTGGTAGACAAGTTTTTCAAGATAAGAGTATCTAGAAGACTCTTTAGAATTTATAGTCAATGGTAGAAGTACAGCTATGAATTTTGTAAAATGGCTATTTCATTAAATGTTCCATTGTACACCCAGGATACTTTACTCAAGTACATATGTGGTCTTCATTCTTACCTTAGACACTCTATTTTGGTTTTAAATCTATGTAATTTGGATGAAGTATATGTACATGCTACACATTTAGAGTCAAGGGGTACATGTACTTTCATTGATAAGGTTGATAAGAAGCCATCTAAGTTTGAAGGTAAATCTAAAGACAAAGGGAAGGGAAAAAGAATAGATACAATGAAGAAAGAGGGTGAAAACCCCACATGCTCACATTGCAAGAAAGAAGGGCATGATAATTCTAAATGCTAGAAGGTGCATCTAGAAAAGAGACCAAAGAGATATGGTGGAAACAAGGAAAAAAAAAAGACTACTATTGTAATTCAACAAGATCTTGGATATGACTCCAAAGATGAGACAAAGATTGTTGCTACCAAGATCCAAGGTATAGGAAAAGGTATATCTCTTTCTCTAGCTACAAGTTCTTCAAATATAAGTGCAAGTACAAGTAAAGAATCTTCTCCTAAGAATGACAAGAAAAGGAATAAACTATTTCATATTCAAGTTGTTATCAAACATACTAAGGTTGATAATTTATTTGATATAGGTTATCAAGTTAATTTGATATTTGAAGAAGTTGTTAAAAATCTTGACTTGACTAAAACACCTCATCCAAAACCATATCCTCTCGGATGGGTTTGCAATGATGCAAAGTTACAAGTAACTAAGCAATGTAAATTGAGATTTTCTATCACTGCAAACTTTGTAGATGAGGTAGAAACTAATGAAGTCCCTTTAGATATTTGTGGTCTTATGCTTGGGAGTCCATACCTATATGATCAACAAGATATATTTTATAGGGGGGAGAACAAATATCATCTTTTCAAAGATAAGGTTGAATACATTGTACAAGCACATAAGATAAAGACTAATCTTGCATTACTTAATGCTGGTCAGATGAAAATGTTAGTCAATTCTAGTAAGAACTTTGTATTAGTGCTTTTAAAAGACAAATAAGATGAAATATCTAAGGAATTCAAGGAGTATGATCCTAATCATAAAACTGAAATAGTCAAGATTATTTCTGCTTATGATGACTTGTTTTAGGAACCAAAAGGATTGCCTCGTAAGAGAGAGATTCAACATGAAATATAGTTATAGTAGGATGTGCCACTTCCTAATATTGGCATGTACCATTTATTAGTACTACAAAATGAAGAAATTAGAAAATAAGTTCAAGAGCTAGTTGAGAAAGGGATTATTCATCCAAGTAATTCTCCTATTGTGTTGGTTCCAAAGAAAGATGGGACTTGAAGAATGTGCATCAACTACAGGGCTCTCAACAAGATAACTTTAAAGAACAAGTATCCTCTTTGTAGAATAGATGATCTACTTGATTAGTTGAAACATGCAATTTATATTATTAAGTTAAACTTTCATAGTGGATATCATCAAATTTGAATTGCAGATAATGATATTTGGAAAATTGCTTTCAAGACAAAACAAGGACTATTTGAATGGTTGGTCATGCCTTTTGGGCTCTGTAATGCACCAGCTACATTTATGAGAGTCATGAATGATGTCTTTCGTCCCTTTATTTATGATTTTTTCATAGTCTATTTAGATGATATCCTTGTATTTAGTAAGTCTTGGGATGATCATGTAACTCATGTAAAAAGAGTCTTGGATGTATTGAGAAAAGAAATTTCTTATGTAAAGATGTCTGAATGTGAATTTTCTAAGACATCATTAGTGTACTTAGGCTATGTTGTAGGGGATGGTCAATTGAAAGTAGACCCTATGAAGGTCAAATGTATTGTAAAATGGCTTAAGCTAAGTACAGTTATAGAAGTTAGGAGCTTTTTAGGTGCAATTCAGTATTGGAGGAAGTTCATTGTAAATTTCCCTTACATTGCATCACCATTGCATGCATTAACCAATAGAAAGGCATCTTTACAATGGTGAGGTTGGCAACATAAGGCTTTCGAAACTTTAACAGAAAAGTTGAGTATTGCACTAGTTTTGGCTCTACTTGATTTACATCAACCAATGAAAATTGAGACAAATGCGAGTGGGTTTGCCATGGGAGTTGTATTAATGCAAGGAGGTAAACCAATCTACTACTGCTCTGAAATTTTTTTAGGAGTAGTAAGTACCTATCCCACTTATGATAAGGAACTTTATGCTTTAATTTAGAGTGATAAAAAATGGAAGCACTACTTAATGGGAAAGGAAAATGTAATCCACACTAATCACTGACCACTTCAATATTTGCACTCACAATCTAAGTTGCAACAAAGTAGGCACTTTAGGTGGATGGGTTTTCTACAATAGTTTCATTTGGTAATTAAGTATTAGAAGGGTGTCCATAACAAAGTAGTACATATGCTCTCTAAGCATTCTATTACAAATACTTTGATAATCCTTCAGAATAGTTCTATGGTTCATGAATTTTTTTAGGAACTTTATGTTAATGATGAGAACTTTAAGGATATCTATGCAACTTTAATCTAGGGTAAACATGTAGAAGAGAAAGATTACTAGGTGTAGGATAATTTTTTGTACCAATTGGGAAAAATATGCATTCCTAAAGATGAATAGGAACATGTAATCCTAGAAGTACATACCTATTTGATTGTAGGACATTTCGAGGTAAGTAAGACATTGGCTCAATTACAAAAATATTGTTATATGCCTCGTATGCAAGAAAATCTAAACAAGTATAGAAAAGGATGTGTAATGTGTGCAACTAGAAAACCAAGTAATAGGAAATTGGGTTTGTGCACACCATTACCTATACCATCCCATCCATGGGAAAGTGTGTCTACAGACTTTGTGCGGGGTTTACCTATGTCTAGAAAGGGTCATGATTATGTTGGAAATCTGATTGAAAAGATTATTGTGAGTAGAAGATTGAGGATCAAAGAGGGAGATTGTTGTTAAAAGAATGTTTTCAATCATTATTTTGTCATTGATGTCAAACCTGCTATTTGTAGGAATGAAATTTACTTATAAGATCCAAGTACTATCACTTAGTTGATTGATGAAGAGGATTTGATCAACAAGATGTAACAAGTGCACCTAAGGGAAAGGTTGAGTTATGATGTTGTAATGAAGTGCAAGGATTATTTAAGATCCCCTACACCCCCCCCCCCCTTGGTATCAGAGCCATCAGCTGATTACAAGGACAAAGGAAAAATATGCTACATTGTTGAAGAAGATTCTAATGAGAATGATGATGAAGTAGTCTATGTGGCCATGAGGGATGAATTAGATAAAGATGAAGATAAAGCAATAGCATTGGTTACCTATGTAAACAAGAATGACAAGTGGATCATAGACAGTGGTTGCTTACATCACATGATAGGAGATAAAAGTAAGTTCATTACCTTTACTCAATATGATAGAAATAATGTTAGATTTGGAAGTGATGCTCCATGCTAAATCAAAGGAAAATGTTCCATTAAACTCATAGAGAAAATTTCATGTGATAATACATACTATGTTGAAGGATTGAACTAAAATTTGTTGAGTCTATCATAGTTAGGCAATGTAGGTTTTCAAAGTAGAGTTTGAAAACAAAATTGCTAAAATCTATGACATTGATGGAAATCTAATAAGAAAAGGTGAAAAAACTAGGAGTAATTTTTTTTATGTAGATATGGAAGATGCAACTTGTCTTGTTGTTAGACTTGATGATGTGTGGTTATGGCATAAAAGATTGTGTCATGTCAACTTTGACAATCTAATTAGCATCAACAAAAAGAATAAAGTCAGAAGATTGCCTAAACTGAAGAAACCTAAAAACATAATGTGCAAACAATGTCAACTAGGGATGATGACTAAGTCTAGTTTCAAAAGAAAAACATACACTTCCAAGAAAAGTACTAGAGCTAGTCCATACAGATTTATGTGGTCCAATAGAAATACAAAGCTACCTAGGAGATAGATACATAATGCTATTTGTAAATGACTATTCAAGGATGATGATTGTTATGTTCTTGATGAAAAAATTTGATGCCTTTCAAATGTTTAAGTGGTATGTGGCTAGAGTTGAGAAGGAAATAGGAAAGAGTCTAAAATTCTTGAGGTCAGACAAAGGAGGTGAGTTTACATCAAAAGAATTTGAAATATTTTGCAATGATAAAGGTATCAGAAGGAAAACATCAGCATCAAGGAATCCACCTCAAAATGGTATTACTAAAAGAAGAAATAAATCAGTAATAGACTGTGCTAGAACCTTGATGATGGAGAAAAATGTTGCTCTAAAGTACTAGAGAGAAGTTGTAAGTATTGCAGTCTACACATTGAATAGAGTCCAAGTCAAGAAAGGTACAAATGCAACACCTTTTGAATTGTGGTATGGTCACTCACCTAATGTTAAACATTTCAAAGTCTTTGGTTGTAAATGCTATATTCTTAAAGATACTAGAAATGACAAGTTTGATGCAAAGAGTGATGAAGGCATATTCCTCTAGTGGATGCTCCATTAGAAGAAAAGCATATAAGTGTTTGAATAATAACACTAACAAAATTGTGGAGAGTGCAAATGTAAATTTTGATGAGCATGCATAAGTTCAAGTTGATGGAACTAAGCAATTAGAGGATTATAGATCATTTGTATACTTCTATGAAGGAATGACTGTTGAAGACAATGCTACCAATCAAGATGGGAATTAGCAAAAAAATCTTAGTATTAGTCAATTCACATCTAGTGAATGTCGAGCTACATTCAGAAGTTGAGTTACAGAATGTAGAAATGCACATTCTGATTTTGAAAATAGTATACATGAGAGGAATGATGAAGTACCAAATGGAGAAGATCAAAATGACTCTAAAGTTGAAGGATCAAGCATGGAGAGAAGGAAATAATCAAGGTTAGCCAAATATGTAAGAAGACATCACCCTACTGATCAAATCATTGGTGACAAAGATGGTAAATGAATGAAAAGGAATAGAGTAAGGAATGAATCATGTATGTTGAGAAAAGTTGAGCCCAAAATAGTGAAATATGCACTACAAGATGATGACTGGTATAAAGCTATGGAAGAAGAGATAGATCAGATTGAGAAGAACAAAATCTGGATCCTAGTTCCTAGACTAGCTGACAAGAATGTAATTAGTACCAAATGGGTATTTAGGACCAAACTTGATGAAAATTGTGAGATAACAAGAAACAAAGCTAGACTAGTTTTCAAAGGCTATGCACAAGAAGAAGAACTGGATTATGGGGAAACATTTCCCACTGTTGCAAGAATGGAAGGAGTAAGAACACTACTTGCATATGGTACATACAAAGGTTTCAAAGTCTACCAAAGGGATGGCAAGTCTACTTTTTTGAATGGTATACTGGAAGAGGAAGTCTACATTGAACAACCAGAGAGATTTGTTGATGACAAGAACTATTGGCATTAAGTTATTATTGCCATTAGTGACAACACTTATCCATATCAGTACAGCTACTGAGCTCAACACTCAGTTTCCTACACTCACCGAGCTTCACAATTTACACCAAGCATCTACAATATATACCAAGCATTTAATGGTTACCTTATAGGTTCATTACTTAAGTAGTTCATACTGAGCTTTACAGTTCACACCGAGCATTCCAGTGTTCACTGAGCTTCACAGTGTTTATGAGTGATGGAAGCATAGTATTTATCGAGTAATGAAAGTACAATGTTTACCGAGTAATGGAAGTGCAATGTTTACTAAGTAATGAAAGTGTAGTGTTTATTGAGTTAAAGCAAGGTAAACAAAGGATTCAATTTTTTTTGAGTCATACTATATCTACCGAGTCTCCAATGGTTACTGAGTTTAGAACTATGTCAAGTGATTAGTATGGACCAAGCCTTCACTTCTATCGAGTGCATGACAATGTTGAGTAATGCAGTGGATGCTGAGTATCGGAAGGTCACCGAGTCAATTTAGTGAACCCAAGTTTTCTACTATTTTTTCGACTCAGTAATGCTTTGTTCACTAGTGTTTTAGCCGACCTTGCAATTGTAATTATTGGAATGATATATATTTAATGTATTATATCATTTAAAATGAATGGATGAGAGTACTAAGAGAGGCATGTAATGTTTTGAAGTGTAAATATGAATCGACAGAAGAGCAGAATATTCAACAAGGTCTACAAGGAGCAGTAAAGACTCATCAGTCATAAGAGGTGATCTATACTTCAAGGATCTAATCAACAAATCAAGTTTGTAAGTAGATCCACGGTTTCATCCTAACAGGTAAATCAATATTGTAAATCTTTTAATAGGGTAGACTTAACATTCTTTGTATAAATCTCCTAATAGAGTGCATACTTTAGTGTATGTTTGTAAATCCTCTAACAAGGTGGACCTAGTAGTCCTTTTGCTCCTAACAGGGAAAATCACTAGAAGTGGTCAATGTAAGCCTTAATAGGTCAACTTCATACTACAGTAACAAAGTTTTGTGGGTATCATCCCCAACCCAATTTTACTTTCTATTTGGAAGGTTTTTGGGTCACCAAATCACTATGTACATGTGTTATAAATGTTTGTTCTCTCATATATGCAGTATATTAAATGAATGAACTAAGAATAGTATATATGGTTAAAGTGTTGAATTGTTTTAAAAGTTTTGATGTTACTGATTCACCCCTCCCCTCTCAGTAACATATCATATCTTGAATATTTCCAACAAAGAACAAGGACATAGTCTGCAAACTGCACAAGACACTTTATGGATTGAAGCAAGCACCTAGAGCATGGTATGAGAGACTGGACAAATATCTTTTGAAGATTTAATTTGAGAGAATAGATGACAACAAAAACTTGTACATCAAAGCTAAAAAATGGTAAAGACATTTTGATATCTAAAATCTTCATTGATGATATTATATTTGGAGGAAAAGATGCTCTATGCAAAGATTTTGTTGATCAAATGAAACATGAGTTTGAGATGTCAATGTTTGGAGAAATCAAAATTTTTGTTGGTTTGCAAGTACATCAATTGAAGCATGTCATATTTGTGACCCAATCCAAATAGATCAAGGAGATACTCAAAAAAATTTGTTTAGAAGACTCAAAACCAATCAACACACCAATGACAACTAGACATAAGCTATCCAAGAATGATGAGTGAGCTGAAGTGAATCAAACATTGTATAGATCAATGATTGGAAAGTTACAATATGTTGTACATAGTAGGGTAGATATTGTATTAACTATTGGAATAGTGGAAAGATTTTCTACAAATCCAAGCGAAAATCATCTGATGGCAGTAAAGAGAATACTGAGGTACCTAAAAAGAATTGATGACTATGGTTTGTATTACAAGAGAAGTGAAAAGTTTGAGCTAAGAGCCTAAACTGATGTAGATTGGGGAGGTAATATTGATGATAGGAAAAGTACCATTGGAGGAGCACTTTTCTTGGGAAAAAGATTGATTACATGAACTAGAAAAAAGCAAAGTTGTACCTCATAGTCAATAGCAAAAGCTGAATATGTTGTAGCTGCTATCGATTGCACCAATATTGTATGGATCAAACATTTTTTTACAAGGTATGAATGAAGAGGTGAATGAGCCTGTGATACTTTATTGTAATAACACAAGTGCTATTAATATATCAAAGAACCCTGTAATGATAAGCAAGTGAAGATGGAATATGTAAGCTCAAAGGAACAAATTGTTGACATCTTCACAAAAGCACTGCCTAAAGATGCTTTTGAGTATCTTATAGGTAAGTTACAGGCGATAACCCTAACCAAGGCTACTTGACAAAAAAGCAAGACTTCCCTACATCAAATGAGCTGATTGTTGAAGATTTTACAGATTGATGCAAAGGATGTTTACTTTAAGATTCATGCCTAAAAGTAATCAAAGTGCTGAAGTTCCAAATTAGTCACAAGCAAGGTGATAGAGGGAGAAATTGAATGAACCTGCAAATGCTACACTTGCATAATAAGATGCTAATATGGCTTTGGCATTGTTTTCAAAGAGGGAGAAATAGTAGAAAATTGATCAACAATTGTTGAGAAGATAAATAATAAAGAAAGAGGGAGAAAGTGCATAAATTGATCAAATGAAGATAGAGGGAGAAGTAGACATAAATGATCAATAAATGAAAGGAGAAGATGAAGAAGCTAAACAAAAATAGTATGAGTAATGCATACAAAAACAAAAAAAGAAGAGGTTACAATAGCTAAGAGGGAGAAGCAGAAATGAAGCAATTAGGATAATAGAGGGACACATAAACACTGATGATAACACAATTACTTTTTGGCATTTGACTTACTATTCTAACCCAATTAGCATATAGTTGAATAGTTTAATTTGATGGTTGATTAGTTTGGTTTGACATCAATGCCAAAGAGGGAGATTATTGGAAATCTGATTGAAAAGATCACTGTGAATAGAAGATTGAAGATTAAAGAGGGTGATTATTGTTAAAAGAATATTTTCAATAATTGTTTTTTCATTGATGTCAAACCTGCTATTTCTAAGAATGACATTTACTTATAAGATCCAAGTACTATCACTTAGTTGATTGATGATGAGGATTTGATCAACAAGATGTAACAAGAGCACCTAAGGGAAAGGTTGAGTTATGATGTTGTAATGAAGTTCAAGGATCAATTAAGAAAATGGTTAAATGATGTATTGATAACATACTCAAAGATACAGAGGTTGGTCACACTTAGAAACATTAGAAGTATAAGTTGTAACAAGGTTGACTACAAAGCTTAAACTTAGTTCATTAGTGGGTGCCGAGCAAGCTAGTTGAAGTTGACAAAATTCTCAGTTGGAGCTGAGAAACAAGAAAAATTCTAGTGTGTGCCAAGTGAAGTTCAAGTGCTAAAAAAAGTATCATATGTCAAGCATCAAAAAACCTTAGTTGGTGCCAAGTGAACTTCAGGTGTCTAGCATCAATAAAAATGTAGTTGATGCTGAGCAACATAGTATGTGCCAAGCACCAGTATTTCAATTGTGTCAAGTTGCATTATTTTAAATGACTAGGATTTTCCAAATCTGAGCTAACAAAGTTGTTCCCTTAAATTTTGTGAACTAGTTGGAGGATAAGAATGATGAGCTGGTGGCACAGAATATTAGGTAAACCATTTTTTGGGTGAATTCAAAGGATTATTCAAGAAGTTTCTAGAGGAAACAAACAAAAATGGGTTAGATACAATGTATCCTAGCTAATCGATAAGAATCACAATTAAAGAATGGAAGAATCGAGAAGAAAAGGCACTCCAAGACTTCTATTTAAGGAGCTATAAACTAGGAAGAAAATGTTTCTGATGTTGCTACTACAGAAGTGCCAAAATTGTGAAGTGGTTAGAAGGGTTTCAAGGAGAAGACATCTAGGAGAAGGAAGAGCATAGAGGCTCTACTTCTACAAGTGGTCAAGAAGAGATAATTGCACTGGTACATTGAGCATGGAGACTTAAGGAGAGTAAGCTTGAAAGGAGGGTAAGCTATCAAGAGTTGTAGAGACTAACAACCAAGAAATGGTATGAGCTAAGAAGTGATCTGAAATTTGTAAGTTAAGTTGTATGTTGTAATCAGGTCAAATATTTTCTAATACTCTATAGCAATTGTATTAGATATGGAAATCCTATGGACTTAGGTTGGTTTAATAGCCATTTGTAAATCTTTTAATAGGGTGGCATTCCAAGTGAATGTTCTAAAGTCCTCTAACAAGGCCTACTTCTAACAAGGTGGATAAATCCTCTAACAAGGTCACATTTAACAGTGTGTTGTAAGCCTTTAACAAGGCAGGCCTTTCATAGGGCATCACTTTAGAATAGTGAAAATTGAGTAGCATGTTACTGGTGGTTTTTCCCAAATTGAGTTTCCACATAAATCATTGTGTTATGTGTTATACTTGCATGTTAATTTATAATAACTTGCTAAATAGGAATATTAAAGCTTGGATGAATGAATGGTTGAATGGGCTCACTACACTTAGTGAAAAAGTTTGAATTGGACATGTTGGACCTTGAATAAATGATTCACCCCCCCACTCTCAGTTATTCTAAAAAATTTCTAATAGATTATTTGTATGTAGTGGTTGATTAGTTTAGAAAAATGTGTATCATAATGCCTTGTAATAAGAAAACCACTGTTGAACTAACAACTCATTTGTACTTTCAATTTGTATGGGTTCATTTTGGGTTACCTACTTCTATTGTATCAGATTGAAATTCTCAATTCTTAGTGGAATTTTTGCCATCTTTGTGGGGACTCATGGACACCAAGCTGAAAAAGAGTACAACTTTTCATCTATAGATCGACGAACAAACAAAGGTAGTCAGCACAACAATTTTCCATCTACTCAGAGGTTTGTGCAATAAGCATCCTAAGTTATGTAATGAAATTCTTTAGTATGTGAAACATGCTTACAACCATGTTGCATACTCTTCTACAAAGAGGTCTCCTTTTAAGACTTACTTTGGTTACTTTCCTAAGACACCAATAGATTTTGTTTTTGGGAAGGATGATGTTGTAGATGGATGCCATGATGTAGAAAAGGCTTTAAAGTTCATCTAGAAGGTCCAAGCAATCCACCAAGCAATGGAAGCACAGTTGGAGTAGAGCTAAGAAAAATCCAAGGCTTGCCATTATAAACATCACATCGATCACCATTTTTAAGTTGGTGACAGATTTTGGTTACATATTAGTAACCAAAGAATGCAAGGTGAAGGAAGGAAGTTGAAACCTATTCAGTATGGTCCCTTTGAAATCTTAGAGAAGATTGGGACTAATGCCTTCTGCCTTAATCTTTCTCCATACATGCAAATTTACTCAATTATCAATGTTGAGAATCTAAAGTTGTATGAGCCTCCAATGATCTTGGCTGAAGACACAAACATTTAGGCTCCATCTATTGATGATCTTTTACTAGAGTACATGTCAAAATTGCTGGAAGATGTCATACTTTACAGGAATATTAGGACTTCATGAAGAGAACTAGTTGAATATGTCTGAGTGGGATTGCAAGGGATGTATCCAAGCAAGGCAAGATGGATGGAGATTGGTAAAGTGAGGGAACTATACCCTCACCTACTTTCTAAGTAATAAAACTTTTAGAGGTCTAAAAGCTCTTTAGTGGGAAGGCTTGATTTAGGGGATAAAAATTAGTGGAAATTGAAATGTCTCCAATGTTTCAAGAATCAACATCATTACAAAGTCTAAAAAATTATGACTCCAACTTGACTTGAATGGGCAAAATCAGAGTTCAGATGACCATGTTATGGCGAGTGTAGTTTTGGTCAAACTAGAAACAAAGGCCCTAAAAGGGTGAGAAATTAATCATCTCAAAAGAGGTCAGCAATGGATCTCAAATTAAAGAGTAGTTCAAAAGTTTTCCAACAATGTACGTTTCATTGAAAATGGACTCCGTGTGTGAAAGTTATGATAATTTGAAGTTCAAGTAAAAGTGTGGATTCTAATGATGTTGGGATGACATCATAAAGTCTTAAAGAGAGGGAAAAAAATTTAAATTAAAATAGTTATTTAATTCAAATTAAAGAAATTAGATAATGGGAGTTGAACTCCCAACCATTTCCCTCCTAAAAGTAAGGTTGACCAATGGGCTATTTATGGTAGATTTGATATTAAAGGAAGAAATTTTACCTACTCATAACAAATCCACCCAACCGTATTTAAATAAGGTTATTAGTTTAAACTATCCCCAAATTTGGCATGAAATCATGACCAAAAAAATGACTAATAATTTGGGGGATTATTTTTGTAATTATTTGTTATAGAATAATAATGGCTAATTTGATGTATAAAATGAAGTAGTAGGCTTTGGAAAAGTGTCCAGGTGATGAGAAGGAGATTATGATTTTGGAGACTTGGTGATTATTCATGCACATTGGAGAATAATGCTACAAGTGTGCTTGAAGGGAATTATTTCAAAACACTTGTAATTGATTTTGGAGCTAATCGGATCACTCCCTCTATTGGAGCAGGACACAAAGACATAGTCTAACCCAGGGATGAACTTCATTATCAATTGTGTTTTGTCTTCAATGTCTCTAATCTCTTTCTTTCAGTCATTGCCTTATTATGCTTTTTTCATTTAAGCATTTAAGTTGTGCTAATTCACTAGTTATTGCTTTGAATTAACTTTATATAATAATATTAAGCATTCCTTTGTAATAGTCCTAGATCCTAATTAGATTAGTATTGTTGTTATTGTCATTGTTGTGGTTAGGAAATGCCTTTTGAAATATCTTTAGTTTAGCATTTTTAGAGGGTGGTCCTCCCTCAACCTCAATTTCCCCATCATCCACTAGATTTTGAATAAAGACATTGAGTTTCATATATTTGTTTGTGTCATGTCCTTTGACACAGTGGTATTTGCAGTATTCATTTTTCCTATACCATTTTGATTTGGGTTGATTTTCATCAAAAGGCCATGTGTTGGGAAACACCATCAAATTGTGATCTACTAGCTTTTGGAATATGGCATCCAAAGGTTCATGAAAGCAAGTGAATTTTTAATTTTGATCATAATCACGATTGTAGTTGTTATTATTGTTATTGCAGGGAAAGAGTTGTATTTGATTGTGAGATTGTTGGTTGCTTTGATTATTGTTTTGATTTTGATTTTGATTGTCATAGTTTGAATTGCTGTTTTGGTTATGACATTTTTTGTTGTTGTTTCCACTTTGAAGGTTTTGTACACTTTTGACATTTGTGACACCATCATGTGTAACGCCATTGTTTTTGGACCAAAATTTGGGTTTTCCATTATTGTTCATTTCATTGTTTGAGGATGAAGAGCTATAATGTTTAATGGAACCCTTGTCTAAGAGTCCATTTTCAATTTTCTTTCCTTTCTTGGCTAATTTTGCAAAGTCTTCAAGACTAGCCATCTTCAATTGGAAAGACATCTCTGGTATCAAATTCTTTATAAATATATCCACAAGGTGGGAATCCTCAATTTTGTATGGCATGTGACTAGCAAGATGCCTGCATGGTTGTAGAAAGTTGGAAAATTTTTTACCATTTCATTGTTTAGCATTGCACAAATCACTCAATGAGGCATGATGTTGAATATTGTAAGAGTATTGCGATACAATTTTTCCTATTAAATCGTTGAAGGAAGTGATGGAGCCTTTGGGTAAGTTCATTAGCCACTCAAGTGTTGAGCCTCCAAGACTTTGTGTGAAGAGCCTCTTAAGATAATACTCACTATAGGCTACTTCTTGACATAATATGGAAAACTACTTGAGATGTGTGACAGGACATGTTTCTCCTATGTATTTGTCAAATTTAGAAATCTCAAAGTTTGGTGGAAATAGTATCATGTTAATGGATCTATCAATTAGAAAGGAACAAATTTCCTCAAAAGAGAAGTTCTTCACCCCTTTGTTGTTCATGTTATGGACTAAATTTCAAACTTCATAAAACTATTGGGCTAGATCTTGATTTGGTTGCATTTGTGATTGTTGGGAATTGATGAACCCACCTTTAAAGTTGTATGGATTCCCAAACATATTATGAGGTGGTGGAGGTGGCAGTGAACCACTTTGGCCAATGCAATTGTATGCAGTCATTGGTATTGGCATAGACATTTTCATCATACTTGTTGGCATTTTCAAATAAGAGGAATATATTGGTTGTGTTGGGATTTCCATCTGTTGTATAGGTACTTGTCCAATGTTTAAGCATCCTATAGTTGGACCTATCAAGGTTGACTATGGAATGCTAGCATGTGTAGTAGTGTTGGGCATAGCACTAATAATTCTTTGAATATGTTCCACACTTAACTAGAATGTATGTTGTGTTGAAGCACTTGATGTAGGTATGGAACTAGTTCTCACCATAGGTTATTTTTCATTGCCAGATGTTTGGGGTATGGTTTAAGTTGGAAACATAGGAGCACCATCCTTGGTAATTTTCTTAAACAAAGTGCTCTCATCAAAACTTGTAGGGGCATTAACACCATCTTTAATAGGTTTAGGAAGATCTTTCTCTTGTTTTCCCTAAGTGATTGTTCCAACATTTCCAAGTTGTATGGATCTGTAAGAAATGTTTGGACATCACTAGGGATGTTATTGTTGTCAATGGAGTCTTAATCTTGGTACACTTCTTCATCATCATGTGAGTTACTCCCTAGAGTGGTGTTTCAAAAAGGATTCTCTGGTTCTTGTGTGGATGTTGAGCTTAGCATACCAAAGTTTGTACTAGGAGGAAATGTGTTTCCCAATGAGGCTGATCATGGAGGAAAAGGATTCAACATCTCTTGTTGTCTTAGTGATTCCAATAAATGAGACATAGGGTTAAATGTGAGTCTTCTAGATCGTGTTTTTACCATGCAATTGTGACCAAACCATTGGGTGGAATATTGTAGAATAAAAAGAAAATGTGAGAGAGCAACTAAACCTTATGTGATAAAAGGGCCAGAAACCTATATGTAAACAAAAGACCTTGTTGATTTGGAAAAGCAAGTGTGATATAGGATAAATGTATCTTTCTCCTACCAAAGATGGACAAGTGATCTTTGGGAAAGATAGGACACTGAATAGATTACTACTATTTGGGGATGGACTTGTGATCCCAAATGAGTGAGTGCAACTATGATAAATGTTTGCTTATGGATAAAGGTCTAGTTTTGTAATCTCATAAGTTTTGTAACTAAGATATTCTTAGGAAAAAAGATTTGCGTTCATATGATCAAACTCTCTTGGGGAAATTTTGCAAATGGAAGACTAGAAATTTCAAAAATGGATTGATGTGGAAAATGAGGGTGATATGGTCACTATGTAGATAACTCAATCTTCTCTTACTAGAAAAAAAATTCTCGGGTTCACTCTAGGAAAAGTAGGCCAATTTTGAATTTTACCATTATATAAGATTCTATTGTAACAATCCTATTCAAATTCCTCTTTGTTGATGTCTTTGATAGCGTATCAAAATTTTTTATCACTGTGTGCTAGATTTTTCCTTTCCTTGTAGGAAAATGGTTTGGATAATTTTTCCATCCTAGGTTTGACTTCGTTGGTCATGGTAGGAACAAAACAAACCTAGTTACAAAACCAAGCATGAAAATTTTGCAAATAACCTTATGACTAAAAGACCTAATGAATTTCAAATGCTAGACCAAATATAAGAACTCATGAAAATAACCATAAGTCAAGAGGACCCACTAACAACCATTTCACTCATTTTTGGACTTTTTTTGATGTTTGGTATTGGTTTTAGATGTTTAAAAAATAAAGAACATTGAATACATCAAAAATCCTAACAAGGCTACCACTAGAATGTATAAAGATTATCTAGAGGGCATCCTCAATACACAAAAGGTATATGAGGCTCAAACCTGTAGATGAAAGAAAATAGTGCCACATAGCCAAGAGAAGATAGTAACTCAAATCTCCATGGTCACTTCCCAAAGATATAAAGTTCTTTTTGTCGTAGCCAAGAGTGACAAAAAATTACTTCCAAGAGAGGTGTCTTTCAATTCACCTCCTGATATTTATACTCTACCAGAATGCTAGAGTTGAGGTCATCCCAAGGGGTGATAAAATCCCTAGGTAGGCCCCATAAAATAGAAAAAAGACTCACTTATTTCTTTTGCACTCAAGATCACCTGAAGGTGCGAGAGGTGAGAATACATAAGTAGCCTTAGGGTTTAAAAGACACTTGTTCTTTTCCAATGAAGCTTAGATTTTCTATCTACTTTTGAAGACACTCATGTTTAAGCATGCATTATTCTTTCTAACTTCACAACATCATAAACATAAAGTAAATCAATCATCTTCAACATAAGAAAAATGTTGGAAATAAACAAATTCTCTTAAGTCATTCAAGATTGTGTGTATTCATTTTAAGCACCAAGTCCAAATGTTTCATAGCAAGCTTCTTTGACCTTAGGCATTCAACAGTGTATTCAATATCTAACCATTTATTCCAATGAAAGAATGTCAATTTCCTCAAGGAACTCAAGATTGTATTGTATTAATCTACACAAGCATTCCAATGAAAAGTGTATTCATTCATTAAGGCATTCAAGAGTGTGTTTAAACATCATCCATTCCAATAAAATGTGTGTGAATTTCCTTAAATCATTCAAGAGTGTGTAAAATGTTACCTTAATGCATTGAAGAGTGCATTTGACCTTTAGATATTAGTTACAACATGAATTCCAAGGACAAATGATTAGTTCATGCAAGTTTATTTACCATTTTAAATCTTATAAGTGATCAAAATAACTACAAATCTCCAAGTGATTAAAATCACTAAAATATCCTAAAGTTTGTCTCCTACAATGAAAACTAGATTAGAAATCCCTGCAGATCAACCAAACAATGAGTTAGGAATTAAAAAATATAAGTCAATCTGTTAAAATTGCAAGCAATAGATACCAGGCGCAAACAACAGAATAGTGTAGATGCTAAAACTCACAAATGATAGAATATAGAGCAGTACGGTTTGTTTTTCATTGATAGTTTTATAGTTGTAGATGAAAAATTAGGCTCATAGATGTGAAACTTCTCAGACAATAAAATACATAGATGAAAGAGTTTTGGAAGTATTAGCTAGTGGAGACAATAGAACACTGTAGTGGATACGATAGTATAATGATGCTTAGGATTAGTCCACCAACAACAGAGATGACAACTTAGGCTAAATATCAGAGATGATAGTTTGACAAAACAAGTAATTTTTGCACACCTATAATGTAAATGATAGAGTAGAAAACTATAAAGATGACACAGTAATGGTTGGAGATGTCAAATGTTATCATAGATGATAGAATGTTGTAGGATTAACAAGTTTTTAAAAAAAAAGTAAGCACACACAGAGATGCCAATATGTAGAGATGCTCATAAGTGTAGACGCTAATATATGTAGATGAAAAATAGTCTTTGCAGATGACATTGCATCCTAGTGGAGCCAACAGTGCATGGGTTTTCACATCAAGTTATAGGTTTTGATAAAATTCAAGAATGGAATAGGGATGTGGATCCTAACAAGCATGCCAAAATGTATGCAAGAAAACCTAACCTATTGGGAGCATGTGCAAACAAGAAAATATTAGTTTGGACATATATATCAAACATCCAAAAGAAAGAAAAATACAACTAATACTATGATTGAGTTTTACAACATAATATAACTAAAAAGAAACATCCTTATGCAACCTCAAAGCAGCTCAACAAAGGGTAGCCATAAGAGACCTTGTTGGTGTGCTTTAGATTGGAGGGATGTGGATGAGCTCTCTCAAACACAACTATTGAATCCCAATGTGTTTAAAAATGAAATGCAAAGTATGTGAACTAACTAGATATGAAGAGAGTGTTTCAAACATTTACTATGGATACAACCATGTTCAAAAAACTTAAGGAAGGTGAACATGGATGCAAGAAATAAACTAAGTTAACAATGCAAATGCAAATGAACTAGAAATTACTAAAGGTTAGTAACAAAGCATAAAATCACAAAGCATAAAATCTGATGGGGACACAACCCAAGCACAGAATGGACACAATATGAAAGGCAAAATTTTATTAACTATGAGAAAATGCTAATACATTCAGTACAGAGAAAATAGACTTCAAAACATGCCCTAAGGGCTTACAATAGTATAAAACTGGAGATAATTTCTCCTTTTAGTACCTCCTCTCAAACTCCACTTTGAACTGCCTTTTACAATGCTAAAAAAGTTCTTAAATAGACCCTAAAGGTTTAAGGATTAGGAATAAATTCTAGAAAGTGCTAGTAGGCATCCACTGACCAAATAGGAGGCTCTAGAAGTCACATTAGAATTTGGTGCAAAATTAGAAGAATCCAGAAATGGTAACCGAACTTTCGAGAGGCATAATTTTTGAACCGTAGCTCCAATTGACAAACCGTTTACATTTATGGAAAGCTCTCGAAGCACTCTATAGCCCTATGGATAGCTTTGCTCATCCCCCATTTTTTGGCCCTATTTAAGGTCATTTAATGCCCCTAACCTAACTTTGAAGCATTCTTAGGATGTCTCAAAAAACCAAAAAATTGTGATAACTTTCAAATTGTGGGGCCTTTTGACTTGATTCTTTTTTTGGAATGCTCTAAATTACAATGGCAATCTTCTAACCAATTTACACCTTCTAGTTTACCAAAATGATGGCTCAATTACATGCTCCTATTTTTTTGGCATTTACATTTATCCCAAGGTGATTAAAAACTCTATCTTAGAACATTGATAGTGGAACTGTGAGAGTTGGAACCTTTATTTGACCCAAATGGGTATCCAAAAATGAAAACAATTAAAACATAAACTAATTCTAAGTACATTTTTTTGGGTTACACAAGATTGCCCTTATACCTCTGGATGCTCTTGCATCAAAATTTCTAAAAGTTCTAGAACTATACTATGATGATAACAATGCAAAATGAGAGAGATGAAAAATGCTTGAGACAAGGGCTCTATTTATAGGTTTTAGAGAGGCCTTGGGGAGGTGGCATCTATGTGGCATCCACATAGGTGCCACAAGGGAGACACATGGGCTAAAGAAAAAATCCATGCAAAATTCAAAAAGAGCCTTTATGGTTGAGAGGCTCAAGGTGTGCTCACACATGTGTGAGCAACCTTGGGTAAAGGAGTGGGGGACAAAGGTGTAAGAGTACCTTTTTGGAGAGTTTAATGGAAGGAGGCTCCTTGAGCCTTGTGTTTCTCATACTTGTGTGAGAAACCACTTGGTTGTTAAAGAGGTGATTAAAAGAGCTAGAGGATAATAAAGTGGGATTAAGTAGTGGGTAGGCTTAGAAGGATGAGAGTGATGGGTGTAGACTAGACTAGGTTTTAGGATGGGATTATGATTAAATTAAATAAGATTTAACTTAATAATAGGATTAAAATTTTTAATAAAGTGGAAAGAATATTTTAAAAAAGAATTTATTTAAAAGGGGATTTATAAAGCACTATGCATTAAATGAATTTAATACATTAGAGGGGAAGTATTCAAATTAAATTTAAATACATTAGAGAAATGAACTTATTTAATTAAATAAGTAGAAGAATATGAAAAATACAATTAATTAGTAAATAATTAATTATAATGTGAAAGGAAATATTAAATAAATTAATATAGTGTTTGAGATTATTTTAAGCATCTACAATAGGTCCCAAATCTTGAAGGTGAGTATTGCATTTTTGTGCTCTTAACCAAAGAATCATCCACATAGTCTTCCATTTTTTTTATGTATCATGTAGTGAAAGATGGTAGTAATTTCCCTCTGATATGTAGCACCAAATTTTTTTCAATCCAAATGGCATCATGTTCCAATTGAAGGTTCCCCATGCACAAGTAAAAGCAACCTTTTCTTAATCTTATGGTACAATTTTGATTTGATTATAACTAGAAAATCCTTCAATGAGTGACTACATTTCATATCCTATTGTCATGTCCACTATCATATTAATTTTAGGGAGTGGAAAATCATTTTTCATACATGCTAAGTTTAGATCTTAGAAATATGTACAGAATCTCATAGATTTTTCATGCTTGGAGACCAAAATGATGTTTTATATCCACTCAGTGTAATCAATAGCTCAGATAAAACTAGCTTTTAGAAGCTTTTCTAGTTCAGCTTTGACAAGCAATGCAACATGAGGACGCATTTTTCTAAGTTTTTTTTTGACTCGTTTAACTCCTAGTGCAATAGACAAGTGATACATTATGAGATCAGGACCTAGTCCTTGCATATCTGGATATGTCCATGCAAAGTTTATCTTTATCTCTTGTAAGAAGCCAATGAATTCCTCTTTCTCTTCTAGAGACAACAACTGTGCAATATGTATTATGTGAGGATGTTGTTCTATTCCCAAGTTGATTGGCTATGTTGGCTCTATCAAAACTGATGTTCTTTCCTAAAAATGACTAGGAAGTGCATCAAACATCTCATTTATAGGCACCTCACAGAGGTTTTCACCCTTGGATACATCTTTTATTTTTACATTTTTAAGTTCCAAGATTGCCACAATGTTGTTTCCACCATTAGAGCTTTTATTTCTTTTCTTTTTTATTATATGACTGAGATATTTGATGTCAGTTTTAGTTATGTTGATGCTTTGTTTGCTGGTGGAAGACATTATAGGTTCGACAATGTTTAAGTAATATGCAAGAGCATAGTCATTCTGGAATGTAGCGACTTCTATAGATGCATTGGAATTCTAGTCTATGAGCTTAGGATAGGTGAGTGAAAGATATGTGGTGGGTTTGATTGCATTCAAAATATAATCATCAAATGCTTGGACAAGTAATTTGAGACCTAGAGTGGCTTCATCTGCAAGTGTTTTAGAATGTGTCTGAGTTCTAATGTCATTAATCAAAGACTTGATGACAATAGCTAGATAAGAATCCTTTGACCTAACCCTAGATGGTTCACCTACTTCATGGAGATTTTAATAGACATGAACTTGATCTATGTCTTTGTCTATAGTTGCTTCTGAGAGAGAGTCAAATTCATATTCCTGAGAATCTGTTTTACATGGTGATAGATTGTAGGATTCCCCAATAGTGATGGGGACAAACTCTCCTTCATCCTCTAGATTTTTACAAAGATACTTAATTTGTAAAGCATGACTAGACTCTCCTTGTTCTTTTCAGGTATGATGTGAATCAGTAGTATCATTAGAAGAAACACTACCCCTATCCATAGTGTTGGCGTGTGGTATAAAATCATCTAGTTCAGCAAATAATTTAATAAGATCATTAGGAATTGGATAAGGATAAGGATCCTCATCATCAACATTTTCTTCATGATCATTGGACTCATCTTGTGACTCATTTTTAGACAAAATCTTAGGTTCTAGTATAAAATTTTTAATCCCTAGATGGAAGGGAATCTTCTTGGAGCCTAGATCGGATGTATCTCAATTATCCTAGATATCGCTTTGACAAGATCAATTGGACCATTTTTGTTGCATCTAATAGGACCGGTTCCCTTGTAGCCAAAGTATTTCATGAATTTAAGACCTGGACCATACTTTTCAAAAGTAATTTCATGAGACTATTCTGTGAAGTCAACTAGGGTTTCCTCTTTGTAGATCCATGCAACAATGGCTTTGTTTTCAATTTTCTCCTCAAAAGGGATAGTAGCTTTTACAAAAGTACCATTACGCTTGGTTTTAGGTGTCAACAAAAAAGGCCTCTTTGCTTCATATGGTATCCCATAATGATGGGGAGACTCAAGAAGAGATGTCAATGATAGAACTAGTTCTATGTAATATTCACCCATTCCAATTTCTTTTAGTTTGAGTGATTGCTCAATTTACTTTAGCTTTTTATCATGATGGTTTATAGATTCTCTATTAGTAGGTATGGTATTTTTAGTAGATTTCAACATGTTACACATATAGGTGGTACTTGCAGGTACAGTGACTTTAGAGCTTTAAAATGGGAACTTTACACATTGATGGTAAGTAGAAGGCACAACTTGCATCTCATGTATCCATGGTCTTCCTAGTAGAATATTGTAAGCTAAGGGAATGTCAAGGACTTGAAAAGTGACATCCCTTTCGAAAAAACCAACTTGGAGAGGTAACATAACAATACCCAAGGATTTTCCCTTGATTTCATCATACGATTTCATAGTTTTTGCGCTGTAGGGGTCAATGGACACTTCAAAACATTCCAATTGTCTAAGAAATGTAGCAAAGGCAATGTTTAAACTGGCACCATTATCAATGAGCACATGATGAATATGTGTCTGGTGTATCATGAACTCAATGTATAGAGGTTGATTATGCAAATGACTTAGTGAATTGTTGTCCTCCTCAAAGAAGGAAATGTAGTAAGATGAGGTCAGATGACCTACCATAGATTGGAACCTCTCAAGATCAAGATCTTGAGGGATGTTCTCCTCAGTGAGGGATTTGTCAAGAATCTACCTATGAGAAGTACAAAGATTGTGATTTGAGCATTTTGATCATTTTAACTAATTGAGGAATACTATAGCTAGAATCTATAGAAGTTATTGTAGGTTTTGTTCCTTTGCTAGATGGACTAGCAAGGGGTTTGTCTTTGTGTTGTTCTAACTCAAGAGAAGGTGCAAGGCATTTGAGTACTAACTTGGCATGAGAATTCATAACAACATTGGAACAAGTTTGTGATGATTTGTTGTTAGATGTGTTAGAAGTAGGACCCCTTAAGAAAAATGGTGTCTTAGGTTTAGTTTTTTCTTGTTTACCCTTGATGGTGATAATGTCACAATACTCAAAATCCATAGCTTCAACCATGTTGATCACATTGTCATCCATAGAGTATGTATAGTTGACCTTGTTATTAGGTTTCTATTTTGAGTTTTCTCCTTTCTCATAGGATAGGAATGGCTCTTTGAAAGCCTTGTGATTTGAGTTCTTGTTATGCCCATCCACAACAATGTCACCATTGTTAATTAGGTCTTAGATTTTGTGATGCAAGTTGATGTAGTTGCTAGTTTTGTGACTTTGGTTTTAGTGATATTTGCAAAAATGCAATTTTGTTCCACCACGGTGGTCATGGTTGGCCGAGATCATAAGGATAAGAGTTATCTAGTGGAGAAATGCATTTGTTTTGTAGTAAGGTCTTGTAGGCCACATCCAAAGGTTCACCAAGAGGCATAAATTCGTAGTTAGGATGTGTTACCCAATATGAGTTCCTTAGCTTGTTTCTAGATGTCTTTTTGTTAGAAGGAGGTTTCTCAACATTCTTGGGTGCTTTGAAATTATCTATAGGATTGAAAGCTACCTTAGTAGGTTTAGAAGTATTGTTGTCAACAACTTTGTCATGCACAATGTCTCAGTTTTTTTTGACATACTTGGATGTCTTTGTTAGTGTCTTTCTGAAGGGTTAATTCACCCTTTTTGATAGTGAATTCCTCTATCCAAATAGCTTGTGTGACCATTTCTTTAAAGGTATGTGGACCTTGAAGTTGAACTCTATACCCAAAATCAAGAAAAAGATTATCCATAAAAAAATCAAGTTTCTCCATTTTCAAGATTTTGTGTCAATATTTTGTGTAGAGTTGTCTCCATCTTTGAAGGAATGTGACGAAAGGTTCCCCAACTTTCTATTTAAGGTTGCACAAGTCTCGAATGTTAAATGAGTGTTGTATGTTGTGAGAGTACTATTGGACAAATAAGTTGGCAATTTCATCAAATGTTTTGATACGAGTAGACAAGTGTGAAAACCACTCCATAGCCTGGTCACCTAGACTTCTTGGGAATAGACACATGATATATGTCTAATTATGCATAAATTCCTAAATAAGGCACTTAATTCCTATAAATGATCTTGGGGACCAGTAGCTCCAAAGTATTTATCATACTTAGGTAACTTGACTCCTCTTGGAAAAGGAGGCATTTCTATACTCTTGTCAAAAGGAAATGGACAAAGAGCATCTAAGGTGTATGTTTTTGTAGGATTGTCTTTATTGTGCATCATTTGGGCTAATTGTTCTCATGATCTTTAGTTGTTTTTGAAATTTGGAAGGTTTAGTTTCCTCTTTAGGTGTAATGATAGTTTCAATGTTAAAGTGATGAGGTATCTTGGCTCCCTCTTGAGAAAGTTTGAGAAAGTATTTCTCTTTCTCTTTGTTAATCAAGATTTCCACGACCTTTTAGAAGTATTTTTCCTTATGAGATTTTTTGATATGTTTAGGAAGGATTTCTACCTCTTCATCATTCTCATCAGTAAAAAGAGGTTCCTTGTGTCATTTGTTTCTATGTTGATCTTGGTTTCTACTATGTTCTCCATGTTTGGTTTCTTGATCAGCCATTCTAGAAATGTGAAAAGTTTTAGTTTGTTTTGGTTGAAAAGGTTGTCTAAATAAGAATTCAATTGTGTTGTTTAGGGATGTATGAACTTTTCTAGTTTTGGGATCCTCTTGATACAAGGTGTTCCTTGTTTGTTACAAGTTTCTAGAGAACATTCTCTAAACATGAGGTGATATAATAGGTGAAGGAGATCATGAATACTCCTCACTAGATGAACTAGATACAGACTATATATAAACTGAAAAGTGACCTTTGTCATGATTATGAGCTCTAGCTCTACCTCATCTAAGTCTAAGGGGATAAAACACATTTTGGCTTCTTGTTGCCCATAGTCATAGAAATAGAAAAAAATAAAAGCCTAGACAAGGACCACACTAGAACATAGTCTCAAAAAACCAAGATAAGAGTTTTGTGTACTAAGATATGAGTTGTCTGAGTAATCGCTAGAACTAAAGATTATGATTATCATGACACAAAGTACAACAAACATGAGAGGACAAGAACAAGATAGATAAGAGACATGAATAGTTTGTGTGTAGGTGACAAGTTGTTAGCTAAGGAAGAAGTTATTGTTTGAAATTGTCTGTAGATAGAGACACTAGTACATTTGGGCTCATTTTTCAAAGGTCAAAATTTTGACCCATTTTTTGACCAAATTTGACCAAAAAATTGGTCGATAATTTTTTTGTCAAAAATTTGATGAACCTACTGGATGGTCAAAATTTTGACCAATACGTTGGTCAAAAAATGTTCAGGTTGTTGAGCCATTTTTTGCCATTCATTGGTCAAACTTTTGACCAATGCTTGGTAGAAATCTGTGGGACATTGGTCAAAATTTTGACCAATGCATGGTAGAAAACTAGATGGAATTGGTTGAAAACTTTTTGGTCAAAAATTTGACCATCCAGTAGGTTGGTTAAAACTTCGACCAATACGGTGGTCAAAAAATGTTGGCATTGTTAGCACATTTTCTGCCATTCATTGGTCAAACTTTTGACCAATGCTTGGTAGAAATCTATAGGGCCCATATATGGACAACAATATCATGGACCCACTTCTTATGTACTAGGTACGCAAATTTCTAATCATGAGATCGAGTTGGGATCAAAGGGTGGCATTGACTCGCTATGAAGAAGTGCTGGAAAGTTAAGTATAGCAAGTTAGCAAGTGTGGCCCACCACTGTTGAAGTAAAATTGTTGTCCCCAAGATCAAGTCTGGATCGATGATGCTCGTTGACTCGCTATAAAGAGATGTGCAAAAATTAGGTATATTGAGTTAATGAGCAATGGACCCACCATCATGTTCTTAAAGGTTGTTTCAATTGTCTACCACACGATTAAAGAAAGATCAGTAATCATTGCTAGCTTGTTGTGGAAAGGTGCTTGAGAATTATGTACAACAAGTTAGCAAGTTGTTGACACATGTCCATAGTCATCCATGGGCCTAGTTTGAAGCTCCAACCTTGAAGGAAAGGTAGAGGTGGAGGTGTTTTATTGGCTTGACTACCAATGTGTTAAGAAGAAAGCTGAGTCATCTTAGTTGTCATTCCCAGATCGTAGGATTTTTCAAGGATCAACGGCACAAGTTTAAAAAAGAAAGTGCAATGCCACTCTATTTTTTCTGTTCAGCACATTTATGATAAGTGAAAGCTTCGTGTGTGGGAGAAACAGAGTATAACACAGAGATTTTCATTAATTCTAGTCCCATGTGAACAGAGATTGCAAATTTTCTGAGCACAAGAGCTTGATTGATTATGTCGTGTTAAGCCTGGTAAAGATGTGAAACTATTCTTCTATCATTCAAGAGATATTTTAGAAGTTTAGAGAAGAACAAGTTCAGAAAGTCAAGTAAGTACTCATATTATAACATTTGTGGCATTCCAATTCTCTCAATACTATCAAAATGCCTCCTAAGAAACTATTCTCTGGGCAAATTAATTATATGGATAGGAATGTCCACGATGATTTATTAGAATTACTCCCAGAATCTATTGTACAACCTGCACAAGTTAAAAAGTTAATTTCCTTAAACCCTAGGCTTAAAATTGGTGATGGCCTATATGACAAGGGGAACTAGGTTAGGGATGCAACAACTACTCAAACTAGCCTTATCTTGTTTAAAAAGTGGTTTTTGGAAAGAAAGTTGTTTGCCCCACATGCTAATGTCTAGAATTTTGATTTGGGAAAGTTAGTAGTCCCAAGTGTTTTCATGGATTATGATTTGCTTGAAGCCATTGCTAAGAATTATGACCAAGCTATTAGGGTTGTAAGAAGAAAGGATGGTGTGCCTCTGGTCTCGATTACTCCTGAAAAAATTAGAGAGGTTTTTCACTTGGAACCATTATCACACTACCATGTGCAAATCAATCTGCTAGAATTAGAGAATGAATATAAAGCAAAGAAGGATGTAATTAGGGGAGGTGCACTAAGGGCACATATTGGTACAATAGGAACTTTTCCAGTAATTACTACAGCCTCTAGAGAGCCTTTTAAGAAGACTCTTTTCACTTCCTAGGCTATAGAGATATATAGGACCTTATTATGAGTTTTTGGTGAAGATGAGAAAGAATTTATGCCCATTGGTTTCATGTACATGATGGTTCAGATTGCTTCCTTTGGTGTAGATGTTATTTTTTATTTTGCTTCCTTTTTGGCTGAAGAAATTCACATTGGTTTAGTTGGGATTGCGAAGGGCAAGGTGGAAAAAACTTTTGGTCACTACTCTCTATTAATGCATATGTTTTTGTTCAAAGGAGTGACATATTTTGGTAATGAGATGGAACTAAACTAAGAGGAGAATGGAGAAATACTGCTAGTCTAGTTGTGGAGTGCAGATATGACTTGGGATGCAAGTAATGCTAGTTTTGTCAGATTTGATAGATATTTTGTTGCTAAATTGAGATGCCTCATATTGAGTGACAATCCCAGAATCCCTAGGGTACTAGTGAGTCTCATTAAGCCTATGGATAACCCCCATGACTTGAAAGTTTCACATAATTGGGGAGATATCATCCCCTACCCTGTTTCTACTATTTTTAGAATCTATGGTTTCAAGGGGAACCCTCATGTTTTACCTTACCAAGTTCCTTTGAAGGTGGGAATGGTTGAAGTTTTATGGTAGTTAGGGGGAGTGGAAGAAATGTTTTTGTTGAAAAGGAAATTAGGGTCAATTTTCCCTACTTGCATAGTGGCCCATCAGTTTGTGATTACAAAAGGGGGATGGATCTTTTTGCATAAAATTTTGGAGTAGTATATGATGGCTATCTCTCATCCCCATTTTTGTGATTCTGAGGGATTTTTCAATCAGATGTTGAGGCATAGAATCAAGTTGGGACCAGTCAAGCACGATTCTTATTATCTAGAGGATATTATAAGGAATGAATTCTCATTGTAGGAGCAAGAAACTAAAAAGGAAAAATGGAGAGTTTATTCCCAGGTCTTAGAATTCATTCATTATTTTGATAATAAATATGATCCTTTGGATAATGCTATTACAGAGGCTGACAAAATAAGTAAGCTCATGAATACCTTCCTTGAAATAATGGAGGTCATGAATGAAAAGAAACAATTTTTTATTGATTCATATCTTGATAAGGCCAGAGAGGTCATGAGGAGGTTGGATTTCACTCCAAATGTGAGAATTGATAAAATAATTGTACAAAAGAGGCCCATATATACTATAATTTAGAATAAAAGGGTTCCTATAGACAAGGGCAAACAAATAATAGGATCTACCAGTATAGCCCAAGAGGAGAGATCTTAAGAGCCTAGTCCTAAGAGGCAAAAGGTAATGATAGAAGAAAGGCCTCAAGATGAGCAATATTCACCCACCCAGTCCCCTTTGAGGATTGGAGAAGAGCAGCTCACTATTGAACAAGTTGAACAAATGGGATCACAGGGAGATATTTTTATTACTCAAGAAAAATTAGATGAGGGTTACCCTCTAGAAATTCCTCTCCCAAGTTTGGATCTAACAATAGCTAATTATAGAGGTAGGGAGTTGGACCCTGTATTAGAGCAGGCAAGTCATCAATTTTTGACTGATGACAATTTTGTGAAATCAAGGGCTTTTCAGCAGTTTGCATGGAGGAAAAACATGAATGTTTTCAAGGAGAAATGTAAAAAGATGAAAACAGAGCATCCAAAAATGGATGAAACTTCCATGCAAAACCAAATTAAAGAAGAAATGCTGAAGGAATTCCAAAATATAAGCCCTGAGGAGGGGAGGAAAATGATAAGGGCATCTAACATTTTATTATTACCCAATTGGGATATTGTAGATGCATTAATTTTCAATTCTGTTTCAAGTAGATTGGACTTGCAAGACCCAAATAGAAGAGACTTCCAAGACACTTCATTCATTGAAGATCAAGCTGCACTGGTCAGCTGGTCGTTGAGAAAGGGATCTAGAGCCACACCATCACAATCAAATGAGTATGGGTTGATGGGAAATATACTTGTAAGAAGGGTTGCTGACACTTCACATGTATAGGCAGCATATTGGAATGTGGATTCTTCTAAGTTTGTGTTGGCCACTACTAAGAAGGAGGAATAGGTTATGTCTAAGTTACAGAATAAATATGAAACACTTCTTGAGGCCTATAATAGGGAGGTAAAAAGGAGAATTGAACTTGAAAACAAGGCAATGGGGAAATCTGCAAGGCCAAGAATAACATACCCCTATCCTCCAGTGGAACCTTTTAAATCCACCCCCCTTGTAGTGATACCAGACACACCTCAAAGGCCTAAATATTATACAGCTAAGGAATTTGAAGAAGAGAAGAGAAAACTATGGGCCTTACATGTAGAGTTAACTTCGCAGTATGAGGATAAGCTTAGAAAGGCTCTAATGAATTTAGTGGAAAAAATTGAGTGGCCCTTATTCTTTGATCAGTTGGTAAAAGTAATAGATATATGGGAGGAATTGTGTCATGTCCCCTTTTCAAATAATTAAAAATAATAAACTTTGCTAAGGCAGGCAGGCTCCAAAAAGGTGAAGTTTCGAAAAAAGGGGCTAATCTTTGGAAACCAATCGACTAATAAATAAAAATTATTATTAAATTATATTTTATTAACCCCTCTTTGACGTGAGTTAGGGTTATGCCCTCTTTTAAGGGGTTTGGAGGCATTTTGGGCTCATTCCAGAACTTGATTTTTGCTCATTTCTTTGTTGTTCTTTAGAGGCTGCCAAACCTGTGGAGAAGGAGACCAAAGAATGAGAGTTTTCAAGTTTCTAGGAAGGCTAAGGATGGGAGTTTGAAGCCATTCCATGTGCATGCTCATGCAGAGTTTTCCTTTGTGCTGAACAGTGTAGATTTGTGGGTTTTCGGGTGTGTTTTTTGTAAGAGTTTGGTGTTTCAGGTTGAGTATTTCATATCAGTTTGGGTTGCTACTATATTTCAGATTTTAGGATGTTAAAATAAAGCTGAATATATGTATTGAAACATGGTTAAACTTCTAAGATAGATTATTAGTGTTTTGTGGTGTTTCCAGGCATTTTTGTCCTAATTTCGGGAGCCTGATGAGCATGATTTTTGTCCTACATTTGGGAGCTATTGTGTAAATGCTATATAGATCTGGAAATTTCATTTTGTAGGTTTTTATTCTGCTTAAATTTCTGTAAAAATGTCCATTTTCAGATTTATTAATGATATGTGAAGTTGTAAAGTTTTTTGGCACTATTTCGGACATACCCGATTTGGGGTCTATTGAGAAATTGGTAGATCTTTGTAATATCAGTTGTTTGATTTTGAAAATATGATTAGAGGCTTGAAATATCAAAAAAATTAGAAAAAGGACATTTTAGTGGTATCAGAGCAATGATCTTGCCAACCTGAGGGATTGTAGAAGTTTGTATGTCAGTTTTGACAACTTCCTAGATCTTGCATGTCATAATTTATGGTTGCATTGCTACTTCTAATCATTTGCATGTTAGTTCTTGGTGAATTTGGTGGTTGCATGTTGCTTCTAATCAGCTGCATGTCAAAATTTATGGTCGCATGCAACTAAGTGAAAGAGAAAAAAAGATATTTGTAGTGAGAAAAGAATAAAGAAATTTTGATCAAACCTCCAATTGAAAGTAAAAGTACAAAATCCAAGGAAAGGAAAATTATGGCTGATCTAGATGAGATGTCAAAGAAATTCTTCCTAGACATCCAAAATACTCAGAAGCAAATAGTGGATAGTTTGGCAGAAACTAGAGAGGCTTTGCGAATATTGACAGAAAAACTACAAGGAGTTGCATCTATTAATGAGAAAGGGAGCACTTTAGAGGAGCCAAGAAATTTGAAATCCACACCATCTAAATCAACCAAAACTATTTTCTTATCTATAGATGAGCCACTAGTACCAAATCTAGCCATTAATCTCATGGAAGAGGTTACAGGTAACTTAATTGCATTAAGAGATACTTACAATGACTTAGATGATGACTTTCGTAGTTCGGTTCCTTTTAGAGAATATGTGGATATGATGAACACTTTGATGCCCAAGAAAGAGAATAGGAGGGAGCATGACATAAGTGGAAGAGAGATCAAAAATAAAATAAGCAAGTTTACAGCACCTACTTTTGATGGAACAAATAAAATTTCAGCTAGAGCATGGCTACAAAAATTATAGACTTTCTTCACACTTAACCCCATGAAGGAGAGTGATGCTGTTCAATTTTCAAGTCTACACTTGGAAGATGTAGCCTATGATTGGTGGTATCATAGAATGACTACTCAAGGTTATGATCAAGTAACTACATTTGATGATTTTAGTCAAAGAGTGATAGATCGATTTGACCTCAAGGATGATGAAGAGTAATTTAAAGAATTGTCAAAGTTGAAGCAAACCAAATCAGTTAATGAGTATATAAAAGAGTTTCAAAAAGTGGCTATTATGGTACCTGATATGAGTGAAAAGAGGATTGTTTATCTTTTTCTTGATGGTTTAGAAGATTTTGTTAAGGGTTTGGTTAAGGCTTTCTCACCCTCAACCTTACAGGAAGCTATCAAAAGAAGCTTGCAACTTGAAACTTGCATGCCTATGAAATCAGTCACTAATCAAAAACTCCCAAATCTTTGGCAACATAAGGGAAATTTTCAAAAAAAGACTTTCCCAACACTACCACCAAAAGATGTGATAAATGTGGCAAAAAATAAGGTAGATGAAGAGACTAGGAGTGAATTACGAAGGAAAAAGCTTTGTTTTACTTGTAGAGAACCATGGGTTCCAAGACATAGATGTTTGGGGAAAGGTCAAGTGCACTATATTGAAGTTGCTTCAAAATCTAATTTAGATGAGCATGAGGAATTTCATGACACTAAGGAGGAGGTAGAAGAAGAGAAAGAAAAAGAAATCAGTAAGGATGGCACTTTAGCAACATTATCAGGAGTCCCAAGATACCATCCCTTTCGAATTCGAGGGGTACTAGCAGGGAAAAGGTTGATAGTTCTTCTTGATAGTGGGGCAACTCACAATTTTATTGATGAGGGATTTGTCATGAAAAGAGGGCTTAAAGTAGAAGATTTTGAGGGATTCAATGTTACTGTAGTTGATGGATTCACTATGCCTTGCACACAGGTGGTGAAATAACTCAAGATGACCTTAGGAGATTATGAGTTATGTGATGACTTTTATGTGATTGGTATTGGGGAGACAGATCTTGTATTGGGTGTTCAATGGTTGCTCTCTATTGGAGGCTATTACATGAACCATCAAACTATGGAGTTTAAATTTCATTCCAATGGGAAAGAAGTCATATTGAGAGGTTTATCAAATGGAGCACCTAAGGCAGTCTCTGCAAAGAGGATGGAGAGGACTTTTCATAGAGGACAAGTAGCATGGGCAGTAGGAGTCATAATCCATCCAACAAGCTCTCCAAAGAATCAAGGTAATTTCCATTTTGAAATTCAAAATATTCTTGATGAGCATGTTATAGAGTTAGAACAGGGTGCCAAACTAGTTATAACAACCCCATACCACCATCCAAGAGGTTATAAGGAAGAAATTGAAAAAACTATTAAAGAACTCCTAGACATGGGATTCATAAGGCCTAGCTCTAGTCCATTTGCATCATCTGTGATACTTGTCAAGAAAAAGGATAGTACAATGAGAATGTGTATAGACTACAGGGCTCTAAACAAGAAGACCATAAAAAATAGGTATCCCATACCATGCATAGATGAACTCATTAATGAGTTACATGGTGCTGTATACTTCTCAAAAATTGACTTAAGATCAGGGTACCATCAAATCTGAATGAGGAGTGAAGATGTGGAAAAGACTACTTTCAGATGTCACTATAGGTACTTTGAATTTTTTGTTATGCCATTTGGCCTCACTAATGCACCTACAACATTCCAATCTTGTATGAATAAGGTATTCAGCCAGCATCTTTGAAAATTTGTTTTGATATTTTTTGATGATATCTTGATTTACAGTAAAACATGGGAAGAGCATCTAAAGCACATAGACACTGTTTTGGGAATCTTGGAGCAGCAATCCTTCTATGCTAAGCTATCTAAATGTGAGTTTGGTTTGATAGAGATCCTATATTTGGGACATATTATAAGTTCTAAAGGAGTATAGGTTGATCAACAAAAAATCTAGGCAATTTTGGATTGGTCTCCACCCACTAATCTTACACAGTTGAGAGGCTTCTTCAGGTTGTGTAGCTACTATACGAGATTTTCCAAGGGATTTTCTCAGCTTGCTACCTCCTTGACTGATTTGATAAAGAAAGGAGCTTTTGTTTGGATAGAAGAGGCACAAATTTTTTTTGATAAGCTTAAGGAGGTAATGAGTTCATGCCCTGTGCTTGCAATTCCATATTTCTCTTTACCTTTTGTTGTTGAATGTGATACTTCTAGAGAAGGTATAGGGGCTGTCATAACTCAAAGGGGACATCCAATAGCATTTGAGAGTAGAAAATTAAATCAATCAAAGAAAGGTTACTCCATCTATGATAAGGAAATGTTGGCAATCATGCATGCATTTCATAAGTTTAGACAATATTTGGTATGTGGGAGATTCATTGTAAAGACAAACCATAATATCCTTAGGTTATTCTTGAACCAAAGGGATTTGAGTGATCATCAAAAAATATGGGTAAGAAAATTGCAAGCTTATGATTTTGATATTGAATACATGAAAGGAAAGAATAATGTGGTTGTTGATGCTCTCTCAAGAAAGCCCACTTTGTGTTCCTTAACATCTATCTCTACTGATTGGAAAGTTTCCATAATTTTAGAGTATGCTAAAGATTCCTTTGCCACCAAGATTTTGGATAATTTAGTGGATGATAATAGGTACAAGGTTGTTGATGAATTGATTTATTACAAGAACAGGATCTTCTTAGTGCCAGGATCAAAAAATAAGGAGAGGATATTAAGGGCCTTTCATGACACACCTTTGTCTAGTCATCAGGGATACTTCAAGACATACAAGAAAATTCAAGAGGGGTTTTCATGGAAGGGTATGAAGGAGGATGTCCTTAAACACATTAAGGAATGTATGGTATGCCAACAAAGTAAGAGTGAGCAAAATTTTCCTGCAGGGTTGTTGCAGCCACTTCCTATTTTTGAACAAAAATGAGAAATTATTTCCATGGACTTCATCACTGGGTTGCCCAAGGTTCAAGGTAAGGATTGCATATATGTGGTGGTAGATAGACTAACTAAGTATGCACATTTCTTTCCTATCACATCTGATTTCAAGGCATCACAAGTGGCCGAATTGTTCTTCAAGGAAATTTTTAGATTACATGGCTTGCCTAGAAACATTGTTAGTGATTAGGACAGTAGATTCCTCAGCTCTTTTTGGAAGGAGCTCTTTCATTTGGTACGAACTAAACTCACTCCTAGTACTAGCTATCACCCTTAAATAGATGGACAAATAGAGATAGTTAATAAATGGATAGAGGGATATTTGAGGAACTATGTTTCAAATCAACAACATGCTTGGGTGAAATGGTTACACCTAGGGGAGTATTGTTACAATACATCTCATCACATGTCTATTGGTATGCCTCCTTTTCATGCTCTTTATGGTTATGATGCCCTTTCCTTTATTGATCTAATACTTTCTGATAGTAGAGTACCTATAGCAAATGATTTTGTCAAGCAAAGCCAAGACATAATAAGGTCCCTCAAGGATAATCTACAACATGCACAGAACCAACAAAAGTTATATGCTGATAGGAAAAGGATTGAAAGATATTTTGAGGTGGGATATTTGGCATTTGTTAGGTTGCAGCCATATAAGAAAAGCACCTTGAAGATAAGTGGGGCAAAGAAACTCAAGCCAAGGTTCTATGGGCCTTATAAGATCATCAAGAAGGTAGGAGAGGTAGCTTATGAATTTGAGCTCCCACCAAACAACAAAATACATAATATTTTCCATGTATCTTTCCTAAAGAAGGTTCTAGGCCAAAAAACCATAGTATCTACAAAATTACCATCTCTTGATAATGAAGGGAAATTATTTTTGACACCAAAAGAGATTTTGGATACAAGAGAGAAAAGATTGAGAAACAAGAGTGTCATAGAGCATTTGGTCAAATGGAAAGGATTACCACTAGAGGATGCAACTTGGGAAGGATCACATATTCTTGAGAATTGCAACCTTCATTGCTTGAGGACAAGCAATATTTTGGGAGGGGAGGACTTGTCATGTCCCCTTTTCAAATAATTAAAAATAATAAACTTTGCTAAGGCAGGCAGGCTCCAAAAAGGTGATGTTTTGGAAAAAGGGGCTAATCTTTGGAAACCAATCAACTAATAAATAAAAATTATTATTAAATTATATTTTATTAACCCCTCTTGGACGTGAGTTAGGGTTATGGACTCTTTTAAGGGGTTTGGAGGCATTTTGGGCTCATTCAAGAACTTGATTTTTATTCATTTCTTTGTTGTTCTTCAGAGGCTGCCAAACCTGTGGAGAAGGAGACCCACGAATGGGAGTTTACAGGTTTCCAAGAAGGCTAAGGATAGTATTTTGAAGCTATTCCATGTGCATGCTCATGCAGAGTTTGCCTTTGTGCTGAATAGTGCAGATTTGTGGGTTTTTGGGTGTGTTTTTTGTAAGAGTTTGGTGTTTCAGGTTGAGTATTTCATATCAGTTTGGGTTGCTGCTTTATTTTAGACTTTAAGATGTTAAAATAAAGCTGAATATATGTATTGGGACATGGTTAAACTTCTGAGATATATTATTAGTGTTTTGTGGTGTTTTCGGGCATTTTTGTGCTAATTTCAGGAGCCCGATGAGCATGGTTTTTGTCCTACATTTGGGAGTTGTTGTGTAAATGCTATATAGATATGGAAATTTCATTTTTTAGAATTTTATGCTGCTGAAATTTCTGTAAAAATATCCATTTTCAGATTTATTAATGATATGTGAAGTTGTGAAGTTTTTTGGCACTATTTCGGACATACCCGATTTGGGGTCTATTGACAAATTGGTAGATCTTTGTAATATCGGTTGTTTGATTTTGAAAATCTGATTAGAGGCTTGAAATATCAAAAAAAATTAGAAAAGGGACATTTCAAATTGAAAACTCATGATGATACCCTGAAGCCTATTGTTAATAAATAGGGAAGAAGGAAAAAGGAAATTACCCTTCTATTTTATTCAGTTATAAAGTCTTCCAATGACCATGTTGAAAAATTGTATGATATTGCTAATGACCTATCAGATTTTGATAACAAGAGAGTTGCTCTACAACTAATTTTTTTTTCTTATTTGAATAAGTACAAGAATCAAAATTTTGATCTATTTCCTTGTGCCTTGGATAGAAAGAAGAAATTGAAAAATAAGGAAGAGTGGAGTAAAGAATTGGATGACCTTTTTTGCACAAGGATAAATAAAGTTATTAATGAAAAGGGGCATGCTTGGTGGGCCACCATGATAGAGGAATTGGTTAAAGTCCAATTATTTTTTGATTCTTTGAAGCAAGAATTTGTTGGTTTCAAAAAGGGGCTAGTTATATTTTAAAAAAGAAAAATGATATCCTACAATTCAGCTAGCCAGATGATATACAATTTGACACTTGGATGGCAGATCTTCTATTGGACAATCAGTTAGAGGAGGATAGTTCAGATGATGATGAGAAAATAGAAGGTGAGGTGCAGGTTATTGACCTCTGCACTAGAACTGAAAAAAGAAGAAGGGGAAAAGGTAATAATGCCTACTCAGGGTGAAAGTAGTGAGAACCCACAGGAGAAAACTAATTTGGAGGTATCACAAGATCATCGTTCTTTGGCCAGCTTGGTACCCATGTATTTTGAGGAGCCAAAATAATGAGAGATGAATCAGAAGTTGATAATTCACAACAAAAACTGGAACAGGCCTGCCTAAAGGAATATTTGATATGCCTGGCATTCTGTTGTGATTTTTTTTGTCTTTTGTATGATGCTTTGTTCCTTAGACACTCGTCAGATCACAATTCCCCTTTGCTTGTTGCAACTCATGCTATATAAATGAGTTTTCAAGGCATTGTGATGGTCTGAGACTTGTGCAATTTTTTGTTTCTTTCAAGATGAGTACATATTCAGTCGGTCCAATAGTATGCAGAGGTTTTGAGTTTGCTTCCATTGTAATTTTCAATAAGCAAATTGAAATGATAGAAATGGCAATCTATTCTGGGCATTCAATTGGTTTTCTATTGGTTATTGTATTAGTCATATGAAAAGGATAATACAAAGGGGTATTTACACTATATCTGTGGATCATCAATTTCTGTCTCCAGCTTATGGGTTTTTTTACTTTGAAGTCATTTAAATAAGGTTTATTTGGTTGAATGTAGTCTAGATGGGTTGTATGCTGGTTATATTGTTTCTTTTAATTCAAGCAATTATATAAATGCTTCAGTAAATCAGTAGGGTTTATGAGCTCATAAAAGGGATATTGCATAAGAATGGAGATGGGTGATAAATCCAAATGCTCAAAAAATCCCTTCTAAATAACCAAACAATAGTAAACAACCACTAATGTCTAACTATCTGACTGTTACCAATTAGTTATAAAATAAAATTTGTTGTCTAAGTTGACACAAAGTGTCAACTTCGACAACTTACAATCATATATGCCTTTAATATATTTCACTAACTTTTTCAAAGGTTTTATAACTTCACTAACCCTTCCAAAGACACCTAAAACCCTTACGAGATGTACTAGGCCTAAAGACACCTAAAACCCTTACAAGCTTTTCTTTGTATTTTTTCTACATTTGATACTTTTCTTATAGGTGGACATGTCTATCAAAAACATCCAACATGTCCATCCTTAGACTTCATGGAAAAAACCCTACAAACAACACAAAAAAAATAAGGACATGAACCATCCAAACATCTCTAATAGCTTGTGGATATCCCAAAGATGCATAAGTGCATGACTTGTGAAAACCAAAAAGATAAGACTAACTTGTATAACAAGCGAATAACCAAAATGATTTTATGTTTGTGTTATGTTTGACAATGACAATGATATTTGGATTAAAGTATGAGGAAATTTGTATCAACCAATTCATTAAATATCATTTGAATAAAAGAAGATTTTAAGAGATTCAAGAGCATAATTATAAGCCAAATTTGTGGAAGACCTAAATCAGACCTAAGTGAACAGACATGTGAAGGCTTATTTTGAATATGATGAGCAGATCTAAGGTAGAATTTTTATGAAGGTATATTCCAAGTTTAGAACATTTATTCAAAACCACTATTTCAAATCTTGGTGGATTATTCATTAGTACAAGGCAGATTTGTTGAAAACCTCAAAGGAGATCTAAGGAAAATCTACCTACATTATAAACAATTTTCATTTTAAAGGTCAATTCCTTCTGCATTGTAGGATTTGAGGTTGGTGTCTCTTGCTAATTGAGTCTACACATTTGTTTGAAGTTATATACATACATACATATGTGTGTGTGTGTACATACACACACAATTCACCTACAAGGATTTCCATGCTAAATAGTATATGCATCTTGTCTTCTTTTGTTAGACATCAACTATGTGAATGCTTTCTACATTGCTTTCAGTTGACTAAATATATATAATAAAATATGCAGGTTTCTATGCCAAACTAACTCCAATGTGGACAAATATCTAATAATTGGGATTTAAACTATATGTTCAAGGAACCAAAAGATGACTACAATGAGACTATTACAAGCGAAAAAACTTCAGTCTCGTTAAAGAGAATTGGGATGTGTGTTTGAAGACTTAACAAATTTGAGATTCACTTGGTTTCAAGAATACTATAATATTCTGTACTTAACAAGGCCAATGATATGAAGGTGGAAGCTCATCTGGCCTCAGTCCCTTCCCCCTAACATCAATCTAAAGTACCCATTATCATCTAATTACATACTTCATTCATTCATTCATCCATTTATGAACTATAACATTCAATCAATACAATCACATAACATTCATTAATATGATATAAAAATCATTAATACACAATACTAATCAAAAATTCATTAACAAAAAACAATATTCATTAACATAAAATAAAAATCTATATTAATACGCATCATTCATACATAATTACTTAAAACAAAGTTCTTTCATTATCCAACAAGGTTTATCAAAGAAGATTTTTAAAACATCATTTCTTTTTTTTTGTTTTTCTGAGCTCTCTTAAGAAAAACACTCATAGGGACATCCATATCTACTTCATTCTCCTCCTCTTCTAGAATGTGTAATGTCAAATTATGATGGCTCCTTCTCTTTGGAGGAGCAGGTGGTTGCTGCACTAAAGGGGGCTCTATTGCAAGAACAAGTGAATGCGATAAATTGGCATACTCTTTTTCTTTTTCTAACTGTTACAACTTTGTAATTAAGTACAAGTACAACATAAAATGCATTTTTCTTACCTGACAATGCCACATCATGTACATTAACATTTTGATCTACCATCGCGTCAACATGTTGAACACTTGGAACATGGTCCAGTCCTTCAGCATGATGTTCAACATGCTCTGAAATATTCAAAAAAAGGATACACGTCAAATTCTAATTGAAGATGTTAAATTGTATTCATAATTGCATAATTAATTTCCAATAGAAAATTAATACCTCCACCACTATAATGCACATCATGGCCTTCATTAGGAGCAGGTTCTGTGATAGGATATGAAGGCTGTAGTAAAATGTTATGCACATTGTTATGTAGTCAATTTACATTTAAAACTAATACCAAAAAAGAATCTTCTCAACTATTTAATTTCATTTACTTTTCATCTAACCAATTTACCTGTGAGATATCATTTGGTGCACTGGATTCTTGGGAAAGGTTTACAGATTCTTCATGTAGGCGTGCAACCACAACTTTATAGCCTTCCTTCAAGGCAATTTTTTTATCTTCATCTATGTCCTCCACATTGAAATTTGTGCCCTATGGTTTTTGCATGATAACGTTAGTTTTCCATGTATGGTTTCATTAAAAAAAATTGTTTGCAACATTATATTAAAAAAAAAAAAATTCATTGCTCTACTTACAAGTCGAGACTACAGATTCATATAGCCACCAGAGCCAAGTTTGTGTTGGCCAACCTTTTCTATTCTCGCTTTTGTAGCCACGGATGTGTCCTGCAATCTATGAACAATTTCAAACATCTTAGATTATATATTTACAAATATCAATAATTAGTGCATGATTACAATGTACTTAATACAATAATGACATACCTCTTTTTGCCCTGTGCTACTTCATTATCTCTATCTTCACATAGCCTTTTCTCCTTTGCATCTTCTATTATTTCATTCCACTCCATTGGTGGAATCATAAGAGGATGCTCATACTTTGGGTTATCCTTGTGACCCCTTCTATATTGATCCCTCACAGTCTTTATATGCTTTGTTGCTCTTTTTAGAAGTAGGCCAGTGTCAAAAATGTTTTTCCCAAATTTCTCCTCAATGGATGCAATCAGCTGATTTTTTAATTCCCTAGCTTGTAAATTCCACCTTTTTAAAAACAAATAGATTGTTAGATAAATAACTTTAATATATTACAATAAATAGAAGAAAATAAAAATTATGTAGCAATGATATGAAACTACATACCTTTTACATATGGTGGGTCCAAACAGTCTCAATGTCATATGAAAAAGATGTTCAAAGAAAGCATTATGACCTACAAAAACATAAAGGATTTATCAATCTAAAATGAGTAATGTAAAAGTAAACTAAATTTACACTTTAAAAAATATCAATTTTAAAGCAACAATGTCCCTTCATATGAACCAGTACTAATCACATGAACTGCTCCAAGAAATGGATCAGCTTCAGTAGTACTGCTCTCTGTTGCTCTATCAACTGAAACATCATAACAATTAAATGATAATTTTAGTATTGCTCTCTGTTGTTCTACCTCCCTGCCTATGTCCATGTCTCTCTATGTGTGGCTATATATATATATGTATGTATGTATGTATGTATGCATGGTGTGTGTATGCATGTGTTTGTGTGTATGCAAGCTTTTGTAGACATCATTTAAGCACTAACGTGCTACTTCATTGTTCATCAACTTGTAGAAAGACATTACAAAATATAGCAAAACAAGGTTTTACCAATTCTACTAGGCATAGATGATGATGTTTGCATGGTCCTTGTTGCCGACAATGCAACAGACAATAGTGGACCGACAATCAAAGGAGGAGTCTGCACTTCATCATGAGCTAAAGAATAGAATATTGTTAGTAAAGACATTTGCAATGATTAAAGATCAAATGGGATACTAGTGAGAAACGTCGACAAAAAAAAGGTAAGTGTTATAATGTTGATCAAAATAAACAAAGTGTTACTTACATGAAGGTACTATGAAACAACCCTGACCATGTTTAACATGTGATGTCGCAACTGGCACATATGTCTATACAAGAACACATAAAATCAGAGATCATGATCCATAAGATACTATAAAATATTAATATCTATTAAACTTCTATTACTGCTTTAGTCGAATTACTGCTTACTTTCAAAGATTGGATTCTATGGTCCAATTCTATTCTCAGTGCCTCTTTCTCCTCACTTTTGTAACCCTTGATGATAATTTGAACAAGATCATTAGTGTATCTTTGTGTAATTTGTTGGGTGGTGAATACATGGTCAGTACTAAGGCCAATGTCATGTAGATATGACGCTTGTATTTCAGATTGCATTTGATCAGCGATCATTGTAGCTTTTTCCTATCATTTGTGACATCAAATATTTGTATACTTTCATCAAAATAACTCCAAAGCCATAAAGAAAAGAACATAATAATAGGACATTTGTTTCTATATTAACATTAAAATTTACAATAATTAATGTTTACCTCTACTAAAGGTGTCTAACATGGTGCATCCATATCGCCCTACGAAAAAAAGTAGTAAGTCTTAGAAATCAGCAGCGAAATTAAGTTAATAGACTTACCAAAAAAAATATTAATAATAAAGTAGATTGTATATGTAAATCATTTGTCTTAAGTTAAAAATTCAGCATAACTAATGTTTGTATCTAAAAAAATATTTGGCATGTTCTACTTAATGTTTATATGTGCACATATGGTTTGGAAAGAAATATTTGGTCATACAAGACCCCATCATAGTTGACATTGATCGTACCTAAAGATTTCATTGATCATCATGATCATCATCCATGTCATCATCATCATCATCACCATCATTGTACTCATCACTTTGATCATTGTCATCACCACCACCATCTTCATCACCATCATCATCCTCTTGATCACTATCATCATCTTGACCATCATCCCCATGACCATCACCATCTTCATCACCATGATCATGATCGTCATCAGCATCATCATCATCATTATCACCATTATCGTTAGCATGACCAAAATTATCACCATCTTCTTTTTCTTCATCACTGGGAAACTATCGTTCCTAATAATCATTTACTTCCTCTTGTGCTTCTTCAATATCTTCTTATTCGATCACATTATACTTTATCGGCCTTCCTCTTGGGTCATGTCTAATGACAAATGACCAACATAGTTTGTTTGGAACACCAAAGTAAAACACTTGCTTGCATTGACTTGAAAGAACATAATCTCTAACTAGCTCAAATGACCTTGTATTAATCATAGTAAATCCATTGTCATGTTCAATAACAGTCCTATCAGGATCATTTCAATTCAGTCATAACCTAAACCATTTGATGACAAATAGAACTATTTTGAATGAATTAAAGTTGCACTCAAGTATATCATCCAAAATGCCATAGTATCAATTTTTAGATTGTTGAGGATGTATGTCAGTTCTAGATGAAATATTGGTGAACGCGAAGACAACACTTATCCCGAAATCACACATTTTCTTCATTTCATCTAACTTTTTTGTGTGGAATTTATAGCCATGGTAGTACATAGCTTTGTGCTGTTTGACTTGCAATTATTCCAATATGTCAAGAATCTTCTCATTGATTTGTGAGTTGATATTAAACTTATGTCTCATGATTAGTAATCTTATGCATACCTTTGTATCTCTTAAGCCATATATTAGATCAAGTACCATTGGCATAACATTGAGATGTCCATTACAATGAGCTTCTTTAACCAATGATGCAACACCATCCCATGTTAATGAGCAACCATTTTCTTGAGACTGTTCAATCCACACTATCATCCAATCAAGATTGTTTGCAATATACAAGTGTAGTGCATCCCACTCATGACCAACTATAAAGAAGACAATTACACTAGTTAGAAACAAATTATATATATTGATGATGGATACGAATTGTTAAATTACAAAAAAAAACTTATAATTACCTCTCACCCTCCTCAATCTACCTTTCCCTGTTAGGTACTCCCCTTTGAATTTGTCACTACAGTTGGGATCCCAAATGCGATCTAGATGGATACCTGCTGCAAACTTTGGAAGATATTCACTACTATACACCACGGTCTAGTATATCATATATCCCTCTATCATAGAACCCTCATGATGTGCTCTTTGTCAAACCAAACCCTTCATAAATTTCAAATGCCTCTCAAACATCCACATTGATCTAGCTTGTATAGGTCCACACAATTCAATCTCTTCAACTTGATGTATGAGGTAGTGTTCTTGAGCATTGAAAAATATTGGAGGTAAAAACTTTTTCATTTCACACATAAGCTGTGGAATTTTTCTCATCCAATATTTTATATCTTTTTTATCAATTTCTTTAGATGATAACCACCTAAATGAGATTCAACATGCAAAAACACAGAGGAGATTTCAAATAAAATTATACAATAGATTTTAGATAAAAAGCTACAAATCTAAGAAAAACCACTCTTCTAACCTCATGTATTTTCCAAGATCATATATAACTTGTTTAATACTATTGTCAAACTGTTGTGGAAGGGATAGAGGTAGGAAGAACTACAATCATTAAAAAATGAACATTTCAATATATTATTAAATAATGCAACTGGTACTACATTCAATCTTAAAAATATACTATAAATAAAAAATATGACTTACCTTGAGGAAGGTATGCCAATCATGTGTCTTCAACCCTGGCCCAAAATCACCTTTCTTTGATAGAAGAGTGCTTATATTTGCAGCAAATCCTATTGGAATTTTTTTTTTTTTAATGACTTCTTTTAATGCATCACTTTGTTACTCCATTAATAACCAAGGAAGGGCACTTGTATTTATGCAATCTCCATTCCTATTTGATTTAATGAAAACTTTTAGTGCATGATTAGATTCATGAATGTCAGTACAAATTTTAGCAATTTGTTCTCTATCACACCTTCCATCTAACATTTTCCATAGTGTCTCTGTTACATTCTCTCCAATATGCATAGTATTAAACAAATGCATGATTGGGAGATCCTTGTAGTATGGTAACCTACTAAATTGAGTAGGATAACTTTTTACTCCTCTAGGAAGTTGGTCATTGATTCCTTGATGACCTTCACAAGCACCAGTTACAACATTAGTAAATATAAGACAATATCAAAATACAAATTGTAAACTTCGAACGACAAATTGGACATTACCTCGATGATTTAGTCGATCGTATTCCAGTTTCCATAAATGAGGTGTCATTCTTTGTGGCCTTGATGATGTCTTTTCTTTCCCATTGAAAAGATTTTTTCGGCAATTCAACACCTATGATTATTGTGGAGAAAGTGTCTAAACTCATCAAACACCTGCTTTCCTAAACTTCTCGAATGACGACATTTCATCTTTGGACCACAAACTGGACATGCAAATTTTCCCTTTGTCTAAAGACTTAAAAGATCATGTATAATTGGATCATGTACAATTATCATGCACAACTTAAGCATTTGATAGTAATGTGTAAGAACTATAACAGACCAAAAATGTTTGATCTTAACAATATAACATACCATAAAAATGAGTTAGCCCAGGGGCATCATGTATTGTCCATACAAGCATTACATGGAATTGAAATTGTCGATGTCCTATCAGTCTAGAGATGTCATACATAGTGATGTCATTCCATAACTTCAACAACTTGTCAATTAGGGGCTCAATATACATGTTCATATCTTTAACTTGGTATTTACCTAGCAATTTAATGAACATAAACATTACGTAATTATTATAACCATTTTCATGCACTATTTATAAATTAATTTAGATAACTATAAAAAAAATATATACCTAGCACAATCATTGACAACATTATGTGCTCTCTCTTTATGGACATCCAAGGAGGAATGTTATTGTTAATAACAAAAATAGGCCATACTGAGTAAACAGATCTCATATCTCCATATGGATTGACACCATCTACTGCCAATGGAAGTTTTAGATTACGAGGTTCTTCTTTAAAGTGTGACCATGTTTCTTCTATCTCTTTAAATGCAGAACCATTGGTAGGCATTTGAATAATGTCATCCTGACTTCTATTGTGTGCATGATAATCCATAAATTATGCTAAGCTAGCGCACCTAAATAACCATTCCAGATGTGGAATAATGGGAATGTACCGAAGAACCTTGTGAGGCACTTTTTTTGTTATTTGATTTGAGTGATATCTACTAACATGACAATCAGGACATTCTATTGCAAATTCATGTTGTTTATGATATAAAATATGATCATTGGGACATGCATATATTTTCTAATACTTCATTCCAATCTGATCCATAATGTTAGAGAATTCTTGGTACAAACGAGGCAAAATGTTTGATGGTGGTAACAAAAACTCACTAATCAACCTGCAACAACAAATATGCATTGTTAATATAATGAATAGTAATTGTATGCTAACATTGAAGATGACAAAAATGACATGCCTTAGCATATGTGACATTGCTACATTGGATATGCTATTCATAACCTATAAGTTCACCAACAATACTATAGCCAACAGTAGAGTTGTTTGGGAGCTTGGGTATAAGGGCTCATGTGCCTTCTCAAGTAAAGGTATATCAAGACCATCTTCATCATTATTATTAGATTTTCTAGAACCATCATTGTGAGCCTCTTCATCACTTTCCCCAATACCATCTTCTTCAATCATGTCCTCTAGCACATTATCATCTTCTTCCATGGAGTGTTATCCTCAGCTTGGATATTCACACCTCCATGTTCCTCCAGTAGGAAATCCACATTCAATAATGGACAAAAATTGTGGCCCCCTTCAACATGACCATATTGCCTACAATGACTCTGGGTTGTTGTGATTAGAATTCTTTGATTCTTTAAACCCTTACACTGTTTTCAAGGACAATAACATTTATCAGGTTTTCTTCATAATTGAGCCCACAATGCAGCCATTGTCTCATTATTTTCTTCTAGATTCATATTGTCAAGCATGGTCTTTCTTCATAGGAAAATATACCTACAAATAAATTGGACATGTTGTGATTAATGTTTATATCTGCACATATGGTTTTTGTTAATTAATATTTTCAAATGTATCTAAAATGATTACAAACATATCAAAAAGGACCTTCACAGGGTCTTATTACATCAACTATTCTAACATGATGATGTTGGTTATCTTGAGACCTTAATGTCTTCTCATGCCTTCAACCTTGACATTGATGCTCCTGCATCATTCTCTCAAGGATTAAGGAAAGTTGGATCATCATGGAATTGAGTAGGCAGACCTTTTAGGAAGTTGCAATACTTCAACCTTGTAAGTGTCACATCAATGCAATGGGTACTAAAAAAAAAATTTAAGTTGATGAGAAATGGTTGTTATGAATTCAAATTGTAAGCATCACCTCAATGCATTAGGTATTAAAAAAACAATTCAAGCTTATGAGTATGGGTTTTTATGAACCACAACTCATGAAATATGCATTAAGTCCATACTTGCTGTTTATAATGAGTATGGGTTTTTTTTCTAAGAACATACTTGTTGTTTACAATTAGTAAGTTTCTATATCCTCTAACAAATTTGAAGCAATGAGCCAAAGTCACACAGTTGAAGATGATCATTGTCCCCTCAAAGGGCCATTGTTTGATAAATTGTTGCATTGAAATATGATCTAGAAAGGGCCTTTCCACATAGTATGTTGGCACTATTTGGCAATCATTGATCATGTGGTTATTGCAAAGAGGCTAAGGACCAAACATGGAATCATGGAGATAGTGCACTGATGTACAAGGAAAATTTGTTGCTCTTTAGCTACTAATCTTGCTTTGTGCTTATCAATTAAAACATTATTTTTAAACTTGACCTTAATACTTTTTATAATCAATGGAGTTCTTTCCAATGTATATCTCTCGACTCAACAAATTTTTTCATTTTTATTTCCTTCTTACTTCATCATAAATACTTGGTTCATAAGCACTTATGGTGTTCTTCTTGCTAAGATTATGAAGTGGACAATGACTTTCAATCTAGATAATCAAATGTTTGGCTCAACTTTTTTGGGTAAGTGTGATGATATGTAGTGCACTATAAATTTTATCTTTAATGAAAGGATTAGCACCTCTAATTTTCAAATGGTGATCAACTAGAACTAGCTGACAATCTAATCTAAAAAATATATTTTATGCCAAATTCCAATCATAGTTAAAGACATTTAGCTGTTGAAAAATGGCAAGATTGTGTCTTATTTCAAACATGCAATAAAATGGGCAATAAATGTGGAAGAACGTTAAGTATTTATCCACCAAAACATGAGTAAAATTGTATAAAATAAATGTATTTTTAAAAATAATGTTAATTCCCTTCAAAATAAATATTTTGCATGCAACTTACTTGCTGAAGATATTTGAAGTTCAGCAACTCTTTAATCATAGGATCCACAATAGTTGGAAGCTTTGACCTGTCTGTTAGCTGTGGCTTGGCCTACAACAACAAAAAATTCTTAGTATATGCATCTCAACATTTAAAAAATACATCAAGCAATTCAGGTCAGTTACAATTTGTAAATTAGCTAGCATTTGTTTCTTCTTTAACATATTTGACAATCAAGTACAACTAATAGGAATACAAGAGAAAAACTTGGAATTCTACTAATGTCATCAATGTTAATCTTGGGTACTAGTACAAAGCTAGTAAGAAATTTGTAGTTGTACCAACCAAGATATTTACAAGACTTGATCACAAAAGGTTCATTTAGCACAAAACAACTTCAAAAATATTGTATATATACACTCTTTGAAACTATCAAAGGGAAAAATTATTTTAATGATGTTTTACGTAAGAATTGCTAGAGGAAATGATAAGCATGAAATATATTCAAGTTTTGACACTAAGGAATTGAAACATCTACACTTAGGAATTTCTTAGAGTATTTAAATTCACTCAAATTATGCCTTACAGCTTCTTTGAAAAATAATGATTTAGATATTCAGTGGTATCTTAAGTACTATATACTAGTGCTTGCACCAAGCATAGGTGCAAGAGTATAGTCGATAGTGGCATGCAATTGATCATTTTAGAAATGTGGCAGCTAGTAGAATTGTTTTATAGAAAAGCCCTATACTATTATTTGGTAGGAAGATAATTAGAACCAAAGTAAACATGGTGTGCACAACTAGCATCACTTGATTGTTTTCTATTTTGAGGTGTAGAATATTTGGTGGATCTTAATTTTTGTGGAAACTATTTTGAGCAAGGATATGCTAAAAATGAGTTCTTCTTCTACAACCATAAAAACATTATCAGATTCACCATCCAAACAATTGAGTTTCAACCAAATATCAATATGTAGTTTATGTACAGTTGGCCTAAATGGTTGTTGTTATAATTGAGAATAACACTGAGCTTGATTTGATGAATTTTTTTTATTGACTCATAAATTTTCTAATAATTCAATAGATTAACCCATTGATAAAAAAACATGGAAACTCATTAGCTATTATTGTGGAGTTAGATCTCAACATTGGCTCTAGTATTTCTTTAGTTGGCAATCGTGCATTGGTTACATCTGGATTATCACCAGCTATTTCAAATGATGGAAGTGATACTATGTATGAAGCTTCTAATATAGGAACTCCATGGTAAGCTAGAGATCATTCAATGGAGATTTGGTGATGAAAAATGGGATCTCTAAAGATTAATAGAGCTTGTTGAACTTAAGAGGGCTCGTCAAAGTGTTTGTTGAAGTGTCCTATGTGTTTTTTGACAAGTAGGATTGGTTATAAAGTGTAATGTCCTCATTTTAGCTTGCCATGGTTTATGTTTAGATTGACCTATTATTGGCCCTCGTAGGTTAAGGCTGATGGCTAGAGGGCCCCATCTGGCAAAACAAGAGGATCTTTCCCTTCTATAGTATAGAAGTGTTTACGATTGCTCCTCGTTTGTTTTAGTTAGGTACACTTACAATTTATAGTAAGTTATGTATCCAACATTTCTACATTTGGCAAGGCACCTGGACCAATCTCAACATAGTGACGACCCTTGGCACTACTAATTTTATCAAATATTCAAGGAATTACTAGTTATAGTAGGTTAGGAGTTAATAGAGAGAACCGTTAATATTTTTAGTAAGGCAGTTGGTTGTGCGATGGAAGCAATGGTTGACCAATTGGTTTAGATGAGACAAAGAGATGATGAGTAATCAATGAGATATTAAAATTATAGTAACAATAATAAAGCTATTTATAATGGTTATATTGTAAATTTATTACTTATCTTCATAAAGTATTATTGAGGAGCCATTATATTTAATGGAAAAGTATGCCTTTAATAATGACATAACTTAATCCAAACACAAAAAATAGTTATATAAGTGATTAAAGTGACATATTGGTGAAGCCTCATGAGTCAAACTTTATTGAGGAAATATAAAAGCCCTAGACATGAAATTGATTGATTTTTTGTTTATGAGTTTTGAATTTTATATTGGATGTTCCAGGGAAGAGTACAATGTGACCTAGGGTATTATATTGGATGTTCTAGGGAAGAGTGCAATGTTGAGTTACAAAACATTATATGACTACTCTGAGTCTTTATTGCATTCAAAGCATGAAATTTAGTACTGGCCCTAAGTTTTCATAGCAATCAAACCATGGATTTTGTATTGATTGATTCTAAGACTTTATATTATTCAAACCATGGATTCTAATGTTAATTCTAGGTTTTTATGGCATTCAAAACATGAACTATAGAAGAATTTATATGGTCTGAAGGGATGCCGCCCCACACTTCTCGTCACCACCCTTGTAGTCAAATGTCATTTTTGGACTCCTGGGATATTATTATTGGGTAAAGCTTAAACAATCTTGAATTTGTTTGTTTTCTTTTGCTATTTGGGGTTCTTTGGAAAGAGAGGAGATCTTGGTAGTGGAAAGCCCAAACTTTAGATTGTTGTTCCTTCTATGGCTTTTGGTGGAGCATTAATACATTTTGTTCATTCTATGAGAAGAAATACACATAAGAAATAAATTCATTGAAAAAACCTATGACAACTTATCATGACAAACAAAATAGAGATGATACCTTCTATTTGGAAAATAAGTAAATATCTCCAAGGAAATACCAAATTCAAACTCATGCTCAAGTTTCATGTGTCAACATTCCCCATCAACCTTAGTTGCAAGGCTAACTAACTTATCAAGAGTGTGTATCCCAAAAATGAAATTGGTATAAATGTTACAACCACCAAATTTGGAGGGCATGGAAATTCAGTCATCACTATCTTATGTAGTACACTTAATTTCATATGTTGGAATCATTTTGTGACTTGTACACATGACAGTCCAATAGTTTTTAATGTCATCTTCATCACAATTTTTCTTTGATAGTCTAATAGTTGCAGGTGGCATCTTTGTCACAATTTTTCCATGATAGTTTTGTTGGTCTAAATTTTTGCATAATCAAATTCCTTTGTCCAAGGTATAGAAGAATTCAGATTGTGATCCACCTATGGTGAATAGGGTTTCTAGCCAAGTCATATTTTGTAGGTCTTTGAAGCAAATTTTTTTCGAAACCCTAGGTCTTGTTTTCTTTTAAATTTTTTGGGTGTGAAACTAAAAGTATGTGAAGATTCCCATCCTTTTCAAACTTTTCGCACCTTGAGTCACATCTTTTCTTTTGTGTTTCTAACCACCTAATCCCTAAAAGATCTATAACAATCACTATGTCGCTATGAAAAGATACAAGTATTTTACCCTTAGTGACATAACGACCACCACTAAGTTGAAAAGAGGTACCGTCAAGTGGAAATACGGTGACCGGAGATTGTATTGTTTTAGAGATATTTCATCACATTTATAAAAAGCATGTCAAAACTTGAAAAGGAATTACAACATTGAGGTACAAAAGGCGTCAATAGAAATATTAGCTTTTTCGATTAGTCGCTTTGTCACTATCAGAGAAATTGGGCACTTCGTCATTAGCGACATGATGTCTTTACCAAAAATAATGGTCGGTAGTCACTTTTAAATTTTTCGATGATTGTAAGTTTTTTTAGGCTGTGTGGTGCACATGTTGTTTTATTATGTGTCAGATGCATTAACAAGGGTAGTTATGAATTCACTCACCTTTATCTTTTTGACCTTGAATTTTGATGAGTCACCAAAAATTGCTATGTCGCTATCAGAGAATTGGTGTCTCTCACTATTAGTGACATAGTGCCCAGACGAAAAGTAGTACTGTGGTAACTTTTTAGAGTAAGTGGGTCCCAGAAAGTACTCCATCAGATATCAATTATAAAGCTTTGGAATATGTTGGAATCTAATGGGCTACACGTATACGTTGGGAAAAGCAAAGACACTGAGATTCACTATGTCGCTATCAGGAACTTGTTCTTCTCGCCATTAGCGACATAGTGCCCGATTGAGAAATAAACAAATATGGGCCCCAAGAAGCAAGTAATATAGCCAAGATTTCATCACATCATCAATGATTGGACCCACGCCCTATTCACAAAATATATGAAAGACTCTGATCGTTAGATCTATCTCAGATTTATGATCGTTGCTATCTCGCTATAACGAGTTGCATGAAGGTTATGAATAGTGACATGGCAACAAGGGGGCCACCATATTTCTTTTGAGTAATGCATCAAATGTCATCCACATGATCAAATCAGGATCAATGATGGGTGCTATCTCGCTATGGCAAGGTGCTCACTCTTTATGTATAGCGAGATAACAATTAAGTGACACGTGTCCTTAGAGTTCTCTGGGTCCAGTTCAGAGGCACCAACAATGAAGGAAAGGTACACGTGGAAAATTTTCATTAGGTTAACTGCTAGCTTGTCAAGAGGAACATGAGTCATCTTTGCTTGCATCCCTGGATTGTAGGATTTTTCGTAAATCCATGATGTAAATATGAATATAGAAGGTGATGCCACCTTGTGCATTTATGAGAGATGAAATCTTTGCATGTGAAGAAAAATAGAGTATAAAACATAATATTATCTTAATTCCACCGTACTCGAACAAAGATTTAGAGCATTTCTAACTAGAAACAGTTGTTGAGAAGACCATGCTGGATTCGGTAAGATTGTGAAGCAGTTTGTTCGCAGAAAGATTGCAGTAACACTGAGAAGAACTAGAGAGAAATTCAAAGTAAGTACTTGCATTATAATCCTTCTACTATTTCAATTCCTTTGAGAGTTAATTAAAATGGCTCCAAAATAGAAAGCATTTTCTGGTCAAGAGAACTATTTGGATAGGAATGTCCACGATGATTTGCTTGAACTGCTCCCTTCTTCCACTGTTGAAACTATAGAAGTTAAGAGGCTAACTTCATTAAACCCTAGGCTAAAAATAGTAGATGGGTTGTATGACAAAGGAAAATGGGTTAGAGATGCAATAACTTCACAGACTGATCTTGTTTTATTCAAAAAATGGTTTTCAGAGAGGAACCTTTTTGCCCCACATGCCAACATCTGGAATTTTGGTCTAGGGAAATTGGTGGTTCCCAGTGTTTTCATAGATTATGATCTTTTGGAAGTTGTAGCTAAGAATTATGACCAAGCCCTTAGGGTAGTGAGGAGAATTGATGGTGAAATCTTGATTACAATCAGCACAGAGGAGATTAGGGAAGTTTTCAGTTTAGGGCCTATCACTGATTATCATGTGCCCATTGATTTGAAAGGGTTAGAAAATGAGTATATGTCTAAGAGAGATGCAGTTATTCAAAAGGAGCCTTTCAAAAGGGCATACTTCAATTCTAGGGCTATAGAAATATATAGGTCCTTGTGTAAAGTTTTTGGGAGAGATGAAGAAGAGTTCATGCCTGTGGATTTTATGTATATGATTACTTAGATTTCCTCTTTTGGTGTGGATATAATTTTTGATTTTTCTTCTTACTTAGTTGAGGAGATTCACATTGGACTAATTGGAATTGCTAAGGGTAAGGTGGAAAATTTTTTTGGCCATTATTCTCTATTAATGCACATGTTCTTATTCAAGGGAGTAACATATTTTAGTAAAGAAATGGAATTAGATAGAGAAGAGAGTGGGGAAGCATTACCAGTTTAATTGTGGAGTGCAAATATGACTTGGGATGAAGAGAATGCCAATTTTGTCAGGTTTGATAGGTATTTCGCTTCAAAGCTAAGATGCCTCCTATTAAGGGACAATCCCAGAATCCCCAAAGCATTAATGAATCTCATTAGGCCTATGGACAACCCAAGTGGTTTGAAAGTTTCACATAATTGGGAAGATGTCATTCCATATTCTATTTCTACTGTATTTAGAATATATGGTTTTAAAGGAAGCCCTCATGTACTACCCTACCAAGTGCCTTTGAAGGTAGGAGTTGCTGAGATATTGTGGCAGCTGGGAGGAGTGGAGGAAGTCCTATTGAAAAGAAAAGGGGTCATTTTTTCCTACTTGCACAATGGCTCATCATTTTGTAATCACAAAAGAAGCTTGGCTTTCTCTGCACAAGATTTTGAATCCTTATAAGATGGCCACTTCCCATCCTCATTTTTGTGATTCTAAAGAATTTTATCATTTGGCTCTGAGGCAGAGAATTAAGCTTGGTAAAATTGAACATGAATTTTATTTTCCTAAAGACTTAATAAGGAATGAGTACTCCTTGCAGGAGCAAGAGACTAGAAAAGAAAAGTGGAAAGTCTTTTCTAAAATTGTGGATATCATTCATTGTTTTGATCCAGATTATAGTACTTTGGATGATGCAGTTACAAATGTAGATAAGATGAGAAAACTTATGAATAATTTTCCTGAAATAATAGAGGCAATAAATGAAAAGAAGCAATTCTTTATTAGGTTCAACCCAGATAAGGCCAAGGAAGTAATGGGAAGATTGGGTTTTACTCCCAATATAAGGGCAGGTCAATTAACTGTCCAAAAAAGGCCGGGATATACTATTGTTCAAACTAAAAAGAATACAATGGACAAAGGCAAACAAATAATTGAGTAAACTAGTAGGGTTTTGGAAGAGAGGCCTACTGAGCCCTCCCTTAAGGGGAGGAAAATAATAAGAGAGGAGGATTCCCATGTTGAGGAGTATTCACCTTCACAGACCCCTTTGAGAACTGGGGAGGAGCAGCTCACTATTGAGAAAATTGAACAAATTGGATCACAAGGGGGAGTTTTTGTCACTCAAGTAGAGATCGATGAAGGGAACCTCCTGTGCCAAGCCTCAAGCTGACTGTAGCTGATTTTAAGGGAAGGGAATTGGACCCTATTTTGGAACAAACTAGCCAAAAAATTTTGTCAGATGACAGTTTTGTAAGGTCTAGGGCTTTCCATCAATTTGCTTGGAGGGCAAACATCCACAATTTTGAGGAAAGATGTAAGAATATGAAAATAGAGCATCCAAAATGGATGAAGCCTCCATCCAAAACCAAATAAAGAAGCAAATGATGCAAGAATTTGAGAACATTACCCCTGAGGAGGGAAGGTAAAATGTAATAACTTCTAACATACTATTGTTGCCTAATTGGGATATTGCAGATGCATTGATTTTCAACTCTGTTTCTAATAGACTAGAGTTACAAGACCCAAATAAAAAGGAATTTGCATGGACTGCTTTTAGTGATGATCAAGCTACTCTTGTTATGTGGTCATTGATGCAGGAGCATCCAGAGGTATAAGGGCAATCCTGTGTCACCCAAAAAAATGTACTTAGACTTAGTTTCTATTTTATGTCTTTGCATTTTTGGATACCCATTTGGCTCAAATAAAGGTTCCAACTCTCATAGTTCAACTATCAATGCATTTAAAAATCCCGAAAAAATAGGAGCATGCAATTTGACCATCATTTTGGTGACCTAGAAGGTGTGACTTGGCCAGATGAATGTAATCGAGATTTAGAGCATTCCAGAAAAAGAATCAGGTCAAAAGGCCCCACGGTTTGAAAGTTATTGCAGTTTTTTGGGTTTTGGAGACCCCCTAAGAATGCTTCAAAGTCAGGTTTGGGGCATTAAGTGACCTCGAAAAGGGTCGAAAAGGTTCGTCAATCGGAGTTACGGTTCAAAAGTTATGCCTCCCGGAAGTTCGGCTACCATTTCTGGATTCTTCTAGAATTGCACCGACTTCTAACGCAGCTTCTGGAACCTTCTATTTTGTCGGTGGATGCCTACTAGCACTTTCTAGAATGTACTCCTAGTCCTTAACCCTCTGGGGTCTATTTAAGGAGATTTCTGGCATTGTAAAAGGCAGTTCGGATTGGATCTTGAGAGGAGGTGCTAAAAGGAGAAATATTCTCCAGATTTATGCTATTGTAAGCCCGCAGGGCATGTTTTGAGTTTATTTTCTCTGAACTATTTGTACCAGCTTATTTTCTCAATTAATATAATTTTCCCTTTCTATTGTGTCTATTCTGGTTATTGGGTTGTGTCCCCATCAAGTGGTATCAGAGCAGGTTTTCCTGAGTGTGTAGACAGAGCGCCGACTGTGAGGCAGTTTGCACCAGGACTGTGTGGTTGTGGGTTCGAGTTAGAAGATGCCTCCACAAAGAGAGTGTGGTGGAAGGGCCAGAGCTGTTGATCCTGAGGAGGTTAGAGCCCTCCAGAGACAGGTACAAGCATTGCAAGAGGAGCTTCGTAGAGGAGCAAATATTGCCGCAGATGACAATAGTGAGGATGACAATGAAGAGGAAGTAATGGAAGTTGATGGGGAAGTTCTGAATCCTGTAGAGGAAAGGCTTTTTAGGGCCATTTCTAGGTTTGGGAAAAGACCTACAATTGAAGTGGGTATATTTTCGAGAAATTTGAAACCAGATGAGTTGATCGATTGGATCAATGAACTGGACGAATACTTTGAATATGAGGATATAAGGGACCCAGATAGGGTTAAGTTTGCAAAGGCCAAACTAAAAGGCCATGCCAAAATCTGGTGGCAAGAGATTCAACTGGAAAGACTTAGAAGAGGAAAGGAGAAGATCACAAGATGGGATCGCATGGTGGACAAATTGAAGAAGCAGTTCATTCCTGTGGACTACGAGCTTGATCTGTTTAAGAAGATGCATGGGTTAAAGCAAGTAGGAAGATCAGTCCAAGAATATACAGAGGAGTTTTACCGACTCCTGATTAGAGCGGGGCATGCAGAAGCAAATAAGGAGAAGGTTTCTCGTTATATCAGTGGGTTACGACCTAGCATCCAGGAAGAACTAAGTCTGGTAAGAATGACCAGCATTGAAGAAGCATACCAGTTTGCCCTACGAGTTGAAGAGAAGCTGAGTAAAAGGTTTGAAGGAAGACAAAGAGGGCATGGTCAAGGAGGAAGGGGAAGTGGTAGATCATCTGGAGGCCACAATGAAACTCAAAAGAAAAATGAAGATGAGGGTACTAGCAGGAACCAGAGGAATGAGGGTTTCAACCGCTCCCGTGATCAAGACTTTGGAAATCAAAGAGGAAGAGGTAGAGGACGTGGGCAAGGAAGAGGAGGATTTCGTGGTACCTATTTCCATTGCAATGAAGAAGGTCATCATGCCTTTGAATGCCCTCAATGACAAGGAAGGATAGATAGGAGAGCTGAGGGCCAAGCTAGGGTTGCTCATGTGGATGAGGATGCACAATCATCACATTCAGAGGATGCAGAAAGAGGAGAGACCTTGGTAAATGAAAGAGTCCTACTAAGTGGTGAAAATGAACCAGGACAACGGAGGAGCTTGTTCCGTACCAGATGCAAGTGTGAGGATAAATGTTGTGATGTGATCATTGATGGTGGTAGCACTGATAACTTGGTATCTGAAGAGATGGTCTCTAAGCTGAAGCTCAAGAGGGAGAAACATCCCTAGCCCTATCGGATTTCTTGGGTAAAAGATGATCATAAGGTCCTGGTAAGTGAACAATGTTTAGTCAAATTCAAAATTGGGAGTTACCATGATGAAGTTCTTTGTGATGTTATTTCGATGGATGTTTGCCATCTATTGTTGGGTAGACCATGGCAGTTTGATAGACATGCAATACATGATGGACATGCAAACACATACTCTTTGACAAAGGATGGAGTTCGCCACAAATTGAAGCCCATGAAAAAGGAAGGTGAAAAGGTATGTAGCAGTGCTAGGATTTTTCTTGTTGATGGAAGGAAGTTTTTAGATGGCATGAAACATCAGCGCATGTGCTATGCTTTGATTCATAGAAAAGATAAAGAAGGTAGTAGTGAAATACCATTTCAAGTTTCAGATTTACTAGGAGAATTTGGAGATATTATCTCTGATAATGTTCCAGATGGATTGCCACCAGTAAGGCAAATCATTCATCAAATAGATCTGATTCCAGGAGCTAGTTTGCCTAACAAGGCTGCTCACAGGATGACTCCTACTGAAACAAAGGAGCTAAATAGACAGGTTCAGGAGCTATTGAGGAAGGGCTTGATTCGAGAGAGTCTGAGTCCATGTGCAGTACCTGCAGTACTCACACCAAAAAAAGATGGAGAGTGGAGGATGTGTACAGATTCCTGAGCTATAAATAGGATAACCATCAAGTATCGATTTCCTTTGCCAAGGATGGATGATCTTATGGACTGCTTGAGTGGAGCTGAGTACTTCACAAAGATAGATCTGAAGAGTGGCTATCATCAGATGCAGATTCGAGAAGGAGATGAGTGGAAAACAGCCTTCAAGACCAAGGAGGGTCTTTATGAGTGGTTAGTCATGCCCTTTGGATTGACGAACGCCCCAAGCACCTTCATGCGGCTCATGAATGAGGTACTTAAGAAGTTCTTGGGAAAATTTGTTATTTTCTATTTGGATGATATTTTAATTTTCAGCAAGACTTTGGAAGAACATTTACTGCATATTCGTAGTGTCCTTGAAAGGCTAAGGGAAGAGAAACTGTTAATTAATCTAAAGAAGTGTGTCTTTGCAAAAAGGGAGTTAGTCTATTTGGGATTTGTTATATCACCTGAAGGTCTCAAAATGGATCCAGAGAAGGTAAAAGCCATCTTGGAATGGCCTACTCCAAGGTCTGCTACTGAGGTAAGATCATTTCATGGTCTGGTTAGTTTTTATAGGAAGTTTATTAAGAATTTCAGTGGCATATGTGCACCCCTAACTGATACAATAAGAGGGGATAGAAAAGAGTTCAAATGGACTGCAGCAGTTGCGAGAAGTTTTGAATTGCTGAAGAAAAAGGTGACTGAACAGCCTGTGTTGGCACTTCCAGATTTCAGAAAAGTATTCCAGGTGGACTGTGATGCTAGTGGTAGCGCTATTGGGGCTGTATTAAGCCAAGAAGGTAAGCCTATTGCATATTTTAGTGAAAAATTGAATGATGCAAAGAAGAAGTATTCTGTTTATGATCAAGAGTTCTATGCGATAGTTCAGGCCTTAAAGAAATGGAGGCATTATTTGTTGCCAAAGGAATTTGTTTTGTATACTGATCATCAGGCATTACAGTACCTAAATAGCCAAGGTAAATTGAATCAGAGGCATATGAAGTGGGTAGAATTCTTGCAGAGTTATACATTTGTGTTAAAGCATAGAAGTGGAAAATCTAACAGGGTTGTAGATGCATTAAGTAGGAGACAGTTGTTGCTTACAACAATGCAGGTTGAAGTAGTTGGGTTTGATGAACTCAAGAATTTGTACCCCGAGGATCCTGATTTTGCTGAAGCATGGAAATCTTGTAAAGAACCTGTTGCTGTAGATAGAACCAAGTGGTTAGACTATTTGATTCAGGATGGCATGTTGTTCAAAGGTAGTCAATTGTGCATTCCAAGGAGTTCCATGAGGGAAAATCTGATTAAGGAGAAACACAGTGGAGGGATGGCAGGACATTTTGGTCGGGATAAGACCATTGCCATTCTTAGAGAACATTATTTTTGGCCTCAAATTATACAGGATGTGAAGAATTTTGTACAGAGTTGCCAGGTTTGTCAAGTTGCCAAGGGGTTTAGTCAAAATACTGGCCTATATCAGCCATTGCCTGTTCCATCAAGGCCATGGGAGGACATAAGTATGGATTTTGTTCTTGGATTGCCAAGGACACAAAGGGGTAATGACTCAGTATTCGTGGTGGTTGATAGGTTCTCCAAAATGGCACATTTCATTCCATGCCATAAAACTCATGATGCTGTCCATATTGCAGACTTGTTTTTCAAAGAGGTGGTAAGACTACATGGTCTTCCAAGGAGTATAGTTTCTGACCGAGATACTAAATTTGTGGGGTATTTCTGGAGGACATTGTGGAAGAAGTTGAGAACAAACTTGAAATTCAGTTCCACGCATCACCCACAGACTGATGGCCAAACAGAAGTGGTAAATAGAAGTTTGGGCAATTTGCTGAGATGTTTAGTTGGAGATAAGCCTAAGGGATGGGATTTGATTCTACCACAGGCAGAGTTTTCTTATAATAACTCTGTAAATAGGAGTACTGGAAAATCACCATTTCAAATTGTATATGGAAATAGCCCAAGGACTGCACCAGAATTGAGGAAGATAGAACAAGGGGAGAGAACAAGTGCTGAAGCTGAGGATTTTGCTGAACACATCAAGCATCTACATGAGGAGGTCCAAGCACACATTATCAAGATGAATCAAGAGTATAAAGCTAGGGCTGATCAAAGGAGAAGACATAAGGAATTCCAAGTAGGGGATCTTGTCATGGTGCACTTACGAAAAGAGAGATTTCCAGTTGGTACTTACAACAAGCTGAAAATGAAGAAATTTGGCCCCTGCAAAATTTTGAAGAAACATAACTCAGGAAATGCATATGAGGTGGAGTTGCCAGATGGTATTCACATTTCTCCCATTTTCAACATTGCAAATTTGACAGAGTATCATGATGATGGTACTGATGAGGAGCTGGTTTTAGAGCCATGTCCAATTCCTGCTTCTAAGAAGGAGGAGATAGAAGACATTCTAGATCATCGTGTGGGTAGGAGTACCAGAAATATGCAGTATGAAGAGTATTTGGTCAAATGGAAAGGACGACCGATCGAAGACTCAACTTGGATTTCCGCAGCTAAGGTTTCCCATTTGGGATTTCCTCTACCATCCATAAAGTGACAGGGTCACTTTTCAATCTACCCTGGGTGTCTGATGCAGGAGCATCCAGAGGTATAAGGGCAATCCTGTGTCACCCTAAAAAATGTACTTAGACTTAGTTTCTATTTTATGTCTTTGCATTTTTGGATACCCATTTGGCTCAAATAAAGGTTCCAACTCTCATAGTTCAACTATCAGTGCATTTAAAAATCCCAAAAAAATAGGAGCATGCAATTTGACCATCATTTTGGTGACCTAGAAGGTGTGACTTGGCTAGATGAATGTAATCAAGATTTAGAGCATTCCAGAAAAAGAATCAGGTCAAAAGGCCCCACGGTTTGAAAGTTATTGCAGTTTTTCGAGTTTTGGAGACCCCCTAAGAATGCTTCAAAGTCATGTTTTGGGGCATTAAATGACCTCAAAAAGGGTCGAAAAATGGGGGACAAGCAAAGCTTGTCCATAGGGCTATAGAGCGCTTCGAGAGCTTTCTGAAAATGTAAACGGTTCGTCAATCGGAGTTACGGTTCAAAAGTTATGCCTCCCGGAAGTTCGGCTACCGTTTCTGGATTCTTCTAGAATTGCACCGACTTCTAACGCAGCTTCCAGAACCTTCTATTTTGTCGGTGGATGCCTACTAGCACTTTCTAGAATGTACTCCTAGTCCTTAACCCTCCGAGATCTATTTAAGAAGATTTCTGGCATTGTAAAAGGCAGTTCGGATTGGAGCTTGAGAGGAGGTGCTAAAAGGAGAAATATTCTCCAGATTTATGCTATTGTAAGCCCGCAGGGCATGTTTTGAGTTTATTTTCTCTGAACTGTTTGTACCAGCTTATTTTCTCAGTTAATATAATTTTCCCTTTCTATTGTGTCTATTCTGGTTATTGGGTTGTGTCCCCATCAGTCATTAAGAAGAGGATCCAGGATTGTATCAGCACAGCCTGAAGGTTCAGGACTGATAGGGAATATTATTGTGAGGAGAGTTGCTGATACCTCGCATGTACAGGCAGCCCACATGAATGTGGATTATTCTCAGTTTTCCTTGGCTACTACTAAAAGGGAGGAAAAGGAAATTTTTGAATTAAAAAGTAAATATGAGGCAGTTGTGGATGCCTACAATAAAGAGGTAAAAAGGAGAGTTGAGCTTGAGAACAAGCTACTGGGAAAATCCACCAGGCCTAAAATAACATACCCTCACCCCCCCTGTTGAACCTTTCAAATCTATCCCCCTCATTGAAATACCAGACACACCCCAAGGGCCATAGTACTACACTGCTGAGGATTTTGAAGAAGAAAAGAGTAAATTGTGGGCCTTACATGTAGAGCTAGAATCTAAATATGAAGATAAACTAAGAACAACTCTTACATATCTAGGAGACAAGGTTGAATGGCCACTAATCCATGATCAATTGGCCAGGGTGATTAACATCTAGGAGGAGTTAAAAGTAGATGATGAGGCTCTAAAGCCTATTGTGAAAAAATGGGTGAGAAGGGAGAAAGCACTAACCTTATTGTGTCTATCTATTATAAATAATTCTCGTGATCAGATTGATAAAACCTTTGACATTGTTTCTGATCTTGCTGATTTTGATAGCAAAAGGATACATTTATAGAAGATAATAATAAGCTATTTAGATAAATATAAGAGCCAAAAATTCAATTTATTTCCTCATGCCCTAGATAAGGAAAATAGTTTGAAAAGAAAAGAGGAATGGGTGAAGGAACTTGATGATTTATTCTATTTAAGAATGAATCAAGTCATAAATGAAACAGGGCATGCACGGTGGGCCACCACAATAGAAGAAATGGTGAAAGCCAAAATATTCTTTGATTCTTTAAAATAGGAATTTGTTGATATTGATAATGAGGCTGATTATATAATAAAGAAATCGAAGGATATTTTGCAATTCAATTGGCCAGATGACACATTATTTGATAGGTGGATGGTAGAAATGGCTTCTAGTGAATAGTTTGATGTAGATGAAACTGACAGTGATGAGGTACAGGGTGAGGATGTCGAAATCATTGATACCATCACTACTCAAACCCAATTAGAAGAAGAAGACAAGAAAAACCTATCACTTTTAGTTGTAGAACTAGGACCACAAGATGCCAATACAATTAAAGAAAAGGAAAAGGTAGAAGTTGTCCTTACCATGCAGAGTGAAGGTGGTGGAAGCCTGCAAGTGGAGGTTAATGTGCCCTCATCAAAACAAGCTTCATCATTGGCTAATTTGGTAGTTACATATGAAGATAAATCAGATCAATAGCCAACTCAGCAACATCAGAACATGTAACAGATGCTAACCCACCGAAAGGAATGATTTGATTTTGATATCTTCTATTACCCATAGTTTTGTCATTTTGTGATAGGTGTATGTAAATATTCCTTGTAAAAGACACGTGTCAGTTTCTCTTAGCCTGAAGCTTGTTGCATTTCACACTATATAAGTGAAATTCCAAGGCAAGAGAAAAGGTTTGAATTCTATTTGCTAAGCGATACACTTAGTCTATTTTTGGTCCACCATTTTTGAGCAAAAATTTGTCATGTATTTTCTCTGCCAGATCTTGAGAATACATGAATATAGAATGATCTATGTTTCTTTCTAAAGGTCATTCTGAGTCTATTGTAAATTGTATACAATTTTCAAAAAAAATGAATACAAATTATGAACTTTCCCCATATCAGTTCTTTCTAAACTTTGTCTCCTTTTGATTACTTGGTTATCTTGATGTTGTATAAGTAAAGGCTTGTGTAATTGAATGCAATTCAATTAGGTTGTATATCTCTTTATTATGGCTATTAATTCAATGGATTAAGTAAAAGCTTTGATGAATTTGATAAGGTTGCTGTAATAGTGGAAAGGATTTTGAATGATGATTTTTGATAAGAATTGCTGATAAAATTTATTGTAAGGCAACAAATTAGATCTAGAGATTTGTAGTAGACTCTGAACCCCAATGGATTAGGCACTGATCAAATTCAATCCAGCTAAAAGAGAAATGTGTCACGCATCATTGTCAAAATGCAAAATTATAATCAACTTTACTTTTATTTCCTGTAGATCTTCAAAGTTGGCCTCTAATTGTTTGCATGGAATGTTTTAGCTTTAGTTAGCCATTATTTCTAAGAACATCTATAGACCTATAGAATATTTTTGGCCATATCTGTTATATGGGATGTGTTTTTTAAAGTATCAAGAATTGTACATGTATTGGAGAATTTGAGATGAGAATCAACATGAAACTAAGATAATTCTCATATAGTTTTCCCAGTCTTGTATCATCCTTGGGTATACCCACCCTAGTTTTGCAAAGCCAAAAGAGTAGAAAACCACCCTTGGTTTTTTAGAAGTTTGGCCCAAATGGTGTGCACATACAATTGATAATAAGAATTGGCTAGTCTTTAGATTGTGTGAGTATTGTCATCTTGGTATTAAGCATTTTGTTGCTTAGTAGTTTTAAAACACCAACAAATTGATTATTCATCCAAATGGGAACCCTTGTAGGAAGACCTAATTGCAATGCAACAATTAAATGTAATGTTGAAATATAGGAGAGAGATTCTTTTGGTTGAACTAGAAGATAAATCATCTTCTAACAAAATGATAGAGACTTTCGGTGAAGGATCCAAAGTACATCAATTCAATTATAGTCTAGTAAATTTAGGTGCCATCTTCATCATAAGTTTTTGAAGATATTCCAATATTTGTAGGTGTCATCTTCATCAAAAAATTTCCATGATAGTCTATTAGTTTGAGGAGTCATCTCCATCACAAGTTTTCCATGGCATACTTGTAGTTAGAGGTGCATTGAAGACCTTTTATCACTACATGAGGTAGTAGTAGATGGTGATTATTCATTATCATCATCATCATCTAACATAGAATCACATGAATATCATGTTTTATAGCCCACATGGCCTAGGTATTGAAGGTACAACTCCAAGCACTAAACACACCAGATTTCAAATTATTATCTTTATGTGTTGATGTTTAAGTTGAATGTTCTAGAGTTGAAGAGAGAAATACACTCAATTTTTTTTTCTTTTTGTTCTTTTTTTGAATATGAAACTGTTGTCTAAATGATACAATATAATTATGTATTATTAAAACAAAAATACAACAAAAATATGATACCAACACAACTATATTTATAAAACAAAAAATTTGTCATTATTATTTCTTCTAAGCTTTTACAACTACAGCTTCTGCATATACATTTCCTTTCTTTTCTTTCATTACTATAACAAAAAGTACATTACATTCTTTTTGTAGCTAGACTCTTTTTAACACTTATCATCAAAACATCACTAAGAAAAAACACTTGAGCGGAGACTCTCCCATTTATATTACATAACAATGGATGAACTTTGGTATAAAAAATATTAATGATAGTAATAGTATTCACTTCCATCTTCAATATTATCATAGAAACCTACAACAAAAATACACATGTACCTATGGAAATATGCTCAAAGATAAATCCCTCTCCTCGACTATTGGAGATGTAGGTGTGATTGGAGGTCGTGAATGGAATAGCTTTTGAAGTCAAGCACATCAAGAAGAATGAAAGAAAGACAATATCGAGAGTTTCGAACTACTATTTTGCCCCCCCTATATTGATGCAAATGCAGGGGCCCCTTTCATATTATTCCTAGGGCTAGTAGGCATCATTAATCAAGTGGGTGAAGAAATATTGAAACAAAATTGGGCTCAAAGAAAACCATGCGAAAATGCAGAGATAACCATGCGAAAATGCTCCAAAAACATCAAATGAAATCGAGCGCAAAAAACGTAATTGGGAAAATGTTTTTTGAACTTTACGGATGTATAAGCCCTGTGTTGGTAAAAATTTTGACCAACACAGGTCTTATATGTAAAAAAATGAAATTTTTGCCTTTATATTTCAACCACCCTAAATTTATTTAGTTGATGGTCAAAATTTTTGGGATGTTAAATGTAGTAGTGAGAAGTGGTAAAATGTTGCAAGTATAGACCAAACTTAGAGAAGTGGCAAAATGTTGCAAGTATAGACCAAACTTAGAGTGCAAATAGCTTTGATAGAATAGTTTAACAATTTTTAGGACAAGACTCCACATGAAGATTCTCAGGGAACTGCATGAGGAAGTATAAAGAAGGATGCAAAGATTTAGAACAACAATGGTGGACTAGTTTTCTCACTCGAGGACCTGAATAGAATTGTGTGAGGAGTTGAAAAATGGACAAAAGGACAAGATTCTAACATAAAACAAGTAATATTTGCAATATCTTGCATGGAAATTTGTAGACCATGCAAAGACCTAGACAGATCCATACAAAGAAATGCTAACCAAAAAGGTTCTCGTGCAAAATTTTGCAAAATTGGGCAAGAGAAAGGGGACTAGACTAATAACTGAGACAAAATTTTCAAGAGATTTTGCAAGTTTTAGATAGTTCTGGATAGATTGTTGGTTATTTTTATAGATTCAAATAGGTAGAAAAATGGTTTTCAAGTTTTGGACTACATTGTGCTTTCAAGAAGATAGTTTTTTTTTAGATAGACATGGGAAGCAAGTAGTAGTCACAAGCAATCCAACCAAGGACAAAAAAACTTAGAGGGATAGGGGAGTCTTAACCTTCAGTTTGTTTGACAAGTTTGGACAAGTTTAAAGACTCAATAACAAACATGCTTTATCCCTATATACAAAAATGGTAGAGAAGGCAAAACATTTTTCTCACATCTGATGTGCATTCACACACCTCATAGAGCTGTGTTACCCCACTAGATGAAACCCATGTTTTTGGTGTATTCCAAGGGCTCAATAAAATATATGCTAAATGAACACCCTTGTGGAAAGGGTTAAGCCAGTATAACACCTTCCAATGCCCAGGTGTATGCCTATGGTGAGGATCTATAGAAGAAATTCTCCAGCCCCCCCCCCCTTCCACAAAGAATATGCCCCCTTTCAGAGGTGAACTGGGTAGAAACTAAAATTTTACTTGAATTTTGTTCATATTAATCCTCGGTGGCTTCACAAGAAAAGTTAAGACTAACAACCCACACTAGCATTTGAAAGTCCACACACTTGACTAGTAAGAGTGGGGTCGATGCTAGCTAGTGCAATAGAAATAGCCTCCTCTTGATATGTGATATCAAGAATCAAGAGGAAGAAAGTAACATGGCTTCAAAGTCTTTTTCTCTACAAATCTGTTTTATTATAGTGAGTTGAAATCTCTGGAAAAAGGAGTGTGCTCACTTGGGTCATTCTTAGAGGTTGGATTGCTTTGTCAGGTCCTCTAAAGGTTGACTCAGACTAGTGGTCTAGATCTAAGGGTCCAAGTTTCTGATTGTCCTCAAGGGGAAAGAACATGCTCCTCTACCTTATCACATTGTCCAAACATGCAAGACATGTTAACCATTGAGTTAGCTTAATCAATCCCAATTCATTCTTTCTCAAGATTTTGATTCCCTAAAAGGAAATCATCTCTTCATAGAAAATAATCCTATAGGAGAACCACTAACTTGCTTGCCTCCCTTAGGTACCATCTTTAAGAGGCTTCTAGCTTTTTGATTTACACTTTGGCATCACTTCAAAGTAGTAAAGAGCATACTCCCCTATTCCCCTATCTTGCACCCAATGAAATTCACAAGCCCTATTTATACTATGTGTGAAAAGAAATAAAGAAGACACAACATTTAAGTGGGTTTGAAAGAAGTATTTGAAATATGATATATGAAAAGCATCCTACAATCACACAATCAGTACATGTTTCAAGTGTTTTGATAAAGGTATCTTCGTCAAGAAACCTAAAAACCACTATTAAGATGCAAAAAATCCATAAATCTAAATGAAAATGCTTTAGAAAACCACCGTTAGTCAAACATAATGATAAAATGAATTCTAAACAATTGTATTTTGCATGTGTTGTTGCAAAATTTCATGCGAAATCATGCACAAGCCCACACAATAAAATGATGTGCACCACGTGAGAAACTACGTATATATGCACTTTTTCTCACAAGGAAGTGTTGTGAAAGGGGTTAATCTCTAGTTCTTCACACAAAAAATGAGATTTCTCATTTGAAAATATGGAAAACTATGTGGGCAAACATGACAAAATTAAAAAAATGTAGAAAACAGAGTAAATGAGGCCAAAAAAATTGATTTCTTGGCACCATGGTGGGTACCACAAATGTATATGTGAAATTTGGGCCTCTAATCCTCACATACACTTGAACACGATCATTATCTAAGAGATCAGCTCAGAATAAACATTAAATTGTTCATCTAAGTAATCCAATAGTGCAACCTATTCCCTTCTAACTAGAAGGAATTTTCCTTTGCTCTTAGAATGAGAAACGAGCAACTAGACCCCTAGTACGAAGGATTTATGCAGCTATATGAGAGTGCAATTAATCTATATGAAATGCAAGTATTAATCTAGGAATAAGAAATATCATTTAATCTATATGTATGCATTGTATTAAGCTAAATGATATTAAAATACTAGAAAATAAGAAAGCTATGAAAATATGAGCACAATGAGGAAGTATTTCGACAAAAAATTTGATGCATAAAATATTCAACCTCTGTAATGAGGAATTGGAGGCCTCTTAAATAGAGTTGCAAAATTGATCAATGGTAAAGATCAATTTGGATGGATAGTCGAGATTAAAGGTGAGATTTAGTTGAGATGGAAATTTCCTTGTACAGGTGAAGTTAACTATTTTAGATTTGAGTGTGATGAGTAGTTAGTTGAGCTTCTCATGAGTGTGAAAACAAGTTAACTAAATTAATTCCAATTCAAGAGATAGATCACTCATATTTTCCATTTTGGAATTGAAGAGAATATTTGGAGAGATTTTTTAATTTAATAAAATGAGATGTGATCTCATAAATGCATAAACTTTAATTAATTGAATAATTAAATTCAATAATTAAAAAGAGGACATCGTAAAATTAAATATATTTAATTCCTTTGCATTATTAGCTAAAGAAGTAATTTAGTTTAATTAAAGTATGAACACTTATAATTAAATTAAATTTAATCAATATGTCTAATGTAGCTAATTTGAGTCAATACTTACGAATTAAATAAAGAGTTTGATTAATGTAGATTAGGGTTTTCTACATCTAACACTTAGGTCAAGTAGAGATAATTAGAATTAGAATTGCCCAGTGAAATAGGACTTAGGAATGATTGAATAGACTAGAATTGGTTATCATGGAAGTGTGCCAATTTTTGGATATTACACCTGCTACAATGGTAACTAAATCTTTTGATCCAAAATATTTTTGTCAATATCATCGCCGGACTAGTCATGATACTAAAAAAATTTATTCTTTAAAATATAAGGTTCATGACTTAATTGATTCTAATCCTTTATCCATTGATGATGGTAGTGTAAATAAATCTATTTCTCCTCCTAATCAAAATTTTCAAATCTACATGAATCCTTTACTTACACATGATACTAATACTATTGCTTAGACATATTTTATGGATATTGTGTATGATTTGAATATGGATGATCTTAATCATGTGGTTAATCAAGTGGAGCATGTGGTTCAATATGTACCTCAACCTCAATCTCAACCTTTGTTTCAATCTCAAGTTTTAGCTCCATCTCAATTGAAACATAAGCCTAAATTGAAAACTCAACCTAAACCTAGACAACAACCTAAGAAAAATGACCTCAGGAACATTTGATTACCTTTGATGGTTCTGATACTATTAAAGCTACTGATGGTCCCCTTTATATTTATGCTAAGGTTGCTGAGATACCTACTCATGGTTGTCTTGTTGATCCTACCTCCTTAGTCAATGCTATTATAGAAGAAAATCATTTTATGAAAAGTTTGCAATGTGATTTTTATGATAAATTAGATGTATGGACTCAAAGTCATAACAGTTTTCTTTATCCATCATTTGGTTCTATTGATTTACTAGTTCAACTTTGTGGAAAGATTTTGAACACCACCTTTGTTGTTGTTCCTACTTTTGATCAATTTCAAGTTAAGCTTGGTTTACCATAGTTAAATTCCATGCATGATGTTGCTTCACCTATTCATAAATGTCTTAAGTTTTTTTATGATGATGAAGTAAAGATGGTTAATCATATCTTTTACCACAATTCTAGGCCTAGGGATGCTACTACCATTGACTTCTTTTGGCCTTCATTACCTCATTCATGTTGTGCTTGACTTGATCATCTTTTCCATTCATATCAAGTCTATAAGTAGTGGAATATTCTTGAGTTAATCTCACCTCCTAAGGATCTTAACTATGGTATTTTTCCTATAACTTCCATACCTCCTTTATCTATGGCTTCTACACCTATCAATCAAGCTTCTTCTATTTCTTGTCAATCTGCTAGTAATTCTATTAATCCTCCTATAAAACCTATGAAAGATTTTGTAATTTTTCCTCCTAGTTCTCAACACATTTCAAGTAAGGAAAAATGTAACCAATCTTGATGCAAGAGCATCCTGGGTGTAAGAGAAATCTCACATCACCCAAAAATATTTTCTTTCCAGTCTTGTCTATTTTAATAAAGACTAGTAGACATGGTGGTTACTATTTATAGGAACTTGCTATTTTTAGTAAATTTTTCATATGAGCTCAAAATGTTCTCATTTTCTATAGGAAGGTTCATTTTAGAGGTGTAAATCTACCATAAAAATTTCATTGCTCCAAATTAAGGATCAAAGAAGTTATTACATATTTTTGGTGGAAAAGTTCACAGAAAAATATTTAGGCTCACTGTTGGATGCCTTAGAGTGCCCAAATGAGGTCTAAAAACTTGATGGAAGGGTTCTAGAACCATTCCAATCTTGTAGAACATGAGTTGGAATTTCTAAAAAAAGCTTAGAATAGCCAATTAGAGCAACGGTTTGATAGTTATGGCCTTTCGAAGTTGGGCTACCTAAAATATCTAAAATAATTATCAAAGATGTATTTGGCCAACTTTATATGTATTGTTAGGTTCTGTCAGCCCTAGGTATTAAGTTTCATTAGCTAGAACCTTCCTAGGAGGCATAAAATTACCTATTTAAGAAAGGCCCAAATATTTTCTATGATAGCTCTGGGTGGTAGTTTGTAGCTTAGTCTTGTAGAATACTATAATGAAGGAACCCATGTGGGTTAGCATATTGTACTTGTGAATTTTTTAATTCTACATTTGTAGTGCAAATAAGAAGTCCATATTTTGTTCTCACATTTTCTGTTGTTTCTTTGTTTGTATTATGATTTTATGGTTTTAAAGGGAGCACACTTCATCAGATCTACTAACAAATGCTATAAAAAGTGTTGTACTCAAGCTAAAGATCATAATTCTGCTATGCAAAAATCTTTATCTTATTTGGATAATGTTGTGCATGATGTGTTGGAAGAAATTTTTACTAATAATGATGTTAAGTTACCTAATTCTAATGATTCTATTTGTATCTTAGATCTTTATATTTTGATTAATCTAGATGATGAAGATACTCTTGATGATATGGATGATGTTAATGATGAATATGAAACTATTGACATTGATGTTGATTTACCTAATATGCTTTCCTCACAATTAACACTTACACCTAGTGTTGAACATTGTGATTCTCAAGAGGATCCTTGTTTGGAACTAGCTATCATTTCTACTATGTTGGATGTAGTCCCTCTTGTGAGCTATCCACCTTCCCTAAATGATAAAAAATGAGATGTGGAGGGTAGGTGGTGCACTTGATTGGCTATTCTTTCATGGTGGCCTCTTTTGTGTGTTTGTGTGTTGTACCATGTTTCTCTCGTGACATGTTTAAATGTTGTTAGATTCTTTTATATGATCTTTTTTACTTCATTAGTGCAAGGTGGTAAAAGAATAAAACCTATTGTATTATTCCTTTATATGTCTCTGTATTCTTCCATATGTTGTTTCATGTCATGTTGTATTTCTGGTATTGTTCATATACATTTCCTTGTGTAATCTGCTTTGATTCGCAACTTGGTAGCATTGATTCTTTTTTATCTCTAGGTTATGGTCCAAAAAGATTCTTCATTGTATTTTTTATATGATCTTTCCTCCTTTGTGATCATAGTTCTACTTTCTTTGTGAGTGATGTTAATTCATTTACAATAATATCATATACATATTATCTTATGATCATACTGACCCCATAGTAGGTAGATCTCTTATGTGTTCTCTATATGTTTATGTGATATTTCCCTTCACTTGTCTTCATTTGGGGGCATCTCACAGTAGAAACATAATTAGTGTAGTTGTTTGTATTTTTGTCAAATCCATTTCTCCTATTAAAGTGTTAGCAATGAATTTAACATGGAGGCATACACTCTACTCACTTATTGCACACATGCACTTTTTGATACATATATATTATTTTTCAAGATAACATTTTTCCCTTTTTAGATTAATGACTAATCCTTAAAGCATGGATATATATTTTAGGATCTTTTCATCCCTCCAATTTCAAATTTTGTTGATCCCTTAAGGTTGAAGGTGTCCTTAAGATTGGATCTCTTTTGGTTTTACTCTTATAGAATAGAATATTCTTGAGGGTGAATCCTTGATGGGTTGACTAGTGACTAGCCACATTCACTAGGCAATTTAATTCCATCTTTCTAGTTGCACAGTTTCCTTGTGTGGTTTACAATCGATTTAAGTTCTCATTGTATGCACCCTGAAATGGTTGCCTAGACTATGGGCCCAAATTCTTCAATTTATCAATTTCCTAAATCAATGCATCAGAACATTTTATTGAATCAATTCAAATCATTTTCCTTGATCAAATTGTAATTAATTTAATTATTTCAATATTTCCTAAGGTTTGATCATTTCATAAATAATCTTATTTAATTAAAAGAAAACATCCCTTTTAAATAAATAAAATAATCTTAGTTAATTAAAATAAAATCTCTCTTTTAATTAAATAATTTTATCTTATTTAATTAAAATCTCTCTTTTAATTAAATAATCTTATCTTATTTAATTAAAAGAAAATATCCATTTTTAAATAAATAAAATAATTTTATTTAATTAAAAGAAAATCCCTCTTTTAATTAAATAAATAAATCCCCACTTAAAGCTCTCTTTTTGATGAAAAAAGGAAATAAATCAAATAATTCAAATAAAATCTTATAAAGATTCCTTTTTTTTCACATATCTCAAAGTGGTGGGCTTTTCCCTTTTACTTGTCTTTTTAGGGATTTATCCCACATTTCTCTTGTTAGATGCCTCCCACTTCCACACTTTCCTTTATAAGGAGCCCTCTCCTTCTCATTTGGATAGATTTTAGTTGCTATAGTATTGTTATGCTACATGTTTGGAGAGCAATTTTGGAGGAGTTTGAGGATTCATGTTTGAGCCTTAGGGTTTGGACATTGGAGCTTCATTGAAACTTCTCTTTTCTTGTCTTATTCTCTCATGCATCCATGGCTTCCATCATCATGCTTCATCGTTGTATTTTCATATCATCTTAAAGTCATATTTTCTTTCATATATTAATCTTTCATTATTATTTCCTTTCATAGATTAGATTTCCTTTCTTGCATTGCTTTATATTCTTATCATTTATATTAGCTTGCATCTTCATTTTCATGCATATTTGATTATCATGGAGATTAGAACTCTTTCTTTTCCTCTTTGAATCTCTCATTTTATGGTGTACTTGCATGGGTACAAACTAGGTCAAATTGAGGACCTCCATTACAAACCCTTGCACTCCATGAATAGAGAGCTATGAGTCACCATTTGAGATCTCATTCTTGAGAAATCTTGGATATAATGACTCCTGGAAGTGTGTCAAAATTTTAGCACACACTCATTGGGGGAGATAATCACTCTTTTTTCTAGAGATCTCTTTCTTATTGTGATCTTAGAGTTGATGAAGACTTAAGTCTTTGGGGGCTTGAGGATTTCTTTGTCCCTTTGATTTTAAATAGATTATCTTTTCGTCATGATCTAATTTACCAAGAGTTTGCATTGAGTCCATACTCTTGCTAAAGTGGGGACTTAATGCATCCTCTTAAATGGAAGCACTTCCATGTTAGGAGCATTTAGCCCTCTAAGTACGTGGTATGGGGTCATGTCAAGTGCCTTGAATGGGTCTTTGCATGGATTTGGCTATTCCCCCCCCTTCTCTCTCTCTCTCTCTCTCTCTCCAACCTATTTCTCACAAACTACTTTGTAAAACTAAGGAATTTGGCCTTTGGGTCAGGTTAAGTTTGACCTTAACCCTAAGCTAGGGTAGGGTCAACCTCATCTCTAACCCCAGGTCCCATTTTCAATTTCCAAGAGTTTTAGGATCTCATTCTTCAGAAAGTTTCTTTTCTCGCTTCCGAGTTGGCTATTTTGTATTTCAGAATGGTAGACTCTTAAATTACATTTATTCTAGGTCCATTCCTAAGGGTTACGGTTAAATCAAATTTAATGCTCCCATGTTGACCTTCTCTAGGATTTTGTTCCCTAGATCTCTATATAAGGAAGCCTTCTTCCCTCATTTTGACACCTACTATCTATCCATTTTTTCTATGAGCAATAATATTCAATCTATGCATGATCAATCTACTTTTCTATGAGCTAGTAGCTACCCTTTATGAAGTGCATCCACCTACCTAAAGTGAATTTCTATCAAGCATTCAAGCATTCAAGTTTTCAACCATCCAATTCATTAAGAAGATTTGTTGTTAGCTATTAAAGGATTCAATCTCTATGGAGCCCTCTTGTTGAAGATTTCTCCATCCATATTCATTCAAACCTTCTTCTATGAAAAGATTTATTCAAGATTGGTGCTAAAGATCTAATAATATTGATTTGAGATGTCCTACATATATTTATACATTCATTTGGAGCATCAGTACTTAGATTCAAGGATTTGAATCCTCCACAATGATTTCCATACAAGCAAGGTGAATAGTTCCATTTACTTTATTTATGCATATTATAATTTCAATTATATTTCAAGGTTAATTAAAAACTAGGGTTTGACTGAGGAAAACCTCCCATCTAAAAAACAAACCATTTTTCTTGTAAATACAAGTCTGGAACAACAAATTGGAGAGCATATTTAGATACCCTTTTTTTCGAACTTGCAAGATCCATGAACAAAAATTTTTTCTGAGTAGTATAGATCGAGGTTGACTTTTTGGGTTACAATTATACCTCGAGGTAAGATTGTGCATTACCAATAGGGTCAAGGTCAACCTCCCTTCAAAAAGATAAAATATTTATGGGTTTTCTCCATCTTGACATTTCTAGTCTAGAACAATGGGTTGTAGATTTTCCAAGAACTACATACAGAAAATAGAAAATAAAATTTTCTAGATTCAAGGTTAGTATTTAGCTTTTATCTATTTTAGGATTTAGGCACATACTTCCCCATAATATGAAGATCATATAACCCTATTTCTCTCTATTTTTATCACTTGATCCATTTCTGCATTGAACACTCTATTGTGTTTAATCAATTTGGATCATTCCTTTTGGAAATTAGGGTTGAGAAGAGGTTTCCATTTTCTTTCTATTTAATAATATAGTTAGTTTTATTATTATTATGATTCTAACCATTATTTTGTAGGTTTTACTTGTCCCAAGCTAATCCTAATAGTGTGGATATTACAGTAGGAAATGAATGAAATTAACAACAATGCTTCCTCAACTCCACTGATGCAATCATCTAAGATAATAGGGCTCTAAAGATATATGTTTAGAGGGATCTTGACATGTTATTAGAGGAAACCTTGAAAGAAAGGGAGAAGACTAAGGATGTTATTTAGTTAACCTTTAGTGAAATCTTATTGATTAAGAGGGAGTAAACCATGTTGAGATAGTTTCTCTAGTGTTCTATAAATATTTGTAGTTAAGAGAATTGTAATTCATATGTAATGACCATGTGATTTTAATGAGCCTACCCCCTGTGTACATCATAAGAAAATGATGACTTTCAAATGGTCATCACTTGTATTTGGAGAAGTTGTTGTTTATGAGATCAACTAAAGAGTAAATGGTGAATGTCTTGTATCTCAATATTTTGGAAGATCATTACTCATAGTACTTAGTGAATATCTTTGATATTATGGGAGGTAAATCCTCTCGATATTTATCATACATTTGAGTAATTTGTGAATATCATGTATTTTGGGAGACCAATACTCATGATATCAAATGTGATATCATAATGATGGATATATTTTGATTAAAGAGATCCTTAAAAAATTTCATTCCTTATATTACCAATGGTGTAATATATGTCTTGTATTTATCCTCCCTATCTAAGAGGGAGTGTTGATGTGTGGCAGATTTAGTTGGCTAAACTCCATGTTATACATTTTGAGTAAGTTTTGTACTTAAATAATGAGAATATGCATATTGTGAGACCTATAACCAAGTTCTTGGATGTCATTAAATTGACTGTCTTTGAGTTGTTTGTATAGATGCATATTGGGCATGAGGCAACTATGCATTTTGTAAGACTAACAACTAAGAGCTTAGATGTCATCATGTTGATTATCTTTGGGTTGTTTGTATAAATGCATACTAGGAATTTTAATAACTATGAGCTTAGATGACAATTTTTGATCATCTTTATGTTATTCAAAGTATCAATTGATCATCCTTTACCTTTGATTATCAAAATGCATTTATCCTTCTTGACTAATAGGGAGTGTTAATATTTAGTCAATTTAGATGCCTTTATCCTTTATATATTTGTGTTCATCCTTTATTAGTTATAATTTATATATGTAAGTTTATTTCTATTTGAGAGAAATAAATATTATATATATATATATATATATATATATATATATACATACATACATACATACATACATACATACATACATACATACATACATACATACATACATAAATGAATATATTATGATTAATATTAAGTATATGATTATCAAATAGACATGTCCCATAAAGGAACATGTCTATTCATGTCCTATACTCAATATAAATGTGAGAGGAAGTTACATTTGAAAAACACATACCAGATATTATGGTATTTCTATTACATTTGGAATGGTCCTCTATGAAAATTAATAACTTTTTTTCTTGTCTTCCATAATGCTTATCTTCAATTTTTCAATTTCAAGCTCATGTTTTAGAATTTCATTCTCCTTCTTAATCTTTGAAATTGATTTATTATCCTTGATCTGATCATGTGACCCTTTCTTCTGCAAACTAGATGATTCAATTTTCTCTTTCAATTTATGAATGAAATCTTGTGCATCTTTAAGTTCGATCTTAAATTTATTTCTTTCCTCTTAAACTATATCATGTCCTTCAATTGATTTGTCAAGATTCTTTTATAATTGTTCCATATCCATTGAGATCTTACTCAAGTTGCTAGGCTTCTTGTGAGTAAATTTTCTCTAATACTCATTGTTAGAAATAAAGAATACTTGGGGGAGGTGAAGGGGTCAATCAGTGTTCCATAGTTTTTTTACAAAATGATCCACTAATCAAAAGTATTGTGTGAAAGATATTGACCCTGTTAGGATTCTATTACATCCACATAGTATATTTGTCCTTGTTAGAAGCCTCAACCCTATTAGGAGTTGGTATTATAATAAATAGAGAAAGATGATTGTACTATCCAAACATGCATATACAACAATATAATCTATATGCAAAGGTGTGTATACAAAACCTTTATGATTATGTTGATATCTACAATATCTAATTTTTCCTTTGAGTTCCACATCACCAAATTGTACATACACTATATCTTCTCTTCTGTAGCATCAAATTGCATCTTTTACAATCATATTATTTTCCAAAATAACATTATAATATTACATTATTTATTATCATAGTTTGTTACAAACAAATATTTCTTCATTTATACCAAAATCTTTCATCCTATCAGCCTTGCTACTTGATACTTTGCTAAATGTTTTGAGTTATCTTTTTCCACAAGTGGTTTAACATCTAGGATGTCCTGCCAATATTTTTAAGTCATTATTTTGGTAAACCAAAATAGTCCCTTAACCAAAAAGCCTCTATTCTACCTTTTACTATGTTCTATTTGTTTGACCTATACTTGGTAGAACTGCTATAATTCAAACTGTACAAAAAAATATTCTTAAGTGATTTTAGACACATGGTCTATACTATTCATACTATCTCCATCTAGGAGCACACATGCTTAAGTGCCTCCAGTGATGCATGCCAAAAAAATATCTATGATTGTTCACTATTTCCTTTCATAATACTTTGATAATATATTAATTCTTGGTATGCAAAACTTCATATTATCTTGTGCCCTCTTAATAAAAGCTATATGTTTCCATAAATGACACCTCAGCCAAATTTCCAATAGTTATACCAACTAATCTTTGTTTAGGTTCAGTGATGTGGTTTGTACATGAAATAGGTCCACTTAGTACTTCAATCAATATTTTTACATCTCATCTACAATTTGATCATGTTGTTTTTCCATTATCTTGACAAACCCCATCTTAGTTCTCATCTCCAGTTTGGCCTTTTCTAGAATTTTCTTCATCTCATTATAAGTGTGTAGAACTCACACAACTTATTTCCTCTTTTATTTTTTTGTTCCTATAAGACACCTTTCCTTCTTACATCCAACTTATCAAAAATAGGGTCTAGAATACTACCATTGATATCTACAAAATCCATCTTGAAATTTAATAAGTACTTAATAATATAATTTTCAACAATTTCTTGATCATTCTCATCATAAGTTAAGTAACACTCCTTGATTTGATCTAATTTTCTTTAGTCTTATCCTTGTAGTGATCTTCTTAATGTCTAGTCTCTATTTCTTCCTCTCTTCTTTAACGTTAACCTCTCTACCTTAGGAGTTGCTACAAATTCAAGTTCATCCTTTGTTTTGTTTGATTTTTTCTTTTTTCTTCCTTCTTCTTATTTGCAAAATTAACTATCTTAGAGCTTGGGCCATGAGCCTTTTCCTTCATCCTTATAGACTTGGTAGATGTATGATCAACAAGCTTATCTAACTTGATTAGAGGTGGATTCCTTCTAGACCTACTAGCTATCAAGGGAGGTTGAAGTGTAATCTCAAGATATACTATCTAAACACAAAGTGTATATTGCACCTTAATTATCTTTGTGATTTTTTCCTTTGCAAGCTTAATACTTGTATTTTCTAGCTTACCCCTTGATGGAACTTCACTTCTCTTTTTTATCTCTTCCCATTCGTCTTTACTAAATCCTTTGTTTCTATCTTTTCCACAATATTCTCCACTTTCCTTTTCCTTGTTTCTCTGTAAAGTTATTCTCCAATGTGGTTGAAGTTCTCTTTATAAGTACCCCATCTTTTAGCTTCTTTGTATCTAGGTGATGCAAGAAACACTTCTACATATTTCTCTAACAATTCCCATTCAACCTAATAACTAAGTGGGTAAAAATAAATATTTCCCTAAGTTCAACAACCTCTATAAAAGTAATATTTATTTCTACCATAAGTAAAATGGTATCTGCATACTTCTCTACCACATATCTAGGTATCATATATATTTTGTTCACCTCTCTATGAAATCCTTTGAATATTCCAAAAAAGTCTACAATGATATCTCCTTTATACTATATGTTATAATACTTGCTAATCAACACCATGTTTGGTTTTTCGTATGTCTATGCATGAGGGTGCATATTTAGAAACTTGTGCACAATTTGTGCAATATAAGTAACCCAAATCTAAATAGTTGACTCTTACCATGTGCAATTTTTCTTACGTTTTCAAGTAGTTTTTGTCTTAACATCTTGCAAATATCAAGTTGTTCCATCTCCAGTACTATTTTTTAGGCTATCTATTTGACCACAAAATAAAATGGAATTGTTTCTTATTCTATAAAGTATATTGTATCTTAGAATTTTAGTAATTATTCTCACATCTTATTGTTTTATGTTTAAGAAGGTCATTTTGCTCTTGTCCCACTTAGTACCAGTATCTACTTGAACTTCTTTCTTCACCATTTTAGTGGAAACATGTACTACGTTAACATTATCCAATCTAATCACAAGGTGTATCAATTCCCATGTGATCATAGTAGGCTTATACCCTAACCAAAAGAAATGATCATGTATCCTACTAAGAACTATCCTTATCCACTCAAGTTCTTAAAACTCTTCATAGTCCATGTATTTTTTAGAAATATATAATACAAATCAGTATTCTAAAATATTTTTCCCACTACCAGATATTATTAATTAATTTGCAACATGCATATGAAAGTAAACCAATAATGTTGGATAGTAAATAAAACCATACACAAAGAAAACTCATAAGACTGTATTTTCTTATGGAGGGAAACCCTAACCAAGGGAAAAACTTGATGGCGGTGAAATCCATAAAACGATCCACTAAACAAAAGAATCATGTTAAGGATATTGACCTTGTTAGGAGTTTATGAATTAAATATAGTGTCTTGATCCTTATTAGAGGACTAGGCCCTATTAAAAGCCTCAACCCTATTAGGAGTTGGTAATACAATTACACCTGTATGCAAGAAGATCCCAATTACTTTACATGAAATTATACAATATAGTACCTTTATATAAAATGAGATAGATAAAAAACCTCTTTATCATTGGCTACTATACTTCACATAGCTCTGATCTGACATCAGAATTTGCATCATAGATCTCTTATATGATTTCACATGTCATATACATTGTTCACATACTCATCATATACTTTACATTCACATTACATCACATCTAACACACCTCACACACTTCACTTGAAATGATTCTTTACTTATACTCTTTTCTTTCACAAGAAATCTTGTGTAGTTGGCTTGATGAAATCACACATTATGATAAATTAGGGTAAACATATAGGATGTCATCCCTACATAAATAATTAATTATTTCATCACTGAAATAATTCCTTAACACTTTATTCCTCTATTTCTTCTATACTCTATTTTACTATGCATACCACCTTTATTGGTATTTGACTCGTAACTTTTTCTGTACTATTTGTACTGATCTACACACTTAGGAAGGTCATCATGAAAATATACTATAGGTGTCCTTAAATTTACACATGCCAAATATCTCTGAATCTTTCCAATACCATAAACTATCTTTGCACTACCAGTGAAATTGTCTAACACTTGGACAATTTTCTATTTTTGACTATAGAATCTTCAACTATATAACATGTGATCTCATCCTAAGATATGTGTTGCCATAATTGAAAACCCTAACTCATCCTACATATCCATATTGCCAATAATCTCCCCCTTTCACATTGGTGACAACATATGGGAAAATTGGCTAAGTTCAAAAATGTTATACAACAAGAACTTTTCAAAATTAGCCTTCAAAACTTTACAAAATTTCAAATTTTCAAAATTCCATGGATTATTACACTTATAACCATCTTCCTTATAACTCCTAATAAAATATAGTACTAAGTAACATTACTTCCCCTTAGTATATAACTATTTCTATACATACTATTGCTCTATACAATTTTCTTCCTTCTCCCCCTTTGACATCAATGACAAAAACTTATTTACATGTCAAAATTGTGTTTCATTACTTCTTCTTGGGCTAACAAGAGACAAAGAAAGTCACCAAAAATGACTACAATACTCTTCATGTTCTTCTCCCATGAGTCCTTGACTCCTAAATTTTTGAGAAGAGTGCACAATCCATAGGATGCTATCTCCAATATGTTTAGATATAAGTACACAAAACTATCAAAAGATGTCTTGACTAACAAACATTCCTCCAACTGATGCTCAATTGTGATTAATTTCATAGATAGATGCTCTATTAGAAGTGAGAACCTCTTTTCTATACTTTGTTTCCTAACATCTAGTAGAATTACCTCATCATAAGTCTTGCTATTCTATGCTTCAATTGCTTCAATTTGCACATCAGGTTGACTTAACTAATTAGCCAATGCTTCTACCTATGTGCACTTTAATTTAAGCTCACTATAAACTTTTTTTTTGAAGTTAAAAGAATCCACACATTTTTCATAGAGAGACTTTACTTCAAGCTTACATTTCCTTAATGTCTTGATGCATGTATCAAGAGTCAACAAGTTATTTCTAATGTTCTGACAAACAATGTCAAACATTTGTGCAACATTCTTGCAGGATTGAGCTTTTGTTACTGCAACCTTTGCCAAACTTATGAATTCAACACTGAATTCTTGAATCAAACCTTTGGATCTATCCTTAGGGTTAGGATCAAGTGACTTCATAGTCATGACTCCCTACAATTTTTAAGTTACCTCCATAAGAGTTTTTTTCAAACTCTTGACCTATTTAATTTTTCTAATAATCTTCTTGAGAGATAATATAAACTTTGATTGATCATCATCATCAAAACTAGTAAGTGTAGATAAGGTGTGAGATGTCCTAGGTGTACTTGGCTTCTCTCCCTCCTTTGCTTTCTTCTTCCTCTATTCTTTTTCTCTTCTCTTTTCCTCACCCTCTTTCTTCTTTTCATCTTCTCTTTTGATTTTTTCATCCTTTTTCCTCTTTTCCTCTTCTTCTAATTTCTTCTTCTTCTCCTCTTCTTCTTTTCTCTTCTCTTCTTCTTCTCTTCTTATTGTTTCTTCTTCTTGTCTTCTTCTTCCTTTCTTCTCTTCTCTTCTTCTTCTTTCCTCTTCTTTCTTATTTTTCTTTTCTTCTTTCTATTTTTTCTCCTCTTCTTCTTTCTATTTCTTTTCATCTAATTTTCTCTTCTTTTCTTTTTCTTCATTCTTTCTCTTGTCCTCCTCCTCATATGAGCTAGAGTAATCAATGATATTGCCAACAATGTTTGGTCCAATATCCTTGAAAGGATCTTCTATGATATTAACTATCCCACTTGTAGTACCAACTTGCATAGTGTTGGAATTACAATAGGAAAGGTAAACTCTAAGAGGGAGGGCGGGTGTGAATTAGTGCTTTAAACTTTAACCCATAAAAAATTCACCATACATCCATCTCACATATTCAATAAGTAAATGTTACCTTTTTCTCACCCACCAAAGGTTTAAATTTTAAATGCTCAGCTCTTCCAACGGCTAGCTGCGGAAATATTATTTTTTATGCCAAGATTGGACCTTATGATGTATTTCGCAGCCCGCAAGATCTTCTCCATCAGATTTTAGCAAGATCGACGGTCGACGCGATCTTGTCATTAGAGACGCACGGGAAATAGCATCAGTGACATCGCGCCCAATTGACATGTGTCTGGTGGGTCCGGCAAGTGGGCTATAACGGAGGGCGGGTCAGGAAAGTTTTTCGGTGCCGTAGGCACTATGTCGCTATCGCATGCCTGCCAAAAAATCTCCATAGCGACATAGCACCCAGCAGAAATGCTCATGTTGGCAGGCGACATGTTTCCACGGGTCAGAAGTTTCAAAACATGGTGAGGCACTATGGCACCAATAGAAAACCAATGCATTTTCTGATGGCGACATAGCGCCCAAACAAAAAATCCACCATGGCGAGAAGCGACTAGGCACATTGGGTCCCAGCAAGTACTTCGCATGAGCAGTCAGGAGCCCAGTGCCACGGTGGCAAATCAGATGTAGCCACGTATTCATCAGTGGGGTCAAGGTAATATGAACCCTCTAAGTTGGTGCTTTGTCAGACCAGGGAGGTGTTTCATTGGGCCAATAAAGAGCGACCACATCCCCCAAGTCAGAGTTCAGGCAACGTCACTAGTACATGGAAAGGTAAGATCTCCATCGTCAGATCAGGGTCGATCGACGGTAGGCACCATCGCGCTATAGAAGAGCTGCGTGAGTCTTATGTTAATGACATTGCGCCTGAAGGACACGCATCCTCATGGGTCTAGGGATGTCAGCGAGGACTAGTACGACCGTTGATACGTGGCTAGTTTTTATTCATTGATACGCTGAGGGGAATGATCTTCCTTGCACATCGTCAAATTGATTCAGATCAATGGATGGTGCCATCTCGCTATGGCAGAGATGCACGAGTTTTAACATAGCGACATAGTGACCATCTACCACGTATCGACAGGAATCAGGTCTTACCCATCGGCGTTACGAGAACGAATCAAATGACGACACTCGTTCAGCAGGCCTAGTAGTTTTGGGAGGAATGGTGCCATCGAGAACTGCCTGAGAGTTCACGGTACTGACATAGCACCCAGGCGCCACGTGTCTTGGTGGAACCAGGTTTCACGTAGCTGGCGCAGTAAGGATTAAGCGATCGTCAGACCAATAGGGAAGTGCCACATGTGCCGCAGGCCCAGTGACTTACAAGGGAAGGGAGTTGCAAAATGACGAGTCTCCATGATTGTTGGATCAAGGCCGATTGATAGTAGGCGCCATTGCGCTATGGCGGAGATGTGTAAAGGTTATGTTGGCAACATAGCACCCGGCCGGGAGGTGTGATGGCAAGCAAGTTTATGATGGGCTAGTTTTGCGGCGGGAAGAGGTCAGGCAGCCAAAAAGTTTAAAAATGCTGGTGGGGTGCCATGGCACCATCGAAAAACTCACAAGTTTTTCGTTGGCGACATAGCACACAAACAGAAAACAGACCATGACGAACTCTCAGGCTTAGTGGGACCGTAGGACGGGATAGGTGGGATGAGCTATCTAATGTCATGGCCTCGTGATTGGTCAGGGTGGTACCTCATCTACCACGGTGGCATTTTAGAATATGCCACGTTTGCATCAAAGGGTGAGATGGCAGTTGGGCGCTATCTCGCTATGGGAAGGTTGCCTCAATTTTCCCATAGCGACATAGCGCCTTAGTACCATGTGCCAGGTCAGTGGGGCCAAGTGTTAGGGAATTCACCAGAATGATGCTACGTCAGGCCAATGAAGGACTACCACATATGCCAGATCAGAACATAGACATGAGGTGGCACTAGATCTTCAACATGGCTGGCGCAGTCAGGGGTTGAACTTTGAGCCGTCAGATCTACAGAGATCAAGGGCAGGCACCATCACGCTATGGGGAAATTGCGTGAGGTTTTCCATAGCGAGTTGGAGCCCTTTTGCCATGTGTCCTTGGGGCCTAGGGGGGGATGCATATTTAACATCACAGTTATGATTGACAGTTAAGTTGCCAAGTCAATGATACAGTCTGGTTGGGGCATCGCAGTCACAATTTGGTACCACCACGGATAGAGATAACTGTTGGGCACTATGTCACTATTAGGAACTTCAGGGCATGGTGTCCATAGTGACATAGCACCCAGTCAAACATAAAGGTGTGGTTAGCGGGTGAAGAGGACTACCAAGGTGGCAAAGGGGAAGAAAGTGATTGCCCCACGTGGCCCAGTCAACATGTGGACCTGGTTGACCTTTTTGACCCTGTTGTTTCGTGAACCAAAAAGGATAGAAATCATTTTTTTTAAAAATTTTTTTGCCATGGATCTGATTTCATAATCAATTGCCACCAACTTAGAGTGAATATCAGGTGTAGAGGGACACTCCATCTATCCAGTCGATCCATCTACCATGTCAGGGAATGTTGTAGCGTCATTTCTATCTTCTCTAGGCTCTTTCTCAGAAAGATATGAGATTTCTTGGTATGCAAGCTAGGATTCAATTAGATCTTCGATTGGATTCTCAAGATGGGAAGTTAATGCCAGTAGGTAGGAAGTAAATGTAACGTAGAAATCTTCAAGTTATGCCTGATCTATAAAGACAATTTTGTGATTTTGTTCCCGGGGGACTCTTCCTGATTTTCTCTACTACTGCTTGCAGACTTGCAGTGTAGAATCCCTATGTCTCTGAGCTACATAGCATCTTGTGTCATTCTCTTCAGTGGTCAATGTGTATGTACTTCATTTTGCCTCTCATTGATGCATTATTGAGATTAGTGGTCCACATACTGTATCTATCTTTGGCCTATTGAATAATATACAAGTGAAATCTTCTTTTCCTGGTGTCATTCAGTTGGTTTCCTGATCTGTATGTGATTATTGATCGATATAAGTCTGGACGTGTATGACTTTTGGATGTTACCCTAGTTCTGCAGTGCATATATGGGCAGGAATGAGTCTGAACACTTTGTTTTGGTGTATCACTGCCTTAGATTAGACTAGGTAGATTCACTTTAGTGCTCTCTTTCTCCCTTTTTCCTCTGAGAATAGATAGGTGCACCCTGACAGTAAGAGGAAGCCGGCCTTCTCCGGAGACTCAACCTCATAGTTCAAGTCCCACAGCTTGGAGGTTGTTTCCCTGTTTCACTAGGTTGTCCTCGCGCATAGGCCTTGGACAAGGGTGCAAACCTAAGTGACAACAATTTTTGGCACGCTCGGTGGGACTCATATCAGAAGATTTAAGGTCCACTGGTGTTAAGAAGAGAGAATTCCAAGGATCAACACTGAAGAAGTAGTGCTGGCTTCAGTATTCAAGCCTTCAAGAGTTTGATCTTTCAAGTACTTGGCGACTCTGAATATCAATAAATCTGGTTTTAGGCTAAGTTGCAGAAATTCATGCCTAGGGCTAAAACAAGGGCGTCTTCTAGAGGTAAATTTCAATATCAAGAGCTTTCTCTTTCAAATCCTAGGAGAAGAAGGACTAGAACTTCATTATCACTAGTTAGGGGTAGAATAACAGTTGATATACCTGTAAGATCTGTCTCTACTCCCCCTACTGTTCGAACTCAGCCTAGATTGCCATCAACACTCATCAATAGAACACTTGTTTATATGGCATAGCCAAGAGTTCATGCTTTTTCCACCTTTAACAGTGGAAGTCCTCTGTTGTTAGCCCAAAGACATGATATACCAGTATCTGCACTAAAAAGTATACCTAATTTTACTAGTGAAACTTCTATTTCCCCTCTAGAGCATATCCAAGAGGTAGCGAATGTTTGCAATATTCATGGTATTACAGAAGATGATGTTGCCATCAGACTTCTAGCCTCATCTTTAAAAGGAAAAGCATTATAGTGGTATAGAGGCTTAGCTCATGGTTCCATAACTAATTGGGATGGACTAGGAGCAGGATTATGCAAACATTTTGAGGATAAGAGTGACCATTTGTCACTACTAGAACAACTGACTACAATAAAAAGAGCCCCACATGAATGTATGACTAATTTTAATTACAGATTCCAAAAGACATGGGATAGAATACCTACTATAGTGAAACCTACCCCTTGTAATGCCTTCTTGCATTACCTTAGAGCTTTCAACAGTGACATTGCCACCACAATCCGAACTATGGGAGGAGATACATTACAAAATGCTTATGAGACAGCTATAAAAGCTGAGAATATCCTAATACAAGGTGGGAAGTTGGCTCCAAGGCCTCCTATGCCTTTCTTTCCTAATGTTCCCAACCACCAACCAACAATAGCCCCCCTTCCTACAATTTCTATGTCACAAGCCCTTACTCCAGTTCCCCAAGCTTCCACATCCTCAAACGGAATAGAGGAACTCAAGGAAATGCTCCAAGGTCTAGTGCTGAATACAGATAAAAGAGAGAGGACTCTAGATAAAAAATTGCAAGAGTAGGGGAAGGAGTTGAAGGACCAAGGGAAGAGATTAGAGGATAGTTTTTCTCTAATACAAAAAATGAGTAACAAGGTGGTGGCTTTAGAAAGGAAGCAAGCCCAAGGTGGCAAGCCCCCCCAATTACAAAATTAGGCTCTAAGTGGTGGTAGGCCTCCTGATCATTGGAATAGCTCTTTTGATCAGAATAGGCAAAATATTCATGTTGCTGCTTCAAGCTCAAATCAGAGTAGAGCTTTAGTTCCTCAAAATAACTTGGCCCAAGATCAAGATTTTTGTCCTTCTTGCAACTATTCTTATACCTACTACTTATGTCAGAAAGCATAATCTTATTTGGCCCTAACTATCTAGGAGCCTGTAGTAAAGCAATCACACAAGGAAGATCATACTAAGGAGGCCTCATATATCCAAAGGCAAGGTGATTGCTCTTTCATGAATCACCAGATGGAGGAGCATTGTAATGTAAACCAGGATTCCGTTGCTCATAACACAAGAAGTAAGAAGAGAGCTATGGAACATGCTGCTCCTCCTTCTCCTAAGCAGGCCTCAACTTCGAGTGTTATACCTCATACACAAAAAGCAAATGAGTAGACAAACACTTCACAATAGCAAAGGCAAGGTCCAAGAAAGGAGGATGCAAGTGATCCCTATGTTGCTCCATCTCGGCCTCTCATGGGTACAGCTCCCAAAGTTTCCGCTAAAATTCCTAATGCACCCTTGAGTGTGGTAGAGAAAATGAAGAAGACCAATGTAAACATTTCCATGTGGGATGTTGTTGCTACCATACCAATGCAGAGGAAGATGCTGCAACAAGAATTGAAAAAGATTGAACCCAAGGATCAGTCATCTACCATGGAGAGTGCCACTAGTTTAGTACAACTAGCAGGAGATGTGGAGACAAATAAAAAGGTTAGACCTCCTCCATTCTATGTTTCTCTGATTATAGGGGGCAAGTTAGTCCATAATTGCATGATAGATTCAGGGGCTAGCAGCTCAGTAATGCCTAGGTGTGTTGCTGATGCTTTAGGGATGAAATATGAGCCCATTGTTAGGGATGTGTTACAACTAGATGGGAGTACTGTCAAAATCGTAGGCATCCTTAGAAGTGTGGAAATGGCCCTACATGCATGCCCTGGTTGTACTGTGATTCAAGACATATCTGTTGTTGAGGTCAAGCCCTATTTTGCAATCTGTCTTTCAAGAGACTTAACTGCTCAAATTGGTGGATTCATATCTGCTGATTGGTCTTATATGTCATTTAAGACCAGATATGGGGCCAATGCTTCAATAAGAGCAGAACCTCAAGCCCTTCATCACACTAAACCCTACACCCCCAACTTCATTAATATGAATTGCCCTATTTTGGAGATGGATGAAAATGACATAGTGAATGAGCCTGCCACTGCCACAGTAGAGATTCTTGATTTCTTCTTAGATGAGTGGGCAAATACATGTCAGTTTGAGCCTATGTCGGAAATTCTTGAGATAGGCCTTAGTAAATATTGCATAATAGAGAAAGAGGTTCAAGTTCCTGACCTTGTTAGGACTAATGATGACATAAATGGAGTATGGAGTATGTACTTTGATGGCTCAAGGAATAGAAATGGATCAGGGGCTGGTGTTATGTTGATCTCTCCTACACAAATAAGATATTATTTCTCTTTTAGACTCCAATTCAGTTGTACCAATAATGTGGCCAAGTATGAATCTTTGATCCAAGGTCTCCTACTTGCCCAAAAGAGGGGAATTCAAGCCTTGAAAGTATATGGGGACAGTGAATTGGTAGTGGACCAAGTGAGAAATCAGAATATCACCAAAAATGGCCTGCTCAAGTCTTATAAACATAGAGTCTAGGATTTGCTTGAGGGTTTCCAAGCATTTCATATTTGGAGCATTCCTAGGAGGGAGAATAAATATGCTGATAGACTTGCAGTAGTGGGAGCATCTTATGATGTGCCAAGGAATCTTGAGGAAGAAAAGAAACAACAAATAAGGGTGGTGGTAAGGTTTGCTGTTCCTAATAATAATACTCATTGGCAGGTGTTTGAGTCCGATGAGCAGATTGTGAGTTTCTTGCAGAATGAAGCAGAATTTTCAAAAAGAAATCAATCAAGACTACAAGATCAGTATGCTAATCAAATCATTCACCTCAGTTCAAACAAGTTGCCCAAGGGTCTCATTACCTTAGAGAGTGTCTTTAATCCTGATGATTAGTCAAGGGATAAAGGAATGAATCTAGCTGTAGAAAAGGATGATCATGCCCCAGTTACTATTGCTGATGGAAAATATCTTAACATGGGAAAGGTATATTTTGAAGCCGAGCAAGAAAATTTCATTCATCTATGTCAAGAGTTTAGTGATGTATTTGCTTGGATGTATGATGACTTAAAAGGTTTTGACCCTAGTTTGTTTCAGCATACCATAGATTTGGTTGATAGGGTCAAACCAGTAAGACAAAAATAGAGGCCAGTGAATCCCAAGATTGAACCCTTGATGAGGAAAGAGCTATCCAAGTTGATTGAAGCTAACATAATTTTTCCTATTAAACATTCATCATGGGTAGCTAACCTTGTCCCTGTGAGGAAGAAGAATGGAGAAATTAGATTGTGTGTGGACTTTAGGGATCTTAATCAGGTTTCCCTTAAGGATCACCATCCTCTCCCTTCTATGGAGCAAATTATGTCCAAGGTTAGTGGGTCAAGGAGATTCTCTTTTCTTGATGGGTTTTCTGGTTATAACCAAGTGCTGGTTAAAGAGTCTGATAGATACAAGACAACATTTACTACTAAATGGGGCACCTATGCTTATTGCAAAATGCCATTTGGGTTAACAAATGCAGGTGCCACATTCCAAAAGGCAATGGAGGTAGCTTTCAAAAGATTAATTGACAAGTTTTTCTTAGTATACCTTGATGATATAACCGTGTATTCCAAGAATGTAGAAGATCATCTTGATCATTTGAGACACGTATTTCTAAGATGTAGAGAGTTTGGGGTTTCTCTCAACCCAGCCAAATGTGTCTTTGCTACAAACCAAGGAAAACTATTGGGAAACATTGTATCTAAGGATGGATTGACCATTGATCTAGAAAGAACAAAAGCAATACTTGCCCTTCCTCTCCCAAAACACAAGAAGGGGCTGCAAAGTTTCCTTGTTAGGATAAATTTTGTAAGAAGGTTTATTCCTAATCTTGCCATCATGGTGAAACCCCTCACAGCCATGCTTAATAAAGATATGGTCTTCTCATGGACCAAGGAGGGGAAGGAGAGTTTTGAATAAATTAAGGTAGCCATAGCCTCAACCCCCACTCTCATGAACCCAAATTTTGAGAGAGATTTCATCCTCTACACTTTAGGTGGTGAGTCAAGTGTTTCTGCTATCTTGTCTCAGACAAATGACAAGAATGAGGAGCAGCCCATAGGCTTCTTTAGTGAAGGACTCAAGGAGTATGAAGATAAGTATAGCTTTGTTGAGAAGCAAGCCCTTGAAGTCATTAGAGCCTTGAAGAAATTTAGACACCTCTTATCCCACAATAGGATCCATTTGTTGGTGCCCCATGTGAGTGTAAAAGACTTCTTGTTAAACAAAGATATCAGTGAGAAGAGAGCTGGATGGATCACTAGGGTAATGGAATATGATGTTGACATTCAGATTACCAAATTGGTAAGAGGGAGAGGATTATGCAAAGAAATGTTATCAAGTTGGGATTCAGATGAAGGGACTGCTATGGTAATTGTAGAGCAGTAGGAGGAAAGAAATGTTAATGCCCCAAGGAGCTAGATGGATGACATGAGGAACTTTTTATCAGGGAATGGATACCCTCAGGGATTGGACAGAGCTAAAAGAAGACAATATAGACTACAATCCATTCCCTATGTTGTGATTGATGATATCCTTTTCAAGAGGGATTTTAATGGGACCCTATTGAGATGTATTGAAGAGGATCAAGTCAAGAGGGTGATTAAAGAACTTCATGATGGCCCTGATGGTGGCCACTTCTCTGCAAGAACAACCGCCATGAAGATCATGAGGGCTGGATATTATTGGCCATCTCTATTCCATGATTGTTATAGGTATGTGAGAAAATGTGAGAAATGTGCCTTTTTCTCAGGCAAATAGAGACTTGCAGCTCTTCCTCTTCATCCTATTCAAGTGGATCAGCCCTTCACCTAGTGGGGGTTGGATTTTATAGGCCCCATTAATCCTCCATCTAGTGCAGGTCATAAATGGATTTTGGCTGCTACTGATTATTTCACTAGGTGGACAAAGGCAGTTGCCTTGAAGGATGCTACAAAGCCATCAGTTGTTGAATTCCTTGATGGAATTATATCTAGGTTTGGAGCTCCTTCCACTATCATCTCAAATAATGCCAAATCTTTTGTTGGAACCCAGATTTGTGCATGGGCAATGAGTCACAATATCTATCCGAGCACATCATCGAAATACTACCCACAAGGCAATGGTTTAGCTGAATCTTCCAACAAAAATCTGATCAGAATCATAAGGAGAATGATAGAAGACAATCAGAGGGTCTGGCATAAACAATTAAGGACTGCTCTGTGGGCTCATAGGATAACACCCAAGAGATCTATTGGGAATTCACCTTTTGTGCTGGTATATGGTAGGGAGGCCAGACTTCCCATCTCATTGGAATTCCCATCCTTGGAGTTGGCTCATCAGCTGGAATTGGTTGAAAATAGTCCCATGTCAGTGAGAATGGCATAATTGATTGAACTGGAAGAAAAGAGAAACAAAGCTATGTAAACCCTGGAGATACACTAGCAGCAAATGAAGAAGAGTTTTGATAAGAAGGCAAGGGTCAGAATCTTTAGAGAAGGAGATTTAATTCTCAAATGGGACTCAGATAGAGCAAAACCAGGAAGGCACTCCAAATTTGATCCACTATGGAGTGGCCCTTATCTGATCTTCGATTGCAAACAAGCCAATGTGTTCCAGCTAAGCAGGCCAAATGGTGAAGTTCTGCCCATTCTAGTCAATGGGATCCATTTGAAGCCCTATTTTTGAAGGATTGTGAATCCATGTATATAATTAGTTTAGTTGCTTCCTGTTGTTCCTTTTCTTTCAATAAGTGCACGTGCACATGGCTCACTTCGTGAGTCGCTAGTTCTCAAAATTTTGACAAGTCTTAGGTTGTTGAGGAGGTCCTATTTTTTGTTTCCAAGTCGCAGAGCCAGAGTTCAAGGGTTTTTTAATGTTTTGATTTCCTCATTTAGGGTTAAGGTTTCTTGCAGCTCTTGGTTCTGTACCTTCTAGGCCCTCTTTTCTAACTCCATGGCCCAATGGATCATTCTTAGGCACTGGTCATGCATTGAGCAAGCTCATGCCCCCTGTGAGTCGCCAAAATTGTTACCTTTAGCTCACCTGCCAAAGGTTTAAATTTTAAATGCTCAGCTCGTCCAAGGGCTAGCCGCATAAATATTATTTTTTATGCCAAGATTAGACCTTATGATGTATTTTGCAGCCCGTCAAATCTTCTCCGTCAGATTTCAGCAAGATCAATAGTTGACGTGATCTTGTCATTAGAGATGCACGGGAAATAGCATCAGCGACATCGCACCCAATTGACGCGTGTCTGGTGGGTCTGACAAGCGGGCTACAACAGAGGGCGGGTCGAGAAAGTTTTTTGGTGCCACAGGCGCTATGTCGCTATCGCATGCCGGCCAAAAAATCTCCATAGCGACATAGCGCCCGACGGAAATGCTCACGTCGGCGGGTGATACGTTTCCACAGGCCGGAAGTTTCAAAACACGGCGAGGTGCTATGGCACCAACAGAAATACAATGCATTTTTCGATGGCGACATAGTGCCTAAACGAAAAATCCACCGTGGTGAGAAGCGACCAGGCACGTTGGGTCCCAGCAAGTACTTTGCATGAGCAGTCAGGAGCCCAGCACCACGGTGGCGAATCAGATGTAGCCACATATTCATCAGTGGGGTCAAGGCAATACGAACCCTCTGAGTTGGTGCTTTTTTAGACCAAGGAGGTATTTCATTGGGCTAATAAAGAGCAACCACGTCCCCCAAGTCAGAGTTTAGTCAGCATCACCAATCCATGGAAAGGTAAGATCTCCACCATCAGATCAGGGCCGATCGACGGCAGGCACCATCACGCTATAGAAGAGCTGCGCGAGTCTTATGTTAATGACATTGTTCCTGAAGGACATGCGTCCTCGTGGGTCCAGGGATGTCAGTGAGGACTAGTCAGACCGTTGATACGTGGCCAGTTCTTATTCATCAATATGTTGAGGGGAATGATCTTCCTTGCACACCATCAGATCGATTCAAATCAGTGGATGGTGCCATCTCGCTATGGTAGAGATGCATGAGTTTTAACATAGTGACATAGCGACCATCTACCACGTGTTAGTGGGAATTAGGTCTTACCCATCAGCGTCAAGAGAAAAAATCAAATGACGACATGCGTTCAGCAGGCCCAGTAGTTTCGGGAGGAATGGCGAGTCTTCATGATATTCGGATCCACAGGGATCAACGACTGGCGTTATCTCGCCATCAAGAACTGCCTAAGAGTTAACGTTGGCAACATAGTGCCCAGGCGCCACATGTCTTGGTGGAACCAGGTTTCACGCATCTAGCGCAGTAAGGATTAAGTGATCATCAGACCAATAGGGAAGTGCCACATGTGCCGTGGGCCTAGTGACTTACAAGGGAAGGGAGTTGCGGAATGACAAATCTCCATGATCATTGGATCGAGCCCGATTGACGGTAGGCACCATCGCGCTATGGAGAAGATGTGCGAAGGTTATGTTGGTGACATAGCGCCTGTCTGGGAGGTGTGATGGCAAGCAACTTTATGACGGGCCAGTTTTGCGGCGAAAAGAGGTCAGGCAGCCAAAAAGTTTAAAAATGCTAGTGGGGCGCCATGGCGCCATTGGAAAAATCATGACTTTTTCGTTGGCGACATAGCGCCCAAACAGAAAACATACCATGACGGACTCTCAGGCTTGGTGGGACCATAGGACGGGATAGGTGGGATGAGCTATCTAACGTCATGGCCTCATGATTGGTTAGGGTGGTACCTCATCTACCATGGTGGCATTTCAGAATATGCCACGTTTGCATCAAAGGGTGAGATGGCAGTTGGGCGCTATCTCACTATGGGAAGGTTGCCTCAATTTTCCCATAGAGACATAGCACCTTAGTACCATGTGTCAGGTCAGTGGGGCCAAGTGTTAGGGAATTCGCCAGAATGATGGTATGTCAGGCCAATGAAGGACTGCCACATATGTCAGATCAGAACATAGACATGAGGTGGAACTAGATCTTCAATGCGGCTAGCGCAGTCAGGGGTTGAACTTTGAGCCGTTAGATCTACAGAGATCAAGGGTAGGTGCCATCACGCTATGGGGAAATTGTGCAAGGTTTGCCATAGCGAGTTGGAGCCCTTCTACCACGTGTCCTTGGGGCCCAGGGGGGGATGTGCAGTTAACATCACAGTTACGATTGACAGTTAAGTTGCCAAGTCAATGATACAGTCTGGTTGGGGCATCACAGTCACAGTTTGGTACCACCACAGATAGAGATAATTGTTAGGCACTATGTCGCTATTAGGAACTTTAGGGCATGGCGTCCATAGTGACATAGCGCCTAGTCAAACATAAAGGTGTGGTCAGCACGTGAAGAGGACTGCCAGGGTGGCAAAGGGGAAGAGAGTGATTGCCCCATGTGGCCCAGTCAGCATGTGGACCTGGTTGACCTTTTTGACCCTACTATTTCGTGAACCAGAAAAGATAGAAATCATTTTTTTTATTATTTTTTTTGCCATGGATCTGATTTCATAATCAATTGCCACCAACTTAGAGTGAATATCAGGTGCAGAGGGACACTCCATCTATCCAGTCGATCCATCTACCATGTCAGGGAATGTTGTGGCGTCATTTCTATCTTCTCCAGGCTCTTTCTTAGAAAGATATGAGATTTCTTGGTATGCAAGCCAGAATTCAATCAGATCTTCAATTGGATTCTCAAGATGGGAAGTTAATGCCAGTAGGTAGGAAGTAAATGTAATGCAGAAATCTTCAAGTTATGCCTGATCTATAAAGGCAATTTTGTGATTTTATTCCCAAGGGACTCTTCCTGATTTTCTCTAGTACTGCTTGCAGACTTGCAGTACAAAATCCCTGTGTCTCTGAGCTACATAGCATCCTGTGTCATTCTCTTCAGTGGTCAATGTGTATGTGCTTCATTTTGCCTCTCATTAATGCATTATTGAGACTAGTGGTCCACATACTGTATCTATCTTTGGCCTATTGAATAATATACAAGTGAAATCTTCTTTTCCTGGTGTCATTCAGTTGGTTTCCTGATCTGTATATGATTATTGATCGATATAAGTCTGGACGTGTATGACTTTTGGATGTTACCCTAGTTCTGCAGTGCATATATGGGTAGGAATGAGTCTGAACACTCTGTTTTGGTGCATCATCGCCTTAGATTAGACTAGGTAGATTCGCTTTAGTGCTCTCTTTCTCCCTTTTTCCTCTGAGAATAGATAGGTGCACCCTGATAGTAAGAGGAAGTCGGCCTTCTCTGAAGACTCAACCTCGTAGTTCAAGTCCCACAACTTGGAGGTTATTTCCATGTTTCACTAGGTTGTCCTGGCGTATAGGCCTTGGACAAGGGTGCAAACCTAAGTGACAATAGCAAACTAAAATACCATGTAAAGAATATACATCTAAAGTATGTAAACAAGTAAGTATTCACACATATATGACACAAGATATGATTACCTAGAAACCCTCTTATGAGAAGTTAAAATTGGGGTGGGGATGACACCCACAAATATTTACTATGACAATAATAAAGTGTATCCAATGAAGATTACAATGTTTGATCATGAAACATGATCTACCCTGTGAAAATTTATGCCCTGTTAAAAGCTTACAAAGATTGTTAGGTCTTACCCTATTAAAGGATTTCAACACCCTATCAGAAGTGTTCCTGGTTAGAGAACTTCAAATTACAATTAAGTAAGAACCTTGTTAGAGGATTTCAATATAGTTTGTTAGGACTACTCTATTAAGATATTTAATTGATTCACTTGTTATAATGTCTTAACAATGATCCTATAATTAGCACTATGTTGCTTGATGTCAGATCACCTCTATCCTATTGTGTACTTGATCCTTCTTGTCCAGATGTCTCTCTACTATTCACTATTTCCTTCCTCTATTCTCCTTTAACTAATTCTATAATGTAATTCATATCATAATACCTTGGTCACCATGAACATCTTGTTTGCCCATGCAAACTCTCCTTCTCTCTATTTGATTATTAATAAGAAGTTTAGGGTTTTTCCTCCTTAAAAAGACCTAGGTGACTTAGGGTTAGGAATGAATCAATTACTGTGATTCATCTATATTGTCACTTAAACCTTCCCTTTACCTAATTAGATTCATGTAATACATAGGCATTCTCACTTAAGATTTTTCCTTGTCAACAAAAGATCATAAATCAGTCCTTAAGTTGGCACAGAAATGGTTTACATAGTAGTTTGTGCAAATACAAACAACTATTTCAAAATTGTGTTACTTGGCATCTAAAGTCCCTAGTGCTCAGCACTAACTATGACTTCAAGGTTCTCACTTAACAAATAAATGATTTGGCATGCATTACTTGCTCAGTTCCTGAACCACTCAACACATACCATCTACTTGAAACTTAAGTGACCTGGAACATGAGTGACTCGACACTCACTATTTACTTCACATGCTCTAAGTTACATGTTGTGTTCAACAGATGTTACTTGTTCAGAGAGAACTAAGTAAATGACTCAAGTGTATAGACACTCACTTATCAAAACCAATCCGAGACTAAAAATCTCCCCCTTTGACATGAGTATCAAAAAAACTTGGTCATACATTAATAATCTTATTCTTATGAGCATAATATAGATGTCTATTTTGCTTCTATAAAAAATTTCAAAATATAAAAATTTTGCACCATGACTTATACCTCAACATTTTATAACTCCCCTTGAGTTTTTTGATCTATTTTGTACTATACATTGTATCAAAATCTTTCTCCTACTGAGTAGATTTGCATCAACTGATACTCTTTCTCTATTCTTATTTGGATACTCTTTCTCTTACTAATTTGTTTCTTACTCCCCCTTTAGATATATATCTCTTTTTTATGCTTGCCTACTCCCCCTTTTCTCTTACTCCCCCTTTTTGACACTGATGTCAATGGGTTATACACGAATAGTGTATTTTTCTAAAAAATATTTATGGACCTCAAGTATAATTTTAAGAGCTACATCCCAATTATCACAAGCTACCTCCAAAGACTTAATTTGAATGGCTAGCTTGGAAGCAAGGTGGACTAAGCTATCTAATGTAGAAATATTGTGGTCTTTCTTCATAATTGTTTTTGCATATCCTAGTTCCTTGTGTAAAATCTCCATATGTGGAGTCAATGTTGCCTAGATACTAATAAGTTTAGCCCTTATGTTGGCTTCATCTCATTGTAATGATGCTATCTGACTCTAGGATTATAGGGTCCTAAAGTGTTTCTCACTTTGAGTTGGAAACTTGGGCAACGTTGCATCGAATGACTCTTTTGGGTCTCCAAACTTAGGATGTGATTCCTTATCTCTTGTGTGAAGAGTGTAGGATTACATAGTTTGGTGTACATAGAGAAAATATTCTCCAGTACCTTCTTCACACTATCTATCTTAGTTGCCAATGCAACCTATGTTAGTGCAATATCACTAAATATCTTCTCATTTACCTTATTTTGAAACTTCATTTCAAACCATTCTAATAGTTTGACATTAGTATCTAAGTCTGTGTCACTAACTATTTCCACTATATTGGTCAATTGTTTAATGATTGGCTTGGTTTTATTTGGAGTAGGTAGATTGAATGTATCTAAGAAAATTTCTTTGATGTCAATCAAAGATTGCTTCTACCTTTGCTCCCTTTGAGTAGTTCTTGATGTTTCTCCTTTTCTAGGGCCTCTTGTAGTACACCCATCTACTCAATTGTAATTGTTGCATAATCAAAATTTAGGTAGTGTAATCTCTTCATCTAGGCTAACATCTCCATAAGTAATTAGATCTTCTGCCTTAGATGAGCTACAACTCGACACTAAGAATTATAATGGAGTTGTCTCTATGTGAGGTCTCTAAAGAGTTCGGCTGGAAGGAGGACAATATTTTGGTAATGTCATTGGTGCTTAAATTATTACTAGCTCCTTTAGCTTAGGTGTCAAACTTGTCTCTTCAAACTTGTCCTTTTCCACATCTATGGTTTTACTTACACCTTGATCTTATGCTAGAGGTGTAGGAATATCTACCTAACCTATTTGGCTTTGAGTCCCATCATTTTCTAGTGCTTCCTCCTTGTCTTCTCTAATTGTCTCAACCTTATCTTTGTCATTTTCTTATTGATTTCCTAAGACTAGAGTGTCTTACATGAGTGTACTGACAATGAAACCTGCAATATCCTTCCTTTGATATACAACTATGGGTTGTGAAGGTTGTACACTTATGAATTGAGAAGTAATTATCAGTGTTTCTTGTGTTTTCACTTCCTCCCTTGTAGTTATAGTCCATATCTTCTAAATTTTGTCTATACTCACCAGTATAGGGTTGTTACATAATTTGGCTTGAAGAGTGGATTGGACAAGTATCTTTTTCAAATCATCCTCTATAAGGGGCTTGATGTTCTAATTAGTAGCATCAAAAATATCCATTACTTTGATAGTTTCAGTGTTTACACTTGTCACCTATGGAGGATTGGCACTTGGCATTTAAATATCTTGTACACTCTATTCTATTTGTTGCTCTTCCTCAGCTAGTGCCTAATTATCAATATTCATAATAGTGCCTCCCTCAACTTTTCCTTGTGCATTATCATCTTCTTCATCTTCTCCTACCTCAATAGGTGTCTAGTCATCTTCTTTTGATGTTGACAGTCTGTATGTTAACTTCCACATTTTTTTGGACTTCTTTACAATATCCTCGATATTATTTTGTAATATGCTAAATGCCCTATACTTAGGTAAAAATATTACAACATATTTCTTTATGGCTTTAGACATTTCAGCCTTACTAAGTTCTAGCATAACTTGAGAAAGGGATGTCTCAATAATTTGTCTTTTAGTAATTAAACAATAATGCCATTTTTTCTCAACTCTATCATATAAAATTTTTGGTATGGATTTGGAAAGTTCTAGAGAAGTCCTTTTAAATGTAGCCATCATGACATATACTAACTCTTCTACTTGGTTCTTCTCAATCTTACCAAGATTATCAAACTAAATGTGAGAGAAAGCTGAAAAATCAACATTATTTCTAACATTCTCACATAAATTGTGTAGATCTAAGGAGGGATTGTGACTCACCACTTGGAATTGGTTGTTGTTGTCTAATTCAATCTTCTCCTCATTAGATTCAACTTGTGAAACATACTTCCTCCTCAATCCCTTCTATGCTCTAGCTTCCTTCTCTTTAGGATTGGCTAGCCTTCTATGCAATGACTCTTGTACTAGCCCTTGTGGTAGATGTTGTAGGTTTGGGCTGATTAGGTTTTGCAACCTTGTTCTATTTTCTCACTACTTGAGTCTTTGCCTTTCTTTTCTTCTTATTAGTAGTTATAGGTGCTTCACTAGCTTCTTATTTCTTGTAACCTTCTATAGTTTCTGCTACCTCCTCTTGCTAATCTTCTCCCTAAACTTGTGTCATTTCTTGTGGTGCGTGAGCCTCTATGTCCTCTTCTTCTTCTTCTTCTTCCTCTTCTTCTTCCTCAGCTCCTTCACCAAATTTTTCTTTCAATTTCTTCACTAATTTGTTCTTCTTTCTCATTTTTCTAAAGGATTCTTCAATTCCATTATGATCTTTAATTTTTCCAAGTCATAATTACCAAATTCTATGGCTTCCTTATCCACTTCTTCTACAAGTAATGTTGTGATTTTTGCAGAGGCCTCATCAACATTGATTCCATAACCTAGTGGCCTTAGCCATCTCACCCTGGGAATTTCTACTTGTACATAAGTGAAATCAGTATGAACTAGGAAGAAAACATCATTAAAATGTTTCTCCACTAGCAAGACTAGTATCCTTAGCCTTTTCTTCATTGCTTTCTTAAAATCCTCAAAATAACTAGTCATCACTAACTCAAAGTTATCAGCTAATTGCTCAATAAATTATCCTATTTGAATTGAAATTAATCTATTCATCTTCCATGCAACCTTACCAAATGTAGGAAATGTATTCTACACATAGAAGATAATACATACCAAAATGGACCCAAATTTACACTGAGCACTCTTGGTTTTCCTTATGTCTCCCAAATTCTCAATCAATTATTGCAACTACAACTAATCAAGATCATAGGTATGATCCTTCTTCACAATTTTGTAGCCCATATCCACTATAATGCAAGGTACAATATTTAATCTGATGGACTAATAAAACTCTTGTGCTATTACCCTCAATACAAAAGATATAAGGGGATCTATGATAGTATCAATGGTCATTCCTCTTTTATTCCAAATAGCCCTTGTGTTCTTTTCAACAACTTCCTTTGATTCACTTCTCATGGTCTTTGGCCAATCTATGTTTATATACTCTATTACTCTATGAACTAGCTTCTTTGAGATTTTTACTGGCCCATTTTCTAACCATATAGACTCATGGATTTTCTTAAAACAATCTTAATCCACTATGTTTAGAAGAAGTTGGGGAAATCTACTATGAATTAACCCTTTCTTCTCAACAATCTTGAATTTTTCTTTCAATATTCCATTTTTTCATAATTTCCCATATGCTTCTTTGATTTCCATGTCTCCTATGCTTCCAATATTGCATGTGCAATAATTCCTAACATCTTGAATCATCAAGACTTGCAACGATATCATAGACAACGCACAAGAGGGATCCTGCTTATAAGCTATATATGGGATAGCCTTGAAAATAGGTTATTTGATTTCATTATTAATCAATTAAACATTTAAAATATCTTTTCCTCTACACCTTTTTGTTTAGAAGGACTAGGTGCCATTATATGTATCTAGGGTTTGTGAACTTTGAAACTATGTAGCTCAACACATGGTAAATACCTTATAAATCTTGCTGAAATGGTGTCAAACAACCAGTTGAATCTCTTGAAAACACTCAATTAAAATTCTCTAGATTACCTTTATCTCTTCATAATCTTCTTCAAATTTGAATAAAGTCAAATTAGCAATAAATTGATCAAATAGCCCTTAAAAAACTACATTTAATGCTAAGTACTTGCATAGCTATAAGCTTAGCATTAATTGAATTTCTAGATCACTTGGCACCCACATGTCCTTTCATATGCTTGGCAACCATTATGACCTTGGCACCAACTGAAAAACTTTGTTAGTTTGACATCAACTAACATTTAACTCTACAACCACAAGAAACTTTTCATGCTCGATAGTACCATGAAAACTTGACAAAACTTAAAAATTTATCCTTGATTTCTAACAACACTTTGCATCTTTATTCATGCACATGTAATCTTTTCAAAACTAAATCCTTGGAACTAATGTATGGTATATATTTTAAATATCAGTCCCACATACCTCTTCATTACTTAATTTGATGAGGTTTGATCACATGACCCATTGGGTGAAGTGATCTCATCTACACTTGATGTGCTGCAATCTTCCTTTCTCTTTCATGTCTTGTTCATCTCATCTCTAAGATTTTCAATATCTTCCTTGGCTTTGCCTATTTTGAATTCACAACTTGATTCTTTTGACCTTATTGGACAATATCTTCTTATGTGACTAGTCACCAATCTTCAAATAACCAAAACATATGGTTTGACTTAACCACCTTTTGTGATCACTTATGAAGTGTGTTCTAATACATATCTCAAGAACATGTCCATACTCTTGACAATAGTGACAACTATACCTTGTATTATAATTCCAATTGTAAGAGTTTCCATTGTTCTTTACCTTTGTTTTCTTGTTTGATGACCACTTGCATTTGGATCTCCATTCAAAATCTCTATGTCCATACTTTTGATAGTTATAATAGTATCCTTCAAATATTTGAGTGTCCATGGTCTTGGTTTTGCATTGATGTGCCTGATCACCTTATCTGTTGCACTTGTGGAAGTAACCCATGTTCTTCTAATTTATAGTCTTGCTCCTACATAAATTAGTAGTATGTCCTATCTTTCCAATTATGACAATTAGGTTTGGAGTTCTTATCTTGGTTACTTCTTTCTTCAAAACTTTTGGATGATTCTCCTTCTTCGGTACTAGTGTATCCCAGTCTAGATGTATCATTGTTAAATCTAGGGGATCTCATCAATTGTTCAAAGTACTTGATGGCTTTAGTGGATTTATTGAAACTTTTAGCAAATTCATTTTCCCTTTTTAGATCATTGCTCAACTATTCATTTTGCAACTTTAGTGTTGTGATCTCAATGTTCTTGGCATTCAATTCATGATTTACAATCATCATTTGACCCAAAGTTTCTAATTGCATGTTAAAAATCCTAGTTACCTCTAGTGATCTCTCTTCCAGTCTACTGGTCAAAATTATTTTTTCATCTTCAATAATGACTTTTTCTTCCATGGCTTTCTTTTTCTATTCAATCACCTCACATAGTAATATGAATTGTGATTCTTTCTCTCTCTAAATATTTTTTATCTCTTCAGCTAGAGTTCTAATATTTTCTATTAGATCTGCAATTGTTGCATCAAATTCATTGGAGTTTCCATTAACAAATAGCTTAGTAGTGTCCATCTCTTATTATTATGTGTCATTCTCATCAATAGCAATTTCCTTCCTTCTTCTCAATGATTTCTTTAGATCTTTCTTCATTTAGCTAATGTAGAATGAGTTGTATTTCAATCTCTTAGTTCTCAATAACGTTTCCCAACTTGTAGACTTACATTTCCAAGATCTTTCCTCAAATTTTTTAAGCTTTACTTTTAGAGGAATGGGCTCTGATACCACTTGTTGAAATTAAAATAGGAAAGGTAAACTCTGAGGGGTAGGGGGGTGAATAAGTGCTTTAAACTTTAACCCATAAAAAATATTCATCATACATCCATCTCACATATTCAATAAGTAAACTAAAATACCATGTAAAGCATATACATCTAAAGTATGTAAACAAGTAATAATTCACACACATATGACATAAGATATGATTACCTAGAAACCCTCCAATGAGAAGATAAAGTGAGGTGGGGATGCCACCCAAAAATCTTCACTATTGTAGTAATAAAGTGTATCCAATGAAAGTTACAATGTTTGATCATGAAACATGATCTACCCTATGAAAGGCTTGCCTTGTTAAAAGCTTACAAAGATTGTTAAGTCTTACCCTATTAAAGGATTTCAACACCCTGTTAGAAGTGTGCCTAGTTAAAGGACTTCAACTTACCATTATGTAAGCACCTTGTTAGAGGATTTCAATATAGCCTTTTAGGACTACTCTATTAAGATATTTAACTAATTCACTAGTTAGAATGTCTTAGAAATGATCTTGTGATTACTTGATGTTAGATCACCTCTATCTTGTTGTGTACTTGATTCTTCTTGATTAGATGTCTCTTTGTTATTCATTGTTTCCTTTCTTTGTTCTCCTTTACTTGATTCTTCAATGTAATTTAGATCCTAATACCTTGGTCATTGTGAATATCCTATTTGTGCATGCAAACTCTCCTTCTCTCTCTAATCATTCATAAAAAGTTTAGGGTTTTTCCTCCTTAAGAAGACCTAGATGACTTAGGGTCAGGTATGAATCAACGGGTATGATTCATTAATATTATCACTTAAACCTCCCCTTTACCTAATTGGATTCATGTAATACATAGGGATTCTCACTCAAGATTCATCCTTATCAACAAAAGATCATAAATCAATCCTTAATTTAGCCCCAAAATAGTTTACATAGTAGTTTGAGCCAATACATACAACTATGTCAAAATTGTGTTACTCGATAGCTGAAGTCCCTAGTGCTCAGCACTAATTATGACTTCAATATTGTCACTTGACAACTAAATGACTTGGAATGCATTGCTTTCTTAGATCTTGAACCACTTGACACATACTGTTTGCTTAGCACTTGAGTGACTCCACACTCACTATTTACTTGGCATGCTCTAACTTAGATGTCGTGCTTGACATAAGTTTTTGATTAAGTAAAATTGGCTTTAAAAGGGCCCTAAAACCCTATACAAAGTTAAAATAGTCAAAAATTTAAATGAAAAAGGCAACCATGTGCCTGAAAGAAAAAAAACAACTCCCTAAACTAATAAACATGATAAATCTAGGAAGAAGTGCCAAAAAATTAGGAGAGGCCACCAAAGGCCACAAGAAATCAGATGATGTCTTTGAGCATCTCAACAGAATTGATTTCGAGCTTGGATAGCTTTCCTGCTTCCTCCTTCATCTCCAAAGGCTCTTGTTTAGGTGTCAACATATCTTTCTTCCTAGTGCTAGACCTAGTTCTTTTACTTACACCTTCATCCAAAGACTTGTCTTTTAGGATGATGTCATGTTCCTATTCCTTTCCAATAGTTGGATCATCCCCAAAGTGGATGTACCTTTTGATTCTCGTTATCCTTGAGAATGTTAATATTTTGCTTGGCAATGCCTTGCAAGGTATTCGTCATCTCAAGGGAATGGGTATTGGTACCATCCAATTTCCTCTCCATGCTAAGCTCATCTTCATTAACCCAATTCCTGAGGCTGTAGGTCTCCCTTTCCAAAATGCTGAGTCTGTGTTTGAGCTCAAGAATTTCATGGTAGAACCACTTAGTGGTCTTGTAGCTATCCACAACACTATTCTTAGCATTATTCAGGACATCCATCTCTATATTCTCCTTGGTAATGTCACTAAGGATGACCAAGGTAGGATCAATAAGTTCCTCTAGTTGGATCCTACCTTCTTCATTCTCTCTGACCTGGGTATGAATAATCTCTCTTTAATTCACCAAATTGACCTTGGAGCTGTCAACATTTCTCCAAACCACCCTCCTATCCTTCCTAGTGATTGAGCAACTATAGGTGGAAGTTCCAACCTCATCATAACCCTGGTTAGGATCTTGCTCTGGCTTGTCCATAAGGTTCACCTCCATCTTCTTGCTTCCCTTCCCCTATTTATCCTTGTTTTATTCCAAACTATTCCTCTTTCACTTGATAGACCCTGTGGCAACCTTTTCTCTACTAGAAGGCACTTTGATTATAATTTTTCTTTTGCTCTTCCTTCATTATTTTCCTTCATCAGCCCTAATATTCATCTTGTCCTCGACATATGTTACTTCTTTGGCATGAACTAAGTAAATGAATTAAGTGTATATACACTCACTTATCAAAATCAATCTAAGATTAACACATAGTATCTATTCTAATAGAGATCTACAAAGATAGATCTACCATCTAAGTGTCCTTGGCTTTCACTATTGCTTCTACTGGAGTAATCTTATCAACTAACATAGGGATTGCTCCCCTAACTTCATGCTCAATTATTTGGGTAAAAAAGTTATGTACTTAACAATGGCTTCTTCTATCTCCTTGTTTACTATTGGAAATTTAAGAGGAGTACCTGAGAGGGGAGGGGTGAATTAGTTACTACTAAAATAAATCCTAGATCCCTTAGATGTCAGTACAAAAATGTAAATTGAAAAACTAAATATTGCTAAAGCTTGGTAAACATAGACCTTATGTTGTAACTTGGTAGTAATTGAATTAGCTTAGTAAGTTCTTAACATATAAACTTTTATATGTTGTCTATGATTACCATTACTTTAACTGAGTTGCAAACATATAAAAGAAAATAACATGAACACATATGACACCAAGATTTAATGTAGAAATGCAATTTGGTAAAAACCACCAATTGCAACTAGTTACTATATTTCACTCTTCTAAAGTGAGCCCTATTAGGAGCCAACCCTATTAAACATTACAAAACACACTATTAGGTGTGGCCCTATTAAAGGATTTAATCACCCTATTAGGAATGCCCTTTTTAGAGGTCTTTGAGACAATTCAATAGAACTACCACCTTGTTAGAGGATTTGCAAATAGTTGTTAAGACAACTCTATTAAGAGATTTAGATCACTGCTACAATGGTTAGAGAGTAACAATGAGATGACCTAATTTGAATGCAACTGATTTGCTAATTATAGATCTCTATTTTGGCTTGTACTTGATCTTTCTTGATCAAATAAGGCTTTGCTACTCCATATGGATATTCTACTTATCCTTCAAATTTTCTTCCTTTTCTTATCATTAGATCTTCAATAAAATCTTCATGCCATGCATTCACACAAGCTTTTGAAATTACAACTTGACCTTATACTTATATCTTCCACATTGTCAAGTCAGTTCAAATATAACTTAGAATAAACAATATTCATTACCTGAGTTGGTTGGAATCAATTAAAATTAATACAAAAATAAGAAAATCCTTCATTATCTAACCTAGCTCAGGACAAATTGACTTGAAAATGATTTCCTTTGTTAACCAATAGAAGCTCAGTTAACACTACAAACTTGTGAAAATCCTTTAGCAATTGAGTGAGCTTGATTAGAATTGGTTCCATCCAAATTTCCTTCATTACCTAAGTGAACAATCACTTTCTACAACTTTTCCTTTGATGCCTAAGTGAACTCAGTAAACACTGCCTTCTGAACTAGGCAAACACAAGAACACTCGATAGACACTAAGAACTCTCTTTACTACCCGAGTGAGCTCAACATATATTGATTGATAATTATATGGCATTTGTGTAACATCAAAGACAACACACAATTAATCAATTATATCCAATAGTTTACCTTGTCATAATTATGTCCCATTAGAAGAATAACTCTTCTTTTTTTTTCTTAGAAAGGGTTCAACACCATTCATCATATCTTGCATATTTGTACCACAATTCACTTCACAAATATTCTTAATCATGTTTTCTCTTATTTTATTATCCTCATTTACACTTATTCTCATATTTATCAACCTATTATATATCTCTTCTAGTATATGTCTTTGTACATCTTCAAATATTCTATTCTTCAAGATCATATTCCTTACTACTACATTGTCTAACTAAATTCTGTCCATATTGCTATACATACCATAATACTTGTTTAATTGAATGAAATTATTATCATTAATGATTTATATATTTGTGTTCTCTACCTTTGGCTTTTAGGGCTTCTTTCTAGTGGTTGTCTTTGCTTCTCCAACTACCTATTTTGTAAGTCTATCCTCTTCATCTTTTAATTCATTAGACTCATCTGATTCAACCATCTGTAATGTCTTTCTTCTCTTTCGAGGGTCACTTGATAATTATTTTATCCTTTTCTTGCTAGGTTCCTCAACCTCTTATTCTAGCTTGGTGAGTCTCTCTAATTTCCTCTTGGCTAGAGGAGTGGATGATTTACCTTCTACTATATGTACCTCCTCTTCATTAGACTTGTTTAGTGGTTGTACAATAGTGGGTTGTGCTTTGGGTACCATGGCAAAGTAGATCCTACTATTATTACTCCCTTTGAAGTTCCTACAATGGAAATAGGAGTAGCTTCCAATACCTTAGTTTGACCACTAGCCTTCATCTCCAAGGCTATCCCTTTTACCTCATTGAATTCCTCTCTAGTCATTCAAGAATCTTTGAGAATTAATTCAATTTTCTTCTCAACATTCTTCTTTATATCCTTACTATAGAGTTTTCTCTCTACTTCTCTGATCTTTTTCATAAGTTCCCTATCTAGGAGTGTCTTTATCCTCCTCAGATTCAAGTATTATCTTTGCATACCTTTTAACCATTTCTTCATTGAACTCATAGCCCATAGGGTCTATGAAATTAACTCTCAACACAACTACCTCCATGCATGTTACATTTGTTTCAACCATGAAACATATGTCCTCCTTTTACTTCTTCACCAGTGAGGGTGGTATCCTATATCTCTACTTCATCAAAATTTGAAAGCCTTTGATCATTCATCTAATGTCTTCAAAAATATTCTCCTTATAATATCTTCTATAATGACATGTCACCAAGCTCATGGTGCACTAATTCTTGTTTTCCCATTACCTATTAGACATACTAGTGATTTTCCTAATCACTTCGAAGAATAGATGTATCAATAGAGATTTGAACTTGGAAACTAAACTTCTTATCTTCTTAAGTTTATCTATGTTGTCCAATAATTAATGCTTTAGAATATCACACATATTAACTTTTTCTTTCTTTGTTCTCATCATGTATGCTACATGTAGGAAACTAGTAGGTATCGAGTTCAATCTTGAACTATGATTCATCTTATAACCAATGATCTTTCTGATCACTCTCACATTTGTCTACTTTATGAGGTCAATCCTCATATTCCTTCCATCTAATTTTGTCTCCACCAAATTCTTCACATTCTTTTCATTAACAGGGTTTCTTCCCACATTGAATAAACTAGTTAACTTATGAATCATGTCAGTGCCAATCATGATAGGTACATCTCCAACCCAAAACATTCCTTTGTGAATTTTGTTCAGAATGATTATGCTCCATTTATGGTTGTCAAATTTTGTAAAGAACATATGGCCTACTATGTCCAGTTCCTTTAGGTCATTTCTCCCTTGTCCTACTTAGTACTAGTATCTACTTGAAATCCTTTCTTCACCATTTTAGTGGCATCATGTACTATGATAGAATTATCCAATCTAATCACAAGGTATATCAATTCTCATGTCATCATAGTAGGTTTATATCCTAACCAAAATAATTCGTTATATATCCTACTAAGAACTATCATTATCCACTTAGGTTCTTCAAACTCTTCATACTTGTATTTTTTAGAGATAGATAATACTAAGAGGCAGGGGGGTTGAATCAATATTCTACAATATTTTTCCCACAACTGGATATTATTAATTACTTTACAACACACATATGAAAGTAAACCAATAATATTGAACAACAAATAAAACCGTACACAAAGAGAAGTCATAACACCATTTTTTGTTAACTAGGGAAACCTTGGCCAAGGGAAAACCCTAATGGGGATGGCATCAACAAAATGATCAACTAAACAAAATAATCCTATTAAGGATAATGACCCTGTTACAAGTCTATGAATTACATATAGTGTCTCATCCCTTGTTAGAGGACTAGGCCCTATTAAAAACCTCAAACCTATTAGGATTTGGTAATACAATTACACATGTATGAAAGAAGAGCCCACTATCCTAACACACAATTATACAATATAGTGCCTTTATATAAAATGAGATAGATATACAAACCTCTTTATCACTAACTACTATACTTCACATAGCTCTAATCTGACATTAGAATTTGAATCACAGATCTCTTATACAAGTTTGCATGTCATATACATAGTTAACATACTCATCACATACTCCACATTCACATTAAAACATATCTAACACATCTCACACACTTTGCAAGAAATGATTATTTCCTTATATTCTTTTATTTTACAAAAAAATGTTGTATAGTTGGCTTGATGCAATCAAACATTATGCTAACTTAGGGTAAACATATAGGATGTTGTCCCTACATAAACAAGTAATTATTTCATGACCAAAATAATTCCTTAACACTTTATTCCTTTGTTTCTACTGTACTCTATTTTGTTGTGCATACTACCTTTACTGGTATTTGACTTGTAACTTTGACTGTACTAATCTATGCACTTAGGTACACCATAATGACACTTTGTAATACTTATACTTAACTTTACACATGCCAAATATCTCTGTAGCCTTCACAATACAAGAAGAATTTTCTATCTTTGACTATAGAATCTTCAACTATATAACTTGACATCTGATCCTCAGATATTTGTTGCCATAAATGACAACCCTAACTCATCCTACCTAGCCATATTTCCAATAGTATTATTGTATATTTAGTTTTTGTAGGTCTGTAATCTCATCTTTTAAAGTTTTTTTTCTCATTTTATATCTTATTTAGGGTTTTCCATATTTCATAATTACCAATGACCTCAAATTTAAAGTGGATATATGTTCTTATGTCTTCTACATGTAATACTCCCTTTGGGGTTTGAGAAAATGCTCCAATAGAGTCATCTTCCATAGACTCAAATATGTGTTTCTTGAAATGATATCTAGGAGCATGTTTAACATTTTATAGATGTCAATTATCCATGATCTATATAATCCATTAGAAACTTCAAATGGTTCAAACTAAAATATTCAAAATGTATAAAATATCTTTTAAGGATTGCATTAGGGATTTCTACAAATGTTTTTAAATCAATCTAATCTCCTTACAACTCTTTAACCTTATCTCTTTGATGACTTCAATTTCTACAATGTTGATAATGAACTTAAATTTACCTTTTAAATCCTTAAGTATTAATTCTCTCATTAGTGTGTTGAGTGTGTAGTACAAAAAGGTGACAGACTTCAAGAGAACATACTTAATTTTCACAATGAAGATCCATACTTTCACATTAAGATATACAAACTTAGATATAAAATATACTATACCTTACATACTTCATATTAACTTTGCATAGCTTAACCCTTCAGATTCAAGGTTTTCTAATTTCCTAATGAAATTCTCCCCCTATAGCTATGATATCTATTTAGGTTAACGTTGAGGTTTTATTGCTTGAAATTATTTTCCCTTTGTTCTCTACATTAACATGATCATTTCCTTCCATACCTTGCTATTAGAAACACTACCTTCCTTCACAAAAAGTTTTATCAATGATTTGATACTAAGTTGTATTAGTGTTATTGTTTCTTCTTCCAACATAATTATTCCTTCTAATGTTAGGAGTTCCCATACTCCTCACAAATCAACTAAATCAATAATACCTAGTTGTATGACCCAAAATAATTTACAACTATAGCATGTAACAATTTAATTTCCATACCTTGGTCCAAGTTATTAATTTGTAATATGCAATTTCTAGATATGTAGCCAAAGTTGTTACATTTATAGCATGTAAAATTTTTTTTAATAAAATTGTTCATTCCCAAAGGTCTTCTTGTTTTCATGTCAGATCTCTCATTTTTTCTTCTATTAGATTTATTGTTAGGTTTCTTATATTCATGTGATTTATGTCCATAAAGCCAATAATTTAAATAATATATAGTAAAAGGTTTGTATCCATGTTATGTTTGAAATATTTCTTTATGTGCCTATATTTGTTTCAAGAATAACATATTACTTTAAATGATTTCCTTTGTTCCTTAGGTTTCTCAATCTGACCTAATATTTGATTTGGATGTTGTTTAGGTTCCTACCCAGCCAAGTTTTTAGATTCCTTAGAACATTCTCCTTCATATCCAATCCATTCCATGTCTCCCTTAGGCTTTTGTAACATTAGTAACTCATCAAATTTATCTTTACATGAGTATAATTTATCAAGATGTAACTTTGTTTCAATAAGATCACGTTTTACAATACTATTATACTTCTCAAGTTCCTTGAATTTAAGCTTTAAATCATCAAGTTCTATTTTTACTCTTATAAGATGAGTGTTCAAATCCTTGCATTCAATAGTTTTTCCTTTCAAATATTCATAGAGTTTTTCTTTCTTTGATTTATTCTCATTTGATATCTTGACCAACTTAAGTGATGTAACTTCAAGTTCATGATTGAGTTCTTGATTTTATTTCTTCAATTTAATAACCAAGTATGATTCCTTGTTCTTCTCAACTAGCTCTTTCCTCTTAGTCCTTTAAACATTAATATGATCCTTAATCTTCTTCATATAATATTGTGCATACTTGTGTTCAGTTCTGAGTCTTTCTTTTTCATCATTTGCTTGATCCAATTCCTCAAGTGTTGCTTCATAGTTACTTTGAAAATATGCTAAATCCACTAGGATCTTACTCATATTTATTGGAAATTTAGGTACTTTGGGGGGGGGGGGGGGGGGTGTTGACGGTGGCATGAATCAAATACTAATAAAATTCTATCAGTTTAAAAATTTAACCATAAAACATGTAACTTTAATTTTCATTAACCAATAGTGTTCATTTCTTTAGTTTTCTTGATATGTCATAACTAGTAAACAAAAAAGTAAATAATAGTGAAAATAGCACAATTCATCCAACCATAGCACATATATTTTTGGTCATGTAGAAACCCTTGGTTAGTAGGAGAAATTATGGTGGGGATGGTTCCCACAAGTCTTCACCACTGCAGAAAAAGATGCCCTGTTAAGAGCTAGAAAAAATCACTTTGTAGGTGACTCACATGATTAAGAGTGACTAATACAAACACAAAGTTAAAGATGGTGATTATGAGAAAAACTTTAATTGGAATGCACTCTAGTAGGGCTTCACATGCATTACAATTTTTTCTCTAAATTCATCTATGGTTCACACCACATATATTGTAGGAGCATTAGGGTTTTTATTATAGCTTTGACCAACTTTAGCCTAGTTGTTAATACTGGTGCTAGAGTCACTATGAAAAAGGCTTATGGAACCTCCATAGAATAAACACACAAACAAGTTTGTTCCAAAAGTGTTTCAAAAGGTGAGGCCTCCCCTACTATTGTTCTCAACATTTAGTATTTTGATAATGCTTGTGATTGGTTAAAGAAGCATACTTTGATAGAATATTTTGTGGGTAGAACTCCTACTAAAAGAATTCTTAAAGAATGGGCTGCCAAGTCCTAGACTCCCCATGGGGTATAGCTTGAGGGAGTTCAAAGCCTCATGAATTTTCCAACCCCTCCCAAACTAATGTAATTTTTAACCATAGGCCTTGGATGGTCAAGTCTTTGATGCTAGTTTTCTAATGATGTTGTTGTGAATTCTCTATCTTAGATGACAAGAAGCTGAAGGTCCCTATTTGGGTCAAGTTTTTATGTCTCCCTATGCCTTGCTTGTATTTTATCTATGCCATTGCTCAAAACTTAAGAAAATTTGTTTAAATGGAACCTAAAATTTTTTCAATGCTCATAACCAAAGAAGGGTTTGCATTGAAGTAGACCTTTCCTATGACCCTAAAGAAACTATTGATAGCTAGGTTGAGGATCACACCTTCACTCAGAAGGTTCTTTATTTGAACCTATTGAATGCTTTCTATCATTGTCAATAAACTAACCATAAGATCAAGAATTTCTCGCTGATTATGCCTCAAAAGCTGGCTCCTAGCAAGGATTTATAGGCCACACTTGCCAAGAATGGAAAGAAAGACGAGTGGACAACTATTGTTGACAAGGGTAAAACTTCCTTGCCACAAAAGTAACCAATATCTTCCTCTTCTTAGCCTTCACAAAAGATTGTTCCAATTGCTACAATTGTTGTGCTAGTAATGCCAGTGGTACCACCACCTATTTGAAATCCTACTACTTAGGGGATTGGGGTGTCTATGGATGTTACTCAATCAACTTGAGTACACACTCCACAATTGGCCCCCATGATATTCTTCTAGCCTTTGTGGATTTCATGCAACCCAGATGGGTATAGAGATGACCTAGATGGTGGTTTTGAGAAGCAAAGAATCATTTTAATAGAGATTCTTCTACCACCTTCACCACTAGTTCCTTCTTGCACAATAATTTCTCCTCTCTCTGGGATGAGGATAAAATGCAAGAGTTGTTGTCATGAATTTTTTCTCATGGAATGTGTGGGATCTCACAAACCTTCCTCTCAAATATTATGTGCAAGACATCAAATACCAGCTTGCTATCTTGGATATTTTGTGTCTCCACAAAGTTAAAATATCAGGTTTTTTTCTCAATGTTTTTTGTCATTTTATTTGCCTAGAAAATGCTATTGTTCTTCTGATCATGAAGTTGGTTGAGGTGGTGTAGTTACTCTTGTCTCACCTCATTTAATTTCTTCAATTAGTTCTCATGGATCTGACCACATGCAAAGGATTGTCTAAATTTTTCCATCTTTTAATAATCATTCCTTTGGCATAGTTAATGTTTATGCTCCTAATGATGCTATAGAAAGATCATAGATATAATTTTGGATGGTGAATTCTCTTCCACATGCCACTTGCCACTTGGGTTTTATTTGGGACTTCAATATGGTTGAGTTGGCCTTTGACAAAGATGGTATTTTACCTTTTCAATGAACAATTGGGGAAATAGAAACCTAGTACTACATGTGTAATAAATTAGGCCTTTTTTATCACAATCCACATCATTGCCATATTGGTGGGATTTGGCATACTAGTTCTAATTTTATAGTTGGATCTAATAGGAATTTTAAAAGGCTTGATCAAGCAATAATTACTTTCCAATTTTTTTCTTTCTCTAAAGATAGAAAATTACCTATCACTTCTCTATAGGATGTGACTTTGTTAGACCACTATCCCATTCCTTTTTACTATTATATGGTAGATAACTAAATGTCATCATTCTAAAATGCAATTTTTCCTCAACACATCACTTTTAAGTCATGATCCCACTATGGTTCATATTTTTCATGTTTGAAATTTAGAGCCTTGACCCCACACCCACACTAGCTAGATTCAATGGTGGAATGATGCCATCTCTCATATGGCTATATTTCATTGCATCTATGATAAAAAAATTCCTCTCTATTATAGATGTTCATATCATGCAACCACCAAAGACCTATGTGAGGCCTCTGAAGCCCTACCATGAATTCATTTGACTAAAATTTATAAATCTATCTCACCAATGTTTTCTATAAAAACTAGATTGCTGATAAGTATGCTACTAGAGGTGCTATGATCAAGGCCCATATTTAATAGCTTGAGATCAAAGACCAAGCCTCAAAGGATTTTTCAAGTTCTCAAATCTTGTGATGCCTTGGTAGGGATTAAAAAATCAAGGAAGGTCAACATATTTTCTTTGACATTCTAGACATTCTTCAAGCCCTTGTCCAACATTATGAGAAGGTTTTCACCATGTATGAAAACTCTACAAAAAGGGAATAAGATTTGAAGGAATGTATTGTTGTTACTCCTAACTAGCTTGGAGTTCAAAAATGTGCCTTCTACAAGAAAATGCTCACTCTTAGTGACCTCAAGGAAGTCATCTGCATTATGGTAGATGACAAGGTCTCTAAGTGTGATCATTTTTCTTGTGAATTTTACAAAGCTTTATGGGATTCCATTGGGCCATATTTACAAAAATTCCACCTCAAATCATTCTACTATAAATCACTAGGCAATCTTATTAACGAAGGAAACATCAAATTCATACCTAAAGCTAATGATCCTTAAGATATATGCAACTAGATTCTTATCACTTTTTTAATATCTCCTATAAAGTCATAGCTAAAGCCTTGACTATCAAAAATTTCCATATTTTTCCTTTGATTTTTCACCTCGAGAAGACTAGTTTCATCAAATCTAGATACATCCTTGACAACATTATTGTTGTCTAGGAGGGTATAAAATTGGCTTGTTGATTTAAGCAACAAGTTATTTTTATCAAGATTGATTTTTCCAAGGCTTATGATTGTATCGAATGGTCTTTTATCCTTTCTCTTATTCAAGCCTTATATTTGACAAAATATTTCTCCAATTATTAGAGATTCTCTTTGGGGATACCTTTTTTTGCATCACCTTCAATGACAGACAATCTGAGGCCTTTGGCCTCTTTAGGTCCATCTATCTGGGATGTCCTCTAGCTCTGGCTTTGTATGTTCTTGCTACCAAGTGCTTTTGGTATCCAATTCTATTTCGTCTAGTCATGTTAGAGGTATTTCCTTGTTTGAGTCTCCTACTCAACTTGTCAATGGGCATTTTGCTAATGATTCCTTCCTCACTCTCATTGAGGACGAGGAAAATATTTCACATGCTCTCTACTATTTGGACACCTTTTTATGGGCCTCTACATCTTCTATCCAATGACACAAAAATCTATGCTACAGGTAGTCTTTTATCCCTAATATAGTGTAGCTTATGCAATATTAGTGGAAATGGATTCAACATGGTGAGATCTTCTACTTTCTAGGTATCCCTTTTGCATTTCAAGCTTCAGCCTTTGATCTTAGGAATGTTGCGCTTACCAAGATTTCTAAAATGTTAGATGATTGGCTCACCAAAACTATTTTTTTGGCTAGTAAATCCCATATTTGTGCCAAGGTTTTTTCTCCTTCCCATGTTTACTATTCCTCCTATTGGATTCCTTCCAAGGCTTCTTACTAAAAGCTTGAGAATCTTCTGAGGGATTTTCTTTGGGCCTTAGGTTTTGAACATCATGGATTTTATAGAGTTTCTTGGGAGTATTATTATATACCCAAGGATTCTAGATGCCTTAGCCTTTATTTCTACACAAAAATAGGGTATCCATTTATGTGCTAAATGGGTTATTTGAGCCCTCACTGGAGATGAAGCATTGGAAATTCTTCTTAGGCATTGAATTTCCTCTTATTTCCTAGTCAAAAAATTTGTATAGAAGGGAATTGGATTTAAATCCTTCCCATCACTTAAATTGCTATACAAATCAAGGGCTCTTATATTACCTAGAGCATCTCAAGAGCTTGGAAGCTTGTCAAGCCTTGGCTTTGTTTGGCTAGAGATAGTTTTAGAGATGGGCTTTCCATGAATCAACACAACCCTTGGTGGCCCCCCTTGTTTTCCATTCAAGGTCCACCTCTTGCCAAGATTTAGGGTGCTAGTGCACTACATTTTTACAAATGTGGTATAATGACTCCCATAGATATCTTTTCTAGAGTTAAAATGAGTCTTAGATCAAAGGAAAATATAAAAATCCAATCTTTTCTAGCTCACCTAGATTGCCAAACTTCTAATTTACTAGTCTCTTCTTTACCTTCCCATTTGCTTCACAAGTTGGTTATATATCTTGTCAAACCTTGGTGGAAGGACTAGAAGTGGTATCCATGAACTCATCTTGTCAATTAAAATCCCAAGATGGGATACCTTTGGCTGGTGCCTCACCTACCTATGGTTGAGACTCTCAACTAGTGCTAGCACCTATAGTCTTCATAGTAGAATTGAAGATACAAGTTTAATACTATTTGGAATGTCATCACCAAGGCAAATATTATACACTTTTCATAGTGTGTACTCTTCTAGGGATTTCCTCTAGGTCCTTTGCTCAAGCATTTGGGCATTCTTGACCCTCATTTTCCTTTCTGTGGGCAACCATAATATTTTATGCATATCTTTTGGTTCTATTATAGAGCTCAACAATATTGGCTCTAGATACATGACTTCTTCAATCCTTTCAGGACCAAGTCCTTTTCTTGGAATATGGTTTGATTGGGTGATTCTCCATTAATCCCTTTCAAGTATACCGATATTTGGCATGTTTTTAGGATGGAGATTCTTTTTAGTCTTTGTAAGCATAGGAATGAAATTTTATTCATAGACAAAATATATCTATGTACAATCCAACAAAGTGGCCCTTGAGGTGGCCCACCTGATGCAACTCCTTAATCATTGGGGCAATGTGGCTTGTATGGTCATCTGGGTGCTGCTAGATTATGCTTTGGAAGATCAAAATCCACCCCATGGTCACTATCAAGGCCATAGCTCCTTATCCCACTACTCATATATGCCACATTCCTAGGCTCCCTTCACTCTCCCAATGATGGTTGGGATGTTAGCCACCACCACTCTGCCTCTCTAAAAAAGGCTTTTGGTTGGTCCCCGATTTCTCCTCCTACTACCTCTAGTTGACTTGCTACTAGTTATGGCCTTAAATAGTCATTCCTCTAACTAGATCTGGTGATTTCACCTCCTAGGATAGTGGGAGAGGAAGAAAAAGAGAAATATGTTATTGTTGATGATGGGTGGGATCTTCCTGAGCCACCCTTCAACCCTACTAATATATGGGGTTTTCATGATCTTTAGGATCCACCTCATTTGGCTAGAACTTATTTAACCATGTGAGGGAAGTTTATATGCTTTTTCTGGATGAATAATTGTTTTATTTATGGTTCTTCTCTATGAACTCTCATGAGGTGATCTTGTATCCCTAGACCCTTTTTTTGTGAATATATAAATTTAGTATTTAATTAATAGAAAAGGGATTATTCATCAAAAAGAGGGACTAATACATGGTTAAGTGTATTTGAAATTTCTTTTAATAACTAATCTATTAAGAGATTTTATTCCACCTATATGGTGTTCACCCAGTTAAAGGATTTATAAAAAGCTCACATATAGAACTCATTAGTTCAATTAGAGACTACCCGATTAAGAGATTTTACAATACCTTCTAGAAACTATTATGATTTTTAACAAGATAGTAAATGACCTATATACAATTTCCTTCCAATGTGTGTTAGATCCCTTATGTACTTCTTTTGATATCTGATCTCAAACCTCCATTTTGTATTCTCCTTTTTCCATCTCCTTAGTTCACTTATTGAATTGCATAATCCTAGTAAGCTTTTAATTGATCCACTTCTTAGTATTTTACCTTGATATTGATTTTTGGTTATTGACTCTTGCAATCTTGACCTTTTATATCAGGGTTTCTCAAAACCTTAATTTCCAACTTTCCTTAAACCCTTTACCTTTCCTTTCTCCTATCAGATGCAATGTGATTTTTCCTTTCACCAATAGTTGTCATCTTCTGATAGCTTCCTTCTTGTGATAACCATCTAGCTATGTGATAAATCTTTTTTATATCAATAGTATAATATATATACCAATAGTATATCACAATTTACCTATTATCTTCTTCATAATCATCTTGTAGATTTCTTTGACGTCAATGAAAAAACTTATCATGATCACCATCATATTCCAACATATTAAATTGTTAAACTTCTTATGAGTAACTAAATTTTGATATCCATTTTTAGAAATAGAGAATACTGAGAGGCGAATGGTGAAGGGGGGTGTGAATCAATATTATAACACTTTTTTCCCAACTACATATTTATGGACTTAACCATATAGTTGCATGAATGAATAAATTAAAAAGTAATGTACATAACACAATGAAAGTTATAACATCATGATTGTTAACAATGGAAACCCTAGCCAAGGGATAACCTCAGTGGGGATGGTACCCACAATATAATGTACCAATCCAAAATACTCTATTAGGGATTTTGAACTTGTTAGGATTCTATTACATAAATTTAGTACATTAGTCCTTGTTAGAGGACTGGAGCTTGTTAGAGGTCTCAATCAAGGACTATTAGGAGTTGTATTATAAAAGGTTCTCACTACTCATGAAATAATATAAAATCTATATAAGAAATATATATACTCCACAAAATTTAAAATTCATATCTTCAATATCTGATAAGTCCTCTTGTGTTACTTGCATCTAATCATACCCATAGTTTAAATAACTATATCTAATCATCACACTATTAATATCTCATCATACACAAATCTCACATAATATAATCATTGTATCATTGTCCTTCACATATCCAAAATGCCTTCTTATATACCCTTTTATTTATCCTATCCAATTGACTTGATATTAAAATGTGTTAGAACTTATCCAAATCTTATTATCATAATATTATAATTGAGGGTTAACAACTAAGATGTCATCCCTACATTTCTAAGTAATTAAATTAATAGGACAATTCAATTCCTTAGCCAAATTACCTATTTTTTTCCACATAATTTCTACTCTATGATAATAAATTACCTTTAGGAAAGTTGGTTGACCAAAATTATACCTCTATTGTTTGGATTCCTTGCTTATACTAGGCAATTTCCATATCAACCAAAATCAAAACTTCACTTCATGCAACTCACCTTATGCAAATGTTTCCTTAAATGAAAATATCCATGCATCCATGCTAGCCAACTTTCCAATAGTTCATGCATAGTTAGTGTTATAAATGCTTTAAAATAACTAAGAGAAGGGTGAGGGTGAATCAGTTATTCAAGGTCCAAATGTCCTATTCAAACTTTTCACTAAGTATAGTGAGCCCATTCAACCATTTATTCATCCAAGCTTTAACTTTTCTAATCAACAAGTTACTATAAATCAACATGCAAGCATAACACATAATAAATCAACACATAACACAGTGATTTGCATGGAAACCCAATTTGGGAAAAACCACTAGTAACATACTACTCAATTCTCATTCTAAAGTGATGTCCTATGAAAGGCCTACCCTATTAGAGGCTTACAACACACTATTAAATATGACCTTACTGGAGGATTTGACCACCCTGTTAGAAGTGGGCCTAGTTAGAGGACTTTAGAACATTCACGTGGAATGCCACCCTATTAAAGGATTTACAAATGGCTACTAAACCAACCTAAGTCCATAGAATTTTTCCTTATCTAATACAATTGCTAGAGAGTATTAGAAAATATTTGACCTAACTACTACATATAATGTAACTTGCAGATCTTAGATCACTTCTCAACTCATACCATTGCCTAGCCTTCAATCTTTGCAATTCTGATAGTTTTGCCTCGTTTCAAGCTTAGTCTCCTTGAGTCTTCATGCTCACTATACTAGTGCAATCATCTCTTCTTAACCACTTGTAGAAGTAGATCCTCTGTGCTCTTTCTTCTTCTAGATGTCTTCTTCTTGACACCCTTCTAACTACTTTGCAATTTGGCTCTTTGGCACCAGAAACAACATCAGCAACATTTACTTCTTGGTCTATGACTCCTTAAATAGAACTCTTGGAGTTCTTTTCCACTTGATCCTTTCTTCCTTTTGATTCCAATTCATATGGATTAGGTAGGATTCATTGTATCTAACCCATATTTTGTTTCCTCTAGAAAATTTTTGAATAATCCTCTTGAATTCACCTAAAAATGACTTACATAAAATTTTGTGCCACCAACTCATCATCCTTATCTTCTAGCTAGTTCACAAAATTTAAGGTAACCTATTTGTTGGCTTAGATTTGGAAAATCTTCATTATTTAAATTAATGTAGCAGCTCGGTACTATTGAAATACTAGTGCTCAACATATACTGTGTTACTCAGCATCAGCTATGTTTTTCTTGATGCTCAGCACTTGAAGATCACTCGGCACCAACTAAGGTTTTCTGATACTTGGCACTTGAACTTCACTCGGCACCTAAAGATCACTCAGCACACACTAGAATTTCCTATTACTTGGCTCCACCTGAGAATTTTCTCGACTTCAATTAACTTGCTTGGCACCCACTAATGATCTTAGTTTAAGCTTTGTAGTCAACCTTGTTGCAACCTATTCCTCCAATATTTCTAAGTGTGACCATCCTTTGTATCTTTGAGTATGTTATCAATACATCATTTAACCATTGTCTTAATTGATCCTTGCACTTCATTACAACATCATAACTCAACCTTTCCCTTAGGTACTCTTGTTACATCTTGTTGATCAAATCCTCTTCATGAATCGACTAAGTAATAGTACTTGAATCTTATAAGAAAATTTCATTTCTACAAATAGCAGGTTTGACATCAATGACAAAACAATGATTGAAAACAACAATATTCCTTCTTTTCAACAATCTCCCTCTTTGATCTTCAACAATGAACTTTTCAATTAGTATTTCCAATAGTTAGTAGTCTTATCTATATGAGAGGTTACTAATGCCACATAGAGTCACTATAGGGATGGGGTCTTGAGAGACTACCAAGGTAACTATAGAGTTGACTTATGTGATGAATTTATCCATGTACACCTCTGGTTTCCTACATATGTTGGTTTCCTATGGGGATTAGTTTTACCACCTTTATTATTCACATAGTTACCCCATGTGCTAGAAAGGTTTAAAGGTTTATTATTGATGAAGTACTCATGTGATGCATATAATATGTTATTGGATTCATATGAAAGTGGGACCTAATGTTATCTCATTCTAAGGGTGGGAGTAAGCCATTAACATTCCAAAAAGTCAAGTGGTAGTAGATTTTCTTACTAGATGAGTTTTTGATAGACTTGTACTAGTGCTAGATGATTCCTTGATGTATCTGTAAGTTCATGTTCATCATACTTGGAGATTTTTTGTTATCTCCATAGTTTTGTATTTGATTCATGTATCTTGTATCATTAAAGATCCTTTTGATATATTTCTTTTTTATGTGTACTAGGATTAATAGATGATATCTTGCTGATTGTGTAGTGGATGTCATGCATTAGGCTTATCTATGGAATATGTTTAATTATGTAATCTTGTTTGTAGTGATGGTTCATGTGTTAATGTTCATTTATGGTTGTAAAAAAAAGTTCTTAAGATTAATTTAATTAATAAAATTTAACAAATGTAATTATTCATTTTGGAATCTTTGAGAAATGTAATTTGTGTTGGTAATGCTTTTATATGTATTTTTTTTTTATTGTATTGTTTCCATACTATTTGATTGATGTTGTACAATTTTATTTATTTTTAAATTGGTTAATAAACTTAGTAACATGTTAGGTTGATTTCTTTTGGATTTCTTAGTGGGGAATTACATGGTTTATTAAAACTACAAGTTTCCCTTCTAAACTACCTTAGGAATCATCATCTCATTTCAGTTCCTTTCATTCTATCATACTTGATGAATAGTAATGTTAAAGAGATTATTGAAGATAAAATATAGGGTAATAAATTTACAATTCTAAACCAAGGTTTGATATATAGATTGTATAAATTTAATCTATCCTTATTCCCTCTAAATGATAGCTTTATTTAAGAAGCCCCTACATTGTTAGGAATAAGGTGTCTCAACCTTGGATAATTCCTATTCTTATTATTTATTTTGTAAAATGTATTTCTTGCAAATAATGTTGATGTGTCGGCATCTTGAATTGTGTATAAGGAGATCATCACTAAAATGGTTATGACAGATTTCTATGACACGTAAGAGCTATGTCAAGAAGATTCAATGACAGGTAAAGACATGTAGCAACTGATAAATTTGAGTACTGTACACTCTACCCCAATAGTGGGGGTCAGGCAATCGCCCCAAATTTTTCTTTTGGGGTTTCTATTTTCTCAGAGAATGGTAAAACCCTAATACAGTTACCTTTGGGAGTAGCCCTAAAGTGAAGTGCATGATTATAAGCATTTTTAGGGTTACGAAGAGTAGCAATGTGAGAAAGTGTATTGTTGGTACTGTGAGTTGCTACTGGAGTGTTCTGTTGTTATTGTTGAACTTGCATTGCAAGTGTATTGTAACCTTGTGTTGAAGATAATACATTATGCAGGTTTTGGAGGGGTGGGGTTGTTTAACCAAAATGTTTTTTCCCACCAGAAAATCCTTGTGTTATGTATTTCTTTCTCTATCTATTTTCTTTATGCTTGATTGGCTGAAATATTGTTGTTTACATGATATTGAATCTGTAAGTGTAAAATATTTTAATAGGATTTGCACCATACTTCTCTTAAGAGATTAGTGTAGGAAGCTATTTTTGCACCTGAGTTTCCTTACAAGTGGTATCAGAGCTTGATCAACTTTTGATCCTAATTTTTGGGTAGGGTTTTTTGAGCTAATCTCAAGTTGAGTGGGAGTCTTGTGTAGAGCATCATGAATATTATTTACACATTGAGATGGAAAGTTCATCATATGGAAGAATGGAGGTGGAGAAATTTAATGGCACTAATTTTGAGTTGTGGAAACTCAAGATGGAAGACATGTTGGAAGATCATGACTTATGGGAAGTGACTTCAAGTGCTACAAGACCAGCAACTGTAGCTCAAGTAGATTGGGATATCAAAGACCGTAAAGCTAAGGGTCTCATAAGACTCTATTTAACCGATGTAGTTCTTTTCAATGTTCTAGATGAGAAAACCACATATAGTTTGTGGGAAAGACTTGGGGCCATGTATCAGGCCAAATCTCTGGTGAACAAGTTGTTCTTGAGGAAGAAGTTGTACTCTCTACAAATGGAGGAAGGTGGATCCTTAACGAATCATTTAAATACATTTAATTTGTTGGTTGCACAGTTGACATTAGCTAGTGTCAAGTTAGAGGAGGAGGATCGTTGCTACACACTTTTGTGTTCTTTACTAGATTCATGGGACCATCTTGTGATGGATCTCGAAAGCACGTTAGTCACTTTCAAAATGGATGATGTGGTGTCTTCATTGTTATCAGAGGAGATGTAGAGAAAGGCTTTCATTTTAGAAAAAGAAGCCCTTGTTGTTCATGGGAGATCCACAGAAAGAGGGAAGAAAAATGACAATAAGTCTCACAATAAGGGTAGATCCAAATCCCTTGGAAATTCAAAGACTTCCAATAAGTCCAAGGCTAAATTTCAGATTTAGATTTAGAAAGATCTCAAGAAGAAGGTTCAGATTCAGCTTCAGAAAGATCTCAAGAAGATGGCGATGCATTCATTACAGCTTTAGCAACCCATGCATCTGATGATGTGTGGTTGGTTGACTCAGGTGTATCTTTTCACATGACCTCTCATCAAAAATGGTTCTCAAAATATGAAGAGTTTGATGGTGGAAAGGTGTACTTGGGTGATGATTCTCACCTAAAGATAGTTGGATGTGGAAGGGTCACTATCAAATTTCCTAATGGATGACTAAAGGGAATCAAAAGAGTTATGCACATTCTAGGTTTGGCACGAAACCTATTATCTATAAGTATGCTGAATGATGTAGGTGTGCAAGTTGTTTTTTCAAAAGAAGGATACAAGATGATGAGAGGATTGATAGTGCTTGCAAGGGGTACTAGGAGAGGTACCTTATTTCAGCTAGATGCATTTATTTCTCTATGTAATAGTTCTTCATCCTCACCATCTAAACCAGCAGTGAAGAATTCAATGGTTATTGGTTCTGATGGCAATGCAAACACTTTGGAAGGTAAGCTTCCTATAGAAAAGACAATGTTGTGGCATATGAGATTTAGTCACATTGGTGAAAAGGGTCTCAGAACCCTAAAAAATAAAAATATCATTGAGGGGTTAAATGATTGCAATCTCGAGTTTGAATTTTTTGAACACTGTGTTTATGGTAAACAAAATTGTGTTCAATTTTACTCTAGTTCTCACAAATCTTCTGATGTTTTGGATCTTATTCATTCTGATGTATTTGGTCCTGTAAAAGTTCCTTCAATCTCCAAGTCTATATTATTTTGTATCTTTCATAGATGATTATAGTAGAAGGAAATGGATTTATTTCCTTAAAAGTAAGACACAAGTCTTTAGTCGATTCAAGGAATTTAAAGCCCTTGTAGAGAATCAGGCCAGTAAGAAGATTAAGTGTGTGAGAACTGACAATGGTGGTGAGTTTTGATCAGCAGAGTTTGAACAATTCTATAAAGAACAAGGTATCGAGAGACATAAGACAACTCCTTATACCCCATAAAAAAATGGAGTTGTAGAGAGAGAATGAATAGGAAATTGATGGAGAAGGCTAGGAGTATGCTTAGTGGAGCTAGTTTAGAACAAAGGTTTTGGGCAAAAGCTATGGCCACTACTTGCTATCTGGTTAAAAAATCTCCTACATTAGCCTTTGTTGGTAAGACACCCATGGAGGTGTGGTCTGGTAAGAAGCCTTCAATTAGACATCTTCATGTTTTTGGTTATGAAGCTTATGTTCATGTTCCAAAGGAGAAAATATCTAAGTTGGAGAAAAAAAATATTAAATGTATTTTCATTGAATACAGTGCTGGTGTGAAAGGATACAAGCTTTGGGATCCTGTGACTAGTAAGATGTTGTATAGTAGAAATGTTATTTTTAGAGAGCTAACATCTTCTCCTATTGTGCTACAACTAGATGAAAAAGAAAAGGAAAAAGATTTATTCAACTGCCTCCTACCCCTGAGAAGACTGAACAAAGAGACCATGTTGGGTCTAATGATGAGGAGAGCTCTAGCAGCTTTGATAGTTCAGAAGAAGAGGAAGAACAACCTCAACCAAAACCCTTGAGGAGATCCATGAGAGAAAGAAAGCAACCAGAAAGGTTTGGTTATTCTATGTTAGATTCCGGTTGTGCTTTTGCTTTGATTACTAACACTAATGAGCCTAGATCTATGAAAGAGGCTTTAGGCATGGAAGATGCAAGTTCTTGGATTTAGCCTATGGATGATGAGATGGCTTGATTAGAGAAAAAAAAAACTTGGAACCTTGTACCTTTTCCTAAAGGGAGAAAATCTATTGGCTGTAAATGGGTGTTCAAGAAGAAATTCAGTGTAGATGGCAGTGTTGAAAGGTATAAAGCTAGATTGGTTACAAAGGGGTATTCACAGGTAGAGGGAATAGATTATGGTGAAATATTCTCTCCTATTGCAAAGTTGACATCCATTAGATTTTTGTTATCTCTTGCTACATCATATGATTTAGAGATAGAACTGATGGATGTGAAGACAACTTTCCTTCATGGTGATTTAGAGGAAGAGATATATATGTCACAGCCTGAGCACTACATTGTTAAAGGTAAAGAAACCTTAGTTTTCATATTAAAGAAATATGGTTTGAAGCAATCTCCTAGGATGTGGTACCTTAAGTTTGATGCCTTTGTGTTGTTAATTGGATTTGTAAGATCAAAATCAGATCATTGAGTTTATTTTAGAGTTGAAAATGATCGCCTTCTTATTGTTGCATTATATGTTGATGATATTTTTCTATTTGGGAAGGGTAAGGGTATGATTTCTGATTTTAAATCTCAGTTGTCAGCATAGTTTGAGATGAAAGATCTTGGGGCAGCTAGGTACATCTTGGGTATGGAAATTAGTAGAGATAGGTCTAACAAAAAACTTTGGCTGAGTCAGAGTATGTGAAGTCTGTGTTGGATAGGTTTAGCATGGTAGATTGTAGACCATTATGTGTTCCTATTTCTATGGGAACAAAGTTATCTGTAGATGATTGTCCAAAATCTCCTAGTGAGGTGGAGGACATGAGTAGAGTACCTTATGCTAGTGTAGTTGGCAGTCTAATGTATACTATGGTTTGTACTAGACCAGACATTGCCCAAGCAGTGGGAGTCCTAAGTCAATTTATGGCTAATCCTGGATGGGTACATTGGGATGCAGTTAAGAAAGTATTTAGATATTTGAGGGGTACATTAGATTACTCCATATGTTATCATGGTAACTCTTCTAGATTTTTGCATTTAGTTTATATTCATGGATTTGTGGATTCAGATTGGGCAGGTGATATTGACCACAGGAGATCCACCAGTGCTTATGTGCTCATTATGTTTGGTGGTACCATCAGTTGGATGAGAAAGCAACAACCTATGGTTGCTTTGTCCACTATAGAAGCTGAGTACATGGCTGCTACTCATGCTTGTAAGGAAGCCATTTGGCTTAGGAGATTGTGTTCTGATGTTGGTGTTGATGCAGAATAGATTACTATTTAGTGTGACAGTTAGAGCGCTATTTGCCTTGCGAAGAATCCAACTTTCCATGCTAGAACGAAGCACATTGATGTGCAGTTTCACTTTATGAGAGATATGGTGGAATATGGAAAGGTAAATTTGGAGAAGGTAGATATTGTGAAGAATGTTGCAGATGCATTAATGAAACTAGTGGGCACTGAGAAGTTTAGATGATGTTCAGAGTCTATGGGCCTTTTGGCCTATAGCGGTTAGTTCCTGTTATGTTCCTATTACTCTTACAAGGTGTTTGAAAAGTGGGAGAATGTTAGGAATAAGGTGTCTCAACCTTGGATAATTCCTATTCTTATTATTTGTTTTGTAAAATGTATTTCTTGCAAATAATGTTGATGTGTTGGCATCTTAAATTGTGTATAAGGAGATCAATGCTAAAATGGTTATGATGGATTCCTATGACACATAAGAGCTATCTCAGGAAGATTCAATGACAAGTGAAGACATGTGGCAACTGATAAATTTGACTACTGTACACTCTACTCCAATAGTGGGGGTTAGGGCATCGCTCAAATTTTTTTTAGGGTTCCTATTTTATCAGAGAATGGTAAAACCCTAATACGGTTACATTTGGGAGCAGCCCTAAAGAGAAGTGCATGATTATAAGAATTTTTAGGGTTACAAATAGTACCGATGCAAGAAAGTGTATTTTTGGTACTGTGAGTTGCTACTAGAGTCTTTTGTTGTTGCTATTGAACTTGCATTGCAAGTGTATTATAACCTTGTGTTGAAGATAATACATTATGCAGGTTCTAGAGGGGTGCGATTGTTTTACCAAAAGGTTTTTCCCCACCAAAAAATCTTTGTGTTATGTGTTTATTTCTCTATATATTTTCTTTATGCTTGGTTGGCTGAAATATTATTGTTTACATGATATTGAATCTCTAAGTGTAAAATATTTTAATAGGATTTTCACCATACTTCTCTTAAGAGATTAGTGTAGGAAGCTGTTTCTGCACCTAAGTTTCCTTACATACATGACCTACTCCTCCCTTATAATGGTGTATTATCCATCTTGGAACTTGGTAGGAATCTACAACTCAAAAATTTTATCCATAAAGTTCCTTTAGGAACCTTGAATACCTCCTCCACTAAAAGGTCAATTGATATGCCCAAGTCAGAAAAACTGAAGTAACACTATCGTGGGTGTTAAAGAGTATAAAGTTTTAAAAAAAAGACATATTTAACATGTAGAAAATTGATTCTAGTATTGAAATAATTGAATAAATGAGTATTTCATGTTTCTCTATTACACTGGTGACTAAGCTAGATTGGAAGGGTAGAAACCTAAAGGAAGAGTCAATAATTGATGACTCTAATCAAATTAAAAGTGAGGGCAAGGAGGAGAAAATCCCAAAGAAGGAGGCTCATTCTGCTAATCCAAGTAGCTCCTCCCATGTGTTTGAAAGCCTCAAGAATGACTTTACTAAAATTTCTCCCAAACTCAAAACTAAGTATGAATCTCCATCCCCTACCAAAGACAATGATGAAATTAAAGTTGAAGTGTAGTGTGCAAGGGGATATGGTAGTGAAATTAAAAAACTTACTGAAGTCATTGTAGATATTGTTGAAAGGTTAGATGCCAAAGGAAAAATTGAAAAAAATAGAAAAGGCAATGTAGGTATATAACAAAAGGTTGTAGGAGGTTATCTATTTTTTCATCAATGTGATGCATAGCTTGGATACTACATTATGTTTCCTACAAGAGAAAGTGCATATATGAAAGGTTAGAGACAAGAAGGATTTTAAGGAACTATTCAAGTTTGTAACTGAAGATTGGGCTTCAATACTATTGTACAACACAATACCCCACAAAACACGTAAGATGTTGACCCCCAAATTTTTGTGGTTTTTTGACCTTTAGTGTTCTATTCAATCTATGTTTAAAAATGTCTATTATTAGTTTTAGGTTTTATATTAAAGATTCTATCTAGAATATCCTTATGTGGCTTAGCTTTAAAACTTTTGACACTCTATATTCTCAATTTAGTCTAGTTAGTTTCTCTTTATGTACTATTGTGTGTTCTATTTTTGTTAAACTTTGGTCAATTTTTGATAGAGGGAAGTTGTAACGCCCTACCAGGGAACCCAAAAGAAATTAACCTAAAGTTTCACTAAGTTTGTCAAACCTTTTTTTTGAAAGATAATAACTTAACAACAATAGATATAATATAGCAAAAGAAATAATCACATACATAAACACAATCCAAAATAGATTACATCCCTTAAGGGTTCCATGATGTTGAATCACATGTATAAGTTTATTAATATTAAATGTGACACAACAAAAATCCATAATAATTAAATTACATAAGATGCCACTTGGCATAACTAGAATGCATGATCATTTGTTGTACAAGTCACAATGTATGAAAACCTTGAAAAGAATATACATCATCAATAAAATTACATCATCTCACAAGATCTCTAATAATCAAATACATACAAAAGAGTATGATCATCCAATAGAAATACATGATTAGATAGAAAGGAACATCTGCACAAACACATCCAACTATCAGGTCCTACTGGTATAAGAAAAATACACTACCACCCAACCTCATGGAACCTAAATGGCCAACTCCCACCATGCTGAGGAGATAAACTCAAGTGCCAAACAAATATCAAGATATAATTCATAACCAACATCTAGGTTAAGGAAATCCTAATAGAAAACTATCTCAAATGGTACCAAGATACATGTATCATCTAATCCCAAAGGAAATAAAGACATGTAGGAAATCTACTATGTAAGTGGGAAAGTGTCATTGCATGAGCCAACGCTAAGGTTACCTTGAAAACCTCTCTAGACTATGGTACCCTAGTGTCTCTATGCAACAATAGTATCCTTTTATACATACAAGGTATACTAATGAAGCAAGGTTGCAACCAAGCATCCTCTATACTCCCATCCTAGCCTCTACTAGCACTCAAGGCATGGGCAAGGAAAACATTGACTCTTATTAATTCATTTTATTTCAATTTAATGAAATGTTATCACTTATTAAAACAACTTAAAATGGGTTACCTAGGTAGCCACTCTGGTCTCTAACCTCCATCACAAGCCACTTCCTAATGTACACATAGATTACCTACCCTAGGCTCATAAAAGTACAAATCATAGAATCACAACTTTCACCTCAACCCTTTACAAGCAACTGGAAAGCACCTATAGATAAAATATAGTAATCACCTTAGTCCTTTACAAGCAACTGGAAAGCACCTAAAAATCAAATCTCAATATCACTTTAGTCCTATACAAGCAACTGGAAAGCACCAAAAGATAGAACACAATAATCACCTCAGTCTTATATAAGCAATTGAAAATCATACAAAGATAATTGATTGAAGACTAAAAGGTTACACCAGAAAAGTCACACCATTCATCTCAATTCTACACAAGAAAAGTGGAAAGCACTTGATACATCCATACAACCTCATCATAGAGAATACATGATACATTACCATGGTCGAGTATGAAAGATCATATACATAACATCATGATAGAATAAAACTCCCCAAGCCTATAGTAAACATCTTGATTTGGTCAAAGTATTAAGTTAACTCGAACTCAACATTAGTAAACCACACATCACATAAAGTACTTACAAAAGTAAATTTTGTAATTCATTAGGTTTTGAAAACTCAAAAGTTCAATTTTCACTTATGGGTTTTCAAGTTTTCATTTTCAAGACATGAGGTTCAATATACAATTAGGATTTTAGTTTTTAGTCTTTTCATAGTGTTATGTCTTTAGGATAAAATATCTGAGTCCAGGAACCTCAAAAGACACCATAATTCATTAAAATTTGTTTAAAAACAAAACCCCATTTTAATATAAAAACAATGAAACTATTAGTTCAATAACACCAATATCCATTCAAAATACTTTAATCAAAATATCATTATATTTTCTAAATTTTATGGATAACCTTAAAACCAATCTATTAATAAAAAATATTAAATTATCGTAATAATCAAATTATCAATAAATAATATTAATCTATTAATAATAATTATCATTAACTATAATGAAAACTACTAATAATTATTAATAACAATAAATATTAATCTAAATTAATTAATAATAATAATTATAGATTATATTAAAAATTATTAATATTAATAAAAAATCTTATTTAATAAATAACATATAATGTAAAATAATAATAAAAACTATTTTAAAATAGGTTTATAGCCCCTCAATTGTTTGCATGTAGTAGAATGAGTGATGCAAAGCAGTGTCTGACACTGCTATAACAATTTCAATCATTGCTTGCAGCGCTCACAACTGTTATATGTAGCTTGAGCTACCATAGTTGGTAGAAGGGAAGGAGAATGGGGGTTGGGAGGTTGGTGGGGCCTGCCTACCCAATAAATTATATTTATTTTTAACTTTTTCCCTTTCAATGCCCTTTAAAAATATAAACATATTTCTCTCCCAAAAATACAATAAAACAAATTTATTGTGTTTCAACAATTTTCTATTTCATATAAAATTATCACAGTAATTTATTTACTATGATAGTTTTCATATATATATTTAACCAATTTACACAATAGATTTGATAGAACAAAAATGAACATTTAAACAAATTTAACAGCTCCATTTCTGGTATACTTTATCAAACCCCATCCAGAATCCCAAGAAATCAATTACAAATCTATAAAATCTACCAAAGAAGGGCTTCAATTCCTCCATTCATTTATAGATGTTTTTAAAAATGAAGAAAGATAACAAAACACAAATAAGGGTTTCAACCCAATTGAATTTTGAAATAGATCCATCAATCATGAAGAAGACAAAACGATTTCACAAAAGAAACTACTATGCAAAACTCACGAGATCTGTAGCGCCTGACCAAGGGATCCAAAAGAGTTAACCTAAAGTTTTACTAAGTTTGCCAAGCATATTTTTTTTAAAACAAGAAAGATAAATCATACACATAAAACATAAAGAAGCAGAAGCAACAACATAAAATCATCTATAAGCATACATAATAGGTTACCTTCCTTAAGGATCCCAAGATATTGAGCCACATTTAAATTTAATTAATACTAAGCCTAACAACTACCACATCCACATGAAAGAATAATAGAAATTCCAAAGTCCATTTAAATAAATATACATTTGTTCTGAATGCCTCTAGAAAATGAAATTCGGAATGCTCAATCATCCACTTTACATATCATAGGGTATGAAAAACTAAAGGAATATACATATATAAAAATAGAAATACATCATCCTCTTCAAATCCATGATATAAGTACAATAAAATAAATGAAACCATCTATCATATAGATACAACTATCCATTGTAAAGGATATAAAAATCCATCATGAAATACAACCATCCATAATAAAGATACATAGATAGAATGAAAGGAAATGCAAAAAAGGAAGCTCCAGCCATGGTGACCACAGACAGATCTCAATGGTAAAAGTAAAAAAGCACTACCACCCGACCATGTGGAACCTAAATGGCCCACTCCCACTGCACTGAGGAGATAGTCTCAAGTCCCAAATAGGATATCAAATCACATAACACAAGTACTCTCTAAGTCCAAGAAATCCTAAAAGTATACTAACTCAAAGGTTCCAAGATAAATTGACATTTATTCTGAGAGGCACACAAAGACATGTAGGAAACCTACCATGTAAGCAAGAAACTATCATCGCACAAATCATGCTAGAGGTACCCTGATAGTCACTCAGGACCCTGGGCCCCTAGTGATCCATATACAGCCTCTAGTATCCTCTCATACTGACAAGGCATACTATGGATGCAAGGTTGCAACCAAGCATTCTCTCTACTCCCATCCTAGTTTGTACTAGCACTTGATGCATGGGCGAGAACATACAAAGACTCTTATTAGGTTTATTTTATTCACATTTAGTGTAATGTTTTCACTTATTAAACAACTTACAATAGGTTACCCTAGGAACCACTTTGGTCCTTGGCCTCCATTACAAGCCACTTACTGACACTACATATAGATAACCTACCCTAGGCTCATAAAAGTAAAAATCAATAATCATATAAAAATCAACTCAATCATACACAAGTGACTGGAAAACATCAAAGATAAATCATAATAACCACATCAATTCTCCACAAGCAACTGGAAAGCATCCCAAAAATATTGGTCAAAGACTCAAAAATGGTCAAATCAACTATTTCATAACATGACATCATCAAGAACAAATCATTCAAAATACCTCAGTCATATAAAAGCAACTAGAAAGCAATTCAATTATAACTAATCGATGACTCAAAAATGGTTAAGTAAAATAGGTCATACATTCACATCAGTGTCACACAAAAACACTAGAAAGCAATAAAAATCAATAAATCAATCCATCATAGAGCATACTAAACACATTACCATGGTTGGGTTAAAAGATTGAGATCAAAACATCAGCATGACATCACAAACACATAACCCTTGAGGCTCTGGTAACAACCTAAGATTGGTCAAGACTAGGACAAACCCCAAAACATAGGCAACACATAGAAACAAAATAGTCTCACAGTTTGATTGATTTAGAAAATGCATTGTTGAGTGAAGTTTCAGTTTTCATTTTTAGTATAAGTTTTCGAGTAGATAAAAATTACAATTTTACCCTTGCAATTAAACCCATTCTTGTTCTCATAATTAGAAAATCATATCATGACTTAAAAGTAATAATGATCATTTATTAAAGTATTAAAATAATAATAATTGATTATTAAATAATAATAATCCCAATTCCATTAATAATCAAATTTTTAAATAATAAATATAATTAACATTATTAAATGATATTTATCATTAATTCAAATTAGTTCCAATAATAATTTAAATTACTAAATTAATAACTATTCAATTAATTAATACTCAAAATTGTTCGCAAACTTCCTTAATAATTAAATTTTAATAAGCATTAGTTAATTTAGTAATAATAACAAAATTGCTAATAAAGAAGTTACTTTACTAAATAATAACAATAATTTTAATAAAGATAATGATTAATAATCAATAAATTAAATTAAAATTTAAAATGGAAAAAGTGATAAAATTACCATCACCTAAAGTAAAGGCATTTAGGGTCCGTCAGCTTGTCAAGTTGTACGGCCCACTTAACTGCCCATCACAGGTACACTACGATTACACAGTGCAACAAATCGTGGACGTCATCATGTTAAGAGGTAAGTTGGGGGGGGGGGAGGGGGGGTTGTTGGGTAAAACCCCCTCCCCATAATATTATATATATATATTTTTTTTTTTTTAAATTTTTTTTTATTTTAATAAAAACTTGAAAACTATTTCCCCCAAAGTTGTAATAATATATATATATATATATATATATATATATATATATATATATATATATATATATAATTTCATTTTTAATAAAAATTCATCCGTACAACCAATTTCCCTTTTTACTAATACTTTTAGATATATATATATATATATATATATATATATATATATTTCATTTTTATTTTTTAAATATAATTTTCAAATATAGTCTGATAAAAGAATCACTATCAACTATTTGAATTTTCAATCTAGGACTTTCATTTTCAAATTCAAACCCTTCCCAAATTTAATTTCTCTATTCCATTTTAATTCAAACCCAAATCCCAATTTAATTTCCAAATTTTGATTCTATTCAGGGAGGGTTGCAATGATATTTTAATCTCCCATAACTAGATGAAAACAACATGCATGCCCGAATTCCAAATTACAAGATTGAAAGATTCATCACAAAGAATTATTTAGACAACCATTATAGACACGATGAAGACAAAAAAGAAAAAGAGCATATTAAAGTATGTGAAAATCACAAGCATCTACCTGGACACTGATGCTAATCGCTATGCCCCAAAAAACTATAGAGAAAATTCCTCCTCCCAAAACCTTCTCCTTTCTAAAAATTTCTTCCTTCTCCAAAATTTGTAGTCCTTCAAAAGTGAACCCTGAATTGGTGATAAGGAGTTCTCTCCTTAAATTCAGGCACTAATTGTGCATTCACTCAAGAGAACTCTCTACTCACCTAACTTCAACTTTAAATTAATTTTGCTTTATCTTTATCTTTATCCTTTTCATGCACATTAATTGAATTATTAATTTACTTTATTTACTTTTTACTTGACTTTTCTTTTAATTAATTTATTAAATTTAATTTCATGCCCTCATTATGCAACTCTTATTAAATTCACTTATTTTATATTTTTAATTAATTTCTTATATTTTAATCTTGTGCGTACATCATGCAATCCAACAACTTTTAATAAATTAATATCTTTCCACTCTTTAATTTATTTTTGAAACTTAATTGATAAAATATTTATTAACTTAAATAATAATAATCTTGTGGTGTCCACAACATACACCCCATTCCTCGCTAGGAATGGGGAACCCCTACTTTTTTTGACTCCCAGACTCATAGTTCGAGAGTTGGGAGAAGATAATTTTTATAGTTAAAAACCATTAGAGTCGTCAAAAAATTAGAAAAAAAAACACAAAAAAATAGAAAATTAGAAAAAACACAAAAAATAGAAAATTAGAAAAAGCAAAAAAAAAAAAGAAAATTTGAAAACACAAAAAAAAAGTAGTAAATTTGAAAAAAAATCAAAAAATCAAAATCTCTTGTGCATGCACGCGAGCGCAAGCGCGCACCTGCGTGAAACACCCATGTGAGATTGCGAGCACACGAGGGGAGGGGGAGTTATAAAACCCTTCTCCCTCCCACCACTTCATTTGTTTTGTTTGGCTTTTGTTTTCGTAGCGCTCACGCAAGGTAATCAAAACCCCCTCTGTGCCTTGGCGCCTTGGTGCCCTTCACAATCCTATTTTAGGCCACCGGTCATGAACCGCAGGTTGCGGGCCGTGCACTTGGCACTATGCACCTTGGCACCACATGCCTCAGTGCCATGTGCTTGGTGCTGAACACCTTGGCGTCGTGAACCTTAGTACCATGCACCTTTGCATTGCGTGCTTGGCACTGAATGGCCCAGTGTCACATGCTCAGTGCCATGCGCCTTGGTTGCATGCTACCCCTTTGCACCACACGCCACTTACTCATTTTTAAAATTATTATTTTTATTTATTTTTAAAATAAAAATAAAATATAAAACTTTAAAAAATAAAAAAATATAAATTTTAAAATATATATATATATAATAATAAAAAGGGATAAAATAAGAAAATAAGAAAATAAACAAAATATCCAAATAGGGGCATTTTTTCCTTTTTTCCTTATGCTTATTTCAATTCATAGCTTTTATATTTTATTGGACTAATAACGATTCTTTTTCTTTTTCACGATGTTCAGGTAATCAAATGGCACCCACATCTAGAATGACACCCAAACCAGTCGTGTTCAAGTTCCAAGGTGTACCTTTGAAGTTGAGATTCAATAATCATTATGTGAAAATTAGGGATACTAACCTCAAACATACAGATCTAGGAGAATTCCTAAGAATTTGCAACAAACCAATAGAGAGGTCAGCTTTGGTGTTTGCATTGATCTGTTTTGGGTTAGTGAACGCAGCATCTCACCCTATGTCAATACGGTCAGCAGAACTAATCATGACATTGGCACAACATTTTGTTGCTAATGAGAGAGTGGTCAAGAGCATTATAGGGGAAGTTATGTTGGACCTACAACCTAACAATATTGAAAGGGTTTTCCATCTTCCAAAAGAACATCAGTTCATCAGATTGTCATATGAAGCAGCTAAGAGATGGTACAAGAAGCACCAACAAGAGGCTATAGACATCATACAATCTTCTTATCTCATTGAGAAGCCTCTGAGGGGAAAGATAAAAAGAAAAGTGAATATGACCCGAGGATACATGAAGGAGGATATCGGGTACTCTATTATTCTCTTCAGCAAAGTCATGGCCTTACCCATAGTAGGTCACCTCAACACCTTCATGGTAACCTTCCTTGAGACCATTAGACAAGCAAAGATACCACTAGATTGAGCCACCACACTAAGTGATAGCTTGTGTGAGAAACTAAGGATGGTGAAGGATAAGAAGAAGTTTTACATGACTTCCTAGATGGTGTACTTGCTTGCAGCAAGAGCAACAAACTATCTAGGTTTGTATAGGAGAGGCAGTGTGCAAGACTCCAATGATTGGTCCTATATACTCTACCCTCAGCTGGTGAAGAAGAAGCTCTTAGCATAGAGAAAGGAATACAAAATTGTGAATGATGTGTTCATTTTTGCAATTACTTGATTCATTGAGGGAGACTATGGGAAGAGGTTATCTGATGAAGCCAAAGAACAAGTCATAGCTCTTGAAGTCTATTTCATCTAGTTCAAAATTTTCACCTATCTATAGATAGTTGGTGCATCCATCAATCCTAAGAAGCTCCCAATGTACCCAAGTGACAAACTGGTACTATTAGAGATTTCTTGGAAAATTGAGTCAGCCTATGAGAAGATTAAGAGACAATGTAGACCTTTCTGGGCATGGCCATTGTTCATTGGACCATATCAGGTGAAGAGGAAACAAGATATTTTTTCCTTTGAGTGGGAGTGGGAGAACTATCCTCTTGAAGAATACCACTCTCCTCGGCCATATTTTTACAATGTCAAGAAAGTGAAAAGTCTTGCAGGAAGAGACTTCCATCATGAGGATGTTTTTGAAGATCACTGGATGAATGCCACAAATCACTACGATGTTTTCATTAGGGACTGTTGTAGGATGACTTTTTATCTAGCAAAAAAGGCTCTCTAGTTGAATATCCCAGAGGAGATAAAGCAATAGGATTCTAAGGAATTATTAGACCCATTGTTCAATGCTAACAAAATTGGTGAAAGACCTATTATGAATGTTGAGGTTGACAGGGAAGAGGCTAATGATATTAATCATTAAGTGAGACATGTCATCAGAGTGACAAAGGATTGGATCAAGAAACCTTTTCCACTTGATCCAATTCCTAATACTATAATCTTCCATGCACATGCTCACCTAGAAAGAGGTAGAGGAAGGAAAGTAACAATTCGTACCTTCCTAGCTTAGTCTCCTATCAAGCCAAAAATAGTGTACCAACTTGATCGCCCAGTTGGATATTATCACCCTCCTGAAAGGAAGGGAAAGAAAAAAATAAAAAGAACCTCTCCTTAGAGGGTTCAAATAGAACAGGCACCTTTCCAGCAGTAGGAACAGAGCCCATAAGGGTCCCAAGATACTGGAGCTACCCAAGTCTAGGATGAACCATAGTTGCCTCCCATTATGTCTAACCAACCAGGAGAGGGAGAGATTCCACAAGTCTCCATTCCTCTTGTGCAAGATGAACTAGCTTCTCCTTCTACCTCCAAGAAATAGAAGAAGAGGATTAAGATTTGGATGAAAAAAAAACAAAAGATTAGTAGAAGATTAGTGCCTAATCCTTCTATTCTTGAAAGAATTTCAGAGGGAGATGAAGAAGAAGAAGAAATAGAATCAGAGGAGGAAGAGGAAAAACAAGTGCCCCTACAGGGGTAGACTCGGCTAGCCAAAGCCACAAAATTACAAAGAAAAAAGAGTGCCATGGGTACCCTACCATCCACTCAAGCAGAACCATTAGAACTCTCTTCTTTGGAAGATGAAGTACAATAGTGGGTGGATGAGTAGATTGAAGAGATCAATGATGTTTTCTCAATGTCAAAATTTGATTTCATTCTTGTGGGTACAAAGTTGATTGAAAATAAGATTAGGGATACCCCTACAAGTGAACCTCAATAGGAAGATTGGACACAAATGCTGCTAGATACATAGGGTCCTGATTTTACTCCATCTCCACCATGAGTTACAGTGGTAGAACAAGGCTCGGTGACTCCTCCACCTTAGAGTTCAAAGGAAGAACATGTTCAGAAGGAACCATTATTAGAGGAGAGACCAAAAAAAATGGTGACTAGAGAAGTGTCAGAAGGAAAAATGGTGGAATATTCACAACAACCTTCCCAAGACATTGAGGTACAAGCTATAGGATCCATAGAGACTAAAGCTACAGAAGAGGAGTCCTCACAATAGGAGATGACTCCAAGCAAGAGTGATAAAGGGAAGGAGGTAGTTGAGCACACCCCTTCATCATCAAGAGCTAGGTCCTCAATAGGACACATCCCTAGATGGATTCAAAAGGAAATTATGAGTACTAAGCCTCAATTTTATGCTTTAAAGGAAGATATTTGTGACATTGTAGATCCTGAATAAACCTAAGTCTCCATCACATGAGGTAGCACCATTGGCATTTGTCAGCACCATACGGAACCATGATTTAGAGACGAAAGGCCTTAGCCTCAAAGATTATGAATTAAAGGATGTTACATTGGGAAGGCCTACACGAGATTCAACCCAAAAAATGATGACAATGGGAGTCAAAGAAGTTCTCAGGCACATGGAACAAGATGAGATTGAGCTCCAATTGCTTTGAAGGCAAGTTGAGATCCTAAAGGGATATCTAGTCAAAGTTGGTCCACTTGATCCTGAGAGCCTTGAGAAGACTCTAAATACCATTCTTAGAGAAGGGGAAGGTGTATGACTCAATCCATTTTTTAAAGCTTCTGAGGAATTGTGAGAAAGCCTTGAGGATATAGGTATTACCACAATCATAGCGAATTTGAAGTTACTGCATGCTATGCAGAAGAACGTGAATAAGGTCATAGAAATTTTGAGGTAGGATCTTAGTATCATGAATGACGTATAGGTATGGAGAAAGGATTTACAGACTCTACAAGCCATAAAAGGACAAAGGTACCACACTTTGATCGATGTATATACTGGAGAAGAGCTAGACATGATTGATGATTAGATAGAGAAGTGTTGGAGTTGATTAAATCCAACTCTAAAGACACCCAAGATCACCTGCATGAAAATAACCTGTCAAAGGGAAGCCAAGGAGAGAAGAGTGTGGAGCAAGGGGAAAACCCTAAATGGACATGAGAGACCACAAGATATTGCAACACAAGAAAATATGTATTTACAATATGCTAAATGTTTTGTTCAAAATACAATGAGGGAGAGACCGCTTATAAAGGCCTTAAGGAATCTCCTAGAACAAGCTAGAAGATGCTGAGATAAGTGTGACAACTAAGAATACATCCATGTGAGGTGGAAAGTTCTCAAACAAGGTGAGAGGATAAGTATGACTTAGGAGAGAATGAACTCCCATATTATCAACAACTTATAACAAACTCCTAGACTACAAGTAATAAATGAAATGAAATGCATTTGCCTAAATAAGATTAAGTAAATAGAATAAATAATTAGTAAATTAATTATTTACTCTAACACCCCCCCTTAAGTGCAACTTAGGGAAATGCCTTAAGCTCACAAAACTAAGAAATGTAGAAATGGGTCCCAGGAACAAGGCCATTTTAGGTACCCAAGTGCAATGCAAAAGATGCAACCTCTGAAAATGGGGAAAGATAGAAAACCACATGGGAAAAACCCTCCCCCAAAAAGAGGTAAGAACCTAGTGAAGAACTGAAGAAGCCTTCAACTAGAGAAATGTCCCTTAAAATAGGAACAAGGAGTGATCATGAAGAGCATCACTAAAGCAAGAAGAAGCAACAAAATCTGCCATCAAAAAAAAAATTGCTGATCTGAAGAACCTCCATGGAAGAAGAAAGAACGAACCAAGCATGTCTATATGGTAGATGATCCATCTCACCGAAATGCATAGGTAGCCAGCCACTACAATCACCTTGTATATAGGATCAGCCACTAAATACATAGTTCACACTATCAAACCATTGAACCATAGTTGCATTAGAAAAACAACATAACCCCCCCTTAATGCAGAGGGGGTGAGATTATAGGCAACTGAGAAGGTGTGCCAATGTCTCCTACAGACAAACCAAGAACGACAAGAGAGGAAGAGGTACAAACACCTATAAAGACATGGTCACTTGACGCTACATGGGGCTAATGTTGTGGAAGGGACACTCACTTAACAAAGGGAGAATGCCTAAAACAACAAATACATATCCCCCCCATGGTGCTTTATAAAAATAGTGCATGTACAACTGACTCAAAAATAATGTTCATGAACCCGAAATGCAAAAGTGACACTTTATCTCAGTGTGATACATAAAAATTCTTCAAATGATGCCTACAATGATCAAAACAAGGAAAAAGCTAACACAAAAGATAGGACAGCCTAAAAAAAAAGAAACCATGCTAGGAAAATGATCCTTGGACCTAAAACACCCATGATATCCACCATAGAGAAAAAATGCCAAAAATATGATAGAAAGAGCATGAGTCAAAATCTAAAGAAAAGGACCACATTTCTAAAAAGATGACAAAACTAACTTTCCAAAAATATAAAGTTTTCAAAAAATTGACATGGGATGCAAAAGATATGCAAGCTAGAGTCAAAAGGTTCAAAATGAACACTAAGTGCACACAAAATTCTAAATCAAACTCAAAGCATCAATCAGAGAAAATTTGCAAATATTTTAAAGTTCTTTTAAAATCTCATGAAAACTAAGAGTCCTAAATGGTTGCCAAAAACTTTGTTAGTTGTTCCAAACAAATGTCTTGTTGCAAAATCTTGAAGGTTTCCTAGGTTTTTCATGCATCAAAACAATCTAGGAATATCATTTTTGGGCTTAAAACATGCAAACTAGAACACAAAATCTTGAATGAAAACCAAAGTCCAAAGAGTCATTTTTTTTGAGTCAAAAATAATCTTGAATTATCTAAATTGGAAAGAAAAGCATCCCTATTCCTTCCTCTTTGAATTTCAATTCAAACAAACTCAATCTTGAATGATCTAAGGTTAGAACAAAGCACTTCAAAGTTCTTAAAACAACATGCAAAATCTCAATCTTGAATGCTTGAAGGAAAGAACTTGAATGTTTAAATACTCATCTTTGAATGCATTTTGCTAAATTCACTCTTGAGTGCCATGGATTAAAATCAAGTTTTTTTTTCATTGGAATGCATAAAAAATCCAATCTTGAATGCCATAGATAAAATAATCATTATCATACATCACACTTCATCTTTTGGGGCATAATAAGAATCCACATTTTAGAAACTTTCTAACTTATTAAAACAAATAAAGACACTTTGAGTGAGTTTGTTGTTAGACTCACCCTCTTTAATCACCCATCATTCTAACCATTGGTTGCAATATTAGTGCCATATATGGGGATGGGTCTACCTAAGAAGGTGTTAAATGCTCCACAAAAATAAAACTCCACTCACTTGAGTTTTAATTGGTTTTTCTAAAATAGAAAATTTCTTGAATGCACATTAGTCTTGCTAACACTTCATTTGGGCATAAAAATTGAAGAAATCTTGACATGGAGGGCCTTCGGGTGTGCACTTGAAATCGAGCTTTACACACATCTTTATTTTGGCCTTAAAATGAACAAACACAAACTCTTGAATGCCTTAAAGAAAATTAATCGATACTTGACATGGAGGGCCTCTGGGTGCGTGGGTTTACTTTCTTGTTGACCCTAACTCTCCTTTGTGTATTCATTCTTCGATCAATTCTCTTTTGTTGGTGCATTTCAAATTGGAATTGAACCTTTTCATCTTAATCACGTGTGTTTTCAAAAAGTCTAGATCAGAAAGCTTAAGCGTCAGTTGGAAAAGAACTCTGTCTTTTAGCCCAAGATCATCCAAGTCTTCTCTCCCCTTGTCGTCTTTTGAGGCCATCTTGGGTGCATAAGATTAGGATCCAAAATCTTGTTTAAGTTTTAGGAGGCTTGCTTGAAGATTTCATCACCCCTTGGGATGACCTCAACTCCAACGTTCCAGCGGAGTATAAAGATCGAGAGGTGAATCCAAAGACACCTCTCTTGGGATCAAAATTCTGTCACTCGGGCTAAGCCTCAAGGAACTTTATACCTTTGAGAAGTGAAAGAGGAGAAGTGGGTTACTGCTCCTCTCGGCAATGTGACATCTTTTTGGTTTCATCTACAGATTTGGGCCTCATGTACCTTGCGTATATCGAGGACTCCCTAGCTAAACAAAATTTCATCCTTGTAGAAAGCTTCCTAGGATGGTGGTGTGTTTGACGTGCTTGCCTAGAGGCCCTCCATGTCAAGTATTAATTAATTTCCTTTAAGGCATTCAAGAGGTGGAGTTTGTTTGTTTTAAAGCCAAAACAAAGATGTGTGTAAAGCTCGATTTCAAGCGCGCACTCGGAGGCCCTCCACGTCAAGATTTATTCAATTTTTATGCTCAAATTAAGTGTTAGCGAGACTAATGTGCATTCAAGAAATTTTTTATTTTAGAAAAATCAATAAAAACTCAAGTGAGTGGAGTTTGATTTTTGTGGAGCATTTAACACCTTCTTAGGTAGACCCATCCCCATATATGGCACTGATATTGCAACCAATGGTTAGAATGATGGGTAATTAAAGAGGGTGAGTCCGACAACAAACTCACTCAAAGTGTCTTTATTTGTTTTTATAACTTAGAAAGTTTCTAAGATATGGATTCTTTTTATGCCTCAAAAGATTAAGTGTGATGTATGATAATGATTATTTGATTTGTGGCATTCAAGATTGGATTTGGTATGCATTCCAATAAATTAAAAAAAACTTAATTTTAATCCATGGCACTCAAAAGTGATTTTAGCACTATGCATTCAAAGACGATTGTTTGAACATTCAAGTTCTTTCCTTCAAGCATTCAAGATTGAGATTTTGTGTGTTGTTTTAAGAACTTTGAAGTGCTTTGTTTTAACCTTAGATCATTCAAGATTGAGTTTGTTTGAACTAAAATTCAAAGAGGAAGGAATAGGTATGCTTTTCTTTCCAATTTAGATCATTCAAGATTGTTTTTGACTAAAAAAAATGACTCTTTGGACTTTGGTTTTCATTCAAAATTTTGTGTTCTATTTTGCATGTTTTAAGCCCAAAAATGATATTCCTAGATTGTTTTGATGCATGAAAAACCTAGGAAACATTCAAGATTTTGCAACAAGACATTTGTTTGGAACAAATAACAAAGCTTTTAGGACAATTTTGGCAACCATTTAGGACTCTTAATTTTCATGAGATTTTAAAAGAACTTTAAAATATTTGCAAATGAAGTTCATTTTATCCCTGATTGATGCTTTGAGTTTGATTTAGAATTTTGTGTTTACTTAGTGTTAATTTTGAACTTTTTGAAATAGAAACTTGAAGTTCTTTTTAAGTTTCCAAAAATGAAGTGTTCCTAACTTTGCATGAATGCATCTAAAACCTTGATGTTGCAAGGATGCAAATGATTGGATTAATTTAGTTTCATTTCTTATAAAAAAAATTTACAAATTTTTAGTTTTTTAATGGATTTAAGTATGATTTGGGGGTTCATTTTAAGCACTAAAACAAGGTGTGTATGATTTCTCTCCCTTGAAAAAATAAAATAAAAATTGGCCAAGATCCCACAAAAAGAAGAAGAAGAAGTAGATAGAATAGAAGAAGAATATAGACAAGAAGAGGAAGAAGAATTCCAAGTGCTCCGTCCACCTATAAGCTTGAAAAATCTGAAAACACTCTAAATCCCATCAAAATGTTTGCAAAGAACTCTTGCTTAATCTTTTTCTTGCTTCTTTGGACCAGCAAAACCTGATTAAATGCCCCAACCAATCACCAAAACATGAAAATTAGCCAAAGTTAGTACAAAACATGCAATTTTGACTATAAATGATAACAAGCATGACCCATGTGGGGTCCCACCGGGCATGCCAGAATGTATACAAGGATTAGTAATGCAAAGAATACTAAATATCAAATCAAAAGTATTCACAAAACTCAACAAACGTAACTTCAAGATAGACTAAGATGAGCTCTCAATTGAGAATATGAGCCATTAATGGGCTCTCTCAATGAGAAGCTCTCTTGTTGAGTAGCTTTGTCTAATTAGATAGGATGTATGCTCGATTCTCCAAAAGATTCAATGGTGTTCTTGATGGATTTTGACTTAGGTGAATGGATTTGATGTAAAATGGCTTCTCAAAAATGGCATTATGGCTTTACTTCATGATCAAAATGGCATTACTTTGTTACTATGGGTGATTGTGTTAAAATAGCTTGGAAGAAGATTCCTTAAATAGGCAAAGGGCTTGAAGGATCAAGGGCTAGGATGCAAGGATGGTAGAAAACTTATAGAAGATTTAGATTGAATGAGAGGAGAGCACATGGATTGTGCTTCCTTACAGCCAATCAGGGAGTGACACATGTCACAGGGTCACTGGTTAGAGCAAGAGGGGTTGAAGGGTCAACAAAGGAGGCTCAAAGCTCATAAAGACCCTTATAATGGCTTGTAAGAGCAATGAATGAGCTTGTAAGAGTCATTTATGGCTTTGTGAGCTTCATAAAATTTTATGGTTGGGATATTTGTGAGAGAGTTGAGATATTTTGACTTGGGTTGGATTAAGAAAGTCTTAAGCTTGACTTAGGAATGTGCAAATGATTAAGGCTTGGATTAGGCTTGGGTTAAGATTAGATTAGGCTTGTTAGAGATGGGCAAGTGGATGGCATTTAATGAGGGTGGGTGAAGGAGGAGATATTTGTTGGCTTTGGCTTGGGTTAGCAAGTCTTAACCCATGTTTAGGGAATGTGACAAGGTTAGGAGAGAGATTAGGATTAGGGTCAAAGATAAGGATTGACATCTTCTAGAAGAGTCCTAGGATGAGGATAACTAAAATTTTTAGCAAATAAATAAAGTTTTGTTTATTTCAAGGGTTTGGGTTGAGGAGATATTTATTAAAGTATTTTTAATAAACATAAAGATTAATATTTAATCTTAATTAAATATTTTGAGTTGGGATTAGGAGTAAGAAATGATGGGATTAGCCTTTAATCGAAATTAAAGAAGGATTAGAAGATTCTAGAAGAAGTTAGTGGTCTTAAGGAAATTGGCCAAGTTTTGGGCAAAAAATAAATAAATTATTTATTTTGGGATTTTTGGTCAATTTATTAATTAAATAATTAATAAATAAGAAAATAATGTTTAAATAATATTTAAACATTTTTGGGAGGGATTCCTTAATTAAATATTTTTAATTAAGAAAAAGGGATTTAATGGCATAAAAATAAATAAATTAATTAAATAATTAATTAATTAATAAATGATGATGTCATTAGGGACTTTTTCAAAAAAAAATATATTTTATTTTCTAAAGAATTTAGGTGTCTACAGTGGGTATTGGAAGCATTGCGAGTGTCACCACTGAAGAGGTGGTGGGCAGGTGGCGATCGGGCCACAGTTCTGCTACAGTGGCACGGCTGGCTACGCCCGCTCGCAGGCTATGCATAGGTAGGGTCGTGGTGGCATAGCGATGGCTGCTAGGCGGTGCGCTGGCGGAGCTCCCAAAAAAAGATATATATTTTTTTTTCACAAATTGGTCTATACAATCTGTATGGAAGGGCCTCCGTGTAAAATTTTTTTGCCCCGCAGAGCCCTATCACCAAAAACAAAAAGTTTTATATGAATCCTGACTGTAAATGGCCTTTTGGATCCAATGGTAGCATCCATTTGAGCTAAAAGTGCTCCAAAAATTTGTTGTTCTCCCAATTTGAAGAAAAAATGTACAAACAAACTAGGGTTTGTGACTTCAAATCATAGCTTCAAAAAACCTTCAACGAAGCAGTAGTAGGGAGGCTCTGATACCATGTTGGAGTTGATGAAATCCATCTCCGATGACATCCAAGAGAAACCTGTCAAAGGGAAGCCAAGGAGAGAAGAGCATGGAGCTAGGAAAAAACCCTAAATGGACATGAGAGAGAGTATTGCAAACACAAGAAAATATGTATTTACAATATGCAAGAATAAGATGTTAATACAATGAGGGAGCTCGAATATAAAGAACTCAAGGAATCTTCTAGAACAAGCTAGAAGACACTAAGAGATAAGTGTGACAACTAAGCATACATCCATATGAGGTAGAAAGTTCTCGAACAAGGTGAGAGGATAAGTATGACTTAGGAGAGAACAAACTCTTGTATTGTCAACAACTTATAACAAACTCCTAGACTACAACCAATAAATGAAATGAAATACATTTACCTAAGTAATCTTAAGTAAATAGAATAAATTATTAGTAAATTAATTATTTACTCTAACAAAAAGATAGCAAATGACAATAAAGTAATGGAAACATTACACGAAGAGATCCATCGGCTCAAGGACCAAGCTCGAGAGTGAATTTTGGAAGCAGAAAAGTTGTGCAATGATGCATGCTTGGACATTTTTGAAGATGAATAACAAGAGAAGTTATTGCCATCTGAGGTAGTAGTAGAGAATTTCAAAAAGAAATTAGAGGAAGCATCCAGTGATGAAGATATCAGGCAAGCCTTCAAGATAGAGGAAGCACTATTAGAGTTGGAAACCAAAATTAGATTTTGCAGTGACTCGAATTGAGGTGGACAACTATAGATAGAAGGTAAAGGATAAATATGAGGCTTTAGATCTTCAAAATGCGGCTAAAATTATTGACATGATAGATAAATTCAAGGGAAAACATCCAAATATAGCTTTGGGATGAAAAAGAACAAAACCCAGATGCCAGAATTTTAATTTTGACACAAAGTAAAATTTTGATTTTTTGACCTAGTCGAGGTATGCAAGTTCGTAGGTCCGTAGCTCCATAGTTCCACATTTTCATAGAGGTCTATAGGTGTGCATGTACATAGTTCTATAGCTCCACAATTTAGAAGTGCACTAACAGTTAACTGCTAGTTCCAAAAATAGCACCTTCCATGCATCGAGAACGCATTCTGACGATAGTTTAACTCCGACACAAACCTAGTGAAGGACCAGCTTCTATTTTTGACACCACCATGCACTTCCACTTCAACTGAGGGCTTCCTCCTACTTTCTCTCTCATGCTTTCTTTGTTTTTGACATGTAAAGGGCTCATGCATCCAATTAATGAATAAAATATGGATGGAGTCCCTCTAAGCACTAGATTAATTGTTAGTCTGTATATATTTAGTTTGTTTTAATGTTTTAAAAACATTTATTCCAAGAAGATATCTCTCACTCTCAACACAAATTGAGGAGACGATTTCTTATAAATACCCCATTGTAAAATGTAACAAGGGCAACTGTTATTATGCAATAAAATTATGCTTTTGGTGCTCACATTTGGAGTGTAGTTATTCTTGCCTAAATGTGTCATTATTTTGTGAATTTTGTTCATGAGATTGTGATTGAGCCAAAGGTTTATTGCATTGTTTTTGGTTGTGCAATCTTTTAATTTTGGTATTTGCTACAAATTTACAAATTCTATTGACGTATCTAGCTTAAGAAGAGATCACAAATTGTGCCTACATAATTCTTTGTCTCACATGAGTGCACTTTTCGTGGCCTTGCAATTTGATGAAGAGTGAAACATCATTCAGTTACTAAAATTTTCCATTGACGATTGCATAAGTGGATTCTAGGAAGCGATGCTCCTATTTTCATCGATTGCCTACTAATTTCTTGAAAAGTTTAACTCACAACATGTTATTTTCTGTAGCTTATGTCCATTTAGGATTTCAATTTCAAGTTATTTCACTTTCATGTTATTTTCTTTCAGTTTCATTATTTTCTTTGCTAACCCCTTGTTAGAATAGGAACTCATTTTAGTTGCACTGTTAGAATTTAATTTGTTGAAAAACCAGAAAATACAAAAATATTATTCTTTTGTGTGTTATTTTGAGACAGAAAATAGATTTACTTCATTTTGAGCTCATAATAGAACCAGCAAAGGCCTCTTCGTGAATAATCACATTTATCTTCAACTAAGCAGATTTTGGTATGTCACAAGAAAAATACTGAACCTCGAAGTTGATCCCAAAAAGATTAGCTTTTCAAGAGAGGAATTGTGCAATAGATTCCTGTCATTGACCTCATGTAAAATAACTGCCCAACAAAAAAATTTAACATTTATTAAAAATGAACTCTAAATATATTATTATTAAATTAAATAAATATTATCACGTTCTAAATTTATTCTTATAACTCTTATCTTCAAATTTAATTATTTTTATTTAATTAATTTCTTAATTAATTAAATATAATTAAATATTAAAATATCATAATAATTTTTTATTAAATTAAATTATTAATTTAATCTTTTAATTAGACTTAATTAATACAAAATCCACCAAAGACTGATAAAACAAAATACAAAAACTCATCATAAAAAATGCATACAAAGCCAAACTAAATGGTTATAATCATGAATTAATGTCACTCGATGCATTTGAAAGGTACACAACTCAAATACTTGTCCTAATTTTCTAGGAAAAATGGCTTAAAGGTGTGGGATTTGGACTTAAAAATTTATCTCCCCTCTCTTACCATTGAGATAATGCAATAGGGTACTCTCATCCTAGCAATTCAGGGAATTCGATACCCGATACCTACAACCTACATAAAATCCATGCATGTACAAACACAATATATACTAAGCTAAACAAATAATGGTAGGAAGTTGTGAGTGACTATGAATCCCTTCCTTAACCACATCAGAAACCCCATACATAAAGAAAACAAATACACACACCATACACATATACTATGGGGTAAGTATCCATAAGAAGACACATAATAATCCATCTAACTAATCATCATCAATAGCTAAAATCACTGAATAATCATCATGCATATATGAAATATAGAATACCAAGTAATCCCATCATATAATAAACTGAATGTAAAATAATATCTGATAATCTTAAAACAATACTACTAATAATCAAGCATAAAACTAGCCTAAAAGAGTTCAACAATAAAAGAAAAAATGCAAACTAGGGGTAGACACTACATCCACCCCCCTAGACTTATGCCTACTCTTGGAAGCCTACAAGAATGGTAAAACTAAAGAACTCATTGTGCGAGTCCCATTGAACCCTTTCCCCCTTAGGAGGATATGACTCCACTGAAAACACTACAACAATAATATATGAGATAACAAGGTACTATGATAACCATAAAACATACTACGTTTAGTCACTTAGAGCAATATGATTCTAGTTTAATAGTAAATCAAAAACCATATTGATCCAACATTCATTCTTTTAACAAATACTAAAATAGATTCCCCTAAACACTCTAAATAAAGGATCAACATCCCTAATCCATTGGAAAGCATACAAGATGCTATAATAACCATAAACCATACTATTGTAAAGCATAGATAAAAGGCACATGTTTTGCAAACAAAATAAGTTCAATTTTCAGTTTTTCCTATTTTTAGGTTTAAGTATAATTTTAATTTTGAAGTCTAAGTGTTGAAGTATGAAAAATATACAACTAAAAGTTTAAGTTCTATTTTAGTTTTAACTAGTTCAAGTTTTAGTTTGAAAAAGATGTACATAATAGTTTAAGGTTTTCATTTTTGTTCAACTAGTTAACAACTAGTGGCATTCCAATATACCTAGAGCTCCCAATGTATAAACTTGGGCTTTGATGCCAAATGTAATGCCCTACTAAGGAATCAAAAAGAATTAACCTAAATTTTTACTAAGTTTGCCAAGTTTTTTTTTTTTAAACAAGAAAGATAAATCATACACATCAAACATAAAGTAGCGGAAGCAACAACATACAATCATCTATAAGCATACATAACAGGTTACCTTCCTTAAGGATCCCAAGACATTGAGTCACATTTACATTTAATTAATACTAAGTCTAACAACTACCACATCCACATGAAAGAATAATAGAAAGTCCAAAGTCCATTTAAATAATATGCATTTGTTCTAAATGCCTCTTGGCAAATGAAGTTCTGAATGCTCAATCATCCATTATACATATCACATGGTATGAAAGGTTAAAATAATATACATATATAAAAGTAGAAATACATCATCCTCTTTGGATCCCTGATACAAGTACAATAAAATAAATGAAACCATCTATCATAAATATACAACTATCCATCGTAAAGGATGTAAACATCCATCATGAAATACAACCATCAATCGTAAAGATACATAAATAGAATGAAAGAAAATGTAGACAAGGAAGCTCCAACCATAGTAACTATGGATGGATCTCAATGGTAAGAGTCAAAAAACATTACCACCTGACTGGGTGGAGCCTAAATGGCCCACTCCCACCATGCTAAGGAGATAATCTCAAGTCCCAAATATGATATCAAATCACATAACACAAGTACTCTCTAAGTCCAGGAAATCCTAAAAGTATACTAACTCAAGGTTTCCAAGATAAATCAACATCTATTCCCAGAGGCACACAAAGACACTTAGGAAACCTACTATGTAAGTGGGCAAGTGTGATCACACAAATCATGCTAGAGTTACCCTAGCAGTCACTCAGGACCCCAAGCCCCTAGTGATCTATATGCAGCCACTAGTATCCTCTTGTACTGGCAAGGCATATTACGGATGCAAGGTTGCAACCAAGTGTTCTCTCTACTCCTATCCTAGTCTATACTAGCACTCGAGGCATGGGCAAGAACATACAAAAACTCTTATTAGGTTCATTTTATTCCCATTTAGTGTAATGTTTTCACTTATTAAATAACTTACAATGGGTTACCCTGGGAACCACTTAGGGCCTTGGCCTCCATTGCAAGCCACTTCCCAACACCACATATAGATAACCTACCCTAGGCTCATAAAAATACAAATCAATAATCATATAAAAATCACCTTAGTCTTACAGAAGTAACTAGAAAGCATCAAAGATAAATCATAGTAACCACATTAGTTCTCCACAAGCAACTGGAAAGCATCCCAAAAATATTGATGAAAGACTCCAAAATGGTCAAGTCAATTATGTCATAACATGACATCATCAAGAACAAATCATTCAAAATACTCCAATCCTACAAAAGTGACTGGAAAGCAATTCAATTATAACTGATCGATGACTCAAAAATGGTTAAGTTAAATAGGTCATACATTCATGTCATTATCACAGAAAAACACTAGAAAGCAATAAAAATCAATAAATCAATCCATCATAGAGTGTACTAAACACATTACCATGGTTGGGTTAAAAGATTGAGATCAAAATATCAGCATGACATCACAAACACATAACCCCTGAGCCTCTGGTAACAACCTAAGATTGGTCAAGACTAGGACAAACCTTGAAAACTCCAAAACATAGACAACACATAGAAACAAGATAGTCTCACAATTTGATTGATTTAAAAAATGCATTGTTGAGTGAAGTTTTCATTTTCATTTTCAGTATAAATTTTTAAGTAGATGAGAATTACAATTTTACCCTTGCGATTAAACCCATTTTTATTCTTATAATTAGAAAATCATATTATGACTTAAAAGTAATAATAATCATTTAATAAATTATTAAATAATAATAATTTATTATTAAATAAAAATAATCCCAATTCCATTACTAATCAATTTTTTAAATAGTAAATATAATTAACATTATTAAATGATATTTATCATTAATTCAAATTAGTTCCAATAATAATTTAAATTACTAAATTAATAATTATTCAATTAATTAATAGTCAAAATTGTTCACAAACTTTCTTAATAATTAAATTTTAATAAGCATTAGTTAATTTACTAATAATAACAAAATTGCTAATAAAGAAGTTAATTTAGTAAATAATAACAAAATTGTTAATAATTTAATTTAGTAAATAATAACAAAATTGTTAATAAAGATAATGATTAATAATCAATAAATTAAATTTAAATTAAATTAAATTTAAATTTAAAATGAAAAAATTGATAAACTTACCATCACCTAAAGTAAAGGCATTTAGGGTTTACTGACCTGTCAAGCCATGCATCCCCCTTAATTGCCAATCGCAGGTACACTGCGATTGCAGAGTGCAACAAATCGTAGACGCCACCGAGTTAAGAGGTAAGGGGAGGGGGGTGTGGGTAAAAACCCCTCCCCATATATATATATATATATATATATATATATATATATATATATATATATATATATATATATATATATATATATATAGATATAGATATAATATTTATTTATTTAAATAAAAAATAAAAACTATTTGCCCCCCCAAGTTGTAATAATATATATGTTATTTTATTTAAAATTTTATTTTTAATAAAATTTCATCCTAACAACCAATTTCCCTTTTTACTAATATATATATATATATATATAATTTGCATAGAAGAATCACTATCAACTATTTGAATTTTTATTTTCAAATTCAAAACCTTCCCAAATTTAATTTCTCAATTCCATTTTAATTCAAACCCAAATCTTGATTTAATTTCAAAATTTTGATTCTGTTAAGGGAGGATTGCAATGATATTTTAATCTCCCATAACTAGACGAAAACAACATGCATGCCCAAATTCTAAATTGCAAGATTGAAAGATTCATCATAAAGAATTATTTAGACAACCATTATAGACATGATGAAGACAAGAAAGAGAAAGAGTGTATTAAAGTATGCAAAAATGACAAGCGTCTACCTAAACAATGATGCTAATCGCTACACCCTAGAAAACTATAGAGAAAATTCTTCCTCTCAAAACTTTCTCCTTTCTGAAAATTTCTTCTCCAAAATTTGTTGTCTTTCGAAAATGAACCCTCAATTGGTGATAAGGTGTTCTCTCTTTAAATCGGGGTACTAATTGTGCGTTCACCCAAGAGAACTCTCTACTCACCCAACTTCAACTTTAAATTAACTTTTCTTAATCTTTGATTTATCCTTTTTATGCACATTAATTGAATTATTAAATTACTTTACTTTTTACTTGACTTCGCTTTTAATTAATTTATCAAATATAATCTCATGCACGCATTATGCAACTCTTATTAAATTCACTTGTTTTATCTTTTTAATTAATTTCTTATATTTTAATCTCGTGCACACATCATGTAATCTAACAACTTTTAATAAATTAATAGCTTTTCATTCTTTAATTTATTTTTGAAACTTAATTGATAAAATATTTATTAACTTAAATAATAATAATATTTAGCATTTATTTTAAAATGAACTCTAAATATATTATTATTAAATTAAATAAATATTATCATGTTCTAAATTTATTCTTATAACTCTTATCTTCAAATTGAACTATTTTTATTTAATTAATTTCTTAATTAATTAAATATAATTAAATATTAAAATATCATAATAATTTTTCTTTAAATTAAATCATTAATTAAATCTTTTAATTAGAATTAATTAATAGAAAATTCACCAAAGACTCATAAAACAAAATACAAAAATTCATTATAGAAAAACATATACAAAACTAAACTAATGGTTATAATCATGAATTTATGTCATCTGACGCATTCAGAGGGTACACAACTCAGATACTTGACCTAATTTTCTAGGACAAATGGTTTAAAGGTTTAGGATTTGGACTTAAGAATTTATCTCCCCTCTCTTACCATTGAGATAATGTGATAGGGTACACTCATCCTGGCAATTTAGGGAAGTCAATACCCGATATCTGCAACCTGCATAAAATCGATGCATGTACAAACACAATATATGCTAAGCTAAACAGGCAATGGCAGGAAGTGGTGCATCGTGTAGATCTCGACTAGTAGGTGACTACAACTCCTTTCCTTAACCACATCAGAAACACCATACATAAAGAAAATGAACATGCACACCATACACATGTAGTATGGGGTAAGTATCCATAAGAAGACACATAATAATCTATCTAACTAATCATCATAAATAACTGAAATCACTAAATAATCATCATGCATATATGAAATATAGAGTACCAAGTAATCTCATTATATAATAAACTAAATGTAAAATAATATTTGATAATCTCAAAACAATACTATTAATAATCAGGCATAAAACTGGCCTAAAAGAGTTTGGCAATAAAAGCAAAAATGCAAACTAAGGGTAGGCACTACAAGATCCTACCTAGATTTGATGCTAAACAACCGAATGCACAGAACTCACAAGTAATTTCCTCTTCCTTCGAAAACCCTCTTCTCAAAAATTGGCTCTACAAACCTACATGTGGAGAAATGAACTCTAATTTTCTAATAAAGAGTTTTTCCACAAATTAGGGGTTCGGTTGTGCAATCACATGAAACCCCTTTTCCTTTATTATTTTATTCTATTTTAATTTTCATGTGGAAACCTTTTGTAATTCATCAAAATAATATTTATTAATTCAATTCCTTTCCCTCTTTTATTAAATCCTGAGATGTTTTTAATAAGATATTTATTAATTTAACTAACAATATTATTTAGAGTTTATTATAAAACTAAAAATCCTAAATAATTCATTATTAAATTAAATAAATATGATTATGCCAAAATCAAAACTTTAACTAAATCTTTAAATTTAATTCTTTTATATAATTAATTTCTCAATTAATTAAATATTAAATTTTCTTTATAATTTTTTTATTGAATTAAATCATTCAATTATCTTTTAATTTGATTTAATTATAACTAAAAATCATAATAGACCTACAAGACTAAATATGATGATGCAACTGAAGATAATGAACATAATCAAACTCTAGGGTCAAAATCACGAATTCACATCACTTGACAAATTTGGATGGATAAACAACTTAGATACTTGTCCTACTTTGTAGGATAATTGGCTTAGGTTAAGATTTAGACTCAAGAATTATCTCCCCTCTTTTACCATTAAGATACTACGATAGGGCATGCTCATCCTGGCAATTTAGGGAATTCAATGCCTGGTACCTACAATCTGCATAAAATCTGACCATGTACATACACATATAATCTAAACTAAACATGCAATGGCACAGAGTGGTGCATCATGTAGATCCTGACTATGACTCCCTCCCTCAGCCACATCAGAAACATCAATGATAAAGTAAAAAAAAACAAATACACCATATACATGCAAGTATGGGGTAAGTAACCATATAATTGCATATAAATAATCTATCTACTATCATCATGAAGTAACTAAAATCACTATATGAATATACATGTATCATCATCAAAAGTATAATCCTGAACACATGAAATAACCATGTATCAAGTAACTCATCACATAAGTAAACTAAATATGAAATAACATCTAATCAAATTTGGAAACCGAGTATCACTAATTATAAAAGATAATCATAAAACTAGCCTAAAAGAATTCAACAATCTAACAAGAAAATTCAACTAGGGATAGGCATTACAAAAGCTGTGGTGACTATCTCATTGTTTGTTGTTTTCTAGCAATGTGCTGATAATAGTTATCTATTGTCTCTCCCCTTGGGGCTTTTCACTAAGGACAATACTCTAGTTTATGATGCTTCTAATATAAAAAATAGCCATAGTTGGATAGGTGTGTAAACACATTAAAAAATTTGTGGTCGAGATGGCTTTATTTGACTATATATGTATCATGATAAGGTGTGGACTAAATGTATGAAGATATATACATATATGAATGAGTAAAGACTTAAAAAATGAGTCATTTTCCACACACATGTATATATGTGTGTGCATGTGTCCATGTGTATAGATGTATCTATATGCATTCACTCAATATGAGCACAAAAGTAAATAATAAATGACATAGGTATGTAAGTTTTGTTTCTATAGTAACAATTTTAAATATTACCCAACCAATCTATTTGTACTAGTTCTAATTGATAAGAGTTCATAATAATATGCGGTTTCATGTCTATCCTAAATTCTTGTTTGAAATAAATATGACAACTCCATACCTATTATGAAATAACCTTTTTGATTTTTTCATAATATTAATTTATATTACTTTATTTTAGGGTTAGTTTGTTTTGGTTTATTTGTATCTCATTCTCTTTAAGAAAACTACACTTGTTAGATTTTCTTAATGGATTCTAAAATTAAAAATTATTTTATTTTTAGATACGATTTTCACTTTTTAATTAGAAAGTAATTTTTTTCCTTCTTCATAGACCTATACAACTATACTAAATCTTCACTACTTTCATAGATCAAACATTATTTTTTCTCTTAAATTTTTTTATTCTTTTTGAACAATTAGAAAAAATCTTTACTTCAATAATAATTTATACTTACAAAATTACCTTCTATTATTTATATCCTTTCTTCTACAAAGTTAAGTAAAAACACTCTCGACAAGATTTTAAATAAAATTGAACATACAACTTTTAAGTTTATTTATTTATTTTCTTATATCACTTTAATACATTTTCTCTTCTACAATGACCAGATTTGCTTTATCAAAATTATTTTAGCATTGTCAAATTAGAATTTCACATACCCTTACCTTAAAGAACAAAAACAAAACTATGAAGTATTAAATATTCATATAAGAATTAAAAATCAAACATGAATGTAATTGATGTCTTTTAGTGGGGACAAAAGAATCTCTATGGAGAAGGGAGGGACACATTTTCCTTATTTTATTTGCTTATAATAATGCCAAAAGAAATATGAATTTTAATTTGTGATAGTCTTTGGCAAAATTATTATTAAATTTTTTTGTCATATTTGGTTGTCATTTCCATTACAATATAAACTATCTAATACATATAAACTATCCAATAAAGATATTATAAATCCTAATGTCAACCATCCATTGGGCAATTTATCCTTGTAGATTTTATGTGCAAAATAAATCCCCGCTATACCAAAGATACTTTATTTAATGAATTACAATTCAATAATATAAAATCTCTAATGTTTTTCTTTCCATTGTCCTCATTAGGCCAATATTTTTTTTATAATGTGTCAAATAGGTTTGCTAGTAAATCTTTAATTCCATGCTCATTGAGTGATTAATACACTTTTATGAGGTATTTAGAATGAACATGTAAATGCACCAAATTACTTTGAATAATTTTATGAATTGCAAGACATGGGGTTGTGTTTGAGTGAATATGTGAATGTCTTTCTTATGGATAAAATCTAATTTATATTATTTAGAAGATTTTATATTTACTAAAATGCTATTTTCTTATTTGTATAAGAATGTTGATCAAAGCTGAAATTGCTTTCATCTTAAAATAAATATTATATTTTATAATAATTTAGGAGAAAATACAATAATCTATAGTACAATGGTAAGTTGCAAGCCTCCTATTTTGGATGTCTTGGATTCAAGTCTACTTGAGCTTACCACATAATAATATTCAATCTCAATGACTAATAATAAACAATTTTTCCTTCAACCTATTACCTATAAAAAAATCTAAGTAAACTAAAATTAAACATAATTTTTTTTTCATACCAAATATTTGTAATTAGAATTATATGTCCATAAGAAATTACTATTTAATACTAGAGTAATATGACACAACTATTTTAAGCAAAGTGTGACTCTTGTGTTTTTTATAAGAAACACAACAAGAGTGTGCTACCCTGTGGTACAAATAGGACTATCACATTAATAACACATTAATTGTAACTGGCAGAATTGCACAGAAGAGCAACCATATTCTTTCCTCTTTAAAAATATAGTACAAACCAAAGTGCTTCAAAGTACTCAAACTATTTAACTTACAACATATAAGACTTTAAACTTAAAAATAACATTAATGCTATGCCACATAGAGTGGATGATAGAAATCCTCTTTAAAAAGTTTTCATAGCCACTTAGGCAATTACAAACCAAGAAGAAAAAATTAACAAAAACCATAAAACTTAAATCTAAGTAAACTACTATTAAACTTAACTACTTTGGCAGGAGTGTAGAGGCCCATTCCTCTTTGAGGATTTTAAAGAACTCCTTGTAGTCTTCATCATTCTTGGAATTAATTCTAGTGATCCACTCCTGCATCATGCAGAGGGTGACAAAGTAAGCATGCATGACATTTATGGAAAACTTGTTGGAGTCCTGAATGCATTTTTTGAACCCTTCCACATATTTCCTAAGCTCCTACATAACACCCTTGAGCATCACCAACATGTTTTTGATATTTCCTAGCATCCCTCCCACTTTTGGGGTGGTGGTGTCATTCTTTAGAGCCTCCTCAAAAGTAACCTACAAGGGCAAGGAGGGGTTAGGAGGTGGACTTGAGGCCAAGGTTTGTAGAGTGCCATGGGGGGGGGGGAGGTGTGGACTTTATCTTGGGGGTGGTCTCTCTTGCCCCTTGCGAGAGGATTGGGTAGATGATTCATTAATGGCTTTGATAACAAAGTTAACCGACTCAATGGACTTTCTCTTCTTAAGGGTTTGCTTGCATTTTATTTTTTTGTAATTTTATTTAACCTACAAGTACTAGAGGTCTCAATGTGTTCTCCATAATCAACTATATATACCTCTCTTTTTTCTTTTTTTAAGTGACCTAGTGTGCTCAACACTTGTCTTTTCATTAAAACCAAGGGGAGGAAGACTTAGTTTTTGTGGGGTTTGTGGCACTTCTTTTCCTACTAGTATTGACCTATGAGGTACCAACATCATGGGTTGCAATAGAGCAGGTAGCTTCTTTCACAACATGCACAAAAACATTGATAAGGGGACATAGGGCATGATGAATATTATACAACCTAAACATTGGACCTTGGTACAAAATGACACTCTCCTTACCCTTGCAAATGACCTCTATATTACTTTCCATGGAGTGTAATAGAGACTCTTGTGTTAGTATCATGGCTAAATGTTTTTTATTAATTATTTGGATACAACATCATTTTAAATATTTATTGACATGTATTAGAATATGATCACCCATAGTTGAACCAAATAACATCATTGGTTGATGATGACATTTGAGGTAATATATTTATGTACAATGATTTTAATTTAGGTGTATGATGACATACTCTTAATTGAAATGAATTCTATAAAGGATTTTTTGATAGAATGGACTTAGAGGTAATGTGAAATCCTCATAAGAAGATATTAGTGATTAAAGGTTCAATCTAAGGATATTCATTTTTTTATTAGTGAAGGATAGGAATTTTCTAAGTTGATGCAGGGAAGGTGAGGCACAAAATAAGGGACTATGCAAGCCATGAATTTGTTGGACTAATGCAAAGTCCAAAATTGCAAACTCGTTGACCCAACCTAGGCACAAAGTGTATGGGCTCAACAACTCAACTAGGGTTTGGAGCATGAATGTGAATGATTCAAAGCATAAGCACAAGAGACTAGTAAAGGAACAAAGTCTACAATCACACTAACAATAATATTTCTAGACAAGATAAATAATGCACCATGCTTTGAATGATTATTTAGATATTCATTATTAATAAATATAATCATTAAAATTTATTTTTGATATTTTATCAAAAATATGTTTTTAAATCTAAAGCATGTGTGATAAGTGTAGGAATAGGCAAATATATATGAATTGGTATAAAATAAAAATAAACCACTAATTACCATATCTTTTAAGAAAGAAAACAAAGTAATTAGAATAAAATTTACCAATATACAATTTAAGTATACCAACGATGTAATGTTTCAAGTAATAAAACTATCAGACATATATTAATATGAACAAAATAAACTATAATAAAATCATCAAGAACATACACTTCTCAAAATATCTAGAAGATAAATATATTTTTTGGATTCAAAGGATAAACTTATAAAAACTACACATCAATCTCTAAAATTTAAAATGTCAATATTAAAAGGAAGGAAAACAAGATGATAAATTACTCAACATGTATTTTTCTCAACATAAAAGTCTATGTACTACTTCCAATTTTTCTAACTTCTCACAATTTCAACCATTTAAAAATAAAATGTGTGATGCACCTAGATTTCCTCTATTTACTAAAGATTGGTTTCAATAACCTTGTACATTTTTTGTTATTTGAAAATCAATATAATCCTGGGCATATTTTTTTAATTGGATATCATGAAACATTAACTTATTTGTGATTGTGATTTGATACGTGAGAAGAGTTAGGTCAAGAAAAAGTCCAAACACTCCACCATAAGCTATGACCAGTAGTGCTTAGTAATGTTATATTCAAGGACATTGCCTAAAAAGGCTAGGGAAAACACAAGAAAAAATGATTTATTTTGAGGCACTTGAATTAAAAGAAATTTTAAGAGAAAATACAATATAGATGATGAGGATAAACAAGACCACTTTTCTTTAATCTAGATATTGTATTTCAAACTTGAATTACATCCTTCAACTTGGATATTTTACAATGAAAATTTATCTATATGAAAATGGCACACTAGATTAGTTTTGTCACAAAGGATCTTTTGAACCAAAATAAATAATTCATACATGCCTTACATTTGAATATATCTGGTGTTTCAATCTTCTAACTGATTCATTTGTATGTACATAAAAAAAGAGGGGGGTTATAAGAAAATATTACTTGATGAAAAATAAAAGACATATTTTCCATTCAAAAGTAATTTTAAGAAGTTCTTCATATCAATTGTAACTCATGTAATCTCATGAGAAATATATAGGGATGCATAACTCCCCATTCATTAATTCATTGAACAACACACAATGAAATTGAGCATCAAGAACAACATTCAAAGAAAAGAGAATAAGGAAAGCAATATATAAAATTCAAAAAATTTAACAATGCTCATTGCTTGTCTAAAACTAATTTTTAATTTTTTTTGACAGTTTATATTTTTGAATAATGGTATCAAATATAAAGAAATTGTCCAATTTCTCTAGGCTAAACTCTATCTAACTTACTATAAAAAATGTAAACAACATTGCATACTAGAAATACTGTAAATAAACACATAAAAATATCTGATGCACTTTTTACACTTTGTACTTTTTAACAAAGGTATCAAAGTTTAGAAAAAAACTATCTAATTTCATTTATATAAATTTAGTATGTCAATTGTCTAAACTTCTTTTTTCAAAAATCTATATTGTTCAAGAAGAAAATCACAACCAACTAAAAAAATAAAATGAAAAAAAAAACTCGTAAATAATGCTTGTTTGTTATTCATCTACATGTATCTTATAGGTGTATGCATGAGATATGGACCTCTTATCCTCACACACACTTCAACACAGTCTTTACATGCAAAACCATCCCGAAATAAGCATTGAATTGTTCATCCAATATAGTTTGGCAAATCGACCTATTGCCTTCTAACTAGAAGGATTTTTCCATTGCTCTTAGAATGAGAAGCTAGCAACCAAACCTCTAGTATGAAGGATTTATAGCTAAATGAGAATGTAAATTATGCTAGATGAGATGTATTGTTAAGCTAAGAAATAAAAGAGCATACTATGCTAAATGAATGCATATTAAACTAACATGAGATTCAAATGTAAGAAATTTAAGCTAGAAAATGAGTAAATATTCTAGAATAGATTTGATACACAATTAATTCAACACTTTTTTAATGAGAAATTGAAGGCCTCTTAAATAGAATTGCAAAATTGATCAACAATCAAGATCAATTAGAATGAACAATCGAGATTGAAGATGATATTTAGTTGAAATGGAAACTTCCTTGTGTAGATGAAGTTAACTATTTCAGATTTGAGTGTGATGGAGAGTTAACTGATTATCATTTGAGTGTGAGAAAGAGTTAACTAAGTTAATTCCAATTTGAGAGATAGTTCACAAAGAATGTCCATTTTGGAACTAAAGAGAAGATTTGGAGATATTATTTAATTTAATAAAATAAGATATGACCTCATAAATGCATAAACTTTAATTAATTGAATAATTAAATTCAATAATTAAAATGAGGAAATTATTCAATTAAATACATTTTATTCCTTTGTACATTAGCTAAAGAAGTGGTTTAATTTAATTAAAGTGTGAACAATTATAATTAATTTTAATTTAATCAATAGGTTTAATGCATCTAATTTGAGTCAATACTTAGGAATTAAACAAAGAATGTGATTAATCTAGATTAGGGTTTTCAGCATTTGACACTTAGGTCAAGTAGCAAGTATCAAAATCATCATTGCCTAGTGAAATAATGCTTAAGAATGATTGAATAGACTAGAATTGGTTAACATGGCAATGTGCCAATTTTGGGGTATTTCATTTGCCTCTCTTTGAATGAATGTGTGCGCAACATGTTTGATTCAAAGAAATTAGAAGTGTGAAGCATAGATAAAGAAATGAGATTGGTTCCAAAATCAACAATATGAAGACCAATTAATAAGCTTTTTAAGGTTATCTCCAAAAAGAAACTGAACCTTAGGGGTTCTAGATAGAACACCTAGATGCTGAAGTTGAGAAGCTTTTTAAGGTTATCTCCAGAATGATGCTTAACCTTAGGGAATCTAGATAGAACACCTAGATATAGAGATTGATGAGATTTTTAAGGTTATCTCTAGAATGAAGCTTAACCATAGGGAATCTAGATAGAACACCTACATATCGAGATTGATAGCTCAAAGATTGTCAAACTTCATAGAATTGTTCCTAGAACAAGACTCAATTCTTAGGAGTTGGGTTAGACTATCCTATTACCTATCTATTAGAAGATGACAAGATTAATCAAGATTCATAGAATTATCCCTAGAATGGGGCTTAATCCTCAGGAGTCAAAGTTTGGACTGTCCTAATACTTATTCATTTAATAGTGATTGAAAGAAAGAGTTTAGAATTATCTCCAGAATGAAGCTTAATTCTCAACAAGAGTTTAGAATTATCTCCAGAATAGAGCTTAATCTCCTAGAGTCCAGATAGAACATCTAAATACTGGTCCATAAAAGATAAAAAGAGCTATCATGAGACATAGAATCATCCCTAGAATGAGGCTCAATTCTTAGGAGTCTGGATTAGATTGTCCCAATACCTGTCCATCGAACTCTGACAAGAATTTTTATAAGATGTGATCAACTGATTAAAAGATAAGATAAATGACATATGATGCTAGATAGAAAGGGAACAAGATGCCCCGAGTGATAAGATGCCCCGAGTGATAAGATGCCCCGAGTGATGAGGACATAAGATTCAAATTGAGTTAAAGCTAGTTTAAAAATATTCAATGATGTAATCATCCTACCCCTCAGGAGCAAAATCAAAAGATGACACACTAGAAGGGTGATGTAGAGCAGTATATTAAGAGATACTAAAGAAATTTGAGTTTAGAAGAATATAGAAGAGATCAAAAGAGATATGAAGAAAACTTTGAGGTTCACAAGACCAAGTTTGACCAAAGTTTTACTAGAGGTGGGTGGAGTTGACTCAAGTTGACTTTTTCCAAAAAAATGGAGAATTTGAAGAAAGATGTGACTTGAATAGATTCCAAGATTCACAAAGTGTTAAAAAAATTGAGCTACACAAGAATTTGATCATGTTGGTCCCAAAAATTTAAAATGTAATTTTGAGTTGTTTAAGTATGTTTGATTTTGAATTTGATCCCAAAAATGAGTCCAAAGCAACCAAATTAGCTAGGGATGATTTTTACGCCAATCACAACACTTTGAAAAATTAGGTCAAAACCTATATGAGGGCCCAAAGGATCATTTTAAAATCATTTGTGCTTTTATCTTTTGTGGAGAAGAGAGCTCTTAGGAGAAAGATGGTAGTCCCCATGCATTCACATTGATTTGAGCTCTGTCGACGACACAGTCAGTTGACAGAGTATGGACATCTGATGAGTAATCGATAATCCTGCTTTGCATTTTAATTTTCATTCTTTCTAAGGTGTTTTTAGCATGTTTAGGGAATTTTAATTTTTTTCATGTCGTAGTCATGTTTTGCATGAAGAAGTATGAGGTCAATACTTCATCGCTTAGTTTTATGGGTTTCTTTGCATGAAGGATAACCATCTTTTGTGCAAGAAACCCTAAGTTTAATGCATTCTTTGTTGATTGTTTAATCACTTTTCACACGAGGAAGTGTGTAATCATGCAAAGATGTACAATCTCATGTGAGATCTAAATTTTCACAAGATATTCTGGTGTAAAATGCAATTTTAGTGTTCAAAAATTGAGTTGTCACAACTTTTCATTTTTGTTCATCGTGTTTGTTTATCTGAGACTAACCATTTTCCTACTGTGTTCATGTGTATAGGTTAGCTTTCTTGAAGTCAGATTCAAGTCTCATTACCCACCTTACGGAGCTTTGTTGCAATAGTTAGATGAGGTCGACATGGCACACATTGATGCTTTGGGGCTATCATATCTATTCTCGATTCTACTATTACTGGTGACTGATGACTTGTTGATGGCACTAGTAGAGCATTTCCATTTGGAGACAAACACTTTCCATTTTCCTTAGGGAGAGATGACCATCACCCTACAAGACATCTATAGGATATTGTGGATCCCATTCCATGGACTATGTATTGTGTATGACATAGTGCCACATATAGGTACAGAGGTACTGAGGGCCATCTTCTAGGAGGACCTGATCATGGGTAGATCCACCACATGTGATGAGCTAGTACATACCTATGGTCCCACCCATAGGTTGTCATCTGTACTGGTTATATTCATCAGTTATTTTCTAATGTTGGACAGAGGGCAACATGGACTAGAGTGTAGATGGGGTCAGATGTTATAGATGATGTTAGAGACACCTGAGAGGTATAGATGGGGTCAATGAATGCTCACCCACATGTTCTACAAGATGCACGAGATCATTTATAATGAGAGGAGGAACATGACTATTGGGGTCTATGCTCTTCGTATATTGGCATGGGAGCACTTGACAGTAATGAGACCCATTTTTCAAATGAGAGGCAACCTATATATATGCCAATATAGAGGCTAGTTGACCTAGACAACTTTGGGGAAGACTAAGCAGTGGAGGGCTCAATTGGATGACTTGGTAGCTATAGTGTGGAGACCATGGAGGGAGACAGAGGCATGGGATGATACACCCATAGAGATGAGTCACATGTTCACATCTCAACCACTGATAGGTCGCTCAATATAGGTTCTTGAGAGATTCCTTTTAACACAGGTGTGGTGAAATTATGTTCAACCATAACATGTATCTCAAGAGTATTGCTCATACACATGGCTCATGATAGATATAGATTGAGGGTGGGGCCAAATTAGATTCAAGAAAATTGATGACTGATGTGCACAACTTGGTTGCAACATAGTGGGATTACCTGGTGGTGTTAGTAGATGGGGGGATGACTCCTTCATATCAACCTTATTTTATGAGTCCTCTCTTTCCACGGTTCATAGACCTAGTAGGGATGGATAGAACTATTTAGCTAGTACAAGTGCCTCCATAGCAGCCCTAGTAGGAGGGAGTTAGTGATAGGACACACTAAGTACAGATTCCTCGGTAGATAAGAGTAGACCTAAGTTTGAGTGACAGTGGTGTAGGACAGAGATATCCTTGAGGCAAGATGGGTTCCTTAGGAGCCATTGAAGGTGACACCTAGAGGCCACATATAGAGGTGGAGTGGCCAGTTGAGTAGGGTGACGGTGATGAGGAGATGCAAGATCAGCCTGTAGGACTACAAGGTAGAGATATCCTAGCAGAAACCTAGGAGGACCTTAGGAGAGCAAGAGAGAAAGTGTGAATAGTGTAGTGATAGCTAGGCAAGCTCTGCATATAGGTTTTAGTGAGAGATACTTGAATCACAAAGTGAGATCACTAGATCTGTGAGCTATGAGAGTAGCTAGAGCAAGAGGCTTGGATATTAGAGTAGCAACATGACAAGGTTTGGCTATAGTCAACTAGAGCAACATACTATTTTGTGGCATATGTAGCAATAGTGCCAGATGAGGCTAAGAAGGTGCCTCAATTTTCATAGTATGCATGAGAGTCAGGGGGAGCATGATGTCTAGTGAGACTAGACATGCCTCCTCATCCTCCTCCTCTATTGCTGATGGGAGGTGAGTGGGAAGGAGATAGTTAGCTTCATTTTTATCTGATTTTGATCTGGATATGTAGTGATTATTATGCCAACACCATTTTATACCATTTTTGAGATTGACAACACTCAAGTAGCTTCAATTTTTGTACCAATGTACACCTTTGATGTTATATATTGATATGTGTGTGTGTGTGTGTGTGTGTGTGTGTGTGTGTGAGTGTGCATGAGATTTTGATTCAAGTACCATTTGCATGTGTCACTTTCTTTCTTTATAGTATGTTGTACATGAGATGTTTATGCTATGAGTATGAATGTAAATTTGATATGATGTTTGAGTGTAGTGTAGATGATATGAATGAAATTATTTATGAAATGCAAAATGTGAATGAAGTAACATCTCATGCAATGTTCCATTTTGTTGATAGTGACAGGTATCCTATGAAGATTGAGAGGACGAACCAAAGAACCGAGCACTTGTGCAGCCATGAAGAAATGTGATACTTTGAAGAAGCCAACAATCCCTCATCATGAAGGATGCAAGTAAATTATTGATTGAACTATGTGCTTATGCAATCTAGTCCTGTGCTAGATGTAACCCTAGGTCTAGTACAAGAGCCAAAAGCCAACAGATGCACTGTAGGATGTAGCATTTGAAACAAGAGGTGTCTATTTACCAAGTTTTCACCTTCTTGGTAGAGATTCATTTTTTGCTACCATGATGCCTATTTGCCAAGTTTTCATCAATGGCACTTTTTTCTATTTTTCAAATTTTTTTTTTCCTTTTTAAATTCTTTTTTTATTACCAAGGTAACTATTGCTAGTTTTTCAACAAGATGATGATTTTTTTAAGGACTTTTTTTCAAGACTTGTAAGTATATAGAGAGAGCATTTGAAATTAGATTAGTTGTAGAACCGCTTTAGATGGAGAGTGTTGATGGGCTCCTTGAGAACCTCTCCCTTGACTATAGAAAGTTGGTAAGCACCACACCCAAACACTTTAGTGACTATGTAGGGACCAAGCTAGTTGGGTATAAACATCCCTTTTTGTACCCATTATTGCTAATTGTTAGGGTTTTCTCTTAGAACAAGTTCACCCAATTGGAAGTCACGTAGCTTAACCTTCTTATTGTAGCTTCTAGACATACATTGTTGATAAGCTTGAAGATGATCACATGCCACTTGCCAATGTTCATCTAATAATTCTAGCTATTGAAGCCAATATATTCTATAGTCATCATCAGTAATGAGGTCCTTCATGGAGATTCTCAAAGTGGGAATCTCAACCTCAATTTGAAGCACAAAATCTTCTCTGTATACCAAAGCAAAGGGCATTGTACCTGTTGGAGTTTTGATATTTGTTTTGTAAGCCCATAAAGTTGTATTAATATGAAGGTGTTAGTCCCTTCCAAATTTGTTAACTGTATGAAGCAAGATCTTAAGGATTGCCTTGTTGGATGCCTCTACTTGACCATTAACCTAGGGGAAATAAATAGATGACTAGTGTTGTGTGATTCTAATTCTTTTGCATAGCTCCTTAAGATCCTTGTTTTTAAATTGTCCTCCATTATTAGTAATGATGGAGGAAGGTACACCATACCTACATATGATGTAATTCATGATGAAAAAAGCTACATATTTTCCACTTACTATAGAGAGAGGGACTACCTCTACCCACTTAGTGAAGTAGTTTGTAGCTATAATGATGAGCTAGCATTGTTTGTAGCTAGCATTGTTTGTAGCACTTGCAATATTTGATTGCCTCTTGCTCTATATTTAGCCAATACTAACTAGCTCGAATAAGTTTACAAGCTAGTGTCAAGCCATTAGAGTGAGATGCACAAATGCCCTTGTGTACATTGAGTAATGTGCATTTGGACTCATCATGTTCTAGACACTAAGGAGTGTTCCATCGAGACCTCTCCTAAAAAAGTCATCGACAATAATAACATACCATGAAGTGTTTCACATAAGGTGATATTTTTCATTGTGGGCTAGATTTTTTGGGATGGTTTGGTCACGTAAGTAGGTGTATATATAGTGGTAGCAGGATGAGTCATGTCCTATAATAGAACAGATCATCTGAGATTCAAGGGAATTATATACAGGGTAGAGTAACATTTTCACTAGGAATTTGTGTCAAAGATAATTTTCTAGCATTTGTAACATGGTAGCAAGAGTAGCCATGGCATCAACTACTTTTTTTTCTGCCTGAGGAATTTTCTAAAAGGTAATATGAGAAATATATTTCTTCAAGTCATCTACCATGCATTTATATGGGATCAATTTCTCAACTTTCATCTGATATGCATGAAATGTGGGCCTCTGATCCTCACACACACTTCAACATGGTCTTTATATGAAAAATCATCTTGGAATGAACATTGAATTGTTCATCCAATATAGTCTAGCAAATCAACCCATTACCTTCTAACTAGAAGGATTTTACCCTTGCTCTCAGAATGAGACGCTGGCAACTAGACCTCTAGTATGGAGAATTTATAGCTAAATGAGAATGCAAATTATGCTAGATGAGATGCATCGTTAATCTAAGAAATAAAAAAGCATACTATGCTAAATGAATGCATATTAAGCTAGCATGAGATTCAAATGTAAGAAATTTAAGCTAGTAAATGAGTAAATATTCTAGCATAGATTCAATATGCAATTAATTCAACCCTTTTTTAATGAGGAATTGAAGGCCTTTTAAATAGAATTCTAGAATTGATCAATGGTCAAGACCAATTGGAATGAACGGTCAAGATTGAAGTTGATATTTTGTTGAAATAGAAACTTCCTTTTGTAGGTGAAGTTAACTATTTCAAATTGAGTGTGAGTGTTAATTGATTCTCATTTGAGTGTGAGAAAGAGTTAACTATGTTAATTCCAATTTGAGAGATAGTTCACTTAGACTTTCCATTTTAGAACTAAAGAGAAGAATTGGAGAGATTATTTAATTTAATAAAATAAGACATGACCTAATAAATGCATAAAAATTAATTAATTAAATAATTAAATTCAATAATTAAAATGAAGACATTATTAAATTAAATACATTAGCTAAAGAAGTAATTTAATTTAATTAATTTAATTTAATTTAATCAATAGGTTTAATGTAGCTAATTTGAGTCAACACTTAGGAATTAAATAAAGAATTTGATTAATGTAAATTAGGGTTTTCTACATTTGACACTTAGTTCAAGGAGTGAGTATCAAAATTATAATTGCCTAGTGAAATAGGACTTAGGAATGATTGAATAGGCCAAAATTGGTTAACATGGCAATGTGCCAATTTTGGGTATTACAATATGTTTAGGAAAAATCCAACATCAGAAATCCAGGTTTCAAATTTTTTGAAAGAAATAATTCCCATGGCCAATTTTCCTTAATATAAGTTAGATATTGTTTACTAGACTCAAGAGTAGAATAATAATCCATGAAGAATGTTGTTAAAGGAAATAAATGATATTTACTTTAAGAAGGGGCTCACAACATCCATATATTTTCTAAAAAGCACTCGTATTGCATGTAATTGAGATTTCATGCAAAAGGACTAAAACTATTATGGGTAATCATCCTTTTGAATGAAAGGAAAGAAATACCATAAATGTTGAGGTATCTAAAGTGTATATCAAATGGGAATCAATACATTTACCATGCTTGATGATTAAGAGTCCAAAAAAAAATGTTATTAGTCCCTACCATTAAGGCAAGAGACTATAGTTTTCATATGCCTTGCTTCTTATTAATCTATCTTTGAAATCCCTATCAAAAAATTAAACCTACGATCTTCTTCCTTTCATTTATAATAGTTGAATTTAATTTTCTTTTTTACTATTTTCCAATTGGTTCAAACTATTTTTCCTAGTAGTATTTTCTTTTATCAATCAATAAATGTGATGAAAAAATTATGGTTTGCAACTAGCATTCAAAAACTCTCTTCATGTGCATCAACTATACTTCACCACATAACATGCATGAAATAAGAGATGGAAATTATGGTTCACCTATCTTTCCATTGTGTTTTATTTTTTTCTCTTTGATATAAACTACTCACTCTAGCCATGATCTATGAAGATGCTACAATGTGAAGGGTGGGAAGAAATAGTTACAATCGAGGCATATGGGAATGGAAAAGGGGAGGGAAGCAGGAATAGGAGAAGGTTTAGGCTCTCTCTCTCTCTCTCTCTCTCTCTCTCTCTCTCTCTCTCTCTCTCTCTCTCTCTCTCTCTCTCTCTCTCTCTCTCTCACTCACACACACACACACACACACACTCTCTCTCTCTCTCTCTCTCTCTCTCTCTCTCTCTCTCTCTCTCTCTCTCTCTCTCTAACAATGTGTCATAATGCATAGTAGGTGGGCAATGGGGAGACCAAAATGATGGATGGGGATAATTGCTCCATAATGCAACTATCTTCAAATCCATTCAAGAAATCTATGCATTCTTGATCCTCTTCTATAATACCCTTCTACTAATCTCAATGATGAATGGTCAATTATTCTCAATTTTGAAGTCACTCCCCCACTTTAACTTATTCAATTTGTGTTGTACTTTGTGGTTAGTTCTAATTATCTTCACATTTTTCTTTAATTTATTTAGTTGTTTTTCGATTGAATTTGAAGTTGTTAAAATAATTAGGCATGCCTGAATCAAATTTTTATTTGGTGTAGTTAATTTGACATTGATATATTGAATTTTCACTTTGGCACACATCATATCAAGGGTGCACTTATCACTGTAGAAGAGGTATGTCATCGATTTATCGCTTTAGGACTTATGCTATGCTGTATAATTTTTAAGGTGGCTTGTAGAGCTTATTCTTTTTATCCTCATATCTTTTTTTAAAAATATTTTGTTATTTTAATTTCAGATGCTTTAGCTATGTCTATGTTGTCTTATGCCAATCCTTTTGAACTATTTAGTAATTATATTTCTTTAGTCAGCTCGATTGCCTATTATGTTGGTGGCAACTTTAATTTTAGTTGAGCTTTGGTTATTGGGTCACTTTCTTTTTACCTATTGAAGTTGTTGTTGGTTCAAAAGGCACTATTTCATAGCCCCAAAAATGAAAAGCCAAATTTTGATCAATTCTTTCTTCTCCAAGTCCACTGAAAACCCACCCAAACCCAAGTGCTTTAAATAAATTTGGTGTTTAGAAATGTTGCAGCATCACCAAGAAAAAAGGATCCAATTTTCTCAACTTTAGCACAAATTTTCCCTCGCAAGGGGTCCACCTTCTATCATCCAAGAGCTCTTCTCCAATATAATGGAGGTCCAAGCTATTAAAACATCATTAAGGAATAGAGAATGGCCTTTCATTAGAGAAAATGAAAATTTCAGTCTTCATGCCTTGTAGAAAACCATGTTTAAGAATCCTCCATATAAAGGAGGATTTGAATTCAATACTGATAAATATTGTAATGTTCAAAGTTATGCTATTTATTATAAAATATATATAATTGTAAGGAACGGTTTAGAGTTGTGAGAATGTGAAAGGTTGGATTGGTAGGAAAGGATAAATATTTAATCATAAAGGGAAAATGTCAAATGTGAAGTTTTAAGAAGTTGTATGTTCAATCCATCCATATTTAATAGTAATGATTTGACAAAGCTATTTACTAGTAAGTCATGTGCTAGGGTCTTATTTAAACAATATTAACAAGAGATTCAACTGAACATGGATTTCATGGTTGGTCATTCCCACTTTCTCTCATTGAGAATGCTAGTAATTTGATCATCAATTTCATGATTTATTAGGATTCTCTTCTAAAAATGAGTGGCATTTTTCAAACCAATTTATCAAGAAATTTTTCATTATTTAGAGTAAACTAAATGATGCTTTGCACCATAAGACAAAACTACTTTTTCCTACACTGCTCAGATTTCCTACCTATATTTATTATATCATTTTTTCTCTCAACAAAACTTAGGTATAAATTCATAAATTGGTTTCTTTATATTGAAATTATCATCATGGAAAAACCAAGTTCCCTTTAAGAAGTAGAATTATTATGAAAAAACTAGTGCTAGTCTATCCTTAAAAAATGGGGGTGCTTGAGAATTTGGTGCAAAATTAGTTATATGTTAATAATTTAAATATATTGTACTATTGAATCAACATGCGATGGTTTCTCATACCTAGGGTATAGGGTACTCCTCTTATCTTAGAGAACATTCCATCAAGATTTACCTTGATTTATTGTTCTATGAATAGTTTGATCTTTATACAAAATTTAAATGATAGTTATAGATTTGTAGCAAGGGAAGATAGGTATCAGTTCAAGTGAGCTTTAATTCATTACATGTTTCTACAAAAAGAAAAAAAGAAAATTGGTTATACTAAAAATCCATTGTAGGTTCATGGAATATGCTCTAGCTTTTAAGATATTTTATCAAAGTTTTGAATGTTACAATTCCTTAGCATGTTTTATATAAGAGGCATTTTGTTGGCTATTTACATGCCCCATGGATTCATTTTCTTTGTCACCGTGATACATTGAAACTATTTTCTCATGGGAACATTTGATATTGTTTGCATCTTCTTCTACATGAAACATGGATTATATACTTATGAGAAAAAATTTGAAGATCAGTTAGTGATTGTGTAGAAATGACACAACAATAGGTTGTGATTGTTTAGATACACCTTCTTAGACACATTTAATACAAAAAATAAAAATGATTCTTGTCAAGACCTTTTACCTGCCTTAGATCCTAACAAGAAAATAAAACTAATCAAAGTTTTGGAAAAGACGGGATGGATTAGAGTAGAGCATAGGAGAAATAAAAATTTGAATTTCTTGATTCTTCATTCATAAGGGATGCTAAATTGAGGCTAGGTGATCCTTTTTGTGGTGAAAAAACTCTACATGTTTCCAAAGATGTCTTATACAAAATGTGAACATCTCAAAAACAATACTAGACAACCAAATGCCAATATATGGACACTATACTATTTTTTAAAGTGACAAGTGGTGGATTTGTCAACATTCCTATTGAAGTTATTTTTTTGTTGTGATTCTCGCATATGTTTGAATAGAAGTACTATTTTTAGATTCCTAGTAACAAAAAATAGTATCCATAAATTTTTGTTTATTTTTAAGATGTTAGTTTGTACACTATTTCTCTCTTATATTTAATTGTATATGAAACAATGATTTTGGGCATTAGTATAATAGATTTCTAGTTGGTTGTGATAAGATTAATTTTCTATATGTTTGAAAAATCTTTTTGTATTGCCATATGCAAACTCAAGTATATCAAGGATAATATTATTTTTTATATTTTTTTGCTAAGTTATTAACACCTTTGATAATTTTATGTCTATTGTATTTTGCATCATATATTGTTTCATCTAAATAAATAATAGGTTTTATGGAGGTAACTAGTACTAGATTGATATGTATGTTTTTCATTGCTACAATGAGAGATTTGTGTATTGATATCCATTCTCTATTTTGCATAATTGGGAGAAATCAAATCTTTTCAACAAGAACAAGCCAAAATGATACATAATTATTAATTAATATAAAATGAAATATATAATGTTGAATTAAATTTTTGTTATAATTTTTTGTGATAAATATATCAAAGTTCAAGACAAACATATAGTTTAATTTATTGAAATTTGTTATTTCATGTTTCAAATCACATAAGTAATTTGATGCTATTATTTTCATGGCTAATAGATTACAAATAATTAAATCTATGATGTGTATCATTTCCGCTTGGATCTACTAATAAGAAGGTGATTTTTTAAATGTGCTCATTGTTCTAGCTTATTATCTTAATGCATCCTTGTATAGGGCAAGTTTTATGAGCTCTATGAGATGGATGTAGAGATTGGATAGAAAGAGTTCAACTGGAAAATGATTATTTGTGGTGTTGGCAAGTGTAAATAGGTAATACTAAAAAATTAGCAATTATAAACCTTAAAAGAAAAAATTATGAATTATTTTAAAGTTTTTTAATCAAAATTATAGTGTAAATCATAGGTTGCATTAAGGATGATGGGTTTATATGATGATTAGTGCAAGCAGTCGCTTCTAATAAACCCTAAGGATGAGTATGTTATTCCAATATTTAAAGAGATGTGCAAGCATATTTCCAAGTAAAGCAACACTCATAGGGAATACCTTTTGGGAGATGGAAGATAAAAATCAAATGTATAGAAATAATACACATTCAATGGGAAAGAAAATGTGCACGAGTATTGATTTCTTCAATTTTTCTATTCTGTAGAAAACTTTTTTTGGTCTATCATCATTGTTTATTCCCATCATAGCCATTTATGTATTGTGTTGGACAACAAGTTATTTTCAAGAAAAAAAAAATTCATAATAATGCACTACAAGACACCAAATACATAAAACATCTCTTTGTTGAATTTCCCTTCCAATGTTTTAATTTACACTTTTCTACACAATGTTTTTCTCATTTAGATTTCCCTATTTTGATTTACACTTTTCTACATGATGTTTTTCTCATTCATATTTCCATGTTGTTTTTGAATTTGTATTGTATAATAATCCTTCAAGTTTCATTCTCTTGAGGTGGCTCTAGAGGCTATATGTAGTTTTCTAGATGCTCATGCCACAAAATTAGAGATTGTTGCATATCTAGCTTTAGACAAACTAGCATCTAAGGTAACTTTGAGTTTAAATCTATCCCATTCTTTATTGGATTCCTACAAACCTTCATTCTCATTCTCTTGACTTGTGACTTTTATGAACCATATTCAATACAGTTGATGATATTTAAAATTGTTCATTCTAGTTAGTTCGATCCATTTGGATTTCTAGCTTTTGATATCATTGAGATCAATATCTATAAGATAGATATGGGCCATTTATGGGCATTTAATAAATTATCTCATATGCAAAAGGAAAAAGAGTTTGAACTAGAAAAACAACATAAATATAACCTAGGTAATAGAAGAGTGCACGATTTTAGGAGAAATCTCTTTTGCACAGGCTTGAAGATTCTCTTTAGATCAAGGCAGTCCCTATATTGCCTTAGATTTGGTCTGAGATTGCACTCAAATCTCCTTAAAAAAGTAAATATTTTATTGCTCTTTTAATTGTTCCTTATATTTCCAAGAATATTATTTTAGAAGTTCTTGTAGTTTCTAACAATTTCAAACTTCACTTATATGGCATGTTATGATTTTATTCATTTGAACTAGAAAAACAACATAAACATAACCTAGGTAGTAGATGAGTGCATGAATTTAGGAGAAATCTCTTTTGCACAAGCTTGAAGACTCTCTTTAGATCAAGGCAGTCCCTATATTGCCTTAGATTTGGTTTGAGATTGCATTCAAATCTCCTCAAAAAAGTAAACAATTTATTGCTCTTTTACTGGTTCCTTATATTTTCAATAATATTATTTTAGAAGTACTTGTACTTTCTAATAATTTCAGACTTCACTTATATGGCATGTTATGATTTTATTCATTACATTGACTTCAACTTTATAGTATTGTAACTCTAGATTTATTCATCCAGGTGAGATTAACTACCATTTTAATCTTTAGCATATTTTAAATTGGCACCCTAGAACTATATACAAGAATAACATGAAAAAATATTATGAGGATGGCTTCTAGAGTTACATTAAAAAAATGTTAAAAAAATAAATTACAAGAGATTATAAAAAATATTATATACCAAGTTAAAGAAAGTTGAAATAAAAGAACATCCATAATTAAGTAGAGTAGTAAATGATATTTACATTATAAAAGGCTGAAAATCCAAATTTGAAAATTTTATCTACTAAGCCAATATAATAATCTAGTTATGTCAATGACCATTTGTGACATGGACATTGAAAGTGAATTGAGATAATTTTTAATTCATTACCAAGGATGATAAGTTTGAAGCTATAAACTAAACATTAAAGAAGTAATAATGCATAGAAACATTGAGCAACAAACTAGATAGTCATAGTCATCATCATGTAGAGATTATATGACTACTCCTTGTCATGAATTTTTTTTTGACTCATCTAACTCTTTTATGAAACTCTAACCCATCCAATCATCAACTTCCCTTAGCTCCTTGGGATCTACATCCCATTGTGTTGCATGAGCTCTTTGTGCATATCTCTCTTGCAATATGTAAAATAGACTTTTCACTTTCATAAAAGCATTTTCTCCTCATTCCAGTTGGATAGTGTTGAAAATAGATTGATACAAGTATGAATATGTGCTTTAATCATTATTTTGTCACTGATGTCAAACGTACTACTTTTTGGTAAGACAATTATTTAGATGATTTGAGTACTATCATTTGTTTGATCAATGAAGAGGATTTGATCAAATGAGGTAAAAATAACACCTCGAGGAAAGGCTAAGTTATGATATGGAAAAGGAGTACAAGGATTAGTTAAGGTAGTGATATTATAATGTATTGATAATCTACTTAAGGTTGCAAAGGATGGATACACTGATTAAGTCTATAAGAAAAAGAGAGAAGAATTGAGTCTTCCAAGCTTGACCAAGTGGATAGTAGTTGTCAACAAAAGTTAGTGCAAGCTGAGAAAAAAATTAGTTGGAGCCAAGAAAAGTCAAATTTCAGTATATGCCAAGTGATATAGTGTAAGCCGAGTAAAGTATACTTGATGCTGAGCACCATTAAACTTTAGTTCATGCCGAGTGTTTTGATAGTGGATGTCAAGAAACACAGTATGTGTCAAGCATCAAAAGCAAGTTAATTCCGAGTGCCAACATTATGAGAAAGATCATGAATTCAATGAATCTAAGCTGACAAGTTTGATTTCTTGGATTGTGCAAACTGTGTGGAAGATAAGCTTGATGAGCTAGCGGCATAGAATTCAAGATGAACCATTTTGAGGCTAATTCAAAGAGGATTGAAAGAAAAGCTTCTAGAAGCGAATAAAATAAAAAATGGGTAGATTCATTGAATCCTACCTAATCCAACCTAACCCTAAAATGGATGATGAAGGATAAACAAAAACAAATCCTAGTTTTCTATTTGTAGAGATGGCTAGTCAAAAGCAAAGGTTGTCATGTGTGAGAACCTAAGGAAGAAAAGGAGTCTAGGGTATTGCTTCATTCAGTGACCTAAGAGAAGAGACTACTATTGAAAAGAAAAGAAAGAAGGATTAAGGGTATGGATGCTTGAAGGGTGAATAAGCTATCAGAGTTAAAGTGTGTGAAAGCCAAGCAAAATGGAGGACTAAAGCATAGATCCATAATCTACAAAATGGAGTTGTAAGTTGTTATCAGATCAAGTCTTACTATTAATTTCTAACTATTTGTATCAGTCGAGGGAAAATCCTTTGGATTAAGGTTGACCTAAAAGTCATTTGTAAATCCTTTGACTGGGTGATATTCCAAGTGAATGATCTAAAGTCCTCTAAAATGGGTCACTCCTAATAGGGTGATTAAAATCTTCTAACCAGGTCATATTAAAAGCGTGCATTGTAACCTTTAATAGGGTTGGCCTTTCACATGACATAAATTTAAAAGAGTGAGAATTAGTTGCATGCTACTGGTGCTTTTTTCCAAATTGGGTTTCCACGTTAAATCATTTTGTCAAATGTGTTATTGAATCTATTATGTTTCATGCTTATATTTCTACAATGTTGATTTGATAGTAACCTATAAAGTTTAAGTTCTTGTATGATCTAATGGATGCATGCATGATGAAAATGATTTATGGATGTGGGTTCATTAAATTAGAAGAAGTTTTATTTGTATATCTAAGCCTTGGATAATTGATTCACCCCCATGCTCAGTTCTTCTAAAGAATTCCAACAATTGGTATCATAGCCATCTACTTAAGAAGACAAGTTTGAAGGTACTAGAAGCAAACAAATCAAGATGTCAAAAAGAGAGGTACCCAAGCTTAATATAGATAACTTCATACATGGAAAAGTCTTATGAAGCTACACCTAAGAGGTCTTGGAGATCATGCACAATCTACCATTGCTAATGAGCATGTTGATCTTGTTGGAGCCCTAACTACTGAAGATCTAAAAAGGAAGAAAGAACACAACCAAGAAATGTTGGAGATTTCATCTAACCTAATTTATGCTAATTTTGATGATATCAAGGATTTTTATAGTGAAAATAAGATGTGGGATGTCCTACATGCACCATTTATGGAGGTGATGCAAATGTTCTAAGTGCCAAATTTGAAAGTCTCAAAGGTAAGTTTGATGATATGAGAATGCAAGAAGGTGAGAATGTTGCTCAATATTGCTCTAGGATAAAGGATGTTGTTAATGCAATAAGAGGAGCTTTTAGAAAGATAGATGATGAGATTGTACTGAGAAAAGTTTTGAGAACACTGCTGCCCATCTATGCTATTAGAGTTTCTATAATACAAGAACTAAGAGGTGTACCAATTTCTAATCTGACTCTTGAAGGTCTAGTAGGTAGGCTCACTATTTTTGAGCTATCTATTTTTGATAATTTCAAATCTAAACATGTTGAATCTACTAATAAATCCAAGTTATCATTGAAGGAACCTAATGAGAAGAAGAAGAAAAAGGTAAAATATGTGTCTAGTGACAATTTATGGATGAAGAAGATGTAGATCAACTTGAAGTTCTACTAGCAAGGATATTTCATAGAGGAAAAGCCAAATTCAAAGGTAAGTTACCAATCATATGTTTTAATTGCAATGAGGTTGGTCATATTGTTGCTAGATGTTTGGAGAAAAAGAATTATAGAGGTGAAGATAAGTACAAAAGTAGAAGAGATGAAGACAACAAATATTACAAATACAAAGGCAAGAAGTCTTGCTACATTACTAAAGAGGAAACTAAATATGGATCTAATGATCATGATGATGAAGTAGTGTATGTTTTAATGAAGGATGATTTTGATTAGGATGAGGTGTCATGCCTGACCACTACTTCAAATTTTTTTGCAAATTAGGACCTTGCTGTTTTAAGATTTTGTTCTGATGTTATGATTGAATTTTTGTAGAACTTGGTTATAATACTGTTGTTGAATCATGAGACTGATGCTGAACGTATTTTCTATGAAGAACTATGTTTTAGCAATAAATGTGATTTAGGATTTTATGAATTGAATTTGGCATATCTTTGATTGCATGTTGATAGATTATCGATTATGTTATTATGTTTTTAACTCTCTTTTTTTGGCATTCGGTTTCATGTTGTATGTTGACTTGAAGTTGCAGATACACTTAAATGGTAATATGCTATATGTATTCATAATCCTTCATTGTACTTTCATATATGTAACTATACATGGATTAAATATTTATATCGTGTTAACCCTTAAGATGGTTTTGTTTCATGACTCATATTAACTTGTTACTTGAGGAAACCATAGTTTGCATTTATATTTATATATGTGTTTTCTTATGTTAAAAGGTCTAAAACCTTAGTGGAGGTTGGAATATACATCTGTATTTTTTTTTTAAAAGTTAAATCACCTCTTAAGCATTAAGCATTAATGTAACCCTAAATGGGTATCGATTGCTATGAAGGAGGGTAACATCATTTTTTTGTTTGATCCAAATTCATGGTGGTGGACTTGGTACTATCAAACTTATGGCACTAAGATTCTTATGGTGTAATGAATGCTTGTTATGGGGTGTTATGGCACTGAAGTTTCAGTCGGCCATATCTAGATGTGAATTGGGTTTTGCTGGTTATGGGCCGATTTCTGAGCCGCATTGCTCTGTTGGTTTTACATCTATGATTTTGTGTTGAGATATCAGCATTTTTATGGGAGTTGGTTGGAAGGTAAACTTGCATATTGGGTTTGGATCAATGGAGTTATTCCTCAGTAGTTGGTTGTTGTTGTTTATGGGTTTTCTATTTCACCCCATTGTGAAGTCTTCTATGAATTGTGTGAGTCGGCATTGTAGAGTTTGCTCACCGGTGTTGGATTCAGCTTTTGGGGCTTTGGCATAAGAACAATCTTCCATTTTTAGTTTTATAGGTAGGGGGCAATTTCTTACCCTACTCTTTTGCTCTATTTGCAAATGCCATGTTATTTTCATTTAGCATAATGTAAATAGTTATTAGATTTGCATATTGTGAAATTTTACATTCAGGGATGAGTATATGCACTGCGTGCGATGCATAGTTCTGCATATATTCACCTTTGAATGTGGAAGTTGTGAAGAAATATGACTAGATGTTGCTTCATTTATGTTTAATTAGCTTTGCCCCAAACATATGTTTCCCACCAAGTTGAGTTTTGTGAGAAACATATGGTTGCGGCAGTGAGCATGCTAGCTATTGTGTTAATAGCGAACAAGTTTTTGTGCTCCCTTTGGTATGAGCTTTATGAAAACCCATACCTCTAGCTTACTTGGTATTATATAAAAAAATGTAAGTGGCTCAGCCTCAGACTTGAGAATGCTTTAAAATGATAGGCTCGTGTCTGTTGTCGAGGGCAGAGGCATTTTGTCAAATGGATAGCATGAAACCATAACAATGTTAAATTATCATGTTATTTGCATAGCATTTTATGGGTAATGGAATGTTTGAAATATTTTCATGAATCATGGTCGATATACTATCTGAACATTGTTAGTTCAAATTCCTTATGACAGTTACCTTGTTTTATGATATTAATGAGTAATACGAGGGTTTTGTCATTATTTTAAAAAAAAATAGTGTGTCAAATCTGAACTTGGTTAAATTATTTATTGAAAATAGTAACTTAGTAAACAGTTCGTGATGGTTTTGGAAATGACATTTTTTCTAATGTTTTAAAAGAAAACTTGTTCTGAACAGGAAACCCTGTGATAGTATAAATTATTCCATAACTTATGATAGAGATTTGAGTTATGAATAACTGTTGTTGTGGAATTGGTTGCAAATGAACAAGACATTATTTCGAGAGCATAGACATAGATAGATACTGTTGTATCACCAAGGTCATTATGTGAACGGCTTGTGAGCATCTTATTGTTTTTGGGATTTTTCATCTTAATCATTTTTGGTCATTGATGTAATGTAAGTTATATTACATATTTGTGAGTCATATTTCAAATTTAATTCAGATATTGTATTTTAAATGCTGATTGTAGTTATAACTGGGTGGTATCTCACCGTTAAACAGTGGTAAAAAATCAATAGACACTTGGATATTCAGTAACCTTGTAGATTATCTTTTGTTCAGCATTGACTACACTTGGATTTAGTAATACTTGATTTTACTATGAAGTGTTTTAATAAGCATTTACAGATTGTTTTGAAATAAGATGTATTTTTGTCCTTAGATAAAATGGAAAGTCGTCTTAAGATATGAGACGGATTATGATATATGTTGGTGTGATGTTATTTAAAAACAAGGGTATCATATGTACATTGTATTATTATCTTGGCCAATTTGGAGGTTAAGCTTAGTTTATTATAATAGTAGAAATAAGTAGTACAGTACTACGACTGGTAAATATCATTCAACTGATGTAGTAGTTTAGTGATATTTACGAGATCATAATATTGTAGTATTTACTTCTGTTATTAAAATAACCTAAGTTTACTTTCAAATTGACATTAGAAGATGAGAGTTTTAAAAGATGAAGAATGTAATATCATGAGAAATCAGACTTGTTATTAGTTACATGTGCATTCTTAGAATATATGTTTGATGTGTATGTTAAGGATAGCTATAGTGAACATATATTGAGGTGGCTGAATATTGATTTATTCTATTCAGTTAATTGAATTCAGTGATAATTTTAAGATGAATTGAGAGGGTTAATTATAAATAAAAGATAATTGGCCTTACCTATGACTTAAACCAGTAAGGTTAAGTACGGAGAACAAGGCAGGTCTCTATTGCATCATTTCATGAGTATTATAGAGAATCCCACTATGTGTTGTCTAAGGGCTTACCATATACAGATGCAATATCTTAGCACCATAGTGATGACACCTCAGTATATATATGGTTCATTAACTAGTTATTCTTAGTGCGAGTTTAATTTTGCATTGTTTAGAAGGTGTTACTTCTTGGATAGTAATATTGGAATTTCACTATGTTATGTGGTTAGATATTTGCATTAAGGTTTTATATATATGTTAATTCTAACATGTATGCAGGTGGATTACGCTTTTTAACTCGGTGTGTACTGAGCCCTATGTGTGTTGTGTTGCATGTTTGTGTAATTTTCAGGTGTTCAAGTTGAATAACTAGTGTGAAGGAAGATTGTTGAAGTTACTTCTTGATACTAAATTTGATACTTGTAAAATTCATTTGTTGGACCTAGGTTTCTTTGAATGATACTATTCATCAATATTGTTCTGAACTCATTATGTATAGACATCTTCATGGAAATATATTTTGATGATATACTCTTTTATGTTGAGGTTTACAATTCTAAGAATGATTCAATCTTTGTACTTGATCTTGCAATATGATGATTAAATTAAAAAAAAATTCCATGGTTCTTTATGTTTGATCATGGTTAAGTTTTATCTTTGTTTGTGGTGTGTTACATGAGGAAACTAGATTGGTATCTTTTGTGAATAAGAATGAAAAATGAATCATTAATAGTGGATGTTCACATTACATGACTGGAGATGAAAGTAGGTTCATTACCTTGAATTATTATGATGGAAATAATGTAAGGTTTGGTAATGATGCACTCTATCTAATAAAAGGAAAAGGTTCTTGTTGGAATAATACTTTAGAATAACTTGGGGTGGGGGGGTGTTGGGTGAATCAATTATCCAAGGTCTAGATGTATAAATAAATTTTTTCATAGCTTAGTGAACCAATAAAACTTTCATACCCATGCATGCATCCATTAAGATTATGCAATCCCTAAAACTTCTATGTTACTGTAAATCAACTTTGTAGAAATGTAAAGCATGAAACATAAAAAATTCATCAACACACTTGACACAATGATTTATATGGAAACCCAATTTGGGAAAAACCACCAGTAATATGTTACTCTTTTTCACTCTTCTGAAGTGATACCTTGTGAAAGGGAAACCCTATTTAAGGTTACAATACACACTGTCAAATATGACTGGGTGTTTGTAAACAGATTTGTCACAGTAGAATTTGCCCAACGGAGTGTGTGGCAAATCATTCACAACAGTTGGATAGGCCCTTGATATCCGGCCTTCCTCTACGTTTGGAGGGGCAGCTCCCTCATGATATAATTTTGAAGCTTTTTAAATAGATATAAAATTAAAATTGAAGGGGGAGAAAGCTCATGATGACGAATGCACCACACGACTTCAAGGCTTTCCCAAACTACTAAATTAAAATTGCTAATAACAATGATCAAGATCTATGCTTGAAAAACTATTACTAGCACAACGTTGATCCACAAATTCATAAACATCTACACCATACCGTGAGAATGCTCACTACAAAGAGAATCAACATTTGAAACAATTTAGATTCGAAAAGAGGGAACTCAAACTGCACATTCCATTATTTTCTTGCACCAAGAAAGCAATAGAGATTTTTCAATTCAGAAAATAAAAAGTGTACATACTTTCCAAATTTTATCCCTGGATCAAAATTTCAGCATAGTGTTCCCTTATTTTCTCAACCAAAATGTCCCCTTACAAAGCCAAAAGGTGTCCTTATATAGACATAGAGGTTAATAGCTACCTCTCTGAGGTTAATAACCACCTCCGAAATATGAAATTTTGGAAGGTTAATTAACCTCAAGAAAATTAACCTATACAAGGAAACTTGTAAAAATAAAACTTTAGCTAGAGTTCCTAAAAACGTTTGCATATACAATCACCAATTTTTCTAGCTACTAGCCCTATCTATCTGGACACAATTGACATATCTCGGAAAGCTCTGTAAGCATCTCGGATGAGCATCATTGATTCATAGTTTGGAATGAGCACATTTTCCATCCTGAGTTTGGCTGTGAGATATCTATCTTGGATTTCTTCTGACTCCTGCCGATAAGCTGGCTGTAAAATGGCTTACATTCAAATAAGTTGAGTTCTTAACCTTCTAAAAGGTTAATTTTTTGAACATATCTTAACCCTTTTTGTTTTTTTTTATTTTAGCAGGTTAATGGTTAAGATTGTGTTTGGCAGGTTAATGGTTAAGATCTTGAGCTCATCTTAACCTCTTTTAAGAAGTTAATTTTGGAGGCTTACATTAACCTTTTGAGAGGTTAAGAAAAACATGTTTTTGGTGGTTAATATTAACCTTTTATTCAGAGGTTAAGAAAAACACATTTTTGATGGTTAACATTAACCTTTTAAGAAGTTAAAGGTTAAGAAGTACGTGTTTTTGGCGGCAATCATTAACCTTTTATATCTGGAGGCTCAGAAGTTGGATTTTAAAAATTTCAAATGCTGCGTGGAGCTGGGAACGAGCCGGAGACGTGGAGGCTTAAAGACTCACAAATTTCATAGATAGAATGATCCATTTAAGGCTTAAAACCAGGCAAGTTTTAAAATTAACAACGGCTTATAAAATTAAAAGTATTTTATAACCGGGCAACAGCTGGCTCTAACTGGGGACAAGGACTGACAAGGACGAAGCTCAAATCTAGAATAAATAAAGTAGTTCCTTATCCATTGGGCTATAAAATAGAGTCATCTAAGGGACCAATTTGCAAAAGGGAGGAAACTAGCGCCAAAAACCAGACAACTGAAAGAAAACTAGGCACAACAAAAACTCCTAATTAGACTATATACAAGGTAGGTTTCCCTACCTACAGTGACTCAAGGTATAATCATACAAATCCATTCACTGGCTGGGGAAAATAAATACCATGATGTACCACCATACAATAATTCTTAAGCTTCCATGGGCTCAGATATAAGTCTGCTCCTTGAATTCTAATTATGAGATTCTTAGCCTGCTCAACATCTCTAGATAAAGGGACGCATCCAAATAACCAGGCTTCATTAAAAATCTTGGGCTTCAAAATCAACTCTGCTTCTTGTTGTATGTCACTAATGACTTCATTTTCAAAGAGTTGAAGTATAAGATTCTCAAGTTCCTGAATGCATATTTGATCTTCTCCTCTACTTGGCAAGCCCTCAACCTGAAATTGTAATGATTGGTCATCATAAAGTCCTGAACTCATTTCCGACAATAGAAACTCTTTCTTTTCTATTGGCATGATCATGGTTGAATCTTCTGTAAAATTATTCCAACTGGGATGCACATCGATGTTATATTGAATCTCATCATGATCCATTTCTTCTTCCTTCTCTTCCAAAAGATCATCTTGAATTTTTAGTAACTTCTGAGTTACATGGATACCATCTTCAACATTGCGGACCATAACTTCAATTTCCATCCCATTAATATCAACATTTTCCATCTAAAGGGCCTTCTGATGGTTAAGATGAGAAGATATCAAACCTCGTATTGGATTTCCTTCATACAGTCTGTGGAGTGAAGTAACCTGTGGGGTTATAATAACCATTGAACCTTGTCTTTGAATACCAACTTGAGAATCATCAGTAGAAATGTCTTCGTCTACAAACAAAGGATTAAAGTAAACACTTTCTCCATAGAGGGAATTATCATCCAAAGCTTTTGAGCACAAACTCGGGATAAAAACATCATTAGAGTTTCCTTCCTCAGATTCCTCCACGAGATCCCCTGCTAACTCATTACATTCTTCATGGTTATTCTCCTCATAGAATCTTTTTGACATAGGATTTCCTATTTGATGAAAAGGCTCAAAAAGAGGATTTCCTTGAACTTTGAATGATCTATAGGATTTCAATTCCACTCCCATTGGATTAGAGGAACCTGTCTTCATGTCCATATTGCTTTCATCTTCAATATGTTCGGTGATATATATCCCCTGTTGAATCATCATTTCTTCTCCAAGACATCTTTCATGAAGTGTGAAAGTTGGCATGCATGATAAAGAATTATGATTATATGGTTCATCTTCTTCTCCTAGAAGCTGATTTTTAACTTTTTCATCAACCAATTGTTTAATCACAGTTTCATCAATATCATCAAATGTAAAGGTCTCCATTTCCTCAAGGAAAACAGATATTTGTTGAAGTTCATGATTGCTTTTACCTCTATCAATGGTAGTGATTTTAGATTGTCCCATAACATCGAAAGTGTGGATGTCATCAATAGATTCATCATCTTGAATGATCATTGAAGGATGATTGGGAAGATTTTCTCCACATAGGAAGTCATCATCTGAAGCATCCAAGCACCAAGTAGGAATAAAAGCAATACGAAATTCACTTTGATCCACATTTTCGTCATCTTCAATCATTTGTTGTGTAGGTTCTTGAGGTTTTGATATTTCTCCTTCTTTCTCATTAGGATTGAGATGATTGAATAGTTTCTCTTGGGTTTGAAAATTTTTACATTCATGCCTTGGTACATTAATAGGCCCTTTTTCTTCCATAGGCACCATTTCTTGATCATCTCCTAGATTAGACATAGAACCTTTGTCTTCTTTCATGTAAGAAGATTTAGATGAATCCTTTCTAACATTTGGATTAGAAGATGTTCTAATATCAAGAAAGTAATTCTTGCATGGGTCTTCTTTCTCAAGTTCTCGCAGCATCTGAAGTAAAGAAGGATGTACTTTGTCAGGATCCAGGCGTGCATTGCCGTAGAAACTTTTTAAGAATTCCACCTGATTGGGATCAATAGAAATATGATTTTGATGAGCAATAGGTGCAAGCATTGGGACACCTTTTTGACCACCACTATCCATCTTCGATTGACATGAATCACTTTTCTTATCAAGCTCTTCTTTATAATTACATGTAGAACTTGTTTCTAAGGATGATTTGGGCTTGTGAGAGAAAAATTGATAATCTTTACCATCTTCTTGTTCAATCTTTTGCAATGTCTGGAGCAAAGATGGATGAGTCTCGCCTGGATCTAGTTTCCGTCCACCATAGAAACTCTTCAAAAAGCTAGCTTGTGTAGGATCAATCTGAATTTGTTGAGATGCATGTGCATGAGAGACATTTTTATTATTCCTCATTGCTGATTCAGATGAAGCACATTCTTCAACAAAGACTTCTTTATCTTTATACACTGAATCTCTTTCCAAGAAGGATTCTTGATAATGAGAAAGAAACCCATATTCTTTTCTATCATCTTCTTCGATCTTTTGAAAAATTTGCACCAAGTAAGGATGAACCATTCTTGGATCTAGCTTTCTGCCACCATAAAAATTCTTCAAGAAATCCACCTATAAAGGCTCATTAGGAATTTGTTTCTTAGGATATGAAAAGTATTCATCATCACTATCGGTATCAGTGTCACTTTCCACTTTCCCTTTGTACCAAACCATGCTTTAAATTCGAACCTCAGATAGAGTCGCCAATATTCAATCTTCTAAATAGAGTCGCCAACCTTCATTCAAGGGAAGGTACCTTCATCAGCCGAGTTACTGATTGTTATTTACTTGAGTTTGGATGTGACCAAGATTTTGCTTGTTCCTTCTTGGAATGACTACTACTCTTTCAACAACGTTGTGACCAATACGAGCTCTTCACAAGATTTTCCGAAATTCTTCTTCTTCTTCGAGAACTTGATTCACCAGATGGTATTGTTGACCACTTCATCTACACCTCCAAGCTAGAGTGTTCAAGTCTGAGATGATATCCTCTTGGTTGTCTTGGAAGCTGAGGTTTGGTTGGAGAACTGGAAAAATATTCTCACATGGTAGCACCATTGTGCTTCATTACAGGCAACTGTCAATCTTTCTCGTTCAGTCTCCCCAGTGGAGTTGCCAAAAATCTGTTGGTAAACAAATTTGTCACAGTAGAATTTTCCCAACGGAGTGTGTGGCAAATCGTTCACAATAGTTGGATAGGCCCTTGATATCCGGCCTTCCTCTGCGTTTGGAGGGGCAGCTCCCTCATGATATAATTTTGAAGCTTTTTAAATAGATATAAAATTAAAATTGAAGGGGGAGAAAGCTCATGATGATGAATGCACCACACGACTTCAAGGCTTTCCCAAACTACTAAATTAAAATTGCTAATAACAATGATCAAGATCTACACGTGAAAAACTATTACTAGCACAACGTTGATCCACAGATTCATAAACATCTACACCATACCGTGAGAATGCTCACTACAAAGAGAATCAACATTTGAAACAATTTAGATTCGAAAAGAGGGAACTCAAACTGCACATTCCATTATTTTCTTGCACCAAGAAAGCAATAGAGATTTTTCAATTCAGAAAATAAAAAGTGTACATACTTTCCAAATTTTATCCCTGGATCAAAATTTCAGCATAGTGTTCCCTTATTTTCTCAACCAAAATGTCCCCTTACAAAGCCAAAAGGTGTCCTTATATAGACATAGAGGTTAATAACTACCTCTCTGAGGTTAATAACCACCTTCGAAATATGAAATTTTGGAAGGTTAATTAACCTCAAGAAAATTAACCTATACAAGGAAACTTGTAAAAACAAAACTTTAGCTAGAGTTCCTAAAAACATTTGCATATACAATCACCAATTTTTCTAGCTACTAGCCCTATCTATCTGGACACAATTGACATATCTCATAAAGCTCTGTAAGCATCTTGGATGAGCATCATTGATTCATAGTTTGGAATGAGCACATTTTCCATCCTGAGTTTGGCTGTGAGATATCTATCTTGGATTTCTTCTGACTCCTGCCGATAAGCTAGCTGTAAAATGGCTTACATTCAAATAAGTTGAGTTCTTAACCTTCTAAAAGGTTAATTTTTTTGAACATATCTTAACCCTTTTTATTTTTTTTTATTTTAGCAAGTTAATGGTTAAGATTGTGTTTGGCAGGTTAATGGTTAAGATCTTGAGCTCATCTTAACCTCTTTTAAGAAGTTAATTTTGGAGGCTTACATTAACCTTTTGAGAGGTTAAGAAAAACATGTTTTTGGTGGTTAACATTAACCTTTTATTCGGAGGTTAAGAAAAACACGTTTTTGATGGTTAACATTAACCTTTTAAGAAGTTAAAGGTTAAGAAGTACGTGTTTTTGGCGGCAATCATTAACCTTTTATATCTGGAGGCTCAGAAGTTGGATTTTAAAAATTTCAAATGCTGCGTGGAGCTGGGAACGAGCCGGAGACGTGGAGGCTTAAAGACTCACAAATTTCATAGATAGAATGATCCATTTAAGGCTTAAAACCAGGCAAGTTTTAAAATTAACAACGGCTTATAAAATTGAAAGTATTTTATAACCGGGCAACACTGGGTTAAGGGATTTCAATCACCTTGTTAGAAGTGAACCTTGTTAGAGGACTTTATGCCATTCACTTGGAAATCCACTTGATCAAAGGATTTTCAAATGATTTTAATCCAAAGGATTTACCCTAGACTGATACAATTGTTAGAGAGTAACAATAGAGCTTTGATCTAATACAACTTACAACTTCTCTTGCAGATTATAGATCTTTGTTCAATCCTCTATTATGCTTGGCTTTCATACTTTGCAGCTCTAATAGCTTGTTCACCCTTGAATCATTTATTTCCTTAAGCCTTCTTTCTTAACATGCCATTACAAACTCTTTTCTTGGGTCACTTGATGAAGCAAAACACTTAATTCATTCTTTTCCTTGGGCTCTCCTAAATGAAAACTTTGCTTCATGACCAAACATTCCTATAAATAGGAAATTAGGATATTTTCCCACTCATTTTCCACCATCCAATTTAGGGTTCAGATGGATTAGGTAGGATACAATGTAAATACCCCATATCTTGTATCTCTTCTAGAAACTTCTCTTAGAATCCATTTGAATTTTCCTCAAAAATGGTTTACATCAAGTTTTGTGCCACTAGCTCATCAACCTTATCTTTTTCCTAGTTCACAAGTTTCAAGAAAACAAAATTATTGACTTAGATTTGGCAAATCTTTGATCTTTATCATAATACATTAGCTCAACATTATCAACCTTTTGATGCTTGGCATCAACTATAAAATCACTTAGCATCAACTAAAGTTTACTCATGGTCAGCATTGACTAAATGTTACTCGACATTAGATGTCTTGCTTGGCATCCACTAGAATTTTCTTTCACTCGAATGCAACTAACTTTCTACTCAGCTTGCACTGACTTTGGTCAGCACCTACTATCCACTCGGTCAAGCTTGGTAGACACACTTTTTGTAACTTTTTCTTCTAAACTTTCTTAGTGTAGCCAACATTTATAAACTTAAGTAGATTATCAATACATCATGTCATCACTTTCATAATTGATCCTTGTACTTCACTACAAAATAAAAACTCAACTTTTCCTCTAGGTGCTTTTGTTACATCTTATTGATCAAATCCTTTCCATCTGTTGGTGTTTGAAAACATTACCCATTTCCAATTACCCTGATGAGAACAAAACACATCTAGGGGCAGCTAACTCCCATTTTCAACATGCCCATTCAGACATCAAGCCAACTATAAGGCATGACCCTTCTTCTTCTTCAGGCTCTGCAAAACCTAGGTGGGTGGACCTATAGATTATTTATATGGTACCAGTTGTCAAAGCATATGCTAAATTTATTATGAAGTAGATAAAACCCTTATTTCTCCCGATAGCTCATGAAATAACATCAATCTACAGTAGCTAAATGTAGATCTAGGAATCTCAGAAGCTGAGTGAGGGCATTCTATCATAGCTCTTCAACATGAAAAGGGGAAAAGCATTTGATTATTGATGTTGATGTTCAACGAATCCTCAAGCATGCAACAAAACCTAATGATCCTGTAACTAATCAGTGCCTAATCCATTGGACAATTTCATGAATCCAAAACATACATCAGTGACATTAGGACATATTCTATATACCCAGACATCAGATCTATCTAATCGCCTTGTGATTCAAACATCAATGTTTATTCAGATCTCATTCTCATAAAATATCCTTCTCAACATAACCAGTAACCTTGTCAAAAACATCAAGCATTTACTTGGGACTTTGCTCCAACACCAAGATAAATCAGACATACAACCTGAAGGGGAAGCAAATGGATCTCACCTCTTTGTTTCAAGACCACATAAGACTACAGATTACTGAGACAGGAGACGAGAACCAGAATGAAACTAATGAAATGCTGCTCATATGTATTCATTTTCTTGAAACAATACAATCAAATGCATGAAATTAAAACATGAAACAACCTAATGTATCAGAACTATCTGTATTAACTTTACACTAATGTTGTTCACATGAGAAGAAATTGCAAAAGGAAAATGGTGTCATAGTCATGGGAATGCAACCAGAACTGGATCCAAGAACTTGGTATCACAGTAATGTGCTGATTTTCTCCAAAGAACTTGAACCTTTTTAATGGAAGAAAGAAAGAATAATATAGGATGAAGATTAATTCCTATATTGAACCTATAATCAACATGTGTCCCCTTAGAATTTCATCTCTTGCAACTGAAAAGACTCTCTCTAACCCCTCTCTTCCATCTGATTTGATTTTTTGTTTCATCATTACATTGCAACTGCTTTGAAATATCTCTACCTACTGATGAAATCCTTTTGCATCTAAAATATCTGAAACCTTATGCAATTCTAGTGAAATTGTGATTCAACTGATTTGAAAATAGTTAAAATCGCCTCAAACCTCATTTTCATTTCCTTTTAACCATATTTGGGTCATTTCCATGCTCGAAAACAATTTTGAAAATTGACACCTGAATTTGGTTGCAATCTAGGAACCTAAAAGAAAACCTCCTGTAACTTGAGCCAGCTACTACCTATGCAAAAACTGACTCCAGAATCGGATAGTTTATCTTCTCTCAATTCTGGCAATATATAACATTGCCTATTTTGCCTATCGAGAACCCCCTGAAAGTTTATTTGAAAAACATCCCCCTGGCATGACACTCAGGTCTGCAACTTTTAAATTTAAAATTTGAAAATTTTAAATTTATCTAAAGTTAAAACTTTAGAGTTAACCCCCTTTTGATTTAAAAGAAATTCTGAATGCCATAGTTTTGAAAATAATTTTAAAATGAAATTTTAAAAATATTTTATTTTTATGCAACCCTTCAATTCTGAGGTCAAACTTCTGTTGACCCATGCCACATGGCACATTTTGATTTGCCTGCCCTTTGCACATCTGCCACATCATCGCAGGCTAGTACCTAGTGCCATGTGTCACCTTCCTGCATTCCCACATTATTTATCTTCCGTGCAGCTTGATAATGTGGGAATGCGAGCGTCGAACGATCTTGACACTTGGTAGCATCTCCTCGCATCTGGGTTTTGGGTGTCACATCAGCGTATGAGAAAATTTAATTAAAATATATACTTTACTCGCACCTGCTGGCTGACATCATCCATAGCTCACAGTGTTCACTTCAATCTTTGCGCCAGTGCTCTCTAAAAAGGGCATGTCTTCAAGACACAATAACTAACAGGTGCATTAGTATGTAAATAAAAAAAATGTCTGCCAAAGAGGCAATGTGGGATCATACCATTGGATGGTTTTCCTTTATACTCAATAGCTTGTAGGTTTCTATACTTTCACTGTGCCTTGGATTCATTTTAGAACAATTTCACATGCACTGATGCTGCTATTTCTTGGCACAAGGTCTTCTTTTTAAGATGTCTGCTACTAATGGCATCTCCTTTTTTGTTGCCACTGCCTTTCCCAAAACTGTGACTTCCCCTTAATATCTAGCTCCCTGATCATTGTGTGAGTTTGCATCCTGTATGAGGAATTTGGGTGGCTTCAATCGATGCATGACCAAACTTCCATGCCAAAACATGAATCCTCCGCCTTCTCCATGCGTGGATTTCATATCAAGCCGCGAACTTTATTTGCTGTGGCATCTCCTTTTTTGTTTTGAATGCTGGCTACCCACGTATATGCTCCTTTTAATTTGCATAAACATTGTTCCTTAGCAGCTGGGATAGAGCTCCCTTAGTTTGAACTTGTGGCTTCTTTTAAGGCATGATCTCCCTTTTAATTCAACGTACGGTATTTCTTTAAAAACGTTGCCTCTTCACTGTGGTTTGTGGCTGCACTGCTAACATCTGCTATTCCCCCCATGTTCAAAATATGCATCTCACTGATCTAACTGAAGAAATCTTGCACTAAGATATGGATCTACTACAGTTGTGGGAGCCTATGGACGTATAGTTTCATGCGGCTGAGTTCACAAAGCTATTATACTATGCACTATATACATATATACTATTGTGGAAACTGATATGTGATGTATGTAAGGATCGCTCATTTCTTAGTATGTGGCTTGTCTTTGTTTCTTCATGCTACGGGTTCCATTTTTTTCAAACTGCGGGTTCCTTTGTTCATGTTACAAAGTGGCTTCTATACTTTTGAATGCATTGCTTGGAATGTTCTTCATGTCGCCCCTCTTCAAAATGTGGAGTTTCTTTTTTGCAGTGCACTCCCAATCTACCTATATGATGCATGGGAGGCTTTGTTTTGCGTGGATTTCACATTTTTTAATGTGAACTCTTCTTCATACATTTTCCTACCTCCTTTGTTGATAGATGGGCACCCTCTTATAATGCCGTGGGTGGTTGCAGATTTGACTTCCCCTAAAAAATGCGGATTGCTGCTTGTTACATGGAATGTTTTCAAAAACATGGACTCTCCTTCTTGCCACAACATGGAGCTACCTGAGCATGGATGGGATCTCCACTTGCTGAAGCTATGGCTTTAAACCTTTTCTTAACACACGAGCCTACACTTTGCTCATGACTTACCTACCTTCAAACTGGCGTGACTCTTTGATTGATGGCATGGGAAACCTTTTAAATACATGGTTTGTCCTCCTTGTAAGGCGGCTTGGGGTCTTTATTCTTATCAACATACAAGGGTAGTCTTCTATGACTTGGTGGCTGCCTTTTCTCTCACGCAGGTATCCTTCTCATTGTATGTTCTAGCTATGATTGGCTGCAGGTTATTCTCCTTAACCATTTTCCTATGTTTGACTTGTATTTGATCGGATTTTCTACCTCTGTCAAAACTCTGCACTCCTCCTTTGCTGGCGTGTTGCTTCCTCTTTCAAAGTATAGCTGTTATAATTTCATCTATCTAACAATGTGGATGGCAGGGTGGAGTTTATATTCTTCACCATTTTACATATGAATTCCCTACATTCATATGGAGCTCTATAATAAAGTTTTTCTTGCCACGTAGATGCTCTGCTTAAAAACCATGTCTCTCTCATTGTAAATATTGCATCTTCAACATCAAGTGGATGGAGACAACCACATATATATTGTGTTCGGAAAGCGTATACTCTATAATCAACATTAAAATTTTCCTTCTGAGGTAATTGAATGATATCATTAATTGTGGCAATAATCTTATGATCCAGAATGTAATGAGATACCAAAGCCAGCAACCAATCAATGATTCCCCTTGTGTGTAACACCATATGCTCCTACTGAAATGATAATAAATGTATATCAAATGTCGCCCTACATTCATCCTTTTGAAATAGAATGACAAATATATAATACACATTTATTATTAAGACTATTATCATTCTCTCTTCAGAAACATCTTTAAATTCCCTCGAGCTCTATCAGTCCTGCTAGATTTAGTAAGGCCCCAAAGTGGGTTCGGCTAAACTTTTTTTCTTTTTCAAACAACTGATATGGAGAATTGATCCATCAACCATCTCGAACTAATTTGAATTAATTTCGATCATTGAACAATCAAATAAAACCCACTTTATTACTTTTTGCTGACTATCAAATTTGTGCTAGGAGGTCCAATGACTGCCCCTAAAAATTTATCCAGACACCCGACTGAGCTCCGAAAAAAGACCCAGTAAATCTTTGTTCTACATTCTTCCATCCTGTCAAATCTTGTCTCATGATGAATCTCAAGTCAAAAGATATTCACCGTCAAAGTTTCCCTCTCAGATTTATCTACAAGAAAACAAGTCAGAAAAGAATAAATTGGGTTCGGATATGGCTTTGAAAATTGGGCAAATGGACACTTGGAAAGACAAAAACTAGGTCATCGGTTCTCTGTCATGAGGAAATTATGGATCTACAATTTGGGCTCATGACAAATAACGGGGCGTAAATGGCAAGCGTCTGAATTTGGCTACTCAAAATTGCAGGACAAGAGACAACAGTAGAAAAGTGTTTTTTGCTAATGAAAAGGCCCTGGAAAAGTGTACAGACGGATTCATAAGGGTTTATAAACTGACATTCTCAAAGTATTTTCAGAGGACAACATAATGGTACAATCCATTCAATCTCACCAATCATGGATTAGGAGTTATAACATCTCGAACAGGGGTTCCAATCAATCTGTAAAATTGACACCAGTAAAACTTTAGAAATTCCATTTGGGATTGCATTTGAAAACATATCAAATAGATTCATCAAGACTTAAAAATTAAAACATAACAAGTCTTTGAGATTTGTGATACAACAAAAAAGGAATTTCAAGATTTTGGTCAATTGGGTCAAAGTTATAGCACGTCAAAAAGGGCCTCCCAGAATTAGGTGCAAAGTGCATTAGCATGACAAATTTAAAAGACCAACTTTGAGGGATTCAAAACTTAGTCAAACAGACTCGAAATGACTCGAAATCTAAAACATAGATTCTTAGGTATGGATGCTAGACACTCCCAAAGCGGAAAGTCAAAAAACATTTTTGGGTGTGAGATATTCAATGGAAAACAGGGCCTCCTGACGCTGTTTGATACTTAGGGTAAAAAGCTAATATGACAATTACTCAAAACGGGATTTCACGGATTGGCTCAAAATCTCAATCTTTCTTCATGAAACAAGTGGATGGTTTAAATGGAGGGTGTTAGAAGCATTAAACACCTCTGGGGTTTTACAAGTACAACCAAGTATATTTGCATTTATGGGGCTTTCATAAGCTTGACTTGATTCAAAATTTTAAATGGATGCTCAAAATGAGAAAGCAATTTTGAGCTCCAATAGTGGCTCTATCTGGGGATGCATGCCCCTTGCAGGCATGACAAAAGAATTCAAATCTCTGGTAGAAGAAGACCACACACTTGAACAACAAAACTTTCTCGAATAGCTTTATTGAAAACATGGAAACTACTCTACCATGTACAAGTGATGGCCTCGGGCCACTGGAAAGTTTCAGAACTCCTTACCTCTGTCATAAACCTTATTTTCATTTACATCCTTCTTAGGAAAACTGAAACTCTCTTTATCATTTATTTCACCAATCAGATCAGCATACTGAAACAAATAACTTGGCAAAACAAAACAACTTCCTTCATTGTCATAGTGCATATAAAATTCAAAGACCATTTCATCTTCATGCTCACTATAAGAAAAAGCATCAGCATGCTCATGACTACACAAACTGAACTGAGAATCAAAATCCAATGATGATTCATGCATGCTGATCAAAAATACAAAGACTTCATATTCTACATCATTCACCAAGTTGCATGTATTAAAGGCTTGCAACTCACCTTGTGCCTCCAGCTTCAAAAAATACAATGGATTTGAATCAACTTCATGTGTCATGTCATCACATACCGAATTAGATTCGAAAGTTACTGAAAAAAAACATCATAGTCTTCAAACAAAGGTTCATCAGACATATGAAAAGAATCTTCATTAAAATTTTCATCAGCAGGAACTCTACTGGCATCAATATTCTTATCAAAGAAATTGCTAGAGATACTTGTGAATGCATCAAACTCATTAGCATAAGACTCACCAAACTATAGAGAAGATTTAACTATAGATTCATGTGTACCATTGTCGGTACTCACTTTACTGCATGAATCATCAAATCTCATATCAAGTAACTACAGATTATTGTCATATACTCCATCTGGATCAGGTAAAAAACCAGTTAATCTCTCATCATCATTAGTAACATTAATCATAGGAATTTCTTCATTAAATGTTAAATTAGAATCAAAAGATATCAACAACCTCTCATTATCATCTCTATAACATAGATCTGATTTAACATCACTCATGACAGTAGTAAATACATCTCTATTGTTCTTCATTTCTTCAAACAAATCTTCATGCTTATGCTGAAAGTCTTCAAAAGAATAACAATGTTGATATGTAGGAGAAAAAACATAGGGGTATACATCATACCTTACATCATCCTTATGAGATGCACACACTAATAAAGGTGAAGTTGAATCACACATTGACATATACCTTTCAAACTCATGTTGCAACAAGGCTAAGACCTCATTTGTATTCAGCAGATCTCTTTCACAAACTTCTTCATTTTGATTGTAATTATTTCCTAGATAATCTGAAGAACTTATAATAGTGACACCATTATTCATACAATCTAAACAATTAGTAGTACTTTCACAATATATATCCTCTTCCCTACACCACATCTGGGCATTAGATGCTTTGTTACATTCAACTTCATTGTAGGAAGATATTTCAAGACTACTATTATAACTCTTTTCATTCTCAAACATATTGTCATAGGAGTCATCACTTTCACTATGACTATCAACATTTTCAATTTCAACAATACAATAACAATTCTTTTCTAAATAGCCTTCACATTCTCTAAATACTCTCTCAAAGTATTTGATCTTTTCAAATCTTGCTTTCGCTGTCCAATGTACTAAATCAGGCATGAAGACTAATAAAAATATAAAAGCCCATGATAATTCACTGGGTCTTGCTGAAATGGGAAGCTCTAAGATTTCCAACTTGAATTGCATGTAAATCTGAATTGCATCTAAGTCATCTACACTTCCCACATTCCTTTGGATAGAAGAAATGACTTGACTATGAAGCTTTCCATACAACATAAACAAATTTTCATGTACCTCTTCATAGCTTGACAGAGTATTATTAGATCTACAATCTGAATCCATTTTGAGAATGAAATTTCTACCTCTTTATCCTAGTGCTAAAAACCACTGAATAGAGGCAACCATGTTTTTAACATTTGACTTCCATGAAAAGAAAACATGAAAACCAAAATACCTTAAGTGCTGGTGCAAACTTTGATCTGCTATTTTGGCATAAGTGCAAGACTAAAAATCCTTTACACCACTGGTCAAAACTTTGTAGAGTTGCCACCTCTTTACAAGAGGAATATAACAATCACTGTTATGATTCATTTTTACATTTCAATTTCTTTATAATAGCAGATTTCAAATAGCACTTTAAAACTTATCAAGAATTTAAAACTCCTTTTCAAGAAACTACCAAAGGCTTCAAATCTGCCCATACAACTGAAAGTCCTTCAAGATTTTGCAATGAAATCAACTAGGAATAAACTAGTACAGAGATTTGAGAGTCACCACTCACACTTGGTGAGAAATAAAACATAATTTGTCACTTGAAAAATCTGAACTAGACCTTTAATGTAGGAGAAAATTGGAGATCATTATTATCTTGACAATAATTTACACTTTATAGATCAATTCTTGACTCTGGACTTTCTCAATAGCACTTGCAAACTGAACTGATTGAAGATAGACCTATAACAGTCATAGAACATAATTTTCATCCAATTTTACAACATACTACTGATAATGAATAAAGCTTAACTAGGGAACATGAAACTTCAGCAAGGAAAAGGAACACATCTTGCTCTAGATTTGCTATATCCAATCTGTTTCATGGCAGAGATTTTGGTTCTTTCTATATGCAACTCCCCAGTAGAGTCGCCATCTTGTTGGTGTTTGAAAATGTTACCCATTTCCAATTACCTTGATGAGAACAAAACACATCTAGGGGCAGCTAACTCCCATTTTCAACACGCCCATTCAGACATCAGGCCAACTATAAGGCATGAACCTTCTTCTTCAGGCTCTGCAAAACCTAGGCGGGTGGACCTATAGATTCTTTATATGGTACCAGTTGTCAAAGCATACAATGAATCTATTATGAAGCAGATAAAACCCTTATTTCTCCTTATAGCTCATGAAATAACATCAATCTACAGTAGCTAAATGCAGATCTAGGAATCTTAGAAGTTGAGTGAGGGCATTCTATCATAGCTCTTCAACATGAAAAGGGGAAAAGCATTTGATTATTGATGTTGATGTTCAACAAATCCTCAAGCATGTAGCAAAACCTAATGATCCTATAACTGATTAGTGCCTAATCCATTGGGCAATTTCATGAATCCAAAACATACATCAGTGACATCAAGACATATTCTGTATACCTAGACATCAGATCTATCTAATCACCTTGTGATTCAGACATCAATGTTCATTCAGATTTCATTCTCATAAAAATTCCTTCTCAACATAACTAGTAACCCGGTCAAAAATATCAAGCATTTACTTGGGACTTTGTTCCAACACCAAGATAAATCAGACATACAACCTGAAGGGGAAGCAAATGGATCTCACCTCTTTGTTCCAAGACCACATAAGACTACAGATTACTGAGATAGGAGATGAGAACCAAAATGAAACTAATGAAATGCTGCTCATATGTATTCATTTTCTTGAAACAATACAATCAAATGCATGAAATTAAAACATGAAACAACCTAATGTATCAGAACTATCTGTATTAACTTTACACTACTGCTGTTCACATGAGAAGAAATTGCTAAAGGAAAATGGTGTCACAGTCATGGGAATGCAACCAGAACTGGATCCAAGACCTTGGTATCATAGTAATGTGCCAATTTTCTCCAAAGAAATGGAACCTTTTTAATGGAAGAATGAAAGAATAATATAGGATGAAGATGAATTCTCGGATTGAACCTATAATTGACATGTGTCTCCTTAGAATTTCATCTCTTGCAACTGAAAAGACTCTCTCTAACCCCTCTCTTCCATCTGATTTGATTTTTTGTTTCATCATTACATTGCAACTACTTTGAAATATATCTGCCTAATGATGAAATCCTTTTGCATCTAAAATATTTCAAACCTTATGCAATTTTGGTGAAATTGTGATTCAACTGATTTGAAAATAGTTAAAATTGCCTCAAACCTCATTTTCATTGCCTTTTAACCATATTCGGGTCATTTCCATGCTGGAAAACAATTTTGAAAATTGACATCTAAATTCGGTTGCAATCCGGGAACCTAAAACAAAACCTCTTGTAACTTGAGCTAGCTACTACCTGTGCAAAAATTGACTCCAAAATCGGATAGTTCATCTTCTCTCTATTTCGACGATATATAACATTGTCTATTTTGCCTATCGAGAACCCACTAAAAGTTTATTTGAAAAATGTCCCCCTAGCATGACACCCATGTCTGCAACTTTTAAATTTAAAATTTGAAAATTTTAAATTTATCTAAAGTTAAAATTTTAGAGTTAACCCCCTTTTGATTTAAAAGAAATTATGAGCATGACAATTTTGAAAACAATTTTAAAATGAAATTTTAAAAATATTTTATTTTTATGCAACCCTTCAATTCTGAGGTCAAACTCTTGTTGACCCATGCCATGTGGCACATTTTGATTCGCCTTCCCTTTGCACATCTGCCACATCATCATAGGCTGAGACCCAGTGCCACGTGTCACCTTCCCACATTCTCACATTATTTATCTTCCGTGCAGTTTGATAATGTGGGAATGCAGGCGCCGAATGATCTTGACACTTGGTTGCATCTCCTCGCATCTGGGTTTTGGGTGTCATATTAGCATATGAGCAACTTTGACTAAAATATATACTTTACTTGTGCCCACTGGCTGATGTCATCCATAGCTCTCAGTGTTCACTTCAATCTCTGCGTCGGTGCTCTCTAAAAAGGGCGTGTCTTCAAGACAGAATAACTAACAGGTGCATTAGTATTTAAATAACAAAAATGTCTGCCACAGAGGCAATGTGGGATCATACCATTGGATGGTTTTCCTTTATACTCAATGGCCTGCGGGTTGCTATACTTTCACTGTGCCTTGGCTTCATTTTAGAACAATTTCACATGCGCTAATGCTACTATTTCTTGGCGCAAGGTCTTCTTTTTAAGATGTCTGCTACTAATGGCATCTCCTTTTTTGTTGCCGCTGCCTTTCCCAAAACTACGGCTTCCCCTTAATATCCAATTCCCTAATCATTGTGTGAGGTTGGTTCTTGTATGAGGAATTTGGGCAACATCAATTGATGTGTGACCAAACTTCCATGCCCAAACATGAATCCTCTGCCCTCTCCATGTGTGGATTTCATATCAAGCCGAGAACTTTATTTGTTGTGGCATCTCCTTTTTTGTTTTGAACGCTGGCTACCCACATGGATGCTCCTTTTAATTTGCGTAAACACTGTTGCCCAGTGGTTTGGATAGAGCTCCCTTAGTTTGAACTCGTGGCTCCTTTTAAGGCATGATCTCCCATTTAATTCAACGTAGGGTATTCTTTAAAAAATGCTGCCACTTCACTATGGTTTGTGGCTTCACTACTAACATCTGCTATTCCCCCCATGTTCAAAATATGCATCTCATTGATCTAACTGAAGAAATCTTGCATTAAGATATGGATCTACTATAGTTGTGGGAGCCTATGGATGTATAGTTTCATGTGGCTGAGTTCACAAAGCTATTATACTATGCACTATATACATATATACTATTGTGGAAACTGATATGTGATGTATGTAATGATTGCTCATTTCTCAGTATTTGGCTTGTCTTTGTTTCTTCATGCTACGGGTTCTAGTTTTTTCAAACTGCGGGTTCCTCTGTTCATGTTACAAAGTGGCTTCTATACTTTTGAATGCGTGGGTTGGCATGTTCTTCATGTCGCCCCTCTTCAAAATGTGGAGTTTCTTTATTGCAATGCACTCCCAATCTACCTGTATGATGCACGGGAGGCTTTGTTTTGCATGGATTCTACATTTTTAATGTGAACTCTTCTTCATACATTTTCCTACCTCCTTTGTTGACAAATGGACACCCTCTTATAATGTTGTGGGTGGCTGCAGATTTGACTTCCGCTGAAAAATGCAGATTACTTCTTGTTACATGGAATGTTTTGAAAAACATGGACTCTCCTCCCTGCCACAATGTGGAGCTACCTAGGCATGGATGGGATATCCACCTGCTGAAGTTGCGGCTTTAAACCTTTTCTTAACACACGGGCCTGCACTTTGCTGATGACTTACCTACCTTCAAACTGGCATGACTTTTTGACTGATGGCATGGGAAACCTTTTAAATACATGGTCTGTCCTCCTTGTAAGGTGGCTTGGGGTCTTTGTTCTTATCAACATACAAGGGTGCTCTTCTCTAACTTGGCGGCTCCCTTTGCTCTCAAGCACGTATCCTTTCTCATTGTATGTTCTAGCTATGATTGGCTGCAGGTTATTCTCCTTAACCATTTGCCTACGTTTGACTTGTATTTGACCAAATTTTCTACCTCTGTCAAAAATCTGTACTCCTCCTTTGCTGGCATGTTGCTTCCTCTTTCAAAGTATAGCTGTTATAATTTCATCTATCTAACAATGTGGACGGCAGGGTGGAGTTTATATTCTTCACCATTTTACACATGAATTCCCTACATTCGTATGGAGCTCTATAATAAAGTTTTTCTTGCCACGTAGATGCTCTGCTGAAAAACCATGTCTCTCTCATTGTAAATATTGCATCTTCAACATCAAGTGGATGGAGACAACCACAGATATATTGTGTTCGAAAAGCGTATACTCTATAATCAGCATTAAAATTTTCCGTCTGAGGTAATCGAATGATATCATTAATTGTGGCAATAATCTTATGATCCAGAATGTAATGAGATACTAAAGCCAGCAACCAATCAATGATTCCCCTTGTGTGTAACACCATATGCTCCTACTGAAATGATAATAAATGTATATCAAATGTTGCCCTACATTCATCCTTTTGAAATAGAATGATAGATATATAATACACATTTATTATTAAGACTATTATCATTCTCTCTTCAAAAAATCTTTAAATTCCCTCGAGCTCTATCAGTCCTGCTGGATTCAGTCGGGCCCCAAAGTGGGTTCGGCTAAAAAAAAATTAGTTTTTGAACAACTCATATGACGAATTGATCCATCAACCATCTCAAACTGATTTGAATCATTTTTTATCATTGAACAATCAAATAAAACCCATTTTTATCACTTTTTGCTGACTGTCAAATTTGCACCAGGAGGTCCAATGACTGCCCCTAAAAACTGATCCAATCACCCAACTGAGCTCCAAAAAAAGACCCACTAAATATTTGTTTCGCATTCTTCCATCTTGTCAAATCTCATCTCATGACGAATCCCAGGTCAAAAGATATTGACCGTCAAAGTTTCCCTCTCAGATTTATCTGCAAGAAAACAAGTCAGAAAAGAATAAATTGGGCTCAGATATCGCTTTGAAAATTGGGCAAATGGACACTTGGGAAGACGAAAACTAGGGCATCAGTTCTCTGTCATGAGGACATTATGGATCTATGATTTGGGCTCATGAAAAATAACGGGGCGTACATGGCAAGCGTCTGAAGTTGGCGACTCAGAATTGCAGGACAAGAGACAACAATAGAAAAGTGTTTTTTGTGAATGAAAAGGCCCTGGAAAAGTGTACAGACAGCTTTTTCAAGGTTGATAAACCGACACACTCAGAGTATTTTCAGAGGACAACACAATGTTACAATCCATTCAATCTCACCTATCATGAATTAGGAGTTATAACGTCTCGAACAGGGGTTCCAATTAATCTGCAAAACTGACACTAGTAAAACTTTAGAAATTCCATTTGGAATCACATTTGAAAACATATCAAAAAAATTCGTCAAGACTTGAAAATTAAAACATAACAAGTCTTTGACATTTGTGATGCAACACAAAATGAATTTCAAGATTTTGGTCAACTGGGTCAAAGGTATAGCATGTCAAAAAGGGCCTCCCAGAATTAGGTGCAAAGTGCATCAGCATGACAAATTTAAAAGACCAACTTTGAGGGATTCAAAACCTAGTCAAACAGACTTGAAACGACTCGAAATCTGACAAATAGGTTCTTAGTTATGGATGCTAGACACTCCCAAAGAGAAAAGTCACAAAACATTTCTAGGTGTGAGATATTCAGTGGAAAACAGGGCCTCCTAACGCTATTTGATACTTAGGGTAAAAAGCTGGTATGACAATTACTCAAAACGGGACTTTGCGGATTGGCTTAGAATCTCAATCTTTCTTCATGAAACATTTGGATGGGTCAATTACAAGTATAGCCAGGTATATTTGCATTTATGGGGCTTTCATAGGCTTGACTTGATTCAAAATTTTAAATGGACGCTCAAAATGAGAAAGCAATTTTGAGCTCCAACACCATCAGTCAACTAAGTGATAGTACTTGAATCTTATAAGCAATTATCTTACCAACAAATAGTAGGTTTGACATCAGTGACAAAATAATGATTGAAACACATAATCTTCTTCAATGATCTCCCACTTTAAATAACCTCTTCAATAATGATCTTTTTAATCATATTTCAACAATCTCCTTCTTTGGCATTGCTATCAAACCAAACTAATAACCAAGTCAATCAAATGATGAACATCTTGTTCAACCAATCTAACTAGGTTAAAACAATAAGACAATAGCAAAAAGAAAACTTGTATCAAAATTACTCCCCATATCAACAACTTCCATCCTCTGATTAGGTTACAAAACTCTTTCTTATAACTCCCTCTAATTTTCTTCCTATATCTCCCTCTGACTGGGTAGATTAAGATTTCTCCCTCTTTCTTCTTTATCTCCCTTATCAAACATGTATTCTCAACACCATCAATAATTTTTTGATCTCCCTTTAAGATCAATAACACTCTCAACTTTTATACTTTCTCCCTCTTTTTTTGGGAAGATCTTGATCAGTAAATCTCTCCCTCTTTGACAACAATGCCAAAGACATATGCCAAAAACTTGTCATCTTGAAATATGTAGATATAGGCTTTTGTAGTTTCCTTAGTTTTTCCCTCTATCACCTTGCTTGTGACTAATTTGAAGTTTCCGCTTTGTGATTAATTTAGGCAGCTCCTGAAGTAAGATCCTCTACATCAATTTGTATTATATGAACATCAACTTATTGGATGCAAGGCCCTCCTCTTGTTACTCAGATAGCCTTTGATAGGGGTATCACCCCTAGTTTACCTCTTAGATGTTTATGAGCATCCTTAGGTAATGGTTTTGTGAAAATATCATCAATTTTCTCCTTTGTGTTAACATATTCCATATTCACCTCTCTATATTGAACTAATTCTCTTAAGTAATGATACTTAATTGCAATATGCTTTGTCTTTGTGTGTTGTTGGTCTGATTTTTACAAAATAAAAATTTGTCATTTATAGGTATAAAAATTAGAATAAATTCTATGTCTTGCCTACTAGGGCTTTGGTTTTCTGTATTTTGCAAATTTAAAAAAAAAAAAAAAAAAAAACTTATGCTAAACCATATTAAACCCTAAAGATTTATGCCTAGGTCTTGTGTTTCTTTTCTATTTTAAATTAGGCATGAAGTTGTTTTGAATTTTGAATATTCCTATAGTACCCATTTAAAATTCCACTTTTCCAATGCTAGTTATCAAAGTTTTCTACACCATTCGATCTCTATAAGATCTATGGTAGTTTCTATGTTGCATCGAGGGAGTGTGAGGTTTTTAACTCATGTGACATAGCAACTACCATGAATTGGAATGGTAGTGTTGTAAAGTTCAAAGTCAGTGCCAAAAATCTTGAATGTTTCAAAGTTTGGGTGACATGATTGATATTAGAGTTTTCAATGTTAGAGAAAGGACCACTAAAAAAAGGGGTTAAAATTGGCATCACTGAAATTTGGTTTTTTCTGATGGGTCACTATGTCACGATAAAAAAAGGATTTTGCCTTACCAGTAGCGACATAACACCTTATCAAAGAATAGAAAGGATAGAAATTTTTTGAAAAGGATGGTGGCCATGAAGTTCTCAAGTGATAATATGGTTGTGCATTTTTATTAACTTTCTAGAGGCATTGATTATGGTTATCATGTTTGAAAAATAGATATCTTCCTAGCACCAGATTTTCAACAAAAATATGAGAAGGTGCTATTTCATGACCAAGAAATTCTTTGTGCCCTGTCGGTAGCAACATAGCATCTAAACTAAAAGTATGGAACATAGCGAGGCCTAGTCCTATGATGTCACAAAAGGGATTAAAATACTAAAGTATTTTCTAGCTTGTCAAGACATTTCCAAGTCATGTGTGACATGGACCCACACTCAAATGGAAAGAATAGATAAAAACTATGACCGTTGGATCAAAGATAGATCAACGATCATCATTAAGTCACTATGAAGAATTGCATGCTATTTAATCAATGTGACATGGTGACTAAGGTAAAGAACATGGGGACCCACCATGATTAAATGAAAATTAATACAAATTCCTCGTTGTCAAATCAAGCTTAGATCAATGGTTGTTGCTTCATTGTTATGGGAAGTTGCTCACTTTTTAAGGGTAGCGACATAGTGACCAAAAGGAACAAAGGAGGGACCCACCACAGTTGTATTGAACCATGATTTGAATGCACATCATTAGATTGAAGTGAAATTAATAGATGTCACTATGTCACATAGGCAACATGCTCAATTTTTATGCATAGTGACATAGCAACTTGGTGACACATGTCCTCAAGAACTAGTGGGTCTAGTTTATATCACCGGCAGTGAAACAAAAGCTCATGTGGAGAAATTTCATTGGATTGACTTCTAGCATGGTGAATGGAAGATGAGTCATTCCTATTTTCACTCCTAGATCATCAATTTTTTTATGATTGAAGGAATAGTTTTAAAATTTGAATGTGGTACCACTCTATTTCACTTACAGTTCATTAATGAGGAATGAAAACTTCTCGTGGAACAAGAAAATAAAGTATATTGTAGAAGATCTTGCCATTTCCATCCCATGTGAACAATATTTCAAGCTTCCAAAGTAGAAGTTAGTGAGAATTTATGCCAAGATTGATTGAAATGTGAAGCAATTTCCTTTTATTCACAAGACATTGTAGAGTTACAGTGATGAATAACCAAAAAAATCAAGTAAGTCCCCATGTTCTATACTCTCTGTAGCAATTTAGTTTTCTATAAAATATATTCAATATGCCTCCAAAGAAGGTCTTCTCTGGGTAGGAGGATTATTTGGCTAGGAATATCCATGACGACCTTCTTGAATTGCTCCCTAAGTCCACAAATGAAACTATGAAAGTGAAAAAATTAACCTTGTTAAACCCTAGGCTCAAAATTGTAGATGGGTTATATGAAAAGGGTAATTGGATTAGGGATGCCAAAACTTCTCAAACTATGTTTTCTTTGTTTAGAAAATGGTTTTTAAAAAGGAATTTATTTTTCCTTCATGCCAATGTTTGGACTTTTGATTTGGGAAAGCTAGTGGTTCCTAGTGTCTTTATAAACTATGACCTCTTAGAGGCTATTGCAAAAAAATATGATTTAGCAATCAAAGTAGTGAGAAGAATTGATGGTGAGATTCTGATCACAATTAGCCCTACGTAAATTTGAGAGGTATTTGACCTAGAATCACTAAGAAAATATCATGTACCCATTGAGCTACAAGGGTTATAAAAGAAATATTTATCAAAGAAGGATGCAATTAGGTAGGGTGTACTGAGGGCACATATAGGTAGAATTATAAATTTTTCAGTGATTACAACATCGTCTAGGGAACCTTTCAAAAGGGGGTATTTCAATACCAAGGCTATGGAGGCATACATGACTCTATGTAGAGTTTTTGGTGAAGATGAAGAGGATGTTATGCCCATAAGTTTTATGTATATGATCATTCAAATTTCTTCTTTTGGTGTTGATGTTATTTTTTATTTTGCCTCCTATTTAGCAGAAGAAATTCACACTGGCTTGGTTGGGATTACAAGAGGCAAGGTGTATAAAATTTTTGGTCACTATTCCTTGTTCATGCATATGTTTTTGTTCAAAGGAGTAACATATTTTGGTAAGGAAATGAAATTGAATAGAGAACATGATGGAGAAGCACTACTAGTCTAGTTATGGAGTGTAGATATGACATGGGAAGAAAAAAAAGTTAGTTTTGTCAAGTTTGATAGGTACTTTTCTTCAAAATTGAGGTACCTTTTATTAAGTGACAATCCCAAAGTGCCTAAGGCACTAGTAAGTCTTATTAGGCCCATGGATAATCTTGTTGGTTTGAAAGTGTCACATAATTGGGGAGACATTATCCCATACTCAAGTTCAACCATTTTAAGGATTTATAGTTTCAGATGAAATCCTCATGTATTACCCTACCAGGTACCATTAAAGGTAGGGGTTGCTAAATTGTTGTGGTAGCTAGGAGGATTGGAGGAAATTTATTTGGTCAAAAGGGAAAGAGGGTCAATTTTCCCAACCTGCACTTCAACTCATCAATTTGTGGTTACAAAAGGAGGCTGGTTATTTTTGTACAAATTTTTAGATTAGTATAAGATTGCAGTGTCTCATGCCCGTTTTTGTGATATAGAGGGCTTTTATGACAAACTCTTCAAAGTAAGGGTTAAATTTGGTGTCATAAAGCATGAACCATATTACCCTGAGGACATAATAAGGAATGAGTTATCCTTGTAGGAGGAAGAAACCAAGAAAGAAAAGTGGAGGGTTCTCTCAAGGGTTTTGGAGTTTATACATTGTTTTGATGAAGATTATAGTCCTCTAGATAATGCCAGCATAGAGGCAGATAGAATAAATAAACTCATGATTACTTTTTCTGAAATAATGGAAAATATGAATGAGAAAAAAAACATTTTTTTATTAATGCTTATCTAGATAAGGCCAAAGAGTCATGAGAAAATTGGCATTCACTCCCAATGTAGGTGTAGGACAATTGATTGTCCAAAAAAGGTCAAGTTATAATGTGATACAGAATAAGAAGGCCACTGTGGATAAGGGTAAACAAATAATAGAATCCACTAGTGTTGTCTTGGAAGAGAGACCTACTAAGCCCTCCCCTAAGAGGCAAGGAATAATAAAAGACCAAGGTCCTCACATTGAGGAATATTCACCTACACAATCCCCTTTGTAGATTGAAGAGGAACAACTTACTAGAGAGAAAATTGAACAATTGGTGTCACAAGGAGAAATTTTTATTACCCACATAGAATTAGATGAAGGAAACCCCAAGGATCTTCCTATACCAAGCCTAGATTTGACAATAGCATATTATAAAGGAAGGGATTTAAACCCTATGATAGAGTAAGCTAGTCAAAAAAAATTGTCAAATGATAGTTTTGTTAAGTCCAGAGCTTTTCACCAGTTTTCTTGGAGAAAAAACATAGGAAAGTATGAGGAAAGATGTAATAAGTTAAGAATAGAGCATCCAAAACTCAAGGAGGTAGCCTTGCAAAATCAAGTAAAAGAAGAGATGATGTAGGAATTCCAAAGTATAACCCCTAAAGAGGGGAGGCAGATGGTGAAAGCATCAAATATTCTACTACTACCCAATTGGGATATAGCAGATGCTCTAATTTTTAATTCTGTTTCAAATAAATTGGACCTACAAGATCAAAACAAGAAAGAATTCCAAGGTACTACATTTAGTGAGGATCAGGATGCTTTAGTTATTTGGTCCTTAAGGAAATGATTAAGGGCTATTTCATCACAACCAAATGACTCTAGATTAATGGGGAACATCATTGTAAAAAGGGTAGCAGATACCACCCATGTAGAGGCAACACATATGAATGTTGGAACATCTCATTTCATTCTAGCTATTGCAAAAAAAGAAGAAAAGACAATGTTTGAAGTGTAAAGTAAACATGAGAGAGTTTTGGAGGCTTAGAATAAAGAGGTTTAGAAAAGAATTAAACTTGAAAATAAGGTAATGGGGAGGTCTTCTAGGGAAAGAATTACATATCCTTGCCCTCCAGTGGAACCTTTTAAATCCACTCCTCTCATAGAAATGCCAAATACTCCACAAAGGCCACAATATTACACAAGTGAAGATTTCAAAGAAGAGAAGAGAAAATTGTGGGCTTTACATGTAGAGCTAAATGTGCAATATGAAGACAAACTAAGAAAAGCTCTCATGTATCTGGTTGATAAAATTGAATGGCCATTGTTTAATGACCAATTGGTAAAAGTAATAAACATATGGGATGAACTAAAGGCAAGTGATGAGGCCTTAAAACCTATTGTTAATAAGTGGAATAAGAGGAGAAAGGAAATCACATTCTTGTGCTACTCTATCATAAGGTCTTTACATTATCAGATTGAAATAACTTATGATCTTGCTCATGATCTCATAGAATTTGATGACGAGAGAGTTGAGCTACAAAGAAGAATTGTTAGCTATTTGGATAAGTACAAGAGCCAGAAATTTGATTTATTCCCACATGCTTTGGATATGAAAAATAAATTGAAAAATAAAGATGAATGGGCTAAAGAATTAGATGATCTATTTTTTCTAAGAATGAATAAAGTCATTAATGAGATAGGACATGCATGGTGGGCCACCACTATAGAAGAAATGGTGAAGGTTCAAATATTTTTTGATTCTTTAAAAGAAGATTTTGTTAATATTGATAAAGTGGCATAATATGTGATCAAGAAGAAAAGTTATATTATGTAATTTAACTAGCTAGATGGCACTCTTTTTGACAAATGGATGGCTGATATTGCTATTGATGAGTAGTTGGAAGAGGTTGAGAGTGATGATGATGAGATGAATCAAGATGAAATACAAATCATTGATACACCTTTAGAAGATTAGAGGAGAGAAGAAGACAAAGAATGGAAATCATTTCATGTGAAAGATATAGTGGGATAGATGGATGATGTGGTAGAGATGAAACCAAATATAACTATCACCTTGGTAGTACATGATGATACAAGTGGAAATGCTAGAGTAGAGGTGAATATGCAGGAATCAGAGCCTAACACATCACTGACAAACTTGATAGCTACATATGTTGAGGATTTAGAATAAATAAAAGCCAATCATAGGATATGTAGCATTTGAAGATGTAGCTGAAGAGGGGCCTACCAAGAGAATAATTGGATGCATGAATTTTCTATTACATAGTTTTTGGTCTTTTTGTGATAGCTAAATGAAAATATTTCTTATCTAATTGACAACTATTAGTTCTCTATGCCTAAAGCTTGTTACATCTCACATTATTTAAGTGAGATTCCAAGGTTAGAGAAAGCCTAATTTCTAATATAATTTTAGTTTATATTGAGCATTGTTAAGTCCAATTTAGTGTTGCAAAACTTATGATGTATTCTTTGTTATATTGTGGTGACTGATTAGGAAAGTACTATACATACTTCATAAATTCTTTGGGCCTTAAAAAAAAATTGTGTGCCCTATTTTATCAAGATTTTGGGCCAACATGTAATTATTAATTATAACCTAAATTGGTAAAAATACGTGTATAAAAGAGCTTAGGGTTAGGGATTGTTTCATAGTTATGATGTGAAATTGGTTCTTGCGGTAGTGTTGAGCTGTAAGGGATTATGGATTGTAATCAAGTTGTAATTACTGGATCATAATAATATCAGACTTATTTATTTGGGGGATAATGAACCCTGTTAGATTGTTGGAAAGGGAAAAGTTAAGATTAAGTTTTATAATGGGAATCATTGGCTACTACATGAGGTAAGACATGTTCCAAGGCTAAGTAGGAATTTAATTTCTGTAGGGAAACTTGGTGATGAGGCTTGTGTAGTTACTTTTAATGATAAAAATTGGAAGGTTACAAAAGGTTCCCTTGTAGTAGCAAAAGGTATCTTTTTTCAGTTATTCTTTGCAGGAAAGTCTCATGATTGAGTGGGAGTCTCATAGTTGAGTGGGAGCAATGGTAGACGAGGGGAAGCCAAGCGTTGAAAAGTTTAATGGGCAAAAATTCTAGTTATGGAAGATGCAAATGGAAGACTATCTTTATCAGAAAGATTTATGGAAGTTGTTGGAAGGAAAAGCCAAGAATCAAGGATCTATGTCAAATGATGAATGGGATTTTTTGGATAGAAAGACACTTGGAAACATTTGATTATGCCTGGCACCTTTAGTGGCATTTAATATTACAAAAGCAAAGACAATAGAAGAGTTGATGAAAACCCTAGCGAAACTGTATGAAAAGCCCTCCACTTACAAACAAGGTATTTCTCATAAAGCATATATTTAATATAAAAATGATAGAAGGTGGATTTATTGTAGATCATTTAAATGAGTTTAATACTATTACTAGTCAATTGTCTTCTGTGGGTATTAATTTTGAAGAGGAAATTAGGGCTCTTTTGCCAAGAACATAATTACTCACAACCATTACCAAGCCATTCTAACTTTTTGGAAAAGAACACAAAATCAAGAGAGCCCTAAAATATGATGATGTGATCAGTGCTGTTTTGAGTGAAGATTGGGAAGGAAAACAAAAAGGAGAAATTAGAGCTTGTGCAACATGTAAAGATTCCCATGGGATATTCTTGATGAGTTGTATTGTAACATTGTGATAATATTTCATGTAATTTTTTAATATTGGGGAAAAAAATTAAATTTCCAATATTAAATGTGGGGTTAGTGGGATAGGTAGCACATGGTTTATGTAATACCACTTGGTGGTTTTGTGGGACTTTCTACGATATAAGTAGCCACAAGGGTAGTTGCTGGTGTGACAAGGAGAAAGACAAAAAAGTAAGAGTTGAGTAGGACAAGGCTTGACAGGTTAGCCAAGGGAGCATTTGTGAAAGTTGGAAGCATGGCATCAGATGCATGGATTCATGCTTGTTCACATGGATTTCTCAATGGTGGCTATGGCTTTGAAGGCTTCCAAAGTTGTATTGCAATGGTGTTTTTGCTAAATAATACATTGTGATGGATGCTTTTGGAGGATGGTTTTTTCTCTCAATGAGGGTTTCCTAGGGTATATATTGTGTCACAATTTTGTGGGTATGTTGTCTATTCTCTGACATGTGGATTTTTATTCCATGTTTATTTCAGATCTATTATGGGTTATGTAGAAATGGTTATATTCTTTGTTGCAAGTTTAAATTAGAGGTTGTGCATATTGCTATATGGGGACCAACTCAGGTATCTTCCCTTGGTGGCTCTCATTATTATGTTACGTTTATTGATGACACAACTAGAAAAGTATGGATTTATTTTCTTAGATAGAAATCTGATGTATTTCAAACTTTTAAGAAATGGAAATGCTTGGTTGAAAATGAGACTGGTAAGAAATTAAAATGTCTCAAATCTATGGCAGTGAGTATTGCAGTCATGAATTTGAAGATTATTGCTGCACTAATGGTATTTGTAGACAAAAAATTGTTCCAAGGACTCCACAGGAAAATGGAGTGGTTGAACACATGAACAAGACTATAATGGACCATGCAAGGAGCATGAGATTGCATGTTGGGTTTCCCTTACACATGTGAGTAGACGTTGTTAATATTGCAATATATTTGATTAATAGAGGCCCCTCTACTCCTTTGGGTTGTGGTATTCTAGAGGAAGCATGGACTAGTAAGAAGGAGAGTTATTCTTTTCTCAAAACCTTTTGTTGTGAAGAATTTTCTCACATAGATTTAGAAAATATAACCAAGCTAGAATCTAAGTCAAAGAAATGTGTATTTGTTGGATATGAAATTAATGAATTTGGTTATAGGCTTTGAGATTTTGAAAATCAAAAAGTTGTAAGAAGCAAGGATTTCATATTCAATGAGAAAGTGTTGTACAAATATTTGTTGCAGCAATGTGAGAAGAAAGAAGATGATTATGTAGTGTTGGATGATACTCCACAAGATGATGTTCAAGCCATTCCTCATGATGTGCAACAACCACAACCAAAAATACCACACACCCCTGTGCATGTTAGACAATCAACAAGGCAAATTAAACCTCCAAAAATATTTTCTCCCTCTTTGTATTCTATTTTATTAATAGATGCTAGTGAACTCGAATGTTATGATGAAGCTGTGCAGGTGGATACTAAGATTTAGTGGGAGTTTGTGATGAAAGATGAAATGGACTCTTTGCTAAAGAATAAGACATGGGACTTATGCCAGTTTCCTACAAGTAAAAGGGCTTTATAGAATAAGTGGGTTTATAGGTTAAAAGAAGAGGATGGAGGTAAGAAAATATTTAAATCTAGGTTAGCTGTAAAAGGATTTGCACATAAAAAGGGCATTGATTTTGATGAGATATTTTCTCCTGTTGTTAAGATGACTTTTGTCCGTACTGTTTTAAGTATTGTGGCTTCTGATGATTTTCATTTAGAGTAGCTTGATGTTAAAACAACCTTTCTTCATTTTGATTTGGATGAAGAGATATATATGGCTCAACCATAGGGATTTCAAGTCAAGGGTAAGGAGAACTTAGTGTGCAAATTAGAGAAAAGTTTATATGGCTTGAAGCAGGCACCTCGACAATGGTATCTAAAATTTTATAGGTTTATGCATGAGCATGGATACAATAGGTGTCATCTAGATCATTGTGTTTATTTTAAGAGGTTGGATGATGACAACTACATTAGTTTATGTTTATATGTTGATGACATGCTTGTAGCTGGGTCTAACATGGATCACATTAAGTGGCTAAAATGCCAATTAGCACATGCATTTACTATGAATGATTTGGGGGCAGAAAAAAAAATTCTTGGTATGAAGATTTGTAGAGACAGGAAGAACCAAACATTGAAATTATCTCAGGCTGAATATGTGGAGAAGGTGTTGCAACATTTCTCTATGAAGAATGCTAAAGCTGTCAACACAACTTTACCTAGTTATTTGAAGTTGACTAAGGAGATGAGTCCCAAGACACAAGAAGATGAGGATAAGATGTCCAAGGTACCCTATGCTTCAGTTGTAGGAAGCTTGATGTATGTTATGGTATGTACTAGGTCAAATATTGCACATGTAGTGGGAGTTGTTAGCAAGTATATGAGTCATCCAGGAATTGAGCATTGGAATGCAGTCAAATGGATTCTTAGATATTTGAGAGGAACATCCAATAAGTGTTTGCACTTTGGGGGATCTAATATTGATTTAGAGGGCTATGTAGATTTAGATTTGTTAGGGCATATTGATACCAGATAGAGTACTATAGGTTATGTCTTTGTTGTTGGTGGGGCAGCCATGAGCTAGGTTTATAGGTTAGAGAAGATTGCTCTATCCATTATAGATGTAAAGTATGTTGCTACCAAAGAGGTAGCCAAAGAGATGATATAGATTTAGTTCTTCTTGGAAGAATTGGGACATCCTTAGAAGGATAATTATTTGGTTACAGATAGTCAGAGTGTCATTCATCTTGCGAAGAATTTAGCTCTGCATTCAAAAACAAAACACATACAGTATTGGTACCATTTTATTTGATTCATTTTGGAGGATGGATAGTTAAAGCCAAACAAGATACATATAGATGAAAATCTAGTAGATATGTTTACCAAGGTAGTGGCAAGGGAGAAGCTGAATTCCTCTTCAGCTTTGGTTGGTCTTCTAGACTAAACAAGACTAACAGAATAGTAGGGTCGAGGGTGGTTTGATCCAGTGGGAGCCTCTTGGAGTAGTGGCATATCTATAGGATTAGTCTCCAAGTGAGAGATTTTTGTTTAGTGTGGAACTTGATTAGTCCCGAAGTGGGAGATTGTTAGATTGTGGTGACTATTCAAGAAAGTATTGTACATACTTCTTAAATTCTTTGGGACTCAGGGCATTGCCCCCAAAAAAATATTTGGGCCTTATTTTATTAGGATTTTGGGCCAACATGTAATTATTAATTATAACCCTAAAGTGGTAAAATACTTCTATAAAAAGAGCTTAAGGTTAGGGATTATTTCATAGTTGTGATGCAAAATTGGTTCTTGCAGTGGTATTGAGCTGTAAGAGATTATGAATTGTAATTAGGTTGTAATTACTGGATCATAATAATATCGAACTTTCTGTTTGGTGGACATAGCCTAGGGATTAGGTCAACCATGTTAAATCTTAGTGTCTTGTGTTCTTTTTTGTGTGATATATTATTTTTTGATATTGGTTATATTTGCATGTAATTGTTATTTATATCCATGATTTAATCCTAACATTCTCTCTACAAATACTTGGGAATATATTGATGTTAGAGTGGTCTAATGTATTTTCTAGAGTAATTTTGAGTTTTACTACAATTGTATACAAATCTTCAAAAGATATTAATATAAAATTAAACTATCCTCATGTCTATTCTTGCTGAATTTTTCTCCATTGTTATTACTTGGTTATTTTGATATTGTTTGAGCAAAGCTTGTCTAGTTGAAATTCACTTTGATTGTATGTCAATTCATTATTGCTATTAATTCAATGAATTAAGTATATGCTTTAATGAATTTGATAGAGTTGCTATAGTAATAGAAAGGATGTCTATAAGAATGAAGTCCAGTAAGAATTGCTGATAGAATTGGTTGTAATGCAATCAATTAGATCTATAAATTGAAGTAGACTTTGAATCCCAATGGAAGAGGCATTGATCTAATTAATCCAATCTATAGATAGATTATGAATAGGCACCAAGCTTAAAATCAAAATAAACTTTATTTTTCTATTTGAAGAGTTCCAAAAATGGTCAACACTTGTTTGCATGTAACCTCTAAGCCTTAATTAGCTACTATTGCTAGAAATATTTGCAAATTTGAGAAGAATTGTGACCAAATCTTCTTATAAGGGATTTATATCATCTAAAAGTATCAAGGAATGGCTAAACTATGTATATGCCAAAGATAGAAGATGACAATCAAAATGAAACTAATAGGATTCTCATACAAAAACATTCATTTGAATCATCCCCTAGGTATACCCTCCTTGGTTCTACAAAGCCTAAAGAGTAGAAAACTAGTCTTGGTTTTGTTGAAGTTTGGTCCAAATAAATTGCATACATAATTGTTAATGGGAAGTAGCTAGTCCCTAGATTTGTGAGTATTATTATCTTGGTATTGAGTCTTTGTTGTTCAATAGTTGAAAAACACCAACAAAATGGCAACTCTGTTGGGGAGTCATTCAACACATGTGTGAGAAGTATTATAGTTTATTTGGTTGTGTTGTGTATGTTTTTGTTAGATCATTTCAGTACTCATTGTGGTTATGGTGGACTTTTTTTAGTGAAAAACCTTGAGAATTTAAGAAGAAAAGGAAACCCAAATGCCACATCTGTACATTGACATATACAACCCTTTCAAGTGTCTTATCTATCAAGTTAGAGTTGTAGTCTTAAGATTTTTGTGGTTGGTTCATCTATATGTCAAATATTTCTATATTATCTTGTATCCTTTCCTTAAAGTTGGGAGTAATTCTGATTATTGTATTTTCCCTAGAATAGAGTGGCAACTTAGTCAATGTTTTAAAGCTAGTGTTTATTTGATAAAATAGTAAAATGGTTGACAAGAGAAAAAATAGAAGAGTTCACACAAGAGCCAATCATGATGTGTCAATTTATACCAACTTACCTCAAGGTGGTAGGAAGAACCTAAATAAGAAAAAGGCAAAAGACAATCTTCTTCACTTAGCTCTGAATTGGAAACCACAAGACTCTTAGGAGGAATATTTAGTACCTCATTACTAGATGAAAGAAATTATTAGGACAATGATATGTCACCAGTAGGAAATGCATCCCCTAGGCTAGATTTGATAGCCAAGATGAATCATAGGCTAGGATTTAGGAGTGCATTTGAATATCCTTTCAATCCTAGAGCAGTCCTATACATGGAAACTAATCTTATAGAACTGGATGATACTACTAATTTAGAAGCCACTTCTATAGACCCTAAAGAAATACGATTAGAGATAGGAGTTTTGAAAAAATGGGTTGTTGAGGAAGAAGCTAAACATGCTCATCTAGAAAAGGAAAGAGAGTAGGTTACCCTATATGCCATTGTTGAAAGAGATAACTTGCTTAGAAGGATGGTTGCCTTAAAAGAACAAAATGAAAAGTTAGAAGAAAGAACTTCAATCCTCCATACTAATGTCTTTGGAGAGGTAGATAGTTTGAGAACCAAAGTTTAGGAACAAGAAAAGCTTCTAAGCCAAAGACAAGAACCTGTTATTTCCCAAGTTCGACTGTACAAGCCAATTCAAAATAACTAGGTAGAACCTACTGTCAACTAGATAGATAAACAAAAAGGAAAAGTCATAGGGATCCAGATAAATGAGCCTCAAGTAGCAACAAGTAAATCTATAAACCCCCCTATATCAAAGATAGATTTAGATCTAGAAAAGGCAAGGAAAGAGAAAGAAGATCTTGTAAAGGAACTCAAAAAGGTTGAGAATGAAGCCCAAGCTATAGAAACTAGGAGAAAAATTTAGCTCATAAAATCTAATTCTACATTTGCTTCATGGCCAAACCTATCTACCCTAGCTACAACTTTTGTACCTACTTGTGGACTAGTAATTTCAAATAAGGAAATATCTCAATCTGCCCTTGCCTCATCATCCACCATTAGTACTCAAGTCCTTGTCATCCAACCTCAAAAATCTCAAAGTGTTGCTCTTAACCAAGCCAATGTACTAAGAACCTCAAATTTTTCTAGTTTTTAGAACAAACCCATCTACATGGAAAAATATGGACAAATTTCATTTGTAGGTATTCCTGGCGCTCTACATCCTATATCTTTTGATTTAAGAGATAAAGTTGTCAAGTTCTCTGGAAATAATGATGTTACTAGTGAAGAGCACTTAATAATTTTCATAGATATGTTAAATGAATTTGAATTTGAACATGAGGATGTGTTCATGAAGTTATTTGTTCATTCACTAATTGAAGATGCAAGGGATCGGTTTAGAAGATTGCCTAATGACAACATTAGCTCATGGAGTGATTTGAAAAAATTGTTCAAAGAATAATATGGAGATAATAATAATGCTAGTTTTATGTTGAATGATTTCAATAATAGTAAGAAGAATCCTAATGAGCCTACATTTGATTTTAATGTGAGTTTTTAGAAGGAAATGTACAAAGTATTCCCGTTTATGAGATTGAATGAAGATGTTTGTCTTACAACTTATTTTAATGCTTTTAATAGCAAGATGGCTTACCAATTGAGGAATAAAGATCCTAAGACTTTGAGGGATGCTTATAAGATTGTAGTGAATATTGAGAATAATAGGAAAGCATCTAACAAACTTGGTAAGAGAGATGATTCAAAGTTGTTTAATCCCAAGAATAACAATAAGAAGGAAGTTAATAAAACTCCTATAGGTAAGAAACTTGAAGAACCTACAATAGGTTAGGTATTGGAATTGTTGAAAAAGATGAACCCAACTACTTTCAATACACATAAGCCTAATGTTGGTAAGAAAGCCCCAGTGAAAAACAACAATTTCAACAGACAACCCAAAATGCATAACTATCCTTATACTACTCAATGAAAGGATGGTAAACCAATTCCTAACTAGGCCCAAAATGTAAAAGATAAAGGTACACCAGATCCTCTACAAAGAGGCTCTATTAATATGAATGATGGTGTGCCATGGTGCATCATATGTCAATCACATCACTCTTTAGATTATTGTGCAGTTGCTCAATCATTTTCTTTAGATCAAAATGCAGAAAATGAGGAGGAGGAAGAAGAAAAAAGTGATGATGATGTGAGTTGTAATATGGTCAGCATGTGTGAAAATTGTATGGATTCTAATTTTGAAGAAACTGAAAGTGATCTTGCAAATAAGAGAGTTGCCCATCAGTTACATCATCAAAAAGTTTTCTCAAATGAAAAATGTTGTGATGAAGATCATGTATGTGTTACATCTTCTAAAGTTAGCCCTGTAAACTTGAGAATGCCCTCTAAAGAGGAGATTGATAGGATCACTATAGATATGATTTCCCAAGTGCATAGCAATTACAATTTGAGAAGTCAAATAGTTAATAATGATGTTGGGAAGCCTTTTGGTATATTCATAAAGGATATTACACACAAGATGGAAGATGAAAACAAGAAGGCTAATGCTATGATAGTTAAGGTTAAAGACACCAAAACCAAGAAGTGGGAACCCAAGAAGAAGGTTCAATTCCAAACAAAGGAGACAACACAAGCAATTGTGCAAGAAAAGAAATTAGGATCTGATACTATAAAGCAAGTAATAGTGCCTACTGTTCAAATGGCTTCAACTCAACATATTCTTGTGAAACCCATGGTATCTGATCCTATTGATATGATATCTATGTTGTCCCAAATAATAGTAAAGGTACCTTTATCTAAACTATTTAGAATTGAATAGCATAAAAACAAAGCCTTGGCATGGTTGGGAGGGATAGGAAATAATAACAATAGTGTAGAACAAAATGCCATTCAAAAAACCCCATTGGTAGTAAAAGATAGTGGTATTATATGTCAAATTCTCCAAATGTTTTTGGATGATTCATCAGTACCATATACAGAATATGTTGACCCATTCTTTCTCATACTAATTATAAAAGGAAAATCCCTAAAAAATTGCATGATAGATTTAGGAGCCTCTAACACCATCATGCCTTTCAAAGTAATGGAAGCCCTAGGGTTGAAGGTAGATACTAAGCAAGGTAGATGTAGAGGTATGGATGCTAGAGAAGTTCTAGTTATAGGGACAATTAATGCTTTACCATTTAAGCTAGTTGCATACCCTAAGGTAGAGTTGACCATGTTAGTCCTTGTAGTTGATATTCATCCACATTATTAAATGTTGCTCTCTAGAAAATGGAGTGTTGCTATTGGAGGTAGCCTACAATGTGACCTAACCTATGCAAATTTTCACATAGGAGATAAAGTTGTTAAAGTAGACAAATAACAAAGGGTAAATCATATTTTGGGGGAAGAAATTGACATATATTCTACTTGTTTCTTAGACACAGGTGTGAATGCATTCAGAGCTGAGTTAGTTATCCAAGAAGTTGAGAAGTTGCCTGCTATGATTGAGCATGAAATTAAGTGTTGTATGGGTTCACCAATTTTATAGACCATTTAATTTGATGGGGCTAGCTCTAAAGAAGGTGCAAGGGTAAGAGAAATATTTGTCTCTCTGGAGAAGAACACTTTTAGGTATTCCTTCACTTTGAAATTCTCATGCACCAATAATATAGCAGAATATGAGGCTCTTTTATTGGTAGTGAAAGTTTCTACCCACCATGGAATTAAGAAGTTGCATGTCATAGGTGATTCTAAATTGATTGTCTCATAGATAAAAGAAACATATGCCTCTAAAAATAGAAGATTGAAACAATATAGAAATGTTGCCTAGGATCAAATAGAATTTTTTGATGCATTTGGTATTTCATGGAGAGACAGAACTTAGAATAAGGTGGCTGACCTATTAGCAAATGTAGCAATTAAACCAAAGGATGTATCATTTGTAGGAATTTCATAGATTAAGGTCTAGAATAGACCTTTAATACCTGACAATATTGAACATTGACAAGTATTTGAAGATGAAAAAGACATTTTGATTTTTTTGTTGAGTGAAGATAAGTACCATGGTCAAGAATTTGACTGTAGTGACTTGGTTGAAACCATAGATGGGAAAGAAACAATATTTGGTCAAGAGGTCATACAATTAAAGACTAATAAAGTACCTAAGGGTTTGGTTGTTTTGGAGAACATGTTTGATAACCAAGATAGGGTAAGGCCTTGGGATAAAGATTTTAAACTTCAAGAGCTAGAAGAGATAAATTTGGGTACTAATGAAGCCCCCAAGAAAGTTTATATTGGTCAAAATTTTCTAGCTAAAATTAGAAAGCCTTTGATTGACCTACTGAGAAAATATCGACATGTTTTTGCATGGTTTTATGATGACCTAAAAACTAATAGAGAAGATCTATTTCAACATGTCATACCATTAAAGGATAATGTAAAAACTTTCAAGAAGAAGTTGAGACTAGTAAATCCCACCTTATCACCCAAAATGCAAGAAGAAATGATGAAATTAAGGGATGGAGGGATAATTAAGCCTATTAGGCATTCCACTTGGGTCTCAAATCTAGTACCAGTCAGGAAAAAGAATGGAGACATCAGACTATGTGTAGATTTTAGAAACCTAAACATTGCTTCTCTAAAAGATAATTATGGGTTGCCAAACATGGAGGCTATGTTACAACAAGTGATTGGCTCTGAGTTGATGTTCATGATGGATGGGTTCTTAGGGTATAACTAGGTCTTACTAAACAAAGAAGAGCAACTTAAGACAACATTTACAACTCCATGGGTAACTTATGTATATGTGAGAATGCCATTTAGGTTGATTAATGCTGGTGCCACTTTTCAAAGGGCTATGGATGTAGCTTTCCATGAGTAAATCAATAAGTTTATGGTTGTATACCAAGATGACCTTAAACTTATTCCAAACATAGAGATTTCAAATTCTTGCTTCATTTGATTTGCAAAATCCTTACATAAAGCATCTTGTCCTCCAAATATGATATCATCAACAAATATTTTAGATATCAAAATACCTTTTCCTTTCTCCATATTTATGTATAGATTGCTATTATCATAATTCCTTTCAAATCCAATCTTTGCATGATCTTCACAAGATAAGTATGAAGTCTTTCATACCATGCTCTTGGTGCTTATTTCAAACCATATAGAGCTTTGTGCAGTCTACATACCATGTTCTTATTGCTAGCATCAACAAAACCTTTTGGCTACTCTATGTAAACTTCTTCTTCTAGTATGCCTTTTACAAATGTAGATTTAACATCTATCTGATAAACTTTGAAACCTTTGTATGTAGCATAAGAAATTATAGTTCTTAATCCTTCCATTCCAGTAATAGGGGCAAATGTCTCCCCATAGTCTATTCCTTCTTCTTGTGCATAACCCTTTCAAACTAATCTTTCTTTGTTTCTTGGGACTTCACCATTTTCATCTAGCTTTTTTTTGAATACCTACTTAGTGCCAATTACATTTTTTTCTTCTGGTCTAGGAACTAGACTCCACATTTTGTTCTTCTCTATTTGTTCAATCTCTTTTTCCATGGATTTATACTAGTCAACATCTTCTAATGCATCTCTCACTTTTTTGGGCTCTTTCATGCTCAAAAAACATGATTCACTTCTCAATTTGATTCTTTTCATTGGCCTAGCATATTTGTTTCCATTGATTTGATAAGTAAGATGATGCCTTTTGACATATATGGACAATCTTGGTTCAACTCTTATTTTATCACTTTGTCTTTTAGCTTTAGAATCACTATGTACCATTTTGTTAGGTATCTTAGCATCTCCTTCATGTGTACTATCTTCAGAATTATAATGTGCATCCACTTCATTTTGTAACTTAGCATCTAAATATAGCTTGGTTCCTAAATGCAACTTGGCATTCACAGGATGTGACTTGACAGTCACTAAAACTTGCTATTGATTTCCCACTTCATTTGTAGCATCTCCTTCAATAGACATTTCTTCATACAAGTATACAAATGATTTGTATCCTTCTATTTCTTTCATAGGTTCATCCTCATGTCTTCTATATATTCATCAAAATTCACATTTGTACTTTCCACAATTTTGTTAGAGTTAGTATTCAGACACTTATAAGCTTTACTTCTTGTAGAGTAGCCAAGGAATATACCTTCTTCACTTTTTGCATCAAGCTTTCCATTCCTAACATCTTTAAGGATGTCACATTTACTTCCAAATACCTTAAAGTATTGTACATGTGATGGATATCCATACCATAGTTCAAAAGGTGTTAAATGAGTACCTTTCTTGATTCGCACAAGGTTCAAAGTATAGACAGTTGTACTTATGAATTCTCTCTAGTATTTCAAAGCAAAATCCTTCTCCATCATGAGTGTTCTAGTATAGTCCATTATAGATCTAATTCTCCTTTCAACTATTCCATTTTGTGAAAGGGTCCTAGGGGTATATGTCTATCATTTGACTCCTATTTTATTGCAGAACATCTCAAATTCATTTGATATAAATTCTCCTTCTCTATCTGATCTCAAACATTTCAAATTTTTTCCTATTTCTTTCTCAACTCTTGCTAAGTACCACTTAAACATTTAAAAAGCATCTAATTCCTATTTCAAAAACATAATTGTCATCATCTTAGAATAATCATCAACAAACAAGATTATGTACTTATCTCCTCTTGAAGCTTGACTTTAACATTTTGCCTAGCTAACATTGTTTGCACATTGTCTAAGTTTCTTCATGTTACTAATATTAAACAAGTTATCAAAATTAACATGACATAACCTCTTGTGCCAAAGTCATACATCATCAAATTTTACAACAAGATAAGTAGCATCCTCTATATCAAGACATAATAGATTACTTCTAGTTTGATCACCTTTTCAAATTAGTTTCCCATTTGTGTCATATATCTTAGCAGTCTTGTTTCCAAATTCAACCTTGCATCTCAAATTATTCAATTGTGATGCACTCAAAAAGTTATAATTTATTCCTTCAATATAGTAAGCATTATCCCATGAAGTCTTATCTGTGAGTTTGATAGAATCTTTTCCTTTTATCAAAAATGGATCATAATTACCAAATCTTACACTATTTCTATTATAACAATTTAAGGTGATGACCTTACTTTTTGTCTCCAATCACATGATGTGAGCATCCACTATCAATGATCCATCTATCATTTTTGTTCACACAAGTCACAAGTATAGTTGCCTCATCTTCATTAGATTCATCCTTCATTGCAACATACACCACTTTATCATCATGTTCATCAAAATCATCCCTAGTTTCTTCTTCAACAATATAGCATGAAATCTTTCCTTTGTCTTTGTAATCTTTGCTATCATCTTCTCTTCTACTTTTGTACTTGTTACCATCTCTGTAATTCTTCTTCTATGTACATCTTGTAGCAATATTACCAAACTCATTACAATTGAAGAAAATGATGGGTAACTTACCTTTGAACTTTCCATTTTCTCTGTGAAATCTTTTTTCTAGTAGTGCTTCCAGTTGTTCAACATCTTCCTCATCTATATCACTATCACTAGATACATATTTTATCTTTCTCTTTTTCTTTTTTTTCTTCACCTCATTAGAGTCTTTCAATAACAACTTAGCATTAAAATTAGATTCAAGACTCTTAGGTTTGTATTTATCAAAGTTAGATAGCTCAAAAGTAGTGAGTCTACCTACTAGGCCTTCAAGGATTAAATCATTTCCTAGAATCCATCTCAATTCTTGAATTGAAAAAACTCTAATAGCATAAATAGGTAGTGAAGTTCTTAAGACTTTTCTTAACATAGTATCATCATCTATATGACTAGTAGCTCCTCTTATTGTGCTAACAAATTATTTTGTTCTAGCAAGATATTGAGCAATATTCTCACCTTCTTCCATTCTCGTATCATCAAACTTACCTCTAAGACTCTCAAATTTGGCTCTTTGAACATTTTTGTCTCCTCCATAGATAATGTGTAGGGCGTCCCACATTTTTTTTTGCAGTGTCATAGCCTTTGATATCATCAAATTTGGAATAGATTAGAGCAGAGACAATCTTCAACCTTGCCTAATTGTGTTCTTTCCTTTTCTTCATATCTTTAGTAGTTAGGGCTCCAACTAGATCAATATGTTCAACTATAATTGTAGATTGTGCATGATCTCCAAGTCCACCAAGGTGTAGCTTCATCAAACTTTGTCATGTAGTAAATTTATCTCTATTGAGTTTGGGTACTTCTCTCTTTGACATCTCGATCTTTGTGCTTCTAGTACCTTGAAACTAGTCTTCTTAATCAGATGGCTTTAATACCAATTTTTGGAATTCTTTAGAATAACTGGGGGGGCAGGCATAAATCAGTTATCCAAGGTATAGATATATAAATAAAACTTTTTATAGCTTAGTGAACCCATAAAAATTTCATACCCATGCATGCATCCATTAAGATTACGCAATCCCTAAAGCTTCTATATTACTGTCAAATCAACTTTGCATAAATGTAAAGCATGAAACATAACAAATTCATCAACACACTTGAGACAATGATTTATGTGAAAACCCAATTTTGGAAAAACCACTATTAACATGTTACTCTTTTTCACTCTTCTAAAGTGATGTCCTATGAAAGGCCAACCATGTTAAAGGTTACAATACAAACTGTTAAATGTGACCTAGTTAAGGGATTTCAATCACCCTATTAGAAATGAGCCTTATTAGAGGACTTTAAGCCTTCACTTGGAATGCCACCCAGTTAAAGGATTTTCAATGAATGTTAGGTCAACTTTAATCCAAAGGATTTACCCTAGACTAAAATAATTTTTAGAGAGTAACAATAGAGATTTGATGTGATACAACTTACTACTTCTCTTATAGATTACGAATCTCTATTTAGTCCTCTATTCTACTTGGATTTCATGCTTTGTAGCTTTGATAACTTGTTCACCCTTCAAGCATTCATCTCCTTAAGCCTTATTTCTTAGCATGTCATTGCAAACTCTTTTCTAGGGTCACTTGATGAATAAAAACCCTTAATTCCTTCTTGTCCTTGGGTTCTTGCACATGACAACTTTGCTTCATTACTAGACATTCCTATAAATAGGAAATTAAGATATCTTCCCACTCATTTTCCATTGTCTAATTTAGGGTTCAAGTGGATTAGGTTGGATGCAATATATCTACCCTATATCTTGTATCTCTTCTAGAAACTTCTCATAGAATCCATTTGAATTCACCTCAAAGAAGGTTTACATCAAGTTCTATGCCACCAACTCATCAACCTTATCTTCTTCCTGGTTCACAAGTTTCAAGAAAACAAAATTGTCGATTTAGATTTGGTGAATCTTCAATCTTTACCATAATACATCAGCTCAACATTATCAACCTTTTGATGCTTGACATCGACTAAAAAATCACTTAGTATCAATTAAAATTTACTAATGCTCAAAATCAACTAAACTTTACTCAACATCAACTGTCTTGCTTGACATCCACTAGAATTTTCTTTTAGTTAGCTTCAACTAAATTTTTTCTTCGCTTGCACTAAATTTGCTCAACAGCTACTATCCACTCGGTCAAGCTTGGTAAAAAAACTTTGTGTAACTTGTTCTTCTAAACTTTCTTAGTGTAGCCAATATTTGTAACCTTAAGTAGATTATTAATGCATCATGTCATCATTGTCTTAACTAATACTTGTACTTCATTACAAAATCATAACTCAACCTTTCCTTCAGGTGCTTTTGTTACATCTTATTGATCAAATCCTTTCCATCAATCAACTAAGTGATAGTACTTGAATCTTATAAGCAATTATCTTACCAACAAATAGTAGTTTTGACATTAGTAACAAAAAATGATTGAAACACATAATATTCATCAACAATCTTTCTCTTTCAATAACCTCTCTCAATAATGATCTTTTCAATCATATTTCAACAGTTTTATCAAACTCATTGAAAATATTTTATGTGACAATGCTTATTATGTTGAAGGACTTAATTATATTTTTTTGAGTGTGTCACAACTAAATAGTTTATGTTGTAAGGTTGAGTTTGAGAACAAGATTGCTAAGATATATGATACTAATGGAAAACTAATTGGAAAAGGTGACAAATCTAGACATAATATATTCTACCTTGATATGGAGGATGCAACTTGTTTAGTTGTAGAATTTGATGATGTGTAGTTATTGAACAAGAGGTTATGTAATGTTAATTTTGATAACTTGGTTAGTATCTAAAACATGAGAATAGTGAGAGGTTTTCTTAAGTTGAAGAAACTTGGCAATATAATTTGCAAACAATGTTTGTTAGGAAAAATGACAAAGTCAAGTTTTAAGAGTAATAATCATACCTCTAAAGGAATATTAGAGATTTTTCATACTGATTTGTGTGGACCAATTGATGTGCAAAGCTACAAAGGAGATAAGTATATTATGCTATTTGTTGATGATTATTCTAGAATGATGATAGTTATGTTTCTAATAGAAATATAATGCTTTCCAAATGTTTAAGTGGTACATAGCAAGAGTTGAGAAGGAAACATGTAAAAGTCTAAAATATTAGAGATTTGACGAAGGAGGAGAATTTACATAAAACTAGTTTGAGATGTTTTGTAATGATAGAGGAATCAAAAGACAAACATCTACTCCTAGGACCCCTCCACAAAATAAAATTGCTAAAAGGAGGAATATATCTATAATAGACTGTGCAAGGACACTCATGATGGAGAAAAATATTGTTTTGAAATACTGGAGAGTAGCTATAAGTACAGCTATTTATACCTTACACTATGTGCAAGTCAAAAAAGTTACTCATTGAACACCTTTTGATCTATGGTATGGATACTCACCCAATGCAAAATATTTTAAGGTATTTGGAAGCAAGTGTTATATTCTCAAGGATTTTAGGAATGATAAATTAGATGTAAAAATTGAAGAAGGTATATTCCTTGGCTATTCCACAAGAAGTAAAGCTTATAAGTGTTTAAATACTAATGCTAACAAAGTTGTGGAAAGTGAAAATGTGAAATTTGATGAAAATGTAGAAATACATGAGGTTGAACCTATGAAGGAATCAGAAAATACAAATCATTTATATATTTTTATGAAGGTATTCCTACTGATGAAGATGTTGTAAATGAAGTTTCAAATCAACAGCAAGTTTTAGTGACTATTGAGTCAAATACTATGAATACTGACTTGAATTCAGGAACCATGATACATTTAGGTGTCAATTTACATAATGAAGTCTAGGCACATTTTGATTCTAAGATTAGTGAATAAAAGAAATGTTGAAATATCTAATAGAGATGTGCATAGTGATTCAAAAGTTGAGAGACCAAATGAAAAAAATAGAGAAGAACCAAGACTGTTTATGTATGTCAAGTGAGATCACCCTATAGCACAAATCATTGGAGATAAAGATGCTAGACCAATGACAAGGAACAAGTTAAGAAACGATACATGTTTTCTTAACATACATGAACCTAAAATAGTGAAATATGCCTTAGAAGATGTGGACTAGAGTAAAGCCATGAAAGAAAAGATTGAACAAATTGACAAAAATAAGACATGGGCTCTAGTTCCTAGACTAGAAGATAAAACTGTGATTTGCACCAAGTGGGTGTACAAAAATAAGTTAGATGAAAATAGTGAAGTCACAAGGAATAAGGAAAGATTAGTTTGTAAATGATATGTAAAAGAAGAATGAATAGACTATGCAAAAATATTCGCTCCTATTGCAAGATTGGAAGGAGTAAGAACTTTACTTGCTTACTCTGCATACAAACGTTTCAAATTTTATCAAATGGATATTAATTCTACATTTCTAAATGGTATATTGAAGGAAGAGGTTTATATAGAAAAAATAGAAGGATTTATTGATGCTAACAACAAAAACATGGTATGTAGACTACACAAAGCTTTATATTTTTTTGAAGCAATCACCAAGAGCATGGTATGAAAGGCTTCATAATTATCTTATGAAGATTGGATTTGAAAGGACTAATTATAAAAACAATCTATACTTGAAGATAAAGATGTTGAGAATGGATTGAAGAAGTTACTCAAATAGAGAGATTGTTGAAGAAGACTATGTGTTTCAATCATTGTTTTGTCATTGATGTCAAATTTTCTATTTGCTGGTAAGACAACTACTTCTAAGATTCAAGTACTATCACTTAGTTGATTGATGAAGAGGATTTGATCAATAAGAAGAAATAATTGCACCTAGAGGACAAGTTGAGTTATTATTACATAATGAAGTACAAGTATTAGTTAAGACAATGACATCTGACATGATGTATTGATAATCTACTTAAGGTTACAAAGGTTGGTTATACTTAGAAAGTTTAGAAGAACAAGTTACACAAATTTTGTCTGTCACACTTGATTGAGTAGATAAAAGGTGCCAAGAAAAGCTAGCGCAAGCCAAGTAGAAAATTAGTTGGATCCAAGTAAAAGTTCATTCTAGTGTATGCTGAGAAAAATAGTTGATATCGAGTAAAGTTTCATTGATGTCGAGCACTAGTAAACTTTAGTAGGTGTAGAGTAATTTCATAGTGGATGCCAAGGAATGTAGTATGTGCCAAGCATCAAAAGGTTGATCATGTCAAGCTACTGAATTAATTGAAAGATCATAGATTCAATGAATCTGAGCTAACAAGTTTTTTTTCTTGAATTTTGTAAAATAGGAGGAAGATAAGGTTGATGAGCTAGTGGCACATAATTTGAGGTAAACCATTTTTAGATGGATTCAAATGGATTCTATGAGTAGTTTTTGGAAGAGATATGAGATATTGGGTAGATACATTGTATCCTACCTAATCCATCTAAATTCTAATTTGGATGATGGAAAATGAGCAGGAAAATATCTTAATTTCCTATTTATAGGAATGTATAGTCATGAAGCAAAGTTTTCATGTGCAAGAACCTAAGGGAGACCAGGAGTTGAGAGTTTTTCTTCATCAAGTGACATAAGAGAAGAGCCTCCAAGGGCATGTTAAGTAAGAAGGCTTAAGGAGATAAAAGCTTGAAGGGTGAGCAAGCTATCAAAGCTGCAAAGTATGAAGGCCAAGAAGAATTAAGTACTAAATAGAGATTCATAATCTACAAAAGAAGTTGTAAGTCATATCAAATCAAAGCTCTATTGTTACTCTATAACAATTGTATTAGTATAGGGTAAATCCTTTGGATTAAGGTTGACCTAACAGTCATTTGTAAATCCTTTAACTAGGTGGCATTCCAAGTGAATGGCCTAAAATCCTCTAACAAGGCTTGCTCCTAACAGGATGATTTAAATCCTTTAACCGGGTCACATTTAATAATGTGTATTGTAACCTTTATCATGGTTAGCCTTTCATAGGGAATCACTTCATAAGAGTGAAAAGGAGTGACATGTTACTAATGGTTTTCCCCAATTTGGGTTTTCACATAAATCATTGTATCAAGTGTGTTGATGAATCTACTATGTTTCATGCTTTACATTTCTGCAAGTTGATTTGACAATAACTACAAGTTTTAGTGATTTCATAATCTTATGGATGCATGCCTGGATATGAATGTTTTATGGGTTCACTAAGCTATGAAAAGTTATATTTATACATCTAGACCTTGAATAACTAATTCACCCTACCTCTTAGTTATTCTATAGTATTCCAACAATTGGTATTAGAGCCATTTTATTAATAGGACTAGTTTGAAGGTACTAGAAGCACAAAGATTAAGATGTCAAAAAGAGATTCACTAAAGCTTAATTGAGATAACTTTCTTGCATGGAAAAGTTTGCTAAAACTACACCTTAGAGGACTTAGAGATCATGCACAATCTATCATTTCTATGGAGCATGTTGATCTAGCTAGGGTCCTAACTACTAAAGATATGAAGTAGAAGAAAGAACACAATCAAGTGATGTTGGAGATTGCCTCTACCCTAAGCTATTCTGAATTTGATGATATCAAAGGATGTAACACTACAAAGAAAATGTGGGATTCCCTACACACTATCTATGGAGGAGACAAAAATGACCAAAGAGCCAAATCTAAGAGTCTTAGAGGTAAGTCTGATGATATGAGAATGGAAGAAGGTGAAAATATTGCTAAATAAAAGAAGTTGTTAGTGCAATATGAGGAGCTACTGGTCATATAGAAGATGATACTGTGTTAAGAAAAGTCTTGAGAACATTGCTACCTATTTATGCTATTAGAGTTTCTGCAATTCAAGGACTGAGATGCATTTGAGGAAATAATCTAACCCTTGAAGGTTTGGTAGGTAGACTCGCTACTTTTGAGAAAAATTTAGTAATTACAAAACTAAGAGTCTTGAATCTACTTTCAAAGCTAAGCTATTATTGAAAGATTCAAATGAGGTGAAGTAGAAGAAGAAGAGAAAGATAAAATATGTGTCTAGTGACAATGGTATAAATGAGGAAGATGTTGAACAACTAGAAGCACTACTAGCAATAAGATTCCATAGAAGTAAAGGAAAGTTCAATGGTAAGTTACCTATCATTTGTTTCAATTGTAATCAGGTTGGTCATATTGCTACAAGATTTATATAGAAGAAGAACTATAGAGGTGGTGACAAGTGTAAGATCAGAAGAGAAGATGATAGCCACGATTACAAAGATAACGGAAAGAAGTCATACTACATTGCTAAAGAGAAAAAAAAGGATGAATATGATGAACATGATGATGAAGTGGTGTATGTTGAAGTGAAGGATGAATCTAATGAAGATGAAGCAACTGCACTTGTGACCTTTGTGAACAAAAATGATAGATGTATCATTGACAATGGGTGCTCACATCATATGACTAGAGATAAAAGTAAATTCATTACCTTAAATTGTTATAAAGGAAATAGTGTAAGATTTGGTAATGATGCACCATGTTTCATAAAAGGAAAAGGTTCTATCAAACTCAAAGATAAGATTTCATGTGATAATGCTTACTATGTTGAAGGACTAAACTATAATTTGTTGAGTGCACCACAATTGAACAATTTGGGTTATAAGGTTGAAATTGAAAAAAATATTGCTAAGATAAATGACACAAATGCGAAACTGATTAGAAAAGGTGATCAAACTACAAGTAATCTATTCTATCTTGATATAGAGGATGTTACCTATCTTGTTGTAAAATTTAATGATGTATGGCTGTGGCACAAGAGGTTATGTCATGTTAATTTTGGTAACTTGGTTAGTATTAGTAACATGAAGAAAGTTAGGGGTTTGCCTAAGTTGAAGAAGCCTGATTATGTAATGTGCAAAAAATGTCACTTAGGAAAATGACAAAGTCAAGTTTTAAGATTAGAACTTATACCTCTAAAGGAATATTAGAGATTTTTCATACTGACTTTTGTGGACCAATTGTTGTGCAAAATTGCAAGGGAGATAAGTAAATAATGCTATTTGATGATTATTCTAGGATGATGATAGTTATGTTTTTGAAATAAAAATCTAAGTATTTTCAAAATTTTAAGTGGTACTTAGCAAGAGTTGAAAAGGAAATAAGCAAAAGTCTGAAACGTTTGAGATCTGATAGAGGAGGAGAATTTACATCAAATGAATTTGAGATGTTCTGTAATGATAGATGAATCAAAAGACAAACATCTACCCTAGAACCCTTTGAAAAAATGGAAGAGCTAAAACAAGAAATAGATCTATAATGGATTGTGCTAGAACACTCATGATGGAGAAGAATGTTGCTTTAAAATGTTGGAGAGGAGCTATAAGTACTATTGCCTATAGCTTGAACCATGTGCAAATCAAGAAAGGTACTCATTCAATACCTTTGGAACTATGCTATGGATATCCACCCAATATAAAATACTTAAAGGTATTTAGAAGTAAGTGTTACATTCTTAAAGATGTTAGGAATGGTAAGCTTGATGCAAAAAGTGAAGAAGGTACATTACAAGGATACTCCATAAGAAGTAAAGCTTGTAAGTATTTGAATACTAACACTAACAAAATTATAGAAAGTACAAATGTAAAACTTGATGAATATATAGAAGTACATGAGATTGAACCTATGAAAAAGCCAAAAAAATACAAATCATTTGTATACTTCTATGAAGGAATGTCTACTGAAGAAAATGCTACAAATCAAGTTTCAAATCAACATCAAGTTATAGTGACTACCAAGTCATACCCTATGAAAGCTGAGTTGCATTTAGATGTCGAGTTACAAAATGAAGTGGATGCATATTCTGATTCTAAGGTTAGCATACAAGAAAGAGAAACTAAACTACTTGACAGAGATGCACATAGTGATTTTGAAGTTGAAAGACCAAATGAAGAAATAAGAGATAAGCCAAGATTGTCCAAATATGTCAAAAGACATCATCCTACTACTCAAATTATTGGAGATAAAGATGCTAGACCAATGAAAAGAAATAGATTGAGAGGTGAAACATGTTTGCTAAGCATGAAGGAACCCAAAACAGTAAAAGATGCAGCATAAGACGTTGATTGGTACAAAGCCATGGAAGAAGAGATTGAACAAATTGAGAAGAACAAAACATCATGTCTGCTTTCTAGACCAGAGGACAAAAATGTGATTGTTACAAAGTGAGTATTTATAAACAAGCTAGATGAAAATGGTGAAGTTACAAGAAACAAAGAAAGATTATTTTGCAAGGGATATGCACAAGAAGAAGGAATTGATTATGGAAAGACATTTGCCCCTATTGCTAGATTGGAATGAGTAAGAACTCTGCTTGCTTATGCTACATAGAAAGGTTTCAAAGTTTATCAAATGGATGTTAAATCTACATTTGTGAATGGCATATTAGAGGAAGAAGTTCAAATAGAAAAGCTAAAAGATTTTGTTCATGTTAACAATAAGAACATGGTATGTAGATTGCACAAAGCTCTATATGGTTTGAAACAAGCACCAAGAGCATGGTATGCAAGACTTCATAATTATCTTGTAAAGATTAGATTTGAAAGGACTGATGATAACAATAATCTGTATGTAAAGACAAAAAAAGGAAAAGGTATTTTGTTATATGAAATATTTGTTGATGATATCATATTTGGAGGTCAAGATGCTTTATGTAAGGGTTTTGCAAATTAGATGAAGCAAGAATTTGAAATGTCTATGTTTGGAGAGATCAAATTATTTGTGCGATTTCAAGTATATCAAATGAAATATGGTATATACATCACTCAGTCAAAGTATGTCAAGGAAATATTGAAAACCTCTAGATTAGGGGATTCCAAACTAGTAAGTATACCTATGGTGACAAGAAGGATTCTACTGAGGTAAACCAAACAATGTATAAGTCTACGATTAACAAATTGCAATATGTGGTACATAGAAAACTTGATATTGCATTATTTGTAGGGATAGTTGAAAGAGTTTTTGCTAATCCCATGGAGAATCATTTAATGGCCATGGAGAGAATAATGATATATCTAAAAGGAACATAAGAGTTTGGTCTATACTACAAGAAGAATGAAAAGTTTGAATTGAGAGCCTACACTAATGTTGATTGGACTAGAAACATTGATGATAAAAAGAGCACTAGTGGAGGAGCATTTTTTTTAGGCAAGAGACTAGTTACATGGACTAGTAAGAAGAAAAGTTGTACTTCACAATCTACTATTGAAGCTAAATATGTTACTACTATTTTATATTACAAAAAAAAATGTATGGATCACATAGCTACTCAAAGGAATGAAGGAAGAAATCACAGAACCAATGATACTTTATTATGATAATACAAGTGTTATCAATATATCAAAGAATCTAATAATGCACACAAAGGAAAAACAAATTGCAATCAAGTATCATTACTTGAGAGAGTTAGTTCAAGATAAAGAGGTGAAGATTGAATATGTTAACACAAAGGAGAAAATTGCTAATATCTTCACAAAACTATTACCTAAGGATTCTCATGAGTATCTAAGAGGTAAATTAGGGGTGATACCCCTATCAAAAGCTATCTAAATAACAAGGGGACTACCCTACATCAAACAAGATGATTTCCATATATTAAAAATTGATGCAATGGATCTTACTTTAGGAGCTACCTAAAGTAATCAAAGTTATGAAACTTCAAAGTAGTCACAAGAAAGGTGACAAAGGGAGAAATTGAAGAAACTACAAAATGTTTATATCTACATAAAAATATGATATGTCTTTGGCATTGTTGTCAAAGAGGGAGAAAAGAACATTAAAGTGATCATCATCAGAGAAAGTATATCAAAGAAAGTATATTAGAGGGAGATATCAAGAGATTGTTGTCAAAGAGCTGGAGAGTACTACTGATCTTAGAGGGAGATAATTGCTAATGTTGTTGATTAGAAGAAAACACAATTATGATGAAAAATATAGAGAAGAATGTAAAAAAGAGGGAAAAATCCTAATCTATCTATTAAGAGGGAGATACAAGAAGGAACTCAGAGGGAGTCATAAGAAAGACTGTTGTAACCTATTCAAAAGATGGAAGTTGCTAATAGAGGGAGAAATTTTGACACAAGTTTTCTTTTTGGTATTGTCTTACTATTTTACCTAGTCAGTTTGTTTGAACAAGATTTTCATAATTTTATTGACTTAGTTGATCAGTTTGGTTTGCCATCAATGCCAAAGAGGGAGATTAAGAATGGATTGAAGAAGTTAATCAAAGTGGGAGATTGTTGAGAGAGCTTGCTGAAGAAGACTATGTGTTTCAATCATTGTTTTTTCACTAATGTCAAACCTACTATTTGCTAGTAAGATAACTATTTATAAGATTCAAGTACTATCACTTAGTTGATTGATGAAGAGTTTTTGACCAATAAGAAGTAATAATAGAACCTAGAGGAAAGGTTGAGTTATTATTATGTAATGAATTACAAGGATTAGTTAAGATAGTGATTATATTATGTATTGATAATCTATTTAAGGTTACAAAGGCTGGTTACATTTAGAAAGTTTAGAAGAATAAGTTACACAAAGTTTGTCTGCCAAGCTTGACCAAATAGCTAGAAGGTGTAGAGAAAAGTTAGTGCAAAATGAGCAAAAAATTAGTTAGAGTTGAGTAAAATTTCATTCTAGTGTACGCCGAGTAAAGTGTAATTCATGTCGAGCACTAGTAAACTTTAGTAGGTGTCGAGATATTTCACAGTGGATGTCAAGCAATGCAGTATGTGCTAAGCATCAAAAGGTTGATAATGCCAAGCTATTACATTATTTGAAAGATCATAGATTTGATTAATCTAAGCTTACAAGTTTGTTTTCTTGAATTTTGTAAATGAGGAGGAAGATAGGGTTGATGAGCTGGTGGCACAAAATTTGAGGTAAACTATTTTTAGGTGAATTTAAATGGATATTAGGAGAAGTTTCTAGAAGAGATATGAGATATGGGGTAGATACATTGTATCCTACCTAATCCATCTAAACCCTTATTTGGATGATGGAAAATGAGCAGCAAAATATCTTAATTTCCTATTTATAGGAATGTCTGCTCATGAAGCAAAATTTTCATGTGTGAGAACCTAAGAGAGACAAGGAGTTAAGGGTTTTTCTTCATCAAGTGACCTAAGAGAAAAGTCTGCAAGGGCATGTTAAGAAAGAAGGCTTAAAGAGATAAATTCTTGAAGGGTGAACAAGCTATCAGAGCTACAAAGTATGAAGGCCAACAAGAATTGAGGACTAAATAGAGATTTGTAATCTACAAAAGAAGTTGTATCAGATCAAAGCTCTACTATTACTCTCTAACAATTGTATAAGTCTAGGGTAAATCTGGTAGATTAAGGTTGACCTAATAGTCAATTGTAAATCCTTTAATCAAGGGTCATTCCAAGTGAATGGCCTAAAGTCCTCTAATAAGGCTCACTCCTAATAGGTGACTAAAATCATTTAACTGAATCACATTTAACAATTTATATTGTAACCTTTAATAGGGTTGGCCTTTCATAGGGCATCACTTCAGAAGAGTGAAAAGGATGTCACTTGTGGTTTTTCCCAAACTAAATTTCCATGTAAATCATTGTGTCAATTGTGTTGATGAATCTATTATGTTTCACGCTTTACATTTCTGCAAGTTGATTTGATAGTAACATACAATTTTTAGTGATTGCATAATCTTATGGATGCATGCATGGATATGAATGTTTTATGAATTCACTAAGCTTTGAAAATTTTTATTTATACATCTAGACCTTGAATAACTAATTCACCCCCTCTCCTCCTCTTAGTTATTCTAAAGTATTCCAACAAAAGAAAGGAAATGGTATTTTACTATCTAAAATTTTTGTTGTTGATATTATCATTTTTAGAGGTCAAGATAATTTATTTAAGGCTTTTGCTAATAAAATGAAGAAAGAATTTGAGATGTCTATATTTGAAGAGATCAAGTTCTTTGTGGGTTTGCATGTACATTAGATGAAATATGGTAGATACATCACTCTGTCAAAGTATGTAAAGGAGATACTAAAAACTTTTGGATTGGAAGATTCCAAGCTAGTAAGCACACCTATGGTGATAGGACATAAATTGTCAAAGAATAATATGATTCAATTGAGGAAAATAAAACATTATATAGGTCTATGATTGGAAAATTACAAAATGTAGTACATAATAGACTTGACAATGCATTATCTATTGGGATAGTTGCAAGATTCTTTGCTAATCACATTTGGTTTATGTAATGCATCTCCCATTGAAGATATGTTCTTATCCTAATAGGCTCTCACCTCTTGCAATGGGGTACTAAAGATCGCTCCTAAGAGTCTTGTGGTTTCTTATTTAGAACTTAGTGAAGAGGATTCTCTCCCTACCACAGGCTAGTATTGAGAGTTTATTGATACACTACCCCTTGGCTTCCAAGTGAAATTTACATCTGCTTTCTTCTTTCATTGGTTCTTCCTACCACTCTGAGATAAATTATTAGACAATGGTATTTTAGGATTGGCTCTTGTATAAGCTCATGTACTTTTCCTCTTGTCTACCATTTGTTGAAATTACTTGTCAATAAGCACTAGTTTTCAAAACCTTGACTAAGTCACCACCCTATCCTAGGGAATATATAATATGAAACAAATTTGACTCAGAGAAAAAATAGGTTAATATGGAATATATTGACACACAAAAGAACTAATCACAAATAACATAAGACTACAACTCTTGCTTAATACATAAGACACATTCACTAGGTTAGTGCATGTCAAGTTGCACCTGTGGTACTAAGGACTTTTTCCTTTTTTTTAAATCTCAAGGTTTATCACTAGAAAATTCAAAAATAACTAAGAGTAATTTTGCAAGGAATCTGACAAACATATATACTAGCAAGATCAAAGAAATTGCAGTATTTTTTAGACATACATGGGTATTGAACAACTCCCTAGTAGAGTCACCATTTTAATGGTGTTTTTACACTAAGTAGAAAAATAATTATTACTAAGATGGTAGAGATCAAAATAGCCTAAGGATTAGCCATTTCCCATGATCAGTTAGATGAACTCTAGATTTGGACCAAACTTCAACAAAATCATGAATGAATTTCTACTCTTTTGGCTTTGCAAAGCCAAGGCCAGTGCACCTGAGGGATAAAGAGATTCAAAACTTGATAATATTTTTACATTTCATTCATTTTTTGACATTCTATTACAACTCTCATCCCCTACAATAGATTGGTCACAATTCTTGTTAGATTTACAAATAATTCTAGGTGAAAGTAGCTAACTAAGACTTAGATATCAAATGTAAACAAGTACTGACCAACTTTGACATTCTTTACACATTTAAAGTAAAATTGATTTTGGTTTTAAGATTGTGCCTAATGCTTATCCATGATTTCTTCATATGCAAACTGAACTAATTGATTAGTGCCTCATCCATTGGGATTTAGAATCCATCCAATTTTTGGATCTAATTGATTGCATTGCAATCAATATTATTAGCAATTCTCTGTAAAACTCATTCTTATGCATATCCTTGTTACTACCTAAAAATCCTATCATATCACTAAAGCATTTACTAACTGATTGAATTAAAAGAAATAGTGATTTGATATACAACCTATCCTAGCAGCACTAAATTGAAAAAGGATTTTCCCACACAATTTCAAAGATTACTAGTAAATAATAAAGGAGACAAGATTCAAAGAGGATGGATATGGGGATAGTTCATCCTTGTATTAATTCTCTTTGAAAATTATATCACACTAGAATATGACTCAAAATAACTCAAGACAATACACTATGATCCTAGAATATTATTCTTGGATTTGTAGAGAAATACATCATAAAACTTGCATCAAGTAATAGATCAAAAAAACTTAGCAAAACTAAAAGTGATACAGTGAGTCAGACCCTTTCTCCAACCTTGAAATCTCGCTTATATAGTGTGAGATGCAACAAGCTTTAGGTCTAGAGAGTACTGATAGCCATCCTTAAGACACACAGATATTTACAAAGTTATTGTCACAAGGGACAAAAATTTGTGCAATGGAATGCCTTTCATCATAAATATTCTCTTATGGGGACCACTTCAGATACACTTTTCTATTGCTAAGGTTTTCATGATTGGATTTGATGTTGATGTTGATCCTTAGAAGATGTAGTTAATGGATTGGATTATGATGGACCTAATTTTGATTTGTTTAGATTCATTCTAACTTGAGGCTCTCCACCCATGTCATCATGTATTGTCAAAACAAGAGTTACATTTGGTTCTCCTTCTACCACATCATTAGTTTGGACTTCTATTCTTGTCACTGTAGTTTATTTTTCATCTTTGTCTTCTTCTACTTGTACTGATGCATCAATTCTTTTCCTCTCATCTTAGTCCACATCATCTTCTTCTATTTCCATTTTCTTTGAATGCACAAAATCTTCCATCCATTTGTTGAAAATCATGTCATCAGGCTAATCAAAACTTAAAACCTCACATTGTTTCTTGATCACAAAATCTCTTAATTTAATAATTTCAACAAATTCTTCTTTAATGAAATTATAGCATAATTTCAATTTAACAATCTCCTCAATTGTTGCTTACCATAGCACATGCCCTTTTTCACTTATAACAACATTTATTCAGAGGCATAATGAATCATCTAACTCTTTGCTCCATTCTTCCTTTTATTTTATTTTATCTATCTATCTAAGTGCATGAGGAAAGAGCTTGAATTTCTCACCTAGATATTTAGAAAGACAAATTATTATCCTTTTTTGACTACAACCCTCTTCTCATCAAAATGAGATAAATTATTGGTAACATCAAAAGTGTTTTCTATGTGTTCATGAGATAGACTAATAACTGAGACACACAAAAGGGTGACATCTTTATCCCTACTACCCCATTTATTCATAATGGGATTTAGAGTATCCAAAACACATTTTATTTCATTACATATATCCAATATTTTTACCAACTATCCATAAAATATTGGCAATTCAATCTTATCTACCAAGTATAACATTTTTTTCCCAATTTTATCTTCATATTAATCATTTAAATCTACATGTGATGCATTTACAATATAAGAGAGATTGCTCGCTAATAGCTTCTTCAAGAAATTACATCTAAAGAGCTTCTACTTGAAGAGCTTTTCTTGAAGAGCTTCTATTTCTCCAACTTCCATTAGAAGAGCTTCCATTTCTTCAACTTGATTACAAATGATAATAAGCCTTGCTTAAATAGGCACTTCTAACCCAAGACATTACAAACACAACCAATGTGGGATAAAAGGTAAATATAACTACCTCTAAATAAATATTAAATTCCCACCCAAATACAACTAAGCACCTAACAAATATTAAATACATGATTTAAGGAGCTTTCCACAAACTTCTAAAATGCCACCTACAAACCTTGATTAATGGAATGACAACTTCCTGAGAGTGTGGATACATCGTCGAACGTGAGGCAGTTTGCACCAGGACCTTGAGTTGGTTGAAGTTTGTCGAGAAGTTCTTGATTGTGTAGATAGATCGCCGACTGTGAGGCAGTTTGCACAAGGTTCTTGTGTTGCATGAGATTTGTCTTCTAAAGACTTGATTATGGAGAAGAGAAAGAAGAAGATGACTTTTATGATTGGATGGATTCTAAGGATTCCTCGACTTGAGAAATTTAGAGCAAGATATCAACAATCATTGCTAGTTGATTTGCAAAAGCAAGTGAATGAATTAGAAGCTGAGTTGTGAAAACAAAGAGCATGTCACCAGAAAAGAGATGTTGATAATTCTTTGGATGTGGAAAAGAAAGATGATCTAGTGGAAGAGCAAGTGGATGAAGAGGAAATCATTTGCAAACCTAAAGTTGAAGAAGATGAATGAGAAGAGGAAGAGCATAAAGATGGCAAGACTTACGAACCTGAAGTAGATCAAGATGATTTGAAGATTGCAACAATGGAGGAAAAGTATAGTACCTTCATTGGAGATCAAGCAAGTGAAGTAGTTACATGCTTGAAAGAGGCAAGAAAAGATGAATATGTCAAAGAGGTAAATTCTTATGAACTATATGATGCTGAATTTGAGGTGAGTTTGAAAGATACTAATGATGGTTTGCATGAAGATCTTGTTCGTGACGTATGGTATGCAAAGGAATATTGGTATGGTGTTGCTGGGTTTATTATAGGTGTGATTAATTCAACAAGATTGGATGAGGATGAGATTTATACTTGGCCAGAGTTCATAGCAAAGGAGAAATTTCAGCAACAGACACTTGTTCTAGCTAGGTGTTGGAAGAGAATAAAGAAGGAAATATATCGGCATTGGATACTTGTTCCAGCTATGTGTTGGAGGAAGAGAAAAAAAAATTTCAACAGTGGCTACTCATTTTGTGACTCCATACTCACAAAATTTTTCCTACCATGGGAGTCGGATGCAGGAGCATCATGCATCAGCAAAAAAAATAAAAGTGTAAGATTTGCATGTTGGTTTTCTTGTCCCTATTGAGGTGGAAGCTTGTGGTGAAGATGAAGATGGTTCTATATCTCTCTTTTGACATCAAAGTGTGGGACACACTTTTCTATCTACCAAGGGAGTCTGATGCAGGAGCATCTTGCATGGGAAAATTAAATTATTAGAAAAAAAAAAGAAAGAGAAAAAAAAAAAAAATTTAAAAAAAAAAAAATTATGGAGGAGAGAAAGTGATGAAAATGGAAGAAAAATAATAAAAAATAGGAAAAAAAAAAGGAGAAAAGAGGAATTTCTATTTTCAAGGTGCATGGGTGGCATAAATAGAAAAGAATAAAAATAGTTGTCATTCCATTAATTGAGGTGTGTAGGTGGCATTTTAGAAGTTTGTGGAAAGCTCCTTAAATCATGTATTTAATATTTGTTGGGTGCTTAGTTGTATTTGGGTGGGAATTTAATATTTATTTAAAGGTAGTTGTATTTACCTTTTATCCCACATTGCTTGTGTTTGTAATGTCTTGGGTTAGAAGTGCCTATTTAAGCAAGGCTTATAATCGTTTGTAATCAAGTTCAAGAAATGGGAGCTCTTCTAATGGAAGTTGGAGAAATAGAAGTTCTTGAATTGTAAGCTCTTCAAATGTAATCTCTTCTAATGAATTTCAAGTATTAATGGATGCTTTATGAAGCAATTTTGTCATCTCTCTTTCTCCATATTGTTGCATTTTTGGTTACGAGTTGTTATGGGTGGTTTGGCCCTTCATCAACATGTAAGGCCCATAGTTTGTTCTTCTTTTCTTCAGGTTCCTAAGCAGTATAGAATTCTAGTGTATGTGGAGTATCTGATAATTCCACAATAGGATTTGACTTAAATGGGTCAACTAGAGGGTAGGGGTAAGCAATCCTAGGTTGGTTGGATTCTCCTACCTTTCTCTTTCCAAGTTGTTTGTCCATTAGGGCTAATTGAGCTTCTAGCTAATGTATCCTATTTCCTCTTTCATCATATGCTTTAATTATTTCTTCAAACTTGGCATTGAGCTCCATGAATTTTTTTTAATCCATTTTAGCCACTGCAACTACAAAGTCAACCATTCCCTTAATCATTTTGGATATTTTTTCACTTTCTACTTCATCCACCCTGTAAACCATGAGGCATTAAAGAGCTAGCATAAATAAATGCTATGTGGTAATTAGGTGCTTCCCCACATATTCTAAAGGTCAAGAAAATTCTCAGTGTGGGAAAATAAAGCACTCATTGTTGATATTTAGAAGATAATGGTTATCAAACCAACCCTGTAGTGGTTAAAATACTTTGGAAAAGTATTAAGGAATTAATGAAAGTAAAACCCTAGTTTAAAACAAAGGTTTACAACAAAGGACATTTAAATTTTGGAAAGTAAATTTAAGATAAATATGCAAAAAGGTAAAGATAAAACCTTAGGGTAACATGCTTCCTGCACAAAATTCAAAAATACTACTTTCTGATATTTTGAAAATTAAGGCACATAACAAGGGTTTTATTAAATTTTAATAATTTCATCTAGGGTTTTAACACATCTCAAAAAGTTTAGACAAAGGACTATTGGTTTCTCACTATGAGTGTAGCAAAATTATAAAAGGTGAAAAACTAGGCCAACAAGTTGTTAAGAGAATAATGAGATATCTGAATGGAATAGAAAAATATGGTCTATACTATAATAAAAATGAGAAATTTTAATTTAGAGCCTACACTGATACTGATTGGGCTAGAAATATTGATGATAGAAATAACACTAGTGGAATAGAATTTTTCTTATGAAAAAGGCTAGTTACATGGACTACCAAGAAACAAAAATGCATATCTCAATCTACTACTAAAGCTGAATATGTTTCTACTATAGTGAATTGTACAAATATTATATGGATCAAATAGCTATGCAAAGGTATGAAGCAGAAAATCACTGAACCTATTATACTTTATTGTGATAACACAAGTGCTATAAATATATCAAAGAGTTCTATGACACATACATAGTGAATTGTACAAATATTATATGGATCAAATAGCTACTCAAAGGTATGAAGGAGGAAATCACTGAACTTGTTATACTTTATTGTGATAACACAAGTGCTACAAATATATCAAAGATTAATATGACACATAAAAAGACTAAGCACATTGCAATCAAGTATCATTACTTGAGAGAGTTAGTTCAATATAAAGAGGAGAAGATGCAATGCATTAACACAAAAGAGAAAATAGTTGATATCTTCACAAAAGTATTACCTAAAGATGCTCATGAGTATCTAAGAGGTAAACTAGTGGTGATACCCCTATCAATGACTATTTAAAAGAAGCATGAGAAGTTCCCTAAATCAAACAAGATGACTGACATTTGTTATACATTGATGTAGTGGATCTTACTTTAGGAGCTGCCTAAAGTAATAGAAAAGCTAGAGCTATGAATCAGTCACAAGTTAGGTGACCAAGGGAGAAACTAAAACTATTCATATCTGCATATTAAGATGACAAGTCTTTTGCATTGTTGTCAAAGAGGGAGAAAACCTAAAGAGAGAAAAGTAGAAATAAAGGGAGCAATCCAACAATCTAGAAAGAGAGAAAGAAGATACAGATGAAACTTGGAATACCTAATTAGAAGTAGATAATGTCAAGGGAGATATAAGAAGTAATCTAGAGGGAGTCATAAGGATGAATTGATTGATTGTTTGTTGATTAGAATAGAATTTTATAACCTATTTAGAAGATGAAAGTTATGGATAGAGGGAGAGATTTCAATACAAGGAATTATTATTTTTTTTGGTATTTTGTTGGTTGTACTGATTATGTTTGATTTTGTTTCAATGCCAAAGAGGAAGATTTTTGAAAATAGATTGATACAAGTATGAATATGTGTTTTAATAAAAAAATTTCATAGATGTCAAACAATGCTACTTTCTAGTAAGATGATTACTTAAATGAGTTGAGTACTATCATTTGTTTGATTGATGAAGAGGATTTGATCAAATGAGGTAACAATAGCACCTAAAGGAAAGGTTGAGTTATGATATGGAAACAAAGTACAAGGATTAGTTAAAATACTGATATTATAGTATATACTATATTGATAATACACTTAAGGTTGCAAAGGATGAATACATTGATTAAGTCTAGAAGAACAAGAGAGAAAATTTGTATTCGACTAACCACCAAAGTTCCCCTTTGAGATTTGTGATATGACTTAACCACCTCCTTTCTCTATAAGTCTAGTGGTTGTATTGAGCATTAAAAGGCTAATATTTTAATGCAATGATAACTCTATCTTGTAACAAGTGGTATCGAAGCTTGGTTATAGGTTTGAATCTCCTTAGGTAATGCTAAGGGGGGCATTGTTGGACTAATCACCAATGTTCCTCTTTGAGATTTGTGACATCGCTTAACCACCTCTTGTGCTCTATAAGTCTAGTGGTTGTATCGAGCATTAAAAGGTCAATCTTTTGGTGCAACGACAAACCTATCTTATATAAAATTGAGTCTACCAAGCTTGACCAAGTGGATGGTAGGTGCTGAGAAAAGTTAGTACAAGCCAAGCATAAAATTAGTTAGAGTCGAGAAAAGTCAAATTCTAGTATATGTTGAGTGATACAGTGTAAGCCATGTAAAGTATAATTGATGCCAAGCACCAGTAAACTTTAATTCATGCTGAGTATTTTGATAGTGGATGTTGAGCAACACAGTATGTGTCGAACATTAGAAGAAAGTTAATGTTGAGTGTCAGCATTATGAGAAAGATCATTAATTCAATGAATCTAAGCTGACAAGTTTGATTTCTTGGATTGTGTGAACTATGTGGACGATAAGCTTGATGAGTTGGTGACACAAAATTCAAAATGAACCATTTTGAGGAAAATTTAAAGAGGATTGAAAGATAAGTTTCTAGAAGGGAATAAAATGTAAGTATGGGTAGATTCATTGGATCCTAACTAATCCAACATAATCCTAAAATGGACAATGGAGGATGAACAAAAAAAATCCTAATTTTCTATTTATAGAGATGGCTGGTCAAAAATAAAGGTTGTCATGTGTGAGAACCTAAGTAAGACAAGGAGTCTAGGGTATTGCTTCATTTAGTGACCTAAGCGAAGAGACTACTATTGGAAAGAAAAGAAAGAACGCTTAAGGGTATAAGTGCTTGAAGGGTGAACATGCTATCAGAGCTGAAGTGTGTGAAAGCCAATCAAAATGGAGGACTAAAATAGAGATCTATAATTTGTGAAATGGAGTTGTAAGTTATTATTAGATTAAGCCTTACTATTGCTTTCTAATTATCATATCAGTTTAGGGTAAATCCTTTGGATTAAGGTCAACCTAATAGTCATTTGTGAATCATTTAACTAGGTGACATTCCAAGTGAATGATCTAAATACCTCTAACAAGGATCACTCCTAACAAGGTTATTGAAATCCTCTAACTACGCCAAATTTAGTACCATGCATTGTAACCTTTAATATGGTTGGCCTTTCAAAAGAGTGACAATTAATAGCATGTTACTGGTGGTTTTTCACAAATTGGGTTTCTACATTAAATCATTGTATCAAATGTATTATTGAATATGTTATGTTCCATGCTTACATTTCTATAAAGTTGATTTGATAGTAACCTACAAAGTTTAAGTGATTGTATGATCTTGTGGATGCATGCACAATGAAAATGATATATGGATATGGCTTCACTAAATTGTGAGAAGTTTTATTTGTATATCTCAACCTTGGATAACTAATTCAACCTCGTCTCAGTTATTCTAAAGAATTCCAATAGATAGATCTATATATTTATAGTGTTTGTAGAAAGAAGAGGAGCTATTTTAAAAAAAAATAAGGTGACAATAATTTATATCAAGTAGAGTATCTTTTCTTGCAGCATATTGGTTTTTTTAGTAGGTTTTGTATACATGTTCTACAGGTCCTTTGTGAAGACCATCATGACTTCTTGATCATCAACATGAGTAACCCATTTAACCTCCACTTGCCCTAGACTTCTCTATAAATTGTTTGGGTCAATTTTTATATGCCACCATTTGTAAAGGGGTCTTAAATTTCTATCACATTCATTGGATGATTGAGTGAATTATTTCCATGATAGAACACCAAGGCGTTCTAACATGAATTGTGGCATTAATTGGCTTATGTAAACTATCATCACACTTATAAATCTTACAAAACCTAGGAGTGTTAGTGTCCCTATGATAGTTAATAATTAAAACAAGATGCAATGGACATGTGTGTGTGTGTGTGTGTGTGTGTGTGTGTGTGTGTGTGTGTGTGTGTGTGTGTGTGTGTGCCACATCAAACAAAAAATAATTTTTGATCACCATATTGCTAATTTGAAGGGATAATCTCCTCAGTAGCATCTTTGAAATAATGGACTGATTTTCAAAATTGTACGGGGATAGTTTGTCTTCCCATCCATGATAAATAAGGAATACTAAAAGGGAACATGTCAAAAAATATTTAAGGTATATCATCTTCATCATCTTGATTCATCTTTGGTGGAGATTAAAAATCTAAACTTGATAAAATATATTTTAATGTATTCTATACAAATATCATTTCAAGATATAGTTCGATCAAATTATTGTATTTTTCAAATTGAATAGATATCTATTAGTTAAAGTATAAATCCTACTCTTGATTTGTATTCAAACAAAAAGTTTAAGGTATATGAACCATTCAAATTTCATCTAACAAACTAAAAAATGGTCTAATTTGGTAGGCACCCTTCTTCTCTATCAATCAAATCAAATACACTTATTCAGATTTGAACTACAAACTCCTATTTTAACCACCATCAAGCTATACTTACAATAATTTTACTATCTCTCAAAACTAACCTTCCACTATTCATAGAAGAAGGTAGGAACTGAAGCTTGAACATAGCTCTTGTTCATGAAAACAAAATACATCACTATCACATCTCACTCATGGTCAAAGTGCTTTCACATTTTGCATACATGTTTAACAAAAATGTTTTATTGTGCTTGCGGTACATTAACTACTTAGTACAAATGAAAATTTTAGAAACCTCCAAATATATATTATGAAATGCATGGATGTGTGAGTACCACAATTTTCTCCTATACATGCTGATTTCTTTTATATTAGATTAGTGTACAAACAATATTGGTATTTTACCTATTGGTGCATTTTATGAATCTATTTAAACAATAACAAGTTAGATAATTTCTTTATTTTATTAGTTCATGACACTTAAATACAAAGGATCTTTTATATTTTGATAAATTATTCATAGGGAAAGAATCTAAGACATTTACATGGCCATCTACAAATTACAATTTTTTTAGATACAAAATAAATAGAGTTACATTTTTTATGTTCTTGGTTGAAAATATTATGTCAATATTGGTACTTATTTAGTAAATTATGTTATATGATGTAGATTAGGGGATGATAATTGAACTATTGACACCACATTTCACAATAGTTGTCATATTCATTTTCCACAACCCAAAACAAGAAGTTTTTAGAAATAGATAATATTGAGTGGTGGGGGTTGTGAAGGGGTGAATTAGTATTCTACAAAAATTTTCCCACAGCTGAATATTGTTAATTAATTTACATCCAACAATGACTAATAATGAATACATCCATACATAAAGAGAACTCATAACACCATATTTTTTTAACTAGGGAAACTGTCCAAGGGAAAATCCTGGTAAGGATGGTACCCACAAAATGATCCACTAAACAAAAGAATCTTGTTAAGGATATTGACCCTTTTAGGAGTCTATGAAGTACATATAGTGTCTCGATCCTTGTTAGAGGACTAGGCCCTATTAAAAGCCTCAACCCTATTAGGAGTTGGTAATATAATTAGAAATGTATGCAATACTTGAGCCCACTGCTCAAACATTCAACTATACAATATAGTGCTTTTATACAAAAGAGATAGATACATAAACCTCTTTATTATTGACTATTGTACTTTGTATATCTCTAATCTTGCATTAGGACTTTCATAACATAATCTTCACATAAGTTCACATATCATATGCATAGCTCACATTCACATATACAACTTCACAATTACACACTCAACTTTGCAAGTTATGATTTCTTACTTATAACTTTCCTTTTGACAAAATTCTATCCAATCAACCTTCAAGCTTTCACACACTTGGTCTATTACAAATTTATTTTTTCTAACATAGGGTTAACATCTAGGATGTCATCCCTAAATAGTTAAGTAATTATTTTGTAACCAAAATAATTCCTTAACATGTTATTCACCTTTTACTATTATGCATTGTTCACTGCCTTTACTAGTAAAATAAATATATCTGATGTTGAGCTGCATGTACCATACTACACACTTCTCCACATCATCATGACACTCTATACTACATGTACTTAACTATGCACATGTAAAGTATATCTATAGACTTCACAATACCAAAAACTATCTCTATATAGCCAGTAACATTGTTTAACACTTGGACAATTTTTTGTCTCTGACTGTAGGGTCTTTGTCTATACATTTTGCCATCTCATCTTGAGATATATTTTTCCATAAATGACAACCCTAACTTATCCTTCTTAGCCATATATTTCCAAAAATCTCCCCCTTTGGCATTGATGACAATATATGGGAAAATTGGATAAGTCCCAAAATGTTACACAAACTTTTTCAAAATTGGCCTTCATAACAAAATATCAAAATTACAATTTTTTTTGGATCATTACACTTATAACCATCTTTCCTTATATCTCCTAATTTAATACTATAATACTATTGTTACTCCCCCTTACATTATATTTTATACAATTTTCCTGTACTCTTCTCCTCATACAATTTTCCTATATTCTTCTTCCCCTTTGACATCAAAGACAAAGTGACAAAACTTATTTATATGTCAAAATTTTGGTTCACTATCTTTGCACTAGGTTGATACTCGAGAAATATAGTCTAAAAAACCTACTATTAGACTCTTCATGCTCTTCACCCATGTGTCTTTTACTCCCACTGATATGTTGAGGAGAGCGCACAACCCATAAGATGCAATCTACACTACTTTCAACTATGAGTAAATGAATTTGTCAAATGATGCCTTTGTTGCTAGGCAATCATCTAGGTGCTTCTTAATTGTGCTAACTTTCACTGATAAGTGTTCTCTTAGAAGTGAGAACCTTTTGATAATCTTTAACTTGTTAACTTCTAGTAGACTTATTTCATCATAAGTCTTACAGACCTAAGTTTTAAATCCTTCAATCTTTACACTAGGTTCGTTGAGGTGATGTACTAATGCTTTCACTTCGTCATGGTTTTTCTTTAGCTCCACATCAATGTTTTTAGTGAAATTGAAAGACATGGAACATTCAACATACAAGTTTTTGCCTTGATGTTCATAGCTTCTCAATTCCTTGATGCAAGCATCAAGACTACCAAATCATTTATGATGTTCTGACATATAGTGTCAAACATCTAAGTATCATGCTTTTCTTGTGCCTGAGCTACTACTACCTCTATAAAAAATTTGAATTCAGCATCAAATGCTTGAATAAAAACTTTGGCTCCATTCTCTAGATTAGGATCTAATGATTTTACTATCAATGTTCAATGTAACTTTTCCAGTTATATCCATAAGAGTTTTTTTACAAAATCTTCACTTGCTTATTGTTGCTGATAATCTTGCTAATAATCTTATTGAATAATGATATGAACTCTATTTGATCATCACTAGTTGAACCTATTAGTGTAGCTAGGGTGAGATATTTTCTAGGTGCACTTTCCATCTCATCCTCCTCTTCTTTCTTCTTCCTTTTTTCTTCTTCTCCTCTCTTTTCCTCGTCCTTTTTCTTCTTTTCATCTTCCTTTCTTTTGATTTATTCATCTTATTTCCTCTTCTTCTCTTCTTCCTCCTTCCTTTTCTTCTCTTCATCTTCTTTCCTTTTCTTCTCTACTTCTTCATTCTTTTTCTTTTCTTCCTCCTTTTTCTTTTTCTCCTCTTCTTCTAATTTCTTCTTTCTTTGTTCTTCTTCTACCTTTTTCTTATCTTCTTCTTGCTTTTTCTTTCTTTCTTCTTCTTTATATTTATTTTCATTTTCTACTCTTTCCTTTTTTCTACCTCCTTTCTTATTTATTCTCATCTTCTTTTCTCTTTTTCTCTTTTGATTTATTCTTTCTCTTCTCCTCTTCCTCATCTAAGCTAGAGTATTCAATAATATTGCCAACCATATGTGGCCCAAGATCTCTATGATGTTAGCTATAACCTTTGTAGTACCAACTTGCATGGTGTCAATGCCAATAGAGATCTGCGAAGATAAGTCTGTCATCTTGGTGTCCTTGATTTCCATTGCTACTAATACTAGTGTACTCTTCTCAGTAGACATAGGGATGTCTCCCCCTAACATCGTGCTCACTTTGGAAACAAAAGTTGTGTATTTAACAATGGCTTCTTCTATCTCCTTGTTTAACTCTTCATAATTATCTCCCATCAAAATAATAGCTCTTCTTTTATTTCTCAGTAAGGCCTCAATACCCTTCATTATATCCTCCATTTCTTCATCACTATTGACTTCATAAAACTTCTTGAACATATTTATCTCTAATACTTTTTTCCTCATTAATAACTCTTCTTTTCCTATTTACTAGTTTATTATATAGATCCTTTGGTATCTTTTTCTAAATATCTTCAAACCTTTTATTCCTTAAAATCATGTTTCTAACTACAAAATTATCTAATTACAGTACATCTATATTACTATACATGCTATAATACTTGTTCAATTAAATGAAATTATCTTTATCAACAATTTCTATTATACTTTCTACCTTGAATTTCAAGGATTTTTTTCTAGATGATGTCCTTGCTTCACCAACTACTTGTTTAGTTGTTCTATCTCATGTTTCCTCTCATTCTTCTTCTTCACTTGATTCTAATTTAATCATTTGCAAGGCATTTCTTCTTTTCCCTGATCTACTTGACAATTTCATGGTCCTCTTCTTAGGTGACCAAACCCATAGTTTCACCTTAGTCAATCTCTTTGATTTTCTTTTGGTTGGAGGAGTAGTTGATTTATCTTCTACTATCTATACCTCCTCTTCATTAGTCTTCTTGAGTAGATGTACAGTAGTTGGTTGCACTTGTGGTACTGTGACATAAGAGACATTAGGTATCTATGAATTAGATCCTACTACTATCACTCCCTCTGAGGGCCCTACTATGGCAAAAGGTGTGGCTACCAATACCTTAGTTTTACCACTTTCTTTCATCTCCAAGGCTATACCCTTTACTTCATTGAATTCTTCTCTAGTCATGTCAGATTCCTTCAAGATTTCATTCATCTTTTTATCAACTTTACTTTTGATATCCTTGTTGTATAGTTCTTTATGAACTTCTTTCATTTTCTCATCAAAGGTACCCCATCTAGGATAGTCCATGTCCTTTTTAGATTCATGTATGATCTTTACATACCCTTCAATATAACCCATAGGATCAATAAACTTAACTCTTGGTTCTACTACCTCCATAAAAGTAACATTTGTTTGAACCATGAAATATATATCATTTTCGTATATCTCTACTAGTGATGGAGGGATGCTGAATCTTTTCTTCATCTCAAATTCGAAACTCTTAATCATCTTAGATATATCAATTATCACCTTTTCCTCTATATGCTTCTTGTAGTAACATGTCACCAAGTTCATGGTACACTGACTACTGTCCTATTCCCTATCCAATATGCTAGGAATTTGTTTGATTACATAGAAGAATACATGTGTCAATAGGGCTTCAAACTTGAACACCATATTCTTTATTTTCTTCAATTTCTCAATGTTATCCAGCAATTTCTTATTAACTATTTAACACATACTCACATTTTCTCTCTTAGTTGTCATCAAGTAAGCTACATGGATAAATCTAGAAGGCACAAAATTCAGTCTTGAACTATGGTTTATCTTGTATCCAATAATCTTGTTAATTACCCTTACATATACCTTAGCTATAAGATCAATTCTCATGTTCCTTCCATCAAATTTGGTTTTTAGATTTGTCTCCACCAATTTATTTACATTCTTCTCATTCAAATGGTTGTAGCCTTCATTGCATAGACTAGTGACCTTGTGAATCATATTATTGTCAATCATCACAAGGATGTCTCCTACCTAGAACATGGCTTCATGTATTTTTCTTAGAATTATTCTGCTCCATTTATGATTGCCAAAGTCCATGTGGAACATATAGTTCACAATATTCAAATCCTTCAAATGTGAAAACTCTTACTTTAGGGATAAGTCTCCATTACAAACAATTTCTAGGTCCTTCTGAATTTCATTGTCACCAATTCTCTCAAACTTATAGTGTAAATACAACCTAATATATTCTACTTGCAATACATTTTCTAGAACTTGTGAAAATGCTCTTGAAAGATCATCCAATGAAGACACAAATGAGTTTTTCTTGAATTTTTACCTTGGCCTCTCATTTACATCACATATAGTGAGACTTTCCATCTTTAACTAATTCAAAAAAGACTTCAAAAACTTCATAAATACCTAGTAATCATGTAACAAGGGATTTATTACTTTACAATATAAAATCTTGAAATTCATCTTTACTCTATTGTCAAATCACTTCTCAATTTCTTCTTAATTCTTCACATGATCAAATGGTACTCAAAATCTTGTTCACATCCTTTAAATCTTTTCAAATTAAACTTTACACTGATTGTGCAACTACCCAATTTATAAAAGCTATTATCTATTAACCTATGAACTTATTTTCACTCTTGTAGCCTCATATGATTTCAAAATGGTTGTGCTCTTAACCAGAGATTCCTTACAATCTGGTGTTCCTTCCATTAAATTCACAACTTCTAACTTATTCTGTAACTTCTATTCGATCTTTCTAATACTCTGTCTTTGATAGAAAACAACTTTATTAAAATAAGAGGAATCACACACAATTACTAATTTCAATCTCTCATTAGGTGCATCAAAATAATATTATTCTAATACCACATTTGAACTTGATGGATCATCTACCTTCACAAATACTTCCTTGAATTCTTCAACATGCTCTTTGAGTGCTTCCTTTTTACTATTGTTGCTACTACCATTCCTTCTATAATTTTTATTGTTGTTCCTTCTATACTTTGGGTTCTTGTTTGTTTTTCTCATATCCATTCTACAAAACCTTTTTGTGTTAAAAGTTATAGCATAACATACATACAGGTGTACTTTTCTAAGTAGGTCCATTCTGATTGACTTGTTCTATACAATTCCTTGCAATAAATCCAAAGTTGTTATACTTATAACACACACTATTCTTCCTTGTTCCATTAGTTATGTCTCCATCATTGGATCTTCTTGATGATCTCCTTCTTTCATTACCTATAGGGTTAGTATGCATAAACATTCTACTATTTCCATTATTACCATCGAACATAGGTTTCCTACAATCTGCTACTTTATGTCCAAAACTATGACAATAGAAATTAGTAATAGGTTTGAAAGAATTACTTGTGTAATCTCTCTTATTTTACAAAATTCATTACATGTAAAGCATTTACCTTTGAATTCATATCTTATTTATTTATTTCTATATTTTTTTGGGTTCAACACATTGATAAGGTTGGCTTACTTGCTCAAATTCTTTAGGAACTTTGACATATTTACTTGGCTCAATTTCATTATAATTGTTCTTCTTAGGTTCAAAGGTTTCAACAACTAGATCTAGTTATTTTCTAGCTTCAACTTTATTGGCTGATTATTCTCCAATAAGATATCCAAGACTTATCTTATCATAAGAAGATCTTTGATAAAATAGTTGTTCATCAATTTTATCACTACTAGAATATAACTTCTCTAACTATTTCTTAGCCTAAGTCAATTCTCCTTTAATAATAGTGTTGTACTTCTCTAGTTATGCATGCTCTATTTTGATATAATTCAACTCAAATTTCACTTGAGTTAGATAAGATCTTAGATCTGCATTCTCCAATTCTAGATCAAATCCAATCTTGATATAATCCTTCTTCAAGCTCAACTTTAGTTCCACAATCTTCAACTCATGTTTCAAAATCTAATTTTCTTTCTATATGGTTGCTACCTCTTCACTGTCACTAGTATTATTTATATATTCTTTTCTAGACTTGAAATGATCAATCTCATATTTTAGTTTTCTAATGTAATCTTTTGCATCTCCATACCTTTCTTTCAGGTTGTCTCTTTCTTTTGTAAGAAGATCAATTTTCTCAAGGGCTTCTTCAAGATTCCTCTTTAACTATTCCATATCCATAGGGGTCTTACTTAAGCTATTAAGCCTCTTTTGAGTAATTATGCTCTGATACCAATTGTCAAAAATAGATAATACTGATTAGGGGTTGGGGTGAATCAGTATTCTACAAACTTCTTCCCGCAACTAAATATTGTTAATTACTCCTCTAGTATATAATTTTGGAATTTGTTTGGAAATCATCCTAACTTGATCCCCACAAGTTTTCATACAAATCCACTAGTGGGAAGTCAGGTTAGGGCTCTATCTTTGATGGATACCCAAGATTTAAGGGTTTAATAGACTAGTTTTGCAAGAATGAATATAACTTCTACCCTACTCGATGGAATGACTTCAAATCAACTTCTACAGAATATTAACTCCTTCCCCTATCCAACCATATCATTTTCTAACTTTGGAAAACTATGTGCAAAATTTTACCAATAGAAAATATTGTGGATTTTTGCACAAAATAGAGTTTATTTTATTGATATCAATAAATTCTTTCATACAATGGTGTTCCTCTTTAGTAGAGAGATGAAAAAACCTTAAATATCCTTCCTCCAATGGATACAACCACATTTTTTTCTATTGGAGGTAGTTATCAAGTTTTTGTAACTTCTTGGCTAAAAGTTGTTAATTAGCAACTTTTGTAAAAAGTGCAATTTTTCCTTACAAACAACAAAACTTACTCCTACACTTCCTATAAGCTTAAAATAAGAAGAAAGAATAAATAAAACTTTTCTTTTAGACCATGGTGGCCATATTTAATCTAATACTAGCGAAGACGCCTAACTAAGGGTCACATAGGACTAATGCAATCAAGCTTTATAAAACATCCTAAAGAAATGATGTTTACAAGTGACCAAGACCAATATTTAACATGTCTAAACATGATCAAATAATGGTTCTTACTATCTTAGTTGGTTCATGTAGACCATTGCACCTCTTCCTTGCATGGGTTCCTTGCACCATACTCCTTTAGCCAATTGAACTCAAGACCCTTGAACTGGAATGGTGGAAAAATTTGTTCCAATCTTTTCAATTTGAGATTTTCTCAACCAAGTGGCCTCCTCTAAGGGTTTTCCCTACCATTTTACAAAAGTATTCATAATATTCATGCCATCTTGTTTTTTTTATTATCCTTTTATCAACAATGCATTCAATACTTTGTGTGGTGTGGATTGGTAGATCCTTAAGAGTTTCCTGAGCTTCATCTTCACCTTGTCTACAACACAATCATCAGTACTGATGGATTTATGAGCATAGATATGAGAAATAAAAAAATGGGTGAAAAAGAAATATCAGATGGAAGATCTATCTTATATGCATTTGGTTCACATTTTTTCAAAATCTTGAAAGGGCCTATCTTCTTCATGTGTAGCTTTGTGTATCTTCCCTTAAAAAGTCTTTCCTTCTTCAAATGTATCATTACTAAATCTCGCAACTTGAACTACACATGTCTCCTTTTCTCATCTATTACTTGTTTATGTTTCATAGTGGTTTGCTGAAGTCTTTCCCTAACTTGCTAATGTATCTCCTTCATGACTTCTACAAAGTCATCAGCCAGTGCACTTTTTTGTCTAATGTTCTGCAAATCTTTAAGTTCAAGGACTCTTGTAGGGTGTGTCCAATAGAGAATTTGAAAAGGACTGCAACCACTACTCCTATTTATTGAATCATAATATGAGAATTATGCCTAAGATACTATAGTATCCCATGATGCTCCATATTCCTTGGTTAGGCATCTAAGAAATTTTCCAAGTGATCTATTTGTGAGCTCAGTCTGACCATTAGATTGTGGATGTTATGTTGAACACATTGCAAGATTTGTTCCCAACATTTTCCACAAAGTCCTAATGAACTTAGAGTCCCTATCTAACATAATGGTTAAAGGTGACCAAGGAATTTTGACAATCTCCTTGGAGAACAACCTTGCACTACTAGAGGCTTTGTCAGTTGTTTTACATGGAAAAAAGTGTTTCATTTTAGAAAACCTATCTACTACAACACAAATGTTGTCAAATCCATTCTTGGTCTTAGGCAAACCTAGGACAAAGTCCATGCTCATAGAGTCCCATGGTTTAGAGGGTTTTGGTAGAGGTTTCTACCATCCTATATTAGAGATCACTCCTTTAGCCCTTTGGCATACCATATAACTCTCCACAAATTTCCTAACACATATCTTCATTTTAGGCTAGTAATAAAATCTCCTTACCAATTCAAGAGTCTTATCTAGGCCAAAATGACTCGATAGGTTGCCACAATATTTTTATTTTATTATATTCTCCCTCATGGAGCATTTAGGAATACATAACTAATTTTCATTAAAGAGAAGACCTTCTTTAATGAGAAAATTAGAATATTTATTATGATACTTATCCCCAAGTTCTAAGAAATCCTCATATGTAGTCTTGAAGTCTTCATCCTCTTGATACATGTCCTTAAGTGCTAAAATGCCAACACTCTCCATCTGGACCTCCTAAATGGTAAAATTTCTCCTACTCAAGGCATCTACTACTTTGTTAGCCACCCCTTTCTTATGATCGATGGTGAAAGTGAATGCTTGTAAGTATTTTACCCATTCTAGATGCTCGTGATTCAACTTTTCCTACCTATTTAAGAATCTTAAAGCATGTTTATCAATATAAACAACAAATTATTTTGGTTGAAGGTAGTGCCTCCATTTCTTAAGTGATTGGACCATGACATACATTTCTAAGTCATAAGTTAAGTATTTTTCCTTAGCCTCATTTAATTTCTCACTAAAAAAGACCATGGGCCTGCCTTCCTAACTTAAAACACCACCTATAGCTTTGTTACTTGCATCAAACTCAATGGTGAACATTTTGTGAAAACTTGGCAACACTATTGTGGGTTATTGGGCCACCTTTGTTTTAAGGTATTTAAAAGACCCTTCTGCTTCATCTATCCATACAAACTAACATTTTATCCCCCCTTTGATAGTATTTATCATTGGGGCACAAACTCCACTAAAATCCCTTATAAATTTCCTATAAAAGCTTGCTGGCCCATGGAAAATTTTAATCTCAATTGTAACCCTTGGAGTGGGCTAGTTTAGAATAGCCTTCACCTTTGTGGGATCCATCTTCAAGTGTCCTTTAGAGATAACAAAACCAAGAAATATTAGTTCCTCTTGCAAAAAATGCATTTTTCCAAATTACAATGTCTAGGTGCATTAAATGTTCACTCCTATCCCTACTGAAGATTAGGATATCATCCAAGTAGACTACTACAAAGAGGTTTATAAAGGGCTTGAGTACTTCATTCATTAACCTCACAAAGGTACTTAGGGCATTTGAGAGGCTAAAAGACATGACTACCCATTCAAAAAAGTCCTCATTGGTCTTAAAGGTTTTCCTCCATTCATCCCTTTCCCTTATTCTTATCTGATGGTAACTACATTTTAGGTCAATCGTAGATAAATAGCTTTCTCCGCCTAGGCAACCCATGAGGTCCTCCATTCTAGGCATAGGGAACCTATAGCTTATTGTTATCTGATTGATGGCCCTAGAATCTATACGCAATCTCCATGTACCATCCTTCTTGGGAGCCAACACTAAAGGAACTACACAAGGACTTGTACCTTTTCTAATGAATACTTTTTCTAGTAACCCCTAAATTTTTTTTGCAATCTTAGTGTTCTATTCTAGAGTTAGTTTGTAGGAAACTTTATTTGGTAATGTGGCACCTAGGATTAGGTCTATATAGTGGCTTATGTCCCTCTTGGGTGGAAAGGAATATGATTTCTCATCTGCTATTTACTCGGTACTATTATAACAATTATTGCACTTCCTTAGGTCCTACTTTCCTTAAAGATTCTTAGCTTTTAACCTTTAACTTAGGCTCTATTTTTTGTTTTACCAAAATGGAAAAATAGGGTGTATCCTTCTTCTTAAGGATCTTAAAAATTTCATCTCTCCTATCAATAGGACATCACTTTTTAAGACTCTTTCCTTCTCACTATTAGGTAAGGGCTTCATTTTATACTAACTCCATCTTTGGTTAAGTTGTAGACATTTGTCTTCCCCCAATCTTGAGCATCCACATCAAATTGCCAATGCCTTACAAGAAGGAGATGGCATGCATCCATACCTACACAAAATTTTGTCTCTATATTCTCCTATTTGGAATTCAACCCAACACTGTTCATCTACCACAATCAGTTGCTATTTGTTTAACCAAGAGACTTTATGGGGTGTGGGGTGAGGAATTGTTTTGAGTTCAAGTTTCTTAATAATTTTGATGGATGGTAGATTTTTAGAAAACCCATTGTCTATGATGACTTTACATACTTTTCCATTCACCTTATAGTTAGTCCTAAATAAATAATTCCTTTGTTGTGGTTCTTTTAACAAAATCCTATCAAACATTATGCACTCACCTTGTTCTGGATCATCAGACCTTGATTGTGTGGTGTGGTAGGAGCTTGTACTTTGGTAGTCATCTTCTTGTGCCTCATGTGTCAATTAGATCCTCATATCACCCCTTTGATTATTTCCCCCAACATTTTCCTTGTTGGGACACCTAAAGGATTGGTGACCAACTTGGTTGCTGGAGAAACAATTCCCTATGAAGAAACCTTATCCTTTACCTCCAAACCTTCCCATATTGTTACCTCTACCACCTCTAGAGTTACTCCTTTGGGAGTTTTCCCTCTCCTAGTCTAGATTTCTTGACTCTCCTTGTGTTTTGTAAAAGTTTCTATTTTGAAACATGCCCCTTCTTCTAAAAATGCCTCCTCTTCCTCCTTTGTTATTTTAATCTCCTTTCCTCTTTTGTTTATCCTCAATTTTCAAGCCTAGATGAAAACATTTATGAATAAACTCCATAGACACTAGAGTGAGTTCATCTTGAATACTGTACTTAAGACCATTTATGTACCTAGCTAGCTTTTCTTTCTCACTCCCATACATTCATGCCTTCAAAGATAAGAATGAAATTTTTTGGTATAGGTACTTACATCTAGGTCACATTGCTTTAGGTTTTGTAGCTTCTTGTGAACCATGATCTCATAGTCCTTTAGGATGAATTGCTTCTTGATCTTCTCCATCCTCTTCCAAGTTGATATGAGAGCCTTCTCTTCTTCTACCCTCTCACTTTGTAGGAAGTTCCACCAACTAAGGGATGGTCCCTTCAATTTGGACTTAACAATATTAACCTTCTGGTTTGTAGGTATGTCATTACATTCAAAGTGATTTTCAAGGGCCTCCAACTAGTCCATGCACTCCTCTAGTTCCAACTTACCACAAAAAATTGGTAGGTCTCCCTTTTCCTTCTTCCCTACACTCTGTAGGGTTGCAAGCATAGCTCTTTGATCTTCTAGCATGTCTGCTGGTCTAGGTGGATCTTCTTCCTCCACCTCTTCTACCTCTAACTGTTCATTGTCTCCTCTCCTTACCTACCCTTTCAACTTTTCCAATTCTCTCATGGCTCTATTCTCAACTGTGACTACTCTACTTTCTGCCATTTGCTCCTTTATTAACTTAGCCAACTCCATGTTGCTCACCCTCAAAGGGAACTCCCTATCCCCTTCTTCAACTTTAGACATATTTTCTTGTATAGACTCCTAAATTAGAATCAAAGTGGCCCTAATACCACTTGATATAGAGTGTTAGTAGAAAAAGATGGTTTTGCCCAAAATTGGGATATTGGACAAATGTTTGAGGAAATTACTTGATATACCAAGGGTAAAAATGAAAAGGCTAGAACTTAAAACTCCTTGTCTATTTTGATAATAGATCACCCTTTATAAGATCCTACAACAACTTTCCTCCACCAATCTCAAAACTATGAAATTAAAAAAAACTACACTTTTAGGCCTAAAGCCCAATTAGCCCTCCTAACTTGATATTTCACAAATAACTTAATACTTCTCTAAAAACCTTGGCAAAAAAATTATAGATTCTAATACCCTTTTTGGAGTTCTTAGAGACTACAAAGTTATAGACTCCAAGCCTACTCTAGCATTCAAAAATGGTCTCAAGACTCACAAACCCAATTAGCCTAATTGGATGTGATTTCGTAAGGAACTACACTAGAATGAGTACATGGGATTGGATCACTAACATAAATGGATTATATGACCCAAAATATACTAGTTTCATCATTTATTTTCCAAATCAATACTTCTTATTCATCTAATGCTTCAAATTTTATTCCTAGTTTTTAAATACATAGGAATATTTAGCCTAGGGCAAGGAAGGAAAAATAGAAAACATCACTCCCCTAGTCTATGCTTTTGGAATCTATTTGGACATCATCCTAACTTGACCCCCCTAAGTGGCCATACAAATCTACTAGTGGGAAGTCAAGTTAGGGCTCTATCTTTGATGGATACCTTAGATTTAAGGTTTTAATAGACCAGGTTTTCCAAAATGAATGTAACTTCTACCATACTTTATGGAATTACTTCAAATCAAATTCCTCTACAACATATTAACTCCTTCCCCTATCAAACCATATCATTTGTAGACTTTAGAAAACTCTATACATAACTATACCAACAATAAATACAATGGATTTTTCCACAAAATAATGTTTATTTTATTGATATTAGTAAATCCTTTTGTACAATGTTTCTCTCTTTACTAGAGAAATTTAAAAACCTTAAATATCCTTCCTCCAATTGATAGAACCACAATTTCAGCTTTTGGAGGTAGTTTTCATGTTTTTGCAACTTCTTGGTTAGAAGTTGTTAATTACCAACTTTTGCAAAAAGTGTAATTTGGCTTGATAAACAAAAAAAATGTCTCCTACACTTTCTATAAGCTTAACATAAGAAGAAAATGTAAATAAGACTTAATTTTTGGACCATGGTGGCCTTATTTAATCCAATACTAACAAAGACTCCTAATTAAGGGTCATATAGGACTAATGCAATCAAAATTTATAAAACATCATAAAGAAATGCCCTTTACAAGTGACCAAGACCAATATCTAACATGTTTAAACATGATCAAATCATGGTTCTTATCATCTTGGTCGGTTGATGTAGACCCTTTTTCCTTGTCCTTGCATGGGTGCCTTGCACTAGATAGATACAAAAATCTCTTTGTTGTTGAGTTCTATACTACACATATCTTTGATCTTGCATCAAAACTCATACCACATGGTCTTCACATAAGTATGTATATCATATACATAATTTTCATTCACATATACAACTTCACAATTGCATGCTCAACTTCAGAAGTTGTTATTTCTTACTTTACACTTCCTTTTTACAAAACTCTATCTAGTCAGTCTACAAGCTTTCATAAGCTTGGCATGTTAGAAAATTTACTTTTTATAACATGGGGCTAACATATAGGATGTCATCCATAAATGGTTAAGTAATTATTTTTTAAGGAAAATAATTCCTTAACCTTTTATTCACCTTTTATTGTTGTGCTTCGTTCTTCTCTATTCGCTTCCTTTACAAGTAAAATAAATATATCTGATGTTGTACTATCCATATCGTATTGCACACTTAGCCATGTCATTAGGATACTTTGTACTACATGTCCTTAACTACACACATGCCAAATATCTTTGTAGACTTTGTAATACCAAAAATGTCTCTATACTGCTATTGACACTATTTCACACTTAGACAATTTTTTGTCTCTAACTATAGGGTTATCATCTTTACATTCTACCATCTCATCCTAAGATATATGTTGCCATAAATGACAACCCTAACTCATCTTACTTTTCCATATTTCCAATAGAAGCAATATTAGAAATTTTCCCTCTAAAGGATAAATCCTTAGTATTTCAAGACTTAAAAGGGACATGAATTCATCTCAGGTTGGTTCCCAACCAATACTCCACTATGACTATTCTCAAAAGCCAAAATATCCCAAATAGTCTATTGTTCCTATAAGGCCAAAATTCTCCTATAATTCTCTAACAATTCAAAACCTTTACCCCATTCTTGAGATACATTAGACACATATGTTCAAACAAATAATGACTCACAAGAACTTTGAATTAACAAACCCCTTGGCACACCCTACAAAAAATCTCATTTCTTGACAACCATTCTATATGACAAATCATGACATATTTTAATGTGGATGAGACCTCCCCAAACTTATCATGGATTCAAATACCAATTAATTGACCAAAAAATCTAAATTTAGGCCTAATTAGGCTACTTTTCTAAAGAAAACCTTGGATCTCTCCACTCCAAACACAAAAAATCTTCACTAGGGGTACAAACAGGTTATTTCTTATCTAAATCCATCACCTTCATCAATTTGATCCCCCCCTTTGTTTTCCATAACATTAAACCCTTGGTCTACTTATATACAACCAACCTAAAACATGAAGTATTTAGACAAGGGCATTACAATTTTGGCAAAAAATGTCATTCCAACCTCCTAAAAGTTTAAAAATCTAAATCCAAATTTTTAGAAATCCTATTCTAGCAATTTTGATGAGCTTCTATGACACTTTCCAAGGTAGGAAAACCCCCAAAGGAGATATCATACCCCAACAAATAACTACACAACAAAATATAAATAATAACACAAATATTTAGATCTAAAACAACGCCAATTCTCATAATAGAACCATAAGATTTACATCCAACAAGCCCATCTATAAGGACTTTTGAATTGTGGCCAAATAAAAAGAAATTACAATAATATTTCTACAAGACCTCACAAGATCCAAACTCCTAGCTAGTGCAAACCTAAAATCTAGTAGAAAACCCCTACAAGAATCTAAACTTGTGCTTGCAAGCCTCAAAGAAGCTTTCTTTTTTCCCAAGCCCACACTGAGCTACTAGCTCTGGTAAAATTTTCTCCTCTCACCTACTTTTTCTTCTCTATGTTTGATGTCTTACCCTAGACTCCCTAAGAGCCACCCTACTTATACTAAACCAAGTGCCAAGTTAACCTAGAAAATTATATTAATGTAACACTCACATGTTAAATAAACCCTCAAGCCACAAGTTGGCTTGGTAATAGACATTAAATACATGAAATAATTAAATACTCAAGACAACTCCCAAGTTTAAAATGCATAACTAGCTCAAATTAAAACACATAAGCATACACACCCTTAGCTATAGCTCTACATGCCATCCAATTTGTTGGGACTCAAAATTGAAGCCCTGATTTTGAGTACCATTCAAAAAAATTAAGCCCTATAAGCATTGTTGATGCATGTGTACTGAGCTATCTGTTTTAGGCCTAAGAGGTGTTTGATTTTTCTAACACCTTTCATTCAATATATCTATTCATCCCATGAAGATAAATTACCATTCTAAGTCATTTAGTGAAGTTCTATTAGGAGTAATGACCAAATATGCATTTTTCCATAACTGTCAAATAGTGACAGGAGGTCATGTTTGCATTTGAATATCTTGCACCCAGTAATGCTTCATGACTCACCACTTTGAGAGTATTTAATGTCCATACCAAAGAGCCTATGTTTCATATTTCAAATCATTTTGATATGTTTTGACTAGGTTTTGAATCCCTTGGAGTTGGTCATTTATTGTTGTCATGCTGATGCAAATTGTTTAGAATTCTAGGAGGCCCTATTTGACCAATCAAAACTTTGACCTAGTTAACTAAAATGAGAAAATTCCTTTTGTGTTACATTTTAGAGGTCAAATAATTTTAATGTTTCAATTTTGAGCTTATGAAGAATTTGTTTGATTAGTTTTCAAATGTGATTTCAAATGCAATTTGTAATTTTTTACTAGTGTCACTAAATGTAGATTGGTTGGTACCCCTGTTTGTGATGTCATATCTCTGAATTCATGATAGGTGAGATCAAATGGATTTAACCATTGCATTCTAATTTAAAAATAATTTTAGTGTGTTAGTTTCCAAATATTGGTGAATCCGTTTGTACACTTTCCCAGGTCCATTCCATTTGCAAAAATGCTTTTTAGTCAATTTTCTAGTCTGCAAAATTCGAGTAGCCCACTTTGACTGCCTGTTATTTTTCCCTAGTTATTCATCATGAGCCATAATCCTAGATTTATATTTTCATCATGATATTGAATCAATTCCCTAGTTTTTGTCTCCCCAAGTGTTAGTTTTCTCTATTTTTTAAGCCAAAATAGAATGCATTTTATGGTATTCTGACTTGTTTTCTTGCAGGCAGTTTTGAAAGGGAAACTTCAATGGTCAATATCTTTTGAGTGAGAATTCTTCATGAAATGAGATTTGAAAAGGTGCAAGTATGTGAAACAGAGAATTAGAATCCCTATTTTTAGAGCTTGGTCAAGTGTTTAGATCAATTTTTCAAGACAGTCAAAGGACCTTCTGGCACTAAATTGACAGTTTGTAGATTAATGATAAAATAAGTTTTAAATGATTGTTCAACAGTCAAATTTGTTTTGAATCAATATTAGGCAATCAGTGGATCAGTTTGAGAAATCAGGTGTTTCAAAACAATTTTCTTTTAGCTGGACCCATTTTAGGGCCAGACTAATTGCACCAAATTAATAAGATGTGAAATTAAAAATATTTAGAGATTAAATGATATACTAAGAGATACAATGTGATCTATGTCATTACTTAATACCATTGAGACTTGGAAAAATCTTGAATAACCATCTATATACATGTATCAAGTTAAAGCAAGTTGTGCAACTATGGCACTTAATGGATTATAGTAGCTTTAAAGAAATAAGATAAAGGTATTGGCTCTAGTCTTTGGGTAGTGGCTTGCATAACAGTTGAATGGATATAACCAAAGCTTTTCATCAAATGAAGCACCATATAATAAAATTGTAATTACCTACATGGAAGAGTTTTGCATGGGGTTTGCAGCTTGATGAGGAATCTCACAAACCTGTAGTTGAAGATGTCTTCAATGAAGAAGATGATATTTCAGAACCTAAAAAGGGAGATTCTCCTCGTGAAGAAAAAGGTGTGTGGATGTCAAAATAGATGAACAAGGAAAGATTCTAACCCACACATATAGCTAAACCTACAATGAAGGGCATGAATTCCATTGGATTCTTTGCAACCTTTGAAATTCCTTCACTAAATAACCTTATGTTGAAATCATTCACATCACTTCCCTACAAAGCAGGGTCACAATGGATTGCAAGCATTGGAATCACAAGTTGAGTACCTACTAGAATAGATATCCTTCCAAGTTTCATTGCCTCTCTTGCCTACCACACTATAAGTATTGCAGGTGGATAAATTCTCAATGCGTCATTTATTATCATTCTCACCTATAGAAACATTCAAAGTAAGTAGCCCACATTGAAGAAGGAAGGACTAGTGAGAAAGGATAGGGTGTGAAATTGAGAGGTGAAGAGATTTTTTTAGGGGGGATGAAGCCCACGTAAAAGTCAACCCATGTCAAAGGAAGCCCATGTAAGAAGAGGGAGATGAGCCACCAAAAATTATGATAGTTTTTTCATTGCTGCCCACCTCCCATGGAAAGAAGTTGCAAAAATGAAGTATGAGATCCATGACAATGATGAACATGTGGTGAGCATAAGAGAGTATAGGACCAAGGTCAAGGCCAATCTTACCAAGATTTGTGACTCGATCATGCACCTCCTGGACTCACATCTCATTTCGTCCTCTACAACTAGTGAGTCCAAGGTATTTTATTTGAAGATGAAGGGTGATTACCATTGTTATCTTGCTAAATTTTAAGACCAAAGAAAATCAAAAGGAAGCCACTGAGAGCACCTTGCTCACTTATAAGGCCATGCAAGATAATGTAGTGGTAGAGCTTACCCTGACACATCCTATTAGACTTGGTTACCATGGACCAAGCAATCCAAATTTTCATAATATTAAAGCAGCTAGATAGGAATTATCTTACTTAGGATGATTTCAAGCCTCTATTGAGAAAACTTTTGGTTACTCTTCAAGGATTGGAGTTTTTTTAGAGTACACAAGAGTTTCAAGAAAGATATGAGGAAACTGTGATCTAGAAGACCGCTATAGTAGTGACAGAAGCATAGAGCAAAGGGAAAATAATAAAAAATATTTATCCCACATTGCCCGTGTTGGGTGGAATTTTTTTATTTAAATATGCCAACACTCTATATGAAGTTTTCTATAAGATACAAGCCTTTTCAAAGGCAAATAAAATGCATGGTGGACCCCAACCATGAAAGAAGATAAATTTTGATGTAAAATGAAGACATCATGTTGACTAGACTTTGAGCAACCAACCAATGAGTGACACATGTTAGTTGGCTGGACTAAGGTGGAAAAATTAGAGATCAACAAGTGGCATAGACCCTCAGTGAGGTGTAGATTCCTAAGTGACACATGGAACGAGGTGCCACATGTCACAAGGGCACTTTACCACTTGCATAGTCAGTAGCTGCTAACTGTGTATGCAATAATGCACCTAGCTGCCATATGGTTGTCAGCCCTAGTTAAAGGTGAGATGGCAATGTAGATCCTATCCAATAATGAAGTGTCACATGGAAATGACATGGTGTGTGCATATAAAGAAGTGACATGGCAATGCAGATCCTAGTAAATAATGAAGTGCGATTGGCAGTGACATGGCAAGTGTAGATAAAGTGGTGATGAGGTAGTGACAAGATAGTCATGCAGCCAATGATAAGCTACCATGTGTTAGTAACTGGTAGACCAATAGGAGGGCACCACATGGAACTAGCTAGATGATGATGTGGTAGGCACAAGCCAATGGCATGCTACCACATGTTAGCCTAGTCAAATAGGGTTGACCCAAAATTCATGGGTGAGGCAAAAAATTGAAAAAAAAAAGATGTTTAATTATTTTTCAAAAATGCTCACATACAAAGTTTTAAATTCAAAAAAGTATAAAGCTAAATTTTGAACTTTAGTAATTTATAATTTTTTGAAAAATGAGATTTAGACTATAGAGAGTCATAACAAGGGTATATTTTTCAAAACTGGATTCTGGGAGTTTTTGGTATGCCAATATAGTGATATTATATATCATCAGAACCAAGAGAAGACAAACTTTCTGATTCTAGATTTTTTTTTTTTGCATAGGAAGCAATTTGTTTAGGTTATTAAGATTTTCTCCCAGATTCCTCGTTTGCAACTGCATTCAGGTATTGAAGTTCAACTTTGATTTCTAGTAGGATAATGAACTGAATGTGCATAAAGGGTAGATAAAATGAAGCTATGGGTGAGTTTGGTCACCTTCAATTCAGTTAAATCTAGATTTTATCAACATTTCTTGATGTATTCTAGATATTTTGGTGACACAAGGGTTTTCATCATTCCTAAGAGATATTTCCAAGTTGGTTACAAAATAATGATGAAAATTAAATTAGATTTTAGGGGTAGAAAGAGGATAGATGTTTTACAACAACAAATGATGGAATTTCAAGTGGACACATGTCATCTTTAGATCAGATCTGAGAATTCATTTCTTTTCTATATCTTTCTCTTTCTCATCCATTGTGGGGGTTGGTTCCAATTTTGGAGAAAAAATATTCACTACTGTGATACCATGTGTCTTCCAATCTTGAGTGTTCTTAGATTTGTGAAACCAGGGTTCTAGTTTTGATGTGTTCTCATCACTGTAACACCACATTATTTACCATATTTCTCTTTTATGAATAGCAATAGTGAAGATAATATAGCTATGTCTAGTCTGTTAGGTGTTTCTATATTTTGATTTCATGCATCTGAATGTATAGTTTTAAATGAATGAATACAAATGAGTAGAATCTCTTTAGTTTCATTATGATTCTCATCTCCTATCTCTGTAATCTACAATCTTATGTGGTTTAAGGGAAAATAATTGAGACCCATTTGCATCCCCTTAAGGTTGTATGTTTGATATATTTTTCTATTGGAACAAAGGACCAAGTAAATTCTTGATGTGTTTAATAGGGTTGCTAGTTATTATGAGAAGGATTCTTCATAAGAATGAGATCTCTATGAACACTAATGTCTGATTCACAAATTGATAGGATAGATCTGATATATTGATGTATGGAATATTTCATTGGTGTCATAGATGTATGTGTTTAATTTGTGGAATTTTCCGATAGATAAGGCACTAATCAACTATAGGATCAACTTGTTCTTAGTACTACATATTTTGGGTTCTTGCTGAAATAAACATAATTAATCAAATGTTTTTCCCTTTATGTTTAAAAATTGAAAAGGATGCCCTCACTTAGCTTAGCAATTTCTTTGGCTATGTTATTAGCTATTCCATATCTTAGATTTGTGCATAAGTGTTAGAAGATTAAGGGTTTTATCTACTTTGTCAAGATTCAAGTGTATGTTTTAGCACTGGTACCATATGAGTGAATCTAAGGTACACCCACCTAGGTTTTGCAAAGCTTGAAGTAGAAGAAGGGTCTAGCCTTATAGTTGGCCCAATGTCTTAAAAAGTATATTGAAAATAGGAAATAGTTTCCCCTAGATGTACCTTATTCTCATCAAGGTAATTTAAAACTATGTTTTTTAAAACACCAACACAATTATCCAAATCCAAGAATGCATACACTATATCCCTTAGATTGGAGCTTATGGAAACAATCTCCAAAGTCTGCCAGCAAATTAGGAATACATTACCAATAATCACCAAAATGACTCTAGCTCCAATACAATTACTCCAAACTTATGCACACTTAGGACAAGGTTCCCCAATGTGCCTCGAACACATCCCCTATTAGAAATAGGAAATGTTGAGAGGGGAAGGGGGTTAATTAGTATTTTGCAAACTTTTTCCCAACTATGGATATGATTCACAATCTTATAACTTGCATAAATAAATAAGAAGATTAAGTTGAATTGTAAATACAACCATAAACCAATGTAAAACATAACACCATATTTTTTTAACTAGGTAAACTTTGGCCAAGAGAAAACGTCAGTGGGGATGGTACACAAAAAATTAAACTCTAGTCAAAAGTACCTTGTGAAAAATATTGGTCCTATTAGGAGTCTATTACATCTATATGGTATCTCAATTCTTGTTAGAGGAGTAGACCTCGTTAGAAGCCTCAACCTTGTTAGGAGTTATTCTTATAATTATAAAATGTATGCAAGATGAGGCCACTTCCCAAACATGCAATATACAATGATATTCAGTGTACAAAAGTACATATACAAAAATCTCTTTCTCAATGTTGATATCTTCAATATCTGATATGAACTTTGTAGCTTGTTGTGCCAACTTTACATGTATTTCCCTTTACTAGTCTAATCACAAAATTCTTATCAAAAAATAATAGAAAAGATATTGCAATAACCATACATCACATGACACAACTTCACATTTCCAAAATTATCCTTTATACCATAATATTTCATAATATCCTTTACTATTAGCCTTCATGCTTTCAAACGTGTCCAAAAATACAAAATTAGACTTTTCCCACTTAGGGTTAACATATAGGATATTTTCCCTAATTAATTAAGTAATTATTTTGGTAAACAAAATAATACCTTAATTTAAAATATACCATTCCTTAACTTTTCCCTATTTAGTTGGCTCATGATTGCAATTGGTAAAATCGTTATATCTCTATTCATACAGCCTCATGCTCTTAGATGTAGACACCTCATATCTATTCTATCTACCATCAAGTGCACACATGCCAATAATATCTACATAAATCTTACCAATCATAAATGTGCTTATGCTGATAGATAAACTATATAATACTTAGATAGTTTTATAAGTCAACTTGCCACAACTTCATCTTCATACTTTGATCACTTCATACTGAGTATATGTTTCCATAAATAAAAATCACTCACTATATTCCTAGCCAAATTTCTAACAATCTACCCCTTTGGCATTGATGGCAATATATGGAAAAATTGGTTATCCCAAAACTCAAAATTTCAAAAATCTCAAAAACTAGATCATTTTATTTATTTATACCATCTTACATCCTTATATCTCCTAATTACTTATTACTCCTACTTTGACAATACTTTATCACATACTATATTCCCCCTTTACATATGCATGTAATTTCACTTACTTTAATCCCCTTTTGATACCAATGACAAAGGTGAATTAAAAGAAACATAAATGAAAAATTGTACTACTACCTTCCTTGTCTTCATGTTGATGGATTGTGCAATAATGTAATGTAGTCAAAAAAGTTTCTCTTCAAGCTAGTTAAGCCTTCATTAGATGCTATCTTTATTGAATCTGAGACTGTTAAAAGTGCACATAATCTAGAAGATGCTATTTGAGTAGATTGAAAATCTAGATAATTGAGCTACTCATAAGATGTCTTAGCTTTTAGAAAATCCTCAATCCACCTCTGCATAATATCTATCTTCAATGATAAGTGTTCTCTTAAAAAATAAAATATCTACAATGGTTTTTCTCTTCTCCTCTCAAGTATTCTTCTTTGATCATAGAGCTTGCTGATTCTTTGCTCCAACTAGAGGATTGGAATATATATCTTCTTCAACTCACACTACAACATTTGGGGTCAAATTGCAATGAAAATTTGTGATGGTTGTGTAATTTGTGGTTATTTTCATGTTTTTTTTGCAATTTTCCCTGACGCCATCACAATATTGATATTTGTATCATAACTGTGACACCCTTCCGAGCATAAAAGAAAAAAAGAAAAGAAAACATGACAATCATTTTCCACTTGTTTTAATTTTGGAGAGCTATACAAAAAAGAGGAAGAGAGCTCTGAATGAGGGTGGAGAGCTATGAACATTGTCATGGACCTTGTGATCACTATATTTGGTTGTTGTGTCCTCATGATCTCTACATTTCATTGCCATGCCCTTGCTTTGTGATTTGATTTTTGTCATGTTCTTGCTCTACAATTTCATTGTCATGCTATGCCCTTGCTCTATAATTTCATTGTCATGTCATTCTCTTGTGATCTAAGTGCCCTTGCTCTGTGATTTTCTTCAGGGGAAAAAAGAGATACGTATGTAATTTTCTTTTCTTTTCCTTATAAACATGTTTGTCTTTATATTTCCTTCTAAAAATATATCTCTTTATATATTCAAAGAGATCTTTTTTAAGGTGCTTATTACATTTATGATCCAGTTGCATACATATTCCAAAATGCAAATAATAAAACAATAAAACTTACTCAACTCATGCTAAGTGACTTACCTCAAGATATTGCATAAAAATAATGTAGACCACAAAAAATGGGTAGAGCTCACAAGAAATTTTACAAAAACATATCATAGAAGATATTTTTAGAAAGAAACAAGCCATAACCTAGTTAAATTGGTCTAGTTGCTAATTAGTTGGGTTGATTACAAATTCTTGTATGGTAAAAGTACACAATTGTGTCACCTTTTAGGCTGACTAATCAGAATGACTAAATTTGAGTATTTCTATCTAAAAATTAATATTGTTTAAAGATATGATCTAGATAAATTCATTCTAGCTAAGTTATATATGGTATCACACTTTTCAAATTGGAAATGTCTATTAAATTAATCTTTTATACTAGTTTGTATCCAGTTACTAAAGAAATATAATTATTTCAAAAAACTGACGTTTCAATAACTCTTACAATTTTTTATGATATATTTTTAATAAATTTTAAACACCATTTTATATAGCCCAAAGTCAAGAATATTCTAATATAGAGTTTATAGTGTTTTAATTAGATATAGTTTATTATAGTTAAAAAATTCTACAAGCACACATTTTAACACTCAAAAAGATGTCAATTTTGGGAAAGAAAAAAATAGTAAATCATATCATAAAAATTTAAAACTTATATGATGTTCTAGAGGAGAGATTCATCTTCTAGAATGTATAATTTTTATTTTTCTTAGAATAGATTTGTTTTGAGGAATGTAGTGGGAGATGAAAACTATCAATTTCAGGTGAGTTAAACTTTGAATGATTATAAAAGTGAAAATATAAGTATAAAGACAAATTTATTTTTTGAATGTTCTAGATAAATATACTATCTATAACATATTCTAAGATAAAAAGGAAATGAGTTTATTTCCATATAGTTTTGTGGTGGGAACTAGACCCCTAATTTTCAGCATTTTTCAGCAACTAAACAATTATCTATAAAAATTATGAAAATATATCAATTCTTAATCCAAATAATTGTTAAAAATTATAATCCTAAACTTGATCAATTTCTACACATTTCATTAGTTTACTTCATTTTCAAATTCTAAATAATAATACTAGTTTTATATCATTGAAGGTGAACAATTGTACTTTGTTAGTCTTTTCCTTCACAAAAGGGTGACACATGTTTATGCTTTGACCCTATAGAACTATCATCAAATTAAGTACAATAAAATGAACAATCATCTTTATTAAAAATGATTCAGCTACATATATATTCCAGAATCAAAATAATAAAATAATAAAACTCACTCAACCCGTGCTAATTAACTTATATCAAGATCCTGCACAAAAATAATGAAGACCACAAAAAAATTAATAGAGTTCACAAGAAATATTACAAAAACGTATCATACTAGATATTATTAGAAAGAAACAAGCCATAACCCAGTTAAATTGGTCTAGTTGTTGATTAGCTTGGTTGATTATGAATTCTTGTAGAACTATCATAAGATTAGATGCAATAAAACAAACAATCAACTTTATAAAAAATGATCTAGCTACATACATATTTGATAATCCAAAATAATCAAATGATAAAACTCACTCAACCCATGCTAAGTGCCTTACCTCAAGAGCTTGCCCAAAAAATAATGTAGACCATGAAAAATGAGCAGAGTTCATAATAATTTTAAAAAAAGATATATCACAGTAGATATTTTTAGAAAGAAACAAGCCATAACCCAGTTAAATTGGTCTAGTTGTTGATTAGCTGGGTTGATTATAAATTCCTATAGAACTATCATTAGAATAGGTGCAATAAAATGAACAAGAAAGGGCATCATTTAGATCATGTATATTATAGCTTTTTAACACAATCTAATTTTTGTAGGTTCTATTCTAATTTAGGCTGGAAAATATTTTTTTCTAATTTGAAACTCTCAATTCAAATGATTAATACTATTATTGATAGTGAAAACTTCATATTAGATGAGGAATCTTATCTTCATGACTTGTTCCAATAGAAACTCTTGATTTTCATCGGATACCTCTCCTTACATCTACATCCTTTTTTGTATACAATATTATTTTCTAAGATAAAGGATTTGGATAGTAATATAATTAATCTTCTATTTAAAATATATTCACTATATATGGTTGAAACCACATGGCTTTGATTTGTAAGATAATCATCATCATTCCTTCATTTAGAAGAAACAACATAATCTTGTACATTATAGTTAGGGGTAATTTTTTTAGTGATGTAGTATGTGTCATCCCTCATTTTCAATAGGCTTGTTATCCAAATTATATTGTTAGGATTGTTCTAAACCATTGAGCAGTTTGGATTAATTATAATATGTTTTCATCCCTTGGCAAGACCCTTATTTTGAAATTTATTATCCTATGTCAGACACGTAGGGTTTCTTTAAGATTATCATAAAATTACTTTACCCTAGGAAAGCCCTTGTTTTCAAACCCGCACCCTTCAAAATTTTAAATTTTAAAATACCTCAAGAGAATTGAATTTTCCATTAAAATCTTTTATTTTTGATAAGAGGTTCTTGTGTTTTAAATTAGTGACCATGCAACTATGGTTAGTCATAGGGTCAAGGTACCTTATCAAATTGTAGCAACAAATGGTGTGACCCGATGAAGTCAAGTTTTCCATTTTGATCGTTGAGTCGTAGTAGGTTAGTGGTTAAGTTTCTCTCTAACCACAATTGAGAAAAACTATTAAGAAGTCCTTGATCTCATGATCACCTCATAAATATGTTATGTTAACCTTTGGCAGTGACTAGGACATTTCTTTGATCACACAGTCGAGTAATTAATTAAGAAAAGTTTATAGTTAACCATAACTATGTGATAAGGTTTTAGAAGTTTGTAAACATTCTTTGATCATCGGTTTGCATGAGGTTTAGTCTAACCTTGGGTTTAAAATGTGAAATGATGGATTGCTATGGATTGTAGGGTCACCAGAGTTAGATCAAAACCATGGTTCAAGGTTTTAGAGGTACGACATACTGCGATGTAGTTTGATCCTGGTGATGTGGTAGTTAGTTGTCAAAAGGATATGGCATGAAGATGGCTTCTAGATTTTGATTGGTCAATGGCTACTAGTGTGGATAACAGGCTGAAATTTTTAGGACTAGAAGATTAAAGGTAATCAAGGGTTATTGCTTTGTCATTATAAAAATCTGAAGATAATTTAATCTTGGAAAGATGGCTATAGGGTGACATGTGGTGATGGCCCACTTCTAAAGAGCTTAATCACTTGGTCATGTAGTTAGTAAACATCAAAGGTTTTCTAACCATGACCATATGATGTGGTTAATTCTCAAAGCTAAATGTAATGATCACCCAGTCACAAAATAAAAGGTTTAAAATAGATAACCATGTGTGATTCCATGACTTCATGAATTGAAGGTAATCTTAGGGTTTTTGATGTTAATTTTAGATGCTATCATGAGGTGGTGACCATGTGAATGAAGAAAAGTAAAGGATCAAAAATTATTATTGCTTGATCACGTGGTTAATCACCAACAATAGAGGATATACTACAAAGTGGTAGGAAGAAGTAAAATGGTATGGTTGCCAGGTCATGAACAAGAAATTTAAAGTAAGAAATGACTATTAGAAGCATTATTATGACTTTAAAGGTTATGTCTTGTTAAAAGTGCATAAAAGAAATAAAAAGATGGCTATACATGTCATTTCTTGGCACTTATGTAGATTTTGAGATTTCTTACAAACATTGACATTAAGAGATATAAATGCCCCTCTATTGCATTCCTCCATTATTAAGCTGGTATAGTAGATTCTTGAGTTATAGTATTTTTAAATAAGTTCAGAGACAAGATTTTGAGTGCCAAGAATTTGCAAAAACTTTTAGAGCCAATATTCTAAGAGATTATTCTAAAGGTCTTTAGTTATAGTGAAAATGGCATAGGAAGAGCGAAAGATGATAGCTTAGGTTGAGGTGGAAGAACCTTCACAAGTGAAAGAGTAGGAAAAGCTAAAATTGGTAACCTTATATGTTGAGGAGTGGGTGTATTTTCTCTTAGGGTCCTCTCATGCTCAAACTTTGAATGCCCATGTCTTTAGAGATTTATACTCTTTCTCTAGGGATGCCATTGTACATGAAACTAATTTTTTATGGTATTTTTATCAAAATAGGTATGCCAAATAAGAAATTTGCAACACATGCATCAGAAATATGGAAAAATTGATAGTTCCAGAGGTGATAATTGATGTTGATTTGGTGAAGGCACTAATAAAGTCTTACAATCCAATGACCAAGGCTTTCCACAAAAAGGATATGAGTGTCCTATGTAAACTAGAAAAGGAGACCTTTGGTGAAGTCTTTGACCTAGGAGAACCTCTCACAAAGAAAATTGAGAAAGAAAAAGTGAATGAATCCTTCAAAAGTTCCAAGAATTTCTACACTAGGATAGTCATGTGAAGGGACATTCCCAAATGAAAGAAGCAAAAGGAGGAATTTCCTAAAAAGGTAGGGGACCTAATGTCATTAGAATTCTTCTACAAATATTTTAGATATATCATTTTCAAGATTGAAAATGTATTGGAAGTTAATGGTACTATAAATGCCCTAGGTTATAAATATATCATGGCATTGGATATCTTGGATCCAAATCATAATGTTTATTATGATTTTGTTGAATAAATCATTGATAGAATGCATGAAGAAATTGAGGCAACATAGAATAGAGACATGGGAAACTTTAGGTTTTTCTATTATTCACTATTTATGCACATTATCCTTTTCAAGAATATAGGGCACATTAGTTAACATTTTATCGAGGCCACTGAGGAGAATGGAGAAACCCTACATGTGCAATTGTGGACTCACTTCTAGAAAAGGTTTTATCCCTATTCTAATACTATTTTTTCCTATAATGATTTTGTATTTCCAATCATGAATATGTTAATGGATATAAATGAAAGAGTACCTAAGGGGATAAGAATGCTAATTAGACCATCTGCTTGTCCAAATTGGGATAAAGTACTTAGCCATTAATGGGATAGTTTGTTTTTATTTGAACACTTTTCAATTATAAGATTATTTGGATGTCCTCAGCCTCCCATGTATTACCTAAACATGTGACTGAAAGATTAGGCTAGATAGAGTTCTTCTGGCAATTACTAATGATGAATAGAGAGTATCTAGGTCCTGCTGTCAAGAAAGACTCTTTTGTAGCCAAGAACACAAAGATAGATGATTTTCTAATAGGGAAGGATGCCATAGAAGAAATAGATCAGTGTTTAGCTAAATTTAACTTCCCTCTACCCCATGTAGAATCTATGATCCAAACAATTTTGTGAGGAATGCTCTCAAAAAATTGAGGAAGCACACTCTTTCTAGTAGCAAGCCAATCTGGGAAGAAGATTGCATCATGAACTACCTAAAAACATAGGTATGTAGGGAGAGGACTCAAAATTGGAGAAAAATAATGAAAATAGAAGAAGCCATGAGGGCGGTAGACCCATCTTTTAAGGGTTTTCACCATGACATACCATATCTTGATAGGTATAATAAGTGTCTGGATGATTTTGATGAATTGATGACATAAGTGTCTACAAAGTTCACATATAGAGAAAAAACCCCATCTACTTAGTAGGATGATGTTATAACAATGGAGGTTGAGGATGATCAACCAAAAAGCTCTTCATGAGATAAAGGGAAAAATAAACAAAAAATTATTCATATCCTCAAAAAGGTTAGAGGAAAGGCATTGTAGATTATGCCTCAAGGGTTAAAATTCTTTGATATAATTAGACACAATTTTCTAATCAAACAAGCAAGTGAGAATGAAAAGATCCCCAACACGACTAAATTATAAATTCAAATATTGGATAAAAGGATAATTCAAGAAGATGAGTTTACAAAGGATGACCAATTTATAAATTCTAATGAATTTAAGTCATTCCTTTATAAAGTAAAATAGATTGAACTTTCCCTATAGTTGCAACATGGAGATTCACCTAAGAAAATTACAGAATTAGTTTTGAAGTTGCAAATTATGATCTAAATATTAAAAATCTCATAGTTGAGGAAGCAAGAGCATTGGTAATGAGAAGTGGAATGCTAATTTTTATTTTAGACTAGATTATAAAACAAGAAAGATCAATCTCTTTTGAAGAGACTATTATCATTGGTGAATTGCAAGGGGCTAGTTTTACCATAGACAACAAAATAATGGAAATATGGAGCATGGCTCTAGATGATAATAAACCAACTCTCATGGAGATAAAAGAGTCCCCCCCAAGGAAATTTAATTTTTTGGAATGTCTCCATTGTATCCAGTGACCAAATCCACAATTTGGTGAACACAACATCATTAATGGGGAAGAGCAAGATGGATACATTGCAAGAACAACAATATACAACTTATAGCATATCTATTGATGCTAGACAAAAATATGAAGAAGAGTTTAAGAGGAATTATGTCCTAGAGAGGAAAATTGTAGACATGGAGAAAGAAATAAGGAGCCTAAAGTTTGTGGTTAGACATATTATAGAAGTAAAAGACAATAAAGCCAAAACTGAAGCTAACATTACAGTTGTGGGAGAAGCCCAAAAAATGGATATTGATGAGTGGGATGGTGCTAAGGAGGTGAAAATAAAGAAAATTAAGAATTTCCTTATGCACAAAATTTGTGCCCTATAGATTCTTTCACAAATTGGGGGCATCAGCTACATCAACCTTCAAGGAGCTGAATGTAAGTTCTCAGAGGCATTAGACCTTTTGACTCCTCTCTTTACAACTTGGGGGCCCTATGCTCAATTTTTTGATAATTTGGCCCCTCTCTTGCCCCAGAAAAAGAATTTACCCAAGTTGGTAATCATAAATACCAAAAAAATGATAAATAAGGTAAGAGAGTTGCATGGGTTTTCACAAGAAAGTTGCAATTAATCCAAGATAAAATGAAAAAAATTACTATGGGGATACCCAATTTCATTCCTAGTATTATAAATAATGATGGAAATTTTAAAGAATGGTAGGAATGGTCTTCCTCATTTGAAGATATTTGGAGACATTCGACATTTTTGGCCTATTATAATAATGAGGTAGATATGAGTTCTATCTATGATCTAATTGATTTCCTCTTTAGGATAGAATTAGATATGAGTAAAGTCTTAGGAGATGTAAATTCCATTACTAATTATAAGTGGAATAAATATATAGAGGATTTGAATGTAGTTAGGGATTCTACTTGGCCTAAGATATAATCAAATGTAGTCATATGGGAATTAATAGTAGACATCAAGGCTTTACCATCCTAGGAGGATGATTAGACAGAAAAAACAAGGAGGCTTCTATGAGAAGATAGGAAGAGTTGGAAGAGGACAAAATAATTAAAGAAAAGACTCTTTCCATAAATTCCATCTACTTTTACACCCACTTTCCTATCTATTTTCCAACTATAAAGAATGTATTAATGAAATCTCTCAAAGGTTTTTACCTTTTTTTTCGACTAGATAGTTTTTGACACCTACCCTCCCATCTGAAGCTTGTTGAAATCCTCTATATAAGGATTCCCAAGATGAGTGGTGGTTGGTAGTCTGTAAAATTTTCATGTTTTATGCCCCCTTTTACAATTTGTCAAAGTTTTGGTAATTATATGAATGTATTTAGTTCTTTATACTCTAGAATACATTGAATATCAAGTATCAGCTGTCTAGTTTTGAGTTATACTTCATGTTCTCTCAGTATTGTATTCATTTTTCAAAGGGAAATCAATACAAATGTAGTGCCTGCCCCTAGTTTACATTTTTTGAGCTACATTTATGATATGATTGCCAAACTCTTTTAAACCAATTTATGTTTGATGAGTGGTATTATTATTTTAGAGATTATCAGAGGATGTTTACACTCAGTTTATTATATGATGAGATTACTTGGTACTCTATATTTCGTGCATGTATGATGATTATTCAAAGGTTTTAGTTATCGATGATGATTAGTTAGATGGCTTATTATTTCATGTGCCTCTTATGGATACTTACCCCATACTGCATGTGTATGGTGTGCGTGTTGTTTTATTTATGTATGGTGTTTCTGATATGGTTAAGGAAGGGATTCGTAGTCACCTGCTAGTCGGGATCTACACGATGCACCACTTCCTTCCATTGTTTGTTTAGCTTAGAATATTGTGTTTGTACATGCGTGAATTTTATGCAGGTTGCAGGTACCGGGTATCAACTTCCCTGAATTGTCAGGATGAGTGTACCCTATCGCACTGTCTCAATGGTAAGAGAGGGGAGATAAAGCTCTTAAGTCCAAATCCTAAACCCTTTAGCCAATTGTCCTAATTAATAATTAGGACAAATATCTGAGTTAAGTACCCTCTGAATGCATCAAATGATGTAATTTTGTGATTATAACCCTTTTTGTTTGATTTGGTATGTATTTTTCTATAGTGGGTTTTCGTATGTTGCTTTATGAGTCCTTGGTGTATTTTCTATAAATTAAGTCTAATTAAAAAGACTAATTAATGATTTAATTTAATAAGGAATTATTATGATATCTTTATATTTAATTAATTAATTAATTAAATAAAAGAATTAAAGTTGGAAATTAAAGTTCAAGATATATTTAGAACAGGATAATATTTATTTAATTTAATAATAATATATTTGGAGTTCATTTTTAAATAAATGCTAAATATTATTGTTATTTAAATTAATTAAATATGTTATCAATTAAGTTCTAAAATAAATTAAAAAGTTGAAAGATATTAATTTATTAAGAATTCTAGATCGCATGATCTAAACATGAGTTAAATATAAGAATTAAATTAAAAGATTAAACTATAAAAATTAATAATGTTATTTTAATTTCTTAAAAGTGCACATAAGATTTAAAGTAATAAATTAATTAAGAATTGAAGTCAAGTGAAATTTTAAATAAAGTTATTTAATAATTCAACTTAATGTGCATGAAAGTTGAATGCAAAAGAATAAGAAAAGATAATAAAAGTTAAATTGGAGTTAACTGAGTTGTGCAAAGAGTCTTCTCGGGTAAACGCACAATTAGTGCCCCGAATTGAGGAGAAATTGCTTATCACAACTTTGGGGGTTCATTTTTGAGATAGACGAATTTGGACAGGAATTTTTGGGAGACAATTTTTGGAAGCAAATTTCAGAAGGCTGATACGAAGAAAGTCTTCGAGGGGAAGGTTATTGATAGGAGAAAATTCGCATACAGTTCCTTGAGATTGCATAATAGCATCAGGATCAGGTAAGGTCTTGTGTTTTGACTATCCATTAAATATGCAATTATCCCTTCCTGTCTTCTTCGTGTCTGGGGTTTGTAGATCTGAATTCTCTGTGATGAAAGTTTTAACTGTTCAATATTGTGAATTTATTAATTGTTCATCAATAATTTCTGTATCCATGAAGACTGGATGAATTATGAGAGCCCTTGTTTTCCTGATTTAGAAATTGAGATTTGATTAGGTAAGGGTTTGAGTGTAACATTGAAAGTTTTTAAATATATATATATATATATATATATTCCCTTTGGAGGGAATTGTTTTAATATAATTAAACTAAAACTAATTAAAATAAAACTTAATTTGTTTTTTTTAAAAAAAAATTGTTAAAAAAATATATATATACAAAAAAAATAATATATAAAAATTATATTAAATAGTTTGAAGTGGGGCGGGGCCACCACTTCCCACGCCCCACAGCCACGCTGTCGCGGCAGGTGGTACTGCTGCACAGCAGCAGTACGTGGTACTGCTGCCTACGACAGCAGTAACACCTGCGGCCGCAGGGATTGGCAGGCCGGCGGGCCTTTAAACACGCCGTTTTTTTTTAATAAAAACAAAATAAATTTCGACTTACTTTTTTTTAAATTGTTTTTTTTTAAAAAATGTTTTAATTAATATTATTATATTTTAATTTAAAATTTATTAAATTTTTAATTATATTGGAATTTTATTATTATTTATTAATAATTTTATAAATAAATAAATTATTAATAAATATAATATGAAGTTTTTTTTTATGTATCACTAATTAATTTTATTTAAAGTTTGATTTAAATAAAGATTAATTAAAATCGAAAACTTGTTTAAGCAAGTTTGATATTAGAATACTGTTTTCAATAAATGTAAAGATTATTATAATCAAAGATCAACAAGTATTCTTATTAATTTAAATATTACCCTCAAATTGTTTTAGGACTCTGACTTAAGAACAATTAGGGGTAATTAGGTGTTTCATTTGGATATAGGAACGGGATAATTAGTAAAGGTGAACTATGGGTTCTATCTGTTTAAAACATACGTTCAACTGGAAATGGAAACCTCACATTAACTCAATAGTGTTTTTATCAATCAAATTGATCTATAAGACTTTTTACTTGAAAATAAACACTGATAACTGAAACCTTATTGTTTAACTCAACTGTATGTTTTCAAATCAAAACCAATTGTGTGACTATGATGTTTTTCTATATATTGTCCATGCTTTGAGTGTTATGGGGTTGGTTTAGCGTTGACTAGTTTAGGTTGTTACTAGAGGCTCGGGGTTGTGAATGTGATGTCATGATGATTTGGTTTCGATCTTTCTTAACCTGACCATGGTAATGAGATGAAGTGCTCTATGACATGTTTGTGTTACTGTTTGTTGTTGCTTTCCAGTTTCCTTGTGTGAAGCTGAGGTGTATATATTTGAGATACCTAACTTAACCATTTCTGAGTCTCGATCAGTTATACTTGTATTACTTTCTGGTTGCTCATTAGAGAACCATTGGATTTTGTGACCTATCATTGATGCCTTCAGTTGCTGATAGAGAACTGTCGTGATTACATGATTACTATTTGATGTTATCTGTTGCTCATGAAGAACTGATATAATTTGTGGATTATCTTTTTATGATGTTTTTCAGTTGCTCGTATAGGACTGAGATGGTTTTATTATGATTCTTTGTTTTACGAGTTCATGAGCTAGGGTAGGTTATCTATGTGTAGAGTCGGGAAGTGGCTTGCAATGGGGGTCGGAGCCCTAAGAGGCTGCCTTGAGAAACCCATTGTAAGTCATTTTTTTTAATAAGTGAAAACATTTACACTAAATGAGAGAAAATGAACCTAACAAGATAATTGTATGTTCTCTCCCATGCCATGAGTGCTAGTACAGACTAGGATGGGGTAGAGAGAACACTTGGTTATGACCTTGCATTCCATAGTATGCCTCGTCAGTACGAGAGGATACTAGTGGCCGCAGGATCAGTAGGGACCTGGGATTCCTAAGGGATTGCTCGGGTAACTTCTACGTGACTTTTGCGATGACACTTTCCCGCTTGCATATTAGGTTTCCTACGTGTCTTGTGGTACCTCTGGGATTTAGATGTCGATCTTTTTAGGAACCCTTGAGTTAGCATACTTATAGGATATCCTGGACTTAGAGAGTAATTTTGATTATAGGTTTTTGTTATCCTATTTGGGACTTGAGACTATCTCCTCAGCGCGGTGGGAGTGGACCATTTAGGTTCCACGCGGTCGGGTGGTAGTGCTTTTACTCTTACCATTGAGATCCATTCCGTGGTCACCGTGGCTGGAGTTTTCGTGATTGGCATTTACCTTCACTATGTTCTTGGATTATTATGATGGATGGTTAGATTTTATGATAGATGTTTTATCATTATGGATGTATGGATGTATCATGTATGGTGAATAGTTTCATATATTTTTATTGTACTTTGTATCATGGATTTGAGGATGTTGTATCTTGATCTTTACATATGTATATTCTTTTAAGCCTTTCATACCCTGTGACATGTACAGTGGATGATTGAGCATTCCGAATTAATTTGCCAAGGAGCATTCGGAACAAATGTATTTTATGGACATTGGAGTTTCTGATTATTCTTTCATATGTATGTGATAGTTGTTAGACTTAGAATTAATTAAATTTAAACGTGACTCAACGTCTTGGGATCTTTAAGAAATGTAACTTACAATGTATGTTTGTCGATGATTTCATGTTATTGCTTCTGCTACTATGTGTTTGATGTGTATGTTATACTTTCTTACTTTTAAAAAAAAAAAAAAAAATGTTTAGCAAACTTAGTGAAACTTTAGGTTAATTCTTTTGGATCCCTTGGCGGGGTGTTACAACAAAAAAGGAAAATCCTACATTTCTATGTCTTTGAGTTTTGTCTCCTTTTTTATATATCTATGATCTTGAGATTGAAATGAACAAGTTTCTTTTGGTTTAACTCAATTTGGATGAATTATGTATCTCTTACTAATTATTGTTAATTCAAAGAATTAAGTAATTGCTTTCTATAAATGATAGGGTTTAGCATTTATAAGAAGAATATGGTAAGAATGAAATTTAGAGCCCACTGTTGACAAATTTTGTTACAAGTTGATTAAATAGGTCTAGGGTATGTGCAGGATCATGGTGTGCCAAAAAGTGGCGATGTGAAAAAAAAAGAGTTTGAGGATGCCTAAAAGTGCTTCAAAATCTACTCTAACTTTTTTTCACCTATCCAGGAACCAAACTTGGAAGGTAAGGCCAAGCCTTATCGGATATCCGATAATATCGGATATCCAACATGTGACCGGATATTTGATAATTAGAGTAATAATATTATAACACTATTATTATTATTTAATATTATTATAATTATTATTATTATCATATAATAGTATGATATATTATTTAATATTATTATTATTATATTAAATAATATATCATACTATTATATTATAATAATATAATATAATATTTAATATATTATAATATATAGTAATGTAATATAATATATATATAAGATATAATATAATAATAAAAAGTAATATCTTATAATATAATATATAATAAAAAAGTATAATATATTATAAATTATAATAATATAATATAATAATATTATTATTCTATAATATAATATTTCATATTATAATATATAGTAAATTAATATAATATATAAAAAATATAATATAAAAATATATAAAATGTAATATAATGTAATATATATTATATGTTATATGTTATATTATATATATTATACTCATTATATGTTATTGGGCCATATCGGATATCCAATGTTATATCAGATATTCGATATAGTATCAGATATCCGATACCTGTGCATTGGATTAAATAAAATCACAAACCCGCGGGCCCTCATTTTACGCAAATTTTGGGCCAGTATTACCATTGTCAATCGAATATCAGATACAAGATCAGATATCATATATTTAGTTTTTTTTTTCCAACTCTTTTTTAACCTAAATTTAATAGATTTTAGGATGATTTTGTTTATTTTAGTTGAATCTAGGGTTTTTTTGACAAAAATGATTAAAGTTTAGATTTTTTTTAATATATATTACGTTTTGCAATTCAATAGGAATGGCTGATCAAAATGATGACACTGAGGCAGGGAATAATATTCCTCATAACCCACCACCAAATGATCCAGTATCCCCACAAAACCGTCCACCAAATAATCCTCTACCTCCTCAAAACCCTCCTCGAATCGAGGATTTGATAAGTGAAAATCTCACCGAGTTGAGAGGTTTGCATAGAACATATAATAATGTACCTACACTAGCTCCTATGTTATCCACGTTAAACACCACAGTGGATAACATTGAAACCCTTACGAACCAACAAAATGCCACTCTTCATTGGCGTGATGAAATGCACCAGATGTTTGATGATGGTTTGGATTATGATGAGGTCGCGGCCCTCAACATAACCAAAGACAATTTGGCTAGCCTTTTTGCTAACCCAAAAATGAGTATACCAGTTGACCCAAAAAATACCAAACTATCGATTAAATGGTGCACAAATGATGCTATATGTGCAAATTTTTGGGATCGTTGGTGGATGGTCTTTGATATACCTCCACATGGCAATTTAAACATACCATTTTTATTTCCTTAGAAAATTATATGCAGAATTTGTGTTGAAACTTAAAGTGAACTATTGGAGCATGAAGCCCAACATGGGCTTAGGACTAGGAGATCCTCAGGATAGACCCTCTTCCCAGTGGAAGAAACTTGGCACTTTTGCCCCCCCCCCCCCCCCCCGATATCTCCCCCCCTCCTTGAGTGTAGCATCCAGATATCATGGTAGAGGCTAGCTCTTAGACCATCAGAGCCATTCATAGGCTAAGTAACCTAATGATATCTCAAGCTAGGTCAGTCCTGCCTCCTCGTGTTGATGATGTTGGTGTTAGTTCATCATCGGCTAGCTCATCACACATTTGTGTGCCTCACACTTGCACTACATGCAAGAATATTTTCCTAGGTCCCATAGGTGATCTTCTTGAGTATCATTTTGTGTTAGATGAGGATACACCAGACGCATCTGCAAAGGCTACAGACCTTGATGCGAGAGAGGAGGGGAATGCAAAGGCATGGACTCCTTTGATGTCAATACGTGTATACATTTTTTTGTTATGAAATATGCGATTTAAAGTTAATTTTTATAATAAAGTAATTTTAATTTTTAAGCCATACTGACTTTTACATGTATGTGATCTTCATTCATGTTTATTTGATGATCGAGGAGGAGCTCAGATAGATAGACGATGCTACACTCTTGGCCATTTCATTTTTCCTTGAGACATCTATGGTACATTATGTTGTGTTCACATTTTTTTTTGTCTATTTGATATTGTAGCATATATGGTTGCTAATCTTTCTTTTATCTTGCAGATACCACTTGCCTTGGGGGGACAAAGTGTGGGGGGTGAGCCAACATGCACTGACAAAGGAAAGGTAATTAGATGTTTTCTAATTGATTAAATATCAATGTATTCTTGTAAAATGTTTGTGGTAATCTCATTTAATTACATTCTTTATTGTATATAGGGTGTGGCTACTGGCAATGAGCCTGTACAGATTTGGCATCCTAGATCATCAGGAATTTCCATTCACACAGAGAGCCCCATTGTATGTATAAGTATCATTTATTTTTTATTTTTCTTATTGATGCAGAGGAAAGTATGATTGTTGTTCTATACAATTTCTATGATTTGTTTCGTACCAATAATGATTCATGTCTTGCATATGTTCATTACAACTTAAATAGGCTTATATGCACCTGTCCAACCAACCAAGTTGGTTACAAAGGTTTATTTAATCAAACAAATACCAAATTACTACTTTCCCTCCAAAACTAATATGACCGTTTGAATTTGAGATTCAAATTTCAAACTATAGTTTTTATGCATTCTCTAACTTTCTAAACTATTCCATTGACTCAAAATTGGTCATATGGATTTATTAAATGCAACTAAGTATGAAACTATCCTAAGACTACCCCATATGGCTCTTTTGGTCATTTTACATCATGTTGCCCTTAGGTCCTTACTAAGACTTTTATGACTTTCATCTTTCAAAGTACATTGTTTATTACATAATTCCATTATTGGTTTTAATATATCCCAATTAACAATCAATGATGTCTTTGATCCTCTATCTTCATTTGGTACCAAAGCTCTCTTAGATGATTTAATAGGTGCCCCTATACCAAACACCCCACCTTCAAAGCAACTCTTGTCCCAAGAGTTAAGGGGTACTATCTTCTTTCCTCTAATCCATCTAGAGGGATGTTTGCAACTTTGCACCTGCAATGTATTACCCTGCACACCTGCATACAAATCATTAGAAACAAAAAGCATTGGATCCTTGTTACCAATCATGGTAACCTTACTACTTGCTGATTGTGAACAGTCATGTTTTATCCTTGACAAAGGCTGAATAACTTGTTGTCTGAGGTCATGCTAACCAGGCTATCTCTTATCCTCCATGGATATGTTTGCTTCTTTGTTCACTCTCATCACCAAAGGACACCATACTATTCCTATCATCACTCCTTTTGCTGTCACTGTCTGCTTGTAAGCAAAATTCTGAGTTTTGTCTTGAACAATCTCATCCTTCATAACCAAAAGAGATGGCTTCAGTGGCAGATCTATCATATCATGTTTACTCTACCTCTACTCCTACAAGTCCACAAACTCTTTCTTGCCAAAACAAATAACTCTTTCCTCATCATGACTAGTGAAAGGATTTAGCTTAAACTTCACACTATCTTTGTGTACTATATAAACATTTGATGAGCCAAAATGAATAGTGTCCCTTGAGGCTTGCCAAGGCCTTCCAAGGATTACATGGTAGCATGTCATTAGAATGACATCACATATAACTTGATCTTTATATTCTCCTATAGAGAAATCCACTATTGCTTGCTCCCTTACAACAATATTTTGTGCATCACTAAACCAAGATGCCCTATATGGTCTATCAATAGGATACTTCTTCAATCCTAGTTTATTTACCATTTCATAAGACACTAAATCGTCAAAGGAACCAGAGTCTATTATCATCTTACAAATCTTACCATGGCTCATGCAATTTGTCCTAAAAATGGATGATCTGGTCTCCTTTTGCTGCTGCATTTGTGGTCCTCTTCTCACCATCAAAGATTCTCCTTCAAGTTCAGGGTCTACATTATCGTACTTCTTTTCTTCCTCTTCTTTTTGGGTCAAGGTGACTCTCCTCTCCTCCTTCCTAAAATCCACACCTTTCTTGGGGCACTTGTAGGATTGATTGCCTACTCCTCCATATGTGAAGCATTTACCTGTGAAAACACTATTACCTCTTCCACTTCCAAATCTTCCTCCCCTGAAACTTTCTCTTGTCTCAGATGTAATCTCTTTTCCTTTATATTTTTCTTGATTTTTTGAAGTGTCAAACAGACTTCTTACACCTCTTCCTCTCATTGTTCCACCTCCTCTCTGATTTTCTTGCCTCTATTCTTTCTTTTCAACTTCTCCTCTACCCGGATTGCCAACTGAAAACATTCTCCAAGTGTCCTTGGTACATTCAATCCTATTTCATCTTGAATATTGTACTTGAGGTCATTAATGTATCTAGCCACCTTCTCATCTTCATCTTCCAGTCCTCCCCTAATAATTAGGGTATGGAATTGCTCAATATAGGACATGACATCCATATCCGTCTGTTTCAAATTGTTCCTTCTTATCTTTATTTGGATTGCTAAATCAGATGGCAAGAATTGATTTCTCACCATGGTCTTCATTCTCTCCCAATCTAAAATCTTATTCAATCCCCTTTTGATGTAGATTCTATAGCAACTACCTTCCATAAGCCAATAAATGGCTGTCACAATCCAACTTAGGATTCTAGGACTTCTCACAAGTCCTCTTACCCACTCCGGGTATACTCAACCTCCAAGCCAAACAAGGAAATCCCACTTCAAAAGCCTCACCAACTGTCACCAAAAATGGAGACAATCATGGACATACTGTTCCAACCCAAAATCATCAATTTGTTTGGTTCCACCAAACTCTCAACACACCTTTGCACTTCTAGGCCTACAAACCTTGTAGCCTTCCAATTAGCTTCTTTGCACTTTTCTCCTAGTATCCCTTAATAGTATAGGGACTTCTCCATAGGTCCAAACACCCTTCTTGGCACCTACTAAGAATCCAAAATCTTTTGGGCTGATCTTACTCCAGCACCCTCCAAACTGCTTCTTGGTACCTAGGCCTAGTTGATCAAGTTAGGCTAGGGCTTCAAGGAAGAATGGGCAAGGTGGGTTCCCAAGACCAAAAACACTTAAGGAAATCTCCAAAATAGTCAATGCATCCAACTCTAGCACTCAAACTAATCAAAAGTTCCTGCAACCATGACTGTCACCAATTACCTTGCAAAAACCGATCAAGCACATGGGCTTGCTTGACCTAGGGCCGACTTGGAAAAATAGTTACCCTTCTCTCTAGGCTTCCAACCTCTAGCATTATCTTTCCTAGTCTCCTAACTTGCATAAACCTCAGTTTTAGAGAGTGCCACCATTCGGAATGCAAGTTAGGGATGCATTTGTGGAAGGGTCTAGGAAACAAGGCTTTTTAGACCACCTTCTACTAAAATGCAGATAACTTTTAAACCCCAACTCCTTTTTGAGTCAAACCAAAACCAAAAGTTTCCTAACTCACCCCTACAACTATTTCATACACTTAGCAATCATAAAAAAAAATTATGGATCCATACTAGCTTAACAGCCGAGTGATTACCAGTAAATTTCCAAAAAATTGAAGTTTTCATTATTTTTCCTCCAAACCACCGTACACTCTGATCTCCCCCTTTCAAATAAGATCACATATGAAATATATAAAGGTCTACATGACTGTTGGAAAAACCATATAGGCATTCCCAACCATAAAACAAACAAACAACCACTTTTTGCTAATACTGTTTAGATTCTAAATACCCTATTATAAGGACTTTTGGTCCCATGGAGTCACTTCGTTTATAACCACACCAAAATGCTTGTGGGACTTACATGTTCCTTTATTACAAAACATAGACCAACTTGTAAAATATGGACCAAACCTTTATTCCAACTTCCTAATCTACTTGAATCCTCGCTTTCATGGAGTGGCAAGGTGTCCAGCAACATAGATACTTGTTCCCCCCTACCACATAGGTTAGCTGCCCTGCACCACCTTTCCTCTCTCTCATTCTGAACACTAGTCCACCAAGTGAGTGTTGTTCCTCTCAGTCTTTCATTTTCTACTTTTACCTTCTTATTTGCCTCTATGTCTTCAAGATCAAAGTAGTTCTCAAGGGCCTCTATCCACCCTAGCACTTCTTCACTGTCCATTTTACCCTGGCATATTGGAAAATCAATATAGTTCTTCCCACCATTACCTTGTATTGCCTTAATGATTCTCATAAATCTCCTTTCTTCAGGATCATCTATTGTTTCATGCTCTTGCCTTGCATTACCAACCTCTTCTTCTTCATGGTTCTCTCCATGATTTCTTCCTTTAACCTCTTCTCCTCTAGGTTCTTGCATTTCCTTTTCTAAGGATTCTATCCTTGCAATAAGCTTTAGCCTCTCTCTTCTCATCTATCTTTCTTCCCTCACTCTAGATGCTTCAAGTTCTCTCCTCTCTCTTTGTTAGGATAAACCACAAATAGAAATAAAAACTACATGCAAATATAACCAATAACAGAAAATAATAGAACACACAGAAATGAACACAAAGCACCAAGATTTAACGTAGTTCACCCAATCCCTGGGCTACATCCACCAAACAGCAAGTCCGATCTTATTACAATCCAGTGATTACAACCTGATTACAATCCGTAATCCCTTACAGCTCAATACCACCGCAAGAACCAATTTCATATCACCACACATAAAAATACCCAACCCTAAGCCATTTTTATACAAGTATTAAACTGCTTTAGGGTTATAACATGTCGTCCATATGTCGGCCATAATATGTATGAAGTATGTACAGTACTTTCCTGATCAGTCACCACAATCTAACACTCTTTTCTCTCTTGCCAACTCTTCTCTCAATTCTTCAAGTTCTCTAGCCATTTGCTTTTTAGGAGGCATTTTCACAACAAGTTTTCTTCCTTCCTAAGGGCCAACACACTGATTCTCTTTCTTTCCTCACCAAGAAATCTCTGGACACCACTTATGTACCTTTCAACTTTGGGACACACAAGGAGGAATTAGACACACCAAGGCTTCAACAAAGGGACCAACACACTGAGGATGACAAAGACTCCTATGATGATGAAACCTACAACTTATCTACTCCCAAAAGACCTTTTTGATGCTCTAATACCATTTTATGTAGAGGATGGAGGATCTAACCACAAACTTGCAAATTCAAGCACAATATGGACCCAACCCCTATGTTTCAATGGTGTTCCCAAATGCACACAATGCCACCAAAGACTCCAAACTTGGATTTACATTCACTAAGTGTTCCTTCCACCTCTACACAACTTAAAAAACTTCAACCAACATGTTTCTAAGGTTTCCAAACCCACAAATCTTTAGTAGATACAAAAGAGACTAGTTTTGCCCTTTACTAGGCTATTCTCTTCTTTGGATCAGAAGACCCTATTTTCTTAATTTTTCTCCCAAACTTTCCAAAACACCAAGAAAATAAAATAGCTTTTCAAATACCCTTTTTTTATTTTTATAACATATCCCAAAATCATATATCACTCCTTTGGAAAGATTGTACAGAACAGGGCAGTTTGTCTCAGAATTAGGCCTAATTAGACCACTTTTACAAAGCAAGTACCCTTCAAACTTGAAATATGACTTAATCCTTTTTCATAGTCTCTATTAATGATCTAAATCAAAGTATTTTCAATATTATAGGTCTTGGTCACAATCCTAAACACCCAAACATCAAAACCCTCCTTAAAATGGCTTAAAAACCAAGGTCTGCTTGTTCAAACCCCAAAACTCAATTCTAGAACTTCTCCTTCAGCATTCACCATGAATTTACATATCTAAGATGATATTACCACTCATTCCAATATCAAAAAGCACTTACAAAACAAAGGATTCTTCAAGTTGCTCTTGAAAACCAAGCACTTTCATTTAATTTTTTGAGATAGTCCATACAAATCTAACCCTCTAGGCCATATAATCATAATTTATAAGTTTCAAGGGATGGTTAGTAACCCCCTCAACCACATCCAATTGGTTTCATTTGTTAACTCTTCATAAAATTTAGATTATGGAGTTTCCCTCCAAAAAACACATAACCATTACTATTCAAATTTCTAACTATTAAACTATGTTTTTAATGGGCTTATTGAATGTTTTGACTTGTCTAATGACAATATATGATCATGAAAACCTACATGAACCTATAAAATGACTCATCTACCATATGAAATCCTAAAATCCTATCTCATGCCCAATTACAACTTTTTTCCACATATAAGTCCAACATCATAACTTTGTATGCTTCCATGAGCCATAATTGGTGCAAGGATTGCCCAATTGACTTCAAGAGATGCTCCATGACCTCTATAATGCCTTGGATTTTCAATGTTCCCTTGATGAGCATGGGATGCTCCTGCATCACTTATCTTCATAAATAAATTCAAAACTAATTTCCATGATATTAACAACTACTATTTTGTATCTCATAGGAGACTCCTAGTGCACATGAGGTCCGACGAGATAGTTATGTAGATTTGACGACGCGACCACTCACTCCTGAGGAGGATCCTACAATAGTAAGTTGTAGTTTGAATTCATGATTAAATATGTTATAAATTTAGCATGCAATGAATTATAATGTTATAGTTTAAATTGTACATTCATCTGACAAGGTATTTGAGCATATACAGCCCATAATCAAAGAGGTACCAGCATTGCCGAGGGCATATGAGAGGACTCCTGACCAGCGTAGAGGGTTGATGAGAGAGGTATTTATTATGAAATTTTGATAGTATTAATCTCCATTACAGAAAAGATCATTATGCATTTGAGTAATTCAATGTTAGATACATAGAACCAAAGGTATAAGGGCAATCCTGTGTCAACCAAAAAAAATGTACTTAGACTTAGTTTTTGTTTCATGTGTTTTCATTTTTGGACACCCATTTGGGTCAAATAAAGGTTCCAACTCTCACAGTTCCACTATCAGTGTGCTAGAAAATCTTGAAAAAATAGGAGTATGTAATTGGGCCATCATTTTGGTAAACTAGAAGGTGTGAATTGGCCAGATGAATGTAATTGTGATTTAGAGCATTTTAGAAAAAGAATTAGGTCAAAAGGCCCCATGGTTTGAAAGTTATTACAGTTTTTCAAGTTTTGGAGACCTCCTAAGAATGCTTCAAAGTCAGGTTAAGGGCATTAAATGACCTTGAAAAGGGCCAAAAAATGGGGGATGAGCGAAGCTTGTCCATAGGGCTATAGAGTGCTTTGAGAGCTTTCCAAAAATATAAACGGTTTGTCAATCAGAGCTACAATTCAAAAGTTATGCCTCCCGAAAGTTCGGTTACCGTTTCTAGATTCTTCTAGATTTGCGCCGACTTCTAACATAGCTTCTGGAGCCTTCCATTTGGTCGGTGGATGCCTGCTAGCACTTTCTAGAATGTATTCCTAGTCCTTAACCCTTCGGGGTCCATTTAAGGAGATTTTTGACATTGTAGAAGGTAGTTCGGAGTGGAGTTTGAGAGGAGGTACTAAAAGGAGAAATTATCTCCACATTTATGCTATTGTAAGCCCTTAGGGCATGTTTTGAAGTTTATTTTCTTTGTACTAAATGTACTAGCTTATTTTTCAGTTAATACAATTTCCCTTTTCTATTGTGTCCATTCTGTTCTTGGGTTGCATTCCCATCAATTTAGTAGTCTAACTTTGGGTTTTCCTTTTTTGTTTATGTATGAGGCATCCGATCCACCTAGTGCAGTGAAGAGGCTGCATTTTGATCATCCACCAGCACCCTAGGATAGTATAGTTTTCGTAGGATGCATCATGAGACATTTTGAGATGGCATATGCCACATTGTATATAGAAACATTGATATTATACACATTCTGATGGCATGATCAGCCACATTTTGTATATGGATCTATGTATTTTGATATATATTTGAGTACTTTGTCTATGGATACATTATCTTTGATATATATTTGTATAAAATTTTGTCTATGGATACATGTATTTTGATATATATTTTTTTCATTTATGTGCACAATGATATACATATTAATTTAGCATCTAGTATTGTTCAATTTATCATGGATCATGTGTCATGCCCTAAATTTTACTAGTAAAAATACAACAATTTTTTTTTTTTTTTGTAGCTTATGAAGTCGCATAAGAAATTACATATTGTAAAACAAGGTTATCATTGAATAGGAGTTCAAGACTCATGTGGATAGTGTCATCCAGTTGTAACATTTTAGTCACAGGTGGTTTTCAAATAGATTGGATGACAGTCTAGTTCAAGTTAGCATCACGAGTCAAACGAGCAAGTTCAAGATACAACACTCATAAATTAGTGAGGTAATTCATATCCTAACAAGCCTCTGATACTAATATTCTATTAGGGTCTATTGGTTGTATCATATGGACTAGGTCGTGATTCTAGCATGTAAGGGAAGGGGATCAGAATTACTTATTATCCTCATTACCAATGTACACACATTCATTAATCATTACAATATATATTAACATGACAATTACTATATGGTGTGGAAGTGTAGTATATCTTAATCGATTAAACACACGTATCTAGAGAATTTAGATTTAGTACTCATCACATGAGCACCCTTAGTCAAATAAGAAAATGTGCACTTATCTACCACACTATATCAGATCTAACCATTGGAAATTAGAAAAGATATGCCTGAAAGGTAGCTTCAAAGTCTCCATGATGGAGAAGGGGCCACTTGCATTGATAGTATCCATCATTCAACACATTAGTTACACAACTTATGGAATAAACAATTTCTTTTATGTGCCAAACGTGTATCATGTGCTTGCATCCATATCTTACTAGTTACAAGTCCTCTTGAAGATTGGACTAATACTGAGTCATTTTATCCCTCTTTACTCTATTTAGTCATCCTTATGCATTCTATCAACATTGTTTCCTCACCAAATTAGCACTCACTACAATTTCCTAAACACAAAAATTACTATTTCAATATATAAATTAAACTCACTCTAACAAAAGACAATTACTAACTATCTAGCTCATCAACTACTAACTAATCTAGCTACATTGCCATGCTTTTACATTTACTATTTTAATTACTATAATTACTATTCTATTACATTTACTTTTTACATTATTACATCTAATTATTCACCATAAGCTCACTTTCTCACTATCAATATTATTATTATCAAAGCATGTTAAGATTCAAAGTAGTTTCATAGTACGAATTAGTAATCACATAAAATGAGGAACTCTTAGTAAGTCTAAGGGCCAATTCAAAGTACTTAACTCAATAATAATTCACGATCTGTATTTAAACACATCCTACTACACCATCGTATTGAGTGTGTCAATTTAAATTTGTTAGATGAATTGTTTATGCAAGGATTAGGTGCAAGTGTATAAATAAGGTTTGTATATAACATACCTTGTCATTCTAACATATATGTATTCATCATTTCATGCAACTAACATAGTAAAATGTGGTGTACATGAATCATATTATCATTAATTATACATAGGGTACATGAGCTGATGAGCTACCTCTAATGACATGCCTATTGACCCTTATTACATACGAGCTAACTAATGCTTTATGCCTACACTACATTTTCAAATTGGTATATATATTCTATTGACTTTGATATTCTACTAATATCTTCAATCGAATCCACAACATTCATTATCTAACTAACATTTCCTCAAGCCAAATATAAAATTCACTTGACATTAAATCCAACATCTACTTAGGTTTTTCATGCATTCAATTCTATCTAGTAACTCTTATCTATCAATGTACTTTATTGACTATATAAAACTAGATTTGAGTTATTATTTTAATCCACCATCCATCCTTATCCTTGATTCTCCAATCCCATCATTCTGACAACTTACTTCATATTAACCCTATTATATGTACATCCAACTATCCTAATTTATAGTCTTAACACTAATTTAATTAAACCCTCCATACTTAACATCATGTTCAATTATATATTCATTCTCATAAACTTATTTATTTAATTTAATTTATTTTCCTATATTGAGCTTTTCCATTACCATATGGTTTAATTGTTACATGTTTCTAAATGAGCCCCTTGATATAAACATTACCCTTAAACTAAGGTCAAATACACTAAGTGTCATTATCCTCTATTCAAGACTTGAAATGATTAAATAATTATCTAATAAAAATAAAAACAAATCTAAAGGGTGAATCTCCTATCTATCTTAAATCCTCATCATTCCTTAACTCTTACAAAGGCCACATTTCTTCCTACATGTGGTGCCCACAAGGTCCCACGTGGGTCATGTGCAGAATTTTGACTAATCCAAGCCTTAGGACATATTCTTCCCATCCCTCCAATCAACAATCCTAATGTGAACAAGTCATATTAAATGTCAAATTGACATTATCCTAAGTAAAAATCCCTTGGGATTGCTATCCTACTCCCCCTTAATTTCAAGTCAACTACCTATGCTTGGGAACACGTGCCCATTGCTGCAAGAAATTTCAAGTTGACTACCTATGCTTGGGAACACGTGACCACTGCTGCAAGGAGGGGACGAATAGTGCATAAGACAAGGATGTGACATAAACCCTTTCTCCTATGCAACCAAGTATATTAATGGGGATGAAACCCCTTTTCAAGAAGGCAAGCTCAAGGATAAATTTTTTGACATGACATGTCAGAATGAATGTCAGATTTAACAATACACCTTGGGGAGTGGAGAAAATTTTTTGCATTATGATGGCTTAGGAAATTTTGGGGGCTACTATAGAAGGGCGGTCAAGATCAATCTTGGCTTTTATTTTATTTTTGAGTTAAATATTTAAATTTGTCATATTCTCTAACATGCACACTAATATGCCTTTATTTATTTAATTACTAATTTATTATTTGAGTGTTGGATGTGACTTAGAGGTCACAAGATTGTAATGTGTACCATTCTATCACTTAGGAAATATATCAGTCTAGGACACTCATTAGTCTCTATATGCTATTATTATTTTTATTTTTATTGGATAGCAGTCTAGAATCTGGGAATATTCTTTAATATTTTATTGCTCTGTATTAAGGAAGGGATTATTTGCCTTTACCATACATTTTCTAGAGAGGAAAATGCATGCCTATAGCAATGTATCTCATAGATTTTATTATGTCTTCTCTTACAACAAACTTCATTTTGTCATATCATGAAATTAATTTGATGATTTCCTTGCTTAGAATTGCATTAAGCTTGGTAATTAAAATTAATGTTATCCATGCATGTGATATGAACATAAAATTTTCCTTCCAAATTATTGAGTGCACAACAATATTGTAAGCAATCTACTAATTTTTAAATTTATACAATCAATGGTATCACATAACATCTATGGATTGTTATTATCAACTAGTCATTTACAATACCACAAGGAGAAAACTTTCTTTCACATTTTCAAATGATAACAATGATGTCAAAAAAAATCTATGACTCATACCAATGCTTTCATAACAATATAAACTCCAAATGAAACATGCATATACAACCTTATCAATTATTTCCTCTACACGTACATTAGGTAACAATGATACAATCTCCTTCCATCACAATGGGGCAACATAAGGGACTTTTCAAAATCATAAGGAACATGGACATTGAAAGATATGGAAAATGAGTAGCATGAACATTGTCCAACATGATCATTGAGAACATGAACAAGCTAGTGAATCCTCCTTCACAAATGAGGGCACAATGTCAAGTTTTCTCATCCAACATCAATCTGCAAGATGATCATTCCGATCCATTTCCATTGCTCCCTTGGACACAAATCTGCATATACAACACAAAAAAAAACAAGGACCATGGGTGCTTTCCACCCAACCATAGGCCTAAAAGAGACCACCCCTGTGCTAGGGAACAAGGCTCAAACTAGGATACACATACAATCTTTCAATGCATAAACATTACATTTCAAACTTGAACAATTTCCCCCCAAGGCTATTTCACAATGGCTTCACAGATGGAACCATAAAAATAGGGTGAAGGCATTTTCTAAAATGGAGACTTTCCATACCAAACCATATCTGCAATAAACAATTTTCATGCCCTCTCGAGGATATCATAACTCAGCAAATTTCATGCCCTCTCGGGGCTATCATAATTCAGCAAATTTCATACCCTCTCGGGGCTATCATAAATCAAAAATTTAATGCCCTCTCGAGGCCTCCACATTTCCTCCTCCAAACCCACTACCATCAGCTATAACTCCTCAAACTTCCTTTCTACACCATACTTTCCTTATCACCCCCAGCAAGATATGAAATGTTATGGCATACAATAGAGCCCATACTCCAAGGTTCTCAATACATTTTTCCAACCCAACCTAAGCCCTTCACCCTGGAATTCTCTTCCCTTCCCACAAGGGTGAGTGTAAGTCCCACACCCATAACAATACTCAAGCACAAAATAAGAAAACAAAACCAAGCAGAAATAAAACAAGAAATTTTCAAGAGCACATCACATTTTCACAAACAATATCAACACCCATAATACAACAAGGAAATAGACGAAATCCAAACCTCATACTCACAATACTCCACACAATACAACAAGATGCACACTGGTGTCACACTAATCTACATGGAATGAACACCATTCAAGAACTCACATGAATGCTACTCCACAATGCAATGCAATGCATACTCCATTGATAAACTCCACACTTGCATATTTGCTTAACCATGCGAAAAGAAAGAAATGGAAAAGAAGCAAGTTTGAGATACCAACCTTGGTCCAAGCTAGGGTAAGGATAGTTGTAGTAGAGCTCCCCTAATCTCCCTCCAAAACCTAACTGTCTCTAAAATTAGAGAGTGGGCAAACACCCCACTAGTTTGGCCGAGACCCTCTAATAAAGCCTTCCCACTAACTTATTTTAGCAAAAACACTAAGCCACTTCATCCTTACAAACTTGTCTCCTCTAATAGTTCAGTGATAGCCCTCACGAGCTTTGAGTAATGACCCTCAAAGGATCGACCTCAAAATGCACTTAGAGAACTTTGGAGAATCCTCGGTACGGGTTGGCCGCAAATGATGGATGGTCTTCATGGCTAGAACAAGGGTGTGACTAGGGTTCAACCGCCCATCTAGAGCTAATGGCACTGATGATTTGATCCCAAGATCAGCAATTTCAAAGTTACACTGTGATGCACCTATGAAATTAGGCACACTACAAGTTTTGGGATCGAGCAAGATCGTTGTGCTGAATCCAAACTGAATGTGATCTCTCAAAAATGAGATAGGTTATTTTAGGCCTCAGTATCACCATCTTGTAGCATTTGAGAGTTCATCGATAGCCCTCATGAGCTCTGAGTTATGACCCTTAAAAGATCGACCTCAAAATGCACTTAAAGAACCTTGGGGACTCCTTGGTATGGGGTGGCCACAAATGATGGATGGTCTCAGTGGCTGGAACAAGGGTGTGACTAGGGTTCACTCACCCATCCAGAGCTAATGGTGTAGAACAAACATTAGTATGCAAAGAACATTTACAAATAGAGTAAACATTCACAAACCAAAAACTAAATTCACATATATGCTTAGACAAAGAAAGCAAACAAGAAGTGCAAACCTCACAAGAGAAAACACTCCATGCTTTCTTGATTCTGTAGATGTGTCCTTTTGTTGTGGATGTATACTCAAGATGCTCAAAAGATGCTTCAATGGAGATGGGTAATGGAAAATTGGTAGCTTTGTGAGCTCTCAATTTGGCATTATAAGGGTATGGGTATGTCTTTTGGCTCTCAAAAGGGCATGGTAACTTTAGCTCAAAGATTGTTGATGAAATGGCTTGGGATGGGATTCAATTTATAGGCTAAGGGGTAGAGGGATGGAGGGCTTAGATGCAAGGATGGATGAAGGCTTAATAAGGGCTAGGATGCACTCAAAGGAGAGCACATGGATTGTGCTTGTTTAGCACCAATGGGAAGGTGACACTTGTCACAAGGAGGATGAGTGTGAGAGGGTAGGGTAAAGGGTTGGTTAAAGGCATGATGAGTGGGGTTGAGTATGTAAGAGGGATGTAAGAGGAATGAGTGTGGAAGAGGGAAGAGTGTGGAAGATGGGTGTAAGAGTCATGAGTGGGCTTGTAAGAGTCTTTTATGTTTTGTAAGAGCACTCATGACTTAGTGGTTGGGTTTTTTGAGGGGAGACTTTGGTTTGGATTAGGAAAGTCTTAAACTTGTTTAAGGAATGTGACAACATTAGGGGGCAGATTAGGCTTGGGTTTAGGATTAGATTAGGAATGTTAGAGATGTGCAAGTGGATGGCATTAATGAGGGTGGGTGAGTTAGTGGCTAAGCTTCGTTAGTATGGGTGGATGGGGTGGATTGGGCTAAATGGAGGATTAGAGATAGGTTAGGGGTTTCTGAATTTGAGGATTTCATTTATCAAATAGATTTAATTTAATAAATGGGGATTTTTGGAATTAGATAGAAGAATAGGATTTAATTGATAAATAATAGATTATTTGATTTATCAATTAGGACTATAGATGATTAATTAAATTAATCAACTAGGGGATGACAAAGGATTAATTAAATAGAAATTTAATTAATAATGCCTTTTTAGATAACTAAATAGGATTACTAAAATAGTGTAATCAAATTTAGGTGTCTACATTTTGCCCCTCTTTGACATAGTGTTAAGACAACACTATTTCAAAGAAGTTTGAATGAAGATGACACGAGGAAGATGTTTTAGCAACAAGGTTGCCCCAGTCTCGAATAAGAAGAGGAGAGACTAGACTTAGATGATGCCCCGTCAAGAAGGCGACAAGGAGAGAAATGAGGCTCGACGACTTCTTGAAAAGTACAAGAAATTGAGACGAGATGAGATGCAGGTTGGTGAAGAGAAGGGGCTGAATTAGCTCAAACTCTCACTACGGGAGAATGATAAAGGGAAATCAGAGGCACAATAGTAAAGCAAGCTTAAGACATTCCAGGATTGGGGGGGGGGGGGAGGAGCAGAGCACTATAAAAGGAATCCATGGTAGGGAGATGGATGATAGAATGATAAAGCTGATGCAACAAGATTTCAAAGAGTCAGATTGGCAAAAGATGGGTTTCGGGGATCCCTAGGACTAGGATTGTGGATCTCGAAAGATGAGGCTTGGTGGATTGATTTGATTGGTGGATCCCTAAGACTAGGATTGTGGATCCCTAAAGCTAAGCATGAGGAGTGATTCAAAGAGATACTGATGCATAAGCTGGGGTAGGAGTGACAGATGTAGGATATGGATGGGGGATAATGGAGATGAAGGGAATCCATTGAAGCTTTTTGAGCAGGGGGATACTTCAAAGAGAAGTACCACCATGTAGTTGAGCACTAGATTTGCTATAGGACTATTGGTTAATTACCAAGGTTACCAAGAACATCAAGGCCTTTTCACCAACTGTCCAGAGGACTGACAAACTGACTCAAAACAAACACGCAAGGATTGCCCCAGTATCACACATGAATCCCAGAGGAAGCAGCATGGAAACGACACTAGGTAACCCACAAGCAAAAAAAGAAAACAAGCAAAAGACCTGATCAAGACCTTATGCTCTAATTGCCCCATTCGCAGCATACCATGATATGGAAGATCGTGCCAACCTTGAGGAGGGAACAAGGAGATTGCTTGGAAAAGATATTTCAAGACCCAAAAGGGAAGATCCCAAATCAAAAGAAAGTGAAAATCCAAAAGAGAACTGTTTGCCAACGAGATGGGTAGGATGAGGTACTAACGGACTAAGATCAGACATGAAGAAAGCTATATCCTGCAAGGATCTATCAGAGAGCACCTAAGCTGATGGATCTGGATGAGTGATGCATCTGGCAAGCTGAACTAAGAAGGATAACACTTTGGTGATAGGAGATCTAGCTAAAGGATGCATTGGAATATCTAACCAAAGTGTGTGATGTGTGCAAGATGTTGACCAAGGATGAACTAACACGAAAGCTGAATAGATACAATGATACTAAGCTAAAGAGGATGTACAAGTTGACAGACCAAGATATGTTACAAATGTACAAGTTTTTTCATGTTTTGGTTTTTTTGTGAGATGGAAATGTTTGTGAAGGATGGGATGTCTATAATAGTTGATAGGTGGATAGGTAGATGGTTTGTGAAAAGCTTAAGGAAAATGGGATTCTGTGTGTGCATGTAATAGGATACAGGCTAGGATACAAGATTATTTACAAGCTGGAATATGGTACAAGCTTTGGACAAGATTCGAATATATACAAGGTATGGTACAAGATTTACAAGGTATAATACAAGCTTTGGTACAAGATTTACAAGTTGTACAGGAGGTATTGACAAGCTCCATCAGATTTTGGATATTTGATTGGAACACCAAGGGAACAAGTAGGTGTTTTATGGGATGGTGGGTGGATGGATGAGGGATAGGATAGTGATAGATAATGGATTAGTCTTTAGCACACAAGGCACCTAAATTACCAAGTTTTCACCAAGGTACCTATCCAAGGCGCTTGAATTGCCAAGTTTTCACCATTGGACACTTATTTCTCTTTACTATTTTTTTTTGTATTTTTTCAAAAGCTAGGTATACCAAGGATCTTCAAGCATAGAACTTCTTGAGATGAATGATGTTAGTGGGATCATTCAAGAGTTCTCCTTCTAGTGTAGATAATTGATAGGCTCCGGAGCCAAAGGAGGCAGTAACCACATAGGGACCAAGCCATGTAGGTTCAAACTTGCCTTTCTTTTCTTGATCTGCTTGGACTTTCATATTTTCTTTGAGGACCATGTCACCTGGCTGAAAGTGTCGTGGGAGCACCTTCTTGTTGAAATTCCTTTTGAGACAAGTTTGATAGACTATGAGATGGTCATAGGCTTGTTGTCTCTTCTCGTCTAAGAGATCTAGCTGGGTGAGTCGAGCTACTCTGTATTCTTCATCTGAGATTTTCCCTCACAAAGATATGCGTAGTGAGGGAAGTTCAAATTCTATAGGTAATACCACTTCGGCACCATAGGCTAGGGAGTATGGAGTTGTGCCTGTGGATGTACGGAAGGAAGTTTGATAGGCCCATAGAGCTAGATTTATTTGAAGGTGCCAATCACGGTCGGAATCATTGACAACTTTCTTTAGGATTTTGAGGAGGGTTTTATTAGTTGCCTCTACCTGGCCGTTACCTTGTGGGAAATATGGGCTAGAAAAGAGGTGATGGATGCGGAGGGAAGTGCATAATTCTTCCATGTTGAGATTTTCAAAGTTACCTCCGTGGTCAGTGAAGATGGTGGATGGGATGCCGAAGTGGCAAACAATGTGGTACAAGATGAACTTGGAGACTTGAACTCCTATAGCTGAGACTAGGGGGACTGCTTCCACCCACTTAGTGAAATAGTTTGTAGCTGTTATTATCCATTTATGTCCATCAGATGAGAGAGGTGTGATAGTTCCAACTAGATCAAGGCCCCAACAAGAAAAAGGCCAAGGTGGTGCAATAGGCTGTAGATCCTGTGCTGGAGCGTGCACAAGATTTGAATGCTGCTAATGTGGGAGACACTTTCTGACAAAGTCACAAGAGTCTTCTTCAATGGTAGGCCAATAGTAGCCTGCTCTAAGGATTTTTCGTGCTAGGACAATACCACTCGTGTGGGCACCGCAAAGTCTAGAATGTACTTCTTTTAATGCCATCGCGGCCTCATTTTCATCTAAACATCGAGAGAGGGTATCATGATAACCCCGACGATATAGGGTATTGGCTATGATAACATAGCAGGATGATTTTCGAATAAGGTTCTGGCGTTGGGTGCGTGTGAGGTGAGGGGATATGATACCATCGTTAAGGTAAGCATGAATTTCATGGTACCAAGGGGATTGGGGACCAACCAAGATACAAACACGGTTTGAATCCTCATTCGCATAAGCGGGTGTGAGGAGCTGGTCAACTAAAAATTCATATTGCGTAGCTTCTTGGCGAATTTCCAAGAGCGAGCCGATAGTGGCCATGGCATCTGCTGCCTTGTTCTGCATTCGAGGCACTTGTGTAAACTAAAGCTTTGTAAAATGCTGGGTCAGCTGATCAACTAGCTCTTTGTAGCGTAATAGCTTTTCATCTTTGGTTTGATATTCATTTAAGACTTGTTTGATGATGAGTTGGAAATCACCAAAGACTTGTAACTCAGTGATATTCCATTCTGTAGCTATCTTTAATCCTGCTACAAGAGCTTCATATTCTGCTATATTGTTGGTGCTAGGGAATTGTAGCTTGAAGGCTTTTGGAATGTAATCTCCTTGAGGTGTAACTAATAATATTCTTGCCCTTGATCCATGAGAGGTGTATGAGCCATCAAAATAAAGCTTCCATGGGGGTTGTTCTTCAATTAGGCAGATATGCTCATCTAGAAATTCTATGAGCAAAGGATATGCATCTACTAGAGGTGCATCAGCTAGGTGATCTGCTATAGCTTGCCCTTTGATTGCCTTTCTGTCCACATATTGGATGTCAAACTCACTTAGTAGCATAACCCATTTGGCCAAATGGCCTGTAAGTGCTATTCTGGAGAGCATATACTTGAGAGGGTCAATCTTGGAGACTAGTTGGATGGTATGACTTAGCATGTAGTGGCGAAGCTTTTGAGTTGAGAAAACAACTGCCAAACAAGCTTTTTCCATAGGAGTGTAATTGAGTTCATAACCAACTAGGGTTCTACTGATATAGTAGATGGCTCTCTCTCTGCTATAATCATCATGTTGTGCTAGAAGTACCCCTAGGGCAGTAGGTGTTGCTGATATATACAAGATCAAGGGGTGACCAGGAACTAGTGGAAACAAGATAGGGGGATTGGTGAGATACTGCTTGAGCTGATCGAAGCTGCGCTGACATAAAAGATCCCACTTGAAGTTCTCATTCTTCTTTAGCAAGTGTGAAAATGGTGTACACTTATCTGCAAGTTGGGAGATGAAGCACCGGATAGATTGAAGTTTTCCTTGAAGAGAGCAAAGTTGTCACAGTGTCTGGGGAGGAGGCATGTCTAAGATAGCCTTGACCTTTTTGGGGTCGATCTCTATACCCCGTTTAGAAACTATGAAGCCTAGAAGCTTGCCAGATGTGACCCCAAAGACACACTTCTTGGGATTTATCATGAGATGATATTGGGCCAACCTATCAAAGAATTTTTCCATGTCAGCAAGATTATCCATGAAGGTGTGAGATTTGACTAGGATATCGTCCACATAATCTTCCAAAATGCTATGGATAAGATCATGGAAAATGGCTGTCATAGCTCTTTGATAGGTAGCCCCAGAATTCTTTAGGCCAAAAGGCATCATGGTGTAGCAAAAGGTTCCCCAAGGGGTAGTGAATGCTGTCTTATGCTGGTCCTCTTCTGCAATCTTGATCTGATTATACCCAAAAAATCCATCCATAAGGGACAGAATTTCATGTCCAGCTGTAAGATCTACAATCATATCTATGTTGGGCAAGGGAAAATCATCCTTTGGACAAGCTTTGTTAAGATCTCTAAAATCAGTGCAGATTCTGATGTCACCGGAAGGCTTAGTGACAGGGACCATGTTGGAGATCCATTCTGAGTAGTCAATAGGTCGGATAACCTTAGCAGCTAACATTCTTTCTAGTTCAGTTTTGACTAGTAATGCCACCTTGGGGTGCATTTTTCTAAGCTTTTGTCTGACGGGCTTGATCTTTGGATCGACTGCAAGATGATGAACTACAAGCTTTGGATCAAGTCCTGGCATGTCCTGATATGACCATGCAAATCGGCCAATGTTCTCTCGTAAAACCTCAAAGAGGAGGTCAGCTTGGTCTTGTGATAGGGATGCAGCAATGTGAACAATTCTAGGGATCTCTGAAGAACCAATGTTGACTTCTCTAGTATCCTCTATTAGAATAGAAGACACCTCTGGTCGATTATCTTGAGGAGGCAATACTAAATCCTCATGTTCTGCTTGTGGCTCTAGATTTTCTTGCTGAGGGGTTCTCTTCGCTGCCTTAGCTAGTCCCAGATTTACCTTAGTTCCAGTTTTGGGTGTATCGAAACTAGGTTGGGGATTTTCTCCAAAATACCCCTTGGGATCTAGCTTGCACATGTAGGCAGAATTTGGCTTTTTCTTCTTATGAGGAGTTTTGGCTCCCATGAATCTTAGAAGTGCTTCTTCTGATGCAAACTCATCAATATGTATGACACTTGGTTGGTCCCAATCTATGAGTTGTGGATGAGCGAGTGGTAGGTCAATGAGATGGATGGATAGTTCTCGAAGAACAAAGTCTCCTAGGAAGATTTGGTCTGGGATATCGTCGTAGGCTCTCTTTTCAACTTCCTCAGGAATGTCTTCAATTTTGACAAGGTTGTGGTGAATGTTCGAAAAAGCGTGACCATTCTCGTTGGTGCCCCCAGTTGTGGGTATGCCAAAGCCAAGACCTGACTTCATTTTCCAATTATGTGCTTTGATGGGACATTGCATGCCCCTTTCTTCTAGTCCTAGTCCACCTCCTTGATAGTTCCATTTTTCAGTCATGAGCTTATGTTGTTGGGGATACTTCTGGCTAAAGTGATCAAGGTGTGCTTGATTTCTTGGAGGGGCATCCTTGTGTAACCAATTGTTGATATCTGGAGTGAGCTCCTCATGAAGAGGCATTTTTGAGGATACAAAGGTGGTTGGGCCAAACCATTTGTATCGAGGAGGTGGAATCTCCTTAGCTTTGTGATATGTTGGCTGTCCATGGGTATGTGGATCAAGTGGGATTGCTCTGACAGCAAATGCATCTAATAGACTATATTCTCCACAACCTTTGTTGTTGATCTTTACAGTAGATAGGGTGGAGGCGAGGATGGTTTCTACGTCATTACAAGTGTGGGATGAGCTGGCGATGGCTGTGCCGATGTCTATTCTAGGGCAATGGTTTGTATATGAAGCTTCAACCGCATTGCAGTAAGAAAAGGGTTTTGGATCAGCGTGGATGGTTACCTCAGTGCCCTGATGCGGAAATTTGATGCACTGATGGTAGGTGGATGGAACGGCCTTCATAGCATGAATCCATGGGCGATCGAGGAGGATGTTAAATGGTAGGTTTAGATCAACAACATGGAAAACTATCTCTTGGATGACCGGCCCAACCTTGATTGGTAGCAAAATAGTCCCTTCTGTGGTCCTTTCCAAGTTGTCATAAGCTTTGATGGTGATAACCTCACTGATCATATCTGCCTCAGTATACCCAGCTTGTTTTATAAATTTTAGGGTGCAAATGTTCAAGGCCGATCCATTATCTATCATTACTCTTTTCATGGCAAAATTGGATACCATGATGGCTATGCGAAGTGGAAGGGTGTGATCTGGCTCAACCGCGGGTATGTCAATGGGTTTGAAAGATAGGGCACATGAGGATGAAAGGTGTCCAACAAGATTACGAAAATCAGTAGCATTGATATCAAAAGGGACACAGGATTCTATGCGAGCACTGTCAAGGATGTCTTTGTACACAGGACTAGTGCGGAGAAGGTCTAAAATGGATATTTGGGCTGGCATGTTCCCAAGGTGTTCCAAGATATTGTACCGACTTTTTGATGGAGCTGATGGTGTTGATGAAACTGGTGGGCCTGCGATGTTAAATTGCGCTCTTCGAGTGGTGACCGCACACTCATTGTCTGGTCCTCAGATATTGATAACATTGACAGAAGGCTCTTTCTCAGATATACAACCTATAAGGCTACCATAGTCTATATAGGATGAAGTGTGGTCATTGTTCTTCCCATGCTGTTGGTTTGGCTGGCGGTTGTTGGTGTTGTTTTGGATAGGTGCTTTTCCAAGATTTTGGTTGTTGTGTGGAGGAAAAGCATTTTGATAAATCTGTAAGCCTGCATTGGGAGAGGTTTGGGCACCAACAGTGATTTCCTTTCGATCAATGAGCTCTTTCACATAGTCTTTCAATTTCATGCATCTGAGGGTGGTGTGACCGCTTACCCTATGGAACTTGCAATACTCATTGTCCTTGTACCATGTAGCTTTGGATTGGCTTGGATCAATTTTCTTGGTAGGAGGAAATTTGATGAGGTTTTCCTTAGCCAATTTCTCAAAAATAACATCCAATGGCTCACCAAGGGGTGTATAGTTTCTAGGTGCAGGTTGGAATCTGGGCTTTTTCCCTACAGCTAGATTGATGGCATTAGCTTGATTGTTAGACCCTTGAAAGTTGGGTCTTGTATTGTGGTTTTGATAGCTTTGGTTATTTCATTGTTGGTAATTGATAGCCTATTGGTTATTTGTTTGATATGGTGGGTTAGACTGGTTTTGAGAAGGACCAACGATATTCACATGTCTGGTGTCAGTAACCCCATCTATTGTGACATGCTTGTTTTTGTTCCAATACCTAGACTTGTCATTGGAATGTGATTGATTTTGGTTGGCCTCTTTGTAAATCTTTACCACACCATCTTTGATGAGTCCTTGCTCAAGGATCATTCCTTTCTCTTTGATATCCTTATAGCTCTGTAAATAGTTCATGGTCATGTGGTGAGCCAAGCTGGGATGTGCATTATCAATAAACATTTTCACCACATGGCGTTCTGGCAAGGTGCAGGATATGCGGGTGGTAAGGGTTTGCCATCTTTGCAGGTATTCGGCAAGGCTTTCTCCACCTTTTTTCTTGGTGTGGACAAGATCAACTATTGATAGCTTCGTTTCAACAAGATGGGCATATTGGGCTACAAATGCCTCAGATAATTCAGCAAAGTTTTTAATTGTGCCATAGGAGATTCTATAAAACCATTCAAGAGCTGGTCCAGCCAAGCTTTTGGAAAAAAGGCACAAGAGGAAGACATCATTGTATGCCACGTCCTGGCAATGCATGTAAAATTCTTTGATATGTGTGACAGGGTCTCCTTTTCCTCTGAATTTGTCAAATTTAGGTACCTCAAAGTGTTTGGGAAATGGTGTCATGGTAATGGCTCTATCAAATGGGTAAGGACACACATTCTCAAACTTGAATGTCTTTGGATCATTCCCTTCTTGGATGGCTTTCAGAGCTGTCTTCATTTGCTCCCACTCTAAATTGATAGGTGATGGTTAGGGTGCCCCTAATGTAGGAGTGCCTTGAGGTAGGTATGTGCTGGATGGGGCCACTGAATATGGATGGTTGTGAGGGATTTTCTGATAGGGTTTGTACATTGTTTAGGTAGCTGCATGGTGGATGACAGGTTGTTGAGGGGGAGGTGGCGCATATTGCTGCATGTGTTGCGAGGCTTGCTGTTGATATGGGATTTGAGGTTGGGATTGAGGAACATAAGCTGGCTGTGGGATAAATGGATTGCTTTGTGGAGGTAAGGTATAAGATGGTTGTGAGGCTTGGGGAAAGGATCAGAGGGCTTGTGGGGTTTGACCAATATATGTGGGTTGTGCCCCCATTTGGGATGGTATCTACAAATAATTGGTGGTTGGCTAGGGTGGTGGATTACCTCCTAGAAGTGGCATTGAAAAGTAGTTGGTAATTGGAGGTAATGGATTAGTTGGTGGTGGAGGTGGTGGGAATTGAAAGCTTGGGAATGGAACTAATGGGGTTTGATAGCTTTGTGGCTGGATTTAGAAGCTTGGTAGAGTGGTGGTGGGAGCTGGGGTCACTTGGGAGCTTGGTAGAAGATTGGCAGTAGCTTGTGGGTTTTGATAGCTTTGTGGAGTGAAGGTAGTAGCTTGTGGATTTGTGGCTGGTGGTATTGAGCTCCCAAGACTTAATGGAAATTATGGGATTGTACTTTGGGCTGTGGTGAACAAGCTGGGGGTGATGAAAGGTTGATTACTTGGCCCCATGGGTGGCATCCCTGTTGTATATTGCAAAGGTTGGCCAAAGATGCTAGCACTAATTTGGGAGAAGGGTGGATTTGGAAGGCTAGGTGTGGGAGCAATAGCAATAGTGGAGGGGGTGAACGGTGAGGTGTTTTGAGTAAAGGGGGTTTGGAGCGGAGAGGTATGAACCAAGGATGGAGTGGTGGTGGCTGGGTTGGCTTGCAGTATGGAGATTTCAACTTGGATGGATGATGGTATGTTTGGGTCTGTTGGGTCATATGGATTGGCTGGAGGCTCTTCTTTTGGAATATATTGAGGATAATTTGGATCATAAGAGCCTATGGGTGGTGGCAGCTGCCCAAACAATGGGTGAGATGGATATGATAATGGAGGGGGTCTTCCAAAGTCAAATGTTCCTACATTGTCCCTTCAAAAATTAGCCATGATTGTCTCTTTGTTTTTGTCTATAATGGTGTTTACCAATACTGCATTTCCTGGTTGGTTCATGAAAGCTTCAATGTCAGTAGGTGATGGCATAGCTTGCTCTGGGCTGAAGGATGGCTGAGTGCTCAAGGGGGGTGAGGCTATTCGATCCAAATGATAGGGCTCCATTGTTTCTTTCTTCTTGGCTAAGTGAGTGACGGGTGGCATGAAAAATGCTCCTAGGGATGAGATGCAATAATGCTGATGGATGCAAAAGGGGGAAGGCTTTTCTATGCAAATGATTTCCTAGGTTGAGGCAAAGCTATATGACAAAACCTAAGGAGGATTGGGTTGGGGATTCTAACTTCAAAGATATGTTTTCAAAGCACAAAAGGTCTGCTTTCCTATGTGCAAGCTTGGTGGTGATTGTGTCAACTTAAGGATAGACTGATGATCCTTTAGGAAGAACATGAGATTGACCACTTGCGAATCCCAACCTTTAGCTCAAGGTGATGAGGGATAACAAGTGACAAAGCTAGATTACCCTAGACAAAGCTCTATCAAAGGGATAACCTTGGTGAGATTGGTGGATTTGGAAGATTTTAGGAATGGCAAACTTTTAGCAAGGTCACAACAATTTTGAAAGCTTAGATGTGCAGATTTTCGATTACTGGCTAGATGGTATGATTCTAAATGAGATGGATGAGCTAATAATGCTTAAGGGGATAACCTAAGATGGCTGCCTTTTCTACAAAGATGACTCTAGAGTGAAGCTTATCCAAGAAGATGTGGAGAAACAAGGGTGTCTAATCATAGAAATCATGCCTAGTTGGTAAGGCATAAGCAGGATTAACTCCTGGATGTTGGCTAAATTTGATGGTGCGCTCTAACCAGGCCTCTTGAAGTGCTTCGTCGGTAGCTTTTTCCTCTACTTTATGGAGTTTGGAAATTCGTGGGCTTGGTGTTATTTCTTTTCTCTTGGCTGAAAGTTCTTGGTATGCTAGAGATGGCTTGAGTTTGACCTTGTGAAACTTCTGTTTGGGTTTGGGTTGTTCCGACATAAATTCCTGAATTTGCTTGGCTTTGGGAAAAATCTCAGTTGTTTTGCTTCAACTTGTTCAACTTCCAAAATAGGCAGTGACTATGCTAAGTGTGCCCTAAGCTAGGATTGACCAAGTTTGGCAAACATTCATTCAACAAGTAAAATAAAAACAAGCAATAGATAGGAACACCCAGATAGAAGTTCGTGGTTCTCAGAATGTGATACTTGCGCCAAGGAGTGTGTATGTTCTACAAATGTTTCGATCAGTCACTCCAAACACATTAACATCCTAGATGGTTTTATGCAAGGCAGACAATTGGTTTAGCTAGGGAGTCTTCGATATACGTAAGGTACGTGAGGCCCAAATTCGTAGATGAGACCAAAAGGATGTCACACAGCCGAGAGGAGCGGTAACCCACTTCTCCTCTTTCACTTCTCAAGGGTATAAAGTTCCTTGAGGCTTAGCTCGAATGACAAAATCTTGATCCCAAGAGAGGTGTCTTTCGATTCACCTCTCGATTCTTATACTCCGCCGGAACGCTGGAGTTGAGGTCATCCAAGGGGTGATGAAATCCCCAAGCAGGCCTCCTAAAAAGAAACAAGGTTTTGGATCCTAATCTTATGCACCCAAGATGGCCTCAAAAGACGACAAGGGGAGAGAAGACTCGGATGACCTTGGGCTAAAAAACACGCTTTTTCTTTTACCAACTGACTCTTATGTGTGCTAATCTAGACTTTGCAAGAACTCATGTTTAAGAGACAATGTTCAATTCCAACTTGAAGTGCCAACAAAAGTAAATCGATCAAAGAATGCAAACAATAAGAAGAGTTAGGGTCAACAAAAGCAAACTCATGCGCCTGGAGGCCCTCCACGTCAAGTATTGATTAATTTTCTTTAAGGCATTCAAGATTGAGTGTGAGTTTGTTTTAAGCCCAAAACAAAAGTGTGTGAGATTCGATTTCAAGCGCGCACCCGGAGGCTCTCCACGTCAGTTGTTGTTCAATTTTAGTGCCCAAACTTGAAGTGTGATCGATTTAATCTAGAATTTTGGCCATTTAAGAATTTTGATAAAGTTAAAGCAAACGTTCAAAGACCAAGTGAGTGAGTTAGATTGTGGAACATTTAACACCTTTTTCAAGTAGACCCATCCCCATAAATGGCACTAAGATTGCAACCAATGGTTAATATTTGATGGGTGATTAGAAAAGAGGTGAGTCCAAGGAACTACTCAAATTGATTTTTGTAAATTTGCATTTTAACTTAACAAAGTTTCTTAAATGTCCAAAAATCAAAATTTACCTAGATTGCATGTGGAAAAGAGATTTGTTTTGTTTAATTTTAGAAGCTCCAAATGAAGTGTTTGATATTGTAATGGTTAATTGATCCTTGGCATTCAAGATTGGATTTTTTGTTTTAAGCATGCATTCCAAGGAAAGTTGATTTTAATCCATGACATTCAAGAGTGTGTTTTGAGCAACATTCATTCAATGGAAAATGTGTTTAACCATTCAAGTTCATTTTTTTAGCAACATGCATTCAAAGACAAATGGTTAAACATTCAAGTTCATTTTTTAGCAACATGAAAACCTGCAAGAAACATGGTTAGTGGTTCCATATGTGCTCCAACCTGCAATGAGACAAAAAAAAAGCAATTTAGTTAGTTAGCCAAAATCTTCAAAAATGAGAGCTTAACTATGGGAAAAAAAATTTTAACTTTTAAATTTTAATTTTAACAGAAATGCAACATAAGAAGGCAGAGACGGTAGTCTATCAAGCGGAGATGCCACAATACGAAGACGCTGAAATACAGAGACGCTAGTATTTGAAGACAACAGAACAGATTTGCAGCACAGAAAAAAGGTGACAAGCAGAGATGCTGATTTGTGCAGATGCAGATTTTCACAGACGATGATTTGCGCAGATGCGGATTTTCGTAGAGGTCAATTTTTGCAGACGCAGATTTTCACAGATGTCGATTTGTACAGACGCGGATTTTTGCAGACGTCAATTTTTGCAGACAGAACAGGTTGCAGACGCCAAAACTGCGCCAAAAAAGCTGAAAAACGCAAATTTTTTTTTTTAGATGGTATTTCTTCTTCCTAAGTGCGTTCTTTAACCTGTAAAAACAAGCAAAACACCCTCACAACACACTCAAACAACAAAAAACATTAGATGGTTAGAAAAATGACATATAGATGAAAATAGATGATTAAATGACCCATAGTGGGGTCCCACCGGGCATGCCAAAATGTAGAACAAGAATTAGTATGCAAAGAACATTTACAAATAAAGTAAACATTCACAAACCAAAAACTAAATTCACATATATGCTTAGACAAAGAAAGCAAACAAGAAGTGCAAACCTCACAAGAAAAAACACTCCATGCTTTCTTGATTCTGTAGATGTGTCCTTTTGTTGTGGATGTATGCTCAAGATGCTCAAAAGCTGCTTCAATGGAGATGGGTAATGGCAAATTGGTAGCTTTGTGAGCTCTCAATTTGGCATTATAAGGGTATGGGTATGTCTTTTGGCTCTCAAAAGGGCATGGTAACTTTAGCTCAAAGATTTTTGATGAAATGGCTTGGGATGGGATTCAATTTATAGGCTAAAGGGTAGAGGGATGGAGGGCTTAGATGCAAGGATGGATGAAGGCTTAAGGAGGGCTAGGATGCACTCAAAGGAGAGCACATGGATTGTGCTTGTTTAGCACCAATGGGAAGGTGACACTTGTCACAAGGAGGATGAGTGTGAGAGGGTAGGGTAAAGGGTTGGTTAAAGGCATGATGAGTGGGGTTGAGTATGTAAGAGGGATGTAAGAGGAATGAGTGTGGAAGAGGGAAGAGTGTGGAAGATGGGTGTAAGAGTCATGAGTGGGCTTGTAAGAGTCTTTTATGTTTTGTAAGAGCACTCATGACTTAGTGGTTGGGTTTTTTGAGGGGAGACTTTGGTTTGGATTAGGAAAGTCTTAAACTTGTTTAAGGAATGTGACAACATTAGGGGGCGGATTAGTCTTGGGTTTAGGATTAGATTAGGAATGTTAGAGATGTGCAAGTGGATGGCATTAATGAGGGTGGGTGAGTTAGTGGCTAAGCTTCGTTAGTATGGGTGGATGGGGTGGATTAGGCTAAATGGAGGATTAGAGATAGGTTAGGGGTTTCTAAATTTGAGGATTTCATTTATCAAATAGATTTAATTTAATAAATGGGGATTTTTGGAATTAGATAGAAGAATAGGATTTAATTGATAAATTATAGATTATTTGATTTATCAATTAGGACTATAGATGATTAATTAAATTAATCAACTAGGGGATGACAAAGGATTAATTAAATAGAAATTTAATTAATAATGCCTTTTTAGATAACTAAATAGGATTACTAAAATAGTGTAATCAAATTTAGGTGTCTACAAATGGCACTGATGATTCACAGTTGTGCAAGTTTTTGTTTGCCTCTTACACAATGTGCTAACCAATAATCAGATTTCTCATCAGTCCCTTGTGGTGCAACCAATGCAGACATGTCCTGGTTGAAGTAGATCTGATAGATGGTTATGCTCAAGTGAACTTTCCATGTCATCATTTTTGATAGAGGGTATGATAGAAAATGGAGTAAGAGAATGTGGAGCCCATGTGTCCACCCACTCACTTGACTCACAGTGATCCCAATCACACTAAAAAAAAGTACGACAAAAATAAGCTAGTTGTCATGTCCAAATGGTCCATGTACTAGAATTAGAGCTCCAAAATGAATGCATTTTTTATGAGTCTCTCACTGTAGCACAATCTAATCTATCACCTTTGGACCCTTCCTCAACCAACCAAAAGAACCTGCGTACCATTGAATCAAGAGTCCCCCCCTATGATAATGCTAAACTACACCAATCAACAATGCTACGAGCATCAAGAAGCTCTGTTGTTGAAATCTTTAGTTGCTCCTTAACTAGAGCTCTCTTCACACATGCCCCTGCTCCATCATGTTCCCCTTTTCAATGGCTGGACTCAAAAAAACTCCAAATATGAGGCACCACTCTCTCTACGTGCATCCTACACAACCAATAAAACATGTGAGCATTCTTGAATTGACCTGTACAGTTATCTGACCAAATGATATGTCTATCCATAGCAATTGCATGCTCATGTAAGAAATTAAAAAAATTCTCAAAACAATGTTGCACAAACTCATGAAAGTGAGATCTATCATCACTCATAAAAAAATGATACTCTCTAATAATCTTTTGATTATCTTATGCACTATCAGGGGCATGTCTATATGTTATGTGAACAAAAATTGCAATCTAAATGGAGTTGTAATACTAATATTGTGTCTCATTTTGAGGTTGTAATGTGTAGTTCTCAGCAAAATCAACAACTAATATAATAGTGCCAAACGGAAAAGTCTCCTTACACATTCTAAATTGTTGATCCAACCACTGAGACCTGTGACTATGTCTTGCATACTTGTAAAAAAGATTTTCCTTGAAATTTGAAATAAAATTGGCTACACTAATATCTTTTCCAACCAATTCACATCAAGAGCTCTCATTCCCACTCTTCAATGTGTATTTCATCGTTTCATATACCCTTTTTTTCAGTATTTTCTTTCCAAGATCTTGTTTGCACCCGTCATGGAAACATGTGTCAAACTTGGATAAGCCACCACATTATGAACACTGATGAGTCCTAATAGTGCCTTGTTTTTGTTAATCTTTTGCCTCATACGTTCGCCACTTCTATGGCATAAAATTCCCTTTTTGCTAAACTATTGATAGGAAATTAGAATATTTAAGTACTTCTTTAAAGAGCGAAGAATAGTTCCTAAAGGTTATTTATTTTCTGAAAATAACATATTGTGACTGATGCTACTACATGAGCTGAGAAAGCTAAGGATGCATAATCAGCCATTCAGCTAGAAGATCTATTTTGAAGATTTTTGTTTTGTTACACTAAGAAATTAGTTTCAAATGGCTCACCTTTAGCCATATGTTATTATAATTAGACTGTTGTATGCATTGTTATATATGGCCTATAGCCAAAACAAACTATTGTCTATGTTTGGGAAACAGGCCAGCGGCCATTCAAGTTAGTTGTCAATATGGTCAAACACTTTAGATTATATAAGAAAATGTAAAACAAAAGAATCATGAGTGATAATATATGAAATTCCCTATTTTTGCATCATTTCTGAAATATTGAATTGAGAACGTAGAACTCCTATAGCAGCTAGTTTTAAGTTAGTTCTCACCCTGCGTACCAGAGGAGGGCCCCCTCTTGGGAAACTTGGTGAGATTAGTGTAGTTTATTTTGTAAGTATTTTTCATTGTTTGATTTTGTGTGTTCTTTTTAAGTTTTAAATTGTATGCATTTTCAAGAAGTCTGCTATATATTTGATTGAATCTATACAGAGCTTGTCAATTGATTATCAATTCAGTTGTTCAATGAAGTAATTGGTTGTGATAAGTTATAAAGAAATTTTTTGATATTATCCTAGCATTACATAAATCTATTACTATTTGCCACATTCCTCCTACCACCTACATTCATCCTTACTACTCACAATATCATTTGTTCTATTCCCCTTACTATATCCCTTCAATTCTTGAGCTAAAATACTCCCAATATTCATAACCTCATGTCGCTATCCATATTATTCTTTGCCTTATTTATCATACTTCCTACCACATCCTTCATACTCTTTGTTGCACTGTATTGAAACCATTCAGTTAAAAACCTCTTGTCGCTACCATACTTCCTGTCGCAGTTGAGCAGATTATAATCTTTAATTAAACCAACCTCCAATCAGACAACAACTTTTGCAATAAGCATTCATTAAGAATAATTATCTAAAAGAGTGTGATTAATTACTTAGAGGTGTGTTAATAAATGCATTTTTTAATTTTTAAAAGGTGTGAACTTTACATAAATTTAATCCATTTATAAAAAGTATTGTTTGGATCTTAAAACTCATTTTGTAGTAGATGTGTGGTGTGTTTGAATTGTTATTTCTTTGTGTTTAAAGTTCATTTGTAGTAATTTGATTCTTAATTACTTTGTGTTCATTTGCAGTGAATGTGTGGTAGTTTAATTTATTACTAAGCAGTAATTTGCATTCACAAAACCCTTGATTTATTACTTTCACCCCTTGAGCAAACAGCTGTTATATCTCTCACGAGTTTACAAATCCTAGATTGACATTTGTAAGGGTAATTTTGATTCAATTATATCCATAAAAGGCTATCAAAGTGAACCTCAGTTGTACCCAACATTTTGGCACCATTGCTAGGGAGAGATATTAAAGGCATGAAATTATAATAAGTCAAGATAGGAATAGTGAGCCCTTGAGAAATCTTGAGCAATTGTTGACCTTGCTTAGGATAGTACCTTTGGTTTCCACTGCAGTAAATCATTTAGGTGCATGAATAGGCCTAGAGATAGTCAAGGTAGATTTGTTAGGAAGGAATCCATAGGTAGCTCAAATAATCAAAAATCACAAAAAGAGAAGAATCCATCAAACATTGAAACCAAACCAAGCGGTGAAGTTAAAATCTAGTCATTCTTTAAATTCACCTCTCCTACTACACCCTATGAAATTGCTAAAGAGTTTGCAATATTATACAAACTTAGGTGTAGTAAACCTCCAAAACCCCAGGAACAACCCTTTAAAACATATTTTACACCTTGGGCAACCAAAGTTCTGGAAGAAGTCATGGCTGACCATGTCAAAAACAAAAATGTAGGGGGAAATAATGATGAAAACAATAGGAATGAAATTGTTCAACATAATACAACCTTTGAATTTCCTATTTGGCCTCCCATTGATGATGCCCCTATGAAAAATATCCCTCACTCAGCACTTCCCATACTTCGAGGGTCAACCTCCGAGGATCTTGATATGTTCCTGTTCGAATTTGATGTCCTTTGTAATAGCTATGATTATCAAAGTGATGTACAAAAATTAAAACTCTTTCTAGCTACTTTGAAAGATGTTGCATTATGATGGTTTATGAGTCTTAGGGACATTAGGACATGGAACCAAATGAAAGATGCTTCTCTATCAAAGTATCAGGAGTACTATAAGACCAAGGAAGTATGGGATGAAATCTTTCACATGACTCAACGAGAAGAAGAGTCAATTGAAGATTTCTTGGAATGTTTTGCCTTTAGCTTACAACGCTCATGACATCTTGATTTAAATTCAGAAACCATCAAGATGCTTTTCCTAAGAGGAATTCACGATGAAACCATGGATGCCTTAAATTTGATTGGAAAAGGTGATATTTCTAAAATGTCCTTTGAAGATATTTGTGATATATGCAGGAATTATTCACGGTCTCATCAATCTATTCGTGGGAATTCAAGTTTTCCACTATGGGTAATGCATTAGGTATTTCCAAGCATGAAATTGGTAATTTACTTGAAGATCTTAAAACTGACTTATTAAATCATATGGGCAAACAAATTGACACATTATATTCTCGCAGGAAGCACGAGGAAGCTGAAAAGGCCTTAGTTGTATATTGTCAAACTTGTCGTATGAAGCATGGACTAGAGGATTGCCCTTATAATCGGACTCATGTAGCATCACTTGAGGAAGCTAGTAAGACTTCAATGCTATGACCCCTTCCTGAAGGGATGATTTCTATGGAATATATCGAAGAACTAGTTTATTATATGGCTCCACGACGCTAGTTTTTACCTTGAGGGTTCTCCAATGAATTTTTTTTTTGACCACCTCAACAATTCTCTAACCAAGGCCCATGGTATGGAGGTTATCAACAACCCCAACCTTATCAACAATGGCCCCAAAGCTTTCAGCCTAGTACACAACTATGGCATCAAACATGGAGGCAGCAACCTTCATATCCAACTCCTCCATCATCATATCAACCTTCACAACCGTATATGCAACCTTATCTTCCACAATAGTCCTTTCCTCCACCACCATTAATAAGCCCCTACCAACAACCTTAACAATTCCTTCCTCCCATACCTTCATCTTCTTCGAACCCACCTTCAAATCCACCACAACCTCCTAAACCCACATCCATGCCAACTCAACCAAATCCAAATCCCAATAATAAACCTTCTCAACCAATCTATCACACTAAAGTGACTAATTTGCCCACCTATCCTGTTAACTTGGTTGAGTTGGATGGTGTACACATTAGATCTGGGAAAACTATTAAAGGACCTAATATCACAGAGATCCCAGATGAACCTGAAGAGGAACCATAAAAAGAACCACCCTTTCCTGATCGATTCATTCATAAGTCAGAGCGTAAAGAGCCAGCACATCATGAGTTTGATAATTTAAATGAATTACGCAATGTTAACATCAAAATTCCTCTTTTGCAAGCTCTTAAGGATGTACTGGTATACAACAAAATAATACGAGAATTATGTACCCGACATCAGAAAAAGAAGTATCCAAAGACTGTTCAAGTTATTTGACAACTTGCAGAATTAATGTTGGGGAATATCAGTATTCCAAAATATGCAGATCATGGCAGTCCCGTCATCTAGGTAAGTATTGGTACAATTGTTATTCCTAATACACTTGTGGATTTAGGTGCTGCTATAAATGTAATGACAAATGAAACAAAATAAAAATTATCCTTAGAGGGACTTAGACCTACCCCTACAATGCTTCAAATGGCTGATTGTTCCTTAGTCAAACTAGAAGGGGTTATAGAAGATGTCATTCTTTCCATTGATAGTTGGGATTATCCAACCGACTTCATGATCCTAAAGCCCAAAGCTAAGTTGGGGGGATATCCTCTCATCCTTGGAAGACCCTGGTTAGTAGCAGCCAATGCCCACATTAATTGTCGTTCAGGTACCATGGTTATTTATAATGGTGAGCAAACAAAATAATTAACCTTATATCCTCCTGCTCAACCATTATTAGATACCAAGGATCCAACCTAGGTCGGCAGTGATTTAGACAACTATGTTCCAATCCTTACCATTGGGAAAGTACAGTATTTTGAAGACCCAACTGATGAGGCCATTTTAATAAATTTTCTTCAAAATAGGTATGAGTCTAATGATATCCTAGAAACTATAGTTTTTCCTTCTCATGTGACTGTTGACTGTCCTTTTGGGAATTTTCCTTTAGTTGGCAATGCTAGATCCATTCAACACTTTCTCATGTTACATCAGCTTCTACCACATTCATGTTTATATAGTCCATTATTATCTTTAGAAACACTAGAAACATCATCAAAACCTACCTCATCCAAACCTATGGAAATCCTACCTGGGCTACCCTTAATGTTAATCCACAAATAACACCAGCTTAGGTTAAGGATCTCATAAGTATGCTTAAAGAGCATAAAGATGCTTTTGCATGGGAATATCAAGACATGCGTAGTATTCATCCTAACACTTGTACCCATCACATTTATATAGAAGAGGGGAGCCACCCAGTCCGAAAACCACAACGTTGACTCGATCTTGCCTTGCATGATATTGTCAAAGAGGAACTCCAAAAACTTTTGAATGTTGGATTTATTTATCCAATTTTGGATAGCAGGTGGGTATCTCCCTTGGTTGTCATTCCAAAGAAAAATGGTAAGTGGCATATTTTTGTTGATTATCGAGCTTTAAATAAGGCTACTAAGAAAGATCATTTTCCATTACCTTTTATTGATCAGGTCTTGGATACTCTTGCAGGGAAGTGATTCTTTTCCTTTTCGGATGGATTTAGTGGTTACAATCAGATCCACATTGCCCCAAAAGATTAGGACAAAACTACTTTTACTTTTCCATGGGGAACCTTTGCATACAATGTTCTTCCTTTTGGGTTATGTAATGCTCCCGCAAAATTTCAATGAGTAGTATTAAGTATCTTTGCTGATCTAGTTAATTATTGTGTAGAAGTCTATATGGATGACTTTACTGTTCATGGAAATACCTTTGAAGAAGCCAAAGATAACTTAGAGAAAGTGCTTAAGTGATGTATTGATACTAATTTGTCTTTAAGCCATGAGAAATGTCATATGTTGATGATAGAAGGAATTGTCTTAGGTCATTTAATCTCATCAAAAGGAATAGAGGTTGATCCCAAAAAGATCCAAATAATTTAAGATCTCCCCACACCTTCGACACAAAAAGATTTTCGGAGTTTCCTCGGTCATGCCAAATACTATGGGAGATTCATTCAAAACTTTAGTAAAATTGCTTCTCCTTTGTTTGCCTTGTTAGCTAAAGATGTTGTTTTCACTTGGACCCCCAAATGTTAAGAGGCCTTTGAAACCATTAAGAACAAGTTAGTAACTACTCATGTTCTTAAAGGTCCTAACTGGGGATTACTATTCCATATCCACACAGATGCTTCTAACTTCTCAAATGGAGTAGTTTTTGGACAAAAGGAGGACAATCTCTTCTATTCAATCTACTAAATTAACAAGAATTTCACTGGTGCTGAGGTAAACTATATGGTAACCAAAAAAGAATTTTTAGCAGTTTTTTATGCTATTAATAAATTTTGGCATTACATTAGTGGTTATAAAGTGTTTTTTCATATTGATCATTCAGCAATTCAATTTTTGATGAATAAACCTGTGGTAATTGGTAGGGTTATTCAATGGTTGCTTTTATTACAAGAATTTGATGTCACTATACTTGATAAGCCTGGTCGAGAAAATGTGGTTGCAGATTTCTTGTCCCGGATACTTCAGTCAGATAAAGAAGTTGTTCCTGTTGATGACTCGTTCCCTAACAAACACCTCTTTGCAATCTCTACCAAAAGTCTATGGTATGCCGACATTGCCAACTATTTGGTTACATGAAAATTTCCACCGCACTTCTCCCCTCGTGAGTGTTGTAAGTTGGTGGGCCTCAGTGGACAATATACTTGGATTAATGGTCTTCTATTCCAAACTGGCATTGACAATATCATGTGTCGCTGCATTCCTAAGGAAGATGTTTTTGACATTTTCTGTGCTTGTCATACTGAACCTTGCAGAGGACACTTTGCTGCTCAATGAACTGCTCACAAGATTCTAACTATAGGTTATTACTGGCCTACGCTTCATAAGGATTGCAGACGCTATGTTCAACATTATGACCAGTGCTAATGCATGGGTCGTCCTACATGATCAGATCAAATGCCACTTCACCCTCAACTTTCTATTGAGCCTTTTGAAAAATGGGGCCTTGATTTTGTTGGACCTATTAACCCACCATCTAGAAACAAGGAATATATTCTTGTTTGCACAGATTATGTCAGAAAGTGAATTGAAGTAGTTGCACTAAAACATGCCAAGGTTACCAAAGTTGTTGAATTCTTATATTCTAAAATCTTCACTCGCTTTGGTGTTCCACATGAAATCACTACTTATCAAGGACCTCAATTCACTTCAAACCTCACTTTTGCATTAATCAAGGAATATGAGATCCGCCACAGAAAATCATCACCTTATCATCCTCAAGCGAATGGACAAGTTGAGGTGACTAATAAAGAACTAGAGAACATCCTTACCAAAATTTTTGCACTTCATAAATGTGATTGGGGCACATGACTTCTTGAAGCTGTGTGGGCCTATCATACTATGTGGAACACCACCACTGGTCTAACCCCTTATGAATTGGTTTATGGTAAGAAGGTTTTACTTCCTATTGAGTTTGAGATTAAGACTCTTCAAACTACACTTGAACTCGGATTAAGTCTCTCTGATGCTCAAAAGGAACAACTAACCCAACTCCACTCCCTTGATGAGTTAAATCAAGAAGCACTTCTTCATGCCGAACTTGTTCAAAATCAACAAACATTGTGGCATGACAAACACATTTGTAAATGTTCTTTTCAGCCTGGCGATTGGGTACTTTTATACGACTCTCAATTCCAAGATTTTAAAGGAAAATTTCATACAAGGTGGCTTGGACCTTATGAAATTGAACATGTGTATGAAAATGGTGCGGTTCAACTCTGTACTGTGGATTTTGAATGTCGCAAGCTTCTTGTTAATGGTCATCGCCTGAAGCTATATAAGAGGCCTCTCTTGAAGGACACTTTCTTTCTAAAGATTGCCAAGGAACTCATCATGGTTTCCTTTAGTCTCCTTGAGTATTAATAATATATATCATATACTATATATATATATATATATTTATATATTTATAGATTTATTTATTTTTATTTTATTTTTTTAAAAGAGAAGATCCAACAATGAAAACCAGATCTCTGGCATTGTTGGCTAACTACTTCTTGAAAATTGGGTAATCTAGTAACTTGTAGTTGTTAGACTTCATGGATGTGAAAACTAGTTTGCCGACGCTTCCAAGTGACACTGGGTTGAAAATTGATTTTTCGACGGTCTTGTATCGTAATAAATTTTTTTTTTTTAAAAGAAGAAGAAAGAGCCAACCTTGCTAGTTGCGAAAGGAGGTTTCCTTGCTCCTATCGTCCTTTTTCTTTTCACGCCCATCCTTCTTGGTTGGATGCAGTAGGAGGTTTCTTCAATCCGATCGCTTCAGCCCTTTTCAAATACCCACCAACACTCTCCTTGCACGTGTCTCTTTTCGTGATCTTCTCTCTTAATGATCAGTTTTTTCAAATCTTTCCATTGTAGGTTTCATGTGCTTCCTTCATTTACCATGCTGCTCCTTCATTTTTTCGGCATAATTACTCCATATTTGGCTTGTGCGGCATGGATATTGCTCCATCATTGTTCTGACATTACCACTCCATCATTCCACTATTTTTTAGGGAGTTTTCTTACCCTTCTTTTTAGTTGTACTTCATTTTCTATTTTTCTATTTCTAGTTTTAGCATAAATGGGATGTTTTCTTGCCAAAGTTGGGGGGCTGTCATACCTCCGCACTCCCATTAATTATTGTCATTCCTACCACTTTCTCCTCATAATTTATTCACATAGGTTGAAGCCCTGATTACCATTATTTTACCTCTGCATTTTCCATTGAAACGAAAAATTCTAATCAGCCATCCATTCCTCTCTGTTTTCCCTTTTGAATTCAAACTTTATTGCTATCATGGGTGGAAAATGTAATCGATTTGAACCAGACTCCATGGACAAGGTACTGGCAGATAATGAGGCCTACAAGATTTTTTACCATGCAGGATGGCATCAATTTTTTTGTCAGCTGCAGGGTTATGACCTTACCATTGTTGAAGAATTCGCCCATGCCTTTGATCAAGACTCTATGACAATACAAGGCATTACCTTTCCCGTGACGGTGTAGAGAGTGGTCGTTGTAATAGATCTTCCCCAAATTGGTGAATTAAATTTTCCCACTACCAGTACACAGGTTACAGAATTAAAGACCGGCAGAACCAATTTCCTATAGTGCAATGAGTCTATGGAGGTTGTTAAGGGACAAGGAGCTAGACGCAAAACCCTTCCTTTTCCATGGGATTCGGTAACCCAATTTATAGGTCAGTACATTACTTGTGAAGGCCACTTTAATTTTGTTCATGCACATCATTTACCACTCATGCTTCATTTGAGGATAGGGCAACTGGTTAATCTTCTATATTATTTGTATTACTCCTTGAAGAGAGCTTGCACTCAATTTAGAGAAGGTCATGAACATTCCCTAGCACATCATGGTTTAATCAAGCTACTAGTCATACATGGTCTTCAGCTCTAGGAAATCCCCATAGCATGGGATGCATTTATTGACCTTGCATATAATGCCCCTCAAACCTAGCAAAAAGAAACTGAAACTATGATTGCAAAACAACCCTCTCCAGAACATGACCCAAAAAAAAACCCTATTGCTAAATCTTTGCAAACACCCAAAAAGGGCTTACCCATTTCCTCTAGAGTACAAAATCACCTAGCCCCTCTCCAATCTACCATAATCTACCATGCTCTGCTAGCCACTTAGAAAACCTAGCCAATGTTTCTCAAGCTTCTACAAACACCGAAGTTGAGGTTTTGACTAGTAGCTCTAATAAGAAATGAAAAGAAAAAATAGGTAGGGAACATCGCTATCAAATCAGACATACGAAGAAACAGAGGAATGCACCATTCATAGTAAGTTTGTTAAACTTTGCTAATGAAGAAGATAATTCTCACAAAGGTGATACTACTGTAGACCAATGTGACCCTCAAGATGAATTGGAAAATCTTGACACAAACAAGGAAGGACAAATCCTTGAAAGTCAAGCCAATAAGGAACTTGAATGTGAACCCATAGAACAAATGAGCCCTGATAGAGCCACAAAATCTCAAAAGAACTATCTTGATCAAGACATAAATCTGTTAGAATTCTTTTAGAATAACTGAGAGGGGGGGGGGGAATCAATTATTCAAGGTCCAAAATGCCCTATTAATACCTTTTTAATGAATCCATACCCTTTTCATATATTCAAACTTAAATTAGTCATATAAGCAAATTACTGTAAATCAACATGCAAAGATAAAACATTCAAGATCAACACATAACACAATGATTTATGTGGAAACCCAATTTGGGAAAAACCACCAGTAACATGCTACTTGATTCTCACTCTTTTGAAGTGATGCCCTGTTAAAAGCCTGCCCTGTTAAAGGCTTACAACACACTATTAAATGTGACCTTGTTAGAGGATCTCACCAAACTATTAGGAATGGGCCTGGTTAAAGGTCTTTAGAACATTCACTAGGAATGCCACCCTGTTAAAGGATTTATCTAATGGCTGTTAAACCAACCTAAGTCCATAGGATTTATCTTACTGTTATAGTTGCTAGAAAGTAACGATATTGGTCTTTTGATCTGAGATAACTTACAACATACTTTGCAGATTTCATATCACTCTTTCAATTCAATACTTATGCTTGGCTTCAATCACTTCAGCTCTAACTGCTTGTTTCCCTCTCAAGCTTTGTCTCCTTGAGTCTTATTACTAATTCTACCAATGCAATCATTCTTGTGGTCATCTATTAAACATAGTTCATGTGCTTTCTTCTCCTTAGCACATTCTACAACACTTCATGCTTTTATGCTTGACCACGGCTCTCTCTCTCACTATCCCCCTCTTTTCCACACTTTTTTTATTAACTTATGTATTCTTATATAGAAGTTTGATTTGCCTTTTGCCGCTCAATTTTTCCTTTCCAATCTTAGGGTTTCAAAATGGATTAGATAGGATACAATGTATCTACCCCATATCTTGTTCTCTTCTAGAAACTTTGCCAATTGTATCTTAAAAATTTTCTACATGGTGTTCTGTGCCACCAACTCATCATTATTATCTTCCTTTTAATTCACAGATTTTTAGATAACAACTTTGTCGGCTTAGATCTGACGAATCTTCGATTTCCAAAATAATGTAGCAACTCAGCATTATTGAGTTACTGGTGCTTGGCACCTCTATGTTACTCAGTATTATTGAGTTACTGGTGCTCGACACCTCTATGTTACTCGGCACCTATACCTGCTCGGCACTTGGTTCTGCTCGGCACTTGATTCTGCTCGACACTTGATTCTGCTTGGCACTTGGTTTTGCTCGGTACTTGATTCTGCTCGGCACCTGAACTTGCTCAGTACTTTAACTAGGAATTTTCTCAGCTCTTACTAGCTTTCTCGGCTCCTTCTCTCTAATGAACTTAGTTTGAGCTTTACAAAAGACTTAGCGAAAACCTTAGATCTTTGATATGTTTCAGTGTGCTCATTCTTTGTATCTTTTAGTATGTCATCCAATACATTGTTTCATTAATGGCTTGACTGATCCTTGTACTTTATTACAACATCATAACTTCAACCTTTCTCTAGATGTTCTAGTTACATCTTATTGATTGCCTCCACCTTGACAATCAACTAATTGATAGTATTTGGATCACTAAAGTAATTGTCATCCCTGCAAGTAGCTAGTTTGACATCAATGACAAAACAATGATTTAGGACATTCTTTACTGGTTCCATAAATTATTCCAACAACTTTTCTTATGATCATTTCAATCATTTCCAACAATCTTCTTCTTTGGCATTGATGGAAAACCAAAATAATCAAGTAATCAATTCAGTTACCACCAAGATTGTATTGGCTTGTTGCATTTTCACTACTGATCGCATATATCTCCCTCTTTCATATATATCTCCCTCTTTCTTTGCATTGATCAGTTTTCTACACATTTCTCCCTCTTTGACATAAATGCCAAAGATGTAGCATCTTTATCATGCAAAATATAAGCTTTGGCTTCTTGTTGTTTTTCTCCCTCTGTCACCATGCTTATGACTGATTTGGAGTTTCTGTTCCTACTATTATCCTTTGCACCAACCTGATAATATTTCACTGATTTATTCCTGTTGATGCAACGCAGCTTCCTTGTTGCCTTAAACTGCTTGAATTAGGGGTATAAACGCCAACTTGCCTCTAAGATATTCATAGGCATCCTTGGGAAATGGTTTGGTGAAGATATCTGCAGTTTGTTACTTTGTGTGAATGTATTCCAACTTCACTTGTTTGTCTTCTACCAATTCTCTAACATAATGATACTTGATTGCAATATGCTTGATTTTTGCATGCATTACTAAATTTTTGGATATATTTATAGCACTTGTATTATCACAATACAATATCATCGGTTTTATTACTTCTTCTTTCATTCCATTCAATAGATGTGTGAGCCATACAATGTTTGTACAATTGACTGCAGCTGCCACATATTCTGATTTTGTAGTGGACTAGGATATACATGTTTATTTCTTGCTAGTCTAGGTAATGAGCCTTTTGCCTAGAAATAATGTACCTCCACTTGTGCTTTTTCTGTCATCAATGTTTCCTCCCCAGTCTACATCTGTATATGCATTAAGTTCAAATTTTCCATTCTTTTTGTAGTATAGACCAAAGTCATCAGTCCCTTTGAGATATCTCATTATTCTTTTTACTGCTATGAGATGATTTTCTTTAGGATTAGCAGAGAACCTAGCCACTATTCCAACTGCTAATGCTATGTCTGGTCTACTATGTACAACATATTGTAGTTTTCCAATCATGGATCTAAACATTGTTTGATTGATTTCAGCTAACTCATCATTTTTGGATAGCTTTTTTCCTGTGGCCATTGGTGTGCTAACTGGTTTGGATTCCTCCAATCCAAATATTTTAAGAATTTCTTTGATGTATTTTGATTGTGTAATAAATATTCCATGTTTGAGTTGATGTACTTGCAATCCAACAAAAAATTTGATTTCTCCAAACATAGACATCTCAAATTCACGTTTCATTTTGTCAGCAAAGCCTTTGCAAAGTACTTCCTTACCACCAAATACTATGTCATCCACAAAGATTTTAGATACAATAATGTCTTTACCTTCTTCAGCTTTGATGTACATGTTGTTGTTATCATCAGTTCTTTCAAATCCAATTTGCACTAGATACTTGTGAAGTCTCTCATACCATGCTCTAGGTGCTTGTTTCAAACCATAGAGTTCTTTGTGTAACTTACACACCATATCCTTATTGTTTTCATCAACAAATCCTTCTGGTTGTTCAATGTAGACTTCTTCTTCTAGTATACCATTTAAGAAAGTGGATTTTATATCCATCTGATAGACTTTAAAATCTTTGTAGGTAGCATATGCAAGTAAAGTTCTTACTCCTTCCATTCTAGCAACAGAAGCGAATGTTTCTCCATAGTCTATTCCTTCATCTTGAGCATAACCCTTGCATACTAATTTGACTTTTTTTTTGGTAATCTCACCATTTTCATCTAGTTTGTTTCTGAATACCCATTTGGTGCCAATCACATTTTTGTCATTTGGTCTGGGAACCAAACTCCAAGTTTTATTTTTTCTTATTTGATCAATTTCTTCTTCCATAGCTTTATGCCAGTCATCATCTTGTAATGCACCATGTACTATCTTGGGTTTAGATTGGCTAATCAGACATGATTCATGTCTTAGTCTGTTCCTTGTCATTGGTCTTGCATCTTTGTCACCAATTATTTTTTTAGTAGGGTGATGTCTTTTCACATATTTGGATAATCTTGTCTTTGTCCTTGTTTCCATGTTTGATCTTTCAGATTCAGGATCACTATGCAATTCATTGTCAAGTTGTTCTTCATCATGTATATTGTCTTCAGAATTAGATTGTGCATTTTCTTCATTCTGTAACTCGACTTCTGAATGCAACTCGACATTTACTGGTTGTGAATCGGCTGAAACTGACACTTGTTGTTGATTTTTAATTTGATTGACATCATCCTCATCAGAAGTCATTCCTTCATAAGAATATACAAAGGTTCTGTATTCTTCCATTTTCTTTGGTATTTCAGCTTGGACTTCTGTGTGCTCATCAAAATTTACATTTGCACTTTCTACATTTTTGTTAGTGTTAATATTCAAACACTTATATGCCTTACTTCTAGTGGAGTAACCAAGAAATATACCTTCATCACTTTTTGCATCAAATTTTCCATTTCTAACATCTTTAAGGATAAAACATTTACAACCAAACACTTTGAAATGTTTTACATTTGGTGAGTAACCATACCATAATTCAAAAGGTGTTGTATTTGTACCTTTCTTAACTTGTACTCGGTTCAGTGTATGAACAGCTACGCTTATAGCTTCTCTCTAGTATTTTAGAGCCACATTCTTTTCCATCATTAATATTCTAGCATAGTCAATTACAGATCTATTTTTTCTCTCAACAATTCGATTCTGTGGGGGAGTTCTAGGAGCTGACATTTTTCTTTTGATTCCATTGTTATTACAGAATATCTTGAATTCATTTGATGTAAATTCACCACCTCTATCTGATCTTAGGCATTTCAAGCTTTTTCTAGTTTCCTTTTCAACTCTAGCCACATACCACTTAAACATTTGAAAAGCATCAGATTTTTGTTTTAGGAACATAACAGTCATCATCCTGGAATAGTCATCAACAAATAACATTATGTATTTATCTCCTCTATAGCTTTGTATTTCCATTGGACCACATAAGTCAGTGTGAACTAACTCAAGTATCTCTTTAGATGTATAGTTTTTGCTTTTGAAACTTGATTTTGTCATCTTTCCTAGCTGACATTGTTTGCACATGATATTATCAGGCTTCTTTAATTTTGGTAAACCTCTGACTTTCTTCATTCTACTGATGTTGACTAGATTGTCAAAGTTGACATGACATAATCTTCTATGCCATAACCATTCATCATCAAATTTTGCAAGTAGACAAGAAACATCATCCATATCAAGGTAAAAAAAATTACTCTTTGTTTGTTATCCTTTTCCTATCAGTTTACCATCATTGTCATAGATTTTTGTAGTTTTGTTTTCAAATTCCACTTTGCAACCTACATTGCCTAATTGTGAGACACTCAGTAAATTTTAGTTTAATCCTTCAACATAGTATGCATTGTCAAATGAAATTTGTTCTGTGAGCTTAATGGAACCTTTTCCTTTGATTTGACATGGAGCATCATTACCAAATCTAACACTATTTCCATCATATTGAGTAAAGTTAACAAACTTACTTTTGTTTCCTATCATGTGATGTGAGCATCCACTATCTATGATCCATCTGTCATTCTTGTTTATACATGTCACTAGTGTTGTGGCTTCTTCTCCATTAGATTGGTCCTTGTAATCTCTCTTGTCATCATCTCTTCTATTCTTGTAGTTGTTGCCTTCCTTGGAATCCTTTTTCTGTGGACATCTTGCAGCAATATGACCTACTTCATTGCAATTGAAACAAATGATAGGCATCTTACCTTTGAATTTTCCTTTGCCCCTATGAAATCTTCTAGTGATCAATGCTTCCAATTGTTCCACATCTTTCTCATCAGTGCTACTGTCACTAGATACATACTTCATTTTTCTTCCTTTCCTTGATTTCACCTGTTCGTCATCTTTCAGTGATAACTTGGCCTTAAAAGAAGATTCAACATTTTCAAGTTTGTAGTTGTCAAAGTTAGATAACTCGAATGCAGTGAGTCTACCTATTATACCTTCAAAACTTAAATTATTTCTTGGTATACATCTTAGCTCTTGTATTGCTGATACTCTAATAGCATAGATAGTGAGCAAGGTTCTTAAGAACTTACTATTAATAGTATCTTCATCAAGTTGACCATTCAAGCATCTTATTGCACTTACCACTTCCTTTATTCTTGCACCATACTGAGCAACATTCTCATTTTCTTTCATTTTCATGTCATCAAATTTTCCTCTGAGACTTTCTCTTTTTGCTCTTTGTACATTCTGATCTCCTCCATAGATGTCTGATAGGGCTTTCCACATTTTTAATGTAGTGTCACATCCTTTGATATCATCAAATTCAACATAGCTGAGTGCAGAGGAAATTTCCAGCATTGTCTGGTTGTGCTCTTGCTTTTTTTTCATGTCTTCAGCAGTAGGAACACCTATTGGATCTACATGTTTAGTGACAATTGAATTTTGGGCATAATCTCATATGGATCCAAGATGTAGCTTCATCAAACTTTTCCATGCAACAAAGTTGTCTTTGTTGAGCTTGAGAACTTCTCTCTTTGGCATTTTGATCTTTTCTGCTAGTAGTCTCTTTAAACTGAATCAGCAGTCAGCTCTGATACCAATTGTTAGAATTCTTTTAGAATAACTAAGAGGGGGGTGAATCAATTATTCAAGGTCCAAAATACCCTATTAATACATTTTTAATGAATCCATACCCTTTTCATCTGTTCAAACTTAAATCAGTCATATAAGCAAATTACTGTAAATCAACATGCAAAGATAAAACATTCAAGATCAACACATAACATAATGATTTACGTGGAAACCCAATTTGGGAAAAACCACCAGTAAAATGCTACTTGATTCTTACTCTTCTGAAGTGATGCCCTGTTAAAAGCCTGCCCTGTTCAAGGCTTACAACACACTATTAAATGTGACCTTGTTAGAGGATTTCACCAAACTATTAGGAATGGGCCTGGTTAAAGGTCTTTAGAACATTCACTAGGAATGCCACCCTGTTAAAGGATTTATCTAATGGCTGTTAAACCAACCTAAGTCCATAGGATTTATCTTACTATTACAATTGCTAGAAAGTAATGATATTGGTCTTTTGATCTAACATAACTTACAACATACTTTGCAGATTTCATATCACTCTTCCAGTTCAATCCTTATGCTTGGCTTCAATCACTTTAGCTCTGACTGCTTGTTTCCCTCTCAAGCTTTGTCTCCTTGAGTCTTATTACTCATTCTGCCAATGCAATCATTCTTGTGGTCGTCTATTAAATAGAGTTCCTATGCTTTCTTCTCCTTAGCACATTCTACAGCACTTCATGCTTTTATGCTTGACCACGGCTCTCTCTCTCACTATCCCCCTCTTTTCCACACTTTTTTTATTAACTTATGTATTCTTATATAGAAGTCTGATTTGCCTTTTGCCAATCAATTTTTCCTTTCCAATCTTAGGGTTTCAAAATGGATTAGATAGGATACAATATATCTACTCCATATCTTGTTCTCTTCTAAAAACTTTGCCAGTTGTATCTTAAAACGTTCTACATGGTGTTCTGTGCCACCAACTCATCATTCTTCTCTTCCTTTTAATTCACAGATTTCTAGATAACAACTTTGTCGGCTTAGATCTGATGAATCTTCGATTTCCAAAATAGTGCAGCAACTCGGCATTATTGAGTTACTGGTGCTCGGCACCTCTGTGTTACTTGGAACCTATACCTGCTCGGCACTTGGTTCTACTCGGCACTTGGTTTTGCTTGGCACTTGATTCTGCTCGACACTTGATTCTACTCGGCACTTGGTTTTGCTCGGCACTTAATTCTACTCGGCACTTAGTGCTCAACAACTGAACTTTCTGGGCACTTTAACTAGGAATTTTCTTGGCTCTTACTAGCTTGCTTGGCTCCTTCTCTCTAATGAACTTAGTTTGAGCTTTACAAAAGACTTAGCTAAAACCTTAGATCTTTGATATTTTTTAGTGTGCTCATTCTTTGTATCTTTTAGTATGCCATCCAATACACTGTTTCATTAATGGCTTGACTGATCCTTGTACTTTATTACAACATCATAATTTCAACCTTTCTCTAGATGTTCTAGTTACATCTTATTGATTGCCTCCACCTTGATAATCAACTAATTGATAGTATTTGGATCACTAAAGCAATTGTCATCCCTACAAGTAGCTAGTTTGACATCAATGACAAAACAATGATTGAGGACATTCTTTACCAATTGCATAAATTATTCCAACAACTTTTCTTATGATCATTTCAATCATTTCCAACAAAATCAACAGACACTTGATGAAGGAGGTGAATTTGAACCAGGTGCTGTATGGCACGATGATATAGTGCAAAATACCATCCAGAGGGCTTATGAATAGGGTGAGGATCATTTAAAGGAAAATGTGCAAGACAACTCTGAAACACCTCAAAAAGAACCCCTTTCGAAAAGTGCTACAGGAAATACAGAGAGTTCTTGTCGCCTGGTGACAACACAGTCTTTGATTGTTCCTAAGAGGACTCCAAAGGGTCTATCGAGTGCCTTTACTCCTCTTCTTGATCCTATTCCATTGACAATGGCAATACTAGACATTCTTATGGTTACTGTCAATGAATTTCTATATACTTTTATGCAACTCTAGCAGGAGCTTCAACAACTTAGATCCAGGGTCGTAGAATAGGATAACATTAATAGTCCAACTATAGTTTCAAAAGAGTCCATGGAGCACCCTGATAGCAATATCCCACCTGGTTTGTATCCTTTTGTTTGCATGAGGACATGCAAATCCTTTAGTTGGGGGGAGATGATGAGTCCTGATAGTGCCTTATTTTTGTTAATCTTTTACCTCATACATTCCCCACTTCTATGGCATAAAATTTCCTTTCTGCTAAACTATTGATAGGAAATTAGAATATTTAAGTACTTCTCTAAAGAGGGAAGAATAGTTCCTAAACGTTATTTATTTTCTAAAAATAACATATTGTGACTAATGCTACTACAAGAGCTGAGAAAGCTAAAGATGCATAATCGACCATTTAGCTGGAAGATCCATTTTGAAGATTGTTGTTTTGTTACACTAAGAAATTAGTTTTGAATGGCTCACCTTTGGCCATATGTTATTATAATTAGACTGTTGTATACATTGTTATATATGGCCTAGGGCCAAAACAAACTATTGTCTATGTTTAGGAAACAGGCCAGTGGCCATTCAAGTTAGTTGTCAATATGGTTAAACACTTTAGATTATATAAGAAAATGTGAATCAAAAGACTCATGAGCGATAATATATGAAATTCCCTATTTTTGCATCATTTCTAAAATATTGAATTGAGAACGTAGAACTCCTGTAGCAGCCAGTTTTAAGTTAGTTCTCACCCTGCATACCGGAGGAGGGCCCCCTCTTGGGAAACTTGGTGTGATTAGTGCAATTTATTTTGTAAGTATTTTCATTGTTTGATTTCATGTGTTCCTTTCAAGTTTTAAATTGTATGCATTTTCAAGAAGTCTGCTATATATTTGATTGAATCTATACAGAGCTTGTTGATTGATTATCAATTCAGTTGTCTGATGAAGTAATTGGTTGTGATAAGTTATAGAGAAGTTGTTTGATATTATCCTGTCATTACATAAATCTATTATTGTTCGCCACATTCCTCCTACTGCCTGCATTCATCCTTACTACTCACAATATCATTTGTTCTATTCCCCTTACTATATCCCTTTAGTCCTTGAGCTAAAATACTCCCAATATTCATAACCTCCTGTCGCCATCCATATTATTCTCTGCCTTCTTTATCATACTTCCTATCGCATTCATCATACTCTTTGTTGCATTGTATTGAAACCAATCAGTTAAAAACCTCATGTCGCTACCATACTTCTTGTCACAGTTTGAGCAAATTATAATCTTTAATTAAATCAACCTCCAATCAGACAACAACTTCCGTAATAAGCATTCATTAAGAATAATTATCTAAAAGAGTGTGATTAATTACTTAGAGGTGTGTTAATAAATACATTATTTAATTGTTAAAAGGTGTGAACTTTAGATGAATTTAATCCATTTATAAAAAGTATTGTTTAGATCTAAAACTCATTTTGTAGTAGATGTGTGGTGTGTTTGACTTTTAATTGCTTTGTGTTTAAAGTTCATTTGTAGTAATTTGATTCTTAATTACTTTGTGTTCGTTTGCACTAAATGTGTGGTAGTTTAATTTATTACTAAGCAGTAATTTGCATTCACAAAACCCTTGATTTATTACTTTCACCCCTTGAGCAAACAGCCATTATATCTCTCACGAGTTTATGAATCCTGGATTGACATTTGTAAGGGTAATTTTGATTCAATTATATCTATAAAAGGCCATCCCAGTGAACCTCAGTTGTACCCAACAAACACTTCTCATTTAAGCAAGCATTTCTATAAAAGGAACAACCATCAACTCTACGACATAAGAGTTGATCTAGCAAGTCTCTTGATGATTTTGGAAGCCCACTAGCCCCACAATCCTTCAACATTTCTTTACTATGCAAAGTAGAATGGATGGAGCATAATAGTTCATAGTGCATAGAAAACTCAACATGATATTTGCAACAACATGTATTTCAAATTTTGAGTGGCACACAATAAAATGGCTTCAAATATTCAAAAGCCCTTTGTGATATATGAAGACTTGGATGACTCTCTCTAAATTGTTTGAACAACATAGTTTGACTTACCTCTAAATGGTGTTTAGGATGTGGCGTGCGGTCTCTGATGCCAATTCTCAACTTTAAGAAATCTTTACCATTGGGTGATGCTCGTGAGTTAGAGTGCCAAAATTGTGTAATTTCTTTCTTCACATCATCAGATAGCTTCTTATCAAAACATGAAAGTCTCCCACCAAATGCCCATGTTTCATTTTGAAGAGGATCATCAATTTTCTCTCATCAACTATGTGCTCTTCTCAAAGGAGTACAATTTAGATTCAAATCAATATAAGTTTTTCTCATATATCTACCCTTTCTCAAATGACAACTTACCAAAGAGGTTGTAATGACCCTTCGAGTAGCTCTATTATCCTTTTCTCTGCTATTTTTTTCAATGCTATTGAGAGCACTAAAAAGATTCTTCACGATAATGGCATTTCTTTCCAACTTTTTACTGACACTAATCTTCAATTTGGAAAGCATAGGTCTCATCTTTTGCATCTTTAATAAGTGCATGAAAAGCTGACATTGCTCTACCACTGTCTTGTTGCCGAAAAACATCTGATATAGTCTTGAAGCCCATAACTAAATGGTTCTTTCTAATTTTTTTCCTTCCAAACTAGTAATAATCGTTTCATCAACTTCAATTATCCATTTTGGTGTTTTAGAACCTTCATGTTGATTATAATTAGGAGATATGTAAGGTTCTTGTGCATTAGGTTCCTGTGCATTGTCATCTTCGACATGGTCAATTATGCAATTTGGATTATGACTTGGTGACATTTCTTCTTCAAAATTTTCATTCTCCAAATTTTTAATTTCGGCATTATCGTTTTCAATAGGTACATTTTCATTCTCCAACTATACATATTCATTATCTGACTCTATGATTTCACCTTCGATTAATTCATCGTCAACTTGATTGATATTTAGCATACCTTGTCTTTTTCTTCGGTGTTCCATTTTGTCCCTTTCCCTATATGTCGTAATGTCTTCATTGGATATCTTCCTTTTGCGTTTATCCTTTCAATGACTATTGCTCCCCATTCAGATGACAAATTCGAACACCTAAGGTTATATTTTCAAAAAAAAATTGATTAGTTGGGCCCCAAAATGTGACTTTTTCCAGAACCCGTGAAAAAAGAAGTGAAAAAGTGATGTTATCGAGTCTGCAGGGACAGGAAATTATTGAGAATTGGTGCTAGTAAAATTTGATATCCGATTTTGTAAAGTGAATTTTTGGGGGGAGAACTTGCTATAATTTCCCTCCTTTGCCATAATTATATTAATATTATGAAAATCATTGGAGGAAAACCAACTTTGGTTTATTATTAAGCTAATAGTATAGTAGTATTAATATATAATAGTATTAATAGTATAATAGTATTAATATAAAGTATCAATAGTATTAATATATAATAGTATTAATATATAGTAATATTAATACATAGTATTAATATAGCTATTGTATCAATATTATTATTATACCCATAATAGTATTAATATTATTACTATAGATATAATAGTGTAAATATTTAGTGTTTATTTATATTATTATTATTATTATGCTACAATATAGTATTAATATATATATTATTATTATAGCTATAATAGTATTATTATTATTACTATAGATATAATAATATTAATATTTAATATTTATTTATATTATTATTATTATAATAAAATAGTATAAATAGTATATATATATCCTTTCATTTTTTAACCCATATACATATGAACGATTCGAATATGTCCTTAGGGGTCCTAGGACCCCTAGGGACATATGTCATTGTTTAATGGATCAAAGGGGATCATAGGGCACCCTATGACGCTTTGACCCATATGAACGATTCGAATATGTACCTAAGGGTTATAAGACCCCCAGAGACATATGTTATCGTTTAATGGGTCAAAGGGGGTCATAGGTCACCTATGACCCCCTTTGACCCATATGAACGATTCGAATATATCCCTAGGGGTCTTAGGACCCCTACAGACATATGTCATCATTTAATAGGTCAAAAGGGGTCATAGGTCACCTTATGACCCCCTTTGACCCATTTGCACGATTCGAATATGTCCCTATGGGTCCTAGGACCCCTAGGGACATATGACATCGTTTAATGGGTCAAAGGAGGTCATAAGTCACCCTATGACCCCCTTTGACCAATTTGAACAATTCAAATATGTCCTTAGGGGTCCTATGACCCCTAGGGACATAAGTCATCGTTTAATGGGTCAAAAGGAGTCATAGGTCACCCTATGACCCCCTTTGACCTATAGGATTGATTCGAATATGTCCCTAGAGGTCCTAGGACCACTAGGCACATATGTCATCGTTTAATGCATCAAAGGGAGTCATAGGTCACCCTATGACCCCCTTTGACTCATATGAATGATTCGAATATGTCTTTAGGGGTACTAGAACCACTAGAGATATAAGTCATCATTTAATGGGTCAAAGAAGGTCATAAGGCACCCTATGACCCCCTTTTACCCATATGAACGATTCAAAAATGTCTCTAGGGGTTATAGGACCCCCCAAAGAAATATGTCATCGTTTAATGGGTCAAAAGGGGTTATAGGCCACCGTATGACCCCCTTTGACCCATATGAACAATTCGAATATGTCCATAGGGGTTTTAGGACCCCTAGAGACATATGTCATCGTTTAATGGATCAAAGGGGGTCATACGTCACCTATGATCCCCTTGACCCATATGAACGATTCGAATATATCCCTAGGGGTCCTAAGACCCCTAGAGACATATTCGAATCGTTCATATGGGTCAAAGGGGGTCATAGGTCACCCTATAACCCCCTTTGACCCATATGAACAATTTAAATATGCCCCTAGGGGTCCCATGACCCCTAGAGACATATGTCATCATTTAATGGGTCAAAGGGGGTTGTAGGTCACCCTATGACCCCTTTTGACCCATATGAATGATTCAAATATGTCCCTAGGGGTCATAAGACCCTTAGGGACATATGTCATCATTTAATGGGTCAAAGGGTGTCATAGGTCACCCTATGACCCCCTTTGACCCATATGAATGATTCGAATATGTCCCTAGGCGTTATAAGACCCCTAAAAATATATGTCATTGTTTAATAGGTCAAAGGGGGTCATAGGTCATCCTATGATGCCCTTTGACCCATGTGGCCTATTCGAATATGTCCCTAGGGGTCCAAGGACCCCTAGGGATATATGTTGTCATTTAATGGGTCAAAAGGGGTCATAGGTCACCCTATGACTCCCTTTGACTAATATGAATGATTCAAATATGTCCTTAGGGATCCCATGACCCTTATGGACATATGTCATCATTTATTGGGTCAAAGGGAGTCACAGGTCACCCTATAACTCCTTGTGACCCATATGAACGATTCGAATATGTCCCTAGGGGTCTTAGGACACCTAAGGACATATGTCATCATTTAATGTGTTAAAGGGTGTCATAGGTCACCCTATGACCCCCTTTCACCCATATGAACAATTCGAATATGTCCCTAGGGGTTATAAGACTCCCAGAGACATATATCATCATTTAATAGGTCAAAGGGGGTCATAAGTCACTTATGACACCTTTTGACCCATATGAACAACTCGAATATGTCCCTAGGGGTCCTAGGATCCCTAGGGACATATGTCATTGTTTAATGGGTCAAAAGGGGTTATATGTCACCCTATGACACCCTTTGACCCATATGCACGATTCGAACATGTCCTTATGGGTCCTAGGACCCCTCAAGACATATGTCATCGTTTAATGGGTCAAAAAGTGTCATACGGCACCCTATGACCCCCTTTGACCCATATGAACGATTTGAATATGTCCCTAGAGGTCTTAGGACCTCTAGGGACATATGTCATCATTTAATAGGTCAAAGGCGGTCATAGGGCACCCTGTGACCCCTTTTGACCCATATGAACGATTAGAATATGTCCTTGGGGGTCCTAGGACCCTTAGAAACATACGTCATCATTTAATTGGTCAAAGGGGGTCATAGGTCATCTTATGACCCCCTTTGAAACATATGAATGATTCAAATATGTCCCTAGGGGTCCTAAGACCCCTAGGGACATATGTCATCGTTTAATGGGTCAAAGGGTGTCATATGTCACCCTATCACCCTCTTTGACCCATATGAACGATTCAAATATGTCCCTAGGAGTTATAGGACCCCTAGAGACATATGTTGTCGTTTAATAGGTCAAAAGGGTCATAGGTCACCCTATGACCCCCTTCAACCCATATGAACAATTCAAATGTCCCTAGGGGTTCTAGGACCCCTAGAGACATATGTCATCGTTTAATGGATCAAAGGGGGTCATAGGTGACCTATGACCCCCTTGACCCATATGAACGATTCGAATATGTCCCTAGGGGTCCTGGGACCCATAGAGACATATTTGAATCATCCATATGGGTCAAAGGGGGTCATAGGTCACCTTATAACCCCTTTTGACCCATATGACTCATTCGAATATGTTCCTAAGGGTCTGAGGACTCCTAGCGACATATGTCATCATTTATTGAGTCAAAGAGGGTCATAGGTCACCTTATGACCTCCTTTGACACATATGACCCATTTGAATATGTTCCTAGGGGTCCGAGGACTCCTAGTGACATATGTCATCATTTATTGCATCAAAGAAGGGTCATAGGTCACCTTATGACCCCCTTTGATCCATATTACCCATTCGAATATGTCCTTAGAGGTTCTAAGACCCCTAAAGACATATGTCGTCATTTAATGGGTCAAAGAGTGTCATAGGTCACCCTATGACCCCCTTTGACCCATATGAACGATTTGAATATGTCCCTAGGGTTCATAGATATGTCGTTGTTTAATGAGTCAAAAGGGGTCATAGGTCACCCTATGACCACCTTTGACTCATATGAACGATTTCAATATGTCCCTATGGGTGCTAGGACCCCTAGGGACATATGTCATCATTTAATTGGTCAAAGGGGGTCATAGGTCACCCTATGACCCACTTTGAACCATATGAACAATTCGAATATGTCCCTAGGGGTCCTAGGACCCTGAGGGACATATGTCGTCATTTAATAGGTAAAATGGGGTCATAGGTCACCGTATGACCCCCTTTGACGCATATGGCCCATTTGAATATGTCCCTATATGTTGTTCTTTAATGGATCAAAGGGGGTCTTAGGTCACCCTATGACCCCCTTTGACCCATAGGGCCCCTTTGAATATGTCCATAGGGGTCCTAGGACCCCTAGTTAAATATGTTGTCGTTTAATGGGTCAAACAGGGTTATCGATCACCCCATGACTCCCTTTGACCTATATGAATGATTCAAATATCTCTTTAGCAGTCTCATGACCCCTAGGGACATATGTCATCATTTAATGGGTCAAAGGGGCCTATGACCCCTTTTGACTCATATGAATGATTCGAATATTTCCCTAGGGGTCTTAGGACCCCTAGGGACATATGTCGTTCTTTAAAGTGTTAAAGGGTGTCATAGGCCACCTTATGACCCCCTTTGACCCATATGAATGATTCAAATATGTCCCTAAGGGTTATAGGACTCCTAGAGACATATGTCATTTGACCCATATGAACAATTTGAATATGTTCCTAGGGGTTCTTGGACCCTTAGAGACATATGTCATCGTTTAATGGGTCAAAGGGGGTCATAGGTCACCTATGACCCCCTTGACCCATATGAACGATTCAAATATGTTCCTAGGGGTCCTAGGACCCCTAGAGACATATTCAAATCGTTCATATGGGTCAAAAGGGGTCATAGGTCACCCTATGACCCTCTTTGACCCATATGAACAATTCGAATATGTCTTTAGGAGTCCCATGACCCTTAGGATCATATGTCATCGTTTAATGGGTCAAAAAGGGGTCATAGGACACCTTATGACCCCTTTTGACCCATATGAACGATTCGAATATGTTCATAGGGGTCCTAGGACCCTTAGGGACATATGTCATCATTTAATGGGTCAAAGAGTGTCATAGGTCATCCTATGACCCCCTTTGACCCATATGAATGATTCGAATATGTCCTTAGGGCTTATAGGATCCCAAGAGACATGTCATCATTTAATGGGTCAAAAGGGGTCATAGGTCACCATATGACCCCCTTTGACCTATATGGCCCATTCGAATATGTCCCTACGGGTCCTAATACCCCTAGGGACATATTTTGTCATTTAATGGGTCAAAGCGGGTCATAGGTCACTTTATGACTCCCGTTGACCTATATGAACAATTCGAATATGTCTTTAAGAGTCCCATGACCCCTGGGGACATATGTCATCATTTAATGGGTCAAAGGGGGTCATAAGTCACCCTATGACCCCTTCTAACCTGTATGAATAATTCGAATATGTCCCTAGGGGTTTTAGGACCCCTAGGAACATATGTCATCGTTTAATGGGTCAAAGGGTGTCATAGGTCTCCTTATGACCCCCTTTGCCCTATATGAACGATTCGAATATGTCAGTAGGGGTTATAGGACCTCTAGAGACATATGTCGTCATCTAATAGGTCAAAGGACCTATGACCCCCTTTGACCCATATGAACAATTCGAATATGTCTTTAGGGGTTCTACGACCCCTAGGGACATATGTCATCATTTAATGGGTCAGAGGGAGTCATACATCACCCTATGACCCCTTTTGATCAATGCACACGATTCAAATATGTCTTTATGAGTTCTAGAACCCCTAGGGACATATGTCGTCATTTAATGGGTCAAAGGTTGTCATAAGGCACCTTATGACCCACTTTGACCTATATGAATGATTTGAATATGTCCGTAGGGGTTGTAGGATACCTAGGGACATATGTTGTCATTTAATAGGTCAATCAGGGTCATAGGGCACCCTATGACCCCCTTTGACCCATATGAATGATTCGAATATGTCTTTAGGGGTCCTAAGACCCTTAGGGACATATATCATCGTTCAATGGGTCAAAGGGGGTCATAGGTCACCCTATGATCCCTTTTGACTCATATTAATGATTTGAATATTTCTCTACAGTTCCTAGGACCCCTAGTGACATATGTCTTCATTTAATGGGTCAAAAGGTGTCATAGGTCACCCTATGACCCGCTTTGATCCATATGAATGATTCAAATATGTCCCTAAAAGTTATAAGACCTCCAGAGACATATGTCTTCGTTTAATGGATCAAAGGGGTTCATATGTCACCCTATGACCCCCTTTGACCCATATAAAAAATTTGAATATGTCCTTAGAGGTTCTAGGACCCCTGGAGATATGTTGTATTTGAATAGGTCAAAAGGGGTCATAGGTCACCTATGACCCCATTGACCCATATAAATGATTCGAATATGTCCCTAGGGGTCATAGGTCACCCTATGACCCCCTTTGACTTAAATGACCCATTCAAATATGTTCTTAGCCGTCCGAAAACGCTTAGTGACATATGTCATTGTTTAATGGGTCAAAGAGGGTCATAAGTCACCCTATGACCCCCTTTGACACATATTACCCATTTGAATGTGTCCCTAAGGGTTCTAGGACACCCAGAGACATATGTCATTGTTTAATGAATAAAAAAGAGTCATAGGTCACCTTATGACACCCTTTGACCCATATTACCCATTCGAATATGTCCGTGAGGGTCCTTGGACCTCTAGGGACATATGTTGTTATTTAATGGGTCAAAGGGACCTATGACCCCCTTTGACCCATATTACTCATTTGAATATGTCCTTAGGGTCTTAGGACCCTTAGAGATAGATTTCATCGTTTAGTGGGTCAAAGAGACCTATGACCCCCTTTGAGACATATGAACAATTCAAATATGTCTGTAAGGTCCTAGGACCCCTAGGGACATATGTCATCATTTAATGGGTCAAAAGGGGTCATAGGTCACCTTATGACTTGCTTTCACCTATATGAATGGTTCGAATATGTCCCTATAGGTCCTAAGACCCCTAGGGACATATGTCATCATTTAATAGGTCAAAAGGGGTCATAAGGTACCCTATGACGCCCTTTGACTCATATGAACGATTCAAATATGTTTTTAGGGGTCCTAGGACCCCTAGGGACATATGTCATCATTTAATGGGTCAAAGGGGGTCATAGGTCACCCTATGACTCCCTTTGACTCATATGGCCTATTCGAATATGTCTCTAGGGTTCCTAAGATGCCTAGGGATATATGTTATTGTTTAATGGGTCAAAAAGGGTCATAGGTCACCCTATGACTCCCTTTGACCCATATGAACAATTCCAATATGTTCTTAGGGGTTCCATGACCCCTACGGATATATGTCATCATTTAATAGGTCAAAAGGGGTCATAGGTCACCTTATGACCCCTTTTGACCTATATGAACGATTTGAATATGTCCCTAGGGTCCTACGACCCCTAGGGACATATGTTATTATTTAATGGGTCAAAGGGTGTCATAGGTCACCCTAAGACCCCTTTTAACCCATATGAATGATTTGAATATGTCCTTAGGGGTTCGAAAAATCCTAGCGACATATGTCATCGTTTATTAGGTCAAAGAGGGTTAAAGGTCAATTTATGACTCATATGACCCATTCGAATATTGAGGACTCTTAGCGACATATTGTTTATTCGGTCAAAGAGGGTCATAGGTCACTTTATGACTCACTTTCACCCATATTATCTATTCGAATATGTCCCTAGGAGTTCTAGGACCCCTAGAGACATATGTCATCATTTAATGGGTGAAAGAGAGTCATAGGTCACCCTATGACCCCCTTTCACCCATATGAATGATTCGAATATGTCCCTAGTGGTCTTAGAACCCCTAAGGACATATGTCATCATTTAATAAGTCGACCTATGACCCACTTTGACCCATATGAATGATTTAAATATGTCCCTATGGGTCTTAGGACCCCTACGGACATATGTCGTCATTTAATTGGTCAAAAGATGCCATAAGACACCCTATGACCCCCTTTGGCTCATATGAACGAGTCGAATATGTCCTTAGGGGTCCTAGGACCGCTAGAGACATATGTCGTCATTTAATGGATAAAAGAGGGTCATAGGGTGACCTATGACCCCTTTTGACCCATATAGCTCATTCGAATATGTCCCTAGAGGTCCTAGGACCCTTAGAGACATATGTTGTTGTTTAATGGGTCAAAGGGGGTCTTAGGTCACCCTATGACCCCCTTTGACCCATATGGCCCATTCGAATATATCCCTAGGAGTCTTAGGACCTCTAAGGACATATGTTGTCATCTGATGGGTTAAAGGGGGTCATTGTCACCCCATGACTCTTTTTGACCCATATGAACAATTCGAATATGTCTTTAGGGGTCCCATGACCCCTAGGGACATATGTCATCATTTAATGAATCAAAGGGGCCTATGACTCCTTTTGACTCATATGAACGATTTGAATATGTCTTGGACCCCTACGGACATATATCATCATTTAATGGGTCAAAGGGTGTCATAGGCCACCCTATGACCCCATTTGACCCATATGAATGATTCGAATATATCTCTATGGGTTATAGGACTCCCAGAGAAATATGTTATTGTTTAATGGGTCAAAAGGGGTCATAGGTCACCTTATGACCCCCTTTGACCCATTGAACAATGATATATGTCTTGGAGGGTCATAGGTCACCCTATGATCTATGACCTATGACCCCCTTTGACCTATATGAACAATTCGAATATGTCCCTAGGGATTCTAGGACCCCTGAAGATATATGTCATCGTTTAATAGGTCAAAAGGGGTCATAGATCACCTATCAACCCCTTGACCCATACGAATGATTCGAATATGTCCCTAAGGGTCCTAGGACCCCTAGAGACATATTCAAATCATTCATATCCGTCAAAGGGGGTCATAGGTCACCCTATGACCCGCTTTGACCCATATGAACAATTTGAATATGTCTTTAAGGGTTCCATAACCCCTAAGGACATATGCCATTGTTTAATGGGTCAAAGGACCCATATGAATTATTCGAATATGTCCATTGGGATCCTAGGACCCCTAGGGACATATGTCATCGTTTAATGAGTCAAAGGGTGTCATAGGTCACCCTATGACCCCCTTCGACCCATATGAACGATTCGAATATGTCCCTAGGAGTTATAGAACCCCAAGAGACATATGTTGTCATTTAATGGGTGACCTATGACCCCCTTTGACCCATATGACCCATTCGAATTTGTCCCTAAGGGTCTTAGGACCGCTAGGGACATATGTTGTCGTTTGATGGGTCAAAGAGGGTCATAGGTCACCCTGTGACTCCCTTTGACCCATATGAACAATTCGAATATGTCTTTAGGGGTCACATGACCCCTAGGAACATATGTCATCATTTAATGAGTCAAATGGGACCTATGACCCCTTTTGACCCATATGAACAATTCAAATATGTCCCTAAGGGTCTTAGGACCCCTAAAGACATATGTCATCGTTTAATGGTTCAAAAGGTGTCATAGGTCACCCTTTGACCACCTTTGACCCATATGAACGATTTGAATATGTCTCTAGGGGTGATAGGACCCCCAAAGACATATGTTGTCGTTTAATGGGTGGAAGGGGGTCATAGGTCACCTATGACCACCTTTGACCCATATGAACGATTGGAATATGTCCCTAAGGGTTCTAGGACCCCTAGGGACATATGTCGTCATTTAATAGATCAAATGGAGTCATCGATCACCCCATGACTCCCTTTGACCCATATGAACGATTCGAATATGTCTTTCAGGGTCTCATGACCCTTAGGCACATATGTCATCATTTAATGGGTCAAAGGGGCCTATGACCCCTTTTGACTCATATGAATGATTCAAATATGTCCCTAAGGGTCCTATGACACCTAGGGACATATGTCATCGTTTAATGGGTCACAAGGTGTCATAGGCCACCTTATGACCCCCTTTGACCTATATGAATGATTAGAATATGTCCCTAGGGGTTATAAGACTCTCAAAGAAATATGTCAATGTTTAATGGGTCAAAGGGGGTCATACATCACCTTGTGACACCCTTTGACCCATATGCACGATTCGAATATGTCTTTATGGGTCCTAGGACCCCTAGGGACATATGTTGTAGTTTAATAGGTCAAAAGGTGTCATAAAGCACCCTATGACCCCCTTTGACCTATATGAATGATTCAAATATTTCCCTAAGGGTCCTACGACCTCTAGGAACATATGCCATCATTTAATAGGTCAAAGGCAGTCATAGGGCACCCTATGACCTCCTTTGACCCATATGAATGATTCGAATATGTCCTTAGGGGTCCTAGGACCCCTAGAAAAATATGTCATCATTTAATTGGTCAAAGGGGGTTGTAGGTCATCTTATGGCCCCCTTTGAACCATATAGACGATTTGAATATGTCCTTAGGGGTCCTAGGGACATATGTCGTCGTTTAACAGATCAAAGGGTGTAATATGTCACCCTATCACCCCCTTTGACCTATATGAACGATTCAAATATATCCCTAAGAGTTATTGGAACCCTAGAGACATATGTCATCGTTTAATAGGTCAAAGAGGGTCATAGGTCACCCTATGACCCCCTTTGACCCATATGGCCCATTCAAATATGTCCCTAGGGGTCCTAGGATGCCTAGGGACATGTATTCATTTAATGGGTCAAAGGGGTCATAGGTCACCCTATGACTCCCTTTGACCCATATGAACGATTCCAATATGTCCTTAAGGGTCCCGTGACCCCTAGGGACATATGTCGTCATTTAATGGATCAAAAAGGGTCATAGGTCACCCTATGACCCTGTGACCTATGACACCTTTTGACCCATATGAACGATCCAAATATGTCCCTAGGGTCCTAGGACCCCTAGAGACATATGTCATCGTTTAATGGGACAAAAGATTTCATAGGTCACCCTATGAACCCCTTTGACCCATATGAACAATTTGAATATGTCCCTAAGGGTTCGAGGACTCCTAGCGACATATGTCATCGTTTATTGGGTCAAAGAGAGTTATAGGTCACCTTATGACCCCCTTTGACCCATATGACCCATTCGAATATCTTCTTAGGGGTCTGAGGATGCCTAGCGACATATATCATCGTTTATTGGGTCAAAGATGGTCATAGGTCACCTTATGACCCCCTTTCACCCATATTACCCATTCGAATATGTCCCTAGGGGTTCTATGACTTCTAGTGACATATTTCGTCGTTTAATGGGTCAAAGAGAGTCTTATGTCACCCTATGACCCCTTTTGACCCATATGAATGATTCAAATATGTCCCTATGGGTCCTAAGACCTCTAAGAACATATGTCATCGTTTAATGAGTCAAAAGGGATCATAGGTCACCCTATGACCCTGTTTGACCCATATGAATGATTTGAATATGTCCCTATGGGTCATAAGACCCTTAGGGACATATGTCATCGTTTAATTGGTCAAAGGGTGTCATAAGGCACCTTATGACCACCTTTGCCCCATATGAACAATTCGAATGTTTCTAGGGATCCTAGGACAGCTAGGGACATATGTGATCGTTTAATTAGTAAAAGCAGGTCATAGGTCACCCTATGACCCCCTTTGACCCATACAACCTATTTGAATATGTCTCGAGGGGTCCTAGGACGCCTAGAGAGATATGTTATTTTTTAATAGGTCAAAGGGGGTCTTAGGTCACCGTAAAACCCCCTTTGACCAATATGGCCTATTCGAATATATCCCAAGGGGTCCTAGTACCCCTAGAGACATATGTTGTCATTTAATGGGTCAAAATGGGTCATTGGTCACCCCATGACTCCCTTGACCTATATGAACGATTTGAATATGTCATTATGGGTCCCATGACTCCTAGGGACATATGTCATCGTTTAATGGGTCAAAGGGGCCTGTAACCCCTTTTGACACATGAATGATTCAAATATGTCTCGGACCCCTTGGGACATATGTCATCATTTAATGGGTTAAAAGGGGTCATAGGTCACCTTATGACCCCTTTTGACCGATATGAATGATTCGAATATGTCCCTTGGGGTCCTAGGACCCCTAAGGACATATGTCGTCGTTTAATAAGTTAAAGGGTGCAAAGGTCAACCTATGACAACTTTTGACCCATATGAATGATTCGAATATGTCCCTAGGGGTTATAGGACCCCAAGAGACATATGTTGTCATTTAATGGGTGACCTATGACCCCCTTTGGCCCTGATGGATCATTCAAATATGTCCCTAAGGGTCCTAGAACCGCTAGGGACATCTGTTGTTGTTTAATTAGTCAAAGGGGGTCATAGGTCACCCTATGACTCCCTTTGACCCATATGAACGATTTGAATATGTCCTTAGGAGTCCCATAATCCTTAGGGACATATGGCATCGTTTAATCGGTCAAAAGGGATCATAGGTCACCCTATGACCCCATTTGACAAATATGAATGATTCAAATATGTCCCTAGGAGTCTTAGGACCCCTAAGGACATATATCGTCGTTTAATGGGTCAAAGGGTGTCATAGGTCATCCTATGACCCCCTTTGACCCATATGAACAATTTGAATATATCCCTAGAGATTATAGGACCCCAATGACATATGTCGTCATTTAATAGGTAGAAGGGGGTCATAGGTCACCTATGACCCCCTTTGACCCATATGAATGATTCGAATATATCCTCAGGGGTTTTAGGACCCCTAGGAAAAATGTTAGCATTTAATGGGTCAAAAGGGGTCATACATCACCCTATGACCCCCTTTGACCCATATGCATGACTTGAATGTCTCTATGGGTTTTAGGACCACTAGGGACATATGTCACCATTTAATGGGTCAAAGGGTGTCATAAAACACCCTATCACCCCCTTTGAACCATATGAATGATTTGAATATGTCCGTAGGGGTCTTAGGACCCTTAGGAACATATGTCATTGTTTAATGGGTCAGAGGGGGTCATAGGGCACCCTATAACCCCCTTTGACCCATTAAATGATGACATATGTCCCTAAGGGTCCCTTTGACCCATATAAATGATTCAAATATGTTATGAAGGGTCCCAGGACCCTTAGGGACATATATCATCATTTAATGAGTCAAACTTTGACCCATATGAATGATTTGAATATGTCCCTAGGGGTCTTAGGACCTCTAGGGACATATGTCGTCGTTTAATGGGTCAAAAGGTGTCATAGGTCACCCTATGACCTCCTTTGACCTATATGAACGATTTGAATATGTCACTAGAGGTTATAGAACCCGCAGAGGCATAGTTTAATGGGTCAAAGGGGTCCATAGGTCACCCTATGATCCCCTTTGACCCATATAAACAATTCAAATATGTCCCTAAGGGTTCTAGGACCCTTAGAGACATATGTCGTCATTTAATGGGTCAAAGGGGGTCATAGGTCACCTATAACCCCCTTGACCCATATGAATGATTTGAATATGTTCCTTGGAGTCATAGGTCACCATCTGACCCCCTTTGACCCATATGACCCATTCAAATATGTTCCTAGGGGTTTGAGGACTCCTAGCGACATATGTCATCGTTTAATGGGTCAAAGAGGGTCATAGGTCACCCTATGACTCCCTTTGACCCATATTACCCATTTGAATATGTTCTTAGGGGTTCTAGAACCTCTAGAGACATATGTCATCGTTTAATGTGTCAAAGAGAGTCATAGGTCACCCTGTGACCCCCTTTGACCCATATTACCCATTCGAATAGGGACATATGACATCATTTAATGGGTCAAAGGGACCTATGACCCCCTTTGACCCATATTACCCATTCGAATATGTTCTTAGAGGTCCTAGGACCCCTAGACACATATGTCATCATTTAATGGGTCAAAGGGGGTCATAGGTCACCCTATGACCCCCTTTGACTCATATGAACGATTCGAATATATCCTTAAGGGTCCTAAGACCCCTAGGGACATATGTCATCATTTAATAGGTCAAAAGGGGTCATAGGTGTTTGACCCATATGGCCCATTCGAATATGTCCCTAGGGGTCCTAGGATGCTTAGGACATATTTTATCGTTTAATGGGTCAAAGGGGGTCATACATCACCCTATGACTCCCTTTGACCCATATGAACGATTTCAATATGTCCTTAGGGGTCCCATGACCCCTAGGGACATATGTCATCGTTTAATAGGTCAAAAGGTGTCGTAGGTCACCATATAACTCCCTTTGACCCATATGAACGATTCCAATATGTTCGTAAGGGTCCCATGACCCTTAGGGACATATGTCATCATTTAATGTGTCAAAAGAGGTCATAGGTCACCCTATGACCCCGTTTGACTCATATGAATGATTCGAATATGTCCCTAGGGGTCTTATATGTCGTTGTTTAATGGGTCAAAGGGTGTGATAGGTCACCCTATGAGCCCCTTTGACCCATATGAACGATTCGAATATGTCCCTAGGGGTTCGAGGACTCCTAGCGACATATGTCATCATTTATTAGGGAAAAGAGGGTCATAGGTCACCTTATGACCCCCTTTGACCCATATGACCCATTCGAATATGTTCTTAGAGATCCGAGGACTCCTAGCGACATATGTCATCATTTATTGGGTCAAAGACGGTCATAGGTCACCTTATGACCCCTTTTGACCCATATTACACATTCGAATATGTTCGTAAGGGTTCTAGGACCCTTAGAAACATATGTCATCATTGAATGGGACAAAGAGAGTCATAGGTCACCTTATGACCCCCTTTGACCCATATGACCGATTCGAATATGTCCCTAGGGGTCCTAAGACCCTTAGGGACATATGTCATCATTTAATAAGTCAAAGGGTCCTATGACCCCCTTTGACTCATATAAATGATTTCAATATGTCCCTATGGGTCCCCGGACCCCTAGGGACATATGTCATCGTTTAATTAGTCAAACGGTGCCATAAGACACCCTATGACTCCCTTTGACCCATATGAACGATTCAAATATGTCTCTAAGGGTCCTAGGACCCCTAGAGACATATGTCATCATTTAATGGGTAAAAGAGGGTTATAGGTCGCCCTATGACCCCCTTTGACTCATATGGCCCTTTCGAATATGTCTGTAGGGGTCCTAAGACCCCTAAGGACATATGTTGTTGTTTAATGGGTCAAAGGGGGTCATCGGTCACTCCATGACTCCCTTTGACCCATATGAACGATTCGAGTATGTCTTTAGGGGTCCCATGACCCCAAGGCAAATATGTCATCGTTTAATGGGTCAAAGGGGCCTACGACCTCTTTTGACTCATATGAACAATTCGAATATGTCTTTAGGGGTCCTAGGACACCTAGAGACATATGTCGTATTTTAATAGGTCAAAAGGTGTCATAGGCCACCTTATGATCCCATTTGACCCATATGAATGATTCAAATATGTCTCTAGGGGTTATAGGACTCTTAGAGAAATATGTTGTCGTTTAATGGGTCAAAGAGGGTCATAGGTCACCATGTGATCCCCTTTGACCCATATGAACAATTCAAATATGTCCCTTGGGGTTCAAGTACCACTAGCGACATATATCATCGTTTAATGGATCAAAGGGGGTCATGGGTCACCTATGACCCACTTGACCCATATAAACGATTCGAATATGTCTCTAGGGGTAGGACCCCTAGGGAGATATGTCATCATTTAATGGGTCAAAGGGTGTCATAGGTCACCTTATGACCCCCTTTGACCCATATGAATGATTCAAATATGTCCTTAGAGGTTATAGGACCCCCAACGACATATGTCATCATTTAATGGGTCAAAGGGGTTTATAGGTCACCCTGTGACCTCCTTTGACCCATATGAATAATTTGAATATGTCTCTAGCAGTTCTAGGACCCTAAGAGACATATGTCATCGTTTAATGGGTCAAAGGGGGTCATAGGTCACCTATAACCCCCTTGCCTCATATGAACAATTCGAATATGTCTCTAAGGGTCATAGGATGACCTATGACCCCCTTTGACCCATATGACCCATTCAAATATGTCCTTAGGGGTCTGAGGACTCTTGGCAAGAGATGTCATCGTTTAATGAGTCAAAGATGGTCATAGGTCACCCTATGACCCCGTTTGACCCATATTATCCATTTGAATATGTCCTTAAGAATTCTAGAACTCGTAGAGACATATGTCGTTGTTTAATGAGTCAAAGAGAGTCATAGGTCACCCTATGACCTCCTTTGACCCATATTACCCATTTGAATATGTTTCGAGAGGTCCTAGGACCTCTGGTGACATATGTCATCATTTAAGGAGTCATAAGTCACCCTATGACCTCTTTTGACCAATTTGAATAATTCAAAAATGTCCTTAGGGGTCCTATCACCCTTAACAAAATATGTCATTGTTTAATGGGTCAAAGGGAGTCATAGGTCACCCTATGACCCCCTTTGACCCATAGGAACGATTTGAATATGTCCCTAGGAGTCGTAGGACCCCTAGGGACATATGTTGTCGTTTAATGGGTCAAAGGGGGTCATAGGTCACCTTATGACCCCCTTTGACCCATATGAATGATTTAAATATGTCCTTCGGGGTACTAGAACTCCTAGGGAATATGTCATCATTTAATGGGTCAAAAGGGGTCATAAGTCAGCCTCTGACCTCCTTTGACCCATATGGCTCATTTGAATATGTCCCTAGGGGTCCTAGGACCCCTACGGACATATGTCATCGTTTAAACTTTGACCCATTTAAATGATTCAAATATGTCCCTAGGGTTCATAGGACCCCTACAGACATATGTCATCGTTTAATGGGTTAAAGGGGGTCACAGGTCACCCTATGACCCCCTTTGACCCACATGAACGATTCAAATATGTCCTTATGCGTCCTAGGACCCCTAGGGACATATGTCGTCATTTAATGGGTCAAAAGGGGTCATAGATCACCCTATGACCTCTTTTGACCCATATGAACGATTTGAATATGTTCTTATGGGTCCTAGGACCCCTCTGGACATATGTCGTCATTTAATGGGTCAAAGGATGTCATAAGGAACTCTATGTTTTCCTTTGACCCATATGAACAATTCAAATATGTCCCTACGGGTCCTAGGACCCCTAGGGACATATTCGAATCATTCATATGGATCAAATGGGGTCATAGGGCACCTTATGACCCCTTTTGACCCATATGAATGATTCAAATGTGTCCGTAGGGGTCCCAGGACCCCTAGGGACATATGTTGTTGTTTAATGGGTCAAAGGGGGTCATAGGTCACCCTATGACCCCTTTTGACCCATATGAAAGATTTGAATATGTCCCTAGGGGTCCTATGACCCCTAGGAATATATGTCGCTATTTAATATGACCCCTATGACCCCGTTTGACCCATATGAACGATTCGAATGTCTCATTATTTAATGCGTCAAAGGGTGTCATAAGGCACCCTATGACCCCCTTTGACCCATATGAACGATTTGAATATGTCTCAAGGGGTCCTAGTACCCTTAGAGACATATGTCATCATTTAATGGGTCAAAGGGGGTCATAAGGCACCCTATGACCCCCATTGACTCATATGAACGATTCGAATATGTTCTTAGGAGTCCTAGGACCTTTAGGGACATATGTCATCATTTAATGGGTCAAAAGGTGTCATAGGTCACCCTATGATCCCTTTTGACCCATATGAATGATTCTAATATGTCCCTAGGGGTTATAGGACCCCTAGAGACAAATGTTGTCGTTTAATGGGTTGAAGGGACCTATGACCCTCTTCAACTCATATGAATAATTCAAATATGTCCTTATGGGTTCTAGGACCCTTAGAGACATATATTGTTGTTTAATGGGTCAAAGGGGATCATAGGTCACCGATGACCCCCTTGACTCATATCCCTATGTCAAAGAGTGTCATAGGTCACCCTATGATCCCTTTAGACCCATATGAACGATTTGAATATGTCCCTAAAGGTTATAGGGCCTCTAGAGACATATGTCATCATTTAATAGGTCAAAAGGGGTCATAGGTCACCTTATGACTCTCTTTGACCCATATGAACAATTCAAATATGTCCCTAGTGGTCCTAGGACCCCTAGAGACATATGTCATCGTTTAATGGGTCAAAGGGGGTCATATGTCACCCTATGACTCCCTTTGACCCATATGACCCATTCAAATATGTTCCTAGGGGTCTGAGGACTCCTAGCGACATATATCATTCTTTAATGAGTCAAAGAGGGTCATAGGTCACCCTATGACCTCCTTTGACCCATATTACCCATTCAAATATGTCCCTAGGGCTTCTAAGACCCCTAGAGACATATGTCATCATTTAATAGATCAAAGAGAGTCATAGGTCACCTTATGACCCCCTTTGACCCATATTACCCATTCGAATATGTCCCTAGGGGTGCTAGGACCCCTAGGGACATATGTCATCATTTAATGGGTCAAAGGGACCTATGACCCCCTTTGACCCATATTACCCATTACCCATTCGAATATGTCCCTAGGGTTCCTAGGACCCCTAGAGACATATGTCGTCATTTCATGGGTCAAAGGGGGTCATAGGTCACCCTATGACCCCCTTTGGCCCATATGAACGATTCGAATATGTCCCTATGGGTCTTAGGACCCCTAGGGACATATGTCATAATTTAATGGGTCAAAGGGGGTCATAAGGCACCCTATGACCCCCTTTGACCCATATGAATGATTCGAATATGTCCCTAGGGGTCTTAAGATCCCTAGGGACATATGTCATTATTTAATGGGTTAAAGGGGTTAAAAGGCACTCTATGACCCCCTTTGACCCATATGAATGATTCGAATATGTCCCTAGGGGTCCTAAGATCCCTAGGGAGATATGTCATCATTTAATAGGTTAAAGGGGGTCATAGCTCGCCGTATGACCCCTTTTGACCCATATGAACAATTCAAATATGTCCTTAGGGGTCCTAGGACCCCTAGGGACATATGTCATCATTTAATGAGTCAAAGGGTGTCATACGTCACCTTATGACCCCATTTGACCCATATTAATGATTTGAATATGTCCCTAGGGGTTATAGGGTGACCTATGACCCCGTTTTACCCATATGAACAATTCGAAATGTCACTAGGGGTTCTAAGACCCCTAGAGACATATGTCGTCATTTACCTATGACCCCCTTGACTCATATAAATGATTGGAATATGTCCCTAGGGGTCCTAAGACCACTAGAGACATATTCGAATTGTTCATATGGGTCAAAGGGGGTCATAGGTCACCCTATGACCCCCTTTGACCCATATGACCCATTTGAATATGTTCCTAGTGGTTCGAGGACACCTAGCAACATATGTCATCGTTTAATGGGTCAAAGAGGGTCATAGGGTGACCTATGACCCCCTTTGACCCATATTACCCTTTCAAATATTTTTCTAGGGGTTCTAGTGTCCCTAGAGACATATGTCATCGTTTAATGGGTCAAAAAGAGTTATAGGTCACCCTATGACCCCTTTTGACCAATATTACCTATTCGAATATGTCCCTAGGGGTCCTAGGACCCTTAGGGACATATGTCATCATTTAATGGGTCAAAGGGACCTATGACCCCCTTTGACCCATATTACCCATTCGAATATGTCCCTAGGGGTCCTAGGACCCCTAGAGACATATGTCGTTGTTTAATGGGTCAAAGGGGGTCATAGGTCACCTTATGAGCCCCTTTGACCCATATGAACAATTCAAATATGTCGCTTAGAGTCTTAGGACCTGTAGGGACATATATCATCATTTAATGAGTCAAAAGGCCTGTGACCCCCTTTGACCCATATTAACCATTGTAATATGTCCCTTGGGCTTCTAGGACCCCTAAGGACATATGTCGTCGTTTAATGCTTCAAAGAGGGTCAATGGTTGAACTATGACCCCCTTTGACTCATATATATTAATAATATACATATCTATTAATAACATACATATTAATATAATAATATATAATTATATAATTATATATATATTACGTTATTATATATATATTAATAACATATATATATATGTATGTATGTATGTATTACTTTATTATATTTAATGAAAATATTATGTTATTATATATATATATATATATATATATTAATAACATACATATTAATATAATAATATATATAATACATATTATATTTAATGAAAATATTACGCTATTATATATATATTAATAACATACATATTAATATAATAATATATAATACCTATTTTATATATATAAAAATTACGTTATTATATTTAGTAAAAATAATAATAATATAAATTATATTTATAGATTGTAATAAGATTAATATAATATATTATTGTATATTGCTAGATTATATCTTATATCTTTACATTGCTTTATTATATATATAATATATTAAAATACGTCTTTACATAGTAATATAAGTGAAATAATTTATAAATAATAAGCTATGACGTTTAAACCCAATTTTCTCTCCAAAATGGGTTGGGATTTTAAATTTGCCACCTGCAACATATTGGATATCGGATTTACAATCGGATATCCGATTTGGAATCAGATATCCAATTAGGCTTGGTATTTACCAAGCCTACCCGGTCAACCCAAAAGATGTGTTTGAAGAGGGTTTTAGTGATACTCAAACTTCGGGTAGCTGTCTGACAATGTTATTTTGATCAAAATTGAATAAAACAAAAAAGGTTTTTTAATATTGCTCTCTAGATTCCATCAATATAATTTCTGTCAAATTCTGAGTTTGATAAGTATTTATTAGTTAATTATCAATGAAGATAATTGTAAAGTGTTGATTGACATCCTGATTGAAAAATAGCTATAACTTTCAAATAGTATAACATTTTTTAAATCTAAAAGTTGCGTCACATTCTATACTACCGCTAGTATAAGAAATAAATAAATAAATTTAAATTTGGTAAAATTTTCTATTAGTTAGGGTGGTCAGACACGGGACATTTTTTTTCCAAAATTTTTTTTGGTAGAAAATTCATATTTAATTATTTATTTGGAATAAAAATATCAAAAAATATGCGTCACATCTGGGCATGAGTCTACTTTTCATATCTATAATTATATTAAAAAAAATTATGATTTGATTTTGATTAAGGTAGTCAAACATACACCTACTTTTTATTTTCGCCCTGAAATTTTCTTAGTACTACATTAAAATTCAAACTTTTGACCAATTAATTATTATTTTTCTCCTAATAAGGCCTAGTAGTTTAGAAACTACATTCAATTTCTGATAGATTATTTTCTTACAACTTTTTGATATAAAGTCCATAACCACTTCAAAATTATGTGTCAAGTTGACATAAACCTGATTTGCTAATTTCACTGCCACTTAAGGCCATAGTTGGTACACCATGATCCTGAACATACCCTCTGAGCTACTGATATTTACTCTATATAATAATGGATAAGGCACTGATCATTAATTTTTAAGTTGCAAACTGATAATTCATATAGTTGTCGAACACATAAAATACAAACAATCAATTTACCATTCCATGTAATGAAGAACTAAATTTTCTGGTTGTTACTTATTTACAATATGTTCTTAGTTATATTTAGCTACTATGATAGGGAATTTATATGTGAATCATAGAAGAACACTAACCACTTTCTGCTACATGGGATTGCCTTGAATAGAAGAATACCATAGACGTAGTCATATCAATCCCTAAGGTTTTCCCACCTTGGTCCTATAGATCCTAAATTGAAGGGAGTCATAGTGATTCTGTTGAAAGTGGTCCAGAGATAGGATAAACCTAGTTGAATATAGGTTTTAGCTATTCCTTAGGCTTAGTCTCTATCTTGTGCACCCTGGTATTAGATTGAAAGCAATCTATTATGTTCCTTACCAATAAGAACTCCAACAATATGATTGAGACAAGAACTCCCAAACATAACTATCTCCCTAGAAATGATTGCCCTTAGATATTTCTCATTATATCTCAATGTATTCTCTCTTACTGAGAATTAGTTTTTCTATGTTTCTATCTTATCTTTTGGTATAGATTTTAAGTTTAGTCTCTTTGATGACTAATTTTTTTTAGAGTTAGATAATTGTTTTCTATTATTATTGTAATAATATAGAATCTATTCTTTAAGTATTTTCCTTTGTTCACCATGGACCATATTGACCAAATGATAAAAAGATTAATTTATAATAGATCAATTTGGATAGTCCATGGAAATTTTGCATCCTAGACTAGAAACCTTCCCCTTTTTTTGGTCTATCATGAGGGTGAAAACCCTCAATATACACTAGAAAGGGACTTCTTCTTGTCCTTCAATATACTTTTCTAATAGAGATTATTTATCTTTATGACCTACATTAGATATGAAGGTATTGTGTGTATTAAGATTCTTGGAAAACCATCCATATTTCTAGAGATTGATTTTACTTTATTTAAAAGTTAGTTTGGAATATCTTATATACTTTAAACAAATTAATCCTTAGTCACTTTCGACCTTTCAATTCTTTGGGTTTTGTTTCACATTTTTTTTTTCCATTTTGGACAAGATATATGTATAAAATATAATCAATATATCAATTTAAATTAGGTCCAAATATGGAAATCATTATTAAGCTTCATGGACCTATGTATGAAATAGTATTCGATAGGTGTATAGTATAAATCATAATCAAGGAATGTTGTTGTCTACACATTTTTTGGTCCTCAGAGTAGTTTATCAAAAACTAGGAAAGGAGTTCATTTTTAATCTTGACAATAAAAGAGTTCTCTTTGACATTGCATCAATTTTTGCTACAATGGTATATATGGTCAAAGACCACAAAGAATGTTTCATAACTAGAGAAATACAATCAATCAATGCTTGCAATCTTAGGAGGAGGATCAAGGATAGGTCCCCATCATCATGGTAACCATGCACAACATGAAATCCAATATTTTTATTAAGGACTTCACAATCATGAGGATGAAATAGGTGAGATCACCTCCCTAACTTGGCTATCAAAGTGAATGTGACGAGGGAAAATAATAATATCCCAACCCATTAGGAGTTAGCAAGGCAGATATAATATCAACGTCATGTTCTTGCTTCTGAGCTAACAATTATTCAGGTGCATTTTCTTCCAAAACATTAATTTTGTTGAACAATTGTAAACTCTTAGAAAATGAATTCTTGTTTTCTATTACCATCGATAGGCTTCCCTTGAACAAAATCAAAATGAAGGGGCATAAATACACTAAATCTTTCTTTCAAAACCATATGTGTAGATATAAACATTAAGTACAACATGTCCAATATTTTTGTAGATATACACATTAATTACACCAAATGTTTCTTTCAAAACCATATGTGCAAATATAAACATTAAGTACAACATGTCCAATATTTTTATAGATATATACATTAATTACAAAAACTAAATTTCAAAACCATATGTGCAGATATAAACTTTAACTACAATATGTCCAATATTTTTGTAGATATACACATTGATTACACCAATTTTTTCTTTCAAAACCATATGTGCAGATATAACCATTAAGTACAACATGTCCAATATTTTTGTAAATATACACATTAATTACATGAAATTTTTATTTCAAAACTATATGTGCATATATAAACATTAAGTATGACCAACTCAATAATGGTACACGAATAAGTTATTACCATGAAGAAGGATCATGTAAAAATAATACAAGTGAGTTTGATCAAATAGGGAGACAATCACTAGATCATGATGATGATGATGATGAGATAACGATGAGGATGATGATGATGATGATGATGAAGATGATGACAACTAGGATAGTGGTGGTGACAATGTTGATAATGATGATGATCTTGATGATGAGATGGACGAAGAATAATATCAATGTATATAAAAATAAACATTTTCTATTCAATTTTTGATTTAATAATACAAGTAAAAGTGTTAAATTAAATTTGGTGTAGTGATACAAATTTAACTATAATATGTGTTGGGACTAAGTAAACATCTTGTATTGCAATTGTAGGGGATGTAGATGATGAGTGTATTGAGGTCCAAGCCAACAAGCAAGATGATGTGGTTGGACAAGGTAAAGAGTGCTACAATGTTCTTTAAAATATTTAAAGTATCAATTTTTAAAAATTCAACCCTTTTATTTTTTATTGTAGAGGACCAACCTTTGCAAAGGACAATGAGTGCACATCCATAGGTGAGAAGAAATATCAATGACAACATGGATATGCCTCTGCAACAATATAGGGAAGGACAAAAAAAGAGAAAAGAAAAAAAAAAGAAATGATTCATGTGAATTTATGCAACTTATTTGATAATGACTGATGTTTATGTATAGATGTTTTATTTATGATCTATTGAATGTTCATGTGAATGTTGTAATGAATCTTATGTTTCAATGTTAATGTGAATGTTCTAATGAAACTAATGCGTTAATGAATGTTATCATGTGATAATTCATGAATGTTACATTTTATTAATAGAATGAAAGAGTCTTAGATGTTACTTTTTTTGTAAATTGGGAGACATGAAGAAGAATTTGAATAATGGAAACAAATGATATTAGATCATTCTAAAGTATACATTGATTCATGAACCATTCTCATTATTTCTTTTGAGTGTGGTGATATGTTAAATAATATTATAGGGAGGAAGTAGAGGATCATAAAGTCTATATGACATGCAATGCTTAATGGAGAAAGCAGGTAAGATTTATAATTTCACAATTTATTATCATTGTTGCAAAGTACAATATGAAAAATTCAAACTTCATTAGCTACATCTCTAGCTAGATTTGTATATGATATCTATTGATTTGAAGTTTTGAATTTTACTTTCAAAATACTTTTGTTAAATTATAATTTATACATGAATATTTCAGTTATTGTTTCCAAATGCCAAGTTCACCTTTTCATTGTAATATTTTATGATATTTCATTCTTTTCTGTTGGTCAATTTGCAAGCCATTCTACTCATTTTATATTGTCCATTTTCATTAAACATATTGATCACAAGAATGTTGTGTAACAATCTCAAATGAATATTAATATCATTGAAATTTCTGTTATCCTTGCACAATAGTCAAAATCACAATCTTCTATAGCAATGGTTGGTGCCATATCTAATCTGGCAAGGCATTTGTGCAAGAGCATGCATTGTACTTACAAGGCTTCCAATCTTAGTGATGATATAAACAATTGGAACAAGTCCTTTTAGGATACAATTGAAGAGGGTTTGGTACAATTTGCAAAAAATGTGATAAATTTAATAGTTCTTTTCATTTCTTGAATGCACATACTATTAGATGACACATATGAAATTAGTATTAATTATCCACTAATATGTGGAGTTAGTCAATATTATGAGAACTTCAACTTGTTTAGATACAATCCTAAAGAGCTGCCAAGAAATTCTCTAAAATGTTGCTTCTATAAATGATGGATAATCCATTCTCCACAATCCCTCTTCCTGAAATTCCTATTATGATGACAACAAATTTTCCACCAAACTTATTTCAAGTCTCATAAAACTTCCATATAAAATTCTCACAATACTCTCTTCAAAATTATTTGTAAATTTGCATGGTCCTCTATATACTCATAAATCTATCCATAGAAGCCTTCATAAATATGTAATTTATCTTTGGTAATAGATCCACATTAGTCTTGTATGTGCTTCCTTATTCACAACTCATGCTCTTTCCAAGATCAAAATCTCTTTTATATCTTGACACCTTCATGAAAGAATGCACATTTTTTTATCAATAAAAGGTTATAACAAGTGTTTATATTATATAACTAGATAAAAAATGACAATTACAAGGATGAAATACAATCTTTATAAGCAGAACATCGTTTTAAGCATCTCTAGAGAATGCTTATTTAGCCTTATCTAAAAAAAATTGTCCACAAACTCAATAAGTGATTATCCTTCAAAGAATAAGAGAAGGGACAAAATTTCAAATAGAGGATTATTATTACCTATATTCAATAGAGTAGCAACATTTTGTACTTCAAAAATATAAAATTAAATAATATTCACTATTATTAATAGATTTTCCCTACCACAAATTGTGGAAAAATATTATAATCATGTATGTAGTAGCCACAACAAAGAGATAAATGTAGTTATTATCTCTACTACAAGAAAAAAAATGAAGATAATTTGAAACAAAAGACTTTTAGAGTCATAGTTTCCTAAAAATGTACACTAGAGATAGATCAATCACATTTTTAAGAGGCATGATCACTAATTGTGCTAAAATTATGATGACCATATAGCCTTGAATAAAGATGCTCCATCTATGACATTCACATTTTTCTAGCTACATATAGCAATTGGAGAAAGCTTCCCATTAACTCACCATAACCAAAATGCATGTAATTTGATCACAATGTATATGAAAATAAATGTGTGAAAAAAAAAATATATGACCCAAATGGAGGAAAAAATGACATCAATAGAAAATTTAGAGAAATATTTGCACCTCTCAAAATTGAGCATACCACTAAACCTTCAAAACTGCAAATGCCTCATGGGACCTAAAGTTTTCTTCTTGATTGATGAATCTTAAAACTTTCTTAATAGAATTGAACTTCTTATTGTCATAGCATATTTTGGTGTACTTATATATTTAGAATAATCCTTCTACTATATATAAAATTTCCATAACAAAGCCAAAAAACACATTAAAGACTATTTGTCACTAAAACATGACTATTCAACATAAAGGTATAGAAAACTTGCCCAAACATGAAAAATAGAAAGAAATACCAGTCATAATAGAAATAAACACTCTAGAAAAGAATTATCAGTTATCCTTGAACATACAACTACAAATAAAGGATAAAAATTATAAATATTTTGATCCCCTCCCAAACTACATTTATGGGACTTGTTTGAAAAATAATTGTGGTTGAAGCTCTATTCTTAGATAGCATGGCATGTGCAGATTTGAAAAATCTAGAGAATTGCATTTGTTTCTACTACTATGGAACCATCTTTAGTAGACCCAATGTTATTGTAGTTTTGAAATACATTAGTCAAGTTTTTCAAGATTTTCTAGGATTTTTCTCATGTCATGACTTCATATAAAAAATAAAAAAATGGAACTTAGACTGAGTTGTGTATAGTATGAAATCTATCTCGCTGTCCACTAAAATACTTTTGGTCAACAACTAAGTAGAATGGTGTGTACACACGATTAGTTCATGTATTCATGAGACTTTAAGGTAGAGTGCAGATAAAATGATAATGAACTAAACTAAACCCAAGAAATCATTGTCAAAATGGAAACTCAATGAATGTCCTATATTTCCCTAACTACAACCACTAAGAATGCTCTTGGACCAACATCTCAGTGATAGTTCTAGAATGGGAGTGTGCCATAAATGTATATCTACAAAGATTTATGCAAGATCTATATGATAATGCTAATTATATGAGTATGATAACCCTAAAATGATATGATATGAGTATGAAATAAACTAAACATAAGCTAAATGATGCTATGTAACATGAAAAGAATGCTAAAATGCTATCAAAATGACTTGAAATTACTAAAATAACAATGCTAGCATGATAACTCTAAATGTGCCTATAGTACAAATGCCTAAAACTTGGGTCCCTTAGCTCTTGAATTTTCCTCCTATTTATAGGACTTCAGGAGGGGTCAGGGTAAGAATCAATGTTTTACCTTTGATTGGAGGGTGAAGGTGAAACTAAAAATATCTCATAAGGGATGAGGAGGAATAGTCCAATAGAACTGGTTTGTGAGGATAAAAGAGGATTTTTTGAATTCTTTTAAATATAAAAAGGAGGATTTTCACTTTTGTGAGGATAAATGGATTTATTGATTTAATAAATGTTCCATTTATTTTCAACTTTTATCTTTTCCTTTTTCCTTTTTTTTTTAAATTTCATTTTATGATTTATGAATTATTTTCCTCTTTTTAAAGTGATTTAATTCCTTTTGATTTGATACTTGATTGCTTGATTAATGACTTGATGTAATGATTGATTTGAAAGTCCATTGTGTTCCTCTAATTTAAACCTTAATTCACGTCAATTAATCAAAATTGTGTTGTTTAGGTTTTTGCCAATTTTTGCGTGTCTAGAAATGCCCCTCTTTGAGCCAATATGTGAAGCATATTAGTTTAAAGACTATCTTAATTCTCTGATTTTAGGTCAAATTTTGATGATTATATGTTTGATTGATTATATTATTGATATTTTGAGGTTGGTATGATGTCTAATTGTTGGTACTTGATGTTTGATCATCATTTATTTTGTTGATTCAAAGTTTTGATATTGCAATTTTTTGCTTGGATGACCCAATTTTGTTTGATTTTGTGTTTAAAATTTTGGCTAAGGTACGACATTTTTTTATATTTTGAAAATTTTGATGCCTCAGTTTGGATGCTCTGATTTGATATGGATATACTGCCTCCTTAGAAATGAAATTGGAAGATTTGATGTGGAAAGATATTGAGAAAATTTTGATGCCTCAGTTTGGATGCTCTGATTTGATATGGATATACTGCCTCCTTAGAAATGAAATTGGAACATTTGATGTGGAAAGATATTGAGAGTCCAATTTTATTTCTAAAATAATGGATAAGAAATTTTGAATGAAGGTCACATTAGTTACATTTGATTAAAACCATGTTTGAGAAAAATTTGGATCAAAAGATCATAAAGGGGATGTATAAGGTTTTGAAAATATTATAAAATACATTAAAGGGTGTTAAATAGGTTAAAAGGCCATTTTCACCTTTCAGTGTTGCATTCCCCTTTTGCATAGGCAATTTGGAGCTTTGAAATAGTGAGGATGGTGGTCCCATTATGAGAGCATAGATTCAAGAGGGGTTGTAGATATGAGCTTCTAGCTGACTATGGTGCCCCAATAAGTCATCGAGATCCTCTATTTTTAAGATTTTGAATTTGTACTTGATTTTTTTGATTTTTCACAAATTTCTATTGTAAATGTGGCAGTTTAGATGTTTTAGCACTTTTACCTATTTTTTAGCACATTCACCTTATAGTATGACACATTTGTAGGACAAATTAACACATATAGAACCCTAGATTTATAGTGAATTAGTACATATAATAAAATAATAGAACATATATGTTTTTCAATAGTGCATATGAATGTTTCAATGTATTTAAGGGATTTTGTAGTGTATATGAGGCAGATTAGTGCATTTGTCTCTTAGGGTTTTTTTGGGTCCAAAAAGTCATGGTAACAGGTCATATTGAAGCACATATGAAGGATATTTTAGATTTTCAAGTTTGATAGTGCTTATGCATTTTTGAATAGAGCATATGAATATTCTGATAATGCTTTCCCATTACATAGTGCATCCAAAGCATGTAATAATTCTTTCAAGTGTTGTAATAGTGCATATGCCATCTTTAGTGCATTCATTTGATCAATTAGCACATACAACTCAAGAAATAACACAAATGAATTTGAAAGCCCATGTGCTTGTCAAAATGGTGCTAATGGGGACTTGAAGAGCAAAACATATTGTAAAGCCTTAATTTAGCATAAGATAACATAAAAGGCTAGATTATGGGTTTGTTGGGTAGTGGTCCATCATAATAGGCAACAACAACAATCCGGTAGTCATAAAGTGATGTCTTAAGATCAATCTAATGATAGATAAATAGGGAATGATGCCACAACTTAGGATAAAAAGTAGGGGAAAAAAACATGTTCAGCTTAGGATACAGAGGAGAACAATTAATAGGTCCAAGATAGAACTATTAGTTGATTTGCTAGATGTTGATAGTAGATTGATGTATGATGATCACTTGGGATGAAAATTAACATTGTCATTTGATTGTTTGGTGAAAATAGATGTGTGGGTGAAAGCTCATGGTACAAGGATTATATCCTTGGCCATAGAGTCTGTGGGCTGATTGATGGCAGTAGAGATGTAGGTCATTAACATATGCAATTTTATTTATTTTCTATAGATGTCCTAGATACGAGTGAATAGAGGACTATTGATAGTTGTGGCCAAGCAATGACACTCAAACCACAACACCTTCCACATGCCCATGGACAAGATGACCATGACTCTTGAGGATGTATATTGATTATTATGAATCCTAATAGTAGGAGATCTAGTGTACTATGATTAGAATACAGATGGTACTGCATTTAGAGATTTGTGTGGGGATGATAGCATTAGTGATGATAGTGTATCATGGTTCCAGATGTTGCAATATTATTGTGATGTCAAGCCTAATTAGATTCAAAGGTTTATTAGGTATGACTTTCTCCCCATATTATTTCTATGGGGGTTTTGGAGAAGCACCCTAAAGCCAGGGTCAAGGGGTAGTGCCCCAACTATGCTCCCTATCATAGTATAAGGTGGGGTCAAGGGGAAATGCCCCTATGGAGGTTTTGGGGGATAGTGCCCCTGAAGCCAAAAATGGCCTTATATTGTAAAAGGCATCGGCTACTATTTTTATATTGTTCTAGCCCTAATTTTGTAAGTGGCAAAAATCTTGTATAAAAGGCTTAGGGTTAGGGATTTTCATAATGTGTGATGCAAAATTTGGTTCTTGTGGAAATATTGAGTTGTAAGGGATTACATATTATAATCAGGTTATAATCACCAGATCATAATAATATTGGACTTGTTGTTGGTAAATGTAGTCTACGGATTGGGAAAAACATGTTAAGTTTTGGTGTATTGTGTTCTCTTATGTGTGGTATATTATTTTATAATATTGGTTATATTTGCATGTAACTATTATTTTTATCTAAGGTTAATCATAACAAGTGGTATTAGAGCCAGATAGTCATCGTCATTTTTTTTATTTTAGCCAAACTGTTGTTTTTTTTAGCGATCCTTTACTGGAAGGTCCCATGGTTGAGTGGGAGTCTCATGGTTGAGTGGGAGCAATGGAAGACAAGGGTAAGATGAGGGTTGATAAGTTTAATGGGCATGACTTTTAGTTATGGAAAATGCAAATGAAGGACTATCTCTATTAGAAGGATTTATGGAAGCCGTTGGAAGGAAAAACTACAAACTAAGAAACTATGACAAATGAGGAATGGGAGTTTTTAGACAGAAAGGAACTTGGAAGCATTCAATTATGCTTGGCACCATCAGTGACATTTAACATTAAAAAAGCAAAGATGACAAAAGAATTGATGGAAACCCTAGTGAAACTATATGAAAAACCCTCCACTTCAAATAAGGTATTTCTCATGAAGCATTTAGTTAATATGAAAATGGCAGAAGGTGGATCTATTGTAGATAATTTAAATGGGTTTAATTTGATGAATAAATTAGGGCTCTCTTGATTTTTTATTCTTTCCCTGAAAGCTATAATGGCTTGGTAATTGCTGTAAGTAATTTCGTTTTTGGATCTAATACCCTAAAATATGATGATGTGATTGGTGTTATTTTGAGTGATGAAACTCATAAGAAAATGTTGGGTGGATCCACATCAAGAAGTATGTTGAACACACAAAGTAGAGGCAGAATGATTGAGAGAGGAAATAATTCTAGAAATCATGGGAAATTAAGAGGAAAGGGGAAGAGGTCTTAATCTAGAGGATCGAGAAATTTATAGTACTATGGTAAAACATGACATAAGAAGAAAGATTGTTGGACTTGAGAGAACAATGAAGGAGATAAACTAGAAGGGAATAAGGAGGAAGATATGGTAAGTAACAAATTCAAAGAGGATGCTTTGCTTTTGTCTTTAGAAAGTATTGATAATTCATGGGTTTTAGTTTCTGGTGCTTCATTTCATGCTACAACTTATAGAGGTTATTTTATTGATTATGTCTAAGGGGATTTTGGGCTTTTTTATTTGGGGGATAATGAACCCTTTCAGATTGTTGGAAAGGGAAAAGTTAAGATTAAGTTACAGAATGGGAATCATTGGCTACTACATGACATAAGACATGTTCCAAGGCTGAGTAGGAATTTAATTTTAGTAGGGAAACTCAGTGATGAGGGTTTTTTTGTTACTTTTAATGATAAAAAATGGAAGATTTCAAAAGGTATGAAATTAGGTACCTTATATCTTTGTACTGTTCATATTGTTCCTTCTACTTTGATTCTTTTAGAGAAAAACAAATGTTTAGGAATAGTTGTTGTAGTTAAGCAGGGAGAACAAATAGCTAATGCATATTCTAATATAGCATTGTGGAACAATAGAATTGGGCACACAAGTGAGAAATGTATAAAATTACTTCATTCAAAGAAAGTTTTACTAGGTCTAAAATGTGTTAATGTGGATTTCTATTAATGTTGTGTGTATTAAAAAAAAAAAAGTGAGTTTTGTGAAGACTGGGAAGGAAAAGAAAAGTGAGAGATTAGAGCTTGTGCATATAGATGTATGGGGACTAGCTCAGGTATCTTCCCTTGGTGGCCCTCATTATTATGTTACATTTATTGATGATGCAACTAGAAAACTATGGGTTTATTTTCTTAGAAAAAAATCTAATGTATTTCAAACTTTTAAGAAATGGAAATGCTTGGCTGAAAATGAGACTTGAAAGAAATTAAAATGTCTTAGATTTGATAATGGTGGTGAGTATTGTAGTCATGAATTTGAAGATTATTGATCTACTAATGGTATTCATAGACAAAAAACTATTCCAAGGACTCCATAGGAAAATGGAGTGGCTGAATGCATGAACATGACTATAATGGAGTGTGCAAGAAGCATGAGGTTGCATGTAGGGTTTCCCTTAAACATGTGGGTAGAGGTTATCAATACTATTGTATATTTGATTAATAGAGGTCCTTCTACTCCTTTGGGTTGTGGTATTCTAGAGGAAGCATGGACTTGTAAGAAGGTGAGTTATTATTTCCTCAAAACCTTTTGTTGTGAAGCATTTTTTTATATAGATTCTGAAAATAGAAACAAGCTGAATGCTAAGTCAAAGAAATGTGTATTTGTTGGATATGACATTAATGAATTTGGTCATAGGCTTTGAAATTTTGAAAAACATAAAATTGTAAGAAGCAGGGATGTCATATTTAATGAGAAAGTGTTGTACAAAGATTTGGTGTAGCAACATGAGAAGAAAAAAGATGATTATGTAGTGCTAGATGATATGCCAAAAGTTGATGTTCCAACAATTCCTCATTATCTACAACAACCATAACAACAAATATCACACACCCTAGTGAATGTTAGATGATCAACAAGAATAAGTAGGCCTCCAGAAATATTTTCTCCTTCTTTGTATTCTATTTTTCTTAGTAATGTTGGTGAACCTAAATGTTATGATGGAGCTATATAGGTGGATACAAAGATTCAGTAGGAGTCTGCAATGAAAAAAGAAATGTACTCTTTTTTGAAAAATAAGACATGTGATTTATGAAAGTTTTCTATAGGTAAAAAGGATTTATAGAATAAATGGGTATAGGTTAAAAGAAGAGGATGGATGTAATAAAATATTTAAAGCTAGGTTAGTTGTAAAAGGATTTGCAAAGAAATAGCACATTGATTTTGATTGAGATATTTTCTCCTATTGTTAAAATAACTTTTATTAGCACTATTTTAAATATTTTGGCTACTAAAGATTTGTATTTTGAGCAACTTGATGTTAAAATAGCCTTCCTTCATGGTGATTTGGATGAAGAGATATATATGGCTTAGCCATAGGGATTTGAGGTCAAAGGTAAGGATAACTTAGTGTGCAGATTGAAGAAAAATTTATATGGCTTGAAGCAAAGACCTTGACAATGGTATCTAAATTTTGACAAGTTTATGCATGAGCATGGATACAATAGGTATCATTCAGATAATTGTGTTTATTATAAGAGGTTGGATGATGATAATTACATTATTTTATGTTTATATGTTGATGACATGCTTGTAGCTGGGTCTAACATGGATCACATTAAGGGGCTGAAATGCTAGTTAGCACATGCATTTTCTATGAAGGATTTGGGGGAAGAAAAACAAATCCTTGGTATGAATATTTTTAGAGATAGGAAGAAAAGGAAATTGACTTTATCTTAGGTTGATTATATTAAGAAGGTGTTGCAACATTTCTCTATGGAGAATGCTAAAATTGTTAATACACCTTTACTTGGTATTTGAAGTTGACTAAGGAGATGTGTCCCTAGACATAGGAAGAGGAGGATAAGATGTCTAAGGTGCCTTATGCTTTAGGTATAGGAAGCATGATGTACACTATGGTATGTGCAAAGCCAAATATTTCACATGTAATGGGAGTTGTTATTAGGTATATGAGTCATTCAAGAATTGAACATTGGCATGTAGTAAAATGGATTCTTAGATATTTGAGAGGTAAATCTAGTAAGTGTTTACATTTTGGGGGCTCTACTATTGATTTATAGGGATATGTTGAATCATATTTGGTAGGGGATATTGATACTAGGTGAAGTACTATAGGTTATGTATTTACTATTGGTGGGGCAGTAATGAGCTTGGTTTCTCGATTACTAAAGGCGAACACTTTATCCACTACAAAGGTAGAGTATGTTGTTGCTAAAAAGGAAGCTAACGAGATGATATGGCTTCAGTTCTTCATGGAAGAATTGGGACAACCTTAGAAGGATAAATATTTGTTTATAGTTATTTAAAGTGCCATTCATCTTGCAAATAATTCAGCTCTACATTCAAAGAAAACACAAATATAGTTGCGGTACCATTTCATTCAGTCCATTTTGAATGATGGATAGTTAATGTTGGAGAAGTTACATATAGATGATAATCTAGTAGAGATGTTTATCAAGGTAGTAAAAAGGGAGATGTTGAACTCCTCTTCAACTTTCTTTGGTATTCTAGACTAAAAAGAATAATAGAACAATAGGGTCTAGGGTGGTTTGATATTATAGTAGGAGCTGCATGTTTAGTAGTGCTATGATCAGTTTCCAAGTGGGAGATTATTGTGATGTAGAGCCTAATTAGACTTGGAGGTTTATTTGGCACAACTTTCTCCCCATATTATTTCTATAAGGGTTTGGGGGTAACACCCCCAAGATGGGGTCAAGGGGTAGTGCCCCTATAAGGTCCTGGGGTAGTACCCTAGGTGCACTCCCTATTACAGTATAGGGTGGGGTTGAGGGAAAATTCCCCTACAGGGTTTTTTAGGGGTAGGAGCCCCCAAGAAAAAAATGACCTTATATTAGAAAAGGTGTCAATGACTATTTTTATATTATTCTAGCCCTAATTTTGTAAGTGGCAAAAAGCTTGTATAAAAAAGGCTTAGAGTTAGGGATTTTCATAACGTGTGATGCAAAAATTGGTTCTTGTGGTGGTTTTGATCTATAAGGGATTATGGATTAAAATTAGGTCATAATCACTGGATCATAATAATATTGGACTTTTTGTTGGTGGACATAGCCCAACTATTGGGTGAACCATGTTAAATCTTGGTGTCTTATGTCCTCTTATTTGTGATCTATTTTTTTTTTATTGGTTATATTTACATGTAACTATTATTTCTATCTGAGGTTACTCCTACAAAGTGTGAGCCTTTGCTAATGGTGTTGGATGGATTGATCAGAGGGTTTTTGTGAGTAGATAGATGAGGGTGGGGATGTCCAATTGGATGGGATCTTTTGATATAGGACATGATCAATCAACCATGGATATTTACATGGGGTAATTACATATTGGCCCATTTATATCATGATTTTCATTAGATTGTATATTTTGGGGTCTCATCACTATCAGAAGGGGTGATATTGTTATAGTTACAGACATGGGAGCATTTACCCATTACTCAGCTAATTTGTGTACAATAGTAATCATAGGAAATTCCATACATATATACTTATTTAGGTGTTATCATACAACCCCATCTGGGCAAGATAAAGTATTCACATTAGATTTTGGATGATCTTGATGAAGTCATATGGTGGCCATATAGGTTTATAAAGGAATGGGCTAATGAGATGATGAGATGGTGTATTTTTTTTTCTATGATATTTTTTTGGTTGGATGCCTATATTGATAGAGAGGTTCTTCTTCAAGCAGGTTGTGAGACATTTTGGATTGGTACAAAGCATATCACATAGATATCATATTACACTTAGGTACAAGCAAAGAGGTTAGTATGAGGGCCAACCTTGGAGTATGAAGTTTATCGAGAGACATTTTTTCAGATGATAGGGACACCACAGGTATGGGCATTAAGGAGTGGAGAGCCAGATATAGGGCTAGAGGGTGATTATGCATGATGGTTTAGAGAGCACCCATTCTTGAGGTATATAGATCTAGTAGAGCCTATTCCTAGTATCAATGAGTAGTCAAGTAGAACAGAGGATTGGGATGATGAGGTTGGATATGGGAGAGGTAGGGGTTAGCATCAAGCCAGAGGTAGAGCCAAAGGTCAAGCTAGAGGTCATGTGAGAGTATGAGGGAGGTATGGAGACAGAGGCCGAGTAGCAATATTACCTCCACTGAGCGTTATCACATGAGGACCAATGTAGAGGCTGATAGAGAGGGGGATCCATGGCTAAGGTGGCGTGAGGATGAGTGGAGGTATATATAGTGGTGTAGGGTCTAGCCAGTGGGTAGGTGATGTTGGTTCCAGCAGGTCAGGGTCAGTTATCTAATGATGTGCAGTTCATTTATTGACATAGGATGAAAGTACATATTTCAATGGCAAGTGCATAGTGATTACAACCACAAGGAAAAAAATAGGTACCACCATAGGAGTAGCTACCACCCAACAGGCTTGTTGTGTCATCAGATATAGAGAATTCGATGAGTGCTATGGAGGCATGGATGAGTGAGTTGATGAGCATCTTACATGCCTTTATTTTTGTGATGACACCAAGTCCATTACCACCACCACCACCACCATTGAGGATAGACAAGGCTATGACCAGTCATTTGGCTATAGCCATACCTATCACATTAATGACAAGTGTGACCAAGTAGGCTCCATGAGATGAGAGGAGTGCCCCCAGTGATTAGGTATCTTCATAGTAGACATCGATGGATAAGGCATACCATGAGACACAAGGTTGAGTTGTGTATCATATTGTATCATACTTTTATTGATATATCATGTGAATTATTGATAAGGACCTATTGATGTCCATGTGCATATACTTTGTGGCATGTTTATGTTCATCTTGATGTGATCATTTTGATATCCATTGTCATGCCCAAAATTTTAGGGCAAAAACACAACTAATTTTTTTTTTTAAATTATTATATTTATAATAATAATAATAATTATATTTATAATAATAATAATAATTATATTTATAATAATAATAATAATTATTATTATTATTGGTGATTAGAATATATTTACATGGTTTAATTCATAGACATGCTTAACCTTGAACCCCGCATCAAAGTTGGGATTGCAATAATGATACCCATGTGATCAAATGTCCAAATGGTGATAAGAGTGCATACGCATCTCTTATTACTTATCATAGCTACTCATGATCATTTACATCCACCGATGCATAGTGCATATGTGAGTATTAACTTTATATATGTGTACTAATGTACATACTAAGACAAAAGTGTGGAGCTTTTCCAAAATACTTGAGCTTGAGCATTGAAGAGCATTGGCTAACTACTTCACATATTTTGCCTTATTAAAAATCAATAATCGACTTTGCAAGTTATTTACCACACAAGTAATATAGACAATTCACATACTAGTCCTTACTACTAAAATGTTATATCTTATTTTATTCCATCAATTAGTGTTCTAGAGTAAAACATTGATATTGATCTATTGGGTCTAAAATTATAGAGAACATAAGATATCTCCTTTAATTCCTACACTATAGCCAAATATGATATCTAAAAGTCATTTTGACCTTAATGAATACAAATTAAAAATATCCTAATTAAACTTAATAACTTGTCCTCCTTCAATATTTGTAACAATTTTTAATCCTTACGCATAACACCAATGATATAAGATTGATACATATCATTAAGTATTCAAAAATAATTTAAACATATTAAGTCTATTAACACATTAATGTTAACCACAATTATTATCTAATCTAACTTATTAAAGCTTAATCATTTTCTATGCCCATCAAAACCTTTCCCAAATCATTCTATGGTTTCTAACCAATGTTCGAATTCGATGCCATACATGTATTATAATAGAATCAATCTATCCCTATAGAGGAGCTACACTTAAAGGTTAACCTAATATTTTAATAATACTTGGTTTCCTAAAACTAATAATTTTTTAGGAAAAACATTAATTACTTACCATTTAGTCAAGTTGATAGATAAGTCATCTTTTACATACAATTATCTAGTTATCTAGGAAACCCCTTCCATAACACATCTTATTATTTATAATGAACTTTCCATTTAGATCTTTCTAATAAAATATTTCAATTTAAATTCAAGTATAAAAATTCCTAATAACAACTTCATCCAACATATGAAAATTAATTAACAATTTTATTCTAAATTTCCTTCCCCTTACTACACATCACTATCTATCTATTAACTACTTTTCACCATAAGCTACAAATTACATATCTCAAACTAGCACATAAATTCTAACACACTACTTACAAATCCTAATACTATTCCTTTAGTTAGATTAAAACATGCTTACTTTACTAAACTACCTAACATGCCTTAGCCTCCAACTAGGCATTAACTTCCATGATTTAAAATTGACCCTAAAATTTAACCTGCTCTAAATCCTACCTAAACTTACATATTTATCCCCACCCACTTGCTATCTCCCACCATAACATCTGATTCACATACAAGAATCTTAACTACATTACTAATTCCTATGACATAAATTAGACAATACAATTATAAAATGATTAATTTACCCCTTTTTCCCCACCTTAAAATCTCTACATAACACTACATTCTCTATGCCTCACATTTCCTAGTAGCTTAGGGTCACGTGCCCTTTCTATCCTTTTTTAAAAATGGGATGTCAGAGCCCCATCGTTCCCTTGATGCCTAGAAGTCAATACACAAGGTGGCAACTTGGTTCCCAAAGTGATATAACTCAAGGCAAAAAGGAGCAAATCAGACATGGCTCCTACTCCAATCACCAACTAGTCCACTTCCCAAGTGCTAGTTTACCCTTCCCTAGGTGTGGAGTGATGAGTGCACATTATATTTGTTTACCATGTTTTGATTCAAACATTTTTAGGCACCCAAGACATGAGGACACTTTTTGACCATTGTCAGAACTATGACTAGGTTTGCTTGGGGGATTATCACATGCTCCTATAGGCATGTATGCTTAGGAGGTGGGGCCTAGGAAGATTTTCTCACTTAATTCTTGGTTGATAGTTAGTAAAAGAAGTGGTCGGCTAGTGGGAGATCCCTTGGAGATTTTATTTATTCAACTTATATTTACTTTCTTTTATTATTCTATTTGTATTTTTTTATAATTTTTATTTTTTTTGTTTGGTTTACAAGTTCTAAGTAAGTGAATACCTAGGACTAGGATTTGACTTGAGAATTTAATTTGTTAGGTATAGTGACACAAGTGTCACATGATTCTAATGGGTCTTATCTTGTAATATTTATATTGTTTTATTACTATCTCATGTGCAAAACTCTTGGAATATTCTCCTTGATTAAAATATTACTCTATATTCTAGTGAAGAATTGTGTTCCCTTCCCTATACATTTTCCAGAGAGAAAATGTATGCCTACAACAAGTTTTCTCATTGAATTTTTTTATGCATTCCTTCCTTGCAAGCAACTCTATTATTTTCTACCATGGAACTATAGTGATGATGTTAACTGGTCTAATGATTAGATTAGAGTTGAAATCTAAGGGAACCACAATTCTTGCAAATGCTATGAGCTAAATAATTGTCTATTATATTTAATACACCACCATTTATGCATGAAATTAAATCAACTATATCATGAGGATTGTAACCAATATGAAATATTTACACTAACTAAATTATAGGAAGAGGAGTCTCATTTCCATGTTTCTCCATCTTGCATCAAGTTTCATTCTATGTAAACTTACAATAAATGTTTCCTTACAAAAAAACCATGTAAATATCCTTTTAGTCTTTTTGAACACATTTTATCAAGCTACAATAATAAGAATATCCCTTGACATGAGACTCTCTCTTCTTCATCATTTACAACTATGATATTGGAATAACTTAAAAAAAAAAATGCAAACTATATGCATAACTTTGAATCCTACAATGTAGATACTTTTGTCCATACTCCAACCCTTCAATTTCTTTACATATAATGCATACAATGATACAATTACATATGACCTTCCAACAAGCACTTAATTTCAAACATGCAAGCATGCATCACAATGACATGTACAAGATGAACAACCCTTTATTACAAATACCATACTCATTGACAAGTTTTATCCTTCAAGCATCATCTACAAGAAGACCATTCTAAGCATTCTTTCCATTGCTCCCTTGAGCATCTAAACTTGCAAACAAAACAACAAGGAAACAACCACAAGGACCATGGGTGCTTTCCACCCAACCATAGGCCTCCAAAGAGACCACCCCCATGCTAGGGGAACAAGGCTCAACTGAGATTCACATACACACTTGAAAGAAACATATACATTACATATCAAAAATTCAACAATACCATCCCAAGGATATTTCACAAAGGTTCACCATTGGAACCTTGAACATATGGTGAAGGTGTGCTCACAACGAGGTTTACCATATCATATCATATCTACCATAAATAACTTTCATACCCTTTCAGGACTTCACAATTCAACAAATATCATGCCCTTTCAGGGCTTCATAAATCAACAAAATATCATGCCCTTTCAAGGCTTCATGAACATCCTCCACCACACACTACCAACAACTTTAGCTTCCTTCAAACCCATACTTCATTTACTTCCTTTCTTCACTATTTTTCCCTTATTACCCCCAAGGTAGAATATGAATAAAAATGGCATACAATGGAGCCCATAGTCCAAAGTCCTCAATCATGCAAGCCCAACTTATGCCCATTCACCCTGGACTTATCTTCATCTTCCCACAAGGGTGAGTGAAGCCCTCACACCCATGATCACATTCACATTCCAATCCAACAAGAAACTATAGGACCAAAAAATGGGTTAAATGCATAACATACCATGAGCAAATCACAAAACTCAATCAACATATATTAGCACCAACTAGTCTACCATGAAAGACAAATTAATAAAGAAAGCAATAAAAACCCTCTCTTTCATTTGTAGCTCCCATGTCCTTCTTTCTTCTCCAAATGATGTAGCTCCAAAGTTACATATAATGCACACAAAATTGAAGCAAAAGCCTATGATGTGGATAATGCCATGAGAATAATTGAAGTTGTGATTTAAGATTTGAGAGAAAATGGTGTGAAAATTCCAAGAAGCTAAGGATCTAACGACTTCCAAGACAAAAACTTCCAAGGGTTCAAGGACCCAAAATGAGAGAAAGAGTGTCCATTTTATAATTGACATGGAGGATGAGAGAATTGGATTTGTCACCCATAGATATGAAATGTGGCAAGAGATTCCTTTGAGAATCCATGATGCATATGAAAAAATATGCCAATTGTAAGATTCTATGACACATGAAAGTCAAACTTGGGTAAATATTGAAGAGAATCTATGACATGTCATAAGACACCTCAACCCATTTAAAGACAAGAATCTATGACGAATAAGCCAAATAGGGACATGCATAAGGAATAAGAATATTTGATTATAAAAAATCTTATCCAAGTGTCAAAGGAGAATCCACGAGGTGTCATATCAAAGTTTCATGATGATGCAATATTTTAGGGAATATTCAAATTAAAAATCCTTTTATTCCACAAAATAAGAATTAGTAGAAAATGGAATTAATGATGGAAAGTGGAACTTAGGAAATTAAGAATTTCCATGGTTTGTAGATGATGAACCAATTAATTAATAAAATTAATTAATTGAGGACAATAATTAGGAAGAATAATTAGAAAGAATAATAGGATTAAATTATGGGTTATTTAATCCTATAGAGAAAATTAGTAGATGATTGGCCAAATTGATTAAATGAATGCGACTATATCCTTTGATGAAAATGTGATGATGATATAGATATCGAATAAGATGATGATAGATAGACCAAAGCCATGGTCAAATTGATTGATAGATCAAAATTGATAACATGCCAAGGACACATGACATGAATTGGTTGATATGTAACATTTAACTGACATTGTAAATGCTACAGGATTGAAATTGATTGAAAAGGTTTGATCATAATAACATTGATGGACATTGTCAATATTATTAAAATGGTTGATGACACCATGATCTAACATTGAAAGCATCAAAAATGTCAAAGGTTGAATGACATGAATGATAGTTTGACCTAGCATTGAGAGCCATGATAGTACTAAGGTCAGATTGATAAGATTGATAAGTTGATAGGTTTCCAAGGCACTGAAAGCCACAAAAACACCTAGGAGTTAGATAAATGATGATTGATTTGAGATGATTGATATGTTTTAGGTTGATTAGGATTGATTTAAAGTGATTCTAAATTGATTTGGGGTGATTTTGAGTTGATTTGAAATGGTTTCGAGTTGATTTTCTATGATTTTGAGTTGATATGAAATTGATGTGAAAGGGGATACAAATGATGAAATATGGTCAATTTGGCCAAAAGATCAGAGTTAGTAGAATGAGAAAAATGGGACAAATTATTATGAAGAAGTGATGAAATCATAGATGTGAACCATTTTTGAGCATCTATGTTTTGCCCGTCTTTGATACAATGTGATTTAGAGCATTGTATCAAAGAATAATTGATGAGAAAGCCACAACATGCCCTAGTAGGGATGATATATATGGGTGAAACCTCAAGAAATTAACTAAGATAAGCATATTATAAGTCATTTTTTTGACAACAAGAAAAAAAACCCATAGCAATTGATGGATCGAAAATTAGAGCTAAGATGTGAAAGTTATGAGGCCTAGAGTGCAAAACATGATCAACTAGGAGCCCGAGAGTGATTGCATGGGTTACCACTCAAGGAAAAAAAATGATGAAAATTATAGTTCATTTTTTCCAAAAAAAATATAATAATCCAACACAACTGATGGATTGCAAATCCAATTTAAAATGCAAAAGTTATAGGCTTCGGAGTGCAACCTAGAGGCTCCAAGAGCAGTTCTGGGTATCCTAGGTCGCCAACTATGCCCAAAACTCAACCAAGTGCATCATTGATGTAGTTGGTAAGCCCAAGTGCATCATGAAAGTACCAAGTGCATCAATGATGCACTTGGGAAACCCAAGTGGTCATAGAAAGTGCAAAATGTGCCTGAGAAGGCTCTAGGGGCCAAAATCAACATGACGGGGGACAACCAGGAGGCCAAGAGTAGTCTCAAGAATTACCACTACTTACAGCGACCAAATAATGAAAATGATAGCTCATTTTTTTCAAAATAAAGATATGAGTCCAATGCAACTGATAGTTCATAAATTGGAGTTGAAACGCAAAAGTTATGGCCTCCGGAGTGCAATCTAGGGGTTCTGGGAGTGGTTCTAGATAACCTAGGTCCCCAAGTGCACCCAAACTCTACCAAGTGCATCAATGATGTAGTTGGTATGATCAAGTGCATCAATGATGTATTTGGGAACCCCAACTATGCCCTAAAAGTGTAGATTATGACCTAAAAGGCTCTGAGGCCCAAAATCAACCCGATTGGACTCGGAATGATCCAAAACTTTGCATGCATGCCGAAAATGATGGAAAGATGTCAGAGCATAAGTAAAATCATCAAAAATGGTCATTTTTGGTCAAAGATGATGAGAAAAATGTTAGAATAAGTTTGAACTAGGTGGAAAGCCACAAAAAGTTGGTTGACAGTGCAAGATGATGCAGGAATGCATGAATGCAAGATTAAGATGATTTGGTGAATCAAAAGACATGATCATGGTGGTGGATGAGGAGATGAATGATAGAAGACCAAGGAGATAAGATGAAGAATTTTTAGGATGATTGGAAGACTTTTACTTTTAGAAAGTGCACTATATGTCAATGGAGCTTTATTTTGATATGGCAAATAGAATGCAACGCATCATGGCATAAAGGGCTAGAGCGCAAATGCAAGCCTTTTGCATAAACAAGCATGATGCAAACAGAGAATGGCCTTGTCCTTCCTGAGGCATATGTACATGTCCCAGACTCTCAAAGGTACATTATAACAAAAAAAAATAGAAATAGATGACCATGAACCATCTTGGCCACTCTCATAGATTAGTTTTATATCATTGAGTGTCATAAGAACATGATCAAAGAAAAACAAAGCAAAAAATAAATCAGTCACTAAACAGCGTGAGCCAATGGCTATTCTTGTTTGTTATTACTTTCTTTTTAGTGTTTTAGGTGTTTAGATGGTGTTTGACATGTTGATGATGTGATAGCTCTGTTTGTGGATTCAGTTGATAGGTTTGTAGTGACATGTTGGATTGATTGTTGGTTCATGTTACTCAGATAGTGTGATTGTCTTGAAAGTGTAGTGCTTTGAGTTTCAGTCTGCAAAGTGCAAGTTTGTACACAAAAGGGGTGGTTATCCACAATGAATATGTACAAGGTTTATTGCAAATTTTGATGGCTTTTGTATTTTTTTAAATTTTTTTGTGTGACTATTTTTTTTAGGACATTTTATAATTTTTAGGGTTTATTCACGACATTTTATGATTTTTAGTGCTTTTTTCAGGACATGTTATGATTTTTAATGATTTTTTCAGGATCGTATTTAAATGTTTAGGATTTTTTTTTTAGGAAATTATGTGATTTTTAGTAATTTTTTCAAGATCATATTTGAATTTTTAGGATTTTTTCAAGACATTATGTGATTTTTAGTGATTTTTTCACGATCGTATTTGAATTTTTAAGGATTTTTTAAGGACATTATGTGATTTTTAGTGATTTTTTCAGGGTCGTATAAAAGCATATACAAGTGTTATCTCTAGTCTTTTATGTGATAGGTCCAATGGATAAAAAGTTCTTAGGGATATGCCCCTAGTTCAAATTCAAAGTTGTGCACTGTGTAGGTAATATGCCCCCAGACAAGATGCATACTATGTACAAAGGCCAATGACAGAGTGTGTATAGACTGGTAATTCTTGGTAAGATAACAAAGGACATTAACTAGTTCATGAGCCATGGTCAAGGAGCCAAGGATATCTTGCAATAGGAAGAATATGATCAAGGAATGACAGAGGGGGAAAAGACCAAATGAAATCTCGATAGATGGAGGAGCAATAACTGATTACACATGGTGCCTATTTGCTAGGTTTTCACCATGGTACTTTCCCAAAGTGCCTATTTGCCAGGTTTTCACTTTTGGAAATTTTTTTTCTCTTGACTCAAATTTTCATGCCAAGACACTTGTTTGCTAGTTTTTCATCAAGGCATCCATTTTTTCATGACTTTTTTCACTTTTTTCTTTTCTTTTTTCATGACTTTTTACTTATTTTTTCATATTTTTTCAAGACTTTTAGATGGAATCAAGAATGTCACTAACAAATGTTGAGAAGATATCTATTATTGGTGTTGCTAGCTGATAAGCTCTAGATCCATGAATGGGCATAACTACATAGGAGTTGTTTCGAGTTTGTAGCTAAAATCAAACAATTGGAAAGGCCTCGAAATATACCATCATGTACCATATGTAAGACAATGTCTATCTCTTGTGAATCAAGGAATTTGAGGATAATTGGGTCAATAAATGTGTCATGTGGGATGTCACTGATGATGACATATGCAAAGGCTTGTTGGATAAAGGATTGATTTTGGTTATTGGACAAATTAGGTAGCTAGATTTGGGGATAAACAAATGGAAATAAGGGAGGGTTGGGAGGGTTGAGACCAATGACCTTCCATATGAATGTTGATCAAGAGAGCTCCAAAAGACTTTGTGGCATGTTGAATGTTGGAACATTGATATTCATGGCATCATATTTTTCATTTTTTATCCTTGGGAGCTTCTTAGCTTTTGATTTTTTATAGTCTAATGGTGTCTTTTGATTTTCACCAAGAGACCTATGCTTGCTATCTTTTTCTCTTTTTGCTTTGTAACTAGAAGGTGGGGTTGGCTCCCAACAATATGCCAATGTGTTCTCTTCAAGAGAAATTTCTTCTTTATGATTATTGTCCATAATGCTTCCATATATTTCAAAGTCTATTATAAGAGTGTCATCATTGTCGAATCGATCAAAAATTGGTGGTCCGTGTTGGTACCAATCCAAAGGTTCAGGATAACTTGAGGAGATGTCATCATCAGTGCTGAATGGGCTCTGGTTGAAGGTAGATATATGGGTATTTGATTTAGTTGGGTCATTAGGGTTATGCTCAGAAGGTAGAGGATTGTTGGTTTCAGGTGAGATATGCTTAGATGCCTTTTCATCGTTCAAAACATCCATAGTCTTACATGTAGGTAATGTAGTACTAGGAGGACCTATTTTTAATGGTTTAAATCCAAGCCCCAAACTAGAAGGTCATCCTTTTGTAGTTATAGGTTCAATGATTCCTTGTTTCTGAGATCCAAGACCGCTATAGCCATCATAGCCTTGTTTTTGCATGATAGTAAACCCAAGTCCATACTTGCTAGGAGATATCAAAGTGGGTTCTCATTCTACTCTTTCTTTCTCCATACAAACAGAAGTATTCTCATTGGGAGAAAGTGGTAACTCCCTAATGTGGGATATGTGAGACATAAAGTACTCTCCACACCCATTGTCTTCAATCTTCATCTTTTCCTTGGCCTTACTGAGGAGTATATTAGTATCCACATACTTAGAGGAATTTGTGGGTTGTGCTTCATTGTTCATTGGGATTTGGAATGCAGTAGCATCTCTTAGATTAGCACAAAATTGGAAAGGATCTAGATCACTGGGGATGGTAACCTCTACATTGTAATAGGAAAACTTCAGACATTGATGGTATGTAGAAGGGACTGCTTTCATAGCATGAACCCAAGGGCATCCTAGTATCATGTTGCAATTCATTTCTATATCTAGGACATGGAATAATGTGTCTTTAATAGTTGGACCAACTTTGACAGGAAATGTGATGACACCCTTGGAGAAGTGTTCACTATCATCATAAGCTTTTATTGTGATTCTTCAAGAGGGATCTACATCATCTTCAGAATAACCCAAAATTTTGACAACCTTAGGAGTACAGATGTTTAGTCCTACTACTCCATCTATTAAGACATGCCTAACTTTGGCATTATGGATGAAGACTTCAAGATGAAGGGGATCATTGTGTTAGGTTTGTCCTTAGGAACATCCCGAGGGGAAAAAGTGATATGCCGTGATGCGATAGGTTCCCAACCATGGCTTGGAACTAGGCAACATCAATGTTATCTGGGACTATTGACTCTTTAAGGGCTTGATCTAAGATATGTTGGGGGGATGCATGTAGTAGGTCCAAAATGGATATTTGCATAGGGGCTTGCCGAGTTTTTCAACAAGGCTACAATCAGATGAAGTAGGAGCAACAAGTCTACTAGTGGGTGTAGGTATAGTAGGAGCAGTAGGTCTAGATGGTGCTCTAGGTAGGGTGATCTTGGAATGACATATAGTGATAGTGCAATGAGGGTCTTTAGCCTTCAATGTGAATGTGGATATGTGGGAATCAGATTCATTTAAACAGCTGACAGTGTAGTCATATCCCATGTATGTGTAATTCACATTAGCTTTTGAGTTTGAGTTTGAATTGGAGGGTTTTTCTTTATTGTGATTACCCAAAGGATCTTTGAATATAGTGTTGTCAGAGTTGGATGCTAACAGTGATGGATAAACTGTGATTACACCATCATCAATAAGGTCTTGTATTGCATGTTTCAATTGGAAGCATGATGAAGTCTTATGTCCTTTGGTGTGGTGGTAATCACAATATTTGTTGTCATCCCACCAATTTTCTTTAGTTAATGGTTCATCTTTGATTGGGGGTAATTGTAGGAAGTTATTAATTAGTAACTATTGCAATGCAGTCTCAAGAGGTATCCCCAATGGTCTGAATTTTCTGTCCTTGGTTCTAGGATGTCTCTTGTCTTGTCTAGAAGTCTTAGTTTTCTATTGTTGAGGTGTTGTTTGATTAGGATTTTTTGAATTTGTGGGGTTTGCACCTTTCAAAGTCAATTGAGGTTGTGATGTGCTAATTGTGTGAGCATCCACAATGCCATCATTAGTCACATTCTTATTTTTGAAGAAATTCTTTTCCTTGTCATTAGACGAGTTGGTGTTTGTGTTTTCTTTTTTTATCTCGAGGATTCCCTTATGGATAAGAGAATCTTAAATAATAGCCCATTTTTTCATCAGTTTAGAAATGGTGCTTGGACTCTTGATTTTGAGTTCCTACATTAAGTTTTGGACTAAGTTTTCAATGCACAAGTTTACTTGTTGTTCTTCAGGAATGTCTAGTGAACATTGACTAACTGAGCTTCTCCAATGGAGTAAGAATGTGATGAATGGCTCTCTTGTCTTCTATTTAGCTAAGAACAAATCAAAAAGTGTCACCTCATTTTTTATGTTAAAGGAAAAGTGGGATATGAAATTGTCTACGAGTTTTGACCAGGATTTGATATTACTAGGAAGTTTGGAGTACCATTCAAGTGCATGCCCACCTAGAGAATGAGCAAACAATCTCATAAGATAAGTGGGCTCATCACTGAGTTTAGTACATGAAGCACAAAATTCTCTAATATGATCAACAGGGTTTCCTTTTCCTTGATATTTTTCAAACCTTGGAGCCTCAAAGTGTTTTGGGAATGGAGGCATATATAGACTTTTATCGAATGGGTTAGGACATAGGTCCCTTTCTATATATAGAGCCTATTTTATCTGCACTCCCAATGCCCCAACTTTTTTGGAAAGTTGTTTGAATTGTTGTAAGAGTTCTTCACTGGGGTTTTGCATGATGGTCTTTCCTTCAAGTCTTTTGTGTTTGTGAGTAGACCGTTTACTGTGGCAGGAACTATGTCTACTCGGTTCTGACATTTTTGTGTCTGATGATTCTAATGAAGTATCGATAGGTGTTGGAGGTATGTTGGTACCTCAAAGATAGAAGGGTCCCTATTGTTTGGGAACTTGTTGTGTTATTTGATGTGTCACTTGTTGTGGGATTGACTGTGATTGTTGTACCATGTGTTGTTGTTGTGCCATGTGTTGTGGTTGTTGTTGGGATACCTCTGTTGGTTGTATATGAGACCATGTACATGCTTTTTGTTGTAGAGATATTTGCTGAAGGTGTTGTGGTACATGTTTTGTTGTAACAAATTTTGCTGGTATGCAATTTATCGCTCAAGCCATCTTTGGTATTCCAACTATTTCTTGAGTTGCTCTTGTTGCTTAGCAAACATCATTTTTTGTTGTTGGAATTGCTGCTGAAATTGTTGTTGATATATTGTGTGTAAGTCAAGTGGGTTCACATGGGACTACGTATTAGGAATGTTGGATATTTGTCCCACTTGAGGTTTTTGTCATTGTGGTTGATGTTGTTGTTGATATGTGGGATGTGTGTTAAGTGGATGTAGACTTGGTTTCACCTTGGAAGTGTTGAGTCCTTCTACCACTGTAGATTGTTTTTGTTGTGGGGATTGATTAAGTCCTTGAGAATTGAACATCATGTTTGGATTATTGTTTTGGTACCTTTGTGTGTTAGATGTTCTAGCTTGTGACATCATATTGACTTGACTATGTGACGTGTCCCTATTGGGAATGAGCATAATGTCAATAAGACTTTTTAGTTCAGCTTATCACCCAGAGACAGACGGACAAACTGAATGTGTCAACCAGATTCTGGAAGACATGCCTAGGATGTACGTAATGGATAGACAAAATAAATGGGAGGAGTATCTACACTTGGTAGAGTTTGTGTATAATAATGGATATCACAGTTTCATAGGTATGGCACCCTTTGAAGCATTGTATGGTAGACCTTGTAGGACACCACTCAGTTGGGATAATTTGGAAGACAGGACTCTTTTAGGACTAGATTTGTTACAAGATTTGGAATAGCAGGTTAAGAGGATCAGAGAGCACCTTATTACTACTCAAGATAGAAAAAATAAATATCGTGATAAGCATAGAATTGACCATCAATTCTTGGTTGGTGATAAAGTGTTTCTCCGGGTAAGGCCGTGTAAAAGTCCCATTCGCTATGGAAAGGGATCCAAGTTAGCACCCCAATTTGTAGGTCCATTTGAAATTTTGGAATGCATTGGACCTATTGCCTACAAACTTGCCTTGCCATCGAGTCTTTCATGCATACATAATGTATTTCATGTTTCAGTTTGGCATAAGTATATACCTAATATTGCTCATGTGCTTGATTGGAAAAATTTGCATATTTTGGATGGTCAAATCATGCTGGAACTAGTGTAGATCATGCAAAGTAGAACTATGAGTTTAAGAGGAAGAGAAATAAGATAGGTAAAGGTCCTATGGGACCCCAATGATGAAACATCTGCTACTTGGGAGGACACTGAGATAATGAGAGCAGCTCATCTACACTTGTTTGCTAACTTCTAGGAGAAAGTTGAAGCCTAGTGGAGGAGGGTGTCATGCCTAACCACTACTATGGTTTTACTGTTTATTACGATTTTATGGTTATAAGTTCTTTTCAGATGTTATGTTTCTATTTTTGAAGAACTTGGTTTTATTAATGTCTTTTGGACGTGATTATTGCTAGACAAACTTTTCTGTTTCAAAAATACTCTATTTTGACCTTTGGTAGAAGCACTTATGAATCTAACAAACTTTCTGATGTTTTGGAAATTAATGTCTGATGTTTCTAGTTAACAATACTATTATGTATTGATTTTAGGTAAGATTTGAATGATAAAACTATTGAAAAATTTTGAATTAAGCTCAGGTTCTATGGTTGTAGCTTTCTTATTTTATTGAATAACAGCTTATTGTTTATGATTATCATGTTTTACTCAGTGTAACAACATTAGTGTTAATACATTGTATAATGGAAATTGATGGAGCTTAGGTATGATTTAATTTCAATTAAAACCATTGGCCTATGATGAATTTAATTAGCAATATTGCTTAAAGTTATGAGTTTAGGTACTTGAAAATTTTCTAATTTTTAAGTTGAAATGTTATATGTATAAGTGTGTGTTGTTTGTTTTATAGTGGCCAAGTTTATTTCCTAGATCAAATGTTATTTTTAAAAGGGGTTTAAAATTGTGGTGTTTAGTATATATGTGCCTAACATATCATATTTGCAAAAGGTTTTATTAACCTAAAACCCTCATAGGTTTCGCATACTATATGATTATGGGATTTTGTATTATTTTAGGCTTAGCCAAAATATGGCGGTGGATATGTGGTATCCGTATGCACTGTACTTTTAGAAGTTGCTAATTTATTCATTGCACTTTTATTGTGGCTTTAATAACATCGAAGGAATGTCAACCATTTCTATTTGTGAATGGGATTTTGTTGAGTATGGCTAGAAAATTGGGCCATTTTTCCTCTATAATGTTTTACACTTGTGTGTTGTTGCTGAGGAATTGGCAATATGGTGGATGTTAGTTGGAAGGAAATACTATCTTATGGGTTCAAGTACTGTTGAGTTTCACTCAATCGATCTTTTGCAAGCATTGCATTCAATTTATCCAGTGGAATATTATATCCTCTGTTTTGAGATAGATTTTCAGTCACAACATCTTTGAAGTTTGGAATTCGAGTTGGGTTTTTGGCTTTAATAGCAGGTTGCTAAAGTGTTTCTTCATGAGCATTCACTCCTGCTAATTTTAAAGTAGGGGGCCTTTCTTTAACCTTATCCTTCTACTGTTATGTTTGTGCTATTTTGCAATTGTAAATCTCTAATGTTAAAAGTTATTTCTTTAAGGTATCACATATCGACACCCAAGGTTGGGTGTATGCGGGGTTTGGCAATGAAATTGTCGAGGTCTGTATATCCCCAAATTTGGATGTGGGTATGGGGTATTTTCTTTGGTGTCTTAGATTGTAGTTGATTTTTGTTAAATGTTGTGTGTTATATGTTTCAGGGTGTTTGATTATTTGTTATTTAGTCATATAGTTTCCATGCAATATTTATAATCGATATACAACACAAACTTATTATCGCATTGCGTGTATAAGTCTAGGTGGGATGTTTGAGCATATGATTTGCATGTTTTATGAGGACACGATTGTCTACCCTAATAAGATATAAAAATTTGAATGCAACATTTTATCAAACATTAGTATTAGAGTCTTTGACATTTTGTAAAATGGTTGTCAGGTAAGCTTATGTGGCATAACTATAGTAAGATTTAAAATGTTGTAGTTACTGTCTTAAATCAAAGCTGATACATGCAGGTTAAGGTTGGTAGGTAGTGGTAAATGGCATTGTTGGATGCTGACTTTTATAGTTTGAGGCAGTATGCATTTTTTTTTGGATTGATTGAATTTCTTTTGTGCAGTCAATATGAATAAGTTAATGAAGAACGACATCATTTAGGTCGCAGATAGGATAAAATGGGAAACATAGACACTTTGTCATATGAATAACTTGAAACATGAATGTTGTTCTATAATTTTGTGACATCATGGTCTTTTAAACATCATTGTCATATTAGAAGGTATGTTTTGAATTGTCGATAGTTGGAATGGTTTTGTGTTGGGAGTTTGAATTCTGTTGTCATAGTAACCTAAGTTACTATAAAAAATTGGTAGCAGAAGATAAGTTACAAATGGATGAAGAATGTTGTATCATGTTGTATACTACTTTGATATTCATTGCATGTACATTCTTAGTATATTTTTTTGATGTGTATTTTAAGAATAGCTATGATGAACATATATCGGGGTGGCCGAATTTGGTTTATCCGATTCAGTTAATTAATTCAATGATAACTTTAAAATGAATTGGATGGGTTAATTTCATATAAAAGATAATTGGCCTTACATATGACTTAAACTTATAAGGTTAAGTACAGAGAACAAGGTAAATCTCTATTCTATCATTGACAAATATAATAGAGAATTTCATTATGTGTTGACTATGAGCATACCATACATGGATGCAAAATCTTAGTGCCATAACAATGAGACCTTAGTATATATATGATTCATTTATGGGTTATTCTTAGTGTGAGTTTAATTTTGCATTGATAAGTAAATGATTACTTCTTGCATATTAATTTCAGAATTGCACTATGTTAAGTGGATCAGATATCTGCATTATGGATATGTATATAGTTATTCTAACATGTATGCAGGTGGATTATTCTTTTCAACTCAATGTGTACTGATCCCTCTTTTGTGTTGTGTTGCATTTCTATGTGTTTTACAGGTGCTTCAAGTTGATTAGCAAGTAGCTAAGGATGACTGTTGAAGTTACTTCTTGAAATAGCATTTAGGGTCCCTATGTTAGACATAGGTGTTTAGATATGACATTTTACTGAACTCAATATGTATTCACATCATTATGGATATATACTTGGATGATATCATCTTTTATTTTGAGGTTTTCAAATTGAGTGTGGCTCAATCTTTGTACTTGTACATGCAATAAGTTGAATTTAATAAAAAAAATTATTACATTCATTGTTCTTGTTCTTTGTTGCAAATTTATTGGTTTATGTTTAGTGTGGCATTTCATTTGGTATCAAAGCTAGGTTAGAATAACTAGGACTCTTGGGTTATAGGGTTTAACCCATTATCGATGTGTATTAATAGTTATTTGTTTTACGTAGCTATCATGCCTCTCGTCACTAGAGGAACTCGAGGACATGACATTCCTAAGGATAACCTTGCTAGCAGAGGTAGAGGTAGAGGTAGGGGCCATGGTAGTGGTCCTAGGTACCAGAATGATGCTGGGGTTGGTCAGTTTGATCAGAATGTTGGGGTTGGAAACAACCAGGATAATCAGGTAGACCAAGCTTTGGTACTTTAGAGGATACTAGAACGTCTCGATAATATTGAGGTTAACAACTAAATTCTTGGTGGGGAAGTGAATGATAGGAGACCTCTTGTGCAGGGTAATAACCTTCTTGTAGAGGATGATCTAGTGGCAAGAGCTCAGCTCAAGGATCTTCCAAGATGAAAGGGCCATTATTTTATGGTACAGAATAGGGTACAGCGGCAGAAGCTTGGCTGTTGAATATTGAGTGATGCCTTGTTTTACACCGTTACTTGAGTAATGTGAAGGTAAGATGGAAGGTTATGCATTTGAGAGGATTTTCTTCCTTGTGGTGGGAGCAGGAGTTGGAGAAGCCGGCCATTGATATCTATCTAGTTACTTGGGAACTCTTTGTTGAGGGTTTTAAAGAGTGGTTCATGTCAAAATATTGGCATCAGGCCCATGCAGAGGAGTTCTTTCAAATTATGTGATGCAGAGCCCTCTATATTTATCTTCAAGGAATCTTAGTTCAACTCAAGGGATTCACAATAGGCTGGTACACCCTCAAGGAACCAAGAACATCTCAAAGATTACAACAAAGAACCCTGACATTATACACCAATAAAGACAAAATCTTCACTCACACAATTAGATTGCTATGTCTGATTCCATTGTTCATAACTTCTGTTATAAACGTCTTCTTGAAATTTTTTTTGGATTAATTGTTAAAAATTAGTAATTCTAAAACATATCCAAATCTAAGACCAATCCAATAAGCAGATTATGAATTATATACTCTGAACCAAGACCCATATTTTCTGTCATAAACCAGAAAAAAAAACTAGTAACTCTACCTAGGGCATCGGATATCTTCCTCAAAATAAATCTAAATTAAACCAAACCAATTCCATATTATCCATTCTTGAGTCTAGTTTCCAAATATGTAAGCCATTCATTTTTCTCATTCATATATACATTTTCAAGCACAAATCACTGTCTGTAACTCCAATGAAAATTGTGAAAAACCAGTTTTCACTCAAATGCCCATAACTTTCACAAATCTATATAAAAATGATTCAAACCAGTTGGAAATGAAAGGTAGTTCACATATATTTCCAATGAATATCATTAGAGATCTTGAGTCTCCAAAACATGTCTGCATCACACGCTGTAACATGACTGTATTCAGCGAATCGCAAATCTGCAAACATCCACTTTCACCAAAATACCCATAACTTATTCATTTCTTCATAAAATTGAACCAAACCAAAAACATGAAAAGAAGGATTCATAATACTATATATCAATTACTATATTACATAGTTTCTATGCTGTAAATTTCCGTACAAGGCCTGGAAACTACTCTAAAACTGAAAATCAATCAAAACCACAACAATAAAATGCACCAAAAATGTATCAAAGTATTTCCTCTTCTTCCAAATTGATTTGGTTCAACCATACAATGGTTTTTATATCCATTTGATAGTTATAAACCTTCCTAACTATGCCCAAGACCAACCATATACCTTTTTACATCATTTTTCTATTATTAGCAACTTTCTCAATGTTGCATTTTACAACTTTTTACGCAACTTTTACATTTTTGACAAAATGGCTTCATAGCCTTTACAACTTGACCCAAATACAATACAAATGACTCAAATAACTTTAGATGGATGTAAATAGATCCATTCACCAATTAAATAAACATTTTTACATTATTTATCATATTAAGACCTCGTTTGACAACTTATTACAAATGGCTTCTCTAGCTTTTATATCTTTGTCTTCTTGAAATTTAATGTGCTCCTGCACCATACTCCCAAACTTGAAAAGTTTCCAAGTCCCTTGGAAACATGGAATCAATAACCTGCAAGAAAAAATATTAGATCAAAATCTTCATCTTTTCCTTTGCCTCTTCATGCCTTTATCACCATCATCTTTTCCCTTAAGGACACAGGACTGTCCTCAAAATCATCTTCTCAAATACTCTTTTTAGTGGAGCATTAATGGCTGCAACTTCCATGGTGCCTTATCAGTAAGAGATCCATCTTTACCATTGCTGCTTCAAACTCACCACAAAAAACTCTCCCCTATGCCTTACCTAGGAGTCCTCCTCTTTGCCTCTCTCCCTAGTCTCTTGGCAATCAACTAGACCAATCCATGGCCCTTGACCATTCATCTTACCCAACAGTAGATCCTGGAAGATGCCTCACCTTCTTTGTGCCATGCACCTTCTACCCAACTTTATCTCCATTGGAGAATGGTTATGATAGACCTTCTCTTGTCTACCCATACATCCCAACCTTCATGTGCAGCAAGATGGATAAGCACCTACAACCAAAACTCATCAACAAAACAAATACAAATTTTTCAAGGTCCTGGTGTGGATTGCCTCCCTCGGCGCTCTACCCACACACTCAAGATTTTCAAGCTCTGATACCAATCTGATGCAGAGCCCTCTGTATTTATCTTCAAGGAATCTTAGTTCAACTCAAGGGATTCACAATAGGCTAGTACACCCTCAAGGAACCAAGAACATCTCAAAGATTACAACAAAGAACCCTGACATTATACACCAATAAAGACAAAATCTTCACTCACACAATTAGATTGCTATGTCTGATTCCATTGTTCATAACTTCTGTTCTAAACGTCTTCTTGAAATTTTTTTGGATTAATTGTTCAAAATTATTAATTCTAAAACATATCCAAATCTTAGACCAATCCAATAAGCAGATTATGAATTATATACTCTGAACCAAGACCCATATTTTCTGTCATAAACCAGAAAAAAAAACTAGTAACCCTGCCTAGGGCATCGGATATCTTACTCAAAATAAATCTAAATTAAACCAAACCAATTTCATATTATCCATTCTTGAGTCTAGTTTCCAAATATTTAAGCCATTCATTTTTCTCATTCATATATAAATTTTCAAGCACAAATCATTGTCTGTAACTCCAATGAAAATTGTAAAAAACTAGTTTTCACTCAAATGCCCATAACTTCAACAAATCTATATAAAAATGATTCAAACCAGTTGGAAATGAAAGGTAGTTCACATATCTTTCCAATTAATATCATTATAGATCTTGAGTCTCCAAAACATGTCCGCATCACACGCTGTAACATGACTGTATTCAGTGAATCGCAAATCTGCAAACATCCACTTTCACCAAAATACCCATAACTTATTCATTTCTTCATAAAATTGAACCAAACCAAAAGCATGAAAAGAAGGATTCATCATACTATATATCTATTACTATATTACATAGTTTCCATGTTGTAAATGGCCGTACAAGGCCTGGAAACTACTCTAAAACTGAAAATCAATCAAAACCACAACAATAAAATGCACCAAAAATGTATCAAAGTATTTCCTCTTCTTCCAAATTGATTTGGTTTGACCATACAATGGTTTTTATATCCATTTGATAGTTATAAACCTTCCTAAATACCCCCAAGACCAACCATATACCTTTTTACATCATTTTTCTATTATTAGCAACTTTCTCAATGTTGCATTTTACAACTTTTTATGCAACTTTTACATTTTTGACAAAATGGCTTCATAGCCTTTACAACTTGACCCAAATACAATACAAATGACTCAAATGACTTTAGATGGATGTAAATAGATCCATTCACCAATTAAATAAACATTTTTACATTATTTATCATATTAAGACCTCGTTTGACAACTTATTACAAATGGCTTCTCTAGCTTTTATATCTTTGTCTTCTTGAAATTTAATGTGCTCCTGCACCATACTCCCAAACTTGAAAAGTTTCCAAGTCCCTTGGAAACATGGAATCGATAACCTGCAAGAAAAAATATTAGATCAAAATATTCATCTTTTCCTTTGCCTCTTCATGCCTTTATCACCATCATCTTTTCCCTTAAGGACACAGGACTGTCCTCAAAATCATCTTCTCAAATACTCCTTTTAGTGGAGCATTAACGGCTGCAACTTCCATGGTGCCTTATCAGTAAGAGATCCATATTTACCATTGCTGCTTCAAACTCACCACAAAAAACTCTCCCCTATGCCTCACCTAGGAGTCCTCCTCTTTGCCTCTCTCCCTAGTCTCTTGGCAATCAACTAGACCAATCCATGGCTCTTGGCCATTCATCTTACCCAACAGTAGATCCTGGAAGATGCCTCACCTTCTTTGTGCCATGCACCTTCTACCCAACTTTATCTCCATTGGAGAATGGTTATGATAGACCTTCTCTTGTCTACCCATACATCCCAACCTTCATGTGCAGCAAGATGGATAAGCACCTACAACCAAAAGTCATCAACAAAACAAATACAAATTTTTCAAGGTCCTGGTGTGGATTGCCTCCCTCGGCGCTCTACTCACACACTCAAGATTTTCAAGCTCTGATACCAATCTGATGCAGAGCCCTCTGTATTTATCTTCAAGAAATATTAGTTCAACTCAAGGGATTCACAATAGGCTGGTACACCCTCAAGGAACCAAGAACATCTCAAAGATTACAACAAAGAACCCTGACATTATACACCAATAAAGACAAAATCTTCACTCACACAATTAGATTTCTATGTCTGATTCCATTGTTCATAACTTCTGTTATAAACGTCTTCTTGAAAAACCTTTTGGATTAATTGTTCAAAATTAGTAATTCTAAAACATATCCAAATCTGAGATCAATCCAATAAGCAGATTATGAATTATATACTCTGAACCAAGACCCATATTTTCTGTCATAAACCAGAAAAAAAAACTAGTAACCCTGCCTAGGGCATCGGATATCTTCCTCAAAATAAATCTAAATTAAACTAAACCAATTCCATATTATCCATTCTTGAGTCTAGTTTCCAAATATGTAAGCCATTCATTTTTATCATTCATATATAAATTTTCAAGCACAAATCACTGTCTGTAACTCCAATGAAAATTGTTAAAAACTAGTTTTCACTCAAATGCCCATAACTTTCACAAATCTATATAAAAATGATTCAAACCAGTTGAAAATGAAAGGTAGTTGACATATCTTTCCAATTAATATCATTAGAGATCTTGAGTCTCCAAAATATGTCTGCATCACACGCTGTAACATGACTGTATTCAGCGAATCGCAAATCTGCAAACATCCACTTTCACCAAAATACCCATAACTTATTCATTTCTTCATAAAATTGAACCAAACCAAAAGAATGAAAAGAAGGATTCATCATACTATATATCCATTACTATATTACATAGTTTCTAGGCTGTACATGGCCGTAAAATTCCTGGAAACTACTCTAAAACTGAAAATCAATCAAAACCACAACAATAAAATGCACCAAAAATGTATCAAAGTATTTCCTCTTCTTCCAAATTGATTTGGTTCGACCATAAAATGGTTTTTATATCCATTTGACAATTATAAACCTTCCTAACTACCCCCAAGACCAACCATATACCTTTTTACATCATTTTTCTATTATTAGCAACTTTCTCAATGTTGCATTTTACAACTTTTTACGCAACTTTTACATTTTTGACAAAATGGCTTCATAGCCTTTAAAACTTGACCCAAATACAATACAAATGACTCAAATGACTTTAGATGTATGTCAATAGATCCATTCACCAATTAAATAAAAAAATTTACATTATTTATCATATTAAGACCTCCTTTGACAACTTATTACAAATGGCTTCTCTAGCTTTTATATCTTTTTCTTCTTGAAATTTAATGTGCTCCTGCACCATTATGCAGTCTAGCTCTACGGTGGAAGCTTATGAATGTAGATTCTACGAGCTTAAAAAATTTTTTAGTTGGGCGAAAAATGATAAGGCCATGATACAACACTTCATCAGAGAACTTATGCCCAAGATTGGGGAGGAGGTGAGAACTTTTCAACCTTTAACTATACAAGAAGCTTCGAAGTGAGCAAAGCTAATTGAGATGAAGTCTAGATATCATGGGGCTTCATACAAAACCAGCATGAATCCACCTAATTTGAATGTTAGTAAGAGTCAAAAGCCTCCTTAGAGTAGTTCAAAGTTAGGATTTTTTGGTGGAAAATTCAAGAAGATGAAGTTTGATAAGTACTCCAAGGGTTCAGAATAGCCTAAGCCATCTCAACCACCTCAGAGTATGCAGAGTAATGAGCCATCTCCTAATCCTTCTGGTTAGAACATGGGATTCAGGAAATTTGTTGAGTATTTTCATTGTGGATAGATAGGTCATTACTAGCCTCAGTGCCCTAACTGGGATAAGCCAAAGGTTGGACCTAAGCCAGCTAGGTCTAAAGCGACAGTTGGTGATTCTACTAGGAACCACCGTATTTTTGCAACCCTGGATCAGAAGCAAGTCAAACACCAGAACATGATTATTGAAGCTCAGGGTAATACTCAAGGTATGAATATATTTATTTTATTTGACTCTGGAGCTAAAAACTCATTTATTTCTTCTACTTTAGTTGCAAATAGTGGAATTCTTGTGGTTAGAGCAAGGAACAGATGGCAAGTGGAGTTAGCGTTAGGATCCAAGGTGAATATTGATATTATTGCTCCTGACTATAAGATTCATATGAAATCTTTTACTACTTCAGCGAACCTTAGGGTTATACCTTTAGGATCGTATGACATAGTTTTGGGTATGGATTGCAAGGATAAGTCAATCAATTGTGTTGATGATTTTGGATCAGCTAGGGTTATTGTAGGAATCAAGAGACCCATCTTTTTGCGGACAATTTCTACCAAGCAATTGGCAAGGTGTGCTCAAAAAGGCTACAGTTTGTTTGCCATTTCAGTAAATGACATAGAAGATTCTTTGGTTAAGGGTTCTCCTCTAGATCATCCAGTCTTGGAGAGTTTTTCAGATGTTTTTGTTAAGGAGATGCTTGGAATGCCTCCAAGAAGAGAAATTGATTTTCAAATCAATTTAGTGCTAGGAATGGAACCAATTTCCAAGACTCCTTACAGAGTGACAGCTCAAGAGCTGGTTGAACTTAAATTCTAGTTGGAGGAGCTTTTGGAGAAAGGTTTGATTTGTCCTAGTGTTTCACCATGGGGTGCTCCAGTAATCTTTATCAAGAAGAATGATGGCTCCTTGAGACTATGCATAGATTATAGATAGTTAAATAAGGTCACTATTAAGAACAGGTATCCTTTGCCTAGAATTGATTTCTTGTTTGACCAAGTTAAGGGTGCTCGAGTCTTTTTGAAGATTGATTTGAAATCCAGATATCATTAACTTAGAATCCAAGAAGTTTATATCCATAAGACAACTTTTTGCACCTGATATGGGCACTACAAATTCACAGTGGTACCTTTTGGGTTAACAAATGCACCTTCTGTTTTCATTAGCTTAATGAATGGTGTGTTTAGAACTTACCTAGATAACTTTGTAGTGGTTTTTCTAGATGATATTTTAGCATACTCTAACTCTGTTGAGGAGCACGAGCAACATTTAGAATAGGTTTTGGAATGCCTTTGTAGGAACAAACTGTATGCCAATCCTAAGAAGTGTGAATTCTTCAAATCAGAGATTTTCTACTTAGGGCATATCATTTTAGGGGATGGAATTTCTATAGATCCATCCAAAATTTGGGTTATTGTTGATTGGCCAGCACCTACAAATGTGTTAGAGGTTTGAAGTTTCATGGGCTTAGCAAGCTATTACCGCAAATTTGTGTCAAATTTCTCCAGAATAGCACATCCTATCACATCTCTTCAGAGAAAAGGGAAGAAATTTGTGTGGACTGATGAATGTGAGGTAGCATTTCAGAGACTTAAGGAATGTTTGACTAGTGCACCAGTTCTAGCAGTCCCTGATTCAGCTAAGGAGTTTGTGGTTTGCACTGATGTATCTTTGGATGGCATAGGGGTAGTGTTGATGCAAGATGGATGTGTTATAGCTTTTGAGTCAAGAAAGTTAAAGAGTCATGAGGTGAATTACCCTACTCATGATCTTGAACTTACTATGATTATGCATGCCTTGACCAAGTGGCAACATTTTCTTTTAGGACAATGATTTGAGTTACATTTGGATCATCGAAGCCTTCAGTATCTTTTCACACAACCAAACCTCAATGCTTGGCAACAAAGATGGATAGAGTTCCTGTGTGAATATGACTTTGAGATCAGATATGTGCAAGGGAAGGAGAATGTGGTTGCTGATGCACTTAGCAGAAGGTGAAATGAATTATCTTCTTTAGTCCTAACAATGGATCTTAAGGATAAGATTTTATAGAAGCTTTCTATAGATCATTGGTTTCATCATGTTAAGGCTATTATGGATAGTGGCAACATCTTTGAAGGGCATTTTGAGGGGTATTCAGTAAATCCTGAAGGTTTACTACTATATAGAGGGAGTGTTTTTGTTCTTGAGTTGGGTGACTTGAGAAATCTGGTTATGTTTGAGGCCCACAAAGCACCATATTTGGCTCATCTGAGTGTCAATAAAATGCATGCTGACCTTAAGCAGCATTACTATTGGTTTTGAATGAAGAGAGACATAGAAAATTTTGTGGCTCGATGCTTGGAATGTTAGCAGGTAAAGGCTAAGCATCAGCACCCTGCTAGATTATTACAGCCACATAGTATTTCAGAATGGAAATGGGACACCATTTCGATAGATTTTATTACTGGATTGCCTATGATAGCTCATAGGCATGATGTTATTATGGTGGTAGTGGACCGATTTTCAAAGGTTGCTCACTTTATTCTAGTTAGATCGTCCTATAATGTAGCAACGGTTGCCAAGATATATATAGATCAGATAGTTAAGTTACATGAAATTCCTAAAAAGATTATTTCTGATAGGGATCTAGTGTTTACTTCTTCTCTTTGGAAATCCATGTAGCAAGAGTTAGATACTCAGCTAAATTTTAGTTCAGCTTATCACCCAAAGACAGACGGACAAACTGAATGTGTCAACTAGATTCTGGAAGACATGCTTAGGATGTATGTAATGGATAGACAAAATAAATGGGAGGAGTATCTACACTTGGTAGAGTTCACATATAATAATGGATATTACAGTTCCATAGGTATGGCACCCTTTCAAGCATTGTATGGTAGACCTTGTAGGATACCGCTTAGTTGGGATAATTTGGAAGACAAGACTCTTTTAGGATCGGATTTGTTGCAAGATTTGGGACAGCAGGTTAAGAGGATCAAAGAGCACCTTATTACTGCTCAAGATAGACAAAAGAAATATGCTGATAAGCATAGAATTGACCATCAATTCTTGGTTGGTGATAAAGTGTTTCTCTGGGTAAGGCCGCATAAAAGTCCCATTCGCTATGGAAAGGGATCCAAGTTAGCACCTTGATTTGTAGGTCCATTTGAAATTTTGGAATGGATTCGACCTATTGCCTAAAAACTTGCCTTGCCACCGAGTCTTTTACACATACATAATGTATTTCATGTTTTAGTTTTGCATAAGTATATACTTGATATTGTTCACATGCTTGATTGGAAAAATTTACAGATTTTGGATGGTCAAATCATGCTAGAACCAATGTAGATCACGCAAAGCAGACCTATGAGTTTAAGAGGAAGAGAAATAAGATAGGTAAAGGTCCTATAGGACCCCAATGATGAAACATTTGCTACCTAGGAGGACACTAAAATAATGAGAGTAGCTCATTTGCACTTGTTTGCTAGCTTCCAGGAGAAAGTCAAAGCCTAGTGGGGGAGGGTGTCATGCCTAACCACTACTATGGTTTTACTGTTTATTAGGATTTTATGGTTATAAGTTCTTTTCAGATGTTATGTTTCTATTTCTGAAGAACTTGGATTTATTAATGTCTTTTGGATGTGATTATTACTTGACAAACTTTTTTGTTTCAGAAATACTCTATTTTGAGCTTTGGTAGAAGCACTTATGAATCTGACAAACTTTCTGATGTTTTGTAAATTAATGTATAATGTTTCTAGTTAATGATACTATTATGTATTGATTTTAGGTAAGATTTGACTGATAAAACTATTGAAAATTTTTAAATTAAGCTCAGGTTTTATGGTTGTAGCTTTCTTATTTTATTGAATAATAGCTTATTGTTTATGATTATCATGTTTTACTCAGTGTAACAACATTAGTGTTAATACGTTGTATAATAGACATTGATGGAGCTTAGGTATGGTTTAATTTCGATTAAAATCATTGGCCTATGATGAATTTAATTAGCAATATTGCTTAAGTTTATGAGTTTAGGTACTTGGCAATTTTCTAATTTTTAAGTTGAAATGTTATATGTATAAGTGTGTGTTGTTTTTTTTATAGTGGCCAAGTTTATTTCCTAGATCAAATGCTATTCTTAAAAGGGGTTTAAAACTGTGGTGGTTAGTATATATGTGCCTAACATATCATATTTGCAAAAGGTTTTATTAACCTAAAACCCTCATGGGTTTTGCTTACTATATGATTATGGGATTTTGTATTATTTTAGCCTCAGCCAAAATATGGCGGTGGCTATGTGGTAGCCATATGCACTGTACTTTTAGAAGTTGCAGATTTATTCATTAGACTTTTATTGTGGCTTTAATGACATCAAAGGAATGTTAGCCATTTCTATTTTTGAATGGGATTTTGTTGAGTATGGCCAGAAAATTGGGCCATTTTTCCTCTATAATGTTTTACACTTGTGTGCTATTGCTGAGGAATCAGCAATATGGTGGATGTTAGTTGGAAGGAAATACTATCTTATGGGTTTGAGTACTGTTGAGTTTCACTCAACTGATCTTTTGTAAGAATTGCATTCACTTTATCCAGTGGAATATTATATCCTCTATTTTGAGCAAGATTTTCAGTCACAGCATCTTGGAAGTGTGGAATTCGAGTCAGGTTTTTGGCTTTAACAGTGGGTTGCTAAAGTGTTTCTTGCTGAGCATTCACCTCTACTAATTTTCAAGTAGGGGGTCTTTCCTTAACCTTACCCTTCTACTGTTATATTTGTGCTATTTTGAAATTTTAAATCTCTAATGTTAAAAGTTGTTTGTTTAAGGTATCACATATCGATACCTAGGGTTGGGTGTATGCAGGGTTTGGCAATGAAATTGCCGAGGTCTGTATATCCCCAAATTTGGATGTATGTATGAGGTATTTGCTTTGGTGTGGTAGTTTGTAGTCAAGTTTTGTTAAGTGCTGTGTGTTATATGTTTCAGGGTGTTTGATTATTTGTTATTTAGTCATATAGTTTCCATGCTATATTTATAATAGATATACAACACAAACTTATTATCGTGTTGCATGTATAAGTCTGGGTGGGATGTTTGAGCATATGATTTGCATGTTTTATGAGGACACAATTGTCTACTCTAATAAGATATATGAATTTGAATGCAACATTTTATCAAATAGTAGTATTAGTGTTTTTGGCATTTTGTAAAATGGTTGTCAGGTAAGCTTATGTGGCATAACTATAGTAAGATTTAAAATGTTGTAGTTACTATCTTAAATCAAAGCTGATACCTGTAGGTTGTATGATGAGACAAATCTATTTATAGTTTTCTATGGTGGTCTTATGTATTATGGAATCTCAGTTATCCATAGTTTTATTTTGTTCCAACCATGGACATCATGATACCAATCAACTGAACATTATTGACTTCCTGATTTTGTTTGTAAACTTGGTTTTTTTTTTTTTTTTTTTTTAAAGGTCGGTAGGTAGTGGTAAATGACATTGTTGGATGCTAACTTTATAGTTTGAGGTAGTATGCATATTTTTTTTTGGATTGATTGAATTTATTTTTTGGCAGTCAATATGAATAAGTTAATGAAGAACAATATCATTTAGGTCGTCAATAGGATAAAATGGGAAACGTAGACACTTTGTCATATGATTAAATTGAAACATGAATGTTTTTCTATAATTTTGTGACAGCATGGTCTTTTAAACATCATTGTCATATTGGAAGGTATGTTTCGAATTGTCAATAGTTGGAATGTTTTTGCATTGGGAGTTTTAATTCTGTTGTCATAGTAACCTAAGTTACTATAAAAAATTGGCAGCAGAAGATAAGTTACAAATGGATGAAGAATGTTGTATCATGTTGTATACTAATTTTATATTCATTGCATGTACATTCTTAGTATATCTATTTGATGTGTATTTTAAGAATAGCTGTGATGAACATATATCAGGGTGGCTGAATTTGGTTTATCTAATTCAGTTAATTAATTCAATGATAAATTTAAAATGAATTGGGTGGGTTAATTTCATATAAAAGATAATTGGCCTTACCTATGACTTAAACTTATAAGGTTAAGTACAGAGAACAAGGTAAATCTCTATTCTGTCATTGACAAGTATAATAGAGAATTTCGTTATGTGTTGACTATGAGCATACCATACATGGATGCAAAATCTTAGTGCCATAATGATGACACCTCAGTATATATATGATTCATTTATGGGTTATTCTTAGTGCAAGTTTAATTTTGCATTGATAAGTAAATGTTTACTTCTTGCATATTAATTTTAGAATTGCACTATGTTATGTGGATCAGATATCTGCATTATGGATATGTAAATGGTTATTCTAACATGTATGTAGGTGGATTACACTTTTCAACTCAGTGTGTACTAAGCCCTCTTTTGTGTTGTGTTGCATTTCTGTGTGTTTTACAAGTGCTTCAAGTTGATTAGCAAGTAGCTAAGGATGACTATTGAAGTTACTTCTTGAAACAACATTTAGGGTCCCTATGTTAGACATAGGTGTTTAGATATGAAATTGTACTTCATTATTGTACTAAACTCAATATTTATTTGCATCATTATGGATATATACTTGGATGATATCATCTTTCATTTTGAGGTTTTCAGATTGAGTGTGGCTCAATCTTTGTACTTGTACATGTAATAAGTTGAATTTAATAAAAAAGATTGTTATATTCATTGTTCTTGTTCTTTGTTGCAAATTTATTGGTTTATGTTTAGTTTGGCATTTCATTTGGACTTGGGTCCTTCCATGTTTGGGTTGAATTTGACAATTTCTTGGGTTGCCAAAAGTTTGAAGTTTTTACAGAATTTTTTGTCTTGACATGCCCTAGCCATTTCTTCATCAGTGATGCCATAATTAGTGTCAGAGTCATTCTTAGGTGTATAGTAGCTTGTTGTATGTTCGATGTGTTATAGTTAAAGGTACTTGTGTTAGGTTGGCTAAACTCAAAGGAGTGTGATTGTTCATCTTCGGGTGTGGTTAGCACACTTCTTCCTCTGGGTGGTATCGGTATGAATATAGGTTCAAAGTCAAAAATCCATTGAACCATCCCATGTGTGGGGGAAGTATGTGGAGGAAATATCATGGTAGATATATTTTTTAAGGTTTGTTGTTCCATAGCTTGATTATGATGATCTTGTGGATACATGTTTAAGGGGTATGCTAGTAATGGTTGTGATGCCTCGATTTGGTCTTCGTCAAAGGTTTGTTGGGTTTTCTTACTCTTTCTCTATCTTGGAGAAGGTTTTGGTTGTGTTTGTACCTTAGAAAACAAAGGTTGATAGAGTTCCTTGGGTCTCTAATCTGATTGTGTCCTAGTAAGTGTTGGCATGATACCTAAGAATGCAGATACAATGGAAATTTTGAGTGTTTTGAGTGATTTAGAGTGGTGGGTATGCAAGATATGAGGGTTTTTGGGATTTTTAAGTGTTTAGGAATGTTATGCAATGTCAAGAAATGCTAAATGAATTAGGTTTTTGATGTGCAAAGTTCAAATGTCCTAGGGATATTATGTAAATGCAAAATGCAAGGTGATGTTTTGAAGTTTGACTAGAGGGGATGAAAATGACTCTAAGGTATGTAAAATGATAATTAGGGTTATGTTTTGGACTTGCTAATGACACTAAAGGTAGGCCTCCAACTTATCACTTAGCTAAAAATGACCCAAACAAGAAGCCTCCCTTTTCTTACATCCTTGCCCCTTTCTAAATTTGCACCTTGACCAAGTGGAAGAAAAATATGTGACTCTTCAATTTCGAAATTCTAAGAAAATGACATGTTTGGAGGGTTCCCCAAGTTGCTTAGGCCTACTAAAGGTTAGATTTAGACCCCCAACCCATAGTAATATTGTGAGAGCACTTATTTCTCACCAAAATAACCCCTTAGGACCTCTTTTTGACCCTGAAAAGTTAGTAGGAAGTTGGAATTCGAATTTCCCTTGATGGGGACTCCTCATGGCTTTTTCCTATGTGAGGTTAACTTGGGTACTACATTGGAGTTAGGTTTAGGTTAGGTTACTTCTTCCCAAACCTTGAATGACATGGCATCTCCTCATGGACAACACAAGTTTCAAGTGACACAAAAAAAAACACATTACATTAAAAGTTTCTTGTCTCCAATAATACATGAACTAAGCTACTACACACACATATAATGCACGTATATGAAGAAAAACACACTATAATGAGGTTTGAATATGTTCCACTAATTCAATCTTAGCTATATCATGTTTCTCCTATTTTGAGCCTTAGTTCCCCATTAAACCCATGGTCAAATTCCTGCACACTAAACTCGAGCATCAGTAGTCTAATAATTCATGTAAACAATAAGTACATATGTGAAATAAATCATTAGCTCATTCAACATTAGGCTTTCATATATTTCATCATCTCAAATCACTTTCCCTTTTTTAATCATTTCAAATATAGCATTCAAAATATTAAAATATCAAAACTTGCATATCACATTCAACATTTGGGTTCCATAATTCATTCTTTCCAATTAACTTTCTTTTTCTTACAATTTTTATGTAAAATGCTCAAAATACTATAATATCAACTTTTCTCATCAACATAGCAGGGATAATTTAATATTATAAATAACTTCATAATCTATTTCTATCATTGTGACAAGATGTTGAATCCACAACTATTGAATCCTTAGGTAGGTGGGTTAGGTCTCAATGCATAACACAACCTATCCTTTAACTCTAATTTCCACTTAAACATTAAATTCTTACATTACAAGAATTTCTACCATTAAATTTCTTATTAAAGTAATGTTGATAATTTAGAACATGAATGGAATCATTAAATACATCAATTAGGTCATTATATGCAGAGGTAAGTGTAGATCATCAAAATGTAGATATTAAAATGACATAACCCTATAGTCTCAAAAGTGTATCAAAATATTGAATTAGATTAATCATAATGAAATTATCTCATTTATACTATGATGGTTTGGGTGGGGCCTCACATCCATGTTGATGTGATCCCTTTTTGATATATGATTATCTGATTGTTAAGATATTCTGACATAACACTTGTTGTATTATGGACTTTTGTATGCTTGTGATGTCATGATTTGATTGATATGATAGTTGTAGATGTTGATGAATTGTGGATGATTAATGTAGTAGGTAGAATAGCAAGATATGTGGATAGTGAATACATGAGTGAAATGTGTTAACGAGATAAATGAATTAAATGAAATGGAATGCAAATGAAATGCAATGAAATGAAAAGAAATGAGGTATATGATGAAATGTGATGTAATGAAATGAAATAAAATATCTAAAGAAATGAAATGGAATTTAATAATATGTGATGTGTTGGAATGAAACATGGTACATAATGAAATGAAATTTAATTTGTGAAAATTTTGATGTAATGAAAAGAGATATGGTATGTAATGAAATGAAATTGGATGTGATAAAATTTTGATGCAATGAAATGAAATGTGGTACATAATGGAATGAAATTGGATGTAATAAAATGATTTGAAATGTGGTATGTAATGAAATGTAGTGTGATAAAAGAAAATGTAATGTGATAAAATGAAATGGGATGAATGGTAAATAAAATATGATGTAGATGAAATGGAAAGAACTATGAAGAATGAAATGAAATGGAATGATAAATCAAAGTCGAGCAATGAATGGTATAAATAGGATTCAATAACATGAAAAGATGTGAAAAAATGTAAAATAAGGGATAGATGGAATTTTAAAATGAGATGATACGTTAAATGGGATGGTAAGATAAGTTTAAATGGAATGTAAATGATAAAATAATAGGTAATGTAATTAGATGAAATGGGAAATGAAATGAAGAATGAGTAAGTAAAAACATGATAAAGTGTGGAAAAAGACAATGAAATGATATATGAATGAAATGTGAAAAAATTCAAGGAAGTGATAAAATAAAATGTGATAAATGGGATGAAGATAAATGAAACATAATGAAATTAAAAAAAAGTGAAATGTGGGGAAATACAATGAAGTAGGAGATGATAATAAGGATATGAAAATAGAAAAGGGAGGATGAGACAAATGCTAGTGAAAAATAGAAGGAAATGGTTGTGCTAAAGATGAAAGGTGTAAAGGAATGGGACTTAAACATTTGAGATTCAAAAGTCAAAAATGAAACATGAGATCCAAGTGAGAAGTGGTGAAATAAGGAGTGTGTGAAACATGATTAATGGTGCTATGGATAGTGACCCAAAATTGTTTGAGATTTGAAAGTCACCCAATGTAATATGAAATGGAAATAAGAGAAATTAGTGACCATAATTGTTTGAGATTCAAAAGCCACATAATGCAATAGGTGGAATACATGATATGCAAGAATGAAGTGTGATGCAAGGTGATAGTGTTGTGATGAAACAAAGTCCACAAAAGCTGAGTGTTGCAATGTGCCTAAGTATGTTTTCATGTGCTTTTTTGTTTGATAGTTGCACTAGAATTGTGTATCCATGTTGTTGAATGGTGTTTGTTAATCTTATCTAAATTATGTTCCAACAATTTGTTTTCAAGGAACCCAAGATGAAAATGCAAACTAAATAGATTCAACTAACTATCACTTTTTGTGAAGAGATGCAAATTAACTATCATCATAGAGTGTTCAATAAAAAGTGACCAAATACAACCACCACTACCTCAACTATGGTGATATGAATACTATATCATGCTAAGAAGTACCACCAAACACAGATAATGTACATGAAAGATATGATATCTACCAAGAACTAAAGTTATAGATACAGTAAATAAAAATAAACATGTAAATAGTCACATGTCAGATAAAGAACCTCACCTAAGATATCATAAAAAATTGGTTGAGGTACACATGGAATTTGAGATGAGAGGAGGCACTTACAAGTGGACACTAATAACGTAGAAAATCAAAGGATCACTGGAGAAAAATAGTGAAAAACCAAAGGCAAATAAAATATCATGACTTCAACCTGGTACCTCTAGTCAAGTACATCATTGAGGTACTAGAAGCTCATGATAGTACGACAACCATAATTTGCAGACCAATAGTGCAGATAGTTGTGTGCAATAGTGTCAAGTTTGTCCAATTTCTTTTGGATATAACTATTGTAGGAGGCTGGTAATAAAATGTGGGACGTGTTGGTGGTGATTCAATAATAGATTCTGACTAGCAATTTGTCTTAGCACGAACTAAGGTGTTTGAGTGATAGAGTTGAGTGGCAAGTGTACCTGGTACTAGTGTGGTAGGATGCAAAGAGTAGACACATGGAAAGGGTGTGGAAGTGGGAGGTAGGGCAAGTGATAGCCATAAATAGGTGAATAATATGTAGACGAAATAAAACATGATAAATAGTAAGACATAGTTATTGAGTTTATTGAGATTATATAAGTGAAGGCATGTTAGGTCACCAAATTAGTAATGATAGGAGGGTGATGCTAGCCAGGGAAGATGGGTTTGGTGAGGAAAAAGGGCAAAGTGCAATTGGTAGACTTTTGGGGAATTGGTGTATAAATTCAAATTTCAAATGTTAGTTCAAGAGAAGGGTGAATGAAGTCATGTGAGATGGATGCCAGCACAACCCAAGGAGGTGTGGGTTAGTGTGAAAGAAATGTCCTTGTCAATATTAATGATGTTGTCGAGGAGCATAGTACAACATGCATTACAACTGACATTAAATGATGAACTGATTATGTAGGTGGAGAATAGTCCACCTAGGGTGGCTATGGGTGTGCTAGCAGTAATGAGGAAGGTGAGGATGATGGACTCTTCCAAAAAGTCTATGAGAAAAGTGCAGAGAGAGGTGGAAGAAATTAGTGTGGGTGAGGTGAGGAGTGAAACATGTTAGTTGATTAGTCTAAGGATTTTATGCCAAGGGGAAATGAAAGGAGAAACTGGTAGCATGAGTGTAGAGGAGCCACATCTAGAGGTAGGAGGTGGAAATCAATCATCAAGTGATGTGGAAGAGTTACAAAGAATGTTGGCCACAAAGAGAGTCTAGGAAAAAAGTGCAGAATAGAAGGTCATATTTTGTTGGGGTCAATTGATAAGGTGCAAGAAGATAGCGCATAAATAGAGGCAAGATGGCTCCAAGTGGTGTTGAATATGGATTGGGAATAAGTACAATCATTAGAACCAAAACTACAGGTGGAGAAATCATGAGTAGAATAAAATGACAAGGGGATGTGAGTGGAGAGATTATTAGCATAGAGGTTGCAAGAATCCCTAAAGATGGTGCAAGTGGGTTTAAAGAGCATGCAAAATGAGTTGGTGTTACTACAGTCACAGTCTAAGTTGTTTAGGGAGGCAATTGCAAAATCAAACACCCTATCATTGTAGCTATAGGAGTAGTTAGCATTAAGTGATTCAAAGGTGATGCAGTTTCAGTAGCAACTCAATGAATCAAAAGTAGATGTGGAGCATTAGCAAATGGTGACTAATCAAATGTAGTAGGAGTAGGATGTGGCCCAATGAGCAATCACAATGCCATGAATAAAAAAACATAATGGAGAATGTGTTTTTGGATATGCAATGGATTATGAAGGTGCACCACGAAGCTGCCTATTATATGAGACTTTATCATTAGGCATTGCCTAATGAGAACTGATGGGAGACATAGTTTGTGGATAGAGAATTTACACAACTATTGAATGTGCAATTATGCAGTGGTAGATTTGTAATTTCCATGAATTTGGTGTGGGTATGAGGAGGATTGACACCAAGGGCCTCATCCTTTGGGACTAGGTCTATAGAAAAGCCACTAATTAGACACCCTATCTTGCTACCTCCCCTAGGGAGGCCAGAATAAATGACCTGCTAGATTTGATTTGAATGTAATATTGTTGTTGCCATCATAATAGAATAAAAGTGTGTTTATTTTTGTGGCAAGCAAAAGGATAACTGGTGTTGATGTTAATGTGCCACACAAACATAGATGTGTTTGTTGTTGATATTTTGGAAATATATGTGGATTTTTTTGAATTTTTTAGGAGTATATATGGATGTTTTTAGGATTTTAAGGAATATGTGGATGTTTTTGGAATTTTTGTGAGTATTTGAATGTTTCTAGGATATTTTTTTGCAAATATTTGGAAATGTGTCAATCTCCATAAAAGTGGGATCAATAAGATTTATAGAGGAAGAAAGACTTTGATTAGTGTGTGGGGAAATTGAATGTTAGTGTGGGCTCTTAATGAAGGATGAGTACAAACATGTGTAACATTTGGAGAGCCATGGTGTTTATGGTGGAAAAAGTAGGAAGTGCTAGACCACGAATTGTAAGGCACAATTTTGTGTATATTGATAGCCTTTACAAACAAGCTTAAGACCAAGGTTGGGATTTTTCTCTAGGTGTGTGTTGAGATAGATGCTCACGATGCCTATGAAAATGCATTGGGGTCTATGAGAGGCAATGATGGCCAAAAAAGGCCAAGAGGGACCTTCAAAAATGTGCCTGGAGATTCAAGAAGGACATTTTGGGCTGTGAAAAAGGCACCTAGGGTTGAAAAAGGTGCTTGAGAGCCTAAGAAGTCACTTTGGGGGCCTCAAAAAGCAAGACAGGGCCTCAAAAAAGGTGTTTGGGCCTAAAAAGGCATTTTGGGGGCCTAAAAGGGCAAAACATGGCCTTGAAAAGGGTGTTTTGGCCTAAAAGGCATTTTGGGAGCCTAAAATTGCACTTGAGGGTCCAAAAAAAGGTGCTTGGGCCTTGAAAAAGGTGCATGGGACCTAAAAAGGTACCCCAGGGGCTGGAAAGGAAAGGAGATCATGAAGATCTCTCAAACTTATGCTTACTTATTCTATGATCCTTGTTAACTGATGATGAAAGAGTCCCACAGATATCTAGGACTTTTGGGATAGCATTGATATATTTGTTGAAGGTATCTAAATCAATCATGGCTAGTGCAACATAAATAAGACCAATAATCTATTGGAAATTGTTGTTCTAGATAGGAGGATAGAAAAGGGGACTCTACTGGCACCTCTTGTGCTACTTGCATTGTGCTAGATTTTCCAAAGCTCAGAAAGATGTTTCAAGACATAACTATGCTGCTTCTTAATGCCTTTGAAGCACCTTTTATTAATTTTTTAGAGGTAATAGAGCCATAAATCATGCCATAAAATATTTAAATATTTTTCAATATGGTGTGCCTCACCATTGATTTCATATAAAACTAGTCGAGGTATGCAAACCTATCCCGAAAGAGCAACAATTATAGGCAAACACTAGTTTGATATGAAATCAATGGATCATGAATTTGAAAAATACAACAATAATTTATTCATAATTAAATAGCCTATTTGAGTTGAGGTGGGCCATGTGTGACTGGAATTTTGGGCTATTAATTTAATTTTTTACAGCTATTTTTGGCAATTATTACCCATTTAAAAAAAAATTTGTTGATTTTGGATAGTTTTTGATAATTTTTGACAATTTATGAATGTTTTTTAGAATATTTGATAATTGTTTACTATTTTTGATCATTTTTGACAATTTTTTAATGTTTTTGAGATTTTTTTGTAATTTTTCACTATTTTTGAGAATTTTTTATGATTTTTGAGTTTTTTTGACTATTTTTGATAATTTTCAAACTGGTGGGAGTGAAACAAGGATGTGTGTGAGATTTGCTAGAATATGGGAGTAACCGAGACCATGTGGAGGCACCTAAGGAGTCAAGGAGACCAAAAGTGGGCCAAAAGGTGAAAAGTGGGCTTGAAGAGCTATATTTGAGATGACGGAGGCAAAAGGATCTTTGGGATGTCAAATGGAATGAATTAAGGCTAAAATGGATATTGGGAATTATTGGCCATGGAAAATAGATGATATATGCATTGATTTTCTTGCAATTCATGTCTATGATATCTCAATACATAATTTGGCTCCATGTTTCTTTTGATTTGTTGTTTTTCCCATTGTTGTTGTTATGCTAATTGTCTCTATTGCTGTGAACTATGTTTGATGCTAAGAAACTGCTAAACTATAACCTAGAAGTGTTTCTCAATTAGGTATGTGTGAAATTAACTCAACTATGTTAGGTAAGCCACAAAAAAGAAAAATTGGTCTCTAAGAGAGTTGCTTGAGTCTTGTCTTGATTGTATTTTGGTATTGAAGGACTTATGTTGTCTAGGGAAGTCCAAAGGTGCTATCTCTTGTTCCTTGTAAATCAAAGGTTTTTTTTCTCATCTCTTTTATACCATTTTTTTTGGTGTTTTTATAATGGTATTTTTGGTGATGAGGTGCTTCCTCAAAGCTTTAGACATAAAACCTTTTGAGATGGATGTAGTTGATGGGCTCTGCTAGGTCTTCTCCATCACAATCTAAAAGTTTGTAAGTACTAGTCCCAAAAGATTCTATGATGATTTAAGGACCAATCCAATTGGCCTCCTATTTTCTTTTCATTTCCCTAGTAGCTTGATTCTTAGGGTTTTCTTAGAGGACTAGGTCACCAATCTGAAAAACATGAGGTTTTAACTTTCTGTTGTAATGTCTTGATAACCTATTCTAATACACTTTGGGGTGTTCATGTGTTGTATGATGATGTTCTTCTAATAATTATAGCTACTCTAGATGGGCCACTCTGTAGTCCTCATCTATTAGGATTTCACAAGGAGTAACTCTCAAGGATGGGATCTCAACCTCTAAAGGAAGAATGGCTTCACAACCATAAACCAAGGAGAAGGGTGTTGCACCTATAGGTGTCCTAACACTCATCTTGTAGGCCATTACCTTAGGGATCATAGATTGATGAGGAATGGTGTGTAATGTGGAATTTCTCACATAATTTGTCAATTATTTTATTTTTGAAGTACAAGGCATTGTCCATGAGAATGGCTTAAGGTATGCTAAACTAACAAATGATATGGTTTAGAATGAAGAGATTTTTTTTTCTTATAGAGTTAGCAAGTGCCACCACTTCAACCCACTTGGTGAAATATTCTTTTGTGGTGATAATCTATTTATTTTCACTAGAGAAAGGTGGGTGGATGGCTCTAATCAAATCAAAGCCCCAGTGATAGAAATGCCATGGTGTGGCCAAAGGGTTGAACTCTTAGGTTAGCACATGAATAAGGTTACCACGGGTTTGACACTTTTTGCAAGTTTAACATAGTCGATGGAATCCTTTTCCATGGTTGGCCAAAAATAACCCATCCTAAGAATTTTCTTTGTTAGTGTAAACTTGTTGGAGTGTGACCCATAGGTGCTTGCATGGAATTCTTGCAAAGTGACTCTCAACTTGTCATTTTCAAGACATCTAAACAAAGTGTTGTCAAGACCTTTCCTATACAGTGTATCAACCACCAAATATTAGCATGAGGTCCATTGAATGAAATTACATCTTTGGTTTTCTGAGAGATTAGAGGGAATGGTGTTATAATGAAGGTAGATGATGATGCAGTTATACTAGAGGAAATCAAGGGTATCTAACTAAAAAATAATGAGGGAATTAGGTTAAGTAAACATGGGTTGAACCACCTCTTCTAATAAGAATGTAAGGAAAATTAGGTGCAAAAATAGCTTCCTACACTAATCCCTTAAGGAAAGTATTATGCAAATTCCTATTAAATCCTTACAATTTTAGATTTGATATTATGTAAACATTAATATTGCAATCAACCATGAATTAAAAAAAAATAGATAGAGAAAGAAATACATAAACACAAAGATATGCCAATGGGGAAAAAGCTTTTAGGAAAAAAACCCCACCCCTCCAAAACCTGCAAAATTTATTATTTTTGAAAGGTTACAACACACTTGTAGTGCAAGCTCTTTCAAGACACAGAAGAAAAATCTAGTAGCAACATATCATACCAACACTACTTTTTCTCTCTCTCTCTTATCTATAGCCCTAAAAATTCTTAAATCATGCACTTTCCATTTTTAGGGAAACTTCCAAAGAACAATTGTATTAGGGTTTTACCATTCTCCAAAAAAGTAGGAACCAAAATTTTTTTTGCATGCTAGATAGAGACTCAAGTGTATAGTACTCAATAATCAATTGCCACATGTGTTCATGTCTTCACCCATCATCATATCTTCTAGAGATAGCTCTTAAGCATCATATGAATCCATCATAACTATTTCAACCATAATCTCCTTACAAACAATTCAAGATGTTGAAAGATACAAGTGGAGTGACACATCAACATACCAACTAGATATGTACACTCACACTTAATTACATTATTTTCAAAAGATACATTTAAAAAATAAATAACAAGAATAGGAATTATCTAAGGTTGAGACACCTTATTCCTAACAAAGAACTCATACCACTCGTGTTGTTTTGGTAGCTAAAGCAAAGAGGCCAAGGTGGACATGATATCTACTACTCTATTATTATCTCTGGGAATTTGTTCAAAAGTAATATGAACAAAACATAATTTAAGTGTTTCAACCATATGTTTGTAAGGAAATAAATTTTCATCCTTGGTCTGATGTGACATTGACTTGATTGATGATCAATTAAGAATATCCATAAACTTCTAGCACTATTAATTACCAATCTAGGGCTAGTTTGAGACCTAAGACTAAGGCTTCATATTCTACCATGCTGTTTATATAGGGAAGAGGTAGTTTGTAGGACTTGGTGATGGTAACACCCAAAGGTGTTATGAACAAAATACCAAGTCATAAACCATGGTGTGTATAAGAACCATCAAAATAGAACTTCCAAGTGACTAGCTCTATTTGAAGAATGTGCATATCCAAAAAATCAACTAAAATAGGATTTGAGCTTTCTATTGGCACATTTTCCAATTGGTTAGTAATTTTTTATCCTTTTATTGCTTTCCTATTGACATACTCAATATCAAACTCACTTAGGAGAATTACCCACTTGGTCAATCTACCCGTTAACATTTTCTTGCTGAGAAGATACTTGAGGGGATCAATCTTGGAGATGAGCTTAACCTTATATGTTAAAAGATAATGGCATATCTTTTGGGAATCAAAATTGATAGCTAAACAGGACTTTTCAATAAAGGTGTAATTGAGCTCATAATTGACCAAGGTGTGACTAATGTAATAAATGAACCTTTCTTTTCTCTAGTCATTTTCTTTTGCTAAGTGGGCTCCAATTGATTTATCTGTTATAGAAATATATAGAAACAATGGTTTGTGCAATATTAGAGGTACCAATAGAGGTGGATTCATCAAGTACTTTTTGAGTAAATCAAAGGCCATCTGACACTGATCATCCCATTTAAAAGCTATGTCTTTGTGGAGGAGGTGGGTGAATGACACACACTTTTCTACTAAATAATAAATGAAGTGACAAACTAATTGGAGTCATCCTTGAAGAGAATGTAGCTGACTTAGGTTCTTTGGAGGTTGCATGTTGACTATAGCATGTTCCTTTTTGGGATCAATCACAATCCCTTTTGCTAGGACTATGTACCCTAGGAGTTTGCTAGATTTTATGCCACAAGCACATTTTTTAGGGTTTAGCCTAACTTTGAATGCTTCTAGGTGGGTAAATATCTTATCCAAGATGGGTAGATAATCTTCTCAAGTATGAGATTTGGCAAGGATATTGTCAACATAGTCTTCCATAAAAATGTGTGTCATGTCATGAAAGATAGTGATCTTGGCCCTTTGATAGGTGGCCCTTGTGTTCTTTAGCCCAAAAGGCATTACATTCCAACAAAATGTGACCCATGCACAAGTAAAAGTTGTTTTCTCTTGATCTTCTAGTGCTATCCTAACCTAGTCATATCCTAAAAATTCATCCATGAGTGAGAACATGGAATGACCCAATGTTAGATCCACAATTATGTCAATGTTGGGAAGGGGGAAATCGTCTTTATGAAATGCTTTGTCAACATCCTAGAAATCAATACAGATTTGTATGCTACTATCTCTCTTTGATATAGGTAAAATGTTTGGTATCCATGATGCATATGCTAAGAGCTAGATGAAGTTGCTACTGAGAAATTTCTCTAATTATATTTTGACTAGTAGGGCTATGTGAGGATGCATCTTTCTTAACTTTTGTTTAACCAGCTTAGCCTATGGAGAAATGTTGAGGTGATGAAGGATTAGAGTTGGGTCTAACCCTGGGATGTCTATGTAAGACCATGCAAAGTTTATTTTCCTCTCTTTGAAGAAGAGAATGAATGTGCTTCTTTCTTTTGTGTTTAAAGACTGTGCCAAATAGATGATCCTCAATTCGTATTCTATTTCAATATTGATTTTTTCTGTTGGTTTAATTATGATAGATGATCTTTCTTTTGAGAACTTAGGTAGGGTATTAATAATCTCATGTGTGGGTACCATAGTTGGGTTTTCACCTTTGGATGCATCATTTCTTTTTTTTTCTCAAGATCAACTATGACTTGGTGTTGGTCATTAAGGCCTTGATATGCTTGACCTATTCTAGTATGACTAAGATGATTGATATCAAAACCATCTATGTGCATTTCTCTTATTCTTTATAAATGATATGGTTCAATCATGTTAAGGTAGATGAAGACATTGTTGTTAGTGTCAAAATTGGGAATATGGTGAGAGTTAGTTGTATTTTAATTGATGAGTTCAGGATGGACTAAGGAGATTGGTTTGTAATATGGATAGGATTCAGTAAGGTCTAAAAAAATGACCTCATTTGATGGTTCATACATTGTATCAATTAGGTCTATAATGTGTGCTTCCTCTAAAGTATCAAGAAAAGTAGAGCTAGCGAGTGGCTCATAGTAGTCATCTTTGACTTTTGCCAAGAAGAAGTCAGAAAATAAAGTTTAAAATTGAAACCCTTCAATAGATTCACCATCCTTATATGATATGATGTGACATGTTTGTTTTGTATTAGCCTCTAAGTTGTCCTAATGTGTGCTAGCTCTTGGTGATGTAAAGGTTGGACGAGAAGTTAATCCTTGTGCAATGAAACTATTGGGTGTGGAAATGTGAACAACATCACATTCTTTGTCATTAATGGACTCTTTAGATAATGATTCAAATTCCCACTTGGAAGAATAATTACCATCTTCATTATTAGAGGTGTTCATGAGTGATTCTCTAGGATGATGTGAATCTAGGAAGGATGGATTCACATTTTTAATGTTGGCCACTTTTTGGTTACTACCATCCCTTTCTTTAGGCACCCACACCAAGGTGGAAGAGGAGGAACTACTATATTTGGGATGAGACTTGGAAGTGATCTATTCATTATCTTGTTCAAAATATCCTACCCCTATTTTTGATCTATTAGACCCAAACTATGCTATTAGGGGTTCGATGATGCCTTTCCCTTTCCCTAAATGAAAATCACCCATATATCCCATGTTTTTCATTAAGTCAAATCCTTTTCCATATAGATGAGGGGAAATGTCAATATTTTGTTCACTAATTTCTTATATGGGGCTTGAAGGCACACCACTTTTTTTGACAAAATGTGCATGGTAAGGCCTAGTGGTGGATGATGGCTTGTCATGAGATCTTGGAGAAAGTGGGGGATCAAATAATGAGACTAAGTACTCACATACCCCTTTATGCTATAGTTTGCACTTCCTATCAAACTCCTTCATTAGCCTATCCATTTATTCATAATGTGATTGTTTAGGATCTTTTGAGGATGATGGTAAAGGAAAAGAAGAAATTGAGCAACCAATTTTCTCCTTACCCTTAGTTGATGTGGATAAGTGGTCATTATCTCAGCTAGTAGAACATGAAGTATCTATTGATGTGGACTAGCTGATGTTATCTATTAGGGTGTCAGTTTCTTCCATGTTATGAGGAACAAGGGAGTTACAATATTGGGCAAGGTTTTGATCCCTAGGTATGGTCACCTATTGACCCATGCATGGAAATTTGAGACATTGGTGGTAAGTGGACAGAATAGCATGCATGTCATGGGTCTATAACCCCTCCAATAGGATATAGTAAGTTAATTTTAAGTCCAAGAGTTGACAAATAGTTTCTTTTATGACTGGACCTAACTTGATTAGTAGAATAACCATGCCCTTGGAGGATCTTTCCTCATTCAATAAGCTTTAATGGTGGTCTTATTTTTAGGGTCAACATAATCCTCTCTATACCCTATGGATTTTACTCAAATTTATTATGCAAATGTTTAGTCCTACTCCACCATTTACCAAGGCTCTTTTAACTTTATTTCTATGAATGAACACTTCAATGTGCAACAAGGAGTTTTAGGGATGAATGGTTGACATGTCATCTTGAGTAGAAAGGGATACATAGTGAGGGGAAATAAGGTTACTAACCATGTTTTGAAATCTACTAACATCAAGGTCATTTGGCACTAAAGCTTTGGTGAGGATCTCTTTATGCTCAGGAGATATTTGCAACAAGTCAAAAATAGATATATGGGTAGGAGTCTTGAGTAGCTAGTTGACCAAGTCATATTTGGGTAAGGTGGAACTCATAGTTGCATGATCAAAAAATGTCACGAGGCCTAGTAAGATGATATTAGAGGCTTGACCTTGGGTGATAGCATTTAATGAATGTTTTTTATTTTTATCTTTAATTATTATGAAATTCACGATGTCATCGAATCCAAAGATCATGTTGATGGCATTATCATAATGATGATTATTTAATTAACCTTATCATGGGAAGGTGCATTTTGATTTTCTTTAGAGGATTCACCTTTTTTGTGGCTCATGAAAGGGTTCTTAAAAGCTGTTTGGTCTTCATTGTTGTGAAAGTTGTTTACTTCAATAGTTCAATTGTTGATTAATTTTTGTATAGCCCTTTTAAGGGTGTGACATTTTTTGGTTAGATGCCCCCTATTTCTATGGTAGGCATAGACATGCTTGTCATTCCACCACTTTGGTTTAACTTTTTATTCATAGGGCTTGGCCTCAGGAGGTATGAGGAGTTCATCAGCTAAGAGTGTTTATAATAGACTCTCGTAAGACACCCCAATAGGTGAATATTCTTTAGATATATCTAAAGATTGGTATTGTCTTGGGGGAGGAGCTTGATTATAGGCCACTTATTGTATGGATGTTGAAGGAGTATCCAAATTGCATTAGTAGGATAGAAAAACATCTTCCTACCTAGGTGGGTTTTGTCTAGTATTCACATTGGTGTTATTGATAGTAGGATACTATTGGATTGGATGAGGTTGAGTTTTTGGTTTAACATGGTTAGCTTCAACCACCCCATTGTTGACTGTGTTTTTGTTGTTATTTCTCCACCACTACTTTTATTTATTAGTGGACCAATAAGATGAATTATCAATCAATGAGGAGTTGTTTGAGAAACCCCTACCATCTTTTGATAACTTAATAATGTTACTATTTATCAAGGTCTCTTCTACCTTAGCAAAATTATCTAAGGTAGTCTTAAAGTCTTAAGGCCCTTGGAGTTGGAGCCAATAGCTCATGGGTTTAGAGAGACTATTGATGAAGATGTTGGTCTTCTCTTTTTTTGGGATGTCTCTATGATACTTGGAAAATATGTGTCTCCACCACTATAGGAATACCTTGAATGATTCTCCAAGAATTTGTTTCATGTTACACAAATAAATCTTTGTTACTTCCCTTTTGATATTATAACAATACTAGGTGATGAAAATAGAAACCAATTGATCAAAGGATTTAATGTTATAGGGTAGTTTTGGGAACCACTCCGTGGCTTGCCCTCCTAGGATTCTAGGAAACATACACATACGTAGGTTGTGTCATGGAAAAATTCCATACTTAGGGTGTAGAATTTTCTAAGATGGTCTTGGGGATCTAACATACCAAAATATTTATTGTATTTTGGTATCTGCACATTGTAAGGGAAAGGTGTGAAGGTAATGCTTTTATTGGACACACCTTTTCAAGGCTAAATTATACAGGTTATAGTTTTCCTCTCTTCATCCTTTCCATTTCTATTTTTAGATCTTGTAATTTTTGTGTAACAAAGTCTAAGGGTGACTCTTCTTCATCTCATTTAAGATTGGTTACATCAAAGTTGAATAGCAATTTTGCTCCTTGTTGTGCTAATGTGAGTATGTAACATTCTTTGTATTTTACAAGTATCTTGTCAATGATATCAACAAGCTTAGGATTTTCCTGAAAAACTTTGATTTTTATTTCGATGCTCTTTTCATTCCACTCATTAGATGGAATTGTTAGCTTAAATTCCCTCCCACCAAAAAATCAAATTCAAGTAATAATCTACTTAATAGTCACCGAAACTTTTAATTTAGCATTGGCTCTTTTTCATATTATGCCTTAGAATGTTTTAAGTTGTGACCATGTGATTCGTGTAGTCATAGTTTGTTGAGCGCTAACCAGGGTCAAGATGGTGAGGGTGTAATTGCCTTGTTTTCACCTAATTGCATGGTTATGTTAACATGTTTTTGTTTAAGTTGCAATAGTGTGAAAAAGACATATCTTCAATATTTCAAATACATTGTTGGGACTCAAAATTGAAGCCTTGATTTTGAGTACCATCCTAAAAATAAAGCCCTATAAGCACTTTTTGATGCATGTGTACCTAGTTGTCCTCTTGAGACCTAACAGGTGTTTAATATTTCTGAAACCTTACATTCAATACATCTATGTGTTGCATGAAGATAAATTTCCATTTCAAGTCATTCTGTGAAGTTCCATTTTGAGCAATTCCAAATCTGCATTTTTGCCTAAGTGTCAAACAATGACAAGAAGTAGTGTTTGTAATTGAATATCTTGCACCTAGTGATGTTTCATGACTCATTTCTTTGGGAGTGTTTAGTGTCCATACCAAAGAAACTATGTTTCATATTTTGAGTTGTTTCAATATGTTTGACTAGCTTTTGAATCCCTCAAAGTTGGTCGGTTATTGTTGTTGTGCTAATGCAAATTGTTTAGAATTCTAGGAGGCCCTATTTGACTTGTTATAACATTGACCTAGTTGACTAAAATGAGAAATTTCCTTTTTCATTGCATTCTAGATGTTGTAGACTTGTTTTGTTTCAATTTTGAGCTTTTGAAGAATTCATTTGATCAATTTTTTATTGTGATTCCAAATTCAATTTGTAAAGTTTTACCAAAGTCATAAAATGTAGATTGGTTAGTACCCCTATTTGAGATGCCATAACTTTGAATCTATGATAGGTGAGGTCAAAAAAATTGCACCATTGTGTTCTATTCTAATAATTCTTTAAGTTTTCATGTTTGCAAGTCTTGAGAAATTTTGTTTTCATAGTTTTCCAAGTCTATTATGTTTGCAAAAACCACTTTTCTAATAGTATTTCTAGTCCTACAAATCCTAGTAGCCCACTTTGACCGCTTGCCAAATTCACCTTGTTATTCCTCATAAGCCCTAATAATAGATTTATACTCTTCTTGTGACAATGAACTAATGTCCTAGTTTTCATGCCCCCAAATTATCCATTTACCCAATTTTCGAAGCCAAAATAGAATGTGATTTGTTGTTTTTTGACATGTTTTATTGCAGGCAATTCTGAAAGAGCAACTTCGATGGTCAATATCTTTTGACTAGGAATTTTTCATGAGACAAGATTCAAAAAGTAAGATAATATGGAACAAAAAATTAGTATTTTTGATTTCAAAGCCTAATAAGGTGTTTTTTGTCAATTTTTAGAGCCAGTCAAAGGACCTCCTAGCACAAAATTGACAAATTGCAGAAAGAGGTGAATTGAGTCTTAAAACTTGAATCAATAGTGATTGAATGGTTTTTATTCAATCTTAGATGTTTAGTAGGCTAATCTAAGGATTTAGTTGTTTGGAAATGAAATTTTTTATCCGGGCCCATTTTTGGGGCCAAACTAATCTCAATAGATCAAGAAGACATCTGGATAATAAAAGATACTTTTAGAAGACTATAATGATTGCGATGGTAAAATTTCCTCAAAAATAATATAGTTTCATTTGAGATTTAAAGGGTTTGTGGAGTTATGTTTACAAAATAAATGAAATTGGGAGTTGAGCTTATTGATGAGATTTGGTGTTTTGAAATTGTCTTTTAGGATAAATTCACAAGTAGCCCTCTTTGACATTGTAGTTTGAAAGCTATTCCTCAGAAGATAATATGGCACAATTTTGATCATACTATCAAGATTGTATGAAGGTGCTAAATCATAAATAGGATTGAGTGACATCCTAATGCGGCCAATTAACAACATGAGGAAGCAATGACAATATTTTTTTTATAGTGGATTAGTACAATTTTGAAAGGCAGATAATGAATGGTTGATAAGTTGTCAGTCTAATGAGATATGAAACATTGTCAATTTCCTTCGAACCCACCTTTATGTTTGATTATAGTAGCAATGTGCCCCATACTTTTGAATGCTTGCTCTTGGCATAAAGGTAAATGTTCTAAGTGAAATGGTGTGGTCAGGCATCAATTTTTCCATGATTGTCATCAAAACTTGTGCATAGACCAAAATTAATAAAAGAGGAAGGAGATGAATGTCAAATACTGCAAAATACAAGGAGAAACATTTAAAAGGGAGTAAATGGTAGCTACAAGATGAGGTGTCCTCTAAATCTATTTGTCTAGATAGAGCAAGATAGGAATTATCTATAAAACCAAGGCACTTGGGACATGAAGTCCTTTGGCACTCACTAGTAGCAATAAGTGGTGGTGATCATCACTTACTGATTCTTCTATGTGGAAGGTGATTTATTAAGGAGATAGAAATCAAATCATGAGTCATTTAAAAGTTAAGCCTATGTGCAAGTGGCCGCATGTCAAACATTAAGTTGACAAATTAACAAATGGTGCCAATGGTAAAGGAAGAAGATGCCACTCTTTTTCATAGCCAAGGTATCTTTGAGGATAGAAAGAAATAAGAGCTAGAGACAGAGTATGTAGGAGCATCTATAGCAAAGGAGGTGTTGTTCCAAGGTGGATACAAGGAAAATCTCATGATCCCTGTACTATGAGTTCTTACATTATGGTATTTTGAAATTGTCAACTATTTTTGTTTGTATCTTTCTCCAAAGTCTCACAGTTTGGAGAAAATGTAAGGAAATCCACACGGTAGAATTAAACAAATAGTAAAGGGTTTACCCATAGGAAGGTTTGGAAGCTTTCTAAGCTTATAAAGGACATTGCTTGGGAGGATAGGGGAGAATCTAGCATGGAAGGTGTCTCCAAGAGACATTGCCAACATCAAAGAAGGATCTCAACAAAGGTGGATTTGGCATTCCATACCTTTGCACTAATAAGGATGGGGACTATTGTGAGAAGACAAACACAAACTGATTATCCCACATTGCTATTGTGGATGAACTTTTAGATGTTTATATACAAAACCACTCACTATGCATTCTATTTAAGGATATTAGCCCTTTTGAAGGCCAAGGCTCATAAGTGGGGCCCAAACAAGTAAGCACTAACTGGCACATCATCTGGGGTTATTTTGGTTGGACATGCAAATCTAGGTGCCCACGTGGACCAGTGATGAGGTAAGATTCAACCAATAATAAGGTGCCACATGGCCCAAATTTTGAGAAGGTAATGATGTGGCAGTCTGAAATCAAAGGCATAGGATGGTGACAATTGGCAGATCAGACTGTTGTCACCATGTACCCAAAGGAAAGATGCAAGGAGGATAACCATGCGACATGGTGACTAGTGACATTAGTAGTGACCAGGTGCCTATGGACCAATAGGAGGATGACACTTGGTAGTGATTAGGTGCCAATTGGACTAAGTTGGACAAGTTATAAATTGACACATGGCATAGGCTTCAAACTTGGCACACTTTATGAGATGATGATGTGAACTAAAGTGACATGTGTCACATGGTCACTATGTCATGATGAAATGGCACAATGCTTATTCATCATGCAACATGGTGACTAGTGATGTGACATGATGATGTGGCTACCATATGGTGAAATAGTGGATAAATAAGATAGTGACACATGGCAGGTGTCAGTTGACTATGTAGGAATCAACGAATCAAAAATTGACACGTGGCAAGACTCATCAAACTAGTTTAACCTAGAAGGAAAGTGGTGGGAAATTTTTTTAAATGAAAAATTTAATATTTTATTATATTTTCTCTCAAAAATATGTGTAGTTCAGTTTAAAATATATTTTTTTTAATATTCTATAGTTCAAACTTTAGAACAAGTCAAATATATGCCCAAGTGTTTTTTGAAGAGCCTTGACTAGAGCTTGATTTTCAAAGCAAGATTTTGGGAGTTTTTGATAAGCCAATATAGTGATATTATATATCACTAGAATTGGGAGAGAATGAACTTTTTGTTTCTGGAGTTTGTTTTTGCACAAGAGGTCACTTGCTCAAGGTATGTAGGGATTTGTCTCAGGTACCCAATTTGTAGTTTCATTCAGTTAGGGCAGTTAAGATTGGATTTCTAGTGAAATGATGAACTCAATGAACATAAAAGGAAACATACATGAAGTTATGGGAAAGTTTTATCACATCCAAATTAGTTGAGTCAAGGTATCATCATCATTTTATGATGCATTTCAGATATTTTACTAACAAAAGGGTTTTTTATCATTAAGGAAGAGATATTTTGAGTTTGTTACAAACCAATGATGAAAACCAAATCAAATTTCATGGGTAGAAAGATGAGAGAGGTTTTACAACAGCAAAGAATGGAGATTCAAGAGGACACATATCACTTTGAGATCAAATCCAGGATTCCATTCTTCTCCTATATCTTTCTTTTTCTCATCCATTGTAAGGGTTGGCAATTTTTAGTGTGATACAACATTGTTGGTTCCAGTTTGTCTATGAGGCCACATTGTTGGATCTAGAGTTTTGATTCCACCACATTCCTCAATAGATTTCTCTTGTAATGAGAAACAAGAAATAAGCATCTAGATAGTTCTGATCTATTAGGAAGTTTTACATCTCATTTTCATGCATCTTATTGTATTTGTTTCAAATAAATGAATGAAAATGTAGCAACAAGTTATTCTTCATTATGATATCTTGTCTCCCATTCATGTTGTTTGTGATCTTTTATGTTTTCTAAACAAAGATTATGAAACTCAGTTGCAATCTTTTGGTTGTATATGTTGATTTATTTTGCTTATGACTCAAGGAGTTATGTAAATGCTTGATTCATCATCATAGGATTGCAGATCTCATGAAGGGATAGGTCAAGTATGAGATTTAGAAGGATGCAGATGTCTAATTCACAAGGTGAATAGATGGATTAGGAAGTCTTATGTATGGGATATGTCAATGACTTTCAAGGATGTGTGTTAGGGTTTTGTGTGATTGCCCAACAGATAAGGCACTAATCAGTTATAGGATCAGAATGCTATGTTGTTCATGTCATATTTTCATGAAATCAACATCATTAATCAAATGTTTTTCCATTTAATGTTGAAGAACTAAAAAGGATGCCCTCACTTAGCTTAGCAATTTCTTCAACCATGTTATTAGCTATTCCATGTCTGAGATCTTTGCATAAGTGTTAGAAATTAAGGGTTTTATCTACTTTGTTAGATTCAATAATATGTTTTAGTATATGTATCATATAAGTGAATTTGAGGTGCACCCACCTACGTTTTGTAGAGCCTGAAGTAGAAGGGTCTAGCCTTATAGTTGGTCAAGTGTCTAAAAGGTTATGTTGAAGATGGGAAGTAGCTACCCCTAGATGTATATTGTTCTCATCAAGGTAATTTGAAACTGTGTTGTTTCAAAACACCAAAAGATATATCTTGCACTACTAGATCATCCTAATTTATAGCCAATGCATGATCATCACAAGTCAAGAAATAGTTAAGATTTGAGTTGTAATCAAGCAATTCCCCTTGTTTTACTTGGTCACAAAGGTTAGAAAGGAACCTTGGATTAAGGTGGTGAAAGTGAGGATATGGTCAAATCTCATCCTTTGCAAGGTCATGATAGTTAATGAAGAATGCTAAGAGTAGATTGTGAGGTAGCGATGATTAGTGGATCATAGTTTCACAAGCAATAACTATTATTAAGGGAAGGTGGTGGTGAGGTTGCAATTACAGATGGTCAAACACAAGGTATAAAGTTGAATTGCTAACAAAGTGGCATAATGGTAAGAAGTGTTTGGTCCACATGGTGAGAATTGATGGTTAAATCTATTTGACCAAATAATATGGCTAAATTTGGCAAGAATAATTATAGTGGAAGCAGTTTCTTGATGATGAACCCAATATTTCTGATCTCCAACAACCACTTTCATCATTCCTTTGGTCTAACAAATGCAAAGAAATGCTCCATTGCTGCCTTTTGATCCATCCATTCAGTCAAAAGTTAATGACCACCATTCTGGACCTCTTATAGTTTCATTTCGTAAAGAAGTGATCTTCTTATGTATGGATTCGTGTTGTGATTAGATCATCCAATTTTTCAGTGATTATTCTCTATAGATTTATTGTAGTGGTTGAATTTTTTCTTATGATGGAAGTTATCTAAATTATACTTGCACTATAAAAGAAAATGTTGTACTCTTTCTTAGGTTAGGATCTTCTTTGTTTCTCTAGCATTGCCTTTGAATGTGGCTGTAAATTCCCTCTTTTCCTTTGAGTTATATGACATTCTGTCATATCTCTTTCAACTATCGATGTACTATGAAAGCTTTGCCTACCTCTCTTTGATGTACTATGAATATCTATAATCTACATTTCTATATTTCTTTTGGCCCATGAATGATAAGAAGTGAAGTAATTTTTCCTTGTGTCACTCATGTGGTTGTCTAATATGTATGTGGTTAATAGATTAAAGAAAGGATGAATCCATATAATTGTGGACTGTCATTATAATGGTATTGTGCATATATGGGTAGAGTTTTGGTTTAAACACCCTATTTTAGTGCATCACCTCTTTAGAATAGATTAGGTAGTTTCTTTCATGAATCCTTTCTCCCTTTTCTCTTCAAGAATAGTTTAAGTGCATCCTAATAGTAGAGGAAGCCAACCTTCTCTAGAGCCTAAACCTCACAATTCAAGACCATAGCTTGGAGTTTGTTTCCATGTTTCACAAGTTTGTCCTTACGTAAAACTTTGGACAAGGGTGCAAGCTTTTGTGACAATAGAATCCATTTTGGAAAAAGGTTCTAAATTCTAGTTGAACATGAGTGATTTGTGAGTGACTACATTTGATGAACAATTTATTGGTGTAATAATATCAATAATATTTGGAAATTTTGTGCATATTATGGTTTTGTTGGCTATTTTAGCACTCACTCATATAGATGACCATTTTGGTTTCATGGCTACACTAGTTTTATATAATGGCATGAGATGTGGATAGGATTCCTCTATTTCTTAAGCATTTTCATAATATGGAGGTTTCTATTGATCATGGTTCATTTGGAGTAACAAGATAAGTTTGAAAAGGTGTTTGGCAATGTTGATAAAGGTAAGTTCACTTTCACGAAGTCAAGTAGGGAATGGATGTGTGTCTTTGGATGTTTCTAGCTTATTAGGCAAGGTGAAGTAACAATAACTATTTGATCTAGAATTTCTAGATGAAACTTGTGACTTTTCTTGTTTCAAGAATTGTTACAGTCAATTTTAGGATATCTTAGTCTTAAAAAATATAAATGAGGAAAAAGGGTATCTGAATCTATTGTTTATTTTCATAGGTCATGTATGCAAATAGCCTCTATTTTAAGTTTTTTCTTTGCTGCACTACATGATTGCTCAAATGCACTATTTCAATTAGTCTATGCACTATTTAATTGTTCACCAAGCACTATTTTGTAGGGAAAATGCACTATTTGAATGTTTAGATTCACTATTTTATGAATCAAATGTACTATAATGAATAGAAGAAGTGTTATTTGAATGTTCAGATGCACTATTTTGCAATTAGATGCAATATAATATATTTTAGATGTGTCATAGAATGGGTCAAATGCATTGTTCTAAGCAATAAATGCACTATTTTAGGGTCCTTAGCAGTGTTCTTGTTTTGAGGTTGCCTTTTGTATCAGTTTGTAGTGACATCTTTTGGGAGGATTGTGATCCGAACTAAAGTTTATTATTAAGTTTTAAAAACACATCTAAGCATTGTCGTGGTAGAATTTACAATTAAATATGAAACCACATGCACCTATAAAATAGAAGAAAAGGGCTTCCTAATAAGGTTATCTAGAGCTGGTGACTAGTGGGTTTTAGTTTTTAACCAACAATGTTCAAATTTACCTCTCTTGTGGCAAAGAGCTTCCCACCAATGCTAATGAGATTTGGTGTAATCCCTTGTGGTAATACTAGAGGAAGGCTATATTTTGAATATGATTTTCTTTCATTCTATTGGTAATGCAAGATTAGAAGGTGTTCCCTCTCGCCAGCCCTATTGTTAAGGTAGCTCGAGAGGTAGCCTTTCTATGGTTGAGTAAACCTACCTAGTAGAAAGTAGAAAAATATAAATAAAAAATAGGTTTGGAAATTTGATCACTCTAGAAGAGTGAGAGCATATCCCTACTATCCTTGCCTCCCAAAAACAATAGACACAATTGTCCAATTACAAGCCCTATAACTAAAACAGACAAGGGGCTCCTAGTTAAGCTATGTGTGGGTTCTTTCCTTGTGTGATTGTAAATGATCTTTACAAAAGGTTAGACATTTTGATCAAGAGCATAGACCTACTCCCATTTTAGGTCAAGGAGATCAAAAATTTCTATTAAACTAGGTTTTGAACTTAAAAATGTTGCACTTTGAATTGGAAAGGGGTGAGATCCACTTACTTGTTTTGACGCTAGCAAGGGCTAGGCACATTTCTAAGGATCTTCATTCTTATCACACACAATTATTGATCTAGGAGTTTCCATTAGCTCAGAGGAGATCTATAAGAAACTAATAATTATATCTATAGTTAGATTCAATAATTTATGGGTTTAATCAAATACACTCTAGAAATTATCATTTGCATTACAGAATGTATCATATCCACTATTTAAACTAGTAAATGTGCTCCCTAAAGTAGAAAATGCATTATAGAAAACTATAAATGCACTAAAAAATGTTTAAATATGCTAAAAAAGCTTTAAATGCACTATAGGCTACTTTGAATGCATTAAAATATTTATTGAAAGTGTTGAAATAGAGTTTAGAAGCATTGTAGCATCTAAAAATTGTAGATCTGACCCTTGTGCATTCAGGAAAGTCTTTGAGAGTTTTTTGTTGTTGTTATGAAGCTCCCAAATCATTATAGAACCTACAAGTAATCAGATCTACAAAAGAAAACAAAAAAATATAGATCTACAATAAAAATAAAAGATTAGAAAGAAAGATTTAAGAATAGAGAGGCTTTAAGTTCAAGCCCCATAGTGGGCTCCATTTTGTACACTATTGGGTCATGTATTCATGAGACTTTAATGCAGAGTGCAAATAAAATGACAATGAACTAAAATAAACCCAAGAAATCATTGTCAAAATAGAAACTCTACAAAGGTCTCATGTTTCCCTAACTATAACTGCTAAGAATGCTCTCAGACCAACATCTCAATGATAGTTTTAGAATGGGAGTATGCCATGAATGCAGATCTATAAAGATGTATACAAGATCTATATGATAATGCCTATTATATAAGTATGATAACTCTAGAATTATATGATATGAGAATAAAATAAACTAAACATAAGCTAAATGATGCTAATTAACATGAAAAGAATGCTAAAACACTATCAAAATGACATGAAATTGCTAAAATAACAATGCTAGCATGATAACTGTAAATGTGCCTATAGTACAAATGTCTAAAAATTGGGTCACTTAGCTCTTGAATTTTAGGATTTTACCTTTGACTAGAGGGTGGAGGTGAAACTAAAAATATCTCATAAGGAAATAGGAGGAAGAGTCCAAAAGACTTAGTATGTGAAGATGAAAGAGGATTTTTCTGATTCTTTTAAATGTAAAAATGAGGATTTTCACTTTTGTGAGGATAAATGTGTTGGTGTTTGAAAACATTACCAGGTTTTCAATTATCCCACTGAGAAACTAACATATCTAGGGGTAGCTAACTCCCATTTTCAACATGCCATTTCTAACAATAGGCCAACTATAAGGCATGACCCTTCTTCTACTTTAGGCTCTACTAAACCTAGGTGGGTAGACGTCAGATTCAAATGATACCATACCAGTACAAAAATATATCCATGAATCTATTAAGCAGATTTTACGCTTATTTCTCCTAATAACTCATGAAATGACACAGATCTACAATAGCTAAATGCAAAGCTATGAATCTCATAAGCTGAGTGAGGGTTAAACATTTAGGTCCCTCAACATGAAAGGGAAAGAACATTTGATTAATAATGTTGAATTCAACAAACCCTTAGATATGTAGCAGTAAGACTTTAATGATCCTGTAGCTGACCAGTGCCTAATCCATTGGGAAAATCCATGAATCAAATGTATACATATGGATATCTGATACTTATGTATATATTCAGATATACAATCTATCTATTTACCTTGTAAATAAACATCTGTGCTCAATCCAAACCTCATTCTTACATGATATCCTTCTCAATAAACCTTGAACCCTATTGATTTACTAAAGCTTTTACATAACTCCTTGAGTCATAAGCAATAATAAAACAACATACAGCCTTAAGGGACTAAAACTATGATCTAGGCTCTTTGTTCAAAGATCATAAAACATTGAAGCTCACTGCGATAGGAGACAAGATTCAAGATGAAACTCAACCTACTGCTACTCTTCATATTATTTCCTTGAAATTATATAGTCATATGCATGAAATGAAAACATGAAACAACCTAATGGATCAGAACATATTCTTTCCTATTACTATTCATACAAGAAAAATTTGCCGAAGAATGGTGTCACAGTCATGAGAACACATCAAAACTAGAACCAAAACCTAGTATCACAGTAGTGAGTGGTTTTTTCTCTAAGAACTGGAACCCTTACAATGAGAGAGAATGAGATAAATATAGAGGAAAAAATTCCCAGATTGAATCTGCAATCGACATGTGTCCCTTAAGAATTTTCCCTCAAGCAGTTGAAAATAATCTTTCTACCTTCTCTCCTTAACTACTAGAATCAAATCTCCATCATTTGGTTTCCAAAAGTAAGAAATATCTCAATGAAAGACAAAGATCTAATAATTGAAACTGGATATGTGCCAAGTTACCAAATCAGATACAAGGACCACTGAATATGTTTTAAGGTATTTCTTTACTAAATTCTCCGACTGGCAACTCAAAACACCTAATGAAACACACAAATCAACTAGAGAGACAAAACCTCCTATAGCATGAACCAACTACTTCTTGTGCAAAAACTGACCCCAGAATCGAAAATTTTAGATTCTCACAATTCGGGCAATATATAATATTGCTATGTTTGCCTTCTAGAAACCCCTTGAAAACTAGTTTGAAAAATAGTCCCTCTGCTAGAAATGTCTGACTTGCAACTTTGATTATTCAAAAAAATTAAAACAAAAGTCTAAAGTCTACACTTTAGCTTTAATCATCCTTCAATTTAAAAAAAAAAGGTCCACGTGCATTTGAGAAAATAATTAAAAATTATTTTTTACCATTTGCAAATTTTCACTCATCCATGGGTCTTGGGTCAAACCCCTATTGACCAAGCATGCCACATGTCCACCTCTTATTCATGGACCACTACATAGTCATTTTCCATTGGTGCCACATGGCAGCCTCCAATTGGATGCTTGATTGTCCCGTCACCTGCCACAACACCTGCCACTTCACCACCGGCTCGGGCCTTGCTAACACATGGCGCACACCCACAATCCCACAATACTTAACTAGCAAGAAACATTGAAATGCAGGATTGTGTCATCCATTAGATCATGAAACATGTCACGATCTGAGCACTTCCCACCTAAGCTGCTTTGCAATGCCACCTCACCATGGGTGAGACCCGCTGCCACATGGTAGCATCCCACATTCCTACACTTTTAATCCTTTGTATAGCTTCAATTTGTAGGATTGCGCCAACTGTATGATTAATCCATGTGGCACCAACTCAGAGCATCATTGCCAAATTAGCACAGTTGTTGGTTCATTTAAAATTATGCCTGTGTCATCTCTGACAATCAAATGATGTCATCCATGGCCCCACCACATGGGCGCTACCTTTTCAAAATGCAGTTGATTTCTATTTAAATTTTAAAATGTTTCATCCCCCAGCCAATGTGGGATATTTTTTTTTTAGTGTCTTCCTTCTCACTGCATTTTTTCTATCTTTAACCTATGTATTGCTCCTTTTTCATTTCCTGTGGAGAGCTGCCTTTGATTTGGCATGTGCTTATATGGTGTCCTTAGCCCAGCAAGTCACACGATCTATTATTTTTATTGCATGGGGCTTCTTTGTTTGCTCCATCATGTTGCTTGTCTTGCGTGTGGTGTTGGCTTTGACTTCACAGATTTTCTTTTTTTTACTAAGAGCCCACTTTCTCCAAAAAAAAGGAGGCTCCTTCCTTGCCCATCAACATGGGTTCCTTTCTATGTGCAGACTCCTCTGGTTTTTATAGCTTCTTTTTTGCTTTTAATCTAGGCTCTTTCTCCATTTTCGCTACTCTTCCTCATAAGGTCATTGACTGGTATTCCCCTGCCATTCATTTGAAAGTGGATGCCTCTTTTCAACATCTCAGACTTTCATGCTAATAGAAACCAAATTTAAATAAAGCTTCTACAAACTAAACAAAATTCATAAACTTCAAGATAGACTAAGATGAGCTCTCAATTGAGAATATGAGCCATTAATGGACTCTCTCAATAAGAATCTCTCTTGTTGAGTAGCTTTATCTAAATGAATATGATGTATGCTCAATATGCTTCCAAAGGCTTCAATGGATGATTGTGGATTTTTGGTGTGGATAGATGGCTTTAGTATGGATTTGGCTCTCAAAATAGCATTATAACTTTACTTCATGGATTGTGTTATTTTACAAAGGGGAAGGATCCAATTTATAGGAAAGAGGCTTGAGGGATTGAGGGCTAAGATGCAAGGATGGAAAAAAGCTTATGGAGGGCTCAGATTGCATGAGAGGAGAGCACATGGATTGTGCTTCCTTATAGCCAATCAAGGAGTGACACATGTCACATGGTGAGAGGATGGAGGAAAGGGGAAGGATGAGTCAAAAAAGGAGGCTCAAGGGATAAAATCTTCATAAAGACCCTCATAATGACTTGTAAGAGCAATAAAAGGGCTTGTAAGAGTCATTTATGACCTAGTGGACTTCATAAAGTTTTATGGTTGAGATATTTTGAGGGTGATGAGAGCAATTTCGACTTGGACTTGATTAGGAAGGTTTTAAGCTTGTTTAGGCTTGTGCAAATGATTAGAGGATGGATTAGGATGGTTTAGGATTAGCTTAAGGATAGGCAAGTGGATGGCATTTAATGAGGGTGGGTGAAGGAGGAGATATTTGTTAACTTTGGCTTGGGTTAGTAATTCTTAATCCATGTTTAGGGAATGTGACAAGGTTAGGAGGGGATTAGGATTAGGTTTAAAGACATCTTCTAGAAGAGTCTAGACTTTGGATGAGGATAAAGACTTTCTAGAATAGTCTAGAATTTCCTAGGATGAGGATGAAGACTTTCTAGAAGAGTCTAGAACTTCTTAGGGTGAGGATAAATTAGATTTTTAGGAAATAAATAAAGTTTTATTTATTTCAAGGGTTTGGGTTGAGGAGATATTTATTAAAACTTTTTTAATAAACATGAGGATTAATATTTAATCTTAATTAAATATTTTGAGTTGGGATTAGGGGTAGGAAATGATGGGATTAGCCTTTAATCAAAATTAAAGAAGGATTAGAAGATTTTGGAAGAGGTTATTGGTCATAAGGAAATTGGCCAAGTTTTTGGGCAAAAAATAAATTTTTTATTTATTTTAGGATTTTTGTCAATTTATTAATTAAATAATTAATAAATAAGGAAATAATGTTTAAATAAGATTTAAACATTTTTGGGAGGGATTCCTTAATTAAATATTTTTAATTAAGATAAAGGGATTTAATGGCATGAAAATTAATTAATTAATTAAATAATTAATTAATTAATAAATGATGATGTCATCAGGACTTTTTCAGAAAATAAAAATACTTTATTTTCTAAAGATTTTTAGGTGTCTACATTTTGCCCCTCTTTGATGTGATGCCGCAAGTGGCATGGCATCAAAGATAAGAAAATAAGATGCCCAAGGCTAGAGTAGAAGAGGAGAGAATGGACTGCGAGATGCCCCCTCAAGAAGGTAGCGAGGAGAGAAAGCGAGGCTCGATGGCTTCTTGAAAAGTACAAGAATCCGAGATGAGCAAGGAGACTCAGATTGGCAAAGAGAAGGGGCTGAATTAGCTCAAACTCTCACTATGGGAGAATGATAAAGGAGAATCAGATGCACAAGAGGAAGCAAGCTTAAGACCTTAGGGAAGGTGGAGGATGAAGGAGCAGAGCACTATAGAAAGGAATCCAGGATAGGGAGATGGATGAGGGGATTATAAAGCTGATGCAACAGGATTTCAAAGAGTTAGATTGGCAGAAGATGGGTTTCGGAGATCCCTAGGACTAGGATTGTGGATCTCGAAAGATGAGGCTTGGTGGGTTGATTTGGATTGGTGGATCCCTAAGACTAGGATTGTGGATCCCTAAAGCTAAGAGTGATGAGTGATTCAAAGAGATACTGATGCATAAGCTAGGGTAGGAGAGATGGATGCTGGATACGGATGGGGGATAATGGAGATGAAAGAAAACCATTGAAGCTTTTTGAGCGGGGGGATACTTCAAAGAGAAGTACCACCATGTAGTTGAGCACTAGATTTGCTATAGGACTGTTGGTTAATTGCCAAGGTTACCAAGAACATCAAGGCCTTTTCACCAACCATCCAAAGGATTGACAAACTAACTCAAAACAAACACGCAAGGATTGCCCCAGCATCACACATGAATCCTAGAGGAAGTAGCATGGAAACGACATTGGAGAACCCACAAGCAGAAAAGAAAAACAAACGAAAGACTTGATCAAGACCTTACGCTCTAATTGCCCCATTCGCAGCATACCATGATATGGAAGATCGTGGCAACCTTGAGGAGGGAACAAGGAGATTGCTTGGAAAAGATACTTCAAGACCCAAAAGGGAAGATCCCAAATCAAGAGAAAGTGAAAATCCAAAAGAGAACCGTTTGCCAATGAGATGGGTAGGACGAGGTACTAATGGACCAAGATCAGACATGAGGAAAGCTATATCCTACAAGGACCTATCGAAGAGCACCTAAGCTGGTGGATTTGGATGAGTGATGCATCTGGCAAGCTGAACTAAGAAAGATAACACTTTGGTGATAGGAAATCTAGCTAAAGGATGCATTGGAATATCTAACCAAAGTGTGCGATGTGTGCAAGATGTTGACCAAGGATGAACTGACACAAACGCTGGATAGATACAATGGTACTAAGCTAAAGAGGATGTACAAGCTGATGGACCAAGATATGTTACAAATGTACAAGTTTTTTCATGTTTTGGTTTTTGTGAGATGAAAATGTTTGTGAAGGATGGGATGTCTATAATAGGTGATAGGTGGATAGGTAGATGGTTTGCAAAAAGATTAAGTGAAAATGGGGTTTTGTGTGTGCACGTGATAGTATACAAGCTAGGATACAAGATTATTTATAGGCTGGAATATGGTACAAACCTTGGACAAGATTCAGATAGACAAGGTATGGTACAAGATTTACAAGGTATAATACAAGCTTTGGTACAAGATTTACAAGTTGTATAGGAGGTATTTACAAGCTTCATCAGATTTTGGATATTTGGTTGGAACACCAAGGGAACAAGCAAGTGTGTCTTATGGGATGGTGGGTAAATGGATGAGGGATAGGATAGTGATAGATAATGTATTAGTCTTTAGTACACCAGGTGCTTGAATTACCAGGTTTTCACCAAGGTACCTATCCAAGGTTCTTGAATTGCCAAGTTTTCACCATTGGACGCTTATTTCTCTTTACTATTTTTTTTCTTTTGTATTTTTCAAAAGCCTGGTATACCAAGGATCTTCAAGCATAGAACTTCTTGAGATGAATGATGTTGGTAGGGTCATTCAAGAGTTCTCCTTCTGGTGTAGATAGCTGATAAGCTTCAGAGCCAAAGGAAGCAGTGACAACATAAGGACCAAGCCATGTAGGTTCAAACTTGCCTTTCTTTTCTCGATCTACTTGGACTTTCATGTTTTCTTTGAGGACCATGTCACCTGGCTGAAAGTGTCATGGAAGCACCTTCTTGTTGAAATTTCTTTTGAGACGAGTTTGATAGACTGTGAGATGATCATAGGCTTGTTGCCGCTTCTCGTCTAAGAGATCTAGCTGGGTGAGTCGAGCTACTCTATATTCTTCATCTGATATTTGCCCTTGCAAAGATATACGCAAGGAAGGAAGTTCAACCTCTATAGGTAGTACCGCTTTGGCACCATAGACTAGGGAGTATGGAGTTGTGCCTGTGGATGTACAGAAGGAAGTTCGATAGGCCCATAGGGCTGGATTTATTTGTAGGTGCCAATCACGGTTGGAATCATTGACAACTTTCTTTAGAATTTTGAGGAGGGTTTTGTTAGTTGCCTCTGCCTGGCCGTTACCTTGTGGGAAATATGGGCTAGAAAAGTGGTGATGGATGCGGAGGGAAGTGCATAATTCTTCCATGTTGAGATTTTCAAAGTTACCTCCGTGGTCGGTGAAGATGGTGGATGGGATGCCGAAGCGGCAAACAATGTGGTACAAGATGAACTTGGAGACCTGAACTCCTGTAGCTGAGACTAGGGGGACTGCTTCCACCCATTTAGGGAAATAGTCTGTAGCTGTTATTATCCATTTATGTCCATCAAATGAGAGGGGTGTGATAGTTCCAACTAGATCAAGGCCCCAACAAGCGAAAGGCCAAGGTGGTGCAATAGGCTGTAGATCCTGTGCCGGAGCGTGCACAAGATTTGCATGCTGTTGACATGGGAGACACTTTCTGACAAAGTCACAGGAGTCTTCTTCAATGGTAGGCCAATAGTAGCCTGCTCTAAGGATTTGTCGTGCTAGGACAATACCACTCGTGTGGGCACCGCGAAGTCCAGAGTGTACTTCCTTTAACACCATCGTGGCCTCATTTTGGTCTAAACATCGAGAGAGAGTATCGTGATAACCCCGAAGATATAGGGTATTGGCTATGATAACATAGCGGGATGATTTTCGGATGAGGTTCTGGTGTTGGGTACGTGTGAGGTGAGGGGATATGATACCATTGTTAAGGTAAGCGTGAATCTCATGGTACCAAGGGGATTGGGGACCAACCAAGATACAAACACGGTTTGAATCCTCATTCACATAGGCGGGTGTGAGGAGTTGCTCCACTAAAAAATCATACTGTGTAGCTGCTTGGGGAATTTCCAAGAGTGAGCCTATAGTAGCCATAGCATCTGCTGCTTTGTTCTGTATTCGAGGCACTTGTGTAAACTGAAGCTTTGTAAAATGTTGGGTTAGCTGATCAACCAGCTCTTTGTAGGGTAATAGCTTTTCATCTTTGGTTTGATATTCATTTAGGGCTTGCTTGATGATGATCTGAGAATCGCCAAAGATTTGTAGCTCAACAATGTTCCATTCTGCAGCTATCTTTAATCCTACTATGAGGGCCTCATATTCAGCTATATTGTTGGTGCTAGGGAATTGTAGCTTGAAGGCTTTTGGAATGTAATCTCCTTGATGTGTGACCAACAATATTCCTGCCCCTGATCCATGAGATGTGTATGAGCCATCAAAATAAAGTTTCCATGGGGGTTGTTCTTCAATTAGACAGATATGCTCATCTGGAAATTCTGTGATCAATGGATAAGCATCTATTAGAGGTGCATCAGCTAGGTGATCTGCTATAGCTTGCCCTTTGATTGCCTTTCTATCCACATACTGGATGTCAAATTCACTAAGGAGCATAACCCATTTGGCCAAACGGCCTCTAAGTGCTGTTCTAGAGAGCATATACTTGAGAGGGTCAATCTTGGAGACTAGTTGGATGGTATGACTTAGCATGTAATGGTGAAGCTTTTGAGTTGAGAAAACAACTGCCAAACAAGCTTTTTCCATAGGAGTGTAATTGAGTTCATAACCAACTAGGGTTCTACTGATGTAGTAGATGGCTCTTTCTCTGTTGTAGTCATCAAGTTGTGCTAGAAGTGCCCCTAGAGCAGTAGGTTTTGCTGATATGTACAAAATCAGGGGATGACCAAGAACTGGTGGAACCAAGATAGGGGGGTTGATGAGATACTGCTTGAGATGGTTGAAGCTGCGCTGACATAAAGGATCCCACTTGAAGTTCTCATCCTTCTTCAGTAAATGTGAAAATGGTGTACACTTATCTGCAAGCTGGGAGATGAAGCGCCGAATAGATTGGAGCTTTCCTTGAAGAGAGTGAAGCTGTCGCAGTGTCTAGGGAGGAGGCATGTCTAAGATAGCCTTGACCTTCCTGGGGTCGATCTCTATACCTCGTTTAGAAACTATGAAACCTAGAAGCTTGCCAGATGTGACCCCAAAGACACATTTCTTGGGATTTAGCATGAGATGATATTTGGCTAACCTATCAAAGACTTTCTCCAGGTCAGCAAGATGATCCATGAAGGTATGAGATTTGACCAAGATATCATCCACATAATCCTCCAAAATGCTATGGATGAGATCATGAAAAATGGCTGTCATAGCTCTTTGATAGGTAGCCCCAGCATTCTTTAGGCCAAAAGGCATCATGTTGTGGCAAAAGGTTCCCCAAGGGGTAGTGAATGCTGTCTTATGTTGATCCTCTTTTGCAATCTTGATTTGATTATACCCAAAAAATCCATCCATGAGGGACAAAATTTCATGTCCAGCTGTAAGATCTACAATCATATCTATGTTGGGCAAGGGAAAATCATCTTTTGGACAAGCTTTGTTAAGATCTCTAAAATCAGTGCAGATTCTGATGTCACCGGAAGGTTTAGTGATAGGGACCATGTTGGAGATCCACTCTGAGTAGTTGATAGGTTGGATAACCTTAGCAACTAACATTCTTTCTAATTCAGCTTTGACCAATAATGCCACCTTGGGGTGCATTTTTCTAAGCTTTTGTCTGACGGGCTTGATCTTTGGATCAACTGCAAGATGATGAACTACAAGCTTTGGATCAAGTCCTGGCATGTCCTGATATGACCATGCAAATCGGCCAATGTTCTCTCTTAAGAGCTCAAAGAGGAGGTCAGCTTGGTCTTGTGATAGGGATGCAGCAATGTGAACAAGTCTGGGGATCTCTGAAGAACCAATGTTGACTTCTCGAGTATCCTCAATTAGAATAGAAGACACCTCTGGTCGATTATCTTGAGGAGGCAATGCTAAATCCTCATGTTCTTCTAGATTTTCTTGCTAAGGGGTTCTCTTTGTTGCCTTAGCTAGTCTTAGATTCACCTTAGTTCCAGTTTTGGGTGTATCGAAACTAGGTTGGGGATTTTCTCCAAAATACCCCTTGGGATCTAGCTTGTAGATATAGGTAGGATCTGGCTTTGTTTTCTTGTGAGGAGTTTCAGCTCCCATGAATCTTAGAAGTGCCTCCTCTGATGTGAACTCATCGATGTGTATGACACTTGGTTGGTCCCAATCTATGAGTTGTGGATGGGCGAGTGGTAGGTCAATGAGGTGGATGGATAGTTCTTGGAGAATAGAGTCTTCGAGGGAGATTTGGTCTAGGATATCGTCGTAGGCTCTCTTTTCAACTTCCTCAGGAATGTCTTCGATTTCGACAAGGTTGCAGTGAATGTTTAAAAAAGCATGACCTTTCTCATTGGTGCCCCCAATTGTGGGTATGCCAAAGCCAAGACCTGACTTCGATTCCCACTTGTGCGCGTCGATGGGGCACTGCATGCCTCTTTCTTCTGGTCCTAGACCACCACCTTGATAGTTCCATTTTTCAGTGATGAGCTTATGTTTTTGGGGATAATTTTGGCTGAAGTGATCAAGGCGTACTTGATTTCTTTGAGGTGCATCCTTATGTAACCATTTGTTGATATCTGGAGTGAGCTCCTCATGAAGAGGGATTTTTGAGGATACAAAGGTTGTTGGGCCAAACTGTTTGTATCGAGGAGGTGGAACCTCCTTAGCTTTGTGATATGTCGGTCGTCCATGGGCATGTGGATCAAGTGGGAGTGCCCCGACAGCAAATGCATCTGACAGACTATACTCTCCACAACCTTTGTTATTGATCTTCACGGTAGACAGGGTAGAGGCGAGGATGGTTTCTGGGTCATTATAAGTGTGGGATGAGCTGGCGATGGATGTGCCGATATCAATTCCAAGGCAATGGTTTGTATATGAAGCTTCAACCGCATTGCAGTAAGCAAAGGGTTCTGGATCGGCATGGATGGTTACCTCAGTGCCTTGATGCGGAAATTTGATGCACTGATGGTAAGTGGATGGAACGGCTTTCATGGCATGAATCAATGGGCGACCGAGGAGGATGTTAAATGGTAGGTTTAGATCAATAACATGGCAGAGTGTCTCTTGGATGACTGGCCCAGCCTTGATTGGCAGCAAGATAGTTCCTTCTGTGGTTCTTTCCAAGTTTTCATAAGCTTTGATGGTGATAACCTCACTGATGATATCTGCCTCAGTATACCCAGCTTGTTTTATGAATTTTAGGGTGCAAATATTCAAGGCTGATCCATTATCTATCATTACTCTTTTTACAGCAAAGTTGGATACCATGATGGCTATACGAAGCGGAAGGGTATGGCCTGGCTCGACCACGGGTATGTCGGTGGGTTTGAATGATAGGGCACATGAGGATGAGAGGTGTCCAACAAGATTATGAAAATTAGTAGCATTGATATCAGAAGGGACACAAGATTCTATGAGAGCACTGTCAAGGATGTTCTTGTACACAGGACTAGTGCGAAGAAGGTCTAAAATGGAGATTTGGGCTGGCATGTTCCCAAGGTGTTCCAAGATATTGTACTGGCTTTTTGATGGAGCTGATGGTGTTGGTGTAACAGGTGGGCCTGCGATGCTAAATTGCGCTCTTCGAGTGGTGACCGCACACTCATTGTTTGGTCCTTGGATATTGATAACATTGACGGAAGGCTCTTTCTCGGATATACAACCTATAAGGCTACCATAGTCTATATAGGATGAAGTGTGGTCATTGTTCTTCCCATGCTGTTGGTTTGGCTGACGGTTGTTGGTGTTGTTGTTGTTGGTTTGGATAGGTGCTTTTCCAAGATTTTGGTTGTGGTGTGGAGGAAAAGCATTTTGATAGATCTGTAAGCCTGCATTGGGAGAGGTTTGGGCACCAACAGTGATTTCCTTCCGATCAATGAGGTCCTGCACATAGTCTTTCAGTTTCATGCATCTGAGGGTAGTGTGACCTTTTACTCTATGAAATTTGCAGTACTCATTATCTTTGTACCATGCAGCTTTGGATTGGCTTGGGTCAATTTTTTGGGTAGGAGGAAATTTGATGAGGTTTTCTTTGACTAATTTCTCAAAAATGACATCCAATGGCTCACCAAGGGGTGTATAGTTTCTAGGTGTAGGTTGGAATCTAGGCTTTTTTCCTGCAGCTACATTGATGGCATTAGCTTGATTGCTAGACCCTTGGAAGTTGGGTCTTGGATTGTGGTTTTGATAGCTTTGGTTATTCTATTATTGGTAGTTGGTAGCTTGTTGATTTTTTGGTTGATATGGTGGGTTGGACTGGTTGTGAGAAGGGCCAACAATATTCACATGTCTGGTGTCAGTGACGCCATCTGTTGCAACATGCTTGTTTTTGTTCCAATACCTAGACTTGTCATTGGAATGTGATTGATTTTGGTTGGCTTCCTTGTAAAGCTTGACCACACCATCTTTAATGAGTCCTTGCTCAAGGATCATTCCTTTCTCTTTGATATCTTTGTAGGTTTGCAAACAGTTGATGGTCATGTGGTGAGCCAAGCTAGGATGGGCATTATCAATAAACATTTTCACCACATGGCGTTTTGGCAAGGTGCAGGATATGCGGTTAGTAAGGGTTTTCCATCTTTGCAGGTATTCGGCAAGGCTTTCTCCACCTTTTTGCTTGGTGTGGACAAGATCAACTATTGATAGCTCTATTTCAACAAGATGGGCATATTGGGCTACAAATGCCTCAGATAATTCAGCAAAGTTTTTAATTGTGCCATAGGGGATTCTATAAAACCATTCAAGAGCTGGTCCAGCTAAGCTTTTGGGAAAAAGGCACAAGAGGAAGACATCATTGTATGCTACGTCCTGGCAGTGCATGTAAAATTCTTTGATATGTGTGACAGGGTCTCCTTTTCCTCTGAATTTGTCAAATTTGGGTACCTCAAAGTGTTTGGGAAATGGTGTCATGGTAATGGCTCTGTCAAATGGGTAAGGACACACATTCTCAAACTTGAATGTCTTCGGATCATTCCCTTCTTGGATGGCTTTCAGAGCTATCTTCATTTGCTCCCATTCTGAATTGATAGGTGATGGCTGGGGTGCCCCCAATGTAGGAGTGCCTTGAGGTAGGTATGTGCTGGATGGGGCCACTGAATATGGATGGCTATGAGGGATTTTCTGATAGGGATTGTACATTGTTTGGGCAGCTGCATGGTGGATGACAGGTTGCTAAGGGGGAGGTGGCGCATATTGTTGCATGTGCTACGAGGCTTGCTGTTGATATGGGATTTGAGGTTGGGATTGAGGAACATAAGCTGGCTGTGGGATAAATGGATTTCTTTGTGGAGGTAAGGTATAAGATGGTTGAGAGGCTTGGGGAAAGGATCAAGGGGCTTGTGGGGTTTGACCAATATATGTGGGTTGTGCCCCCATTTGGGATGGTATCTGCAAATAATTGGTGGTTGGCTGGGGTGGTGGATTACCTCCTAGAAGTGGCATTGAAAAGTAGTTGGTAATTGGAGGTAATGGATTAGTTGGTGGTGGAGGTGGTGGAAATTGAAAGCTTGGGAATGGAACTGATGGGGTTTGATAGCTTTGTGGTTGGATTTGGAAGCTTGGTAGAGTGGTGGCAGGGGCTGGGGTCACTTGGGAGTTTGGTAGAAAATTGGTAGTAGCTTGTGGGATTTGATAGCTTTGTGGAGTGAGGGTAGTAGCTTGTAGATTTGTGGCTAATGGTATTGAGCTCCCAAGACCTAATGGAAATGATGGGATTATGCTTTGGGCTATAGTGAACAAGCTGGGGGTGATGAAAGGTTGATTACTTGGCCCCATGGGTGGCATCCCTATTGTATATTGTTGAGGTTGGCCAAAGATGCTAGCACTGATTTGGGAGATGGGTGGATTTGGAAGGCTAGGTTGGGGAGCAGCAGCAGCAACAGTGAAGGGGGTGAACGGTGAGCTGTTTTGGGTAAACGGGGTTTGGAGCGAAGAGGTATGAACCAAGGATGGAGTGGTGGTGGATGGGTTGGCTTGCAGCATGGAGATTTCAACTTGGGTGGATGATGGTATGTTTGGGTCTGTTGGATCATATGGATTGGCTGGAGGCTCTTCTTTTGGCATATATTGAGGATAATTTGGATCATAAGAGCCTATGGGTGGTGGTAGCTGCCCAAACAATGGGTGAGATGGATCTGATAATGGAGGGGGTCTTCCAAAGTCAAAGGCTCTTACATTTTCCCTTCGAAAATTAGCCATGATTGTCTCTTTGTTCTTGTCTATAATGGCATTTACCAATACTGCATTTCCTGGTTGGTTCATGAAAGCTTCAATGTCAGTACATGATGGCATAGCTTTCTCTGGGCTGAAGGATGGCTGAGTGCTCAAGGGGGGTGAGGTTGTTCGATCCAAATGATAGGGCTCCATTGTTTCTTTCTTCTTGGCTAAGCGAGTGACGGGTGGCATGACAAATGCTCCTAGGGATGAGATGCAATAATGCTGATGGATGCAAAAGGGGGAAGGCTTCTCTATGCAAATGATTTCCTAGGTTAAGGCAAAGCTATATGACAAAACCTAAGGAGGATTGGGTTGGATATTCTAACTTCAAAGATATGTTGCCAAAGCACGAAAGGTCTACTTTCCTATGTGCAAGCTTGGTGGTGATTGTGTCAACTTAAGGATAGACTGATGATCCTTTAGGAAGAACACGAGATTGACCACTTGTGGATCCCAACCTTTAGCTCAAGGTGATGAGGGATAACAAGTGACAAAGCTAGATTACCCTAGACAAAGCTCTGTCAAAGGGATAACCTTGGTGAGATTGATGGATTTGGAAGATTTTAGGAGTGGCAAACTTTTGGCAAAAGTGACAACAATTTTGAAGGCTTGGATGTGAGGTTTTGATTGCTGGCTAGATGGTTTGATTCTAAATGAGATGGATGAGCTATTAATGCTTAAGGGGATAACCTAAGATGGCTGGCTTTTCTACAAAGATGACTCTAAAGTGAAGCTAATCCAAGAAGATGTGGAGAAACAAGGGTGTCTAATCATAGAAATCATGCTTAGTTGGTAAGGCATAAGCAGGATTAACTCCTGGATGTTGGCTAAATTTGATGGTGTGCTCTAACCAGGCCTCTTGAAGTGCTTCGTCGGTAGCTTTGTCCTCTGCTTTGTGGAGTTTGGCAATTCGTGGGCTTGGTGTTATTTCTTTTCTCTTGGCTGAAAGTTCTTGGTATGCTAGAGATGGTTTGAGTTTAACTTTTTGGAACTTTTGTTTGGGTTTGGGTTTCTCTGACATCAATTTCTGAATCTTCTTGGCTTTGAGAGATCTTGGTTGTTTTGCTTCAACTCGTTCAACTTCTAGAATAGGCAGTGACTACGCTAAGTATGCCCTAAGCTAGGATTGACCAAGTTTGGCAAACATTCATTCAACAAATAAAAGATCAAGCAATAAATAGAAACAACCAGATAGAATTTTTTGATTCTCAGAAAGTGATACTTGTGCCAAAGAGTGTGTATGTTCTACAAATGTTTCGATTAGTCACCTCAAACACATTAACATCCTAGATGGTTGTCTACAAGGTTGACAGTTGGTTTAGCTAAGGAGTCCTCGATATACCCAAGGTACGTGAGGCCCAAATCCGTAGATGAGACCAAAAAGATGTCACACAGCTAAGAGGAGCGGTAACCCACTTCTCCTCTTTCACTTCTCAAGGGTATAAAGTTCTTTGAGGCTTAGCCCGAGTGACAAAATCTTGATCCCAAGAGAGGTGTCTTTCGATTCACCTCCCAATTCTTATACTCCACCAGAATGCTAGAGTTGAGGTCATCCAAGGGGTGATGAAATCCCCAAGTAGGCCTCCTAAAAAGAAACAAGGTTTTGGATCCTAATCTTATGCACCCAAGATGGCCTCGAAAGACGACAAGGGGAGAGAAGACTTGGATGACCTTGGGCTAAAAAACACGCTTGTTCTTTTACCAATTGACTCTTATGTGTGCTAATCTAGACTTTGCAAGCACTCATGTTTAAGATACAATGTTCAATTCCAACTTGAAGTGCCAAAAAAAGTAAATCGATCGAAGAATGCAAACAATAAGAAGAGTTAGGGTCAACAAAAGCAAACTCGCGCACCCAGAGGCCCTCCACATCAATTATCGATTAATTTTCTTTAAGGCATTCAAGATTGAGTGTGAGTTTGTTTTAAGCCCAAAACAAAAGTGTGTGAGATTCGATTTTCAAGCGCGCGCCCGAAGGCTCTCCATGTCAGTTGTTGTTCAATTTTAGTGCCCAAACTTGAAGTGTGATCAATTTAATCTAGAGTTTTGATCATTTAAGAATTTTGATAAAGTTAAAGCAAACATTCAAAGACCAAGTGAGTGAGTTAGATTGTGGAACATTTAACACCTTTTTCAAGTAGACCCATCCCCATAAATGGCGCTGAGATTATAACCAATGGTTAATATTTGATGGGTGATTAGAAAAGAGGTGAGTCCAAGGAACTACTCAAATTGATTTTTGCAAATTTGTATTTTAACTTAACAAGGTTTCTTAAATGTCCAAAAATCAAACTTTACCTAGATTGCATGTGGAAAAGAGATTTGTTTTGTTCAATTTTTAGAAGCTCCAAATGAAGTGTTTGATATTGCAATGATTAATTGATCCTTAAAATTCAAGATTGGATTTGTTGTTTTAATCATGCATTCAAGGAAAATTTGATTTTAATCCATGGCATTCAAGAGTGATTTTAGCAACATGCATTCAAAGAAAAGTGGTTAAACATTCAAGTGTTTTCTTTTGAGCATTCAAGATTGAGATTTTGTGTGTTGTTTTAAGAACTTTGAAGTGCTTTGTTTTAACCTTAGATCATTCAAGATTGTTTTGGACTCAAAAATGAAAATGACTTTTTGGACTTTGGTTTTCATTCAAGATTTTGTGTTCTAGTTTGCATATTTTAAGCCCAAAAATGATATTCCTAGATTGTTTTGATGCATGAAAATCCTAAGAAACATTCAAGATTTTGCAATAAGACATTTGTTTGGAACAAATAACAAAGCTTTTAGGACAATTTTTGGCAACCATTTAGGACTCTTAGTTTTCATGAGATTTTTTAAAAGAACTTTAGTGTGCACTTAGTGTTGATTTTGAACCTTTTGAAATGGAAACTTGAAGTTCTTTTTAAATTCTCAAAAATGAAGTGTTCCTAATTTTGCATGAATGCATCTAAAACCTTGATGTTGCAAGGATGCAAATGATTAGATTGGTTTAGTTTCACTTGTTAAAAGATTTTTTCTTTCTTACAAATTTTTAATTTTTCAATGGATTTAAGTATGATTTGGGGGTTCATTTTAAGCACTAAAAAGAAGTGTGTATGATTTTGCTTCCTTAAAAAAAAATGGCCAAGATCTCCCACAAGAAGAAGAAGAAGAAGTAGATGGAATAAGAAGAATATAGACAAGAAGAGGAAGAAGAATTTCAAGTTCTTTGTCCACCTATAGGCTTGAAAAATCTGCAAACACTATGAGATAGATTATGAGTTCCTTTGTCTTCTTCATGCTCATGTGGACCTACAAAACCAATTTATACAATCCTACCAATCACAAAAACAAGAAAAATTAGCCAAAATCAGCAAATAACATACAAAACTTGACTAAAAAAGCTAATGAAGATGACCCATGCGGGGTCCCACCGGGCATGCCAAAATGTATATGAGCAATGTTAGTATGCTAATAGAAACCAAATTTAAATAAAGCTTCTACAAACTAAACAAAATTCATAAACTTCAAGATAGACTAACATGAGCTCTCAATTGAGAATATGAGCCATTAATGGACTCTCTCAATAAGAAGCTCTCTTGTTGAGTAGCTTTATCTAAATGGATAGGATGTATGCTCAATATGCTTCCAAAGACTTCAATGGATGATTGTAGATTTTTGGTGTGGATAGATGGCTTTAGTATGGATTTGGCTCTCAAAATAGCATTATAACTTTACTTCATGGATTGTGTTATTTTACAAAGGGGAAGGATCCAATTTATAGGAAAGAGGCTTGAGGGATTGAGGGCTAAGATGCAAGGATGGAAAAAAGCTTATGGAGGGCTCAGATTGCATGAGAGGAGAGCACATGGATTGTGCTTCCTTATAGCCAATCAAAGAGTGACACATGTCACATGGTGAAAGGATGGAGGAAAGGGGAAGGATGAGTCAAAAAAGGAGGCTCAAGGGATAAAATCTTCATAAAGACCCTCATAATGACTTGTAAGAGCAATAAAAGGGCTTGTAAGAGTCATTTATGACCTAGTGGACTTTATAAAGTTTTATGGTTGAGATATTTTGAGGGTGATGAGAGCAATTTTGACTTGTACTTGATTAGGAAGGTTTTAAGCTTGTTTAGGCTTGTGCAAATGATTAGAGGATGGATTAGGATGGTTTAGGATTAGCTTAAGGATAGGCAAGTGGATGGCATTTTATGAGGGTGGGTGAAGGAGGAGATATTTGTTAACTTTGGCTTGGGTTAGTAATTCTTAACCCATGTTTAGGGAATGTGACAAGGTTAGGAGGGGATTAGGATTAGGTTTAAAGAAATCTTCTAGAAGAGTCTAGACTTTGGATGAGGATAAAGACTTTCTAGAATAGTCTAGAATTTCCTAGGATGAGGATGAAGACTTTCTAGAAGAGTCTAGAACTTCTTAGGGTGAGGATAAATTAGATTTTTAGGAAATAAATAAAGTTTTATTTATTTCAAGGGTTTGGGTTGAGGAGATATTTATTAAAACTTTTTTAATAAACATGAGGATTAATATTTAATCTTAATTAAATATTTTGAGTTGGGATTAGGGGTAGGAAATGATGGGATTAGCCTTTAATCAAAATTAAAGAAGGATTAGAAGATTTTGGAAGAGGTTATTGGTCATAAGGAAATTGGCCAAGTTTTTGGGCAAAAAATAAATTTTTTATTTATTTTAGGATTTTTGTCAATTTATTAATTAAATAATTAATAAATAAGGAAATAATGTTTAAATAAGATTTAAACATTTTTGGGAGGGATTCCTTAATTAAATATTTTTAATTAAGATAAAGGGATTTAATGGCATGAAAATTAATTAATTAATTAAATAATTAATTAATTAATAAATGATGATGTCATCAGGACTTTTTCAGAAAATAAAAATACTTTATTTTCTAAAGGTTTTTAGGTGTCTACACTGCCTACTTCATGTGTAGACCTATGGTGTGGGTTGTTTATTTGACATGCCTACCTTCTCACAGCACTTTATGCACTTCATTGTGGGTTTCCATGCAATGTAGATGCTTCCTTTTATATATCGTTGCCTCTTCTATTTTCCTTGTTGCCTTCCAAATAGGGGCGGTCTTTCTTTGTTGTTGGGAGGCTGCTTTGTATCTACACGAGCCTTTTTATTAATGCGGGCTACCTTTTATTGTGTGGGGACTTGTTTGGAGTATAGCGGCTAGGGCTCTTTTCTACTTTTTGCTGGGTTTTCAAACATTGACTGTGCTTCCTTTAACTCTAGATGTTGCCTTTTGTTTGTTGCTGTCATCTCTTTTTGTCAATGAGTGAGCTTGTTTTGACCAGCACTTGGATATTTCTCCTCTGTTCTTTTTGCTAAATGTCTTGGTCTTTTCAAATGCCTTACTCTGCTATAAAGAACATCTTCCCTTGTTATAGTAATGGTGACTTCATTTTTTTTTACCATGGTGCATGACACTAACATCCCTTTTTCAGAAAATGTGGGGTGTAGATTCTCTAACTGCCACTGTTTGATGTGGATATCCTTTTGCCCATGCGTAGATGGCCCCTGTTGCTAATGTGGGGTCTCCTTTTATGAAATGCACTGATTCTTCTTTGTTTGCATTGACTTCTACTCTCTATGCTTAGCATGAGACCGAGTCTTCTTTTCTTTGCCTATAGCCTTTTATTGATTATGCATGGATTCTTCCTTTCTTACTAACTAAGTCTACTCTTTTATTAGCTAGCTTCCTTCTACTCTCTTTTTTCAGCTACTTTGACATAGGCATGTTCTTAACTGGAAAGCATCTTTCTCTTATGCGCTCCCCTATTCTTCAAACTACCCTGTGGCTTGCTCTCATAATGTGGTCTACATTTCTTGCAGTGGCCAACACTTGGCGAATTCTCCCTTTTTTGGTGTCTTCCCTCATCTTGGCACATGCATGAGATTCCTTTTCCCATAGTCTACACTAGTCTTCATAAAATCTCCCCTGCTGTTGACTTTGTAGTCACCTCTTCACATTGTGTGGCTACCTCAGCTTAAAGTCAACTCCCATTGCAAGCCGTGGGTTTTGTTTTCACATGCCCCTTTTTAACGTCATAGCCTCACTTTGACTTTGGCTTTTCTCTAGCCTACTTCTCTTCATCACTTGGTATTTTTTGGCTCTTGCATCAAGCCCCGTGTCTAGCTAATAAAGGTACTCTTTTATATGCTACCACCCTGCTTGGGCTTATGCCCTTCAACTCTCCTTATTGGGGTTAGTACCCCATATGATAAAGAAGACATATTCCAAGTGTCTTTAAGTCAAACTTGAGAAGCTTCAATTGTAACTATTCTGAGTTTATTGTTCTTCCTTGCTTAAGGTTTACTTTAACTCCTTCAAGTAATTCCCTTGAAATGAGGCTTATAGAGTTGAAGACACAATCTCCTTTAATCTCATCTCTATTGCATTCAAATTGTTGGTCACACTCAACTGAGTCTACCAATGATCTCTTTTTATGGTTCTCACTTTAGGCTTTGTAGATTTAGTTCCATTTTTTCTAGCATTTTCTTCAATAGAAAAACAATGATCTATATGAACATTCAAGGCTGCATTGGATGATGAAAATGTTCTGCAAATAGGGCATACCCTTGGTATCAAAGCATCTAGTAAAGATATCAAATTGCCAAAACCATAATTCTTCTCACCTACATCTTTAACGTATGGGATATCTTTTCCACCAGTAAGCATGGCATGAAACCTCATGCAAGCATGGGTATCCCCCTTTCTATTTATGTGAATGATTTCTTCTGCAATATGGTCCTAAATCTGATGAATTTAGCCAGGCCCTAAAGTGGGTCTGACTAAAAAAAAATTCATTTTCAAACAACTAAACTACCAAATTGATCTATTGATCATCTCGAGTTGATTAGAATCAAGTTCGATAAATAAACCATCAGTAAAAAGTTATTTTATCACTTTCGTGCAGATTGTCAACTTTGTACTAGGAGGTCCGTTGATTGGCCTTAAAAATTGACCCAAACACCTGACCAAGCTTTGAAAATTGGCACACTGACTCTCTATTCCACATACTTCCACCCTATCAAATCTCATCTTATGAAAAATTTAGGATCAAAAGATATTCATTGTCAAATTCGACCCTTCAGAATTACCTGCAAGTAAACACGTCAGAAAACAATAAATTGGGTTCTGATTTGGCTTCAAAAGCTAGGTAAACTAACACCATGGAGAATGAAAACTGGGGTATTGGTTCTTCGTCATGAGGATAATATGAATCTAAAATTTGGGCTTATGAAAAATAGTAGGACACGAATGGTGAGTGGTCAAAGTGAGCTACTTGGATTTGCTAACTGGAAACAATGTCTAAAAAGTGATTTTTGCAAATGGAGTTGACTTAGAAAAGTGTGCAAATGGATTCGTCATGACTTAAAAACTGACACACTTGGAGCATTTTCATAGGCCAACATAGGGGTATAATCCATTAAATCTTACCAGTCATGAATCTCAAGTTATGACATCACGAACAGGGGTTCCAATTAATCTGCACTTTATGATACCAGTAAAAAGATAGAAATTGTGTTTGGAATCACATTTGAAAACTAATCAAACAGATTCTTCATAAGCTGAAACTTGAAACATAATTAGTCTTTGATGTCTACAATACAACGCAAAAGGAAATTTATCATTTTGATCAACTAGCTTAAAGTTATAACATGTCAAACAGGGCTTCCCAGATATATGTGCAAAGTGCATCAGCATGAAAATAGTAAACTACCAACTTTGAGGGATTCAAAACCTAGTCAAAAAAACTTGAAATGACTTGAAATTTAAAACATAGGCTCTTAGGTATGGACACTAGACATTCCCAAAGTGGTGAGTCATGACACATTTATGGGTGTGAGATATTCAGTAGCAAACACAACCTCCTATCACTATTTGACACTTGGGGTAAAAATGCAAATTTAACAATTGCTCAAAACGAGATCTTACAGAACAGCTCAGAATGGAAATTTAACATCATGGAACACATAGACATACTAAATGAAAGGTGTTAGAAACATTAAACACCTCTCGGGGCTCAAAGGTATAGCCAGGTACATAGGCATCAAAAGCATTTACAAGGCTCAATTTTCTCAAAAGTGCTCAAAATTAGGACTACAATTTTGAGCACCAACAAAATGGATTTATTGATTTGATAAATGTTCTATTTATTTTTAACTTTTGTCTTTTCTTTTTTCCTTAAAAAAAATAAAAAATTATTTTATGATTTACGAATTGTTATCCTCTTTTAAAAAGTGTTTTAATTCCTTTTGACTTGATACCTGATTGATTGATTAATGACTTGATGTAACAATTGATTTGGAAGTCTATTGTTATCCTCTATTTTATTCCTTAATTCATGTCAATTGATTGAAATTTCATTGTTTAGGTCTTTGCCAATTTTTGGGTGTCTAAAGTGTTGAAAATAGAAAATAGGTGGTAAACTGTGTAGAATTTAGCTAACAATAATATCTAAGAAATTTATGATTAGAGCATTGACAATCATTCATTTTCTAACAATTTAGGATTAGTTTCTTTTTCATGGGTAGAGGAAGGTGCTTTAATAGTCATTCCTATTGGCCAAAGGTGCCCTCCTACCAAGTATTGAATTAAAATATTTAAACCCACCCAATGCTCACAAGATTCAAGTTCAAGTTATATTTCAAGTCTCGAAGCCTTGATAGAATGGTATGGTCTTACTCTTATGATAACTCATGCATCAGATGATGATGGGTGAATCAAGCAGTGATAAGATACTACAAGGCTCCTATTAATCAAGAGGTTAGGTTGTCATGATATTAGAAATAGTTGAAGGATCATAAGCCAAAGAAAATTCTTGCATAATGTTATGACAATAAACAATCATGAGATCATAGGAGATGCAAGGATGTCTTTCAAGGACATGAGGTAGAGCATTAGCATAGGATTGAGTTGTCATATAATGTAGTACAAGGTAGGAGTATCCCCAAAGGAGATGTCCTAGCCCCTAGCTATACAACCACACAGTAGAAACACAATAGCAAGAAGCAATAATACAAGATCTAATACCAAATCACAACTCTTTATTTATGAAATAACTATTATATGAAATGTGTTGGGCTATAAGGCCTTCTTAGTTACAACCAAATATAATAGCAATTACAATAATAGTTCTGCAAGATCCCTCAAGGTCCAATCCAAACCCTAACTAGTCCAAATCCACACTCTAGTAGAAATCCCCAAGGAAGATCTCAACTTGTGCTCGCAAGTCCACTAAGCAATCTCCTTATTTTCCAAGCTATAGCTACTAGCTCTTATCCAAATTCATTATTTCAAGCTCCTCCACTTCTCCATGATGAATGAATAATTATAATCCTACTATAAACTACCTCGCATTTGGCACTTTCCCCATAGACTCAGGAAAACTCACTCTCTAGCTACTCCCCACACTCACACCTCTTTTGAATGAATGAATAATGATGAAATACTTCCCCACAACCCCTACTTATACCAATATAAGCCACAAGTCAGCTTGAAACAAAAATTAAATACAAATACATAAATTAAATGCCAAAGTTGGCCTACAATAACAATTAAATTAGCAAAATTGATGTGTTAGTAAAATCAAGATATCTCCTAGCTCCAAATGAATTAGAACTCATGCTTTGAACTATAATTATTGTTCTAGGAACTCTTCAATCTTTGATATTTGAATCCTCTAAGTCATTTTAGATAATTAGTTACACAACTAGCAATAGGAACCAAATTCCTAAGCAAGACTGAGCTCCATAGACCATGTCAAGAAACCAAAGGCCATGCCAAGTCCCCAAACCATGTCGAGCAACCAAATACCATGCTGAGTTCCTAGACCATGCTAAGAAATCATAAACCATGCCAAGAAACCAAGACCATGCCGAGTTCCATAGACCATGTTGAGTCCCATAGACTATGCAGAGCTAGCATGAACTCCAAAGTAGTTAGCAAGCAAACCCAAGATGCTCTTGCATCAGACTCCCTAGGTAAATAGAAAAATGTGTCCCACACTTTGATGCCTAAAGAAAGAGTAACAACCACCTTCATCTTCAAAAAAGGTTTCCACTCCAATAGGGATAAGAAAACCAATCTACTCATCATCCACATCTGCATCATTCTATCACCAGAATCTCAACCATCCAATCAGAATACTCACTCCTAGGAACAAATTGAACATAATACTTCATCAACAAACCCTCATCTACATCAGAAACTAGCGAATCCATACTAGCAGCAACAAACCCCACATTAGAAGCAACATGTATATTTCCATAAATACATGCCAAACTCACAACCCCAATAATCTCATTTCTCCCAACAAGATGGTCCACAATATACAACTCACCACCAATAACAACCAGATCATCCATGAACAAGCACTCTGCAATTTCCATGTCATACCCGACCAACTGATCATGAAAACCAACCTCTATCCCAACATCAACAAGGTTGGGAATATCCTTAGCAACAACCTCCAACTTCTCTACAAGTTCTATATCAAACTCCACAATCTAGTCAACAAAACCAACCTCTTCCACCTTGACCTTGTTATGCCATCTTCTTTCATGAACAAGTCTCATAACTAGCCAAACAACTCTCTTTTGAATTGATAGACTCCAACTCCACAAACAACTACATAATTTCTTCCTCACCTCATCCTTAACTTGATTAGCCATGCTAGCTTCAAAATGAGAAACCACCTTCTTAGTTCAATCAACCAAACTAGCTTCAACCTAAGAAAACATCTCAAAAAATGTCCCCTCCACCACATCATGGAGATTTGCAATCATCTTAGGGTCTAATCCTCTTGGAACCATCTTCCAAGGTCTTCACAAACCCTCTACAACAAATCCTTCCTACACTCCTTGCGACAACCTTGAATTGTTTTCAAGTCAGATCGTAACCTGTCACCTCACATGAACAATCAAGAACTGTATCACAAGTCCAAGACCACAGATCTGCAATCGACAAGCCCTCTATGATCATGCATCAACATGATCAACCTTCCATCTTTGCATTCATTGATCCATCTATAAGCCCTCTACAATTGTAAGCTAGAACCACAATCTGCCACCTCACAACCAAAAGATCTAGGACTCCAAAAAGAAAATTCACCACCATATCAAGACCAACTCAAATCTAGCTCTTCAACCCAAGTCCTAGTGCAAACTGCCTCCACTTCTGTGATTTGTCCACACACTCAGGAACAACCTTCACTCTGATACCACCTAATGCAGTGCAAGGCAAGAGTATCCTCAAAAGGGATGTCCTAGCCCCCAGCTATACAACCACACAATAGAAACACAATAGCAAGAAGCAATAATGCAAGATATGATACCAAATCACAACTCTTTATTTATGAAATAACTATTACATGCAATGTGTCATGTTGTAAGGCCTTCTTGGTTATGGCCAAATATAATAGCAATTATAATAATAGTTCTGTAAGATCCCTCAAGATCCAATCCAAACCCTAGCTAGTCCAAATCCACACTCTGGTAGAAACCCCCAAGGAAGATCTCAACTTGTGCTCGCAAGCGCACCAAGAAATCTCCTTGTTTTCCAAGTTGTAGCTACTAGCTCTTCTCCAAATTCACTCTTTCAAGCTCCTCCACTTCTCCTTAGTGGATGAATAATTATAATCCTACTATAAACTACCTCACATTCGACACTTTATCCAAAAACTCAGGAAAACTCACTCTCTAGCTGCTCCCCCACACTCATTCCTCTTCCAAGTGACTGAATAATGACTAAAGACTTCCCCACAACTCCTACTTATACCAATCTAAGCCACAAATCAGCCCATAACACAAATTAAATAAAATACATAAATTAAATGCCAAAATCGGCCTACAACAACAATTAAATTCCCAAAATTGATGTCTTAGTAAAAGTGCGATATGTCCTAGCTCCAAATGAATTAGAACTTGTGTTTCAAATCCTAGTTAGTACTCTAGACCCTCTTCAATCCCTAAAATTTGAATCCTCTAACTCATTTTAGTAAATTAGTTACATGTCCCAGAATAGGCACAAAATTCCTAAGCAAGGCCAAGCACCATAGACCATGCTGAGCTACATAGACCATGCCAAGCAACCAAAGACCATGCTGCGTACCTAGACCATGCTGAGAAACCAAGGAACATGAAAAAAAAACCAAAGAACATGCTAGGTTCCTAGACCATGCTAAGCAACCATAGACCATCCCAAGCTCCATAGACGATGTCTAGCAACCAAAGACCATGCCGAGTCCCCAAACCATGTTGAGCAGCCAAAGACCATGCCGAGCAACCAAAGACCTTGCTGAGTTCCCAGACCATGATAAGAAACCATAGACCATGTCAAGCAACCAAGACCATGCCAAGTTCCATAAACCTTTCCGAGTCCCATAGACTATGTCAAGCTCCCATGAACTCCAAAGTAGTCAGCAAGCAAACCCAAGATGTTCTTGCATCATCATAATATTAGAGATCTCATAGGATTGTGAGCCAAAAGGATATGTGTTATGACATGAAAGTCAATGATCATAGAATAATAGGGTTGAATTCCCTAGTTTCATATGCTACAAAGGGGAAGGTTGGTCGAATGATCTTAGAGTTTTAAGATAACAATGTAAGAATGTGGTGAAGGCTAGTTTTAGATTGATGATGGGTGTTCTAATATTACAATATTCCTCTATCATAAGGTCATAAGTACAAGCAAGGATGTCTTTTGAGGTCACAACAAAAGTTAGTTAAACTTTGATTATAGGATCATAAGGGTTATTTCCATAGCTACCAACATTATGATGGACTATGATTGTAAGATTACAAAGGTCAAATCAATTGTGCTTGTGACATTATAAGGGGAAAATAATTGGACCATGACCTTATGCCAAGGGTGTTATCATGTTGTCATACTATTGTGAGATCATAGATTTTATTACTATCGAAGGATTGTAAAGAGAATGAAGGGTGCACTTGATGCTATGAGGTATAGGTGATCATAAGATTGTCAATTTTAGAGTTATGAAAAAAAGGTGACATGAAGAGTTTTGACCATAGTTGATGGTCATAGGATCATGGGTTTCAATGTTGACTAAAAATAAATAAGGAGCTTCACTTGCAAGGCTAAAAAAGGAGGAGTTCTTGACCAATCAGGTAGCAAGAAAGGTATAGGGTGACGATTGAATATGGTTGACTTGTGCTTTTTATCTAATTTGGAAAATTGATGATAGATGGAGCAACTCTTTGATGATAGATATGTTCTTCTTGATCTCCTACAACCACTTTCATCATTCCCCAAGTCTAATAAATGTGAAAGAACACTTTATTGCTGCCTGTTGATCCATATACTTAGTTAGAAGATTAATGGATGATGTTCTTGTCCTGTCAGAGATTGTTTGGTGGATAAGTGATCTTCCTATCTCTAGATTTGTGCTATGATTAGATGTTTTCCAATTTGTAGTAATTATTTTTGCAAATTTGAGTTTTATCTTATAGTGGAAGCTATCTAAGTTATGCCTATACTATAAAAATAGATTTTGTAATTTTTGTTAGGGTTGGATCTTCTCTATTTCTCTAGTATTGCTCTAGAAAACTATTGTAAATTCTCTTTTTTCCTCTGAGTTATATGATACCCAGTCTTATCTCTTTTAGCCATCGATGTACTATGTAAGCTTTATTTGCCTCTCTTTGATGTATTATGGATATCTATAATGTACATGTTTGTATCTCTTTTGGTCTATGAATGATAAGAATTGAATGTCTTCTCCCTTGTGTCACTCATTTGGTTGTCTAATTTGCATGTGGTTATTGTATCAAAACAAGTTTGAATCTGTATATCTTTGGATTGTTATGATAATTGTATAGAGCATGTATGGGTAGAGATTGGTTTAAACACCCTATTTTGGTGCATCATATGCTTAGAAAGGATTAGGTAGTTCAATTTTATGCATTCCCAATTCCTTTCCCTCTCCAAGTATACTCTAGGTGCATCTTAATAGTAAAGGAAGTTGGCCTTCTCTAAAGACTCAAGTTCATTGTTCAAGTCCCATAGCTTGGAGGTTGTTTCCATGTCTCACAAGGTTGTCTTTAGGTAAAAAATTTGGACTAGGGTGCAAAATTTTGTGACAATAGTTTTTGACATTCCCAATGAGACCCTCATATTAAACATTCTAAGTTCACTAGCATTAAAGAAAGATTTCATGTTCATGCTGAGGAGATAGTACTACCTTTAGTATTAAAGCCTTCGAGAGGTTGATTTATTCAAAGTATTTGTTGACTCCAAGCTTCAAGCACAATTTGGTTTCTAGACCAAAGTTGTTGTGATTCATGCCCAAAATACACACAAGGGCATCTTGATGAGACCAAAATTTACCTTTATTTTATTATAGTTTTAAGATAATTTTTTGATACTCTATTTTATCTTTGTCAAAACATTTGTGGACCTATGTTTACCAAACCTATGATCAACCTATGGGTAGAAACTATGCCATATTTTGCTAATATTATATATAGTATGCAGTATTTCATATAGTTATCAAAATGTGCATTCTTATATTTGAATTTAATTTGATAAATGTTTATTTGCAAACATGTCTTTGTATTGAAACTAACATGTTAATGAAGAATAAAAGATGATTTGAGGAATTCAAAAGTTAAGTGCCAACAAAATTCAAGGAGAAGAGAATGCTAAGGAGCAACCATGGAAAATGAAAGTCACAATGGTTCTAGAAGACATGACAGTGAGTAAGGAGGAGCTATGAAGAATTATTACCTTCTCTACATTTATTCTTTGGCAAGCAGATGTTTAGACTTTATTATTCCTACCTTAAGCTATTATTCCATCTTCCTGCCTTCAGTTATTATCCTCCTATTTTCTCTCTTGAATATTTAAAGCTAGGTCATTTACTTTTCTGTTATGGAATAAATGTTGATTTCCTAAATATATAGGAATTGACCAAAGTGTGTTAAGTTTTGAACTAGTTAGAAGAAATAGTTTAAGAGAACAGACTATTAACTTTTATAGTTGTGTTTTTACTATTCTATGTCATGTAACAAATTTTTGAAATCTAATGAAATAGTTTCTGGCTTCTATCTTGTGTTAGTAGTTTAGTGAAGCTAACCAAGGGGGCCCACTTGGAAGGTGGATTAGATTAGGATAGAATATATTTACTTCTAAGAATTCTTAGTTTTGTAATTAGAAGTTGTAAGTTCCTTCCTATAGCATCACACTTTGTGAATGTTCCTACAACACATGTGAGAACAGTTATTGTGGATGAACTGAGTTGGAATATTTGTTATCCTTTCATTGTATTTCCAGCATTCATAGAGTTAATTGTGTTAGTTTCCTGCAGAAATAGTGTAAGTTCTTTTCCTTGCATTTTACTTTCCTGCAACATAAGTTGAGTGACTCATTAAGAGACCTAGTGCACATAATGTGCTAACCATTTCAAGTATACGTCCCTAGGTTGACAAGATTAAATGCACCTCATAGTAGGAAAAATAGTCTTGAGTTTGAATATATTATTCCTAAGCATGGCCTAGAGCATGACTATGATACACCTATTGTAAGGCAGATCATTTTTAGCACCATTGTGGAGGATGGTGTCAAGCTAGGAGAATTTTTGAGGCATAGCTCTTATATGAAGTTTTTTTTAGAGATCTCTAGTTTGAAGATTCTTTCACCAGTGTAAAAAGTTTAATTGTATGCATCAAAGAGGAAGATGACAAGATGAATATGGAAGATTTCTTCCATGGGAGTCTATTAATTTGAAAAAATAAATTGAATAAGAAGAAGTTGACATCATCATCAAGATCCAAACCAATAGATATAAGTAGTCTTCAACCCTTCACTAAAGTCTTGGCCAATTTTCTTAATAACACTACTCTGAATCCACCAGTTGTTAATCTTCCAGTACCCAATGTCCCTTTTCAGTAGCAACCTCATGATTTGATACCTTCAGTCATGGCACAACCTACTTTTCTATTTCCTCTTCTAAGTCTTGTAACCAATGCTAATCTTAAGAACATACCTCCCACTTCTCTTCCAAAGTTCTATGGCCTTGCAACTAAAGACCTTGATGCTTTCTTGTTTGAATTTGATATCCTTTGTCATAGTTTTGACTACAAAATTGATGCCCATAAGCTTAAATTATTTCCAGAAACCTTGAAATAATCAACTCTACAATGATTCATGGGCTTAGGAACCAATGCAGTAGGAAGTTGGGATGAGATGCAAGCTCTATTTTTGGATAAATATAAAGAATATTGCAAAACATCTAGTTCAAAAGGGGATGATATCTTTAGGATATCATAGAAAGAGGAAGAAACATTGGAAGATTGTGTTTCACATTTCTCATATACACTACAGAAGAACCCTCAGCACACTTTGTCTGAAGATTCACAAAAAGCTAGTTTTTCAAAGAGGTGTGAATGATGACTGTTTAGAAGCATTGGACTTGATGGCTAGTGGTGACATATATCAAGCTTCTTGGGATGATCTCAAGAAAATATGTCAAAAATATTCAAGGTCAACGATGAAGAAAGGCTAAGGACCTCATTCTACAGTCACTAAAGGAATTAGTCAAGGCATTTCAAAGCTTGAGATATCTAACCTATTGATAGATTTCAAACAAGATATCATCAATGATATCGCTACACATCTGGACACAATGACTACAAAGAAGCAAGCTGAAGCTAAGTTACAACTGGCTGAATACTGTCCTCATTGCCAGAAACAAGAAGGATTGCCAATGTAAACTAGTGGCAAGCCTAGAGAACTAGCATCTTCCAACTAAGTATGTCAAGATAGATGGAGATGATGAGCAAGTATTCTTTGTTGCTCAATGCCAACCATGGGCCCAACATCAAGGTATGCCTTAGGACCCCTTGCAAAATTCAAATTCATATGGTAATCAATGGAAAAACCATAATCCCCAAGGTCCTCAACAAAATCAACCCAATTGGAACAATGCTAGGAAAAACAATTAGCAATAATCCTAATGGCCTTAGAATTCCCAACCAGCTTGGCCTAACCAACTAAGTAACCAATGGCAAAACCAATAGAACTATTGGAAAAACTAGTTGAACCAATGGCAACCACCCTAAAGGAATTAGTAGTCTACAAATCAATGGAGGGGATCTCAATAATGGCCTAACCAAAATACTTGTGCTCCACAATTACCACCTCTTGTTCAACAACCTACTCTAATGCCACCACCTATCCTAGACCTCAAAAGAAAACATAGTTACCTATACAACCTTAGCCAAACCCAAATAGTCAACAACCATAGTAGCCCATGTATAGTGTTGATGCTTAGTAGTATCCTACTTATACCCTGAATGTTGCTAATATACATTTGAGATCTGGTATAACTTTACCAACACCTAAACTGCCTCTTATAACTAAAATATTAGACTCTCTTACAACATTAGAACCCTTAGTTGTTGAAACTGTTAACTCAACCAATGTTACTATATCAACCCCAACTCAACCAATAGTAGAGCCTCCTTTTCCAAAAAAGATGATACAAAAGAAACATGAACAAATAGAGGAACAACCTTTTAATATTGTTGATCAGTTGAAAAATATGCATGTCCAAATACCTCTGTTTCAAGCCATTAAAGATGTTCCAATTTATGGAAACACTATTAGGGAAGCCTGCTTGAAGAAACCTACAAGGAAGAAAAAGGACCCCACCATAATCCATGTTGTGGGATAATTGGCAAACATCATGTTAGGGAAATTGATTACACCAAAATATTCTAATCTAGGAAGTCCAGTAGTGAATGTTAGTATAAATGGTCAATTTGTTAAAAATTCTTTAATAGATCTTGGAGCTGCTATAAATGTTATGACCAAGGATATCGTGAAGAAGTTGAAAATAGAAGGACTAAGGGCTACACCAACAATTCTACAACTTTCAGATAGTTCTACTATTACCTCTGATGGGATGATAGAAAATATAGTGGTAACCTTAGATTCTCTAGAATACCCTATAGACTTCATGATTTTATCCCCTAAATTTAATCTATCCCCTAAATTTAATCTATCTAGTTACCTTGTCATCTTAGGTAAACCACGGTTAGCCACAACCAATGCAAAAATAAGTTGCAGATCAGGGAATATGACCATATCAAATGGTCAAGTAACAAAGAAATTTGATTTATATCCTCCAGCCCAACTATTACCAGATTTAAGTACATTTGTTTGGCTAGATTTAGGGGATGAAGAAGAAGAGTTAAACTCTATAGTATAGTTCATGATGTTGCATAGACAATCTTTTCTAAAATTGCAAGAGGGAGATTTAGTACTTCAGAGTATCCTCACTAATAGTTGTGTGGTAGAAAAAGAAATATATGAAAGTTCTGTGTTGGAATTAATAACATATGAGGAATGTGATTGTTAGAGTAAATAATTAATTATTAATTATTTATTCTATTACTTAAGATTACTTAGGTTAATGCATTTATTTAATATTTAGTATTTAATAGTTGTAGTGGTTAGTTGTTGACAACACAAGAATTTTTTCCCTTCTAGCATGTTCCACCTTTTTATGGAAGAGTGCTTGGTTGTCAACCTTATCTTCTACCACTTTCTAGCTTGCTCTACAAGCTTCCATGAGGCCTTAATAAGTAGCCTCTCTCTTATTGTATCACATTGCATTCTCATTGTAAATTCATCCATTCACATAGCAATTTCATTTTCCTATTGTCAAAATATTTTCTCTTGCATTGTTTGCTTCAAGCTCTTGCTCCTTTGATTTCTCTTCAGCAAGCTATTTGTATATAGGTGATCTTGGTGATTGTAGAGTTGGATTTCATTAACTCCTACATGGTATTAGAGCCTTCTTGCTGCTACTTCATTGAAGAATTTTTGAAGCCATGATTTGAAGTCACAAACCCTAGTTTGTTTGTGCATTTTTCTTCAAATCGAGGGAACAACAAATTTTCAAAGCACTTTCATCCCAAATAGACACTGCCATTGAATTTGAAAGGCCATTTACAGTCAAGATTCATATAAAAATTTTCAATTTTAGAGACAGGGCTCCAAGAAGCAATTTTTTTTTTTTGCTTGTAGGGCTTTTCGTACAGTTGTATAGATAATTCGACATTTAAAAAAATTAAAAATTGGGTGCCACCGCTACAGCACCCAAACACCACCGCGGGGCCACCTGTTTGGCACTAGTGCCTCACCAACCCCTACCATACCTCTTGTTTCCTCATCACAAAGCCACCACCTCTTGTGTGCCACCTGTCCCTAGTGGCACCCCCTGATCTAGCCACCACCGCCTGTGTTTGCCCCTTGCTCTCCACTCAACCTCTATTCTGCCACTAGTTTGTGGCCTCCAATCCACCTTTGCATAGTTGGTAGCACTATTAGTGCATACATGGATGCTTAGGCATAGTCAATGATAGTTGGTGCACTCAGCAAGTGACATGTGGCATGAGTACCACGTGGCATCTGCCATGTGGACTCTAGTATGTAACCCTGCCAACTCAGCCACTTGCCATGTGGCATCCACATAAGCAGCTATGTGGACTACCATGTGGCCTCTTTTTTTGTGATGATGGCCTCAAGGCCATCAAATTTAGGATAGTGAAATGCTGACATAAGCATGACATCAACACTATATCATTAGCCCCTTGCACATCTCCAACGTCCATTTTGACCTACCTTCAATTTTTTGGCCATAATTTGAGCATACAGAGATATTTTTTCGATCCAAAAGAAGCATCAAAAAGTTGGTTCCAAGATGAAGACATTGGTGTAGGCATTTTAAGGTTTTGATGCATTTTTGTAGCCCATTTTTTTAGTTGAAGTTTGAAGTTGTTTTTTTGACTCTGACTTGCATATCTTTTGCGTCCCATGTCAGTTTTTTGAAAATGTTATATTTTTGGAAAGTTGGTTCTGTCACCTTTTTAGAAATTTGGTCCTTTTTCTTAGTTTTTGGCCCATGCTATTTTTATCATATTTTTGGCATTTTTGCTATATGGTGGATATCTTGGGTGTTTTAGGTCAAAGGATCATTTTCCTGGCATGGTTTCTTTTTTTTTGGGTTGTACTTTATTTTGTGTCAACTCTTTTCCTATTCTGATCATTGTAGACATCATTTGTAAGCACTTTTGTATATGCACTGAGATAAAGTGTCACTTTTGCATTTCGGGTTCATGAAAATTGTTTTTGAGTTAGTTGTACATGCACTATTTTTATAAAGCACCATGGGGGGATAGTTGTTCGCTATTTTAGGCATTCTCCCTTTGTCAAGTGAGTGTCCCTTCCACAACATTAGCCCCATGTAGTGTTGTTGTGATTGTGCCTTTATGGGTGTTTGTACCTCTTCCTCTCTTATCATTCTTGGTTCGTTTGTAGGAGACTTTGGTCCACCTTCTCAATTGCCTGTCATCACACCCTATCTACATTAAGGGGGAGTTATGTTGTTGTTCTAATGCATCCATGGTTCGATGGTTCGATAGTGTGAACTATGTATTCAGTAGTTGATCTTATGCATTTCGGTGAGATGGATCATCTACCATCTAGACACACTCAGTTCGTGTCTTCTTCTTCCATGGAGGTTCTTTAGATCAACAATTTTCTACTTGATGGAAAATTTGTGCATCTTCATGCTTTAGTGATGCTCTTCATGATCACTCCTTATTCCTATTTTAGGGGACATTCCCCTAGTTGGAGGCTTCTTCAATTCTTCACTAGGTTACCTCTTTTTGGGGGAGGGTTTTTCCCACATGATTTTCTCTCTTTCCCCATTTATAAAGGTTGTATTTCTTTTCATTGTACATGGGTACCCAACATGGCCTTTTTGCCAGGACCCATTCTGCATTCTATGTTTTTTCTTAGTTTTGTGAGCTTAAGGCATTTCCCTAAGTTTCACTTAAGGGGGGGTGTTAGAGTAAGTAATTAATTGTTTATTATTTATTCTATTACTTAAACTTACTTAGGTTAATGCATTTATTTAATATTTGGTATTTAATAGTTGTAGTGGTTAGTTGTTGACAACGCGGGAGTTTGTTCTCTTCTACCATTTTCCAGCTTGTTCTACAAGCTTCCATGAGGCCTTTATAAGTAGCCTCTCTCTTATTGTATCACATTGCATTCTCATTGTAAATTCATCCATTCACATAGCACTTTCATTTTCCTATTGTGAAATATTTTCTCTTGCATTGTTTGCTTCAATCTCTTGCTCCTTTGGTTTCTCTTCAGCAAGCTATTTGCATGTAGGTGATCTTGGCGACTATAGAGTTGGATTTCATCAATTCCTAAAGTGATAAGAATTGTACTTTGCTCAAAGAACCTAAAATTCTGTATCCATTTTTACCTTGTGAATTAGAAGCAAGTCTAATTCCTGAAGCTACTATGATAGAGTCCACCACTACTATCGAACTAACTAAAGGTCATAATCTCCATGTTAATCCTAAGTTAACACCCATAGAGATGGAATAGTTAAAATAATTGCTTCAAAGGCATGAAAAGGCCTTTGCATGGGATTATAGTGATATGAAAGGGTTGAGTCCTACACTGTGCACTCATAAGATATACATCAATGAAACTTTTTGACCTCTTTGTCAACCCCAGAGAAGGATAAATCCAAACCTTAGAGAGATAGTTAAAACTAAATTGCAAAAATTACTTGATGGTGGTTTTATTTATCCTATATCTAATAGTAGATGGGTGTCACCCCTAGTTATAGTGCCTAAAAAGGGAGGAAAATTGATAATTTATGTAGATTATAGAGAGTTGAACAAAGCTACCAAAAAGGATCACTTTCCTTTACCATTCATAGATCATGTTCTAGACACACTAGTTAGAAAGAAGTATTTCTCTTTTCTAGATGGGTGTAGTGGCTATAATCAAATTAGTATTGCTCCTAAAGATCAAGACAAAACCACATTTACATGTCCATGGGGTACTTTTGCATACTCTATTTTACCATTTGGTCCATGTAATGCTCTTGTAACATTTCAAAGAGCTATTATTAGCTTCTTTTCTAATATATCATAATGATTGTAAGGAAATCTACATGGATGAATTCATAATATTTGGAGTCACTTTTGAGGAAACAATGGTGAATCTTGAAAAGGTTTTGGTCAGATGTCAAGAACATAATTTGACACTTAACAATGAAAAGTGTTTTATGCTTATGCAAGAAGGTGTAGTACTTGGTCATTTCATATCCACTATAGGAATACAAGTGTATCTAGCTAAGATAGAGGCAGTTCAAACATTACTCATACCTATAAAGTAAAAATATGTACACTCTTTTCTAGGTCATGCTAGATATTATAGATGTTTCATAAAAGATTTCAAAAAAATAGCTAGTCCTTTGTATAATTTACTCACAAAAGAAGCTGAATTTAGTTGGACATTTGAATGTGATGAAGCCTTCATGCAGCTTAAGAAACTTCTGACTACAACCCCAATTTTACAAGACCTTGATTGGAATTTACCTTTTCATATCTATAAAAATGCCTTTGATTATGCCATAGGTGCAGTCCTAGCACAATAATCCCAAAATATTGAAAATGCAATCTATTATATTAGTAAGAGCCTTCATGGCCCAGAGCTGAACTACATTGTGACTAAAAAAGAATTGCTAACAGTAGTTTATGCCCTCAACAAATTTTGGCATTACATAATTGGCTATTACATATTTGTTCATACTAATCATGCAACAATTAAATATCTCATGAATAAACCTGCTATAACAGGTAGGCTAGCAAGATGGTTACTATTGTTGCAAGAGTTTGATATAACTATTGTTGATAAACATGGAAAAGTCAATGTTATAGTTGATTATTTATCAAGAATCCATCATGATGATACTGACACTACTTTGGTAGATGATGCATTTCCAGATGAGAATTTTTTTCATATTGCTATTTAAACTCCATGGTATGCAAACATTGCTAACTACATTGTAGCCAATAAAATACCAGCACATTTTTCTTATAAGGAAAAGAAGCTTCTTGTAGAGAAAAGTTTCCATTTTTTCTAGATAGATAATCTCTTGTTTAACATTGGACCTAATCAAGTTATGAGAAGATAGGTGAGAGAAGATGAGACATATGACATTCTACATGCATGTCACAATGAACCCTGTGAAGGACATTTTGAAGCAAAAGGAATAGCTTTCAAAATCTTGACAACTAGTTATTATTGGCCTACACTTCACAAGGATGTAATCAACTATAAAAGGAAATGTGATAAGTGTCAAAGGACGGGCTGACCAACAAGAATAGATGAAATGTCTCTTAATCCTCAGATGGAATTAGTACTGTTTGACAAATGGGGCATGGATTTCATTGGACCAATTGATCCTCCATCTAGTGGGAAATTCTATATTCTTATGTGCACTGATTACTTAATAAAATGGGTTGAAGTTAAGGCTATGAAGCATGCTCGTGATGAAAAAGTTCCTAAATTTTTGTATGAAGAGATCTTTACTCACTATGGTGTACCCAAGGAGCTAGTCACTAACCAAGATGCACAATTCACCTCTAATTTGATCTTAGATTTGATGAAATAGTATAATATTAGGTACCAGAAATCTAGTCCTTATCACCCTCAAGCTAATGGACAAGAAGAGGTCACAAACTATGAGTTGGAGAACATCTTAACAAAAATAGTCCATTTGCACTGTAGGGATTGGACCAATAGATAACAAGAAGCTCTTTGGGCTTACATAAAAACTTGGAAGACTACTATAGAATTCACAACATTTGAGCTCTTATATGGTAAGGTAACAATGCTTCCAATTGAATTTGAACATAAAACTCTAAGGAAAACATTGGCATTGGATATTGAACTTCCTGTAGCACAAAGAGAGCATCTCCTACATCTTAACTCTTTGGATAAGATGGACAAAGTTTCTTAGGAACATACTAAATTGATATAGAAACAAAAGAAACAATGGAATGATTCTCATATTATCAGTAAACAAGTTCAAGTTGGTGACTGGACACTACTATATGATTCTAGATTCAAAGATATGCCAGGAAAGCTATAGACAAGATGGTTAGGACCATATGAAATTAGTCATGTCTTTGATAATGGAGCTATTCAACTCACTACCATTGATCCAGTACCCTTCAAACTATTAGTCAATGGTCATAGATTGAAATTATACAAGCCACCCCAAACAAAAGTAGACTTCTTGTAGCAGTTTCAACATTTGGATTCAAACATAAATCAAGCAACTCTTCCTACAACCAAAGGCATCAACCTTCTGACTCTACTCTTCAACATTAATTTCTTTGTTCATGTTCATAATAAAGACTTTATGTTCACATAAAGTTCACCTTTCTATTCACTTTTTCTTTCCATCTCATCTCTCTACCTTCCACCCATCCACCTCATCTCATTTCTTTATCTTCCATCCATCCACTTTCTACGTCATCAATTTTTCATGTTTTCAATAAACACTACGAGATGCTAATAGACATTGTCGATGATGATATCACTTCCACCACCTTTTTGGTATGTGTGATAATTAGATCAACAAGTATAACATTTTTAAATTATTATTCACTTATAGTTTGTAGATTTTGTTAATTATATTTAATGTTGCATAGTTTATATGATGGTGGCATTATGCCAGTCCCTTACTCGTACTTGGTCTGACAAGTGAGAACACTTGTCCAAATTTAGCAAGGGGTAGGGAAGGCCACTAATATCCAATGAAATTTCTATTTATTTGTTAATATTTTTCGAAATCTTTGCATTCCCTTCATTTATGAAATTTAATTTCCATAAGTACACAAGTGAGGTGTCATACTCCCTTTTCTTTTAAATGATTTTCTATGTCAAGATGTGATGTGACTGATGTTAAAATTTTATGTGATCCAAACCCTATTTTTGGATGATTGTCACACATATTTATGATTTTCCTTCATTAAAAGTCATATTATTGCACATAAAAATTTTTTATGACATTAATTTCTTGGTTTAACAAAGAAGTGTGAGTTAAGTTTGCAAAATAATGAAGTAGTTTGAAGCTTCAATTCAAAAGGGGGAAAATAGAGTCAATAGAGGAAGTGCTAAGAGAATGGGTGGACAATTGTAGAGGAGAGAACTAGTGGGACACACTATGTTACTTTCGGACATAGAAGTCATGAGAAGGTTTAATGCATGCGGATGGCTAGGGTATTTTTTGAGTTTGACTACATTTGATGAGGAGGTAGCCATAGAATTTACAAGGACATTCGACAAGGGTGAAGCTTCTGTTTGGGGTTTAAAGGTGATTGCAATAGAGAAACACATTGCTAAAGTGACTAGGTTGCCTGTAGTTGGAGAACATTACCCCAACACACATGATGTGAGGTTAGCAAGAGCTCAATTTACCAGGCCTCTTGATCCTCAAATGGACATTACAAAGTAAGGCTACAAGAGAATGTCACTATCGCCACCATACAATGAATTATCCATGCACATAATTGGGTATTTTACATGTGAAGGAAGATTCTCATACTTGCATGTACACCATTTCAAATTACTTAGTTGTGTAAGGCATAATCTTGCAGTAAATATTCCAAATTTCCTATATAATATGCTTTGTATTAGTGCAAAAGAGACTCAGAAAGGAAAAGATAATTCTATTACCCATCATGCCTTAATCAAGTTATTGATATAGATGTCACTTAGGGATGTATCTCCCATGACATGGGAATAATTTGTGCAAGCCAAAACTTAGCAACATCAAGCTACCTATAGTGAACAACCTAGAGAGGAAAATGTAGCTCCCACTAGTGAGCGTGTTGAACAAAATACCCAAGAGGCTGAAGTTGAAAAGACCCAAGAAAATGTGCCTTCACCTGTGCAAGAGACTCCAAAACCTACTACTAGTAGAGCTAAGAGGAAACAGAAAGTGCAGGAAGAAATCTCTATTCAGGAAAATGAAGAGTCAAACCCTACAATTGTAAGACAAAAGAGAACAAATAAAAAAGTAGGCAAAAGGCTGTGATACAAGAGAAAACCCCTAGAAGGATAAGCCCTAGGATGAGAGGGAAAGTTTCTAAAAATTCTACATTGTTTTGAAACATCCACTAGGGAATCCCCTGTGCAAATTATTTCTGATTACTCTCCTCCCCATTTTGAGATTGCAAGTATTCCCAAAAATCCTACTGAGGAATGTAGGGATGAAATCAAAGAAAATCTAGATGATACCCTAGTAGACCTACCAGGTACTTCTAGCTATAGGGATCAATATTTTGATCCAAACACTACCCTTTTTCCTCATAGATCAACATGGATTACTATTTTTGTAGAACATTTATGGCAGGAATAGAGAAAAAGGAAAAGAGATTGTGAAGAAGATAATGGTTCTACCACACTACAAAAACTCCTTTTTTAGTTGTATGGATAGCATCTATTTGCTGAAGCCTTGTGGAAAGAAGAGAGGAAAAAGATGAATAAGATTATAGTATCTCAAGGTGATGAAATTACAAATTTAAAGGAACAGTTAGCAAGCCAACAGCAATGAATGGACCATGCCCTCAAGCTAGCTGATCAAGCCCTTGCTTGTAGACTGCCACCAAGAGTTTATGCTTTCTATTTGAAAGAAAATTTTCTTTTATTTCAATTAATGTTAACTCTTAAGAATATTAATGCAGAGTTCAAATTAGCACAAGAATTTTATGGACTATATCAAACTCTGCCACCTTGCTAGCAAAATTTACTTTGTGAATTATATGTTCATAATTTTTTTATCCCATTAGAGACTCAATAGAATCCCTTGCTTTACATAGGGGATATACACTTAAGAGCTCTCATGTCTTGGATGTCTAATGAAGAAAATTATGATAGGTAACTAAATAATTATAGGGATGAGGAAAGGACAGAACCTTTGCCTTTAAGAGTAGAGAGCAGAAAGCCAGATGAAGTGCTTAGGGATTGGTTCACATTAATCTATGGAAAGAAGTATCTAGAATTAAGGGATAGGATCTTTTTTGCCAGAGCTAAAGTTTATGTTGATTATGAAAATTTTCCCTATTTTTCTTTTCAGAGAGCTATGACTGGTGCAAGGAGTAGATGGGCCAAACTACCTAAATCTCTTAAAAAGTCAGAACCACACAATCCCATTAACTTGGAAGCAACACTTTACAGGGTTCCAAAATATTTAGAGTTAGGGAAGAAGGCCAAACCAAAATTGTGGTGTCTCCTAACCATGCAACCTCCAATGCTCCTATGGCCTTTGTATGACATCAATGTTGATAGACTCAACAAGCTTTAGGAAGATCACAAAAGGGAAGTATGGGAGAGAACTAGAGGATTTTACTACACTTTCAAGAGCAATCGAAAAGGAAGGATAGATATTGGAGAGTTTAGGTCAAAGAAGTGCAATGCTTAAGGAAAAGCATTAGTTTAGCAAGGGGTAGATGATGAAACCAAAATTTGCCTTTATTTTATGATAGTTTTAAGACACTTTGTTGATACTCTATTTATCTTTGTCAAAACATTTGTGTACCTATGTTTACCAAACCTATGGTAAACCTATGGGTACCAACTATGCCATCTTTTGCTAATATTATATATAGTATGCAGTATTTCATATAGTTATCAAAATGTGAGTTCTTATATTTGAATTTAATTTGATAAATTTTTATTTGTAAACATGTCTTTGTATAGAAACCAACTTATTAATGAAGACTGAAATATGATTGGAGGAATTCAAAAGTTAAGTGCAAACAACATTCAAGGAGAAGAGAACACTAAGGAGCAGCCATGGTGGATGAAAGTCACAATAGTTCTAGAAGACATGACAGTGAGTAAGGAGGAGCTATGAAGACTTATTACCTTCTCTACATTTATTCTTTGGTGAGTAGATGTTCAATCTTTATTATTCCCTCCTTAATCCATTATTCCCTCTTCCTGCCTTTAGTTGTTATCCTCCTATTTTCTCTCTTGTGGATTTAAAGCTAGGTCTTTTACTTTTCTATTATGGAATACTGTGTTAAGTTTTGAACTAGTTAGAAGAAATAGTTAAGAGAAAAGACTATTAACTTTTACAGTAGTGTTTTTATAGTTCTATGTCATGTAATGAATTTTTGAAATCCAATGAAATAGTTTTTGGCTTCTATCTTGTGTTAGTAGTTTAGTGAAGCCAAGTGTTGAGATAATGGGTGTTGCACACATTGCATAATATTGTTATTTTATTATTTTATTTTATTGTACCTAGATGGATGTGCAACATGTAAAGATTCCCATAGAATATTCTTGATGAGTTGTATTGTAACATTGTGAAAATATTTCATATTGGGGAAAAGAATTAAATGCCCAATATTAAATGTGGGTTCAATGGGTTAGGTAGCACATGGTTTTAGCACATGATTTATATAATACCACTTGGTGGTTTTGTGGGACTTGCTACTATATAAGAAGCCACAAGGGTAGTTTTTGTAGAGAGAGAGTGACAAGGAGAAGACAAAAGGCAAGAGTCAAGCGGGACAAGGCTTGACAGGTTAGCCAAGGGAGCATTTGTGAAGGTTGGAAGCATGGCATGGGATGTGTGGATTCATGCTTGTTCACATAATTTTCTCGGTTGTGGCTATGGCCATAAAGGCTTCCATGGTTGCATGGCAATGGTATTTTTGCTGAATAATACATGGTGATGGATGCTTTTGGAGGCTAGGTTTTTCCCTCAATGAGGGTTTCCCAAGGTATATCTTGTGTCACAATTTTTGTGGATATGTTGTCTATTCTCTTGCATGTGGATTTTAATTCTGTGATTATTTTAGATTTATTATGGGTTATGTGAAAATGGTTATATTCTTTGTTGCCAAGTTTCCTTACAAGTGGTATCAGAGCTATGGTTTTATTATTGTAACCCTAGATTGAATCCATGGGAATGCATGAGAGGATAAAAGAAAAGGGCAAGATATATGAACGATTTATTGCAGATCTAAGGCTTTTGGGTTTGCTGTTATGATAGGATGTTAAAATATTTTGGCATGTGAAATTGTTGGACAAAAGAGTCTTTTGGATGTTTCATTTAAATGAGGGTTTTGGGGGGGTAGCATGCAGAAATGACCTCCTGGGTAAAAATAGACCTCACCATTGGATCCGGGTCGACATTTCCATAAAATTTTGATATATAATATGCCCTAGTTTGGCCATGTTTAGAGGAAATGAAAGAGTTTTTTGGTTTCAGCCCATGATGGTCGTCAAATTTAATCCCGTTGAAATTTTTGTCACTGAAAAAAAAATAAAAGAAATGAAAAAATCTACTGAAAATGGTAAAAAGACTGTCTTAGTAAAATGGCCATAACTTTCTCTCAGAATATCAGATTTCAGAGTTCTTACAGGTGTTGGAAAGCTAATTCAGAGCACTACAACTCTTTGTAGGTTTGGTTCTATGATTTTGACATTTGGTCAGGTTTTAAGAGCCCTAAATTTAGATGTTGTTTATTTTGAGCACGGATTAGGGCATAACTTGGGCATACGAAGTCAGATTTTGGACTTCGAGTAGTCAATGGAAAGCTCTTGGAGAGCTCTACACATTGGTTCAGATTTAGTGTAGGTTTGGCATGATTTATTTGTTGATATATTGATCTGAATAGTTTATAGGTATATTTTGACTATGGTAACATTGTGAGTTTATGGCATTGGAGATTTAAGATCTAACGTCATTGTATACTCTATTCATATTTCAGATTGGTCTCATGATGATATGGTTATCAATATTTGGTTTGGATATGCATGATGACTTGTTGGGTCTACAAGTTGTGCAGTGTTGTAAGCAGTCTATACTTACAGGTTGCATTTATAGCTTGGTTATGGGTTGTCTTTGCCCATTGATCTTTCATTATTGATGCATATTCAGATTGGTGGCTTAGATTTGGGTTGTCTATGCCCTAAGTCACATGATTTACTATTTTCTTCATATAGAAGGGATGAGATGTTGTTACCAGGTACAGTCATGGTGGAGGATTGTGGTTGAATATTTTATGCTGACAGGTTGGACATATTGAGAGCCTGATGCTCGGTTCATGGATGTGATCATGGTGTCATGGATTTTGGCATGACATGATTGGTTATATAGGTACATCCTTGATGTTCATTAGCTTAGATTTGGGTTGTCTGAGGGGCAGTCACCTGATATGGACTTGAGAGGAGATTTTTCTTAAATGAGTCTTGGTTGGAGACTTGGGTATCTTGATGAGCATTCTCATTCCCCACTCTTGGTCTACTCGGCGATTGGCTACTTGAGAGGTATAGCCTATTGTTTCTCTTAGTTGCATTATATTTATGCTTGTCTTTCATGGATATGGATCTTGAGCTATGGTACATGAGTTAGTTCTAGAGGTTTCATTTGAGAGATGGTTTAGCATTGGTTATCTCCATGTGCATATGTTGTTATGCTGGTTGAGTTTGGGAGATGGTTTTATATTGGGCATATTCCTTGGATTAGGAATGGTTATTCCTTTGTTTAGGAATGGTTTTATTAAGTTTGATCTTCTTGTGAGAGGCTTACATCCATGATTAGTTATATGGTATGGTTTGGGTGTTGTTGAGGCTTCTTGTTGAGGTTTAATGGAGGAGATCATACTTGCATAGTTTACATCTAGAGGTGTATATAAAAGGACATGATATAGGTTATGATTTGCATGGTTTCTCTAGTCTTGGTTATCTTCTTAGATGTTTAGTTTTGCCTACATTGGATTTGAGATTGGTTAGAGATTGTGATCACTGGTTTGTGCTCATGTATGTCATGTGAGAGATGACATGGTTATTTATTTATCTCTTTCCTTTGTTGGTTGTGGAGAATTTGGGAGACTATTGGAGACTTGTTAGGAGAGTTGTTCTTGCAGGATATTAGTTTACATATTGTGGATGTGCTTGATACTACATGGATTCACTTCTTTGAGATGTTGTGAGTGGATTTGTTATAGATTTGACATTATCTTTTGCAATGGGAGCTTCTTGATGTATATGTGGTAGGTATTGCTCTTGAGGCTTGTGATTGCAAGTTATAGATTGAATATGTCGGTGATATGAGATTCACTTGTTATACCTTTGAGGTATGGATAGTTGGATGGTTTGGCACTTGCTGTGGGTGCTATTTCAGCTATGGATATTTTGACAACTATGGATACAATCACCTTTGGATCAGGTTTTTGTGCTTAGAATTTTAGTTGGTACAGGATTTTATGATCTTCTAATGCCACAGGTTGGGTGGCTTTCTCTTTGGATGACTTCTATGTATGTCCAGTGGTAGTGGCATAATAGGAGGTGAGATCATTCATGTTCGAGATGTTGGATACTTTGATTTTGTTGCGGGTACCAGGATGGAGCACTTGGTGTATTTTGATCCATGATGGTGGATGTGCTAGGAAGGATTGTTCCCTTGTTCATTTATGTGGCTACGGATTGACCCTATGCATTGTATACAACAAGTGGGAGATTGTTGAGATAATGGGTGTTGCACACATTGCATAATATTGTTATTTTATTATTTTATTTTATTGTACCTAGATGGACGTGCAACATGTAAAGATTCCCATGGAATATTCTTGATGAGTTGTATTGTAACATTGTGAAAATATTTCATATTGGGGAAAAGAATTAAATGCCCAATATTAAATGTGGGTTCAGTGGGTTAGGTAGCACATGGTTTATGTAATACCACTTGGTGGTTTTGTGGGACTTGCTACTATATAAGCAGCCACAAGGGTAGTTGTTGTAGAGAGAGAGTGACAAGGAGAAGACAAAAGGAAAGAGTCAAGTGGGACAAGGCTTGACAGGTTAGCCAAGGGAGCATTTGTGAAGGTTGGAAGCATGGCATGGGATGTGTGGATTCATGCTTGTTCACATAGTTTGCTCGGTTGTGGCTATGGCCATGAAGGCTTCCATGGTTGTATGGCAATGGTATTTTTGCTGAATAATACATGGTGATGGATGCTTTTGGAGGCTAGGTTTTTCCCTCAATGAGGGTTTTCCAGGGTATATCTTGTGTCAAAATTTTTGTGGGTATGTTGTCTATTCTCTTGCATGTGGATTTTAATTCCGTGATTATTTCAGATTTATTATGGGTTATGTGGAAATAGTTATATTCTTTGTTGCCAAGTTTCCTTACACCAAGGGGCCCACTTGGAAGGTGGATTAGATTAGGATAGAATAGATTTACTTCCAAGCGTTCTTAGTTTCATAGTTAGAAGTTGTAAGTTCCTTCTTGTAGCATCGCACTTTGTGAATGTTCCTACAACACTTGAGAGAACAGTTATTGTGGATGAACCGATTTGGAATATTTGTTATCCTTTCATTTTATTTCTAGCATTCATAGAGTTAATTGTCTTAGTTTCTTGCAGTGATATTGTAAGTTCTTTTCCTTGCATTTTACTTTCCTATAGCATAAGTTGAGTGACTCATTAAGACACCTAGTGCACATACTATGCTAACCATTTCAAGTATATGTCCTTGGGTTAACAAGATTAAATGTACCTCATAGTAGTAAAAATAGTCCTTAGTTTGAATATATTATTCCTAAGCATGGCCTAGAGCATGACTATGATACACCTATGGTGAGGTGGATCACATCTTTTAAAGGTAAGTTTCAATGCCAAGAGCTTTCTTTTTCTAATACAAGAAGAAAGGCTAGGGTATCTCTATCACTAGTTAGGAGTGTGGTAGTAACATATACCCCTGTAAGATCCATCTCCACTCCTCCTATTGTTAGATCTCAGCCTAGAATACCATCTTCTCATATCAATAGATGACTCATTTATATGGCTAGAGCTCATTATTTTACCACCTCCTATTAGCTCAAAGACATGACATACCAGTATCAATTCTTAAAAGTACACCTAATTTCATAGGTAAAACATCCATTTCCCCTATTGAGCATATTCAAGAGGTGTCTAATGTCTACAATATTCATGGCATCACTAAAGATGATGTAGCAGTTAGGCTTCTAGTCTCATCCTTAAAAGGGAAAGTAGTACAATGGTATACAGGTTGCCTTATAACTCTATAGTTCATTGGGATGGGTTAGGAGCAGCCCTATGCAAGAAATTTAAGGACAAAAGTGATCACCTATCACTTTTAGAATAGTTGACAACTATCAAGAGGGAACCCCATAAATGTATGAGTAATTTTAATTATAGATTTCAAAAGACATGGGACAAAACATCTACTGTAGTAAAGCCCTCCCCAAGTAATGCATTCTTGTATTACCTTAGGGCCTTCAATACTGATATCACTACCATTCTATAATCTATAAGATGGGACACTCTACCAAATGCTTATTAGGTTTCCATAAGAGCATAAAATATCTTAATACAAGGAGGGAAGTTAGCTCCAAGACCTCCAATAGCTTTCTTTCTTGACATGCCCAATCATTTGCCTACTATAGGCCCTATTCATACTTCCTCTAAAAGTTATCCTCTCGCTATGGCCCCAATAGTCTCTATATCCTCTAATGGAGTTGATAGGATTGAGGCCATGATTCAAAAATTGATGCAGAATATAGACAAGAGGTTGTATAACCAAAAAAGGGGGATGGAGGATAGTAGTTCAATAATGTAGAAGATGGGTAATGAGTTGGTGACTATGAAGAGGCAGCAATCTCAAAATAATAAACCTCCCTAGCTTTAGTATCAAGGTCCCATTCATGGTAGATACCCAAACTAGAGTCATGCCCTTTACAATCAAAATAGACCTATTGATAGTTACCAAGCTATGAATACCAACCTAAATGGGTGTAACAATTAGAATAAACCTATTGATAACCCCCCATGCTATAAATACCAACATAAATAGGGCTTTAATCCCTCATAACAATTTTTCTCAAGATTAAGATTTCTAACCTTCTTGTAACTACTCCTATAGATATTGTATGTGTTAGAAGGTAGAATCTTACTTGGCATTAACTATACCAAAGAAAGCAGGTTATTAGGAACACAATGCTAATCAACTTGTTGATGCTACTCTGCAAGGAATTTTCTCCTTTATGAACCATTAGGTGGAAGTTCCTTGTAATGTAAACCAAGATTTCCATGCTTACAATACTAGGATAAAAAGAAGAGTTGTAGAAGATGCTACCCCTCCTCCTAATCAAGCCTCAACATCAAGCATGATACCTTATGTACAGGTAGTGGATCAGCAACAAAAGTAGTAATCAATATACTAATGCTTCTCAGCATTAAAGTAAAAATAATAATAGGAGAGATGTGGGTGTTCCTCAAGCTATTCCATCTCAACCTTCTACATATGTAGCTCTTAGGGTTTCTACCAAGGCACTTGATGTATCTCTTAGTGTGATAGACCAAATGAAGAATACTAATGTGAACATTTATATGTGGGATACTGTGGCTACCATACCATCATAGAAGAGGCTACTATAGTAGGATTTGGAAAGCATTAAACTTAGAGATTAATTACCTAGAGAACATAGTGTGACAAGCCTGGTGCAATCAAGAAAAGAAGGAGAAACAAGTAAGAAAATCAGACCTCCTCCTTTCTATGTATCTTTAATTATAGGAGATAAATTAGTCCACAATTACATGATAGATTTAGGGGCTAGTAGTTCAATAATGCCTAAGTGTATTTCTTATATCCTAGGAATGAAATATGAGCCCATTGTTAAGGATGTGTTGCATCTAGATTATAGTATTATCAAGACTGTGGGAATTCTTAGGAATGTTGAAATGGCCCTACATGAATTCCTTGGTTGTACTATAGTCCAAGATATATCAATTTTTGAGTTAAGACCATAATTTGATATTTATCTTTCTAAGGACTTTATTGCTCAAATATGTGGTTACATATCCTCTAATTGGTCATAAATATTTTTAAGAACAACATATGGAACCAAAGCTTTGATTAGAGTAGAACCACTAGCCCTCCATTATATTGAGCCCTACACTCCTAATCTCATCAATATGAATTGTACCATCTAAGAGATAGATGAGAATGACATAGTAAACAAGCCTACCACTTCTCTAGTAGACATACCTGATTTCCTCTTAGATGAATGGGCTAACACATATTAGTTTGATCCTATGTTAGAAGACTTGGAGACAAGCCTTGGCACTTATCATATATTAGAAAAGGATGCTCTTGTTCACAACCTAATAAAAATCAAAGAAGATACTAGTGGGACATGGAGCATGTACTTTGATGGATCTAGGAATAAAAATAGACTAGGGGTTAGTGTGATGTTGGTTTCTCTTGCACAAGAAAGGTACTACTTCTCATTTAAGCTTCAATTTAGTTGTACCAATAATGTCATCAAGTATGAGGCATTAATTCAAGGTCACCTACTTTCTTAAAAATGAGGAATTCAAATCTTAAGTGGGTACGGAGATAGTGAGCTAGTGGTTAATCAGGAGAGGAATCAAAATAACACCAAGAATGGTTTGCTCAAGTCTTATAAACAAAGAGTATGGGGTTTTCTTGAAATTTTCAATGCATTTAATATCTAGAGCATCCCTAGAGGAGTAAATAGACATGTCAAAAAACTTGGAGTAGTGGGTGCATCTTATGATGTGCCACAGATCCTTGAAGATGAGAAGAGACAGAAGATTAAAGTGGTGGTTAGACCTACTGTATCTTATAATAATATCAATTGGTAGGTCTTTCAATCTGATGCATAAATTGAAATTTTCTTGCATAATGAAGCAGAGTTCTTAGATAGAAATTATTCAAGATTGCATGACTAGTATGGTGATCAAATGATCAACCTGAGCTCCAATAAGTTGCCTAAGGGCCTCATTACCTTAGAGAGTATCTCCAATCCTGATGACCAAGCAAGGGATAGAGGCATGCACCTTGCTACAAAAAAAGATGATCATATGCCAATTGAAGTTGCTAATGGAAGGATGCTAAACATGGGGAAGGTATGTCATGAAACTAAATAGGAAAGTTTTGTTTATCTATGTCAAGAATTTAATGATGTATTTTGGACATATGATGATTTAAAGGGTTTTGACCCAAGTCTATTTCATAATACCATAGATTTAGTTGATAATTTCAAACCTACTAGGTAAAAGAAGAGGCCATTTATTACCAAGATTGAGCCATTAATGATAAAAGAGCTATCCAAATTGATTGAGGCCAATATCATTTTCTGTATCAAGCATTACTCTTGGGTATCTAACCTTGTCCTTGTTAGGAAGAAGAATGGAGAAATCAGACTATGTCTAGACTTTAGAGATCTTAACCAAGCCTCCCTTAAGGATCATAACCCTCTCCCTTCCATGGAATATATTTTGTCTAATTTTATTGGTTCAGAGATATTATCTTTCTTGGATGGATTCTTAGGTTATAACCAAGTGTTAGTCAAAGAGTTTGATAGATATAAAACTACTTTCACCACTAAATGAGGCACTTATGCCTATAGTAAAATGCCTTTTTGAATAAAAAATTCAGGTTCCACATTTAAAAAGGAAATGGAGATGGACTTTAAGAACATGATTGAAAGGTCTATGTTGGTCTACCTTGATGATATCATAGTGTATTCAAAGAGTGTAGTAGACCATTCTGCTCATCTCACACAAGTATTTACAAGATGTAGAGAGTATGGAGTATCTTTGAAATCAATCAAGTGTGTCTTTGCACTAATCAAGGGAAATTTTTAGGAAATTTTGTATCTAAGGATGGTCTAATCATTGATCCAAAGAGAACAAAGGAAATACTTTCTCTCTCCCTTCCTAGCCATAAGAAAGGTCTACAAAGTTTTCTTGGTAGAATAAATTTTGTGAGGAGATTTATTCCTAATTTAGCTACCATGGAAAAAACTATTACAAATATTCTTAGAAATAATATGTTATTTTCATGGACCAAGGAGGGAAAACAAGCTTTGAAGAGATTAAAGAAACCATAGCCTTAGCCACTACTTTGATCAATCCAAATTTTTATAAGGATTTCATTCTATACACCTTAGGAGGTGAGTCAATTATTTCTATTATTTTGACTCAATTGAATGATAAGAATAAAGAACAACCTATTTATTTCTTTACTAAAGGACTGAAGGAGTATGGAGACAAGTATAGCTATGTGGAGAAGAAATCCCTTGTAGGCATAAGTTCGCTAAAAAAAATTAGACATTTACTATCCCATAATAAGATCCACTTATTGATTCCTCATGAAAGTGTTAAATATTTCTTATTGAACAAAGATATTAGTGAGAAAAGAATAGGTTGGATCACTAATGTGATGTAGTATGATGTGGACATCTAGATCACTAGGTTGATAAGAGGGAAGGGACTATACAAGCAGATGATCTCATCTCATGGATCGGATGAAGAAGTTTCCTTGGTATTGAAAGAATAATAAGAAGTTAGAAATGATAATCCAATGAATTGGATGAATGATTGATGACCTTTTTTATCAAGAAATGGATATCCTCAGGTATTGGCTAGGGGAAAAAAAGACAATTTAGATTGCAGTCCATCCCATATGACATAGTTGATGGTATTTTGTTTAGGAAGGACTTCAATGGAGCCTTTTGAAGATGTATTGGTGTAGATCAAGTATAGAGAATGATTAAGGAGCTTCATGATGGTCCTAATGGTGGCCACTTTTCAATAAGAACCACTACAATGAAGATCATGAGATTTGGTTACTATTGGCCATCCTTGTTCATAATTGCCATAGACATGTAAGGTAGTGTGAAAAGTGTTTTTTCTTTTCTAGTAAATAGAGACTTATAACTCCTCCACTTCATTCCATCTAAGTTGATCAACCCTTTGCTCAATAGGGATTAGATTTCATAGGTCCCATTAATCCACCTTCAAGCTCTAATCATAGGAGGATTTTAGCTGCAACAAATTAATTTACAAGGTGGACAGAGGTAGAAACCTTAAAAGATTCTATAGAGGCTTTCTTAGTGGAGTTCCTTGATGAAATTGTTACTAGGCTTGGTGCTCCTTCCACCATAATATCAAATAACACCAAGTCATTTATAGGAGCTCAGATATGTGCATGGGCAGTAGATCATGGTATTTACTTAAGAACATCTGCTAATTACTACCCTCAAGGTAGTAATGCAAAAAAAAATGATTAGAATCATTAAGAGGACTATTAAGGATAATCAAAGGTGTTGGTAGCATAAATTAAGGATATAGCCCTATGGGCTAATAGAATAACACCTAAGAGGGCTATTGGAAATTCTTCATTCATGTTAGTGTATGGTAGCGATGATAAACTTCCTATTTCATTGGGGTTTCCATCCTTAGAGCTAGCTCATTAGTTGAAAGTAATTGAAAATGATGCTATGTCTGTAAGAATGATAGAGTTGATGGAGCTAGAGGAGAAAAGAAATTAGGCTACTTAGACCTTGGAGACACATCAACAACTTATGAAGAAGAACTTTGATAAGAGAGATAAGGTCAAAAATTTCAAAGAAGGTGATCTCATTCTCAAATGGAAGAAAGAATAATAAAAAGCAAGGAGACACTCAAAATTTGATGCCTTATGGAGTGGTCCCTATGTGATTATAAGTTATAAATAGGCCAATACTCTTTAGTTAAGAAAGCTTGATGGTGAATTTATGCCTAATTTAGTAAGTGGAATATATCTTAAACCCTATTTCTAAGAAAAAATGATATTTCTTATACATAGTTAGAGCAGTTGCTTTCTATTTATTACTTTTTTCCAAGAAGTACCATGCATATGTTCTATTGTAGAGAGTTTTGGTTCCAATTTTGCAGAGTTGCAAAGGTAGAAGGGCATGTTTTCTAGCTTAGAATGTAGTAGAAGTGATAAAATTGATGAGTTTTAGTGGCCTCATATACTCCATATCCCAATGGATCTTTTAATAGTCACTGGTCATATGCCAAGTAGGCTTGCATCCCCCTTGAGTCACTAGAAATGTTGGCCAAAGGTTCCCTCTTGCCAAGGATTGAAATAAAATATTTAAACCCATCAAATGGTCACAATATTCAAGTTCATGTTATATTTCAAGTCTTAGAGCTACAATAGAATGGTATGGTCTTGATCTTACAATAGCTCATTAGAGGATCATATAGAAAATCAAGCAATGATAAGATGCTATGAGGCTCCTATTGGTTGAGTGGTTGGGTTATTGTGACATCACAAATAGTTAAAGGATCATAAACCAAAGAAAATTCTTGCTCAATGTCATGGCAATAAATGATCATGGGATTGTAGGTGTTGTAAGGATGTCTTCAAGGACATGAGGTAGAGCATTGGCATAGCATTGGGCTGTCATGATATCAAAGATCTCATAGGATTGCAAGCCAAATGGATATGTGTTTTGATGCCACAAAAATTAACAATCATAGGATTGTGTGGTTGACTTCCTAGGTTGTCGATGCTATGAAGGGGAAGGTTGGTCATATTATCTTAGAGTTGTAAGATCAAAAGGTAAGAAAGGGGTGGAGACCAGTTTTAGATGGACACTGAGTGTTCCAATATTATGGTATTCCCTTATCATAAGGTCATAAGTAAAAGTGAGGGTTCCTCCTAATGTCACAAAAAAATATAGTTAAATTGCAATCACGGGATCAAAAGGGTTATTGCAATGACTACCGATGTTATGATGGACTATGATCATAAGATCATGAAGGTCAAATCACCCATCTTGTGACATCACAAGGGGTGAATAATGGTACTAAAACTTTATGCTAGGGGTGTTATCATGAAGTCATTCTATCATGAGATCATAGGTCTTATTTCTATCAAAGGATCATAAAGAGAATGAAGAATGGGATCAATGTTGTGAGGTATAGGAGATAATAAGATTGTAGAAGTCAAGGTTATGAACAAAAGGTGACATGAAGGGTTTTGACCATAGTTGACAAGTGTAGGATTGTGCATTTCAGTGTTGACCAAAAATACATAAGGAGCTTCACCCAAAACTGGAAAAAGAGGAGTTCCTAACCAATCAAGTAGCAGTAAAGGTATAGAGTGATAGTTGAATATGGTTTACTTGTGCTTTTTATTTGATTTGGAAAATTGATGATAGAGGAAGAAACTCTTTGATGATAGATTTGATCTTTTTGATCTCCTACAACCACTTTCATCATTCCCTAGGTTTGATAAATGTAGAAGAACACTCCATTGCCACCTATTGATCCATCTAATTAGTGAAAAGATTAATAAACTTCATTCCTATCCTCTCAAAGATTGTTTGGTGGATAAGTGATCTTCCTACATCTAGATTTACACTATGATCCTATCTTTTCTAGTTTATAGTAATTATTCTCTACAAATTTGAATGCAATTTTTGAGTTTTATCTTAGAGTGGAGGCTATCTAATTTATGATTACACTATAAAAGAAGATTTTGTAATTTTTTTTAGGGTTGGATCTTCTCTATTTCTCTAATATTTCTTTGGCATACTACAGTAAATTCCCTTTTTGCCTCTAAATTATATGACACTTGAACTTATCTCTTTCAACCATCGATGTACTGTGCAAGCTTTATTCACCTCTCTTTAATGTACTGTGGATATCTATAACCTACATTTTTGTATCTCTTTTGGCCTATGAATGATAAGAAGTGAATCTCTTCTCCCTTGTGTCACTCATTTGGTTTTCTGATCTAAATGTCACTATTAGATCAAAACAAGCCTAAATCCATATATCTTTGGATTATTATGATAATTTTATTGTACATGTATGGGTAGAGATTGGTCTGAACACCCTATTTTTGGTTCATCACTTAGAATAGATTAGGTAGTTCACTTTTATACATTCCCCTTTCCTTTTACTCTCCAAGTGTCATCTAGAAGCATCTTGATAGTAAAGGAAGCCAACCTTCTCCAAAGACTTAGCCTCATTGTTGAAGTCCCACAACTTGGAGGTTGTTTCCATGTTTTACAAAGTTTTCCTTAGGTAAAAAATTTGGACTAGGGTGCAAATTTTTGTGACAATAATTCATTTTATAACAATTTTTGTGGAGTTCTAAGTAATCTTTGTGACCACATGCATATCTATATTAGTCAGTTACAACTAAAAAAGAACAAATCAAAAATAAATATATCTAGGAGATATTTAACTTCAGTACAACATATATGTATAAGCTTGAAGAAGAGATGCACAACATTCTATTTGTGCCCTTTCCATATGATAATTTAGACATTTTCAGTCCTTGGGTTATGACTTTCTCCATTGGCTAAGTAATGAAATAAGAGTATTGTATTTTGATTAATTTTTGTGATCATTTCAATTAAACTATATTGAATGATAGTTTGATCTATGTTTTGTTCAACAAGCCTTGTCACAACATACTAACATAGAGATGGAATATATATGCTTATAGAGCTCAAATCTTAGTGAGCACATGGACAACCACATGATTAGAAGTTGTGACCAAAACCATATGAGAAAGAGGAACCTCCATGCAAGATATGAGAAAGGAAGACACAAATCCCTTATTGAAACACCAACATGCAGAGTGGACACGACATCATAAGGACCAATGAAAGGAGCTCTGACAACACCATCAATAATAACAACAGGAACTCAAACCATGAAAAAAGAAACTAGAACCATCAAAATAAGGTTCTTGAATCATGTGATCTTCTACATAATGTTGTGAGTTATTAAGCATGATTTTAAGATCATACTCACAATATGTTAGTATACATTATTTAGAGGCAAGAAATTCTTGGAAAGCACTCCAAAAAATCACATTCATTGCTCATTTATTTTAGGGGACACTTATATAATGCTATGTATTAAATATTTTCTATTGAAATAAGCTACTATTAAAATATAATAAAAGACAAATAGATTTAGAAGAAAATAGTTAAAGTAGACCTTTTACAATAATAGGAGAGAAAATGGAGTGTGTTTCAGAAGGATGAAATTTGTGCTACATGAATGAAGTTGCACCACATTGAAAGGACCTTATAAAAGTAATGTTAAGAAAAAAAAGGCATGGTAAATCCCTTGGGAGATGTGTAGAAAAGTAAATACAACACAATATCTCAATAGGTGTCAAGACATGAGATATAACAAATATTGAATGATACCACAAGGAAAACATCTAAAGAATATGTTAAAAAATAAAATTTGTTCCTTTTTAGAAATATGTTTTACTATGTTGATCACATGTGTATGCTATTTAGTGCATGTCATGTAGTTTCCTCTTTGGCCCCTCTCATGGAGATTGTGTTTGACATTCTTCTAAGTTGTATTATTGATATTGCTTCTGGTCAAGCATTTCACAGATAGTGTTGTGTTTTCATTTCCTTTTATATTATTGTAGATAAGAAGCCCAACATTGTGATTATTTCTTCATGCAGGAAGTTGTGAATTCAACATAAATTTTGTGTCCAACGTTAGTTTATTGCATACTTGACATGAAAAAAGGTAGACCACCACCAAAAGGCTACTTCACAAATAATTCCATGTGAACAAGCATGAATCAACACATCTGATTCCATGCTTCCAACCTTCACAAATACTCCCTTGGCTAACCTATCAAGCCTTGTTTTGCTCAACTCTTTCCTTTTTGGCTTTTTGTCTTGTCAGTACAACTACCCTTGTGGTTCCTTCTATAATAACAAGTCCCATGAAACCACCAAGTGATATTACATAAACCATGTGCTACCTAATCCATTGAACCCACATTTGATATTGGGAATTTAATTCTTTTCCCAAATATTAAATAATTACATCAAATATTATCACAATGTTATAATACAACTCATCAAGTCTAGCCCATGGGAATCTTTCCATGTTCCATGCCCATCTAGGTGCGCTTAGGTGAAACATTACATAGTAAAAAATAATAATACAATATTATGCAAAGTGTGAAACACACATAATCTCAATAATCTCCCACTTGTTGTATACATTGCATAGTGTCAATTTGTACCCACATAAATGAACAAGGGAACAATCCCTCCTAAAACATCCACCATCATGGATCAAATTACACAAAGTGATCAATTCAAGTACCCACAAAAAAATTAGTGTATCTAACTTCTCAAACATGAATGATCCCACCTCCTATTATTCCACTACCACTAGACATACATAGAAGCCATCCAAAGAGAAAGCCACCCAACCTATTATATAAGAATCATAAAATTGTGTACCAACTAAAATTCCAAGAACAAACACCTAATCCAAAGGCAATAACATGTATTAGTAGTTTTCAAATATACATAGCTGAAATAATACACAAAACAAGTGTCAAACCCATCCAACTATGAATACCTCCAAAGGTATACCAAGTGAATCTCACTTCATCAACATATCCAATTTGTAATCTACAATCACAAGCCTCAAGAGAAATATCTACCACATATATACCAAGAAGCTCCTACTACAAAAGATAATGTGAAATCTATAACCAATCCACTCGCAACATCTAAAATTAGTGAATCCATGTAGTATCAAGGACATCCACAATACATAAACCAATAACTTGCAAGAAAATTTCTCATAAAATTTCTCCAACATTTTCCTAAGTTCACAACCAAAAAAGGAAAGAGATAAAGTAATAACCATGCCATTTCTCATGGGACATACAAGAACACAAACCAATGATCATAATATTCAACTAATCTTAAATCCAATATAAGTGAAACTGAACATTCAAGAAGATAACCACGACCAAAGAGAAACCATGGAAACCATAACTTGTATCATATCCTTCTACACACACCTTTAGATGTAAACTATGAAAGTATGATCTCCTCTATAAAACCCCAAAAAGAAGCCACAAAGAAACCTAGAACATACCATATAACTCATCATGGATGTAAGCCTCTCACAAGAAGATAAAACTCATAAACCATTACTAAATCAAGGAATAACCATTCCTAATCTAAAGAATATGCCCAATATAAAACCATCTCCAAAAATCAACCAACATAACAATAAAATATGCACAAGGAGATTACCAATGCTAATCCACCTTCAAAATGAACCCTCTAGAACTAATTCATGTACTATAGCTCAAGATTCATATCCATGAAATGAAAGCATAAATATAATGCACCAGAGAGAAATAATGGGCTATACCTCTCAAGTAGTAAACCATCAAGTAGACCAAGAGTGGGGAATGGGAATGATAATCAAGATATCCAAGTCTCCAACCAAGACTAATCTAAGAAAAATATCCTCTCAAATCCATATCAGGTGAATGTCCCTTGGACATCCTACTGAAACAAAATAACTATCTTGACAAATTCTTCTCTAATCCAAGAGAAATCGGCATCACCATTGTCTTTAAGTATCCATGAGAACCTGTAACCAATCAATCCATGGAAACTAAAAATACAACATAGAAATATCATCAAATATCCATCAAAAGATCAATGTACTCAATACCAAGAAACTAAACCAATATCAATGTCAAAGTTCTAGCCATGGCCTCAGAAACATTGCTACACCCTTAATATTATTGTATATAGGGTTATGAATAGTCAAATTGTGGCTATCTTAATCCTTAATTAAGTAATTTAATCATTATTATATTATAATTTAGGTAGGTAGGTTGGCCTAGGTGTAATGAAGGGTTGTGTCTATTCAACTTAAGCATAAATAGGTATATATAGGAGGTTGTGAGTCTTATTTCATCATCATATTCTGAAGTGTGTTCTCATTGGAGATATTTGGAGGTTGCCCTCTCAAAGTGGCCTATTACTCTCAATTATTATCAAGTATAAATATAATATTTCATATTATTTATTTTATTGTGCAAGTTATTTCATTACAAGTGGTATTAGAGCATGATCTTGGCACCATAGTGGCAAGATTTTTTCTCAACCTTGAGGCAATTTTGGTAAGAGCATAACTTTTAGATTCTAATGAATTTTTCAAATATTTTTAAAGGGTCTTTGAAGAACATATTAAAGAATTTATTATCCAAAATTTAGAGGAATTGAAGCATATTTGAGGAAATTATTGCAGAATTACTATTTTTAGACAATTTTTTGAGATCTTCATAACTCTCACATCTTTTTTAGTTGGAGTATAACTTGTATTGGATTTTTCAATACATGGTAGAGGAGCCTAAATTCAAAGCTTGGAGAAATTAAAAAACAAAAATAAGAAAGAAATTGTAAAGTTAGGAAAATTCTCTCTCAAGGCAGAAAATTTGCTAATTTTTTGGAGATTTTTTTTCTGAAAACATTGGTTTCCATCATGATGGGGCCTCCAACAAGAGGCAAAAATAATTCTAACACATCAGGAAAATCCTCTAATCTAGATGCAACAAAGGAGAGTAAGCCCAATGAGGAACTTATTAAGTTTAAGGAAAAGGTTAAGAAGGATATGTGTGATCTATGAGGAGATATATCAGATATACGAAGCATGTTAAGCACCTATATGAATGAAACAAGGAAGGAGCTCTCAAGAAATCAAGGTGAAACCTTCACGTCAACTAATGATGACACAAGTTTTATTAATCCTATGGGATCTAGGAATGTTTTTCCAAAGGTGGATACATGCAAATTTGATTGCAAGGATCCTCTAACATGGATAAATCAAATGGAGATTTATTTTGAAATACATCAAATCCCATATGGACAAATGGTTACAATGGCTTCCTTATATCTAGAACTAGATCAATTCATTTGGTATTGTTGGCTTTGTACTCATATTAGGAAAAAGGGTCTCATTGTATCATGGTCAATTTTTGCAGAAGAACTCCAAGCACAATATAGCAATAGTGTGACAAAAAACTTCTTTAACCAACTTGCTAAGCTTCAACAAGCAACATTAGTTTTGGATTATATTGAACAATTCCAAAATCTATCCTGATGAGTGGATACAATTACATAGGATAATTTGAATGATTTATTCTTGGGTGGTCTCAAGGATCACATTGAACATGAGGTACGCATGTTTTGTCCCAGTTTAGAAAATGAGTTTTTTATATTGGCATGCAAGGTAGAGGAGAAGTTCTTGATTTTTAGAAAGTAGGGGCTAATGTGACAAGAGACAAAGGATATTCAACACCTTATCTTTCTCAACCTACTAGTTTGACTCCACAAAAAATGGAGGAGAAAATAGCAAAATGGTTATGTTTCAATTGTGATAGAAAATATAATCGAGGACATCAATGTAGTGAAAATAAATTGTTCTATATTAAAGGTCCAAGTGAGGAAGAAGAGGATGAACCCATATCAGAGGAGGATAGGGAGTTAGGTGAGGAATCACATGGCTCTCAACCAATCATTTCTTGTCATGAACTTTTGAGTTTTAGTGCAACACAAACTCTCAAGGTAGTAGGTTTCTTAAAGAAGCAGAAGGTAAGAGTGTTGATCGACTTAGGTAGTACTCATAATTTTATCAACAAAAAGTGGGAAAATCTTCTAAATTATTTATATCCAACCCCTAAGTTTTAGGTTTTGATTGCAGATGGGGACATAGTTAGTTGTTCAAGACTCAAGGAGAATTTAGTCATGGCACAAAATCAGATGAAACAACAAGCAAAACAAAATCGTAGTGAAAGAAATTTTGATGTTGGGGATTGTGTCTTCTTGAGATTGTAGCCTGATAAACAAATCTGAATGAAGCAACAACAAAAGAATAATAAGTTATCTCCAAGATATTATGGATCATACCAAATTGTGCAAAAGATTGGTAGTGTTGCCTACAAGCTTGAGTTTCCATCAACAACAAAGATACATCTAACTTATCATGGTTCTTGTTTGAAGAAGGTAATTGGGTAAAATATTCCTACTCAAATGGTACTACCATAACTTGATGAAGAAGGAAGAATAATTTTGGAACTAGAGTGCATTCTTCAAACACACAAAAAGAAGCTAAGGAATAAAACCTTGACTCAATATCTCATCCTATGCAAAAATTTACTAGTTGAAGAGGCCACATGTGAGGATGAGGAATTCATTTAAAAGAATCCACACTTTGTTAACATTGATTAAAATGCTTCTTTCAAGAGAGGGGGCATGCTATGCCCTTAATATTATTGTATATAGGGTTATGAATAGTCAACTTCTAGCTATCTTAATCATTAATTAAGTCATGTTATCATTATTATATTATAATTTAGGTGGATAGTTTGGCCTAGGTGTTATGAAGGGTTGTTTCTATTCAACCTAAGCATAAATAGGTATATATAGGAGGTTGTGAGTCTTATTTCATCATCATTGTTGGAAATATTCAAGACTATGCTAGGTTACTAAGAGGGGAGGGGTGAATCATTAACCTTGAAACTTTTATAAGTTTAGATATAACTATAATAATTCAATTACCATTTAATCCATTAAATTAGATCTAACTACATGCATGAGAAACTGAAAACATAAATTTTTTATGACACTTGAACAGAATGATTTGGTGACCCAGAAACCTTCCAAATAGAAAGCAAAACTAGGCTGGGGATGATACCCACAAAACTTCAATATTGTAGCATAAAGTTGGTTGGTTAAGGCTTACAATGATCACTTCTAATGATTTGGCCTATTAGAAGTAGTTAGGACTGTTAGGTCCACCTTGTTAGAGGTTTTACAAACATACAATGAAGTATGCACTCGGTAAAGAAATTTGACAAAAGACTGTTAAGTCTACTTTGTTAGAGGATTTGGACTGGTTCACCTATTAGGATGAAATAGTATATCTTTGACATACAACTAATTTTTTGATAGAGATTCTTTGAAGTAATGATCACCTTTAGGTGATAGGTATGACTCTACTACTCCTTTTTGCTGATATGGCCTTACAATTTACTTTGCCGCTAATTCACATTTGCATTCTTCTTACCATTTCATGCTTCCTTTTTCTTTTTGCACAATTTCCTTTTTTTTTTAATCATCATACATGGATATGATACAATAAATTACATATATAGCAATCCAATTCACAAAATTATAAAGTTGTGTTGGAATATTCAAATTGGAAGAGTATTTTTGATGGGTTTGGGGGGGGGGGGGGGTGTGAATAAGAAGTAATACATTTTATCCATTAAAACTTTTAACTAAAAGTAAACTGCATGCATGTAAACATATCAAATAAGCATAAACACATGCATCAACAACACATAACACCAAATTTTGGTAACCCAGAAACTCTCTAGGAATAAGAAGGTAAAACTAGGGTGGGGATGATACCCACAAAATCACTACAACAATAATTGTTTGACCACTTTTGATGGTCTATCCTGTTAAAGGCCTACCTATTTAAGGCTTTACATTGTGTCAATAGTGACATGGTTAAAGGATTTAAAATACTTTACATGAAGTGTCACTATCACCCTATTAAATGATTTAGTCACCTCTTCAAAAGATCTACAAAATAGTTGTTAAGCTAACCTATCAACATAGGATTTTCACTATCTAATACAATTGCTTGAGAGTATTAGAAATCTTTGACCTAATTTCTTACAATCTTCAATTTCTGATTTTAGGCACTTGATCTACTCATTTTGGTGTGATCTTTGCTTGATTTGATATCTGATCATAGCCCTTGTTCTATTCTGATCAACTAAATGTGTAATTGCCGCTCTATTCCTCTAAGTCTTTCACACTTCCCACTGAATTTCACTATAGTTTTCCCATACACTACTCTTATCCACACATACAATAGGGCTTTCATCCTCCTTTTAAAGATTATGAAGACTTAGAGTTAGGTATGGATCTATGATCCATATTGAATCTTTAATTCCTACTCATTCCTTGCACTTTTATAATTGGTTGCATGCCTTCTCCATTTTTCTTATTGGCTACACATTGATTGCCTAGGAAATATAAAATATTCATTCTTATCCTTATTATCCTTTGAGATCCTTCTATATCAGCTAAAAAAATGGTTTACATTTGAGTTTGTGAGCAAAAAACTCATATGCTAATTCTATGTTACTTGGCACATACTGGATTACTAGTGCTTGGCACATATATTATCCTGGTTTGCTTAGCACCTATTACATTTTGTCTTTCTCGACACATGTATGTTTCTAGTTCACTCAACACATGTTGCATTCTGACTTACTCAATATCAACTATGACTTGATACCTATATATCACTTAGCATCTATTGTTCACTTGGCACCTAAAGTCACTCAACACTTGATCTTCACTCGGCACTTGAAGATTGCTTGATACCTAAAGATCACCCAACACCTATTGTAGTTCTATCTAGCTTGGAAATTATTTTATTGTACTCATCTTCTATGTAGAAAGTGGTTAAGTGTGTTGACACTCAATTGTCTCCTGAGCTGATTGTGTCTTGTCTATTCTTGTAGCCAAAATTCTTGTGCTAATGTACCTGATACTCTTTGTCGTTGCACTATTTTTGTAATTTGTACTTGTGTGCTAAGTTGTTCTATCTTTTGGCTATCTACAATTTTCCCCCCTTTATTCCTTGAAAGAATATAATCAAAATTCTTAGTATTCTCACCCTTAGTTATATCTTCCTTATTATTTCTCCCCCAAAACATATATGTATATATCTTATCTCCCTTATTGTTATTTCTCCCCCTTTTTGACACTTATGTCAAAGGTTTTAAGGAGTAATATCATATTTAGCCAAAAATGTATTATTTACCTCCATGATCATCTTGAGAGTTGCATCCCAATTCTCCAAAGAAATTTCAAGTGAATTATGTAGAATGGCAGTCTTTATAGCAAGATGTACAAGCCCATCAAGTGTAGAAATATTAGGATCTTTCTTGAGAACATTCTTTGCATAGGCTTTCTCTTTGTGGAGGACCTCCAAATGTGGGGTAATGAAGGACTGTATCTACATCAATTTGGCCTTTATATTGGCCTCTTCACTTGCTAGTGCAGCTAATTCTCATTGAGTGTGAAGTGATTGGGGAAAATGGTTCTCACTTTGAGTTAGATCTCTTGATAGTTGCATGCTAGAAATCTTTAGATTTCTCTCCAAGCTCATTATCCTTTGGCCTATCTCCTATGTGAAAAATGTGAAATCACACAACTTGTTGTACAATAAGAAGATATTCTAAAGTATAGGTTTTACCTTTTCAATTTTCTTTTCCAACTCTACTTGTGCAAGTGCTATATCACTTGATATCTTTTCATTCACCTTCCCTTGAAACTTCCTCTTAGACCACTCCATAAGTTTGACATTGGTATCTTGGTCTTCACTTATCACTTGGTCAACTATATCTAATAATTGTTCCATTATAGGCTTTGACTCATCTAGTGACTACAAGCTAAAGGCATCCATAAAGATATCCTTTATCTTAAGTAATGCTTGCTTGTTCTTATACTCCTTTCTGAGTATTTCTTGTCTTCTCCTTCTATTTAATGCATCCTACATCTCTATAATCTTCTCAATGGTGATAGTCTTGGAGTCATCGGCAGGTATGACTATCTCTTCATCTAACTCAAGTTCTCAATAGTGAAGTACCCTAGTCACTTTGGTTGAGCTCAAGCCCAATGTAGAGATTTTTAATGGCATTGTATCAATGCTTAGCTTCTAAAGAGTTTTTGTAGGAGTGCCTATTTTTGGTAACTCTACCAATGTTTGTATGGTGACCTACTCCTCTTCCTTTGATTTATCCTCCATTTCCTCATCAGACTTCCCTTGATCAATGAAAATTACTTGGGGTATGCCTTGTAGCTGTACTATAGGATTAGATGTATCAGTCTATCCTATTGGCCCTATTTTTGTATCCTTCTATTCTTCTGTACTTTACTTCTAAATGGTGTCACCTGCTCTGGATGTGTCAATTGTTGCAATTGTTGGAGATGGTGGTGGAAGCATTAAAATTTGAGTACTAGTAATTGTAGAGATAGAAGGTGGTTCTTGTTGATTCACCTTGTCTCTTGAGGAGTTAGATATTTCCTTTTGTAGCTCATCTACACTCACCAATATAGGATTTTTGCATAATTGTGCCTATAGAGTTTATTGGTGAAGGATCTTGGAGAGATCCTTTGCAGTTAGGGGATTGATGTTCTGACATGATTTATCAGTAACATACTTTACATTTATAGTGTCTAAAAGTGTGATGGTTACATGAGGAGGGCTAGGAGGTGGCATTTGTGTGTCTTGGACACTCTCTTCCCCTTATTACTGCTGCTCAACTATTGACACTGCATTTTCCTTTTGTGTTTCCTCCTCTCCTTTTTCCTTATCCTCTTCCTCTTTCTTTTCTTCTTCTCCTTTCTCTTACTCCTTCTTCCCTTCTTCTTGCTTCTCTTCCACCTTCTTTTCCTCTATCTTCTCCTTGGCACTAGCCTCTGCCTTATTTTCTTCTTCATCCTTGTCATCAGTCAACTTGCAGATTGTCTTCTACAAATTTGTGGACTTATTTACTATATCCTCAACCTTATTTTGTAGGATACTGAAGGCTCTATATTTAGGTGCAAATTTTCCACCATGTTTCTTATTAGACTTTGTTATTTGACCTCTTGTTAGGTCAGGCATCACTTGTACTAAGGTAGATTCTTTGATCTCCTTCTCCATTTTCAGACAATAATGCCATTTTTTTTCAACTATCTCATATAACTCCCTAGGCATGGTATTGTCTAGCTCTAGAGGTGTGTTCTTAAATTTAGCCATCATGGCATATACAGATTCCTCTATTTTTATTTTCTCTTCTCTACTTAACTTATTGAAATCAAGGCTTTTCAAATCATTCAAATCTATATTCTTAATATTTTCTCAAATTTTATCTATAGCAGATTTGGGAGGATGGCTTACAACTTAGAATTGGCCGATATCCTCTGTCTTAGTCTTCTCCTCCTCATTAGAATTTGATTGTGCTACATATTTTCTTCTTTTCTTCTCCACTTCACTAGTCTATTCAGTGGCCTTCTTCTTCTCTTTTTTTTCCTCCTTGGCCTTTTGTGTAGATGCCCTCATGGTAGTTCTTGTTGTAGATGTCTTTGGTTTGGCTTGTGTAGGCTTGGTTACCTTCTTGGGTTTAGGCTGAGCTGGAGGTTGAGTTTTAGCCTTTCTCTTTTTTTGCTTGGCTTGTGTTGATGCTTCCTTAGCTTATTCTTCCTTGGTACCTTCCTCCTTGTCTTCTCCTAAGCCTTGTGTCAATTCCATTGGGCCTTTCCCTTTTTCTTCTTCTTCTTCCTCCTCTTCATCACCTGTTACCCCTTCAATTTCTGCTCCAAATTTCTTCTTTATTTTCTTCACTAAATTATCCTTCTTCTTAATTATAGTGGTTGTCTTCAACTTTTTTTCAACCTTGGATTTTACAACATCATATGTGCCAAAAGGTTTGGCAGCTTTTTCTATGTCTTCTACAAGTAATGCAGTGATTGTAGTTGATGCTTGATCATTATCCAACTCATAACCTAATGGTCTAAGCCATCTCACCCTTGGAATAGTTACTTGGATATACATGTAGTCAATGTCTACCAGGAAGCATGTCATTGATATGTTTTTCCACTAGGGAAATTTTTATCCTAACCCTTTGCTTCATAGATTTCTTTAAATCCTCAAAATAGCTTGTCATTTGGGACTCAAAATTATCACCCATCTGATCAATGTACTCATTGATTTGTCTGATTGCAGATTTGTTTGAACTCTAGTTTACCTTTGAAATTTATGGAAACTCTTCCAAGACATAAAAGAATATGTACACAAGAACTAAACCAAACTTGCATTGAGCACCTTTTGACCTTCTTATTGCTCCTATGTTCTCATTTATCTATTGAAGCATTAGTTTTACTATATCATATGTATGATCTTTCTTTACAATCTTATAAGCTACATCAATAGCTATGCATGGTACACTTTTTAATCTATTGGATTGGTAAAATTTGTGAGATATCAGCCTCACTGCAGGATCTACTATAGTATCAATTTTCATACCCCTCTTATTCCACTTAGCCCCTCTATTCCTTTCAATGGCCTCTTTTGAATCAATTCTCATAGTCTTAGTCTGATCTAAGGTTGGGAAACCCATAACCCTATTTACTATCCTCTTGGTAATCTTAACTAGTCCTATTTCTAGCCATAGGTAGTCATCATGAATTTTTCTTAGTACAATGTGGATCTATTCTAGTTTGAATACCATAAAAAAAACTAGGGCATTTGTTAAACCCTTCCTCTCAACTATCTGAAACTCATCCTTTAGAATTTTGTTATCATATAGTTTTTCATAGGCTTCAAATATCTCAAGGTCACCTATAGCCCCTACCTTGTAGTTGTAACACTTCCTTACATCCTGCACCATGACAACCTTGGCTGGAATTATGGACAACATGTTAGCAGTGTCATTCTAATAGGTGACTTTAGGGATTGGCCTAAACTTAGGTTTTTTTTCTTCATTACTAATGAGTTAGACCTCATGAGTTTCCTTTCCCTTGGGGTTCTTAGAGCTAGAAGCCATTATACCAATCTAGGGTTTCAAAAGTTTAAACTTTAAAAACTACGTAACTCGCACTTGATGAATACCTTTAGACTAATAAAATTATGTTGAATCACTATTGAAATCGATGCAAAAGGCTTCAAGGTTGCTCTGTGATCTCTTCTACACTCTTCTTGTCTTTGCTCTACATTTGAATGGCATAAAAATGATCAAAATTTGACCTTATACCTTTCAAAACCTAGCATTAAATGCTTAGTTCATATAGTTGTACACTTGGCACATGAAGGTTTCAACATGACTTGGCTTCCATTGGATTTCATTCACTCAACTTCCATTGAATTTTCTCAACTCGGCATCAACCATCAACTCAGATGCTACTAGCAACTTGGCATGTACTGGAGCTTTACTTGGCATCTGAGGACAACTCAGAAATATTTACAAAAACTTCAAATTTTGACTTGGCATGTTTGCTCATGCTGATTTCTCCTTTGCAGTACTTCTTTTTCTTGGGACTAATGTATGATATAACTTTGTATATCAGTCCCATACATCTATCCTTATTTGGATGATGTGTGATCACTTGACCTCTTGGGTGAAGTGATCCCTGCATTTGATGTGTTGCACTCATCTTTCTTCTTCCAAGTCTTGTTCATTTGCCCTCTGATTTTTTCAACACCTACCTTCTCTTTTAATTTGTTGACTTCTAACTTGGGTGCGTTTGACTTTGTTGGGAAATTTCTATTGATATGACTAGTCTTCAAGCAATTGAAACATGTGGTTTGATTTAACCATCTACTGTAGTTCCCTCTAAAATGTGTCTTTATATAGTTTTCAGTAATGTGTCCATATTCCTGATAGTAGTGATAGCTATACCTAGTATTATAGTCCTAATTGTACTGATGACCATGGTTACCCTCTCTTGTTGCCTGATTTGGTGTCCACACAGGCTTTGATCTACACTCAAATGCTCTATGTCCATATTTCTTGCAATTGTAGCAATGACCATCAAATCTTAGTATCCTCATGGTTCTAGTCCTGCATTCATGTGCTTGATGCCCTTGCTTTTTGTACTTGTGAGAATAGCTTGCATTTTTAGGCTTATCATGCTAATGGGCATTCTTTCTCCTACACACATTAGAAGTGTGTCCCATTTTACCACATAAATGACAAGTGGGTTTAGTGTTCTTACCTTTATTACTCCTTTCTTCTACAATCTTGGATGATTCTCCTTGTTCAGTGCTAGTGTAACCAAGTCCTGAAGTATCAATACTGGCCCTTGGTGATTTCTATAGCTACTCAAAGTACTTGATAGCCTTATTGGGTTTGTTAAAGCTCTTTGAAATCTCTTCTCTCTTTTTAGGTCATTTTGTAGTTGATACTTCTCTATCTTCAGTGTAGAGATCTTAATGTCCTTCATCATCTGACTTAGGGTATTAAGTTGCATGTTTGAGATTCTTTCAAACTCAATTGTCTTTTCCTCCAGTCTATTGCTAAGATTTATTTTGTCATCTTCTAGCATAACCTTGTCTTCAATGGCTCTCTTCTTCTATTCAATTTCTTCACAAAGCAATATGGCTTGTGATTCTTGTTTAAGCTTGAGTATTTTGATTTTTACTACTTGAGATCTATTCTTCTCCATTAGTTCTACTATTATTGCATCAAATTCTTTGGAATCTCCATTGCAAAAAACTTTTGTGGTATCAATCTCCTTTTAGTCTATGTCATTTTCAGCTATGGCTATATCCTTCCTTCTTTTGAAGGATTTTCTCAATTCTTCTTTGGCTTCCTCCAAGTTGTTTGGGGTGAGTTGCACATCAATCACCTAATTCTCTATGATTTTCCCAAGTTTGAAGAATTCCATCTTTAGATCTTTTCTCTAAATTGTTAGGCTTCTCCTTGTGAGTACCTTGCTCTAATACCAATTGTTGAAATATTCAAATGGGAAGAGTAATTTCAAGGCGGGGGGGGGGGGGTGTGGCTGGGTGTGTGAACCAGAAGTAATACATTTTATCCATTAAAACTTTTAACTAAAAGTAAACTGAATGCATGTAAACATATCAAATAAGCATAAAGTAAATGCATGCATCAACAACACATAACACCAAATTTTGGTAACCTAGAAAACCTCTAGGAATAAGAAGGTAAAACTAGGGTGGGGATGATACCCACAAAATCACTATAGCAATAATTGTTTGACCACTTCTAATGGTCTGCCCTATTAAAGGTCTACCCTTTTAAAGGCTTTACACTATGTCAATAGTGAGCTGGTTAAAGGATTTAAAACACTTTACATGAAGTGTCACTCTGTTAAAGGATTCAGTCACCTCTTCAAAGGATCTACAAAATAGTTGTTAAGCTAACCTATCAACATAGGATATTAACTATCTAATACAATTGCTAGAGAGTAATTGAAATATTTGACCCGATTACTTATAATCTTCAATTTCTTATTTTAGGCACTTGATCTACTCTTTCTGATGTGATCATTGCTTAATTTGATATCTGATCATAGCCCTTGTTCTATTCTAATCAATTGAATGTGTAATTGTTGCTCTGTTCCTCTAAGTCTTTCACACTTCCCACTGAATTTCACTATAATTTTCCCATACACTACTCTTATCCACACATACAATGGGGTTTTCATCCTCCTTTTAAAGATTATGAAGACTTAGAGTTAGGTATGGATCTACGATCCATAATGAATCTTTAATTCTTTCTCATTCCTTGCACTTTTATAATTGGTTGCATGCCTTCTCCATTTTTCTTGTTAGTTGCATGCTGATTGCCTAGGAAATATAAAAGATTCATATGAGTTTTTGAAGGAACAAACTCATATGTTGATTCTATGTTACTTGGCACATACTGGATTACTGGTGCTTGGCACATGTACTATCCTAATTTTCTCAGCAGCTATTACATTCTATCTTTCTTGACACATGTATTTTTTTGGTTCACTTGGCACGTGTTGCATTCTAACTTGCTCGACATCAACTATGACTCAACACCTATATATCACTCAGCATCTATTGTTCACTCAGCACCTAAAGTCACTCGACAGTTGTTGTAGTTCCATCTAGCTTGGAACATACTGTAGTGTACTTAGCTTCTATGTAGAAAGTGGTTAAGTGTGTTGACACTCAATTGTCAAAACCAATCTAAGACCAAAAAGTTGGCTAATATACAAGTTAACACTAATATTACAAAGTCAACTCAAATGAAGACACTCAATTTTTGATGACTAACTTGGTGAAGTTCTAATACATGACATCCAATGTCACTACTTGACATCATCATGCATTCGATAGAAGTAGAAGCTCGGTCCATACTAATCATCTTAGAGTAGTCTCGAACTCAGTCTACACTGGTGACCTATGTAACTTGGTAGAAACTGAATTACTCATTTACCATGACTGCACTCGATAAACACTAATAATCACATAGCTTAATTAACACTAACTTTGCTTTACATAAATTGTTGGCTTGGTAGAAATTGCAAAGTTTGGTAACCACTAAACTGTTGGACTTCACACTACCTAAATTCACTTGCTAACCACTGGGATACTCGGTAGGAACTATAAAGCTCGATGGCTACTAAATTACATGGAAAATAGTGTAGACTATTTAATGATCTTGGTAGCTATACAGACTCTAAATATGTCTGCAAAATTTATATTTTCCTTTCCTTTGCATGATTCTCCCCCATACAATATACATACTAAGTGTCTCTCCCCATATATACATATTGTCTAATACTATTTCTCCCCATTTTTGACAATAATGCCAAAGATTTATTCAAAACTTATTTACATAGAGACACCAATATAAGAAAGGAAATCAGAATGTACCTTAACTATGAGTGCTAAAGTCTTATCCCAATTTTCTTGCAAAACTTTGGATGTATGTAGAGAAATTTGGACTTTTGTTGAGAGTTTTATCATGTGATCTACGATGGAGAAGATATTGTCATGGATCAATGTTTTGGATTAAACAACGCACTTCTATATTATATCCATGATGAGAAGGATCATGTTCTAAACATCTATCAGTGAAGATTAGATCCTTTCTTCTTCTCTCAACAAATCTACCTACATATCTGACAAGAATCTAATTTTCATATGATGTGTAGAGCTTGAACTAGGTTCAAGTTGCAACTACTATGCACTAGCCTTTAGATCTTCATCAATCTTTGTCAATTTGCACTTTATTTCCTTTGTGAACTCGGTAATATTATATAATTTTCCAAAAAGTGATGTTACATTTGTGCAAGAGGTTTCAAGATTGGTCAAAATTGAGGAAAACTTTACTTGCTGCATGACAATTTGTTGAGAAATGTGCTCAAGTATTTTGTTATCAAATTTCTTCTCTGCTTTCTCAATCAATTTTTATTCACCACTAGAGTCCTCATTAAACTTCTAAACTACCTCTTCTAATTGAAAAAAAATGTGTTGAGAAGTATCAACTTCAACACCTATCACCTCAGTCAAAATATTCTTAGCATCTTCTAAGATTTTATATTCTCTATTTTTCCTTCTTTTGGAGGAGTTGACAAGCTATTTGCATTTGATCTATAGTGGGATTATCAAAATCCCATTTTGGAATCTCAATCTCCTCATCTAGGTTAATATCCTTCTCTATCTCTTTTCCACTTAAAAATCTTATACTTGGTTGAGCCTTGGGTTCAACTACCTTTGTACTTAATGCCTTAGAATTTGGAATGGAAACAATAGTAGAGATAGTAGGACTAGCTATGAAAACTAATATAGTACCAACAGATGGAATACTGACTGGTATGCTTACTAAATCCAAAACCAATGTACTTATAGAGGTATTCAAAGCTATAGAAAACAAAACTATAAAATCCAAAATTATAGAACTTGAAACTGAACTTATTGCTAAAGAACACAAAATTGTAGAACATACTATACTCATTGTTGATGATGCTAACTCAAGAGTTGAAGAATAGGGAGGCTAAAACTTGGTAGATGAAGTGGTATACTCTATTGGTCTAAATTTTCAAATGATAGAAATCCTTTGCTTGGATATAAAATCTTTAGATTGTTTCCATAAATTGATAATTAGGGTTTCTAGATAAGTTGTTTGTTTGCAAGCCTTCGAAAGTTTTATGTGAACCCTACATTTCTTTCCATTCATAATTGTTTGGGCACAAAATGTTTGAATTAGGTGAATTTTCTTTTTCCATTTATGTCTTCCACACCTTGAGCTACTTTTCCTCCAAAAATTTCCTAGCCGTTCAATCTAAGTAGATCCACCATTGTCATTTCCTTGCTATGAAAACATGGGTACTCTTTATGTATAGCGAGGTAGCAAGTGCCTGAAAGTGTAAAATGGGACCTCAGGATGAAGACACAATAGTAGGAAAATTGTCTTCTAACTAATCATTCAGTCATGGACACCTAGCAAATGTTGTCAGATCAGGCAAAGAGGCCTAGTTGGAGACAATCAGAAATTGGCGCCAGAATGATGATTTTTTCAATGTCTTGCTATATCGCTATCAAAATAGTTTTCCACATCACCATTAGCAAAGTAGCGAGGTGTCACAAAATAAAAAGTACCATGGCCTCAAAATTTATCAATAACTATGGTATGACCAGGTGGCATGACAAGCAATAATTGTTGTCAGAAACAGTTGGTAAGAATGATAATGATTTGATGGGTCTTTGTATTTTATGGCGTCAAGTTATTTTCAAGTCATCGAAGCTCACTACCTTTCTATTAGAAAAAATTGACTCCTCACCGTTAGTGAAGTAGCAAGGCGCCATAAAAAAATAATAGTCAGTGGGACCTAAGGTAACGTGGATGGCTGACTAGGCTCAAAGTAAAGTTTTTTTGATTGCCAGTAGTGCAGATTCTCCTACATCAGCGATGTCTTGGACCTGTAAAAGCATTTGAGAGATCCCAATTGCCAGATCAAGTTTCAAGCAATGATCCTTGCCATCTCACTATAAAGAGTTGCACAATGTTTAGTCTTTATGACATAGTGAGTGTAGGACCCATTTTTCCTTAGGGTACTTGGTGCAGTTCCTCCACCTTTGACATAATCTCAGATCAACGGTCATCATTGTCTCGCCATAAAAAGTTTCTCCAAAAATATGTATAGTGAGATAGCGAACGAGGGCCCACCAATATTTTTCTAAGCAGTACAATAACATATCATCTTCAAGATCAAAATTAGATCAATGGTTGTCACTACTTTGCTATGGCAAGGTGCCCATTCTTTATGTATAGTGAAGTAGTGACCTACTGACATGTGTCCTCAATTGCCAGTGGGTCTAGATAGAAGTGTCATCAGGGAAAGAACTATCTACGTGGGAGATTTTCTTTGGATTAGAGGGCCAACTTGTCAAGTATGATACCTAGTTGTCTCTCTCTATACCCCATGATCCTATGATTTTTAAGATTGACGGCAAAGTTTTAAATACTAAAGGTCATGGCACTCTGCACATTAACAAGATGTGAAAAGTTTCACATGTGAAGTTAATAACATAGTATAACAGGCAAGATTTTCTCAATTTTAACTTGCACAAATAAAGATTTTGAAATATTTTTTGAATGAAGATAATTACTATAAGGATTAAGATAAATTCGGCATGAGTGTGAAGTGATTGGTTCAAAGAGAAATTACAAAGTTACAAAGAGCAAAAAACTCCAAGTTCTCGTGACATAATTTCCAAAAAAAATTCAATCTTGTATGGTTTAATCAAAGGATGGTTCCAAAGAGTTCACTAGATCATGGGCTGTGGATAGCAGAGGGATTACTAGGTAAAAATACTTGGGCCTGGGATTGTAATATCTCACTTACCATTTCAACCTAGTTTGCAGAAAAGAAGTGTATTGTCTCGTGTAGAAGTATATAGATTTTTGATAGAGGAAAACTAGTAATCCTGAGTGTTTTCTTAAAGTTTCATCTCTTTGAAACTATGGTAAGATGTCATAGTCAAGTAACCAAGGTTTTGAGAAGGATAATGAATGAACCTAGTAAGATAATAGACCTCTCAGTGATGACATCATCTTTTAAACAAATTTTCAAGATATCATAGCCTGATGCTAGGGTAATAGAAATGTGTGGGGTCTTGTGCATAGTTTTTGAGGAAGATGAAGAAGATTTCATACTCACGGGTATGGTCTTTCTAACTTTTTCTTAGCATGCACCTTTTCTATATCAATGGATGGAAAATTTTGGTCAAAAGGTGGTTAAGAAAGAAGACATGGCTGCGAATCAGAAGTTACCCATTTTGTTATATTTGACAGCCACATTGTCTCCTGCTCAAACGTTGTGCACTAAGTAATTTTCCCATTATTTCTGAAGCCTGGCATGATTAGAGAAGAGTGGGAAGTAAAGATGAATTTCAAAAAGTAGTTATCTTGACACAACCCATGGGTCAAGGATAGAGTGCAATCATCAGAATAGATTTTGTCAGGGACAAGCTTAGTAATTACATATACAATAGAATCACCGTTGGAGCAAAATCAACGAAAGGAGGTGATAGACAGAAGCCCACAAGAGAATGTGTGATTAGCATAACTTCCTGTTAGTCTTTTTCTTTTTGACAAATGTATGCATATTCCTCTTATAAAGGACACTTGTCATTTTCTCTTAGCTTGAAGCTTGTTGCATCTCACACTATATAAGTGAGATTCTAGGGCTAGAGAGAGGGTCCGAATTCTATTTTTCTAAGTGATATGCTTAGTCTATTTTTGGTCCATTATAATGAGTAAAAGTTGGTGGTGTATTTTCTCTATTAGATCTTGAAAATACATGAATACAAAATTATATGTGTTTCTTTTTGAAGGTTATTCTGAGTCTATTGTAAATTGTATACAATTTTCAAGGAAAATGAATACAAATTTTGAACTGTCCCCATATCAGTTCTTTCTGATCTTTGTCTCCTTTTTGATTACTTGGTTATCTTGATGTTGTATAGGTAAAGGCCTATGCAATTGAATGCAATCCAGTTAGGTTGTATATTTTTTTATCACTACTATTAATTCAATGAATTAAGTAAAAGCTTTGGTGAATATGATAAGGTTGCTATAGTAGTGGAAAGGGTTTTGAATGATAAATTTTGATAAGAATTACTGATAAAATTATTTGTAAGGCAACCAATTAGATCTAGAAATTTGTAATAGACTCTATGCCCTAATGCATTAGGAACTGATCAAATTTGATCAAGCTAAAAGACGAATATGTCACAAATGGTTGTCAAAAATGCAGAATTAAATCAATTTTACTTTTCTTTCCTATAGATCTTAGAATTTGGCCAGTACTTGTCTGCATGGAATATTTTAGCTTCAGTTAGCCACTTTTGCTGAGAGCACCTGTAGATCTATAGAAGAATTTTTGGCCATATCTGTTATCTGGGACGTATTTATCAAGTTATCAAGAATTGTGTATGTATTTGAGGATTTGAGATGAGAATCAAAATGAAACTTAAAATAATCCTCATACTGTTTTCCTAGTCTTGAATCATCCCTGGGTATACCCACCCTAGTTTTACAGAGCTAGAAGAGTAGAAAACCACCCTTGTGTTTGTTGAAGTTGGGCCCAAATGCTTTGCACATGCAATTGTTAACAAGAATTGGCTAGTCTTTAGATTGTATGAGTACTATCATCTTGGTATTAAGAATTTTGTTGCTTAGTAGTTTTAGTTCATTTTAAAACACCAACAAAATGACAACTCTAGTGGGGAAATAAGATGGCAATCCATTTTGTTGAAAGGACAAGATTCTCTAGTGTTTGAAGTCAGTTTTTAAATGATGATAATGAAATTGTTGACCCAGTGTGTTATCAAGACAAATTGTATGAAGGAGATGATGAGAGTGGTAACTTGAATCATAGTGAGGACAATGACACAATATGTTCAATTTCATATGAGTCTGATGCTGAATGGGAGGAAGAGAGTAATGATGATAGTGAACACTTATTTGAAGATAAGGGTATGAATTCCTCTTTTGAATCTAAAAAAGAAAGTACATCTCAGTTTTTGTGTTACACGAATCAGTTAGCAAATGAAAAATATGAAAGTGATTTAACCACAAAGTATGAAGATAAAAGAGATGGTGAGGTTGATTGAAGCTAATAACTTTGAATATGAAGATTTTAGGGAAGAGTTGTAAAGTGCTTTTATATCAGACAATAAAGATCAATCATAAAGTGGGATGTTTAGGAATGAATGACAGTCTATTTATAATAGTTATCCTAAACAAGCTAGTAAAGAGGATGTAATTATGGACACTATATATTTGATAGAAGAAATAGATAGGGTGTCTTCATATAGTTCTGACTTTTCTTCATACGATGAAATTTTCCATGAGGATAAAATGGGTAGTGAATTTAAAGTATATGATAACACTTTATATGATGATGCTTGTGAGGATGATCAACCAAATTTTTGTTAAAATGTTCAAAGAGGGTCATTGCATGGAGTTATCAATCCTTTGTTTGAAGAAGACCTAGAAAGTATAGATTTAGTTGAGAATGAGTTTAATGATGATACATTATCTTACTGTTGTGAGGGATCAAATTGTTCTACTTTTGGATATGATGGTGAAAGTATTGATGAGATGACATCTTCTAAAATTGATGACAAGGTGTCTGATGAAGATGTTGAAAGTTAGCATGCACCTTGTAATGAATTTTATGATGAATATTCTAATGTGGTGACTAACCCACTTTCTGATCTTAGAGAATCACTTAAAGATCTTGGATTAGTTTTAGATTCTGATGTTGATGATATATGTGAGTACCAGTCAGATTGTTCTTCAGAGTACCATTAGGATATGCACATGGATACACAATTTGAAGGTATGAGTGATCCTTTTCCTCAAGTTGAATATGAAACTTTCATATTTGAGATTGACAACATGTATAAGTCATTAAATAAAGAGGATTTTTAGTTTGGTATGTTTAAGCATGCTGATCAGAACTTTCATGATGAGAAAATGTTTGAACATGAAGAAAATTTTTATATACATTGTGGAAGTCAAGGTTTAGATTTAGTTTTGCTAAGTGTTGAGATTCAAGATATATATCTGATTGGTGAAACTTATATAAGTGATAATCCTAGTTTATCTCATGCGAGTTTAGATGAAAATCATGTTTATGACAAAGGTAAAACTTTTTATTAAATTTTGGTGGCCTGGGGCCATCATTTTTACATAACCTTAGTGGTAGTTTCTTGCTTTTCATGAGGCCATCCGAAAAAGAAAATTTTGGGAGGCTATATGTGGTCTGCTTCTCCCAGAATTTTTGAGCCCTCATTTGAATCCAGAGAATTTAATGTCCCCAGACAGAGCCACTATTGGTCTAAATTTATGAATGATAGAAATCCTTTTCTTGGATATAAAATCTTTAGATTGTCTCCATCAATTGATAATTAAGGTTTCTAGATAAGTTGTCTGTTTGTAAGCCTTTCAAATTTTTATGTGAACCCTACATTTCTTTCCATTCATAGTTGTTTGGGCGTGAAATGTTTGAATTAGGAGATTTTTATTTTTCCATTTATGTCTTCTATGCCCCGAGCTACTTTTCCTCGAAAAATTTCCCAGCCATCCAATCTAAGTAGATCCACCATTGTCATTTCTTTGCGATGAAAACATGGACACTCTTTATGTATCGAGAGGTAGCAAGTGCCTAAAAGTGTAAAACAAGATTCCAAGATGAAGACACAGCAGTTGGAAAATTGTCTTCTAACTAATCATTCAGTCACAGACACCTAGAAAATGTTGTCAGATCAGGAAAAGGGACCCAGTTGGAGACAATAAAAAATCGATGCTAGAATGATGAGTTTTCTAATGTCTCGCTCTCTCACTATCAGAAAAGTTTTCCATATCACCATTAGTGAAGTAGCGAGGTGTCACAAAATCAAAAGTATGGTGGCCTCAAAATTTATCAGTAACTATGGTATGACTAGGTGCCACTCTGCACATTAATAAGATGTGAAAACTTTCACATGTGAAGTTAATAACAAAGTATAATAGGCAAGATTTTCTCTATTTCACCTTGCACGAAAAAAGATTTTGAAATATTTTCTAAACAAAGATAATTATTGCAAGGATCAAGATAAATTTGGCATGAGTGTGAAGTGATTGGTTCAAAGATAAATTGTAGAGTTATGAAGAGCAAAAAACTCCAAGTAAGTTCTTGTGCCATAATTTCCAAAAAAAAAAAATCAGTCTTGTATGGTTTAATCAAAGGATGGTTCCAAAGAGTTCACTAGATCCTAGGCTATGGATAGCAGAGGGATTACTAGGTAAAAATACTTGGGTCTGGGATTGTAATATCCTACATACCAGTTCGAACTAGTTTGCAGAAAGGAAGTGTTTTGTCCTGTGTAGAAGTATATGGATTTTTGATAGAGGAAAACTAGTAATCTTGAGTGTTTTCTTAAAGTTTCATCTCTTTGAAACTATGGTAAGATGTCATAGTCAAGTAACCAAGATTTTGAGAAGGATAATGAATGAACCTAGTAAGATAATATCCCTCTCAGTGATGACATCATCCTTCAAACAAATTTTCAATATATCATAGCCTGATGCTAGGGTAAAAGAAATGTGTGGGGTCCTGTGCATAGTTTTTGAGGAAGATGAAGAAGATTTCATACTCACAGGTATGGTCTTTCTCGCTTTTTCTTAGCATGCACCTTTTTTTTATCAGTGGATGGAAAATTTTGGTCAAAAGGTTGTTAAGAAAGTAGACATGGCTAGGAATCAGAAGTTACCCATTTTTTTATATTTGACAGCCACATTGTCTCCCTCGTCAAAGGTTGCGTACTAAGTAATTTTTCCACTATTTCTGAAGCTTGGCATGATTAGAGAAGAGTGGGAAGTAAAGATGAATTTCACAAAGTAGTTATCTTGACAAAACCCACGGCTTAAGGATAGAGTGCAATCATCAAAATAGATTTTGTCAGGGACAAGCTTAGCAATTACATATACAATAGAATCGCCGTTGGAGAAAAATCAACAAAAGGAGGTGATAGACAGAAGCCCACAAGAGAATGTGTGATTAGCATAACTTCCTGTTTGTCTTTTTCTTTTTGACAAATGTATGTGTCTTCATCTTATAAAGGACACCTATCATTTTCTCTTAGCTTGAAGCTTGTTGCATCTCATAGTATATAAGTGAGATTCCAGGTCTAGAGAGAGGGTCCGAATTCTATTTTTCTAAGTGATATGCTTAGTCTATTTTTGGTCCATTATATTGAGTAAAAGTTGGTGGTGTATTTTCTCTATCATATCTTGAGAATACATGAATACAAAATGATATGTGTTTCTTTCTGAAGGTCATTCAGAGTCTATTGTAAATTGTATACAATTTTCAAAAAACATGAATACAAATTTTGAATTGTCCCCATATCAGTTCTTTTTGATCTTTGTCTCCTTTTGATTACTTGGTTATCTTGATGTTGTATAAGTAAAGGCCTATGCAATTGAATGCAATCCAGTTAGGTTGTGTATCTGTTTATCACTGCTATTAATTCAATGAATTAAGTAAAAGCTTTGGTGAATATGATCAGGTTGCTATAGTAGTGGAAATGGTTTTGAATGATAAATTTTGATAAGAATTACTAATAAAATTTGTTGTAAGGCAACAAATTAGATCTAGAAATTTGTAATAGACTCTATGCCCTAATGGATTAGGCACTGATCAAATTTGATCAAGCTAAAAAAGGAATATGTCACAAATGGTTGTCAAAAATGAATTAAATCAATTTTACTTTTCTTTCCTATAGATCTTAGAATTTGGCCAGTACTTGTCTACATGGAATATTTTAGCTTCAGTTAGCCACTTTTGCTGAGAGCACCTGTAGATCTATAGAAGAATTTTTGGCCATATCTGTTATATGGGATGTGTTTATCAAGTTATCAGGAATTGTGTATGTATTTGAGGATTTCAGATGAGAATCGAAATGAAACTAAAAATAATCCTCATACTATTTTCCTAGTGTTGAATCATCGCTGGGTATACCCACCCTAGTTTTACAGAGCTAGAAGAGTAGAAAACCACCCTTGGTTTTGTTGAAGTTGGGCCCAAATGCTTTGCACATGCAATTGTTAACAAGAATTGACTAGTCTTTAGATTGTATGAGTACTATCATCTTGGTATTAAGCATTTTGTTTCTTAGTAGTTTTAGTTCATTTTAAAACACCAACAAAATGGCAACTCTGGTGGGGAAATAAGATGGAAATCCATTTTGTTGAAAGGACAAGATTCTCTAGTGTTTGAAGTCAGTTTTTAAATGATGATAAAGAAATTGTTGACCCAGTGTGTTATCTAGTCGAATTGTATGAAGGAGATGATGAGAGTGGTAACTTGAATCATAGTGAGGACAATGACACAATATTTTCAACTTCATATGAGTCTAATGTTGAATGGGAGGAAGAGAGTAATGATGATAGTGAACACTCATTTGAAGATAAGGGTATGAATTCCTCTTTTGAATCTAAAAAATAAAGTACATCTTAGTTTTTGTGTTACACGAATCAGTTAGCAAATGAAAAATATGAAAGTGATTTAACCACAAAGTATGAAGATAAACAGATGGTGAGGTAGGTTGATGCTAATAACTTTGAATATGAAGATTTTAGGGAAGAGTTGTAAAGTGCTTTTATATCAGACAATAAAGATCAAGCATAAAGTGGGATGGTTAGGAATGAATGACAGTCTATTTATAATAGTTATCCTAAACAAGCTAGTAAAGAGGATGTAATTATGGACACTATATATTTGATAGAAGAAATAGATAGGGAGTCTTCATATAGTTTTGACTTTTCTTCATACGATGAAATTTTCCATGAGGATAAAATAGGTAGTGAATTTAAAGTATATGATAACACTTTATATGATGATGCTTGTGAGGATGATCAACCAAATTTTTGTTAAAACATTCAAAGAGGGTCATTGCATGGAGTTATCAATCCTTTGTTTGAAGAAGACCTAGAAAGTATAGATTTAGTTGAGAATGAGTTTAATGATGATACATTATCTTACTATTGTGAGGGATCAAATTGTTCTACTTTTGGATATGATGGTGAAAGTATTGATGAGATGACATCTTATGAAATTGATGACAAGGTGTCTGATGAAGATGTTGAAAGTCAGCATGCACCTTGTAATGAATTTTATGATGAATATTCTAATGAGGTGACTAACCCACTTTCTGATCTTAGAGAATCACTTAAAGATCTTGGATTAGTTTTAGATTCTGATGTTGATGATATATGTGAGTACCAGTCAGATTGTTCTTCAGAGTACCATCAGGATATGCACATGGATACACAATTTGAAGGTATGAGTGATCCTTTTCCTCAAGTTGAATATGAAACTTTCATATTTGAGATTGAAAACATGTATAAGTCATTAAATAAAGAGGATTTTTAGTTTGGTATGTTTAGCATGATGAGAAAATGTTTGAACATGAAGCAAATTTTTATATACATTGTGGAAGTCAAGGTTTAGATTCAATTTTGCTAAGTGGTGAGATTCAAGATATATATCTGATTGGTGAAACTGATATAAGTGATAATCTTAGTTTATCTCATGCGAGTTTAGATGAAAATCATGTTTATGATAGAGGTAAAACTTTTTACTGAATTTTGGTGGCTTGGTGCCATCATTTTTACATAACCTTAGTGGTAGCTTCTTTCTTTTCATGAGGCCATCCGAAAAAGAAAATTTTGGGGGTCTATATGTGGTCTGCTTCTCCCAAAATTTATGAGCCCTCATTTGAATCCAGAGAATTCAATGTCTTCAGACAGAGCCATCGTTCGTCTAAATTTTTGAATGATAGAAATCCTTTGCTTGGATATAAAATCTTTAGATTGTCCCCTTCAATTGATAATTAAGGTTTTTAGATAAGTTGTCTGGTTGTAAGCCTTTCAAAGTTTTATGTGAACCCTACGTTTCTTTCCATTCATAGTTTTTTGGGTGCGAAATGTTTGAATTAGGCAATTTTTCTTTTTCCATTTATGTCTTCCGTGCCCCGAGCTACTTTTCCTCAAAAAATTTCCCAGCCATCCAATCTAAGTAGATCCATCGTTGTCATTTCCTTGCTATGAAAACATGGGCACTCTTTATGTATAGAGAGGTAGCAAGTGCTTGAAAGTGTAAAACAAGATTGGAAGATGAAGACATGGCAGTTGGAAAATTGTCTTCTAACTAATCATTCAGTCACGGACACCTAGCAAATGCTGTCAGATCAGGAAAAGGGACCTAGTTGGAGACAATAAAAAATTGATGCTAGAATGATGAGTTTTCGAATGTCTCATTCTCTCGCTATCAGAAAAGTTTTCCATATCGCTATTAGCGAAGTAGCGAGGTGTCACAAAATAAAAAGTATGGTGGCCTCAAAATTTATCAATAACTATGGTATGACTAGGTGGCACTCTGGACATTAATAAGATGTGAAAAGTTTCACATGTGGAGTTAGTAACAGAGTATAACAGGCAAGATTTTCTCTATTTCACCTTGCACGAAAAAAGATTTTGAAATATTTTCTAAACAAAGATAATTATTGCAAGGATCAAGATAAATTTGGCATGAGTGTGAAGTGATTGGTTCAAAGATAAATTGTAGAGTTATGAAGAGCAAAAAACTCCAAGTAAGTTCTCGTGCCATAATTTCCAAAAAAAAAATCCGGTCTTGTATGGTTTAATCAAAGGATGGTTCCAAAGAGTTCACTAGATCCTGGGCTATGGATAGCAGAGGGATTACTAGGTAAAAATACTTGGGTATGGGATTGTAAATATCCTACAGACCAGTTTGAACTAGTTTGCAGAAAAAAAGTTTTTTGTCCTGTGTAGAAGTATATGGATTTTTGATAGAGGAAAACTAGTAATCCTGAGTGTTTTCTTAAAGTTTCATCTATTTGAAACTATGGTAAGATGTCATAGTCAAGTAACCAAGGTTTTGAGAAGGATAATGAATGAACCTGGTAAGATAACAACCCTCATAATGGTAACATCATCCTTTAAACAAATTTTCAAGATATCATAGCCTGATACTAGGGTAACAGAAATGTGTGGGGTCCTATGCATAGTTTTTGAGGAAGATGAAGAAGATTTCATACTCACAGGTATGGTCTTTCTCGCTTTTTCTTAGTATGCACCTTTTTTGTATCAGTGGATGGAAAATTTTGGTCAAAAGGTGGTTAAGAAAGTAGATGTGTCTAGGAATAAGAAGTAACCCATTTTGTTATATCTGATAGCCACATTGTCTCCCTGCTCAAAGGTTGCGTACTAAGTAATTTTTCCACTATTTCTAAAGCCTCGCATGATTAGAGAAGAGTAGGAAGTAAAGATGAATTTCACAAAGAAGTTATCTTGACAAAACCCATGGGTCAAGAATAGAGTGCAATCATCAGAATAGATGTTGTCAGGGACAAGCTTAGCAGTTACATATACGATAGAATCATTGTTGGAGAAAAATAAATGAAAGGAGGTGATAGACAGAAGCTTGCAAGAGAATGTGTGATTGGCTTAACTTCTTGTTAGTCTTTTTCTTTTTGACAGATGTCTGTGTCTTCCTCTTATAAAGGACATCCGTCATTTTCTCTTAGCCTGAAGCTTGTTGTATCCTGCACTATATAAGTGAGATTCCAAGGCTAGAGAAAGGGTCTAAATTCTTTTTTTCTAAGTGATATGCTTAGTCTATTTTAGTCCATTGTATTGAGTAAAAGTTGGTGGTGTATTTTTTCTATTAGATCTTGAGAATACATGAATATAGAATGATATGAGTTTCTTTCTGAAGGTCATTCTGAGTCTATTGTAAATTGTATACAATTTTCAAGGAAAATGAATACAAATTTTGAACTGTCCCCATATTAGTTCTTTCTAATCTTTGTCTCCTTTTGATTACTTGGTTATCTTGATGTTGTATAGTTAAAGGCCTATGCAATTGAATGAAATCCAGTTAGGTTGTATATCTATTTATCACTACTATTAATTCAATGGATTAAGTAAAAGCTTTGGTGAATATGATAAGGTTGCTATAGTAGTGGAAAGGGTTTTGAATGATAAATTCTGATAAGAATTGCTGATAAAATTTGTTGTAAGGCAACAAATTAGATCTAGAAATTTGTAATAGACTCTATGCCCTAATGGATTAGGCACTAATCAAATTTGATCTAGCTGAAAGAGGAATATGTCACAAATGGTTGTCAAAAATGCAGAATTAAATCAATTTTACTTTTCTTTCTTGTAGATCTTAGAAGTTGGCCAGTACTTGTCTGTATGGAATATTGTAGCTTTAGTTAGCCACTTTTTCTTAGAGCACCTGCAGATCTATAGAAGAATTTTTGGCCATATCTGTTATATGGGATGTGTTTATCAAGTTATCAAGAATTGTGTATGTATTTGAGGATTTCAGATGAGAATCAAAATGAAACTAAAAATAATCCTCATATAGTTTTCCCAATCTTGAATCATCCCTGGGTATACCCACCCTAGTTTTGCAGAGCCAGAAGAGTAGAAAGCCACCCTTGGTTTTGTTGAAGTTGGGCCCAAATGCTTTGCACATGCAAATGTTAACAAGAATTGGCTAGTGTTTAGATTGTATGAGTACTGTCATATTGGTATTAAGCATTTTTTTTCTTAGTAGTTTTAGTTTATTTTAAAATGCCAAAAAACTCTTTCATTAGTGATGTGTTGAGCTATGAGGGAGCAAAGAGTGATTGGGCATTTGATGTATCCATTGTGGTCACAATCAAACTTGTTGAAGTTCTCTCTGAACTTGATGTAGCTACCGATTTTCTTAGAGAGTGAGGAAGTGAGGCAATGACCATAAATAATATTTTCCTAGGATCAGTTTCCTCATCATCTTCTTTTTGTTCCTTAGTAGCTTCTTTCTATTTATCTTCTTCAACTTCTTCATTGTCAAAATGTGTTGGCTCAGAGTATGTTTCTTCTTCCTCATCATCACTATCATAATCCTTGACTTCTACTGGGAAGTCACCTTTTTTATGCAAGTGATACACATTCTTCAAGATACCTATGGAATTTTTAACTACATGTTCTATATCCTTTAGCAAAATTAAACAAGAGTCATCTTGTCTTCATTTTTCTTCATAGACTATTTTACCTCAACATTTCTGATGCTTGGTAATAACTACCTTAGGGTTTATTCATAGATATATTTTTCTATTTGCATAGCTGAGTCCCATCTTGGCTTTAATTTCTCTAATAATTCATTAGAGATCTAGGAGGCTATCTAATTAGGGGAATACTTCCATTTTCCAATCTTGGTTAGCACCAAATCTTCAACTTGTTTCTTTTCAGCTTCTATTCTAGTCTCATACTTCAATGCTTTGAAGTTGGTTATGCCTGTACCTTCTTCCAATTTTTTCATTTTTCCAAGAAGGTGGGAGGAGGCTTGCTAAACACAACTTCACTGCCTTTCTTCTTCATTCTCCTACTAAATACTGTAGTGGACAGATTGGGTGGCTTGGTGATGATCACCTTGACTTTCTTCTTTACTGGCTATTCTTCCTTTTCTAACTCTTCTTGATCCTCTACTTCATCATCATCTTCTCCTTTACCTTTGGTCAACATAATAGGTGTGTTGGTTTTGATTTTTTCTATTCTTCTCTTTCCTTTGTTAACGACTTGTGGAAGCTTGATTTCAAGCTCTATTCTTGCCTTGTCCTTGTCATATGTTCCAAAGTGCGGTGCCTTTGGATCAATAGGTTTATTTATCAAGGCTTCAATTGTTTCTTTAGCTTCATCAATTTTCACCTCATAGGGAAGATTTTTTACCCATACAACTCTAGGTCTTACTACCTAAATGTAGACCTTGTCACTATCTACCATGAAATAAAACACCATCTTTGTAATCTTCAACCAATTTATTGGGAATCCTAAATTTTTTATTCATTTTCTCCTTGAAGATATCAAAGTAATTATCCATTATGTTGAAAAAATTCTCACCCATTTCTGCAATATACTCATTAATTTGATACAAGGTACATCCTTTCTCCAAAAAATTGTACCATTTGAAGGGAAAAACTTTTGAATATAGAAAAACAAACATGTTAACAAAGAACCAAATTTAAAAGTATTATTCTTGGATGTTCTTATACTTTCCATTTTTTCGTTAAACTGTTTCAACAATAAGTCTACAAGATCATACAATAGATTGTTCTTCACAACCTTGAATGCCAAATCTATTGCTTCACATGACACACTATTTAGATGACTAGAATTTTAGATCTTGTGAGCTATCACATGTATGCCAAATTTTAGTTTTGCATCAATTACATTACTAATCTTCATACCTCTTTCATCCCACTCGGCTAGGGTTTTCTTCTCTAACTCCACCTGACTTAGGGTTTTAGTAGTTTTGGCTTTGGGGAGCATGGGAAGGCCAGTGATATGATGAATCATATTCTTAGTAATCAAGACTAGTTTCTCAAGCCATAACTAACTATTGTGAACTTAGCTTAAGATATATTTGATCCATTTGATTTGGAAACTTCAGGGCAGATGGGGAATGTCGGTTAAACTCTTATCTTCTAAGTGCTTATGTTTGAGTTTAAGAACACCATTCATGCACAATTTACCTAGGGCATCATCCATTTCTATGGTTCTAATTTCTTGAATTGCACACTTAAAATGAGTTTGTATATTGTTAACGAGTAGCACCCAAGGAGGGATCTATGATTGTGCTCTATTTGGATTGAGGGTTTTAGCAATTGCTAGCACAAGTTTGAAATCTAGTGGTTTCCATTCGACTCCTTAGACCAAAATTTTTGAACCTTTATTTTCCTTTTTTTTGTTGCTTGATGCTACCATGGTTACTTGGTAGGATATGGAAAACTTTGAAAATTTTTACTGCAAATTCCACACGAACTTGCTTGATCACTCTGCAATTCACTTGATCACAATAACACTTAAAATTCTTGGTGAAAAATGAATTTGATTTCCTACCTTTTTATATTACTTCACCATCAATTCTTAGTATGAAAGTAGTTGTGATGACATCATTATGCATGATAGGTTGTCATCCACTATATGTTCAAATTTCTTGGTGAATGCTTCATAACTCGATAACCAAACATGTGTGATTAGTTACTCTTGACCTTGTTCGGTAGAGTCAATGACCTAACCTTACTTAGTAGAGAAAGTAACTCGATGATAATTGATGCTGATGTTCTATGATCCTTTTGTATCTTGAATAGTAATTTTGATCTTTTCTTCCTTTCAATTTTTGAATTGTTTGGGTGTGATCATGATAACCTAGTTCCAATTTCTTACTTGAGAACTTAGTTAGAAATGGTGGAGTCACCTGCTTCTTGAGTGACATGACCATCATTTTGTGGACTAGCTTCCTTTGTAGATTTAGGAATCCATTGCTACCTCATTTTCTTTCTAATGTTGTTTGTTTTGGATTTTTTTTCATCTTCAATTCTACCTGTATTCATGCAATTCTTGGCTAGATGACCAAGTTCTATACAAGTGAAACATCTTATGGTGGTATCTCTCTTTCTTGTGTGATGTTTAACATAGTTCATGTCAATGTGTCCATACTCTCCATAGTAATGACATCTACACCAGGTGTTATAGTCCTAACCAAATATCACTTTCACAATTTGTTCTACTAGATGAATGACTTGGTTTTGTAGTCTGATGCCTTGTGACCTTTTATTCTTGCAATTGTAACACTTGCCTTCAAATTTTGGTTTCTCTTTACATTCATTAGTCTTGTGACCATGCTGATTTCAATTGTAACATTTACCATTGAATTTTTCTTGACCATTACTCCAATATTTTTTTGGTGTATGACCTATCTTACCACAATGATTGCAAGTAGGTCTTTGATTCCTTTGAGCACCTTGTTTGGAGGATCCACTTTCTTCTTTGTATCCAATTCCTAATTTACCTTTTGCTCTATAGAGATTCCACTCATTTAGTTGATTTAATTGATTCATGTTGCTTGAAATTTCATCATTCTCTAATTGATTTCTTTTTTAGTGTTTAGATCATTTTTCAATCTTTTACTGATTTTATTTTTTGATCTCAACTCACTTCTTATTCTTTCATTGATTTTCCTTTCCAAATTTAGATCATTTCTTAATATTTCATTGATCTATCTTTGGCTCATGATTTCCTCATTTTCATTAGAGATTTGATCTATAAGATTTGCATGTCGAAGGGATTGGTTCTAGATCTCATCCATTTCTTCTTTCATCTTGTTCCTTCGTTCCAAGATTTCACATAGCCTTAGTAACTGAATTTCTTGTTCTCTTTTGAGCTTTCTTATTTCTTCTTGTAGGGAACCATTCTTCTCCAAGAGTTCTTTAATTGCATCATAAGCTTCATCTGAACTGCTTGAAGGGAAAAGGTCTTCAATATTTTCTTCAATGTACTAATGATCATTCATTTGATTTGCAAGTTCCTTCCTTCTTTATAGGGATTGGGAAAGGTTCTCCTTAACTTTCTTGAGTTGTACAATGGCCATTTCTAGATCTAGCTTTTCATTGTCAATTGTCTTATCAAGCCTAAATATCTCCATTTGATCTTTGCTCAAGCTATCAAGCTTTATCCTGAGAACCACAAAGCTTTGATACCAATTGTTGGAAATATTCAAGACTATCCTAGATTACTGAGAGGGAAGAGGTGAATTAGTAACCTCAAAACTTTTATCAAATTTAGATCTAACTGTAATAATCCAATTACCATTTAATCTATTAAATCAGATCTAACTACATGCATGAGGAACTAAAAACATAAAACATTCATGACACTTGACCAAAATGATTTGGTGACCTAGAAACCTTTCAAATAGAAAGTAAAACTGGCGTGGGGATGATACTCACAAAACTTCAATACTGTAGCATAGAGTTGGCCAATTAAAGCTTACAATGATCAATTCTAATGATCTACCCTGTTTGGAGCAATTAGCACTACTAGGTCCACCTTGTTAGAGTTTTTACAAACATATAATGAAGTATGCACTCAATAAAGAGATTTGAAAAAAGACTGTTAAGTCTTCCTTCTTAGAGGATTTGGATTGGTTCACCTATTAGGATGAAATATTAGATCTTTCACTTACAACTAATTTGCTGATAGAGATTCTTTGAAGTACTAATCACCTTTATGTGATAGATATGACTCTATGACTCCTTTTTGCTAATATGGCCTTACAATATACCTTGTTGCTGATTCACATTCACATCCTTCTTATCATTTCATGATTCCTTTTTCTTTTTACACAATTTCCTTTTTTATTATCATCACCATACTTGGATATGATACAATACATTACATATATATCAATCCAATTTTAAAAAATTACAAAGTTGACCAATATACAAGTTAACACCAATATTAAAAATTTGTCTCAAATGAAGACACTTAGATTTTGAATACTGACTTGGTGAAGTTTTGATACATGGTGTTCACTATCACTACTCAGTATTGTCATGCATTTGGTATAAGTAGAAGCTCAGTCCATACTAATCATCTTAGAGTAGTCTCAAAATCGGTCTACACTAGTGACTTGGTAGATACTGTGTAACTTGGTAGAAATTGAATTACTCATTTACCATGATAGAACTCGGTAAACACTAACAATCACATAGCTTAGTTAACACTAACTTTGCTTCACATGAACTACTAGCTCAGTAGAAACTATTAAGCTTGGTAACTACTGAATTGCTCAGGTTGAACTGCTGAACTTCACATTACTTGAATTCACTTGGTAACCACTGGGATGCCTAGTAGGAATTTTAAAGCTTGATGGATTCTCAATTACATGGAAAATACTATAGATTTTTTAATGAGCTCAGTAGCTATACAAAATCTAAATAAGTGTTGTCACTAATAACAAACTTGACTTAATGTCAACACATCATACTGTGAAGTGTGTTCTCATTGGAGATATTTGGAGGTTGCCCCCTCGAAGTGGCCTATAACTCTCAATTATTATAAAGTATTGATATAATATTTCATATTATTTCTTCTATTGTGCAAGTTATTTCATTACAAACATAAACATGAAAACATGATATAACCATCTCAAAGAAAGAGACTGCATGCTCCATATGGACATAATGTAATATTTCAAAACTCTAAATGTGCATCAAGAGCATACCATGACATAATAATGAAACCATCCTAACATCAAGGATAACATGTCAAATGAAAGCATAAACTACATCTTTACCAAGACCCCCATGAGTCCACAAGATGAAACCATCTCCACATACCATGAAGAACCATATCCATACACCATGAAGATAACCAAGTGCACCATGAAAATATCAAAGAGGCTTCGATAGAAACAAGATCTAAGACAAATCTCCAACATTTGTGAACACTCAATAAGTATATCAATGCCAAAAAACCCCACTCAACTATGGTACTGAATCATTGATGGCATCATAAAATACATCTCCTACATGAAGATCCTCTAGGTCTACACACACACAACCAAAATGTTAGTACCAATTGAATCCAAGATCTCAAAACCAAGAAGATACAAACCTAACTAGGAACTAATCCTTTATTATCACCTCATCACTATGACAAGCTCCCACTAAACTATGTATCCAAGCTATCCATGACATCATGATTAAAAAAACCATCCTCTAACCATTGGAATCAATGAAGGCCTCAAACCATCAAAGAACTCAAAGTGCACATCATGAGCTCCTTAAAAGAAAACAAATAACCATGATCCTCAACCAAGAAGATATACCATTGTAACTAAATTAGGAATCCAAACTAATGAACATTAAGGATGCACCTATATATCCAATCATGTCATGCCAAAATTCATGATACCATGTTTACATCTATGAACCAAACAACTAAGTCTTAATTTTTCTAACCTATCAATATAAAATAATCAACCATAATTCTCCACCATGACTGTACTTTGTAACAACATCTCATCCCTTCTACATGAAGACAAATTAAAAAATCATGTTACTAAGTGCATAGACAACCCAAAACCAAGCCACCAATCTGAATATGCATCAATAATGGAAGATCAATGGGAAAAGACAACCCATATCCAAGTTGTAAATTCAATTTGTAAGTATAGATCACTTACAACATTTCACAACTTGTAGACCCAAAAAGTCATCATACATATCCAAATCAAACACTGATAACCATATCATCGTGAGACCAATCTAAAATATAAATTTAGTATATAATGAAATCAATTCTCAAATCAAAAAAATGTACAATGCCATAAACTCACAATATTACCACACTCAATATATATCATAAACTATCTAGATCAATATATCACCAAATAAATTATGCTAAATCTGAACCAATATATAGAGTTCTCCAAGAGCTTTCTTTTGACTACTTGAAGCCCAAAATCTAACTTTGTGTGCCCAACTTATGCACAAATCTATGCTCAAAATAAATAACATCTAAATTTTAGGCCCTTAAAAATTGGCAAAATGTCAAAATCATAGAAGAAAACCTATGCCAAGTTGTAGTACCCTAAAATAGCATTTCAATGACTATAAGAAGTCTAAAATCCTAAGAGAAAGTTATCATCATTTTAGCAAGACAATTATTTTACCATTTTCACTGTGATTTATTTATTTATTTTTGTGATGAAAATTTTGACAGGATTAAATTAGATGGCCATCACAAGCTAAAACTAAAAACCTTTGTATTTTTCTAATCAACATGGCCAAACTAGGGCATATTATATATAAAAAATTATGAAAAAACCAACCTTGATCAAATGGTGAGGTCTATTTTTTCCTAGGTGGTCATTTTTGCAAGCTCCTTGCTAAAGTCCTCATTTAAATAAAACATCCAAAAAAGATTTTAAAAAAAAAATTCACATGCCCAAAATTTGCCAACATCCCATCTAACCAAGAAATCCAAAACCCTCATATCTGCAATAAATAACCTATGAAACTCATATATCTTGCCCTTTATTTTATCCTCTCATGCAATTCCATGGGTTCAATCTAGGGTTACAACAACACAACCATAGTTATGGTACCACTTATAAGGAAACTTGCAATAAAGAATATAATCATTTCCACATAAAACATAATATATCTAAAATAAATATGTAATTAAATCCATATGCAAGAGAAAATATAACATATCCACAAAAATGTGACACAAGATATAACCTAGAAAATCCTCACTAAGGGGAAAAAAACCCAGCCTCCAAAAGCATCCATCACCATGTATTATTCAACAAAAATATAATTGCAATACAACCAAAGCCTTAAGATCCATAGCCACAATCAAGAAATCCATGTGAATAAGAATGAATCCAAACATCCTATGCCATGCTTCCAACTTTCAAAAATGCTCCCTTGACTAATTAGTCAAGCCTTGTCTTGCTCAACTACTATCTTTTTTCCTTTTTGTCTTGTCACTACAACTACCCTTGTGGCTGCTTCTATAGTAGAAAATCTCATAAAATCACCAAATGGTATTATATAAACCATGTACTACCTAACCCATTGATGCCACATTTAATATTGAATATTTAATTCTTTTCCCCAATATTAAATAATTATGTATCAAAGTTTATCACAATGTTACAATACAATTCATCAAGTCTATCCCATAGGAATATTACATTTTTGCATGCCCATCTAGGTGCTCCTAGGTGAAACATTACATAGTAAAATAAAATAATACAATATAATAATATTATGCAATTTTTGCAACACACATAATCTCAACACTCTTGGATCTAAAACTGCTGATAGATAGATCAAACTTCATGAATACTCTTGATTATAAGATATTTTCATACTGCATTGTGGTATCTATCTAATTGATCTCCTTTAGTTGGGGTAAAATTAATTTAGACTAGGGTTTCATGTTCAACTAAGTTCTCTATCTAGTAGTTGATGGTGTGGCCAGCTATCTCCAAAAGAGTCAAATGATAAGTATGTGTAAGGTTGACTCCATTTTCCCAAATTGGATAAAGAGACTAGTCTGTTGATTCATTGAGTTGATATACAATTGCATGTTGGTGTTTTTCTTTACCATAATCATTTCAATATAATTTATCCATTCTCATCCATATTTCTAATTATCATTTAAAATCATTCCAAAAGCATCCATCCTTATAATTCTAATTTCTCATTAAGAAGAAACTTGCAAACTCAAGAGTATCAGCCATAAAGTCTGCAAAAGTAAGCCTCAACCTAACTTGAAGGTTTGACCTAGGTTCACATATATTAAAATGTAGAAATTGAATTATTAAGTTTTAGTCTCCAAAGTTGTCCAAGATCATGTTGATATTCCTAACATTTAGTAGGCAAGGCTTGTAGGAATTTAACCAACAATTTTGAGAACCATCAGGGCCTTTACTATTGCTACCTCTGCCAATGTCTAAAAGTGACTCTCAAATTCATCCAATACTTTTGTAGCCTTCTTCTATGAATTTGATTCATTAATATAGATACTTATTAAAGTTTCCATCATTGTTTTCATCTTCTCAAGGATTTCTTGAGTTCCTTTTATGCCTTTTCCTTTCTCAATTAGCCTTGCAGTGGTTAAAACATATAATTATTTCAACATTTCTAGCTCAAGATCTTTAGTTGATTCAACTAGTGTAGAGATTATCTATAGGTGACTTTGAGGAACTTGGGGTTTATTTGCTTATGTCTTTGATAGGAGTGACTAGTTACAATTGTAAACTTTGATTATTTCCTTGTTTACTTCTCTCTTTCTTTTCTCATGTCTAATTTTCCTCCTAATCCTCCTTATCTTTTTCTTCCTCATATCTCTTCTTAGCTTCATCTTCCTTTTATTTCTCTCTTTTTATTAGGATTAGCTATGAATAGAAATAATAGTTACATGCATATATAACCAATATTAGACAATAAAAAATCACACAAAAGAGAATATAAGACACAAATTTTTAATGTGGTTCACCCAATTCCTAGGCTATGTCCACCAACATCAAGTCCAATATTATTATTATATAGTGATTACAATCTCCAATCCCTTACAACTCAATAGCACCACAAGAAGTTAGAATATCACCATATATTATGAAATCCCTAACCTTAAGCCACTGTATAAAATATTTTTCCACTTACAAAATTAAGGCTAGAATAAGTCATCCAATAGAAAAAATATCAGCCAATGCCCTTTAATATAGTAGGCCATTTTTTCCTTTGAGGGAACTACCTCTAAAAACCCTCGCGGGGGCATCGCCTCTTGATCTACCCTATACTACGATAGGGATCTCACTTGGGGCACTGCCCTAGGAATCTACAAGGGGCACTACCCCCAAACACCCATAGATAATGAATAAGTCTCTAAATCTTATTAGGTTACACATAAAAAAAATCTCTCACTTGGAGACTGATCAGATTCCACAACAATAACCTCCCACTTGGAGACTAATCATAACACTACTAAACCTATAGCTCCCATTGGAATATTAAACCACACTAGACTCTATTGATGTTTTATTCTATTTAGTATAGAAGACCAATTGAAGCTAAATAGGAGTTCAACTCCTCCCTTGTTATTTCCTTGGTAAAAATATGTGATGGGTTATCATCTGTATGTATCTCCTCCTTTAATTGTCCATCATCCAAAATTGATTGAAAGAAATGATACCACAACTATATGTATTTTGTCTTTGAATGTAGAGTAGAATTCTTTGCAAGATAGATGACACTCTAGCAATCTATGAATAAATAATTATCCCTTAATGGGTGTCCTAATTCTACCATAAAGAACTAAAGCAATATCATCTCCTTGGTCATCTCTATAGTAGCAACATACTCTGCCTCTATAGTGGATAACACATTAACCTTCTACAATTGAGAATTCCAATTCATGGCTGCCCCATCAAGAGTAAATACATACGCTATAGTACTCTACCTAGTATCAATATCCATAGCCAAATCTCATTCAACATAGCTCTAAAAATGAGTAGTAGAGCCCCAAAAATGTAAACACTTGCTAGATGTTTCTTGTAAATATCTGAGAATCCATTTGACTGCATTCAAATGTTCAATCCCTGGATGACTCATATACTTGGTAACAAATCCCATTACACGTGCAATATTTGGCCTAGAACATACCATGTGATACATCAAGCTCCCCACAATTGAAATATAAGGTACTTTTTTCATAAAAGTTTGCACACTTGTCCAAATTTTTTACCTAAGGACAACCTTGCGAAACATGGAAACAACCTCCAACCTTTTCCCTTCAAGGACTCTATACAATCATACAAGGTTGCAAAAATCCACAATACACTAATGAGAGGCAAATAGGTCTTTGCAAAGTGCATCAATGTTTGAAGAGATAAAGTAGAATTTCATGTAGGTTTAGAGGCAAGGGGAAATTACAATGAATTTACAAAGCAATATCAATAAAATAGAGAAAAGTCAACCTTAACAAAATTTACAAAAACTGCCTTTATAGCTTAGGCATAACTAAGATATTTCTAACTGGAGTTACTCCATAACCACTCTCTTAAATGATTTAGAGAATAATCATACAACCTTGGGGAAAATCTGATCTTAGTACTAATTCAAATACAATGAAATCCAATATCTTTCCAAAACAAAGCCTTGAGAAGATAGAATGACACCATTAAATCACTCTGACCAAGTAGATGGATAAAATAAGAGATGGTGGAGTATTTTTCTTCATTCATAGGTGCATCATTCATTGGAAAGTGGTTGGAATTGATCATGAAGATTAGATCATACAAGAAAAAAATTCTTCCCCCTATTTTTGGCTGATGAGTAAGAAAAGTCAACAGGTCAATTGAATTCTACAACTAGAAAGCACCATGTCGACCAATATGCTTTTTTTTTTCCCACCTCACGAGATCTTCACATGCCAACTATCCAACTGGACCACAATGTCACATAATAGTTAGCCTTAACTATGACTACCTTAACTTAACTACACCTACCAAACTAGGCCCACCAAGACTGGTCTAACTCACAATAGGTGTATGATAATCATGCCCAAGGCCATACTTAGGAATATTATATTCAATCTAAGGACTATTTTCCCACCATGAGGTACATTTAATTTGTTAACCCAGGGACATATACTTGAAATGGTCAGCACAATATGTGCACTAGGTTCATTAATGAGTCATTATGTTTATGTTGTAGGAAAGTAAAATGGAAGGAAAGAACCTACACTAGTGCTATAGGAAACTAAAACACTTAACTCTTCACTAAAACTAATGCTAGAAATACAATTAAATGCTAACTAATATTCCAACTCAATTCATCCACTATAACTATTTTTACAAATGCTACAAGAACACTCATAAAGTGTGATGCTACAGGAAGGAACTTATAACTTCTACCTACAATACTAAAAATACTAAAAAATATATATATACTACTCTAATCTAATCCACCTTTTGAGTGGGCCCCCCTTGTTCGCCTCTACTAATTTACTAACACAGAGTGTAAACCAAGAGCTATTTCATAATGTTCCAAAAATTCCTTACATGAGAATGATACATAAAACTATAAGAACAACTCATTGCAAGAGTCAATAGCTTCTTTTTATAAACTTTCTTCTAACCTCCTAACACCACTAATCTGATCCCTATAAATAGATGATCAACACTTATTCAAAATAGGAAAGAAAAATAAACTAACTACAAATTTTTTAGAGAGAAGGAAGGAAATAGTTCACAGTATGAGTAATAAAGTGTGAGCAGCCAATTTGACACAATAGTGAATGCAGAGAAAATATAGCAATTCTTCATAGCTCCTCCTTGGTAGCATTCATGTCTTTCATTACTATTATGACTTCTTCCACTCTACCATGGCTGAATCTTAACATATTCTCCTTTAATGCTATTTGCCATCTTCAATGTTCTCCCTTAAATGCTTTTGACCATCTTTAGCTTCCCTTTCTAATAGGTTAGTTCTAAAGCAAAGATATTTGCAAATAAGCATAATCAAATTAAATCCAAATATTAGAACACACATTTGGATGGTTATATGAAATGCTATATTATATATATAATATTGGCAAAATATGACATACTATATACCCATGGGTAAGTGGTTCTATTATGGATTTTAATCATCAGCTTAGATAAAAATAAGTCCACAAATGTCTTGGTGGTATTAAAAAAAAGTATTAAAATTATCATAAAATAGAGGCAATAATTGGCCTCATCATTTTCCCCCTTGTAAACTAATGGTTGTCCTCAAGCATTGCATTTCTTGGTCAGTGATCTGAATTCTCCAACATCAGTACTTCCTCTCTTGCTACTTTTGAAGGTGTAGTAGAATCCTTGTGTTCTCTTGCAAGATTCCCTTCTATTATCCTCCTACAGCTTGTCAAGTTTATCACATGAGCATTGGAGGTTGCATTGTGAGTGGGCACCATAGCTCTGGCCTAGCCTGTATCCCCAACTATATATACTTTGGAACTTGGTGAAGGGCGGCTTCTAAATTGATAGGATTGTGTGGCTCTAATCTTTTGAGTGTCTCAAGTAATCTAGCCCACCTACTTTTAGCACCAACCATGGCTCTCTGACATCTAAAGTAAGGTAGGTTCTCAATTCTACATAGACCTTGGTTCTAGCAATGAAGATTCTATCCCTTACTCCCTTGTTCTTATCCCCATAAGTCAATCTAAACTAGTCCCTAAGAATTTCTAGTTTACTACTCTCAGCTCTTAATAACAAGGGCTCTGTTCTATCCTTGTCTCTATACTTATTCAATTGTTTGTCATAATTAGCTTCATTATGCATCTAGGAAATCAAAGCCCTTAGATGTGTATCCTTTAGCTGTAGAGTAAATAATTCCATTGAGTTTCTACTAGAATGATAAAATTATGCACATATAACTCATAGAGCAAGTTTTGATGCTAGGATGGCAGAGTCTGTATAAACCATAGAATTCTTGAGCTGATTTGAATTTTGTATTTATATTCCTGAGGGTTAGCATAAGTTGGAATAAAAGGAATTATTCCTTTAAACACGTAGCATAAATCCAAGGTGGTGGTCTACAAGCAAGTGCTTGATCAACCAATTTGAGGGCATGATCCATCTTTTTTTTTTGGTTTGTCAATTACTCTTTTAAATCTATAATTTCCTCACCTTGGGACATTATGACTTTATTCATCTTCTTCCTCTCCTCTTCCCATAAGGTTTCAACAAGGATATGTTTTCCATACAATTGGAAAATAAGTTTTTGTAGGGTAATGGGACCGCTGTCCTCTTCACAGTTATTTTTCTTTTTTCCTCTCTTTCCTCTATGACTACTCTAAGAAATTTGTAATCATGTGAACTTGTAGGGAACTAGGCTAGTGTCTTTATAGTTTGGAGTACCCTATTTTCCTATTAAGGAATCATTTTGATTTTTATCTACTTTAACCCTACATTCCTCATTATGGTTTTTAGGAATGCTTAGAGTTTTAAGATGAGGAGGAGTGTCATTTGGAACAACTTGTACTAGGAATTTTTTAGTAGATGGTTTGAATGGAGTAGACTAATCTTCTACTAACACTTTAGAAGTTTGTTCCCTCATTCTAGGACTTCTTTTCATAGGGGTCTCCTCAGGTATCATAGTATTTTTCCTACTTCTTCCTTTTAGTGTCTCCGTTGTAGGAGTGATGGCTATAGGACCCGTCTTAGTTTTCTTTTGCTTTGCAACTATAGGGTTTGGTTTTTCTACTATTAGAGCTGAGGTCTCTTCTTGTAATTTTCATTTTCTCTTTGCTTAGGTAGAGATAGCTATTTTAGTCTCTTGAATAGGTAAGGGCACATTTTCTTGCACATTGTTAGCTTCACCACCTTGAGTGCTTTGCTCAGTAGGTTCATCAATGGGAGCTACATTTTCTTCACTAGGCTATTTATTAAGGATAGCCTGGGGTTGTAGGGTTTTAGCTTCAAAAAATTCTGCATGGGAGAGGCATCCCTAAGTGATCTCTCTATAAGCAATTTGATTAAGGCATGATGGGTGATAGAGTTGTCCTTCCCCTTTTGGGTTTCTTCAGCACTAATGCATAACATGTTATACAAAAAATTAGGAACATTTACTGAATAATTTTTTCTTATGTAACCAAGCACTTTAAAATGATGTGCATGTAAATATGAAAATCTTCCTTCATAGGTGAGGTACCTGATAATGTGCATAACCAACTCATTGTATGGTGGCAGAAGAGACATCCTTTTGCAACCTTGCTTGGTGATATCCAATTTAGGATCCATTGGTATGACAAACTGAGCCCTGGCTGATCTTGCATCATGCATATTAGGATAATGTTCTCCTATTGTTGGTAACCCAGTTACTTCTACTATTCACTCTTCTATAGCAACAACCATTAAAACCCATACAGTAGCTTCTCCCTCATTAAATGTTCTTGTAAATTCTATGGCTGCTTCTTCATCAAACATAGTTAAACTTAGGAAATACCCTAACCAGCAACACACATTAAATATCCTCACTGCCTTTATGTCTAAGAGTAAAAAATATGCTCCACTAGTTCTCGTCATTGCAATTTTCCACCCATTTCTACTTGACAATTTCACTCTCTACTCTGCTTGCACTATTTCCCTCTTGTAATTCAGGCTTTCTTTTGTTGTTTTTTTACAGACCCATTTTCACATTTAATTTTGTTTAGCTAATTAATGTCATAAATTTTTTTTGTGAATAGTAATAATGTGGTTTTAATGAGAGTAAATCATGGATATGTGAAAATCATCTAAAAATGGAATTTAGATCACTTGAAAATTAAATATGGGTCACATCATAGCCTGACAATAAGGAATCATTCAAGAATAAGGGGTATGACACCTAGACACTTGTTTACTTATAGAAATTAATTTTCATCAATACAAGAAATATAAAGATTTGGAATAAATTATTTATGAATAAATAGGAATCCCATTGGGTTTTAGTAACCTTCCCTACCCTCTATGAAATATGGACAAGTGTCCACACTTGTTAGACTAAGTATGAGGTATGGAATTGGCATAACACTAACATAATATTAATAATATAGTACTAGATATAAGAAACAAAATCTATGTACTATAAATGAATAAAGATTTGAAAACCTTATACCTATTAGTGGATCATTGCACATACCAAAAGGTGGTAGAAAATACATCAGCAGTGGTAGCATATGTCAGCAAACTAGCAATGTTTATTGAAAGCATTAGAAAATGATGACATGGAAGGTGGGTGGGTGGTAGGTAGAGAAGTGAGATGAGTTGGAAAAGAAGAATTTAGAAGATGAATGGGGAAATTTGGAACTTTATGTGGACATTAAGTTTTTATTATGGGCATTCATGAAGAAATTAGTATTGAAGAGTTGTAGGTAGGAGGTCAACACCTTCTACTGTAGGAAGAGTTACCTAGTGTACATTTGAAGTTGGCCATTGAAATTTTTGTAGGAAGTCCTCTTTTGTTTGGGGCCATTTATATAACTTGAGTTTATGACCATTGACTAAGAATGTAAAAGGCACTAGATCAATGGTACTTATCTAGATGACTCCATTTGGAAATACATGGTTTATTTCATAGGGACCTAGCCATTGTGTCTATAGCTTTCATGGCATATCTTTAAATCTGGAATCATATAAGAATACCTAGTCACCAATTTGAAATTGTTTATCCTTAATGTGAGAGTCATGCCATTGTTTCCTTTGCTTCTGTATGATTTTGGTGCATTCTAGAGTAGCCTTGCACATTTCATCCAAATAATTAAGATGCAAAAGATGTTATCTTTGTGCTATAGGAAGTTCAATGTTCAACTCCAATGTTGTTCTTAAAGTTTTATGTTCAAATTCAATGGGGATCATTGCTACTTTCCCATATAGTAGCTGAAACGGTGTGAACCTTGTAGTACTCTTCCATGTTGTTCTGTAGGCCCAAATAGCTTCTGGTAGTCTACTATTCCAATTCCTTTGGTGAAAATGAACTATTTTTGTTAATATGGCCTCTAAATCCCAATTTTTAACTTTTGTTTGTCCATTAGCTTAAGGGTGATAGGGGCTTGATTTTTTATGTCTGATGTTATATTGTTTTATAAGTTATGTGACTAGGTTAGAAGTGAATTGAGAATCTTGTTCAATGACAAGTTCTTTGGGTACACCATAGTGAGTAAAGATTTTTTTCATACAAAAATTCTACAACTTTTTGATTACGAGCATGTTTCATTGCTTTGACTTCAACCCATTTTTTTAGGTAGTCAATACACATAAGGATATATGATTTCCCACTAGATGGAGGATCAATTGGACCAATGAAGTCCATGCCCCATTTATCAAATGGTGTTAATGCCATTTGTGGATTGAGAGGCATTTCATTCATTCTTTTTGGTCTACCCATCCTTTGACATTTATCACACTTCCATGTATAGTTAGTTGCATCTTTGTGAAGCACAGGCCAATAGTAACCAATTGTTAAAATTTTCAATGTTGTTATTTTTGCTACAAAGTGTTCTCCACATGGTTCATTATGACATGTATGTAGAATGTCATATGTTTCATCTTCTCTCACACATCTCCTCATAACTTGATCAGGTCCACTGTAAAATAAGATGTTATCAATCTAAGAGAAATTGAAACTTTTCTCTACTATGAGCTTCTTTTCCTTGTAAGAGAAATGTGCTAATATTTTATTAGCTACAATATAGTTAGCAATGTCTGCATACCATGGAATTTGGAAAATAGTATAAAATAAATGCTTATATAGAAATGCATCATCTATCAGAGTAGTGTCATTCTCATCATGGTGGATTCTTGATAGATAATCAACTACCCATTGGCTCTCCTAGGCTTATCAATGATGGTGATATCAAATTCCTACAACAGCAGTAGCCATCTTGCAAAATTGCCCATAATGGCAAGTTTGATCACGAGGTATTTAATTTCTTCATGATTAGTATGAAATATGGGATAGCCGATTATGTAATGCTAGAATTTTTTTAGAGCATAAACTATTGGTAACAATTCTTTTTCAGTGACTGTGTAGTTTAATTCTGGTCCATGAAGGCTCTTGCTAATATAGTAGATTGCATTTTCAAGATGTTGGGATTTTTGTCCTAGGAGCACACCTATGGCATAGTTAGAAGCATTTGTATGTATGTGAAAAGGAAAAGTCCAATTAGGACCCCTAATTATTGGTGTAGTCATCAACAATGATTTAAGCTTTTGAAAGGAGTTGTCACATTCTTTTGTCCATGTAAATTCAACCTCTTTGGTAATCAAGGTATAAAGAGGACTAGCTATCTAGCTAAAATCCTTAATGAATCTTCTATAATAACTAATATTTCCTAAAAAAATATATGACATCATTTTCTTTTGTAGGAGTGGGGAGTGTGAGAATCACCTCTAGTTTTGTAGGGTCTACTTGGATTCCAACTTCAGAGATAAAATGTCCCAGTAATATTCCTTCCTGCATCATCAAGAAACATTTCTCGCTATTGAGAGATAGATTGTGCTCTTAACATCTAATGATTACCTTCTCCAATTTTTTCAAATCTTCCTCAAATGTGACACCAAATATAGTGATTTCATCCATGTATATTTCCATGCAATCATGTGATATATCAGCAAAGATTCTGATTACAACTCTCTAGAAAGTAGCTAGTGCATTACATAAATCAAATGGTAATACAAAAATTACCCCAAGGACATGTAAATTTTTTCTTCTCCTAATCTTTTGGAGAAATTATTATTTGGTTTTATCCACTATATCCATCTAAAAATGAGAAGTATTTCTTTCTAGCCAGATTATCAAAAACCTGATCAATAAAAGGTAAAGGAAAGTGATCTTTCTTTGTGGAATTATTTAATTCTCTATAGTCTACATAGATCTACCACTTTTTTCCTCTCTTAGGTAAAATAAGTAAAATTGATACCCATTTACTATCAAATATTGGATAGATAAATCCAACATCCAACAATTTTTGCAACTCTATCTTAACTATTTCACCCAATGTTGTGTTTATTCTCCTTTGAGGATGTCAGAGTGGCAAGCTTTCTTCATTGATATATATCCTATGGGTGAAAAGTTTAGGACTCAATCCTACCATATCCTTATAATCCCAAGAAAAGGCTTTTTCATGTTGATTGGGGAGCTTGGTTAATAGTTCCAATCGGGATATGGACAACTTCTTGTTTACATGAAGATTATGACCAGGGGAAAGTTGCACAGTAGTTGTTAATTCTACCATTGACACTTCTAGTACTAGTCTTGTAAATATTTCTCTTGGAAATAGCTGATCAATTATTTCAAGAGTTTTTTGGTAAACACAATCTTCATAGGTACATACTTGTAAGACAAAACTTTCATCAATATCTTTGGCCACTATACACTCATTGGTGAGAATGCTTTGTACTATATCATCTTCTTCCTACATTTTCAGAAAAGATTTTTTATGAAACATCATGAGCTAGGCTATAGAATTCAGTTCTTCATCTTCATCTCCTAAATCTAGCCAAATAAGTTCTCCCAAATTTGGTTGGGGTTGGGTAGGTGGATATAGTTCTAACTTCCTTATATTTTTACCATTTGAAATTGTCATATTGCTTGATCTACAACTAATTTTGGCATTAGTAGTGGCTAACTAGGGTCTTCCTAATATGATAGGATAGCCAACAAGTTTGACTTTGGGTGATAGGATAAGAAAATTAGTAGGGTACTCCCATGAATCTAAAGTCACTATCACATCTTCTATCAGACCATCTAGAGTATAGTTGAACTATTTGTAAGTTGTAATACTATGGGAGTTTTCCTTAAGCCCTCCATGCATAACCTATGCATTGTATCTTTTCTCATTACATTGATTGCTGCTCCAAGATCAACTAAAGTGTTTTTCACAACCTATCCATTTATGATCAAGTTAACCACTGGACTACTAGGTTCTGAATACTTTGGTGTTACTAAGTTCCCTAACATGATATTTGCTAATTGCCCAAAAACATGAACTATTTTAGGGTCTTCTTGCTTCTGCCCTGGCTTCTTAAAACATGCTTCCTTAATAGCCTTTCCATAAAGAGGGGCATCCTTGATAGCTTGAAATAGAGGAATTTGAACATGCATGTTTTTCAACTGCTCAATAATGTCAAATGTCTCTTCCTTTTGGAGTATATATTTGTCTTTATCTAGCCTTTATGGTAAAGGAAGATTCACTATGGTATGGTTAGTAGTCTTACTAGATACATCATTTGGCAGGTTGATTTTTGGCAATATCACTTCTAGAAGGGGTGTTGTAGGAGTATTTGCAACTTTCATTATAATAGGGTATTCTAGTGTGGACAAAGTTTTACCTAACCATAAATGTATATCAGATACTTCTAAGGAATATGTAGGGGATTTTTGAGTATCTGTAGTGTACATTTGTTGTTGTGGATGCTTGTTGTTTGGATTTGGCTAAGGATGAGTAGGAAACTAAGTTGGCTTAGGGTTAACATTAGTTGCTGCAAGAGGTGGCATTATTGCAAGAGGTATAACTAGAGGAAGTAGTTGTGGATTACTAGGATTTTGGTTAGGCCATTATGAAGGTCCCCTCCATTGATTATTAGGGTGCCAATTTTCCTGCGGTGGTTGCCAATTGTTCTATTGGTTTTGAAATTTATTATTTTTCTAGTTTTACCATTGGTGATTGTATTGGTTTGGCCATTGGTTATTATACTAGTTTGGCCAAGAAGGTTGGGAGTACTGGGAGAGATTCTCATAGCTTTGGTTCTACCATTGATTATTATAAGGATTTGAAAATTGTACAGGATCTTGAGGCATACCTTGTCTCAAGGCCCATGGTCGATGTTGAGAAATGAAGAACACTTGATCATTGTCCCTATCTATCTTCATGTACTTAGTTGAAAAATGTTGTTTCTCCAGGTTGGCTACCAGTTTACATGTACAGTCTTGCTTTTGTTTGTGGCAATGAGGATAGTACTCAGCCAATCATGATTTAGCTTCTTAATGATTCTTATTTGTATTCATTATGTCAAGATGTGTAATGACATCATTTATGATGTCTTGCTTGAAATCTAACAATAGGTTAGATATCTTGAGCTTTGAAATACCCTGAATGATTCCTTTAGTGACTGTGGAATAAGGTCCTCAGCCTTTCTTCATAGTTGACCTTGAATAAATTTGATATATTTTCATGAGGTCATCCGAGGAAGATTGATATTCATCACCACCAGCCATCAGGTCTAGTGCTTCTAGACAATTATCATGCACACCTCTCAAAAAGACTAGCTCTTGTGAATCCTTAGACACTACATGCTAACGGTTCTTCTATAGTGTATATAGGAAATGTGAAACATAGTCTTCCAATATTTCTTCCTCCTTTCATGATATCTTGAAGATGTCATCTCTTCTTGAACCAGATGCTTTGCAATACTCTTTGTATTTATCCATAAATAGAGTTTTCATTTCATCCCAAGTTCTTACTACATTGGCTCCTAAGCCCATGAACCATCATAGAGCTAATTATTTTAGTGTTTCTGGAAAGAACTTGAGCTTATGGGCATCAATGTTGTAGTCAAAGCTATGAAAAGTATGTCAAACTCAAACAAGAAAGTATCAAGGTCTTTAGTTGCAAGGCCATAGAACTTTGGAAGAGTAGCTATGGGTATATTCTTGAGATTAATATTATTTTTGAGGCTTGGAAGAGGAAATGGAAAATTAGGTTGAGCCACTACTAGATGTATTAGATTATGAGGTTTCTATTGAAAAGGAACATTGGGTACTGGATTATTAACAATTGGTGGATTTGGATCAATATTATCAAGGAAACTAGCCAAAATTTCAGCAAAAGGTTGAAGACCACTTGTATCTATAGGGTTCTACTCTTTAGAATGATTCTATAGGAAAAATAGTACTTGCATCCTCAAAAGGAAACTCAACTTCTTGTTCTTCAGTGTCTTCATTCAAGTTAATAAACTCTCATGGAAGAAATCTTCCATATTCATCTCATTATCTTCCTGTTCGTTGCATGCAATTGAATTCTTCACACTAGCGAAGAACATTTTAGGACTACAAATCCCTAAAAATACTAAACTAAGAACTATGACTCAAAAGTGCTCCTAGCTTGACACCATCCCCAACAACGATGCCAAAAATGGTCAGCCTCACAATAGGTGTATGATAATCATGCCCTAGGCCATACTTAGGAATAATATGTTCAATATAAGGACTATTTTTTCCACCATGAGGTACATTTAATTTGTCAAATTCAAGGACGTATACTTGAAATTTTTGGCACAATATGTGCACTAGGTTTCTTAATGAGTCATTATGTTTATGCTGTAGGAAAGTAAAATGCAAGGAAAGAACCTACACTAGTGTTGTAGGAAACTAACACACTTAACTCTTCACTAAAACTAATTCTAGAAATACAATTAAATGCTAACTTATATTCCAACTCAATTCATCCTCTATAGCTATTCTTACAAATGCTATAGGAATACTCACAAAGTATGATGCTACAAGAAGGAACTTATAACTTCTAGCTACAATACTAGAAATACTGAAAAAAAATCTATACTACTCTAATCTAATCCACCTTCCAAGTGGGCCCCCTTGGTTGGATTCTCCTAATCTATTAACACAGAGTGTAAAACAAGAGCTATTTCATTATGTTCCAAAAATTCCTTACATGAGAACAATACATAAAACTATAAGAACAACTCACTGCAAGAGTCAATAGCTTCTTTTTATAAACTTTCTTCTAACCTCCTAATACCACTAATTTGATCCCTATAAATAGAGGATTGACACTTATTCAAAACAAGAAAGAAAAACATACTAACTACAAATCCATCAGAGAGAAGAAAAGAAACAATTCATGATATGAGTAATAAAGTTTGAGAAACCAATTTGACACAATAGTGAATGCAGATAAAATATAGCAATTCTTCATAGCTCCTCCTTGGTAGTGGTTGTGTCTTTTAGTATCATTACAACTTCTTCCACTCCATCATGGCTAAACCTTAACATTTTCTCCTTTAATGCCATCGGCCATCTTCAACCTTCTCCCTTTAATGCTTCTGACCATTTTTAGCTTCCCTTCCTAATAGGTAAGTTATAATACAGAGATATTTGCAAATAAGTATAATCAAATTAAATCCAAATATTAGAACACACATTTTGATGGTTATGTGAAATATTGCATTATATATAATATTGGAAAAATATGACATACTATCTACCCATGGATTAGTGGTTCTATTTTAGATTTTAATCATCAGTTCAGATAAACATAAGTCCACAAATGTCTTGGTGGTATTAAAATAGAGTATTAAAATTATGATAAAATAGAGGAAATAATTATCCTCATCAAGGACACATGATGAATCTTCACTATGTCACTATAGCTAAAGATCTATCAATTTCCTATAGCAACAAGGTGAGAGATGTTGATCATCCTTCATCTGATGGTCCTAAAAAAATCATCAATCCTACCAGTGCAATAACCAATAGAAACATGGTCCTTTGCCAACTTGTCTGACACTGACCCACCACACTGTAGCCCACAATGAGGAGAGGCCCACGATACCATATCAACTCATTGCTTTGTCACTATGACTAAAGAATGTACAACTTCCTATAGTGATAAAGTGATCACTGTGGATCTCCTTGCATCAGATGGTAGGAGGTAGAAACTAAGAACCTGTGGCCCACAACCTTAACATGTTAGAAGCTCAATCAATGAAATTCCTATTGTATTCCATCTCAATCTAACTCATCACCTTGTGGCCCACAAAACATGACATTGACATGTTAGCACAGTTAGAAGGGTGGTATACCAAAGGAATAGATCCACCTATGACATGGGTTGATTTCATTTTTTCTTATGAAATAAAGAATGTCCAACTTTGCAAAGTGACAAAGTGACAATTGTGGATGATGAAAGATCTCATGACAGATAAAATATGGGTCCACAAGATAGAAAAGCATGGTCAAATAATATAACATAAGGTTTCAATACAAGTATTTTGTGCCCCATTTATTTGAACTCAAATATGTGAACATTGCTATGATTGAATTCAAATATGGCAATTTTGGAGGGTAGGCAAAAATGACCAATAATTTTGATGACTTAGAGGGGATGCAAGCTTGCTATGCATATGACCAGTGACCTTATTCATCCATTGGGCTATAGAGTCATAAAAATATAAAAATTTTCCCATCAAAACCCTAAAATCATAGAAAACATACCCAAGAACCTCAAAATTTCCTCTCTGCAATAGGAACTAGGAACCAAAAATCTTCTGCAAGCTCTGCAAAACACATGTGCTCATGCACTTCTTGGAAAACAAGAGGGTAAAAGCACAAACCTGTGTCACCTTTTTGTAAAGGATTATTTTGAATTTGGAAATGAAGGAAACTAATGACATGTGTAGAAATGGATGAATTTTAGAATTATAATTTTTAATAATCATTTGGAATAAGAATTGATACATTTTCCTAATTTTCATACATATTTTTTGAGCTGCTAAAAAATGTTGAAGATTAGGGGTCTAGTTCCCACCACAAAATTATATGGAAATAAACTTATTTGACTTTGATCTTAGACTATGTTATAAATAGCATACATAGCTAGAAAAATAAAAAATAAAAATGGGCTTTAGACTTATATTTTCTCTTTATAATTATTCAAATTCCAACTACCTAAAATTGATAATTTTCATCTCCCATCACATTTTTCAAAACAAATCTATTCCAACCAGGAAAACAATAATATATTCTAGAAGAGGATTCTCTCCTCTAGAACACCATATATTTTTTCAATTCTTTTGATATGATTTATTATTATTTTCTTTCTCAAAATTGACATCTATTCGGTGTTAAATTATGCACTTGAAGAATTTTTTTATTGCAATATACTAGATCTTATTAAAGCACTATAAAATCTATATGAGAATGTTCTTGACTCTGAGCTCTATAAAATGGTGTTTATATGTTATTAAAAAATATCATAAAAAATAGTAAGTGTTATTGAAATGCCACTTTTCTAAAATAATTTTATTTTTTAGTAATTGGATACAAACTAGTATAAAACAGGAATTTAATAGACATTTTCACTTCTAGAAAAGTGTGATACCATATATAATTTAGCTAGAATGAATTTATCTAAGATCATATGTTTGAAAAAAATTTCTTTTTAGATAGAAATATTCAAATTCCATCGTTCTGATAAGTTATCCTGAAAGGTGACACAACTTTGTATTTTTACCCAAGAAAACTATTCTAAGTTATATACATGAAGTACTCATCCTTTGTCACAAACAAGACCTAAGATATATTCCATTAATTGGAATAGGCAAAACTTCACCATTGGACTTGCTTAATTGAAAAGCATTGGCCTATTTGCAACTGATAACCACATATGGACCACTCCATAGTGTATCAAATTTTGTGTGCCTCCCCAAATTTTTCTTGTATGCATCCCATCTTAATACTAGATCACCTTCTCTAAAGACTTTGACCCTATCCTTCTTATCAAAACTCTTTTTTACCTATTGTTGATGTGTTCCTAGGTTCTGCATGGTTTTTTCCCTATTCTCTTCTGGTTCCATCAATTTTTCTATTCTTATTGTCATGACATCATTTTCCATTAACTCTAACTAATGAGCTAGTTCTAGGAATGGAAGCTCTAATAAAATTGGAAGCCTTGCTTTCCTACCATATACCAACATAAAGGGTGAATTTTTTATGGCCCTCTTAAGTGTTATTCTATCACCCCACAATAATTTCCTCAACTTTTGATGCCAACATCTCTAATTGTCCTCTATAGTACTTTTCATAAACCTAATTTGGTTTTTATTGGATGACTCAACCATTTCATTTCCTTGAGGATAGTAGTTTGAGGATGTGCTCAAGTAGATATTATGCTCAACTATCCATGCACAAATTTGAGCTCCTACAAAAGATTTTGCATTATCTGAATTAATGGTTGAAGGGGCACCAAACCTAGTCATGATTCCATCAAGGAATTCAATAACTAAAGATTGTGTGGAATCCTTTAATGCTATTGCTTCTACCCATCTAGTAAAGTAATTTGTAGTAGCTAAAATCCACTTGTGACCAAAGCTAGAGGAAGCATTGATAGGGCCTATGAAATCTAATCCCCATTGAGAAAAAGGCTAGTCCACTTGAATGGGATGAAGAAGAAGAGCTACAAGCTTTTTCTTACCAGAGAAGAAGGCACATTTTTCACACTTCCTTACATACTTATGAAAATCATGGAACAAGGATTTCTAGTAGTAACCAGCCCTCATGATCTTCATTGTAGTTGTCCTTGTTAAGAAGTGGCCACCGTTAGGACCATCATGAATCTCTTTGATCATTCTTTTAGCTTGGTATGTGTCAATGCATCTTAATAGGGCTCCATTAAAATCTCTCTTGAAAAGGATACCATCAACTAGGACATAAGGAATTGACTGCAACCTATACTGTCTCCTTTTAGTTCTATCCAATCCTTGAGGGTATCCACTTCCTATCAAGAAGGTCATCATTTTGCTCATCCAATTCTTTGGATTACCATTTCTTGCTTCTTGTTGTTTTGTTAATATCATGGAAACCTCCTCATTTGACTCTTGAGAGAAAATCATCTATTTTCACAATCCCTTCCCTCTTATCAACTTGGTAATTTGTATGTCAACATCATATTCCATTACCTTAGTAATCCAACCAGATCTCTTCTCACTAATATCCTTTCTCAAAAGGAAGTCCTTCACATTGGCATGGGGTACTAACAAATGGATCTTGTTATGAGACATAAGGTGTCTAAATTTCTTCAAGGTTTCGATGAACACAAGGGCTTGCTTCTTTACATAACTATATTTTTTTTCATATCCCTTAAGCCCTTCAGTAAAGAAGGCAATAGGTTTTTCTTCATTCTTATAATTTGTTTGAATCAAGATAGCATAGATACTTGACTTAGCATCTAAAGTATAAAGAATGAAATCCTTCTCAATGTTTGGATTGATATGAGTAGGGACTAAGACTATTGCTACTTTGATTTCTTCAAAACTTACCTTCCCTTCCTTTGTCCATGAAAATACCGTATTCTTCTTAAGCACGGTTGTAAGAGGTTCCACCATGGTAGCTAAATTAGGGATGAACCTCCTCACAAAATTTATTCCACCAAGAAAACTTTGTAGACCCTTCTTATGACTAGGAAGATAGAGATAAAGTATTTCCTTCTTTCTCTCTAGATAAATAGTTAAACCATTCTTTCAAACAATGTGTCCTAATAATTTTCCTTGATTGGTAGCAAAGACACAATTTCTTGGGTTAAGGGATGCTCCAAAATCTCTACACCTTATGAACACTTTTCTAAGATGACCAAAATGATCTTCTACATTCTTTGAATACACTGTGCTATTATCAAGGTAAACCAATACAAACTTTTCAACCATGTTTTTGAAGGCCATCTCCATTGAATTTTAAAATGTGGCACCTAAATTTGTTGATTGAAAAGGCATCTTACTATAAGAATATGTGCTCAAGTTGGTGGTGAATGTAGTCTTGTATCTATCAGACTCTTTGACCAACACTTGATTGTAACCAAAGAATCCATCAAGAAATGAGAACCTCTCTGAGCCATTGACCTTGGACAAAATCTGTTCCATGGAAGGAAGGGGATGGTGATCCTTAGGGAAAGTTTGGTTAAGATCCCTAAAATCCACACATAATCTATTCTCTCCATTCTTCTTCCATATAGGGATAAGAGTTGCTACCCATGATGAGTTATTGATAGGGAAAATTATATTAGCCTCAATCAACTTGGATAGCCCTTTCCTCATTAATGGCTCAATTTTAGGATTCACTAGCCTCTATCTTTGTCTTACTAGTTTGACATTATCCATTAAATCTATAGTATGCTGAAAAAAACTTGGGTCAAAATCCTTCAAATCATCATATGTCTAAGAAAATACATCATTAAATCCTTGACATAGATGAATAAAACTTTTTTGTTCAATTTCAGAGCATACCTTCCCCATGTTTAAGGTCTTTCCATTAGTAACCATAACTAGTTTATAATCATCTTTGTCAGTATCTAGTTTATGACTCTACCTCTTGCTTATTCATTAGAGTTGAAAACACTCTTTAAGTTAATGAGACCTTTAGAGAATTTTTTGGAACTGAGCTTGACGATCTATTCTCCATATGGTCATGTAACCTAGACTAGTTTCTCTTTAAAAAATTTGTCGCATTTTGTAAGAAACTTACAATTTGTGCATCAAATTAAAAAACTTGCCAATTGGTGTTGTTGTCAAGAATTGCATGCCTAACTACCATTTTGATTCATTTCCTCTTCTCTTCCTCAATATTACTTGGTACATCATAAGATGCACCCACTTTTTCAAGTCTATCAACATGTCTATTTTCTTTTCTAGGGATGCTTTAAATATTGAATGCATTGAAAGTTTCAAGAAAGTCCCATACTCTATGTTCATAAGACTTGAGAAAGCCATTCTTAGTGATATTCTAATTTCTCACTTGATTAACCACCAACTCACTATCTCCATATGCACTTAAGGCTTGAATTCCTCTTTTTTGAGCAAGTAGGAGACCTTGAATCAAGGATTCATACTTGGCCACATTATTAGTACAACTAAATTGGAGCGTAAAAGAGAAGTAGTACCTTTCTAGTGTGGGAGAAATCAACATCACTCCAATCCCTGATCCATTCTTATTTCTTGATCGATCCAAATACATACTCCATATCTCACTCACATCGTCTTTGGTTTTCATAAGGGTAGGGACAAGAGTAGCCCTTTTCTGACATATAGTATATACCAAGACCTATCTCAAGGGTTTTTGATATGGGATCAAATTGATTGCATTAGCCCATTCATCTAAGAGAAAATCAAGTACCTTTGCTAGAGAAGTGGTAGGCTGATTCACTATGTCATTCTCATCCATTTCTAAGATAGCAAAATTCATGTTGATGAGATTAGGGGTGTAGGGTTCAATATGATGGAGGGCTAGAGGCTCTGCTTTGATTAAAGCCTTGGTCCCACATCTTGTTCTAAATACATATATGGCCAAACAAAAGATATGTAACCACCTATTTGAGTAGTGAAGTCTCTTGATAGACAAATCACAAAATGCGGCTTGACTTTACAATAGATATATCTTGAGTTATAGTACAACTACGACATGAATGTAGGGCCATTTCCATATTCCTAAGGATCCCTACATTCTTGAAAATACTACCATCCAACTGTAATACATCCCTAACAATGGGTTCATATTTCATTTCTAAAGCACTAGCAACACACTTAGGTATCACTGAACTACTAGCCCTTGAATCAATCATGTAATTGTGGACTAGTTTATCCCCTGTAATTAGAGAAACATAAAATGGAGGATGTATAAATTTTTAAATTTTTTCTACCTCCTTTGATGGTTGTACTAGGCTTGTGGCACTTTCCATGCTAGGTGGTTGATCCTTTGGTTCAATACTTTCCAACCCCTACTGCAGCAACCTCTTTTGCATGGCTATAGTAGCAAAAACATCCCACATGGAAATATTCACATTTTTCTTCTTCATCTAATCTACCACACTAAATGAGGCATTAGGTACTTTGGTAGAATCTTTGGAAATTGCATGTGAAGGAGGTTGAGATGGAACAACTTGCAGACTATTCACATCTCCTCTAGAATTACTCTATTTTTTTTGTAGAGAAGCATTGGCTCAATCATTTGTTGCTTGTACATGAGGAATCACATTTGATGATGGAGCTTTATTAGGAGGAGAAGGAGCCTCTTCAATATTTCTTCTTTTTCTCCTAGTGATGTGAGCAGTGGAATCCTGGTTTACATTACAATGTTCCTCCACCTAATGATTCATAAAGGAGAAATGACCCTATCTTTGCATATATGAGGCATATTTGGATTGATTATCCTTGCATGCTTGTCCTATTGGAAGCTCTTGAATGATCAATGCCAAATAAGATTCAGCCTTTTGACACATGCAATAGGCATAGAAGTAGATACAGGAGGGACACAAATCTTGATCTTGGGCCATATTGTTTTGAGGGACTATGGCCCTACTTTGGTTTACATTTGAGGTAGAGGCATGACTATTTTTCCTATTTTGATCAAAATAATTATTTCTATAGTTATGATTTGGAGGCCTAACATTTTTCAGAGTTTGATACTGCAATTGATTAGCCTTACTACTTTGAGCTTGTTGCCTCTCCAATGTCACCACTTTGTTACCCACTTTTTGCATCATAAAGAAGTTATCTTCCAATTTCTTCTCTTAGCCTTGCAATCTTTAATCTATGTACAACATCATAGATTGCATCATCTCCTTGATTTTATCTATTGCATTTGAAGATGTGGAAGCTTGAGGGACTAGAGCAAGGGATTGTGATGTGGAAGTTATGGGAATAGGGTCCATTACTAGTTGGTGATTTGGGATATTAAGGAAGAAGGGCATAGGAGGCCTTGGGGCTAACTTTCCTCCTTGTATCAACATGTTTTCTACCCTTATTGTGATTTCATAAGCATTAGGTAAAGTGTATCCTCCCATGGTTTGGATTGTGGTGGAAATGTCACTGTTAAAAGCTTTGAGGTAATGCAAGAAGGCATTACCATGGGTAGGCTTCAATGAAGTAGGTATTTTGTCCCATGCTTTCTAAAATCTATAATTGAAATTAGTAATACATTCATGGGGGGGCTCTTGTTATAGTAGTTAACTATTCTAAAAAGTGACAAATAGTCACTTTTGTCCTCAAAGTGTTTACATAGTCCTGATCCTAATCCATCCCAATCTATTATAGAACCATGTGATAGACTCTTGTACCATTGTATGGATTTTCCTTTTAAAGATGAAGCTAGGAGTCTAATAGCCACATCATCTTCTATAATACCATAGATACTATAGAGATTTGCTACCTCTTGAATATGTTCCAAGTGAAAGATAGAAGTTTCACCAGTAAATTCACCTATATTTTTAAGTTCAACTACTAGTATTTCATGTCTTTGTGCCAAAAAAAGGGGACTTCCACCATTAAAAGTTGCAAAAGCATGAGCTCTAGACTATGCCACATGGAATAATGGTCTATTTATATTAGTAGATGGCAACCTAGGCTAAGATCTAACAACAAGAGGAGTAGAGATGGATCTTGCAAGTGTATTTGTTATTGTTGTGCTCCTTAGTAGTGATAAAGATACTCTAATCTTTCTTCTTCTAGGATTTGAAAATGAAAGCTCCTGGTACTGAAATTTACCTCTAGAAGATGCCCTTGTTTAAGCTTTGAGCATGAATCACTACAACTCTGGTCTAGAAATCAAATATGAAGGGTGTAGAGTCACCAAGTGCTTTGTCGAAATGAGCCTCTTAAGGCTTGGAATACTAAGAACAACACTATTTCCTTAGCATTCACTTTTAAAAAAAATTTCTTTTGACACTAGTAGACTTGAAATTTCCTAGAATATGTCCCACCAGGTTTGCCAAAAATTTTTGTCACAAAATTTTGCACCCTTGTCCAAATTTTTTACCAAAGGATAACCTTATGAAACATGAAAACAACCTCCAAGCTATGACACTTGAACTATGAGGTTGAGTCTCCAAAAAGGGCTAGCTTCCTTTTCTATCAGGATGCACCTAACTACTCTTGGAAATGACAAGGGAGAAAGAATTCATAGAAAGTAAATCTACCTACTCTAACCTAAGGGGGTGATGCAACAAAATAGAGTGTTCAAACCAATCTCTGTCATACACACTTGAACCATCACAAGACCAAAAGATATGCACATCTAGACTTTTTTAATCTAACAATTACATGTAGATCATAAAACCCAAATAAATGACACAAGGAAGAAGATAATTCACTCATATATCATTTATAGGCCAAAAAGAGATACATTCATACAAGATTGTAGAGATCCACAATACACTAATAAGAGGCAATTAGATCTTTGCACAATGCATCAATGTCTAAAGAGATAAAATAGAATGTCATATAGGTTCAGAGGCAAAGGGAAATTATAGTGATTTTGTAGAGCAATATCAAGAAAACAAAGAAAATTCAACATTAATAAAATTTACAAAAAAATTCTTTATAGCTGAGGCATAATTGAGATATTTCTAACTAGAGTTACTCCACAACCACTATCTTAAATGTTTTAGAGAATAATCATAAAACCCTGGGGAAAATTTGATCTTGCTATAGATTCAAATACAATGAAATCCAATATTTTGCTAAAATAGAGCCTTGAGAAGATTGAACGGTGCCATTAAATCATTTTGACCAAGTAGATGGATAAAATTAGAGATGGTGGAGTGTTTTCCATCATTCAATCAATGCAACATTCATTGGAAAGTGGTTGGAATTGATCATAAAGGTTAGATCGTGTAAGAAAACATTTCTTCCCCCTATTTCTGGCTCATTAGTCAACAAAGTTAGTAGGTCAACCAAATTCTACAACTAGAAAGGAGCACATGGACCAATATTCTTTTATTATTTTTCTACCTTATGAGGTCTTCATGTGTTTGACCACATAACCTACTAACCATGTCGACTCTCCAACTTGACCATGATGTCACATAATGGTTAGCCTTAACTATGACTACCTTAACTTAACTACACCTAGATAATTGGGCTCACCAAGACATGTGGTGAATTCTCACTATGTCACTATAGCTAAAGATCAAGTAATTTCCTATAGTGACAAGGCAAGAGACATCGATCATCCTTCATTTGATGGTCTTGAAAAAATAATCAATCCTACCAGTGTACCAACCAATAGAAACATGGTCCTTTGCCAACCTATTTGACACTAACCCACCACACCGTGGCCCACAAAAGGGAAAGGCCCACCATATCACATCAACTCATCACTTTTCCACTATGACTAAAGAATGTGCAACTTCCTATAGTAATAAAGCAACCACCATGGATATTCTTGAATTGGATGGTAGGAGGTAAAAACTAAGAACATGTGGCCCACAACCTTAACATGTCAAAAGCTTGGCCAATGAAATTCCTACTATATGCCAACTCAATCAAACTCATCACCACATGGCCCACAAAACATGACATTGACATGCTAGCACAATTAGAAGGGTGGCTCACAAAAGGAACAAGACCACCTACTATGTGGTGTGATGACTCTTTGTAGCATGAAATAAAGAGCACACAACTTTGTAAAGTGACAAAGTGACAATCATGGATGATGAAAGATCTAACAACAAACAAACTATGGGTCCACAAGATGGAAAAGCACAATCAAGCAATATAAAATAAAGTTTTAATATAAGTATTTTGTGCCTCATTTATTTGAACTCAAATATGTGAATGTTACTACATTTAAATTCATGTATGGAAATTTTTTTGGGAAGGAGAAAATGACTAGTAGGTACCTTGGACATCATAGCCTCCTATTCTCATTTCTTTGGATACATATCCTTAGTCAACTTCAAATTGACTAGGTAAAGGTGCACTGATAATTTTAGCATTCTCCATAAGGAAACATTGCAACACCTTCTTAATATAATCAATCTAACATAATGTCAACTTGTAAACCCATTTATTTTATAAATCCCCTTTACCCACAAGCAATTTACACAAATTAAAAGTCTTATTTTTCAGCAAAAATTTCATTTCTTCTTTCATTGTAGACTCCCACTGAATATTTATATCTGCTTGTTCAACTTTATTATAACATTCAAGTTCACTAGCACAAGTTAGTAAAATAGAGCACAAAGAGAGAAAAAACCTTTTTGGAGGTCTACTTAGCTTTATTGACCATCTAACATTCATTGGGGTGTGTGGTATTTTTTGTTGCAATTTTTGCAAAGCATGAGGGACTACTTGAACATCTTCATTTTGAGTATCATCCAACACTACATACTTATTTTCCTTCTTCTTATGTTGCTTCAACAAATCTTTGTACAACACTTTCTCATTGAGTATGACATCCTTTCTCCTTGTAAACTCCATTATTCTCTTTTTAATGCATTCATGCACTCCATTTTCCTATGGAGTCTTTGGAAAAGTTTTCTTTCTATGAATACCATTATTGAAACAATAATCTTCAAATTATGTTTTGCAATAGTCACTACCATTATCAGATATGAGACATTTTAGCTTTTTACTAGTCTCATTCTCAACCAAACATTTCCATTTGTTAAAAGTTACAAAATACATCAAATTTTTGTGTAAGGAAATAAACGCACACTTTTCTAGTTGTATCATCAATGAATGTAACATAATAATGAGATCCACTAATGGAAGATACTTAAGATAGTTCCCATATATCGATATGTACAAACTTTAATTTCTCATTTTTCTTTTCCTTCCTACTCTTCACAAAAATAATTCTCTTTTTTTTTTCATACACATAACTTTCACAAAAATTCATATTGACACATTTCATACCTAGTAACAATTTCTTTGAATGAAGTAATTTCATACCTTTCTCATTCATGTGCCCAAGTCTAGAGTGCCATAGTGTTGTATTAAAATATACAACATTTTTTTGTTCTCCCTACTCAACTACATTAATTGTTTCTATAGTGCCATAGTGTTGTATCAAAATCTACAACATCTGTTTGTTCTCCTTGCTCAATTACAATAATTGTTCCTGAACATTTATTTTTCTCTGAAACAATTAAAGTAGAAAGAATATTATGACTTGTATAGATATATATGATGCCTACTTCCACACCTTTTTCTACTACAAGGGAACCTTTTGTAACCTTCCACTTTTTATCATTAAAAGTAACTACATAGCCCTCATCACCAAGTTGCCCTACTAAAATTTAATTTCTACTCACCCTTGGAACATGTCTTACCTGATTTACTAGCCAATGATTCCCATTATATAACCTAATCTTAAATTTTCCCTTTCAAACAATCTAACAGGGTTCATTATCCCCCAAATAAACAAGCCCAAAATCCCCTTGGAGATAATCAATAAAATAACCTCTATGGGGTTTAGCATAAAATGAAGCCCCATAATCTAAAACCCAAGAATCATCAACACTTTTTAACAAAAGAAGCAAAGAATCATCTTCAAACTTGTTACTTACCATATTTTCCTCCTTGTTTCTATCTCTTTTTTCTCCTTCATTTTTCTTTCAAGTCCAACAATATTTCTTTTTATGCCCTAGTTTTCCACAATACAAACAATCTCTTGGTCCTCTAGATTGAAACCTCTTCCCCTTTGATTTTACTATTAATTTGTGACAATTGGCTAATGAAGGTATGCAAGTCTTATCATTTGTGGAAACACATCATGTGCATGCTTACAAGAAACCTTAGAAATAAAGATACCTAGCTTTTGGTATCAGAAAATTGTCTAAGTATGAATTTGCTATACAATAGTGTATTGGTTTTTTTGTAACTTGTTGCTGACATCTTGCTATGACTAGCAAAGTTAGATGGAGATAGTAGATATGTTGATGATGATGTGTATAACATTAGAAGTTAATATGGACTATATGGAAAAGATATATTTGTGTTTGAAGCAAAATAGGAAAGAAAAATTAAAGGACAGGATTATTTTTTTTACAAAATAATTACTTGTCCAATTAGGGCCGACATCCTAGATGTTTATGTTAGAAAAGTTTATTGTAGTCTTAGCCAACCTAGCTACAATTTGTGTAAAGGCATGGTATTTATGCAAAGGACATCTTGAGATGAGAAGTATAAATATGATGCAAGTTATGTGAATATAATGATATGCAAAGTTTTGTGAAGCTATTCTATGATCTGAGATAGAGCCAAAGATTAGAGATCAATCAAGAAATAAGTTATAGTACCTACATTCTAGAAGTTTGATTACTTGTTTTGGCAGTGAGCTCTTCTTGTAATTGGAAATGCATTTTTGGGCAATGGTCTCATCTTGCATATACTATACCACAACTCTTAATAGGTTTAGAATATCCTAACAGGGATTCAAAGTCTCCTAATAAGGACTCCTTATACTAAATTTTCTCACTAACTCCTAACAGGGTCCATCCTCTAACAAGGGACTTATATATTAGTATATTATCTAGTGTGTATCACCCTCATGGGATTTTCCCTTGGCTAAGGTTTCCCTAGTTAGTAAAATATGGTGTTCTGAGTTATGTTTGTGCATGGTTACTATTATTATTCAACATTACTCTATTACAAGTAGTTATGTAATGCTTAAAGTAAAAAATAATATCTAGTTGGCAACTAAACTTTTTAGATTACTAATTCACCCCACCTCTTAGCTATCCCTATTTCTAAAAATTGGTATCAGAGCACATTTACTCAGAAGACGCTTAAAACCTTAAGTAAGATCCCTATGGATATGGAGTAGTTGATGAAGAATCTTGAAGAGACACTTGAACAAATTGATCTCCTTACTAAAGAAAGAAATAAGTTGAAGGACAAATATGAAAAATATAGAGTATACATTGGACAACTAAAGGAAAAGATTGAACATCTCAAGTCCAAGCCTAAAACTACTAAATCTAAAACTAGTGATGATGATTATTCAAAGTTGAAGATAGAGTAAAATATCTTGAAGCATGAATTGAAGATTTCAAATTTGAAGTTAACGTTGAGGAGTGATTCTAGAAAAGTTGAAATTGATTTGAAGACTGAGAATGCAAATCTTAGAGTAAGTCTAGAAAAGAAGACATCTGAACTTGAAATAGTGAAAGAAGATCATGAAGAACTTTAGAAATAAAATACTATTGTGAAAAGTGAATTAACTCAGTGCAAGCAAAAAATTGAGAAGCTTTATTCTAGTAGATAAAATCTTAATGATTCAATGTCAATACAGAGACCTACTTATGATAAGATTGGTCTTTGTTATCTAATTAACATTTCTTCAAATGAACATGAGATTAAATCAGATCGAAAAGAAAAAGATAAATCTAATGATAAGATTGAATCTACTCAATCTTCTAATAAACCTAAAGAAATTGGACAAGACAAGGAAGTTGAAATTTTGGATGAACCAAAGCAAGTGGAATCTCCTAAGGAAACTAGGTATGAATTTAGAGGTAAGTGTTTTTCATGTAATGAAATAGGTCATATGAAAAGAGATTTCACAAATAATTCATTTAAGCATGTTAAAGACTTTTATTATCATAATTGTCATGGTATGGGTCATAAAGCAATTAATTGTAGGAAACCTAAATATGATAATGATATAAGGAATAATAGAATGTCTAGAAATACTAACCCTATAGATAGAAGAAGATCTAATGAAAGGACATTGAGAGAAGGAAGACCTTATGAGGAAAGAAGACAAATCTTGTGTTATAAGTGTAATGACTTTGGGCACATAGCTCTGAACTATCATGCACTTGATGACTAGTAGAATCCTAGAAGGAGAACACCAATATGTTAGTTATGCAATAACTTCACACATATAAAATGGTATTATAGAATGGGAAGAAACTTCAAAGATAGAAGGAACAATGGAAGAAACTTTAGAAATAGAAGGAATGATGGAAGGAATGTCAGAAATGATAGAAGGAACCATGAGAGGAACTCTAGAGTTAACAAAGACAATGAGGAACAAAGAAATATAGTCAATGAACTTCAAGAAGAGCTCAATGAGGCATTTGTAAAAGGATTAGTCATCTCAAAAGATAAGTTAGATGATGATGAGACATGAAGATCGAAGTTAGTTATCGAGTTTGATTTAGTTAAGTAGAATTAAGCTTGATCACAACACTAGAATTTGAAAAATTCATTTAAAGATAGAATTGTGGGTAGGAAATTGGGAAAAGTTGTATCCAGATAAGTTTAGATAGTAGCTAGGCTCACCTATAATTTGGAGCTTATTTAAACTAGTTGTGAATAAATTAAGAGTTAGTATTATTTCTATAGCAGAAGATGAAAACTATGTTTTTGTAGAGAATTTCATGAATTCTTGAGAATTTTTTCCATGATGGAAGAAAGCTATGAAAAACCTTAGGTGGAATATAAAGATTAGATAGATGATCTTGAGGAGTTATTTGATGTCAAAATGAGATTGACAACTTTTTGTGTTTGCAAAGTATGCAATTAATGCAAGTTCAAGTTGATGGAATAAATGAAGTACAGACTTGATTTCCACTTAATTACGAATACATCTAAAGTAGAGAGCACTCAAAAGTGACTTGTTAAGGTGTTTTTGAAGAAAAATCTATTTTCAAAAAGAGGCATTTTATTATTTTTTGCAAAATTTATTTAGTAAAAGTTTATATTTGTTAAAAGCATGGATATGTAAGTAGTTCATAATGTTGAGAATGAGGAGAGACCAAAATTGAAGGTTGTTTCTATAAAACCTATAGAAGGAAACCCTAACTCAACATTATCCATTGCTCCAGACAATGTAGTGCATTTGGAAGATATACAAACTTATCTTAATGTCAAGTTTGAATCTATTGGAAGTGAGTATATGAACAAGGATATGGAATTGGTTTTCAATCATGATATGACTATAAAACCCAAATTTGAACACTTGAAGGAACTAGACCTATTCAAATATCATTTCTACAATTGGACATGGATGAACGGACACAAATAATACTAAGAAGAATACATGATGGGAAACTATGGATGCAATATAGTGTAAGTGATATCTCAAGTAACCTTATTCATGAGGTAATTGGTCTTTGTAAAAAAGATAGTATACCTATAGGTGAGAAAATGGTTAAGAAGAAAGTTGAGAATTATAGCAAGGCAATTTATAATGGAAAAGCCATGGTGATAAGCACCATTAAGCAAGATTATGTAGGATTCTTGAGTAGAATCATGGCCTACTCTATATGTGCAAGTTCAAAGATCGACGAATTGTCACCCAGATTCATCTATGCAGCCTACAGCCTACAATATATGTATTAAGAATGAACAAGTTAATCTCAGTGAAATTCTAAGAATGCAACTACTTGAGACCTTAGAAAAGATAAAGAGAACTAAGAATTGTGTGTTTATATTTTAGTCACTAATTAGTCACATATTCCTTCATGTGCTTAAAAGATTTCCATATTTATCGGTCACGAAGATTATGAATAGTGATAGATGTACAATGAAGAAGATCATATAAGTATACAGAAGACATCTAGAAAATAAGATATTGGATAGTGGGAACTTGATAATGAAAACATTTCAAATGAAATGAGACATAGATTTAGAATTGCACCTACAATTATAGACAGATTTAAGGAAGATTTTTGTATTATGCTTGATACAGACTGTATTATGGTTGATACAAATTTTACTTTGATATAGATTTTACTTATATACTTTGTGTTTGCAAAGTACAAAATTAATGGAAGTTCAAGTTGATGAACTAAATGAAGTACAGACTTGATTTCCACTTAATTACGAATACATTCAAAGTAAAGAGCACTTAGAAGTGACTTGTTAAGGTGATTTCAAAGAAAACCCTATTTTTAGAAAGAGAGACCTTATCATTTTTCACAAAAATTATTTGGTAAAAGTTCATATTTGTTAAAATCATGGATATATATGTAGTTCATAATGTTGAGAATGAGGAAAGACTAAAATTAAAGGTTGTTTCCATGAAACCCATAGAAGCAAACCCTAACTCGACATTATCCATTACTCCAAACAATGTAGTGCATTTGGAAGATATAGGAAGTTATCTTAATAGAAAGTTTGAATCTATTGGAAGTGATTATATAAACAAGGAAATGGAATTAGTTTTCAATCAAGATATGACCATAAAACCTAAATTTAAAGACTTGAAGGAGCTAGACCAGTTCAAATATCATTTCTACTATGAATTGGACATAGATGAAGGGACACAAATCATACTAAGTAGAATGCATGATGGGAAACTATGGATGCATTATAGTGTAATTGATATCTCATATAACCTTATTCATGAGGTAACTAGTCTTTGTAAATAGGGAAGTGTACCTATAGGTGAGAAAATGGTCAAGAAGAAATTTTAGAGTTATACCAAGGCAATTTATAATGGAAAGGCCATGATGATCAACACCATTAAGTGAGATGATATAAGATTCCTAAGTAGAATCATTGCCTACTCTATATGTTCAAGTTCAAAGATTGATCAATTGTCACCCAGATTCATCTATGTAGCCTACAAGATATGTATTAAGACAAAACAAGTTACTATCAAGGAAATTTTGAGAATGCAACTACTTGAGACCCTAGAAAAGATCAAGATAACTGATAATTGTGTGTTTATATTTGAGTCACTGATTAATCACATGTTCTTTCATGTTATTAAAACATTTACATATTTATTAGTCATGAAGATTGTGAATAATGATAGATGTACAATGGAGAAGATCAAAGAAGTATGTAAAAGACATCTAGTGGATACAGTATTGGATAGTGGGAAACTGATAATGAAATCATTTTAGAATGAACTGAGACATAGATTCAAAATTGCACCTACAATTATAGATAGATTTAAGGAAGATGTTTGTATTATGCTTGATATATATTTTACTTATATACAAGTAGTAGAACCTCAGGAAACATCTCTTGATCCCTTAGGTTATGAATTAAATGATGATACGATATATTGATTTACTATTGAAATTAGAGAAGCACAAAGCTAAACACATATTTGGAACATATGATGAGATTAACCAGTTAGCTCATCAGGCATCCTTGGAGAAGACATCTTACAAGAAGATTGAAACTATAATGAAGAAATATTTATCAAAGTTGGGTATGACTGAAAGTGAGTCACAAACAATCAAGAAAACCATGAAACAAGGTATAATGAGTGTGTAACCTTTATAAATATTTGTTGCAAAGACATCTTTAGAACAAAGTATTCCATATGTAGTAGTGTTAGATGTGCAAACAAGTGACCCAAAGAGAAAATTAGAGAGATTAGTGGAAGTTGTGACCACAAAGACTAAAAGGGTCAACCAACAAGCCACTGGACCAAGCAAGAGACAAAAGACATTGTTGATAATCGGTGAGTCTAGCGAAGAAGAAGAAGAAGACAAATGTATAGAAAAGACAACAACTTCAAAGCAATTAGTAGGAAAAGCTCAGAAACCATAAAGCTAAAGATAGGCAAGATAAACTTAGCTATTACTAATGAAAGCAACTTTGTTTAGATGAACAAATTCTATGATTTGTATAAAAACTTTGAAAAAGGTCATATTGATATCTCTATTGTGAGATATATTACAACCAATAATCTAAAACTAAAGGATATTAAAGGCACGGTGAACCAAAAGGTCTATAATAGACTTATTGAGAAGAAGGTACCAACTAGAGAAGAAGATTTAGAACTTCAAAAATCTAGGCTAAGGAATATTTGCAAGACTGATGATAAAGAAGAAATCAAGATATTGTTAAACAATCTAGAAGGGTACTTGAGAAACAAGGTAAGACCATTTTTTTTTATGGTGGGTGAGAAAGACATTATTAGGAAGTGAGCCTATAGTAGCTATAAGTCAGATGATGATAGAGTCTAAGGTAGCAACCTCACCAGCATCCAAAAACTCTAAAGTATCAGTGAGCAGTGACACAATGTAGATAGATCAGACCAATGTTACCATTAACATTGATGACACAAATCTAGTTGAAGGTTTCAAATAGAATGAACCTCATACCAAAGATATAGAAGACAAACTAAGGAAAATTAAAGAAAAGAAAAATAAAGGATGAAAAGAAAAGATTGATTGAAGAAGAAATGAAAAGGAAAATAGAGGAAGACAAGAAGAAGAGATTAGAAGAAGAATAAAAGAGAGAAAATGAATGGAAAGAAAGAGAAGAAAGAGAGGAAGAAGAGAGAAGATTCAAAGAGTAGCCAAGAAGCAAAGGGAAGATGACTAAACCTTCTAGTTCATCTACTCTACTTTCAGTTGCTAGCTTGACAACTAATGATTATGATTAGATTGACTTGATCTCATCCTTATCAAAACTCATTCAGAAAAACAAAACAGTGAAGAGCCTACAAAAAACCTTGATGGAGGTTACTAATAGACTATATAGTACTCTAGCAATATAGAACACTAAGGAAGATCTATAATAGAGGGCACAAGCAATGATAAATTCATTTCATGAAGAATTCACTAATTTTTTGAGTCTTGTAGAAACAAAGGTACAAATCTCACATGATGCTAACTTGTTTAACACCATTTGTCAAAATATTAAGAATGATTCAATAATTCTTGATACTTGCATCAAGGAACATCATAAGTGTCAATAGGAAAAGAAGATATTGTACATTAATTGTAGCCTATCCTATGAACTAACTAAGGATATTGATAGTTAGATTGAAGGAAAGATGAGTGAGCTAGAGCCTCTATCTAGCTAGATACAACATCAATATTGTAAAGTTGATGATTTTGAAGAGAAAGTGGCCAGTACTCACATTGATATTAGGAAACTAGAACTTTGAAAGGAACAAATTTTCAAAAGAGTATTGGATTTCAAAAAATCTATTTCTTTGAAAATATCTTTTGTTGAGAAATAGTTGGAGGAATGTGTCAAGGCCAAGGACACTTATTGTAACTTTTTGTATTCAGACCTTAATGCAATTGATATTTCATCATATGCCTTATATGAAATTCTCACCTTAGCTAAAGAAGAAAAAGATACATGGACTAAAGGTATGGATAGTCTAAAAGAAAAAATTTATTCTGAAGATTCAATCAACTTAAGGCAGAAGGACAACATTTTTTACAACAATTTTTGACAATTTTTGACATCTTAACCTTTGTTATTAATCTCAAAGGGAGAGAAAATGCATAAGAAAATTGTATTTTAGGTAAAGAAAATACAATATTTTAATATATGAAATCATATTGTAAGGGGGAGCATATGTAAAATAAACAAGTTGTAATAGATGTAATGTTACTGTATTATTTTGTTAAGTTTTTTTCAATTAGCAAATTTTCCCTATTTTGTTGCCATTAATGCCAAAGGGGGAGATTTTTGATAAATGGCTAAAGAATATATGTAATTATTGTCATTTATGGCGATACATAATTTCCATGCTTACAGGAAACCTCAAAAATAAAGATACTTAGCTTTTGGTATCAAAAAATTGTCTAAGTATGTATTATTTTGTTTGTAATTTTTTGTTGATATCATAGTTGTTAGAAATGATTTAGAATAATTGAGTTGGGGGGGGGGGGGGGTTGGGGGTGGTGTGGAGGTGTGGGGTGGGGGGGGTGAATTAGTTATTCAAGGTCCTAATGTCCAATTCAAACTTTTCATCAAGTAAAGTGTGTCCATCAAACTATTCATTCATCCAAGCTTAAACATTCCTATTCAACAAGTTATTGTATATCAACATGCAAACACAACACATGAAAAGATCAACACATAACATAGTGATTTACATGGAAACCCAATTTGAAAAAAACCACTAATAACATGCTACTCAATTTTCACTCTTATGGAGTGATGCCTTCTGAAAGGCCTACCCTATTAAAGGCTACAACACACTATTAAATGTGACCTGGTTAAAGAATTTTACCACCCTATTAGAAGTGGGCCTAGTTAGAGGACTTTAGAACATCCACTTAGAATGTCACCTTGTTAAAGGATTTACAAATGGCTATTAAACCAACCTAAGTCCATAGGATTTTCCTTTACCCTAATTGATACAATTGCTAGAGAGTAACAATAAGGTGTTTTGATATGATTACAACATACAAATTAACTTGTAGATTTTAGATCACTTTTTAGCTCTTCATTTGCCTGGCTTTTAGTCTCTATAGCTTTGATATCTTGTCCTCCTTTCAAGCTTTTTCTCCTTGAGTCTCCATGCTCAATGTACCAGTGCAATCCTCTCTTTCTGACCACTTATCAAAGCAAAGTATCTATACTCTGTTCTTCCTTCTCCTAGATGCCTTCTCCTTGACACCCTTCAACCTCTTTGCAATTTGGCACACCGGTAGCTCTTGCTTCTTGGTCTATGATTCCTTAAATAGAAGCCTATAATTTCTTTTCCCACTCGATTCTTCCCTCTTTTAATTTTAATTCATATGGATTACATAGGATTCATTGAATTTAACCCATATTTTGTTCCTTCTAGAAATATCATGAAGAATCTTCTTGAATTCACTTTTAAAATGGTTTACATAGAATTTTGTGCCACTAGCTCATCATCCTTATCCTCCAACTAGTTTAGAAAATTCAAGGTAATAACTCTATCAGCTTAGATTTGGCAAATCTTTAACATTTCTAATAATAATGCAGCTCGACACTATTGAAATTTTGGTGCTCAGCACATACTGTGTTACTCAGCATCAACTACATTTTACTAATGCTTGATGCCTATTCTGGATTCACTCTGCATCCACTAAGTTTTCTATTTTCTCGGCTCCTTCTGTATCACTTGGCACTTGAATTTTACTCGGCACCTGAAGTTCACTTGGCATACACTAGATTTTCCATTTGCTCAGCTCCAACTAAGAATTTGTTTGGCTTAAACTAGCTTTCTCATCACTTACAAATGAACTTATTCTAAGCTTTGCAGTCAACCTTGTTCCAACTTACACTTATAGTTTTTCTAAGTGTGACCAACCTCTATATCTTTTAGTATGTTATTAATACAACATCTAGCCATTATCTTAGCTGATCCTTGCACTTCATTACAACATCATAACTCAAGCTTTCCCTTAGGTGCTTTTGTTACATCTTGTTGATTAAATCATCTTCATAAATCAACTAAGTGATAGTACTTGGACCTTATAAGCAATTTTCAATCCTACAAATAGCAGGTTTGACATCAATAACAAAATAATGATTGAAAAAATTATTTATCAATAATCTCCCTCTTTCAAACAATCTTCTTCAATGATATTTTCAATCAGATTTCCAACAGTCTCCCTCTTTGGCATTGATGGAAAATCAAATTGATCAGCCATCAGATCAAACTATTCAACCATGTTATCAAAATGCTAACTAGGTTAGAATAGTAAGTCAAATGCCAAAAAGAAATTTGGATTAAACAATTTCTTCCTCTCTTGATCTACTATCCTAATTGCTTTACTTCTACTTCTCCCTCTTAGTTTTTGTATCCTTTTTCTTTCCTTTCTTGTGTTACTTTACATTTTTATTCCCTCTGTCCATTTGATCATGTTCTGCCATTCTAGTATCAACTACTTCTCTCTCAATTCTTTTTCATACTTTTCCCTCAACTGTTGATCTGAAATGTCCCTTTTCTGATTTTATATGATATTTCAAGCCTCTAATCAGATCTTTAAGATCAAACAACATATTGCAACTTTTCAATCATTGATCTATACAATGTCTAATTCACTTCAACTGACTCATCATTCTTGGATAGCTTATGTCCTATTACCATTGTTGTGCTGACTAGTTTTGAGTCTTCTAACCCAACTATCTTGAGTATCTCTTTAATGTATTTTGATTGGGTCAAAAATATGCCATGCTTCAATTGATGTATTTATAATCTAACAAAGAATTTTATTTCTCCAAACATTGACATTTCAAACTCATGTTTCATTTGATCAGCAAAATCTTTCCATAGAATATCTTTTCCTCCAAATATTATATCACCAACAAAGATTTCAGATATCAAAATTTATTTACCTTTTTTTGCCTTGATATACAGGTTGTTGTTGTTATCTATTATCTCAAATCCTATCTTCACAAGATATTTGTGCTATCTCCCATAACATGCTCTAGGTGCTTGCTTCAAACATATAGTGCTTTATGTAGTTTGTAGACCATATCCTTGTTGTTGTCATCAACAAATCCCTCTAGTTGTTCTATGTAGACTTCCTCTTTCAATATACCATTCAAAAAAGAAAACTTCACATCCATTTGGTAGACTTTGAAACCTTTGTAAGTAGCATAGGCAAGTAGTGTTCTTACTCCTTCCATTCTTGCAATAGGGAAAAAAGTTTTCCCATAATCTAGTCCTTCTTCTTGCACATAGCCTTTGCAAAATAGTCTAGCTTTGTTTCTAGTTATCTCACCATTCTCATCAAGTTTGTTCCTAAACACCCATTTGGTATCAATTACATTCTTATTAGCTGGTCTAGGAACTAGGGTCTAGGTTTTATTCTTCTCAATATGATCTATCTCCTCTTCCATGGCTTTATACCATTCATTATCTTGTAGTGCATCTTTCACTATTTTGGACTCAACCTTTCTTAGTAGACATGATTCATTCCTTACTCTATTCCTTGTCATTGGTCTGGCATCCTTTTCACCAATGATTGGATCTACAAGCTGATGTCTTCTTACATACTTATCCAATCTTGGTTCTATCCTTCTTTCCATGTTTGATCCTTTAGCTTCAGGGTCATTTTTCTCTTCTCCATATTGTATTTCATTATCTCTTTCATGTGTACTATTTTTAGAGTCAGAATGTGCATTTTCTTCATTTTGCAACTCAACTTTTGAATGCAACTTGACATTCACTAGTTGTGACTCGGCTGATACTGAAATTTGTTGTTGATTCATTGATTGGCAACATTATCTTCAACATTCATTCCTTCATAGAAGTATACAAAAATTCTATAATCTTTTGATTGCTTGGATTCATCAACTTGGACTTCAACATCCTCATCAAAATTTACATTTTCACTCTCCACAATCTTGTTAGTGTTAGTATTCAAACACTTATATACCTTACTTCTAGTTGAGTATCCAAGGAATATGCCTTCATCACTCTTTGCATCAAACTTGCCATTTCTAGTATCTTTAAGAATGTAGCATTTACAACCAAATACTTTGAAATGTTTAATATTGGGTGTGTGACCATACCATAGTTCAAAAGGTGTTGCATTTGTTCCTTTCTTGACTTGGACTCTATTCAGAGTGCAAATAGTAGTACGTACAACTTCTCTCGAGTACTTTAGAGCAACATTTTTCTCCATCATCAAGGTTCTAGCATAGTCTATCACTGATCTATTCCTTCTTTCAGCAATTCCATTCTGAGGTGAAGTTCTTGGTGTTGATGTTTGTCTCTTGACACCTTTATCATTGCAAAATATTTCAAATTATTTTGATGTAAACTCTCCTCCTTTATTTGACCTTAGGCACTTCATACTCTTTCCTATTTCCTTCTCAACTTTGGCCAAATACCACTTAAAAATTTGAAATGCATCATCTTTTTTCTTTAAAAAAATGGTAGTCATCATCCATGAATAGTCATATTTGTCTCCTAGGTAGCTCTATACTTCTATTGGACCACATAAGTATATATGGACTAGCTCTAGTACTTCTTTGGAAGTGCATGTTTTGCTTTTGGAACTAGACTTAGTCATCCTTCCTAGTTGACATTGTTTGTACATTGTGTTTTTAGGTTTCTTCAGTTTGGGCAAACCTTTGACTTTTTTCTTTTTGTTGATATTAATTAGATTATCAAAGTTAACATGACATAGTCTTTTATGCCATAACCACACATCATCAAGTCTAACAACAAGACAGGTTGCATCTTCCATATCTAGGTAAAACAAATTGCTCCTAGTTTGTTCTCCTTTTCCTATCATATTTCCATCAGTGTCATAGATTTTGGTAGTTTTGTTTCCAAATTCTACTTTGCAATCTACATTGCCTAATTGTGATACACTCAACAAATTATAGTTTAATCTTTCAACATAGTATGCATTATCACATGGGATTTTCTCTATAAGTTTAATTGAACCTTTTCCCTTCATTTGACATGGAGCATCATTTCCAAATCTAACACTATTTCTATCACATTGAGTAAAGGTAATAAACTTACTTTTGTCTCCTATCATGTGGTGTGAGCATCTAGTATCTATGATGCACTTGTCATTCTTGTTCACATAGGTAGCCAATATTGTTACTTCATCTTTATCTTCATCTGATTCATCCTTCATGGCTACATAGACTACTTCATGATCATTCTCATTAGAATCTTCTTCAGCAATGTAGCATCTTTTTTCCTTTTTCCTTGTAATCTTTACTATCATCTTCTCTTTTGTTCTTGAACTTGTTTCCTTATTTGTAGTTTTTCTTTTGTGTACACCTTTTAGTAATATTACCTACTTCATTGCAATTAAAAAAAATGATAGGGAGCTTACCTTTAAATTTACCTTTGCCTCTATGGAATCTCCCAGTCAATAGTGCTTCCAACTATTCTACATCTTCTTCATCTATGCTACTATGACTAGATGCATGTTTTCCTTTTCTACTCATTTTATTTTATTTCACCTCCTTAGTGTCTTTCAATGTTAGCTTGGCCTTGAAATTAGATTCAAGGTTCTCAGGTATGTAGTTATCAAAGTTGGATGTTTCAAATGTAGTAAGTCTTCTCACTATTCCTTCAAAGGTTAATGTGTTTCCTTACACACACCTTAGCTCTTGGATGGCTAAAACTCTAATAGAATAAATAGGGAGTAGGGTTCTCAAGTATTTGATATTGATAGTCTCTTCTTCCAACTAACCACCTAAACTTCTTATTGCACTTACCACTACTTTCATTTTGGAGCCATATTGAGTAGCATTCTCACCTTCCTCCATTTTCATGTCATCAAACTTTCCTTTGATGCTTTCTCCTTTTCATCTCTAAACATTCCAGTCTCCTTCATAAATATCTGATAGGGCTTTCCACATCTTGAATGTAGTGTCACAACCTTTGATGTGATCAAATTTAGCATAGCTGAGTGCAGAGGCAATCTCCAACATTGCCTAATTATACTCCTTCTTCTTGTTCAAATCATCTATAGAGAGGTGTCCAGCTGGGTCTACATGTTCTATTCCAATTGAGATTTTTGCATAATCACTTATTGATCCAAGGTGCAATTTCATTAGACTCTACCATGCAATGAAGTTGTCTTTGTTAAGCTTGGGAACTTCTCTCTTGGACATCTTGATCTTCCTACTTCTAATACCTTGAAAATAAATCAATAGAAGGCTCTGATACCAATTGTTAGAAATCCTTTAGAATAACTAAGAGAGGGGGTGAATTAGTTATTCAAGGTCCAAATGTACAATTCAAAATTTTCATCAAGTAAAGTGTGCACATCAAACAATTCATTCATCTAAGCTTAAACATTCCTATTCTACAAGTTACTATAAATTAGCTTGCAAACATAACACATGAAAAGATCAACACATAACATAGTGATTTACATGGAAATCCAATTTGGGAAAAATCACGAGTAACATGCTACTCAATTTTCACTCTTTTGAAGTGATGCCTTATGAAAGGCCTACACTGTTAAAGGCTACAACACACTATTAAATGTGACCTAGTTAAAGGATTTAAACACCCTATTACAAGTGGGCTTGGTTAGAGGATTTTAGAACATTCACTTGGAATGTCACCCTATTAAAGGATTTACAAATGGCTATTAAACCAACCTAAGTCCATAAGATTTTCCTTTACCCTAACTGATACAATTTCTAGAGAGTAAAATAAGAGGTTTTGACCTAATTACAACATACAACTTAACTTGTAGATTTCATATCACTTTTTCAGCTCTTCTTCATTTGCCTAGCTTTTAGTCTCTATAGCTCTAATAGATTGCCCTCCTTTCAAGATTTTTCTCCTTGAGTCTCCATGCTCAATTTACCAATGCAATCCTCTCTTTTTAACAACTAATCAAAGCAAAGTCTCTGTACTTTGTTCTTCCTTCTCCTAGATGCCTTCTCCTTGACACCCTTTAACCTCTTCACAATTTGGCACACCAACAACTCTTGCTTCTGGGTTCGTGACTCCTTACATAGAAGTTTGTACTTTATTTTCCCTCTTGATTCTTCTCTCCTTTAATTTCAATTCATATGGATTAGGTAGGATTCATTTAATCTAACCCATCTTTTGTTCCTTCTAGAAACATCATGAAGAGTCCTCTTGAATTTTCTCAAAAAGAAATTACATAGAATTTTGTGCCACTAGCTTATCATCCTTATCCTCTAGTTGGTTCAAAAAATTGAAGGTAACAACTCTGTCAGCTCAGATTTGGTGAGTCTTTGACATTTTCAATAATGGAACAGCTTGGCACTATTGAAATTTTGGTGCTCAGCACATACTATGTTACTTGGCATCAACTATATTTTACTAATGCTAGGCACCTATTTTAGATTCACTTGGCATCCACTAAGTTTTCTACTTGCTTAACTCCTTCTATATTGCTTGGTACTCGAACTTCACTCGGCACCTAAATTTCACTCGGCACACACTAGATTTTCCCTTTTCTTAGCTTAAACTAGCTTGCTCGGCACTTACTAATGAACTTAGTTTAAGCTTTGAAATCAACCTTGTCCCAACTTATACTTCTAGTGTTTCTAAGTGTGGCCAATCTCTATATCTTTTAGTATGTTATCAATACATCATCTAGCCATTATCTTAGTTGATCCTTGAATTTTATTACAACATCATAACTCAACCTTTCCCTTAGGTGCTTTTGTTACATGTTAATTAAATCCTCTTCATCAATCAACTAAGTGACAGTACTTGGATCTTATAAGCAATTTTTATTTTTACAAATAGTAGGTTTGATATCAATGAAAAAATAATGATTGAAAACATTCTTTATCAATAATCTCCCTCTTTCAATCAATCTTCTTCAATGATCTTTTTAATCAGATTTCCAACAATAGTATGACTAGAAAAGTTAGATGTAGATAGTATAAATGTTAATGGTGATGTATATAACCTTAAATATTAGTACTAACTATATGGAAAAGAGATATTTGTGTTTCAAGAAAAATAGGATAGTAGAATTAAAGGAAAGGATTATTTTGTTTGCAAAATAATTACTTGTCCAATTACGGCTGACATCTTATATGTTTACTCTAAGTTGGAAAAGTTTATTGCAATCTTAGCCAACCTAGTAGTAATTTTTGTAAATAAATGGTATTTATGCAAAGGACATCTTGTGATGAGAAGTGTAAATACAATGCAAGTTGTGTGAATATTGTGATATGCAAACTTACTATGAAAGCAATATATACGAAGTTTTGTGAATCTATTTTGTGATCCTAGATTGAGCTAAAGATCAAAGATCAGTTGAGAAATAAGTTATGGTACCTACATTCTCGAAGTATAATCACTTGTTTGGGTAGTGAGCTCTTTTGTAATTGGAAATGCATGTTTGGGAAGTGGGCTCATCTTGCATCTACTATACCACATCTCCTAATAGGGTTGGAATCTCCCAATAGGGATTCAAAGTCTCCTAATAGGGACTCCTTAGACTAAATTTTCTCATTGAATCCTATTGGGGTCCATCCTCTAACAAGGAACTTATATATTAGTATATTATCTAGTGGGTATCATCTCCACTGGGGTTTTCCCTTGGCCAGGGTTTCCCTAGCTAACAAGAGATGGTGTTATAAGTTATCTGTGTGCATGGTTACTATTACTATTCAACATTACTTTATTACTTAGTTATGTATGGTTTAAAGTAAGAAATAATATCCAGTTAGCAACTAAGTTTGTAGATTATTGATTCATCCCCCCCATCTCAATAATCCCTATTTCCAACATTACTTTCCTAGGATTTCCAAAATTATTTCCTCGCTCAATTATTCTATCTCTTCTTTGTACATTCAAAGCACTTCCTGATGTAGATCAACCTAAGGTTTTCTTACAAGTTTCCTTAGCCAAAATAGCACCAATCAACTCATCAAATTTTAGGGTATTAGATCTAGAAATAGAATTACTCATAGCCATTACCCAGCCATTCCACCTTTTAGTTAAAGAACAAAAAATCAAGAGAGCCCTAATGTTTCATCAAAATTGACATTCACAAAAGAAAATTGAATAGTAACTATATTAAAATCATTTGAATGATCTGCAATAGATCTACCTTCTACCATTTTCATATTAAATAAACACTTCATGAGAAATACCTTGTTTGAAATAGAGGGCTTTTCATACAAATTTTCTAGGGTTTGCATCAACTCTTATATCTTCTTCACTTTTGTAATATTAAATGTCACTAATGATGCCAAGAATAATTAATACTTCAAAGTGCTTTTTAGTCTAAAATATCTCAGTCCTTATTTGTCATGGTTCACTGTCTCTTGGATTTTACTTTCAATGGCTTCCATAAATCCTTCTAATAAATATAGTCCTCCATTTACATTTTCCATAACTAAAAGTTCTACCCATTAAACTTCTCAAGTTTTAGCTTACCCTCATTTGCCATTGCTCCCACTCAATTGTGAAACTCCCACTCAATTGTGAGACCTTCTTGTAGGGAATAGATTTTTTTTAAATGACAATTGTCTAGCTATGATACCACTTGTTAGGATCAACCAAAGATATAAATAATAGTTACATGTAAATATAACCAATATCAGAAAATAATAAATCATACTGAAGAGAACATGAGACACAAGGATTTAATGTGGTTTACCCAATCCCTAGGCTACATCCACCAAAAAAAATTCCAATATTATTATTATCCATTGATTATAATCCATAATCACTTACAACTCGATACTGTCCTAGGACCCCATAAGGGGTGTTGCCCCTTGACCCTATCTTGGTGGTACTACCCCCAAACCCCCATGGATGCCAAGTAAACCTTTGATTCAAATTAGGTTCCACATGAGAACACTTTCCTCATCCTTCCTTTCCTCTTTTACCTTATCTTCCTTATCATCTACTTTATTCTTAGAGATGGTGTACCCTACCAAATTGTCAACAATAGGGCCATATCTTATAAAGTAATCTTCAACAATATCAATGGTAATTCTTATACTATCTAAATTCATTTTGTTACTACGAATTGTGATATGAGGGACTTTTGACATTGATGCTTCTACTACTATGTTGTCCTCTTCTTCCTTCCTCTCTTTAACCATAGTGACTAATTTTGTCTCTGGTACTGTTGTTGATGTTAAGACTGCCACCTATTCTTTATTAGGTTCTAATGAAGGCAATATTTTCTCTTCTAAAGTCTTTTACACTTTAGTGTTCTTCATCTTTGTCATTACCTTAAATATATCTTTCTCAAATTCTTTATTAAGCTCTTCATAATTGCCTCCCATTATAAAAATGACTCTTGTATTGTTGCATAACAAGGATCAATGCTCTTCATGATCCTCTCAAGATGATCATCACTCTCAACTTTTCATAATTTTTTGATCAACATCTCTATGATTTCCTTGTCTTCCTCAAGTAATCTTCTCTATCTATGTACTAACTTTTCATACCAATCTCTAGGTATTTGTTTTTCAATATCTATAAACTTGTTATTAGAAAAAATATGGTGTCAAATAGCTACATTCTTCAACTAAAATTTGTCAAAGATATTATACAAGTCATAATATTTGTTCAATTGTACAAAATTTCAATCATCAATAACTGTATAATTCAAATATTCAATCTTAGGGTTCCATTATTTTCTTGCTATCTCTATTTCATTCTTTAATTTCTCTTCCTCTTATCTTATAGTCTAAGGTGTAACAACCTAAACTCTCATCCTCTTGCCTTCATATGTAGCTACAACCTTCTACTTTTTTCTAGTCATGTAGCCATTTGCTTCATTCTTTTGGGGTTTGAGCCTTTGACTAGTTCTTTCTTTACTTTTGCTAACCTTGTAGAGTTTCTTTTAACTTCAACTATACTCACATCTTCTCCTTCTTCTTCTTCTCTATGCTATGCTAGTGGATGTGGAATACCTTGTGGTTTCATTTTTGCAACTACTACATATGACACCTTTTCTGATGGTTCAACAATTATAAGTCCTACTAATGGTGGTGCTATCTCTGATGGTGTTGTTGCCAATGGTGGCACATACATGATGTTTTCCTATCCAATTCTCTTTGTATCAAAAATAGTTTTTTTTTACTGCTAAAACATCTTGCAGAGTCACCTATGATTCCTCAATAACCTTCTTCAATGTGTTTTCAATGTTCCTCTTAATAGACTTTTCAAGCTTAACTTGATAATCCATCTACATGTTTTCTTTGAAGGTTCCATATCTATTAAATTCTTCATCTTTCTTTGACTTAAGAATAACCTTCACACATGTATCCTTCATTTTCTTCCTCATTAACCTCATAACCAAGAGGGTCTACATAAAAAATTCTAGGTTTAATTGTCTTGATGTGAACAAAATTTGTGTCAACCATGAAACAAATCTCTTCCTTATACTTTCTCACAACTGATGGTGGAATTCTTAATCCTTATTTTATCTTAGTTTAATTTTTTTAATTATTAACTTTGTACTACTTTCATTCTTGTTAATTGGGTGCCTTTTATAAAAATATGTATTCTTGTCCATTATGCATTTGTCACTATTATTTATGTAAGAAAGTGACATGAAATGCAATCCTCAATAGATGGAAAAACATGTAAGTTATCAAGGTTTGAAATCTAAATGAGCATTTTTCACTTTCTTGACTCTCCAAAATTTCTATTAACTGCACTCTCAATATCTCACTACTCGAATATAAATTCTCAAGATATTTCCTAGACTATGTAAGCTCTCCTTTCATGATTTAATTGTACTTCTCAAGTTCTACATAGTGTAACTTTTAATATTCAAGTTCAGATGTCACCTTTTTAAGTGATGTAGAGCATCATACAAACCAAATTATCAATATGATCCTTTATGATCCTTTCAACACCCATTCAATAATATCTTTGAATGAAGGCAACTTATGAGGAAAACCACAACATTTTTGTCTTCAAGACAGTCTTTAAAGATTGATTTATTTGACCCATAAAATCACAATATTAATTTTTTTTAAAGAATTAAGTTTTCAGCCAACATAAAGAACTAATATTTCCCAAAATTATAGGGTCATATGATTCCATTTGGTTCCTCAACCAAAAACTTTTTTAGACTGTCATTTTTCTTTCATAAACCAGATTTAAAAAACCAAACCCTTCCTAGGGCATCTCATATCTTCCTCAAAATGAATATAAATAACACAAAACCAATTTAAAATTATCTATTAATTAATATAGTTTCCAAATATGTAATACATTTATTTTTACCATTCAAAAATCATTTTCCAAGCATAAGTCATTGCCTACAACTCCAATGCAGATTGTTAAAAGCTGGTTTTCACTCAAATGCCCATAACTTTCACAAATCTGTATAAAAACAACCCAAACCAAAAGGAAATGAAATTTAATTCACATATATTTCCAATGAGTATTCTTAGAGTTCTTGATTTGTCAAAATATTTCCTTACCAAATGCTTCAACATGATTGTTCCCTGAAATCCTCAAATCTGCAAATACTAACTTTCACCAAAATGTGCATAACTTATTCATTTCTTTATTAAAATGACCCAAACCAAAAGAATAATAAATATGATTCATATTTATATCTATCCATTACAATATTTAATGGTTTCTAGGCTGTACATGGCCATACAAGTCCTGGAACCAACACTAAAAATGAAAAACCAATCAAAATAACAATAATAGAATGCACTAGAAATGTATCAAAAAAATTTCTCCTTCAAAATATATGCTTTTTTTCAACCATAAAATGGTATTTATAAGATATTTGGTAGTTTTTAACTTCATAATCAACTCCTATTCCAACCATCTACCCTTTTACATCTTTTTTTGCAATGTTAGCAACTTTCTCAAAGTTGCATTTTATAACTTTTTTATGCAACTTCTTTACATTTTTGACAAAATAACTTAAAAAATTTATCAAACCTTTCTATATGTACCTAAATATAATATTTAAGACCTCTTATAATGCATTTACCATTTCATAGGCCTTTTATACAATATGACCATGTAGACCTAAACATGACCTATTTGACAACTTGAGCAATATTGTGCACATGCTTACATTTCCTATCAATACATTTAAAAATGGATTCAAAATGAATCAATACATCATATAATTGACTTTAAATGACTCAAAAATCTTATACATCTCATAGTGACCTCTAGGATTAGGTGCTCCTACACCAGTAAGCTTTGATTTGATATTTGCATTCTCTAATCTCATATATGATTCAATTTCTTTTTCATCATCCTTAAGGTCAACTTTAGATTTATTATTTCAAGCTCATGTTTTAGAATCTCATTCTCTTTCTTAAGTGTTGAAACTTAATTGTAATCCTTTTTCTTATTTTTAGACTCTTTTTTCAATATGATATGATCTATCTTGTCTTTCAACTTCTCAATGTAACATTTTGCATCTTCATACTTGTCTTTTAGAGTATCTCTTTCTTCATTTAGTACATCAAAATTTTCAAGATCACCTTCTAGTTTCTTCTTTAACTAATCCATATCCATAGAGATCTTACTTAAGTTGTTAGGCCTTCTTTAAGTAATTATGCTCTGATACCAATTGTTAGAAATGGAAAATACTAAGAGTTGTGTGTGTGTGTGGGGGGGGCGTGGGGGGGGGGGTTGTTTGGTGAATTAGTATTTCATAATTTTTTTTCCAAACAATAGATATCATTCACAATTTTACAAATTGCATAAGAAAATAAACTAATTAAGATGAATAGTAAATACAACCATAAAGACATACAATGAATAACAACATATTTTGTTAACTACAGAAATTATGGCCAAGGGAAAACATAGATGGGGATGGTACCCACAAAATGATCCACTAATCAAAAGTATCTTATGATAGATATTGACCCTGTTAGGAGTCTATTATATCTATATAGTATCCTGGTACTTGTTAGAGGACCAAACCTTTCTAGAAGCCTAAACTATGTTAGGATTTGTTATTATAATTTTGAAATGTATACAAGATGATCCCACTGCCCAAATACACTTTTCTGTGTCTCTACTATAGCACTACCTTGTTGGTGATTTTTGTCCACCTTTCACTTATGCTATTATTAGGGTCTTCAACACTAGCCAACCATATGCAATCCTAGGGGGTCTTATTTTTTCCCCTAGGCAGTGTTTTTAAGGCCATTTTTTGCCTCTAGAGAACCTATAAATTTTTTGGAAATACTTGTAGCATATGATATCATTTTTTGTCAAACAAGATATATTTAGAAAGATGATTCCAAAATGGACACATTGGTGTAGGTTTTTTATGGTTTTTTTTTTACCAACATGGTACCGATTCTTTCTGTTAAAGTTTGATGATCTTTTTTCCATTCTAGAGGGCATAACTTTCTCATTTTGGCTCTATTTTTTATCATAAAGAAACACCACAAAGCTCTACTCAAGAACTTCATTGATTTTCTTTTATTTTCATTATAAATTTTTAGAGGTACACATTATACTCAACTAAATTTGTTTTTCTCTTTTCTTGTATACACATTCTTTCTAGCATCTGGGGTTCAATTGTTTGCATTATGGAAGGTTTTTTTATTCTTATTTTTGTAATTTACATCTACAAACTAGAACTATATAAAAACAAACACCTTCTAAAAATATGTCCAGGACCTCTTCTTCTATAGTTCCTCTAAACCCACATAACTATCACACATGGAAAACTTCCATGGCATTACTTCTCCATTCGAAGGGTTTGTGGTCTTATCTAGATGAAGCGTAGCCAAATTTTTACAATTCCTATTAGACCTTACAACACAAAAATAAAATGGATGAGGCCATTGGTTTGATTTATTTGAGTGTTTTAGACAACTTGCGGTTTCATCTTGATGGGTGTGATACTCCTTGAGAGATGTGGGCCAAGTTTAAGGACTAATTTGGTACCATTAATGAATGCAAAGTAGTCAAAATTAAGATTAATATTACACCACATGTACCTAATACCTTTCCCTCCATTGAGGAATTTTTGATGAGGTTTAAATAACATAGATCTTTTTTACACAACTATGGGAAAGTAAATACTGATAAGGAATGCATTTATCTAATTCTATCAAACCTTCAAGGAATCTTTTCTAATTTTCTCATCTACCTTCCACTCTACTATGGATGCTTTGGGTCTTAAATTTATCATGCCCAAATTTGAGGTAATCTAAGATCATTTGACTAGAGAGTAGCCAAGCTTACACATTTAGACTCTTAAATAAGATCAAAGAGCTATGCATTGGTTGCTCAGACATCTACAAAGAAGCTAAAGACAAAACTATAACCAAAAAAAGATTCAACTGACAGTGAGCATTCCTCCAAGCCATCTCCTAGATTAGATACACACAAATCCACTCTAAAGGGTGAACCTTCTAATTCTAGTGTTTCTTTCTCCAAGACTATGAAGTTTATAGGCTATCCTTTTAGTTTTTGTGGCAATGAAGGACATCTAGTTTCTAGGTTTTGGAAACATCTTAGGACTTTAGACAAGGCCATGTAGCAGCACAATATTGCTTCTCCAAAGCCACCACCTCCTCTTACAGGGAAAGGACATGCTCTTTTTGCATGAGATTTGTGTTCTCTTGCTGGTTGGATCATTAATTTGAGTGCTTCACACCATATGAAACAATCACCTAATTTGGTTACCTCACTTTCTCAGAGTGTTACCACATAGATTATAGTTAGTGACTTTGTACAAATTTTAGTTTCAAGTTCTAGAACTATTTCTTTAGAGGGTGGTTCCCTATAGGAAGTTCTATTGGTTTTGACCATTTCTATGAACCTCTTTTTTTTTCTATGAAAATTTTTATTCTAGCTCTAGTAAGATAATTGAGTTCTCAACACATGATGTAGTTATTTGAGACATCCATGATCCTAATTTGGTTGTTGCTACTAAGTGTGTTGATTTATAATATTAGTTTGATGGATTCAAAAGCTCTATTTCTATAGGCATTTCTCTTGTTTCTCATGTAGACACTATGGGAAAGATTTGGCATGAGCATTTTGGCTATGTCAACTAAAAATATATAAAGAGATGAGAACATAGGTAACTAGGATACCTTAGATCTCTTGTACTAATGGTGTTTGCTAAGGTTTTGAACTTGGAAAATATCACAAAGATCCTTTTTTGATAGGTAGATCCACACATGTAAGGCACCATTGGGGTTGATACAAAATGATCTTATGTCATTCTCCACTCCATCCTTTTTAGGTGCCTGATATGTGCTTACCTTCATAGATGACTTCTCTAGGTACCCATGGGTCTACTTTCTAAATTACATGTTTGACATATTTGATTCATTTTGAATCTTTAAGAAATTTAAGGAAAAGTAGTTTGGTCATTGTATTAGGTGTATATGCACTGACAATGGCAAGGAATATGTGAATTAGTCATTCAAATATTTTTGCACCAAGCATGGTTTACATCACCAATTCAAAAATCTTTATACCCCTCAATAGAATGGGGTTACTGAGAGAAAGAACAAAAAATTACAAGAGATGGCCAATTGTATGAGACAATCTTTAGCTATGAGTCCTTCATTTTAGGTTGAGGCTATTGATTGTGCTAACTATATTCAAAACTGAATGCCTCACAAGGCATTGTGACATTTGACTCTTGAGGAGGCTTAGAGTCATGCCAAGATTCATATTTCTACATTTCATATTTTTTATTATGAGGCTTGGGCATTTATTCTAGATATTTAGAGGAAATCCATGGAGATAAAGATCCAACTACTAATATATGTTGGCTACTATGAAGATGTGAAGGCATACAACTTTTTTGATCTTGATTCTAGAGTGGTCTTATTTTGGCAATATGTCTAGTTTGATGAGCATTATCCTCCAATGGAGCCTCTATCACTAGCTTCTCCCTCATTTCCTAGTACTTCCTCTTCTCCTCTATGTGATTTTTTATCCCTAAGGAAGATCATGATGATGATCCACCTCCCCCACAAGTAGGTTCATGATACTACTGATGTAGCTGGACCTATTGGCCTAATTTTTCACATTTAAAAAACTTATGATACATTCTAGTGAAAATCTAGTTCCTTTTCAAAATTAGGGTTTAGTGTTTTTTAAATTATTGTTGATCCCAGAACAATCCCTAATTTTATGTTGTTACTCCAATGTTAAATCTTGCCCCAAAAAACCCTTGAGTCAGGTTTATGTGGTATGCATAGGAAAAAATCATTTGTGTTGGTGTAAATACATATTTACTATTTGCACTTAAGTTTACTTAGGTTAATGCATTATTTTATTTTGCGAGACACTCAGGAGTTTGTGCACCTTTTTGAGTTGTCATGTTGACAACACAGAAGTACATGACTCTATTTTAACACATGGTGTCTACAACACTAGAGTTAGCATCATTCACTAAGTTGTCATGTATACAACATAGTTATTCACACTCCCTTTTTAGCACATGTTGTATACAACACTGATTTGTGTGTTACAACCTTGTAGGCTTATCCTCTCATCATCACACTTACTTTCATGCTTAATGGAGGATAACCCATATCTGGTGGACATGTTCCTGGTTGTATGACTTATCATGTAGCTAATTTTGAGGCATTCTAGATGTATCTCAGAGGCCTTTATATACAAGTACTCCTATGTGTACTCTAATGGCATATTGAATTGAATACATTGTTATTTTGATCATACTCCTTTTTGGTCTACAGTTGTGCTTGTATTTGAGTTCTTAGTTCCTGAATGAATTTTTCTCTAAGGAAGATTCTTACATGGTATCAGAGTTGGGAGATTTTCTCTTCACATAGCCATTCAAGACCATTGTTTCTTCAGTACCTCAGCCCGAATCTAGAGCATTGTAGAAATTTGGAGCATCTAGAGCCAAATCCAACATCACCATTGCATTCGCAACACTGATTCGGTGAAGATTGACTATAAATTTGGCTACCTTAGCCTAAAGTCAACCATGAGACAATTTTTTTTTGCAAATCAGCACTCAGAGGCCCCGATTTGCAATTTGAGTATGGTCTTTTGTAGATTTAATTAATTTATTTGGATTTTCATTTTAAATTATCCACCATTTTCGACTATATTATTTTGAAAAAAAAAAGTCCCTCTGGATAGGTAGCAGAGAAATTTTTTTGTAGGTACTGAGCTATCATATCTTGGCCTTGCATAAAGGAATATTTAATCAAGCAGGCACAATAATATTTTCAGCTAGAATAATGGCTACAATATAATTGAATTAGTCTACCTCATTTTTTTGTGAGCAAGACTAGACCAAAAATCCAATTTCTAGCCTAACAATCACCCAACTGACTAGCTACCACTAAACAAATCTAGCAAGCTTTGTCTTCCCCAACATTTGGTAGGCCTTGACTTTGTTTAAAGCTCTACAACCTTCTTCATTTAAACTACCATAGACTTCAAATTCTAATGCATGTGGGATTTTGTTAATAGTCGACCACCATTTAAACTTGTTGGCAATGACTATCTTTCCTTTTTCAGCTCATATTTTTGGTTTTTTCAGCAATGACCTACATTTTTCTAGTGCTCCCTATAGAGACACATTTCATCCTTTTGCTAGCACCCCTACCTTGCCACATGGAAAATAATCTCCAATGCCATGTCAATGCTATAGTTTTTGCCACACAAATAATGACCTCCTCCCACCAAGAAGCTGACTCAGTAGGCCATGCAAGATACACGTGAGGGACAGTGACTCAGTGCACGTTGTACACTTTAGCAAATGACTCAACCTACCATGTCAGCTCTATACCATAACATGCAAGCATTTTTACATTGACATGTGTCAACAATTGTACCTTGCCATGTGGACAACCATATCTCCATGTGTACTGACTATATTGCTATGTTAGTAAAAGGGACTTTTTGCTGACATCATAATTTCACTAGGTTAAATTTGACGGTTGTCTGATAGTCATTCCTAGTCATTTTTCAATTGCTGTAATGGCTATTTGACCATCAAATTTAAGATTGCAATTTTCCTACTAGACCCCTCTCTAGTTTCTTTTTTGATTTGGTAGCCTAATTATGCGAGCCCATAACTTGGACATCCAAACTTCAATTTTGGTGAATTTTTTTTTGAAATTGGGTAGAATTTCCTAAAATTTCCAATAGTGGTGTTCTTTTCTAGTTTTGGTGCAAAGATTTTCAAAAATTTGCATTTTTTGGTGACTATACCTGCTTAATCCTACATTTTGCAACTTCAAATGCTCTGTATGGGCTCATCTATTCACTTTTTTAGGTTTGGCTTTTTTTGAAAGTGCATTATTTTTGTCTACTTTCTAGATATATAGTTAGATTCTAGGGTTGTGTGGACAAAAGTCTCACTGTTAGAATTAGGCCTTTTTTTTGCATTGTAAAGCTTTGATTAGTTTTTAGAATTGTTGTGCATCTAAGCTATAGTTATTAGTGATAGATTTGGGTCTCAAAAGGTAGTTGTAAAAGAAAAATTAGAAAGTCCACTTTGTTCATTTTGATAAGTGGCCCATTGTACATGCACAAGTTATAAAGTGCCAAAAGCATCTTTTTTTGGGGGGGCTTTTGATTGAGTGAAAAGGGGGGGGGTGTATTGTGTTCTTGTGTCTCTTTTTTGATTTCTACATCATGGGTTAATTTAAATGTCCACCTCTAACTTCACACAATTATTCTACATGGAAAGATATTGCATGGAGTAGATTAATGGAAAAAGGTTATAGTATTTATGTTGATGGTACAATTATCAAACCTACTAATGCTAAAGAACTCATTGAATGGAAAAAAGAAGACCAACAGGCTTTAGGAATTATCAGGAGTTGTGTATATAGAGATTTCTTCTTTCACATTGCTAGTTGTACGGAATCCAAACCTGCATGGGATGAACTTGAATCGTTGTATGGTAAGGTGGTCGAAGAAAAGGGATTTTAGATTGAGGATAATCTACTTCTCTTGGATCCAAAAAGCTTTGACACAATTCAAGATTACATCAACAAAGCCAATGAGTATAGGGCACTACTTAAATATTATGGAAATCCCATGAAGGATGACAAGTTGATTCATCACATCTTGAAGAGGCTACCTTCTGAGTATGCTTCCTTTGTTTCAAGTTTTAATACTCACAAGTTAACCATGGGAAAACTGCTTACCAAAAGCATAAATTTGATGCATTCATAGACATGTTGATTGTTGAAAAATCTCACTTGATGGATTTTGGACTTCTCACAACATTGAAGACCAAAGCATTGGTGGCTAGTGATGAGCACCAGTCAAGTAAAGGAGGGAAAAGTTCTAGCAACAACAACAAGAAGTAGTGGAAGTAGAAATCACAATCTGAGGCACAACAATCCTCCTCACACCAAGGCAATTCTTCTTCCAACAAGAGGGAAATAATGAAAAGAAGAACAATTTTTTTTGTGCATATTGCAAGAAGCCAAATCATGACGAGCATCATTGCAAGACTAAAAGAATTGATGAGTTGGAAAACCTACTCAGGAAGAACAAGATTCAAGTGATAGGTACTTCCAAGGATTCAACTCCAACCTCTTCAAAGGGAAAAGGGAAACCACTTATGGAAAACACAAGTTCTTCTAAAGAATGGATACTTGACTCAGGTGCCCCCTCTCACATGGGTTCTTCAAAGGAAGAATTGTTTTCATTGAAGCAATCACAGGTACTACACATCTTCATGGGAGATGATACTAAAATGGAAGTTGAAGGAAAAGGACATGTGGAAATGGACAATGGGGAATTCAAAGATGTTCTCTATGTTCCAAACTTTAGCTCCAATCTCCTCTTAGTTTACCAAATCACTCACTTTGGAGATGGTCATAAAATTGAGTTCCTTCTAGATTTAGTGATGGTGCATAGTCTTAGAGATGATTCATTGGTTGTAGTGGGGAAACTCAATGATGAAAAGAGGCTTTATACCTTCTCTCACTTTGTGCCTATGTCTTCTTTGCAAGCCTTGTTAACTTACTCTACATCACAAATCAACTTATGGTATGAGCAGTTTGGTCATCATGCCTTCTACTTTCTTCAGCAACTTTTCTTAGAACACATGGTCAAAGGTCTACCTAACATCAACTTTTCTAAGGGTTAGTGTTCATCATGTTTAGTGGATATGCATCTTGAGGAGAAGTCTGATAAAGGGAAGTCTTCACAAGCACTAGTTGTTCTCTAGATGGTTCACATGGTTTTAGCAGGACCCTTTGTAGTGACTTCAGTTAGCCAAGGTCGTTACATCCTTACTTTTGTTGATGAATTTTCATGATTCACATTGGTCTACTTCCTACATCACAAGAATGTATTGATTCATAAGCTTCAAGACTTTAAGACTCATGTTGAATACAAATCAAGGAAAGCTATCAAGGTTCTATGATGGACAATGAGAATAGATATGTAGATAGAAGACTTAGGGACTTTTGCAAACATGAGGGAATTGATCTTTAGAATCCACCAACATTTAGTTCACAAAAGATAGATTTTGTAGCACTCAGGATTATGACTCTCAAGACCATGGCAAGTTGCATGATAAAAGCCAAGTCTCTTGATCCAACACTTGAAGTTGAAGCCTTTATTAGTGCTACTCACATGCTTAATAGGTCTCCTCATAATGCCCTAGACTAGAAGACTCCTTTTGAGGCATGGTGTGCCAAAAAACTAATTGTGAGTTACTTTAGAGTCTCTAGTTGTCCAGCATGGGAAAAATTATCTTCCAAGGGATGCAAGGCACTAGCACCTAGGCCTTGTACTTTCATAGGATATGAAGAAAATGATAAGGCATACAGACTTATGGATCTAGAGACTCATGAGATCTTTGTGGAGAAGGATGTTCACTTTGAGAAAAGTTCACCTAGCTTATCCTCTAATCCTCTCTGCACTTCATACACAATGGAAACTAATAGCAACACCAACAATAGTGCTTCAATAGATTCAAACATGTGGGGTTCTATCAATAGTTGTAGTGAGATGTCACATCATCGATATAGTCCACATGCTTATATTTCCATAGTGAAAGGTCCAGCACAACATGATATTCATTGTCTTCCAAATCTAGAATTAGTTGATGACTACATGGTAGACATTTTAGATTTTTTTATGCAGTCACACATCATAGACTTGGGAGACAACCTTTAGGACTTACATCTTCTCTTTGATAAAGTTGATCCTTCTACAGTTGTTGTGAAGGCTCACTCTAACCCTCATGTCCATTCTCTACATGATCAATGTTTATAGGTTGTCATGATCATGGATCCTTATTTATAGCAATTGGAGGAGGTCTCTTTATTAGTAGAGGAGATAGATGGTTCTTTGGGATAGGTTCAATAGACATCCTTGCCAGATCTGCATTTTTTTTTCCAGCATAGTTGGAAGGGACAACCATTAGAATTAGCATAGGGATACTTGAGAAAGTTTTAGGACCACCATACATCTTCAAGTTTCTACCTTTGCCTTTGTTTCTTCTGAAGGGGAGGAACATCATTCTGCATTCTTGGACCAACTTCTTCCTTGGAGCAGCAATCATTGGTTGGCATTCTTCATTTAGGGGGGGGGACTACCTTGTCTCTCTTCCTCTTCTTTCTTATGGGGGGTTCTTTTTCCTCTTATGAGGTCTAGTTCTCCTCTTTCTTCACTTTTTTATATAATATATGTATGTCATAATGGGGAGGTCTTGATTACTCCATCCATCCATGCATCCCTATTCATCTCTCTTTTTCGGGGAGGATTTTTCCCATGAGGTTTTGTGTCTTTCTCCACTTTATGAGAGATTTCATTTCATTATGTACATGGGTATCTAACATGGCCTAGTAGTTGAGACCCATCCTACATTTCATCCTAGTTTTCATAAGCTTAAGAGCATTCCCCTAAGTTGAACTTAGGGGGGGTATTGGTGTAAATACGTATTTACTATTTACACTTACTTAAGTTTACTTAGGTTAATGCATTATGCTATTATTTTAAATTATTTTATTATTTTATTTTGTGAGACACTTAGGAGTCTGTACACCTTTTTGAGTTTTCATGTTGACAACATAGAAGTATGCAACTCTATTTCAGCACATGGTGTCTACAACACTAGAGTTAGCATCATTCACTGAGTTGTTATGTAAACAACATAATTATTTGTACTCCCCCTTTAGCACATGTTGTCTACAACACTAATTTGCATGTTACACCCTTGTAGGCTTATCCTCTCATTATTGCACTTACTTTCATGCTTAATGGAGGATAACCCATATCTGGTGGACATGTGCCTAGTTGTATGACTTATCATGTAGCTAATTCTATGGCATTCTAGATGTATCTTAGAGGCCTTTATATAAAAGCACTCCTAGTGTACTCTTATGGCATAGAATTAAATACATTTTTATTCTGATCATACTCCTTTCTGGTCTACAGTTGTGCTTGTGTTTGAGTTCTTACTTCCTGGGTGAATTTTTCCCTAAGGAAAATTCTTACAATTTGAATGTCCCTTTTTATTTTACCTGGGTAACTTTTAAATTTGTTTGTAATTACCTAACATTACCCTAAGTCTCAATAAAAAATTTAACCCAATATTTGTGTTTTAATTTTATGTGGGTTACATCCTATGTTTGAAAGTCAGCTAATTCATGATGACCCTTGATCTTCCTTAAGATCAAGAGTTGTCACTTTGTCACCAACATAAGTTGTAATGTTTTTATCCTTGTCAACATAGTGACAAGGTGGCACTTATCCATGAGACCCAATCAGATACACAAGGTTTCAAAAACATGTTTTGTGTTGTAGATTAGATGGTAAATCAATGAGCCTCACTTTGTCACCAAAGAAAGCTGCTTAACCTTTATTCATAGTGACATAGTGAGAGCTTGACATGTGGTCATATGATGGGACAACCCTTGTAGAAAGTCTCATGGACTCTAGGTCATCAAAGGGTTTCCAAATGTTAGATTTCCATTTGCCAAGAGGGATATACTTTACAGAGGTGAGATGATGGTCCACACCATCAAATCTTTTCAAGATTGATAGTGGTCATTTTGTTGCCAAATGAAGTTACAAGGTTTTTACCCTTGGCAACATAGAAACATGAAGACACATTTCTTGCAAGCCCATCTTAGTTATAATATGACTATTATGTTTCCTACCATCAGATGCAAAATTAATCAATGGATGTCACTTTGTCACCAATTAGAGTTGCAAGGTCTTTACTCTTAGTGAAATAGCAAGAGATTGACACATAGCATGTTGGCCCACTTTTAAAGGAGTTATGTAGTATCATCTTTAATCATCTAATGTGTTAGAGATTGAGGGTTGTCATTATGTCACTAAGGGAAACTGCTCAACATTTATCCATAGCAACATAGCGAGAGCCTGACATATGTTCAGATACATAAACAAATACTATACAAGTTTCCAGTAAGGAGAAAAGGGGTCCATATGGTAAATTTCAATTATATTGACCACCAAGTAGGAAGGTTAAAGCTAGTTCAGAGTGCATTTTATTTCTTGATCATCATATTTTAGTAAATCGACAATCTATTTTCAACCTAAAAGCAGAATGCACTTTGTTTCTCTCTGCAACCAATTGATGGGAATGAAAAGCCTCTTGTGCAAGCTAAATACAAGGAATGTAGTGCATATGGTCTAGAATTTCAACTTCCAAATATATTTTATGAATTCTTAGAGCTTGGACTTGCTAGAGAACTTAGTATTTTTCCTAGTTAAGCCATAAAGTTGTCTATATAATCGATTCATTACAGCATTTAGAGAAGTAAAAAAAGGCCAAGTGAATACCTCTATCTACAAATAATTAAAAGAGTTATGGTGTTCTTCTCATTGCTATTTCAATATGTCTCCAAAGAAGGGTTTTTCTAGGAAGGTTGAATATGTTAGTAGAAATATTCAAGATGATTTATTAGAGAAATTAAGTGAATATATTAATTGTTAGAGTGGGGTTTCCATTGCACCTCAAGCTACATGGTTTAAGCTTGATTGAGAGACTTATTGGTCAACATAAGGATACCATATTATCTATAGGTTAGCCATAAAAGGTGTGTGTCATGATGAAGAATGACGAGCAACCCCTAGTACAAGAGTATGGGGGGATTGGGTCAACGTATGATGTACCAATTATATGATTCTTCATGGATGGAAACCCAACACCACCTCCCCTACCCCAATTATTATAGATAGTGTGTGCCCCTTCCCCCTACCATTTATGTAGGTAGATGCTTACTGGGCACATCTTATTACCTTTGGACAACACACACCACCTTTAGGCTACATTAGGGCCATCCTTTACACCCTGCATCAGTGGTAGGAAATAGTTTCCCATAGAATAGTAGGGACCATCCTAGAGAGATATTTTATTGTTTATTTAGGGTCCTAGTGGATATAGGAAGTTGGAAATGACTAATCTTTTGGTGCAATGACAACTCTAGCTTATAACAAGTGGTATCAAAGCTTGGTCATAGTTTTGAATCCTACTAGCCACAACAAGTGACATGGGAGGGGGATTTTTGGTAGTGAGCTAGTGTCCCTCATAGAATTTTCAACATGTCTTAACCACCTCCTATGGTTCTATAAGACTATTGGTTATATCAGGCATTAATAGGTCAATCTTTTGGTGCAAGGGCAACCATGTCCTTTCTAACAATTAGTATTAGAGCTTGGTCATAGGTTCAAATCTTGTTAGCCATGAAAAGTGACACTAGGAGGGGGATTATTGGTAGTGGGCCAGTGTCCCTCATAGGATTTTAAATATGTCTTAACCATCTCTTGTGGTTCTATAAGACTATTGGTTGTATTGGGCATTAATAGGTTGATCTTTTGGTGCAATGACAACCTTGTCCTTTCTAACACTAATGAGTCAAGCTAAATTAAGAAATTATTCCCATAAACCCTAGGATCCAAGTTGAAAATGGTTTATTTGACAAGGAAATTGGATTTGGGATGATGTAACTTCTAAAATAGGGTTTCAATTATTTAAAAAATGGTTTTCAGAGAGGAAATTGTTTGCCCCCCACCAAAATATCCAAATTTTTTACCTAGGCAAGTTAGTAGTGTTGGAAATAGAAGAGTAAATGAGAGGGGAGGGGTGAATTAGTTACCACAAAAATAAATTACAAATCCCTTAAATGTTAATATAAATCAAAACTAAACTCTATTGTAACTTGGCAAACACACAAGAAAAATATTGTAACTTGGTAAATGCTTAACATGAAAATCTTAATATATTATCTATGATTGATGTTACTTTATCTTAGTTTCAAATACATAAAATAAATAGTATGAACACAATTAACACTAATATTTTATAATGGAAACCCAATTTTGGAAAAATCACCAATTGCAACTAGTTACTAGTTTTCACTCTTCTGAAGTGAGCCCTATTAGGAGCCAACAATGTTAAAGGTTAGGTGTGACCTTAGTAGAGGATTTAATCATCATATTAGGAGTGACCTTGTTGGATTTCTTTAAACAATGGAATAGAAATGCCACCTTGTTAGAGGATTTATAAATAACTATTAAGAAAACTTTGTTAAGAGATTTAGATCACCACTACAATGATTACAGAGTAACAATGAAATGACCTGATTTTTGATGCAACTAAATTGCTAATTATAGATCTCAATTTTGGGTTGTATACTTGATCCTTTTTTATCGAATGCATATTTTCATCTTAACAAGGATATTTTGCTTATCCTTCTAATTTGCTGCCTCTAAGAATCATCAAATCTTTAATTATATTCCACACATTCAATCCTCAACTTGACCTTATATTTATATTTTACACATTGTCAAGTCAACTTGAATATAACTTAGAACAATTCATCTTCTCAGTTAGCTAGAACCAACAAGCAAAGCTATTTAACTCAATATACCAAAACAAGAAAATCCTTCATTAGCCAACCCTGCTCAGTAGATACTAAATCAAAGCAATTTTCCTATGTTAACCAAGTGAACTTGGTTAACACTACATAATCACAAAAGTTATTTGGTAATCAAGTGATATTAGTTAACACTAGTTCCATCTAACATTTCCTTCATTAACTGAGTGAGCTTGGTTAGCACTCAACTTCTGCAAAGTTTACTTTGTCACCCAAGCGAGCTCAGTAGACACTATCTTCTGAACTAGGAAAACTCTAGAATGGTTGATAGATACAAGAAACTATCTCCAATGCCTGAGTGATTGCGGCATACATTGACTGGAAATGATATGACATTTTGTGTAACATCAAAGACAATACACAATTAATCAATTATTTCCAACAATCTCCCTCTTTGGCATTGATGGCAACACAACATGTAATAATGCAATGAAATTTTTGAGCAAGAATAAAGTAAGGAACATATCATTAGTTTCATTCTAATTCTCATCCATCAAAACTTAGTTCCCTCTATCAATGTGAACTCCCTCTACCTTTAGTTTCTTCCTCTATTAGAAGAACTTTGCCTTCAGTATCTTCTTCTGATAGAAAACCTCTATCTTTGATATCAGACCAAGTTCATTTTCCTTCTTTGAAATTTATTTCTCTTTATAAACTTTGTATGAGATATGATAGTACACTTCTCCCTCTTTGACATCTCATTCTAAAGACAATATTCAATGAATATCAATATACCTAATGTATTGATTCATCTTTAATATGCCCTTGTCAATACTGCATCAACTAATTGATCTTCAACATGCTCTTGTTGATGCATCACTAAACTTCATTTAGTGAGCTTCAGATAGGGGAATGACCCTTAACTTACCTTTTAGATACAGAAATGCATCCTTAGGTAATGGATTAGTGAATATGTCTACAATTTTCTATTTAGAATTCATATATTCCAATCTTACCTCTTTATCTTGTACCAATTCTCTCAAAAAATGATTTTTATATAAATGTATTTTGTTTTGGTATGCATCACTAGATTCTTTGATATATTAATTATAGTAGTGTTATCACAGTATATAACCACTAGATCCTTGATCTCTATCTTCATATCTACCAATAGTTTCTTGAAACAAAAAATATTAGAACAATTAACTACTACTGCCACATATTCTACCTCTATTGTGGACTGCAAAATACAATTCTATTTCTTTCTTGTCAAAGAAACTAGTCTTTTACCAAGAAAGAATGCTCCACCACTAGTGCTCTTTTTGTCATCACCACTTCCCTACCCATTCAACATCTATGAATTCTTTTAATTCCAAATTTCTTTCTTTTTTGTACATTAAACAATAGTCTTTAGTATCATTTAGATATTTCATGATTCTTTTTACTGCCATCATGTTATTTTCTTTGGGATTTGTTGAGAATCTTTCCACCATACCAACTGCTAATGCAACATCATGCTTTGTATACACTACATATTTCAATTTTCCAATCATTGATCTGTATGTGGTTTGATCTACCTCCTTGGAATCATCATTTTTGGAAAGCTTATGTCCAATAGACATAGGAGATCAAACTAGTCTTGAATCCTCCATTCCAAATTTCTTTAGTATCTCCTTGATATATTTAGATTGAGTAATGTAGATACCATCTTTCTTCTATTGGATATGCAATCCAAAAAAGAATTTTATCTCTCCAAACATAGACATCTCAAATTATTTACTCATTTCTTCCAAAAATTCCTTGCACAAGTCATCATTGTCTATAATTAAAGTGTCATCCAAAATAATCTTTACATACCAATGTTGCAATTTTTTTGGAAACTTGTCCATCTTTATTTAGCTGATTTCTAAATACCCACTTTGTGCCAATTACATTTTTGTCCTTGGGTCTAGGAACAAGAGTCCAAGTTTTGTTCTTCTCTATTTGTTATATTTTCTTATTCATTGCTTCAATACAACTTTCATTATCCAAAGGATCTTTAACATTTCTAGTTTCAAATTCAGCAAGCAAACATGTACCTTTCAATTTGTCTCTTGTTAGTGTCATATATAACTTGTCTCTAATGATCTAATTAGGTGCATGATGCCTTCTAACATATCTATCTAACATAGGTACTTTTGTTTTAGATTTTGTTTCACTAACTTCTTCATGATCTTTTGTATTAAGCTTAGGTCCCACTATCTATGACTCGAGTCCATCAGACTTAGGTTTCTCTAGTAATAGCTTAGTAGCTTCTAACTATGACTTGGGTCCTTCACATTGTCATTTCAGTTGCACCGGTTGCAACTCAATAGATTTTGGAGATTTTGGGGACTTAAGAGGTGAGGCCTCCTAAATTCTAGATAGATTTAACAAAGTATCAAGTTCATAGTAAACAAATCTTCTTTAATCCTCAATTTCTTTGTTTCTCTCTTCTTCACTATTTTCTACATACTCATCAATTCTCACATGTGCACTTTCTATGATTTTATAAGTAGATAGATTCAAAAATTTGTATGCTTTACTTCTGCAGAAGTATCTTAGAAATATGCCTTCATCACCTTTGACATCAAATTTACCTTTCTTGGATTCTTTCAAGATATAACATTTTCTACCAAATACTTTCAAGTAACTTACATTTGGTTTGTAGCCATACCATAGTTCATAACAAGTTTGATTTGACTCTTTCTTCAAATGTACTCTGCTCAAGGTATGCATTGTAGCACTAATTGCTTCATTCTAGTATTTGATTGCAACATTCTTTTCTATCATCAATTTTCTTGTAGAATCCATCATGGACATATTCCTTCTTTCAACTATACCATTCTATTGAGGTGTACCAAGAGCTGATACCTATCTCTTAATTCCTTTTTCAATGCAAAATTCATGAAACTCATTGGAAATGAATTCACCACCTTTGTCTGATCTCAAACATTTTAGCTTTTTTCCAATTTATTTTTCTACTCTTGCTAGATACCACTTAAATTATTGAAAAGCTTTAAAATTTTCTTTTAGATACATTGTAGTCATCATTCTAGAATAATCATCAACAAAAAGAATGAAAATTATAGTTTCATTCTTCTCTCATCTTCACTTGATCATATTATCCTTTGATACTTTTGGCTTTAGCTCTTCTTAAATTATCATCTCATCCATAGATGGCTTTTAGTTTGATCCACATATCATAAGCTATAGTGCAACTTTTGAATTCATCAAATTCAGCATAATTAAGAGCAAAAGCAATGTCAATCATCATGATGTTATGATTTTTCTTTTCAATAATATCTTCAACTAATAGTGTTCTAGTAGGAGTTTTGTATTCATTATCAAGATATCTACAACCTAAATCACTGATAGTTACCAAATGTAATCTCATAAGTCCTTTCCATGCTACAAAGTTGTCTTAGTTCAACTTGGGAATCTCTCTTTTGTAAGACATCCTGATCTTTAGCTTTCATCATTGAAACCTTCTTTGAAAGCACCAAAAGCTCTGATACCAATCATTGAAAATATAAGAGGAGTAACTAAGAAGAGAGGGGTGAATTAGTTACCACAAAATTTCTCAAATCCCTTAGATATCAATATAAATCAAAACTAAACTTTTTTGTAACTCAGTTAACACACAAGAAAAATGTTGTAATCCAATAAATGCTTAACATGAAAATATTAAGATATTATCTATGGTTGATGTTACTTTAGCTTAGTTGAAAAAACATAAAAGAAATTGCATGACCACAATTGATGCCAATATTTTAATGTGGAAAACCAATTTGGGAAAAACTACCAATTGCAACTAGTTACTAATTTTCACTCTTTTGAAGTGAGCCTTGTTAGGAGCCAACCCTATTAAAGGTTACAAAACACATTTTTTGGTGTGACACTTTTAGAGGATTTAATCACCCTATTAGGAGTGGCCTTGTTAAAGGACTATAAAAAATTCAATAGAAATGCCACCTTGTTAAAAGATTTATAAATAGCTATTAAGACAACTTTGCTAAGAGATTTAGATCACTACTACAATGGTTAGAGAATAACAATGAGATGACCTGATTTCTAATGTAACTAAATTGCTGATTATAAATCTCAATTTTTGCTTGTATACTTGATCCTTCTTTATTGAATGTGTCTTCTCATCTCAACAAGTATATTCTAATTATCCTTCTAATTTGCTTCCTCTAAGCATCATCAAATCTTCAATTATGTTCCACACATTCAATACTCAACTTGGCCTTATATTTATATTTTACACATTGTCAAATTAACTTGAATATAACTTAGAAGAATTAATATTCATCTTATCATTCATCTAGAACTAACAAAAAAATTATTATACTTAATACACCAAAACAAGAAAATCCTTTGTTAGCTTGCCTTGCTCGATAGATACTAACTCAAAGCAATTTTCCTATGTTAACCAAGTGAACTTGGTTAACGCTGCATATTCAAAAAGTTCCTTTGGTAATCGAGTGAGCTCAGTTAACACTGGTTCCATCCAACATTTCCTTCATTAACTAAGTGAGTTTCATTAACACTCAACTTTTTTAAACTTTACTTTCTCACCTAAGTGAACTTGGTAGACACTATCTTTTGAACTAGGCAAACTCTAGAATTCTCGATAGACATGGGAAACTGTCTTTAATGCCCAAGTTATGTCAACATACTATAACTAGAAATCATATGAAATTTTGTGTAACATCAAAGATAATATATAATTAATCATTTATTTCCAACAAGTAGTTCTTGGAGTCTTCATGGATTCAGACCTCCTCACTATTGTAGCCCAAAACTATGATCTAGTAGCTAGGTGAGGAGAATAGATGAGGAATACTTGTTGAAAATCACTATATAAGAAATACAAGAAGTCTTTGGAGTGGATCCTACAATAGATTATCATGAGGTCATTGATTTTTATGGATTAGAAAAGGAATATTGTCCTACAAAGATCAAATTAGGCAAAGAGAACTAAGAGGATACTTGGCCATGATTGGAAACTTAAATTTTGTCTCAACAACAACTAAAAATCCTTTTAAGAAACAATTTTTCAATTATAGGGCTATAGATATATATTTTCCTCTGTGCAAATCTTTTGGTGAAGATGAGCAAGAATTTGTGCCAATAAAGTTCATGTCTATGATGATGCAAATTTCTTCCTTTGGAGTAGATATTATTTTTGATTTTGTATCCTTTCTAGAAAAATAAATTTATGTAGGTTTGATTGGAATTACAAAGGGAAAAATTGAGAAAAACTTTGGTTTTTATTCTTTTTTAATGAATATGTTTTTGTATAAAAGGGTTACATTATTTCAAAAGGAAATGGTGTTAACAAGAGAACATAATGGAGAATCTCTGCTAGTCCAATTATGGAGTGCATATATGACTTGGGATGCAGAGGAGGCCAATTTTGTAAGTTTTGATAGATATTTTTCTTCTAGGTTGACAAGCTTATTATTAAAATATAATCCTAGGATACCCAAATCATTGTTAGATTTCATCAAGCCTATGGACAACCCTAGCAATTTGAAAGTTTCCATAATTGGGTAGATATTGTAAGGAAACTTGGCAACAAAGAATATAACCATTTCCACATAACCCATAATAGATCTGAAATAAACACGGAATTAAAATTTACATGCAAGAGAATAGACAACATACCCACAAAATTGTGACACAAGATATACCCTGGAAAACCCTCATTGAGGGAAAAACCTAGCCTCCAAAAGCATCCATCACCATGTATTATTCAGCAAAAATATCATTGCCATACAACCATGGAAGCCTTCATGGCCATAGCCACAACTGAGCAAACTATGTGAACAAGCATGAATCCACACATCCCATGCCATGCTTTCAACCTTCACAAATGCTCCCTTGGCTAACCTGTCAAGCCTTGTCCCACTCAACTCTTGCCTTTTGTCTTCTCCTTGTCACTCTCTATCACTTACTCTCTACAACAACTACCCTTGTGGCTGCTTATATAGTAGCAAGTCCCACAAAACCTCCAAGTGGTATTACATAAACCATGTGCTAAAACCATGTGCTACCTAACTCACTGACCCCACATTTAATATTGGGCATTTAATTCTTTTCTCCAATATTAAATAATTACATGAAACATTATCACAATGTTACAATACAACTCATCAAAAATATTCCATGGAAATCTTTACATGTTGCACATCCATCTAGGCACAACATTACATAATAAAATAAAATAATAAAATAACAATATTATGCAATGTGTGCAACACCCATTATCTCAACAATCTCCCACTTGTTGTATACATTGCATAGGGTCAATCCGTAGCCACATAAATGAACAAGGGAACAAACCCTCCCAGCACATCCACCATCATGGATCAAAATACACCAAGTGCTCCATCTTGGTACCCGCAACAAAATTAAAGTATCCAACATCTCAAACATGAATGATCTCACCTCCTATTATGCCACTGCCACTGGACATACATAGAAGCCATCCAAAGAGAAAGCCACCCAACCTGTCACATTAGAAGATCATAAAATCTTGTACCAACTAAAATTCCAAGCACAAATAACTCGATCCAAAGGTAATCACATGTATCCATAGTTGTCAAAATATCCATAGCTGAAATAGCACCCACAACAAGTGCCAAACCCATCCAACTATCCATACCTCAAAGGTATAACAAGTTAATCTCATATCACTGACATATCCAATCTATAACCTGCAATCACAAGCCTCAAGAGCAATACCTGCCACATATATACCAAGAAGCTCCCACTACAAAAGATAATTTCAAAACTATAACCAATCCACTCACAATATCTCAAAGAAGTGAATCCATGTAGTATCAAGGACATCCACAATACATAATCCAACATCCTATAAGAACAACTCTCATAAAAAGTCTCCAATGCTCTCTCAAGTTCACCATAATCAACAGAGGAAAGAGATAAAGGAATAACCATGTCATCTCTCACATGACATACATGAGCACAAACTAGTGATCACAATCTCTAACCAATATCAAATCCAATGTAGGCAAAAACTGAACATCCAAGAAGATAACCAAGACCAGAGAAACCATGCAAATCATAACCTGTATCATGTCCTTCTACACACACCTCTAGATGTAAACTGTGCAAGTATGATCTCCTCCATAAAACCCTAATAAGAAGCTTCAATAACACCCAAACCATACCATATAACTAATCATGGATGTAAGCCTCTCACAAGAAGATCAAACTCAATAAAACCATTCCTAAATCAAGGAATATGCCCAATATAAAATCATCTCCCAAACTCAACCAGCATAACAACATATGCACATGGAGATAACCAATGCTAAACCACCTCTCAAATGAACCCTCCAAAACTAACTCATGTACCATAGCTCAAGATCCATATCCATGAAAGACAAGCATAAATATAATGCAACTGAGAGAAACAATGGGCTATACCTCTCAAGTAGCAAACCACCGAGTAGACCAAGAGTGGGGAATGAGAATGCTTATCAAGATACCCAAGTCTCCAACTAAGACTCATCTAAGAACAATCTCCTCTCAAGTCCATATCAGGTGATTGCCCCTCGGACTTCCTACTGAAACCATCAATCGTCCCAACAAATACTTCTCTAATCCAGGAGAAATCAGCACCACCATCATCTCTAAGTATCCATGAGCACCTGTAACCAATCAATCCATGCCAACTCCAAATGCAACATAGCAATATCATGAAGTATCCAGCTTATGATCAGTGTACTCAATACCAAGAAAGTAAACCAAGATCAATGTCAAAGTTCCAACCATGGCCTCAAGAACATAAACATGACAACATGATCTTACCATCTCAACTAAAGAGATAACATGCTCCATATGAACACACCATAATATGTCACAACTCTAAATGCATATCAAGAGTATACCATGACATAATAATGAAACCATTCTCATACCAAGGATAACATGCCAAATAAAAGCATAAACCACACCTTTGCCAAGAACCCTGTGAGTCCTCAATATGCAACCATCTCCATACACCATGAAGAAAACCATCTCCACATACTAGGAAGAACCATCTCCACACAACATGAAGATAACCAAGAACTCCATGAGTCCTCAAGATCTAACCATCTTCTCGCCATGAATATAACAAGTGCACCATGCAAATGTCAAAGATGCTTCTACAGCAACAGGATCTAAGACAAACCTCCAACATCTGCAAACACTCAATAAATATATCAATGCCAACAACTCCCACTCAACTGTGGTACCAAGCCACCTATGGTATCATAAAATCCATCCTCTCCAAACCAAAAAGATATAAACCAAACGAGGAACTAATCCTGCACTGTCACCCCATCACTGTCACAAGCTCCCACTAAACCATGTATCCAAGCTATCCATGACATTATGATGAAAAATATCCTCTAACTATGAGAATCAACCAAGGCATTAAACCATCAAAGAACTCAAAGTGCACATCATGAGCTCCTCAAAAAAAAACTAAATACCCATGATCCTCAACCAAGAAGATATACCACCATAACTATATCAGAAATCCAAGCTAATGAACATCAAGGATGTACCTATATATCCAATTATGTCATGCCAAAATCCATGGCACCATGATCACATCCATGAACCGAGCATAAGGTTCTCAATATGTCCAACCTGTCAGCATAGTCAACCACAATCCTCCACCATGACTGTACCTGGTAACAACATCTCATCCCTTCTACATGAAGATAAAATCATGTGACTTAGGGCATAGACAACCCAAAACCAAGCCACTAATCTGAATATGCATCAATGATGAAAGATCAATGGGCAAAGACAACCCATAACCAAGCTATAAATGCAACCTGTAAGTATAGACCACTTACAACATTGCACAACTTGTAGATCCAACAAGTCATCATACATATCCAAACCAAAAATTGATAACCATATCATCATGAGACCAATCTAAAATATGAACTGAGTATACAATGACATCAAATCTTAAATTTCCAATGCCATAAACTCACAAGTTACCATAGTCAAAATGTACCTATAAACTGTTTAGATCAATATATCAACAAATAAATCATGCCAAACTTACACCAAATTTGAACCAATGTGTAGAGCTCTCCAAGAGCTTTCCGTTGACTACTCAAAGTCCAAAATCCGACTCCGTATGCCAAAATTATGCCCCAATCCGTGCTCAAAATAAATAACATCTGACTTTAGGGCTCTTAAAATCTGACAAAATATTAAAATCATAGAACTAAACCTACACCATGTTGTAGTGCTCTGAATTAGCTTTCCAATGCCTATAAGAACTTTGAAATTTGATATTCCGAGAAAAAGTTATGGCCATTTTACTAAGACAGTATTTTTACCATTTTCAGTACAATTTTTAATTTTTAATTTTTTCAGTGACGAAAATTCCGACGGGATTAAATTTGACAGCCATCATGGGCTGAAACCAAAAAAAATCTTTCATTTCCTCTTAACATGGCCAAACTAGGGCATATTATATATCAAATTTTATGAAAATGTTGACTCGGATCCAATGGTGAGGTCTGTTTTTACCTAGGAGGTCATTTCTGCATGCTACGCCCCAAAACCTTCATTTAAATGAAACATCCAAAAAAATCTTTTTGTCCAAAAATTTCACATGCCCAAATCTGTTAACATCCCATCATAATAAAAAACCCAAAAACTCTTAGATCTGCAATAAATCATTCATATATCTTGCCCCTTTCTTTTATCCTCTCATGCATTCCCATGGATTCAATCTAGGGTTACAATAATAAAACCATAGCTCTGATACCACTTGTAAGGAAACTTGGCAACAAAGAATATAACCGTTTCCACATAACCCATAATAGCTCTAAAATAAACACGGAATTAAAATTCACATGCAAGAGAATAGACAACGTACCCACAAAATTGTGACACAAGATATACCCTGGGAAACCCTCATTGAGGGAAAAACCTAGCCTCCAAAAGCATCCATCACCATGTATTATTCAGCAAAAAATTCATTGCCATACAACCATGGAAGCCTTCATGGCCATAGCCACAACCGAGCAAACTATGTGAACAAGCATGAATCCACACATCCCATGCCATGCTTTCAACCTTCACAAATGCTCCCTTGGCTAACCTGTCAAGCCTTGTCCCGCTCGACTCTTGCCTTTTGTCTTCTCCTTGTCACTCTCTATCACTTACTCTCTATAACAACTACCCTTGTGGCTGCTTATATAGTAGCAAGTCCCACAAAAACACCAAGTGGTATTACATAAACCATGTGCTAAAACCATGTGCTACCTAACCCACTGACCCCACATTTAATATTGGGCATTTAATTCTTTTCCCCAATATTAAATAATTACATGAAACATTATCACAATGTTACACTACAACTCATCAAGAATATTCCATGGGAATCTTTACATGTTGCACGTCCATCTAGGCACAACATTACATAATAAAATAAAATAATAAATTAACAATATTATGCAATGTGTGCAACACCCATTATCTCAATAGATATTATACCCTATCCAGTCTGAACAGTATTCAAGGTATATGGATTCCAAGGAACTCCACATGTGCTTCACTACCAAGTACCCCTTAAGGTAGGAATAGCTGAAATTTTATGGCAACTAGGTGGCTTGGAAGAAACAGAACTGACTAGTAGGTCAAGAGGTTCTATTTTCTCTACTCATTAGTTTATAATCATAAAGGGTGGTTGGTTACTTGTATACGAAATTTTAGACCCATACAAAATGGCTATCTCTCATGCTTGATTCAATGACAGTGAAAGATTTTTCGATATATTTAGACAAGCGACTACTACTTGTAAGCATCAATAATATTTCCCTAAAGATGTAATAAGAAATGAATTCTTTCTCCAAGAACTAGAGATTAAAAAAGAAAAATGGGCAGTCTATTCTAGGGTCTTAGAATTTATTAATTATTATGAAAAAGATTATAGCTCTTTGAAAGATGCAAAGACATTAGTAGATAGGTTGAATAAGTTGATGGTCACTTTCTTAGAGATAATGGAGAAAATGAATGAAAATAAGACTCTTCTCATCAATACTTATCTTGATAGAGTAGGAGAAGTAATGAAGAAGTTGTCTTTTACTCCTATAGTAGGATCAAGACAATTGGTCATTCAAAGGAGGTCTATCTATAACATCATCAAGAACAAAGAGCATGTAGCTTATAAGGGGAAGAAAATAATTGAATCAACTAGTGCTTCTTTTGAAGAGAGGCCTAAAGAGCCAAGGCCCAAGAGGCAAAAGATAGATGAGAAGAAAATCTCACAAATAGAAGTTTACAAGCCTTCCCAATCTCCCCTGCATATAAAAGAGGAATAACTCACCAAAAAGAAAATTGAACAATTAGGATCCCAAAGGGGAATGTTTATTACTACTATAGAATTGGAGAAAGGAAATCCTCAGGAACCTCCCATAGCTAGCCTTGAGTTAACTATTTTTGATTATAGAGGGAAGGAATTAGACCCTATGGTAGAACAAGCTAGTCATGAATTTTTATCAAATGAAAATTTTGTCAAATCAATAGCTTTCTACCAATTTGCCTAGAGAACCAATATTGAAAAATTTGAAAAAAAATGTAAAAAGAGGAAGGTTGAGCATCCAAAAATGGAGGATGCAACTATACAAGATCAAATAAAGGATGAAATGATGCAAGAATTTAGAAGTTTGACTCCTGAAGAGCGAAGAACAATGATAAGATCATCTAGAGTTTTACATTTTTCCCAATTGAGATATTGCAAATGTTATGGCTTTTAATATTATCACCAAGAAACTAAGTGCTGAGGAGAAGGTAAGAAAAGGACTTAGAGGTGATAAGTTCAGTGTAGATCATGCTACTTTAGTGATCTGGTCTTTAAAAAGAGGATCAAGAGCCATATTTTTTCAGCCTAATGATATTGGATTGATTGGAAACTTGATTGTTAAAAGAGTAGAAGATACTCCAAATAATGAGGTTGAAAAGTTCAATGTTGAAGCAACCAACCTCACATTAGCCATAGCCAAGTTGGAAAAAAGACAAAAATTGGAATTACAAGAAAAGTATGAACATGCTCTGGATGTTTACAACTAGGAAGTACATAAGAGGATTGAGCTTGAAAATAAGATGACAGGGTATAAAGGACAATCTAGCAAACCCAAGATAGTGTCCTCCTCATCCTCTGATTGAATCTTTCAAATCAACCCCCCTTATTGAAATAACATATACCCAACAAATACCCCAATTTAATATAGCCAAGGATTTTAAGGAAGAAAAGAGAAAATTATGGGCATTGCATATGAAATTGGATATCCAGTATGAGAATAAAATAAGAAATGCAATTATGTATCTAGTTGACAAGATTGGCTAACCTACATTTTATGAGAAATTATTAAAATTGATGAATTTACAGAATGAGCTGAAAAATAATGAGGTCACTTTGAAGCTAATTGTGAAGAAATGGAATAATAGGGACATAGACATCACTCTTTTATGTTTCTCAGTCATTGGTCTATCTTGTGAGAAAAGGGAGAAAAATTTTGACATGACTAATGACCTCTTTGATTATGATGATAAAATAATTTCATTATAGAAGAGAATCATAAATTATTTCTCAAAGTATCTTGATAAAAAATGCGAACTTTTCTCTCATGCACTCAAGACTATAGATAAATTGAAAGAAAAGGAAGAATGGGCCAAATAATTGGATGATTTGATATGCATTAGATTCAATAGGGTCATAAATGAAAAGAGCCATGCATGGTTGGCCAAAATGACTAAGGAAGTTGTTAAAGTTCAAATATTCTTTGATTCTTTAAAAAGGGAGTTTTTTTGAAATAAATAAACTAGGAGAAGATGTTCTAAAGAAGCAATAGGAAATATTGAATTTTAATTGGCTAGATGACACACATTTCAACAAGTGGATGATAGATCTTTTACAATCAAATAAATTGGTATCCAAAGAAATTGATGAAGATAAGGTGGTCCAAGATGAACTGCAAATAATTGATGCATTAGTTAAGGAAGAAGAAGAAAAAGATAATTAATCAAATGCAATAACAAGTATAAAAGTTCAAATTGATGACTTGGCAGAAAAAGAATCAAGTGTAATTGTTGGTTTGTCAGTACATGATGACTTGGATGGAGAACCATAAGTTAGAACCAATTTTCAAATATCAAAACTTGGTCCATCATAGGTAAATTCAATGGTCACACAATCTGAGGAATGATAATTGCATCAAAGCTAATCATCAAGTGAAGTTCCTCAACAATAAGAAGTCATAGCAGAAGTGGTCTCACAAAGGAATATTCATGATGTCAACATTCAATTGTATAATTTTTTGTCTTTTATGACAATAACCTTTTGTAATATCTTTTTGTCTTAAGGACAACTATCATTCTTCTCTTAGCTTAAAGCTTGTTGCATCTCATGCTATATAAATGAGATCCCAAGGATAGAGAAAGGGTCTAAACTCTTATGTAATATTTAGTGTTTTCCTTGGTTTACATTTGGTCTAGTTTACTTAATGTTCATTTTTGTGATGTATTTTTCTCTGCAAATTTGACAGTACATTAACATTGAAGGATCATGTTGTCCTGTCCAGAATTACTTTGATTTTTGCATTAGTGTTGTGTGATTTTCAATGAAAATTAATACAAAGGAGAGTTACATCCATATTTTTTTCTTATGAACCCTATCTCCATTATTGTTAGCTAGTTATCTTGAGATTATAGGAATAAGACTTATTCAATTTAATGCAATTAGGATAGGTTGTATATTAGTTTTCTATTGCTTTTTATTAAATGAATTAAGTAAATGCTTTAGTGAGATGATAGGATTTCTAGTCAGTAAGAAGGATATGTATAAGAATGATTTTTAGGGTAAATTTCTAATTATATTGATTGTAATGCAATTGATTAGGTCAAAATGGCTGGGTGGACTCTATATGCCAATAAATGAGGCACATATCATTTATTCAATTTGCATATGAAGAGATCATAGATTTGTATCAAGAAAAGTTTCAAAAATCAAATCAATTTTACTTTAATATATGAAGAATATAATAGTTGGTTATCACTTGTTTGCATTTAACCTCTGTGTGTTGTAGTAAGTTATTGTAACATAGAATTATCTATAAATTTGAGAAGAATTGTAACCAAATATCTACTGTAGGGATAAGTTTTGTAAAAGAATATTAGTGAAGTGAATGAAATGTGAAGATAATATCAAGTTGTGGGCCCTTTTATCCCTCAGGTGTACCTATCTTGATTTTGTAAAACATAAGAGCAGAAAATCCTTGTGATTTTGTTGAGGTTGGGTCTAGATTTGAAGATTTCTTAGTTGAACATATGAATTAGGTTACCCTTAGACTAAGCTATCCTTTATTATGCTAGTATCAAGTATTTTGTTTCTTTCTAGTTCTAGAACACCAATAGGACCCATGCTAGAAGATCCTTCATATTTTTGTCACACTTTTTATCATACATATGGTATTGAACTATTGATTCATGCCATTCTATATAATCCAAAAAATTTTACACAAGTAACAAGGCACTTAGATTGGTATAGAGATATAGATGAGGAGTACTCTTCTAATGAAGAACCACACTTGGGATCTTTTTCCTCTTCCAAAATGAAGAAAGTTTGGTGTAGGTGGGTGTACAATACAAAGTATGTTGTAGATGGTTCTAATGATAGGTATAAGAGATGTCTTGTTTTGAAGGGATTTTCATAGGTGGAGGATATTGATTACTTCAAAAGCTTTACTCCTATCACCAACATGAAATCTATTCACCTTATACTCTCTCTTGCAGCTTCTTAAGGATGGAGAATATTTTAGATGAATGCAAAGAGTGCCCTTTTTCATGGAGACCTACAAGAGGAGATCTATATGGAGCAACCTCAATATTTTTTGCATGACTCTTCTATAGAAGTTTATGAAAGCCAACTTCATAGTGTGCCAAGATCACCTTCTTGAAAATATCTTGCTGAAGAGAAATCGAAGAAGGAAGGAACAAGAGCTTGAAGCAACAAAGAGAAATTATATTGCAACAATGTGAAGATGAAATTGTTGTACAAAAATGAAAAGGGAGAGCCTATTTATAAAGGCCTCTAGGAAGCTTGTAGAACAAGCTAGCAAGTGTTAGGAGATAAGGTTGACAACTAAGCATACATCCAAAAAAAGTGGGATATCCTTGATCAAGGTGAGAAGATAAGTATGACTTAGATAGGAACAAAATCTAGTGTTGTCAACAACTCTTAGACTACAACTAATAAATATATGCATTTAACTAAGTAAACTTAAGTAAAAGGGTAAATAATTATTTACTCTAACACCCCCCCCTTAAGTGCAACTTAGGGGAATGCACTTAAGGTTACAAAAGCTAAGATGAAATGCAAAATGGGTCCCGATAACTAGGCCATGTTAGGTACCCATGAACAAATGCAAAGAAATGCAACCTCTAAAAATGGGCAAAGAGAGAAAACCACATGGGAAAAACCCTCCCCCAAAGGGAGGTAAGTATGAACATGCTTAAAAACATGAAGGAAGGCCTCAACAAGACCCCTCAAGGAAAACTTCCATAACCCCAAGCATAGACTAAAACTGAAGATAGTGTGGCAATGCAAAAGGTTTAGTGAAGATGTCAGAAACTTGTGCTTTAGTGGGAATGTACTCCAATGTGATAACACCATCCTGAATCAGCTAACAGATGAAGTGCATGTGCAACTTAATGTGCTTGGTATGTTGATGCTCCATTAGGTTGTGATAAATGTGAATGGCACTCTAATTATCGCACCATAAAATAGTGGGATGATCTGGAGGAATACCAAACTCAGTCATCAACTACTAAAGCCATAAAGCCTCCTAACTAGAAAGTACTATAACCCAATACTCAACCTCTATAGATGAAAGTACATGACCATGTTGATTCTTGCATGACCATGTGATAGGACTAGAGCCAAGAAAAAACACAAAGACAGAAGTAGACTTCCAATCATTGACATCATCGGCCCAATCTAAGTCAATGTAGCCAAAAATTTGAGGAGTTCCCATAGTGTAATGAATGCCATACATGAGTGTACCCTGAATGTATCTCAAAATTTGCCTGGCAACTTGCCAGTGAATCTCATGTAGGTCTAGAAAAAACTAAGAGACAAGGCCAACAACAAAGGAGAGACTAGGATGAGTGTGTGTTAGGTACAACAAGTTGCCAATCAACTATTGATATAAAGTAACATCCATGGAAGGTGAAGAGTAGGAGGTAGACAAGGTCACACCCAACTAAAAAGGTGTTGAAGTAGGCTTGCAATCAAGTATGTCAAGAGCATACTTCTGCTAGTAAACAAAAATCCCAATAGAGGATTGAACAATTTGGAGACCAAGAAAATAGTGTACCAAACCAAGGTTAGTCATCTCAAACTAGTCCATCAATGCATTCTTAACATCGTAAAGCATAAGGATGAGATACCCATGAGGATAAGATCATCAACATATTTGACAAGAATCTAGATCTCATCTCCAAGATGTTGAATGTATAGTGTAGGATTAGAATGGTAGTGGGTGAAGCTTGTAGAAAGTAGAAAAGAGTCCATCTTCTTATACCAAGCTCAAGAGGCCTATTTGAGACCATACAATGAGCATCAAAGTCTACAAACCAAGGAGGAATCCTGCACAAATCTTGGAGGCTGCTCCATGTAAATCTCCTTAGTTATATCACTCTGCAAGAAGGCACTCTTCAACTCCATCTAAAAAATAGGCCATCCCTATGAAGCTCTCAAGGATAAGACAAGGTGAATAGAATTCATCTTGGTGACAAGGGAAAATGTCTTAGTGTAGTCAATACCTTCAACCTGTAAAAACCCTTCATAACGAAATGAACCTTGTGCTTATGAATAAAAAACCATCAGTAGTATACTTAGGATGATAGATCCATTTGTATCGTACTAGCTTTCTTCCCTTAGGAAGAGGACAAAGATCCAATGTATGATTTTTCATCAAAGAAGAATATTCCTCCTCCATTGCACTATCCCATTTAGAATGTCCTATTTCTTTTGAAAATGTTTGAGGATCATCACAAATAACATGACTGAGAAGGCTGGAACCCATAATATGAGAATGGGTGCGATGGGAAGTGGAAGCATCACCAACTAGAGATCCTACAACCTCAATTATAGCTCAAGCCCATTTAGTCATCTGGGGAGGATCCTATGGTGGAGGTTAATGGGGATCACCAAGATCATCATCCTCATCATTTGTGAAACAAACTAAAAGAGAGGAGGGAGTAGTGGGAGGTGAGTTAGGTACTAGAGGTGAGGTATGAACTGTACGAGGGCTCTCATCAAACTGGAAATCCCATCAAAATAGGACCTCTCTAGAATCTAGATCAAACAACCTGTAAGCCTGAACATCCTCACAATAGCCAAAAAAAGTGAGCGGTCAGCTCTTCCATTTCATTGCTTTCCTGTAAACATCAGGTATAAATGCCCATGTTGCACTCCCAAAAATTTAGAATGATGATACATCAAGCTTGACATGAGACCAAGCCTCCTTAGGAGTCATATGTTGACTACCTTGTGAGGCATCTAATTCTAAATATAATTGGCACAATTGACTACCTCTTCCCAAAAACACTAATCCATGGACTTGGACTGAATCATACAATTAGCCATCTCCTGAAGTATTTTATTCTTTCTCTTAGCCACACCATTCTATTGAGGAGTGTAGGGCACTGAAAACTAATGCCGAAGACCATGTTTAGAGAAAAAATCCTTGAAATCTTGGTTCACATACTCCCCCCCATTGTCTATGCATAGCCATCGAATAAAAAGACCAAACTACTTCTTTACAACTATCCTGAAGACTTGAAAGAAATAAAAGACATCAAACTTGTACTTTAGAAAGTACACCCATGTGTGTCTAGAGAAGTCATCAATGAATGTAAGCACATATTTAGCACCTAAAAAAGAAGGAGTAGGAAATGACATGAAGTCACTATGAATCAACTCCAAAGGCACCAAAGCACAAGTGGCTCGTCCATGTGGAAAATAATCCCTATGTTGCTTACCAAGTGCACAACCCTGACAAACACCATCTGTACAAGAAATCTAGGGAAGCCCAAGAACAAGTGTCTGTGTGCTCATTTGGTGAAGATATTTGTAATTGATGTGGCCAAAACACTTATGCCAAAATCTACTTACTAAATCTATATGTGCAACAAGACATGAACCTGTGTCATTAGAAGACTCAAATTCATCAAATCTATAGAGTGAGATGTAGATTCAACACTCCCAATAGCTACAATCATCTCAAAATCATGTAAGTCCCATATAACCACATCATGTAGTGAGAACTCAACTATCTTACTAGAGCCAAAGTGGAAAATATGATAAATGGACAATAGGTTCATTGAAATGTTAGAGGCACAAAGAACATCCTAAAGAGATCTCTTGGCTAGTGCAACAAAACCAGAACCCATAACTAAAAGTTGTGATGAGTTCTCAATAGAAATCTATGAGGTAGCACAAGAAGCAAGTGAAGTAAGAAACTTTAGAGTGTTTTTCATATCGTGAGAGGCAATAGAATCAAGAATCTAGGTAGGCCCTAAAGTTGTAGCTTGAGCAGAAAGAGCATAACCTTTCCCTTTAGGGGGGATGATGACATAGGAGAAAATATATGATGCTCCTTCATGGCTTCCTCTAAAACCTCCAAATGCTTCTAATACCTAGAAATGGGATGTCCGTCCTTGCCACAAAAACTATAGGTCTCACTTGATTTCTTCTTGGTCTTAGAGGTAGACTCAGTAGACTTCAAAGAATCTTTACCCTTTGGAGGGCTAGCTAGAAGTGTATGATTAGGTTTTGATGTATTTTTCTTTGATTTGACTTTCTTCTTTGATTTCCCTTTAGAATATTGGGTAACCAATGCTTTGTTGGAGGAGCCAGAGGTATCCACCTATTAAATCTTTGCCTATTCCCATTTCAACCGATCACAAAATGTCTCAAATGAAGGTATTTGATGTTTGTTACCCAAGGCATCTGTTACCCAAGGCATCCACAGTGGAGTAGAAAGTGGAAGAGAAGACTTGATACTATCCTCGTAACTTTGAGAGTATCAAAAAAATACACTCATCATGAGTTTTATTTTTCCCACATCCTTGCAAAACTGCATGCAGAGATTTGAACTTCATCAAGAAGTCTTCAATGGTGGGGAAGCTAGCTAGTGACAATTAAGTCAACTCTACATTAAGCTGAAGTTCCCAGAACTCATTCATTCTACCAAAAAAAGTCTAAAATTTGGTCCAAATAGCCCATGGAGTGGTCAAACCATCCAAGTGAAATAGTAGACTATTTGAAATGTTTAGTGCAAATAATCCCATGGCCTCATCCATTTTGTTTCTATGCTGAAAAACATCAAATGGGTACTATAGAATAGGTTGGTTCTCATCTAGACATGACCATAGACCTCATGATATAAAAACCCTAGTAATTTGTGCTTCCTAGGTGTGATAGTTGTGTGGCATGAGACGGGTCACAAAAGGATCAGACATTGAGAGCAGAAGATAGAAGTAGAAGGGTCTTATTCTGAAGTAAATTATGAAAAAGAAAATGCCCACCCCCCACAACTGATAAAGATATCCATCAAATACCAAAGAAAACAACTATATAAATCATAAAAACTGAGAAAAGAACTTGGATTCTAGATGCAGAGAAGGAGGAAATAGAAGTCTCTACTTCAACACCAACAAAGGGAGCACAAACAAACTCTCTATGAAATAAAACCAGCACCACTGTCTCTTTCTCTGAACTAGCTTTTTTGGCACTTCTTTTAGATTGGAAAAATACCTCTGTATGCTCAATATTTGCCCAAAAAACCAACTACTACTCTAAAAGACAAGCTCACTAGAAAAATACAAGTATGGCAAAAAAATTTGACAATCATATAGCTGTTAAGAGGATGTCGTCAAAAAAAGAATCTGATAGCCAAAATGTTGATGTGAGTAGCTAGAATATGAAATCACCTTGTCTAAAAATGATGTCAATAGAGTAGATCAGGATGATGATGTGGCTGGCTAAAATGTTAACATGGAAGTCAAAAATATTGACATCACAAGCTAAAAAATGATGTCATAGGTCACAGAGTGATGTAAGCCTATGCAAGGTATCTGGCAATAGCATCGTTGGTGGAGGTGGCACCTAGGTGGAGAATGCTAGTGGTGTAGTTAGTGGTGGAGGCACAGGAGAGGCACAATGATGACTGTAGAGTAGTAGCCATAGGTTGGTGGCATTGCAGTGTCTCTGCGGTGGCATAGTTGGTTGCGGTGCCATGGGGGTGGTGCCACAGTGGTGTGGTGGTGGTGCCATAGTAGCACTGCTATGGCAGTGCTTTTTTTAATTCATTTTTTGCATCCATACAATCTGTATGACCTCCTGAGGGTAAAAAAAAATTGCCAGATGCTACGAAAGCCAAAAATGGAAAATTTTATATGAATCTTGACTATAACCGACCTTTTGAACTCAATGGAAGCATCTGTTTAGGCCCAAAGTGCCCCCAAAAAATTGCTCTTCCTCCTGATTGAAGAAAAACCACAAAAAAACTAAGGTTTGTGTCTCTGAACCATAGCTTCAAAAATCCTTCAAACCATGAAGCAATAGGGAGGCTTTGATATCATGTAGAAGTTGATGAAAGACAACTTCATAGTGTGCCAAGATCACTTGCATACAAATAACCTACTGAAGAGAATTTGAAGAAGGAAAGAACAAGAGCTTGAAGCAACAAAGAGAAATTATATTGCAATAATGTGAAAATGAAATTTCTAAAAAAAAATGTAAAGGGAGAGCCTATTTATAAAGGCCTCTAGGAATTTTGTAGAATAAACTAGCAAGTGCTAGGAGATAAGGTTGACAACTAAGCATACATCCACAAAGGTGGGATATCCTCGATCAAGGTGAGAAGATAAGTATGACTTAGATAGGAACAAACTCCCATGTTGTCAAAAACTCCTAGATGAAAACTAATAAATAAATGCATTTAACTAAGTAAACTTAAGTAAAAGGGTAAATAATAATTATTTACTCTAACATCTTCTATGGTGTGCAAACTTTAGAGGTCTTTGTATGGTCTCAAACAAGCCCCAATTGGTATAAGAAGATGGATTTCTTCTTGATTGGAGCATACTTCACACACTATCATTATGATACTATAGTGTATATTCAATTTCATGGGGATAAACTATTGATAAATTTAATATATGTTGATGATCTCATTATTACTAGTAGCTCACCCTCTATGATTGAGAGTGTTCCATGAGATTTAAGAGAGCAGTTTGAGATGAACGACCTTGGTATTTTGTGCTATTTTTGGGCCTACAAGTTGTTCATTATTCAGATGGGATAACCATACTCCAATAGAATTATGCTTTTGATATGCTTTAGAGATTCAACATACTTGATTGCAAGCCTACTTCCACACCTTTTTAGTCGATTATTGTTTTATCTACCACTTGCTTTACTCGTACAATGGATTCCACTTTATATAGATAAGTTGTGTGTAGTTTGTATTGATCCCTAAATCATGTTATCTAGTAGTATCATAAACTTAGTCATATATTTGGTAGATTTGGCCATGCATTACTACAATCAAACCATCCTACATAGGTCAAGCATTATAATTAGAATTGTATATAGTTCATGTATGAACTGAGCAGTAGTGACTGTGGAGAAGTATATGGTCACTATGTACTTCAATATATGTTGAGCCATCCTAAAGATAGTTTATGCCAAGAGTATAAATATCAAGTTACATAATATAAGCTAAGAAGTACTAAATCAATCACAGGTGATGGTATTGTAGTGGATTCAGAGAAGATCTTTTTGATCGTGGACTGGTTGGTACCTACTAATGTTTTTGAGGTTCATAGTTTCATGGGATTAGTTGGTTACTATCATTGATTTGTGAAATAATTTTCATGTGTGGCTTATCCTCTCACTTCTCTTCAGCAAAAAGGGAAGAAGTATGTTTGGTTAGACTAGTGTAAGGTATTATTTAATGCTCTTAGCATTTGAATAGTACACTAATCCTTGCAATGCCTAATCTTGTAGACAGTTTTATGGTTTGCACGGATGCTTTCATGGAAGGTATGGGTGCAATGTTGATGTAGGATGGTCACGTGATTGCATACAAGTCTAGAAAACTCAAGGACCATGAGCTTAAATACCCCACTTATGATTTGGAATTTATGCCCATGGTGCATACCCTCATGCATTGGAGGCATTTCCTTTTGGGACACAAGTTTGAGTTGTATAGGGATCATCATAGCTTGTTGTATATCTTTACTCATCCAAACATGAATGTACAACATCATCACTAGATGGAGTTCCTATGTGAGTATGACTTTAATGTTCACTACATTAAAGGGAAAAAAATGTCACCATAGATGCCTTTAGTAGGAGGTGACATGAGATATCACTTTTTTCATTGGGAGTGGATTTGTGAGGTTGTATCTTGGAGGCCTTGCCTAGTGACACATGGTATCATGAGGTGAGGATGAAGATTGAGTCTGGACATAACCTTGAGGGGAGTTTTTTAGGTTATTTTCTTGAGTCTGATGGACTACTACAAAACTTGGGGTATATCTATGTACCAGTGTTTAGTGATCTTTGTACCTTAATTTTGCTAGAAGCACATCATGCAACATATTTTGCATATCCTAGCATCAAGAAGATGCATGCTAATCTTAAATATTTGTACTTTTGGGCAAGGATGAGGCACAATTTTTCTAATTTTTTTGCTCGATGTCTCAAGTGCCAGAGAGTGAAGGTAGAGCATTAGTATCTAGTAGGTCTTTTATAGCCACATACCATTCTAGAGTGGAAATGGGAAACCATATCTCTTGATTTTATCACAGTGTTTCCTATGTCATCACAATGAGATGATTGTATCATGGTGATAGTGGACAAGTTGTCCAAGGTAGCACATTTTTAACCCATGAGAAGATCCTACATGACTTCTTCTATAGCGCATATTTTCTTGGAAGATATTGTTTAATTGCTTGGGATCCCTTAGTGGATTATTTCAAATAGAAATCTAGTGTTTACTTTGGCACTATGGACATCTATATAACATGCTTTGGGCATGCAACTCAATTTTAGTTTGGCTTACCACCCAGAGACCAATGGCCAGATAAAGAGAGTGAACTAGGTTCTGGAAGACATGCTTCACATGTATGTAATGGACTATCGGGTAAAGTGGGAAAATTATTTATACCTTGTTGATCTTACTTATAAAAATGGGTATCATAGTTCTCTTGGCATGTCATCCATGTCATACCCCTTTAATTTTGGATTGTTTGGAGGATAGAGTACTTCAAGGTCTAGAGATGCTTCATAATATGGAGTAGTAGGTTGTTTCTATTAGAGAGCATTTGGTTACTACTTAGGATAGCAAGAAGAAGTAAGCAGATGTCCATAGGTTGGATCATCACTTTTTTAGTTGGTGACAAGGTGTTTTTGAGAGTGTGTCCAAGGAAGAGCCCCATTCATTATGGGAAAGGCTCTAAGTTGGCACCATGTTTTGTTGGAGTATTTGAGATCCTTGAGAGGATTGATCATGTTTCTTATCGAATAGCATTGCCACCTAGCCTATCACACATCAATGTTGTTTTCAATATTTTTTTTTTTGAGGCATTATATTCCCACTATGACCCATGTACTTGATTTGGATGCTTTGCAAGTAGAGGATGGAAAAATTTCTTTGGATCCCATTCATATCCTTTAGCATCAAAGGCTAACCCTAAGAGGTCAGGACATAAAGTAAGTAAGGGTCCAATGGGACCCAAGCAATGAGACTTCTTCTACTTGGGAGGATGCTACACAATTGAGAGATTTGTATCCCTATATTTTTGTAGGCATCTAGGAATAAGCCTATGCCTAGTGGGGGAGGATGTGGTACCTCTGGTGTTTTTAGTCTATAACTTGTTATACTTTGATTGGAGAGATACTTGTTACTCATGTTATTTTTACATTTGAGATGGCTTGATGGTCAAATGTTATACTTTGATTTTCAGTATCATACATGTTAGATTACTATGTTGTTTAGTTGATCATATCTACATCATGATGCCTTTTAGAGATGATAGTATCTTTTATGATGATATCTGGTTATCTTGTATTTGAACATATACTCTGATTACATTTATATGTTGGATTTGATGCTATGGTTATTTACTTCATTCTTTCTTTGTGATGCATTATGCAAAAGTGAGTAATGTAAATGGATTATTTTAGTATAATTAACTAAATGGTTAAATTAGGTTATTTAATGCATTTATTTCTTTAGTTATGCTATTATATGTAATTGTTTTTTATCGTGTGTTTTAGTGTGCAGGATATATATCCTTGGCAGTGACACATGGAGTTAGTGATTTAGTTGTTCATATTTAACCAATGTCTTTCTTGTATGGTCAACATATCCTATTTAAATTATTTAAATTAATCCCTCTAGTGATTTAATAAATCCAAACTCATTTGTATTATGTGATTAGACTTGTGAGCATGTCTATGCATTTAGAGGTCCACATTTTCCATGAAATTTATTAAAGATTTTTTTTTTTTTTTTTTAAAGGAAATTTTGGGCTCTATTTAATTTAATTTAATTCCCACAATCCTTTTTGTAGATGAGTTCCAATTACTTGGAATAGCCTATTTTTGTTTGGGTTGATTTAGGGTTTAACTAGGTGACTTGGTTATTTGTGCTAATACATTATTCACTTGAAAAGTGAATAAGTGTCCAAAAAGGAATTTTATCCCTCACTTCTCACTTTTGAAAATAAGAAAATTGTGAGAAATATCCAAATCCTCTTTTTTAGGGTTGTGTTTCTATTCATTGTAGGATCTATAGGCATGGGATAATTGTGAGATTAGTCTCGTTGGTTCCAGCTTGGGGAGACCTTGGATTGTCATGATTCTCAGTAACTTTTGCGGGATATTTATTTTATTGTTCAGAACCTCATTTTACCCTTCTTCCAGTCAAGTAGGGCTCTCTTGTTTTCCTATTTTAGCCTCATTTCTACTTCCATTTTTGGTAGCTTTTTATTAGGATGTTAAGAAATAGTGTTCCCCTCTATTCCTAATTGCTATCTCTATCCTATTGGTCAAGCATGAGAACTTCTCTAATTTTTGGGATGGGGGTTTGGGTTTTTCCACTATTATACTAGCCATTTTTGCATACAGTGTTCCAACCTAATTTTTATTGGATGTATGTGGCTCATTCATGCTTGGGTTGAATGGGTTTTTGCAAGCTACAAAACCCAATTTTCTTGGCACAGTGTTGGTTGTGGATGTAGATTATCTATAGGATGTCAATCCAAACACTATGGCATTTTTAAATGTTACATTGGCATGCATACCACATTTGTACTCTTGATCTTGTATTTAGTTGAGTATTGTTATTGTTGTGTTCTCATCTAACCTATGTTATCATGATCTTCATGGAGTTGTTGTACCCAAACATGAACATTTTCATGTGTATTTTTTGATTCTTATGAGACCCAAACTTCTGGATGATTCTAGTAGAGTTATGTTCATTGGGGTTGGCTTAGGAATATGCATTTCCTATAGGCACTCATCATGTAATGAGCATAGTTATGTAGGGTAGGTAGTGGATGGGCTTCTCTTGCAACCTTGATGACTACTTCCTAGGTTGGGGTGAAGGAGTTTCTAAGTAACTGATAACTAAAGAAATAATTTGGTTAATAAAATTAAGATAATTTAAAATATGATGCCTGTATGATTTATTTGAGGGTGAGTGTATTATAATTTAACTCTAAGAACACTCAGCAATGACCTCCAAGGGAGTACCTTCAGAGTTTTTCCACACTAGGTTTAGCTTGGGAGTACCAAGTTATTACTCTACACTATAGTCCCTACATAACTGACACATAGAGTATTTGACCAAGACTTGATGTACTTGCATTGTCTCATGATCTTGGTTCCTTTCATCTTTGCTATCTAGCATGAGTGTTAGCCATGGAAATTTTCTTTATGTGTGTTTGTGGTTAGATCATTATCTCCATTAGCACAATGGGAGTGGTCCTATAGGTTCTACATGGTTGGGATGTGTAGATAGCTATACAACTACTGGGGACCAATTTATAGAGATGGTCTATTTCTAGTTGTGACTGATGCTTGATGTTTCACTTGGTTTATTTAGGTTTTTGGAGTATTTTTCTTTGTGATTTATGATTTAATTAAAATTCTTGGATATCATGTTTAGATGATGTTATTTTCATTGATGCATTCATTTATTATGATGTTTTAGCATATGTTAGATGATGTGATTCACTAGTAGTTGGAGTATCTATGCTTGTTGGATTAGCATGTTAGATCTTTGTTCTTATGTTGTTATTATATTGTAGTAGTAATGCCCTCATAACATAGCTCTAAATATCTAGTTGGTAGTTTAGGATGTTATGCATGGGGGATGGCTAGGACCTTTGAGGTTGTTGGTGTTTGAAAATGTTACCCATTTCCAATTACCATGATGAGAAAAAAACATATCTAGGGGCAGCTAACTCCCATTTTCAACATGCCCATTCAGACACTAGGCCAACTATAAGGCATGACCCTTCTTCTTCTTTAGGCTCTGCAAAACCTAGGCGGGTGAACCTCTTTAGATCTGACTATGTGACCAGTGCAATAACTATATTCAGGATCTATAAAAGTAGATGAAACCCCTAATTCTTCTATGCTTAACCAGGAGATCACAAACATGAAATAGCTATGGACATGACTCATGAAACTAGAAAACTAAGTGCGGGTTATACTTTGAATACCTTTCAACATAAAAGGGAAGATTGATTTAATATGTTGATATAAGCAAGACCCAAGTATCAGCAATAGAACCTAATGATCTTATCTCTAACTAGTGCCTTATCTATTGGGCAATTAAATGAATCATAACCATACATCTCCTAGAAACCTCAGACGTATCTCTACATTGAGATCCCTGATCTATCTTTCACCTTGTGAACTAACATCTACATCAAAATGAATCTCATAATCAGAATATCCCATCATGCAATCAGTAAACCCTGTGATAAACACCAAGTGGTTACATGGCTCTTGGTTCCATAAGCAAGGTATTTCAATCACATAAATCACTAAATGAGATGCAACCTAATCTATGGTCTTTGATCATAAACTAGAAAAGATTACAGATCCACAAACAAGAGACAAGATTCAAGCTGAATTTGAAACCATTGTTGCTCTTTATTTGCTTTCTTTGAAACCAAATACATGAAAGATGTACATAATACTTCAAAAATCACCTAACAGACATGAACTATTTGCATAAAACTCAAAATGTTTTTCAATACAAGAAGAAATGTTGAAGAATGGTTTCACAGTGCCAAAAAATGGAACCCTTCAAATGGAAGAAAGAAAGAAAGATATAGAAGAGAAAGAATTCTCGGATCTATTTTGAAGATGACAAGTGTCCACTTGAAATTAAATCTTGTGCAACTGAGTAACCTCTTTCTTCTTTCATCCCATCTAATTTTTTGATTTGATTTCATCATTAATCTGTAACAAACTTGCAAAATATCCTTGCCTAATGATGAAATCCCTTTACTTGCCAAAATATCTAAAATCTTCATGAAATGCTGAAGGAATCAAACTTTAACTGATTTGAAATTACTTCAATTCGACTCTAACTACATTTTTACTATTTTTTAACCATACCCATGTCATCATTATGTTAGGAATCAATTTTGAACCTCCATACCTGAATACGGCTGTAGAAAAAGAACTTGATAGAAAACCTCGTACTACTTGAACATACGGATTCCTGTGCAGAAACTAATCTTAGAATTGGAAAATTTAGACTTTCATGATTTCGACGGTATATGATAAGGCATACTTTTCCTTCCAGAAATTCCCAAAATCTTGATTTGAAAAACACTCCTTTGGTTAAGATTGTTCAGGTCTGCACTCAAGACATTTTCAAAAATTTAAAAATTTCTAAAGTTTAAACTTTAGAAAAGAGCCTCATTTAAATTTTTTTTTAAAAAATGCACGTCAACTATTTTTTTATAAAAATAATAATAAAATATTATTATTTTTTATTCTTTAATATTGCCCCTTCTTCAATCTGGGTCAACCTTTAGTTGACCATCCTTTCTGCCACGTGCTGGCCTCTGATTGGTCGACCTGGTCTGCATCATCTGCCATGTCACCAATTGCTTCCGAGATCACTTGCCACATGTCATTTCCTGATTCTCCCTCGCTATGTCACTATCTGACTCAACAACCTCTGCATCATTGGTGACATGGCGATGGAACGACACATGTCATCCTCTGCCACCTCATCATCCACCTTGGAACTCATGCCATGTTAGCCTCACTATCTTGCTATAGTTAACTAGTGAGCATCTTCCCATGGCGAGGTAACGATGACCCTCCGATCAGGACACTTGTCATCATCTAGGCGCATTTGAATCTGGGTGCCATGTCATCACCCATGCGTGCTCTGTCAAAATTTGGCTTCCCCATCTTGATGATGTTGTTGTGGGACCCCCAAGCCTACATGAGCTTCTAAAAAGCCGTGTCTTTCAAGACACCTTGTTATGTGAGCATTAGGGTATAAAAAGACGTCAATGAACATCCACATAATGCATGTGGGACATTGCATTGCCAGTGTTTTTCCTACTCTGCGTCTTTCCTTCAAAGGTACAACTCTCTCACTAAAGAAATGCGGATAGGCTGCCTCTTATGGCCTTGCATTCTTTACCCATGATCCCCCCTACAAGACGTGTGCTTATGTTCTAAACTTTCACTTGTTAGCCAGCTTCTTCAAATGCATGAGGTTCTTCCTATATCACATGGTCTACTCTTTTTCTGAGACTAGTGGCTTCTGTAGCTTCATCTAAGGTGGCTTCATTTTATGCATTGGTCCTTGCATGAGATGTGGTGGAGGCATTGTGTTAATCTTTGTCCTTGCTCAGTGCTGGATCTTAATGCTGGGCGGCTTCCCTTGCCTGTTTGCTATCTTCTTTTAAAATGTGGAATCTATCTTTTTTTTGTTGTCCCCTGCCTCATCCAGCCACATGAATCTTCACTTGCAGCTCTAAATTGGCATTGATTTTCATTCTATATATAATGCCTCTACTTCATGTTTCTCTCAAAGAAGACGCCTCCCCTCTACTGGCAACGCTTCCACCTTTTACATGAGTGTGGAGGCTCTCTATTAACTACATTATTTTATTCATGGTGACTACTGGTTATAATCTTCGCTTAACTTCTACCCTTTATGAGGTGTGTGGAGCCTTCTCTTCACTGTTGCTCACAGACTTCTTTGGCTATCTTACTGCTTCTTTCACCTGTGAACTCTCTTTTAATTTAATGTCGTCTCCTTTTCTCTTGCACTCTCTTTGGATGCATGGGGTTTTTTTTATTTTGCCTACTGCACTTTGATTGGTGTCTCGTCCTCCTTTAACTGGCATAGATGGTGCCTTTTACATTGGCATGAGTAGGTAGGATGCCTATCTGCTTCTATTGTTCATGCGACTTTTATATGCATGGGTTCCTTGCGTGCATTGCGTTGGCATTGACTGGTGGTTTTGCTTCTTGTTCAACTGGGGTGCCCTGCAGATTCTTCCTCTAGTATGCGAATTTGTATTATTTGTTTCTTATTTACTTTGGTTAAATATTCTACCCCACACCCGAGATATGAGAATATAGTTTCAGTCACTATAGCACAAGATATGAAGAAAAGATAATATGGCTTCATGCCCATATACTGTAAGATCATTATAAAAAATTGGTCATTTATGAATAACGTCTCATATGATGACTAATTACTTCAAGCATGAACCAATGAAAAATATCATGGGGACCCTTAATGAGAAAAAAAATGCAAATTGAGCTTCTTTTATCCATGTACAATCCCATTCATCTGATGGAATTAGTCGGGCCTCAAAGTGGGTCCAACTAAAAAAAATTTTGATTTTGAACAACTGATATGCCAATTGATCCATCGATTACCTCAAACTAATTGGAATCCAATTCAAGCACTAACTAATCCTTAAAAACTCCTTTTATCATTTATTTGCAACTTTTTAATTCTGCGCCAAGAGGTCCGTTGACTGCCTTTGAAAACTGACCCAAACCTCTCACCAGGCTCTAAAAACGGGCACACTGAATCTCTGCTCCACCCACTTTTACCTTGTTAGATCTTGTCTCATGAAGAATTCCCAGTCAAAAGATATAGACTGTCAAAGTTTCCTTCTCAGAAATACCTGCAAGCAAACACGTCAGAAAACAACAAATTGGCTCTAGAATTGGCTTGGAAAAACTAGACAAATGAACACTTGGGAAGACAAAAACTGGGGCATTGGTTCTCTGTCATGAGGTGAGTATTACTATGCAATTTTGGCTCATGACGAATAACTGGGTGCAAATGGCGGATGTTCAAAGTAGGCTACCTAGATTTGCAGGACAAAGGACATCAGTAAAATATCATTTTTTGTGAATGGAATGACCCTGGTAAAGTGTGAAGACGGATTCATCAAGTTCTAAAAACTGGCACACTTGTAGTATTTTTAGTATAGAACACAAGGAAACCAACCATTTGATCACACCTATCACAGATCAAGAGATATGACATCTCGATCAGGGGTTACAATCAATCTACAATTACTGACACCAGTTAAAACTTATAAATTGCATTTGGAATCATGCTTGAAAAATTGACCAAATGAATTTTTCATAAGCTAAAACTTGGAACATAACAAGTCTCTGACATCTACAATACAACGCAAAAGGAATTTTCTCATTTGGGTCAACTGGTCAAAAGTTATTGCACTTCAAACAGGGCTTTCCAGAATTAGGTGCAAAGTGCAAAAGCATGAAAAATAGTAACTGGCCAAATTTGAGGGATTCAAAACCTATTCAAATGGACTCAAAACAACTCAAAATCTGAAACATAGATTCTTAGGCATGGATATTAGATACTTCCAAAGCGGTGAATCACAAAACATTTCTGGGTGCGAGATATTCATTTACAAACAAAGCCTCCTGTCGCTGTTTGACACTTCGGTGAAAATGCAAAATTGATACTAGCTCAAAACAGAACTTTACCAAATGACTCAGAAACTCAATTTAACTTCACGAAATTCTTAGGCATGCTGAATGAAAGGTGTTAGAAGCATTAAACACCTTAGGGGTTTCAAATGGATAGTCGGGTACAACCAAGCACATATGCATTTTAAAAGCGTTTAAGGGCTTGAGTTTTTCAATGGTGCTCAAAATTGGGAAGGCAATTTTGAGCGCCAACAGTGGCTCTGTCTGGGGATGCATGTTCCTTGTGGGCATGGCAAGGATTCAGATCTCTGGAGGAAGCAGACCATTCCTGAAACAACAAAACTTCTTTCAAACATCTTATTGAAAGCAAGGAAACAACTACAACTACCAAGACTATGTACACACGATGGCCTCGGGCCACCGAACTTCAACAGAATTGTTTACCTCTATCATAAACATGATTCTCATCCAAACTTTCATGCGGTAAACTGAATTTTCTTCTCCTATCAGTTTCACCAATCATATTATCATCATATAAAAAATCACTTGGCAAAACAAAATCATCACTCTTACTTTCATAATGCATATAAAAACTTACTTCATCTTCAACTATTAGCTCATTATGAAAATACTGGTTAGCATGCTCAAAAATGTCAAACTGAAACTGAAAACCTTCTCTAGCACATGACTCGTGCATGCTATTAATTTTGAATATGAATGCATCATATTCAACATGGGGAAAAAGACCACTCATACCTTCAAACTGTGTTTCCTTATGCATAACTGGATGATATTCAAATGAACATTCTGACTTGTACTCACATATATCATCAATGTTAGAATCTGAAGCTAATCCACAACCTTCAAATGGTTCTTCACAATCAGTGAACAGATTAGTCTTTACATCAGAGAGTTCATCATAAAAATCATAGCAAGGTATAGGTAGATTTTCAATAACCATCTCATCAAACACCTTGTCATTTACCTCCTTAGATGCTATATAATCATTATTTTCACTATCAAACTCAGAAGAAGAACATTTTGATCTCTTACAGTAGTAAGACAAGGTATCATCATCAAACTCACTTTCAACTAAATTTGAATTGCCCATGTGTTCTTCAAAAAGAGGATTGATAATTCCATGCAAAGCGCCTTTGTAGACATTAGGACAAGTGATGTTTTGATCAACATCAAACTCATCACCATATAACGGATTAGTGAAAATTTTAAAACCATTTCTAACATCACTATCATGGACATTTCAGCATATGAAGAAGAAAAATCAGAATCATATGAAGACTCAACATCCACTCCATGAACAAAGCATGTAGAATACAAATCAAAGTTGATTTCATTGTCTCCATATAGGTGATTCAAATGTCTTGCAAGAAAATCATCATTTATCTTACCAATAGGTGCTGATGCATTAATCTCAGGATCAATCACATACTGATCATCACAGCACTCATCCTCAAGACACTCTTCTACACAATTATGTAATACGTCTCTATGGATAACCTCTTTGTCTTCATATTGTGTAGACACGTTTTCTTCATAACTTTCGATCTCGAACTGATTTACACAATTCTAAAATGGAAACTCACTTTCAGATTTAGAAACAATATTCGTACCTTTACTAGCAAGAGAACACTCACTTCCATCATTTCTCTCTTCTTCCCAATCAGCATCTGATTCACATGAAGACGAACACACACTAGCACTATCCTCTTCTTGACTTGAGTAAAAACTCTCTTCATCATCTTCATATGACACCTCTTGATAATATATTGGATCAGCAACTTCATTATCACTTGAAAGATGACTCTCAGCTTTATCATATTCACATTGATATGATTGTCTTTCAACTTCAGATTTAATACCGTTCTCAACATGATGCAATCTCTCAATGAGATAATTCATTTCTTGCCTATCCTGTTGGTCAAGAGAATGCATCTCTACCGCTGAAATATTATCAACATATAAGCTTAGTTCTTTTGACTGTGACTGAGATACATATGATTTACATTCTTTATATTGTGTCATCTCTCCATGCATGTCGGGTCAGTAATTTCACCTCTGTCACTTGATATATCACTTCTGGTTTCTTCCTCCTCATATTGAGATGAATATCCTTCAACTTCAAAGTTTACGACATTCTCAACCAAAGACATATTATCAATAGGAGGAAAAACAACTGAATTTATTTCTTGCATGTACAATTCATCAAGTGAACTATCTTTATGTTCTAATGTTGGAATACCATAAACATGTGCATTTAATTCAACAATAATGGAATCATTTCTTCTTTGCAATAGAGAGATTTCATGTTCACATGTTTTTATTTCTGAATCTTCAACAAAACTATTTATAATAGCAAGAGTGCTTATTTGTTGATATGAAATTAAACATTCTATATGACATTGATTTGTTCTTTGCACCTCATCTTGCCGGCAAACATTTCTAGAGAAGTGACTCCAGGTTAAGCCATATTTTATATTATTCTCAATCTCTATTGCTATCATGAATGCCAGATGCAAAGTTCTAGGTTCCTTATCTCTCAACAGATAGTTCATATTTTTATCAAATGTGCCGAGATAGACCACTAAACACATTTGATCATCCGGCTTGTAACTTTCAAGAATTTCATTTAAAACCTTTGCAAATCTGATATTAAATTTAGGAATTAACTCACCATTCCTAATTTGAATTTTCAAAAACTTATCAAAATAATCAGAGATGCTTATTCTTTCCCCGAACTACATCATGAAGGCTGACATTAATTCATCCCAAGATGAAATTGAACACGCTGGTAAAAATGAAAACTAGCCCCTAGCATCATCTTCTAAAGTCTGAACAAACAACTTCAACTGAAGGTCTTCATGAGCAATTTCAAAATCACCAACCAAGTCACTAAACAACTGAACATGATGACTGGCTGAGTTTTCATGGTTTCCACCAAACTTAGGCAAATACTGTATGAGGTTACAAGGCATAGTATTTGGGAAACCATGAATACCATTAAAATTCAATGGCATATACTACTTGGTAGAGATGGATCTAAAACTTTCACTAACAGGCTACATACTAGATGAGATGAAACTAGACATTCTTCAAATTCAAGACTCATTCACCATTAGACATTTTTAGAATTTATTAATTGCAGTAGATCCAGAGTTCTTTCTACTAATTCAAAACTTCAAACATACTTTGACATATAAAACACTTTTGCTGAATTTACTTTCCACAAAGCATGTTGAACTGTACTGAACCAAACTCCTATTTAATGCTTTGAACCATTTGATGGAGAAACTTTTGAAATCTTACTTTCATGTAAATGAGAACACATGAAAGTGGAAAATACCTTTTAAAATGGATGCCTGCAACTACTTCAATGCTGCAAATAACAGCAAATTCAAATCATGCTTGATTTAGTAACCCTTGCACAACATCTCATTTGATTCTTTTACCAAGTGTCAAGAACTTGAAATGAATTCTTCAAATCTGCCTTCCCACTATTGTTTCCTTTAGAATACCTTCACATTTTGAAGCACTGGTGAAGAGATATACTTACAGTCGCCACTCACTTAGTGAGAAAAGATTAACCAACTTGCAAAACAAAACAAGATGGTCCAGAGCTTACAACTGGTATTTGCAAATTGTATTCAACAACAAGGGAATTTCACATTCTTGAAAAACTAAAAGAACATGAAATTAACTCTAAATTTTTACAGTAACTTATCAAAACTTCAAAGGACTTTGATATGGAAAATTATTCAATTCAATTAAACTTCTGTTGTCAATGAATAAGAACACTGGGGAACATGAACCTTCAGCAAAGAAATGGAAAATACTTCATGACCTTGCTATTTATACTAGAGATTTCAGTAATTCTAACAATTAATTTCTTCATAATCTCCCCAGTAGAGTTGTTATTTTGTTGGTAAAGGCTTATTGCATTTAGAGTTGCAGTCTGAATTCTATTTCTTCTAAGTATTATGCTTAGTCTGGTTTTTGGTCCAAATTTTGAAAGTAAGTTTGTAATGTATTTTTCTATCAATTCTCTAAGAATACATGAATATAGAATGAGCTGTGTTTCTTTTTGAAGGCCATTCTGAGTCTATTGTAAAGGATATACCATTTTCAAAGGAAATGAATACAAACTATGAACTGTCCCCATATCAGCTCTTTCTGAATTTTGTCTCCTTTTAAATGCTTAGCTACCTTGATGTTGTATGAGTAAAAACTTGTGCAATTGAATGCAATCTAGTTAGGTTGTATATCCATTTACCATTGCTATTAATTCAATGGATTAAATAAAGGCTTTGATGAATGTGATGAGATTTCTTAAGTATTGAAAAGGATTTTGAATGATAGATTCTGATAAGAATTGCTGATAGAATTTGTTGTAAAGCAACAAATTAGATCTAAGATTTTGCTATAGACTTTGAACCCCAATGGATTTTTCTATTCTCCTTCAGCTGAAATAACTTGATCAGTGCCTAATCCTTTGGGGTTCATAGTCTATAGCAAAATCTTAGATCTAATTTGTTGCTTTACAAGAAATTCTATCGGCAATTCTTATCTGAATCTATCATTCAAAATCCTTTTCAATACTTAAGAAATCTCATCACATTCATCAAAGCCTTTATTTAATCCATTGAATTAACATCAATGATAAATAGATATACAACCTAACTAGATTGCATTCAATTGCACAAGTTTTTACTCATACAACATCAAGGTAGCTAAGTATTTAAAAGGAGACAAAATTCAGAAAGAACTGATATGGGGACAGTTCATAATTTTTATTCATTTCCTTTGAAAATGGTATATCCTTTACAATAGACTCAGAATGGCCTTCAGAAAGAAACACAGCTCATTCTATATTCATGTATTCTTAGAGAATTGACAGAAAAATACATTACAAAGTTGCTTTCAAAATTTGGACCAAAAACCAGACTAAGCATAATACTTAGAAGAAATAGAATTCGGACCATTCTTTAGCCTTGGGATCTCACTTAAATAGTGTAAGATGCAACAAGCTTCAGGCTAAAGACAAATGATAGGTGTTCTTTTAAAAAGGCACTCACATACACTTCTGTCAAAAAGACAAGAACAAAATAACAGAAAGGCTTATTACATCAAACAATTCTTTGGTGGGTCCCTTTCTGTTATGCTTCTCAGTTGTTGAGATAAGAAAATATGATCTGATCTTACAATCATTCTTCATCTTCGGAGTACATAGCCATGAGGTCTGAAAGTGATGTATCATCTTCATTTACCTGCAAACTTACTTTAACCTGGGGATCTTCCATGTCATCATTACTAACTATGAGGGTAACTGTTACTTTTGCATCTTCCTCCTCATCGTCTCCTGACATCTGTTCCATAAATTGATTTTTCCATTTATTAAAAGCATCATCATCTAGCCAATCAAAACTTAGAGCTCCTCTTTGTATCTTTATTAAAGAATTTGTACTTTCTTCTAAATCATCAAATTCTTTTCTCATAGCAGTATAAAATAATTGTATTTTTACTAGCTCTTCATTTGTCTTTTCCCAGAACCAGTGGCCAATCTCACTCATGATGTTTATTATTCTTTCATTAAATAACTTGTCCAACTCCCTTTTCCACTTTTCCTTTTCCTTTATTGTATCAACAGATTCTAAAGCACAAGGAAATAAAGTGAATTTTTTAGCCATATATTGGGAAAAACAGAGTGTTAATCTTCTCTGTAAAGAATCTCTTTCATCATCAAAATTCTCTAGCTTATTTAATAAATCAAAAATCTTCTCAACTTGATGATAAGGTATTTGGACTGCAGATATACATATGATTGTAATATCATTATTTCTCTCCCTCCATTTCTGTGCAAGAAGAGTCAGTTTATCCTTATCTCTGTTCAACTCATCCATGAGGGTTACAATTCTTGTCAACTGATCATAAAAAGTTGACCATTGTATTTTATCCCTCAAATATACCACACCCTTCTTTAATTTTTCTTCATGTTGATTTCTAAATTCTATCTGCAACTCATGTAATTTGGTTTTTTTTGCTTCAAAGTCCTCTGCAGTATAGAATTGGGGCCTTTCAAGGGTGTCAGGTATTTCAATGATAGGGGTTGATCCAACAAATGACTGTGAAGGGTATGCAATTCTAAGTGTACTGGATTCTCCCACCTTTCTTTTCCCAAGTATCTTCTCCAATTGAGATACCTTGTTTTCCAGCTCAATTCTCTTTTTTACTTCTTTATTGTAGGCATCCACCACTATTTCATTTTACTATTTGATTTTTAGTAGTTTTAGTAGTTTTAGTAGTTTTTTTCATATGTTTTTATGCATTATATGGTTAGTTGTGTTTCTATCTAGTGTTTCTTGATTTCAAATGTCCATGCCTCAATTTTGTGGATCCAGTAGTCCCTAGTGTGGAGGTTCTAACTCTATCTTTTTCCTCTGAATGTTCATCAAAATCTTTCCTTGCATTTTTGGGTGATGGTGGTTCAGCATTGGGTGATATTGATAAATTATCACACATCTTAAGGAGAAATTTCATATGATAGTGAAAGTATTGCATGATAGTGTTGAGTTCTATCATACAATGCTAGAAGAGAATCATATGACTATAGCCACTATATCACCAGACCCTTGAAAGTATCACATGATAGTGGTGAGAAATATTGTATGATATTGGACAAGTATCACATGGTTGTATCAATATATTGCTTGGCTATAGTGAAAAATATCATATGGATATAGTACAAAGTATCGCTTGGGTATATGAGAAAACATGTTCGGGTGACCAATGGGCACTTTTAGACTTGATTGGAACTTTTTTGTGTAGTGACTTGGCTACCCTTTATAGAGTTCTCCAACTCTAGTGTTTGAGCTCTTGAATTTGGGATCTCTTGGATTTTAATTCTTTTTGTCACCTTAGTAGCTTTGTCATTTTTAGTTTTAGTGTCACTTGGAGATTTGTTGGAAGCTTAGATTTGCTGGTTAAGTATTCCATTGTAGTCTTATGATTTTTTGCATGTTGATGTTGTTTAATTTTATTCTTTAATAAAAAATATTGGCTTCTATTTATCCGTGTTCCAAGGATATCTAGGTGCGGCATTACAAAAAATAACTTTATAGAATTTTAAACATGAAATTCTACAAACCAATTCACACAATTTGACACAAGGATTTTATATGGAAATCCAATTTGGGAAAAACCACTAGTAACATGCTACCCAATTTCACTCTTATGAAGTGACACCTTGTAATAGGCTAGCCTTGTTAAAGGATTTCAATCACCCTATTAGGAGTGAGCCTTGTAAGAGTACTTTAGAACATTCCATTAGAATGTCACCCAGTTAAAGGATTTCCAAATTAATGTTAGGTCAACCTTAATCCAAAGGATTTATCCACACTAGTACAATTATTAGAAAGAAACAACAAGACTTGATCTGATAATAACTTACAACTCACTTGTAGATTACTAGTCTCTGGTTGAGTCCTGCATTTTGCTTGGAATTCATATTCTTTAGTTGTGACAACTTTTTCACCCTTCAGGCATTCATCCTCTTAAGCCTTCTTTCTTTGTATGCCAATAGCAGTCTCTTCTATTTGGCCACTAGATGAAGTAGAACCCTAGACTTCTTGCCTTCCTTAGGTTCTCACACATGAAAAACTTTGCTTCTATCTTGCTATCTCTATAAATAATTTTTTTAGATCTTTTGTCACTTAACCATAATCATCAATTTTAGAGTTAGGTAAGATTCAATGAATCTACCCACTTTTCCATTTGAGTCCCTCTAGAAACTTCTTCTATAATATTCTTTCCATTCACCTCAAAATGGTTTATCTTGAATTTTGTGCCTCCAATTCATCATAGTTATCTTTCACACATTTCACATAATTCAAGAAATCAACTTTGTCATCTCAAATTCATTCAATCTTTAATTTAACACTTTTTGTTGTCACTCAACATTTATAGTATTTTTTCACTTAGGTCACTCGGCACATGCTAAAGTTTACTAATGCTCAACATAAACTAAACTTTACTTAGCATATACTAACTTTCCCTTAGCTTCCACTATTTCTCTTCTTTTCTCGACACCTATTGATTTTCACTTGACTTGTACTATTTTCTACTTGGCTTGCACTATTTTCTCAACCAAGCTCGATAGATAATTTTTATGAAAACACTTCTCCTTGGCATAGCTTGAGTAACCTTTCATTACAAACTTTAAGTATATAAAAAAAAACATCATATCATCCATGTCTCACTTGGTCTTAGTGCTCCTTTTATATAGAAAATAACTCAACCATTCTCTAGGTTCTCTAGGTTCTCTTGTTATCTTCTCTTTTCAAATCCTCTTCATCAATCAAATAAATAATAACATTCAAACCAAAAAACAATTGTCTTACCAACAAGTAGTAGGTTTAACATCATTGATAATATAATGATTTTTCCATTATAGGTTCCACACTTCAAACAATCTCTTTTCAACAATATCCCTCTTTGGCATTGATGGCAAACCAATACCAACAACAATACTAAAAGTAAAATTAAATAACTATGAAATTTCTCCCTCTTTCAGTATGTGTCCTTCCTTTGTATATGGTAATGTAATATTGTCAATGTCAATGTATCTTCTCCCTCTAACTTGTATGTCTCTTAACCTTATATCTCCCTCTTTAGTGTATCTCTCCCCATTTGACAAAAATTCCAAAGACTTGTCATTTATACATGTAGATATTATCAATTTAGGTTCTCCCTATATTTCCTTTCATGTGACTATAAATCTTCTAATTCAATTCCTTCATTACTTTAGGCAACTCCTAAAGTAAGATCCACTACATCAAGTTGTAAGATACAACATTCAACTTAGTTGATGCAAGGTACTACTCATGCTTCTCAAGTAGATTTGGATAGGGGTATCACCCCTAGCTTACCTCTAAGATATTACTGTGCATTATTGGCTTGGTTTTTCACCATTTATATTTTGTTGCACCCAATAGTGAAAAACCCTAAATTTGTGTTTGAAAAATCTTGAAATTAGGTCAAGACTTTGGGTAAGAATTTATTGAAAATCCTAAAACCCTTGTTTTTCTTTCCCTAACCCTTGAAAATTTCAAAAATATTATTTCAAATAAAATAGGTGGGACAATCTTATCCTAAGTCTTCTTTTCGAAAGGATTACTTTATTATTTTTCATGAGTTGAACCTTTTATTTGCTAGGCTTGTCTTTAACCACAGTTATCTTTCTTAGCTATTTCATGAAACATCTTAACTATGGCAATTTTTTTATTAACCATTGATCTTGGAAAGATCTATAGTTAGTGCATGCCCACATTGAGAAAATGAATGAACTTTAAGTAAAGCAAGCAAGTGCCTATGCACCATGTAGCCCTTACTGATAGTAGATATTTAATGTGCTGCAAATACCAAAATTTATCAAATTCTGTTAGACCTTTTTCAGAGAAGTCAATACCTATCAGTGCACATTCCAAATTCCTATGGTTTTATTGGATGGCTCATTTAATGGGGCTACTTTGTGTTCAATCTTGAGGCACCATTGATCTTGGTGAGATCAACAGATAGCAATTTATCACTATAAGAAAATGCATAACAGTTACCTAAAGTGAGGAAGAAACAATAGGATGCATGACACATGGTGGCATTGTGGAACCACTTTCCTCAAATATAATAATGAAGTCTCTACTGTGGTAGTTTTCAAACATGCTACCACATAAAGGAAGCATTCCATTGGCTGGTCCTATTAACTAGGTCCTAAGGGGATGTGACTTTATTACACAATCAATCAAAAGTGAGATCAACGATTAGTGCATGTCCACATTGAGAAAATGCATGAACATTAAGCAATGTAGGCAAGCACCTATGCACCATGTAGCATAGTAAGACCAAGTTATAAGGAGGTTGTTGAGTCACTCCACGTTGGAAGAATTTCATGAGTCAGAGCATAGTAATTGGCAAAGAATGACATGTATGTGCTAGGTCAAAAATGATTATATCATGGGTCTACCTTTCAAATTAAGTTTATTAACAAGGTGTTGCATTTCTTTGTGATTGTTGATCTTGGTAAGATTAGTGATTGATGCTTTACTGCAATGAAAAGATAAGAAGAAATTACCTAAAGTGGGGAAGCACCTGTTTGACATGTGGCTAAGACTTTCAAACTTTGAAAATTATTTTCTTCTTTCAAATAAAATTGTTAGATTCTATGACATCAATGAGTGAAATTCAAATCTGAAGCACAATATGAAAATTAAGGTTACAAAACATAAATGTTGATGGAGACACAACTCAAGTATAGAATGGACACAACAAGAAAGGAAAAACTTTATTAACTATGAAAATATGCCAATACACTTAGTGTGGATAAAACAGACTCCAAAACATGTCCTATGGGCTTACAATAGTATAAATTTGGAGATAATTTCTTCTCCCAGTACCTTCTCTCAAACTCCACTCTGAACTACCTTTTACAATGCCATAAATGTTCTTAAATAGACCCCAAAGGGTTAAGGATTAGGAATAAATTCTAGAAAGTGCTATTTGGCATCCACTACCAAAATGGAAGGCTCTGAAAGTCACTTTAGAAGTCGGCACAAAATTAGAAGAATCTAGAAATAGTAGCCGAACTTTCGAGAGGCATAGCTTTTGAGCTGTAGCTTCGATTGATGAACCGTTTACATTTTTAAAAATCTCTCAGAGTGCTCTATAGCCCTATGGACCAGCTTTGCTCTTCCCCCATTTTTTAGGCCCATACGAGGTCATTTACCACCTCAAACCTAACTTTGAAGCATTCTTAGGAAGTCTCTAGAAATAAAAAAACTGTGATAACTTTCAAATTGTGTAGCCTTTTGACCTGATTCCTTTTTTGGAATGTTCTAAATTACAATTTTAATCATCCATCCAATTTACACCTTCTAACTCACCATAATTATGGCTCAATTACATAGTCCTATTTTTTTGGCATTTACACGTATCCCAAGGTGCTTAAAAACTCTAACCCAGAACACTAATAGTGGAACTGTGAGAGTTGGAACCTTTATTTGACCCAAATGGGTATCCAAAAATAAAAACACATGAAATAGAAACTAAGTCTAGGTATATTTTTTTGGGTGACACAAGATTGCCCTTATACCTCTGGATGCTCCTACATCAAATGTGCTCAGAGTTCTTTTGTGTGATGTTAATACTATAACATAACTTGAAAAATTCACCATTACTAAAACACATAATTGCAAATTTCTCAAGAGCACAAGGGTTTCTAGAGTTAGGAGATGAGATTTTGTAGTTTATTCAGCAATTTGCAAAGAGAAGGAAGCATAATTCAGTGGGTAAGTGATGTATAACTATCAAAAATCAAAGAATTAGAATTGTGTGAAGTTGAATTTTTCAAAAAATGCCTCCATGAAAGGAATTGTTAGTCCATATTGATTATCTTAAAAGATCTGTCCATGATGATTTCCTTGAACAATTTCCTTTATCTATACATGAGATAACAAAAGGTAGAAGGCTTATCCCAAAAAGCCCTAGGTTGGTTGTGGGTGAGGGCTTTTATGATAGAGCCAATTGGGTGAGAGATGGTTAGGTTTCTGTAGGAGGCTTAGAATTATTTTTAAAATGGTTTGCTGAACACAACCTAAACACTCCTTTGAGTAATGTTTGGGAGTTTGATATTGGTAAATTAGTGGTTCTAGGGGTTTTCTTTGATAGTGATCTATTGTCTAATATGGCCAAGAAATATGACCATATCACTAGAATTGTAAAGAATCATGCTAGAGACAATATTTTCAGGGTTTCACCTACACTGATTAGTGAGGTTTTTAAACTCAACCCTAACCATGAAATTCATGAGCCTATTGATATGGATGATCTTCAAGAAAGTTATGATCTATAGAGAGTATATTTGAGAGCAGGACCATTGCAACAACATATTGTTAAGATTGGGTCGCTGCCCTTGGTTACACCAACCACCCTAGAGCCACTGATGAAGAAATACTTCAATCCTAGAGCCCAAGCTTTATATTTCACTCTTTGCAAGATATTTGGGATGGATGAGGAAGAATGCATCCAAGGTTCTATTGTTCTTATTATGGCCCAGACATTGTAGTTTGGAATAAGCACCATTCTTGATTTTTCTGCTTTCCTTGCAAAAGAAATTCATAATGGTTTGATGGTAATATTACAAGGTAAGTTAAATAGACCTTTTTTCTGGTACTCCATGTTGATGCACATATGTCTCTATAAAGGAGTTACCTTTTTCTATAAGGGAATGGAGTTGGAGCTAGAAAAGGATGGTGAGAAGCTACCAGTCTAGCTATGGAGTGTTGATATGACTTGGGAAGCCAAGGATGCCAGCTATGTTAGATTTGATAGATATTTTGCATCAAGGCTTAGGTTCCTGCTGAGAGGGGATAGCCAAAGAATTCCATAGCCTTTACTAGAATTAATCAGACCTAAGGACCATGCTAAGGGACTTCTGGTCAGTCATAATTGGGGGGATATAATCCCATAAAATGTCTCTACTATGATTAGATTTTATGGTTTTTTAGGAAAACCTCATGGTTTACCTTTCCATGTACCTCTGAAGATAGGAATTACAAAGTTGTTGTGGAAAATTGGAACTATTGAAGAAAGGGATATGATCAACAAAGGCAAAGGCACTTTCTTTCCTATTGTCATTGTGGCTCATGATTTTGTCTTTGTAAGAAAAGGATGGAGAAATATCAATTTATTTTTGAATAGATATGACATGGCAGAAAATCATGCAAGATATATTGATCCAAAAGGATCCTATGATCTCCTTAGGGAGAGAACAAAAGCTAAGACTATTACACAACATCTATACTTCCTTGGAGATGTTATTAGAAATATTTTTTCATTACAGAAACAAGAAGTTAGAAAAGAAAAATGGATAGTCTTTAGTAAAATCTGAGGATTCATTAATGCTTTTTTTACCCTGATTACAATCCTTTGAAAGATAAGAAGTATTGAGGGGCCATGATTCATGTATTGATGAATAATTTTTCTATAATAATGCAAACTGTGAATGAAAAAATTGCTACTTTTGCTAAAGCATATCCTGATAAAGTAGCGAAGGTGGAAAGAAGAATAAATAAAAAAATGATAGTTGCTCTAGGCCAGTATACCTTACAAAGGAGGGCAAGATATATTGTGGTTCAGAATATAGAACATGTTTCCCCTTACAGAAGGCCAAAACCAGAGACTCCACTTGCCACTAGTACACCCAAAAGATAGAAACTAGAACATGGATCCTCTTTTCATGTGGAAGAGTATTCACCAACTCAAACCTCACTCTGAATAGAAGATGAAGAAACTTTAATAGAACAATTAAGACCAATGGATGGGCAAGGAGATAGTTGTTACTACTACTAATATGGAAAGAGGAGTGCCTGAGGAGCCTCCTATGCCATCTTTTGACCTTACTATTACTGATTACAAAGGTAAGGAAATTGATCCCATCATTACACAAGCATCCCAAAAATTCATAGATGATGAAAATTTTATTAAATCTATGGCCTTTACACAATTTTTGTGGTGGAAGAATATAGGCAATTTTGAGGAGAAATGTAAAGCAATAAAAATAGAGAAATGAAACAAATTGGACTCTAAAGTTGAGGAAGAGGTCAAAGCCAAATTTTTGGAAGAGTTTACCCATTTAGCACTTGTGGCTAGGAGATAGTTGAAGAATCATGAGTTTTGGTTTTGCCAGAGTGGGATATAGCTAATGCTATGTTTTTTATTCTATTAGAAAAGAGAAAAATGTGCAATATAAGACTGAAGAAGAAACTAATCAAGCACATAGAGGAGTAAAATTTATTAATGATCACCAAGCCCTAGTCATTTGGTCCATTAAAAAAAGAAACAATACTAGGATGCAGGAAATTTCAAGTACTAAACATACTGGTACTCTTACAGTATAGGGAGTTGATGAAGTACATAGTGGAGATGTCACTAAGATGGCTCAAGAGATGTTATCCTTTGGGAGTGTAGTAGCTAATAAAGAGAAGGTTAAATTAAGAGAACTCAATGCTAAATTTGAACAAATACTCAAGAAATATAAGGAGAGAGGAAATAGAATAGAGCTACATGATAACCAATTATCCCAAATGGACAAACAACTTAGAAAAAGGAAATTTAGGGAGTCTAGTAGACCAAGAATTGCATACCCCCTCATCCCCCAATTGAGTCATTCAAATCCAACCCCATTTTTGAGTTACCAGATACCCTACAAAGGTAAGAGTTCTATACTGTAGAGGAGTTTGATGAGAAAAAGAAGAAATCATATGAAATGCAGATTGAACTAAATAATCAGTATGAAGAAAAACATAGCCAAACAATCTTGTACTTAATGAATAAGATTGACTAGCTAGTTTTCTATGATCAGTTGGTGGGGATCCTTAATATGCGGGAGGAGATAAAGAGTTTTGAAGACACCCTAAAGACCATTGTACAAAAGTGGAATACAAGAAGTAATGATATCACCCTCATGTGTATCTCCATTATTCATTTGTCATCTAAGTAGATAGAAAAAGCTTTTGATTAACTAGTAATTTGTCTGAGTTTGATGAAAGAAGGGTTTCTATTCAAAAGAGAATAATGATTTATCTTTCCAAATACTTAAGAGAAAAAATTGATCTTTTTCCTGGTACACTTAAAAAGATTAATAAAATAAAAGGAAAAGAAGAATGGGGGAATGAAATAGATTATTTGTTGTGCCATAGAATGAATGAAGTTATTAATGAAAAAGGACATGTACTGTGGGCAATGATTAATGAAGAATATGTCAAATTACAATTTTTTTATAATAACATTAGAAAGAATTTTGTTGAAATAAAAAAAAATAGGAGACTTTGTGATAGAAAGGCATCAAGAGATCTTTAATTTTGATTGGCCTATTGATACTATTTTCAATAAATGGAAGGAAGAACTTTTGTCTTTAGAATAGGTGGAAATAGAAGAAGTGAGTGTAGACCATGAAGGGGATCAAATAATTGATCTCAAGAAAAAGAAAGAAAAGTAGAGCAGTCACCCTCAATAATGGAAATAGATAAACTAGTTATGACTGCTAATTATGAAGAGAGACAAATGGATGACACATTAGAACATGTAGGATAGGACAAAGAGGAGCAACCAATTCAAGAATAAAGCATCATGGTCTTAGTTGATGATGTGGCAGAAGAGGATTCACAGATAACTAATGTTTTGATAGTTTGTGATGGTGATAGTGAAAAGCTACAAATTGTAGTAAAGCTATAGAAATTAAAGTTGAATTCATCATTGGCAAGCCTGATGTCTACATACTTTGATGAATCAAAGTGATAAAGGAGCCTATCATAGAGTTTGTAATATCCTAAAAGATATAAATAGAAAATAGCCCCACCAAAGGAATATCACGATAAAAAATATTTTTTGTTACACAAAATTTTGTTTTTTATGACAACATCAATTGTAAAAATCTTTTGTCTATAGAACAATTGTTAGTTCTCTATGCCTAAAGCTTGTTGCATCTCATACTATATAAGTGACATTCCAAGGTTAGAGAAGGGTTTGAGAATTTGTATACTTTTTTCTTTGTTCAAGAAAAGTATAGTTCATCCACTTGTGTGTAATTGTTCAGAGTTTACCTTTAAGTTTTTTTTTCTCTAATGTTTACATATCAATTACATAATTAGCAAGGTATTCTAAGTTTCATTGAGTTCCTATTGGTTATTGTATCAATCTATTCAATGGATAATACAAAAGGGTACTTACACTATATCTGTCTTATTAATTTTTGTCTCCATTTTATGAGTTTGTTTATTTTGAGATCAATTAAATAAGGTTTAACTGATTGAATGCAATTTGGATAGGTTGTATACTAATTCTATTATTTCTTTTGATTCAAGGAATTAAGGAAGTGCTTCAATAAGGTAGTAGGGTCTATGAATTTATAGAAGGGATATTTCATAAGAATGGAAATTGGTGATTATAGTTGATACATTCATTTACAAGTTATTTGAATTAGATCTCATGCTAGTAGTTGACTTTGTGTAACAATGGATAAGGCATTGGTCATATAAATCAGAGAAAAATTGAGGTAAATTCTACTACACATATCCAATTTATATTCGAATCTAAATTAGTCAAGTATTGTATCAAGTGTATAAGAGTGGCCATCATCTATGCATGGAAATTCATGAAGTATTGTTAGCTATTGTAGTTCATATTTTTTTTACATATAGCAAAGAAAATGTACCATATCTTCTATTTCTAGGGATTAAGGGTAAGAGTCAAGAAATTAATTAAATCCCTAAGGTACTCCCACCTTGGTTTTTGCAGAGCCAAAAGTGTAGGAACCATTGTGCTTTATGCTATTGGCCCCAGAGATATAGTGTATTATACTAATCATGAGCCTTGGCTATCTCTAGGTGTAATACATTCGGTTGTCTACCAGTAATAATAATCACTATTAAATCAAGAGTCAACAAAATTGGCAACTCTGCTAGGGAATTATACAAACACATAAAATCACTACAATTTCTTTGATTGTATCAATGTTCAATTTGTCAAACTCCTTAGAAATTACCCATGGTTCTACTGAACTTTTCTAGTGACAAACCTTGAGAATTTAAAAGAAAAGATCAAATCCCCACAATACATGTTTATCTATCAAGAAAGAGTTGCAGTCCCAAAACCAACTGTGATTGGTTTCATTCTATTTGTTAGGTTTCTTCTTATTATCCTGTGATATTTTCATTACATCAACAGGTTATTGCATTATATTTTCCCCTAGGTGGGTGGTGACTCAAAAAAGTTTTAACTAGTGTCAAGTTTAAGGAAGTTTTAGATCATGGGAAGTGTGAAAAATATGTGGGCAAATGTGAAGAAAAACCCAACAATTAAGCTACAGATCGATCTTCCTCCTAAAGGAAAGAAGAATTGGGCCATGAAAGGGGCTCAGATGTAAAAAGGAAATTATTCCCAAGAGCAAATGGGAAAGAAAGACAATTTTTATCTTTCTACTACTGAAAGGGAACCCTTCTGCAAAGGTCCTAGATCTCATCTAGGTATATCTGATGATGATTTCTATAATACTCCTAAAATAATATGTCAGGAAAAATTCATGCAACCACATCCACTTAATTTGTATGATAGGAATAGTAATGATCTTTTTTAGCATAGTAGGAACCTTTCATGTCAGATTACTCTCTTGAAAGAGCAAGACCTAAACATTTAGAGCCTAAGAGTTTTAATGATGAGAAGACCTCTAGTTCTAACTTTACCATTCCTGATCCTAATGATAATGAGATCTTGAGAATGTAGCTTGCTAAGAAAGAGGCTATTGATAGGAAATTTCAAAAGGAAAGGGAAGAGAAGATCATGAAATCTTTTGAAGAAAAGAAAGAAATACTTAGGTGAATTTCTGCCCTAAAAAAGAAAAATGAGATAGTAGCCAGTGCTTGGTAGCCTGAGATTGTAGGTCAAGTTGAATAACTTAAGATATAAGAACAAGAGTTGTTAGAAAGCTAAGATGTAAACTAGGAGGGTCTTGAAGTATAATAGATTAGGAGTTATAAGACCTTAGAAGTTAAAAAGGACAAGGGAAAACAAAAGGAAGTTGGTATTAAGATTAATGAAGCAACAAAGATCATTTAGATCCATGACTCTATATCACCTTTTGATAGTGAGTTGCAAAAAAGGAGGAAGGAGAAGGATGGTTTGGCTAAGAAATTAGAAATTGTAAAGAATGAGGCAGCCATAGCTAAGATGAGTAATAAAGTTAAGTTTTTAGAGAGTGCTAAGAGGCAATCTATAGTTATTCCTAAAGATAATGATAAATCAAATAATGCAAATAAAAATACTACGAAGTTGTCTACTTCTTTCTTGTCTTTTTCATCATAGAAAATGGATCTTAATAAGTCTACTATAGATGCTAGTACTTGTAACACTTTCAACAATAATGAAAGAAATATTGTTAGTAACTCTAAGATTGACCTACAAAGGAGACCTATTTAGTTGGAAGGTTATAGGCAAATATGTTTTGAGGGCATTCCTGGATTTCCTAACCCTATCCCACAATAAATGAGGAAAAGATTGCCTAAGTTTACTAGAAATAATGCTATCACTTTTGAGGATCATTTGAGGAACTTTCTTGACATGATGAGGAATTATGAGGTTGAGGCTAAAGATGTTATCGTGAAGTTATTTGTTCAATCATTAACTGAAGATTCTAGAGAATGGTTCAAAAGGCTTCCTAAATCATCCATTGTAGACTAGAAAGACATTGAATACTATTTCAAGGAACAATATGGTGATAAACAAAACTTGAGTTATATCTTAAGTGAGTTCAATAATATTAATAAGTTGCATAATGAGTTTGTTACTTATTTCAACACTAGGTTTTAGAAGAAGATGTACAAACTAATGCAAGCCATGCATGTTGATGATAAAATTGGCATACCATCTTAGAGGTAAGGAGCCTAGAACCTTAAGGGATGCTTTTAGAATTTCTATAAATATAGAAAATAATTTTAGAATTTCAGGGAGGTTAGAAAGAAAAAGTCATGATCCTAAGTTATTTGGGAGCAAGGGAAATAGAAAGGAAGAACACAAACCTACAAAAGGAAAAAGCAAGAGCCTAGTGAGATGAGTCAAGTTCTAAATGCTATAAAAGGTTTGAATATTCCTTAGGTAAAGAATGATAGAAATCTCACTAAAAATGAGGTCCCTTATTAGTCCAAATTTAGTAGATAGAATAGATTGCAAAATTTCCCTTATAATACTACTTGGAAGGATGGTTAGCCTAGTGTTCCTCCTCCCAAGGATACCAATAACAAGGTCACCCCTGATCCCTTATCAAAAAGTTCTATAAATGTGGTAGATGATCCTAAGTTCACTACTGAGCCTACATGGTGTTTTGTCTATCAATTACCCAATGCTCTTGAGTATTGTCTAGTAGCTTTTTTATTTTCTAGAAATCAAACTAAGGTAGAAGAACATTAGGAACATGAAGAGAATAGTGATGATGTAGGATGTAATATGTTTGAGTCACATTATGTAATAGTAATATGTAAATGAGCAAAGACATTTTTAGAGTGATATGTAGTAATAGGTATTTTTTGATGAGGAAAGTGATGTTGAGGAAAATATATGTAACATGGAATCTACTAGAGAGGAGGTGATACTAAGGAAACCCTCTAGAGAAGAGGTTGATCAGATTACTACTAACATGGTAGCTCAAGTACAAACTAGAAATATTGTTCAAAATGCTAAGGGTGGCATGGTTACTAGTATATTTATCAAGAAGGTTGATCCTAAGAAAAGGAAGTTGTGAAGCCTAAAGGAATTCTTGCTTTGAAGGTAAAAGCTACAAATAAGAAATGGGAACCATGGAAGGTGGGCAATCCCAAGATTTTTGATGTTCAAAATGATGTTCCTAAGAAGTTGGAGCAAAAGATATCAAAAGTCCCAAATGTAAATGGAAAGAATCATCCGGGTGGTGTAAGTATTCTTAATAAATATTATGAGAAAAAGGGTATGACTATTGATGTCCCTTTTGATTCTTCTATAGATATGATTGATGTTTTATCACAAATCACTATCAAGGTTTCTTTGTCTGAATTATTAAGAATCCTTTAACATCAAAATAAATCCATAGCATGGGTAGGAGGTATTGATGAAAGGGTAAAACATGATTGTAATAAGAGTCATACTCTTAAGGAAAGTAATGAAGAAAAGGTAATAGACAAAGAAAATGAAATAGTTGTGTCTCAAATTCCCCAAATGTTTTTTGATAGCTCTATAAATCAATGTTTAGGAAGTGTTGAACCATTTTTCTTAAGAATCCTAGTAAATGGTAAAACATTGAAAATTTGTATGATTGATTCTGACACTTCCAATATTGTTATGCCTTTTGAGGTAGTGAGGGAATTAGGTGTAAAGGTTGATACTACTCAAGGAAGATGTTGTGCCATGGATAAAAGAGAAGTGACAGCCATAGGTACTATTAATGCTTTGCCATATAAACTGAAAACTTTTCCTAACAAAGAACTTACTATGAGTGTGTTAGTTGTTGATATTCCACCTTAGTATGGCATGTTGTTATCCAAAAAATGGAGTGCTACCATGGGAGGGAGTTTATGACGTGACCTATCATTTGTCACTTTCAACATTGACTAGAATTTAGTCAAAATAAATAGAGAACCTAAGAGTGTGTATATGATCAAAGAAGAGATAGAGGATGATATGAAAAACTTTATGGATATAGATGCCAATGCATTTTGAGCTGAGGTTCTGACTTTGAAGAAAGATTAACATTAATCACAGATGGAAATAAAACCTAACACAAAGACAGATAAAGGTGATTTATAGACTATGTTTTTTGATGGTGCTTGCTTCAAAGATGGATTTGGTATGGGTGTTTTACTAATCTCTTCTATAGGGGTAACATACAAATTCTCTTTTACATTGAGTTTCCCTTGTACCAATAATATAGCAAAATATGAGGCCTTGTTGTTACGACTCAGATTAGCTCACAAGCATGGGATAAAATGTTTACATGTTATAGGGGATTTTGAGTTGGTTATATCCCAAGTGAGAAATGTTTATGTGTCAAAAAATAAAAGATCAAAAAAATACAGAAATGTTGTATGGGATATGATTGAATATTTTGATGCATTTGGGTTAGTTTGGAAAGATAGGACTAACAACAAGATGGAAGATTTTTTAGAAAACATAGCAATAAAGCTAGATGAAATTACATTTGCTAGTATATCCAAAGTTGAGATTCAAGATAGACCCTCTATCATTGACAATGTCTAGAACTAGCAATTGTTTGAGGATGATAAAGACATTCTGAGATTTTTAAATTGTGAAAATATGTTGTCAAGGCAAGAAATTGATTGTGTAGCCTATGTAGAAAATATAGATGGAAAAGATATTGTTTTGGGCAAGAAGTTATACAATTGAAAAAAAACAAAATCCCAAGAGGTTTAGTTATCCTAGAAACTATTTTTGACAATCAAGATAGATCCCAAATGGATACTAATGAATATAATGCTCAAGACCTGGAGGAGATAAATTTAGGAACTGAAGAAACACTTAAGAAGATGTTGGTCTGACTTTTTGTGTAACAGAAGTTCTTGACTCAATTGTAGAAAAGTTAGATTTTCTATCCCTATGTTCTCTCTATTCATAAATTGTTGGGCGCAAAAAATTTTGAATTTTTTAAATGAGATGAATATTCTGTCCCTTTTTATCTTCTTTTCTCCCGAGTTACCTTTCTTCTCATTGTCCCAGCCGTCAGATCTGAGTAGATCTACCATTGTCATTACCTCACTATGAAGAGTTGCATGCTTTTTTAAGTATGGCGAGGTAGCGAGTGCTGAGTATTTTATGAGGCAGGACTGCAAAGTGAAGATACGGTGGTCAAAGATTTTTTTTCTGAATGATTTATTGTGTAGGTACACGTTGCAACTACCATCCAAATAGGGAAGGGGACCCAGTAGAATATCTGAAATTAGAGCCGAAATGATGATTTTTCTGACGCTTTGCCACTTCGCTATCAAAAAAATTAGGTACTTCACCATTAGCGAAGTAGCAAGGCCCCATAAAATTTGAAGATTGGCAGTGATGTTTGGTGACGTGGAATGATAATTAGGAATACAGTAAATTTTTGACAAGCACCAACTATGCAGAGATCCATTTTTCATTAATGCCTTTCTGACCGAATGTGCAAAGAGATCCTGAACATCAGCTTGGAACAAAATCAATGGTCCTCGCTACCTTGCTATGCAAAATTGCATGCTTTTTAAGCCATGCGACATAGCGAGTATGAATCAGAAGACCCCGCACAATTTCCTCACCCTTGATTGAGTATGTGATCAATGGTTGTCGCCTTCTCGCTATGAAGAGTTGCAAGGGAAATAATTATAGAGACATAGCGAATAAGACCCACCGCCTTCTTTCTGAGAAAACCTAGTAGCATATCATTTGATTGATTTTGAATCAGATCAACGATTGTCGCTACTTCACTATGGCAAGATGCTTGTTTTTTATGCATAACAAAGTAGCGACATGCTGACACGTGTCCTCAGATGTCAATGGGTCCAGATACAAGTGCCATCAAGGAAAGAATGATATACGTGGTAAGTTCTCATTGAGTAAATTGACTGACATGTCAAATGCAACTCCTAATTGTTCTTTCCATATCATATGATCATAGGATTTTTGAAGATCGACGGCACAGTTTTAAACACAAAATGTAGTGCCACTCATTGTATTAATTAGACATGAAAGCATCATCCATTAAAAAAAAATAGAGTATAATACAGAGAGATTTCATCAGTTTCATCTTACGCGAGCAAAGATTTGAAGCCATTATTGTGCAGAAGAAATTACTGAAGGAAAGTGTGCCAAAGCCTGGTAGAAATTGTGAAGTCTATTTGCAGAAAGTTTACGGAAATATAGAGGAAAACAAAGACAAAATTCAAGTAAGTAATACTACCATAATCCTTGTAGGCTTTTCAGTTCTATAAAAAATAAGTCCAAGATGCCTCCGAAGAGGGGATTTTTAGGTGCAATAAATTATTTGGATAGGAATGTGCATGATAATTTGCTTGAGTTGCTTCCTGAGTCTACTTTAGAGACAGCACAAGTTAAGAGGTTAACCTCATTGAACCCTATGCTAAGGATAGCTAATGGACTGTATGATAAGGGTAATTGGGTTCAGGATGCTCAGACTTCTCAAACTGGTTTGAGTCTGTTCAAAAAATGGTTTGCTGAAAGGAAATTATATGCCCCTCATGCCAATACATGGAAGTTTGATCTTGGAAAGTTGGTTGTTCCCAGTGTGTTTATGGATTATGACCTGCTTGAAACTATAGTGAAAAGCTATGATCCAGCCACTAAGGTAGTGAGAAGAATGGATGGTGAGGTTTTAATTACCATCAGTCTAGAAGAAATTAGGAAGGTTTTCAATCTGGGACCTCTCACCATGTATCATGTGCCCATTAATTTGATAGAGTTAGAAAAAGAATATATGTCCAAAAGGGATGTAGTTAGATAAGGTGCATTGAAAGCCCACATAGGCAGAATTGGAAACCTACCAACAATAACATCATCTTCTAAAGAACCTTTCAAGAAATCATGCTTTAATGCCAGGGTAGTAGAGATATACAGTACCCTGTGTAGAGTTTTCGGAGAGGGTGAAGAAGACTTTATTCCGATGAGCTTCATGTATATGATCACCCAAATCTCTTCTTTTGGTGTAGAAATAATTTTTGATTTTGCATCTTACCTGGCTAATGAGATTCACAATGGATTGGTGGGGATTTCAAAGGTCAAGGTGGAAAAGGTTTGGGGTTAGTACTCCCTATTGATGCATATGTTTCTTTTTAAGGGGTCTACATATTTTGCTAAAGAAATGGTTTTAAATAGGGAACAAGAGGGGGAGGCACTACCAGTTCAATTATGGAGTGCAGACATGACTTGGGAGGCAGAAAATGCTAGTTTTGTCAGATTTGATAGGCATTTTGCTTCTAAACTAACATGCCTCATATTGAGAGACAATCCCAAAATTCCTAAGGCACTAATGCATCTTGTTAGGCCTATGGACAGACCCCATAGTTTAAAAATGTTACATAATTGGGGAGATATCATCCCATATCCAGTCTCAACTGTTATTAGGGTCTATGGTTTCAAAGGGACACCCCATGTACTACCCTATCAGGTACCTTTAAAGGTAGGGGTGGCTGAATTTTTATGGCAGTTGGGAGGAGTGGAGGAGACCTTTTTGCACAAAAGGGGAATAGGATCAATTTTTCCTACTTGTACTGTAGCTCACTAGTTTGTAATAACTAAAGAAGGGTGGATCTTCCTCTACAAATTTTTGGATCGATATAAGATGGCAGTATCTCATGCTCATTTTTTTGACATAGAAGACTTCTTTAATTCTACTCTTAGATATAGGATCAAGCTTCGTCCAAGTCAGCATGAATTTTATTTCCCTGAAGATATAATAAGGAATGAATATTCTCTCCAGGAACAAGAAACAAAGAAAGAAAAATGGAGAGTCTATTCAAAAGTTTTGGAATTTATTAATTGTTTTGACAAAGATTACAGTCCTCTTAGTAATGCTGCAACTAATGCAGATACAATAAATAAGCTCATGAGTACATTCTCAGAAGTAATGGAGGTAATGAATGAAAAGAAACAACATTTTATTGATTCTTTTCTAGATAAAGCCAGAGAAGTTATGAGGAAATTGGGTTTCACCCCTAACATAGGAGTAGGTCTGCTAGTTGTGCGAAAGAGGATAGGATATATTGTTATTCGGGATCAGATGCCCAGCGTAAACAAAGAAAAATAGCTAATTGAATCTACTAATACTGTTCTTGAAGAAAGACCCCCTGAACCTTCTCCCAAAAGAAGAAAAATAATAAGGGAAGAAGAATCTCATGATGAAGGTAACTCACCTTCCCAAACTCCAATGAGAGTTGAGGAAGAGCAGCTCGCCAATGAGAAAATTGAACAAATGGGGTCGCAAGGAGGAGTTTTTGTTACTCAAGTAGAAATTGATGAAGGGAACCCCTAGGAGCCTCCTGTGCCAAGTTTTGAATTAACTGTAGTAGATTTTAGAGGAAGGGAATTAGACCCTATTTTGGAACAAGCCAGTCAACATTTTTTGTCTAATAAGTGTTTTGTAAAATCTAGGGCTTTCCAGCAGTTTGCATGGAGGGAAAATGTGCCCATTTTTGAACAAAGGTGTAGGAATATGAAATCAGAGCATCCAAAAATGGATGAAACCTCCATTCAGAATCAAATAAAGGAACAAATGATACAAGAATTCCAGAACATAACCCCTGATGAGGGTAGACAGATGGTGAAAAATGCAAATATTCTATTATTGCCCAATTGGGATATTGTTGATGCCTTAATTTTTATTTCTGTGTGAAATAATTTAGGATTACAGGATCCAGATAAAAAGGGATTCTTGGGAACAACATTAAGTAATGATCAAGCTGCCCTTCTTATGTGGTCACTAAGAAGAGAATCTAGGACTACTCCATTACAGCCTGATGATTCAGGATTAACAGGGAATATCATTGTGAGGAGGGTCGCTGATACTTCAAATGTACAGGCAGCCTACATGAATGTGGACTATTCTAAATTTTCCTTGGCCACTGCAGAAAGAGAAGAAAAGGAAATGACTGATTTGCTGGGTAAGTATGAAATAGTGGTGGATGCCTACAATCAAGAAGTTAAAAAGAGAATTGAGCTGGAAAATAGGGTATCTCAGTTGGAGAAGATACTTGGGAAAAGAAAGGTGGGATAATCCAGTATGCCTAGAATTATGTACCCTTCACATTCATTTGTTGGATCAACCCCTATCATTGAAATACTTGACACCCCTGAAAGGCCACAATTCTATACTGCAGAGAAATTTGAAGAAGAAAAAATAAAGTTGCATGAGTTGCAGATAAAATTGAGAAATCAATATGAAGAAAAGTTAAAGCAGGGTGTAATATATTTGAGGGATAAAATACAATGGTCAACTTTTTATGATCAATTGACAAGAATTATAACCTTTCTAGATGAGTTGAATAAAGAAAAGGATAGACTGACTTCTCTTGCACAAAAATGGAGGGAGAGAAATAATGATATTACAATCATATGTATATCTGCAGTCCAAATGCCTTATCACCAAGTTGAGAAGATTTTTGATTTGTTAAATAAGCTAGAGAATTTTGGTGATGAAAGAGATTCTTTACAGAGAAGATTAACACTTTGTTTTTCCAAATATATTGCTGAAAAATTCACTCTATTTTCTTGTACTTTAGAATTTGTTGATACATTAAAGATAAAGGAAAAATGGAACAGGGAGAAAGATGAGTTATTCAATGAAAGAATAATAAACATTATGAGTGAGGCTGGCCACTGGTTCTGGGCAAATACAAATGAAGAGCTAGTAAAAATAGAGTTGTTTTATACTACTATGAAGAAAGAATTTGATGATTTAGAAGAAAGTGAAAATTCTTTAATAAAGATACAAAGAGAAGCTCTAAGTTTTGATTAGCCAGATGATGATGTTTTTAATAAATGGAAAAATTAGTTTCTAGAACAAATATCAGAAGATGATGAGGAAGAATGTGAAAAAGTAACAATCACCCCCGAAGTTAATACTGAGGACACAGAGACTCCTCAAGTTGAAGTAAATTTATAGGTAACTGAAGACAATACATCACTTTCAAACCTCATGGCTACTTACTCCGAGGATGAAGAATGATTGTAAGATTAGATCATTTTTATTTGTATCTCAACAAATGAGAAGCATAACAGAAAGGGACCCACCAAGAAATGTTTGTTGTAATTAGCCTTTCTGTTATTTTGTTTCTGTCTTTAGAAGGACACCTATAATTTGTTTAGCCTGAAGCTTGTTTCATCTCACATTATTTAAGTGAGATCCCAAGGCTAAAGAGAGGGTTCGAATTCTTTTTCTTCTAAGTATTGTGCTTAGTCTAGTTTTTGGTCCAAAATTTTGAAGGCAAGTTTGTAATGTGTTTCTCTGTCAAATTTTTTGAAAATACATGAAGATAGAATGAACTATGTTTATTTCTGAAGGCTATTTTGAGTTTATTGTAAAAGATGTACCATTTTCAAGGGAAATGAATACAAACTATGAATTGTCCCCATATCAGTTCTTTCTGAATTTTGTCTCCTTCTCAATACTTAGTTACCTTGATGTTGTATGAGTAAAAGCCTGTACAATTGAATGCAATCTAAGTAGGTTGTATATCCATCTATCATTGTTGTTAATTAAATGGATTAAATAAAAGCTTTGATGAATGTGATAAGATTCCTTAAGTATAGAAAAGGATTTTGAATGACAAATTCTGATAAGAATTGCTGATAAAATTTGTTGTAAGGCAACAAATTAGATCTTAGATTTTGCTATAGACTCTGAACCCCCAATGGATTAGGCACTGATCAAGTTGTCTCAGCTGAAGGAGAAATATCTTACAAATGGTTTTTCAAATGCATCATCAAATCAAATTTTACTTTTATTCCTTGTAGATCTTCAAAGTTGGCCAGCACTTGTTTGCATAGAATGTCTTAGATTTAGTTAGCCATTGTTATTAAAAACATCTGCAGATCTATAGAAGAATTCTTGGCCATATCTGTTTATGGGATGTATTTAGCAAGTTAGTAAGAATTATGTATATATTTGAGGATGTTGAAATGAGAATCAAAATGAAACTGAGAATAATCCTCAAATAGTTGTTTCAGTTTTGAATCATCCCTTGGTATACCCACCCTAGTTTTGCAGAGCCAAAAGAGTAGAAAACCATCTGTGGTTTTGTCAAAGTTGGGTCCTAGTAATTTGCATATACAATTGTTAATGAGAATTGGCTAATCTTTAGGTTGTGTATGTACTATCATCCAGGTATTAAGCCTTTTGTCGCTTAGTAGTTTTAGTACCATTTTTAAAACACCAACAGAAGGTATATATTGGTAAGTGGTTTTCTCCTAAAATAAAGGGTTTGATAGATTTGTTAAGAAAATATAGACATGTGTTTGCATGGTCATATGATCAACTAAAGGCTTATAGAGAAGATCTTTTTTAGCATGAAATCCCATTGAAGCTAGATGCTTAGCCTTTTAGATAGAAATAGAGGCCAATAAATCCAACTCTAGCCCCCAAAATCCAACACAAACTAATCAAGTTAAGAGATGCAAGGATCATAAAACCTATTAGAAATTCATCTTGGGTGTCTAATTTAGTCCTTGTTAGGAAGAAGAATGGAGACATAAAGTTGTGTATTGACTTTAGGAATCTTAATATATCTTCATTATAGGATAATTATGGTTTACCAAATATGGAGGCTATGTTGCAAAAGGTCACTAGTTTTGAGCTTATGTCCATGATGGATGTATTTTTAGGATATAATCAAGTGGTTGTTAAAGAATTAGAATAGTTTAAGACTTCTTTTACTACTCTATGGGGTACTTATGTGTATGTCAGAATGCCTTTTGGGCTTACTAATGTTGGGGCTACTTTTCAATGTGCAATTGATGTGACTTTTGCTGACATTATTGATAAATTCTTGGTTTTATATTAGGATGATCTAACTACTTATTCTAAAGATGAGAATGATCATTGCATGCATTTAGAAAAGGTATTTATCAGAGCCCTTAAATATGGCATCTCTTGAATCCTAGAAAGTGTAATTTTGGTGTTACTGAAGGAAAACTATTAGGCCATCTAGTTGGTAAGCATGGAGTGCAGATTGACCCTGAAAGGGTAGAAGCAATAGGAAAAATTCATAAGCCTAAGAGTGTTAAGGGAATTTAGTCATTTTTTGGGAAAATCAACTTTCTAAGAAGGTTTGTGACTAATTTTGCAAAAATTAGTAGGCCTATATCAAACATGTTAAAGAAAGGATTTGAGATAAAATGGGATGGAGAGCCTAGTATTGCATTCTAGAAGATTAAGCAAGATATTAAGGATGCTCTTGTCCCTAGAGCAACAAATTATGATAAACCAATGCATATTTTTTCTTTTGCTTTATTTCACACTATTGCTACAGTATTGTTATAGAAAAATAAGGAAGGTTATGAACAACCCATTGCATTTTTTAACAAATCATTATAGGTAGTTGAATTGAAATTAGATATAAATGAGAAATGGGCATATGCACTAGTGAAAGGAGTATAGACTTTTAGATGTTATCTAATGGGAGCAATTGTTATTGCATTTGTCCCTACTGCTATTTTTAAGGACATCTTCTCACAACAAGAGGTATCTAGAAGAAGATTTAGTTGGATTAATAGAATACAAGAGTTTAATATTGATATTTAGATCACTAAATTGGTTAGAGGTCAAGGCTTAGCCAAATTGATGATAGAAGCTAATTTAGAAGCAAATCAAATCAATCAGTGTGATGATAACTATAGGGATAATCTCTATGACATGGATACTTTTGATTGGTATAGGGATGTGATCTATTATCTGCAAAATATGAAATCCCCACCAGGGTTGATAGACAACCAAAAAAGATCCCTGAAATTATAGGCCATAAGGTATGTTATAGTGCAGGGGCAACCCTAGTGGAGGGATATGGAAGGGGAACTTTTGAAGTGTGTAGATGAGATTGAGTCTAAGAAAATTTTAAGAGATATGCATGAAGGTGTGTGTGGAGGTCATTACATGGCCAAGACCATGGCTCACAAAGTCCTTAGATCTAGTTTTTGCTTGCCAACACTTTTCAAAGATGCCCATGAATTTGTTAAAACATGTGATGCTTGTCAAAGATTTGGTGGAAAACTAAAATTCTTTGGAAATTTACCATTAAGACTTGTTGAAGTACATGTACCTTTTCAACAATGGGGAATTGATTTAATTGGCGAGATTCCAACAAATCTAGTGGTGGAAATTCTTGGATCATGGTAGCTATTGATTATTTCACTAAGAGGGTTGAAACAATTCCCACTAAAAATGCAACAATTAGAGTAGTGATTAATTTGATTTTTAATAATATTATAACCAAGTTTGGATGTCTACAAAAGATTGCAATAGATAATGCTATGTGGTTTAGATTTGAAGAATATAAGGAGTTTTGCAAGAAATATGGTATTATACAATATACATCCTCACCTTACCATCCTCAAGGGAATGGTCAAGTAGAATCAAGAAATAAGATCATATTAAAGATTATTAAAAGGATTCTAGGCGAAAACAAAAAGGCCTGGGATTCCAAATTGCCATTAGCTTTGTGGCCTGATAGGGTTACTATGAAAAAGACCATTGGATGTGCTCTTTTTGATTTAGTTTATGGTATACAAGCTAGACTCCCACATAATAATTTGAAGGAGATGTATAAGTTTGTTCAAATCTATAAAGATGATATTATTGATGAAATGTAGCTTAGGATGGATGATCTCCTACAATTGGAAGAAATAAGAAGAGACTCCTCTATTTAGAATGCCAAATTGCAGACACATATGAAGTACCTTTATGATAGGAGGGCTACTAAAAGGAAATTTGAAATAGATGATATGGTGTTGATAAGGAATTCTAGGATGGAAGACAAAGGAAAGTATCATAAGTTTTAACCTATATGGCTTGGCCTATATAACATTTATGATAAAAATGGAAAAGATTCATATTATCTGAAGGACCTAACTAGAGGTATTCTTGAATTGCCTATTCATGGAAAATTCTTGAAGAGGTATTTTTCTTAAAATATCTTTGTTTCCATGAGTAGTAGTCTAGGTTTCTCTTGTGCATTTTGTATATTCTTTGTGTCCTCTATATAGCCCCTATATATTCTCTTTTCTATTTTTTTTCTCTCTTAGAGTTGTCAAAAGTAAAAAGGTCAAGTTTGTGGTCTACTTCTCTTAGGGATTCTGAGCCCTCATATGAATTTTGTGTATTCATTGTCTTGAGACAGAGCCACTGTTGGCCTGGTTTTTCACCATTTATATTTTGTTGCACCTAGTAGTGAAAAACCCTAAATTTGTGTCTAAAAGATCTTAAAATTAGGTCAAGACCTTGGGCAAGAATTTATTGAAAACCCTAAACCCCTTGTTTGGCTTGCCCTAACCCTTGAAAATTTTGAAAATATTATTTCAAATAAAATAGGCGAGAAAAACTTATCCTAAGTCTTCTTTTCACAAGGATTACTTTATTATTTTTCATGAGTTGAACCTTTTATTTTCTAGGCTTTCCTTTAACTAAAGTTATCTTTCTTAGTTGTTTCATGAAACATCTTAACTATGGCAGTTTTTTTTAATTAATCATTGATCTTGGCAAGATCTATGGTTAGTGCATGCCTACATTGAGAGAAAGCATGAACTTTAAGTAAAAAAATCAAGCACCTATGCGCCATGTAGCCCTTGTTGACATTAGATATTCAATGCACCGTAAAGACCAAAATTTGTTAGATTTTGTCAGACCCTTTTTAGAGAAGTCAGTACTTGTCAATGCACATTCTAAATTGCTATGATGTTATTGGCTAGCTCATTTAATGGGGTTTCTTTGCATTCAATCTTGAGGCATCATTGAACTTGGTGAGATCGACGAATAGTGCTTTACCATTATAAGAAAATGTACAATACTTACCTAAAGCAGGGAAGCGCCAATAGGATGGGTGACACATGGTGATGTTGTGGACCCACTTTTCTTGAATACAATAATGAAGTCTCTACAGTGGTAGTTATCAGACATGCTAGCCCATAAAGGAAGCATTTCATTAGCTGGTCCTATTGACTAGGTCCTAAAGGGATATGATTTTATTACACCATCAATCAAAAGTGAGATCAATGATTAGCAAATGCCCGCATTGAGAAAATGCATGAACTTAAAGAAATGCAGGCAAGTACCTATGTGTCATGTGGCATGGTGGGACCAAGTTATAAGGAAGTTGTTGAGTCATGCCAGGTTGGAAGAATTTGATGAGTCAGAGAACAGTAATTGGTGAAGCATGACATGTATGTGCTAGGTTGGAAATAATTATGTCATGGGCCAAATTTTCAAATAAAATTTATTAATAAGGTGTTGCATTTTTCTATGATTGTTGATCTTGGTAAGATCAATAACTGACGCTTCACCACAATGAAAAGATGTAAGGAAATTACCTAAAGTGGGGAAGTGCCCATTTTACATGTGGACAAGACTTTAAAACTTTAAAAAGGCTTTTCTTCTTTCAAATAAAACTATTAGATGCTATGAGATCGACTGGTGAAATTCAAATCTAAAGCATGATATGAAAATTAATGGCTAAAGAACATAAATGTAATCAGAGTTCTTTTATGTGATATTAATATGATTGTATAACTTGAAAAATTCACCATTACTAAACCACATAATTGCAAAATTTCTCAAGAGCACAAGGGTTTTTGGAGCTAGGGCATGAGATTTTGTAGGTTTTTAAGAAATTTATAGAGAGAAGGAAGCATAATTCAGTGGGTAAGTGATCTATAACTATTAAAAATCAAGGAATTAGAATTCTGTGAAGTTAAATATTTCAAAAAATGCCTCCACAAAAGGAATTCTCAAGCCATACTGATTATCTTAAAAGATCTATCCACGATGATTTCCTTGAACAATTTCTTTTATCTATACATGAGATAACAAAAGGTAGAGATCTTATCCCAAAAAGCCCTAGGTTGGTTGTGGGTGAGGGTTTTTATGATAGAGCCAAATGGGTGAGAGATGCTTAGGTTTCTACAGGAGGCTTAGAATTATTTAAAAAATCATTTGTTGAATGCAACCTAGAAACTCCTTTGAGTAATGTTTGGGAGTTTGGTATCAATAAGTTAGTGGTTCTTAGGGTTTTCTTTGATAGTGATCTATTGTCTGATATGGCCAAGAAATATGACCATATCACTAGAATTGTAAAGAATCATGTTGGAGACAATCTTTTTAGGGTTTCAACTGCATTGATCTGTGAGGTTTTTAAACTCAAACCTAACCATGCAATTCATGAGCCTATTGATATGGATGATCTTCAAGCAAGGTATGATGCACAGAGAGTATATTTGAGAGCAGGGCCATTACAACAATGTATTGCTAAGATTGGGTCACTACCCTTGGTTACACCAAGCACGCTAGAGCCACTGATGAAGAAATACTTCAATCCTAGAACCCAAGCTTTATATTTCGCTCTTTAAAAGATATCTGGGATGGATGAGTAAGAATACATCCGAGGTTCTCTTGTTCTTATTATGGCTTAGAAATTGCAGTTTGGAATGAGCACCATTCTTGATTTTGCCACTTTCCTTGCAGAATAAATTCATAATGGTTTGATGGGAATATCTCAAGGTAAGATAAAAAGACCTTTTTTCTAGTACTCTATGTTGATGCACATATGTCTCTATAAAGGAGCTACATTTTTCTCTAAGGGAATCGAGCTAGAGCTAGAAAAGCATGGTGTGAAGGTACCAACCTAGCTATGGAGTGTTGATATGACTTGGAAAGCTAGGGATGCTAGCTATGCTAGATTTTACAGATATTTTGTATCAAGGCTCAGAATGCTCCTGAGAGGGGATAGCCCAAGAGTTCCACAGCCTTTACTAGAATTAATCAAACCTAAGGACCATGCTAAGGGACTTAAATAATAGTTAGGGGGATATAATCCCATACAATGTCTCTACTATGATTAGAGTTTATGCTTTTTTAGGAAAACCTCATGTTTTACCTTTCCATGTACTTCTGAAGATAAGAATTGCAAAATTGCTATGAAAAATTGGAACCATAAAAGAAAGGGATATGATTGGCAAAGTTAAAGGTACTTTCTTTCATGTTGTCACTGTGGCTCATGATTTTGTCTTTGTGAGAAAAGGGTGGATAAATATTAGTTTATTTTTGAATAGATATCACATGGTAGAATCCCATGCAAGATATATTGATCCAGAAGGATTCTCCCTAAAGATGTTATTAGAAATATTTTTTCATTATAGGAAGAGGAAGTTAGAAAAGAAAAATGGATAGTCTTCTATAAAGTCTAAGAATTCATTAATGCTTTTGACCCTAATTACAATCCTTTGAAAGATAAGAAGTATTGGGGGCCAGAATGCATGTATTGATGAATAATTTTGCTGTAATAATGCAAACTATGAATGAAAAGAAGGCTACTTTTGCTAAAGCATATCCTAATAAAGTAGTAGAGGTGGAGAGAAGAATAACTAGCAGAATGATAGTTGTTCTAGGCCAATATACCTTACAAAGGAGGGCAGGATATATTTTGGTTCAGAATATACAACATGTTTCCCCTCATAGAAGGCCAAGACCAAAGAGTACACCTACCACTAGTGTACCCAAAAGATAGAAACTTGAATAGGGATCCTCTTTTCATGTGGAAGAGTATTCATGAACTCAAACCCCACTCTGAATAGAAGATGAATCAACTTTAAGAGAACAATTAAGAAAAATGGGTGGGGAAGGAGACATAGTTGTTACTACTGCTAATATGGAAAGAGGAGTGCTTTAGGAGCCTCTTGTTCCATCCTTTGACCTCATTATTGCTAGTTACAGAGGTAAGGAAATTGATCCTATCATTGCACAAGCATCGCAAAAATTCATAGATGATGAAAATTTTGTTAAATATTGGGCCATTGCACAATATTTGTGGAGAAAGAATATAGGCAATTTTGAGGAGAAATGTAAAGCACTAAAAATAGAGAAAACAAAAAAATTGGACTCTGAAATTGAGGAAGAGGTGAAAGAAATTTTTTTGGAGGATTTTTCTCATTTAGCACCTAAGCTTGGGAGACAGTTAGTCAAAGAATCATAAGTTTTGGTTTTACTAGAGTGGGACATAGATAATCCGATGATTTTTTATTCTATTAGAAAAGAGAAAAATTTGCAATATAAGACTAAAGAAGAAATTCTACAAGCACATAGAGGGGTAAAATTTAGTAATGATCACCAAGTGCTAGTCATTTGGCCCATTGTAAAAAGAAACAAGACTAGGATGCAGGACTGGTACTCTTACAGTATACATAGCTAATGAAGTACATAGTGGAGATGTCACCAAGATGGCTCAAGAGATGTTATCCTTTGGGAGTATAGTAGATGATAAAGAGAAGGTTAAATTCATAGAAATCAATGCTAAATTTGAAGAAATACTCATGACATATGAGGAGAGAGGAAATAAAATATAGCTACTTGAAAACCAAGTATTCCAAATGGACAAATATCTCGGAAACAGGAAAGTTAGGGAGTCTAGAAGACCAAGAATTGCATACCCACCTCATCCCCCAATTGAGCCATTCAAATCCACCCCCATTGTTGAGTTACCAAATACCCCATAGAGTCTTGAGTTCTATACTAAAAAGGAGTTTGATGAGGAAAAGAACAAATTATATGAAATATAGATTGAACTAAATAATCAGTATCAAGAAAAACTTAGGAAAACAATCTTGTACTTGATGAATAAGATTGATTAGCCAATTTTCTATGATCAGTTGGTGGGGATCCTTAATACGTGGCAGGAGATAAAGAATGCTAAAGACACCCTGAAGCCCATTGTACAAAAGTGGAATGCAAGAAGTAATGATATCACCCTCATGTGTACCTCCATTATTCATCTATCATTTGAGAAGATAGAAAAAACTTTTGATTTAATTAGTATTTTTTTTGGGTTTGATGACAGAAAGGTTTCTATTCATAAGAGAATAATGATTTGTCTTTCAAAATAATTAAGAGAGAAATTTGATATTTTTCCTGGTGCACTTAAAAAGATTAATAAAATAAAAGGAACAGAAGAATGGGGGAAAGAAATAGATGATTTTTTGGGCCACAGAATGAATGAGGTTATTAATGAAAAAGGACAGTTACTATGGACAATTACTAATGAAGAATATGTTAAATTATAATTTTTTTATAATAATATTAGAAAGAATTTTTTTGAAATAAAACAAATAGGAGATTTTGCGATAGAAAGGTAGTGGGAGATCCTAAATTTTGATTGCCCTAATGATACTAGTTTCAATAAATGGAAGGAAGAACTTTTGTCTTTAGAATAGGTGACAATAGAAGAAGTGAGTGTTGTCCATGAAGGGGATCAAATAATTAATCTGCCAGAAGAAGAAAGAAAATTAGAGAAATCACCATCAATAATGGAAATAGATCAACTAGTTATGACTACTAATTAGGAAGAGAGTCAAATGGATGACACATTAGAACATATAGGGAAGGACAAAGAGAAGAAACCAATTCAAGAAGAAAGAATCATGTTCTTAGCTGATGATGTGGTAGAAGAGCATTCACAGATAACTATTTTTTTGATAATTCATGATGGTGACGATGAAGATCCATGAATTGAAGTAAACTTGTAGACATTAAAGTAGAATTCATCATTGGCAAGCCTAATATCTACATACTTCAATGAATTAGAGTGATAAAGGAGCCTATCATAGATTTTGTAATATCATAAAAGATGTAAATAGAAAATAGCCCCACCAAAGGAATATCATGATAAAAAATCTTTTCTCTTACACAAAATTTTGTGTTTTATGACAACAACAATTGTAAAAATATTTTATCTATAGGACAACTATTAGTTCTCTAAGCTTGAAGCTTGTTGTATCTTACACTATATAAGTGAGATTCCAAGGTTAGAGAATGGTTCAAGAATTTGTATAATTTTTTCTTTGTTCAAGAAAAGTATAGTTGGTCTACTTGTGTGTAATTGTTTGGAGTTTACCTTTAAGTTTTTCTTTCTCTAATGTTTGTATATCAATGATAGAATTAGCAAGGTATTATGAGTTTCATTGAGTTCCTATTGGTTATTGTAACAATCTATTCAAAGGATAATACAAAAGGGTACTTATACTATATCTCTCTTATCAATTTCTATCTCCATTTTATTAGTTTGTTTATTCTGAGATCAGTTAAATAAGGTTTAATTAATTGAATGCAATCTGGATAGGTTGTATATTGATTCTATTGTTTCTTTTGATTCAAGAAATTAAGGAAGTTCTTCAATAAGTCAATGGGGTTTGTTAATTCATAGAATGGATATTTCATAAGAATGGGAATTGGTGATTATATTTGATAAATTCATATACAAGTTATTTGAATTAGATCCCCTGCTAGTAGTTAACTCTGTATAACAATGGATAAGGCACTGGTCATATAAATCAAAGACAAACTGAGGTAAATTCTACTGCACATACCCAATTTATACTCAAATCTAAATTTGTCAAATATTGTATAAAGTGTATAAGGGTGGTCATCATCTATGTGTGGAAATTCATGAAGTATTGTTAGCTATTGTAGTTCATGTTTGTTTTACATATATAAGAGAAAATGAACCATATCTCTTGTTTCTAGGGATTAAGGGTAAGAGCCAAGAAAATAAATCACTAAGGTACTCCCACCTTGGTTTTATAGAGCCAAAAGTGTAGGAAGCATTGTGCTTCATGCTATTGGCCCAGAGATATAGTGTATTATACTAATCATGAGCATTGGCTACCTCTAGGTGTAATACATTTTTTCATCTATTGGTTATAATAATCATTGTTAAATCAAGAGCTAAGATTCATCCTTCGATAAATCTTTTGTGAAAATATAAGTTATCTATTCTTTTGTGTTCACATATTCCATTCTCACTTCTTTGTCTTGAACTAGTTCTCTCAAGTAATAATACTTAATTTCAATGTCCTTTTCCTTTATATGCATCACATGATTCTTAAATGAGATAAACCAAGGTATCCTTTATGTTGTTTGTCCTCTAGTCCACATGTGAGGAAAAGTCTTTTTGGTAATTTCTTTATTAAGGAAAATAGTTTATTCCTCCTTAAGAGGATTATGACACTTGTTATGCACACACTTATGAATGTGGCAATCATTCACATGGGAGTTACAAATAACTCCTTTTCTCATTTTATAAGAGATGTTTCTCTCTCATTCTAAGAACACACAATCATGATGTAGTTTATGTAATGAGCCCTATGGATCCACATTATCTCCTTCTCTCTCTCTCTCTCTCTCTCTCTCTCTCTCTCTCCCTCTCTCCCTCTCTCTTCATTCTTAGGCATTTACCTCATTCATATAATGCACAAGGGGTTTTCTTTGTTTTTCCCTTTCAAAATATGTGCCTCCATTCTTGTGTTGATCTTTGAAAGCTCTTATAAAGTATGGTAATTATGTTCATCACAAACTCTCTTGGATTAATTTATAATTCTTTAATTTTAGTTCATTTTGATTTTATTATTTCTAACATGGTATCAGAGCAAACTAATCCTTGTTTTGAGTTTTGTGATGATGGATTGGATATCATCTTATTTTGACCTAGGTAACTCTATTTAAAAAATAAATATTTTTTCGTCTTAGTAGCATTTATTAATTTGAGTTTAATTTTTTTTTTAAATTAAATATTTAAAATAAAAATGATATTATGATTTCATAAAATTTTATTGCAGGGAACACTTAAATAATAATAATTAATGTTATTTATGACTTAAATTATAGTCAATTAGGTTTAATCCTATTCATATTATTTCTTTAAATTTAAATACTTTCTCTCATCTATAATTTTTTTTAATATTTAATCTTTCATATATATCTATATATATTTTTAAGAAATTCTCTGAATTTCCTTTTTTTTTGTGATTTATGATTAAATTCTTATTCACTTTCTTATTCATATTATCTTTGAAAATATACTATTTTCTCTTATCTCTATTTTAAAAAATATATTTAGTCCTAATATTTACATTTTTTAGAAAGTAATGATCATTTCTTTTCTAATTTTTCCTTATTCTCTTTCCTTTCTATTTTTTTTTTGAGTTTCTTTCCTTTTCTCTCCCTTTTTTTCCCTACTCCCTTTCATCTATTATCTTTTCATGTTTTGTTCATGTTTTAGCTTGTTTTCTTTACTGGTTTGTTCTTCTTTTATCTGTTGTGTGAGCCTCCCAAGGTTGTTGTGCTTGCATGAGTTCTTTTTCTTGCTATGATCAGTCTTCCAACCTCTGTGTGAGTCCTTGTTCTTTTCTTATTGGAATGGACATGCCTTCTCTTGTTGCCATGACTTCTCTCTTGTGGTGATCTCATCGTTGCTTGTGCTCTTGCCCTGCTGTACTCTCCCTCTTGATTTTTTTAGTCCTTTCTTCCTTGTCAATGTCATGCTCTGCATGCTTGATGCTTGTTCCAGGTTGCTTCTTCCTTGAGGCTATTGCTCCTCCTATTCTCTATCTAATCCTCTATGAGCTTCAAGAGCTTCAGCTACAAGAAAGAAAATGAACAGTCACATTCCTGATGCCATTGTTTCCTGTGACCTCCCCTACAGCTACTCTCTCTAACCAAATTTACCTTCTCCTATGACACTATTTGCCCACCTCACCCTTATTACTTCATTTTTTATTGATCCATACTACTTTTCAAGCACCTCCATCAGTTTGTATACCTCCTCCATTGCAATTTTTCATAGTTTCTTGGAGAATCATTCTTTCCTTTCTGTTCAATGCGATGGACTTTTTTAAATAAAAAAGAAATTGTCATGTCCCCATTTCAAATAATTAAAAATAATAAACTTTGCTAAGGCAGGCAGGCTCCAAAAAGGTGAAGTTTCAGAAAAAGAGGCTAATCTTTGAAAACCAATGGACTAATAAATAAAAATTATTATTAAATTATATTTTATTAACCCCTCTTGGATGTGAGTTAGGGCTATTCCCTCTTTTAAGGGGTTTGGAGGCATTTTGGGCTCATTCCAAAACTTGATTTTCCCTTATTGCTTTGTTGTTCTTCAGAGGCTGCCAAACCTGTGGAGAATGAGATCCAAGGATGAGAGTTTGTAGGTTTCTAAGAAGGCTAAATATGGGATTTTGAATCCATTCTATGTGCAATCTCATGCAGAGTTTGCCCTTGTGCTGAACAGTGCAAATTTGTGAGTTTTCGGGTGTGTTTTTTTGTAAGAGTTTGGTGTTTTCGGTTGAGTATTTCATATCAGTTTGGGTTGCTATTTTATTTCAAACTTTAAGATGTTAAAATAATCTAAATATATATATTGGGATGTGCTTAAACTTTTCAGATAGATTATTAGTGTTTTTGTAGTGTTTTCGGGCATTTTTGTGTTAATTTCGGGAGCTCGATGAGCATGGTTTTTGTCCTACATTTGGGAGCTATTGCATAAATTCTATATAGATCTAGAAATTTAATTTTGTAGGTATTTATGCTGCTGAAATTTTTGTAAAAATGTCCATTTTCAGATTTATTAATAATATGTGAAGTTGTGAATTTTTTGGCACTATTACGGACATACTCGATTTGGGGTTTATTGAGAAATTGGTGGATCTTTGTAATATTGGTTGTTTGATTTTGAAAATCTGATTAGAGGCTTGAAATATCATATAAAACTAGAGAAAGGGACATTTCAATGGTATCACCCTCAACCTCACAGGAAGTTATCAAAAGAAGCTTGCAACTTGAAACTTGCATGCCTACGAAACTAGTCACTAATCAAAAACCCCCAAATCTTTGGCAACATAAGGAAAATTTTCAGAAAAAGACTTTCCCAACACTAACACAAAAAGATGTGATAAATGTGGCAAAAAAGAAGGTAGATGAAGAGACTAGGAGTGAATTAAGAAGGAAAAAGCTTTGTTTTACTTGTAGAGAACCATGGGTTCCAGGACACAGATGTTTGGGGAAAGGTCAAGTGCACTATATTGAAGTTTCTTCAGAATTTGATTCAGATGAGCATGAGGAATTTCATGAAACTAAGGAGGAGGTAGAAGAAGAGAAAGAAAAATAAATCAGCAAGGATGGCACTTTAGCAGCATTATCAGGAGTCCTAAGATACCATCCCTTTCGAATTCGAGGGGTACTAGCAGGGAAAAGGTTGATAGTTCTTCTTGATAGTGGGGCAACTCACAATTTTATTGATGAGGGATTTGTCATGAAAAGAGGGCTTAAAGTAGAAGATTTTGAGGGATTCAATGTTACTATATCTGATGGATTCACTATGCCTTGCACACGGGTGGTGAAACAACTCAAGATGACCTTTGGAGATTATGAGTTATGTGATGACTTCTATGTGGTTGGCATTGGGGAGACAGATCTTGTATTGGGTGTTCAATGGTTGCACTCTATTGGAGACTATTACATGAACCATCAAATTATGGAGTTTAAATTTCATTCCAATGGGAAAGAAGTCATATTAAGAGGCCTATCGAATGGAGGACCTAAGGCGGTCTCTGCAAAGAGGATGGAGAGGACTTTTTGAAGAGGACAAGTAGCATGGGCAGCAAGAGTCATAATCCATCCAAAAAACTCTCCAAAGAATCAAGGTAATTTCCATTTTGAAATTCAAAATATTCTTGATAAGCATAGTATAGTTTTCAATGACTTGCCTCCAGGATTACCACCAGATAGAGATTTTGAGCATGTTATAGAGTTAGAACAGGGTGCCAAACCAGTTATAACAACCCCATACCACCATCCAAGATGTTATAAGAAAGAAACTGAAAAAACTATTAATGAACTCCTAGACATGGGATTCATAAGGCCTAGCTCTAGTCCATTTGCATCATTTGTGGTACTTGTCAACAAAAAGGATGGTACAATGAGAATGTGTATAGACTACAGGGCTCTAAACAAGAAGACCATAAAAAATAGGTATCCCATACCACACATAGATAAACTCATTGATGAGTTACATGGTGTTGTATACTTCTCAAAAAATGACTTAAGATCAAGGTACCATCAAATCTGAATGAGGAGTGAAGATGTGGAAAAGACTACTTTCAAATGTCACTATGGGCACTTTGAATTTCTTGTTATGCCATTTGCCTCACTAATGCACCCGCAACATTCCAATCTTATATGAATAAGGTATTCAACCAGAATTTTCAAAAATTTGTTTTGGTATTTTTTGATGATATCTTGATTTACAGTAAAACATGGGAAGAGCATCTAAAGCACATAGACATTGTTTTGGGAATCTTGGAGCAGCAATCCTTCTATGCTAAGCTATCTAAATGTGAGTTTGGTTTGACAAAGATCCTATATTTGGGACATATTATAGGTTCTAAAGGAGTACAGGTTGATTAACAAAAAATCTAGGCAATTTTGGATTGGCCTCCACCCACTAATCTTACACAGTTGAGAGGTTTCTTCGGGTTGTGTAGCTACTATAGGAGATTTTCCAAGGGATTTTCTCAGCTTGCTGCCCCCTTGACTGATTTGACAAAGAAAGGAGCTTTTTTTTGGATAGAAGAGGCACAAAAAACATTTGATAAGCTTAAAGAGGTAATGAGTTCATGCCCTGTGCTTGGAATTTCAGATTTCTCTTGACCTTTTGTTGTTGAATGTGATGCTTCTGGAGAAGGTATAGGGGCTGTCCTAACTCAAAGGGGACATCCAATAGCATTTGAGAGTAGAAAATTAAAACAATCAGAGAAAGTTTACTCCATCTATGATAAGGAAATGTTGGCAATCATGCATGCACTTCATAAGTTTAGACAATACTTGGTATGTGGAAGATTCATTGTAAAGATAGACCATAATAGCCTCAGGTTCTTCTTGAACCAAAGGGATTTGAATGATCATCAACAAAAATGGGTAAACAAATTGCAAACTTATAATTTTGATATTGAATACATGAAAGGAAAGAATAATGTGGTTGTTGATGCTCTCTCAAGAAAGCCCACTTTGTGTTCCTTAACATCTATCTCTAATGATTGGAAAGTCTCCATAATTTTAGAGTATGCTAAAGATTCCTTTGCCACCAAGATTTTGGATAAGTTAGTGGATGATAATAGGTACAAGGTTTTTGATGAATTGATTTATTACAAGAATAGGATCTTCTTAGTGTCAAGATCAAAAACAAAGGAGAGGATATTGAGGGTCTTTCATGACACACCTTTGGCTGGTCATCAAGGATATTTCAAGACATACAGGAAAATTTGAGAGTGGTTTTCATGGAAGGGTATGAAGGAGGATGTCCTTAAACGCATTAAGGAATGTATGGTATGCCAATAAAGCAAGAGTGAGCAAAATTTTCCTGCAGGGTTGTTGCAGCCACTTCCTATTCTTGAACAAAATTGAGAAAGTATTTCCATGGACTTCATCACTGGATTTCCCAAAGTTCAAGGTAAGGATTGCATATATGTGGTGGTAGATAGACTAACTAAGTATTCACATTTCTTTCCTATCACATCTAATTTCAAGGCATCACAAGTGGTCGAATTGTTCTTCAAGGAAATTTTTAGATTACATGGCTTGTCTAGAAACATTGTTAGTGACCGAGACAGTAGACTCCTCAGCTCTTTTTGGAAGGAGATCTTTCATTTGGAAAGAACTAAACTCACTCCCAGTACTAGCTATCACCCTCAAACAGATGGACAAACAAAGATAGTTAATAAATAGATAGAGGGATATTTGAGGAACTATGTTTCAAATCAACAACATGCTTGGGTGAAATGGTTACACCTAGGGGAGTATTGTTACAATACATCTCATCACATGTCTATTGGTATGCCTCCTTTTTGTGCTCTTTATGGTTATGTTGCCCTTTTCTTTATTGATCTAATACTTTCTGATAGTAGAGTACCTGCAGCAAGTGATTTCGTCAAGCAAAGCCAAGACATAATAAGGTCCCTCAAGGACAATCTACAACATGCATAGAACCAACAAAAGTTATATGTTGATAGGAAAAGGATTGAAATATCTTTTGAGGTGGGAGATTTGGTATTTTTTAGGTTGCAGCCATATAAGCAAAGCACCTTGAAGAGGAGTGGGGCAGAGAAACTCAAGCCAAGGTTCTATGGGCCTTATAAGATCATCAAGAAGGTAGGAGAGGTAGCTTATGAATTGGAGCTCCCACCAAATAGAAAAATACATAACATTTGCCATTTATCTTGCTTGAAGAAGGTTCTAGGATAGAAAACCATAGTATCTATAGAATTACCACCTCTTGATGATGAAGGGAAATTAGTTTTGATACCAGAAGAGATTTTGGATACAAGAGAGAAAAGATTGAGAAACAGGAGCATCATAGAGCATTTGGTTAAATGGAAAGGATTACGACTAGAGGATGCAACTTGGGAAGGAGCACATATTCTTGAGAATTCCAACCTTCATTTCTTGAGGACAAGAAATATTTGGGAGGAGAGGACTTGTCATGTCCCCTTTTCAAATAATTAAAAATAATAAACTTTGCTAAGGCAGGCAGGCTCCAAAAAGGTGAAGTTTCGGCAAGGGGCTAATCTTTGGAAACCAATGGACTAATAAATAAAAATTATTATTAAATTATATTTTATTAACCCCTCTTGGACATGAGTTAGGGTTATTCCCTCTTTTAAGGGGTTTGGAGGCATTTTGGGCTCATTCCAGAACTTGATTTTCGCTTATTGCTTTGTTGTTCTTCACAGGCTGCCAAACCTATGGAGAAGAAGACCCAAGGATGGGAGTTTGCAAGTTTCTAGGAAGGCTAAGGATAGGAGTTTGAATCCATTCCATGTTCAAGCTCATGCAGAGTTTTCCCTTGTGCTGAACAATGCAAATTTTTGGGTTTTCGGGTGTGTTTTTTTGTAAGAGTTTGGTGTTTTTGGTTGAGTATTTCATATCAGTTTGGATTGTTGCTATATTTCAGACTTTAAGATGTTAAAATAAAGCTGAATATATGTATTGGGACATGGTTAAATTTCTAAGATAGATTATTAGTGTTTTTGTGGTGTTTTCGAGCATTTTTGTGTTAATTTCGAGCGCCCGATGAGCATGGTTTTTGTCCTACGTTTGGGAGCTATTGTGTAAATGCTATATAGATCTAGAAATTTTATTTTGTAGGATATTATGCTACTGAAATTTTTTTTTAAATGTCCATTTTCAGATTTATTAATAATATGTGAAGTTGTGAAGTTTTTGGCACTATTACGGACATACCCGATTTGGGGTTTATTGAGAAATTGGTGGATCTTTGTAATATTGGTTGTTTGATTTTGAAAATCTGATTAGAGACTTGAAATATCATATAAAACTAGACAAAGGGACATTTCAAAAATTATATGTTTTGATTAGTATATTAGCACTTCGTTGCCACTTGGTGCTCTTTGCTACATTGTATCTTCATCGCCACTATGTATCTTCTTTTCCATAGATTTTGAGTAGTAATCATTATTACTCTCTACCACTAAAATCAGTGCATTAAAGTATCTGTGAGAAATTTCAACAGATTTTACTTATAATTGAGAAGAGATTTGAATATTATTGAACAAACTTATTTGGTTGAAACGAGTGGTTCCTTCTTGTTACATGTCCATCTTCGAACAGTTTATTCTTTTTTACAGATGGAAGGTTTTCTATAATCATCATTTTTTTATTCTCTACATAAGTAACATCTTTATTATCTGCATTATCATTTTTTAGTATTAGCATGCTGGCAGGTTATTTAAATTATAATTAGTAAAATTTATTTAAAGAAATACTTTGACTCACTCTAGCTCACCTACAATTTTATTTTTAGGTTATATTCTTTTACATCTGCACGCCTGCCACAGTACACTTGAATCAAGTTTTTTCTTTTTTTGTAAAGCTTACCACAATCAATTTTTTGTTTTAAATAAGAATAATCACTTTTTTATCTATTTTATATTCTTTAGTCTCTTCACTATCATTAATTCTGTAATGTTCTACCATTAGTCTGTGCAACCTAAGTTACTGAATTTGTATTGTTCAACCTGAGTTACTGAATTTGTATTGTTTTTCATATCTCTTTTTTTGTCATTATTTTCAATTGTTCCATTGAGAGTTTCAGAAGATTATGAAATTTTAAAAATAAGTTGTCAATTATTCAAGATATGATTTTTTACTATACAAAAAAAGTTCTATTGTTTCTTGTTGTCAGATTAGTTTTTCATCAGAGCCATTCCTTTTTCATCAATTATTCATAGTTGTTGGAATTTTTTTTTATTCTCTTTACCATTATATTTTTTGTTTCCTAAATAATCTGCCATTTGTTTCAACATTTATTCCTTAACATCTCTGTCCTATTATGCTTTCACTATTGGTAACATAATATTATGATAGAACTGCCCTATTATGCTTTTGCTATTGGTAACATAATATTATGATAGAATTTTTTATTTCTAACAAGGTTATTATTATTGTATCATTGCAGCTATCTATATTTAATTATTTTAGTTGTTCTTTCATCTCTATCCTATGCATTTATACTTTAATCTTTAGATCTATTCTCTATTATTAGCCTAAATGCTTATCTTTCAAATATAAGTGCTTTAAAAGATTTTTTTTTTAATATTCATTTCTTCTTAAACTATTCCCTATCTATTCTTTTTCTTCTTCTTTAAATTGAATGTTTGTTATCATTCTATTTTTTTTAATGTGAAACCTTCTTCTCATTATTTACTATTTAACATTGTTGAGAGATATTTTTTTTAATCCTCATGAGTATTGATGAAAATTCTATAGAAAAGTGTTACTTTAGGTATGTGTTTGCAGCTGAAAATTATACCAAGTTATTTTAGCATTCCATTTTCAAATTATTTGTCCATGCTAGAAATCAAATTTCACATATGTTCTTTTGCAAGTTAAAAATGAGGTATCATTTTAGCATTACTTAAATATTGCAACAAGGGCACCATATTCCATTTTAATGATTGTAAAATATTCCTTTTGTATTGTAAGGCGTCCATAATCCTTACTTATTTACCTTGTTATTATGATACTAAAGATTTTTATAATTGTATTTATTTATTTATTTCAATAATTTAGAATTTACTATTTTAGACAAGTTTTTGAAAAGCTATTTTAAAGGCACATAGTTTCTTGAAGAAGAAAAAAAAAAGTTAATAATTTTTTTTAAAAAGGTTTGGTAGTATTTTTTTTTTAAAGTTGGACTTTTGATTAAATTTTGTTCATTATCTTATAACTAATTTTTTATCATATTCAATATTTGAAAAAATATTATAAGATATTTTGCCAAAGCATTTATATTCTTGATTTTTTTTATACTTTTATAATCTTAGAAGTGGAACGATATGTAAACTTAATGAGATGATTTATGAGTCATCTTTGTTTATTGCCTTGATAATGACTATGTTTTAATGGTCTTGTTTTATATGATTTTAATTGTGTTATTTCACACCGTGATATTTTTAGCATATTTATTCAAGTATATATGGGTGCACACATATATGCCTTAATAAATATACAAACTATAGTGACTATAATGAATAGAAAAGTCTCTCTGTATATTCTTGTGTCAAATATGTCCAATACTTCAAATTTTAAATCATTTAAGTATCCATGTTCACCTTCAATGGAGTTTTCTACCTGCTATCCATACATTTTTTATTACTCAATGCTCTTTCAAGTATCAGTATATTTACCTCAAAAAAATTTTGGATTATGAGTTATCTTACACAATTGCCTTCAATTTTATGGTCTATTGAGTTGCACCTAGTTGTGCAGTTTCATGCTTTTATAGCATCATTCTATGCCCATGTTGGTACTTTATGATTTTATAATATTGATTTATATGAAGGTACTTTTATTTTGAGTTGCATAGGGAGCCATTTTTTCAAGGTTAATTATGTAGATCCCTTTAGTATAACTGATATATAGTTTCCTTATTTGGCCCATGGAGTATCGGGTATGTGCAGGATCATGGTGTGCCAAAAAGTGGTGATGGGAAAAAAATAGAGTTTGAACATGTCTAAAAGCGCTTCAAAATCTGCTCTGACTTTTTTTCACCTATCCAGGTACCAAGCCTGGAAGGAAATGTTGAGCCATATCGGATATCTGATCTAATATCGGATATCCGATAATTATACTACATTATTATTATAATATTATAATAATATAAAAACAATATATTATAACAGTATAATACTTTATAATATAATATTATTATAATATTATTATATAATATTGTTATTAAATATATAATATAATATTATAATAATAATAATAATAATAATTATACTATAATATATTATTATTATTATTATTATATTATAATCATATAATATTATACTATAATAATAATATTATATTATAATACTATAATATAATGTTTAATATTATAATATAATGATGACGGGCCACACCACCCGTACCAACTCACAACAAAAAATGCAACAATATGGAGATAGAGAGAGATGACAAAATGCTTCATAAAGCCTCCATTAATACTTGAAATCTATTACAAGAGATTACATACAAAGAGCTTCTACTTGAAGAGCTACACTTGAACAGCTTCTATGTCTCCAACTTCCATTAGAAGAGCTTCCATTCCTTCAACTTCCATTAGAAGAGCTTCCATTTCTCGAACTTCTTGAACTTGATTACAAACAATTATAAGCCTTGCTTAAATAGGCACTTCTAACCCAAGACATTACAAACACAAGCATAAAGTATAATATATTATAAACTATAATATAATATAATAATAATATTATATTATAATAATATAATATTATAATATATATAAAATATAATATTTCAAAGCTATATATAAAATATAAAATAGGTTATATATCTTATATATAAAATATAAGATATGGGCGTGATTGGATATCTGATCCAATATCATATATCTGATATAGTATTGAGGATATCCGATACCTGTGGCATACATTTAAAAAAAGAACAGACTTGCAGGCCCTTATTTCTCACTTTTCGAGGGCTAGTATTACCACGCAACCGGATATCAAATACAAAATTGGATATCAAATATTGAGGTAATTTTTTTTGTTTTTATAACTAATTTTTAATCTAATTCGATAAATTTTAGCATTATTTTTTTTATTTTAATTGAATCTAGGGTTTTTTTGAAAAAAAAGGTTAAAATTAAGGTTTTTTTTAATATGTATTACGTTTTGCAATTCAATAGGAATGGCTTATCAGAATGATGACACTAAGGCAGGGAATAATATTCCTCTTACCCCCCACCAAACAATCCAGTACCCCCACAAAATTGTCCACCAAATGATCCTCTACCCCCTCAAAACCCTCCTCGAATTGAGGATTTGATAAATGAAAATCTCACCGAGTTGAGAGGTTTGCATAGAACATATAATAATATACCCGTACTGGCTCCTATGTTATCCATGTTAAACACTATAGTGGATAACATTGAAACCCTTACAAACCAACAAAATGTCGCTCTTCGTTGGCATGATCAAATGCATGATTTGTTTGATGATGGTTTGGATTATGATGAGGTTGCGGCCCTCAATATAAGCAAAGACAATTTGGCCAACCTTTTTGCAAACCCAAAAATAGGTTTACCAGTTGACCCAAAAAAATCCAAACTATCGATTAAATGGTGCACAAATGACACCATACGTGCAAACTTTTGGGATCGTTGGTGGATGGTCTTTGATATCCCTCCACATGGAAATTTAGACATATCATTTTATTTCCTTAGAAAATTATATGCTGAATTTGTGTTGAAACTTAAAGTGAACTATTGGAGCATGAAGCCCAACATGGGCTTAGGACTAGGAGCTCCTCAAGATAGACCCTCTTCCCAGTGGAAGAAAGCTGGTACTTTTGTCCCCCCACTTGATATTGCCCCTCCTCCTCGAGTGCAGCATCCAAATATTATGATAGAGGCTAGCTCTTAGACTATCAGAGCCATTCATAGGCTGAGTAGCCTAATGATATCTTAGGCTAGGTCAATCCTACCTCCTCGTGTTGATGATGCTAGTGCTAGTTCATCATCGGCTAGCTAATCACATGTTTGTGTGCCTCACACTTGCATTACGTGCAAGAATATTTGCTTGGGTCCCATAGTTGATCTTCTTAAGTATCATTTTGTATTAGACGAGGATACACTAGACACACACGAGGCTACAGACCCTAATGCAAGAGAGGAGGGGAATGCAGAGGCATGGACTCCTTCGGTGTTGGTACATGTATATGTTTTTTTGTTATGACATATGTGATTTAAAGTTAATTTTATAATAGAGTAATTTTAATTTTTAAGCCATATTGACTTGTATATATATGTGATCTTCATTCACGTTTAGTTGATGACCGAGGAGGAGCTCAAATAGATTGATGATGCCACGCTCTCGGCCATTTCATTTGGACTTGAGACATCTATGGTACATTATGTTGTGTTCACATTTTTTTTTCTATTTGATATTGTAGCATATATGGTTGCTAATCTTTCTTTTATCTTGCAAGTAGCACCTATCCCAGAGGGACAAAGTGCGGAGGATTAGCTAGCACACACTGACAAAGGAAAGGTAATTACGCACTTTCTATTTGATTAAATATCGATGCATTCTTGTAAAATATTTGTGGTAATCCCATTTAATGAAATTCTTTATCCTATATAGGGCGTCGCTACTAGTGATGAGCCTATACAGATTCTGCGTCATAGATCATCAGGGATTTCCATTCGCACTGAGAGCCCCATTGTATGTATAAGTATCATTTATTTTTTATTATCCTTATCTTAATAAATAAATTCAAAACTAATTTCCATGATATTAACAACTACTATTTTGTATCTCATAGGAGACTCCTAGTGCACATGAGGTCCGATGGGACAGTTTTGTAGATTTGATGATGTGGCCACTCACTCCTGAGGAGGAGCCTACAATAGTAAGTTGTAGTTTGAATCCATGATTAAATATGTTATAAATTTAGCATGCTATGAATTATAATGTTATAGTTTAAATTGTAGATTCATTTGACAAAAGTATTTGAACATATACAGCCCACAATCAGAGAGGTACCAGCATTGCCGAGGGCATATGAGAGGACTCTTGACTGGCACAGGAGGTCCACGAGAGAGGTATTTATTATGAAATTTTGATAGTATTAATCTAAATTAAAAAAAAATATCGTTATGCATTTGAGTAATTCAATGTTAGATACGTAGAATCATATAAATTTAGTAGTCTAACTTTGGGTTTTCCTTTTTTGTTTATGTAGGAGGCATCTGATCCACCTAGTGCAACGAAGAGGCTACATTTTGATCATCCACTAGCACCCTAGGATAGTATAGTTTTTGTAGGATGCATCATGAGACATTTTGAGATGGCATATGCCACATTGTATACAGAAACATTGATATTATACACATTCTGATGGCATGATCAGCCACATTTTGTATATGGATCTATGTATTTTGATATATATTTGAGTACTTTGTCTATGGATACATGATCTTTGATATATATTTGTGTAAAATGTTGTCTATAGATACATGTATTTTGATATATATTTTTTTCAGTTATGTGCACAATGATATACATATTAATTTAGTATCTAGTATTGTTCAATTTATTGTGGATCATGTGTCATGCCCTAAATTTTACTAGTAAAAACACAATTTTTTTTTTTTTTTTTGTAGCTTATGAAGTTGCATAGGAAATTACATATTGTAAAACAAGGTTATCATTGAATAGGAGTTCAAGACTCATGTGGATAGTGTCATCTGGTTGTAACATTTTAGTCATAGGTGCTTTTCAAATAGATTGGATGATAGTCTAGTTCAAGTTAGCGTCACGAGTCAAAAGAGAAAGTTCAAGATACAACACTCATAAATTAGTGAGGTAATTCATATCCTAACAAGCCTCTGATACTAATATTCTATTAGGGTCTATCGATTGTATCATATGAACTAGGTTGTGATTCTAGCATGTAAGGGAAGGAGATCAGAATTATTTATTATCCTCATTACCAATGTACACACATTCATTAATCATTACAATATATATTAATGTGACAATTACTATATGGTGTGGAAGTGTAGTATATCTTAATCGATTAAACACATGTATCTAGAGAATTTAGATTTAGTACTCATCACATGAGCACCCTTAGTCAAATAAGAAAATGTGCACTTATCTACCACACTATATCGGATCTAAAGATTGGAAATTAGAAAATATATGCTCCAAAGGTAGCTTTAAAGTCTACATGATGGAGAAGGGGCCACTTGTATTGATAGTATCCATCATTCAACACATACTATACACAACTTATGGAATAAACAATTTGTTTTATGTGCCAAATGTGTATCATGTGCTTGTATCCATATCTTACTGGTTACAGATCCTCTTGAAGATTGGACCAATACTGATTCATTTTCTCCTTCTTTACTCTATTTAGTCATCCTTATGCATTCTATCAACATTGCTTCCTCACCAAACTAGCACTCACTACAGTTTCCTAAACACAAAAATTACTATTTCAATACATAAATTAAACTCACTCTAACAAAAGACAATTACTAACTATCTAGCTCATCAACTACTAACTAATCTAGCTACATTTCCATGCTTTTACATTTACTATTTTAATTACTATACTATTACGTTTACTTTTTACATTATTACATCTAATTATTCACCATAAGCTTACTTTCTCACTATCAATATTATGATTATCAAAGCATGTTAAGATTCAAAGTAGTTTCATAGTATGAATTAGTAAGCACATAAAATGAGGAACTCTTAGTAAGTCTAAGGGCCAATTCAAAGTACTTAACTCAATAATAATTCACGACTAGTATTTAAACACATCCTACTACACCATCGTATTGAGTGTGTCAATTTAAATTTGTTAGATGAATTGTTTATGCAAGGATTAGGTGCAAGCATATAAATAAGGTTTGTATATAAAATACCTTGTCATTTTGACATATATGTATTCATCATTTCATGCAACTAACATAGTAAAATGTGGTGTACATGAATCATATTATCATTAATTATACATTGGGTACATGAGCTGACGAGCTACCCCTAATGACATGCCTATTGACCCTTATTACATACTAGCTAACTAATGCTTTATTCCTACACTACATTTTCAAATTGGTATATATATTCTATCAACTTTGATATTCTACTAATATCTTCAATCGAATCCACAACATTCATTATCTAACTAACATTCCCTCAAGCCAAATATAAAATTCACTTGACATTAAATCCAACATCTACACAAGTTTTTCATGCATTCAATTCTATCTAGTAACTCTTATCTATCAATGTGCTTTATTGACTAGATAAAACTAGATTTGAGTTATTATTTTAATCCACCATCCATCCTTACCCTTGATTCTCCAATCCTATCATCCCGACAACTTACTTCATATTAACCCTATTATATCTACATCCAACTATCCTAATTTATAGTCTTAACACTAATTTAATTAAACCCTCCATAATTAACATCATGTTCAATTATATATGCATTCTCGTAAACTTATTTATTTCATTTAATTTATTTTCCTATATTGAGCTTTTCCACTACCATATGGTTTAATTGTTACATGTTTCTAAATGAGCCCCTTGATATAAACATTACCCTTAAACTAAGCTAAAATACACTATGTGTCATTATCCTCTATTCAAGACTGGAAATGATTAAATAATCATCCGATAAAAATAAAAACAAATCTAAAGGTTGAATCTGTTGTCCATCTTAAATCCTCATCATTTGCTAACTCTTACCAAGGCCACATTTCTTCCTACACATGGTCCCCACAAGGTCCCACATGGGTCATGTGTAGAATTTTGACTAATCCAAGCCTTAGGACATCTTTTTCCCATCCCTCCAATCAACAATCCTAATGCGAAAAAGTCATATTAAATGTCAACTTGACATTCTCTTAAGTACAAATCCCTTGGGATTTCTATCCCACTCCCCCTTAATTTCAAGTTGACTACCTATGCTTGGGAACATGTGACCACTGCTGCAAGAAATTTCAAGTCAACTACCTATGCTTGGCAACACGTGACCACTACTGCAAGGAGGGGATGAATAGTGCATAAGACAAGGATGTGACATAAACCCTTTCTCCTATGCACCCAAGTATATTAATGGGGATGAAACCCCTTTTCAAGGAGGCAAGCTCAAGGATAAAAGTTTTGACATGACATGTCATAATGAATGTCAGATTTAACAATATGCCTTGGGGAGTGGAGAAAACTTTTTGCCTTATGATGGCTTAGGAAATGTTGGGGGCTACTCTAGAAGGGCGGTCAAGATCAATCTCGGCTTTTATTTTATTTTCGAGTTAAATATTTAAATTTTTCATATTCTCTAACATGCACACTAATATGCCTTTATTTATTTAATTACTAATTTATTATTTGAGTGTTGGATGTGACTTAGAGGTCACAAGATTGTAATGTGTACCATTCTGTCACTTATGAAATATATTAGTCTAGGACACTCATTAGTCTCTATATGCTATTATTATTTTTATTTTTATTAGATAGCAGTCTAGAATCTGGGAATATTCTTTAATATTTTATTGCTCTGTATTAAGGAAGGGATTTATTTTCCTTTACCATACATTTTCCAGAGAGGAAAATGCATGCCTACAGAAATGTATCTCATAGATTTTATTATGTCTTCTCTTACAACAAACTTCATTTTGTTATATCATGAAATTAATTTGATGATTTCCTTGCTTAGAATTGCATTAAGCTTGGTAATTAAAATCAATGTTATCCGTGCATATGATATGAACATAAAATTTTCCTTCCAAATTATTGAGTGCAGAACAAGATTGTAAGCAATCTACTAAGTTTTAAATTTATACAAACAATGGTATCACATAAAATCTATGGATTGTTATTATCAACTAGCCATTTACAATACCACAAGGAGAAAACTTTCTTTCACATTTTCAAATGATAACAATGATATCAAAGCAAATCTGTGACTCATACCAATGATTTCATAATAATATAAACTCCAAATGAAACATGCATATACAACCTTATCAATTATTTCCTCTACACGTACATTAGGTAACAATGATACAATCTCCTTCCATCACAATGGGGCAACATAAGGGACTTTTCAAAATCATAAGGAACATGAACATTGAAATATATGGACAATGAGTAGCATGAACATTGTCCAACATGATTGTTGAGAACATGAACATGCTGGTGAATCCTCCTTCACAAATGAGGGCACAATGTCAAGTTTTCTCATCCAACATCAATCTGCAAGATGATCATTCCAAGCCATTTCCATTGCTCCCTTGGACACAAATCTGCATATGCAACACAACAAAATAACAAGGACCATGGGTGCTTTCCACCCAACCATAGGCCTCAAAGCGACCACCCTCGCACTAGGGAACAAGGCTCAAACTGAGATACACATACAATCTTTCAATGCATAAACATTACATTTCAAACTTGAACAATTTCCCCCCAAGGCTATTTCACAATGGCTTCATAGATGGAACCATAAACATAGGGTGAAGGTGTGTTCTAAAATGGAGACTTTCCATACCAAACCATATCTGCAATAAACAATTTCCATGCCCTCTCGGGGCTATCATAATTATCTTTGACCAAGATAGTGATGAATACATGGATGCATTCTATTCACTTAAGAAATAAAAAAATTATCATGGAGAAATTTTTGAGAGAACTTTTACTCTATTGGAAGATTCTCATGATAACATCTTGCAAACACTTCTTGATAATGAATCCATCACATTACTAGACAACTCTAGACCTTATGAACCCAAAATCAAACCTCCATGGTGGAGAAATTATCATTATTTCCACTTCCATGGAAGAAAATTTCATAAAACTAAAGATTCCATAGTGTTGAAACATAAAATCCAAGATCTCATTTATGATGGGATTGTTGATACCTCTAATGACTCATGTGTCACAAGATCATGCTGATGAACCTATGTCAAGTGATGATTTCCTTGACACCTTCACTTCTTATAACACTAATGAACCTCCAAAAGTGTCAAAGCTTTCCAAAATGCCTCCACCAAACAAAGAACCTAATTCTTTCCATATAGACCATGCATACCCTCAAGGGCTACAACTAAAATAAAATCAAGCTAAACTTCACTTGTCTACAAACCTTTTCCATGCTACTAAGATTAAAGATCCTCAACATTCATCCAATACTATGATTACTATGCCCACTTCAGCTAATCCTGCATTATTTCTTTAAGATTCTATCATGCACACCTCACATTTTCCCTTGTCCTTAGAAGGTGCTCCATATCAAGATGACTCTCAAAAAGAAAAATATATAAATAAAGATCAAGATCAAACACCTTTTCATCTCATCCAAAATTTCACCTTTCTATATCCTATGTGTTACCCACCTTCTACATATGATTAGGATACCATTTCCACTACCTCCATTGACTTTACTGCAACTTATGGGAAAAGTGATCTTTCTATGCTATATAAATAAACATGTCAAGATCAAAGTGTCCCTTCATGTTCTACTTCTCCATATCCACTTCAAAACTATGCTCAAGATTAAAACACTCCTATCAAAGGTCTTTCTCCTATAAAAGGTACTCATGAGTCTACTAATGACTTCGGTCATGCTACTCACTCTAAAGATGTTGAAATCCCTAGTCACTATCCCTTTGCATTTCCTAATTCTATCCTTGGTCCTTATCCATCTAATCTAAAGTCTTCAAACCTTCTTCTTTCTACTTCTAGCTCTCCTCATGTACCTCAAGATCAACAAGACATTCATCCTAGAAAATAACCATCTAAACCAGTCATATCAACCTTATTCATCCATAAGTCCCAAATCTTTTGGAAGAAATTTGGATGTTCAACACAAGAAATACAATAATACATTAAAAAATGGAGATCATTATGTCTCATCTAATCAACATGTGAATGGACATAATGAAAATATATTGAAGATACCATAAAGGTTCACTATTCAAAAAGTGAAATCAAAGAAAATATGGGTTCCTAAACCCATTATTGAAGAAATGTGTTATAAAGTATCCAAAGGAAAATCTAAAGCTATATGGATTCCAAAGTCTCTCTTGAAAGACTTTAATATTGAACATAAATCTAAGTTGACATTCAATATTCCAAAGGCTTCCACTCCATTTTCTTCCAAACATCTTTCTCAAAAGCTTACAAATTTTCCACTCAATCTTCTTCTAACATTGTCCTACTAGCTCATACATCTAAACCTTGATCTATTTCCTCCATGATTCCTCCATCATTTGGAAACCCTCCAAGGTGTGTGTAAATTTTGATCTTCCCCACTTTGTCACTACCCTTATGCAATGTTTTCAAAGCTACACTGACCTACTATCCATACTCATACGATCCTTCCAAGGAATGAACTCTTATCCTACTATCATCTCACTTCCTTCACCCTATCAACATTATTGAGCATACTTATCTATGGTCTTGGATTATCATAACTTATCTTTACTATAGGAGTACTATCTAACTTGAAAAGAGTTGACCTATTTCTAAAAAATAAAATAAAAATAGAAAAGAAGATAAAAAATGTGCCTTGGTGAAAACTATTATTTGTGGCACCTTGTTAGAAAAAGTAAAGAGAAATAAATTCATTTTATGGTGAAAACCACTTCTTGTTTCTCTTTGGATAAGTACCATGATGAAAACCTAGTAAATATTCATCATGTGTAATTCTTCCATCATCCATCTATTGCCTCTTTCTCTTTGATCTTGACAATTTTGAGCTATCCTTACATATTGGCTATCTTATCCATGAGATTCCCTATTTTACTTTCTCATTCACTCATAGCCTTCATATCCAACTTCATATCATGTCATTATGCATATGCTATCTTGCTTATTGGCTTTAATTGCTTATCCTACATGCTATCTTCTTTCATGGATTTCATGGCTTATCCCAAATGTGCTTCATACAACTTTTCAATATGAAATTATTTCAAAACATTATACAATATTATAACTCTTTATGCTTTCAAATGTCATGATTGGTTGCAAAATGGAAGAAATCAAGTATTCTAATTGTTCATCTGTACTTTCCAAAAAAAAAATATTTGATTAGTTTGATAAAAATAGTTTCAATAATCATAATGTCAGCTTTATGTTAAACAAGGAAAAAACCAAATTTGTAATAAGATATCCGCAAGAAATTATCTTTCATCTAGTTATAAATGCTCTTAAAATTGTCCTTATAGCCTTGTATCACATGCAAATATGATTTGCAAGAACTTATTCAATAACTTCCTCTTATAATTCCTTGCAAAGAACCTACCAAAATACAAAAACCATATACAAGAAAAGTACACATTTTACATCATAATACATCATAAATTTTAGAAATTCTCCCCAATACCACCCCCCTCCAACTCTTCATGATGTACCTACATTCCAATATCATAAAAAAATTATTTAATTATTGTATTAAACAAGATAATCATCAATTCATTAAATCATTTGCAAAAAAATAACATAAGAAGTATATATACCTAGTCGAGTATTCCAATAGGGTCCTCTCTCTATTTTAGGGTCTCCAATAGGGCTTCGTGATCAGCATTAGCAATAGTAAAAAGTTCTTTTACTTTTGGTCTTCCTTGATGCTTCAATAACTTTACATTTTTTGCTATAATAAGATGCAAATATATGAGAATTACTTTGTGCTTCTGATAGTCTTCGAATGTAGGAATTCTATTCCTTCTAAGCATGTATGTTCGCAGCCATGTTCTAGCAACAACCATTGAACCAATAGGATATGTGAATCCATCATCATTTGTGATCAGTTGTGCAAGTTTTTGTTTACCTCTTACACAACGTGCTAACAAATAATCAAATTTCTCATCATTCTCCTGTGGTGCAACCAATGCAAAGACATGTTCTAGCTAAAGTAGATCTGATAGATGGTTATGCTCAAGTGAACTTTCCATGTCATCATTTTTTGATAGAGGGTATGATAGAAAATGGAGTAAGATAATGTGGAGCCCATGTGTCCACCCACTCACTTGACTCACAGTGATCCCAATCACACTAAAAACAAGTACGACAAAAAACAAGCTAGTTGTTGTGTCCAAATGGTCCATGTACTAGAATCAGAGCTCCAAAATGAATGCATTTTTTATGAGTCTCTCACTATAACACAATCTAATCTATCACCTATGGAGCCTTCCTCAACCAACCAAAAGAACCTACGTACCACTGAATCAAGAGTCCTCCCCTGTGATAATGCTAAACTACACCAATCAATAATGCTATGAGCATCAAGAAGCTCTGTTGTTGAAATCTCTCTTCACACATGCCCCTACTCCATCACGTTCCCCTTTTCCATGGCCAGACTCAAAAAAACTCTAAATATGAGGCACCCCTCTCTCTACATGCATCCTACACAACCAATAAAACATGCGAGCATTCTTGAATTGACCTATATAGTTATCTGACCAAATGATATGTCTATCCATAGCAATTGCATGCTCCTATAAGAAATCAAAAAAATTCTCAAAACAATGTTTCACAAACTCGTGAGAGTGAGATCTATCATCACTCATAAAAAAATGATTTTGATTATCTTTTGCACTATCAGGGGCATGTCTATATGTTATGTGAACAAAAATTGCAATCTGAATGGAGTTTTAATACTGAGATTGTGTCTCATTTTGAGGTTGCAATGTGTAGTTCTCAACAAAATCAACAACTGATATAATAGTGCCAATGGGAAAAGTCTCCTTACATGTTCTAAATTGTTGATCTAACCACTGAGACCTGTGACTATGTCTTGCATACTTGTAAAAAAGATTTTCCTTGAAATCTGAAATAAAATTAGCCACACTGATATCTTTTCCAACCAATTCACACCTAGAGCTCTCACTCCCATTCTTCAATGTGTATTTCACCATTTCATATACCCTTTTTTTCAGTATTGTCTTTCCAAGATCTTGTTTGCACCCCTCATGAAAACATGTGTCAAACTTGGATAAGCCACCACATTTTGAACACTTCTCATTTAAGCAAGCATTTCTATAAAAGGAACAACCATAAACTCTATGACATAAGAGTTGATCTAGAAAGTCTCTTGATGATTTTGGAAGCCCACTAGCCCCACAATCCTCTAACATTTCTTTACTATGCAAAGTAGAATGGATGGAGCGTAATAGTTCATGGTGCATAGAAAACTCAACATGATATCTGCAACAACATGTATTTCGATAAAATGACTTCAAAGATTCAAAATCCCTTTGTGATATATGAAGACTTGGATGACTCTCTCTAAATTGTTTGAACAACATATTTTGACTTACCTCCAAATGGTGTTTAGGATGTGGCATGCGGTCTGTGATGCCAATTCTCAACGTGATGCCAATTCTCAACTTTAAGACATCTTTAGCATTGGGTGATACTCGTAAGTTAGAGTGCCAAAATTATGTAATTTCTTCTTTCACATTGTCGAATAGCTTCTTATCAAAATGTGGAAGTCTCCCACCAAATGCCCATGTTTCATTTTGAAGAGGATCATCAATTTTCTCTCATCAACTAAGTGCTCTTCTCAAATTAGTATGATTTAGATTCAAATCAATACAAGTTTGTCTCATATATCTACTCTTTCTCAAATGATGACTTACCAAAGAGGTTCTAATAACCCTTTCAGTAGCTCTATTATCCTTCTCTCTGCTATTTTTTCCAATGCTATTGAGAGCACTGAAAAGATTCTTCACAATAATGGCATTTCTTTCCAACTTTTTATTGACATGAATCTTCAATTTGGAAAGCATAGGTCTCATCTTTTGCATCTTTAATAAGTGCATGAAAAGCTGACATTGCTCTACCACTGTCTTGTTGCCGAAAAACATCTTATATAGTCTTGAAGCCCATAACCGAATGGTTCTTTCTTATTTTTTTCCTTCCAAACTAGTAATAATCATTTCATCAATTTCAATTATCCATTTTGGTGTTTTAGAACCTTCATGTCGATTATAATTAGGAGATATGTAAGGTTCTTGTGCATTAGGTTCCTGTGCATTTTCATCTTCGACATGGTCAATTATGCAATTTGGATTATGACTTGGTGGAATTTCTTCTTCAAAATTTTCATCCTCCAAATTTTCAATTTTGGAATTATCATTTTCAATAGGTACATTTTCATTACCCAACTGTACATATTCATTATCTGATGTAGGAGCATCCAGAGGTATAAGGGCAATCCTGTGTCATCCAAAAAAATGTACTTAGACTTAGTTTCTATTTCATGTGTTTTCATTTTTGGACACCCATTTGGGTCAAATAAAGGTTCCAACTCTCACAGTTCCACTATCAGTGTGCTAGAAAATCTCAAAAAAATAGGAGCATGTAATTGAGCCATCATTTTGGTAAACTAGAAGGTGTTAATTGGCCAAATGAATGTAATTGTGATTTAAAACATTCCAGAAAAAGAATCAGGTCAAAAGGCCCCATGGTTTGAAAGTTATTGCAATTTTTTGAGTTTTGGAGACCTCCTAAGAATGCTTCAAAGTCAAGTTAGGGGCATTAAGTGACCACAAAAAGGGCTGAAAAATGGGGGATGAGTGAAGCCTATCCATAGGGCTATAGAGCGCTTTGAGATCTTTTCGAAAATATAAACGGTTCATCAAGCGGAGCTATGGTTCAAACGTTATGCCTCCCGAAAGTTCAATTACCATTTCTAGATTCTTCTAGATTTGTGCCGACTTCTAACGTAGCTTCCGGAGCCTTCTATTTGGTCGGTGGATGCCTACTAGCACCTTCTAGAATGTATTCCTAGTTCTTAACCCTTCGAGGTCTATTTAAGGAGATTCCTGGCATTGTAAAAGGCAGTTCAGAGTGGAGTTTGAGAGGAGGTACTGAAAGGAGAAATATCTCCACATTTAAGCTATTGTAAGCCCTTAGGGCATGTTTTGGAGTTTATTTTCTCTGTACTGAATGTACTAACTTATTTTTTAGTTAATACAATTTTTCTTTTTTTTTTGTGTCCATTCTGTTCTTGGGTTGTGTCCCCATCAAGTGGTATCAGAGCCAGTTTTCCTGAGTGTGTAGACAAAGCACTGACTGTTTGCACTAGGACTGTGTGGTTGTGGGTTCGAGTTAGAAGATGCCTCCATGAAAAGAGCATGGCAGAAGGGCCAGAGCTATTAATCCTAAGGAGGTTAGAGCCCTCCAAAGGCAAGTATAGGCATTGCAAGAGGAGCTTCGTAGAGGAGCAAATGTTGCTACAGGTGACGATAGCGAGGATGACAATGAAGAAGAAGAAATGGGACCAGCAGGGGAATTTGACGAGGAAGTTCTGAATCATGCAGAGGAAAGGATTTTTAGGGCCGTTACTAAGTTTGGGAAAAGACCTATAATTGAAGTGGGTGTATTTTTAGGAAATCTAAAACCAAATGAGTTGATCGATTGGATCAATGAACTGGAAGAATACTTTGAGTATGAGGATATCAGGGACCCAGATAGGGTTAAGTTTGCAAAGGCCATGCCAAAATCTGGTGGCAAGAGGTTCAATTGGAAAGAAACAGGAGAGGAAAGGAGAAGATCACAAGATGGGATCGCATGGTGGACAAATTGAAGAAGCAGTTCATTCTTGTGGACTATGAGCTTGATTTGTTTAAGAAGATGCATGGGTTAAAGCAAGTAGGAAGATCAGTCCAAGAATATACAGAGGAATTTTACCAACTCTTGATTAGAGTGGGGCATGTAGAAGCAAATAAGGAGAAGGTTGCTCATTATATTAGTGGGTTGCGACCTAGCATCCAGGAGCAATTAAGTCTGGTAAGAATGACCAACATTGAAGAGGCATATCAGTTTGCCCTATGAGTTGAAGAGAAGCTGAATAAAAGGTTTGAAGGAAGACAAAGAGGGTGTGGTCAAGGAGGAAGGGGAAGTGGTAGATCATCTGGAGGCTACAATGAAACCCAAAAGAAAAATGACAATGTGGGTACTAGCAGGAACTAGAGGAATGAGGTTTTTAACCACTCCCATGATCAAGACTTTGAAAATTAGAGAGGAAGAGGTAGAGGACATGGACAAGGAAGAGGAGGCTTCCGTGGTACCTATTTCCATTGCAATGAAGAAGGTCACCGTGCCTTTGAATGCTCTCAACGACAAGGAAAGATAGATAGGAGAGCTAAGGGCCAATCTAGGGGTGCTCATGTGGATGAGGATGCACAATCATCACATTTAGAAGATGTAGAAAGAGGAGAGACCTTGGTAAATGAAAGAGTCCTACTAAGTGGTGAGATTGAACCAAGACAATGGAGGAGTTTGTTCCGTACCAGATGCAAGTGTGAGGATAAATGTTGTGATGTGATCATTGATGGTGGTAGCACTGATAACTTGGTATCAGAAGAGATGGTCTCTAAGCTGAACTCAAGAGGGAGAAACATCCCCAGCCCTATTGGATTGCTTGGGTAAAAGATGATCATAAGGTCCTGATAAGTGAACAATGTTTAGTGAAATTCAAAATTGGGAGTTACCATGATGAAGTTCTCTATGATATTATTCTGATAGATGTTTGCCATCTATTGTTGGGTAGACCATGGCAGTTTGATAGACATGCAGTACATGATGGACATGCAAACACATACTCTCTAACAAAGGATGGAGTTCGCCACAAATTGAAGCACATGAAAAAGGAAGGTGAAAAGGTATGTAGTAGTGCTAGGATTTTTCTTGTTGATGAAAGGAAGTTTTTAGATGGCATGAAACATTAGCATATGTTCTATGCTTTGATTCCTAAGAAAGATAAAGAAGGTAGTAGTGAAATACCACTTGAAGTTTCAGATTTTCTAGGGGATTTTGGAGATATTATCTTTGATAATGTTCCAAATGGATTGCCACTAGTAAGGAAAATTAGTCATCAGATAGATCTGATTCCAGGAGCTAGTTTGCCTAACAAGGCTGCTCACATGATGACTCCTGCTAAAATAGAGGAGCTAAATAGATAGGTATAGGAGCTGTTAAGGAAGAGCTTGATTCAAGAGAGCCTGAGTCCATGTGCAGTACTTGCAGTACTTGCACCAAAGAAGGATGAAGAGTGGAGGATGTGTATAGATTCTCGAGCTATAAATAGGATAACCATCAAGTACCGATTTCCTTTGCCAAGGATGGATGATCTTATGGACTGCTTGAGTGGAGCTCAGTACTTCACAAAAATAGATCTCAAGAGTGGCTATCATCAAATACAGATTCAAGAAGGAGATGAGTGTAAAACAACCTTCAAGACCAAGGAGGGTCTTTATGAGTGGTTAGTCATGCCCTTTGGATTGACGAACGCCCCAAGCACCTTCATGCGGCTCATGAATGAGGTACTTAAGAAGTTCTTGGAAAAATTTGTTATTGTTTATTTGGATGATATTTTAATTTTCAGCAAGACTTTGGAAGAAAATTTATTGCATATTCATAGTGTCCTTGAAAGGCTAAGGGAAGAGAAACTGTTAATTAATCTGAAGAAGTGTATCTTTGCAAAAAGGGAGTTAGTCTATTTGGGGTTTGTTATATCACCTGAAGGTCTCAAAATGGATCCAAAGAAGGTAAAAGCCATCTTGGAATGGCCTACTCCAAGGTCTGCTATTGAGGTAAGATCATTTCATGGTCTAGTTAGTTTTTACAGGAAGTTTATTAAGAATTTCAGTGGCATATGTGCACCCCTAACTGATACAATAAAAGGGGATAGAAAAGAGTTCAAATGGACTACAACAGCTCCAAGAAGTTTTGAATTGCTAAAGAAGAAGGTAACAGAACAACCTGTTTTGGCACTTCTAGATTTTAGAAAAGTTTTCCAGGTGGATTGTGATGCCAGTGGCAGTGCTATTGGGGCTGTATTAAGCCAAGAAGGTAAGCCTATTTCATATTTATTGAAAAATTGAATGATGCAAAGAAGAAGTATTATGTTTATGATCAAGAGTTCTATGCAATAGTTCAGGCCTTAAAGAAATGGAGGCATTATTTATTGCCAAAAGAATTTGTTTTGTATACTGATCATCAGGCATTGCAATACCTAAATAGCCAAGGTAAATTGAATCAAAGGCATATGAAGTGGGTAGAATTCTTGCAGAGTTATACATTTGTGTTAAAGCATAGAAGTGGAAAATTTAACAGGGTTGCAGATGCACTAAGTAGGAGACAGTTGTTGCTTACAATAATGCAGGTTGAAGTAGGATTCTAATTTTACAAAAGCATGGAAAGCTTGTAAAGAACCTGTTGTTGTAGATAGAACCAAGTGGTTAGACTATTTGATTCAGGATGGCATGTTGTTCAAGGGTAGTCAATTGTGCATTCCAAGGAGTTCCATGAGGAAAAATCTGATTAAGGAGAAACACTGTGGAGGGATGGTAGGACATTTTGGTCCAAATAAGACCATTGCCATTCTTAGAGAACATTATTTTTGGCCTCAAATTTCATAGGATGTGAAGAAGTTTGTACAGAGTTGCCAGGTTTGTCAAGTTGCCAAGGGGTTTAGTCACAATACTGGCCTATATCAGCCATTTCCTATTCCATCAAGGCCATGGGAGGACATAAGTATGTATTTTGTTCTTGGGTTGCCAAGGAAACAAAGGGGTAATGACTCATTATCCGTGGTGGTTGATAGGTTCTCCAAAATGGCACATTTCATTCCATGCCACGGAACTCATGATGCTGTCCATATTGTAGACTTGTTTTTCAAACAGGTGGTAAGACTACATGGTCTTCCAAGGAGTATAGTTTCTGACAGAGATACTAAATTTGTGAGGTATTTTTGGAGGACATTGTGGAAGAAGTTGAGAACAGACCTAAAATTTAGTTCCACACATCACCAACAGACTGACGACCAAATAGAAGTGGTAAATAGAAGTCTAGGAAATTTGCTGAGATGTTTAGTTAGGGATAAGCCCAAGGGATGGGATATGATTCTACCACAAGAAGAGTTTGCTTATAATAACTCTGTAAATAGGAGTACTGGAAAATCACCATTCCAAATTGTATATGGGAGTAGTCTAAGGACTGCACCAGAGTTGAGGAAGATAGAACAAGGGGAGAGGATAAGTGTTGAAGCTGAGGAATTTCCTGAACATATCAAGTGTCTACATGAGGAGGTTCAAGCACACATTACCAAGATGAATCAAGAGTATAAAGCTAGGGCTGATCAAAGGAGAAGACATAAGGAATTCCAAGTAGGGGATCTAGTCATGGTGCACTTACGAAAAGAAAGATTTCTAGCCGGTACTTACAACAAGCTGAAAATGAAGAAATTTGGCCCCTGCAAAATTTTGAAGAAGCATGACTCAGGAAATGCATGTGAAGTGGAGCTGCTAGATGGTATTCACATTTCTCCCATTTTTAGCATTGCAGATTTAACAGAGTATCATGATGATGGTGTAGATGAGGAGCTGGTGTTAGAGCCATGTCCAATTCTTGCTTCTAAGAAGTAGGAGATAGAAGACATTCTAGATCATTATGTGGGTAGGAGTACCAGAAACAAGGAGTATGAAGAGTATTTGGTCAAATGGAAAGGATGACCAATCGAGGACTCAACTTGGATTTCAGCAGCTGAGGTTTCCCATTTGGGATTCCCTCTACCATTCATAAAGTGACAGGGTCACTTTTCAATCTACCCTGGGTGTCTGATGCAGGAGCATCTAGACGTATAAGGGCAATCCTGTGTCACCCAAAAAAAATGTACTTAGACTTAGTTTTTGTTTCACGTGTTTTCATTTTTGGACACCCATTTGGGTCAAATAAAGGTTCCAACTCTCACAGTTCCACTATCAGTGTGCTAGAAAATCCCAAAAAAATAGGAGCATGTAATTGGGCCATCATTTTGGTAAACTAGAAGGTGTGAATTGGTCAAATAAATGTAATTATGATTTAGAATATTCCAGAAAAAGAATCAAGTCAAAAGGCCCCACGATTTGAAAGTTATTGCAGTTTTTTGGGTTTTTGAGACCTCCTAAGAATGCTTCAAAGTCAAGTTAGGGGCATTAAATGACCTCGAAATGGGCTTTAAAATGGGGGATGAGTGAAGCCTATCCATAGGGCTATAGAGTGCTTCGAGAGCTTTCTGAAAATATAAACAGTTCGTCAATCAGAGCTACGGTTCAAAAGTTATGCCTCTCGAAAGTTTGGTTACCGTTTTTGGATTCTTCTAGATTTGCACCAACTTCTAATGCAGCTTTTGGAGCCTTCTATTTGGTCGGTGGATGCCTACTAGCACCTTCTAGAATGTATTCCTAGTCCTTAACCCTTCAGGGTCTATTTAAGGAGATTCCTGGCATTGTAAAAGGCAGTTTGGAGTGGAGTTTGAGAGGAGGTACTGAAAGGAGAAATTATCTCCACATTTATGCTATTGTAAGTCCTTAGGGCATGTTTTGAAGTTTATTTTTTTTGTACTGAATGTACTAGCTTATTTTTCAGTTAATACAATTTCCCTTTCTTTGGTGTGTCCATTATATTTTTGGGTTGTGTCCCCATCATTATCTGACTCTATGATTTCACCTTCGATTAATTCATCGTCAACTTGACTGATATTTAGCATACCTTGTCTTTTTCTTCGATGTTCCATTTTGTCCCTTTCCCTATATGCTGCAATGTCTTCATTGGATATCTTCCTTTTGTGTTTATCCTTTTGACGATTGTTGCTCCTCATTTAGATGACAAATTCGAACACCTAAGGTTATATTTTCAAAAAAAAATCAATTGGTTGGGCCCCAAAATGTGACTTTTTGCAAAACCTGTGAAAAAAGAAGTGAAAAAGTGATGTTGTTGAGTTTTTAGGGATAGGGAAATATTGGGAATTGGTGCCAGTAAAATTGGATATCCGATTTTGCAAAGTAAATTTTTGGGGGGAAACTTGCTATAATTTCCCTCCTCTGCCATAATTATATTAATATTATGAAAATCATTGGAGGGAAATAGACTTTGGTTTATTACTAAGCTAATAGTATAATAGTATTAATATATAATAGTATTAATATATAGTAGTATTAATATAGCTATAATACTAATATTATTATTATACCCATAATAGTATTAATATTATTACTATAGATATAATAGTGTAAATTTAGTGTTTATTTATATTATAATTATTATTATACTACAATATAGTATTAACATATATATTATTATTATAACTATAATAGTATTATTATTATTACTATAGATATAATAATATTAATATTTAGTGTTTATTTATATTATTATTATTATCATAAAATAGTATAAATAGTGTAAATAGTGTATATATATATATCCTTTCATTTTTTAACCCATATACATATGAACATTCGAATACGTCCTTAGGGGTCTTAGGACCCTTAGCGACATATGTCATCATTTAATGAGTCAAACGGGGTGATAGGTCACCCTATGACCCACTTTGACCCATATGAATGATTCAAATATGTCCTTAGGGGTCCTAGGACCCCTAGGGACATATGTCATCGTTTAATGGGTCAAAGGGGGTCATAGGTCACCCTAAGACCCCCATTGCCCCATATAAAAAGATTTGAATATGTCCTTAGGGGTCCTAGGACCCCTAGGGACATAGGTCATTGTTAAATGGGTCAAAGTGGGTCATAGGTCACCCTTTGACTACCTTTGACCAATATGAATGATTTTAATATGTCCCTAGGGGTCTTAGGACCCTTAGGGACATATTTCATCGTTTAATGGGTCAAAGGGAGTCATAGGTCACCCTTTGACCCATATGAACGATTCGAATATGTCCCTATGGGTCCTAGGACCCCTAGGGACATATGTCATGGTTTAATGGGTCAAAGGGGATCATAAGTCACCCCATGACCCCCATTGACCCATATGAACGATTCTAATATGTCCCTAGGGGTCCTAGGACACCTAGGGACATACATCATCGTTTAATGGGTCAAAGGGGGTCATAAGTTACCCAATGACCCACTTTGACCCATATGGCCCATTCAAATTTGTCCCTAGAGGTCCTATGACCCCTAAGGACATATGTCGTCATTTAATGGGTCAAAGGCGGTCATAGGTCACCATTTGATCCCCTTTGACCCATTTGAACGATTCGAATATGTCCTTAGGGGTCTTAAGACCCCTAGGGACATATGTCATCATTTAATGGGTCAAAGGGGGTCATAGGTAACCCTATGAGCCCCTTTGAACCATATGAACGATTCGAATATGTCCTTAGGGGTCCTAGGACCCCTAGGGACATATGTCATTGTTTCATGGGTCAAAAGGAGTCATAAGTCACCCTATGACCCCCTTTGACCCATATGAACGATTTGAATATGTCCCTAAGACTCCTAGGACCCCTAGGAACATATGTCAATGTTTAATGGGTCAAAGGATGTCATAGGTCACCCTATGACGCCCTTTGACCAATATTGCCCATTCGAATATGTCCTTAGGGGTCCTAGGACCCCTAGGGATATATGTCATCATTTAATGGGTCAGAGTGGTTCATAGGGCTTTTGACCCATATTACCCATTCAAATATGTCCCTAGGGGTCCTAGGACCCCTAGGGACATGTCATCGTTTAATGCATCAAAGGGGGTCATAGGGTCATAGGTCAACCTATGACCCCCTTTGACCCATATGAACGATTCGAATATGTCGCTAGGTATCTTAGGAACCGAAGGGACATATATCATCATTTAATGGGTCAAATGGGGTCATAGGGTTTGACCCATGTGAACGATCCAAAAATGTCTTTAGGGGTCCTAGGATCCCTAGGGACATATGTCGTCGTTTAACTAGTCAAAGGGGGTCATAGGTCACCCTATGACCCACTTTGACCCATATTACCCATTCAAATATGTCCCTAAGGGTCCTAAGACCCCTAGAGACATATGTCATTGTTTAATGGGTCACCTATGACCCCTTTTAACCCATATTAATGATTCGAATATGTCCTTAGGGGTCCTAGGACCCTTAGGGACATAGGGCGGTGTTTAATGGGTTATGACCCCTTTTGACTCATATGAATAGATTTGAATATGTCCTTAGGTGTCCTAAGAACCCTAGGGACATCTGTCATTGTTTAATGGGTCAAAGGGGGTCATAGGTCACCCTATGAACCCCTTTCACCAATATGAACAATTCGAATATGTCCCTAGGGGTCTTAGGACCCCTAGGGACATATGTAATCGTTTAATGGGTCAAACCTATGACCCTCTTTGACCCATATGAACGATTCAAATATGTCCCTATGGGTCCTAAGACTCCTAGGGACATATGTAATCATTTTATATGTCAAACGAGCTCATAAGTCACCCTATGACCCCCTTTGACCCATATGAATGATTCAAATATGTCCCTAGGGGTCCTAGGACACCTAGGGACATACATCGTCGTTTAATGGATCAAAGAGAGTCATAGGTCACCCAATGAGCCCCTTTGACCCATATGGCCCAATCGAATTTGTTCCTAGGGGTCCTAGGACTCCTAGGGGCATATGTCATTTAATGGGTCAAACGGGGTCATAGGTCACCCTATGACCCACTTCGACCTATATGAATGATTCGAATATGTCCTTAGGGGTCCTAGGACCCCTAGGAACATATGTCATCGTTTAATGGGTAAAAGGAGGTCATAGGTCACCCAATGACCCGCTTTGACCCATATTATGCTTTCAAATATGTCCATTTTTAAATGGGTCAAATCGGGTCATAGGTCGACCTATGACCCCCTTTGACCCATATGAATAATTTAAATATGTCCCTACGGGTCCTAGGACCCCTAGGGGCATATGTCATCGTTTAATGGGTCAAAGAGGGTGATAGGGCCCTTTGAGCCATATTACCCATTCGAATATATCCCTTGGTGTTCAAGGACCCCTAGGGACATATGTCACCCTATGAACCTCTTTGACCAATATTACCCATTCAAATATGTCCCTAGGGGTCCTATAACCCCTAGAGACATATTTTGTCATTTAATTGGTCAAAGAGGGTCATAGTTCACCCTATGACCCCCTTTGACCCATATGAACGATTCAAATATGTCCTTAAGGGTCCTAGACCCCTAGGGACATATGTCATCGTTTAATTGGTCAAAGGGGGTCATAGGTCACCCTATGATTCCCTCTGACTCATATGAACCATTTGAATATGTCCTTAGGGAACCTACGACCCCTAAGGAGATATGTCATCGTTTAATGGGTCAAAGGGGGTCATAAGTCACCCGATGACCCCCTTTGACCCATATCAATGATTCGAATATGTCCGTAGGAGTCCTAAGACCCCTAGGAACATATGTTGTTGTTTACTGGGTGGGGGTCATAGGTCACCCTATGACCTCCTTTGACCCATATTACCCATTCAAATATTTCCCTAGGGGTCCTAGGACCCCTATCGATATATGTCGTCGTTTAATGGGTCAAAGAGGGTCATAGGTCACACTATGACCCCGTTTGACCCATATGAATGATTTGAATATGTCCCTAGGGGTCCTACAACCCCTAAGGACATATGTCATCATTTAATGGGTCAAAGGGGGTCATAGGTCACCCTATGACCCCCTTTGACCCATATTACCCATTCAAATATGTCCCTAAGGGTCTTAGGACCCCTAGAGACATATGTCTTTATTTAATGGGTCAAAGGTGGTCATAGGTCACCCGATGACCCCCTTTGACCAATATGAATGATTCAAATATGTCTTTAGGGGTCCTAGCACCCTTAGCGACATATGTCATCGTTTAATGGGTGGCGGTCATAGGTCACCCTATGACCCCCTTTGACCCATATTACCCATTCAAATATGTCCCTAGGGGTCTTAAGAACCCTAGTGACATATTTCATCATTTAATCAGTCAAAGAGGGTCATAGGTCACCCTATGACAACCTTTGACCCATACAAATGACTCGAATATGTCCCTAGGGGTCTTAGGACCCCTAGGGACATATGTCATCATTTAATGTGTCAAAGGGAGTCATAAGTCACCCTATGACCCTCTTTCTCCCATATCAATGATTCGAATATGTCCTTAGGTGTCCTACAACCCCTAGGTTCATATGTCATCGTTTAATGGGTCAAAGGGGGTCATAGGTCACCCTATGACCCTCTTTGACCCATATTACCCATTCAAATATGTCCCTAGGGGTCCTACAACCCCTAGAGACATATGTCATCATTTAATGGGTCAAACAGTGTCATAGGTCACCCTATGACCCCCTTTGACCCATATTACCCATTCAAATATGTCCATAGGGGTCCTAGGACCCCTAGAGACATATGTCATCATTTAGTAAGTCAAAGAGGGTCATAAGTAAACCTATGACCCCATTTGACCCTTATGAATGATTTGAATGTCCTTACCAGTCTTAGGACCCCTAGGGACATATGTCATCATTTATTGGGTCAAAGAGGGTCATAGGGCCCTTTGACCTTTATTACACATTCGAATATGTCCCTAGGGGTCCTAGGACCCCTAGGGATATATGTCATCATTTATTAGGTCAAGGGGATAATAGGTCATCTTATGACCCCCTTCGACCCATATGAACCATTCGAATATGTCCCTAGAGTTCCTAAGACCCTTAGGGACATATGTTGTCGCTTAATTGGTCAAAGGAGGTCATAGGTCACCCTATGACCCCCTTTGACCTATGACCCTTTTTGACCCATATGAATGATTTGAATATGTCCTTAGGGATCCTAGGACCCCTAGGGACATATGTCATCATTTAATGGGTCAAAGGGGGTCATAGGACACCCTATGACCCCCTTTGACACATATGAATGATTCAAATATGTCCCACGGGGTCCTAGGACCCCTAGTGACATATGTCATCATTTAATGGGTCAAAAGAGGTCATAGGTCACCCTATGACTTCTTTTGACCCATATGAACAATTCGAATATGTCCCTATGGGTCCTAGGACCCCTAGGGACATATGTCATCATTTAATTGGTCAAAGGGGGTCATACATCATCCTATGACCTCCCGTGACCCATACGAATATGTCCTTAGGGGTCCTAGCACCCCTAGGGACATATGTCATCATTTAATGGGTCAAAGGGGGTCATAGGTCACCCTATCACCCCCTTTGACCCATATGAATGATTCAAATAAGTCCTTAGGGATCCTAGAACCCCTAGAAACATATGTCATCATTTAATGGGTCAAAGAGGGTCATAGGTCACCCTGTGACCCGCTTTGACACATATGAATGATTCAAATATGTCCCAAGGGGTCCTAGAACCCCTAGGGACATATGTCATCATTTAATGGGTCAAAGGGGTTCATAGGTCACCCTATGACTCCCTTTGACTCATATGAATGATTCGAATATGTCCCTATGGGTCCTAGGACCCCTAGGGATGTATGTCATTGTTTAATGGGTCAAAGGGGGTCATACGTTATCCTATGACCCCCTGTGACCCGTATGAACAATTCGAATGTGTCCTTAAGGGTCCTAGCACCCCTAGAGACATATGTCATTGTTTAATGGGTCAAAGCTATGACCCCCTTTGACCCATATGAATGATTCGAATAAGTCCTTAGGGATCTTAGGACCCCTAGGGACATATGTCATCATTTAATGGGTCAAAGGCGGTCATAGGTCACCCTATGACCCCTTTTGACACATATGAATGATTCGAATATGTCTCAAAGGGTCCTAGGACCCCTAGGGACATATGTCATCATTTAATGGGTCAAAAGAGGTCAAAGGTCACCCTATGACTCCTTTTGACCCATATGAATGATTCAAATATGTCCCTATGGGTCCTAGGACCCCTAGGGACATATGTCATCATTTAATGGGTCAAAGTGGGTCATACATCATCCTATGACCACCCATGACTCATATGTATGATTCGAATATGTCCCTATTGGTCATAGCACCCCTAGGGACATATGTCATTGTTTAATGGGTCAAAGGGGGTCATAAGTCACCCCCTTTGACCCATATGGCCCATTCAAATTTGTCCCTAGGGGTCCTAGGACCCCTAGGGACATATGTCATCGTTCAATGGGTCAAAGGGGGTCAGAGCTCACCCTATGACCTCCTGTGTCCCATATTACCCATTCAAATATGTACCTAGGGGTCCTAGGACCCCTAGAGACATATGTCATCATTTAATGGGTCAAAGAGGGTCATAGATTACCCTATGACCCCCTTTGACTAATATGAACGATTCAAATGTGTCCCTAGGGGTCCTAGGACCCCTAGGGACATATGTCATCTTTTAGTTGGTCAAGGAGGGTCATAGGACCCTTTGACCCATATTACCTGACAAGTCTAAAAAATTCCTTGATTTTGTTATGTTGTGATACTCTGTTTATCCTTGTTTTAACTCTTATAAGCCTATGTTTGATAAACCTTTGATGATTTATGGGGTAGAAAAACTATGTCATCTTTTTGCCTAAATTATATCTAATATGTAGTATTTCATATAAATATGCAAATGTGCATTCTTATGCTTTAATTTCATTTGATGAATGTTTATTTGCAAATATGTCTTATATCATAACTAACCTGATGATAAGGATTAAAGGATGAGCAGAGGAATGCAGAAGTTGGTTGCCGACAGAATTCAAGGAGAAATGAGCGTCAAAGAACAACCACAAAAAGAAAGTTATAACCACTCCAGGAAACATGGCAGTGAATAAGGAGGAGCTTTTACGATCCATTGCCTTCTCTACATTTACATTGTAACGAGCAGATGCTGAGACTTCATTGCTCCCTCCTCAATTTCATTATCCTTCCTTTCCGCTTTCAGTTGTTCTTCTATATACACTCCTGCAGACTTAACTTAGGACAGTTACTTTTCTGTTATGTAATAAAGAATAGATTCCCTATATATGTTGGGATCGACTCCTATGTGTGAAGCTTTAGTTTTTGATAAGTTTTATCAAGTAAGAGAGAACATTGTTTCACAGTTTGTTGTAGTTGTGTTTTACAACTCTGAATCATGTAATGACTGATTAATGAAATGAATTAGTTCTCTTTAGCTTCTATCCTGCATTGGTAGATTAGAGAAGCCAACCAAGGGGGCCCACTTGGAAGGTGGATTAGATTAGGATAGAATAGATTCATTTTACTAGCATTAGCAATATTTTAAGTAGGACGTAGCTAGTTAATTCCTTCCTGTAGCATCACACTTCATAAACGTTCCTGCTGTAGACACCTAAAAAACCTTTAGAAAATAAAGTATTTTTATTTTCTAAAAAATTCCTGATGAAATCATCATTTATTAATTAATTAATTATTTAATTAATTTATTTATTTTTATGCCATTAAATCCCTTTATCTTAATTAAAAATATTTAATTAAGAAATCACTCCCAAAAATGTTTAAATCTTATTTAAACATTATTTCCTTATTTATTAATTATTTAATTAATAAATTGACAAAAAATCCTAAAATAAATTTTTAAAAAAAATTTTGCCCAAAAGTTGGCCAATTTCCTTAAGACCAATAACCTCTTCCAAAATCTTCTAATCCTTCTTTAATTTTGATTAAAGGCTAATCTCATCATTTCCTACCCCTAATCCCAACTCAAAATATTTAATCAAGATTAAATATTAATCCTCATGTTTATTAAAAATATTTTAATAAATATCTCCTCAACCCAAACCCTTGAAATAAATAAAACTTTATTTATTTCATAAAATCTTATCCTAGAAAGTTCTAGACTCTTCTAGAAAGTCTTCATCCTCATCCAAAGCCTAGACTCTTCTAGAAGATGTCTTTAACCCTAATCCTAATCCCCTCCTAACCTTGTCACATTCCCTAAACATGAGTTAAAACTTCCTAACCCAAGCCAAAGTTAACAAATATCTCCTCCTTCACCCACCCTCATTAAATGCCATCCACTTGCCTATCCCTAAGCTAATCCTAAACCATCCTAATCCATCCTCTAATCATTTGCACAAGCCTAAGCAAGCTTAAAACCCTCCTAATCAAGTCCAAGTCAAAATTGCTCTCATCACCCTCAAAATATCTCAACCATAAAACTTTATGAAACCCACTAGGCCATAAATGACTCTTCCAAGCCCTTTTATTGCTCTTACAAATTATTATGAGGGTCTTTATGAAGATTTTATCCCTTGAGCCTCCTTTGTTGACTCATCCTTCCCCTTTCCTCCATCCTCTCACCATGTGACATGTGTCACTCCCTGATTGGTTGTAAGGAAGCACAATCCATGTGCTCTCCTCTCATGCAATCTGAGCCTTCTATAAGCTTTTTCACATCCTTGCATCCTAACCCTTGATCCCTCAAGCCCTTTGCCTATTTAAGGAATCCTCTCCCAATTCATTTTGACACAATCCATGAAGTAAAGTTATAATGCTATTTTGAGAGCCAAATCCATACTAAAGCCATCTATCCACACCAAAAATCCACAATCATTGAAGCCTTTGGAAGCATATTGAGCATACATCCTATCCATTTAGATAAAGCTACTCAACAAGAGAGCTTCTTATTGAGAGAGTCCATTAATGGCTCATATTCTCAAATGAGAGCTCATCTTATTCTATCTTGAAGTTTATGAATTTTGTTTAGTTTGTAGAAGCTTTATTTAAATTTGGTTTCTATTAGCATACTAACATTGCTCATATACATTTTGGCACGCCCGGTGGGACCCCACATGGGTCATCTTCATTAGCTTTTTTAGTCAAGTTTTGTATGTCATTTGCTGATTTTGGCTAATTTTGCTTATTTTTGTGATTGGTAGGATTGTATAAATTGGTTTTGTAGGTCTGCATAAGCATGAAGAAGACAAAGGAACTCATGGTCTATCTCATAGTATTTGTAGATTTTTCAAGCTTATAGGTGGACAAAGCACTTGGAATTCTTCTTCCTCTTCTTTTCTATATTCTTCTTATTCCATCTACTTCTTCTTCTTCTTCTTGTGGGAGATCTTGGCCATTTTTTTTTAAGGAAGCAAAATCATACACACTTCTTTTTAGTGCTTAAAATGAACCCCCAAATCATACTTAAATCCATTAAAAAATTAAAAATTTGCAAAAAAGAAAAAAATCTTTTAACAAGTGAAACTAAACCAATCTAATCATTTGCATCCTTGCAACATTAAGATTTTAGATGCATTCATAGAAAGTTAAGAACACCTCATTTTTGGGAATTTAAAAAGAACTTCAAGTTTCCATTTCAAAAGGTTCAAAATCAACACTAAGTGCACACTAAAATCTAAATCAAACTCAAAGCATCAATCAAGGATAAAATGAACCTCATTTGGAAATATTTTAAAGTTCTTTTAAAAATCTTATGAAAACTAAGACTCCTAAATGGTTGCCAAAAAATTGTCCTAAAAAGCTTTGTTATTTGTTCCAAAAAAATGTCTTGTTGCAAAATCTTGAATGTTTCTTAGGTTTTTCATGCATCAAAACAATCTAAGAATATCATTTTTGGGGCTTAAAACATGCAAACTAGAACACAAAATCTTGAATGAAAAGCAAAGTCCAAAGATTCATTTTCACTTTTGAGTCCAAAAAAAATCTTGAATGATCTAAGGTTAAAACAAAGCACTTCAAAGTTCTTAAAACAACACACAAAATCTCAATCTTGAATGCTCAAAGGAAAAAACTTGAATGTTTAATCACTTGTCTTTGAATGCATGTTGCTAAAATCACTCTTGAGTGCCATGGATTAAAATCAAAGTTTTTTTTTTTTTTATGAATGCATGATTAAAAAAAAAAATCCAATCTTGAATGCCATAGATCAAATAATCATCTTTTGGAGCATAAAAAGAATCCACATTTTTTAAATCTTCTAAGTTATAAAAACTAATAAAGACACTTTGAGTAAGTTTGTAGTTGGACTCACCCTCTTTAATCACCCATCAATTTAACCATTGGTTGCAATCTCAGTGCCATCTATGGGGATGGGTCCACCTAAGAGGGTGTTAAGTGATCCACACAAATCAAACTCCACTCACTTGGGTTTTTAGTGGTTTTTCTAAGTTAGAAAATTCCTTGAATGCGCATTAATCTCGCTCACACTTCATTTGGGCATAAAAATTGGACAAATCTTGACGTGGAGCACCTCCAGGCACACACTTGAAATCGAATCTCACACACCTTTTTTTTGGGCTTAAAATAAACTCACACTCAATCTTGAATGCCTTAAAGAAAAATCAATCGATACTTGACATGGAGGGCCTCCGGGCACGCGAGTTTACTTTCTAGCTGACCCTAACTCTTCTTCTTGTTCGCATTCTTCGATCGATTTTATTTTTGTCGATGCTTCAAAGTTGGAATAAACATTGTATCTTAAACATGAGTGCTTGCAAAGTCTAGATAAGAAAAGCATCAGTTGGAAAAGAATTCTATCTTTTAGCCCAAGATCATCCAAGTCTTCTCTCCCCTTGTCGTCTTTCGAGGCCATTTTAGGTGCATAAGATTAGGATCCAAAATCTTGTCTTAGCTTTTTAGGAGGCCTGCTTGGGGATTTCATCACCCCTTGGGACGACCTCAACTCCAGCGTTTCGGCGGAGTATAAAAATCAGGAGGTGAATCCAAAGACACCTCTCTTGGAATCAAGATTTTGTCACTCGGGCTAAGCCTCAAGGAACTTTATACCCTTGAGAAGTGAAAGAGGAGAAGTGGGTTACCGCTCCTCTCGGCTGTGTGACATCTTTTTGATTTCATCTATGGATTTGGGCCTCATGTACCTTGCATATATCGAGGACTCCCTAGCTAAACCAAATTTCATCCTTGTAGAAAGCTTCCTAAGATGTTGGTGTGTTTGATGTGCTTGCTCAAAAATTTTGTCCGCTTGTTTGTTCATAGCTTTTGAATGAATGTTTTCCAATTTTGGTCGAAATCCGAAAAAAGAAAAAATCTCCCAACTCAAGGCATACTTAGCGTAGTCACTGCCTTATCAGAAAATCATCCAAGCTCCCCCGATGCAACCGAATCTATCTAGTTCTTTGCCTTAGAACAATCCCAAATCCAAAGTCCATCCAAATCATCCCCCCAGCCAGCTAGCAACCCAATCCAAAATCACCCAAGCCTTTAAAGAGTTGTTGTCACTTTGCTAGATTTTGCTATCCAATCAATCCTACCAATCAACCAATCTCACCAAGGTTATCCCTTTGACAGAGCATTGTCTAGGGTAATCCAGCTTTGTCACTTGTATCCGTCATCACCTTGAGCTAAAGGTTGGGATCCACAAGTGGTCAATCTCATGTCATGCCCATAGGATCATTAGTCTATCCTCAAGTTGACACAGCCACCACCAAATCCAGCACATAGGAAAGCAAAACTCTCACTTTTTGACAGCATACCCTTGAAGTCTTCCACCCACAAGACAACCAAAAATCTCTAGCCAATCCTCCTTAGGTCTGTCATGCAACTTTGACTCTCCTTAGAAAATCTTTCATCAGCCAATCCAAAATCTGTGCTTAACCCAAATCCAACCATGAGCTTCTGTGTTCATCCATATGCAAGACCCCATCCCCATCAAACTCATCATCAAAGCATGAAGTACCAATCCTATCATGATGTGTTTGGTCGCATTGTCCTTGCTCCCGCCACCTCCTATTCCAATGATGATGAAAATCTTGTTGACTATGACAGGTATATTGAAAGCCTTGGAAACATTCCCCCAAGCATCCCCCAAAATCCAAGAGTTATTCCAAACTATCTAGTCATGCCATCTAATATTCCAGCTTCCCCTCCATCACCCCATCAACCAAGCTTCCAATCTTCCACCCCCATCACACTAGCTATTCCTGTCAATCCACCTCCACCTTTGACACACGAGTCTCCAAGGAATCTCCTAGAGGAAATACAAGAAAAGTCACCTCCAACAGTCGATAAGCCATGTCATCTAATCCAACCATGTGAAGTAGTCAGTGATGAAGCTTCCCCATCTATAATATCACCTCCATATCCCATAGCTATCATCCCCATACCATCCAACAAATTGCTTAAAATCCTTCCACTTCCCACAAGCATCAAAATCCCACCACCTATCAAATCCCTCCAAATCCTATTCACATCGCCTCCAAGCATTTCCCAAATTTCTCGTAATGACCCTTATGCATCCATCTTCTACTCACCCATCTCCACTACTGAATCTCCCATCTATCCATCCGCTGCCTTTGAAGAATCCATCCCTTCACCTCCTATCGCACCATCCACTCCAAACCAATCCTATCAAGATCCTTCCCAAAAGCATGTTGACATCCCCCAAAGCATAAATGAAGATATCATCATACCATGTCTTCCATCCATAGTGCAGTCACCATCTCCTCCATCTCCAAAACCTCAAGCCATATCTCCTCCACTACAAGATATCTTGTCATTCCACTAGCTACATCAAGATCCTATCCTTCCATCTCCCTCGCTCCATGCTTCCATCTTACCACCTATCCAAGCTATTCCACCATCTATAATCTACCCTCTTGGTTCACTTACATTCATTCACGGTGGCCCTCTCTCAGCAAAAGAATTAAGAACGGTATCTCCCCATTGCAATACACCTAATAAATCACTTCTACCATTTTTTGCAAGCAAAAAGTTTCCTTAGCTTGTTCAAATGCTCAATCGATGGCATTATCAAGGTCAAGGTTTAGGACCACAAGAGCAAGGAATCAGAGAGCCTATTATTGCACAAAAAAATCTAGGATTTCATGGTCTTGGATATTTATCCAAAGGCTCACCATCTAAAGGTGTTGGTACACCACACCCCCAAACCAAGCCTATCTCCAAGCCCACCATGCCAGCCTCCCATCACTCCTTCAAGAAATCTTATGTCATCCCCCCTCCACCATCTTTGCAACCCAAAAAAACCTACCATATCCCCCCTTCATCCGCTAAATCCATTTTGGGTCCCTATGTCCCAAAATCTACCATCCTCCATCCTCCTATTAGCCATCATAAAAATCCTCTTCCATCCATTCCTATGCAAGATCAACAAAGGCACATATCAGGGCACATCATCCATCATCATCCCCCTACATGCTCTTTCATATCCTCTCCATCTAACAAAGCTTCTCCTAACCATCTTCCCAAAGCTTACCACAACAATGTAAATACCAACTTCAAAATGCATAAAGCTAAAAATCCACATCCTAGGCAATCATATGTCTATTCTAAAAGACATACTCCAAAAAGAAAAAATCCAATCAAAGAATGCAAAACAATGCAAAAGCCTATGAAAAGAAAATCCAAAACCATGTGGATCCCCAAGAAAAAAGTTGAAACCCAATGCATAATGGCATCCACCATTGCTAATCCCCCATCTAGTGACTCATGTCCCCCATCTCCTAACTCCATCTTGGGTGCCTATATCCCCAAGCACGCTTCCACAAATCCTCCATCATGCCTGCATCTACCATCTATCCCCCATATGCTCTTTTCACACCCGTTCCAACATGTGTCAATGTTTCTCTTGCAAGCATCCCCATCTCATGCTCCTTTCCAGCATTTTCATCCCTCCATCTCCTACCATCAATCCCATCTAATTTGATCTATTGCATAAATCACACATTCGGTGTACCAACAACTAGCAACAAAATTGAACATTCCAACAGCCAGCAAAAAATCCCAAAAAAGCTAAAATAGCTGAAGAAAGCCAAAATCATTCCAGCTAAGTCCAAAGTCAAAAAGTCAAAAAAGAAAAGAAAAATAAAGCGTCCATTGGTGAAAACTTGGAAATTCAAGCACCTTAGACAAGTACCATGATGAAAACTTGGCAAACAAGTGTCATGCATAATCCTGCCATCCTCAGCTTAGCCTATCACCCTCATGCTTTTGGTCATCTCTTGACATCCACCTCCATCTTCCAATCTATCCACCTATCCTCCATCCTCCAGCTTCCATATCACACCATCCACTAATCTTATGCAGCTTCAACCAATCATCTCAGCTATCATCCATCTCCCTAGCCCCTTCAGCTTTTTCCATCCTAGCTTCAATCCTATCACATCCATCATAAGACCTCCTTCCACATGTTATCTTCTGATTGGGGGCACTATATTCTTTGGAGATCTTGTCTTGTCCATCCTCCCTTGTCATTGGTATCTAGCTCTAGGCTATCCTCATGCAAACCCAATGTCATCTCTTTATATCCATCATAATCCTAGCTATCTACCATCCTATCCAGCCATCTCATCCTGCTCCTCTAACTATCCTTGGTCACAAAATCTCTCATCATCATTGGATGCATCCTGCCAAATCCATATCTTTTGCTATCACCCCACCCTTAGCTTTCACATCTTGCACAACATTGAACCATCCCACTATCCTCTCATCCTGAGCTTTTTATCCATTCATATCATACCTATCATTAGTCCATTAGCTTGTACCATATCTTGATTAGCCCTCTTGTAACTATCTTGGTCAGCTTCAACTTGTAAATATCTTGGTCCATTAGCTTGTACATCCTCTTTAGCTTAGTACCTTTGTATCTATCCAGCGTTTGTGTCAGTTCCTCCTTGATCAACATCTTGCACCCATCGCACATCTTGGTTAGCTATTCCAATGCATCCTTTAGCTAGATTTCCTATCACCAAAGTGTTATCTTTCTTAGTTCAGCTTTCCAGACACATCACTCATCCAAATCCACCAGCTTAGGTGCTCTCCGATAGGTCCTTGCAGGATATATCTTTCCTCATGTCTGATCTTGGTCCGTTAGTACCTCGTCCTACCCATCTCATTGGCAAACGGTTCTCTTTTGGATTTTTGCTTTCTTTTGATTTGGACTCTTCCCTATTGGGTCTTGAAATATCTTTTCCAAGCAATCTCCTTGTTCCCTCCTCAAGGTTGCCACGATCTTCCATATCATGGTATACTGTGAATGGGGCAATCAGAGTGTAAGGTCTTGATCATGTCTTTTTCTTGTTTTCTTTTTTTCTTGTGGGTTACCCAGTGTCGTTTCCACACTGCTCCCTCTGGGATTCATGTGTGATACTGGGGCAATCCTTGCGTGTTTGTTTTGAGTTAGTTTGTCAGTCCTTTGGACGGTTGGTGAAAAGGCCTTGATGTTCTTGGTAACCTTGGCAATTAACCAATAGTCCTATAGAAAATCTAGTACTCAACTACATGGTGGTACTTCTCTTTGAAGTATCCCCCCACTCAAAAAGCTTCAATGGTTTTCCTTCATCTCCATTATCCCCCATCCATATCCAGCATCTGTCTCTCCTACCCCAGCTTATGCATTAGTATCTCTTTGAATCACTCATCACTCCTAGCTTTAGGGATCCACAATCCTAGTCTTAGGGATCCACCAATCCAACTCAATCCACCAAGCCTCATCTTTCGAGATCCACAATCCTAGTCCTAGGGATCTCTGAAACCCATCTTCTGCCAATCTAACTCTTTGAAATCCTATTGCATCAGCTTTATAATCCCCTCATCCATCTCCCTATCTTGGATTCTTTTTTATAGCACTCTGCTCCTTCATCCTCTGCAATCCCTGAGATCTTAAGCTTGCTTCCTCTTGTGCCTCTGATTCTCCCTTTATCATTCTCCCATAGTGAGAGTTTGAGCTAACTAAACCTCTTCTCTTAATCCAATCTGAGTCTCGTTGCTCATCCCAGATTCTTGTATTTTTCAAGAAGCCATCAAGCCTCGCTTTCTCTCCCCGCTGCCTTCTTGAGGGGGCATCTCACAGTCCATTCTCTCCTCTTCTGCTCTAGCCTTGGGCATCTTATTTTCTTATCTTTGACACCATGCCACTTGCGGCATCACATCAAAGAGGGGCAAAATATAGACACCTAAAAATCCTTTAGAAAATAAAGTATTTTTATTTTCTGAAAAAGTCCTAATGACATCATCATTTATTAATTAATTATTTATTTAATTAATTTATTTATTTTTATGCCATTAAATCGCTTTATCTTAATTAAAAATATTTAATTAAGGAATCCCTCCCAAAAATGTTTAAATCTTATTTAAACATTATTTCCTTATTTATTAATTATTTAATTAATAAATTGACCAAAAAACCCAAAATAAATAAAAAATTTATTTTTTGCCCAAAAGTTGGCCAATTTCCTTAAGACCAATAACCTCTTCCAAAATCTTCTAATCCTTCTTTAATTTCGATTAAAGGCTAATCTCATCATTTCCTACCCCTAATCCCAACTCAAAATATTTAATCAAGATTAAATATTAATCCTCATGTTTATTAAAAATATTTTAATAAATATCTCCTCAACCCAAACCCTTGAAATAAATAAAACTTTATTTATTTCATAAAATCTTATCCTAGGAAGTTCTAGACTCTTCTAGAAAGTCTTCATCCTCATCCAAAGCCTAGACTCTTCTAGAAGATGTCTTTAACCCTAATCCTAATCCCCTCCTAACCTTGTCACATTCCCTAAACATGAGTTAAAACTTCCTAACCCAAGCTAAAGTTAACAAATATCTCCTCCTTCACCCACCCTCATTAAATGCCATCCACTTGCCTATCCCTAAGCTAATCCTAAACCATCTTAATCCATCCTCTAATCATTTGCACAAGCCTAAGCAAGCTTAAAACCCTCCTAATCAAGTCCAAGTCGAAATTGCTCTCATCACCCTCAAAATATCTCAACCATAAAACTTTATGAAACCCACTAGGCCATAAATGACTCTTCCAAGCCCTTTTATTGCTCTTACAAGTCATTATGAGGGTCTTTATGAAGATTTTATCCCTTGAGCCTCCTTTGTTGACTCATCCTTCCCCTTTCCTCCATCCTCTCACCATGTGACATGTGTCACTCAATGATTGGTTGTAAGGAAGCACAATCCATGTGCTCTCCTCTCATGCAATCTGAGCCTTCTATAAGCTTTTTCACATCCTTGCATCCTAGCCCTTGATACCTCAAGCCCTTTGCCTATTTAAGGAATCCTCTCCCAAGTCATTTTGACACAATCCATGAAGTAAAGTTATAATGCTATTTTGAGAGCCAAATCCATACTAAAGCCATCTATCCACACCAAAAATCCACAATCATTGAAGCCTTTGGAAGCATATTGAGCATACATCCTATCCATTTAGATAAAGCTACTCAACAAGAGAGCTTCTTATTGAGAGAGTCCATTAATGGCTCATATTCTCAAATAAGAGCTCATCTTAGTCTATCTTGAAGTTTATGAATTTTGGTTAGTTTGTAGAAGCTTTATTTAAATTTGGTTTCTATTAGCATACTAACATTGCTCATATACACCTGCAGCATCTATGAGAACAGACTAGTGGATGAGTCAAGATGGAATCTCTGTTATCTTGTCATTGTGTTTTCAACATTCATAGATTTAGTATTTTTCTTTCCACAATAGTAGTGTAGTTTCCTTCCTTTGCATTTTTACTTTCCTGAAGCACAAGCATAATGACTCATCAAGGTACGTAGTGCACATACTGTGCTGACCATTTCAAGTATACGTCTTTGGGTTGACAATCTAAATGCACCTCATGGTAGGGGAAAAGTAGTCCTTAGCTTGAATAGATTATTCCTAAACCAGGCCTAGTGCATGACTATAGAACACTTATTGTGAGGCAGTTCATTTTTGGCATCATTGTCAGGGATGGTGTCAAGCTAGGAGCATTTTTGAGTCATAGTTTTTAGATTAAGTTCTTTTTACCAGTGTGAAAATTTTAGTTGCATGCATCAAAGAGGAAGACAATGAGATGAATATGGCAGATTTCTTCCACAAGGATCTATTAATTTGAATGAAGAAGTTGAAGAAGTTGAGTTGTCCTTTGAAGACGCAAGTCTTGTTTTCCCCATAGTATCATCATCAAGAGTTGAATCCCTCGATATATCTAGTCTCCAACCTTTCACTAAAATAGTGACCAGTCTTCTTGATAACACTACCTTGAATCCACTAGTTGTTAATCATCCAGTGCCTAACATTCCTTTTCAGCAGCAACCTCATAATCTAGTCCCACCAATCATGGCACAACCCACTTTTCCATTTCCACTTCTAGGTCTCATAACCAATGCCAATCTCAAGAATATACCTCCCACTTCTCTTCCAAAGTTCTATGGCCTTGCAACTGAAGACCCTGATACCTTCTTGTTTGAGTTCAACATCCTTTATCGTAGTTTTGACTACAACACTAATGCCCATAAGCTTAATTTATTTCTAGCCACATTGAAAGAATCAGCTTTATGATGGTTCATGGGCTTAAGAGCCAATGCAGCTGCGAATTGGGATGAAATGCAAGCCTTGTTTTTGGAAAAATATAAAGAATATTGCAAAGCATTTGGCACAAGAGGAGATGATATCTTTAGGATATCACAGAAGGAGGAAGAGACATTAGAAGACTATTTTTCTTGATTTTTATATACACTACAAAAGAATCCTCAGCACACATTGTCTGAAGATTCCCAAAAACTAGTCTTTCTAAGAGGAGTGAATGAAGACTATTTGGAAGCATTGGACCTGATGGCCGGTGGAGATGTATATCAAGATAAATGGGATGACCTCAAAAAGATATGTCAGAACTACTTAAGGTCAACTATCAAGAAAGGTTGAGGACCCCGTTCTACAATTACAAAAAGAATTAGTCAAGACATTTCAAAACTTGAAATATCCAATTTGTTGTCAGATTTCAAACAAAACATCATTAATGATGTCACTACATAGTTGGATATAATGACTACAAAGAAGAAGCAAGCAGAGGCTAAGTTACAACTAGCTGAGTACCGTCCTCATTGTCAGAAGCAAAAGAAGGATTGCCACTGTAAATTGGTTGCAAGCATGGAGAACCATCATCTTCAAACTGAATATGTAAAGATAGATGGGGACGATGAGCAAGTATTCTTTGTTGCTCAATGCTGACCATGGGCTCAACGTCAAGGTATGCCTCAAGACCCCTTGCAAAATTCAAATTCATATGGTAATCAATGGAAAAAATGCAATACCCAAGGTCCTCCACAAAACCAACCCAATTGGAATAATGCTAGGCAAAATAACCCACAATAGTCTCAATGGTCTCAAAATTTCCAACAACCTTGGCCTAACTAGCAGAATAACCAATGGCCCTAGAATCAGCAGAACCAATGGCAACCACCCCAAGGGAATTGGAAATCTCCAAACCAATGGAAGAGATCTCAACAATGGCCTAAAAAAAATACTAGTGCTCCACAATTACCCCCTCCAGCTCAACAACCTGCTTTAATGCCATCACCTGCAAATAGTGAACCTCAAAAGAAAACACAGCTACCTGCACAACCTCAGCCAAATCCAAATAGCCAACCATAGTAGCCCATGTATAGTGCTGATACCCAGCAGTACCGTGCTTATGCCCTAGATGTCGCAAATATACATTTGAGATCTGGAATGACCTTACCAGCACCAAAGCCACCTCTTATAACTGAAGCATCAAACTATCCTGTAGCATCAGAACCTTTGGTTGATGAACTTTTTGACCCAACTAATGTTACCATACCAATACCATCTCAACCAATAGTAGAGCCTCCTTTTCCAGACCAACTAATACAAAAGAAACCTAAACAAAGCAAGGAACAACCCTTTGACATTATTAATCAGTTGAAGAATATGCATGTCCAAATACCTTTGTTTCAAGCTATTAAGGACATTCCTGCTTATGGAAAAGCTATAAGGGAAGCTTGTCTAAAGAAACCTAGAAGGAAGAAGAAGGATCCTACCATAGTTCATGTTGTTGGACACTTAGCTGATATCATATTAGGAAGAGTGATTTCACCAAAATATTCTAACCCAGGGAGTCTAGTAGTAAGTGTCAGCATAAAGGGTCAATTTGTTAAAAATGCTGTAATAGATTTGGGAGCTACTATAAATGTGATGACCAAAGAAACCATGAAGAAGCTACAAATAGAAGGATTAAGGCCCACACCAACTATTCTGAAGCTTGTAGATAGTTCCACTGTCATTCTTGATGGAATGATAGAAACTATTGTTGTGACCTTAGATTCCCTAGAATATCCTGTGGACTTCATGATTTTGTCCCCTAAACTAAACCTATCTGGCTATCCTGTCATTCTAGGTAGACCATGGTTGGCCATTGTTGATGCAAACATAAATTGCAAATTAGGGAATATGACCATATCAAATGGCCAAGCAACCAAGCAATTTGATCTATATCCTCCTGCACAACCATTACCAGATTTGAGTACATCTTTTTGGCCAGATTTAGGAGATGAAGAAGAAGAGATAAATTTCATAGTACAACTTATGATGTTACATAGGCAATCTTTTCTAAAGTTGCAAGAAGAAGATTCAGTAATCCAGAGCATCCTTACCAACACTTTTATGGTAGGAAAAGATGTGTCTAAAAGCTCTGTATTAGAATTGATTACATATGAGGAGTGTGATACAAGTTGTACTTTACTTAAGGAACCTAAAAAAAAAATTTCACTACTTCCCTATGAATTAGAAAGAAGCCCAATCTCTAAAATTGCTATGGTAGAATCCACTATTCCTATTGAACTGAGTACAGGCCATAAACTGCATGTTAACCCCAAATTGACATCTGTACAAATGGAACAATTAAAAGAATTGCTTCAGAAGCATGAGAAGACTTTTTCTTGGGATTATGGTGATATGAAATGATTAATCCCTACACTATGTACCCATAGGATATACATTAATAAAGGTTGTCTACCACTTCGTCAACCTCAGAGGAGGATAAATCCAAGCCTCAGAGAAATAGTCAAAATAGAATTGCAGAAACTGCTTGATGTTGGCTTTATCTATCCTATATCTGATAGTAAATGGGTATCACTATTGTTATAGTACCTAAGAAAGGAGGAAAATGGAGAATTTGTGTAAATTATAGGGAGTTGAATAAGGCTACTAAAAAAGATCATTTTCCTTTACCCTTCATAGATCAAGTTTTGGATACACTAGTTGGAAAGAAGTACTTCTCCTTTTTAGATGGATACAGTGGCTATAATCAAATCAGTATTGCTCCTGAAGACCAAGACAAAACTACATTTACCTATCCATGGGGTACTTTTGCATACTCGATTTTACCATTTGGTCTTTGTAATGCTCCTGCAACGTTTCAACGGGCTGTAATTAATATTTTTGTTGATATATCACATGATTGTATGGAAATCTATATGGATGACTTTACAACATTTAGAGTTACTCTTGAAGAAGCAATGATAAATCTTGAAAAAAATTTGGTAAGATGTCAAGAACATAATTTAGCACTAAATAATGAAAAGTGTTTCATGCTCATGCAAGAGGGTGTGGTACTCAGTCATTTCATATCTACTGCAGGTATACAAGTAGACCCAGCAAAAATTGAGGTAATTCAAACATTACCCATGCCTACTAAATTAAAAGATATCATATCTTTTTTGGGACATGCTGGATATTACAGGCATTTTATAAAAGACTTCAGTAAAATAGCCAATCCCTTGTAAAAATTGCTCACCAAAGAAGCTGAATTCAATTGGACACCTGAGTGTGATAAAGCTTTCCTGCAGCTTAAGCAACTTTTGACTACAACCCCAATTTTACAAGGCCCTGATTGGAACCTACCTTTTCACATATATACAGATGCTTTTGATTATGCCATAGGTGCAGTTTTAGCACAGAAATACTCAAATCTTGAAAATGCCATTTATTATATTAGTAAGAGTCTTCATAGTCCAAAACTGAATTACACAGTGACTAAAAAAGAATTGTTAGCAATAGTCTATGCTTTAAATAAATTTTGGCATTACATCACAGGTTATCCTATCTATGTTCATACTAATCATGCAGCAATCAAATATATCATGAACAAACCTGCTATAACTAGTAGGTTAGCAAGATGGTTACTATTGCTACAAGAATTTGACATAACCATAGTGGATAGGCCTGGAAAAACAAATGTCGTAGCTGATTATTTGTCAAGAATCAATCATCATGATACTGATACTACTCTGGTAGATGATGCATTTTCAGATGAATATTTGTTTCATATTCTTGTTAAAGTTCCATGGTATGCAGGTATTGCTAACTACATTGCAGCTAATAAGACACCAGCACATTTTTCTTATAAGGAGAGAAAGCTGCTCATACAGAAAAGCTTCCATTTCTCATGGATAGACAATTTTCTATTCTATACTGGACCTAATCAAGTTATGCGTAGATGTGTAAGAGAAGATGAGACATATGGCATTTTGCATGCATGTCATAATGAGCCCTGCGAAGGACATTTTGCAGCCAAAAGAATAGCTTTCAAAATCTTAGCCATTGGTTACTATTGGCCTACCCTTCATAAATATGCGATAAATTATACAAGGAAGTGTGACCAATGCCAAAGAATGGGTCGCCCAACCAAAATAGATGAAATACCTCTGAATCCTCAAGTGGTTTTAACACCATTTGACAAGTGGGGAATGGACTTCATCGATCCTATTGATCCTCCATCCAATGGGAAGTCTTATAGTCTGGTTTGTACTGACTACCTAACCAAATGGGTTGAGGTTAAAGCTATGAAGCATGCCCGTGATAAAAAAGTTTTCGAATTCCTGTATGAAGAGATTTTTACATGCTATGGAGTTCCTAAAGAATTGGTTACTGATCAAGGCACACAATTTACTTCCAACTTGATTTCAGAGTTGATGAAACAGTATAACATCAGGCATCACAGATCTAGTCCTTATCATCCACAAGCCAATGGACAAGCAGAAGTTACCAACCATGAGCTAGAAAATATTCTAACTAAAATAGTCCCTTTGCATCATCGGGATTGGACCAACGGGTTACAAGAAGCTGTTTGGGCTTATAGAACAACTTGGAAAACCACTACTGGATTCACACCATTTGAGCTTTTATATGGGAAAGTGGCAATGCTTCCAATTGAATTTGAACACAAGACTTTAAGAACAACCTTGACCTTAGATATTGATCTTCCTGCAGCACAAAGAGAATGCCTCCTGCATCTTAATTCTTTGGATGAAATGCGCAAGACTGCTTTAGAACACACTAAACTGGTGCAAAAATAGAGAAAACACTGGCATGATTATCATATCCTCAACAAACTATTCAAAGCTGGTGACTGGGCATGATTGTATGATTCCTGCTTTAAGGATATGCCAGGGAAGCTGCAGATGCAATGGTTAGGACCATATCAAATCATCCATGTCTTTGACAATTGAATAGTTCAACTAACCACAATTAATGATGTTCCTTTCAAAATGCTAATCAACGGTCATGGACTTAAGCTTTACAAATAGCCTTAAACAAAAGCCAAATTCATGCAACAGTTTCAACAACCGGATCCAACAACTCAAGTATCTCTTCCTACAGAAGAAGGTGAAAACCTTCCGCCTGCTCCTCTTCAACATTAATTCTAATTTGCATGTCCATAATAATAACTGTATGATTTGCATAAATTCCATTTTCTTTTCATGATATTTCTTTCTATTCATATCTTAATCTTCCATCCACCCACCCCACTCCATTTCTTAATCTTCCATCCACTCACTTTTTACATAATTAAGTTTTTGTGTTTTCAATCAAATCTGCACATGTCGATGGATGTTTCTGTTTACATTATTTTCACCACCTTTTTTTTGGAGCATGTGACAATCCACTTGGCAGGTATAAATTTTTTCAAACTATTATTCATTTATAAGTTTGCAAATTTTGTTAATTATATATAATACTACATAGTCTCTATAATTACGACATATTCCAGTCCCTCACCCATACTAGTCTGACAAGTGAGGACACTTGTCATAAAATTAGCAGGGGGTAGGGGAGTGTCGTGCTATCCAATGACATGCATGATTAACTGTGATGATTTTTTAAAATCTTGGCATTACCTCTTATTAATAAGAACTTTTTGCCATAAGTATGCCATGTCAAGTGTTGTACTCCCACTTTTTGAATGAATTTTTTTCTTTCTTCGTGCCAAATTTTTTGTGCTAAGCCATGATGTGACCAATTTTTAAAATTTTGATGTGACCTATTTTTAAAATATTGGCATTTGAACCATGTTTTTAGATGATTTCCATGCAAATTCATGATTTACTTTTACCTAAAGTTTAATTATGGCACATAACAATTGGTTATGGAAATTAATGTTCCCAAAAAGAAGTGGTGAAGCGTCTAAGAAATAACACAGAGTCTTGAAGTTTGCATTTAGAAAGGGAGAGAGAAATGGAGTAGCAAAAGAAGTATCAAGAAATGGGAGGAGGTTTATAGAGAAGAGAGCCAGTTGAGAACATTTTGTTGCTCTCTGACATAGAAGCAGTAAGAAGATTCAATGCATATGGGTGGTTAGGTTATTATTTAAATTTAACAACATATGATGAAGAAGCAGCTATATAATTCACTAGGACATTTGATGAAGGTGAAGCTTCTATGTGGGGTTTGACAATAATTGCAATAGAAGAACAAATTGCAAAAGTAACAGGGTTACCTTCTATTGGAGAACATTATCCGAGCTTTCATGACGCTAGGTCAGCAAGGGCCCAATTCACTACCCCACATGACCCTCCATTGGATGTTACAAAGCAAGGGTGCAAGAGATTTTCTTTGCTGCCTCCATACCCTGAGCTAGCAATGCATGTCATCAGGAATTTTACTTGTGAAGGTAGATTTTCTCACTTACATGCACACCATTTTAAGTTGCTTAGGTGTATAAGGCACAATATTTCCGTGAATCTTTCTAAAATTTTTGTATAATATGCTATGTATTAGTGTGGAAGAGACTCAAAAAGGGAACGATAATTCTGTCACTCACCATGCCTTGATTAAGTTGTTAATAGAAAGGTCTCTTAGGGATGTATCCCCTTTGACATAGGATGACTTTGTGAAATTTAAAACCCTACAACCTCAAGTTGACCTTAGTGAATGGTAGGGTGAGGAAAACATAGTTTTCAGTAGTAAGCCTGCAGAACAAAATATTGAGGGAGCTGAAACAGAAAACGCACAAGAGATTAAACCAGAATTTTCTTCCATTCAAGAGAATGTGCCTCTACCTGAGTAGGACATCCCTAAACCCACTACTAGTAAAGCTAAAAGGAAATGGAAGTCACCAGAAAAAATCGCTGCTCAACAAAATCCTAGTCCTACAATTAAGCAACAGAAGAAAACAAAGAAGGTTCCTGGAGCAATTAATCCTGCAGTAGTGACACCGAAATAGAAAAGTAGGCAAAAGACAGTAGTCCAAGAAGACACTCCTTTATGGAGCAGCCCTAGAATGAGAGGGCATATTTTAAAGAGCTTATATTGTCTAAAGAACCTGCTCCAAAGTCTCCTATGCAGATAATTTCTGACCATTCTCCCCTTCACATTGAGATGATAGAAGCTTCTAGTAATCCTCCTGCAGCATGTGAGCAAAAAATTAATGAAACCTTAATGGATTTATCAGGTGTTTCAAGCCATGAGAATGAAGTAGTTCCTGAATGTCATGATTCAAATACTGCCTTAGTCCCATATAAGTCAACATGGATCAATAATTTGGCAGAACATCTATGGCAGGAATAGGAAAAGAAAAAGGATTATAAAGAGGATAATAGTGTCGTCACCTTGCCAAAACTCATTTTCCAATTATATGGATAGCATTTATTTGTTGAAGTACTATGGAAAAAGAGAAGAAAAGAATGAACAAGATCATAACATCACAAAATGAGGAGATTGAAGAATTGAAAGAACAACTAGAAAGACAGAAACAACAAATGGAACATGCACTTAAATTAGCTAATCAAGCTCTTGCTTGCAAACCACCTCCTCAAGTATATGCTTTTTGTTTGAAAGAAAAATATCTTTTGCTTCAATTAATGTTAACCCTCAGAAATGTAAATGCAGAATTCAAAACCACACAAGAGTTTTATGGGTTGTATCAAACCTTACCACCATGGCAGCAAAATCTATTGTGTGAGTTGTATATTCATAATTTTGTCATTCCTGCAGAAACTGAGTGGAATCCTTTGCTCTATATAGGAGATGTGCATTTGAAAGATTTAATGTCATGGATGTCTAATCAGGTGAATTATGATAAACAATTGGTTAATTACAAAGATGAGGAGAGAACAAAACCTTTACCCTTGAGGGCAGAAAGTAAACAACCAGAAGAAATGTTTCGAGACTAGTTTACATTAACCTATGGGAAGAGTAATCAAAAAGTTAGAAAGAAGGTATTTTTTGCTAGAGCCAAAGTGTATGCTGAATATGAAAACTTCCCCTACTTTGCATTCGAGAGAGCTATGACCGGAGTAAGAAGTAGATGGGCACGGTTACCTGATTCTCTCAAGAAATCAGAGCCGCACAATCCTATTAATTTAGAAGCAGCACTATATAGAGTTCCAAAACATTTAGAACTGGGAAAGCAATTAAGACCAGAGCTATGGTGTCCTTTGACCATGCAACCTCCAATGCTTTTATAGCCCCTGTATGATATTGATGCTGAAAATCTTGATAAGTTGCAGGAAGACTACAGGCAAGAAGTATGGGAAAGGACCAAAGGATTCTATTACACCTTAAAGAGTAGCAGAAAGGGAAAGACAGAAGTTGGGGAGCTCAAATCTTTGACAAAGAAGTGTAATGCTTGAGGACAAGCATTAGTTTAGCAGGGGGCAGATGATGAGTCTAAAAATGCCATTATTTTGTTATGTTGTGATACTCTATTTATCCTTGTTTTAACACTTATAAGCCTATGTTTGATAAACCTTTGATGATTTATGGGGTAGAAAAACTATGTCATTTTTTGCCTAAATTATATCTAATATGCAATATTTCATATAAATATCCAAATGTGCATTCTTATGCTTGAATTTAGTTTGATGGATGTTTATTTGCAAATATTTCTTATATCATAACTAACCTAATGATAAGGATTAAAGGATGAGCGGAGGAATCCAGAAGTTGGTTGCCAATAGCATTCAAGGAGAAACAAGCATCAAGGAACAACCACGAAAAGGAAGTTATAACCACTCTAGAAAACATGACAGTGAATAAGGAGGAGCTTTTACGAGCCATTGTCTTCTCTGCATTTACATTGTAACAAGCGGATGTTGAGACTTCATTGCTCCCTCCTCAATTTCATTATCCTTCCTTTCTGCTTTCAGTTGTTCTCCTATATTCTCTCCTACAGACTTAACTTAGGATAGTTACTTTTCTATTATGTAATAAAGAGTAGATTCCCTATATATGTCAAGATCGACTCTTGTGTGTGAAGCTTTGGTTTTTGATAAGTTTTATCAAGTAAGAGAGAACACTGATTCACAGTTTGTTGTAGTTGTGTTTTACAATTCTAAATCATGTAATGACTGATTAATGAAATGAATTAGTTCTCTTTAGCTTCTATCCTGCGTTGGTAGATTAGAGAAGCCAACCAAGGGGGGCCACTTGGAAGGTGGATTAGATTAGGATAGAATAGATTCATTTTACTAGCATTAGCAGTATTTTAAGTAAGATGTAGCTAGTTAATTCCTTTCTATACCATCACACTTCATAAACGTTCCTGCAGCATCTATGAGAACAGACTAGTGGATGAGTCAAGATGGAATCTCTGTTATCTTGTCATTGTGTTTTCAACATTCATAGATTCAGTATTTTCCTTTCCATAGCAGTAGTGTAGTTTCCTTCCTTTGCATTTTTACTTTCCTACAGCACAAGCATAATGACTCATCAAGGTACCTAGTGCACATATTGTGCCGACCATTTCAAGTATACATCCTTGGGTTAACAATCTAAATTCACCTCATGGTAGGGAAAAAGTAGTCCTTAGCTTGAATGGATTATTCCTAAGCTAGGCCTAGTGCATGACTATGGAACACTTATTCTGAGGTGGTTCATTACCCAATCAAATATGACCCCAGGTGTTGTAGGACCCGTAGAAACATATGTCATCATTTAATGGGTCAAAGGGGGTCATAGGTCACCCTATGACCTCCTTTGACCCATATGAATGATTTGAATATGTCCCTAGTGGTCTTAGGACCCCTAGGGACATATGTCATCATTTAATGGATCAAAGGGGGTCATAAGTCACCTTATGTCCCTTTTTGACCCATATGAATGACCCGAATATGTCCCTAGGGGTCCAAGGACCCCTAAGGACATATGTCATCATTTAATGGGTCAAAAGAGGGTCATAGGGTGACCTATGACCCCCTTTAACTCATATTACACATTCAAATATGTCCCTAGGGGTCTATGGACCCATAGTGACACATCTCATCATTTAATGGGACAAAGGGTGTCATAGGTCACCCTACAACCCTCTTTGACCCATATGATCGATTCGAATATGTCCCTAGGGTTCCTAGGACCCCTAGGGACATATGTCATTATTTAATGGGTCAAAGGGGGTCATAGAGTGACCTATGACCGCCTTTGACCCAAATTATCCATTTGAATATGTCCCTAGGGGTCCTAGAACCACTAGAGACGTATGTCATCGTTTAATGGGTCAAAAGGGGTCATAGGTCACCCTAGGACCCCCTTTGACCATATGAACGATTTGAATATGTCCCTAGGGGTCCTAGGATCCCTAAGGACATATGTTATCATTTAATGGGTCAAAGGGGGTCATAAGTCACCATATGACCCCATTTGACCAATATGAAAGATTCGAATATGTCCCTACGGGTCCTAGGACCCGAAGGGACATATGTCATTGTTTAATGGGTCAAAGTGGGTCATAGTCTAACCTATGACCCCCTTTGACTCATATGAATGATTCGAATATGTCCCTAGGAGTCCTAGGACCCCTAGGGACATATGTCATCTTTTAATGGGTCAAAGGGAGTCATAGGTCATATTACCTTTTAGAATATGTCCTTAGGGATCTTAGGACCCCTAGGGACATATGTCATTGTTTAATGGGTCAAAGGGGGTCATAAGTCACCCTATGAGCCCTTTTGACCCATATGAATGATTTGAATATGTTCCTAGGGGTACGAAAACCCTTAGATACATATGTCTTCGTTTAATGGGTCAAAGAGAGTCATAGGTCACTCTATGATCCCATTTGACACATATAAATGATTCGAATAACTCCTTAGGGGTCCTAGGACCCCTAGGGACATATGTCATCATTTAACGGGTCAAAGTGGGTCATAGGTCACCTTATGACCCCATCTAACCCATATGAATGATTCAAATATGTCCCTAGGGGTTCTAGAACCCCTACAGACATATGTCATTATTTAATGGGTCAAAGGGAGTCATAGGTCACACTATGACACCCTTTGACCCATATGAACAATTCGAATATGTCCCTAGGGTTCTAAAACCCTTAGAGACATATGTTGTCATTTAATGTGTCAAAAGGGGTCATAGGTCAACTATGACCCCCTTTGACCCAGTCCTAAGACCTCTAGAGACATATGTTGTCATTTAATGGGTCTTAAGGGGTCATAGGTCACCCTATGACCCCCTTTGAGCCATATGACCCATTTAAATATGTCCCTAGGGGTCCTAGGATCCCTAGAGACATATGTCATCATTTAATGGGTCAAAGAGGGTCATAGGTCACCCTATGACCCACTTTGACCCATATTACCCATTCGAATATGTCCCTAGGGGTTCTAAGATCGCTAGAGACATATGTCATTATTTGATGGGTCAAAGGGACTATGACCCCCTTTGACCCATATTACACATTCAAATATGTCCTTAGGTGTCCTAGGACCCTTAGGGACATATGTCATCATTTAATGGGTCAAAGGGAACTATGACCCACTTTGACCCATATTACCCATTCGAATATGTCCCTAAGGGTCCTAGGACCCCTAGAGACATAAGTCATCGTTTAATGGGTCAAAGGGGGTCATAGGTCACCCTATGACTCCCTTTGACCCATATGAATGATTTGAATATGTCCCTCGGGGTCCTAGGACCCCTAAGGACATATGTCATTTTTTAATCGGTCAAAAGGGGTCATAAGTCAGCTTATGACCCCTTTTGATCCATATGAATGATTCGAATATGACCCTAAGGGACCTATCACCCCCTTTGACCCATATTACACATTCAAATATGTCCCCAAGGGTCCTAAGACTCCTAGAGACATATGTCATCATTTAATGGGTCAAAGGTTGTCATAGGTCACCCTATGACTCCCTTTCACCCATATGAACGATTTGAATATGTCCCTAGCGGTCTTAGGACCCCTAGGGAAACATTTTGTCATTTAACAGATCAAAGGGGGTCATACGGTGATCTATGACCTCCTTTGACCTACATTATAGTTCAAATATGTCCTTAGGGGTCCTACGACCCCTAGAGACATATTTCATCATTTAATAGGTCAAAGGGGGTCATAGGTGACCGTAGGACCCCTTTTGACCATATGAATGATTCGAATATGTCCCTAGGGGTCTTTGGATCCCTAAGGACATATGTCATCATTTAATGGGTCAACGGGTGTGATAAGTCACCCTATGACCCCCTTTGATCGATATGAATGATTTGAATATGTCCCTAGGGGTCCTATGACCCCAAGGGACATATGTCGTCATTTAATGGGTCAAAGGGGATAATAGGGTGACCTATGACCCCCTTTGACCCATATGAACAATTCGAATATGTCCCTAGGGGTCCTAGGACCCATAGGGACATATGTCCTCTTTTAATGGGTCAAAGGGGGTCATAGACTGACCTATGACCCAATTTGACCCATATTGCCCATTCGAATATGTCTGTAGGGGTCTTAGGACCCCTAGGGACATATGTCATTATTTAATGGGTCAAATGGGGAAATAAGTCACCCTATGACTCCTTTGACACGTATGAACGATTCGAATATGTTCCTAAGGGTCCTAGGACCCCTAGGGACATATGTCATCGTTTAATGGGTCAAAGAGTCTCATGGGTCACAATATGACGCCCTTTGACCCATGTTGCCCATTCGAATATGTCTCTAGGGGTCCTAAGACCCCTAGGGACATATGTCACCATTTAATGGGTCAGAGGGGGTCATCTAGCCTTTGACCCATTTACCCATTTAAATATGTCCCTAGGGGTCCTAGGACCCCTAAGGACATATGACATTGTTTAATGCATCAAAGGGGGTCATAGGGTCATAGGTCATCCTATGACCCCCTCTGACCCATATGAACGATTCAAATATGTCCCTAGGTGTCCTAGGACCCCTAGGAACATATGTCATCATTTAATGGGTCAAACAGGGTCATAGGTCACCCTATGACCCCCTTTGACCCATATGAACAATTCGAATATGTCTTTAGCGGTCCTAGGATTCTTAGGGACATATGTCGTTGTTTATCTGGTCAAAGTGACTTATGACCCCCTTTGATGCATATTACTCATTCAAATATGTTCCTACGGGTCCTAGGACCCCTAGAGACATATGTCATCGTTTAATGGGTCAAAGCGGGTCATAGGTTACCCTGACCCTGGTTAACCCATTTTAACGATTCGAATATGTCCTTAGGGGTCCTAGGACCCCTAGGGACATATGATAGCGTTTAATGGCTCAAAGAAGGTCATAGGTAACCGTATGACCCCCTTTGACCTATATGAACAGATTCAAATATGTACTTAAGGGTACTAGGACCCCTAGGGACATATGTTGTTGTTTAATGAGTCAAAGGGGGTCATAGGTCACCCTATGACCTTGTTTCACAAATATGAATGATTCGAATATATCCCTAGTGTTCTTAGGATCCCTATGGACATATATCATCATTTTTTGGGTCAAAGGGGGTCATAAGTCACCCTATGACCCCTTTTGACCCTTATGAATGATTCGAATATATCCCTAAGGGTCCTAGGAGACCTAGGGACATACGTTGTCGTTTAATAGGTCAAAGGGGGTCATAGGTCACCCAATGACCCCCTTTGACTCATATGGCCCATTCAAATTTGTCCGTATGTCATCGTTTAATGGGTCAAAAGGGGTCATAGGGTCTTTGACAAATATTACCCATTCAAATATGTCCCTAGGGGTTCTAGGACCCCTAGGGACATATGTCATCATTTAATGGGTCAAAGGGTGTCATAGGTCACCCTATGACCCCCTTTGACCAATATGAATGATTCAAATATGTCCCTAGGTGTCCTAGGACCCCTAGGGACATATGTCATTGTTTAATGGGTCAAACGAGGTCATAGGGTTTGACCCACATGAATGATTCGAATGTCTTTAGGGGTCTTAAGATCCCAACGGACATATGTCATCATTTCAGTGCTCAAATGGGGTCATAGGTCAGCCTATGACACCCTTTGACCCATATTACCCATTCAAATATGTCTCTAACGGTCCTAGGACCCCTAGAGACATATGTCATCGTTTAATGAGTCAAAGTAACTTATGATGCCCTTTAACCCATATGAACGATTCAAATATGTCCGTAGGGGTCCTAGGACCCTTAGGGACATATGGTGACATGTAATGGGTCAAAGGAGGTCATAGGTCACTCTATGACCCCCTTTGACCCATATTACCCATTCAAATATGTCTCTAGGGGTCCTAAGAACCCTAGAGACATATGTCATTGTTTAATGGGTCAAAGCGGGTCATAGCTCACCCTATGACCCCCTTTGACCCATATGAACGATTCCAATATGTCTCTATAGGTCCTAGGACCCCTAGCGACATATGTTATTATTTAATGGATCAAAGGGGGTCATAGGTCACTCTATGATCCCCTTTGACCTATATGAATGATTCAAATATATCCATAGGGGTCCTAGGATCCCTAGGAACATATGTCATCGTTTAATGGGTGAAAAATGGTCATAGGTCACCTTATGACCCCCTCTAACCCATATTACCCATTCAAATATGACCCTAGGGGTCCTACAACCCCTAGAGACATATGTCATCATTTAATATATCAAAGAGGGTCACAAGGCACCCTATGACCCCCTTTGTCCTATATGAATGATTCGAATATGTCCTTAAGGGTCCTAGGACCCTTAGGGACATATGTCATCATTTAATTTGTCAAAAGGGGTCATAGGTCACCCTATGACTCTGTTTGACCCATATGAACCATTCGAATATGTCCTTAGGGGTCCTACGACCCCTAGGTACATATGTCGTCGTTGAATGGGTCAAAGTCACTTTGACCCATATGAATGATTTGAATATGTTCTTAGGGGTCCAAAGACCCCTAGGGACACATGTCGTTATTTAATTGGTGGGGGTCATAGGTCACCCTATGACCTCCCTTGACCTATATTACCCATTCAAATATGTCCCTACGGGTCCTAGGACCCCTATAGACATATGTCATCATTTAATGGGTCAAAGCGGGACATAGGCCACCCTATGATCCCGTTTGACCCATATGAACGATTCAAATATGTCCCTATGGGTCCTAGGACCCCTAGGGACATATGTCATCATTTAATGGGTCAAAGGGGGTCATAGGTCACCCTATGACCTCCTTTGACCGATATTACCTATTCAAAAATGTTCCTAAGGGTCGTAGGACCCCTAGAGACATATGTCATTATTTAATGGGTCAAAGGGGGTCATAGGTCACTCGATGACACCCTTTGACCAATATGAACCATTCGAATATGTCCTTAGGGGTCCTAGCACCCCTAGAGACATATGTCATCGTTTAATGAGTGGCAGTCATAGGTCACCCTATGACCCCCTTTGACCCATATTACCCATTCAAATATGACCCTAGGGGTCCTAGGATGCCTAGAGACATATTTCATCATTTAATGGTTCAAAGAGGGTCATAGGTCACCCTATGACCCCCTTTGACCCATATATACCATTCAACATATGTCATTTGTTAATGTGTGAAATGGGGTCATAGGGCCTTTGACCCATATGAACGATTTGAATATATCCTTAGGGTTCCTATGACCCCTAGGTTCATATGTCATCGTTTAATGGGTCAAAGGGTGACCTATGACCCCCTTTGACCCATATTACGCATTCAAATATGTCCCTAAGGGTCTTATGAACCCTAGTGACATATGTCATTGTTTAATGGGTCAAAGCAGGTCATAGCTCACCCTATGACCATTTTTGACCCATATGAACGATTCCAATATATCTCTAGGGCTCCTAAGATCCCTAGCGACATATGTCATCATTTAATGGGTCAAAAGGAGTCATAGGTCACCCTATGACCCCCTTTGACCCATATTACCCATTCAAATATGTCCCTACGGGTCCTAGGACCCCTAGCGACATATTTCATCGTTTAATGGGTCAAAGAGGGTCATAGGGACCCATATGAACGATTTGAATATGTCCCTAGGGATCCTAGGACCCCTAAGGACATATCTCATTGTTGAATATGTCAAAGGGGGTCATAGGTCACCCTATGACCCCTTTTGACCCATATGAACAATTTTAATATGTCTTTAGGGATCCTACGACTGCTAAGTTCATATGTCATCATTTAATGGGTCAAAGGGAGTCATAGGTCACAATATGGCCCCTTTTGACCCATATTACCCATTCAAATATGTCCCGAGGGGTCTTACAACTCCTAGAGACATATCTTCGTTTAATGGGTCAAAGAGTGTCACAGGTCACCCTATGACCCCCTTTGACCCATGTGAATGATTCAAATATGTCCTTAGGGGTCCTTGGACCCCTAGGGACATATGTCATCGTTGAATGGGTCAAAAGGGGTCATAGGGTGACCTATGACCCTCTTTGACACATATGAACCATTCGAATATGTCCTTAGGGGTCCTAAGAACCCTAGGAACGTATTTTATCATTTAATGGGTCAAAGGGGGTCATAGTTCACACTATGACCCCCTTTGACCCATATGAAAACATTAAATATGTCCTTAGGGCTCCTAGGACCCCTAGGGACATATGTCTTCGTTTAATGGGTGGGGGTCATAGGTCACACTATCAGCCCCTTTGACCCATATTACACATTCAAATATGTCTCTAGCGGTCTTAGGACCCTTGGAGACATGTCATCATTTAATGGGTCAAAAAGGGTCATTGTTCACCCTGTAACCCCCTTTGACCCATATGATCTATTTGAATATGTCCTTAGGGCTCCTAGGACCCCTAGGGACATATGTCATCATTTAATGGGTCAAAGATGTTCATAGGTTCCTTTGACCCATATTATCCATTCGAATATGTCCCTAGGGATCTTAGGACCCCTAGGGACATATGTCATCATTTAATGGGTCAAATGGTCTCATAGGTCACTCAATGACCCCCTTTGACTCATATGAATGATTCAAATATCTCCCTAGGGTACCTAGGACCCCTAGGGACATATGTCATCATTAAATGGGTCAAAAGGGGTCATAGGTCACATTATGACCCCCTTTGACCATGATGGCCCATTCAAATATGTCCCTAGGGGTTCTAGGACCCCTAGAGACACATGTCATCATTTAATGGGTCAAAAGGGGTCATAGGTCAATATGGATCCTAGGACCCCAAGAGACATATTAGAATCGTTCATATGGGTCAAAAGGGGTCATAGGGTGAGTTATGATCCGCTTTGACCCATTAAACGATGACATATGTCTCTAGGGTTCCTAAGACCCCTAGGGATATATTTGAATGGGTAATATGGGTCAAAGGGGGTCAGAGGGTGACCTATGACCCCTTTTGATCCATTAAACAATGACATATGAACCTAGGGGTCATAGGAACTCTAAGGACATATTCAAATCATTTATATGGGTCAAAGGCCCTCTGACCCCCTTTGACACATTAACCAATGACATATGTCCCTAGGGGTCCTAATACCCCTAGAGACATATTCGAATCTTTCATATGGGTCAAAGGAGGTCATAAGTCACCATATGACCCCCTTTGACCGATATGAACGATTCGAATATGTCCGTAGGGGTCCTAAGACTGGAAGGGACATATGTCATCGTTTAATGGGTCAAAGTGGGTCATAGGTTGTCCTATGACCCCCTTTGACCCATATGAATGATTCGAATATGTCCTTAGGGGTCCTAGGACCCCTAGGGACATATTTCATTGGTTAATATGTCAAAGAGGGTCATAGGGCCTTTGACCCATATGAACGATTTGAATATGTCGTTAGGGTTCCTACGACCCCTAAGTTCATATGTCATCATTTAATGGGTCAAATGGGGTCATAGGGTGGTCACCCTATGACCCCCTTTTATCTATATTACCCATTCAAATATGTCCCTAGGGGTCTTAGGAACCTTAGAGACATATGTCATCGTTTAATGGGTCAAAGCGGGTCATAGCTCACCCTATGACCCCCTTTGGCACATATGAACAATCCCAATATATCTCTAGGGGTCTTAGGATCCCTAGCAACCTATGACCCCTTTTGACCCATTAAATGATGACATATGTCCCTAGGGGTCTTAGAACCCTAGGGGCATATTTGAATGGGCCATATGGGTCAAAGGGGGTCATAAGGTGACCTATGACCCCTTTTGACCCATTTAACGAGGACATATGTCATCCTTTAATGGGTCAAACGGGGTCATAGATCATATTACCCTTTAGAATATGTCCTTAGGGGTCGTAAGACCCCTAAGGACATATGTCATCATTTAATGGGTCAAAAAGGGTCATAAGTCACCCTATGACCCCTTTTGACCCATATGAATGATTCAAATATGTCCCTAGGGGTCCGAGAACCCCTAAAGACATATGTCTTCATTTAAGGGGTCAAAGAGGGTCATAGGTCACTCTATGACCCCATTTGACACATATAAATGATTCGAATATCTCCTTAGGGGTCCTAGGACCATTAGGGATATATGTCATCATTTAATGAGTCAAAGTGGGTCATAGGGTGATCCATATGAATGATTGAAATATGTCCCTAGGGGTTCTAAAACCTCTAGAGACATATGTCATCATTTAATGGGTCAAAGGGAGTCATAGGTCACTCTATGACACCCTTTGACCCATATGAACAATTCAAATATGTTCTTAGGGTTCCTAAGACATAGACATATGTTATCGTTTAATGGGTCAAAGGTGGTCATAGGTCAACTATGACCCCCTTTGACACATATGAATGATTTGAATATGTCCCTAGGGGTCCTAGGACTCCTAGCACCATATGTCATCATTTAATGGGTCAAAAGGGGTTATAGGTCACCTTATGACCCCCTTTGAACCATATGATCCATTCGAATATGTCCCTAAGGGTCTTAGGACCCCTAGGGACATATTTCATTATTTAATGGGTCAAAGAGAGTCATAGGTCACCCTATGAACCCCTTTGACCCATATTACCCATTCAAATATGACCCTAGGGGTTCTAAGACCGCTAGAGACATATGACATCGTTTGATGGGTTAAAGGGACCTATGACCCCTTTTGACCCATATTACCCATTTGAATATGTCCTTAGGTGTCCTAGGACACCTAGGGACATGTCATCATTTAATGAGTCAAATGGACTTATGACCCCCTTTGATCCATATTACCCGTTCGAATATGTCCCTAAGGGTCCTATGATCCCTAGAGACATATGTCATCATTTAATGGGTCAAAAGAGGTCATAGGTCACCCTATGACTCTCTTTGACCCATATGAACGATTCGAATATGTTCCTAAGAGTCCGAGGACCTCCAAAGACATATGTCGTTGTTTAATGGATCAAAGGGGGTCATAAGTCACCCTATGACCCCTTTTGACCCATATGAATGATTGAAATATGTCCTTAGGGGTCCTAAGACCCCTAAGGACATATGTCATCATTTAATGGGTCAAAAGTGGTCATAGGGTGACCTATCACCCCCTTTGACCCATATTACCCATTCAAATATGTCCCTAAGGGTCCTAGGACTCCTAGAGACATATGTCGTCATTTAATAGGTCAAAGGGTGTAATAGGGCACCCTATGACCCCATTTCCCCCATATGAACAATTCGAATATGTCCCTAGTGGTCCTAGGACCCTTAGGGACATACGTCATCTTTTAATAGGTCAAAGCAGGTCATAGGGTGATCTATGACCTCCTTTGACCTACAATACCGTTCAAATATGTCCCTAGGGGTCCTAAGATTCCTAGAGACATATTTCATCGTTTAATAGGTTAAAAGTGGTCATAGGTCACCGTAGGACCCCCTATGACCATATGAACGATTCAAATATGTCTTTAGGGTGTCTTTAGACTCCTAAGGACATATGTCATCATTTAATGGGTCAACGGGTGTGATAAGTCACTCTATGACCCCTTTTGACCGATATGAATGATTCGAATATGTCCCTAGGGGTCCTAAGATCCCAAAGGACATATGTCATCATTTAATGGGTCAAAGGGGGTCATAGGGTGACTTATGACCCCCATTGTCCCATATGAGCAATTCAAATATGTCCCTAGGGGTCCTAGGACCCCTAGGGACATATGACCTCCTTTAATGGGTCAAAGGGGGTCATAGGGTGACCTATGACCCCCTTTGACCTATATTACCCATTCAAATATGTCCTTAGGGGTCCTAGGACCCCTAGGAACACATGTCATCATTTCATGGGTCAAATGGGGACATAAGTCACCCTATGACCCCTTGGAGCCGTATGAATAATTCGAATATGTTCCCAAGGGTCCTAGAACCCCTAGGGACATATGTCATCGTTTAATATGTCAACAGGTGTCATAGGTCACTCTATGATGCCCTTTGACCCATATTGCCCATTCAAATATGTTCCTAGGGGTCCTAGGACCCCTAGGGACATATGTCATTGTTTAATGGGTTAGAGGCGGTCATAGGGCCTTTGACCCATATTACCCATTCGAATATGTCCCTAGGAGTCCTAGGACCCCTACGGACATATGTCATCGTTTAATGAGTCAAAGGGGGTCATAGGGTCATAGGTCACCCTATGACCCCCTTTGACCCATATGAACGATTCAAATATGTGCCTAGATGTTCGAGGACCCCTATGGACATATGTCATCATTTAGTGGGTTAAATAGACCTATAACCCCCTTTGACGCATATGAACAATTGGAACATGTCTTTAGGGGTCCTAGGATCCCTAGGATATATGTCATCATTTAACTGGTCAAATGGGGTCATAGGTCACCTTATGACCCATTTTGACCCATATTACCCATTCAAATATGTCCCTAAGGGTCCTAGGACCCCTAGAGACATATGTCGTCGTTTAATGAGTCAAAGCGGGTCATAGGTTACCCTATGACTCTGTTTAACCCATATTAACAATTTGAATATGTCCTTAGGGGTCCTAGGACCCCTAGGAACATATGGCAATGTTTAATGGGTCAAAGGGGGTCATAGGTCACCTTATGACTCCATTTGACCCATATGAACATAATCGAATATGTCCTTATGGGTCCTAGGACCCCTAGGGACATATGTCATCATTTAATGGGTCAAAGGGGGTCATAGGTCACCCTATGACCTAGTTTCACAAACATGAATGATTCGAATATGTCCCTAGGGGTCTTAAGACCCCTAGGGACATATGTAATTGTTTAATGGGCCAAAGGGGGTCATAGGTCACCCTATGACCCCTTTTGACCTATATGAATGATTTAAATATATCATTATGGGTCTTAGGACTCCTAGGGACATTTGTCATCATTTTATGGGTCAAAAGGGGTCATAAGTCACCCTACAACCTCCTTTGACCCATATGAACGATTCAAATATTTTTCTAAGGGTCCTAAGACACCTAGGGACATACGTCGTCGTTTAAGGGGTCAAAGGGGGTCGTAGGTCATGCAATGACCCCCTTTGCCCCATATAGCCCATTCAAATTTGTGCCTAGGGGTCGTAGGACCCCTAGGGACATATGTCATCATTTAATGGGTCAAAGGAGATCATAGATCACCTAATGACCCCCTTTGACCCATATTACCCATTCAAATATGTCCATCGTTTAATGGGTGAAAGAGGGTCATAGATCACCCTATGACTCCCTTTGACCCATATGAATGATTCGAATATGTCCCTAGGGGTCCTAGAACCCCCAGGGACATATGTCATCATTTAATGGGTCAAAGAGGGTCACAGGGCCCTTTGACCCATATTACCTATTCGAATATATCCCTAGGTGTCCTAGGACCCCTAGGGACATATGCAATCATTTAATGGGTCAAAGGGGATTATAGGTCACCCTATGACCCCCTTTGACTCATATGAACAATTCCAATATGTTCGTAGGGGTCCTAGGACGCCTAGGGACATATGTCATCATTTAATAGGTAAAAGGGGGTCTTAGGTCACCCTATAAACCCTTTTTACCCATATGTACGATTTGAATATGTCCTTATGGATCCTAGGACCCATAGGGACATATGTCATCATTTAATAGGTCAAATGGGTAATAAGTCACCTTATGAATGCCTTTGACCCATATGAATGATTCAAATATGTCCCTAGGGGTCCTTTGACCCCTAGGGACATATATCGTCATTTAATGTGTCAAACGAGGTCATATGTCACCCTATGACCCCCTTTGACTCATATGTCCAATTTGAATTTGTCCCTATGAGTTCTAGGACCCCTAGGGACATATGGCATTGTTTAATGGATCAAAAGGGGTCACAGGTCACCCTATGAGCCCCTTTGACCCATATGAATGATTCAAATATGTCCTTAGGGGTCCTAGGACCCCTAGGGACATATGTCATTGTTTAATGGGTCAAACGGTGTCATAGGTTACCCTATGACCCCCTTTGAACCATATGAATGATTCAAATATGTTTGTAGGGGTCCTAGGACCCCTAAGGACATATGTCATTGTTTATTGGGTCAAAAGGAGTCATAAACCACCCTATGACCCCCTTTGACCCATATGAACAATTCGAATATGTCCCTAAGGGTCCTAGGACCTCTAGGGACATATGTCGTCGTTTAATGGGTCAAAGGGTGTCATAGATCACCCTATGACACCCTTTGATGCATATGGCCCATTCGAATATGTCCCTAAAGGTACTAGGACCCTTAGGGACATATGTCGTCGTTTAATGGATTAAAGAGGTCCATAGGGTCTTTGACCCATATTACCCATTCGAAAATGTCCCTAGGGGTCCTAGGACCCCTAGGGACATATTTTATTGTTTAATGGGTTAACCCATATGAATGATTCGAATATGTCCCTAGGTGTCCAAGGACCCCTAGAGACATATGTTATCGTTTAATAGATCAAACGGGGTCATAGGTCACCCTAGGACCCCCTTTGACCCATATGAATGATTCGAATATGTCTTTAGGGGTCCTAGGATCCAAAGGGACATATTTCATCGTTTAACTACTGAAAGGGGGTCATAGGTGCAGGTCACCCTATGACCCTCTTTGAGGCATATTACCCATTCAAATATGTCCTTATGGGTCTCAGGACCCCTAGAGACATATGTCGTCGTTTAATAGGTCAAAGTAACCTGACCTCCTTTAACTTATATGAACGATTCGAATATTTCCCCTAATGACATATGCCGACATTTAATGGGTCAAATGGGATTATAGGTCACCCTATGACCCCCTTTGACCCATCTTACCCATTCAAATATGTCCCTAGGGGTCCTAGGAACTCTAGAGACATATGTCATCATTTAATGGGTCAAAGCAAGTTATAGCTCACCCTATGACCCCCTTTGACCCATATGAACGATTTCAATATGTCTCTAGGGGTCCTAGGACCCTTAGCAACATATGTCATCGTTTAATGGGTCAAACGGGGTCATAGGTCACCCTATGACCCCCTTTGACCCATATGAATGATTTAAATATATCCTTAGGGGTCTTAGGACCCCTAGGGGCATATGTCATCATTTAAATGGTTAAAGGGACCTATGACCCCCTTTGACCCATATTACCCATTCAAACATGTCCTCCTTTAATGGGTCAAAGTGGGTCATAGGGTGACCTATGACCCCCATTTGACCCATATTACCCATTCGAATATGTCCCTAGGGGTTCTAAGACCCCTAGGGACATATGTCATCATTTAATGGGTCAAAGGGGGACATAAGTCACCCTATGACCCCTTTTGACCCATATGAACCATTCGAATATGTCCCTAGGGTTCTTAGGACCTCTAGAGACATATGTCATCATTTAATGGGTGAAAGGTGGTCATAGGTCACCCTATGACCCCCTGTAACCCATATTACCCATTCAAATATGTCCCTAGGGGTCTGAGGACTTCTAGAGACATATTTCATCGTTTAATGGGTCAAAGAGGGTCATAGGTCACTCTATGACCCCCTTTGACGCATATGAACGATTCGAATATGTCCCTAGGGGTCCTAGGACCCCTAGGGACATATGTCATAGTTTAATGGGTCAAAGGGGGTCATAGGGTGACCCATACGAATGATTAGAATATTTTCCTAGGGGTTCTAGGACCCCTAGTGACATATGCCTTCATTTAATGGGTCAAAGGGAGTCATAGGTCACCCTATGACCCCCTTTGACCCATATGAATGGTTCAAATATGTCCCTAGGGTTTCTAGAACCCTTAGAAACATATGTCATTATTTAATGGGTCAAAGGGGGTCATAGGTGACTCATATGAATGATTCGAATATGTCCCTAGTGGTCTTAGGATGCCTAGAGACATATGTCATCATTTAATGGGTCAAACAGGGTCATAGGTCACTCAATGATCCCCTTTGACCCATATGACCCATTCGAATATGTGCCTAGGGGTCCTAGGACCCCTAGGGACATATGTCGTCATTTAACGGCTCGAAGGGACATATGACAACCTTTGACCCATATTACCTATTCGAATATGTCCCTAAGAGTTCTAGGACCTCTATACACATATGTCATCATTTAATGGGTGAAAGGGGGTCATAGGTCACCCTATGACACTTATGACACCTTTTGGCCCATATTAACCATTGTAATATGTCCCTAGGATTCCTAAGACCCCTAGGGACATATGTTGTCATTTAATGCATCAAAGGGGGTCAATGGTTGACCTATGACCCCCTTTGACTCATATATATTAATAATATACATATATATTAATAACATACATATTAATATAATAATATATAATAATTATATATATATTACGTTATTATATTTATTAAAAATATTATATTATTATATTTAATGAAAATATTACTTTATTATATATATATATATTAATAACATACATATTAATATAATAATATATAATACATATTATATTTAATGAAAATATTACATTATTATATATATATATATATATATAATATTATTATACATATTAATTTTATAATATATAATACATATTATATTTAGTGAAAATATTACGTTATTATATATATATATATATTAATAACATACATATTAGTATAATAATATATAATACGTATTTTATATATATATATATATATATTACGTTATTATATTTAGTAAAAATATTAATAATATAAATTATATTTATAGATTGTAATAAGATTAACATAATATATTATTATATATTACTAGATTATATCTTATATCTTTATATTACGTTATTATATATGTATACTATATTAAAATACGTCTTTACATAGTAATATAAGTGAAATAATTTATAAATCATAAGCTATAACGTTTCAACCCAATTTTCCCTCCAAAATGGGTTGAGATTTGAAATTTTTCCATGGCAGCATATCAGATATCCGATTAGGATTGCTATTTACCAAGCCTACCCAGTCAACCCAAAAGACGTGTTTGAAGAGGGTTTTAGTGATACTCAGACTTCAGGTAGGCATCTGGCAATGTTATTTTGATCAAAATTGAATAAAATGAAAAAATGTTTTTTAATATCGCTCTCTAGATTTCATCAATATAATTTCTTTCAAATTATGAGTTTGATAAGTATTTATTAGTTAATTATCAATGAAGATTATTGTAAAGTGCTGATTGACATATTGATTGAAAAATAGCTATAACTTTCAAACAGTATAACATTTGTTAAATCTAAAAGTTGCGTCACATTCTATACTTCGCCTAGTATAAGAAAAAATAAATAAATTTAAATTTGGTAAAATTTTCTATTAGTTAGGGTGGTCAGACACGAGACTTTTTTTTTTCGAAATTTTTTTGGTAGAAAATTCATATTTAATTATTTATTTGGAATAAAAAACCTAAAAATAGGCGTCACATCCGAGTATGAGTCTACTTTTCATATCTATAATTATATTAAACAAATATTATGATTTGATTTTGATTAAGGTGGTCAGACATACACCTACTTTTTATTTTTGCGCTGAAATTTTTTTAGTATTGCATTAAAATTCAAACTTTTGACCAATTAGTTATTTTTTCTCATGATAAGGCCTAGTAGTTTAGAAACTAAATTCAATTTCTTACATATTATTTTCTTACAACTTTTTGATATAAAGTCCATAACGACTTCAAAATTATGTGTCAAGTTGACATAAACCTAATTTGCTGATTTTTCACTGCCACTTAAAGCCATAGTTTGGTACACCATGATATGCACATACCGTATCCCTCCATCCTATATTGGTTTGCACTCATTTTATATGGAGTTTCCCTCCATTTGGTCCTATTTTTTCTACTTTGAAAAGATGATATTTTATATGGAGTTTCCCTCCATATGGTTATATTTGTTCCACTTTGAAAGGATACTATCTTCATGGAGTTTCCCTCCATTTGGTTCTATTGGTTCCACTTTGAAAGATTGATATTTATATGGAGTTTCTCTCCTTTTGATTCTATATGCTCTACTTTGAAAGGTTGATATTTATGGAGTTTCCCTCCATGTTGTTCCATTTTGTTCCTCAATGAAGAGGATACTATTATTGGAGTTTTCCCTCCAAATTCATATGATTTGATCCAATTTGATGGCAATATGTTGTTAAACCCTCATAATCCATTCATTTGAGTATCCTAACAAAAATCATGATAATTCTAATTTGATCAGCATGTCTCTCTCTTTTTTAACTTTTTTTTCATATAGTAATGTGATAATGATTTGCATACTTTATTGCTTAGATCATGAGTCATGCATGTTGTGGAGGGATGCCCCCATTAACTTGCAGTGGGATGATTCATTGAGTGGACTATCTATATCCATGTGATTGATGCAATGCTGATGCAAGTATCATTAGTTCACCTTGTCTATGGTCATTAGTATATTAGTATAATATACTTTTCATGAGAACACTGATCAAAATTTTTTGTGCTTATTGATAATATTTTGAGCATATACTTTATCTTGATATTAGGTTATCTCCATTTCTTTGTGGTAACATGTTTTATTCTCCTCATTGTATCTCTATGAGATTTTTACTATCCTTAAAAGGATTTCTAATTTGAATATAAGATGAAATACTTCTTGTGGATAGTTGTCTCATTTCTTGTGTCTATGTTTTTCAGGTAATCCATCCAGGAACATACAGACAATATTATTTGGTGTACATTTCATGACCTATCCACTTCTCTCTTGGCTCTACGAAGATCTACTTACACTCACAAGAGACCTTTTGCATAATTGAAGACATTCTCAAAGATCAAGTTGCTGCTATTTAGAATTTCATTGTAAAAATTTGAGTTTAATACCCTTTGATGTAATTTCCCCAATTAAAGGGGGGTGTTAGAATTGGTAATCTTTCCTTGGTTGTATTTATTAAATGGGATAAACCAAGGTATCCCTTATGTTTTTTATCCTCTAGTCCACATGTGAGGACAAGTCTTTTTTGTAATTTCTTTATTAAGGAAAATAGTTTATTCCTCCTTAAGAGGATTATGATACTTGTTATGCACACACTTATGAATGTGGAAATAATTCACATGGGAGTTACAAATAACTCCTCTTCTCATCTTTTTATAAGAGATGTTTCTCTCTCATTCTAAGAACACACATTCACGATGTAGTTTATGTAATGAGCCCTATGGCTCCACATTCTCTCTCTCTCTCTCTCTCTCTCTCTCTCTCTCTCTCTCTCTCTCTCTCTCTCTCTCTCCATTCTTAGGCATTTGCCTCATTCATACAATTGACAAGTGGTTTTCTTTGCTTTCCCCTTTCAAAATATGTGCCTCCATTCTTGTGTTGATCTTGGAAAGCTCTTGTAAAGTATGGTAATTATGTTTATCAAAAACTCTCATGGATTAATTTATAATTCTTTAATTTTAGTTCATTTTGATTTTATTATTTCTAACAATATTCAAATCTAAATCTATCAAATATTGTATAAAGTTTATAAGGGTGGTCATCATCTATGTGTGGAAATTCATAAAGTATTGTTAGCTATTGTAGTTTGTGTTAGTTTTACATTATAAGAGAAAACAGACCATATCTCCTATTTCTAGGGATTAAGAGTAAGAGTCAAGAAATTAAATCACTAAGGTACTCCCACCTTGGTTTTGCAGAGCCAAAAGTGTACGAAGTATTGTGCTTCATGCGATTGGCCTAGAGATATAGTGTATTATACTAATCATGAGCATTGGCTACCTCTAGGTGTAATTCATTTTTTTGTCTACTAGTTATAATAATCATTGTTAAATCAAGAGCTAACATGCATCCTTTGGTAAATCTTCTGTGAAAATATAAGTTATCTATTCTTTTGTGTTCACATATTCTATTCTCACTTCCTTGTCTTGAACCAGTTCTCTCAAGTAATAATACTTAATTTCAATGTCCTTCTCCTTTGTACACATCAAATGACTCTTTGATATGTTTATAGAACTTATATTATCACAATAAAGTACCATAGGTTCAATAAATTTTTCCTTCTTGCCTTTGAGTAGTTGTTTGATCCATACCACATTTGTACAATTTACTGCAGCAACCACATATTCATCTTTAGGGGTAGATTAAGATATACAATTTTTTTTCTTACTATTCTAGATGACCAATCTCTTTCCTAATTAAAATGTTTCCAACCCAATCAACATTTGTGTAGGCTCTCAATTCAAATTTATCATTCTTCTTATAGTATAGACCATAATCTTTTGTTCCTTTCAAATATCTCATAATTCTCTTAACAACTATTAAAAGATTCTCCTTAGGATTTGTAGAAAACCTTTCAACAATCCCATCAAAAAATGCAATGCCAGGTCTTCTATGTACTACATATTTCAACTTTCCAATCATAGACCCATACAATGTTTGATTCACTTCAATAGGATCATTAGTCTTTGAAGTTTTATGTCTAATGACCATATGAGTGCCGATAGGTTTTAAATCCTCCATACCAAAAGTTTTCAATATTTCCTTTACATACTTAGATTGAGTGATGTAAATACCATATTTCACCTCATATACTTGTAAACCAAAAAAGAAATTTATCTCTCCAAATATAGACATCTCAAATTCTTTCTTTATTTTCAAATACAAATTGTTGTTATCATCAATCTTCTCAAAACCAATCTTCACAAGATAATTGTGAAAACTTTTATACCATGCTCTTAGGGATTTTGTTAAACCATATAAAGCTTTTTGTAATCTACATATCATGTTCTTTTTTTTTGGATCAACAAATCCTTTAGGCTATTCTATGTAAGCCTCTTCTTCTAATATACCATTTAGAAATGCTAACTTCATATCCATTTGATAAACTTTGAAACCTTTGCATGTAGAGTAAGAAAGTAGAGTTCTTACTCCTTCTAATCTTGGAATTGGGGTAAATGTCTCTCCATAGTCAATTCATTCTTTTTGTGCAAACCCCTTGCAAATGAATCTTTCCTTATTCCTTGTGACTTGACCATTCTCATCTAGTTTATTTCTGTACCCAACTTGGTTCCATTCACATTCTTGTTCTCTGGTATAGGTACTAAAGTCCATATTTTGTTCTTTTCAGTCTGATCAATCTCTTCTTTCATGGTTTTACTCCAGTCTTCATTCTCCAATGAATCCTTCACTTACCTAGGCTCATGCATGCTCAAAAAACATGTATCACTTCTCAACTTATTCATTGTCATTGGTCTAGCTTCTTTATCTCCAATAATTTTTTTAGTAGGGTGATGTCTTTTGACATACTTTGACAATCTTGGTTTTGCTCTTCTTTCTTCAATGCATCTATCAACTTCAAAATCACTATGTAATTCTCTATTATGTAAATTAGCATTCCTTTCATCTACATTGATCTTAGAATTAGAATGTACCTAGAAATCTATCTGCAACTTGGATCCTGAATGAAAGTCGACATCTATTGTATGTGACTTGGTAGTCACTGATACTTGTTTTTTATTTACAACTTGGTTTAAAACTCCTTCATTAGCAGACATATCTCCATAAAATTATACAAAATATTTATACTCTTTAGGTTCCATCATAGGTTCAACTTCTTGTACTTCTGTATATTCATCAAACTTCACATTTGCACTACCCACAACTTTGTTAGTTTTTGTATTTAAACACTTATAAGCTTTACTGCTTGTGGAATATCCTAGCAGTGTACCTTCTTCACTTTTAGCATCAAGTTTACCATTTCTAAAATTCTTAAGAATGTAACATCTACTTCCAAATACTTTTAAATATTTCACATTGGTTGAGTATCCATACCATAGTTCAAAAGGTGTGGAATGTGTACCTTTCTTAATTTGTACTCATTTCAAGGTATAGATAGCTGTACTTACCACTTCTCTCTAGTATTTCAAAGCAACATTCTTGTCCATCATTATTATTCTAGCAAAGTCCATTATAGATCTGTTTCTCCTTTCAATAATTCCATTTTGCGAATGGGTCCTAGGTGCAAAAGTTTATCTTTTGATTCCTTTATCATTACAAAATATCTCAAACTCATTTCATGTTAATTCTCCACCTCTGTTAGATCTTAGACATTTCAAGATTTTACCAATCTCCTTTTAACCTCTTGCCAAGTACCACTTAAACATTTGAAAAACACCATATTTTTGTTTCAAAAACATAATTGTCATCATCCTAGAATAATCATCAACAAATAGGATAATGTACTTGTCACCTTTGTAGTTTTGCACATCAATTGGTGTACACAAATCAATATGAACTAATTCCAGAATTTATTTAGACGAGTGAGTCTCACTTTTAAAACTAGATTTTGTCATCTTGCCTAACTAACATTGTTTGCAAATCACATTATCAAGTTTCTTTAGTTTTGGGAAACCTCTAACTCTTTTCATGTTAATGATACTCAATAAGATATCAAAGTTATCCTGACATAACCTCTTGTGCCATAGTTACACATCATCAAATTCTACAAAAATAAAATTAGCATCATTCATGTCAAGATAAAATAGATTACCTCTAGTCTGATCTCCAATTTCAATATGTTTTCCATCAGTGTCATAGATCTTTTCTTTCTTGTTCTCAAATTCAACTTTGGAACCTAAACTATTTAGTTGTGACACACTCAAGAAGTTATAGTAAAGTCCTTCTACATAGTAAGTATTGCCATACATGATCTTTTCTATTAGTTTTATTGATCCTTTACCTTTTATTAGACATGGTGCATCATTATCAAATCTAACACTATTTCCATTGTAATATTCAAGGGTAGTGAACTTAATTTTATCTCCAGTCATGTGATGTAAGCTGCAGCTTTCCTTGTTTGTCTTCATGCTAATTCCATTCTTTGTATACATTGAGAGTTAGATTCTTTGGTTTTTGCAGCTTTATTACTCTCGGTGTGCTTTCATATGCAAGATCTTCCTTTTAAATCACTGAAAGCTAGAGATTTAATATTTAAGACCAAGTCTTGGATACATGTTGGCCATAGTCTAAATAAGCAAGACCGAACCCCTATTTTTTCTCCAATGTATATGCAATGTTAGAGATGTTTTGAATTAATGATACATTACATATACATTCGGTGTCTTCAAACTTCTCCTTCATTTTATAAGATTACCACTCTACCATTAAGCTATGAAGGCAAGGTAATTAAATGTGAATAGATGCCATCAAATATAGGGGCCAAGTCCATCGTTTGATATATTTTGAAGAATCTAACACTTCACTTGGTGGTAAAAAGAATGCCTGCCACAACAAATATATCTTATATAATTTCAAACTTTTCAATATCAATGTTGTGCCTTGTCAAGTTTGTGAGGAGGTTGAGTATATAACTTTATGATAGATGACTTAACCATATGTTCCAAAAATGTGGCTACTTGATGAGATGGAACATCTTCGATGCTCGATTCTCTCCTTTATTTCTTTGCTACATATGAGGCACCATTGCTTGACATTGGAGGACAATGCTTTCCTATAAGACATCTAAAAACTTGAAATTAATAAAACCCTTTAAAATGAAACCAATCCCCCAATATCTTATCAACTTGCCAGAATCAGCTAGGCCCCAAAGTGGGTCTAGCTAATTTTTTTTCCTTCCAAAAAATTGATACTCTGTGTTGATCTAATGAAAATTTGATATTGACTAGGATTAAAATCGAGCAATGAATTATCCTTAAAAATACACTTTTACCCTTTCTTGCAACTTGTCAATTTTGCATCAAGATGTCCTTTGATTGGCCTTAAAAGTTGATCCAAACACCTGACCAAGCTTTGAAAACTAGGGAAATGATTCTTTGTTCTACATACTTTTACCTTGTCGAATCTCATCTTATGATGAATTCTCAGGCATAAGATATTCATTGTCAAAGTTGACCTCCTAGAACTTTTTGTAGAAAACATGTCAAAAAACCATATATTGCATTTAGATTCGGCTTCAAAAACTTGGCAAATTGACACTTGGGGAAACAAAAACTAGGGTGTTGGTTCAATGTCATGAGGAGAATATGAATCTATGATTTGGGATCATGAGGAATAACTAGGCACAAATGGAAAATGGTCGAAGTGGGCTACTTAGAATTTGCAAACTGGAAACACTGACAGAAAACATTTTTTGCAAACGAAATTGACCTTGGAAAGTGTGCAAATAGATTCATCATGATTTTCAAACTGGCACACTTGAAGAATTTTTGGAGTACAATACAATTGTACAATCCATTCAATTTTACCTATCATGGATTTTGAGTTATGACACCATGAATAGGGGTTTCAAAAAATCTTCCTTTCTTGACAGTAGTAAAAGTTAGAAATTGCAAATGGAATCACATTTGAAAACTGATCAAATGGATTCATCATAAGCTCAAATTTAAAACATAGCATGTATCTAACCTCTAAAATGTAGTGCAAAAGAAAATTTAGCATTTTAGTCAAGTGAATCAAAGTTATAACAAGTAAAATAGGGTTTCTCAGAATTTAGAACAATTCATATCAGCATGACATTGATAAACAACCAACTTTGAGGGATTCAAAACCTAGTCAAACGGATTCAAATGACTTGAAATCTAAAACATAGGTTCTCTATTATGGAAAATAAATACTCCCAAAGTGGTGAGTCATGAAATGATACTAGGTGTGTGACATTCAGTTGCAAACACAACCTCCTATAGTTGTTCGACACTTTAGTGAAAATGCAAATTTGACAAATGCTCAAAATGGGACTTCACAAAATGACTCAGAATGTCAGTGTAACTTAATGAAATGAGTGGATATTCTAATTAAAAGGTGCTAGAAGCATTAAAAAACTCTTAGGCCTCAAATGGAGAACCAGGTTCATGTTCACAAAAAGCATTTATAGGGCTTAATTCACTCAATGGTACTAAAAAATGAGGCTACAATTTTGAGTGCCAATAGTGGCTCTATCTAGGGATGCATGTCCATTGTAGGCATGGTAAGGATTTAGATCTCTAGAAGGATTAGAACATTCCCAAAAACTTCTCTTGAACAACTTTATTGAAAGCAAAAACAACTACCTCTACTATGTACAAGCGATGACCCTAGGCCACCAAACTTCAACAAAATTGTTTACCTTTGTCGTATACCTAATTTTCATTCCTTCCATCATGAGGTAAGATAAAATTATTAATCATACTAGTTTCACCAATTAGATACACATCTCCAATTTCTTCAATTGGAAAAGCAAAATCAACACCATCACTTTCATAGTGCATCTAAAAACTTGGCATAATTTCAACCTCTTGCTCACTATGAAAGAGAACATCATCATGCTCATGAATACCAACATCAAGTTGAAACTAACCTTTACAAATTGATTCATGCGTGCTATCTACTAGAAACACAAAATACTCATATTCAACTTCATTCAATGAGTTACATGAATCAAATTGTAACTCACCTTATGCATCCAAATATGAAGAAAATGTGAAATCTAATTTCTCTTCCTTTGTAATATCAGTACTCCATAAATTAGATTGAATATATGTTACATTTTCTTCACATTACAAAAAATTATTAGATACCAAATCACAAGAATCATCATGAAATTGCATGTTCTCAATATGTTGATCCGTATCAATTTCTTTCTCAAATAACTCACTAGAATGAACTAATTCATTAGTATTTCTTTCCTCATCATATCAGCAATCTAAATGTATCTAATCCTCATGAAAACAAGAAAACCATGAGCTAGCAATAGAACTTATCCCTATACCTTTCTTTTCACCATGGAAGTCATCATGTGTATTAATGTATGAACTACCATCACATACACCACCAAAACTTGACATAGCATATTCTAAAACTGTATCTTCTTTAACATAAAATTTAGGGGAAATAACTTCATCATATGGAAATGCAAAACATGGAAAAACACAAGTATCCTTAAATAGATTAGCATACCTTTCAAAATCATGATCCAACAAAATAGAAATCTCATCAATACTTAACAAAATTTAATTACCAATTTCTTTTCCTTGGCTATGATTGTTATCTGGATAGCTTGACACATCTATAATAGTAGACTTGTTAGTAATACATTGTGAAAAATTAGAGTTCTAACTATCACATAGATCTTGTTCTTTAGACAATACCTCAACCATCGATATCATAAAACATTCACATTCCTTACTAGAAGAAAAAATCTTACAGCTATTATGCTTTTCCTCTTCTTGACAATCATCATCATAAAAAGATGAATCCACATGCATGTCATCAATCTACTGATCTCTATCCTTTGACTCATAAAACTAAGACTCTTCATATTCAATATCACTTTAAACAGACTCATTGCATTCACTATCATTAGACTCATTATCATTCAAATCACTTTCAACTTCTATGATTAAATTTTGGATTTCACTAATCTTATCTAATCTTGACTTTGTTGACCAATCAATCACATGTGGCTTAAAAACCTCTAAGAGTACCACTAGCCATGAAGACTCCTTGGGTTTGAAAAACTTGTCAAGATTCATTACTACTAAATTAAACTTCATGTAAATTTGGAATCTACGAAGACCCTCAATATCACCAATTGTACTTCTTAACATTAAGACAGTCTTATCATGAATCTTTCTTTTCAACCTAGCAATATTTGCACGAACTCTTTCAAGAGTTGGCATATCATTTTCAGACATAGATTTTGATTCCATCTTTTAAAATTTTAAACTCCTACCTCTATTTTCTTAGTGCTGAAACCACAAGATGGAGGCAACTCTTTCATTCATTCAATTTTCATGAAAAACAAATATATGAAAATTGAAAATACCTTTTATGTGTTGCTATATGAAACCTCTGATCTGCTGATTGGCAATGGTGCAAATATGAAATCCTTCACATCATAGATAGAATCCTTTGTAGAGCCACCACCTCCTTGAAGAGGAAAATAAAATCACAGCAATGATTCACCTTTTGAAATCGATTAATTTAGTAGATAAAAACAACCACATAAATTATTAATCAAGAAACTTATAATTTCTCTTTCCCAACAAACTAGATCTGCCCACAAATACTGAAAGCCTCTGATATTTTAAAATAAACCATGCACTGGTATAGAGACTTAGATTAGAGTTTCCACTCACACTTAGTGAGAAAATATTTGAAGCAATTTGCCACTTATAAATTCTGAACCAAACTTTCAATATGGAAAATTGTAGATCACTAACACCTTGGAAAGAGAATACACTTAATAAATCAATTCTTGACTATGAATGAAATGTCCCTTTACTGATTTTATATGATATTTCAAGCCTCCAATCAGATCTTTAAGATCAAACAACCAATCTTTCAAAGATCCACCAATTTCTCAATAAACCCCAAATCGGGTATGCTGGAAATAGTGCCAAAAACTTCACAGCTTCACATATTATTAGTAAATCTGAAAGTGAAAATTTTTAGAGAAATTTCAATAGCATAAAAGCCTACAAAATGAAATTTTCATATCTGTATAACATTTACACAACAGCTCCCAAATAGAGGATAAAAACAATGCTCATCGGGCTCCCGAAAGCAACATAGAATAGCTCGGAAACACCACAAAAACACTAATAATATATCACAGAAGTATAATCATGACCAAATACATATATTCAGATCTATTTTAACATCTTAAAGTCTGAAATACAACAGAAACCCAAACTGACATGAAATACTCAACTGGAAACACCAAACTCTTACAAAAAAACACACCCGAAAACCCACAGATCTGCACTGTTCAACACAAAGGCAAACTCTGCATGAGCATGCACATGGAATGGCTTCAAACCCCCATCCTTAGCCTTCCTAAAAATCTACAAACTCCCGTTCTTGGGTCTCCTTCTCCACAGGTTTGGCAGCCTCTGAAGAACAACAAAGCAATGCGCAAAAATCAAGTTCTGGAATGAGCCCAAAATGCCTCCAAACCCCTTAAAAGAGGGCATAACCCTAACTCACGTCCAAGAGGGGTTAATAAAATATAATTTGATAATAATTTTTTATTTATTAGTCCATTTTTTTCCAAAGATTAGCCCCTTTTTCTGAAACTTCACCTTTTTGGAGCCTGCTTGCCTTAGCAAAGTTTATTATTTTTATTTATTTGAAAAGGGGACATGACAAGTCCTCCCCTCCCAAATATTGCTTGTCCTCAAGAAATGAAGGTTGGAATTCTCAAGAATATGTGCTCCTTCCCAAGTTGCATCCTCTAGTGGTAATCTTTTCCATTTGACCAAATGCTCTATGACGCTCTTGTTTCTCAATCTTTTCTCTCTTGTATCTAAAATCTCTTTTGGTATCAAAACTAATTTTCCTTCATCATCAAGAGGTGGTAATTCTATAGATACTATGGTTTGTTGGCCTAGAACCTTCTTCAGGAAAGATACATGGAAAATATTATGTATTTTTCTGTTTGGTGGGAGCTCCAATTCATAAGCTACCTCTCCTACCTTCTTGATGATCTTATAAGGCCCATAGAACCTTGGCTTGAGTTTCTCTGCCCTACTCCTCTTCAAGGTGCTTTGCTTATATGGTTGCAACCTAATAAATACCAAATCTCCCACCTCAAAAGATCTTTTAATCCTTTTCCTATCAGCATATAACTTTTGTTGGTTCTGTGCATGTTGTAGATTATCCTTGAGGGACCTTATTATGTCTTGGCTTTGCTTGACGAAATCACTTGCTGCAAGTACTCTGCTATCGAAAAGTATTAGATCAACAAAGGAAAGGGAATCATGACCATAAAGAGCACAAAAAGGAGGCATACCAATAGACATGTGATGAGATGTATTGTAACAATACTCCCCTAGGTGTAACCATTTCACCCAAGCATGTTGTTGATTTGAAACATAGTTCCTCAAATATCCCTCTATCCATTTATTAACTATCTTTGTTTGTCCATCTATTTGAGGGTGATAGCTAGTACTGGGAGTGAGTTTAGTTCCTTCCAAATGAAAGAGCTCCTTCCAAAAAGAGCTGAGGAATCTACTGTCCCGGTCACTAACAATTTTTCTAGGAAAGCCATGTAATCTAAAAATTTCCTTGAAGAACAATTCGGCCACTTGTGATGCCTTGAAATCAGATGTGATAGGAAAGAAATGTGCATACTTAGTTAGTCTATCTACCACCACATATATGCAATCCTTACCTTGAACTTTGGGCAACCCAGTGATGAAGTCCATGGAAATACTTTCCCATTTTTTTTCAGGAATAGGAAGTGGCTACAACAACCCTACAGGAAAATTTTGATCACTCTTGCTTTGTTGGCATACCATACATTCCTTAATGTGTTTAAGGACATCCTCCTTCATACTCTTCAATGAAAACTGCTCTTGAATTTTCCTGTATGTCTTGAAGTATCCCTGATGACCAACTAAAGGTGTGTCATGAAAGGCCCTCAATATCCTCTCCTTAGTTTTTGATCCTGGCACTAAGAAGATCCTATTCTTGTAATAAATCAATTCATCAACAACCTTGTACCTGTTATCATCCACTAACTTGTCCAAAATCTTGGTGGCAAAGGAATCTTTAGCATACTCTAAAATTATGGAGACTTTCCAATTAGCAGAGATAGATGTTAAGGAACACAAAGTGGGCCTTATGAATCCCATGTCCAGTAGTTCTTTAATAGTTTTTTCAATTTCTTCCTTATAACCTCTTAGATGGTGGTATGGGGTTGTTATAACTGGCTTGGCACCCTGTTCTAACTCTATAACATGCTTAAAACCTCTATCTGGTGGTAATCCTGGAGGCAAGTCATTGAAAACTATACTATGCTTATCAAGAATATTTTGAATTTCAAAATGAAAATTACCTTGATTCTTTGGAGAGCTTGTTGGATGGATTATGACTCCTACTGCCCATGCTACTTCTCCTCTTTGAAAAGTCCTCTCCATCCTCTTTATAGAGACTGCCTTAGGTGCTCCATTCGATAAGCCTCTCAATATGACTTCTTTCCCATTGGAATGAAATTTAAACTCCATAGTTTGATGGTTCATGTAATAGTCTCCAATAGAGTGCAACCATTGAACACCAAATACAAGATCTGTCTCCCCAATACCAACCACATAGAAGTCATCACATAACTCATAATCTCCTAAGGTCATCTTGAGTTGTTTCACCACCCGTGTGCAAGGCATAGTGAATCCATTAGCTACAGTAACATTGAATCCCTTAAAATCTTCTACTTTAAGCCTTCTTTTCATGACAAATCCCTCATCAATAAAATTATGAGCTGCCCCACTAACAAGAAGAACCATCAACCTTTGCCCTGCTAGTACCCCTCAAATTCGAAAGGGATGGTATCTTGGGACTCCTGATAATGCTGCTAAAGTTCCATCCTTGTTGATTTCTTTTTCTTTCTCTTCTTCTACCTCCTCCTTAGTGTCATGAAATTCCTCATGCTCATCTGAATCAGATTCTGAAGCAACTTCAATATAGTGTACTTGACCTTTCCCCAAACATTTGTGTCCTAGAACCCATGGTTCTCTACAAGTAAAACAAAGCTTTTTCCTTCGTAATTCATCCTAGTATCTTCATCTACCTTCTTTTTTGTCCACATTTATCACATCTTTTGGTGGTAGTGTTGGGAAAGTCTTTTTCTAAAAATTTTCCTTATGTTGCCAAAGATTTGGGGGTTTTTGATTAGTGAATGATTTCATAGGTATGCAAGTTTCAAGGTGTAAGCTTCTTTTGATAGCTTCCTGTAAGGTTGAGGGTGAGAAAGCCTTAACCAAACCCTTAACAGAATCTTCTAAACCATCAAGAAAAAGATAAACAATACTCTTTTCACTCATATCAGGTACCATAATAGCCACTTTTTGAAACTCTTCTATATACTCATTAACTGATTTGGTTTGCTTCAACTTTGACAATTTCTTTAAAGTATTCTTCATCATCCTTGAGGTCAAATCTATCTATCACTCTTTGACTGAAATCATCAAATGTAGTTACCTGATCATGTCCTTGAGTAGCCATTCCATGATACCACCAATCATAGGCTACATCTTCCAAGTGTAGACTTGCAAATTGAACAGCATCACTCTCCTTCATGGGGTTAAGTGTGAAGAAAGTCTGTAATTTTTGTAGCCATGCTCCAGCTGAAATTTTATTTGTTCCATCAAAAGTAGGTGTTGTAAACTTGCTTATTTTATTTTTGAGCTCTCTTCCACTTATGTCATGCTCCCTCCTATTCTCTTTCTTGGGCATCAAAGTGTTCATCATATCCACATATTCTCTAAAAGGAACCAAACTACAAAAGTCATCATCTAAGCCATTGTAAGTAGCTCTTAATGCAATCAAGTTACCTGTAACCTCTTCCACGGGATTAATGGCTAGATTTGGTACTAGTGGCTCATTTGCAAGCAAGAAAATAGTTTTGGTTGATTTAGATGGTGTGGATTTCAGATTTCTTGGCTCCTTTGAAGTGCTCCCTTTCTCATTAATAGATGCAACTCCTTGTAGTTTTTCTGTCAATATTTGCAAAGCCTCTCTAGGTTCTGCCAAACTATCCACTATTTTCTTCTGAGTATTTTAGATGTCTTGGAAGAATTTATTTTCCATCTCATCTAAATCAGCCATACTTTTTCCTTCCTTGGATTTTGTACTTTTACTTTCAACTGGAGGTTTGATGAAAGTTTCTTTATTCTTTTCTCGCTGCAAATATCTTTTTTCTTTTCACTTAGTTGCATGCAACCATAAATTTTGACATGCAACTGATTAGAAGGAACATGCAACCACCAAATTTACCAAGAACTAACATGCAAATGATTAGAAGTAGCATGCAACCATAAATTATGACATGCAAGATCTGGGTAGTTGTCAAAACTGACATGCAAACTTCTACAAACCCTTAGGCTGGCAAGATCATTGCTTTGATACCACTAAAATGTACCTTTACTGATTTTATATGATATTTCAAGCCTCAAATCAGATCTTTAATATCAAACAACCAATCTTTCAAAGATCCACCAATTTCTCAATAAACCCCAAATCGGGTATGCTGGAAATAGTGCCAAAAACTTCACAGCTTCACATATTATTAGTAAATCTGAAAGTAAAAATTTTTAGAGAAATTTAAGTAGCATAACAGCCTACAAAATAACATTTTCATAGCTGTATAACATTTACACAACAGCTCCCAAACGGAGGATAAAAACAATGCTCATCGGGCTCCCGAAAACAACATAGAATAGCTCGGAAACACCACAAAAACACTAATAATATATCACAGAAGTATAATCATGACCAAATACATATATTCAGCTCTATTTTAACATCTAAAAGTCTGAAATACAACAGAAACCCAAACTAACATGAAATACTCAACTGGAAACACCAAACTCTTACAAAAAACACACCCGAAAACCCACAAATCTGCACTGTTCAGCACAAAGGCAAACTCTGCATGAGCATGCAAATGGAATGGATTCAAAACCCCATCCTTAGCCTTCCTAAAAATCTACAAACTCCCATTCTTGGGTCTCCTTCTCCACAAGTTTGGTAGCCTCTGAAGAACAACAAAGCAATGCGCAAAAATCAAGTTCTGGAATGAGCCCAAAATGCCTCCAAACCCCTTAAAAGAGGGCATAACCCTAACTCAAATCCAAGAGGGGTTAATAAAATATAATGTGATAATAATTTTTTATTTATATTTTATTAACACAATATATTGAAGATAGACTTGTAATAGTCATAGAACACAATTTACATCCAATCTTACAACATATTGATGTTCATGAATAAATCTTAACTAGGGAACACAAAATTCAGCAAGGATATGAAAAGAGTATCACAATTACCTCAGTACTATAACAAGTTCTTCCTACTTTATTGAATCCTCTTTAAATTCTCAAGGTTTGTCTACTATTTAGATTCAGTGCAGTTAAAATGTTATAGGTTTTAATTTACCTCAATGAGAATATGGTACATCTAGGGGCAGCTAACTCCCATCTTCAACATACTATTTTAGACACCAAGCCAACAATAAAGCTAGACCCTTTTTCACTTCAAGCTCTGCAAAAGCTAGGCAGGTTAACCTTGAGGTTCTGATGTATGGTACTAGTGCAATTTAGACATAAATTTGAACATATTTACTATAGATGAAAACCCTTATATCTCCTAATGAATTATGTAGTAACAAAGAAGTGTAGTAGCAAATTGCAACTCTATGAACTGCACAAGCTGAGTGAGGGTTAAACTGTTCTAGCTCTTTGACATAAAATGTAAAGATGATTTTAATTTGATTTGATTTTATGTGGGTGGGAAAGTGGATGAAAACTAGGTATGAACAACAAGCTTATGATCCTATAATAGATCAGTACCTCATCCATTGGGCAAGTCACAAATCTCCCTCATGCATTTTGGATATTTAGAACACATATCTTATGCCAAGACTCTAGATCTATCCATTTACCTTGTGAATTGGATATTGATGTTCAATCTAAATATCATTCTTACCTAATATCTTCCTAAATAAACTTATAACATTGTTCATTTCCTTGAAGCATTTACATAATTCCTTGAATTACAAGCAACAATGAAGCAACATAAAACCTTAAGGGACTACAACTATGATCTAGGCTCTTTGTTCAAAGATCATAAAACATTATAGCTCACTGAAAAAGGAGACAAGATTTAAACTGAAACTTAACATTTGTTGTTCCTCACATTGATTTCTTTGAAATAATGCATAAAAATGCATGAAATTGACTCATAAAGAACCTAATAAACCAGACTATACAATGAACAAATGCTGTCATACAAGAGAGAAAATGGCAGGAATGAGAAATTGATGGGATGGGAAGGGGGTATCATAACCAAAGAAAAAGCTTTGTAGTCTAGAACCAAAACATCCCAGATCTTCCATTCAAACATCATCAATTCTAGTGCCAATTCTACTAAATGTCTTTATTCAACCACTACAATGAATGAATGAAGGAAAGATATAGCAAGAAGGGAACTCTAGGATCTGTTATGCCATTGACATGTGTTCGCTCAGAATTCTTTCCCAAGAAGTTAAAAAATCTTCTCTCTACCTTCTCTCTGTAACTGGAAATCAAATCCCCATCATTTTGGCTCTTAATGGAAATAAAGAATCTCAAAAACTTGATGATGAAAGAATATAATTGATGAGATTATGCTTCTAGATATGATTGCATATTTTTTTTATCATCAACATATCAGATCACTCTCTGTGATCCATCATGATGCAAGAGCATCCAGAGGTATACGGGAAATCCTATGTCACCCAAAAAAATGTACTTAGACTTAGCTTTTGTTTCATGTGTTTTGATTTCTAGATACCCATTTGGGTCAAATAAAGGTTCCAACTCTCATAGTTTCACTATTAGTGTTTTGGGTTAGAGTTTTTAATCACCTTGGGATACATGTAAATGGAAAAAAAATAGGAGTATATAATTGAGCCATGATTTTGGTGAAATAGAAGGTGTAAATTGGTTGGATGATTGTCATTGTAATTTAGAGCATTCTAGAAAAAGAATCAGGTCAAAAGGCCCCACAATTTGAAAGTTATCGTAGTTTTTCAGTTTTCGGAGACATGATAAGAATGCTTCAAAGTTAGGTTAGGGGCATTAAATGACCTCAAAAAGGGCCAAAAAATGGGGGATGAGCATATCCAGTCCATAAAGCTATAGAGTGATTTGAGAGCTTTCTAGAAATGTAAATGGTTCGTCAATCAGAGCTACAGTTCAAAAGTTATGCCTCCCAAAAGTTCAGTTAACGTTTTTGTATTCTTCTAACTTTGTGTCGACTTCTAATGTGACTTCTGGAGCCTTCTATTTGGTTGTTGGATGCCAACTAGCACTTTCTAGAATGTATTCCTAATGCTTAACCCTTTGGGGTCTATTTAAGAACATTTCTGGCATTGTAAAAGGCAATTCGGAGTGGAGTTTGAGAGGAGGTACTGGGAGAAGAATTTATCTCCAGATTTATGCTATTGTAAGCCCATAGGGCATGTTTTGGAGTCTATTTCTCTGCACTAAGTGTACAAGCATATTTTCTTAGTTAATAAAATTTTCTCTTTCTTGTTGTGTCCATTTTGTGCTTGGGTTGTGTCCCCATCACATCATTAGGATGAGAGAAGGATGTGAGAAGTATTCTTTTCTCTCCCTTTTATTCCTCTTTAGCTTGGCTAGTCTGCATACTTCTCACATCCTTCTCTCATCCTAATGATGGATCATAGAGTGTGATCTGAAATGTTGATGATAAAAGAATACGCAATCAAATCCAAAAGCATAATTTCATCAATTATGGATTGTGGAAATATGATATTGTTAATAGAACATATCTAATTTTTGATGTTAAAATGAACTCAAGGTAAAAAGTGAAAATCAGTTAAAATGGCCTCTAAAATGAAAGAAAATTGATTGAAGTTAATCTTCTCCACATTTAGACTTCAACAAACATTTACATCTACCTCATGACCAAATTTGATGCTCCTTGATGAATTTTGCCCATTCTGCTGAGAATGCCCTAGGAATCACAAATTGTCTTATAGTGTGAATAGGTGAGCACTTGTGCAAAAATTGACCTTAGAAATGGAAAACATAGATCATCCTAGTTCTTATGGTATATTGGAGCACCTATTTTGGATAAAAATAGCCTTAGTTATGGCCATTTGAAGTTCAGGCCTCTGTTCATAGGTTTGCACATTCTCAAAAATGAATTTGAAATTATTTTTTAACAAAGCCTATAGTTTAAACTATAGAAATTCATTATTTTGAAACTAAATTTTCCAATTTTTGGGATGAACGTGAAAATAGGATATTATTTCAAATTTAGAACTCATTTTCCTCCTTAGACCACTTTAATGGCACCACATATCACTTCTTTACTAGTTTTGACTATTCAACTGGTGCCACATGTCACATTTTGACTAGCTCTCTGATCTCAAGCAGGATCCACATCTTTGTCTCACAAACCTTACTGAATTCTTGAATTTTTTGGCAAGTTTCCATGTCACTTGCCAAAAATTCTTCAATTTTTGGTGGTGACATGGTGAGCATTGGATTCTAGTGACTTTTTTGGTGAACTCCATCTGTCCACTAACACCATGTCACCACCATCTGACTATGCCACCTAGGCACTCGCTATGTCACTATATTAACCATCATGCATCTCTCCCTTAGTGATGTAACGATAGCTACAGGATCATCCACATGTCAACATCCTATGAGTTCACCCTTTGATCTACCACATCATCTCACGTGTGTCTTTGTTGAAAATTATGCTTACATCATTTCCAACTGGCATTAATGTCTGACAAATAGGGCCCACCTTCAATGCTTACACTTGAAAAGCTCTTGTCTTTAAGACACCAAGAATTTTATAAGGAATAGTATATAAACCTTTTAAAATCTTTTGGTCTGGCAAATGTGGGATATATGTTATTTCACATACTGCACTTTCTTCATTGCTGGGTCTTCCTGTGGGCTACCTTCTTGATGCCCTATAGATTTCTTCCTATGCACTAGTGGCTTTAGACCCTACTCATAGCTTTTCCTTATTTTTGTTGTTATATTCTTTAAGCTTCTTTGCACATATGTGCTCCCCCATGTCAATTGACGTGTTTCTACTATGTTTGGCATGCATGATATGTGTTGTGGATGGCCCCTCCTCGCATCTTACCTTGATCAAGAGAATGGTTCGAATAGAGATGGAGAAAGTACCATCTTTGAAGAGGTTGAAATCATTTTGGTTGGAGAACTCATGAAGAGTCATGAACAAAGTTGTTCCACCTTAGAAAAGGATCAAGTCATTTCCTTTGATGCAACATTGTTATCGGTTTCCCAGCTAGATTCTACCCAAGAACTAACTTTCTCTCAATCTCTGGTTAAGACACCTGAGAATCTCAAAACTAGATGACATAAGCCATATCAAACTTCAAAAATGAATGGAAATGGAAATGTTACTTCATATAGCCCAAAAGAGGATACCCATCTAGAAAAGTATTTGGCATAACAATGTGGGTTTTTTTGCTTGATGTAGGGTCTTCTCTTTTACATAATTTTTCTCTACCTTTGACAAAGCTTTTACTATTTTCGTGCTACTTCCCTCTTTTCAATGCGTGGGATGTCCTATTCACTCTACTTCCTATGTGACTCCCTCTATATCCTACATGTTGCTCTCTTTGCAACACATGTGGGCTTCCTATTTAATGACGTGATCTATGTTTCACAAAAAAAAAAAAATTTCCTTTGAAAGCATGGGATTCTCTTCAGTTTGGCATGGATATTCCTTATGGTATGGTGTGAATCCTCTGTTATGACCGCTAGATCTATTTTCAATCAGCTTCCTTGCCTTTTAACATCTCACGCACAATACATCTCCTACTTAGATTGGTCAAATGGGTGATGGATTTCACATTGTAACATTGCCTAGCCTTTTGGTTATCACCACTTCCATTTCCCCTTTTAAACTGTGGCTTTCCTTGTTTTGTCTTCATGCTTATTCCATTCTTTGTATGCATTGAGAGTTAGATTCTTTGGTTGCTGTAGCTTTATTCCTCTCGGTGTACTTTCATATGTAGGAGCCTCCTTTTAAATCATTGAATGATAGCGATTTAATATTTAAGACCAAGTCTTGGATACATATTGGCCATAGTCTAAATAAGCAAGACTAAACCCCTAATTTTTCCCCAACATATATGCAATGTTAGAGATGTTTTGAATTAATGATACATTACATATACATTCGGTGTCCTTGAACTTCTCCTTCATTTTACAAGATTACCACTTTAACATTAAGCTATGAAGGCAAGGTAATTAAGTGCCAATAGCTGCCATCAAATACAAAGGCCAAGTCCACCATTTTGTATATTTTAAAGAATATAACACTTCACTTTGCGGCAAAAAGAATACCTACCAAAACAAATATATCCTATGTAATTTCAAACTTTACAATATCAATGCCATGCCATGTCAAGTTTGTGAGGAGGTTGAGTATATAACTTTATGATAGATGACTTAACCATATGTTCAAAAAATATGGCTACTTGATGAGATGGAACATTTCTGATGCTCGATTCTACCCTTTATTTCTTTGCTACATATGATGCAGCATTGCTTGACATTGGAGGATAATGCTTGCTTATCAAACATCAAAAAAATTGAAATTAATAAAACCCTTTTAAATGAAACCAATCCCCCAATATCTTATCAACTTTGCAGAATTAGCTAGGCCCCAAAGTGGGTTTGGCTAAAAAAATTTCACTTCTGAACAACTGATACTCCATACTGATTTGATGAACATTTGATGTTGACTGGGATTAAAATCAAGCACTAATTATCCTTAAAAATTCATTTTTACCCTTTCTTGTAACTTGTTAATTTTGTGTCAGGAGGTCCTTTGACTAGCCTTAAAAATTATTCTAAACACCTAACCAAGCTCTAAAAATAGGGCATTGATTCTCTATTTTGCATAGTTTTACCCTATCAAATCTCATCTCATGACAAATTTTTAGTCAAAAGATATTCCTTGTCAAAGTTGACCTCCCAGAACTGCCTGCAAGAAAACATGTTAGAAAATCATAAATTCCATTTGGATTTGGCTTCAAAAACTAGGCAAACTGACACTTGGGGAAACAAAAAATTGGGATGCTGGTTCAATGTCATGAGAAGAATATGAATCTATGATTTGGGCTCATGATGAATAACTAAGCATAAATGGCGAACGGACAAAGTGGGCTACTCGGAATTTGCAAACTGGAAACACTGATAGAAAACATTTTTTGCAAAAGGAATTAACCTGGGAAAGTATGCAAATTGATTCATCATGATTTGCAAACTAGTGCACTTGTAGAATTTTTAGAGTACAACACAGTGGTACAATCCATTTGATTTCACCTTCACTGATTTTTAGATATGACACCACGAATAGGGGTTTCAACAAATATGCCTTTCTTGACACCAGTAAGATTTAGAAATTGCAAATGGAATCACATTTGAAAACTGAACAAACAGATTTTTCATAAGCTCAAATTTGAAACATAGCATGTCTCTTTAATATAAAATGTAGCCCAAAAGGAAATTTAGCATTTTAGTAAGCTCGGTCAAAGTTATAACAAGTCAAACTAGGCTTCCCAGAATTTAGAACAATTCATATTAGCATGACATTAATAAAAAACCAACTTTGAGGGATTCAAAATCTAGTCAAATGAATTCAAAATGACTTGAAATATGAAACATAGGCTCTCTAGTATGAAAATTAAACACTCTTAAAGTGGAATGTCATGAAACAGTAGTGGGTGTGAGTATTTTAGTTGCAAACACAACCTCCTATCATTGTTTGACACTTGGGTGAGTGTAGATTTGACAAATGCTCAAAATAGGACTTCACAAAATGACTCAAAATTTTAGTATAGCTTCATGAAAAGAGTGTATATTCTGAATGGAAGGTGCTAGAAGTATTAAATAGGTCTCTTAGGCCTCAAATGGACAATTGGGTTCATGTTTACGAAAAGCATTTATAGGGCTTAATTCACTCAATGTTACTCAAAATTGAGGCTACAATTTTGAGCACCAATAGTGGCTCTATCTGGGGATGCATGTCCCTTGTAGGCATGGAAAGGATTCATATCTCTGGAAGGAGCAAACCATTCCCAAAAACTTCTCTTGAACAACTTTACTAAAAGCAAAAACAACTACCTCTACTATGTACAAGCGATGACCCCAGGCCACCAAACTTCAACAAAATTGTTTACCCCTATCATATACCTAATTTTCATTCATTCTATCATGAGGTAAGCTAAAATTATTACTCATACTAGTTTCACCAATTAGATGCACATCTTCAATTCCTTTAATTGGCAAAAAAAAATCATCACCATCACTTTCATAGTGCATGTAAAAACTTGGCATAATTGCAACTTGTTGCTCACTATGAAAGAGAACATCAGCATGCTCATGAATACCAACATCAAAATAAAATTGACCTTTATAAATTTATTCATGCATGATGTCTACCAGAAACACAAAATGCTCATATTCAACTTCATTCAATGAGTTACATGAATCAAATGGTAACTCACCTTGTGCACCCAGATATGAAGAAAATGTGAAATCTGATTTCTCCTCATTTACAATATCAGTAATCCATAAATCAAATTGAATATTAGCTACATTTTATTCACATTCCAACAAATGATTAGATACCAAATCACAAGAATCATCATGAAATTGCATGTTCTCAATATGCTGATCCATATCAATTTCTTCCTCAAATAACTCACTAGAATGAACTAATTCATTACTATTTATTTCCTCATCACATGCACAATCTGAATGTATCTCATCCTCATGAAAACAAGAAAACCATGAACTAGCAACAAACCTTATCCCTATACCTTTCTTTTCAACATGGAAGTCATCATGTGTATTAATATATGAACTACCATTACATACACCTCTGAAACTTGACATAGCATATTTTGAAACTGTATCTTCTTCAAAATCAAATTTAGGGGAAATAACTTCATTATATGGAAATGAAAAATGTGGTAAAACACATGCATCCTTAAATATATTAGCATACCTTTTAAAATCATGAGCCAACAAATTAGAAATCTCATCAATACTTAACAAAATTTCATTACCAGTTTCTTTTCCTTGGCTGTGATTGTTATCTGGATAGCTTGACACATCTATAACAATAGACTTGTTAGTAATACATTGTGAAAAATCAAAATTCTAACTATCACATAGATCTTCTTCTTTAGACAATACCTCAACCACCAGTATCATAACACATTCACATTCCTTACTAGAAGAAAAACTCTTACAGTTGTTACACTTTTCCTCTTCTTGATAATCATCATCATAAAAAAGATGAATCCACATGTATGTCATCAATCTACTAATCTCTGTCCTCTAATTCATAAAATTGAGACTCTTTGTATTCAATATCACTTTCAATTGACTCATTGAATTCACTATCATTAGATTCATTAGCATTCAAAGTGCTTTCAACTTCTATGATAAAATATTCAATTCCACTAATATTATCTAATCTTGACTTTGCTGATCGATCAAGCGAATGTGGCATAAAAACCTCTAAGAGTACCACTAGCCATAAAGACTCCTTGGGTCTAAAAAACTCATCAAGATTCATAACTTTTGGTTTAGACTTCATGTAAATTTGGAATCCACTAAGACCCTCAATATCACCAATTGTACTTCCTAACATTGCAACAGTCTTATCATGAATCTTTCTTTTCAACCTAGCAATATTTGGACGAACACTTTCAAGAGTTTGCACATCATTTTTAGACCTAGATTTTAATTCCATCTTTTAAAATTTTAAAATCCTACCTATGTTTTCTTAGCACTAAAACCACTAGATGGAGGTCACCATTTTGCTCATTCAATTTTCATGAAAAAAATATATATGAAAATTTAAAATACCTTTTATGTGTTGCTATTTGAAACCTTTTATCTGCTGATTGGCAAGGGTGCAAATATGAAATCCTTCACACTATAGATAGAATCCTTTATAGAGACACCACCTATTTGAAGAGGAAGATAAAATCATAGCAGTGATTCACCTTTTGAAATCAATTAATTCAGCAGATACAAACAACCACATAAATTATTAATCAAGAAACTTATAATTTCTCTTTCCCAACAAACTAGATCTGCCCACAAATACTAAAAGCCTCTAATATTTTAAAATAAACCATGCACTGGTACAAAGACTTAGATTAGAGTTGCCACTCACACTTAGTGAGAAAATATTTGAAGCAATTTACCACCTATAAATTATGAACCATAATTTCAATATGGAAAACTTGTAGATCACTAACACCTTGGAAAGAGAATACACTTAATAAATCAATTCTTGACTCTAAACCTTCTGTAACAACACTTGTAAAGACTAAACTAATTGAAGATAGTCTTATAATAGTCATAGAACACAATTTACATCCAATCTTACAACATACTACTGTCCATGAACAAAACTTAATTGGGGAACACAAAATTCAGCAAGGATATGAAAAGGGTATCTCAATTACCTCATTGTTGTAGCAAGTTCTTCTTGTTGTATTGAATCCTCTTTAAATTCTCAAGGTTTTTCTACTATTCATATTCAATATAGTCCCAAGTAGAATCACCATTTTGTTGGTGTTTTAAAATGTCATAGGTTTTAAATTACCTCAATGAGAATATGGTACATCTAGAGGTAGCTAACTCCCATCTTCAACATACTATTTCAGACACTAGGCCAACTATAAGGCTAGACCCTTCTTCACTTCAGGCTCTACAAAACCTAGGCAAGTTAACCTTGAGGTTCTAATGTACGGTACCAGTGCAATTTAGACATAAATCTTAACTGATTTACTATAGATGAAAACCCTTATATCACCTAATGACTTATGTAGTAACAAAGTAGCAAATTGCAACTCTATGAAATACACAAGCTTATTGTTCTGTAACAAATTAGTGCCTCATCCATTAGGCAATTCATGAATCTCCCTTGTGCATTTTGAATATCTTGAACACATATCTTATGCCAAGACTCCATATCTATCCATTTACCTTATAAATTGGATATCGATGTTCGATCTATATCTCATTCTTACTTGATATCCTCCTCAATAAACCTACAACATTGTTGATTTCCCTAAAGCATTTACATAATTTCTTGAATTACAAGAAATGATGAAGTGACATACAACCTTAAGGGACTACAACTATGATATAGGCTCTTTGTTCAAAGATCATAAAACATCATAGTTCACTGAGAAAGGAGACATGATTTAAACTACAACTTAACATTTTCTATTCCTTGTATTTATTTCCTTGAAATAATACATTAAAATGCATGAAATTAACTCATAAAGAACCTAATAAACTAAACTATACAATGAAAAAATGCTATCATACAAGAGAGAAAATGGTGGGAATGAGAAATTGATGGGATGGGAAGGGGGTGTCACAACCAAAGAAAAAGCTTCATGGTTTGGAACTAGCACATCCCAGATCTTCCATTCAGACATCATCAATTCCAGGGCCAATTTTACTAAATATCTTCATTCTAGAGAAACTTTCCAATATTTTCCAACCACTAAAATGAATGAAAGAAGGAGAGATATAACAAGAAGTGAATTCTCAGATTTGTTATGCCATTGACATGTGTCCACTCAGAATTCTTTCCCAAGAAGTTAAAAAAACTTCTCTCTACCTTCTCTCTATAATTTCCAATCAAATCCCATCATTTTAGCTCTTAAAGGCAATAAAGAATCTCAGAAACTTGATGATGAAATAACATAACTAATTTTTGATGTTAAAATGAACTCAAGGTAAAAAGTGAAAATCAATTAAAATGACCTCTAAAATGCAAGAAGAATTATTGAAGTTGATTTTCTCCACATCCAGACTTCAACAAGCCTTTACATCTACCTCATGACCAAATTTGATGCTCCTTGAAAATTTTTTCCCATTCTACTGAGAATGCCCTAGGAATCACAAATTGGCTTATAGCGTGAACCGATGAGCACTTGTGCAAAAGCTAACCTCAGAAATGGAAGATTCAGATCATCTCACTTCTAATGGTATATTAGAGCACCTATTTTGGATAGAAATAGCCCTAGTTATGGCCATTTGAAGTATAGGCCTTTGTTTATAGGTTTGCACATTCTCAAGAATGAATTTGAAAAATTAAAAAAATTAAAATCTATAGTTTAAACTATAGAAATTCATTATTTTGAAACTAAAATTTCCAATTTTTGGGATGAACATGCAAACAAGATATTATTTCAAATTTAGAACTCCTTTTCCTCCTTAGACCACTTGAATAGTGACACATGTCACATCTTTATTGGTTTTGACTATTCAACCAACACCACATGTCACATTCTAACTGGCTCTCTGATCTCAGGCGACACCCACATCTCTGTCTCACAAACCTCACTAAATTCTTGAATTTTATGGCAAGTCACCATGTTTCCATCTGGAAATTCTTCATTTTTTCTATTGTAACATGGTGACCACTAGATTCTGGTGAATTTTTTGGTGAACTCCATTTGTCCACTGATGCCACATCACTGCCATCTCACTATGCCAACTAGGCACTCGCTATGTTGTTATAGTAACCATCATGCATCTCTCCCTTAGTGACATAGCAATAGTTGTAGGATCATCCACATGTCAGCATCCTATGATTTCACCCTTTGATCTACCACATCATCCTACGTGCATCTTTTTTCAAAATTATGCTTACATCATCTCCAACTAGTACTGACATCTGACGCACGAGGCCCACTTTCAATGCTCATCATTCAAAATCTCTTGTCTTTAAGACACCAAGCATTGTGTAAGGAATAGTATATAAACCTTTTAAAATCTCCTAGTATAGTGAATGTGGGATATATGTTATTTCACATACTATGCTTTCTTCATTGTCGGCTCTTCATGTGTGCTGCCTTCTTGATGCCTTGCAGATTTCTTCCTATGCATTGACATCTTTAGACCTTGCTCATGGCTTTTCCTTAATTCTGTTAGTATATTCTTTAAGCTCCTCTGCATATATGTGCTCCCCTATGGCTGTTGGCATGTTTCTACTCTATTTGGCATGCATGATATGTGTTGTGGACAACCCCTCCTCGCATCTTGCCTTGATCAAGAGAATGGTTCAAATAGAGATGGAGCAAGTACCATCTTTAAAGAGGTTGAAAGTGTTTTAGTTGGAGAACTCATGAAGAGTCCTATTTTTAGTGAAGATGAGACAGACAATCATCCATGAGGATGAACAAAATTGTTTTGCCTTAGAAAAGGATCAGGTCATTTCCTTTGATGCAACATTGCTATTAGTTTCCTAGCTAGATTCTACCAAAGAACTAACTTTCTCTCAATCTTTGGTTAAGACACCTAAGAATCTTCAAACTAGACAATGTAAGCCATATCAGACTTAAAAAATGAATGGAAATGGAAATGTTACTACATATAGCCCAAAAGAGGATACCCATCTAGAAAAGTATTTGGGAGAACAATGTGGGTTCTTTTTCTTGATGTAGGGTCTTCTCTTTTATGTAATTTTCCTCTACCTCTAACATAGCTTTCACTATTTTTGTGTTACTTCCCTCTTTTCAATGCATGGGATGTCATGTTCACTTTGCCTCCTGTGTGAGTCCCTCTATATCCTATGTGTTGCTCTCTTTGCAACACATGTGGGCTTCCTATTTAATGGCGTGATCTATGTTTCACAAAACAAAAAATTATCCTTTGAAAGCATGGGACACTCTTTAGTTTGCGTGGAGATTCCTTATGGTATGGTGTGAATGCTCTATTATGATCACTGGCTCTATTTTCAATCAGCTTCCTTGCCTTTTAACATCTCACTTGCAATACATCTCCTGCTTAGATTGGTCAAATGGGCGATGGATTTCACATTGTAATGCTTGCCTAGACTACCATTTTCGCTTTTAAACTATGGGTTTCCTTGTTTTGTCTTCATGTCGATTTCATTCTTTGTATGCATTGAGAGTTAGACTCTTTAGTTGTTGTGGCTTTATTCCTCTCAATGTGCTTTCATATGTAGGAGTTTCCTTTTAAATCATTAAAAGATAGATATTTAATATTTAAGACCAAGTCTTAGATACATGTTGGCCATAGTCTGAATAAGCAAGACTGAACCCCTAATTTTTCTCCAATGTATATGCAATGTTAGAGATGTTTTGAATTAATGATACATTACATATACATTTGGTGTCTTTAAACTTCTCCTTCATTTTACAAGATTACCACTCTACCATTAAGCTATGAAGGCAAGGAAATTAAGGGCCAATAAATGCCATCAAATATAGGGGCCAAGTCCACCATTTGATATATTTTGAAGAATCTAACACTTCACTTGGGAGAAAAAAGAATGCCTACCACAACAAATATATCCTATGTAGTTTCAAATTTTACAATATCAATGTTGTGCCTTGTCAAGTTTGTGAGGAGGTTGAGTATATAACTTTATGATGGATGACTTAACCATATGTTCCAAATATATGGCTACTTGATGAGATGGAACATCTCTGATGCTCAATTCTCTCCTTTATTTCTTTTCTACACATGATGTAACATTGCTTGACAATGGAGGACAATGCTTGCCTATCAAACATCTAAAAAATCAAAATTAATAAAAACCCTTTTAAATGAAACCAATCCCCCAATATCTTATCAACTTGTCAGAATCAGTTGGGCCCCAAAGTGGGTCCGGCTAAAATGAATTTCACTTTCGAACAATTGATACTCCATACAGATCTGATGAACATCCGATATGTATTGGGATTAAAATCAAGCATTGAATTATCCTTAAAAATTCATTTTTAACCTTTCTTGCAACTTGTCAATTTTTCATTAGGGGGTCCTTTGACCAGCCTTAACTATCGATCCAAATGCCTGACCAAGATCTAAAAATTGGGGCACTGATTCTTTGTTCTACATACTTTTACCCTGTTGAATCTCATCTCATGATGAATTCTTAGTCAAAAGATATTCACTATCAAAGTTGACCTCCCAGAACTACCTACAAGAAAACATGTCAGAAAACCATAAATTGCATTTAGATTTAGCTTCAAAAACTAGGCAAACTGACACTTGGGGAAATGAAAATTGGGATGTTCATTAAGTTTCATGAGGAGAATATGAATCTATGATTTGGGCTCATGATGAATAACTAGGTGCAAATGGCGAATGGTCGAAGTGGGCTACTCATAATTTGCAAACTGGTAACACTGACAGAAAACATTTTTTGCAAATGGAATTGACCTGGGAAAGTGTGCAAATAGGATTCATCATGATTTTCAAACCAGTACACTTGAAGCATTTTTGGAGTACAAAATAGTGGTACAATGCATTCAATTTCACCTATCACAAATTTTGAGATATGACACCACGAACATGGGTTCCAACAAATCTACCTTTCTTGACACCATTAGAAGTTAGAAATTGCAAATGGAATCACATCTGAAAATTGATCAAATGGGTTTTTCATAAGCTCAAATTTAAAACATAACATGTATCTAAACTCTAAAATGCAATGCAAAAGGAAATTTAGCATTTTTTTCAATTGGGTCAATGTTATAACAAGTCAAACAAGGCTTCATTGAATTTAGAACAATTCATATTAGCATGACATTGATAAATAACCAAATTTGAGGGATTCAAAACCTAGTCAAACAAATTCAAAATGACTCAAAATCTGAAACATAGGCTCACTAGTATGGACATTAAATACTCCCAAAGTGGTGAGTCATGAAACAATACTGGGTTGAGATATTTAGTTGCAAACACAGCCTCTTGTCACTATTTGACACTTAGGTAAAAATGCAGATTTGACAAATGCTCAAAATGAGACTTCACAAAATGACTCAGAATGTCAATGTAACTTCATGAAATGAGTGGATAAATTTAATGGAAGGTGCTAGAAGAATTAAACACCTCTTAGAACTCAAATGGGCAACTATGTTCATGTGCACGAAAAGCATTTATAGGGCTTAATTCACTCAATGGTACTCAAAATTGAGGCTACAATTCTGAGTGCTAACAACTCTAATAGCATAGATGTGCAATAGGGTTCCTAGTACTTTTCTAATCATACTCTCATCTTCAATAAATCCATTTTATCCTTTGATAATATTCACAACATTTTTTATTATTGTGTAATATTGGACTATATTCTCACCTTCTTGCATCCTCATTTCATCAAACTTTCCTCTTAGACTTTCAAATTTAGCTCTTAGAACATTTTTATCTCCTCCATAAATTGTTTATATAGAATCACACATTTTCTTTGTAGTATCACATCCTTTGATATCATCAAAATATGAGTATCTTAGGGTAGAGGAAAGATCTAACATTTCCTAATTGCATTCTTTCTTCTTTCTTAGGTCATCAGTAGTAAGGGATCCAACAGGATCAACATGCTCAGTGGTGATGGTTGATTGTGCATAGTCTCCAAGACCTCCTATATGTAGCTTCATCAAACTTTTCCATCTAAGAAAATTTTCCTTTTTTAGTTTGGGCACCTCCTTTCTGTACATCTTGATCTTTGACTTTTAATACCTTCAAATTGTCCACTCACAAGCACTTAGCTCTAGTACCAATCGTTACAATTCTTTAGAATAACTAATAGGGGGGTTGAATTAGTTATCCAAGGTCCACATGTACAAATAAAACTTTTCACTGCTTAACAGATCCATATCCATAAAACCATAACATGCATGCATTCATTAGATGATACAATTCCTTAAATTAGAAGGTTACTATCCTAGGTCAAAATAACTTTGCAAAAATTTAAACATGAAATGCTACAAACTTATTCACACAATTTGAAACAAGGATTTTATGTGGAAACCAAATTTGGGAAAAACCACTAGTAACATGCTATCCAATTTTACTCTTCTGAAGTGATGCCCTATGAAAGGCCAACCCTATTAAAGATTACAACAAAAACTATTAAATGTGACTTGGTTAAAGGATTTCAATCACCCTATTAGGATTGAGCCTTTTTAGAGGACTTTAGACCATTCCATTAGAATGTCACCTGGTTAAAGATTTACAAATGACTATTAGGTAAACCTTAATCCAAAGGATTTATCCACAATAGTACAATTGTTATAAAGTACCAATATGACTTGATTTGATAATAACTTACAACTCACTTGTACATTACAAATGTCTAGTTCATTCCTCCATTTTACTTGAAATTCATACTCTTTAGCTATGACACATTTTTCATCCTTCAAGCATTCATCCTCTTAAGCCTTCTTGCTTTGTATGCCAATTGCAATCTCTTATGTTCAGCCACTAGATGAAGAAACACCCTAGACCTCCTATCTTCCTTAGGTTCTCACACATGAAAACCTTTTATTATACCCTTCTCTTTGTATAAATAGATAATTTATATATTTTGTAGTTTAACCACAACCATCCATTTTAGAGTTAGGTAATATTCAATGAATCTACCCACTTTTCCATTTGAGTCCCTCTAGAAACTTCTTCTACAATCTTCTTTCCATTCACCTCAAAATGGTTTATATTGAATTTTATGCCTCCATCTCATCATATTTATCTTCCACATGCTTCACATAATTCAAGAAATCAGCTTTTTTAGCTTAGATTCATCAAATCCTTGATTTAACACTTTTTGTTGTCACCTTGCATTTATAGTATTCTCTCACTTGGCCAACACTAGTTCACTCAACACATACTAAAGCTTATTGATGCTCAACATCAACTGAACTTTACTTGAATTATACTAAGTTTCACTTAACTTCCACTATTTCTCTTCTTTCCTTAGCACCTATTGATTTTCACTTAGCTTGTATTATTTTCTACTCATCTTGCACTATTTTCTTGGCTAGGCTTGGTAGAAAATCTTTATGAAAATAGTTCTCCTTGGCTTAGCTTGAGTAAGATTTCATTACAAACTTTAAGAATATCAATAAAAAATAATATCATTCATGTATTACTTAGTCTTAGTGCTCCTTTTATACACCAATTAACTCAACCTTTCTCTAGGTTCTCTTGTTATCTTCTCTTTTCAAATCCTCTTTATCAATCAAACAAATGATAGTATTTAGACCAAAAAGAAATTATCTTAGCAACAAGTAATAGGCTTTAAATCATTGACAAAATAATTATTGTTTCATAATAGGTTGCACACTTCAAACAATCTCTTCTCAACAATTTTAGGCATGTAAAATAAGAAACTTTAGATAAGGTTAATAAAAAAAAAAGTAGAGCACGCAACTTTAGATATGATGGAAAATTTTAAATATACACCAATAGAGTTAGGAAAATAATTGCCCAATTATATGTACAACAATATTGATGCAAAGTGGAAATGGGCTTTGACTACTAAAAGGCAAATAAGGAAAGCTACATTGGCTCAAACTATGCTTTCTTTAGGAAAAAATCATATGGCTATAGATTTGAGGGATTACACACAAAAAATTGTGCCAAAGACAAGGAAATATAAAGTTTTGAGGAACAAAGTTGAGGATGTTGTACATAAGAGTAAGCTAACTTGGAAGAAATATTTTGGGTTGATGGATACAATGTTAGAAGAGTAGAAGAGAAGGAAGTTGAAAGAGTTGAACTAGATAATATAGAAAATATCTATTATGATGAGGAGAAATTTGTAGAAACTATGCAACAAATGGAGCAAGAAATTGTGAAGCTAATTGAGAATGTTATAATTGAAGACGAGTCATTAGAAGATATAGTGAATTTGTGACCACTTTTGAAGAAGAATAAAAAAAGATTAGGAAGATCAAGAAAGAGAACGAATGTTCTTGAAAATATATTAAGGATATATTGTCTGAGATCAATCTTGTAATTGTGCAAATACAAGAATATCCTACAAGTTTAGACAAAGGTTACACTTAACAAGAAAACATAACTATTGTAGAAGCAAGTATAGTTAATATTTATTACAATTCACTATTACTATAAAATACAACTATTATAGATCTCAAGCATCAAAGTGTGGTGACTATTGAAGCGGAAAAAGAAAAATATATTGATGAGGAAGATTAAATTGAATAGGGTAACATTGAAAAATATAAAGAGAAATAAAAGAGCTAGAACACTCAAGTAGAATAATCTACTATAGGTGATGTCCAACCACTAGTCTTAAGACCTCCTAGTAAAGGAATAAAGGAGACCATGCAAACAATTACCACTAGAACCAAGGAACAAAGATAGGATTCAAAGGAGGAAGAGTTCACTCCTATGATAGTTCAGAGACCTAGTGTTGATGTGTCATCTCACACTTTACAACTAGTAGTTTTGAGTTTCATTACTCCCAAATCCAAAGGAAATAAGCTAAAGAAGAAATTTAAACACACACCTAAGGGAATTAAAGGTAAGCTAGTTACCTTTGATGATGACATTTTCATCCCTAACTGAGATAAGTCTACTTTAATAGATGAGGACATGATAATTATGAGTAAATTATTTACACATAAATCTAAGCAAGCCAAGTGAAGAGGGGAATACCAAAAGAATTTTATTTTTTTGAGATAAAAGATATTTTTTTGGACACCATTGTTCTTATTGATTTAGATGATCAAGGCCCCATTCTTGATCAATTGGTATATATAGTAGATAAAATAAATGATCCATAAGTTGATGTTCAACAAAAGCTGATGGAGAGAGAGATGAGAAGAGATATGAAGATAAAATGATGGAGAAAACATCAATAGAGATAGCTATCAAAATGGTTGAGCTATCCAACAAAGTTTCTAATGTCAAGTAGAAAAAATTTGACATTAATTTTTTATTTAGAAAAAATTATTATGTACTAGAATTTACCAAGGAGGTAAGAGAATAGATGGATAAAATAGAATAGATGGATAAAATTGACACAGACATGTAGTAGAGTGTAGGTATCTTGACCTTTGATGCTAGTACAAGTTCTTTTCATTTATCCAAGTTAATAAGCGATCTAAATTATTACATGAAGAGGGAAAGATACAAGTTGAGATACTAAGAATCCAAGATTTTTTAACTCTACATTTGACAATATTGCAAAAGAACACTAAGATTGCTAAAAATTTAATTCTGTATAATCAAAAATTATCTATTGGAGATAATACGATTCATTTTGTAGCTACATTAGAAATTTAGAGTCACATTATTGATGCATTGAAGAAGAATTCAAAAAATACAATGGATATGATTCTAAACTCCAACAAATAATCTTTGTAAACATATGGAGCCATTTTTGGACCCCAACTACATGCCCAAACAACCATGATAGAAACAAGGGGGATTTAGTTGAGATGCATGATCAAAGGTATGATGATGTAAAAGTATATATAGACATTTGATCATGTTTGTAAATTTGTGAAAAATAATTGTTGTGTATATTAGTTCTGGAGTAATGAGAAGTCAAAACTATGAAAAGATCTCTAGATTATAGTCTAAGGGGACTACTTTTTGTATGTAATGTTTGATCATGACAAAGTATTTTTGCCACTAATGTAAAATGGGGATATTTTTTATCCCTAAGTCATGTTTTTTATTAGTGTACAATTCATATATATGGAAGATTTTGTCAATCATCACTATGACTAAACCATCCTATATAGATTAAGCAATGTAACTAGACATGTATATAGTTCATGTATGAAATAAGAAATAGTAACTATCAAAAAGGTCTATGGTCATTAAGTACTACAATATATGTTGATTCATCTAGAAGATATTTTATGTCAAGAGTATAAATGTGGAGTCACATAGTATAGTCCAAGAAAGTGAATATTGAGTAAACTAGTTATGAATAAGTGTTAGAATGTTCAAGTGCCGAGTAAACTAATTTTGACATAACTATTTAGAATGACACAAACATTGAGGTAAACCATTTTTCTGATATGGAGATGTATATTTTTGTTCAAGGAGTCAATTATGGAGATGATCATGCATATTTTATGGATCATTAATCCCTATGCATGGTGATCATCCAATCAGGAAAATGGAAGGCCTAAGAGGAAAAATAAAAGGATCTAGATCATTGGTTTTAATCTAGAAAATTCTACAGATGGTTATAACAAGAGGATCCAAACCCTAATTTAATAATGAGTTCAAGAGAGGTTGCAAGTTTAGATGTTAGAGGTGAAGTGTGAAGAAATCAGACATAGTGATTGAGCAAAGTAGTGAAGGGCATAATATAGATATATTATATTGGAGATTGTAAAGAGGAGATATGTTATCAACATTTGAAGTGCAAATTAAAGGATCAAGAACTAATATGTTCTAGCAAGTGTTTCAAGGTAAATCTCTTAACAGAGTGGTCCTAACACAACTTTATAAATCTCTTAATAGATTACTTATTAGTTTTTGGTTTTATATCCTTTAATCAAGGTAGACTCTTAACAAGGAAAACCTCTCATAAGGTAGATCATCAGAAGTGATCAAATTGAAGCCCTAATAGGAAAAATTTATTGTTTTAATAGTGAATATTTGTGGGTGTTACCCCCTCCCTAGTTTTACCTTCACCTTGGAGATTTTATAGGTAACCAAAATATGTTTGTTATGTGTCAAGATCATTTGCTTATGTGTTTCATAGTGGTGATTAGTTGTTATGTCTAATACATCATTACAGTAAATGTTTATGTAATTTATGATATTGTTGAGATAAGGATTTGTGATGAAGTTATCATATTGAATATTTTTTTGAAAGGGTAAAAAGCTTATAGATCTTGATTCATCCCCCTCTCAGTATCTTAATTTCCCATTAGACTTCCAAAAAAATTCATACATAACACACACATGTCCTAGTATTTCCTTTTTGGTTTACCTCATCTCTATATTCTCACATCATCCTCATGAGATTTATTGGAAAGATGCCAAGCATAGTTTGAGGTACATTAGGGGTACTACATGTTATGGAATTCACTATACATTATGAGATCCTCAAATTTTTGGTTATATAGACTTAGATTCGACTGATAATATTGATGATCAGAGGTCTACTTCTAGATTTTTTTTCTATCTTGCTTCTAGTCCTATCATATGGTTTTGTAAGAAGCACCATGCTCATGCATTATCATCTACAGAGGCATAATATATAGAAGTTGTGCTAGCAAGAGATTTTATGGTTGTTGGCTCCTGATTTAAAAACATTTGAATAAATACGTAGTTGAAACAAAATAAATCCAAGGGTAGTTAATTCCTATAATGGATTCACATTAATAGACCTAGGCCATCCATAAGGTTACTATCCTTCTTCTCTTCAAGATTTGTAAAATCAAGGTGGGTAGGTCTTGAAATTTCATAAACATAACTAGTGCTAAAATGTTTTATAGAATCCACAAAAAGTAGATTAAACTCTTTAATCTTCTACACTCATGCAACAAAGTAGGTATACAATAGATAATTACATAACCTAGAGATTCACAAGCTAACTAGGGGTCATCCTTTCAACTCTATAACATAAAAGGGAAATATCATTTTGATTTAAATATTTTAGTAGAACCCTTGAAGTAAAGAACAAGAAAATGCAAGATCATATAGCTAAGATCAATGCCTTACCCTCTTTGGGTAATGGAGTCATGAGAAGAAAAGCATTGCATAACAAATTTTGAGATAACAATCAAATCTAAGATATGTTTCCTTACAACATTCTTGACCATTATCCATAGTTAAATATTCTTATCAAAATCCTTGTAAGAGCCTTATCAATCTATGTCCTCCATTAATACTTTTAATTGCTTCTTTGAATCAAAGCACAAAGGAGAGAACACATATCTCACAACAAGACACCAAATAAAGAAACCCTTGATTTATTCATCTAAAACTTTATAAATATTACAATGGAAAGATCTAAAATTGAATTTATTAATCAAGAAAACTCATGCTATCTTCTGTCATACAAGTGACTACAACTCAAAATACAAAAAACCCAACAAAGAAATTCAACCTATATCCATTAATTTTCTCTATGGAAACTATACAAAGATTCCCAACAAGGAGAAACTATTGAAGAATGGTTGAATCACAACTTGAGAAATTTCTCAATAAGTTAAATCAACCCTAAACAATAAGAAAAAGAAAGAATATGTAGAAGAGGAAGAAAACCTGGATCTGATTTGATGATGCCATTTATCCACTTGAATCTTTTCAATTTGTTGTTGTTGCAAAGCCTTTCTCATATCTCCTCAACCAAAAATCAAATCTCAACATTTGACACAACAAACTTACAAAAATATCTCTCCTAAATAATGAGAAAACTCGTACTTTAAAATAAGTTATATATGTTGCTAGAATAATTTCTAGAATACCCACAAAATGTTAGCAAAGTAAATAACACTAATGGAAACATCTTTTCCAAGTTTGGAGACAACTTGCATCATTATTTTCTCAAAAATTAAATTTCAATTGCCATGGGACAGCAACAAGAAATGCACTTTGAGAATGTCCCTACCATAATAAATCTAAGAATAACTATCATCCCCTACTATTGCACTTGATCTTATTGCAAAAATGAAAAGTTCATTTCTTCCCCTTTCCAACAGTATGTGACATGTCTATATTTGCTCAAGATATGAAGCATAAAACCCTCGTTGAATACAAACAATCTAAAAAGAGGTTGCACACTCTTCACAAAATATCTAATTTTATTATTAAATCTAAAGAATTTATAATTAAATTTCATTCCTATTTAAATTTGAGGGCACATGTATAGGTTATTTTCCTTTTTGATTGATTATGCTTTATCTTCTTTTAATATTTTTTCACAACTTGAGTGCTCCTTCTTTCATATAATATTTCTTTTAATAATTCATAACTTGCATTTTTCTCATGATAAATATTAAATTAATCAAGTACTTGGATCTTTTGAAATATTTCAAAATTTCCTATTCCCTCCAATTTTAGGTCAAACTTTAGTCAATTCTTGGCATGACATGTGGCCTTCTTTCATTGGTCCACTCTATCTTGTCACCATACAATCAACATCCCTCACCTCTACTTGGGCATCCCACTAAATCATTGATATGTTTTGCATCACCATTGGCTCTTGGATTTGGTTACCATGACCACAACTACCTAGATCCTAGTAACACATGTCATCTTTTTACATTTTCATGATAGACAAAGTTTTTGCATCTTTTCTTTGCGAGATCACATCCACTGTTGGATCTAACTAGATCTAAAAATTTTAATTTATTTTATGCTTCATGTGACTTCATATATCTATCTTGCTTCAATTTCTCCCAAAATTAAATAAGAACCATTGATCTTGGGTGGCATGTCAAAATCATTGGCATTATCTCTAGGCTCCCTCTAGTTGGCTTTCAATCATGTTATCATCTAGTTACTACTCTTTTAGTACCCATTTGGATGAGCTTGTCATCCTCTACTATATCGTTTCTATGTGGCACTCTCTGGTTGGCTTTCAAGTCCCTACTACTTCACATGTCATACTTCCTTAAATGTCTCCCATAGCTAAATAGGGATTGTTGATCTTGAGTTTTGTGTCACCATCTCCTATTTTGGGTGATTTGGGGTGAGTCATCTTAAAACTTGAGACAACATCTTGACACCTGTCATGTGCTAATAGTGTCACCTAGTGCATCATTTTTCCGCATATCTCTTTCCAAATTGTCATTGTTGTCACCCCATCTCTAACTAAGTACTATGAACCCTAGGTCTTTCCATGCACCCTAGGACCTACCATGACATGTGGTGGGCTCTTTTGATCCTCTAGCACTTGACTTCACAAAGAAGAAAGATTGGTCCACATGTCCACCTACCTAATTATCATCCTTGGTCTTCATGCTATGTGGAACTTACTCATTGGTCAAACTGATCCCACATAACTTTCTTGGTCATATGGCATGTTGGATCAAAATTTTCTTCCTACACCTAGTCCAGTGGTGGTCTCCTTTCTTGCAGAATCTCTTCATCATAAATAATAGATGATTTAGACATTTTCATACTTGGATCTTGTACTTAAATAGTTTTCAGACTTCACTCACAAGATGAATGTGGGATAATACCTACTGAACTTGATTTGCATATATGCAACCAAAAAACATGGAGGCCTTTTCTCCAATCTATACAAATCAAACTAAGATAATCCAATAAAGACTAGTGGTAGGGTTCATTTTTATTCAATTTAGATATGCCCTCTCCATTTTGGAAGGTAATACAATCCATTTTTTATTTTTATTTTTGCATAGACCTGAAACAATAATGGATGCTCTTGATTCAAGAACTAAATCATAACAATGGTTATATACAACTGCCAACTAGAGATTCAAGCTCCATCCTTTCATTCTTTGCTAATAGAGACTTCACATTTGGGTGTATTCCTAATTTTATTTCAAGCACATGTTAATAAAAATGAGTTACCTCTATTCATTTCAATGGTGTGCCAAACAGTGTCTCTTCTGCTCAAATTTGGAAATTCTCTTTCAAATAGGCACACAAACCATTTATAAGAGCTCATTTTGTAAATTTTCCAACTACAATACTCAAAAAAATCTTGCAATTTTGAGTCCCAATAGTAGCTCTATCTAGGGATGCATGCCACTTGAAAGCATGGAAAGAATTTAGATCTCTAGGTTGAAGTAGACCATTCCAACAAACCTTCCTTGAACAAATCTTTATTGAAATTAGGAAACCTATTCTAGATATACAAATGATGGCCCTAAGCCTCCAAAACCTCAATGAGACTTCTTACCTCTATACAAATGATGGCCCTAGGCCACCAAAACCTCAATGTGACTTCTTACCTCTATAATAAACTTGGTTTCAATTCCTTTCTTATCAAGGAAAGTTGAAAGTCTTGGTTCCATTAGTTTCACTAGTCACATGTACATCCTCAATTAGTTCATTATACATCCTTAATTCTCTTTACTTTCATAGTGCATATAAAAGCTAGAAAAAACTTTGAAATCTTTCTTATTGTGAAAGTACAAATCAACATCCTAAGAAGTATTAGAACTAAACTAAAAATATCCTTCGTTATGGAGCCCATGCATGATATCAAGCTAAAATGCAAAGGATTTGTATTAAACTTGATCCAAAGAGTTACACATGTCAAGAACTTGCAACTCACCTTATGTAATCTGTGAAAAGTGTTTGAAATCTAATTTCAATTCATTTTCAATATTGTCACTTATCCAATTAGATTTTCCACATGCTAAAACCTCTTCTTATTCAAGCAATGGATTAGATACCAAGTGAAAAGAATTTCCATGAAATTTAAAAAAAAAGAAAAGGTGATTAATATATTTGTCATTATCAAATAGGTCATTATAACAGACTATAAATGCATCAAATTTGTTATTGTAGAACTCATCAGCATAAGAGGAAAACTAAAAATCATAGACAACATCTTCAACACTATTCTCTTCTTCATATGAACAATCAAACCTTATCATATGTGAGTGCATCTTTCTAACATATATTTCACTTATATTGGATAAGGATCCAAAAAATTCATCATCACTTTAAACATCCTTGACCATTGAAGCAACTTCATCATTTGTAAAATCAAAACAAGAAAGAGTAGGAGCCTTCTTAATGAAAATTGACACTGTTAGATCTGATCCTACATCAAATGGGACATCAATAAACCCAATTTTATCAAATGTATTTCTAATATTTTAAAACTCCATGCTCATGTGAAGAGACATTCTCACAAAAATCATGCTGAAGTGAAAAAGAAGTGTCACTTGGGTACACATTATACATTTCATTAGTGACATTATCTATGTCCTTAAGACATGCATACACTGATAATAAAAACATGGAATCACTTCTAGATGCATACCTCTAGAATTCACTATCTAACCATGTTGAGATCTCTGTACCATCAAGTAAGATTTCATTATTACCATATCCTTTTGACTCTAAGAATAATTTGTGTTGCCTTGGTTTGTCTCCCTTTTTCATGTGTTTTAAATCACAGTGAAAAACCTTAGGGTTATAGTCCAAAATTGGTGAGTTTCTGTTGAAACCCTAGCTAATTTCCTAAAGTCTCATAGACCCTTGATGTTGTGCCCTAACCCTCAAAGTAATTAAAATATAATTTCCAAATTATATTTTTGTGGGACACACTTATCCAAAGATTTCTCTCGCAAAGATTATTTTATTATTTTCAATGAGATGGACCTTTTTATTATTAAGTTTTCCCTAAATGTGATTATCTTTCTTAAGCATTTTATGAAGCATGTTAACTTTGATGGTTTATTTTGGTTGACCATCAATCTCTCTAAGATCAATGGTGAGCACATGTTTGCAATGTAAAATGCATGTTTTTAAAATGAAGTGAGCACGAACCTTTGAAACATATAGCATTCAGTGACGTGGGTTATGACTGCACTGCATAGACCAAATATTGTTTGAACCTATCAAAACTTTTTAGAATTTGTCAGTGCACATTCCATCTTCTTGTAATATCATTGGTTGGCCCATGCAGTGGGGTTATTTTTGCTATCATATCAGTAGAGCCATTGAGCTTTGGAAGATCAACAACAAGTGCATTATCGCTTGATAAAAATGCAAGGATTTTAAACAAAGTGGGGAAGCACCTTGGCACCACCTTTTGTAGATGATGCCATGAAGGATGTTTCACTAAGTTCAAAGAATGCAAGTTAGATATCATTGATCTTGATGAGATTGACAGATAGTGCATGCTCGCAATATGGAAGTGAAAGGATTTTAAGTGAAGCAGACAAGCACCTCATTGACATCTAGCATATGATGATGTCATGGATGTAGTTTTTAAAAGATAATACACAATCTATACTATTGGTAGTTGTTAGACATGTAGGCAAAAATGTAATGCATTTATTGGCTGGTGGGGTTGACTCAACATTGAAAGAAGTAAATTTGTTGGAACATTGATCTTGGATAGATCAACAGACAACACTTACCCATAATACCAAGGTGTTTGAAGTTTAAGCAAAGTGGGGAAGTGCTTGTTTGATGCATGTCTAGGTGGGACCTATTGTAAAAGGGCTATTGAGCTAGGTCAAGGCGGAAAAGGTAATGATTTGGAGTGAAGTAATTGGCCAAATAAATAAAGTTCTTGCCAGGTTAATGATGAGTGTGCTAATGGGGCCACTTTTTAAAAGGTTTTATTTACAAAGTATTGCAATTTTCTATGATTGCCTATCTTTGGAAGATTGGCGATTAGCACTTCACCACATTATAAAACTGCTCAAGTTTTAAGTGAAGTGGGGAAGTGCCCATTTAATTCTTAGCAAGGATTTCAAAACTTTAAAGCAACCTTTTTATTTTTAAATAAATTATTATAATGTTATGTGATCAATAGATGAAATTTAAATCTAAGGCATGACATGGAAAGTAACTATTAAAGACATTAATGTTGTTCAGGGCCACTTCATGCGACCTTAATGCTATAGTATAACTTGAAAATTCACCATTATTGAGTCACACAGTTGCAAAATTTTGAGAGCACAAGGGTTTTCAAAGCTAGGTCATGAGATTATACAAGGTTTTCAGAAAATTAAGAGCAATTCACAAAGAAAGGAAAGTAGGAATTAGAGGGTAAGTGGTCCGAGACTCTTAAAAATTAAGAAATTATAATTGTGTGAAGTTGAAAATTAAGATGCATCCCCAAAAGGAATTTTTTGGTGAAAAGGATTATTTAAAAATATTAGTCGATGATGATTATCTTAAGAAATTACTCCCATCTATAAATGAATTGACAAAGCATAGAGAGTTCATCCCTAAAAACCCTAGGTTGGTGATCAATGACAGTTTCCATGACAAGGTCAAACATTTAAGAGATGTACAAGTTTCAGTCGGTGGTTTGGAACTATTCAAAAAATGGTTTGCAGAATGTAACTTCAACACCCTACTAAGCAATGTGTGGGAATTTGGCATTGGAAAATTGGTCATTCCTAGGGTATTTTTTGATAGTGACCTACTAATTGACATGGCTAAAAAATATGACCCTATTACCAGAATTGTGAAAAATCATGTTGTGGATAATCTCTTTAGGGTTTCTCCTAAATTGATCAGAGAAGTGTTCAAGCTCAACCCTAACCATGCCATCCATGAAACAAATGACATGAAAGAATTCAAAGCTAGGTATGATGTGAAGAGGGTATACTTGAGGGGAGAACTATTACAACAATATTTTTTCAAGATTGGATCATTGCCTCTAGTTAAACTAAACACTCTAGAGCCCTTGATGAAGAAATATTTTAATCCTACAGTAGAGGCCTTATATTTTTCTTTATGAAAAAATTTGGAATGGATGAACAAGAATATATTCAAGGCTCTATTTTCCTTATCATAGCTTAGACCCTGTAGTTTGGAATGAGCTCAATTCTTGATTTTGCTACCTACCTTGCTGAGGAGATTAAGAATGGTTTGATTGGGATGGCTCAAGGTAAGGTAAACATGCCTTTCTATTGGTATTCTCATTTGATGTATATATGTCTATATAAGGGAGTAACTTTATTCTCCAAGGAAATGAAATTAGAACTAGAAAGAGATGGGGAGAAGCTCCTAGTTTAGTTATGGAATGTTGACATGACACGGGAAGTTACAAATGCTAGCTATGTTTGATTTGATAGGTATTTTTCCTCAAGGCTTAGACTACTTTTGAAAGGAGACAATCCTAGAATCCGATAGCCTTTGTTGGAATTGATAAGACCCAAGGACCATGCCAAGAAGTTGTTGGTTAGTCATAATTGGGGGGGTATTATCCTATACCCTATTTCCACTGTGATAAGAGTTTATGGATTTTTTAGAAAACCCCATGTATTAACCTATCATGTGCCTTTGAAGATAGGAATTGCATATTTATTATGGTAGATTGGGTCAGTTGAGGAAAGGGATATATTAGGAAAAGGTAAAGGGGCAATCTTCCCTATTGTTACTATTGTACATGTTAGTGGGGTGTTGGGAGAAATTTGAGCTTATTATATCAAATGGCCCAATCTCATGCCTACTAAATTGATCTAGAGGGATTTTATGACCTCCTTAGAGAGACAACTAAAGATAAGGCTATTATAGAGACTATATATTTCCCAAACGATATCATTAGAAATGTATTTTCACTACAAGAACAAGATGTCAAAAAAGGAATATGGGTATTTTTTAGCAAAGTTTTGGAATTTATTAATGATTTTGAGCCCAACTACAACCCCCTAGTAGACAAGAAATATTGGGGAGCCAAAATGAACATATTGATGAATAATTTTTCTATGATAATGCAAAATTTGAATGAGAAGAAGGGTATTTTAGCTAAAGCATATCTATATAAATCTACTAAGTTGGAGAGAAGAATAAATAGCAAAATGGTTGTGACTCCAAGCCAATATACACTACAAAGAAGGGTTGGATATGTGGTAGCTTAGAATATATAGCACATTCCCCCTTACAAAAGGCCTAGATTAGAAAGTCCATCTAACACAATTGCCCCTAGGAGATAGAGGTTAGAATAGGGATCCTCCTATCAAGAAAGAGAGTATTCACCATCCCAAACCCCACTCAAAGTAGTTGATGAAGTATCTTTGAGAGAGTAGTTGAGGCAAATAGGAGGGGAGGGACACATAATTGTCACTACTACTGATATAGAAAGGAGAGTACCTAAGGAGCATCTTATGCCATCCTTTGACCTCACTATTACTGATTACAGAGGTAAGGAGATAGATCCTATTATTGCACAAGCATCTCAAAAGTTTATAGATGATGAAAATTTTGTTAAATCTAGGGCCTTTGCACAATTTTTATGGAGGAAAAACATTGGCAATTTTGAGGCAAAGTGTAAATCAATAAGAGTAGAACAACCAAATAAATTGGACTCTAAAATTGAAGAAGAGGTTAAAGCTAAATTTTTGCAAGACTTTGCCCAATTAACACTTGATGCCAAGAGACAACTAGTTAAAGAGTCAAGAGTTTTGGTTCTACCTAAGTGGGACATAGCTAATGCTATGATTTTTTATTCTATTAGAAAAGAAAAAGATGTGCAATATAAAACTAAGGAAGAAATATTGCAAGCACATAGAGGAATGAAGTTCAATAATGATCACAAAGCTCTGGTGATTTGGTCTATTAAGAAAAGAGATAAGACCAGAATACAAGAGACCTCAACTACTGAGCATACTAGTACTCTTATAGTATACAAAGCTGATGAAGTGGATAGTGAGGAAGCCATGAAGATGACTAAAGAAGTGGTGGATTTTAGCTTAGCGGTTGTGGGGAAAGAAAAGTGTAAATTCTTAGAACTTAATGCAAAATTTGAAGAAGTATTAAAAGCATATGAGGAAAGAGGAAATAGATATAGTTGCTAGAAAATCAAATACCCAGTTGGATAAGTAGCTAAGAAATAAGAAGGTTAGAGAATCAAGTAGGCCTCGAGTCACATACCCTCAACCTCCTATTGAACCATTCAAATCTACCCTGATTGTTTAGTTGCTTGATACCCCATAAAGACCTAAATTTTATATTGCAGAGGAATTTGAAGAACAAAAGACTAAGTTATGGGAATTGTAGATGGAGTTGAATAATCAATATGAGGAAAAACTCAAAAACACCATCTTATACTTAGTAGATAGGATTGATTAGCTAGCATTCTATGATTAGGTGGTGGGGATCCTTAATATGTGGGATGAAATAAAAAGTGTTGAAGACATTCTAGAGCCCATTGTTGAAAAATGGAATGAGAGAGAGAAAGATATTATTCTAATGTATCTTTTAGTTATCCAATTATCTTGTGAACAAATAGAGAAAACCTTTGATCTAACTAATAATTTGAAAGATTTTGATGATAAAAGGGTTTTTATTTTAAAAAGAATAATAATTTGTTTGTCAAAATATATAGGTGAAAATTTTGATCTTTTCCCCAATGCACTCAAAAGGATTAATAAAGTAAAAGAAAAGGAAGAGTAGGGCAAGGAATTATATGATTTTCTTTTTCATAGAATGAATGATGTCATCAATGAAAAAGGACATGTGTTGTGGGCCATGACCAACGAGAAATATGTCAAAGTACAATTGTTTTACAATACTATTAGAAAAGAATTTTTTGAAATAGACAAATTACTAGGCTTTGTAATTAAAAAACAATGTGAAATCCTAAATTTTGATTGGCCTGATGATGTTGTTTTTGAAAAATGGAGGGAAGACCTCGTGTCTCTAGAATAGATGGAAATTGAAGAAGGGGGTGAGGGCTAGGAAGAAGATCAAATAAATGACACATCATTAGAAGAAGATAAAATAGAAAAATCACCCTTAGTGATAGAAATAGGACAACCAACCATAACTGCTAGCTTGAGGGACCAAATTGATGATGTAGCAGCCAAGGATTCAGAAATAACTGTTGTTTTAACAATTCATGATGATGAAAATGTAGAGCCTCAAGTTGAAGTGGCCTTGGAAAAATCAGTGGCAGACACATCATTAACACATTTGATGGCCACATATTCTGAGGATTCAAAATAATAAAAGGCCAATCATGGAATTTTTTGGAATTAAAAAGTGTAACAAAAAAAGGGCCCACCAAAGGACTATCATGATGTAAAGTTTTTCTATTTAAAATTTTTTGTCTCATATGATAGTAAAAATTGTAAATAATCTTTTGTCTAAAGGACAACAATCAATTCTCTATGCCTGAAGCTTGTTGCATCTCACACTATATAAGTGAGATTTCAGGGCTAGAGAAAGGGTTCAAATTGTTGTATACTTTTAGTTTTTACTAATTTGTTCAGTCTAGTCTATTAATGCAACCTTTGTGATGTATTTTCTCTACCAATGTTTGAGAATACATTAATGTTATAGGATCTTAATGCCTTCTCTTGAGTCATTCTAAGTTTTTTCAATTGTATACAATTTTAAAAGGAAATTAATACAAAGATGAACTGTCCCCATATCTATTCTTGTTGTTTCCTATCTCCATTTTTATGACCTACTTATTTTGATGTTGTATGAGAAAAGCCTATCCAATTGAATGAAATTAAATCAAGTTATATGTCAATTCACTACTGCTTTTATTTCAAGGAATTAAGTAGATGCTTCAGTGAGACTGATAGGGTTTCCATGGTAATAGGAAGGATATCAATAAGAATGATTTTTAGTAAGAATTTTTGATGATATTTATTGTAATGCAATCAATTAGATCTAGAAATTGAAGAGACTCTAATTCCCCATAGATGAGGCACTGATCTATTGATTTAGTATGTAGATGAAAGATCATGAACAAGCATCAAGTTTAAATTCAAAATCAATTTTACTTTACTATTTTAAGAATATTAATATTTTTCAACACTTGTTTACATTAAATCTCTAAGTCTTAGCTAGCTACTATTGCCAGAAATACTTGTAAACCTAATAATAATTGTGTCTGAATCTAGTTTAAGGGATGTGTGTTGTGGTAAATTTTCATGGACTAAACAAAATATGTATATGGTATTAGATTGAAATATTCCATCCCTTAGCTATTCCCACCTTGGTTCTGTAGAGCCTAAAGAGTAGAAAATCTATTTGATTTTGTTGAAGTTGGATCCAGATATAAGACACATACAATTGTTTATAGGAAGCGGCTAATCCTTAGATTGTTGTGATATTTATTATCTTGGTATTAAGTATTTTTTTTCTTAATAGTTGAAAAACACCAACAAGATAGTGACTCTACTTGGGAGTTTCTTAACACATGTTTATGTGTAAGAAGTGGTATAGTTTCTTTGGTCTTGGTGTATACATGTTTGTCAGATCTTTTTAGTACTGCTCATGGTTATAGTGGACTTGTTTAGTGACAAACCTTGAGAATTTAAAAAGAAAAAGAAAACCCTAGTACCACAAGTGTACACTAATGTATACAACCATTATAAAGTGTCTTATTTTTCAAGCAAGAGTTGTAGTCTTATGTTCTTTGTGATTGGTTCTTCTAGGTGTCAAATATTTTCACACTATCTTGTGTCTTTCCCATGAAGTCAAGAATTATTTTATTATTATATGTTCCATAGAATAGGATGGAAACTCAATTAAGTTTTTGAAGCTAGTGCTTATTTGATAAGTAGTAAACAATAGTTGACAAGAGGAAAAATATAAGAGCCTATATAAGAGCCAGTCTTGATATACCATTGTGTATTGATCTACCCCAAGGTAGTAGAACGAATTGGAACAAAAATAAAATAGATGTAAATCCCACTTGGAAACCAAGGCATACTGCCTTAGTAAACTCTCAATATCAACTAATGGTAGGGAGATAATTTTCTTCATTAAGCTTTGAATTAGAAACCACTAGATTCTTACGAGGAGTATTCAGTACCCCGTTGCAAGATGAAAGGGCTTATTAGGACAAGAATATGTTTCTAATGGAAGATGCATTCCATAGACCAGATGTGATAGATGAAATGAACCATAGGTTAAGATATAATAGTTCAATGGAGAATCCTTTTAATCCTAGAGCAGTGCCATATGTGGAAACAAACCTTATAGATCTAGATGATCCTATTGATTTAGAGGCCACTTCTATAGATCCAAAAGAAGTATACTTAGAGATAAATGTTTTAAAGAAAAATGTTATAGAAGAAGAAGCTAAACATGCTCGTTTAGAAAAGGAAAGAGAGAAAGCAACCCTAAATGCTATTTTTGAAAGAGATAACTTCCTTAGAAGGATGGGTGCCCTAAAGGAGAAAAAACAAGAAATTAGAAGAAAGGACTTCTATCCTCCATACTAATGTCTTTGGAGACATAGATAGCTTGAGATCCAAGGTTCAAGAATAAGAAAAACTACCAAGCCAAAGGAAAGAACCAGTCATATTCAGATCCAACCCTACAAGCCATGTAGAACCTACTGTTAAACAAACAGATAAAGGAAAAGGCAAAGTTGTAGGAATTCAAATAAATGAGCCTCAAGTTGTATCAAGTAAGTCTATAAACCGTCCCATGTCCAAATTATATTTGGACCTAGAGAAGGCCAAAAAGGAGAAGGAAGACTTGGCAAAAGAGCTTGAGAAGGTTGAGAATGAAGCTTAGGTAGCTAAAACTAGGAGAAAGATATAGTTTATCAAGTCCAACTTTGCCTTAGCCTCATGGCCTAATTTGTCCACTCATGTTGTAGCTTTTGCACCTACTTGTAGACTAGTAACTTTTAGTCAAAATATGTCTCAATTTTCCCTGGTATGATCATCCACTATTAGTACCCAAATTCCTAATATTCTAAGACAAAATTTCCAAAGTGTTTCTCACAACTAGGCTAATATAGCAAGTGCATCCAATGCTGCTAGTTTTTAGAAGAAGCCTATATACATGGAAAATTATTGACAAATATCATTTTTAGGGATTCCTAGTTTTTCACATCCCATATCATTTGATTTAAGAGACAAAGTTGTCAAGTTTTTCAGAAATAATGTTGTTACTAGAGAGGAAAACTTGAGGGTTTTTATAGATATGTTGAATGATTTTGAAGTTGAACATGAAAATGTAGTAATAAAATTGTTTTTACATTCACTGATTGAGGGTGCTAGGGATTGGTTTAGAAGATTACCAGATGATTGTATTAGTTCTTGGAATAATTTGGAGTTGTTCAAAGAACAATATAGAGATAATACTAATGTTGGTTTTATGTTGAATGATTTCAATAATATCAAGAAGAATACTAATGAACCTACATTTGATTTTAATGTAAGATTCTAGAAGGGAATGTACAAATTATTATAGGTCATGAAACTTAATGAAGATATATGCCTTACAACATACTTTAATGCTTTTGATAGCAAGATGACTTATTAGTTGAGGGATAAAGAGCCTAAAACTCTAAGAGATGCTTTCAAGTTTGTAGTAAATATTGAGAATAACATAAAAGCATCTAGTAAGTTGGGAAGGAGAGATGATCCAAAGTTATTTAATCCTAAGAAAAATAGGAAAGAAAATGATAAAGCTCTTGTAGGTAAGAAGCCTAAAGAACCAATAATAGGTCAAGTGTTGGACTTGCTAAAAAAGATGAACCCAACAACTTTCAACACACAAAAACCTAATGTTGGTGAAAAGGCCCAATGAATAGTAACCATTTTAATGCATAGCCAAGAATGCATAATTACCCCTATACAACTCAGTGGAAAGATGGTAAGATAGTTCCTAACTAGACCCAAAATGTAAAAGATAAGGGTACACTAGATCCTCTACAAAGGAGTTTTGTTAATATCAATGATGATGTACCATGGTGCATTATATGTCAATCACCATACTCTTTAGATTATTGTGTGGTTGATCAGTCATTTTCTTTAGACAAAAATGCACAAAATGAGAAAGAAGAAGAAGGAAAAAGTCATGATGATGTAAGTTGTAATATGGTTAGCAGGTGTGATGATTATGTAGATTTTGATTTGGAAGAATCTGAAAATGGTATTGCAAACAAAAGAATTGCCTACTAGTTACATCATCAACAAGTGTTCTCAGATAATGAAGGTTGTGATGAAGATCAAGTATGTGTTACATCTTCTAAAGTTGACCATGTAAATTTAAGAATGTCTTCTAAACAAGAAATTGATAAAATAACTACAAAGATGATTTCTCAAGTTCATAGTAATTATAATTTGAGAAATAGAACAATTAATAATGATCTTGGGAAACCTTCTGGTATATTAATAAAGGATATTACACATAAAATGAAGGATGACAATAAGAAGGATAATGTAGAAATAACTAAGGTTAAAGATATCAAGACCAAGAAGTGTGAACCCAAGAAGAAAGTTTAATTCCAAAGCAACTATGCAAGAGAAGAAGTCAGGGTCTGATACTATCAAGCAAGTGATAGTGCCTGATGTTCAAAATATTTCTACTCTAGGTATTCTTGTAAAGCCCACTATTTTTGAACCTATTGATATGATTTCTATGTTGTCACAAATAACTATCAAAGTAACTTTGCCTGAATGGTTTAGAATTGATAAACATAAGAGTAAAGCCTTTTCATGGTTTGGTGGGATAAAAAATAATTGTAGTATTATTGAGAAAAGTATCATTCAAAAAACTACAGTGGTGGTAGAAGATAGTGGTATTATATCCCAAATTCCTCAAATATTTTTGGATGATTCATCAGTAGCCTATATAGAAGATATTGACCCATTCTTTCTCAATCTGATTATAAAAGGAAAAACCTTAAAAAATTGCATTACAGACTCAAGAGCCTCTATACCATCATGCCCTTCAAAGTAATGGAAGTCTTAGGATTGAAAGTAGAAACTAAGTAGGGAAAATATAGAGGTATAGATGCTAGGTAAGTACAAATCATAGGTACTATCAATGCATTGCCATTTAAGCTAGCTGCATAGCTTGAGGTAGAATTGACTATGTCAATCCTTGTAGTTGATATTTCTCCACATTATGGAATGTTGCTCTTTAGAAAATGGAGTGCTGCTATGGGAGGTAGCCTACAATGTGACCTATCCTATGAAACTTTTCATAAAGGAGATAAAGTTGTTAGAGTAGACAAAGAGCCAAAGGTTAACCACATTTTTGGGGAAGAAATTGATAATGATTCTACTTGTTTCTTAGATAGTGGTGTAAATGCATTTAGGGTAGAGCTGATTATTCAAGAAGTTGAGAAATTGCCTACTATAATTAATCATGAAGTTGAATGTTGTATGGATTCACCAATTTTTTGGAACATATACTTTGATGGGGCTATTTCTAAAGAAGGTTTAGGGGTAGGAGTAGTTTTTTATTTCTCCTAAAAAGAATACTTTTAGATATTCATTCACCTTGAATTTTTCTTGTACCAATAATATAGCAGAATATGAAGCTCTTTTATTATTGAAAGTCGCAAGCCATCATGGAATCAAAAAGTTGCATGTCATAGGTGATTCTAAATTGGTTATTTCACAAATAAAGGAAACTTATGCCTTAAAAAACAAAAGGTTGAAATAATATAGAAATGGTGTCTAGGATCAAATTGAATTTTTTGATGCATTTGGTATCTCTTGGAGGGATAGAAGTCAAAATAAAATGGATAACCTATTGGAAAATATGGCAATCAAACCTAAGGATATGTCATTTGCAGGAATTTTAGAGATTGAGGTTCATAATAGGCCTTAAATATCAAATACATATTGAACATTGGCAAGTCTTTGAGGATGATAAAGATAGTTTGAATTTTATGCTAGTGAAGACAAGTATCATGGTCAGGAGTTAGACTGTAGTGATTTAATTGAAACCATAGATGGTAAGGAAATAATATTTGGTCAAGAGATCATACAAATGAAAACTAAAAAAGTGCCTAAAGGGTTGGTTGTTCTAGAAAACATGTTTGGCAACCAAGATAGGGTGAAGCCTAGAATTAGATATCACAATCCTCAAGAACTTGAAGAGATAAACCTAGGTATTGCTAATGCTCTAGAGAAAGTTTACATTGGTCAAAACTTGTCAGCTGAAATTAGAAGACCTTTGATTGATTTGTTGAGAAAATATAGACATGTCTTTGCATGATCTTATGATGATCTTAAGGCCTATAGAGAGGATCTATTCCACAATGTTATTCCACTCAAAGATAATGTTAAACCCTTTAGATAGAAGCAAAGACCTATAAATCCCACTTTATCTACCAAAATGCAAGAAGAGTTGATGAAGCTAAGGGATGGAGGGATAATCAAACCAATTAGGCATTCTACTTGGGTTTCAAACTTGGTACCTATAAAAAAAAAAGAATGGAGATATAAGACTTTGTGTAGAATTTAAGAATTTGAATATAGCTTCCCTAAAAGATAATTATGGGTTTCCAAACATGGAGGATTTGTTACAATAGGTAACTATCTATGAGTTGATCTCTATGATGGATGGATTCTTAGGATACAATCAAGTCTTGGTGAAAGAAAATGAACAATTCAAAACAACTTTCACAACTCCATGGGTTAAATATGTATATGTTAGAATGCCATTTGGGTTGATCAATGTAGGAGAAAATTTCCAAAGGGCTATGGATGTAGCCTTTCATGATTACATCAATAAATTTATGGTAGTCTACCAAGATGACCTCCATTGTAGGCACTTGGAAAAGATTTTTATCAAAGACTTGGAATATGGAGTGTCCTTAAACCCCAAGAAATGTACATTTGTGGTAACTAAAGGTAGATTACTTTGACATATAGTCTCAAAGGATGGAGTAAAGATAGATCTTGAGAGAGTGGTAGCCATTGATAAGGTGCCTAAGCCAAAAAATGTGAAGGGAACACAATCTTTCTTTGGGCAAGTTAATTTTCTAAGAAGATTTGTTACAAATTTTACTAAAATTAGTAGACCTATTTTAGAAATGCTTAAGAAAGGAGCTACTATTAATTGGGATGGTGAGCCTTCATAGGCTTTTCAAGATATTAAGACTACCATAAGAAATGCTTTAGTTCTTAGAACCCCAAATTACACTAAGCCAATGCACATATTCTCTTTTGCATCTTTTCACACTGTCGTTGTAGTCTTATTACAGAAGAATGAGGAAGGATATGAGCAGCCTATTGCATTCTTTAGCAAATCCTTGTAGCCTGTTGAATTGAAATATGAAATAAATGAGAAATAGGCTTATACCTTGGTGAAATTTGTTAAGGCTTTTAAATTTTATTTGGTAGGTGCGATTGCCATTGCATTGTACCTAGTGCAACTCTCAAGGACATATTTTTTCAGCATGAGGTATCAGGTAGGAGGTGTAGATGGATCAACTGGATCTAAGAATTTAATATTGAAATTTTGATTACAAAACTGGTAAGGGGTCAAGGGTTAGCTAAATTTATGGCTTAGTCCAACTTGGATGCTAATCAAATAAATTTGGTAATAGATGACCTAATATCAAATCTATGTGATATAAATAATTGTGAATGGTATACTAATGTCATTCATTATTTACAACATATGGAAGCTCCTTCCCATTTGAATAAAAATGAAAAGAGAAGCACAAAGTTTCAAGCCATCAGATATATCATTGTTGAGAATAACTTATGGTGGATAAACTTTGAAAGAGTGCTACTAAAATGTGTTGATCAAGAAAAATCAAAAGAGGTATTGAAAGAAATGCATGCTAGAGTCTCTAGTGGACATTTTATGGCCAAGAACATTGCACAAAGTAATGAGAGCTACATTCTAGTGGCCTTCCCTTTTCAAAGAGGCTAAGATAATGGTCATCAAGTGTGATTCTTGTCAAATATTTGCAAGTAAACTAAAATTCTTAGGTAACACTCCATAAAGCCACTTGAAGTTCAAGCACCATTTGAGTAGTGGGGAATGGATTTCATAGGTGAAATCTCTCCTAAATCTAGTATTGGTTATTCATGGATTTTGGTTGCTACTAATTACTTCACAAAGTGGGTGGAGGAAATTCCAACAAGAAATGCAACTAGAAAGCTTGTTAACAATTTCTGCTAAATAATATCATTTTAAGATTTGGTTTTCTTTAGAGGATTGTGATGAATAATGCAATGTGCTTTAGATCTAAAGAGTTTAGAAAGTTTTTTGGTAAGTATCGGATAACAAGATCAACATATTCTCCTTATCATCTACAAGGGAATGGACAAGCTAAATCCATAAATAAAATCTTATTGAAAGTAATAAAGAGAACCTTGGATGATAAAAAGAAGCCCTAGGATTCCAAGTTGTAGCTAGCAATATGGGTTGATAGGGTGACTATGAAAAAAGCCATAGGTGAAGCATCTTTTAACATTGTGTATGGAATTCAAGCAAGGATGCCTCAGAATAACCTAGTGGTACTATACAATTACATTCAAGTGTATGATGAGGATATTATTAATGATATGCAAGAGAGGTTGGATGAGTTATTAGGGCTATCTGAGACTAGGAAAGAAGCATCTCTCAAAAACCAAAAATTGCAATTACAAGTCAAATCACTATATGAAAAAAGAGTAGTGAGTAAGAAATTTGAACTTGAAGATTTAGTCCTCATGTGGAATGCCAGGATTGAGGATAAGAGAAAAGATGGAAAATTTGATCCAATATGATTAGGACCCTACTAAATTAAAGCTACATGGAGAGAGAAATCTTATTTTCTAAAGGATCTACCAAGCAATATTCTTGAACTGCCAGTTCATGGATAGTCTTTGAAGAGGTATTTTTGTTAAAAATACTTGTTTCTTCCATGAACATTAGTTTAGGGTTTTTGTACATTCTATCAATCCTTTGTGTCTCTTGTATAGCCCTTGTATATATTTTCTTTCTGGGTGTTTTTGCTCTCTCAAAAGTTTTCAAAAGAAAGATGGTCAAGTTTTTGGGTTGTTTCTCCCAGGGATTCTGAGTTGTATGAATTTTTACTTATTCATTGTCCCTAGACAAAGCCATAGTTGGCTTGGTTTTTCACCCTTTGTCATGTGTTGTACATCATAGTGAAAAACCCTAGGGTTATAGTCCAAAATTGGTGAGTTTCTTTTGAAACCCTAGCTAATTTCCTAAAGTCTCATAGACCCTTGATGTTGTGCCCTAACCCTCAAAGTAATTAAAATACAATTCCCAAATTATATTTACACGGGAAATGCTTATTCTAAGTTTTCTTTCTCGTAAAGATTATTTTATTATTTTCTGCGAGATAGACCTTTCTATTATTAAGTTTTCCCTAACCATGGTTATCTTTCTTAAGCATTTTATGAAGCATGTTAACTTTGATGGTTTATTTTTTTTGACTATCAATCTCTCTAAGATCGATAGTGAGCACATGCCTACAATGTCAAGATGCATTTTTAAAATGAATTGGGCAAGCACCTTTGAGACATGTAGCACTTGGTGACGTGGGTTATGACTATGCCAAATAGATGAGAGATTGTCAAAACCTTTCAAAACCTTTTAGAATTTGTCAATGCACATTCCATATTCCTATGATATCATTGGTTGTCCCATGTGGTGGGGTTGTTTTTGCTATTGTGTTAGTAGAGCCATTGATCTTTGGAAGATCAACAATGGGTGCATTACTGCTTGATAAAAATGCAAAGATCTTAAAAAAAGTGGGGAAGCACCTTGTCACCACATGTCCAATATGATTTCATGAAAGATGTTTCACAAAGTTCAAAGAATGCAAGTTACACAATGTTGATCTTGATGAGATTGATGGATAGCGCATGCCTGCAATATGGAAGTGAAAGGATTTTAAGCAAAGTGGGCAAGCACGTCATTGACATCTAGCATATGGTGATGCCATGGACACAATTTTTAATAGATAATATGCAATTTGTACTATTGCTAGTTGTTAGACACATTGGCACAAATGTAATGCATTTATTGGCTAGTGCAGTTGACTCAACATTAAAAGATTTAAAATTATTTCACCATTGATCTTAGATAGATCAATGGATGACACTTACCTACAATACCAAGATTTTTGAAGTTTAAGAAAAGTGGGGAAGTGCTTGTTTGACATGTGTCTAGGTCGGACCTATTATAAATCAAATATCGAGGAGGGTTAGGGTGGAAAAGGTAATGAGCTAGAGAAAAGTAATTGGTTGGATAAATAAAATGCTTGCTAGGTTAATGATGAGTATGCCAGTGAGGCCACTTTTTAAAAGGTTTTATTTACAAAGTATTGCAATTTTCCATGATCATTGATCTTTTGAAGATCAATGATTAATTCTTCACTACATTATAAATGTGCTCAAGTTTTTGGTAAAGTGAGGAAGCACCCATTTGACACGTGGCAAGGATTTCAAAACTCTAAAGCAACCTTTTTATTTTCAAATAAAGTCATCCAATGCTGTGTGATCAATAGATGAAATTTGAATCTAAGGTGTGACATGGAAAGTAACTGTTAGAGACATTAATGTTGCTCAGGACCACTTCGATCAACCTTAATGCTATAGTATAACTTGAAAATTAACCATTATTGAGCCACATAGTTCCAAAATTCTTAGAGAACAAGGGTTTTCAAAGCTAGGGAATGAGATTATACAAGGTTTTTAGTAATTTACAGAGCAATTCACATAGAAAAGAAAGCAAGAATTGAAAAGTAAGTGACCTACGACTCTTAAAAATTAAGAAATTATAATTGTGTGAAGTTGAAAATTAAGATGCCTTCCTAAAAGGAATTTTTTGGTGAAAAGGATTATTTAAAAAGATTAGTCGATGAAAATTTTCTTGAGCAACTACCCCCATCTATAAATGAATTGACAAAGGGTAGAGAGTTCATCCCTAAAAGCCCTAGGTTGGTGATCAGTGAGGGTTTCTATGACAATGCCAATTATTTAAGAGATGCACAAGTTTTAGTAGGGGGTTTGGAAGTGTTCCAAAAATTGTTTAAAAAACATAACTTGGACACCTCGCTGAGTAATGTTTAGTAATTTAACATTGGAAAATTGGTTGTTCCTAGGGTATTTTTTGATAGTGACCTAATAATTGACATGGCTAAAAAATATGACCCCATTACCAGCATTGTGAAAAATCATGTTGGGGATAATCTCTTTAGGGTTTCTCCTGAATTGATTAGAGAAGTATTCAAGCTCAACCCTAACCATACCATCCATGAAAAAATTGACATGGAAGAATTCCAAGCTAGGTATGATGTGCAGAGGGTATTCTTGAGGGGAGAACTATTGCAACAATATTTTGTCAAGATTGGATCATTGCCTTTGGTTACACCAAACACCCTAGAGCCCTTAATGAAGAAATATTTTAATCCTAAGGAACATGCCTTAAATTTATCTTTATGAAAAATATTTGGAATGGGTGTAGAAGACTAAATTCAAGGCTCTATTGTCCTTATCATAGCTCAAACCCTATAGTTTGGAATAAGCTCAATTCTTGATTTTGCTACCTATCTTGCTAAGGAGATTCACAATGGTTTGATTGGGATGGTTCAAGGTAAGGTAAATAGGCCTTACTACTAGTATTCTCATTTGATGTATATATTTCTATATTAGTGAGTAACTTTATTCTCCAAGGAAATGAAATTGGAACTAAAGAAGAGGTGGATTTTAGCTCAGTGGTTGTGGGGAATGAAAAGTGTAAATTCCTAGAACTCAATGAAAAATTTGAAGAAGTATTAAAATAATATGAGGAAATAGGAAATAGAAGATAGCTACTAGAAAATTAAATATCCCACTTCGACAAACAACTAGGAAAGAGGAATGTGGGAGAATCAAACATGCCTCGAGTCACATACCCTCGCCCTCCTCTTGGGCCATTCAAATATACACCAATTGTTTAGTTGCCTAATACCCCATAGAGACCTAAATTTTATACTACACAGGAATTTGAAGAAGAAAAGACTAAGTTATGGGAATTGCAGGTGGAGTTGAATAATCAATACAAGGAAAAACTCAAAAACACCATCTTATACTTAGTAGATAGGTTTGATTAGCCAACATTTTATGATCAGCTAGTGGGGATCCTTAATATATGGGATGAAATAAAAGGTGATGAAGACATTGTGAAGCCCATTGTTAAAAAATGGAATGAGAGAGAGAATGATATTACTCTAATGTGTCTTTTAGTTATCCAATTATCTTTTGAACAAATAGAGAAAACCTTTGACCTAATTGGTAATGTGAAAGATTTTGATGATAAAAGGGTTTCTCTTCAAAAAAGAATAATAATTTGTTTGTCAAAATATATAGGAGAAGAATTTGATATTTTCCCTAGTGCACTCAAAAGGATTGATAAAGTAAAAGAAAATGAAGGGTGGGGGAAGGAATTAGATGATTTTCTTTGTCATAAAATGAATGATGTTATCAATGAAAAAGGACATGTGTTGTGGGCCATGACCAATGAGGAATATGTCAAAGTAAAACTATTTTACAATGCTATCAGAAAATAATTTGTTGAAATAGACAAATTATGAGGCTTTGTAATTAAAAAATAGTGTGAAATCCTAAATTTTGATTAGCTTGATGATGTTGTTTTTTTTACAAATGGAGGGAAGACCTTGTGTCTCTAGAACAGATGGAAATAGAAGAAGGGGGTGATGGCCAGGAAGAAGATCAAATAAATGACACCTCATTAGAAGGAGGCAAAATAGAACAATCACCCTTAGTGATAGAAACAAAACAACCAACCATAACTGCTAGCCCAAGGGACCAAATTGATGATGTGGCAGTCGAGGACTCAAAAATAACTATTGTTTTAATAGTTCATGATGATGAAAATAAGAGCCTAAATTTGAAGTGACCTTGTAGAACTTAGAGCCAAACACATCATTGAAACATTTGATGGCTAGATATTACCTAGTTATTTTGAAGTTGTATGAGCAAAGCTTGTCCAATTGGATGCAATTAAATCAAGTTTTATGTCAATTCATTAGTGCTTTTAGTTCAAGGAATTAAGTAAATGATTCAATGAGATTGATAGTGTTTATATTGTAATAGGAAGGATATCTATAAGAATTATTTTGTATAAGAATTTTTGATAATATTGTTTGTAATGCAATCAATTAGATCTAGAAATTGAATGGGCTCTGAATCCTAATGGATGAGGGATTGATCTATTGATTTAGTATGTAAATGAAAGATCATGAAGAAGAATCAAGTTTAAATTCAAAATCAATTTTACTTTACTATTTGATGAATATCAATGTTGGCCAGCACTTGTTTGCATTGAACCTCTTAGTTTTAGCTAGCTACTATTGCCAAAAATACTTGTAAAACTAAGAAGAATTGTGACCAAATCTTCTTTAAGGGATGTGTGTTGAGGTAAATTATTATGGAATGAACAAAATATGTATATGGTATTAGATTTAAAATCTTCCATCCCTTAGGTATACCCACCTTGGTTCTACAGAGCCTAAAGAGTAGAAAATCTGTTTGATTTTGTTGAAGTTGGGTCTAGATATAAGACATATACAATTGCTTATGGGAAGTAGCTGATCCTTAGATTTTTGTGATATTTAATATCTTGGTATTAAGTAATTTTTTTCTTAATAGTTGAAAAACACCAACAATTTGAATGATGTAAAACATTTATAATAGAAGCAACATTAGTATGAAAATATGACAAATCAGTAGTATAACTACAACATGTTTCCTCCTATTTACATGAGGTTAAACTTGAAATCCCATCATATTCATACTCATTACAAGAATTACTTATTCTATTGTTGTTTGAATTTTCTTCCTTTACATACACATTGTCATAAAAAGAAACATTAGTCACATGTTTATCTTCTAGGTGTTGATTACATTCATCTATTTCATCAAACTATGATCTATTTTCTTCACCTTCATAAGACATATTATCATCAAGAGATCTATCACATTCACTAGGATCTTAACACTTTTACAATCATTTTCAAAAGATCCAATATAATATCTATTGTGAAGGAAATAACTATCCATTCTTTTCATTACGTTATCAATATGCTCAACCCTTTCTAACCTTATATGTGCTAACCAATTAACTAAATTAGGCATGAAAACAACTAGAAAAAAAATAGGTCATGAAGATTATTTAGGTCTTAAATAAATGAGAAGATCCATGAGTATTATTTTGAATTTCTTATAAAATTGAAGGTCACTCTGACCCTCTCTACTTCCTACTCCCATTCTTGTGAAATAAATGACCTGATCATAAATCTCCTTTTTCAACATGGCAATATCTTCAAAAACACTTTCATAACTTGGTAAACTATTCTTTGATCTAAGATGTGACCTCACTTACAAAATTACACCTCTTTTACTAGTGTTGAAAACACTAAATAGAAAAACTCTTTTTCAATTATCATGGAAATTAAAATACCTTAAGTGTTACTGCTAAAAAATAATTTTCTAATTAGCCACCATTGTAGATGTGAAACTCCTTCACATTCCACATGAAAACCACCTAAGCTACCACCTCCTTGAATGAGGACAATGAATCATAGCCATGGCTCACTTTCCAACACTTTACTTGAATAAAATTAGCAAAAGAAAACAACACTAAAACTTTTCAATCAGGAATTTATGATTTTCTTTTCTCTCTCTATGAAATACTCACAAAAGCTTCAAATCTTCCCAAACAAATGGTAAAATCCCTTCAAAAATTTTACATACAACAATTGTAATGCCCCACCCAGAGATCCTTGGAACAAGGATTCAATACAAGCCAAGATTTTTAAAAAAATATTTAAGCAAGTATGGATGAACATGACACTCAAAATTTTAGGATCACAAGGATCATAATGGAAGATTTAACCAAAATCCTAGCAACCGATGAATTTCCAAATACCACTACCAAATTGATACACTCAAATAGAGAAACAAAGACCAAAGATGACAACAAAATAAAGAATCTCAGATTTGTTGAAGCATGAAAAATTAAGAAACCCCAAAGGGTACATAAAATGCCAAATTGTGTTCCCCAAAAACCAATGGAGATACCCCCTATTTTTTGCATGCTGAATACCATTAAGAGAATTTGACACAAGGAAGTACAACATGCCACACAAGGATCTGCCATTCTTGGGAGGAAATGCTTGTCCCAATAGCCAAAACACCCCTAACTAGTGTAGAATTTCATGTGAGGAAGTAATAAGAATTGCTTGAGAAAACCTAGCAAACCATGCAAAATTTTGCACTCTCACATGATAAAGTAAAATTTTGTGTGAAAATCCAAAATAGAAAGCCATAAAACATTAAAGTTAAAAAAACTAGTAAATGAATTTCCTCCATGCCAAAGAGTATTGAATCCACAAATTAAGGCATAAATAGTCAAATACCATAACTACAAGAAAGAAATACATCCTACCATATAAAGAAAAGTAGTAAAAGAACATATTGAAAACAACATCACAATGTACAAAAATAACCAAACTCATGCATGATTCCTCCCAGCCATAATAGCATCATGAGACCCTAAATGTCCTAACCATCACCTGTGCATAACATCCAAAACTACCAACTAGATTGTTGAAGCTATCTTATGAGGATGTCACCACTAAAATGTACTACATCATAAGAATAAGGAAATCTAACATGTCAAAAAGTGAAGCATTAGATATTCCAACTAATCAACTCATCATTTAGTCATATGCTAAACATAATAATATTGGAATGTGTCAAATAAACTAACATCATCTAAACATGCTCTACAAGAATTCCAATGAAAGCATAAATCACAAGAAAGCATACTCTAAAACCCAAAGTACCAAGTTAAAACATCTAGCAATGGTATAGGTAACTACATGCATGTGCTCATGTGTGGTGCACCACCATCACAAAGATTAAACACAAGGGCTACATGAGAACACAAGCAAAATATCACCCAACTAGAAATAAGCTAAGGAGGATATATGTGGCATACATCCCAATGCAACATAAAAGATCAAAAATGGTTTGACTAACATCCAAATAGATGATATATGTCCATGACCAACATCATGCTAAGAAAACCCAAGAAGGGTGGCATGCAAAAGGAGGTAAAAACCCTAAAACTAGAAAACTTTGAAATAAACCCATTTGGTCTTAGGGCAAAAAAGCCACAAAAATCCAATAAAATTTGAGTTTTGATACTGTATGCAAAAATGGCTAGCCGGTAAGAAACCCCAAATCCTCATCCAAAAAATTTGGAAAATGTTCATACCCAACCAATTGGGAAGAACCAACAAATAAAAATAGAGGGAAACACTAGTTCTTAGCCTCTAAAGAAACAACTACTTGAAAAAAAACTAGAAATGGAGCTAAAATATGCAAATGGGAGAGCCCTACCTGACAACCAAAAGGGCTAAAATGGAAAATAGCCAAGTAAAATAAATAATCTATAGATATGACTGAAAATTATGGCAAAGCAAGGTCTCCCCAAGTTAGATCCAATGAGTCCACCTTCATGAAGATCCCATGCTTGTACCTCTCACAATGAATAGAAAACCAATCCTTTAGAAAATGATTTCAGAAAAAGCTCTAAATTTTCCAAATTGCAAAACTGAGAAGTGAGGAATTAAATTCCTCTTTCAATACTTATTCACTTTTGAGTGAATAATTGATTAGGTTAAAGAACTAGCCAACCTAGTTAAACCCCAAATCCACCCAAACAAAAAAAGCTATTCCTAGTAATAGGAATTCATTGATGGCAAAGCTACTAGAAATTAAATTCAATAAACTTTAAATCTCAAAAACCCAAAATCACAAAAATTTCCTTAACAAATGTGAACCTCTAAATGCATAGACACTTCACAAGCCTAGTCACATAATGCAAATGAGTTGGATTTAATAATAACGAAAATGTTTAATAAAATAATTAATATAAGGATCCATTGACCATATAGGGACAACATTGGTAAAATATGAAAAGTTGAATCAATAACTCCATGTGCCACTGCCAAGGATATAAATCTTGTACACTAAAGCACAGAATCAATTGCAATTACATATAATATCATAGCCAAAGAAATAAATGCATTAAATACTAAATTTAACCATTTACTCAATGATACTAATCTAATCCATATACACCATTCATGTTCACATAAAACATAATGAAGCAAGAATAAAGTAAATATCCAAAGAATAAACTCCATCACATGATAGAGTCATATATATGTCCAAATACTAGATAACTAGATATCATCATAGACCTATTGTCATCTCAAAATGGCATCAACATGAAAATATGATAAACTAAACATCATAGCAATATTTATGATACTAAAATCAAAGTATAACATCCAACCCTTAGCTCATCTCAAATGAAACATAAAAACAATATTAAGTATCTCTCAAAGCAAAATATAACAAGGTTTAGACTACAAACATAAGAGGAACTACATCTCTTCCACTAGGCATATGCTTAATCCTAGAAGCTGAGAAAAAGGTAGGTGTACAATCCTCTCAATGATGTAGCATCTACCCAAGTCATAAAGGTCTCATCACTTGGGTCCCGCTAGACCCTGTCCTGCTCAATGTCCTGACCTCTTAAAGTCAACCTTTGATGTTGAAGGATGCAAATGGGCTCCAAAGTAAGTTGCACATCCTCCACTTGCAAAGCATCCCAATCAAGAACATGGGTCATATTAGGAATATACTATCTCAAAATAGAAACATGGAAAACATCATGGATGCACAATAGGCTAGGTGGCAACACTAGTTGATAAGCAACAAGACCAATCCTCTTAAGGATCTCAAATTGTCTGACAAAACCTGGCACCAACTTAAAGCCTTTCCCATAATGGATGGGGCTCTTCCTCAGATGCACTCTCAAGAACATCCTGTCACCAACAAAAAAGTGATGATCCAACCTATAGGTATTTGCATACTTCTTCTTCTTGTTTTGGGCAGTAACCAAATGCTACCTAATAGGAACAACCTACTGCTCCATATCTTGAAGCATCTCTAGACCTAAAAGTAATTGTTACTCTAAAAAATCCCAAGTCAAATGGGTGTGGCATGGTCTACCATACAAGGCATAGAAAGGTGACACGCCAAGAGAACTATGATGCACATTGTTGCATTAAACTAAATAAGGTATAAATACTCCTCCCACTTTGCCTATCCTATCCATCACATACATGTAAAGCATATCTTCTAGAATATGGTTCACTCTCTTAGTCTAACCATTAGTCTCTAGTTGATAAGCCAAACTAAAATTGAGTTGTATGCCCAAAGCATGCTGGAGAGACATCTATAATGCAAAAATAAAAACTGGATCTCTATCCAAAATAATTCGATGAGGGATCCCATGCAAATGAACAATATCCTCCAAGAAAACATGCACTATAGAAGAAGCTATGTAGGATTCTCTCATGGGTGAGAAATGTGCTATCTTGGCCAACTTTTTGACTATCACCATGATAAAATTATGTCACTATGATGACATAGGAAGCCCTATGATAAAAATCAATAGATATCATACCACTTCAACTCTAGAATGGTATGTGGCTGCAAAAGACCCACTAGATGTTAATGCTATACCTTCACTCTCTGGCACTTGAGACACTGATTAACAAAATTAGAAACATCACACCTCATCCCTACCCAAAAGTACAACTATTTAAGATTGACATGCATCTTCTTGATGTCAAGATATGAAAAATATGGTGCATGATGCACTTTTGATAGAATCAATGTATGAAGATCACTAGACATGGGTACATAGATGATGCATGAGCTTCATAAAGCATCCATTAATACTTGAAATCCATTAGAAGAAATTACATTTGAAAAGCTTACAATTCGAGAACTTCTATTAGAAGAGCTTCCATTTCTTGAACTTCAACTAAGGCACTATATTCTTCCTCCATTGCTGCAATCTTCAAATCATCTCGATCTATTTCAGGTTCATAAATCTTGCCATCTTCATGCTCTTCCTCTTCTCTTTCATCTTCTTCAACTTTAGGTTCGCAAATGATTTCCTCTTCATCTACTTGCTCTTCCACTGGATCATCTTTCTTTTCCACGTTCAAGGAATTATCAACATCTCTTTTCTGGTGACATGCTCTTTGTTTCCGCAACTCAGTTTCTAATTCATTCACTTGCTTCTGCAAATCAACTGCAAAAAAATGTGGGAGATTTGCATGTTGGTTTTTGATTTGCATGTTGGTTTTCTTGTCCCTATTGAGGTGGAAGCCTTATGGAGCTTAATGAAAGCTTAAATGAAAGCTTAATGGAAGCTACAAGCTGAAGTTGAAGGAATGGAAGCTCTTCTAATGGAAGTTGGAGAAATAGAAGCTCTTCAAGACAAGCTCTTCAAGTAGAAGCTCTTCGGATGTAATTTCTTAGCGAACAATCTCTTATATTGTAAGAATTTGGAGTTTTTCCATTTGCTGAATATTCTAATGAATTTTTAAGTATTAATGGAAGTTTTATGAATCATTTTGTCATCTCTCTTGTCTCCATATTATTGCATTTTTGGTTGTGAGTTGGTATGGGTGGTGTGGCCCATCATCAGTGGTATCAGAGTAGGAGTTCCTGAGCATGCGGACAGATCGCCGAATGTGAGGCAGTTTGCACCAAGACCTTGAGTTGGGTGAAGTTTATCAAGAAGTTTTTGATTGTGTAGACAGATTGCCGACTGTGAGGCAGTTTGCACAAGGTTTTTGTGTTGCATGAGATTTGTCTTCTAAAGACTTGATTATGGAGAAGAGAAAGAAGAAGATGACTTTTGTGATTGGATGGATTCTGAGGATTCCTCGACTTGAAAAAATTAGGGCAAGAAATCAAGAGGCATTGCTAGTTGATTTGCAGAAGCAAGTGAATGAATTAGAAGTTGAGTTGCAGAAGAGAAGAGCACATTACCAGAAAAGAGATGTTGATAATTATTTGGATGCAGAAAAGAAAGATGATCCAGTGGAAGAGCAAGTTGATGAAGAGAAAATTATTTGCGAACCTAAAGTTGAAGAAGATGAAAGAGAAGAGGAAGAGCATGAAGATGACAAGATTTATGAACCTGAAATAGATCAAGAAGATTTGAAGATTGCAACAATGGAGGAAAAGTATAGTGCCTTCGTTGGAGATCAAGCAAGTGAAGTAGTTACCTGCATTGTTGACGACATAAAAGAGGCAAGCAAAGATGACTATGTCAAAGAGGTAAATTTCTATGAATTATATGATGCTGAATTTCAGATGAGTTTGAAAGATATTGATAATGGTTTGCATGAGGATCTTGTTAGTCATGTATGGTATGCAAAGGAAGATTGGTATGGTGTTTCTGGGTTTATTACAAGTGTGATTAATTCAACAAGATTGGATGAGGATGAGATTTATACTCGGATAGAGTTCATTGCAAATGAGAGATTTCAGCAACAGACACTTGTTCCAGCTAGGTGTTGGAAAAGAAGAAAGAAGGAAATATATTGGCATCGGATACTTGTTCCAGCTATGTGTTGGAGGAAGAGGAAAAAAATTTGTCAACAGTAGCTACTTCATTTTGTGAATCCATATTCACAAAAATTTTCCTACCATGGGAGTCGGATGCAGGAGCATCATGCATCAGCAAAAAAATGTGGGAGATTTGCATGTTGGTTTTTGATTTGCATGTTGGTTTTCTTGTCCCTATTGAGGTGGAAGCCTTATGGAGCTTAATGAAAGCTTAAATGAAAGCTTAATGGAAGCTACAAGCTGAAGTTGAAGGAATGGAAGCTCTTCTAATGGAAGTTGGAGAAATAGAAGCTCTTCAAGACAAGCTCTTCAAGTAGAAGCTCTTCGGATGTAATTTCTTAGCGAACAATCTCTTATATTGTAAGAATTTGGAGTTTTTCCATTTGGTGAATATTATAATGAATTTCAAGTATTAATGGAAGTTTTATGAATCATTTTTTCATCTCTCTTGTCTCCATATTATTGCATTTTTGGTTGTGAGCTGGTACGGGTGGTGTGGCCCGTCCTCAATAGATATGCCCAAAGTGTCATAGTAGTATATTGGACTCAAGAAAATAACCTAAAAACCTCCCCACAAGAGTATGTCTAGACTCAATCTTCACCATCACCTCCTAATACTAAGTGTCACTAGGAAAAGCCTCTAAGATATGATCTTTCAAATCCACTCCCAATGATAGTACTTGATATCTCATGTTGCCTCCTACTCAATGCATCTACAAAACCATTCTCCTTCCCCTTAATGTAGTGAACATAAAATTCATATTCACATAAGAGTTCCATCCAGTGATATTGTCATGCATTCAGGTTTAGCTGAGTAAAGATATATTGCAAGGTCCTATGATCACTATGCAACTCAAACATGTGTCCCAAAATGAAACACCTCCAACAAACTAGAGCATGCACTATGGCCATAAGTTCCAAATCATGAGTGGGGTAGTTAAGCTCATGTTCCTTTAGTTTTCTAGACTCATAAGCAATCGCATGACCATCCTAAATTTACACCACACCCACGCCTTCCAATGAAGCATCTATATAAACCATGAAATCACCTATAGGATTAGGCACTACAAGGATTGTTGCACTATTCAAACACTTCTTAAGAGCATTAAATGCTACCTCACACTAGTTTGACCAAAGTGCACTATTCAAACACTCCTTAAGAGCATTAAATGCTACCTCACAGTAGTTTGACCAAACATACTTCTTCCCTTTCCACTAAAGAGAGGTGATGGGATGATCTACATGTGAGAAATCCTTCATGAAGTGATAGTAGTAACCTGCCAATCCCATGAAAGTACAAATCTATGAAACATTAGTGGGTACCAACCAATCCATGATAGCATGAATTTTTTATAGATTTGCCACAATACCATCGCTAGTGATGATATTCTCCAAATACTTTACCTTTGAGTGGAAGAATCTACATTTACTCAAGTTTCCATACTACTGATGGTCTCTCAAGCACTATAATACCTTATATAAATGAACTTCATGTTCCTCAATAGAGTTTTAATAGATCAATATGTCATCCAAGAATAAAATGATACACTAATTGAGGTACATGTGACATGCTCCATTTATCAAGCTCATAAATACTAATGGCGTATTGGTTAACCCAAAGGGTACAAGCATGAACTCATAATACCCATACCATGTACAAAAATTTGACTGATAAATGCTAGCCTCTTGGATACAAAGATGATGGTATACTGACTTAAGGTCAATCTTTGAGAACACTTGTATTCCCTTCATCTGATCAAACAAGTCATCAATCCTTAGAAAAGGATATCAATTCTTCACCATCACCTTATTGAGCTATCAGTAATGAATGCATAAACACAAAGAAACATCTTTCTTCTTCTCAAAGATGACTAGTGCACCCCATATGGATACACAAGGCTAAATATTCCTGTTGGCCAATAATTCCTCCAATTGCAATGTAAGCTCACTCAACTCCTATGTAGTCATGTGGTAAGGAGCTCGAGAAATCAGCTCCACTTCTGGTATAAGATCAATCCAAAAATCAATGTCACACTATGGTGACATACTAGGTATCTCATTAGGAAACACTTTTTCATAATTATAAAGGAGTGGGTGATCATTGAGTGTTACTGTACAACTCTTGGCTTCCTCAAAATTATTGATAGAAACAAGAAACATCTAACAACTTTTTTTCATACTCTAATTTAGCTAATTAGCTAAGATCATCCAAGGTGAGACTAGTCTTTGGACCCCTAAAAGTTCCACTTGCCCACCTATGTCATCAACACACTGTACTAACTTATGGTGGCAATCAATATTTTCCTAATGGGTAGCTAACCAATCCATACCCAACACAATGTCATATGATCCCAGAAATAGGATACAAAGACCCACTATGGTTCTGAAGGTTCCCAAATTCAAATTACAACTATTAATCAAGGAGTGTACAACCACTTTGGATCTTGTGGATAACTCAAACTAAAACCTATCAACCTAATGTGTTGCCACTAGCCCACACTGCTAAACAAGAGATGGTGAAATAAAATAATTTGAAGCACCTATTTCAAACAATACTAAAGATGAAATATCATGCAACGTACCTATAGCCTACCTATAGCCTTGACTATAATACGTTGATACTCAGCTTGATGGTTATCAACCACTGCAAAGATTCAATGGCTCCTTCCTAAATCTCCTATAGTAGGCTCCTATTTTGTTGCACCCTTACTAGATCCTAAAGATGGTATACTAGGACATCCCAAAGCTTTATGGCCAAGCTAGCCACAAGAATAATAGTTTCCTACAAAACTAGAAGCAGTTTCACATCCACCCTGGGTAACACTAGAGTATGGTATACTACCCCTACTAGAGTTTTGTTGGTTGTTCCATAAAGGGAAATTCTATTGAGACTTCTAACCATAGACTTGATCTTGTCCCTTCCCTTGTGTGGTAACTAAACTCTATCCATCCTTTTGAAGGAAATACTGGTGTTTCTTCTCACTATTTTTACTACCACCTTGAGCAGGTGTTGATTGGGCTTTGCCCTTCCTAGAGGACTGAGTAAACTGGGCATCCTACCCTAAATTTCATGTACTTGGGTTCTAAGAACTTGATCTACCACTAAAATCCCTAGCCATATTTCTCTCAATAATTTTGGTATTCTCCATGAAAAGTGGAAGAGTCCTTGGTTGATGAGCACAGACATCCCTAACGATAGAGTCCCTAAACTTGATCTTTACCAATGTTCTTCTATCAAATACCATAGAAAACTGATATGTTGACATCAATGATAAACACAATCATGAATGTAAAATATCATCATGATAATGATCTAATCATGTTTCTACAATACACCCCCATAGAAGTATCATCAACATTCATGCTTCCAAAAATCTCCCCCTTTGGTATTAATGGCAACATAGATGAAAACATCTAGTTCCAAAAATATCAACTAAAAAAGACTATTATTATTTCTTGTCAAATCCTCTTCATCAATCATCATTCTCCCCCATTGATATACCTCAATGTGCTCTATATCAAATTGTTTCTCATGCTATAATCTCTCCCTTCAATGTACTCTATATTAAACTATTTTTTATGCTATAATCTCTCCCCCATTAACATCAGTTTCAAAGGTTTCAACAATCATCAATCTCTACAACAACTATCTCTGACTTGCTCAAGTGTCCAAAAATGTTGTTCAAAATAATATCCAACAATAATACTAGATGACTCTATTCATGATAGATACTCCCCCATATAGGAAGCATCAACATTCATTCCAAATAAATAATAGTGCTTTGTTACACTAGACTGATGCACTCTTGCATTATCTACTCTAATGTAGGAAGGGGCATAACCCCTAGCATACCTTGCAAACACTCAAAAGTCTCTTTAGGAAAAGGCTTGGTGAAAATATCTACAATCTTCTCTTTGGTGCTTACATTCTCCAATATAATTTTCTTTTCTACAACTTTCTCTCTCAACATGTGATATTTGATAGAAACATTCTTAGTCTTAGAATGCAACACTGGATTCTTAAAAATATTCATTGTTCCTATGTTATCACAATGTATGACAAGAGGTTCACTGAATTCTATCCTTATATCCTCTAGCATCTACTTCATCTAAACAACTTGATTACAATTATTTGCTGCTACAACATATTATGCTTCTATTGTACTTTGTGAGATATAGTCTTGCTTCTTGCTTAACCAAGAAACCAATATTTCTCCAAGAAAGAAGGCTCCACCACTAGTGTTCTTTCCATGATCCATATTGCCTGGCCAATCAGCATCAGTATAAGCATATAAAATGAAATCATTAGATTGATAATACCACAATGTAAACTCTGGTGTTCCTTTAAGGTATCTAAATATCCTTTTGGCTATTGCATAATTTTCTTCTCTGGGATCAGCTTGAAATCTTGCAACAATTCCAACTACATTTTCTATATTCAACCTTATGTGAGTCAGATATTACAACAATCCAATCATAGATCTGTACTTCTTCTACTCAATAGTAGGTGTCTCATCCTTTGTAAATAACTTGTGTCTAGTAATCATATATTCTCTCCAAAACATCTTAGATGCATCATTCTTAGCTAATATAGCTCTTTTTGCCTTTGTTACTAACATGTTTCATCTCTCTACAATGCCATTTTGTTTAGGGGTTCTCAAAGCTGACAATTGTCTTTTGATTCCATTAGCTTCAAAAAGATGTTAAACTCATTTGAAGTAATCTCTCTTCTTCTATCTTATCATAATCATTTAATCTTTATACCTGATAAATTATCAACTCTTTTCTTGAATATCTTGAACTTATCAAATGCCTTAGATTTTTCTTTCAAAAATGCAATCCACATCATTCTAGAAAATTCATCAACTATAATCATGAAATTCCTTTGACCGTAGAATCATTTAGTCTTTGTAGGACCACTAATATCTATATATAAAATCTATAACTTTGCTATAGTAGTAAAATTCTTGCTAGGAAAAGAAGTTATGGTATGGTTTGCCAATACACACTCCTTGCAAATTGTGTTAGTAGGCTTAGAAATCTTAGGAAAATCTCTAACTACAAACATACTACTAGTTTTCACACTGCTGTCAAATTTTATATGACAAAATCTCTTATTCCATAACCACTTTCATCTACCTTAGCAACCAAACATATCATTTTAGTGAGATTTACCTAAAATACATTACCTCTAGACCTGGTTCCTATTCCAATTAGCTTTCCATCTTTGTCTCTAGTCATGCATGTATTTTCTATGAACTCTAACTAATAACCTTTATCCAATATTTGTCCAACACTCAGAATATTGTGTTTCAAACCATCAAAAAAATATACATCCTTAGTGCTAGTCTTACCATCAAGATTTATAGATCCAATACCTTTAACATGGCATGTTGCATTGTTTTGAACTCTGAAAATGCCTCCATAATGACTTTTGAAGTCAAAAAAATTGTTCATATCACCAATCATATGACATGAAAAACCACTATCAATTATCCAATCATATTTCTTTTCAACTTGTTATACAAAAGCCACTTTCTCTGGACTTTCTTCTTTACTAGCTACAAATCCTATTTCATCATCACTAACACTTACTGCTTGTTCATCAAAATCATCTTCTTCATTTGCATACAGACAATCTCTATCTCTTCTAGGTTTTAAATTTCCTTTATACTTTTTCTATTTTTTAGGACACTTAGATGCATAATGACCAAACTCATTACAAGTCCAACATTTAAAATTTCTGTTACCATTCCTTTCTCTTCTTACCAAAAGGGCTACTCCTTCTTCTATCATTCTATCCTCATTAGATCTACTAGCAAAATCACCTCTAGCACTTGTGCTCCTTGATAAACTAGGTTGAATATTTAGGGCACTGAAAGTTGTTTCTATTCTGGTCAATTCTCTAGACTAAGTTCATTCTCAACTACTTCAACTCTCCCAAGTAATATTTCCTTTTATGAAATAATTGGTATAAGAGATCAAAAACTATATCATTTGAATTTCTTTCTTAAATGCGGGCATTAAGATCTTCAATATTTTCTAGATTACATCATCATCTTGCTTGTTCCTCCTTGAGATCTAATACCTATAGTAATTTCTAATATCTTGCCTTCATATGTTACTATAGATTCATCTTCCATCATCTTAGCATCTTGAAATGCACAAATCTAGCTTTGTAGCCTCAACTTCTTAGACTGTTCATCACCTTCAAAACTATTTTCCAAAGCTTTCCAAATCTTATGAGAAGTATTAAGTGATTTTACTTGGTTGTACTCAACTTCATGAAGTGCAAATAATAGTTCTTATCTAGCTCTCATGTTGTGCATAAAAAGTTCTCTCTCTTCCTTGGTATAAGTCTTCAATGAACTTTCAACAATAATTGTCTTTTCTAATTTTTTCAAGATCCAATATCCTAGACCCATACATAGTAGATGTCTATTCAACTTATCCTTCCACTTTCATAACTTGTTCCATCAAAATTTAGACTATCCTTTTTGAATATGTTTGCCATGGATCTCCCAAATTTGTTAAAACTTTATCTTCAAGGACATGATTCTCTAATGCCACTTGTTAAACTAGGGTTTCCATTGCACCAAAAGACCAATCTATCAATGCCCAATACAACCACTCAACTTATTGTACATAGGATGCAATTAATCCCTTGTCACAGACCCTGAGGGGAGCATTGAACAAATTTCCAACAAGTACAATAGGTCCTAGTTAGACACTCTATGGGTAACTATGTAGGGGCTTTGGTGGAGAGTCAAGCTTTAGAAAAAGGATAACTATTCCCCTTGGTACACCCTTAGGAGATTGATGTGCTAGAATAAATAACCATTCCTCTCGACACCACCCTTAGAAGGCTGACCATAATTTCTTATTTTTAAATTTTTTTCTATCAATTAATTAAGTTATCAATTATTAGAAACTTTTACACATACACCATGTTAGGGACACCACATAGGTTATGAGAGAAGCCCCTCCACCACCTTACCCTACATATGCATGCTCATCACATGATGAGTTCCCATAGGCATGCCTATTTCCAAGCCAACCCCAAATGAACATAACTCCATTGAAATACAAATGGGAGATTGAGCCTTGTATGTCACTTGACAAATGCATGTGCATGTGTTTGTGTGTGGTGCACCACCATCATGAAGATCAAACACAAGGTTGGATGAGAACACAAGAAAAATATCACTCAACCAAAAACAAGCTTGGGAGGATAGATTTAACACACATCCCAATGCAAAATAAAAGAAAAACAATGGTCTCACTGACATCCAAACAAATGATCTAGGTCCATGACCAATATCATGTCAAGAAAACCTGAGAAAATAGGGCAACACACAAAATAAGGTAAAAAATCCAAAACTAGAAAAATTTGAAATAAAAAATTATTTTTTCTTAGGGCACAAAAGACATGTAAATCTAATAAAATTTGAGTTCAGACACCATATGCAAAAATGGCCACCATAATAGTGTGAAACCCCAAACCCTCATCCCAAAAACTAGGAAAATATTCATACCTATCCAATCAAAAGAACCAACAAATGAAAATGGAGGGGAACACTAGTTCTTAGCTTCCAAACAAACAAATACAAGAAACAAAACTAGAAATGAAGTTGAAACATGAAAATGGGAGAGCCCTACTTGACAACCAAAAGGGCTAAAACAAAAATAAGTTAGGTATAATAAATAATTTGCAAATATGGCTAAAAATTATGACAAAGCAAGGTATTCCCAAGCTAGATCCAACGAGTCCATCCTCATAAAGATCCCATGCCCATAGCTCTCACAATAAATAGAAAACCAATCCTTCAAAAAAGGATTTTAGAAAAAGCTCACAATTTTTCAAATAGCAAAAGTGAGAAGTGAGGAATCAAATTCCTCTTTCAATATTTATTCACTTTTTGAGTGAATAATTGATTAGGGTAAATAACTAGCCAACCTAGTTAAACCCCAAATTAACATAATTGAAATAGGCTATTCCTAGTAATATGAATTCATCTATGGAAAAACTGCTAGAAATTAAATTCAATAAAATTTAAAGCCCAAAAACCCAAATCATAAAAATTTCCTTAAAAACTTTCATGATAATGCGAACTTCTAAATGCACAGACACTTCATAGTTCTAGTCACATAATGCAAATGAGTTCAGATTTAATAATCATCAAAAGGTTTAATTAAATAATCAAAATAATGATCCATCAACCATAAATGATGACATTAGTAAAATATGAACAAATGAATCACTAACTCCATGTGCCACTACCAGGGATATAAATCTTGCACACTAAAATGCATGATCAAGTGCAATTGCATATAATATCATAGTTGAAGCAATAAATGTAGTAAAGACCTAATTTAACCATTTACTCAATGATAGTGATATAATCCACATACATCACTTATGTTCACATAAAAAAAAATGAAGCAAGAATGAAGTAAATATCCAAAGCATAAAATCCATCACATAACAGAATCAAAGATATATCCAAATACTAGATAACCAGATATCATCATAGACCTATTGTCATCTCAAAAGGACAATAACATGCAAATATGATAAACTTAATAGCATAATAGTATAACATCTATGATACTAAAATGAAAGTATAATATCCAACCCTCAAGTCATCTCAAGTGAAACATAACAAGAGTATCAAGTATCCCTCAAATCAAAATATAACAAGGTTTAGACTACAAATATGAGATTCACTACAACAATTGCAACTAGTGTAGAAATCTTTGAGTTGCCACTCAAACTTATGAGAAATAATTTAAAACATGATTTTTTACTTGATAAATATAAACTAGATTTTGAATTTGTGGAAAATTTATAAATCTCAAAACCAACTTTGAAGACTTACACACTTGGAGTAGTGAAAAACACTTGATCATTCTTGACTCTTAGTTTTACAACAACACTTTGCATATAGCTGAACTAATTGATGATGCACTTACTTTAGTTTTAGCACACAATTTACATCTAACTCTCAAAGCTACTACTATCATGAATAATGTAATAACTAAAAAACATGTTTTCTTAGCAAGTAAAAGGAAAACACATTATAACCTTATTTTTGTATAAAAACATTTCATGCCTTTCTCTAGATATTCCATCACTTTATAAGGCTTTCTTGAAACCCTATCCCTAGTGGAGTCATTATTTTTTTGGCTCCTAATTTAATAGTATTTAAATAACCATGTAGCTAAAAAAAATACATCTAAGGGTAGCTAATACCTACAATGGATGTACATGGATAGAACTTGGGGCAACTATAAGGTAACTATCCTTCTACTCTTCCTGCTTTGTAAAACCTAGGTGGATAGACCTTGCATTCTCATAAACATAACTAGTGCTAAAATTTATTCTAGAATACACAAAAAGTAGATAAAACCTTTAATATTAAACACTCATGTAATATAGTAGGTATGCAGTAGCTAATTAAATAACCTAGAAATTCACAAGCTAAGTGGGGGTCATCCTTTCAACTGTACATCATAAAAGGGAAATGTCATTTTGATTTAAATATTTCTGCATAACCTAAGAACTAAACATCAAGAAATGCAAGATTCTTAAGCTAAGATCAATGCTTTATCCTCGTTGGGTAATGGAATCATGAGAAGTAAAACATTGCATAACATGATATGAGATAATAATTAGATCTAAGATATGTTTCCTCACAGTATTATTTACCATTATCCATATTTCAACCTTCTTATCAAAATCCTTGTAAGAACATTATCAATCTATGTCCTCCATTAAGAATTTTAATTTATTCTTTGAATAAAAGTACAAAGGAGAGAACACATATCTAACAACAAGACACCAAATGAACTACCCTTGATTTATTCATCTGGAATTTGATAAAATCTTACAATGGAGATATCTAAAACTAAATTGATTCATCAAGAAAACTCATGCTATCTTTCATCATACAAGAAATTACAACTCAAAATAAAATAAACCGAACAAAGAAACTCAACCTAGATCCATTAATTTTCTCTATGGAAACTATATAGAGTTTCTTAAGAAGGAGAAAATGTTGAAGAATGATAGAATCTTAAATTGAGAATTTGCTCAATAAGCAAGAACCAACCCCAAATAGTGACAAAAATAAAGAATATGTAGAAGATGAAGAAACCCCAAATCTGATTTAATGATGCCATTTTTCTACTTTAATCTCTTCCATATTTTTATTTCAGAAAGCCTCTCTAATCTCTCCCCAACTAAAAATCAAATCTCATTATTTGGCACAACAAACTTGTTAAAATATCTCTCATAAATGATGAGAAAACCCCTACTTGGTAATAAATCATATCTACTACTAAAATCATTGCTAGAATGTCCACCAAATGTTAGCGAAATAAAATAACACTAATGGAAATATATCTGTAAAGTTTTGAGACAACCCACATCATCATTTACTCAAAAATTGATTTTGAACTACCATAGGAAAGAAACAAGAAATACAGTTTGAGAATGCTTCTGTGGTAACAAATATGAGAATAACTCTTATCCCTTGAAACTTACACTTAATCTAATTTTAAAAATGAAAATGTCTTTTCTTCCCCTTTCCAATGATATATGATATGCCTATATTTTCTAATGTAGGAGCATCTAAGGTCTTTTCTATTTACCTCAGTAGTCTTATGCAGGAGCATCCTAGCCATCATGTTATCCCCTTGATTCTATTGGATGCTACCATGTTACAACAATTTCTGAGTGCCAATAATTTTTTATTCATTTTTGAGTTGAATTTTCCTACCATCATGTTAACATATTGGTTAGCCTGTTATCCCATTTATTCTGCCAGTATCAACCAAGCGATAACTAAGTTGGTTAGTTGTAGTATTAGTCCAGCATGAAATGCTTGCCGAGTTGCAGTGTTTTTTGAGTTGCAATGTGTATCAAGTTATCTAGTATTTGTTGAGTGTGCATTCATGTTCAAAGTGTTCCTATTGGTGATGAGTGATTCTATATGTGCCAAGTGCCAATATTTGTTTTATGCGTCTAGTTCCAATTTGGGCTGAGCTAGCGTGTATTCAATTTCATGATGGGTATTTAATATTTGCTAAGAGTCAAATTTTGGCTTGGTTACAAATTTAATGTAAGGGTTTGTTTAGTTAGTAATTTGTAATAGGCCAACTTGTGACCAAGAAAGTATTAAAGGGGATCTTGGGTAGAGTGTTAATCATAATTATGGGACTCATGAAGAAGTCATTTTGGTTGAGGAGTCTTAGGGTGGAGTATCTTGGAGGTAGAAGTTCACATTTGAGTCTAGAGATATTTTCTTCTTTAGATATATTCTTCTTTGTAATGGTCATAAATTGGAAGGCCATACAACCAGGCATGTTGGATGTAAACTTATTGATTTGAATATATGAAATATTATGTCTTTGGATCTAAATCTCACTCCTCTTGTTCATTTTCTACTATGTATTAATTTCCTAGTTTCTAGATCACCTCATTTAGGGGTACATCTAGATTAGCACTACATCATTTAGTATTAGATCTTAGTTGTTCTTGAGTGTACTAGAAAAACAAAAAAGTGTGAGGTAGTTTGTATGATGACCTTGGTTGGGAAAAGTTTATAAGAGAAGGGTTTTGATTTCAAAAATCTTAGCTAGTTGGTTATTTGTTGTAGGGTTACATATCTACTAATTTGATCTACACTTGTAGAGGACTTACCATTCAATCATTGTTTTTATGTGTAAAGATGGTTTGTGGGAGGAGAGATGCAGATCCAAAATTATTTGACATGTTGAGGAAACTTGTAGCTGGAGTAGAAGCCATTGAGTTAGCACAAGATCATGGAAGACATCTTGATGATGTTGAGAAAGAAAGTTGTTTGGCTGGTTAAAGATATTATGAAGAGAAGAAGATAGATTGTGGAACTACATGATGATTTTTCTGAAATGGAGGAAATATCCTTTGGTTTTTATGAGTAGATGGATAGATCTAAGATGGAAATTGTAGAGCATCTTGTTGTGTTCAATGAGATTTCTAAAGAGGAGAGTTTCACTTATGCTGGTAAGGAATTGGATGATGTTAATGTTGAAATGAATGTGATTCATGACTTATTTGTTGCTATTGTTGTTGATCCATAGTTATATATTCATTCTATTATGGATGTTGTTGATCTAGATGTTTCTTGTGGTAAGAAGAGGGATTTACTTGTTGGTAATTTGGTTGAGGGTTTCAAAGATGTTATTGATGTGAATTTACATGATGTTGTTGTTGTTGATATGGATCTGAACTTATATATTGTTGTTGAGATGCTATAGGATATAGATGTTGTTACTAATGTGGATTTTCATGATGTTGTTGATCTATATGTTGTTGGAGGAATGAATATACATGTTTTTTATGTTATGGACTTGTATGTTGCTACTATTATGTATATGAGTTCATATGTTGTTGTTGATTAGGTTTATGTTTTGGATATCATTGCTGATTTAATTTTCATGTATGAGAATGATGTTTTGAATGATTCTAATGATAATTTTTAGATGGACAATTTATGTTGATTGGTTGGATGAGATTCTAATTTTTGGATGGATGAAGCATAGATTCTTGATTTTAATATTTGATCTTTTATCCTTGATGGAGTGGAAACCTTTTGTGAAGATGAAGCTAAGTGAAGAATTTTCTTTCAAAAACAAAATGTGGGACACATTTTTCTATTTACCTAGGGAGTCTGATGCAGGAGCATCTAAGGTCTTTTATATTTACCTTGTTATTGTAATGTAGGAGCATCCTGGTTGTCATGTTATCCTCCTAATTCTATTGGATGTTCCCAAGTTACAACAATTATTGAGTACCAATAAATTTGTAATCATTGTCGAGTTGAAGTTTTTTGTCATCATGTTAACATGTTGGTTAGTGTGTTATCCCATTTATTCTTCTAGTATCGACCGAGCAATCCTTCAAGTGTTGAGTTGGTTGGTTCTAGTGTTAGTTGACCATGTAGTATTTGTCGAGTTGCAGTGTTTTCCAAGTTACAATGTGTGTTGAGTTATCTAGTATTAGTTGAGTATTCCTTCATGTGTCAATGTTCTTGTTAGTGCTAAATGATCTTGTATGTGTTGAGTGTTAATATTTGTTTTATGTATTTGGTTCTTGTTTGATCCAACCTACCACATATTTAATTTCTTGATGGGAATTTAATATTTGTTGAGAGATGACTTGTGGCTTGGTTATGCATTTAATGTAAAGGTTTGTTCAGTTAGTAATTTGTAAGAGGCTGACTTGTGGGCATGCAAGTATTTAAGGGGATCTTGGGTAGAGTCTTAATCATAATTTTGGGAGTCATGAAGAATTCATTTTAGTAGAGGAGTCTTAGGTTGGAGTATCTTGGAGGTAGAAGTTCACATTTGAGTCTAGAGATTTGTTCTTCTTAAGATGTATTCTTATTTGTAATGGTTGTAACCCAAAAGGCCATACAACTAGGCATGTTGGATGTAAACTTCTTGATTCAAATATATGAAATATTGTCTCTCTAGATCTAAATCTTGCTCCTCTTGTATATTTTCTACTACATATTAATTTGTTGGTTTCTAGATCACCCCATTTTGGGGTACATCCAGATTAGCGTTGCACCATTTTCTCAACATCTTAAGTTGAAGACCCTCATTGGAAAATAAATAGTCTATAAAGAGGTTGCAAGCTCTTTACAAAATATTTGACTTTATTATAAATTCTAAAACTTTATAATAAAATTTAATTCCCACTTAAATTTGATGGTTGATGTGTAGGTTATTTTCCCTCTCTGATTGGTCAAATTTTTTTAGGTGGGGCCTTAATTATTCTTTATCTTCTTTTAATATTTCTCCACAACTTGAGAACCCATTATTTTATATAATTTTCTTTTAATAATTCATAACCTGCATTTTTCTTATGAGAAATATTAAATTAAGTACTTGGAGATTTTGAAACATTATAAACTTGCCCATTCCTTCTAATTTTGGGTCAAAATTTGGTCAACTCTTGACATGAAATATGAAATTCTTCTATTGGTCCACTCTATTCTATCCCCATATAGTCAACATCCATCACCTCTTCTTGGGAATCCTACCAAGTCATTGTCATGTGTCGCATCATCATTGGCTCTCAGATCTTGTTGCCATCACTACAGCTACCCAAACTTGCTAATTCACATCATATTTTTTTGTTATCATGATACATAAAGTCCTAGCACCCTTTCTTTGTGAGATCATGTCCCCTCTTAGATCTAATTAGATATGATAATTGTGCTTGATTTTGGGCTTCCCATAACTTCATATATCTATCTTCATTTGATTTCTCCTAAAATTGAATATGGATTTTTGATCTTGAGTGATATGTCACAATCTCAAGCATTGTCTCTAGGCCCCCTCTAGTTGTCTTTTAAGCCAGTCATCATCTAGTCACTGCTCTGTCAACACCCATTTCAATGACCTTTTCATCCTCCTCTATGTCATTTCCACATGGTTCTATCTAGTTTTCTTTCAAGTCCTTATGACTTCACATGTATTGGTTCCTTCCATCTCTCCCAAAATTAAATAAGGATCATTTATCTCAAGTTATGTGTTACCATATCCTTTTTTTAGGTGATTTGGGGTGATTCACCTAAACACCCAGGACAAAATCCCAAAATCTTAACACCTCTCATGCAGTGACATTATCACTTGGTGCATCATCATGTCATGTATCTCCTTCCAATTCATTGACAATGCCACACTATCTCCCACTAAGCGGTGGGTGCCTTAGGTCCCACTATGAAACATGGTGGCCTTTCACTCTTTTGCTTCTCTTATACTCAACCTCGCGAAGAAGAAATATTGGGAAATGTGTCCACCTTCCTAATCAGTCTCCTTAGTCTTTGTGCCACATGACACTTTCTCATTGGTTAACTTGAGCCCATGTACTCTTCTTGGTCATGCACCATGTTGGATCAAAATATGTGTTCTGTACCTAACTTAGTAGTGAGTCCCTTGTGCACAAAATCTCTTTTTCATATAGTACAAATGGTTTAGACATTTGTATACTTGGCACTTGCACTTAAATAGTTTTTGGATTTACTCACATGATGAATGTGGGATAGTACCTATTGAACTTAATTTTTATTTGTGTACCCATAAAACATGTTGGCCTTTTCTCTCATCTAAAAAAATAAAACTAAGAGAATCCAATGAAGACTAGGGGTAAGGTTCATTTGTATTCAACTCTAATCTTCCCTCTCCACACTAGAAGGTACTATAATTTTATTTTATTTTTGTGTATATTTGAAACAATAATGGATGCTCTTGATTAAGGGAAAAAATCATGACAATAGTGATATACAATTGCAAACTAGAGATTCAAGCTCCATCCTTTCATTTTTTACTAATAGAGACTTTTTTTTTTGGTGTATTCCTCATTTTATTTTAACCATAGACCCATAAAAATGAGATGCCTCTATTCATTTAAATGACACTCCAAACAATGGTTCTTCTACTCAAACTTGGCAATTCCCTTTGAAATAGGTGTAGACAGAATTTATAAGAGCTCATTTTGAAAAATTTGTAAATTAGTACTCATAAATCTCTTACAATTTTGAGTCCCAACAATGGCTTTGACAATTGATGATAGAGTTTTTTTTTTCCCTCGATAGTTCCACCTTTCTTTGGTGTGACAATTAAAGTGCTATACACTTTTCCCGCAACCCAGTTGAGAATTAGTAGACTAGACACATTGAGCTTCATATATACTTCATCAAACATTTTATTTAGGATGCCTCTCTTAGCTTGGATAATATTCCCACTTCTAATTAGGTTTCTCATATATTCACTAAACCTTTTGTATCTCCACAGTATCTTCAATTGTGTTCTATGCTTGGGGTGAAGCAAGTTGTCCTTGGGGGTCTTAGTGATGTGTCCTTCCTTCCTTTCATTTTAGTATTATTCTATCTTTGGAGAAGGATTCTTCCCATGTGGTTTTATCTATTTCTCTTTTTTTCAAATATTTGGTTGTGTTGGGTCCCTAATTAGGCCATGTTGGTGGGACCTAAGTATGATTTTAGCATTTTATTTTCCCTATTTTTCATGCATTCTTTGTAGCTACATTATTACTCATCTTAATGGGGGGTGTTAGAGTAAAGGATTGATTTAATTACCATTACTCCTTTCTTAAGATTCCCTTTAGGCACTTGTATTGTCATTTAATAATTAAATATTAATTATTAAATGTCATTTACCTCTTAAGGTTTCCCTTTTACATTTTATGATCTCCTTCTATAAGGATTGATCAATTATATATTTTACTTATGTTAGGACTAACAATAGACATAAATAATAATTACATACAAATATAATCAATATCAAAAAATAATAAATTGCATAGAAGAAAACACAAGACATAAGGATTTAAAATTGTTCACCCAATCCTTGGGCTATGTCCACCAATAACAAGTCCAATATTATTAGTATCTACTACTTACATTCCACAATACCTTATAGCTCAATAATGCCACAAGAAGCTACAATCTAATCAAACATTATGAAATCTCTAACCCTAAGCCATTTTATACAAGCTTTTGTTGCTTACAAAATTAGGGCTAGAATAAGTCATCCAATAGAAAAATAGTTGCTGACACCTTTTACAATAGTGAGCCATTTTTGGCTTTGGGGAGCTATCCCAAAAAAATTGTCTAGGGGCATTGCCCCTCAACCACACCTTTAACTAGGACCAAAAGTACACATGGGCCCCTTTACCCTATCTTGGGGGTGTAACCTTCATACCCCCATAGAAGTTATCTAAGGGGGAACTGCATTGAATAAACCTCCAAGTCTAATTAAGCTCCACATCACAAAAATCTCTCACTTGGAGACTGATCAGATTCCGCATAATAACCTCCCATTTGGAGACTAACCATAACATCCCTAAACCTTTAGCTCCCATTGGAATATCAAATCACCCTGGACTATGTTGTTCTTTTATTTGGCTTAGTCTAGAAGACCAACTAAAGGTAAAGAGGAGTTTAGCTTCTCCCTTTTTTACTTCCTTGGTAAACATATCTATTGGATTATCATTTATATGTATCATCTCCAACTTTAACCATCCATCATCCAAAGCTAACCAAATGAAATGGTACCACAAATGTATGTGTCTTGTCTTTGAATATAGAGCATAATTATTGATAAGATGAATGACACTATAGCTATTTATGAATAAATAATCATTCCTCTATAAATTTTCCATTTCTACAATGAAGAACTAAATCCATATCATCTCCTTGTCTTCCTTTGTAGTAGCAACATACTCTACCTATGTAGTGGATAAAACATTAACCTTCAACAATCAAGAAATCTAACTCAATATTTTCCCACCAATAGTAAATACATAACTTATAGTACTCCAACTGGTATCAATATCTCCTACCAAATTTGAGTCAACATAGCCCTGTAAATCAATAGTAGAGCCCCCAAAATGTAAACACTTACTAGATGTTCCTCTCAAATATCTAAGAATCTATTTAACTACATTCTAATGCTCAATACTTTGATGAATCATCTACTTGCTAACAACTCCCATTGCATGTGCAATATCTTACCTAGTACATACCATGACATAAATCAAACTTCCTATAACTAAAGCATAGGGTACCTTGGACATTTTATCCTCCTCTTCTAGTGTCCTTGGACAAATCTCCTTAGTAAACTTCAAATGACTAGGTAAAGGTGTCCTAATAGCTTTGGCATTCCCCATAGAAAAATGATGCAACACCTTCATAATATAATCAACTTGAGATAAAGTCAATTTTCTACTTTTCCAATCTTCATATCAAGGATTTATTTTGTTGCCTCCAAATCCTTCATATGACCCATATTACACCCCTTAATATGATCCATACTACACTGAACTACAAGCATATCATCAATATATAAACATAAAATAATGTAGTTGTGATAATCTAACCTCTTAAAATAAACACAATGGTCATAATGAAATTGAGTATAACCATGCTCATTCATAAAACTGTCAAATTTAAGATGCCATTGTCGAGGTTCTTTCTTCAATCTATATAAACTTTTCTTCAATTTTCATAGTATGTTCTCCTTACCTTTTACCTCAAATCCCTATGGCTATACCATAAATATCTATTCATCCAAATCACAATAAAGAGAGGTTGTTTTACATCAAGCTGCTCCAAATGTAAATCTTTGGTAGCCACAATATTTAATATAGTAACCCATTTATTTTGTAAAGTCCTTTAACTTGCAAGAAGCTTGCATAAATCCCAAGTCTAATTTTTTAGGAAGGAGTCCATTTCTTCTATCATTGTAGACTTTCACAGGATCTTATTATCCACCTACACAACTTTGTCATAGCATTCAAATTCACCAACATCTGTTAATAAAATAGAATACAAAGAGGGAAAAAAATATTTTTGGAGGTCTGCTTAGGCTTGTTGACTATCTAAAATTCACTAGGGTGTGTGGTATTTATTATTATAGTTGTTGTAGAGAATCATGGACTATTGGAACAGTTTCCTTTTGAGTATCATCCAATACTACATAGCCAATGCTTCCTCATCGAATATGAAATCCCTACTTCTTAAAATTTTATAAATTTCAAAATCCCAAAGCATATAATCAAATTCATCAATGCCATATCCAAAAAATATACATTTCTTTGACTTAGCTTCTAGCTTGGTTTTATTTTCAGAATCCATATGTGCAAATTCTTCACAACTAGAGGTTTTGAGAAAAGAATAACTCACCTACTTACCATTCCATGCTTCCTTTGAAATACCACAACCCAAAGGATTAGAGGGATCTCTATTAATCAAATATATAGTAGTATTCACAACATCCACCCACATGTTCAAGGACATCCTAGCATTCAACCTCATGCTCCCTGTATGCTCCATTATTATCCTATTCATGCATTCAACCACTCCATTTTCCTATGGAGTCCTTGTAATAGTTTTTGGTCTATGAATACCATTGGTAGAGTAATATTATTCAAATTTATAACTACAATATTGACCACCATTACCAGATCTAAGACATTTTAATCTCTTACAAGTCTCATTTTTAACCAAGCATTTCAATTTCTTAAAAGTTTAAAATACACTAGTTTTCTATCAAAGGAAATAATCCATACTTTTCTAGTTGCATAATCAATAATTGTAACATAATAATGAGAGTTTCCAAGGGAATATTCTTGATCTAATCCCCATACATTTTTGTGCACAAGCTCTAATTTTTCTTTTTTCTTTTCCTTTCCACTCTTCACAAAACTCACTCTCTTTTGTCTTTCATACACACAACTTCCACAGAAATCCATATTGACACATTTCAAACCTAGTAAATATGTATTTGATTTAAGTAATTTCATACCTTTCTCACTCATGTGCTCAATTTTGTTGTTCCATAATTCTTTATGAGAATCTACAATAACTATTTGTTCTCCCTGCTCAACTACAACAACTATTCATGAACATTCATTTTTCTCTTAAATAATTAAAGTAGATGGGACCATATGACCTATTAAAAGATATAAGATGCATATTTTCAAACCTTTTTCTACTATAAGGGAACATTTTGAAACCTTCCAATTTTTTATCATTATTTAAAGTAACTTTGCAACCCTTGTCACCTAGTTGCCCTATAGAAATTAATTTTTTACTCAGCCTTGGAAAATGTCTTACCTCATGTAGTAGCCAATGACTGCCATTTTGCAACTTAATCTCTAGTTTTCCCTTTCCAACAATTTGATAGGGTTCATTATTCCCCCTAATAAACAAGCCTAAAATTCCGTTGGACATAATCAATAAAATAATCTCTATGAGGTGTAGCATGAAATGAATCCCCAAAATCTAAATCTCAAGAATCATCAACACTTTCTAAAGAAAGAAGCAAAGTATCCTCTTTGGATTTGTTACTTAACACATTTTCCTCCTTGTTCCCTTTTATTTTATCACCTTCATTGTTCTTTCAATTCTATAAATATTTATTATTATGCCCTAGTCTCCTATAGTACTAGCAATATGTTGGTCCTATGGATTGAGACCTCTTCCCCTTTTATTTTTCTCTTGATTTCCCATGATTTCTAGAATTAGTTTCTCTCCTAGTTGTTCTACCTCCGCTTTATGTGTTCAAAGAAATCCCTGATGTAGATCCACCTAGGATTTTCCTATGAATTTCCTCACTTAGAATAACACCAATCACATCGTCAAAATTTAGGGTATTAAATCTAGAAATAGAAATACTCATAGCCATTATCAACCCATTCCAAATTTCAAGAAAAGAATAAAAAATTAAGAGAACCCTAATTTAATCATTGACTATATTAAAATCATTTAACTGACCTACAATAGATCCACCTTCCATCTTCATATTAAATTAACACTTCATGAGAAATAACTTGTTTGAAGTGGAGGGATTTTCATACAATTTTGCTAGGGTTTGCATCAACTCTTCTATTTTCATTTCTTTTGTAATATTAAATGTCACTGATTATGCCATGAATAATTGAATACTTCTAAGTTCCTTTCTATCCAAAATTTCCCACTCCTCATCTATCAAAGTTCCTTTTTCTTGGCCTTTCCTTCCAATGGCCATCATAAATCCTTCTAATAAAGATATTCCTCCATTTGCATTTTCTATAACTAAAATTTCTACCCATTAAGCCTCTCAACCTTTAGCTTACCCTCAATTACAATCACTCTCACTCAACTGTGAGACCTTGTTGCAAAGCATAGCTAAAAAAGATGTAGTCTGGGCTTAAAAAATGATGATAGTCTAGCTTTGATACCACCTATTAGGATTAACCATGAACAAAAATAAAAATTACATATAAATATAACCAATATAAGAAAATAAAAAATCCCACAGAAGAGAACACAAGACACAAAGATTTAACATAGTTCACCCAATTCTTGGGCTACATCCACCAACAACAAGTCCAATAAGATTATTATCCCATGATTACAATCCACAATCCCTTACAACTCAATACTAGTACAAGAAGCTAGAACCTCATCATACATTATGAAATCCATAATCCTAAGCCATTTTCTACAAGATTTTTTCACTTACAAAATTAGGGCTAGAATAAGTCATCCAATAGAAAAATAGTAGCCAACACCTTTTACAATAGTGAGTCATTTTTGGCTTCAGGGGTGCTACCCCAAAAAACCCTCATAGGAGCATTTCACCTTGACCCCACCCTGTACGATGATAAAAAATGTACCTAGGATAATAGATCGAGACCCTGCAAGGGGCATTGCCCCTTGATCTTGTTGCCTCCTGATTTAACAGTGTTTAAACAACCAAGTATGCAAGGCAAGAATGATTCTATGGGCAGCTATCTCCAATAATGGACACACTACACCAAGAACCTAGGCCAACTCTAAGGCTACACTCCTTCTACACTTCAGGCTCTACAAAACCTAGGTGGGTATACCCATAGATTCTTTATATGGTACCAGTTATCAAAGAATACATTGAATCTAATGTAAAGAAGATAAAAATCCTAAATCTTCTATACTTATCTAGGAATCACAAGCATGAAATAGCTAAGCATATAACTCATGAAACTGACAAGCTAAGTGCGGGTTAACATTGAATAGCTTTCAACATAAAAGGGAAAATTGATTTAATATGTTGATAACAACAAGACCCAAGTATGAGCAACATAACTTAATGATCCTATCTCTAACCAATGCCTTATCTATTGGGTAATTAAAATGAATTACAACAGTAAATCTCCAGGAAACCTCTGACATAATTTCTACATCAAGATCCCTGATCTATCTTTCACCTTGTGAATAGACATCTGCTTCATCTTTGAATATCATACTCCAAAAATCCTTTTATGAAATTAGTAAACCCTGTGATAAACACCAAGCAATTACATAGCTCTTAGTTCCATAAGCAAGGTACTTCAATCACATTCATCACTAAATGAGATGCAACCTAATCTATGGTCTTTGATCACAAACTAGAAAAGATTATAGATCCACAAATAGAAGACAAGAATCAAATTGAATTTGAAACCATTTTTGCTATTTATTTTCTTTCCTTGAAACCAAATACATGAAATGTACAGAAACTAACTCATAAATCACCTAACAGACAAGAACTATCTACATAAAAAAGAAATGTTGCTCAATACAACAGAGAAATGCTAGGTGTGTGGCTTTCACAACCTGAGCAGAGCTCCAAGAAATGGAAAATAGAAAACCAACCAACAACCTACAATAGAAGAAAAATAGAAAGATATAGACAAAGGTGAATTCCCAGATCTGATATGCAACTGACATTTGTCCACTTGAAATTCCCTCTCTTAGCAACTAAACAACCTCTTTCTTCTCTCTTCCATCTTGATTTGATCAGGCTTTTTATCATTATTGTTGTTGATTTGAGAAATATCTCCGTCGAAATGATGAAACCTTGATGAGTCATCAAAATATCAGATTACTTACTGAAATGCTAGGTAAAATTTGATCTTTTACTGAATGAATATGTACAAATTTGACCATAAATATATTTCCACTGCCTTTTAAACATACCTAGATCATCATGATGATAGGAATCAATTCTAAACTTCCATACCTGAATACAGTTGCAAAAAGGGAACCTGAATACCAGACCTTCAATGTAGGAGAAACTTGCAGATCATTATTATGTTGAAAAGAATTTGTGCTTTATAAATCAATTCTTGACTCTAAACTTTCTCAACAACACTTGCAAACTGAACTAATTGAAGATAGACCTATAACAGTCATAGCACACAATTTTCATCCAATTTCACAACATATTGTTTTCCATGAATAAAGCTCAACTGGAATGCATGATATTTGAGTAAGAGACCTCGAAAACACATTAGATAACCTACTACTGCAAATTTTTTATGCACTTCTTTTGCTGTATTGAATCTCTTCTTTTCAAATTCTCAAGGTTTGTCTTAAATCTAATTCAATACAATCCCCAGCAAGGTCACCATTTTGTTGGCTTCTGATTTAATAGTGTTTAAACAACCAAGTATACAAGGAAAGAATGAGTCTATGGGCAGCTATCTCCAATAATGGACACACTTCACCAAGAGCCTTGGCCAACTCTAAGGCTACACTCCTTCTGCACTTCAGGCTCTTCAAAAATTGAGTGGGTATACCCATAGATTCTTTATATGGTACCAGTTATCAAAGCATACAATGAATCTAATGTACAATAGATAAAAACCCCTAAATCTTCTATACTTAACCGAGAATCGCAAGCATGAAATAGCTAAGGACATAACTCATGAAACTGGCAAGCTAAGTGCAGGTTAACATTGAATAGCTTTCAACATAAATGGGAAAATTGATTTAATATGTTGATAATAGCAAGATCCAAGTATGAGCAAAAGAACTTAATGATCTTATCTCTGACTAGTGCCTTATCTATTGGGTAATTAAAATGAATTACAATAGTAAATTTCGAGAAACCTCTGACATAATTCCTACATCAAGATCCCTGATCCATCTTTCACCTTGTGAATAGACATCTGCTTCATATTTGAATCTCATACTCAGACAATCCTTTCATGAAATCAGTAAACCCTATGATAAACACCAAGAAATTACATGGCTCTTAGTTCCATAAGGTACTTCAATCACATACATCACTAAATGAGATGCAACCTAATCTATGGTCTTTGATCACAAACTAGAAAAGATTACAGATCCACAAATAGGAGACAAGAATCAAACTAAATTTGAAACCATTGCTGCTCTTTATTTTCTTTCCTTGAAACCAAATACATGAAATGCATAGAAATTAACTCATAAATCAACTAACAAACAAGAACTATCTACATAAAACACAAATGTTGCTCAATACAATAGAGAAATGTTGGGTGTGTGGCTTTCAAAGCCTGAGCAGAGCTCCAAGAATTGGAAAATAGAAAACCAACCAACAACCTACAATAGAAGAAAAATAGAAAGATATAGACAAAGGTGAATTCTCGGATCTAACATGCAACTGACATTTGTCCACTTGAAATTCCTTCTCTTAGCAACTATACAACCTCTTTCTTCTCTCTTCCATCTTGATTTGATCTGGTTTTTTATCATTACTATTGTTGATCTAAGAAATATCTCCATTGAAATGATGAAACCTTGATGAGTCATCAAAATATCAAATTACTTACTGAAATGCTAGGTAAAATTTGAGCTTTTACTAAATGAATCTGAACAAATTTGGCCCTAACTACATTTCCACTGCCTTTTAACTATACCCAAGTCATCATCATGCTAGGAATCAATTCTGAACTTCCATACCTAAATATAGTTGCAAAAAGGGAACCTAATTAAAAACCTCATGTAGAATAAATCAGTAGCATCCTATGCAAAAAACAACCCTAGAATTGGAAAATTCAGATTCTCCTAGTTCTGGTGTTACATTGGAGCACCCATTTAGGTTAAAAATCACTCTAGTTATGGCTGTTTGAAGTTCTCAGTCTAACTCCATGGCTCTCACACATTTTACAAAAATTTAAACTTTTATAAAGTTCAAACTATAATAAAGTTCAGACATGATTTAAAAGACCTGCATGTTCAGAAAATAATAAAATATTAAAATTTATGTTTTCTCAAGTGTTCCACCATTTTCCATATGAGTCAAACTTAGTTTGACCATCTGCCACGTGTCACTCTGAGATTAGATTTTTTGTTGGTGGGACCCATAGTCAAACTCTGCCCATCTATCCACATTGGTGCCACCTCACCACATGCCACATCATCATCGCTACCTCACTATATTAACTTCCTTGCAACTCTCCCATAGCAAGTTAACAAGAACCCTCAGATCTACGATGTGGCATGTTGTAGTTGAACTAAGACATCCGCTGTCACATCATAGTCTGCCTTGAAATCTGTGCCATGTGGCACCTTGTGAGTGGTATGCGACATTGCATCTTCTGTGAGTCATCCTATAGACAAATCGTTCACTACCACTTGTCACTGCTTGATTGGCTAACTGCATCTACAGCAAAACCCACGATGCTTATTATCTCCTCGCTGGACTTTGAAGTTTACCAACGAGTCGCTATGTCACTAGCCAAAATTTTCTTAGATTTTTTGGCTAGAGTCATAGTGACTAGCGAGACTTTTTAACTTTTCAACGACCCCATGCTTGCTGACATCATCTCTTCTTTGCATGCATTTGTTCAAAATTATGGCTATCTTGCCTCCAATTGTCAGCGACCACTGGCCTGCATACATGTGCCTTGGCTTCCAAAAGCTTCCCACTACAATTCACATTGGATATGGCATGCTATTTTATTTAAACAAAAAAACTACCCACCATATGGGCAATGTGGGATTATTCATTTTTAGACTGCTTCTTCTCTCTACCCTTAATATTGGCGGTTACGGATGTCCCTTTCATCTATGTCTTACATTTGTAGTAGCTCTATCTTGGGCCCTTAGTTTTTTAAATTGGAACTAAGCATGGCTTCCATTTTATGTGGCATGATCTAGATTTCTTATTTGCCTGAGTGGGTTTTCTTCAGCAACTCCCTCCTCTTTCACACAGGCGCTCTCCTCCCCATTGACGTGGGTGCCCTTTTTAATACTGCCTGCGGCCCTTTTTAACTTCTGTGACTTCTTTGCAATAAACATGGATGACCCCTAATTTTCAAATGCTCTACCCAATTGTTTCATCTTTTCTGAGCATGGCTTGGATACTAGTTTAAAAAATGTGCCTGCCTCCTTTATAACTGCTTCTTATTCTGCAAGCATAACTCATGCTCCCCTATTCTCATGCATCATCTTTTTTAAGCTTTTCTTGGATACTGGCTTTAAAAACATGCTTGCCTCCTTTTGAGTTATCATGACTATTTTTTTTTTAGCGTGGAGTTTCTATCATGTGTGGGATGCCTTGAAAAATGTGGACTATCCTCCCTACTAATTCAACAGTTTGGGCTCCTTGTTCTTGCATGGATCTTTGAGGTGGGTGCTTGACTTTGGACGTGGGTGCATTTTCTGATGAAGTTCTTGCCTGTTGATGATGATACATAAACATACTCTTCCATTGCAAACAAAAAATGCAGCCTCCCCTGCAAATCACCTTCCCTGCCTCCTTGCAGTCATTTCCAACTATCTATCACCTTATGCCTGCAGATCTACATAGGGTGTTCCCTTCAAGTCAACACATGGGGCTCTGATGGTGACTGCCCTACCTTTTATTCCTTGTTCATAGATTTTTGTTGAAACAACTTTATTTCTTTTGTATGCTGGATTTCTTATGTGAGCTTCTAATATGAATATATACTAATTTCCCTTTTGAAAAATGTGATCATCCCTGCGAAAAGCAATAACATGGAGCAAAATAAAACTTAAATATCTTCGATCATGTGGATAGTAAGGAGGAGCTTCCCCCATTTTAAAACATTTTTCAAATAAAATCCTTAGACTTTGTTTACCATATGGATTTGTGTATTAGACATTCTATTGCCATGTAGATGCCTTGTGTTAAAACAATATCCTTCTTATTGTAAGCTTTGCATCTTCAAATGCCAAGTGGGGATAACCACAGATATATTATGTTCAAAAAACATACCACACATATTATCATCATAATAATAATAAAATCATTATGGAAACCTATTAGAAAAACTTGGAAACCTAGGGCATCTCATTAATGTCGTAACACACAAGCTCATTAGATGGAATCAGCCGAACCCAAAGTGGGTCCAGCTAATTTTTTTTTCTTCGAACAACTGATCTGGTAAAGTGGTCCATTGATTATCTCAAACTGACTGGAATGCATTTTTACCACTGATTTACTGTTAAAAACTTATTTCAATTATTTTCGCACCATTGTGAAATCTTTTTCAGGATGCCTGTTGCTCGACTTTAAAAATAGACATAAACACCTGACCAAGCTCTAAAACTTAAGATCTATGTTCTCTCTGACATGTTCAATGGGCCTACCAGATCTCATTGCATGATGACATCAGGGTCAAAAGATATTGACCTCTAAAGTTGTCAACTTAAATTCACCTGTAGATAAACATGTTAGAAAGCTGGAAAGTGAGTTTGGAAATGGCTTGGAAAACTAGACAAATGGGTGCTTGAGGAGATGAAAATTGGGGTGTTTGTTCTCTGTCATGAGGACATTATGGATCTACAATTTGGGCTTAAGATGAATAATTGGGCGCAAATGGCGATCAGTCAAAGTGGGCTACTTGGATTTTACAAATTGGAACAATGACTGTAAAACAATTTTTACAAATGAAATTGATTTGGAAAAGTGTGCATATGGATTCATCATGACTTACAAACTTACACACTTAAAGTATTTTTAGAGTAATACAAAATGGTACAATCCATTTGATCTTACCAATCATGAATCTCAAGTTTTGATGCCTCGAACAGGGGTACTAATCAATCTGCAAATGCTGACACTAGTAAAAAGATAGAAATTGCAATTGGAATCGCATTTGAAAATTGATCAAACAGATTTTTTATGAGCCAAAACTTGAAATATAACAAGTCTTTGACATCTATAATACAACGCAAAAGGAATTTTAGCATTTTGATCAACTGGTCAAAACTTATAACACATGAAACAGGGCTTCCCAGAATTTTGAACTAATTGCATTAGTATGACAATATTAAATGACCAACTTTGAGGGAGTCAAAACCTAGTCATACGGACTCAAAATGACTCAAAATATGAAAGATAGGATCTTTGGTATGGACACTAAACACTCCCAAAATGGTCAGTTAGGAAACATTTTTGGGTGTGAGATATTCAGATGCAAACACAACCTCCTGTCACTATTTGACAGTTAGGATAAAATGCATACTTGGCAATTTACTCGAAACAAGAGTTCACCAAACAGCTTGGAATGATGTTTTAACTTCATGGAATCAATGTACATGCTGAATGGAGGGTCTTAGAAACATTGAACACTATGTAAGCCTCATACTGACAGCTTGGTACAATCTCATCAAAAGGGCATTTATGGGGCCTGATTTCTCAAAATTTGAAATTGTGACTAAAAATGAAGCATGCAATTTTTAGTCCCAATAGTGGATTTGCCTGGGGATGCATGCCCCTTGTCGGCATGGCAAGGATTTAGATCTCTGGAGAAGTAGACCACACACCTGAACAACAAAACTTCTCTTGAACAGGTTTATTGAAAGCAGGGAAACAACTAAAACTACTATATACACATGATGGTCCAGGGCCACTGAAAAGATTCAGAACTCCTTACCTCTATCATATACCTAATTTTCATTTACATTCTCTTGAGGTAAACTAAAATTCTCATTTCCATTTGTTTCACCCAACACATCAACATTTGCAATCAGCTCATTAGGAAAAACAAAACTATCATCATCTTCATAGTGTGTATAAAAATCAGACATGCTTTCTTCATCTTGCTAACTATGAAAATAATAATCAGCATGATCATAACAATTGATATCAAACTAAAACTAATCATTACTGACTGAACCATGGATTCCTTCAACCGAAAAGATAAAGTGCTCATATTCAACTTCATTCAACGAGTTACATGGAGTAGATTGTAACTCACCTTGTGCCTCTGTAAATGAAGAGTATGGAAAATATGATTTTTTTTTACTTGCAACCATGTTACTCATCGAATTAGATTTATCCTTTGCTAAAACCTCTTCACATTCTTCAAACAATTGATTAGTTACCAAACATGGAAACTCATTCTGAAAGTGTTGATCTAAACTATGTTGATCACTATCATTTTCTTCCTCAAACTAAATGTTAGAATAAACCTTGAAATTATCTTTACAAGACTTATCAGCACATGAAGAAAATCTATAATCTGATTCACAACCTTCACTATTTTCCTCTTCATCACATGAAACATCAAAACAATGTTTAGCAAGATCAACATAAAAAGAATCTGAAACAACATTAACCTTCCTTTCACTAACATGCTCCACATCCAACAAATCGTCATGTGCAAAGACATTTGAGGTACTATCATCTACACCTCCAAAATATGATAAGGATTTTTCAAAATCCATATCTCTTTCTACATCAAACTTTGGGGAAGTAACTTGACTGAATGAAGAAACATTATGACAGAAAATATGACGATCCTTAGAAACACTTACTTGCTTTTCAAAATCACAAGCCAACAAATCTGAGATTTCATTAGAGCTCAAGAAGACTGCGTCACAAATCTTCTCCCGACTGTGATTATCATGCGGATGACATGAAGAACTTTCAACAAAAAAATCATTAGTGTAACAATCTAGAAAATTAGTATTATCACAACATTCATTCCTATTATGGCAATCACTAGATCTACTGTTGTTACAAATTTCTTCAACTTCATATGTACTGTAAGAAAATTTATCTTCACTTTCATATCCATCCTTATTATGTTGATTGTAATTACCCGATTCATTAACATTTCAATCCACCTCTTCACATTCAGAAGACAAATCATCTTTCTCTATGGACTCATTGTATTCATTATTACCTTGACTTTCAGCACACTCATTATCATCAGAAGATATAACATGAAATCTATAATCATCATTTTCTATCTCCTCAATGAATCTTTCAATTTGCAAAAAACTTTGTAATCTTATAGGTGTTGGCCAATTGACTGAATCGGGTACTAGAACATCAAGGAAAATATTAGGTAGGGAAGATTCCTCGGGTCTACAATGAAAAGGCATCTTACTAATTACTGACTTAAGCCTTAAATAACATTGTTCGGTATTTAAACCTGGAGTACTTCCTACCTCAATTCTTATAAGACTAAAAATCCTTTTGTAGACCAGTCTATTCAACATAGCAATGTTATTATTCATAATTTCTAAACTGTCAAAATTTGGCAAACTAATCTCAGGTCTGATATCTGACTCCATTATAGAACAAAATTTCTACCTCTTCTTTCTAGTGCTGAAAATCACTAAATAGAGGCACTGATTCTAATCATTTGACTTCCATGAAAAGAAGCATGAAAATCAAAATACCTCAAGTGTTGATGCTAAAATTTTGTATGCTGATTTGGCATAGGTACAAGACCAAAATTCCTTCACACCACCGGTCAAAACTTTGTAGAGCCGCCACCTCCTTTCAAGAGGATAAAGAGATCACTGTTGTGATCTACTTTTACACTTCAATGCTTTATAACAGCAGATTGAAAACAACACTTATAACTTCTCAAGAATTTAAAATTCTTCCAAGATCTATCAATAGTTTCAGATCTGTCCATACAACTAAAAATTCTTCAAAATTTTGCAATGAAATGAACTAGGAACAATTGGTACAGAGATTTGAGAGTCACCACTCACACTTTGTGAGATATAAAACATTATTTTTCACTCGACAAATATGAACTAGACCTTCAATGTAGGAGAAACTTGTAGATCATTATTATCTTGAAAAGAATTTGTGCTTTATAAATTAATTCTTGACTCTGAACTTTCTCAAAAACACTTGCAAAATGAACTGATTTAAGATAGACCTATAGCAGTCATAACACACAATTTTCATCCAATTTCACAACATATTGCTACCCATGAATAAAGCTCAACTGGGGTGCATGATATTTGAGTAAGAGACCTAGAAAACACATCAGATAACCTACTGCTGCAAATTTTTTATGCACTTCTTCTGTTGTATTGAATCTCTTCTTTTCAAATTCTCAAGGTTTGTCTTAAATTTGATTCAATATAGTCCCCAACAGAGTCACCATTTTGTTGGCTCCTAAGTTAAAATAGTGTTTAAACAACCAAGTATGCAAGGCAAGAATGAGTCTATGGAAATCTATCTCCAATAATGGACACACTTCACCAAGAACCTAGGCCAACTCTAAGGCTACACTCCTACACTTCAGGCTCTATAAAACCTAGGTGGGTATACCCATAGATTCTTTATATGGTACCAGTTATCAAAGCATACATTGAATCTAATGTAAAGTAGATAAAAACCCCTAAATCTTCTATACTTAACCAAGAATCACAAGCATGAAATTGGTGACCTAAGTGCGGGTTAACATTGAATAGCTTTCAACATAAAAGGGAAAATTGATTTAATATGTTGATAACAACAAGACCCAAGTATGAGAAACAGAACTTAATGATCCTATCTTTGACCAGTGTCGTACCTATTGGGTAATTAAAATGAATTACACCAGTACATCTCTTGGAAACCTCTAACATAATTCCTACATCAAGATCCTTGATCTATCTTTCACCTTGTGAATAGACGTCTGCTTCATATTTGAATCTCATACTCAGACAATCCTTTCATGAAATCAGTAAACCTTGTGATAAACACCAAGAAATTACATGGCTCTTAGTTCCATAAGTAAGGTAATTCAATCACGTACATCACTAAATGAGATGCAACCTAATCTATGGTCTTTGATCACAAACTAGAAAATATTACAAATCCACAAATAGGAGACAAGAATCAAACTGAATTTGAAACCATTGCTACTCTTTATTTTCTTTCCTTGAAACCAGATACATGAAATGTATAGAAATTAACTCATAAATCACCCAACAAACAAGAACTATCTGCATAAAACATAAATGCTGCTCAATACAATAGAGAAATGCTGGTTGTGTGGCTTTCACAGCCTTAGCAGAGCTCCAAGAACTGGAAAATAGAAAACCAACCAACAACCTACAATAGAAGAAAAATAGAAAGATATAAACAAAGGTGAATTCCCGGATCTGATATGCAACTAACATCTGTCCGCTTGAAATTCCCTCTCTTAGCAATTGAGCAACCTCTTTCTTCTTTGTTCCATCTTGATTTGATCTAGTTTTTTTATCATTACTATTGTTTATCTAAGAAATATCTCCATCGAAATGATGAAACCTTGATGAGTCATCAAAATATTAGATTACTTACTGAAATGCTAGGTAAAATTTGAGTTTTTATTTAATGAATCTGAACAAATTTGACCCTTACTACATTTCCACCACCTTTTGACCATACCTAGGTCATCATCATGCTAGGAATCAATTCTAAACTTCCATACCTAAATATAGTTGCAAAAGGGGAACCTGATAAAAAGTCTCATGTAGAATGAATCAATGGCATCTTGTGCAAAAACCAACCCTAGAATTAGAGAATTCAGATTCTCCCAGTTTCGGTGGTATAGTGGAGCACTCATTTAGATTAAAAATCACTCTAGTTATGGCCATTTGAAGTTAGTCTAACTCCATGGCTCTCACACATTTTACAAAAATTTAAACTTTTATAAAGTTCAAACTATAATAAAGTTTAGACATGATTTAAAAGACCTGCATATTCAAAAAATAATGAAATATTAAAATTTATGTTTTCTCAAGTTTTCCACCATTCTCCATTCGAGTCAAACTTAGTTTTACCATCCACCATGTGTCACTTTGAGATTAGCTCTTTTTTCTGGTGGGACCCAAGTCAAACTCTACCCATCTATCCACATCAACGCCACCTCACCACATGCCACATCATCATCGCTACCTCGCTATACTAACTTCCTTGCAACTCTCCCATAGTGAGTTAATGAGAACCCTCAGATTTGCCACATGGCATGATCTGGTGGAATTGAGACATCCACTGCCACATCATGGTCTGCCTTGAAATCTATGCCACATGGCACCTTGTGATTGGTCTGAGACACTGCATCTTCTGTGAGTCATCCTATAGAAAAACCATTCACTGCCACTTATCACTGCTTGATTTACTGACTACATCTATAGTGGGAACCACAATGCTTATTATCTCCTTGCCAGACTTTGAGGTTTTTTGGCTAGTCACTTTGTCGCTAGCCAAAATTTTCTTAGATTTTTTGACTAGTGCCATAGCAACTAGCTAGATTTTTAAACTTTCTAGCGACCTCATGCTTGCTAACATCATCTCTGCTTTGCCTACATTTGTTCAAAATTATGGCTATCTTTCCTCCAGCTGTCGGCTTTGCCAACCACGGGCCCACATACATGTGCCTTGGCTTCCAAAAGCCTCCCACTTCAATTAACATTGGATATGGTGTACTATTGTATTTAAATAACAAAACTACCCACCATATGGGCAATGTGGGATTATTCATTTTTAGACTGCTTCTTTTCTCTACCCTTAATACTGGTGGTTACGGATGTTGCTTTCATCTATGTGTTACGTTTGCAGTAGCTCTATCTCGGGTGCTCAATTTTTTAAATTGGAACTGAGCATGGCTTCCATTTTATGTGACATGATATAGATTTGTTATTTGCATAAGTGGGTTTGCTTCAGCAACTCCATCCTCTTTCACATAGGCACTCTCCTCCCCATTGACGTGGGTGCCCTTTTTAATACTCCCTACAACCCTTTTTAACTTCTATGACTTTGCAATAAATGTGGATGATCCCTAATTTTCAATAGCTCTGCCCAATTGTTTCATCTTTTCTAAGCATGGCTTGGATACTGGTTTCAAAAATGTGCCTGCCTCCTTTATAGCCACTTCTTATTCTGCAAGCATAACTCGTGCTCCCTTGTTCTCACACGACATCTTTTCTAAGCATGGCTTGGATACAAACTTTAAAAACATGCCTACCTCCTTTTGAATTGGTGTGTCTATTTTTGTTTAGCGTGGAGTTTCTATCATGTGTGGGATGCCTTAAAAAATGTGGACTATCCTCTCTACTAATTCAGCAATTTGGGCTCCTTGTTCTTGCATGGATCTTCGAGGTGGGTGCTCGGATTTTGACGTGGGTACATTTCTTTTTTAAGTTCCTACCTATTGATGATGATATATACACATACTCTTCCATTGCAAATAAAAAATTTAGCCTCCCCTGCAAATCACCTTCCTTGCCTCCTTTAGTCATTTCCAACTATTTGCTACCTTATGCCTACAGATTTGCATAGGGTTTTCCCTTCAAGTCAACATGTGGGGCTCTGATGGTGACTGCCTTGCCTTTTATTCTTTGCTCATGGCTTGTTGTTGAAACAACTTTATTTCTTTTGTATGTTGGATTTCTTATGTGAGCTTCTAATATGAATATGTATTAATTTCCTTTTTGAAACATGTGATTATCCCCGAGAAAAGTAATAACATGGAGCAAAATAGAACTTAAATCTCTCTGATCATGTGGACAGCAAGGAGGAGCCTCCCACCTTTTTTACCATTTTCCAAATGAAAACCTTAGGCGTTGTTTACCATATGGATTTGTGTATTAGAAATTCTATTGCCATGTAGATGCCTTGTGTTAAAACAATATCCTTCTTATTGTAAGCTTTGCATCTTCAAATGCCAAGTGGGGATAACCACAGATATATTATGTTTGAAAAACATACCACACATATTATCATCATAATAATAATGAAATCATTATGGAACCCTATTAGAAAAACTTGGAAACCTAGGGCATCTCATTAATGTCATAACACATAGGCTCATTAGATGGAATTAGTCGAGCCCAAAGTTGGTCCGGCTAAAGTTTTTTTCATTTTCAAACAACTAATCTAGTAAAGTGGTCCATTGATTATCTCAAACTGAATGGAATCCATTTTTACCACTAATTGACCATTAAAAACTTATTTTAATTATTTTCGCACCATTGTTAAATATTTGTCAGGAGGCCTATTGCCTGACTTTAAAAATTGACATAAATGCCTGACCAAGCTCTGAAACTCAGGATCTCTATTCTATCTGACATGTTCAATAGGCCTTCTAGATCTTGTTGCATGATGACATCAGGGTCAAAAGATATTGACCTCCGAAGTTGCCAACTTAAATTTACCTGCAGATAAACATGTTAGAAAATTGGAAAGTACGTTTGGAAATGGCCTAGAAAATTGGACAAATGGGCACTTGGGGAGACAAAAACTAGGGTGTTCATTCTTTATCATGTGGACATTATGGATCTACAATTTTATCTTATGATGAATAATTGGGTGCAAATGGTGATGAGTCAAAGTGGGCTACTTGGATTTTATAAATTGGAACAATGACTGAAAAGCAATTTTTGCAAATGGAATTAACCTAGAAAAGTGTGCATATGGATTCATCATGACTTACAAACTGACACACTTAAAGTATTTTCAGAGTACTACACAATGGTAGAATCCATTCAATCTTACCAATCATGAATCTCAAGTTATGACGTCCCGAACAGGGGTACTAATCAATCTACAAATGCTGACACCAATAAAAAGACAGAAATTAAGATAGGAATCATGTTTGAAAACTAATCAAATAGATTCATCATGAGCTAAAACTTGAAACATAACAAGTCTCTGACATGTAAAATACAACACAAAAGTAATTTTAGCATTTTGATCAATTGGTCAAAAGTTATAACATGTCAAACAGGGCTTCCCAGAATTTTGAACTAATTGCATCAGCATGACAATATTAAATGACCAACTTTGAGGGAGACAAAACCTAGTCATACGGACTCAAAATGACTCAAAATCTGAAACATAGGCTCTTTGGTATGGACACTAAACACTCCCAAAATGGTGAGTCATGAAACATTTTTGGGTGCAAGATATTCAGATGCAAACATAGCCTCCTGTCATTGTTTGACACTTAGGATAAAATGCAGACTTTGCAATTTACTCGAAACAAGACTTCGCCAAACAGCTCGGAATGATGTTTTAACTTCATGGAACTGGTGGACATGCTTAATGGAGGGTGTTAGAAACATTGAACACCATGTAGGCCTCATACTGATAGCTAGGTACAATCTCATCAAAAGGGCATTTATGGGGCTTGATTTCTCAAAATTTGAAATTGTGACTAAAAATGGAGCATGCAATTTTTAGTCCCAATAGATCCCATCTTAGGGGTCTGTCCCCCAAACCCCCATAGAAATAATCTTGAGGGAATCCATGTTGAATAAACCTCTGAGTCTAATTAGGCTCCACAACACAACAAATTATTATTTTTGTCTGATAATATATTCTTACATACTTTTGAGCAAAACTATTGCCATCTATTATCTTTTTCTTCTTTGTCACAGATTTTGCATGCAAGCATTCTATTGTATTAGTGGATTTGTTCTGATCAAATCCTTCAAAAACAATATTCATATATATAAGCCCTTATTATATTATGTTGATAATATGATCAACTTTGACAATCTTGGAAAAATTACCACCTAGTGCTTAAATGCATCTCAAATGATTTATTATGATCTTAGTACATCACATTTAGAGCCAAAAAAAAAAATATCATAAGACCTCATTTAAAATAAATGGAATAACATGTTACCTCTCTAGTATATACCTAACTAGGAAAAGATCTCAAGTCCCTTGAGAAATGCATTATCATAGACCATGTTTGATTACTTCACCTTATTATTTTGTAGATGTTCCTATTAGAAATAGGGATTACTAAGAGTGGGGGTGAAATAGTAATCTAAAAACACTAGTCACAAATTGGATATTATATCTTACTTTAAACCATACATAAAAAAGCAATAAAGTAATGTTGAATGGTAATAGTAACAATGCACACAGATAATTCATAACACCATATTTTATTAACTAGGGAAACCCTGGCCAAGGTAAAACCCTGGTGAGGATGATACCCATTAGATAATATACTGATATATAAGTTCCTTATTAGTGGATGGACCTTGTTCAAAGTCAATGAGAAAATTTAGTATAAGAAGTCCCTATTAGGAGACTTTGAATCCCTGTTAGGAGTTTTGATATAGTAGATGCAAGATTAGCCTACTACCCAATCATGCACTTCTAATTACAAGAAGAGCTCACCACCCAAACAAGTAATTAGATGTCTATAATATAGGTATTGTATCTTCTTCCTTGACTAATCCTTGATCTTTAGCTCAATCTTGGATCACAAAATAGCTCATATAAAACTTTTCATATATCACTTTCATAAAAGCTTGCATATAATCACAATTACAAGATAGTACTTGTAATCATAATCATAGTACAATTACCAATACACTTCTCATCACAAAATTTTATTTTCATAAATATCATTCCTTCACACAAATTGTTGTTGGATCAGCTAAGACCACAATCCACTTTTCTAACTTATAGTAAACATCTAGGATGTTGGCCCTAATTGGACAAAACAATTCTTTCCTTCAATTTTGTTATCTTGATTCACTTCAAACATTATTATCTCTATTATGTATAGTATGTACTAACTTTCAAGGTTATATAAATCATCATAAAAAGTATATTATCTCCATCTAACTTCACTAGACATAATATGATGTCAGCAACAAGTTATAAACAAAACAATATACTATTGTAAACCAAATTCTATACTTAAACATTTTTTTGATTATTGAACACTAAGTATCTCTATTTTCAAGTTTTCCAATGAACATGTACATCATGTGTTTCCATAAATGAAAACAATTACATATCTCTATTATCCAGTTGTCAACAATCTCCCCCTTTGGCATTGATGGCAACAAAACAGGGAAAATTGGCTAAGTGACAAAAACTTAACACAACAAAAATAAATAACACCTTACATTACATCTACTACAATTTGTCCAACATTACATAAGTTCCCTTTTCAATATATTTTACAATTTTCTATAACTACTCCCCCTTTGACATCAATGAAAAAGGTCAAAATGTCAGGAATCTATCCAAAAATGATGTCATTCCTTATGTTGATATGATCTTCATGCAATCATCAAAGTTTCCCTTTAGACTATCCATACCCTTAGCATATGTTTCCTTAGTAGATTGAGCTAAGGTGAGAATTGCACATAGAGAATATGATGCAATCTTAACTGCATTAAGATCTTAATACAAAAAGTTAGAATATGTGTCCTTGGCCTTGATACATTCCTCTAATTGTTTTTCAAGAAAAGATATTTTCAGAGCAATAGACTCTCTAAAATCTGGTATCCTCTTCAAAAAAATTTCCCTCCAAAGTTCTAGTTTCTTAATATCACTATGAATTCTAGCCACTTGTCCTTCAAAATCATCAACTTTGCAAGATTGATGTTGGATCTGGCTAGATAAAGCCTCTAGCTCACTCATCTTTCTTTATATTTGACTATTGATTTTCTTGGTCAACTTGTGTGATAAGGTACACTTGATATATAAATTTTTCCCATCCTATTGTCATTTCTAAAGTTTCTTGATACAAGTATCAAGATTAACCAAATCATTCTTAATGTTATGACAGATGGTGCTAAACAAGTTAGCATCATGTGAAATCTGTGCCTTTACTTCTATCACATTTAACAAATTAGTAAACTCTTCATTAAATAATTTCAACACTGCTTGTACCCTCTATTTAGATCTGATTTGGTGTGTTGTACTACCAAAGTACTGTGCAATCAACCAATAACTTCCATTAAGGTTTTTTGTAGGCTCTTCACTTTTATGTTCTTCTCAATAAGCTTTGTTAGGGATGAGATCAAATATTTTCGATCATCACCATCAGTAACTAAACTAAAAAGTGAAAGAAAAGTGGATGAACTAGATGGTTTAGTATCATCCTCTATTTGTTTCTTAGCTACTTCTTTCACTCTTCTCTCTTCTTCTTCTTTCTTTTCTCTTTCCTCTCTTTCCTTTTCTCTCTTCTCTTCCAATCTCTTCTTCTCATCTTCCTTTGCTTTATTTTTCATTTCCTCTTCTACTACTCTCTTCTTTTCCTCCTCTTGCTTTATTTTCTTCTCTTATTCAAGCAATTTTTTCTTAGCCTCCTCTATTTTCTTTTTCTCTTCTTTAAGTAACCTATTTTCCTTTGTAATCTATCTTAGTTTATCTTCAATATCCTTGGTATTAGGTTCATTAAGTTCAAAAATTTTAAATGGATTGGTATCATCAATGTTAATAGTAACATTAGTTTGATCAATTTGCATAGTGTCACTGCTTATTGACACTTCCAAGGTTATAGGTGTTGGAGGAGATGTTACCTTTGATTTTATCAACATCTGACTAATTGCTACCATAGTCTAACTTCTTAGTTTATCCTTTTCACTAACCATAAACATAAATAGTCTCAACTTATTTCTCAAATATGGTGTGAGGTTATTCAATATTCTTTTAATCTCTACTTCATCATTAGTCTTGCAAATAGTTCTAAGCATAGACTTTCAAAGTTCTAGATCTTCTTTCCTTGTAGGAGCATTCTTCTAAATGAGTCTTTCATAGATTCTCAAGTTAATTAAGCTCTCAAGATCCTTTGGTTTCAGATTATTTGCTATGATATATCTCATAGTAGATATTTCAATCTAGTCCTTCTCAAAATTGTTATACAAATCATAAAATTTGTTCATCTAAAAAAAGTTAGCTTCATTAACAATAGTTGTGTTGATCTTCTCTATCTTTGGCTTCCAAGGTTGTTGAGCTTTTCCTATTGATTATTTTGACAAATTCATTTTCTCTATTTGCTTAATGTCTTGTTCTTCTTCATCTTCATCACTAGACTCAACAATTGTCAACAATTTTTTCTATCTTTTCCCTAGTCTAGTGGCTTGTAGTTTTACCCTCTTTGTTTTAATAGTCATTGCTTCCACCAATCTTTTAGATTTTCTCTTAGGCTCGCTATGCTACATATCTAACACTACTATGTATAGAATTCTCTATTCTGAAGATGTCTCTACAACAGATACTGGTAAAGGTTGAATATTCAATATTCCTTGCTTCATCATTTTCTTTATAGCCTAAGACTCACTCTCTATCATACAAGCCTCTAATGTGTTTTCTTCATAAAATATTCTATCTTTTGGTATGATTCCTTCTCCATAAATGCCCGATGAGCTAACTGGGTAATCTCTTCATATGTACCAAATTTGGATTCTTCTTTGTCTTTCTCTCAATTCAACAATAAATAAATATAACCAACTACTATATCATCATTTAATTCATAACCCAAGGGATCAAGAGATGTTTCCTAAGGTTCCACTACTTGAATATAGGTGAAATCTGTATCAACCAAAATAAAAATGTCTTCCTTAAATCTATCAACAATTACAGGTGCAATTTTGAATCTATGTTTCATTTCATTATGAAATGTTCTCATTATCAAGTTGTCACTATCCAATATCTTATCTGTAGGATGCCTTCTGCATACTTCTATAATCTTTTCCATTGTACATCTATCACTCCTCATTATCTTAGTCATTGATAAATAAGGAAATATTTAAGTACATGAAAGAATATGTTATTAATCAATGACTGGAATCTAAACACACCATTCTTTATCCTCTTATTCTTTTCTAGGTTCTCTAATAGTTGCATTCTTATAATTTCACTAAGATTAATGTGTTCCTTCTCTACACATATCTTATAAGCTGCATAGATGAATCTTGCTGAAAAAACATCAATCTTTGAGCTTTCACATATAGAATAAGCAATGATTCTACTAAAAAATCTTACATCATCTTGCTTGATGGTGTTGATCACCATAACCTTTCCATTATACACTACTTTAGTATAACTGTCAACTTTCTTCTTGACCATTTTCTCACCTATAAGTATGCTACCTTATTTACTAAGACAAGTTACCTCATGAATAAGGTCAGGAAAAATATCAATTACATTATCTTGCGTCCATAGTTTACCATCATATATCCTACTTAGTATGATCTATGTTCATTCATCTGTGTCTAACTCATAGTAGAAATGATATTTAAATAGCTATAGTTCCCTTATATGTTCAAATTAGGGCTTCATAGTCATGTTATGATTAAAAATTAATTTCATAACTTTGTTCATGAATTCACTACCAATCAACTCAAGCTTACTATTTAGATAACTTCCTACATCTTCAAGATATACTACATTGCCTAGAGTGATACATAATGCTGAGTTGGGGTTTCCTTCAGTAGGTTTTACAAAAAAGAAACCTTCAACTTAGGTCTATCCTCATTCTCAACATTGTGCACTACTAACATATCCATGATTCTATCAATTATGAATTTTTACTGAACAAATTTGTAGAAAAATGATAAAATATCTATTTTTGAAAATAAGGTTTTGGTTCAAAATCACCTTAACAAGTCACTTATGAGTGCTCTTTGCTTCAAATGAATTCTCATTGAAGTGAAAAGAAATTTTGTACTCTATTTATTCCATCAACTTGAACTTGCATTAATTACATACTTTGCAAACACAATTTTTTTATTTATTACATTTTATAATCAAATAACTATTCAAGATCATCTATCCAATCTTCAAAATGCCACCCAAGGTTTTTCATAGCTATTTTCCATCATGAAAAAGCTCTACTAGACTTTTCTCCATGAAATTCTCTTCAAAAACATACTTTTCATGTTCTATTATAGAATTAATCTTTACTATAATACAAATGACTTTGAATTCCTTCATAGCTTGCTTAGATGAGTTCCAGATTACAAGCAAGCTCAGATACCATCTGAAAATAACTAGATACACCTTTTCCAAACTTTGCTACCTCTAGTTCCATACTAGATGAAGTTCTCAAATTCTGATGTTGTGATCAAGCTTAATTCAACTTAATCAAATTAAACTCAGTAACTGACTTCAATCTTCTTATCTCATCATCATCTAGCTTTTTCTTTGAGATATCTACTCCTTTCACAAATGCCTCATTAAGTTCTTTTCAAAGTTCACTAACAATGTTTCGGTGTTCCTCATTGTCTCTATTGGTTCTAGAGTTCCTTTCATGGTTCCTTCTATCATTTTTGATGTTCTTTCCATCATTCCTTATGTTCCCAAAGTTTCTTCCATTGTTCCTTTTATCTCCAAAGTTTCTATTCATTTTGTAGTATTTTTTTGTGTGTCCAATGTTGTTGCATAACTGACATATATGTTTTCTTCTTCTAGGATTTTTTGGATCATTAGGTGCATGACAATTTTGAGCAATGTGTCCTAGGTTGTTACACATATAACACACAATCTATCTTATGTCTTCATAAGATCTTCCTTTTCTCAATTTCTTTTTATTAGACCTTCTTCTATCTCTAGGGTTAGTATTTCTAGAAATTCTACTATTTATTCTATAATTATCATACTTAGGTTTCCTACAATCAATTGCATTATGACCCATACCATGACAATTATGACAATAAAAGTCCTTAACATGATTACATAACTTATTTGTACAATCTCTTTTCATATGACCTATTTCATTACATAAAAATCACTTACCTCTAAATTCATACCTAGCTTCCTTAGGAGATTCCACTTGCTTTGATTTATCCAAAATTTCAACTTCCTTATTTTGCTCAATTTCTTTAGATTTATTAGAAGATTAGTTAGATTCAATCTTATCATCAGATTTTTGTTTTTCTTTCAAGTTTGATCAAATCTCATGTTTCTTTGCAGACATGTTAATTAGATAACCAAGACTAGTCTTACCATAAGTAGGTCTTTGTATTGACATTAATTCATCAAGATTTTCTTTGCTAGAATAAATTTTCTCAAGCTACTAATTGGATTGAGTTAATTCACCTTTCACAATGGTATCATACTTATGAAGTGTAAGAATCTTCCTTAGGGAAAAATCCACCCAAGACCAAGGAACTCAAGCACAAGCACAATAGTAGACCAAAGAGAGTATGATAAAAATGATGATATAATATTCATTCAATGTATTAAAAGTACACTAGGAGTCCCTCTATATAAAGGCCTCTAGAATGTTTCTAGATTCCATAGGAATCAACATCATGATAGGTCATACAACCAGGCACATGTCCACTAGATATGGGTTATCCTCCATTAAGTACATGAGTAAGTGCAATGATGAGAGGATAAGCCTACAAAGATGTAGCATGCAAAATTTTGTTGTAGACACCATGTGCTAAATTAGGAGTGTGAATAACTATGTTGTCTACATGAAAACTTGGTTAATTATGCAAACTCTAGTGTTGTAGACACCATGTGCTAAATTAGAGTTTCTTACTCCAGTGTTGTCAACATGACAACTCATAAGCATACACAAACTCCTAAGTGCCTCACCTAAGAAATAATAAAATAATGCATTAAACTAAGTAAACTTAAGTAAAGTTTAATAAGTAAATACTTATTTACACCAACACCCCCTCTTAAGTGTAACTTAAGGGAATCAACTTAAGCTTATGAAAGCTAGAATGAAATGCATGATGGGTCCTGGCTACTCGAACATGTTAGGTACCCATGTACATAATGAAATGCTATCTCTCATAAAGTAGATAAAGAGGGAAAACCTCATGGAAAAAACCCTCCAAAAATAGAGATGAAAAAACAAGATGAATGGATGGATGGAGTAATCAAGACCCCTCCCATTATGACATACATCAAGTATATACAAAAGTGAAGTATGAGAAGGAAAAAACTCCATAAGAGGAAAAAGTCCCCCTCATAAAAGAGAAGAAGAAGAGAGACAAGGTAGTCTTTCCCTAATGAAGAGTGCCAATTAGTGATAGCTTCTTTGATGTAGAAGTTGATCTAGGACTACCAAATAGTGTTCCTCCCCTTTGGAAGAAACAATATCATAGGTACATATGAGATGCTTCCCCTATGTGCAGAAAGAATCTCAATAGTTAATGATGCCTCTGAAACTTGCTCAATTGTCCATGTGTTGATACTGACTATCACCCCTTCCAATCCTATTGAAAAGAATAATGTTAGTTCTAGAAAGGATGTATATAGAACCTATCCCAAATAATATACTATCTCCTCAACTAATAAAGAGACCTCCTACAACTATTACACATAAGGATCCAAAATCACATCAATTTGTTAAGATTGATCATGTAGAGAATGGACATGAGGTTCAGAGTGAACCCTCACAACAAGTGAAGAAGGGTCTTCTCCATCAAAGAGAATATGTGTATCATCAATGATGTCCCACAAATCTACTACATATGACTCCACAAACAAACCTGAAATGTCTGGAAAGAAGTCATCCACTAATGCTAGAGCTGGAAGACTAGGTGTATCCTACTATGTTGGACCTATCACTATGGAAATATATGCATGTGGAATGTGATAATGTCATGACCTCTCCCTAAATCTATAGATAGAACCCCAGGTATCTAAATTTTTTGAAGCATTATCACTGGTTTCACTATTAGTTGCCACAATGTATGAAGTGTAGAGAGGATTAGAGAACAAGCTTGGTGAACTTTCCTCAAAGTGCACATCCTTCTCCACAAAGATCTCATGTGTCTTAGGATCCATAACTTTTTATGCCTTAACACTATCTTCATATATGATGAAAGTACAAGGCCTAGGTTGTGGTGCCTTACATCCCCTGGAAGTTATGTTTTCCCATGCTAGACAACCAAAGACTCTAAAGTGTGTCACAACTAGTTTTCTACCACACCATGCCTCAAAAGGCATTTTTCCAATTAAGGCATTATGAAGAGACCTATTAAGTATGTGATTGGCACTATCAATTGCTTTGACTTCAAGTGATGGATCAAGAGACTTGGCTTGTATCATGCAACTTGTCATGAACTTAAGAGCTCATATCCTTAGTGCTGAAATACTTGTCTTGTACAGACTAAATGTTGGTGGATTATAAAGATCAATACCCTAAAGTTTGCAAAAGTCTTTGATTTTTGTGTTCACATATCTGCTTTCATTGTCCATCCTTAAGACTTTGATGGCTTTCCTTGATTTCTATTCAACATGAGTCTTGAAGGCTAGAAACTTTTCCAACACTTCATTCTTGTGATGAAGAAAGTAGACCCAAGTGTAGCATGAAAAGTCATCAATGAAAGTATTTAGCGACCTTGGCTGACTAATGTCACTACAAAAGGACCTACTAGTACCATGTAAACCAAATAAAGAACAATTCGTGCTCTTGAGGACTTCCCTTTATTTAACTTCTCCTCTAGATGCATATCCATTGAACATGTTGAACATTCACCCTTAGAAAAGTTGATTGCAACCATGTTTTGTGAGAAAAGGTATTGAATATAGTAGAAGGCAAGATGACCATGCCACTCATGCCATAATTTGATCTATGAATTTGATTGAGTTATCAAGGCATGTGAAGGAGACTTGGGCACAAAGTGGGAGAAAGAATACAACCTTGTGTCATGATTAACTTTCCCCACTGCAACCAACAAATCATTTTTTAGACTATGCACCATTAATAAATCTAGAAGGAACTCAACTTTATTTCCATCCCCAAGGTGAGTGATTTGGTATTGAAAGCAGATTAGAGCTTAGGTTAGGAACATAGAGAACATCTTTGAATTCCCCATTTTCCATCTCCACTTGTCCTTTCCCTTCAACTTCCAGTTTTGTATTATCTCCTACAAAGATGTGTGGTACCTTGGACTGCTTCAATGAAGAAAAATATCCTTTTGAAGAACCCATATGATATGAGGGACCTAAGTCAAGAATCAATTCTGTTGAAGAACTTGAATTTTCCATATGTGCTTTCCCTTTGCCCTTTGAATTTGAAGATGAGGATCCTTTCTCCTTATAAGAATTAGGTAGTGGAACATTGTGTTTCTTTATGATGTTTGTCAATTCATCAATCTTTTTATGATAACACTCATTTTCATCATGACCCAACTTCAAGCAATAAGCTCACTTTTTCTTCTCCTTACCGACGTCCCCATTCTTGTTTGAATTTGAGGAAGATTTCCCTTGTTGATTTGATGGTGGTGTTTTCTTTTCTACATCATCTATTTTGTTATTCTTCCACTTCTTATTCTTGCCCTTTCCTTTATTTGAAGAATGAGCAGCTAAATTTTGAGAACCCTCATTATTTTCCACAAATGCCTTAGACTTAGATGAATTGAGAATCCCCATTGATTTCAACTTCTTTTCTTCTTCATCCAATAGTATAGCATAATGATCAAAAGAGACTTTCTGATAGGTAGACCCTAATGTTGTCTTCGAGGTATTATAAGAAGAAATAAATGTGGAGTACTTAGATGGCAACTTATTATGAATGAGATAAATCAACCTGTCATCTTTAATAGGACTCCCACAATCATCAAGATTTGTTCTTAATTCATTCACCTTTATGATAAAATCTTATATGGAATAAAATGCCTTATGATCTAAGGAGATAAGCTCATCTTCAATTTTATAAACATCTTCCTCTGACACTTTACCATATAGGTTATTGAGGGTATCCCAAGCTTCTTGGATGTACAAGACTTTTGGAGTTGATAGATCATCTTGTCTTCAACCCCCAAACATATATCAGCTAGGGCTTTCCTATCCATTGTTTCCCAAGAAAAGATGTCACTTGTAGACACTTGATCACATGTTGGTTTAGGAAGGGTACCATCTACATATTGAGAAACTCCATTATGCATAAAGTGACAACACATTTTAATTGACCATGTAGCATAGTTATGCGGTGCTAATTTTTGAGACTTAAAATTTCCCATGATGCAAAAAATGAAAGAAAATAGTAGGAAAAGAGGAACACAACACCAAGAACACCCCCACTTTTCACTCAATCAAGAAATCCCCCAAAAAAGATGCTTTTGGCACTTTATATGTAGTGCATTTACAATGGCCACTTGCCAATTTTGGCCTTAGTGGACTTCTAATTTTTCCTTTTTACAACCTCCTTATGGAGTTTAAAATTGGAACATTACAATGTATTTTAGATATACAACAATTCTGAAGATATAGCAAAGCATTACAATGCAAAAAGGGACCTAATTTTGAAAGTGATAGTTTTGTCCACACAAGCCATAATCTAAATGTAGATCTAAAAAGTAGACAAAAAATAACACACTTTCAAAAAAAATGGAACCTTTTTTTGAGTTTAGATGATCTCGTACAGAGCAATTGAAGTTGTAAAATGTAGGATTGGATAGGTATAGTTACCAAAAGATGCAATTTCTAACAAATTCATGCATGAAAACTAGAAAAGAACTGCACCAATGAAAATTTTACAAAATTTTAACCAAAATAAAACAAATTGTACTTGATTTGGAGTCTAGATGACTGAGATATGGCCTCCCAAAGTTGGACTGTCAAATCAAAAATCAATCTGGAGAGGGGTTTGATCAGCAAAAGATGGGGTTAAATTTGATGGTCAAACTATCATAATAGTAGTTCAAATTTTCCTCCTTATGATGGGAAAATGGCTCAATTTTAAAATAGTGGATTGCTAACATCAACATACACTGACAAATCTTGTATAAATGATGATATCAACTTGTATAGATTGTACAAAATTGTACATAAAAAACATGTGTCTATTGTATGAATGTTGACATGTCATTGCTGAGTCAGGGGAGCATGGAAAATGATTGTATTCTTTACCTTTTGAGGTGGCAACTGCTGAATCCATGCGTCAAGTGGGTTATTGACTATAGATGTGACACTTGTCATAGTGTGGAGGCAATGTGTGTTGCACCAAAAGTCTCTTTCTGTGGTCTAAGATTAGATTTTGCAGCTTAGAAAATCATGGGTTAGTCCCACATTCATGTGAATAAGGAACTCTCAAAGTTTTATAAAGAAAGCCCCATGAAGCATAAGAAAAAACTGAGGCCATCAGTTGTTGAAATATATGTCAGTGGTAAATATTCTAGTGCCCACCAAATTTACAAGTCCAATGCTAGATTATGTTGGTTGGTTGGTTTGTGCACCAAAAAATGGATTTTGTGCCTACCAAATTTGGATTAAATAAGGAATATTCTTCGGATCAAATGAAATATTTCATGTGTAGGGCCGAGGTGTCACTGCTTAGTGCCTATACAAAAAAAAAATTCTCTACAAGCCCTACTAGGCTTAAAAAAAATGAAAATATTCCAAAAATAGCCAAATAATTGCAAAGAAAAATCAAATTCAGATCTAAAAATAAAATGTGTAGATTGATTAAATGACCATACCCAATTTGCAAATTAGAGCCTTTGGGTACCAATTTGCCTCAAAATTGACTTTGGCCCAGCATAGACAAATTTATAGCCAATTTTCATCTAGTCAATGTTCTAGATGCAATGGCGAGGTCTCTATTGGCTCTAGACACTCCTAATTTTTGTGGATTCGCTAGATCTGGGTCAAGGTGTTGAAGCAAGAATGGTCTCAAATAGCTATATGAAGATAATTTCCCCAAGCTCTGATACCGTGTAATAATTTTCCTTAGGGAAAAATTCACCCAAGACCAAGGAACTCAAGCACAAGCACAATAGTAGACCAAATAGAGTATGATTAGAATGATGATATAATATTCATTCGATGTATTAAAATTACACTAGGAGTGCCTCTATATAAAGGCCTCTAGAATGCTTCTAGAATGTATAGGAATCAATAACATAATAAGTCATACAACTAGGCACATGTCCACCAGATATGGATTATCCTCTGTTAAGCATAGGAGTAAGTGTGATGATGAGAGGATAAGCCTACAAAGGTGTAACATGCAAAATTATGTTGTAGACACCATGTGCTAAATTAGGAGTGTGAATAAATATGTTTTCTACATGATAACTCAATTAATTATTCAAACTCTACTATTGTAGACACCATGTTCTGAATTAGAGTTTCTTACTATAGTGTTATCAACATGACAACTCATAAGAGTACACAAAATCCTAAGTGTCTCACCTAAGAAATAATAAAATAATGCATAATAACAAAATGATGCATTAACCTAAGTAAACTTAAGTAAAGTGTAATAAGTAAATACTTATTTACACCAACATGAAGTTCTTCACGATCTTCTTTCAATATTTCAAACTTGGTTATTTTCTTTGCCATACTTGCTCTCAGATCTGCATTTTTATTCTTCAAATTAGATTCAACTTTGCTAGGATGATTTCTCAAAGTCAATTTCAGATTTGTAATATTCAATTCATGCTTCAAGATCTTATACTATGTCTTCATTTTTGAATAATCAACATCACTAGTTCTAGATTCACTAGATTCAAGCTTGGATTTGAGATGTTCAGTCTTTTCTTTCAATGGACTGATGTATACTTTGGAGTCTTCATATCTATCCTTTAGCTTATCTCTTTCTTCTATAAGGAGATCAATTTGTTCAAGAGCTTCTTCAAGGTTCTTCATCAATTGTTCCATATCCATAGGGATCTTACTTAAGTTATTAAGCCTCTTCAAAATAATTGCACTTTGATACCAATTATTAGAAATAGGGATTACTGAGGGGGGGAGGTGAATTAGTAATCTAAAATCTTTAGTTACCAACTAGATATTGTAGACACCTAAATTTGATTACACTATTTTAGTAATCCTATTTAGTTATCTAAAAAAGGCATTATTAATTAAATTTCTATTTAATTAATCCTTTTTCATCCCCTAGTTGATTAATTTAATTAATCATCTATAGTCCTAATTGATAAATCAAATAATCTATTATTTATCAATTAAATCCTTTTCTCCTATCTAATTCCAAAAATCCTCATTTATTAAATAAATCTATTTTATAAATGAAATCCTCAAATTCAAAAACCCCTAACCTATCTCTAATCCTCCATTTAGCCTAATCCACCCCATCCACCCATACTAACCAAGCTTAGCCACTAACTCACCCACCCTCATTAATGCCATCCACTTGCACATCTCTAACATCCCTAATCTAATCCTAAACCCAAGCCTAATCCACCCCCTAATGTTGTCACATTCCTTAAACAAGTTTAAGACTTTCCTAATCCAAACCAAAGTCTCCCCTCAAAAAACCCAACCACTAAGTCATGAGTGCTCTTACAAAACATAAAAGAATCTTACAAGCCCACTCATGACTCTTACATCCATCTTACACACTCTTCCCTCTTCCACACTCATTCCTCTTACATCCCTCTTACATACTCAACCCCACTCATCATGCCTTTAACCAACCCTTTACCCTAACCTCTCACACTCATCCTCCTTATGACAAGTGTCACCTTCCCATTGGTTCTAAATAAGCACAATCCATGTGCTCTCCTTTGAGTGCATCCTAGCCCTCCTTAATCGTTCATCCATCCTTGCATCTAAGCCCTCCATCTCTCTACCCCTTAGCCTATAAATTGAATCCCATCCCAAGCCATTTCATCAACAATCTTTGAGCTAAAGTTACCATGCTATTTTGAGAACCAAAGCCATCAACCATACCCTTATAATGCCAAATTGAGAGCTCACAAAGCTACCAATTTTCCATTACCCATCTCCATTGAAGCAGCTTTTGAGCATCTTGAGCATACATCCACAGCAAAAGGACACATCTACAGAATCAAGAAAGCATGGAGTGCTTTTTCTTGTGAGGTTTGCACTTCTTGTTTTCTTCCTTTGTCTAAGCATATATGTGAATTTAGTTTTTGGTTTGTGAATGTTTACTTTATTTGTTAATGTTCTTTGCATACTGATTCTGGTTCTACATTTTGGCACGCCCGGTGGGACCCCACTATGGGTCATTTAATCATCTATTTTCATCTATATGTCATTTTTCTAACCAGCTAATGTTTGTTGTTGTTTGAGTGTGTTGTGAGGGTGTTTTTCTTATTTTTGCAGGTTAAAGAACGCACTTAGGAAGAAGAAATACCATCTAAAAAAAAAAAATTCGCATTTTTCAGCTTTTTTTGGCACAGTTTTGGCATCTACAACCTGTTCTGTCTGCAAAAATCGACGTTTGCGAAAATCCGCATCTACGCAAATCGACATCTGCGAAAATCTACATCTGCAAAAATCAATGTCTGCAAAAATTTGCGTCTGCAAAAATCGACATCTGCGAAAATCCACGTCTGTGAAAATCGTCGTCTGCGAAAATCTACATCTGTGCAAATCAACGTCTCTACTTGTCACCTGTGTTCTGTGCTACAAATCTGTTTTGTTCTCTTCGTATTTTGGCATCTCTGTATTTCAGCATCTTCGTATTTTGAGAGACTGTCTTCTCTGCTTGCTTATGTTCCGTAGGATTTAGACCATTTTAAGCATTTTTACGCATAGAAAAAACAACAAAAAAAGTTTAAAAAATTTTTCCCATAGTTAAGCTCTCATTTTTGAAAATTTTGGCTAACTAACTAAATTGCTTTTTTTTTTGTCTCATTGCAGGTTGGAGCACATATGGAACCACTAACCATGTTTCTTGCAAGTTTTCATGTTGCTAAAAAAATGAACTTGAATGTTTAACCATTTGTCTTTGAATGCATGTTGCTAAAAAAAAAAATGAACTTGAATGGTTAAACACATTTTCCATTGAATGAATGTTGCTCAAAACACACTCTTGAATGTCATGGACTAAAATCAACTTTCTTTGGAATGCATGCTTAAAACAAAAAATCCAATCTTGAATGCCAAGGATCAATTAACCATTACAATATCAAACACTTCATTTGGAGCTTCTAAAATTGAACAAAACAAATCTCTTTTTCACATGCAATCTAGGTAAAGTTTGATTTTTGGACATTTAAGAAACTTTGTTAAGTTAAAATACAAATTTACAAAAATCAATTTGAGTAGTTCCTTGGACTCACCTCTTTTCTAATCACCCATCAAATATTAACCATTGGTTGTAATCTCAACGCCATTTATGGGGATGGGTTTACTTGAAAAAGGTGTTAAATGTTCCACAATCTAACTCACTCACTTGGTCTTTGAACGTTTGCTTTAACTTTATCAAAATTCTTAAATGGCCAAAAATCTAGATTAAATCGATCACACTTCAAGTTTGGGCACTAAAATTGAACAACAACTGACGTGGAGAACCTCAGGGCACGCGCTTGAAATTGAATCTCACACACTTTTGTTTTGGGCTTAAAAAAAACTCACACTCAATCTTGAATGCCTTAAAGAAAATTAATCGATACTTGACGTGGAGGGCCTCCGGGCGCGCGAGTTTTCTTTTGTTGACCCTAACTCTTCTTATAGTTTGCATTCTTCGATTGATTTACTTTTGTTGGCGCTTCAAGTTGGAATTGAACATTGTCTCTTAAACATGAGTACTTGCAAAGTCTAGATTAGCACACATAAGAGTCAGTTAGTAAAAGAACAAGCATGTTTTTTAGCCCAAGGTCATCTGAGTCTTCTCTCCCCTTGTTGTCTTTCAAGGCCATCTTGGGTGCATAAGATTAGGATCCAAAACCTTGTTTCTTTTTAGGAGGCCTGCTTGGAGATTTCATCACCCCTTGGACGACCTCAACTCCAGCGCTCCGGCGGAGTATAAGAATCGGGAGGTGAATCGAAAGACACCTCTCTTGGGATCAAGATTTTGTCATTCAGGCTAAGCCTCAAGGAACTTTATACCCTTGAGAAGTGAAAGAGGAGAAGTGGGTTACCACTCCTCTCGGCTATGTGACATCCTTTTGGTCTCATCTACGGATTTGGGCCTCACGTACCTTGCGTATATCAAGGACTCCCTAGCTAAACCAATTGTCAGCCTTGCAGAAAACCATCTAGGATGTTAATGTGTTTGGAGTGACTGATCGAAACATTTGTAGAACATACACACTCCTTGGCGCAAGTATCACATTCTAAGAACCACAAACTTCTATCTGGGTGTTCTTATCTATTGCTTTTTTTTATTTTACTTGTTGAATGAATGTTTGCCAAACTTGGTCAATCCTAGCTTAGGGCACACTTAGCGTAGTCACTGCCTATTTTGGAAGTTGAAAAAGTTGAAGCAAAACAACTGAGATTTTTCCCAAAGCCAAGCAAATTCAAGAATTTATGTCGGAACAACCCAAACCGAAACAGAAGTTTCACAAGGTCAAACTCAAGCCATCTCTAGCATACCAAGAACTTTCAGCCAAGAGAAAAGAAATAACACCAAGCCCACAAATTTCCAAACTCCACAAAGCAGAGGACAAAGCTACCAACGAAGCACTTCAAGAGGCCTAGTTAGAGTGCACCATCAAATTTAGCCAACATCTAGGAGTTAATCCTGCTTATGCCTTACCAACTAGGCATGATTTCTATGATTAGACACCCTTGTTTCTCCACATCTTCTTGGATAAGCTTCACTCTAGAGTCATCTTTGCAGAAAAGCCAGCCATCTTAGCTTATCCCCTTAAGCATTATTAGCTCATCCATCTCATTTAGAATCATACCATCTAGCTAGTAATTGAAAATTTGCACATCTAAGCTTTCAAAATTGTTGTCACCTTGCTAAAAGTTTGCCATTCCTAAAATCTTCCAAATCCACCAATCTCACCAAGGTTATCCCTTTGATAGAGCTTTGTCTAGGGTAATCTAGCTTTGTCACTTGTTATCCCTCATCACCTTGAGCTAAAGGTTGGGATTCGCAAGTGGTCAATCTCGTGTTCTTCCTAAAGGATCATCAGTCTATCCTTAAGTTGACACAATCACCACCAAGCTTGCACATAGGAAAGCAGAACTTTTGTGCTTTGACAACATATCTTTCAAGTTAGAATCCCCAACCCGATCCTCCTTAGGTTTTGTCATATAGCTTTGCCTCAACCTAGGAAATCATTTGCATAGAAAAGCCTTCCCCCTTTTGCATCCATCAGCATTATTGCATCTCATCCCTAGGAGCATTTTTCATGCCACCCGTCACTCGCTTAGCCAAGAAGAAAGAAACAATGGAGCCCTATCATTTGGATCAAACAACCTCACCCCCCTTAAACACTCAGCCATCCTTCAGCCCAGAGCAAGCTATGCCATCACCTACTGACATTGAAGCTTTCATGAACCAACCAGGAAATGCAGTATTGGTAAACGCCATTATAGACAAAAACAAAGAGACAATCATGGCTAATTTTCGAAGGGACAATGTAGGAACCTTTGACTTTGGAAGAACCCCTCCATTATCAGATCCATCTCACCCATTTTTTGGGCAGCTGCCACCACCCATAGGCTCTTATGATCCAAATTATCCTCAATATATTCCAAAAGAAGAGCCTCCAGCCAATCCATATGACCCAACAGACCCAAACATACCATCATCCACCCAAGTTGAAATCTCCATACCGCAAACCAACCCAGCCACCACCACTCCATCTTTGGTTCATACCTCTCCGCTCCAAACCCCCTTTACTCAAAACACCTCACTGTTCACCCCCTTCACTATTGCTGCTGCTCCCCAACCCAACCTTCCAAATCCACCCATCTCCCAAATCAGTGCTAGCATCTTTGGCCAACCTCAGCAATATACAATAGGGCTACCACCCATGGGGCCAAGTAATCAACCTTTCATCACCCCTAGCTTATTCACCATAGCCCAAAGTACAATCCCATCATTTCCATTAAGTCTTGGGAGCTCAATACCACCAGCCACAAATCCACAAGCTACTACCTTCACTCCACAAAGCTATCAAAACCCACAAGCTACTGCCAATCTTCTACCAAGCTCCCAAGTGACCCCAGCTCCCACCACCACTCTACCAAGCTTCCAAATCTAGCCACAAAGCTATCAAACCCCATCAGTTCCATTCCCAAGCTTTCAATTCCCACCACCTCCACCACCAACTAATCCATTACCTCCAATTACCAACTACTTTTCAATGCCACTTCTAGGAGGTAATCCACCACCCCAGCCAACCACCAATTATTTGCAGATACCATCCCAAATGGGGGCACAACCCACATATATTGGTCAAACCCCACAAGCCCTCCGATCCTTTCCCCAAGCCTCACAACCATCTTATACCTTACCTCCACAAAGCAATCCATTTATCCCACAGCCAGCTTATGTTCCTCAATCCCAACCTCAAATCCCATATCAATAGCAAGCCTCGTGGCACATGCAGCAATATGCGCCGCCTCCCCCTCAACAACCCATCATCTACCATGCAGCTGCCTAAACAATGTACAATCCCTATCAGCAAATCCCTCATAGCCATCCATATTCAGTGGCCCCATCCAGCACATACCTACCTCAAGGCACTCCTACATTGGGGGCACCCCAACCATCACCTATCAATTCAGAGTGGGAGCAAATGAAGACAGCTCTGAAAGCCATCCAAGAAGGGAATGATCCAAAGACATTCAAGTTTGAGAATGTGTGTCCTTACCCATTTGACAGAGCCATTACCACGACACCATTTCCCAAACACTTTGAGGTACCTAAATTTGACAAATTCAGAGGAAAAGGAGACCCTGTCAAAATTATCAAAGAATTTTACATGCATTGCCAGGACGTGGCATACAATGATGTCTTCCTCTTGCGCCTTTTTCCCAAAAGATTGGCTGGACCAGCTCTTGAATGGTTTTATAGAATCCCCTATGGCACAATTAAAAACTTTGCTGAATTATCTAAGGCATTTGTAGCCCAATATGCCCATCTTGTTGAAACAGAGCTATCAATAGTTGATCTTATCCACACCAAGCAAAAAGGTGGAGAAAGCCTTGCTGAATACCTGCAAAGATGGCAAACCCTTACCACCCACATATCCTACACCTTGCCAGAACGCCATGTGGTGAAAATGTTTATTGATAATGCACATCCCAGCTTGGCTCACCACATGACCATGAACTGTTTACAGACCTATAAGGATATCAAAGAGAAAGGAATGATCCTTGAGCAAGGACTCATCAAAGATGGTGTGGTAAAGATTTACAAAGAGGCCAACCAAAATCAATCACATTCCAATGACAAGTCTAGGTATTGGAACAAAAACAAGCATGTTGCAATAGATGGGGTTACTGACACCAGACATGTGAATATCGTTGGTCCTTCTCAAAACCAGTCTAACCCACCATATCAAACAAACAACCAACAAGCTATCAATTATCAACAATGAAATAACCAAAGCTATCAAAACCACAATACAAGACCCAACTTTCAAGGGTCTAACAATCAAGCTAATGCCATCAATGTAGCTACAGGGCAAAAGCCCAGATTCCAACCTGCACCTAGAAACTATACACCCCTTGGTGAGCCATTGGATGTTATTTTTGAGAAATTGGCTAAAGAAAACCTAATCAAATTTCCTCCTACCCAGCAAATTGATCCAAGCCAATCCAAAGCTGCATTATACAAGGACAATGAGTATTGCAAGTTCCATAGGGTAAGCGGTCACACCACCCTCAGATGCATGAAACTGAAAGACTATGTGCAAGACCTCATTGATCGGAAGGAAATCACTGTTGGTGCCCAAACCTCTCCCAATGCAGGCTTACAGATTTATCAAAACACTTTTCCTCCATACAACAACCAAAATCCTGGAAAAGTACCTATCCAAAACAACACCAACAACCGCCAGCCAAACCAACAGCATGGGAAGAACAATGACCACACTTAATCCTATATAGACTATGGTAGCCTTATAGGTTGTATATCTGAGAAAGAGCCTTCTGTCAATGTTATCAATATCCGAGGACCAGACAATGAGTGTGCGGTCACCACTTGAAGAGCGCAATTTAACATCGCAGGCCCACCAGTTTCATCAACACCATCAGCTCCATCAAAAAATTGGTACAATATCTTGGAACACCTTGGGAACATGCCAGCCCAAATATCCATTTTAGACCTTCTCTGCACTAGTCTTGTGTACAAAGACATCCTTGACAGTGCTCTCGTAGAATCCCGTGTCCCTTCTAATATCAATGCTACTGATTTTCGTAATCTTGTTGGACACCTTTCATCCTCATGTGCCCTATCTTTCAAACCCACCGACATACCCGCGGTTGAGCCAGATCACACCCTTCCGCTTCGCATAGCCATCATGGTATCCAATTTTGCCGTGAAAAGAGTAATGATAGATAATGGATCAGCCTTGAACATTTGCACCCTAAAATTTATAAAACAAGCTGGGTATACTGAGGCAGATATGATCAGTGAGGTTATCACCATCAAAGCTTATGACAACTTGGAAAGGACCACAGAAGAGACTATTTTGCTACCAATCAAGGTTGGGCCGATCATCCAAGAGACAGTTTTCCATGTTGTTGATCTAAACCTACCATTTAACATCCTCCTCGGTCGCCTATGGATTCATGCTATGAAGGCCGTTCCATCCACCTACCATTAGTGCATCAAATTTCCACATCAGGGCACTGAGGTAACCATCCATGCTGATCCAGAACCCTTTGCTTACTGCAATGCAGTTGAAGCTTCATATACAAACCATTGCTCTAGAATAGACATCGGCACAGCCATTGCCAGCTCATCCCACACTTGTAATGATGCAGAAACCATCCTTGCCTCCACCCTATCTACTGTAAAGATCAACAACAAAGGTTGTGGAGAATATAGTCTATCAGATGCATTTGCTGTCGGAACAATCCCACTTGATCCACATACCCATGGACGGCCAACATATCACAAAGCTAAGGAGATTCCACCTCCTTGATACAAATAGTTTGGCCCAACCACCTTTGTGTCCTCAAAAACCCCTCTTCATGAGGAGCTCACTCCAGATATCAACAATTGGCTACATAAGGATGCACCTCCAAGAAATCAAGCACGCCTTGATCACTTTAGCCAGAAGTATCCCCAACAACATAAACTCGTCACTAAAAAATGGAACTATCAAGGAGGTGGACTAGGACAAGAAGAAAGGGGCATGCAATGTCCCATCGAAGCACATAATTGGGAAATAAAGTCACGTCTTGGCTTTGGCATACCCACAACTGGGGGCACCAACGAGAACGGTCACGCTTTTTTGAACATCCACCGCGACCTTGTCAAAATTGAAGACATTCCTAAGGAAGTTGAAAAGAGAGCCTACGACGATATCCCAGACCAAATCTTCCTAGGAGACTCTGTTCTCCGAGAACTATCCATCCATCTCATTGACCTACCACTTGCTCATCCACAACTCATAGATTGGGACCAACCAAGTGTCATACATATTGATGAGTTTGCATCAGAGGAAGCACTTCTAAGATTCATGGGAGTCGAAACTCCTCATAAGAAGACAAAGCCAGATTCTGTCTACATCTACAAGCTAGATCCCAAGGGGTATTTTGGAGAAAATCCCCAACCTAGTTTCGATACACCCAAAACTGGAACTAAGGTAAATCTGGGACTAGCTAAGGCAGTGAAGAGAACCCCTCAGCAAGAAAATCCAGAGCCACAAGCAAAACATGAGGACTTAGTATTGCCTCCTCAAGATAATCAACCAGAGGTGTCTTCTATTCTAATAGAGGATACTAGAGAAGTCAACATTGGTTCTTCAGAGATCCCTAGAATTATTCACATTGCTGCATCCCTATCACAAGACCAAGCTGACCTCCTCTTTGAGGTTTTATGAGAGAACATTGGCCAATTTGCATGGTCATATTAGGACATGCCAGGACTTGATCCAAAGCTTGTAGTTCATCATCTTGCAGTCAATCCAAAGATCAAGCCCGTCAGACAAAAGCTTAGAAAAATGCACCCCAAGGTGGCATTACTAGTCAAAGCTGAACTAGAAAGAATGTTAGGTGCTAAGGTTATCCGACCTATTGACTACTCAGAATGGATCTCCAACATGGTCCTTGTCACTAAGCCTTCTGGTGACATCAGAATCTGCACTGATTTTAGAGATCTTAAAAAAGCTTGTCCAAAGGATGATTTTCCCTTGCCCAACATAGATATGATTGTAGATCTTACAGCTGGACATGAAATTCTGTCCCTTATGGATGGATTTTCTGGGTATAATCAGATCAAGATTGCAGAAGAGGACCAGCATAAGACAGCATTCACTACCCCTTGGGGAACCTTTTGCTACACCATGATGCCTTTTGGCCTAAAGAATGCTGGGGCTACCTATCAAAGAGCTCTGACAGCCATTTTCCATGATCTTATCCATAGCATTTTGGAGGATTATGTGGACAATATCCTAGTCAAATCTCACACCTTCATTGATCATCTTGCTGACCTGGAGAAAGTCTTTGATAGGTTGGCCCAATATCATCTCATGCTAAATCCCAAGAAGTGTGTCTTTGGGGTCACATCTGGTAAGCTTCTAGGCTTCATAGTTTCTAAACGAGGTATAGAGATCGACCCCAAAAAGGTCAAGGCTATCTTAAACATGCCTCCTCCCCAGACACTGCGACAACTTCGCTCTCTTCAGGGAAAACTTTAATCTGTCCGGCACTTCATCTCCCAACTTGCAGATAAGTGTACACCATTTTCACACTTGCTAAAGAAGAATGAGAACTTCAAGTGGGATCTTTTATGTCAGCGTAGCTTCGATCAGCTCAAGCAGTATCTCACCAATCCCCCTATCTTGGTTCCACCAGTTCCTGGTCGTCCCTTGATCTTGTATATATCAGCAACACCTACTGCTCTAGGGGCACTTCTAGCACAACATGATGATTATAGCAGAGAGAGAGCCATCTACTATATCAGTAGAACCCTAGTTGGTTATGAACTCAATTACACTCCTATGGAAAAAGCTTGTTTGGTAGTTGTTTTCTCAACTCAAAAGCTTCGCCGCTACATGCTAAGTCATACCATCCAACTAGTCTCCAAGATTGACCCTCTCAAGTATATGCTCTCTAGAACAACACTTACAGGCCGTTTGGCCAAATGGGTTATGTTACTAAGTGAGTTTGACATCCAGTATGTGGACAGAAAGGCAATCAAAGGGCAAGCTATAGCAGATCACCTAGCTGATGCACCTCTAGTAGATGCATATCCTTTGCTCACAGAATTTCCAGATGAGCATATCTGCCTAATTGAAGAACAGCCCCCATGGAAGCTTTATTTTGATGGCTCATACACCTCTCATGGATCAGGGGTAGGAATATTATTAGTTACACCTCAAGGAGATTACATTCCAAAAGCCTTCAAGCTACAATTCCCTAGCACCAACAATATAGTAGAATATGAAGCTCTTGTAGCAGGATTAAAGATAGCTACAGAATGGAATATTACTAAGTTAGAAATCTTTGGCGATTCCCAACTCATCATCAAACAAGTCTTAAATGAATATCAAACCAAAGATGAAAAGCTATTACCCTACAAAGAGCTAGTTGATCAACTGACCCAGCATTTTACAAAGCTTCAGTTTACACAAGTACCTCGAATGCAGAATAAGGCAGCAGATGCCATGGCCACTATCGGCTCACTCTTGGAAATTCCCCAAGATGCTACGTAGTATGAATTTTTAGTTGAGCAGCTCCTCACACCCGCTTATGCGAATGAGGATTCAAACCGTGTTTGTATCTTGGTTGGTCCCCAATCCCCTTGGTACCATGAAATTCACGCTTACCTTAACGATGGTATCATATCCCCTCACCTCACACACACCCAACGCCAGAACCTCATCCGAAAATCATCCCGCTATGTTATCATAGCCAATACCCTATATCGTCGGGGTTATCACGATACTCTCTCTCGATGTTTAGATGAAAATGAGGCTGTGATGGCATTAAAAGAAGTACATTCTGGACTTTGCGGTGCCCACATGAGTGGTATTGTCCTAGCATGACAAATACTTAGAGCAGGCTACTATTGGCCTACCATTGAAGAAGACTCTTGTGACTTTGTTAGAAAGTGTCTCCCATGTCAGCAGCATGCAAATCTTGTGCATGCTCCAGCACAGGATCTACAGCCTATTGCACCACCTTGGCCTTTTGCTTGTTGGGGCCTTGATCTAGTTGGAACTATCACACCTCTCTCATCTGCTGGACATAAATGGATAATAACAGCTACAGACTATTTCACTAAGTGGGTGGAAGCAGTCCCCCTAGTCTCAGCTACAGGAGTTCAAGTCTCCAAGTTCATCTTGTACCACATTGTTTGCCGCTTCGGCATCCCATCCACCATCTTCACTGACCATGGAGGTAACTTTGAAAATCTCAACATGGAAGAATTATGCACTTCCCTTCACATCCATCACCACTTTTCTAGCCCATATTTCCCACAAGGTAACGGCCAGGCAGAGGTAACTAATAAAACCCTCCTCAAAATCCTAAAGAAAGTTGTCAATGATTCCGGTTGTGATTGGCACCTTTAAATAAATCCAGCTCTATGGGCCTATCGAACTTCCTTTCGTACATCCACAGGCACAACTCCATACTCCCTAGTCTATGGTGCTGAAGCGGTATTACCTATAGAAGTTGAACTTCCCTCACTACGCATATCTTTGCGAGGGAAAATCTCAGATGAAGAATGCAGAGTAGCTCGACTCACCTAGCTAGATCTCTTAGACGAGAAGAGACAACAAGCCTATGACCATCTCACAGTCTATCAAACTCGTCTCAAAAGGAATTTCAACAAGAAGGTGCTCCCACAACACTTTCAGCCAGGTGACATGGTCCTCAAAGAAAATATGAAAGTCCAAGCAGATCGAGAAAAGAAAGGCAAGTTTGAACCTACATGGCTTGGTCCCTATGTGGTTACTGCCTCCTTTGGCTCTAGAGCCTATCAATTATCTACACCAGAAGGAGAACTCTTGAATGATCCCACTAACATCATTCATCTCAAGAAGTTCTATGCTTGAAGATCCTTGGTATACCCAACTTTTGAAAAATACAAAAAAAAATATAAAGAGAAATAAGCATCTAATGGTAAAAACTTGGCAACTCAAGTGCCTTGGATAGGTACCTTGGTGAAAACCTGGTAATTCAGGTGCCTTGTGTGCTAAAGACTAATCCATTATCTATCACTATCCTATCCCTCATCCATCCACCCACCATCCCATAAAACACCTACTTGTTCCCTTGGTGTTCCAATCAAATATCCAAAATCTGATGGAGCTTGTCAATACCTCCTGTACAGCTTGTAAATGTTGTACCAAAGCTTGTATTATACCTTGTAAATCTTTTACCATACCTTGTATATATCCAAATCTTGTCCAAAGCTTGTACCATATTCCAGCTTGTAAATAATCTTGTATCCTAGCCTGTATCCTATCACATGCACACACAGAAGCCCATTTTCCTTAAGCTTTTCACAAACCATCTACCTATCCACCTATCAACTATTATAGACATCCCATCCTTTACAAACATTTCCATCTCACAAAAAAAAACAAAACATGAACAAACTTGTACATTTGTAACATATCTTGGTCTATCAGCTTGTATATCCTCTTTAGCTTAGTATCATTGTATCTATCCAGTGTTCGTGTTAGTTTGTCCTTGATCAACATCTTGCACACATTGCACCCCTTGGTTAGCTATTCCAATGCATCCTTTAGCTAGATCTCATGTCACCAAAGTGTTATCCTTCTTAGTTTAGCTTGCCAGATGCATTACTCATCCTGATCCATCAGCTTAGGTGCTCTCTAATAGGTCCTTGCAGGATATAGCTTTCCTCATGTCTAATCTTTGTCTGTTAGTACCTCGTCCTACCCATCTCATTGGAAAACAGTTCTCTCTTGGATTTTCGCTTTCTTTTGGTTTGGGATCTTCCCTTTTGGGTCTTGAAATATCTTTTCCAAGCAATCTCCTTGTTCCCTCCTCAAGGTTGGCACGATCTTCCATATCATGGTATGTTGCGAATGGGGCAATTAGAGTGTAAGGTCTTGATCAGGTCTTTTTCTTGTTTTCTTTTTCTGCTTTTGGGTTACCTAGTGTCGTTTCCACGATGCTTCCTCTAGGATTCATGTGTGATACTGGGGCAATCCTTGCGTGTTTGTTTCGAGTCAGTTCGTCAGTCCTCTGGATGGTTGGTGAAAAGGCCTTGATGTTCTTGGTAACCTTGGCAATTAACCAATAGTCCTATAGCAAATCTAGTGCTCAACTACATGGTGGTACTTCTCTTTGAAGTATCCCCCCGCTCAAAAAGCTTCAATGGATTCCCTTCATCTCCATTATCCCCCATCCATATCCTACATCTATCACTCCTACCCCAGCTTATGCATCAGTATCTCTTTGAATCACTCCTCATGCTTAGCTTTAGGGATCCACAATCCTAGTCTTAGGGATCCACCAATCAAATCAATCCACCAAGCCTCATCTTTCGAGATCCACAATCCTAGTCCTAGGGATTCCCAAAACCCATCTTCCACCAATCTGACTCTTTGAAATATTATTTCATCAGCTTTATCATTCTATCATCCATCTCCCTACCATGGATTCCTTTAATAGCGCTCCGCTCCTCCTCCCCCCCCCCAATCCTGGAAAGTCTTAAGCTTGCTTTACTATTGTGCCTCTGATTTCCCTTTATCATTCTCCCGTAGTGAGAGTTTGAGCTAATTCAGCCCCTTCTCTTTGCCAACCTGCGTCTCAGCTCGTCTCAATTTCTTATACTTTTCAAGAAGTCGTCGAGCCTCATTTCTCTCCCAGTCGCCTTCTTGAGGGGGCATCATCTAAGTCTAGTCTCTCCTCTTCTTATCCGAGATTGGGGCAACCTTGTTGCTAAAACATCTTCCTCGTGTCGTCTTCATTCAAACTTCTTTGAAATAGTGTTGTCTTAACACTATGTCAAAGAGGGGCAAAATGTAGACACCTAAATTTGATTACACTATTTTAGTAATCCTATTTAGTTATCTAAAAAAGGCATTATTAATTAAATTTCTATTTAATTAATCCTTTGTCATCCCCTAGTTGATTAATTTAATTAATCATCTATAGTCCTAATTGATAAATCAAATAATCTATTATTTATCAATTAAATCCTTTTCTCCTATCTAATTCCAAAAATCCCCATTTATTAAATAAATCTATTTTATAAATGAAATCCTCAAATTCAAAAACCCCTAACCTATCTCTAATCCTCCATTTAGCCTAATCCACCCCATCCACCCATACTAACCAAGCTTAGCCACTAACTCACCCACCCTCATTAATGCCATCCACTTGCACATCTCTAACATCCCTAATCTAATCCTAAACCCAAGCCTAATCCACCCCCTAATGTTGTCACATTCCTTAAACAAGTTTAAGACTTTCCTAATCCAAACCAAAGTCTCCCCTCAAAAAACCCAACCACTAAGTCATGAGTGCTCTTACAAAACATAAAAGAATCTTACAAGCCCACTCATGACTCTTACATCCATCTTACACACTCTTCCCTCTTCCACACTCATTCCTCTTAGATCCCTCTTACATACTCAACCCCACTCATCATGCCTTTAACCAACCCTTTACCCTACCCTCTCACACTCATCCTCCTTATGACAAGTGTCACCTTCCCATTGGTGCTAAACAAGCACAATCCATGTGCTCTCCTTTGAGTGCATCCTAGCCCTCCTTAAGCCTTCATCCATCCTTGCATCTAAGCCCTCCATCTCTCTACCCCTTAGCCTATAAATTGAATCCCATCCCAAGCCATTTCATCAACAATCTTTGAGCTAAAGTTACCATGCTATTTTGAGAACCAAAGCCATCAACCATACCCTTATAATGCCAAATTGAGAGCTCACAAAGCTACCAATTTGCCATTACCCATCTCCATTGAAGCAGCTTTTGAGCATCTTGAGCATACATCCACAGCAAAAGGACACATCTACAGAATCAAGAAAGCATGGAGTGCTTTTTCTTGTGAGGTTTGCACTTCTTGTTTTCTTCCTTTGTCTAAGCATATATGTGAATTTAGTTTTTGGTTTGTGAATGTTTACTTTATTTGTTAATGTTCTTTGCATACTGATTTTGGTTCTACAGATATAATTTCTTACATTAAAATATGTATAATAAAGCAATAAAGTAATGCTGAATAGTAATAGTAACAATGCTCATAGATAACTCATAATACCATATTTTGTTAACTAGGTAAACCTTGGCCAAGGGAAAACCCCAGTGTGGATGCTACCCACTAGATAATATACTAATATATAAGTTACTTGTTAGAGGATGGACCTTGTTAGGAATCAATGAGAAAATTTAGTATAAGGAATCCCTTCTAGGAAACTTTGAATCCCTACTAGGAGATCCCAACCCTGATAGGAGTTGTGGTATAGTAGATGCAAGATGAGCCCACTACCCAAACATGTGCTTCCAATTACAAGAAGAGCTCATTTCTTAAACAATTAATCAAACTTATCTAATATAGGTACTATATCTTCTTCCTTGACTAATCTTTGATCTTTAGCTTGATCTCAAATCACAAAATATCTCATATAAAACTTTTCATATATCGCTTTCATAAAAGTTCACATATAATCACAATTACAAGATAGCACTTACAATCATAATCACATCACAATTACAAATACACTTCTCAACACAAAATTTTTCTTGTATAAATACCATGTCTTTACACAAATTTTTGTTGGGTTAGCTAAGAGCACAATCCACTTTTCCAACTTCAATGAAAGTTCTAGGATGTCGGCCCTAAGTGGACAAAACAATTCTTTCCTTTAATTTTGCTTTCCTATTTCACTTCAAACATGATTATCTCAATTCCATATAGTCTATACTGACTTTTGAGGTTATACACATCATCACCAACATGTATACTATCTCCAACTAACTTCTCTAGTCATAATATGATGTCAGCAACAAGTTATAAAAAAAACAATATATTGTTGTAAACCAAATTCTATACTTAGACAATTTTTTGAATACCAACACTAAGTATCTTTATTTATGAGGGTTTATGTGAGCATGTACATCATGTGTTTCCATAAATGACAACAATTACATATCTCTATTAGCCAATTATCAACAGTTCCTACATTTGGTAATCCTTTCCACCAAATCAATTAATACTAGGCCCAACTAATAATGTTTTTATTGTATGTAAAAGAGTCATATTAGTAGTTATGTTGTCATTGATGTTAGGCTTTAGTTGTTTAGTCGTTATTCTAATTTAGTAGAGTACCATATCATTTTCTTAATGAATAGGATTTGAAGAAAGTATGATGATGAAAGAGTTGACAAGTGCATGGTATTCAATGGGTACTTGAATGAGTTAGATTATGACACCATAATGTTGGTTTGATTATGTTATAATCATGTAATTTTTGTGAAGATCATGTATATGCAAGACAATTTTGTTGGAGAATGATTGAAAACAATATTAACTAAGATACTACAATGGTCACCAAGAACTTTGCAAAGAAGAGTTGAATTTTAGTGTTAAACAAGTAATTTTAGTAATCAAATGTTGTATTACCCAAGTCAAGTTGTAATGTTTACCAACCCTAAATAGGAAGAACACATTAAGAAAACATTTATATGTGGCCAAAATTTGATAAAAATTAAGAAAGATCAAGAAGTTCAAATGATAAAGTCAAAGTTAGTTATGAGATCTATGACTATAGAAATGTAATGAAGACCTAATGAAGGAGATTTAACATGAATGGAGATGAGTATGAATTTCAAGAAGAAAGTCTATTTAATGAGTGAATACATATAATAAATATGAGATCTATAATTGTGATTATGGAAGGAAGAAGTTAGTTATCTACATGCAATAAAATTTGGAAGATTTTGGAAGGCAAAAGTTAGCTATTTGAGGAGATGAACAAGATTGTTTTTGGCTGTTGATTCTTGGTTATTGTGCAAATTAAAGTGAAGAAGGAAGAAAAAAGGTGAACTAAGAAAAATAGAATTGTGAAGATCAAGTAGAGGAAATGCTAAGTGAAAAAGGGAGTGTGTAAATAAGTTAGATAGAGATCAGAAGGAAGAAATGGAGTGAAGAAGAGATCTAAACAAGTAAGGCAGTGATAAACCTAATATATCACTTGATTGTTACTTTCTTACAATTATAGAAGATAAAATACCTTAACTAATTAGACCTAACATGTATTTGAAATCCTATATGGTATCATCCATTAGTGATATTTATAAGTCCTTTAGAGTAGGTCACTCTTTAGAAATCTCAAGGACTGATAAGGTCTAGATGATCTTTGGTTAAAATCCTCTAACCAAGTCACACTAAAAATGTGCATGTAACCTTCAACAAGGTTTTCTCCCAAAAAAGATCACTTCAAAAGAGTAAATTATTTGGTTTATTGGTTCCTAGGTGGTTTTTCCCTTCATAGGGTTTTCACGTTAAATATTTGTATCAAGTGTGTGAATGCTTATGTGTTGCAAATTTGATTTTCCTATTATTTGTCTAATGCTACAACTCAATATAAGCTAAGTGAATACTCTAATACTTGGTATAGTAAGAAGCATTAAGATAATAGTTTAAAGTAAATTTTTTATAATTTTGATTTGAGAAGTTGCATCTAGTTATCTAGTTATTGATATAAAAGTTTCTAAAGTTTGAATTGGTAGTAAAGTGTTTCAAAGGTTAGTAGGATAAGTGGATATAACTAATTCACCCCATCTTAGTTATATAACAATTGATATCAGAGAATTGTATTAATGCTAAAGAATTGTGGGACAAGTTGGAACTTGGGCATGGTGGATATGAGAATGTACTAAGAGAAAGAGAAGAAAGTCTGAGAGGCAAATATGATGACATGAGGATGAAAGAAAGTGAAAATCCTATGTAATATGTGAATTGAATCAAGGAATTTTTGTGAGTGCTATCAAAGTTTTTGGAGGACTCATTAGAGATAAAAATAAAATTGTAAGTAAATTTATTAGAACTCTCTTACCTATTTATGCTATTAAAATATCTACAGTTTAGGAATTTAGAGCTATTCCTAGTAATGATCTTATTCTTGATGGTTTGGTTGAACATTTTACTATATTTGAATTAAGTAATTTTGATAATAGTGTGATTGCACTTGCGAATTATTTCAAGACTTAACTAACCATGTGCAGTTCAAATAAATAAAAGAAAAGTAAGTATGAAAGTGATTCATATTCATAAGATGATATGGATGAGATTGAGGCATTTCTTGCAAGGATATTATCAAGAGGTAAAGGTAAGTTCAAAGGTAAATTACCTCTGATATTTTAAAATGAATTAAATTATGTCATATTGCTGAAATGTGTTCTAAAAAGAGAAAGAGTGAAAAAAAAAGGGGGATAAAAATAATATAAAGAACAAAAATTACAAGGATAAAGTGAAGAAATCATGCTATATTGCTGAAGAAGAGTACACTGAGTAAGATATTGAAGATGGAAAAGGAGTAGAAGTGGTGCATGTTTCTATGAAAGAAGACCCTAATGAAAAAAGGTATGAGGATGATAAAGCTCTTATTTCATATGTTAGTAAGTTTGATAAACTTGAGGAATGTGATGGTTGAACTGTTAAACCAAGGAATTCTTTTCCATGTCTAGTGAAAGGTACACATTTATTGATGTTAAATGATAAAATCAGATGTGATGATGCATATTGGATGCAAGGAATAAAATTTAATTTATTGAGTATTGTTCAGTAGAATAATAGAGGTCACAAGGTAGAATTTCATAAGAGAAGAGTCAAAATCTATGATGATGATAAAAATCTAATTAGCACTAAAGTGAAAAAAAAGGGTAATATATTTTACTTCAATCCTATAGTTGATACATGTTTTTTTGAAAAACTTGAAGATGTTTGGTTGTGGGAGAAGAGGGTATGTCATGTCAATTTTGAGAATATGGTCAAGGTCAATAGAAAGAAAAGAGTTGGAGGCTTACTAAATTTGCATAAACCTAAGAATGTTATTGTTTGAATTTTATTGGGAAATTGAGATATTGGGGATGGGGGGAGAGGGGGTGAATCTGGATCACTAAAAATTTTAACCTTCAAAATAACCTAACTACATTCACCACATTATCCATATCATATCTAGATTATGTATAACCTGACTTGAAATTTTAAATGCTAAAATAGATCTAACTATTTATCACATCCATCAATATGAAAATGTAAACACATAACACAAGAGATTTTGGTTATCTATAAACCCTCAAAGGTGAAGGTAAAATTGGGGTGGGGATGAAACCAACAAATTTTCACTACTATAGTAGTAAAGTTATCCTATTTGGACTACAAATTCAACCACTTCTAATGATCTACCCCCTGAGGGGTCTTCCCCATTAAGATCTTTAAAAAGACTATTAGGTCTACCTTCATTAAAGTATTTAATACTTTTAATGAAGTAAGGACTCTATTAAGAGATATACATATGTTTTTTAGGACCACTCTATTAAGAGATTTACCCTAATTCATTTTTCCAAAAATGATTCAGTACCCGATCCTTCGGTCTGCTCTTACAATGTTGATTATGGATCTCCTCTTTCTAATCTTCGATGTGATCTCCAATTTGATATATCTTTATGGATATAGTACTAGTTAGTTTTGAGATTCTCATATGTGATGATGTTCTTAGTCATTCATATATATTATGTGATTAGTGTTTTATAATTATACTTAGTGAACTCTGACATGTACATGTTTATACATTATGGAACCCTTTTGATTTGTAATATATGTTTGATTCTATAGTTTTTATGTGTTATCTTATTATTATTACTACCACATTGTTGAACCATTATACTATTGTTTTTAAAATCTTAAGGGAAAAATTATTCAATAAACTTATTTGAATTATTTTATTTAATCTCTCTTTGGTTCCCTAGTGGGGCCTTACACTTGGTACTAAACCAATACTTTTTACACTGGGAACCCTGGGAGTATTGTATACCCACTAGATGTCTAAATAGTTTAACTTTAAAATAAAACTTATACATGTAACTCTCATGTATTCATACTATTATTTATGACCCTAGTGGTACAATATTAAAATTTTATGTTTGGATTTTTTTTTGTTTAGTTTTGCATATTTTGGGTTAATCTCTCTTGGGTTACCTAGCAAGGTGTTACCCATGATACCTACTAATTTATATCAGATTATCTTTCTCTACCATAAAAATTTCTTATGTAGTTCCTTCAATTACTTCTATCCTTTGCCTTCCTTTCATGATTGTGCAACCCCATATACCATAATGGATGCCTCTTTTATTTTTTTGTTCTTCTATCTCATATGACTCTTTTGATTGGGTTTTATTTCATATTTATTTAATGGCCTTTAATATTCTCTCCTTTATCTTCCTTAGCAATAACTCTCAACCCCTTTGTATTATTTTCTTATTAGTTTCAATTGGATTGATTCCCTTGGAAATTTTGGACGTTGGTAATAGTTTTTCAAACAAACAAAATGGAAAAAAAAAAATTGTTGATGTTAGTTATCAATTAATTTGGTATTATCCAATATTAGACATGTAAATAAATAAATTTATGAGCATAGGCTGAAAAAATGGGGTTAAGTAGTTAAAGTAATCTTCTATGTTGTAGAATAATCTACAAAAAACTCCTCCACCAGTAAGTACAACAAAAAATTTCTTACTTTGCCTCTTCTAGTACTTAGCTGGGTACTTTCTAACTTCCTCTTCTACGTGTGTCATTTTCTCTAGTTCCCTCTTGTGGAATCATATCCATCATGTAGCATCCTCATTTTCCAAAGGTTATCTCTTGAGTCTTCTACTCCTCAAAATACTCTCTACTCTCCTCTTCTTTTGTGTGGAACCTTATCCATTGCAAATAAAACACCTCCACCAATGTCCTATGACATCGTCAATAGTTATACATAGAAAATCTCAACACCCATACGAAAACATACAATTACATTTTCTATTAGTTCCAACCTTTCAAATAAAGGAAAACTAAACTCATCATTTTCATATTCTACGTCATTCTCTTTTCCTACTCCAGCATGCACTGCATGCTCAACTTCTTCATCTACAACTTTTTCACTTCCCATCACTATCATTCTATTTATCCTTTTAATTAGCATCTGATGTTGTAACTTCCTTTATTCTTACACTAAATAAATCTTCAATTTTCTCAATCTCCTCTCTAAGAAATGCACAATTATCTTCTGATTCTTGATCAAATATTGGAAACTCATTAACCTCTTCCTTCTAATCTATACCTTTGTACACCACCTCATTTTGTGAAGTATTTTTCACTTCATCAAGTTCTCATTCACTAACTGTACACACTCAAAAATGGTTCGCATCTATGATTTCATCACTTCTTCATACTAATTTGTCCCATTTTCTCACTCTACTAACTTTGATCTTTTGGCCAAATTGACCATATTTCATCATTTGTATCCTTCTTCACATCAATTTCATATTAACTCAAAATCATATCAAATCAACTCAGAATCATGCCAAATCAACTCAAAATCACTCAAAATCAAATCTAATCAACCCAAAACATATCAAACATCCCAAATAAATCATCATTTGTCCAACTCCTAGGTATTTTTGTGGCTTTCAATGCCTTGGAAATCTATCAACCTATCAATCTTATCAATCTGACCTTAGTACTGTCGTGGCTCTTAGTGCTAGATCAAACTATCATTCATGTCATCTAATCTTTGACATTTTTGAGGCTTTCAATGTTAGATCATGACATCATCAACCATTTTAATAACATTGAAAATGTTCGTCGATGTTATTATGATCAAACCTTATCAATCAATTTCAATCTTGTAGCATTTACAATGTTGATTAAATGTTACATATCAACCAATTCATGTCATGTGTCCTTGGCATGTTATCAATTTCAATCTATGAATCAATTTGACCATGGCTTTGGTCTACTTTCCATTATCTTATTCGATATCCATCATTGTCACATTTTCATCAAAGGATATGGTCACATTAATTTAATCAATTTGGCCAATTATCTACTAATTTTCTCTATAGGATTAAATAACCCATAATTTAATCCTATTCTTTCTAATTATTCTTCCTAATTATTACCCTCCATTAATTAATTTTATTAATTAATTGATTTATTATCTAGAAACCATGGAAATTCTTAATTTCCCAAGTTCCATTTTCCATCATTAATTCCATTTTCTACTAATTCTTATTTTTTGGAATAAGAGGATTTATAATTCAAATATTCCATACAATATTGCATCATCATGACACTTGGATATGAAACCTCATGGATTCTCTTTCAACACTTTGCTAAGACTTGTCATAATCAAATATTCTTATCTCTTATGCATGTACCTATTTGGCTTATTTGTCATAGATTCTTGGCTTTAAGTGGGTTGAGGTGTCTTATGACACATCATAGATTCTCTTCCACATTTAGCCAAGTTTGACTTTCATGTGTCATATAATCTCACAATTGGAAAATTTTGTCATATGTGTCATGGATTCTCAAAGGAATCTCTTAGCACATTGCACATCTATGGGTGACAAATCCAATGCTCTCACTTTGAGTGTTGATTATAAAATGGACACTCTTTCTCTCATTTCGGGTCTTCTTGAAGTCTTGGAAGCCTTTAGGTCCTAATTTCTTTTAGATTTCTCATTTCATCTCTCACATTAAAATCAAAACTTCAAGTATTCTCATGGCATTATCCACATCATAGACTTTTGCTTCAATTTTGTGTCCACTATAGGCAACTTTGGAGCTACAATCATTTGGAGAAGAAAGAAGGACATGGGAGCTACAAATGAAAGAGGGGATTTCTATTGCTTTCTTTATTAGTTTTGCTTTCATGGTAGACTAGCGGGTGCTAACATATGTTGATTGAGTTTTGTGATTTATTCATAGTGTGTTATGCATTTAACCCATTTTTTGGTCCTACATTTGGTGAACCCGACATGAACATACATATCTAACTTGCATTTTCTTGTTTTGTGCTTGTAGGTGCAAGGAGGGAGCTCACTTGGAAGGGTATAATGACTATCTACTATTATTTTTCACACCTATATTAATTAGGGGGTTCAGTAAAATGCTTGTATGCTCTTGTTTCATGCATTCTATTAGCTTGTTGTCCTAGGGTGCACTCTACTCTATCAGGGCGCACTTGGGACCCCTAGGAGCAATTTTAGGAGTCTAGAAGCCACCAAAACCTCCTTCTATTGTTTTTGACTTACCAAATATGCCCAATTGTGCCCCAACTATGTCATTGATGCAATATGCACTATTTGGGTGCACTTGGGAGTGTAGCTTTGAAAATTTCAATTTCTGGGTCTTGTCTAAGCACCATTTCCCCACACTTTGCACCTAACCTCCCAACTGCACCCAGAAACTACCAACTATGCCCAACTAGGCCCCAACTACATCATTGACATAGTCTACACTATTTGGGTGCACTTGGGAGTTTTTTGAGCCATTTTGGCCTTCTGGGGAGCAATCTTCTTTGTCAGAGCACACCCGGGTTCACAGTAAGCATATGCATTAATTAGAATCTACACATAAGGTTTCTATTTCCTTCTAGAACTTATATTAGATGATTTTGTGTTAATGATGGTCTATTTGTAGCATATGGTGATCATGGGATGAAGACAAGATCATAAACTACTAATGCTTCATTTGCAGGATGTTGTCGAAGACTTTGTGTGTCTTTCCAAACTATGTGTGTGGATTTCCTAGATTAGATAACATTTTGTTTGGTGCTTAAAATGAACCTTTTTCTTTTTTGCCTAGCATGTCTATAGTGTTAAATCCCTAGGAGTTGCATTGGATGTATCCTCTCCCCTTGCCATTCATGGATCTTGGGTGTAAGAGAAATCCATGTAACTTCTATAGGAGGCTTGCCTTGGACCAAGATACTCGATATTGGGTATGCTAGGGGATGACCTTAGAGCGGTAATGGGCCAAAAGTCAAGTCAAAATTCTAGCTACTATATAAAATTCAATTATGGTGAAAGTCGTGTCGGCGATATTGCTACGTGATAGCTCTCCTCCAGTACCCTTGTGGTGCGTCAAACCCCGATTCTTGGGGCTGGGAGACCTTTTGCAAAAGTTTATCATTCACTTCCCAAACAAAATGCCCTTACTAAAAATCATGTTTTAGTGACCAAAATCCTTTCTATCCATTGGCTCAAGGGGTCACCCATGCTCGTGAAGACATCCTACATTCTCATGGTACTTAGTAGAGACACCAGTCCCTTGGAAAGTCATGCCCCTTGGGAAGCAGATCTTGGTAGCCTTGAGAAGTGAGTGCACTGTAATGGGGAGCCTGTGGTGCCAAGATCCTAGGTTGTCCACTCTAGATAAGCATAGCTGAACTTTGGTTCAAGTAGGAATTCAGTGGATACAGTCCTAAAAGCCTAGGTTCATGTGGTGTGTTTGTTAACTTTTAACAACAACTATTCTTGTCTTAATGTGTCTTGCGTGTGTGTAAAATATAATCAAAATAAAAGAAAAACTTTTAAATTTACACCTTAGATATCATTTGAACTTGTCAAAACATCACACATGGCCAAAAAATTTCAACCTTTATCAAACTTTGCAAACTTTGGTTCAACACACTCAAACCTTGAAAAACATGGCGACTTGTGCTCTTAAACGTGCTTGGCAAAACATAGATCTCACACTTGCATAGACTTCACTTGAATTCACCCTAGTATAGGCCTTATTCATGCATCATATAGACTTCATATTGCACCTTTTAGTCCTCATTTATTACCTATTACCTTTCTTTTTGCATCCTTTTAGGTTTAGTTTACCTCCCTTAGTCTTTTGCATTCCCATCTCAAAATCAACACTTTGCATTCACCACCTTCCATCTTTGCATACCTATTCATCATCTTGACCACTTTAACCATGATTTCAAGTGTCTTAACCATAATTTTGAGCATTAATACTATACCTAACACTATCCCCTACTAATTATCTCTCTGTAATATCAATCCTTAAATCATAGCTTCCAGAATTTCCTTAGTTTTAGCCTAGTTTACCAACTGCGCCCATAAACTACCAACTGTGCCCAACTAGGCCCCAACTATGTCATTGACATATTATACATTGTTTGGGCACACTTGGTGGTCTTGAGATCCAATTTTGGGTTCCAAATAACATTTTGGGGCTTCAACAGTGTCCTTAGGTACCTGGTTAGCTCCCCTTGCACTAGCTTGCCCAGATCTGCATTCTACATCACCTAGTCTTCCTCACCTTCACTTAAGATATCATTATATAGGTCATAAATTCTATTTTTCATCTCAAAACCCATCCTAGCATCAAACCTAGCATCTTAGCTTCCTGGCATATCAGTTTGGTAACCATACCCTTCACAATCAACAAACCTTCATTCTGACTTACCAACTACGCCTAGAAACTACCAACTATTCCTAAACTGGCTCCAAGTGCATAAATGACATAGCTGGTACTGTTAGGGTGCACTTGGAATTTTTAGGGTGCACTTGGGTACCTGCATGACCATTTTGGGCCTCCGAACTACACTTTAGGACCCCAAAACTGCATCTAGGAGCCTCTACACCTCCCTATTTTGCACTTGACCCAAAACCACATCTTGCACCCAAAATACCATTTTTCATCATAGGAATTGTCCATACCACATATCCATTCAGCATTAACACCATTTCAAGTCATTGAAACATCATTTTGAACCCTCAAAACCTTTGAATTTAGTCAAAAATCTAGACAAAGTATGAGTCTTAGAGTATCTCCTCATGTTGACGGATAATGGATCTTGACTAGTATTTTTATCTTTTCTTATCACTTTCTTTGGTCAAAATCTATCTATGTCTTGATAGATTTGACCTTTTCATCTTTTATCAATTTGATCTTTTCATCTTTTATAAATTTTTGGTCAAGATCCAAAGTCCTTTATCATAAGGTTAAACTCCTAGGCAAAATACTTTCTAAAGGTTTTACCTAAATTCAAAACTTTCCCTTTACCCTTGTCATAGCATAATCATATCCCTATCATCCCCAAACATCATTTTTACTTACCCTAGTGGTATATCCCCTTCATCTTGCATGGTCCAAACCTTAGCATCATTCTCACTACCAAACCCTATTAGATTATCCATCAACCAAATTGCCTTCTTGATCATTTACCCTCATTTTGCATATCCTAAACATCATTATCAACCCTTGGAAACCATCCTTTGCATAGTCTACCTTGCATACACCTACCTTTAGTGTCATTACCAAGTCCAAAACATAACCCTAACCTTCATTTTGCATACCCTCAAAACATCATGTTGCATTTGCATTTGCATAACATCCCTAGGAAATTTTCACTTTGCACATCAAAACCATAATTCATTTAGCATTTCCTCACATTGCATAACATTCCTAAACACTTAAAAATCCAAAAAAAAACTCATATCTTGCATAACCACCACTCTAAATCACTCAAAACACTCAAAATTTCCATTGTATCTATACTCTTAGATATCATGCTAGCACTTACTAGGACACAATCAACTCAAAGACCCGAGGAACTTTTATCAACCTTTGTTTTCTAAGGCACAAACACAACCAAAACCTCATCCAAGAAAAATAAAGAGCAAGAAAACCCAAAAAACCTTTGACGAAGACCAAATCAAGGCATCACAACCATTATTAGCAGAACCCTTGAACATGTTTCCGTAAGATCCTCATAATCAAGCTATGGCACAATGAACCTTGAACAATGCACCTACCATGAGATTTCCTCCAAACACTTTCACCACACATGGGATGGTTCAATGGAATCCTAACTTTGGACCTATATTTGTGCCGATACCACCTGGAGGTGGAAGTGTACCAACCACACCCAAAGATGAACAATCACATTCCTTCAAATTCAGCCAACCTAACACAAGTACCTTCAACTATAACACATCCAACATACAACAAGGTACTGTACACCTAAGTGATGACTCTGACACTGATTATGGCATCAGTGATGAAGAAATGGCTAGGGCATGTCAAGACAAATTTTTTTGTAAGAACTTCAAATGTTTGGTAGCCCAAGAAATTGTCAAATTTAATCCAAACTTGGAAGATCCTAAGTCCAAACATCAAACCAACACAACTATTGAAAGCATACAACCCATGATCAATTTGGGCTTAGATAAGGGAAAACAACCTTTGGAATTTTCAAACATGATAATGGCACCTATAAGGTCCCATCAAGAGTCAACCATCGAAATCCTCCAAAGTACATTTGAACACATCAATGTTAACCCCTTGTTCGATGAAATACAATCAATCGCTAAACACCCCAAAAGGACATTAAGACTTGATTTTAGTCACATGATGCAACAACAAGATGCACCTAAAGGGACTTGTGCTCTAGGGATGCTAAATATACCTCCTTTAGAGGCAAATAAACAAAGTACACCTTTGCTCCTAACTTTACCAAGTGCTATGACATCAAATGCTATGGAGCCTCTCATAAATACAACATGTGAAACATCAAGTGCAACCATCCCTATAGACACACAAAGGAAAAGTCTTATTGAAATTACACCCATTCCCAATAGGGACACATCTCATAGTCAAGTCAATATGATGTCACAAACAACAACATCTAACACACAAAGGTACCAAAACCACAATCCAAACATGAGATTCAATTCTCAAGAACTTAGTCAACCCCCACAACAACAACAACCTACAGTGGTACAAGGACTCCACACTTCCAAGGTACGACCAAGTATACATCCACTTAACACATATCCCACATATCAACAACAACATCAACCACAATGAAAACAACTGCAAGTGGGAAAAACATCCAACATTCCTAATACGCAATCCCATATGAACCCACTTGACTTACACATAATTTATCAACAACAATTTCAGTAGCAATTCCAACAATAGCAACCAATGTTTGCTAAACAACAATAGCAAATCAAGAAATAGTTGGAATACCAAAGATGCCTTGAGAAACAAATCGCATACTAGCAACATTTGTTACAACAACAACATGTGCCAAAAAAACCTCAACAAATACCTCCACAACAACAAGCATGTACATGGTCTCACATACAACCAACAGAGGTATCCCAAAAAAAAAAAAACACATGGTACAACAATCGAAGTCAATCCCACAACAAGTGCCACATCAAATACCACAAGTTCCCCAAAAACAAGGACCTTTTTCCCTTCGAGATGCCAACATACCTCCACCACCTAGTGACACTTCATCAGACTCATCAGACACAGAAATGTTAGAACCAATCAGACATAGTTCTCACCATAGCAAATGGTCTACTCACAGACACAAAAGACTTGAAGGAAAGACCATCATGCAAAACCTCAATGAAGAACTATTACAACAATTCAAACAACTTTCCAAACAAGTCAAGGCATTAGGAGTTCAAAAGAAACAAGCTCTATATACAGAAAGGGACCTATGTCCTAACCCATTTGATAAAAGTCTGTACATGCCTCTATTCCCAAGCCACTTTAAGGCTCCAAGGTTTGAAAAATACCAAGGAAAAGAAAACCCTATTGATCACATTCGAGAATTTTTTTCTTCATGTACCAAACTCAGTGATGAGCCCACTTACCTTATGAGATTGTTCCCTCATTCTCTAGGTGGGCCTGCACTTGAATGGTCCTCCAAACTTCTTGGTAATATCAAATCTTGGTCAGAGCTAGCAGACAAGTTTATCTCCCACTTTTCCTTTAACATTACAAATGAGGTGACACTTTCCGATTTGTGCTCAACTAAACAAAAGGTAGGAGAGCCATTCATCACATTCTTACTCCATTGGAGAAGCTTAGTTAGTCAATGCTCACTAGACATTCCTAAAGAACAACAAGTAAACTTCTGCATTGAAAACTTAGTCCCGGACTTAATGTATGAACTTAAAATCAAGAGCCCAAGCACCATTTCTAAACTAATGAAAAAAGGGGCTGGTATTGAAGATGCTCTTATCTATAAGGGAATCCTCAAGAAAAACAAGGACAATACCAATACCAACTCATCTAATGACAAGCAAAAAATTTTCTCCAAAAATAAGAACATGACTAATGATGGCATTATGGATGCTCAAACAATTGGCACAACACAACCTCAATTGACTTTGAAAGGCACAAACCCCACAAATTCACAAACTCCTAATCAAACGTCAACTCCACAATAGAAAACTAAGACTTCCATGCAAGACAAACCTTGAAGACATCCTAGAACCAAAGATAGGAAATTCACACCATTGGGAATACCACTTGAGACTGCATTACAACAGTTACTGAGTAATAACTTCCTGCAATTACCCCCAATCAAAGATGAACTACTAACTAAAGCCAACTGGTGGGATGACAAAAAATACTATGATTACCACTGCACCAAAGGACATAAGACTTCATCATGCTTCCAATTGAAACATGGAATACAAGACCTTATTGATGATGGTGTAATCACACTTGACCCATCACTGTTCGCATCCAACTCTGACCACACTATAATCAATGATCCTTTGGGTAATCATGACAAGGAGAAACCCTCAAGTTCAAACTCAAACTCATAAGGTAATGTGAATTACACATGTACCAGCTATGACTACACCATCAATTGCTTTAATGAGTCTAATTTCCGCATATCCACATTCAAATTGAAGGCTAAAGACCCTCATTGTATTGTCACTACATGCCCTAGCAAGATCACCCTACTTGGAGCCCCATCTAGACCTATTGCTTCTACTATACTTGCACCCCCAAGTAGACCTATTGCTCCTACTTCATCTGATTATAGCCTTGTTGAACAACTCGAAAAAACCCCTGCACAAATATCCATTTTGGACCTATTGCGTGCATCCCCCCAACACCAAAAGATCTTGGAGCAAGCCCTTAAATAGTCAATAGTCCCAGATAACATGGATGTTGTCTAGTTCCAAGCCATGGTTTGAAACCTATCTGCGTCACAACATATCACTTTTTCACCCCGAGATATTCCTAAGGACAAACCTAACCATAATGATCCCCTTTATCTCAAAGTCTTCATCTGTAATGCCAAAGTCAGACGTGTCTTAATAGATGGAGGAGCAAGACTGAATATTTGTACTCTTAAGGTTGTCAAAAGTTTAGGTTATTCTGAAGATGATGTGGATCCCTCTCGAAGAATCACAATAAAAGCTTATGATGATGGTGAAAACTTCTCCAAGGGCATCATCACATTACCTGTCAAAGTTGGTCTAGCTACTGAAGATACATTGTTCCATGTCCTAGATAAGGAAATGAATTGCAACATGATACTAGGATGCTCTTGGCTTCATACTATGAAAGTAGTCCCTTCTACATATCATCAATGTCTGAAGTTTTCGTATTACAATGTAAAGGTTACCATCCTTGGTGATCCAGATCCTTTCCAATTTTGCACTAATCTAAGAGATACTACTACATTCCAAATCCCAACAAATAATGAAGCACAACCCACAAATTCCTCTAAGTATGTGGATGCTGATATACTACTCAGTAAAGCCAAGGAAAAGATGAAGATTGAAGACAATGGGTGTGGACATTACTTTATGTCTCAAGTCTCTCACATTAGGGAGTCACTAGTTTCTCCCCAATCTCATGGTAAATCACAACCACTTCAAGTACAACATTCAAAGATCAATACAAAGAATGATACTTCTATCAATGAGAATGCATCTGTATGTATTGAGAAAGCAAAAGAAAAATGAGAACCCACTTTGATATCTCCTAGCAAGTATGGACTTGGGTTTACTATCATGCAAAAACAAGGTTATGATGGCTATAGTGGTCTTGGATCTCAGAAACAAGGAATCATTAAACCTATCACTACAAAAGGATGACCTCCTAGTTTGGGGCTTGGATTTAAACCATTATGAATAGGTCCTCCTAGTACCATGCTACCTACATGTAAGACTATGGATGTTTTGAATGATGAAAAGGCATCTAAGGATACCCCACCTAAAACCAACAATCCTCTCCCTTTTGAGCATAACCCCAATGATACAATTGAATCTAATGGACATATCCATAGCTTTAACCAAAACCCATTCAGCATTGATGATGACATCCCCTCAAGTTATCCTAAACCTTTGGATTGGGACCAACGTGGACCACCAATTTTTGATCGATTCAAAAATGATGACACTCTTATAATAGAATTTGAAGGAATTATGACTAAAGATCATAAAGAAGTAGTTTCCCCTAAAGAGAACACATTGGCATATTTTGGCGAGTCCACTCCGCCTTCTAGTTACAAAGCAAAAAGAGAAAGAAATAACAAGCATAGGTCTCTTGGTGAAAATCGAAAGGCACCATTAGACCATAAAAAATCAAAAGCTAAGCAGCTCCCAATCATACAAAATGAAAAATATGATGCCATGACTATCAGTGTTCTAGTGTTCAACATGCCACAAACTCTTTTGGAGCTCTCTCAATCAGCGTTCATGTGGAAGGTCATTGGTCTCAACCCTCCCAACCCTTCCTTATATCCCTTTGTTTATTCCCCAATCCAGCTACCTAATTTGTCCTATAACCAAAATTAGTCCTTTATCCAACAAGCCTTTGCATATGTCATCATCAATGACATCCCATATGACATTTCTATTGACCCAATTATCCTTAGATGCCTTGATTCGCAAGAGATAGACATTGTCTTATATATGGTACATGATGGTATCTCTCGAGGCCTTTCTAGTGGTTTGATTTTAGCTATAGACTCAGAACAAATCCTCCATAGTCATGTTTAGTCATGGATCCAGAGCTCATCAGCTAGTAGCACCAAAAATAGATATCTTCTTAGCATTTATTAGTGGCATTCTTGATTTCATCTAAAAGTCTTGAAAAAATATTTTAAAAATAGTAAAAAGTCATGAAAAAAGCAAAGAAAAAAGTTTAAAAAGTCATGAAAAAATGGATGCTTTGATGAAAACTTGGCAAACAGGCATCTTGGCATGAAAATTTGAGTCAAGAGAAAAATTTTGTCCAAAAGTGATAACCTGGCAAATAGGCACTTTGGGCAAGTACCATGGTGAAAACCTGGCAAACAGGCACTATGTGTAATCAGTCTTGCTCCTCCATCTATCAGGATTCCATCTGGTCTTTTCCCCCTCCATCATTCCTCAATCATATCCTTCATATTGCAAGACATCCTTTGTCCCTTATCATGGCTCACAAATTGGTTAATGTCCTTTGTTACCTTGCCTCAGCATCACCAGTCTGCACACACACTCTGTCATTGGCCTTTGTACATAGTTTGCTTCTTGTCTGGGGGCATATTACCTACATGGTGCATAAGTTTGAATTTGAACTGGGGGCATATCCCTAAGTGTTTTTTATCCATTGGACCTATCACATAACAAATTGGAACTAATACTTGTATATGTTTTTACGATCCTAAAAAAATCACGAAAAATCACATAATGTCCTGAAAAAATCCTTAAAAAATCAAATACGATCCTAAAAAAAATCACTAAAAATCACATAATGTCCTAAAAAATTCCTAAACATTCAAATATGATCCTGAAAAAATCACTAAAAGTCATAAAATGTCTTGAAAAAACCCTAAAACTCATAAAATGTCCTGAAGAAACTAGTTACACAAAAAAATCAAATATCCTCAAAAACCCTAAAAATCACAAAACCCATTAAAAATATGCAATAAACCTTGTACATGTTTATTGTGGATAACCACCCCTTTTGTGTAAACACTTTCACTTTGCAAGATGAAATCCAAAGCACTACACTTTCAAGACAATCACCCTATCTAGACAACGTGACCAACAATTAATCCAACATATCACTTTGAACCTATCAACTAAATCCAAAACCAGAACTATCACATTGTTAAAATTTGAAACACCATCTAAACACCTAAAAAAACTAAAAAGAGAGTAATAATGGACAAGGATAGCTGTTGGCTCACATTGTTTAGTAAGTGATTTATTTTTTGCTTTGTTTTTCTTTGATCATGTTCCTATGCAACTCGATGATATAAAACTAATCTATGAGACTAGTCGGGATGGTTCATGGTCATATTTTTCTATTTTTATGTACCTTTAAGAGTCTAGGGCATGTACATATGCCTTAGGAAGGACATGATCATTCTATGTCTGCATCATGCTTGTTTACGCAAAAGGCTTGCATTTGCGCTTTGGCCCTTTATGCCATGATGCGTTGCATTCCATTTGCCATATCAAAATAAAGCTCCATTTGACATATAGTGCACCTTATACAAGCAAAATTATTTCCATCATACTAACATCTCCTCATCCCATCTTTCTTCTTCATCTCATTATCTATCACCATGATCATGTCTTCTGATTCACTAAATCATCTTCATCTCACATTCATGCATTCTTGCATCATCCTACACAGTCAATCAACTTTTTGTGGCTTTCCACCTGGTTCAACCTCAATCTAAGTTTTTTCTCCTCATATTTGACCAAATACAACCATTTTTGATGATTTCCCTCATGTTATGACATCTTTCCATCATTTTCGGCATGCACGCACAATTTTGGGTCATTTCGAGTCCAATCGAGCTGATTCTAGGCCCCAAAGCCTTTTAGGGTGCAATCTGCACTGTCAGGGCATAGTTGGGGTTCCCAAATATGTCATTGATGCACTTGGTCATGCCAACTAGATCATTTATGCACATGATAGAGTTTGGGCACACTTGGGGACCTAGGTTATCCAGAATTGCTCCTAGAACCCCTAGGTTGCACTCCAAAAGCCATAACTTTTGCATTTCAACTCCGATTTATGAACTTTTAGTTGTGTTGGACTCATATCTTTATTGTGAAAAAAATGAGCTATAATTTTAATTATTTTGTCACTATATGGAGTATTAATCCTTGCAATTACTCTTGGCCTCCTAGTTGCCCCCGTCATGTTGATTTTGGCCCCCAGAGCCTTCTCAGATACATTTTGCACTTTCTGAGACCACTTGGGCTTCCCAAGTGCATCATTGATGCAATTGGTACTATCATGGCACACTTGGGCTTACCAAGTGTGTCAATGACACACTTGGTTGAGTTTTGGGCACAGTTGGTGACCTAGGATACCTAGAAATGCTCCTAGAGCCCTTGTGTTGCACTTCGGAGCCCATAACTTTTGCGTTTTAACTCAAATTTGCAATCCATAAAATGAATTGGATTTTTATCTTTTTTTTGGACAAAATGACATATCATTTTCATCATTTTGTGTTTTTCTTGAGTGGTAACCCATGCAATCACTCTCGGGCTCCTGATTGACCCTATTTTGCACTCTAGACCTCATAACTTTCACATCTTAGCTCTAATTTGCAATCCATCAATTGCTATGGTTTTTTCTTCTTGTTGTCAAAAAATTGACTTATCATATGCTTATCTTAGTCAATTTCTCAAGGAGATACCCATATATATCATCCCTACTAGGACATGTTGTGGCTTTCTCATCAGTTATTCTTTGATACAACACTCTAAATCACATTGTATCAAAGAGGGGAAAAATGTAGATGCTCAAAAATGGTTTACATCTATGGTTTCATCACTTATTCATACTAATTTTTCCCATTTTCTCATTCTACTAACTTTGATTTTTTGACCAGATTGACCATATTTCATCATTTGTATCCTTCTTCACATCAATTTCATATCAACTCAGAATCATATCAAATCAACTCAGAATCACCCCAAATCAACCTAAAATCACTCAAAATTGATCCTAATCAACCCAAAAAATATCAAACATCCCAAATCAATCATCATTTGTCTAACTCATAGGTATTGTTGTGGCTTTTAGTGCCTTGGAAATCTATCAACCTATCAATCTTATCAATCTAACCTTAGTACTGTCATGGCTCTTAGTGCTAGGTCAAACTATCATTCATGTCATCCAATCTTTGACATTTTTGAGGCTTTCAATGTCAGATCATGGCATCATCAACCATTTTAATAACATTTAGAATGTCCATCGATGTTATTATGATCAAACCTTATCAATCAATTTCAATCTTGTAGCATTTACAATGTCGATTAAATGTTACATATCAACCAATCCATGTCATGTGTCCTTGGCATGTTATCAATTTCATTCTATAAATCAATTTTACCATGGCTTTGGTCTACTTTCCATCATCTTATTCGATATCCATCATTGTCACATTTTCATCAAAGGATATGATTGCATTCATTTAATCAATTTGCCCAATTATCTACTAATTTTCTCTATAGGATTAAATAACCCATAATTTAATCCTATTCTTTATAATTATTCTTCCTAATTATCACCCTCAATTAATTAATTTTATTAATTAATTGATTCATTATCTACAAACCATGGAAATTCTTAATTTCCCAAGTTCCATTTTCCATCATTAATTCCATTTTCTACTAATTCTTATTTTGTGTAATAAGAGGATTTTTTATTCGAATATTCCATAAAATATTGCATCATCATGACACTTGGATATGACACCTCATGGATTCTCCTTCGAAACTTGGCTAAGACTTGTCATAATCAAATATTCTTATCTCTTACGCATGTCCCTATTTGGCTTATTTGTCATAGATTATTGGCTTTAAGTGTGTTGAGGTGTCTTATGACACATCATAGATTCTCTTCCACATTTAGCCAAGTTTGACTTTTATGTGTCATAGAATCTCATAATTGGCATATTTTGTCATATGCGTCATGGATTCTCAAAGGAATCTCTTGCCACATTGCACATCTATGGGTGACAAATCCAATGCTCTCACTTTGAGTGTTGATTATAAAATGGACACTCTTTCTCCCATTTCAGGTCTTCTTGAAGTCTTGGAAGCCTTTAGGTCCTAATTTCTTTTAGATTTCTCATTCCATCTCTCACATTCAAATCACAACTTCAAGTATTCTCATGGCATTATACACATCATATACTTTTGCTTCAATTTTGCATGCACTATAGGCAACTTTGGAGCTATGATCATTTGGAGAAGAAAGAAGGACATGGGAGCTACAAATGAAAGAGGGAGTTTCTATTGCTTTCTTTATTAGTTTGTCTTTCATGATAGACTACTGGGTGCTAACATATGTTGATTGAGTTTTGTGATTTGCTCATAGTGTGTTATGCATTTAACCCATTTTCTGGTCCTACACTAACCGATGATCTACCCGTGACCATTTCCTCTTCTATTTTCAATAATTTGTGTTGGCTTCTATCACTTATTTTTCCTTATAGTTGCAAGTCTCCTTCTTCAATGCGAATCTCCACATCCTATGGATCTCTTCCCTATAACACTTTAAAAAATAAATATGTATAGGTCTCATAATTGTTGTGATGTGGAGCCTAATTAGACTCAAAGGTTGATTTGGTGTGCTTTCCCCTGGATTATTTCTATGAGGGTTTGGGGGAAGTTCCCCCAATAAAAGTTCTAAGAGTAGGGGATTTCATAATTTATGATGATATTGTAGCATCTTGCAATGGTATTGAGTTTTAAGGGATTATGGATTGTAATAACTAGATAATAATAATATTGGACTTGTTGTTGGTGGACATAGCCTAGGGATTGGGTGAACCACATTCAATCCTCATGTCTTCTATTCTCATCTATGCAATTTACTATTTTCTAATATTGGTGATATTTTCATGTAACTATTATTTTTATCTATTGTTAATCCTAACAAGTGGTATCAGAGCCAGATTATTGTCATTATTTTTTGGCCAAACTATCGTCATTTCTTTTAAGCCAAACCATCATCATTTTTATTTATTTTTATCTATCCTCTGCAAGAAGTTATCATAGTTGAATGGAAGTCTCATGAATGAGTTGGAAAAATGGTAGATGAGGGCAAGATAAAGGTTGAGAAGTTTAATGGTTAGAACTTTCAATTGTGGAAAATGCAAATGTAGGACTAGGGAACTATGACAGATGAGGACTAGGAGATTTTAGATAGGAAGACACTTGGAAGTATTCAAGTATGCTTGGCACCATCAGTGATATTTAACATTACAAAAGAGAAGATAATGGAAGAGTTGATGAAAACCCTAGCAAAACTATATGAAAAGCCATCCACTTCAAACAAGGTATTTCTCATGAAGTGTTTATTTAATATGAAGTTGACAAAGGAGGATATATTATAGATCATTTAAATGATTTTAATATAGTTATGAGTTAGTTATCTTCTATGAATGTCAAGTTTTATGAAGAAATTAGGGCTCTCTTGATTTTGTGCTCTATGTCTGAAAGCTAGAATGGCTTGGTAATAGTTGTGAATAATTCTATTTCTGGATCTAATACCCTAAATTTTGATGATGTGATTGGTGTTATTCTAAGTGAGGAAACTCATATGAAAATGTAGGTAGATCTACATCAGGAAGTACTTTAAATACACAAAGTAGAGGCATAATGACTGAGAGAGGAAGCAATTCTAGAAAATAATAGGAAATCAAGAGGAAAATCAAAGGGGAAGAGGTCTCAATCTAGAGGACCAAGAAATGGTTAGTACTATGGGGAACTAAGGCATAAGAAGAAGAAATATTTTGGGACTCGAAAGAACAATGAAGTAAATAAACTAGAAGGGAACAAGGAGGCAAATGTGGTAAGTAATAAATATGAAGAGGATGTGTTTCTTCTTTCTTTGGAAAGTGTTGATTATTTTTGGGTTTTAGATTCTGGGACTTCATTTCATGCTACACCCCATAGAGGTTATTTTATTGATTATGTCCAAGGGGATTTTGGGTTTTTTTATTTGGGGGATAATGAACCTTGTCAGATTGTTAGAAAGGGAAAAGTTAATATTAAGTTGTAGAATGACAATGATTGGCTACTACATGACATAAGATATGTTCCAAGGCTGAGTCAAAATTTAATTTCAGTAGGGAAACTAGGTGAAGAGGGTTGAACAATTACTGTTAATGATAAAAGTTGGAAGGTTACAAATGGTTTCCTTATAGTAGAAAAAAAGTGTGAAAGTAGGCACCCTATATATTTCTACAAGTCATATCATTCCTTCTACTTTAATTGTTTTAGAGAAAAATGAATGTTCAAGAATAGTTTCTATAGTTGAGTAGGGAGAACAAATAGTTGATGTAGATTCCAATATGACACTATGAAACTATAGACTTGGGAACATGGATGAGAAATGTATGAAATTAATTCATTCAAAGAAATTTTAACCAAGTCTAAAATGTGTCAATAAGGGATTTTGTGAAATTTTTCTATATGGAAAACAAAAAAGAGTTAGTTTTGTGAAAAGTGGGAAGGTGAAGAAAAATAAGAAATTAGAGCTTGTTTATATAGATGCATGGGACCAGCTTAGGTATCTAACCTTGGTGGATCTCATTATTATGTTACATTCATTGATGATGCAACTAGAAAATTATGAGTTTACTTACTTATACAAAAATCTGATGTATTTTAAACTTTTGAAAAATGGAAATGCTTGGTTAAAAATGAGATTGCTAAAATATTAAAATGTCTCAGATCTGATAATGGTGGTGAGTATTGTAGTTATAAATTTGAATATTATTTCTCCACTAATCATATTCATAGAAAAAAAACAATTCCAAGGACTTCACAAGAAAATGGAGTGTCTAAACATATGAATGTGACAATAATGGAGCATACAAGGAGCATGAGGTTGCATGTTGGGCTTATGTTAAACATATTGGTGGAGGCTATCAATAATATTGTATATTTTATTAATAGAGGTCCATCTAATCCTTTAGGCTATAGCATTCAGAGGAAGCATGCATTGGTAAGAAGGTGAGTTACTCTTTTCTCAAAATGTTTGGTTGTAAAGCATTTGCACACATAGATTCCAAAAATAGAACCAAGCTAGAAGCTAAGTCAAAGAAATGTGTATTTTTTGGATATGGAATTGATGAATTTAGTTATAGGATTTTGGATTTTGAAAATTATAAAATTGTAAGTAATGATATCATATTCAATGAGAAAGTGTTGTACATAGATCTTTTGCGATAGGATGAGAAGAAATAAAATGATTACGTGGTGTTGGATGATACTCCAAAAGATGATGTTCTAGTAGTTCCTCATGCTCTACAACAACAACAACAACAAATAACACACACCCAAGTGAATGTTAGACAACCAACAAGGCTAAGTATACCTCCAAAAAAAGTTCTCCATCTTTTTACTCTATTTTATTAAAAGGTTCTAGTGAACCTAAATGTTATGATGAAGCTATAAGTGGATACTAAGATTTAGTGGGAGTTTGCAATGAAAGAAGAAATGAACTCCTTGCTAAAAAATTAGAAATTAATTTATGCAAGTTTCTTGTAGGTAAAGAAGCTTTATAGAATAAATGGTTTTACAAGTTGAAAGAAGAGGATGGATGTAAGAAAAGATCCAAAGCCAGCTTAGTTATAAAAGGATTTGCACAAAAAAAGTGCATTGATGTTGAAGATATATTCTCTCTTGTTGTTGAAATGAATTCTATTCATGTTTTTTTAAGTATTATGGCTACTAAAGATTTGTATATAGAGAATCTTGATGTTAAAACAACCTTTCTTCATGGTTTTTTTGATGAAGAGATATATATGGCACAAACATAGGGATTTAAGATCAAAGGTAAGGAGAACTTAGTGAGAAGATTAAAGAAAAGTTTATATGGCTTGAAGCAACCGCCTTGATAATGGTATCTTAAGTTTGATAGTTTTATGCATTGGCATGGTTAAAATCAGTGTCATTCTAACCATTGTATTTATTTTAAGAGGTTAGATGATGATAACTACATTATTTTATGTTTATATGTTCATGATTTGCTTGTAGCTGGGTCTAACATGGATCACATTAAGGGTTTAAAAGAACAATTAGCACATTAATTTTATATGAAGGATTTGGGGGCAATAAAGAAAATCCTTGGTATAAAATTTGCAAAGATGGAAAAATTTGAAAATTGGCATTATCTTAGGCTGATTATATTGAGAAAGTGTTGCAACATTTCTCTATGGAGAATGCTAAAGTTATTAGCACAACTTTAGATGGTCATTTAAAATTGCCTAAGGAGATGTGTCCCAAGTCACATGAAGAGGAGGATAAGATGTCCAAGGTACCTTATGCTTCAATTATAGAAAGCTTGATATATTCTATGGTATGTATGATGATAGATATTGCACATGTAGTCAGAGTTGTTAGTAGGTATATGAGTCATCTAGGGATTGAGAATTGGAATGTAGTCAAATAAATTCTCATATATTTGAGAGGAACATCTAGTAAGTGTTTATATTTTGGAGCTCTAATACTAATTTATAGGGCAATGTTGACTCAGATTTGGCAAGGGATATTGATAGTAGGTGAATTACTATAGGTTATCTATTTTTTTTTGGTGGCACAATAGTGAGTTGAGTTTCTTAGTTATAGAAGGTGAATACTTCATCCACTATAGAGGAATATTATGTTGCTACTACATAAGAAACCAAGGAAATGATATGGATTCAATTCTTCATGGAAGAATTAGGACACCCATAGAGGGATAATCATTTGTTCATAGATAGCTAAAGTGTAATTAATCTTGTGAATAATTCTACTTTACATTCAAAAACAAAACATATACAATTATGATAATATTTTACTCAGTTAGATTTGGATAATGGATAGTTAAAGCTGGAGAAGATACATACAAATGATAATCTAGAAGATATGTTTGCCAAGGTAGTAATAAAGGTGAAGCTAAAACTTCTCTTTAGCTTCATTTGGTCTTCTAGACTAAAAGGAATAAAAGAATAGTAGAGTATAGGATGGTTTGATATTTTAGTGGGAGCTACAGGTTTTGTGGTGCTATGATCAGTCTCCAAGAGGGAGGTTATTATTGTGGAGTCTGATTTGTCTCCTAGTGTGAGATTATTGTGATGTGGAGCCTAATTAGGTGCCAAATTTTATTTTGCATCCTTTCCCCCCAGATTATTTTTGTAGGGGCTTTGGGGCAGTTCCTCCAAGATAGGGTCGAGTGGTAGTGCCACTTGCAAGGTTATAAGTTAGTGCCCTAGGTGAACTCCCTGTCGCAGTATAGAGTGGGGTTGAGGGGCAACACCCTTGTAGGGATTTTTGGAGGCAACGCCCTTGAAGCCAAAAATGACTCACTATTGTAAAAGACATCACCTACTATTTTTCAATTAAACAACTTATTCTATCCCTAATTTTGTAAGCAGAGAAAGCTTTTATAAAATCTCTTAGGTTTAGGGATTTCATAATATATGATGATATTCTAGCATCTTGTGATAGAATTGAGTTTTAAGGGATTGTAGATTATAATAATTAGGTAATAATAATAGTGGACTTGTTGTTGGTGGACATAGCCTAGGGATTGGGTGGACCATGTTAAATCCTTGTGTCTTGTGTTCTCATCCATGTAATTTTTTAATTTTTTGATAATGGTGATAATTGCATGTAACTGTTATTTTTGTCCATGGTTAATCCTAACAAACATGGACCTCCTTGTCCTCTTTTTTGAATTCATCCTTTTATATATTTCTATCTTTCTCATACTCTTTGAGTTATTCTATCATATAGTTTCATTCCTCTTATTGGCATAACAAATAATAGTTGATTGAAACCTTTCCAAGTAAATTCTATGATAAATTTATTTCTTGAGAAGAATATTCCTTCATGACATTTGGAAAACAATTCACATACACTATATGCATTTTCTTTACATTTTTACCTAATGACATGGATAGGAATGAGAAAATAGGAGGCTTAAATAAATAAGTATTCTTAGAGGGTACTCCTAATGATGGACTACAAAAGGTTTATAAATAGGTTGTTTCACAAAATGAGCAAATATCTTTTTTATCTGTTATGATTAAAGACAAGCCCTTGTAAGAGGAACTAGGAAAATTGTAAAACATGAGATGCTTTTTGTATTTTTATTTCAGCTTTCTCATAAATAAATTTCCTTCTAGAAATGTACCCCAAATTTGGGATTCATCTTAACAACATTAGAGGAAATACTATCTTCTACTTCTGCTATTCATACCTCAAAATAGCCAATCTCGACTCTAGCCATTATTAATTCATTTTCATATCCTCAATTTTAGCATGTTTCTAAAAATGTATGTGAAGCTTCTTCTTCTTCTTTCCCCTATGTATTATGAATTTTGAATTCTCAATGTCATGGAAAATATAATGTACATAGTCAAGTATTTGATGGAGTAAATATTTATTTGTCCCCACCTTATATAGATAAGAGATTTATGTTTCTGAAAATGCAAAGGCATAGTCAAACAAAAGTGTATACCAATATTTTTATTAAAATAAAATTTCTCATTATTCAATTTTTTTTATTGGGCCTTTCACTTTTCCCTAGAGGTTTTAAATATTTTTGTGAAAATTTTTTATAATTTTGATTTTCCCTATATGTGTGGGAAAAAATTTTCTAGTGGATAAAATAAGTTGCATTTTTCTTTTTGTCTTCCCTCACCATGATATTTTCAATGTTGATTAGGAGGTTTTCTATTTTACAAATCATATATTTCCCACTAAAAATAAACTTCTCTACATTTTTATGGAGGGTTCAGACCTACGAGACAACTCAGTGAAGACATGAAGCCTAGAAGCCACCAACATGAAAAAGCCACCATTGAAATGATTTAGGAACCTCATACAAGCCCACTTATACCTAAAAAATATTCATATTATAGCATGTTATAAATAGGAAATACTGAGAGGGGGTGAGTCAATATTTCACAAACTTTTGCCCAAAACTAGATATCATTAATAGCTTTATAACTTGCATAAGAAAGTAAACTAACTATGTTAAACTGGTAAAAAAAACCATGCAATGTAGTAGCCCATAACACCATATTTTTTTAACTAGGGAAACCCTAACCAAGGGAAAAATGTGGTGGGAGTTGGGACAAAAAATTACATGCTTCATTTTTAGTCCCATTTCAAAATTTTTGAGAAAATCAGGCCTATAAATGCTTTGAGAAGCCTATGTACCCCGCTGTTGAGTGAATGCATAAATGGTGTTTAATGTTTCTAACAACCTTCATTTAGCCTGTTCACATATTATGTAATGATAAATTGTCATTCTGAGCCATTTGGCAAAGTCTTGTTTTGAGTTGGTGCCAAATTTGCATTTTACCCCAAGTGTTAGATAGCGACATGAGGTTGTGTTTGCATCTGAATATCTTGCACCCATAAAGGTTTTGTGAATTTTCACTTTGAAAGTTTCTAGTGTCCATATTTGAAAACCTATGTTTCAGATTTTGAGTCGTTCCAAGTCCATTTGACTAGGTTTTGAATCCCTCAAAGTTGGTCAGTTACTGTTTTCACACATTTGTAAAATGTTCATAATTCTAGGAAGCCTTGTTTGACATGCTATAACTTTTGACCATTTGACTCAAATGTTGAAATTCCTATTGCATTACATTTTAGACATTAGAGACTTGTTATGTTTTAAGTGTCATATCATGACGAATCCGTTTGATCAGTTTTCAAGCGTGATTCCAAATGGAATTTCTAACTTTTTGTTGGTGTCAGTATTTGCAGATTGATTGGAAGCCCTATTTGTGATGCTATATCTCTTGATTTGTGATAGGTCAAGTCAAATGGATTGTACCCTTATGTTTTCCTCTTGAAATACTTTAACTGTGCCAGTTTGCAAGTCATGATGAATCCATTTGCACACTTTTCTAAGTCCTTTCCATTTGCAAAAATCATTTTCTATCAGTGTTCCTAGTTGCAAAATTTTGAGTAGCCTACTTTGAAAATCCACCATTTTTGCCTAGTTATTCGTCATGAGCCTAAATCATAGATCCATAATGTCCTCATGATAGAGAATGAGTGTCCCAATTTTCATCTCCCCATGTGCTCATTTGCCTAGTTTTTTGAGCCAAATCTAAACCGAGTTTGTTGTTTTCTGACATGTTTTCTTGTAGATGATTTTGAGAAGGAAACTTTGATAGTGAATATCTTTTGACTCCAAATTTTTCATGAGACAAGATCTGATAGAGTGCAAGTGTGCGGAACAGAGAGTCAGTGTGTCAGTTTTCAGAGCCTAGTCAGTTGTTCGGGTCAGTTTTTAAAGGCAGTCAACTGGCCTCCTGACATCAAATTCATAGTTTGGAAATTAGTGGTAAAATGGTTTTCAATTGATTAGTTAATGTTTGAACTTGATTTTAATCAGTTCAAGATTCTCAATAGATCAGTTTGCCAGATTAGTCATCCGAAAATGAATTTTTTCAGTCAGACCCGCTTTAGGGCCCGACTAATTCCATTAAATTGACAAGTTTAGAGGTGAATAAAGGATGTTTTAAAAGTGAAAAGTTAAGCATAATTAAATGAGAGGAAAGTTCATATAATCAAAAGGGCAATACAAAATATCCATATTCTAAGTGTCATGAGATTTTTGAGACACCAAGCCTGTTTTAAGAATCTGCAATGTCATCAAAGAAGAAACATATTTAGAGTTAATTAGTAGGCTTGAGGAAGATTTTGTAGTGACATCCACCCTACCTATGAGCAATGACCCATATCCATCATTACCTCTATCTAGTTCATATGGGAATGGTTTTGAACAAAATGTAAGTTACGACACCACTGCCAATACCACTGAAGTTGCCAATGTCGTTGAAGCTTCAAATATTGTTGAAGTGGCCTAGACAGTTGACGTGCCCATTACAAGATGAAGAGATGATTAGCTCTTTCAGATTTTCTTATGATGAGATGGTGAAATGAATCGTTGCACCAAAGCAGAGGACTAAGCCATATTTGAAGTTACTGATATTGTTTGCTCAGAAACTGTGGTCAGGCCATGCATAACTCAATTAAATAACAAGATGTTTTAAGAGAAAAATAATATAAAAACTCCTAAAAGTTATACAAAAGCTATTCTCACTTCAAAAATCATAGGTGGTGAATTAGATTTGACTAATGGTAGCATGACGAGAATTAAATGCCAAAGTTATGCAGTTGAAGAGATTGACTTGGAGAAACCTGAACCTAAAAGGCAACATTATGGAGGTAGAGGTGTTTAATATAAAAGAAATTCATGCCATAGTTTAGGGGCATGGGAATTTCAAGCCAAAAAATAATGCAATCCAAGTGGGAAGAGCTTGTAGCAGGTGGAAGGAGCTCAATGTTGATAACAGAAGAGAAGACCATCCTATGCCAAGTAGGAGGAGCAACCCGAGTAGAATTGAAAGCCATCCAAGAAATGATAAAGAAGCTCACGTAGTAGAGATAGATGCATCAAAAGAAAATGAAAATGTGAACAGGGGCTGTTAATGAAGTTCATTCCTATGCAAAGAGAAGAGCTAGCCGCAGATAATAAAAAGAAGCTCGTGAGCATGACAAAGCAAACTTTGTAGTCATTCTGTGAGACCACTTTGTTGGATCTAGATCTGTGATTCCACCTTCATTCTTCAATATTTTTTTTTTCTCATGTGAACATCAGTAGTGCAGATAATATAGATAGTTATGATATGTTAGGTTGTTTCACATTTTAATTTCATTCATTTGATTGTATTGTTTCAAGGAAATGAATACACATGAGCAAGCATTTCATTAGTTTCATTCTAGTTCTGGTCTTCTATCTCAGTAATCTGTGGTCTTATGTGGTCTTGGAACAAAGAGCTAAGATCAAATTGCTTCCCCTTAAGGTTGTATGTTTGATATATTTTACTGTTGGAACAAAGTGCCAAGTAAATGCTTAATGTGTTTGACAGGGTTACTAGTTATGTTGAGAAGGATATTTTGTGAGAATGAGATTTGAATGAACATTGATGTCTAAATCAGAAGGTGATTAGATAGATCTAATGTCTGGGTATACAAAATATGTCCTGATGTCACAGATGTATGTTTTGGGATTCATGAAATTTCCCAATGGATTAGGCTATATCAGTTATAGGATCATTAGGTTTTGTTACATGTTTGAGGATTTGTTGAACATCAACATCAATAATCAACACTTTTCCTTTCATGTTGAAGAGCTATAATAGAATGCCCTCACTTAGCTTATGAGGTTCTTAAATCTACATTTAGTTACTATAGATTGATGTTATTTCATGAGTTATCAGGGGATTTAAGGGTTTTATCTGCTTTGAATAGATTTAATGTATGCTTTGACAACTGGTACCATATAAAGAATCTATAGGTCTACCCGCCTAGGTTTTGTAGAACTTGAAGTAGAAGAAGGGTCATGCCTTATAGTTAGCCCTGTGTCTGAAATGATATGTTAATAATGGGAGTTAGTTGCCCCTAGATGTGTCATGTTCTCATGGGGATAATTGAAAATCAGTAACGTTTTAAAACACCAACAAGATGGTGACTCTGCTAGGGAGTTGCATTCAGAAAGAACCAAAATCTCTACCATGAAATAGTTTGGATATAGCAAATCTAGAGCAAGATGTGTTCCTTTTCCTTGCTGAAGTTTCATGTTCCCCAGTTAAGCTTTATTCATTATCAGCAGTATGTTGTAAAACTGGATAAAAATTGTGTTCTATGACCGTTATAGGTCTATCTTCAATTAGTTCAGTTTGCAAGTACTATTGAGAAGTTTCAGAGTCAAGAATTCATTTATAAAGTATATTTTCTTTCCAAGGTAATAATGATATGCAAATTCCTCCTACATTGAAGGTCTAGTTCAGATTTTTCAAGTGACAAATTATGTTTTATTTCTCACCAAGTGTGAGTGGCGACTCTAAAATCTCTGTACCAGTTGTTCCTAGTTGATTTCATTGCTAAATTTTGAAGGACTTTTAGTTGTATGGGCAGATCTGAAACTGTTGATAGTTTCTTGGAAAGGAATTCTAAATTCTTGATAAGTTTTAAAGTGTTGTTTGCAATCTACTGTTATAAAGAAATTGAAATGTAAAAGTGAATCATAGCAGTGATTGTTATATTCCTCTTGCAAAGAGGTGGCGGCTCTACAAAGTTTTGACCAGTGGTGTAAAGGATTTTCAGTCTTGCACCTATGCCAAATCAGCAGATCAAAGTTTTGTACCAGCACTTAAGGTATTTTGGTTTTCATGTTTTCTTTTCATGGAAGTCAAATGTTAAAAACATGGTTGCCTCTATTCAGTGGTTTTTAGCACTAGGATAAAGAGGTAGAAATTTCATTCTCAAAATGGATTCAGATTGTAGATCTAATAATATTTTGTCAAGCTATGAAGAGGTACATGAAAATTTGTTTATGTTGTATGGAAAGCTTCATAGTCAAGTCATTTCTTCTATCCAAAGGAATGTGGGAAGTGTAAATGACTTAGATGCAATTCAAATTTACATTCAATTCAAGTTGGAAATCTTAGAGCTTCCCATTTCAGCAAAACCCAATGAATTATCATGGGCTTTTGTGTTTTTATTAGTCTTAATGCTTGATTTAGTACATTGGATAGCGAAAGCAAGATTTGAAAAGATTAAATACTTTGAGAGAGTATTTAGAGAATGTGAAGGCTATTTAGAAAAGAATGGTTACTATATTGTTGAAATTGAAAATGTTGATAGTCATAGTGAAAGTTATGAGTCCTATGACATTATGTTTGAGAATGAAAAGAGTTATAACAGTAGTCTTGAAATATCTTCCTGCAATGAAGTTGAATGTAGCAAAGCATCTAATGTCCAGATGTGGTGCAGGGAAGAGGATATATATTGTGAAAGTACTAATAATTGTTCAAATTGTATGACTAATGGTGTTACTATTATAAGTTCTTCAGATTATCTAGGAAATAATTGCAATCAAGATGAAGAAGTTTGTGAAAGAGATCTGTTGAATACTAATGAGGTCTTAGCCTTGTTACAAAATGAGTTTGAAAGGTATGTATCAATGTGTGATTCAACCTCACCTTTATTGGTGTGTGCATCTCGTAAGAATGATGTAAGGTATGATGTATACCCCTATGTTTTTTCTCCTACATATCAACATTGTTATTCTTTTGAATACTTTCAGCATAAGCATGAAGATTTGTTTGAAGAAATGAAGACCAGTAGAGATGTATTTACTACTGTCATGAGTGATGTTAAATTAGATGTATGTTATAGAGATGATAACGAGAGGTTGTTGATATCTTTTGATTCTGATTTAACATTTAATGAAGAAATTCCTATGATTAATGTTACTAATGATGATGAGAGATCAGTTGGTTTTTTATCTGATCCAGATGGAGTATATGACAGTAATCTACAGTTACTTGAGATGAGATTTGATGATTCATGCAATAAAGTGAATACTGACGATGGTATACATGAATCTATAGTTAAATCTTCTCTACAAGTTGGTGAGTCTTATGCTAATGAGTTTGATGCATTCACAAGTATCTCTAGCAATTTCTTTGATAAGAATATTGATGCCAGTAGGCTTCCTGCTCATGATAATTTTAATGAAGATTCTTTTCATATGTCTAATGAACCTTTGTTTGAAGACTATGATGATAATTTTTTAGTAATTTTCGGATCTGATTCGGCATGTGATGACATGATACATGAAGTTGATTCAGATCCATTATTTTTTTTGAAGTCAGAGGCACAAGGTGAGTTGCAAGCCTTTAATACATGCAACTTGGTGAATGATGTAGAATATGAAGTCTTTGTGTTTCTGATCAGCGTGCATGAATCATTGTTGGATTTTGATTCTGAGTCCAGTTTGTATAATTATGAGCATGCTGATTTGTTCTCTCATAATGAGCATGAAGTAAAGGGTAATTCTGATATATGTATGCATTATGAGAATGAAAGTGTGAATTCAATTTTGCCGAGTGTTTTTCTTTAAAGTGCTAATTTGATTGGTGGATTTGATGGGAAAGAGAGTTTTAGTTTGCCTCAGAAGGATGTAAATGAGAATTAGGTTTTTGACAAAGGTAAGAAATTCTTAAAATTTTGGTGGCCCAGGGCCATCGCTTGTACATAGTAGTGTAGTTTTTTCCCTGCTTTCAATAAAGTTGTTCGAGAGAAGTTTTGAAGTTTTGGAGTGGTCTGCTTCTCCCAAAGATCTAAATCCTTGCCATTCCCACAAGGGACATGCATCCCTAGATAGAGCCACTATTGGGACAAAAAATTACATGCTTCATTTTTAGTCCCATTTCAAAAAAAATTGAGAAAATCAGGCCTATAAACGCTCTGAGAAGCCTATGTACCCCACTGTTGAGTGAATGCATAAATGGTGTTTAATGTTTCTAACACCCTTCATTTAGCCCATTCACATATTCTATAATGATAAATTGTCATTCTGAGCCATTTGGCAAAGTCTTGTTTTGAGTTGGTGCCAAATTTGCATTTTACCCCAAGTGTTAGACAACGACAAGAGGTTGTGTTTGCATCTAAATATCCCACACCCAAAAAGGTTTTGTGAATTTCCACTTTGAGAGTGTCTAGTGTCCATATCTGAGAACCTATGTTTCAGATTTTGAGTCATTTTGAGTCCGTTTGACTAGGTTTTGAATCCCTCAAAGTTGGTCAGTTATTGTTTTCACACATTTGCAAAATGTTCATAATTCTAGGAAGCCTTGTTTGACATACTATAACTTTTGACCATTTCATTAAAATTTTGAAATTCCTATTGCATTACATTTTAGGCATTAGAGACTTGTTATATTTTAAGTTTCATATCATGATGAATCCGTTTGATCAGTTTTCAAGCATGATTCCAAATGGAATTTCTAACTTTTTGCTTGTATTAGTATTTGCAGATTGATTGGAAGCCCTATTTGTGACGTTATTCTCTTGATCTATGATTGGTCAAGTCAAATGGATTGTACCCTTATGTTTTCCTCTTGAAATACTTTAACTGTGCCAGTTTACAAGTCATGATGAATCCATTTGCACACTTTTCTAGGTCCTTTCCATTTGCAAAAATCATTTTCTATCAGTGTTCCTAGTTGCAAAATTCTAAGTAGCATACTTTGAACGTTCGCCATTTGTGCCCAATTATTTTTCATGAGCCTAAATCATAGATCCATAATGTCCTCATGACAAAGAATGAGTGTCCCAGTTTTCATCTCCCCATGTGCTCATTTGCCTAGTTTTTCGAGCCAAATTCGAACCGAGTTTGTTATTTTCTGACATGTTTTCTTGTAGATGATTCTGAGAAGGAAACTTTGATAGTGAATATCTTTTGACTACAAATTTTTCATGAGACAAGATCTAATAGAGTGTGAGTGTGTGGAATAGAGAGTCAGTGTATTGGTTTTCAGAGCCTAGTCAGTTGTCCGGGTCAGTTTTTAAAGGCAGTCAACAGGCCTCCTAACATCAAATTCACAGTTTGGAAATTAGTGGTAAAATGGTTTTTAGTTGATTAGTTAATGTTCAAACTTGATTTTAATCAGTTTTAGATTCTCAATAGATCAGTTTGCCAGATCAGTCATCCGAAAATGAATTTTTTTTAGTAAGACCCACTTTGGGGCCCAACTAATTCCATTAAATTGACAAGTTTAGAGGTGAATAAAGGATTTTTAAAAGTGAAAAGTTAAGCATAATTAAATGAGAGGAAAGTTCATATAATCAAAAAGGAAATATAAAATATCCATATTCTAAGTGTCATGAGATTTTTGAGACACCAAGCTTGTTTTAAGAATCTGCAATGTCATCAAAGAAGAAGCATATTCAGAATTAGTTAGTAGGCTTGAGGAAGATTTTGTAGTGACATCCACCCTACCTATGAGTAATGACCCATATCCATCATTACCTCTATCCAGTTCATATGGGAATGGTTTTGAACAAAATGGAAGTCACAACACCACTGCCAATACCATTGAAGTTGCCAATGTCGCTGAAGCTTCAACTATTGCCGAATTGATGTCCCCATTACAAGATGAAGAGATGATTAGCTCTTTAATTTTTTGTTATGATAAGATGGTGAAATGAATCCTTGTGCCAAAGCAGAGGACCAAGCCATGTCTGAAGTTAATGATATTGTTTTCTTAGAAAGTGTGGTCAGGCCATGCATAACTCAATTGAATAACAAGATTTTTTAAGAGACAACTAATATAAATACTCCTGAAAGTTATACAAAATTTATTCTCACTTCAAAAATTGTAGGTGGTGAATTAGATTTGACTGATGGTAGCATGACGAGAATTAAATGCCAAAGTTATGCAGTTGAAGAGATTGACTTGGAGAAACCTGAACCTAAAAGGCAGCATTATGGAGGCAGAGGTGTTTAATATAAAAGAAATTCATGCTGTAGTTTAGGGGCAGGGGCATTGCAAGCCAAAAAATAATGCAATCCAAGTGGGAAGAGCTTGTAGCAGGTGGAAGGAGCTCAATGTTGATAACAGAAGAGAAGACCATCCTACACCAAGTAGGAGGAGCAACCCGAGTGGAATTGAAAGTCATCTAGGAAATGATAAAGAAGCTCACACAGTAGAGGCAGACGCATCAAAAGATAATGAAGATGTGAACAGGGGATGTTAATGAAGTTCATGCCTGTGCAAAGAGAAGAGCTAGCTGCAGATAATAAAAAGAAGCCCGTGAGCATGACAAAGAAAACTTTGCAGTCATTCTATGAGACCACTTTGTTGGATCTAGATCTGTGATTCCACCTTCATTCTTCAGCATTTTTTTCTCTCATGTGAATAGCAGTAGTGCAGATAATACAGATAGGTCTAATATGTTAGGTTGTTTCATATCTTAATTTCATGCATTTGATTGTATTGTTTCAAGGAAATGAATACATATGAGCAAGCATTTCATTAGTTTCATTCTCATTCTCATCTCCTATCTCAGTAATCTATAGTCTTATGTGGTTCTAGAACAAAGAGCTGAGATCAATTTGCTTCCCCTTAAGGTTGTATATCTACTATATTTGTTTGTTGGAACAAAGTGCCAAGTAAATGCTTAATGTGTTTGATAGGGTTACTGGTTATGTTGAGAAGGATATTTTGTGAGAATGAGATCTGAATGAACACTGATGTCTGAATCACAAGGTGATTAGATAGATCTGATGTCTAGGTATATAGAATATGTCCTGATGTCATAGATGTATGTTTTAGGATTCATGAAATTTCCCAATGGATTAGGCACTGATCAGTTACAGGATCATTAGGTTTTTCTGCATGTTTGAGGATTTGTTGAACATCAACATCAATAATCAATGCTTTTTCCTTTCATGTTGAAGAGCTATAATAGAATGCCCTCACTCAGCTTATCAGGTTCCTAAATTTTTATTTAGCTACTGTAGATTGATGTTATTTCATGAGTTATCAGGAGATTTAAGGTTTTTATCTACTTTGAATAGATTCAGTGTGTGCTTTGACAAGGGGTACCATATAAAGAATCTATAGGTCTACCCGCCTAGGTTTTGCAGAGCCTGAAGTAGAAGAACAGTCATGCCTTATAGTTGGCCCTGTGTCTAAAATGATATGTTAATAATAGGAGTTAGCTACCCCTAGATGTGTCATGTTCTCATGGGGATAATTGAAAATTGGTAACATTTTCAAACACCAACAGTGGGGATGGTGCCCACAAAATGATTCACTAATCAAATTTATATAGTTAAAGATATTGTCCTTGTCAGGAGTTTATTACATCCGTATAGTGTTTCAATCCTTCTTAGAGGATTTTTTTGTTGTTAGAAGCCTTAAACCTATTAGGATTTGTCATATATAATTACAAAATGTATACAGGATGAGCCCATTGCCCAAACATACAATGTACAATAAAGTTCTTCAATACAAAGAGATAGATACAAAAACCTTTGTACTACTACTAATATCTTAAATATCTAATATTTTCTTTTTTTCTCTTTACAAAAATTTATCACAATTCACATTCTTTTAATTATGCATCAGAATTCAAATCACCAAAACATTGCATCAATATTAGACAACTCACACATAACTTCACATTTAGCAATCTTCCTTTATATGATGCTAATTAACAAATATCTACTTCATTGGATAGCTTCATGCCTTTATACACTTTATCAAAATACAAATTTTACTTTTTCCCACTTAGCATCAATAACTAGGATAATCCCTAATTAGTTAAGCAATTATTTTGTAAAAATAATAATTTCTTAACCTGAAATACCCATTTCCTTATCATGCTTTGTTCTGTATGTACATTATTATAACTGATAAATTCATCATAACTTTGTCTATATTGATTATACTATCTTGGGAACTTGCACACATTATCGTGATATTCTTAGGTTGTTGTACTTAACTCCACAAATGTCCATAATATGTCTATGAAGCTCACCAATCAAAACCTTAATTGTTCTGCCAAATAAACTATATAATAGTTAGACAATTTTCTAAGTCTAACTGTCATTACTTCATCTTCATGCTCTACTCACTTCATGTGATTGATATGTGGCAATAAATAATAACATCAAAATCTCTAACCTAGCTAAATTATCAACAAATTCAGGGGCATTAACACTATAAAAATCTCCTAGGGCACAATCCTAACCTCATCCCTTATGATGTCAGCGCCTTGCACTTAGCAAGACTTGATCCTTGGTGGGCACTTTGTGAGCCATTGATGACTTATCTATATTTTGAGAATAGACTATTCTACATTTTGGGAAATGCCATATTTGTAACCGAAAAAAGTATGGGGAGTTCAACATTGTCATCATTTTTCTAGGATTTCTTATATGCTCAGAGATTTTGCTTCTCTTAACTTCATTTAAAAATTTATCTTCCTATTTTTTCCCCTTATGATTTAAATAATACAGGAAGTACAATATTTTTGCAGACTTAAAAATGTTCTCTTTTTTCACTTGTATTATGTTATAAATTTATTATGTTTATGCTCATAACCCTTTTTTTTGTATTTTTTGGTGCTAAATGATAGCTCCCATTAATGTGTCACTGAGCTACTCTAATATGTGTGTTTGAGGGTTGTAAAATTTACTATGTCACTCTCTTTTTATTTTCTCAATGTCATAGATTTTGTGTTGTTTTTTGAGAAGGACCAATAGATTAGTGCAGAGCAACATATCTACATTGAAGGCCTACATTGCATCTTGACTAGTGTAGAGAAAATAATGGAGAATTTATGATGTACTTTTGAATAATGTCCATAAAAGTAGTTAAAGAAGGGTTATGAATGTTTTGAAGGGATATCAAAAAATATATGCAAAGCCTAGGTAGCATGCAAATTCTAAAAATCTTGGAACTTAATTTAAAATATAGTTGTCAATAAGTATGGTTAAATGATGGGGTTAGAAGGTCTTGAGATAGATGCCCTTGTATAGAACTAGGTATATAGGAAAACGAGTGAGAGAATATGAATTTAATGACTTTATCTATAAAATTCATACCATCCTCAACTTCTTTGAACAAAATACCATTAAATGATATTATTTATTTTAAAAGCAATATGCCATTCAACTTGGACATTAACAAACATACCCAAATCTTTCCATGCTTGAGTATCTACTATACATTTAGAAAGGGAATTAGGGGATAACATGAAAAATAGAGCTAGTATTGTCATGTGAAGATCTTTATCAAAAACTTTTAACTTTGAGAAAATAAGAGATTTCTAGAATTGACCATCTTGATTGAATAAAATTATCAAAAATTACCAATACAAATATTCTACATTTCTAAACGGCATTCAAAATGTGAGAAATGAACTTCTTAGCATGTGACAAATCTTTTGAGATCCTTATGAAAGAAGTAGGATGCACCTTTATTTTTCAGATCCTTGTGTATCTCCCAAACTAGGGTTTTATGATCTCCAATTTGATAAAGGAAAACACATTTAGATAAAGACCCATTTCTCTCTTCACTATTTATGTAAAAACCCACATATTTATTATTATGTTTGTTAGTTTGTACTTTTAGTTGAGAATTTAAATGAAGAGAAAAACCATAAATTAAGTTCACATTACATTTCATTTGATCCCAACACTAATTATCTCTTCCCCCTTGCTGAAAGTATGACATTGGATGAGTATTGATGTAAATGCCAAACTACTGGGTTTGATAAAGATTTTAGGGATTTTGTAGTTCCCTATTGCACTATATCTTTGAAAGGAATCAAAAAATTATTTCCATCACCTTTTCTTGACCCTAATAGTCTCATTTGTATTACGAAGGGAAGTTGGTGTTCCAAATACTTTACATACCAAAGTAATTGATTGGAAACTAGTCAAGAGGAGTATACCATCTCATGAGTACCGATAGAAATCTACACTGGTCTAAATAAGATACTATTACAATCAGTATGAAGAGTCATCATTGTGACATGGAATAATTAGACATGGAAAACCTTCAAATAGGATTTGAATTCAACAAAAATTTGGAAAGAAGAAAGGAAAAAGGAGTTGAGGCCAAACCTAGAAAAGTCTAGTGGAGCTACTAGTCTATACTTGATAACATAGGTGTCACAAGTTGTTTGTGTACCACTCAACAATGGAATTCACTAGTTTGAGTGTGATATTTTTTCTAGTATTTCAACACCCAAAAATATAAGATATCATACATCTAAAAAAGCAAGACTCCAAATTTGTGAGTATGCATGAAGAGAGACAAGAATCATAAGAAGATGCACCAGAGTAGTTTGAAAAAAGAAGAGAATGAAGAACAAGTGTTATTGAATAGAGTAGTAGAGAAAAAGACAACATCAACCCAAAGTAGCTTTGTGTTTTGCAGAAAAGGGAAAGTTATGTGGCACTACTATGGTAAAGTAGGTCACACCTAAAATATATGTTGGCATAGAAAGGCTGCATCCATATTACAAAATATTTTCTATGGGTATCGTAATACATGTCATCAATATTGTCACTCTTCTCAAGAGTGCATAATAAGAAAAGATTTGATGGGTACTATTACTTTTCTAACAAGTAAGATCACAAGGTTGAGATCTACAAATCAAGGGACAAGTCAATCCAATAGTTTGAGAGAACCCCTAGTCTCAGCTGGAAGAACAAAGTTAGTACACCTAAATGTTTAGCTTGTGAGAATATATGACATATTTTATAATATTGCAAGATAAGAACTAGTCAAAGAAACAACTCAAGACCATGGAAGTGAATGGACATGTCTTGTTACTAGTGCAAAAAGAAAGGTCATATAGCTAGAGACTATTAATCAAGAAAAAGAGCCTAAGTGAAAAAACTAGATAATAAAGGAAAGAGAAATATTATAGACAAAAAGGAAGTCATAAGAGACTTCAATAAAGTATGGGAAAAGGACGCCAATGAGAGATAAGTGGAAAAGTCTTAATAAGTTAGAAACTCACTAGTTGAGGGTGGGACTTCTAAGAAAAACTAAGCTTATCAAAGCTTAGAAGGGGTTTTGTGTTAAAGAAAATATCATACACTAGTCCCCTATTCAAAATTGGTAAAATAATGTACTTACAAAGCTTGAGGAATTTGTTATGGGATAGGAATGTGTAAGGATTATAGCCATTGTTGCATGGGTCATGGGCATTAAATGAAAAATGTGTTAAAGAAAATATCATACACTAGTCCCCTATTCAAAATTGGTAAAATAATGTACTTACAAAGCTTGAGGAATTTGTTATGGGATAGGAGTGTGTAAGGATTATAGCCATTGTTGCATGGGTCATGGGCATTAAATGCAAAATGATCAGTAGATAAGATTTTTTTTTTACTATTTCATATTAATGTTAACCTTGTTACTCCTATGAAAATTCATATTGTCATTGGCATCAAATATTCAGTGATGAAGGAAGGACGTTTTGGTTAGTGAGCCATGATATAGTACTTAGAAAATAGATGAAAAAATTATTATGGTATATCTATACGTGAGTACAATTTATACCAAATAGCTCATGTACACACCAAGCATGGGAGTTATCAAGAATTTCATGTTTAACTGAGTTAAGGACACAATGTGAAAACATAACTACCAAGGATAAATATAGTATACATTGAGTTATGCAGGAAACATATACAAGTATAAATGTCATATAATCTTATGTGTAATGAATTAACCAAGTGAGATAAGATATTTGTACATATTGAGGAAATGGTTTGGCAAGATTCATTGGTAAATATGATTTGACTTTTTATGATTCCAAGGAAAAATGGAGGCAAACAAAATAAAAGGAAAGAAAAGATGAAACAAGGGTAATTCTAGATTGTTGATTTAGATCAAGTACAATTTCCAAAACATTCCTAAGCCCTAACTGGGTCAAGGATCATAAGAGGAAAAATATACCTATTTAAGGACATACAAGGAATAGTTTAAAGATTCGTTATGGAGTTGTTTTTTCTACAAATATTATTTTTGTTTAGGTGATTTTCTATGAGAAGGTTATACTAGAAGGTCAAGGAGGAATTTCTAGTTCAGACCAGATATTCAAGTAGCATAAGGAAGGATTTGATATATCAGTCACACAAGGTGATAAATTATTGAGAAGAAGAGGGACCTAATTAAGAAAAGTAAGTTGTAATTATATAGATTAGCTTCACTACTATTTTCTAATCATTGTAGTAGTTAAATCCTTTGTTAGTGTAGATTTAATAAGCTGATAATAAATCTCTTAATTGAGTACACACATGGTATTAGGTTGTAAAATCTTTGGGAAAGGTAGAACCTTATAGATTTTATTATATTACTCCTAATAGAGTAAGTCAACAAAAGTGATGAAATATTGTAGCCTTAACAAGGAAACCTATTTATGGGTACTATCCCCACCATAGTTTTCCCTTTAGCCAAGGTTTTTTGCATGAATAAGTCATTATTTTCTATTTCATGTGATTAATTTATGTTTACATGCTCATGTTAAGATAAATTAGCTACATTTACTTTTATTTCAATATTTAACTAATGTACAAGCATGTTTATCAATTGGATAAAACTATAAAGGGCTAACAAAATTTGAAAAGGAATAAAAGTTTTAGAGGATATTGATTTACCCCCCTCTACACCTCCCTTGACATCTTGTCTTTCCTAATTAATCCAATAATTGGTATCAAAGTTGGTTTTCTTGTTAAGAGGTTTTATGACCTTAGAACAAAAATCTAAGATATGGAAATGTGTAGGCTTGAAAAAGACTATTAAGAATAAGAATTTGGAGCTAAGGATGTCCCTAAATCAAATCATTGAGATTAAGGAGAAACTAAATAATTCTCTAAGAAAAAGGAAGGAAATTTCCTAAAAAATTAATGACACAACATTTTAGGAAGAAGTGACTAAGGAACTATCTAATGGGAATATGTTTGATGAATTTGATGCTAACATAGTAGATCTAAGGGAGAAAAAACATAACCTTACTAACAATATTAAATCACTAAAGAGAGATAAATAAGTATAATCTACAAGGATTTGCAATGTTTTGGAATAAAAGAGACAAGCTAAGGATGAGAAAAGAATGGTTGAAGAGGGTAAGACATAGATCATTGCAAAATTAGCTCAGTGTAGACCATGAGATATGAAAAAAGGCAGAGGAAATTGTTGAGTTAAGAACTAAGAATGAAACACTAAATATTGAACTCAGATTAGAAAAAGATGTCAATGAAAGACTATAGAGATTACAGGAAAGTATAAGAAAATTGGATGAACAATTAAGAGGATATAGGTGACTGTGAGATACCTAAGGACTATGCTATATTGAGTATTCCACTATTGAGAAAGAGAATCATCTAAGTAAGTTGAAAAAAAGAATGTTTATAATAATCCAAAGCCAAAGAAGCCCACATGCTATCATTATGGAAAACTTGGGCACATGATTAATGTTTGTAGAGGAAAAACTAGTAAAAAAAAATGTTACTACTAAATTTGATGGTTATTGTTACAACAACAAGAAGTATGGTTATCAAGAATATGAATTTAGATCCAAGTTTGATCAGTCTCCTAGGTAGTATGAGTTTAGTGGCTACTATTATACTTGTAATAAATTTGGACATAAGTCATAGAATTGTACATCTCAAAAGAAGCCCAATTGGGTACCTAACAAACAAGGTAATATTATTAACTAGGAGTATAACACAAAAAATTTGTGCACTACGTGTGGAAGATATGGTCACATTACTGCTAACTATATGAGATTACATTTTGGAGGAAGACCTACCAGTTGGAGGAATATTAGAATGGCATATCATCATTTTCATAAGGTTGGTCACCTAAGTAGAGACTATAGGTACCAAATATTAACACCTAAGGAAGAAGATACCAAAGGAAAAGGAAAAGTAAATATTGATAAGGCACGTGATCAAGTGGGAAAGACTTGGAAAATGAAGACAAAAGAGAGTGGATAATAAAATGCTCTAGTTGGTGGCACCTCATCCAATGGATCAGGTGAAACCTCTACTACCAACTAAATCATGCAAAGAGGTATGGAACCACATTAGTATTTTTATATCTTGCATCAGTTCCTTAAATTAATGAAATGAAGTTCATATCAACATAATGTATGATGAAATAGGAAATATCAAGTGAAAATTAGAAGTTAGTGTAGTTAGTGAAACCACACCAAGCAAAGAACCAAAGTTGAGTGTTAACCGAGTAAGTAAGGTGGATCGTATGTTTTCTATATTAACTGACATAGAGATGGAAGCATTGATTAATTGATTATACTATGCCAACCAAGTAAATATGGGGAAAGAGATTATGTTAATCAAGGATGTGGTACAAAACATTTATTACATCTTGACAAATATTAAAAGCACTTATTATAAAATAAGGTTTGAATGATTCATTTTTTCACCCTACATTTTTTAGTTTGAAGAGAGATTTGAGAAAAATTGAGAAACTTGTGTGCATTTTTGAAATTTAGAGTTTTTGATTGTGAATTTTACTATCAATTTCAAAGCAAAGGTAGATTTGGTCTAAAGGAAGAGCTAATCAAGAAAATCTAAAGATTGTCATTTAAACCCTAGTCCACAAAAATGGCATAAAGTTCTACAACTGTAAAGCAAAGAGAGGCTAGAAAATTAAGTTTGATTTAAAATGAGGATTGTGAAGAGATAAAATACCATGTGTATCCCAATATTTCCACCCAAACTAATAATTTTGGTGCATTATCATCAATCCCTCAAAGGGTTTTATCGGTATGAGATATCCTTTCATTTTACCACTACAAAATTGGTGAGGTAGGTGATTATGAACTACGAGAGATGCATGCATATGTGGATGGGAAATTAAAGGAAGAGCACAAAAACCTATAAATAAAAGGACTCATTCATATCCTACATTTCCCAAAGGTTTTCAAAATAGAGTGAATACAGACTGTAATGAGAAAAGTTCATAATATGAAAATATGGTTGGATGAACTAGTAAAAATTACTAGAGATGTCATTCACATGATTGTTGGATATGACATTATAGAAAAAGTAAAATCAACTAGGGCCACATGGAATAAGGAAATTGGAAGATAATACCAAAGATGAGTGGGATGGAAGAGGTTTGAAGGTTTCTACTATTACTAATTTGGAAATGATATTTGGCACATATATTTTTGGATACAAGATTTATCAATATAGAAGACCCAACAATTTTTCATGTATAGCCATAGGTTTGGCATATAAGATTGTGAAGAAAAGATTCAAGCTCAACCTTACTAAGCTATAACTAAAGCAACTAGTTAAAAACATGAAAACTATCTGATTTGCAAAATCTAACACATGAAAATTTAGTTTTTTGTTGGTGTGCATATTTTCTATTTGCAAAACTATTCCCCCATAATTGGAAATGTTAATCTAGATGTGAAGATATTGGTGATCTACTAGATTAATGAGTACATTAAAAGGTTAGGTTATAATTTTGAAAGTGTCATATCTACATACTTCAATGACTTCAAAGAGAGATTGCATAAGAGGTACATTATTCCACCTCAATCAATTGAAAAATATCATGATGATGTATGTTTCCTTGTTGAAATTCATACTACACATGTTCAAGTTGTTAATCTTAGGGTTGTTTGGCTTGAGCCCATGGAATATGAAGTGAATATTAATCAAGCTACAGAGGCAATTGAGTCATTGTTGAATGAACCTATGAATAACTTAGCTAAACCTTTTAGAACTTACAAGGTAGATAAGGAAAGAATAAAAATGGATATTTTCACCCACAAGGTAGAAAGAAAAACTAGAAAGATGAATAACACTTTGGAAGGGGCACTTGGTGAAAGCTAGTACTAATGCTTAGCGAGGGTAAAGATGAAGGTGATGAAGAAGAAGAGGGAAAATGAGAAGAATTAGTTTTAGTAGAACCCAAGGAGAAGAATGGAAGAAAAATACAAATTGCCATACCAAAAAGTCCCAAAGCTACAAGGTCAAGGACCAAAGCATCTTTAGAGGTTACCCCACCTTTGAAGAAAGGAATTTTTATAATTATTCAACCTACACAATCACAAGTTAATACGTATAAAAAATGGATGTGTCTGCATCCTCTAGCCAACCAATACAAAGAAGGAAAAGAAGGCTGATCATTAAAGATGAGGAGGATAGTTAAAAGATAAAATCTAATGATGTCAATCATTATTGAGTTTTTGTAAACAAGAGACCCAAAATAGTAGATTAGGTGGAAAATACTTTAAGAGAACATGGATTTTTTCCTACTTTTCAATATGGTAAGTATCACACATTAAATGATGAAGACAATAAAAATATTGAAAATTATTTAATTGATATGATGGAAAATTTCAACAATACTCCTATAAAGATTTAAAACATGATTCTAGAGGAGCTATACAAGAAAATTTATAACAAATGTTAATATTCCTTGATTATCAAAAAACATGAGAGAGAGAGAGAGAGAGGGTACTTGTAATTTTTATGCCTAGATTACATGTTCATAAAATAGGTGATGTTTAATGTCCCCTCTAATAATAAAATTTAATATCAAAGCCATAAAGGACATTCAAAATTATAAATGGTAAAAACAGAATAATAGACATAATAACTAATTGATTACTTTAACATATATTAAATATATTAATTGAATTATTAATATATATATATATGTATATATATATTATATTTATACATCAAACAAAACATTAGCTTAATATAAATATATGTTTATCAACAAAGAATAAATCATATATTGATATAAACTAATAAATAAATGAATATTCCCTAAATAAAATTCTAAAACATTACTAGTTGTCTATTTCCTAAAATCTAATGTAGGGTCCATATACTTAACACCCCTTGGTCACAACTTTTAAAAAGGGGTTTGGGTGATATAAATTCCACTATACCCCAAGTGAATAAGGGGGCAGAGAAATACATATATTAGGATAAAGTCAAAGGAGCACATAATTAAAGGAAACATAGAAGGAGAATGAGCAAATAAAAAGGAAGAATACTACCAAATAAGATAGGAGAACTATATAATCAAAAGTTATGCAACCAAAATGCATTTATTGGGCAACAAGAATAATATTTAAACTTACCCTTTCTTATGTATGGAATAAAGGAGCAGCAAATAAATAAAGTTGAAATAAATGTTAAAATCATCTTTATAATAGAAAGCGGAATATATGCCAAAAGTGGCATGTTGTGATGGTTAAGTTGTTGAGTTGTTAACCTTGCCATCAAGGTTCAAATCTAATGGGGATGAGGTCCCCTATTTATGGCCTCACTGGTTCATAGCTTCAGGCCAAAGCGTTTACCCCTCTTTAAAAAAAAAGAAAAAAAAAGCGAAATATATAAAGTTCTAAGGATAAGACAATAAGGTTGTTTTCATACAAATTAAAGAGGGAGCTATGAGAATGGGATTATAAGGTAAGGCAAAGGTATGAGGTTATTTTCAATTAAAATATGATATCTAATTTTTTTCCTTCAATATATGTTGAAAGTAATATATTATTTTATTTTAAAAAGAAGGATTATATATATAATAGAGTTACTACTTAATTTAATTATTTTATAATAAAGAGAAAATTAAACAAAATTATAATAATGATCTAAGAGAAATCTTGGTGGAGGGTGTTTTGTGTGAATACCATAATGTGATCTAAGCATGTCTTGAAGGAGGGCATTCATTGTGAATGTCATAACATGATACAAGGTCAACTTGGTGGAGAACATTTGTTGTGAATGTTAATTATTTCAAACCCCAAAACTAGGGGAAGACTTGATATCATCTTAAAAGAAAATATAAATAACTTGATAATACTTAGTACATGTGTACATGTGATAAAGGGTAGAATATTTTCTTGATTTGATATAATTTTATGCACTATTTGTTTAATATTACTTGTCCTAATCTAATCCTAATATTAGGGACAATACATGATGCAATGAAAGTGTATAATAAAATATTTGTACCTAAACAATGAGCACTGAAGATTTCAATAGGTAAACTGCAAGATGTTGACATTGATGGTCAAAGAATTTGCAAACAAATTGACAAGATCAAAGACCCAGAAGAGAGTACAAATGTTGATGATACTAAGCTAGAATAGAATGTTGAACTAGATAATCAAGATATAGTAGATGAAGTATGTGATATGGTGAAAGAAATTACCAGTAAATATGACCCTATAAATATTGAATATGTCACCGAAGAGGATCCAGGAGATAAAGTGAAAAAAGATGACAATGTAATTCTTAACTCCAAGCCTAATGTCGAAGGTTTAAAACTAAAGAGTTAGATCATGCACATATACTAGGATACACACCTATTATTGAACAAATTATAGAGTATAAGAAGTCTGAGACATAAAATGAATCATCTAATGTTATTGATATTGGTTCTTTACATTCTTTTGTTTCTAATATGCACGTGGGTATAAATGTTAATTGAACCTAGCACCAGGCTCAAAGTACTCAAGGGGAAGATGTAAATACTAAGTAGAGAACTAAAAATTTTGATGACCATAATACACAAATAGGAGAAGATACAACAAAGAATAAAGAAAATGATTCTACTATAGGAGCAAGGCCACAAGCCTAGGGAGCTCCTAGTCATGAGGTAATTATAGGGCAAGAACAAACTATTCAACCTGAGCTAAGTTCTATAAGTGAACCAAAGATAGAAGCATTGCACTAATCTAGTGTCAGATCTCAAACAATTTTCCAATAGACACCAATAATACCTAAGGAAAAAGAAAGATGGGACAAAAAACTAATGTTGCACCTCAACATATAGATAACGAAAAAAAGACTCCATTTCCACCCAAACCATCATCGAGTACCGATACTATTTTTTGTATTGTATTCATGTAAAAATGATGATTCTTATAATAGTGTGTCATAGTGTGAAGAGGACACTATAAAATCCCTTAATATAACCCCCACTAACAACAAAAGTTAATGCATACTAGTGAAAAAAGGCATCCACCTTCAAACTACAGCTGACCCATTATATTTTGAACAAACAAAAATTGGAAGAGCCACTGTACATGCACTAAACTACCTTGTCGATTCAATCCTTAAACCAAGTTTTAGCTTCCTCCTTGGTGAAGTTTTGGATAGAGCGATCATCTTGCATAGAGCATCATTGTCTTCCAACACCACTTGTTTTTGCCTCTCTTTTGACAGATGCATCGACCCACATCCCAGCTCTCATAAATTCCCCACTAGTCTCACATCTTCCCTAACCTAGATGGTATTGCAATAACTCACCATGTGGTTTTACACTCTTCCTTGGAGTTGTCTTCATGAAACCTTGCTTCCCTTCCTCCAAAGTTCAAATCTTCTCCTAGAGAAAATTGACTAGTTTTTTCCATCCTTCAATCATTTTCGACATATGTACATCATAGGATGTTGCAATAAACCACACAACAAGAGGCTACAATGATGGTTCAAATCCTTCAATCTACCTCCAAGGTTCTTGCCCCATATCTAGCCCTTCCCCTAGCTTGACCCTATCAATGAGCTTGTCAACACCCACAAGCCATTGCATGTTGATATACACAACTATGACATATCAAATTTCCTCTTTTGTCTCACCAAAGAGAAATGCCAAAGAAAAAAAGAGTAAAATGATGTCTAGATTGGTCCTCCTTATCTAGTAGGAGTCCAAATACTCTAGGCCAAAAATCTCCAAAACAAAGCTTATGAAATCCTAGTCCTAAATGAGGAAAATTTTCTACAGGCACCACATCAAAATTTTCCCTTCATAACCCTACATTTGATTATACAACTCGAACAAAAAATTGGCCTCCATTTTCATAGACCCTTCTCAATTTTTTGTTAAAAAATGAGGTCTTCATCCTGCTTAAAAACACTCCCACAAAGGGTCTAGAAGTGCATATTTCAAGACCCTCCTATGTGTAGATCCTTTGTCACATGTATTGGATTGTTTGATCACAAGTTTCCTTGATCGAGGGTTAATAATTATAAACTCACTCCTTTAAAAGGAGGTGAGTGGATATAATGCCACTAAAAAATCACCATCTTTAATCAAGTTTAAGAAGACCAAATTCTTCAAAATTTTCATTATGTTTCCCAAAGATTGTGTTTGCTTCCAAGTTGACCAATTTATTGGTCACCACATTTGCCTCTGTGTAGACATGGGAAACTTTGTAATCTTGAAACTCCAACAAAGGGCACTTAATCTGGTTAATGTGTTTGTCCAATTGCAAGACTCTAGTTTTTCTTTTCTAATCCCATTACTAATAATCTCGAAGTCTCTTCCAAGTACAATCACTTGATGCCCAACTTGGCTCCTAACAATATAACCTTTTTTGCTACATCACATTCTGCCATGTTATTAGTCCCCTCTCTTAGTATTTTTGCAGCAAAAGCCACATAATTTCCTTCATGATCCCATGTAATACATTTGCATCCAGAAATGCCTAGGTTGCCTCAGGTAGCCCCATCAAAGATAATTTTAATCCAACCTTCCTCTGGTGGCTGTCAAAAAAATCTTTCCTTCCTTTCTTGAGGATTAACCCTTGAAGGCCCATTAATGGGCCACTAAGTACCAATACTATTAATTCAAAGGGAAAGAAGGTGAAAAAGAAGAATACTATAGTAGTAAGGTCTAATCTAGATATTCTTCATGACTTCATCATTATACCTGATTGGAACCTGAATACTTTGGACTTAGATGCTCTAATTGAATATGGAGCAATATGTACTAGTAAGGTAGACAAAGATAGGTTGAGAAATAAGATAAAGTAGAGACATGTTCTTCATGATATCAAATATATCTTACTAGATGTTGTTCCTAGAATTACACTTAATATGAAGACTCCTATTCTGGAATAACTTGTGTAAATTGGTGAGAATTTGAATGAGACTGATGTGGATACCCAAGCTCAATTGATGGGAAGATCAAAAAAGATATTTGAGGAAAAATTCTTAGAAAATGTTGCACAAGAAAATGTAGTCCAAAAAGTGGAACTTTCTACTTTAGCCATCAAACTTGAAAATATTGTTCAAAATGTTCTCACATTATTAAATAAATTGTGTGGTATACGTCAACTCACCAAAGAAATCAAGGAAAAATTACATAAAATTGTGAAATATGAAGTCTAGTGCATATGCACTTAATGTTCCTTTAGGATAATGTATAACTTATTATTCAAAGGTAAAATTCTTTACTAGAGTCTAGCATGGCTTATTTCATGAAGAGGCCAAGATCCAAGTACATGTGAATGAGATTCAAGCTCATTACTACCTCATCTTGAGGTAATGCATATGCATATCTAGACAATTAAAGATCTTATTGTTTCAAGTAAGAAATTAATTTTTTAAAGTCTTTTGGCATGATTATTAAAAAGAAAGATAACTATATATATACTGATAGGGAGAGTATGTATTGGTAGAGTAAATTATTTATTACTCTAGTTACTTTAGCTCTCTTAGGTGCATATAATTAATATTTTATATTAATTATATTGCACAAACCTAGTTTCTTTTTCTATCTAGGGTTTTGTTTACCTTTAAAGGTTGAACCTTTGTACTTTTTGTTTTCATAGCTTGGAATACATTTTTGCTCTCATATTGTTGAGAATTTCCAAGCTCTATTTTTTTCATTTTCTAGTTTCTCTTCATTGTAGGATATTTGCATGCAGGTGTTCTTAGGGATCTGTGAAGTTGGTTTTCTCAACTTGTACATGGTATCAGACAGCACCTACTGCTTCCTCATATAAATATACTTGAAGCCATGATTCAGAGTTAGAAACCCCAACTTTTTTGAATTTTTTTCTTCAAAAGGGAAAAGGGTAATTCTTTAGGGCACTTTGGGCTCAAATGGACACTACCATTGGATCAAGAAGGTTGTTTGTGTTAGAAATAAGGTGTCTCAACCTTGGATAATTCCTATTCTTATTATTTGTTTTGTAAAATGTATTTCTTGCAAATAATGTTGATGTGTCAGCATCTTGAATTGTGTATAAAGAGATCATCACTAAAATGGTTATGACAGATTCCTATGACACGTAAGAGCTATATTAGGAAGATACAATCACAGGTGAAGACATGTGGAAACTAATAAATTTGAGTATTGTACACTCTAGTACTATTTTCTCAGAGAATGGTAAAACCCTAATATGGTTATCTCTGGGAGTAGCCCTAAAGTGAAGAGCATGTTATAATCATTTTTAGGGTTGTAAAGAGTAGGTATGTGAGAAAGTGTCTTGTTGGTACTAGGAGTTGCTACTATAGTCTTCTGTTGTCGCTGTTGAACTTGCATTGCAAGTGTATTGTAACCTTGTCTTGAAGATAATACATTGTGTAGGTTCTGGAGGGGTGGGGTTGTTTTACCGAAAGGTTTTTCCCCACCGAAAAATATTTGGGTTATGTATTTCTTTCTCTGTCTATTTTATTTATGCTTGCTTGGCTGAAATATTGTTGTTTACATGATATTGGATCTGTAAGTGTAGAAGATTTTAATAGGATTTGTACCATACTTCTCTTAAGAGATTAGTGTAGGAATCTATTTTCACACCTGAGTTTCCTTATAGTTTGTAGTCAAGAAACATATAAAACTTGTTATTTTTGGCTTTTGGGTGTGTGGGAAATTTTTTCAGCACCCCTACATGTTGTCATATGGTTGTATAGCTGAAAAAAATTTGAAAAAAAAAGGCAGCTTCCATAGCAATGCTTGCGTGCCACCACGGGGCCACTCATGCTCAACCCACGCTTAGCTAGTGATTCATTTGCAAGGGAGGTACTACCTCTAAACAACCCCAACTCCACAACTACCTCAGCACCACCAACTTGTAGCCTTTGCTCTACTGCAACTAGCAAGTGCTGTCGATTTTTCCTCCTGATCACCACCGCCGCTAGCGGACCTCCCTCTATCGCTACTCCAATCATACATGTCATGCCTACATCACTTTTTGGTGCTTCCATGTCACTTTTGGATAGCTAGATAAATTTTTTGATACTGATGCCACATTTTTGATAGCTAACTTTATCCCAATCATTTCTCCTATAGACATCATCATTTTGGTTCTTGATGTCATCATTTTGGCTATTGATGTCATCTTTCTAGTTTCTGATGTCATCTTTTTGACAACTAGATTTTTTCACTGGAGATGGCTTGGTGACATCTGTACAGGTATCAATTTTAAACTAGTGTATCTAATTTTCTAGAGAGCCTCTTTTTTGGGGCAGCAGTTGGTTTTTCAGCCATAACTTGAGCATACAAACATATTTTTACGATCTGAAAGAAGCATAAAAAAGTTGACTCAGAGATGGAGACAATGGTCTAGTTTCATTTGATTTCAAGTTCATTTGAGCTCCCAATTTTGGTATTAAAGTAGAAGCTTCTATTTTCCTCTTCTCTACATCTAAAATCAAGGTTATTTTCTCAGTTTTTATTTTTTTCCATAGTTGTTGCTTGAGTTTTGGTGGATATATCTATTCATTGTGGGGTGGAGCATTTTCTTTTCTATAATTTACTTCAGAATAAGATCCTTTTGCTTCTTTCTTCTTCTCTTAATGTTGGATCCTTCTATGATCCAGCTCATGCCACACAACTATCACACCTAGAAGACATAGATGACTAGGCTTCTCATGTCAAGAGCATTATGGTCATGCCTAGATGTGAACCAACCTATTCTACAGTGCCCTTCTGAGGTTCTTCAACATAGAAACAAAATGGATGAAGCCATGGGATTAATTGCACTAAACATCTCATATAGTCTACTATTTCACTTGGATGGTTTGACCAATCCACTGGCTATTTGGACCAAATTCCACATGTTGTTTGGCATAGTGAATGAGTTCTGGGAGCTATAGCTTGATGCAAAGTTGAATTCTTTGATGCCAACCACCTTTTGCATTATTGAAGACTTCTTGATGAAGTTCAAATCTTTGCATATAGTCTTGCAAGGATGTGGTAAAAAAAAAACTGATGATGGCTGTATTTTTTTTGTGCTCTCAAAGTTGCAAGGATAGTATTAGATCTTTTCTTCCACTTTCTACTCCACTATAGATGCCTTGGGTAAATGACATCAGATGCCTTCTTTTGAGACATTTTGTGATCGATTGACACAAGAATAGGCTAAGATCTAATATGTGAATGCCTCTGGCTCTTCTAACCAAGCATTCGTTGCTCAAACTTCTCAGGGGAAACCAAAATAGAAAATCAAACCTAAGGAAGATAAACCAAAAATTGATGCCAAACCTCTAGCTAACCCTTCCAAGGGTAAATCTACTTTGAAGTCTATTGAGTCTACCTCCAAGACTAAGAATAAATCAACTAAGACCTTCAATTTTTTTGGAAAGGATAGACATCACGTTTCTAGGTGTTGGAAATGTTTGGAGGCTTTAGAGGAAGCCATGTAGGAGCATCACATTATAGCTCCTAAGTCTTCATTCCCACCTGCAGGGAAAGGTCACACTCTTACTGCATAAGCTATGACTTTTGGGCCTACTTGGATTCTTAATTCTAGTGCCTCTCACCATATGACAAACACTCAATAGTTGGTCATGTCACTTGCCCCTTGTCCTACTTCACAGATTGTTGTTGGGAATTCATCACATCTTTTCGTCATGGGTTTTGGTTCGGTTGCATTAGGTGGGGGCTCTCTTCAAGATGTTCTTCTTGTCCTTGATATATCAACGAACCTATTGTCTACTTATCAGATTTTCCACTCTGGCTCTAGTAAGATAGTTGAGTTCTCATCACAAGATGTGGTTATCTAGGACTTACATGATTATGAGATGATTGTGGCTACTAGGAGTGTTGACTCTACATCTTGCCTCTATAGATTTGATGGATTTGAGTCTTCTAATGGCAAGTTCATGTCTTGTTGCACATGTAGATTTAGTAAGAAAACTTTGTAATGAGTGTTTTGGCCATGTCAATTATAGATATCTTTAGCAGATGAGTACACTAGCACTTATTCTTGGGCTTTCCCAGATTTCTTGCACAGATGGTGTTTCTCAGGGTTGTACATTTGGCAAACAACATAGGGATCCTTTTCCACATGGATGAGCCACTCATGCTTTGGCACTAGTGGAGTTGATTCATAGTGACCTCATGTCATTTCCCACTCCTTTTCTAGCTGCCAGATATGTTCTTACTTTCATTGATGACTTCTCCAGATGTACATGGATGTGCTTTTTGAAGTATAAGTCTAATGTCTTTGATTCATTTTGAGTCTTTAAGACATTGGTTGAGAAGCAATCTGGTCTTTCTATTTGGTAGATATGCATAGATAATGGAGGGAGTATGTGAATCAAGCTTTCAGGGAATTTTACTCTAAACATGGTCTTTAGCATTAGTTTTTAGTGGCCTACACTACTCAACAGAATGGTGTGGTTGAATGAAGGAACAAAACCCTTCAGGAGATAGCTAATTGTATGATACAGTCTAGGTCCATGGATTCATGTTTTGGGGTAGAGGTAGTCAATTGTGACAACTATATTCAAAATCAAATGCCTCACAAGGAAGTTTGAAAAATGACTCTTGAGGAGGCTTGGTCTCATATCAAGCCTGATGTCTCTTCGTTCTAAGTTTTCAGTAGTGAAACATGGGCATTTATACCAAATTCTCAGAGGAGAGCCATGAAGTAGAAGAGCCGACACCTCATTTTTGATGGCTACTGTGAGGATGTTAAAGCCTACAAGTTATTTGACCCTGATTCCAGAGAGGTCCTATTTTGATAGGATGTCAAGTTTGATGAGTGCCTTCCTATAGTAGATACCATGCCTCTAGAGTCTACTTCACTTAGCACCACTCCTTCATCCTTTCTAGTCTCTTTTCCAGATGATGAGGATGATGATCATGTTGATCCCCATTTACCTCTACCATAGGATCCTCCCCAAATGCCTAAATGGGCTTGAGCTATAGTTGAGGTTGCAAGATCGCTAGCTAGTGACCCTACCACTTCTCGTCACACCCATTCACATAGTACAAGTTCTAGTCTTCTCAGTCATCCTATTTGTGATGATCCTTAAACATTTGCAATAGTGATAGGACATCTTGTGTGGGACAATGCAATAGAGGAGGAGTATTCTTCTTTGATTAAGAATCATACTTGGGATCTTTGTTCTCTTCCTAAGGGAAGAAAGGTAGTGCGATGCAAATGGCTTTATCATACTAAGTTTTCTACAAATGATTCTATTGATATGTATAAGGCCTGTCTTGTTATGAAAGGTTTTTCACAGGTTGATGGTATTGATTACACTAAGACATTTGCCCCTATCACCAAGATGAACTCTATTCACCTTGTCTTATCCCTCATAGCTTCATAGGGATGGCCCATTTTTCAAATGGATGTGAAGAGTGCATTCTTGCATAGTCATCTTACTAAGAAGATTTACATGGAGCAGCCTCATGGATTTGTGCAAGATTCCTCCTTGGTTTGTAGACTTCAACATTCATTATATGGTCTCAAATAGGCCCCTTAGGCTTGGTATGAGAAGATGGACTCATTTGTGCTTTCTATAGCCTTCATATGCTACCATTTTGATCCTATAGTCTACATTTAGCATCTTGAGGCTGAGGTTTTGATCCTTGTGCTATATGTTGATGATCTTCTTCTCATAGGTAGCTTGTCCTCTATGATTAAGGATGTTCAAAGAGCATTGATGGAACAGTTTGAGATGACTAATCTTGGACTACTACACTATTTTCTTGGTCTCTAGATTGTTCAGTCCCATGCTAGAATCTTTGTTTACTAGAAAAATTATGCTCTTGACATGCTTCAATGCTTTGACATGCTTGATTGCAAGCCTGATCCTACACCTTTTTAGTCAGGTGTTACTTTGTCTACCTCTTGCACTTCACCTTCAGTGGATCCCACATTGTACTAGTAATTGGTTGGTTGCTTGTTGTACCTAACACACACTCATCCTGATCTCTCCTTCATAGTGGGTCTTGTCCTTCAATTTTCACATGAGCCTCATGAGAGTCATTAGCAAGTTGCCAAGTGTATTTTGAGATACATTTAGAGCACACTGATGTATGGCATTCATTATTTTGGTCTAATTTTTCACATGATAAAATTTCCCTAACCTAGGTTCAAAAAATAAAAAATGAATCCATTAATGGTGGATAGGGTTTCTAGCCTTTGGTCCTCCAGACTTGTTAGCCTTTGAAAAAATTTGTTAAACCTTATGTCTTTTCATTTCAATTTTTAGGATGCAAAATCTTTTTAAAAAGTCTTACAAATATTCTATATTCATTTCAAATTTTTTGCACCCCCAAGTGGCCTTTTTCTCTTATGTTCCTCATCATCTGATTCTGGTAAGATCTACTATAGTCGCTACTTCATTATAGAAAGATGCAAGTGTTTTACCCTACGTGACATAGAAAATACCACAAAATTAAAAGTCTGGGCCATAAAATGGAGGTGCAGTGTTTAGAGATTGTATTGCATCCAAAGTTTCAGTCATGTGTACTTTGTTAGTACTGTCAGAGCTAGAAAGGGAACCAAGTAAAAAGTTTGCAAAAGAAGTCACTAGAATATGGTTTTTCTGATGATTCCCTATGTCACTATCATAAAAATAAAACACCCTGCCAATAGTGACATAGCGAATAGTTGAGAAATACATGACACGATGGCCTCCAAACTTCTGAGTGACCATAAAGATTTCCAAGTGGCATGGTCAGTAATTACTATTATGTCAGAAGCATTAATGAGGCTGATTGTGACTTGATTTGCCTTTATTTTTTTTGGCACCAAGTTTTGATAAGACATCAGAGGTTTCTATCTCGCTATCATGAAAATCATGCATCTCACCATTAGCAACATAGAAAGCTATCATGAAATGAACACATGGTGGTACCCAAGCAATGTGGAAATGTGATTGGGATTAGAATATGGTTTTATATGCTAGCTATGTAGAATTTTCTCATGTCATTAATAACATGGACCCACGCCCCATGCATAAAACATATGAAAGATTTTAATCGTTAGATCAAGCTTGGATCAACTATTCTCAATATCTCGCTATAGATAGATGTGCACTTTTTACTCTATGTGATGTAGCAAATAAGGGACCCACCACATCTTAAGAAATTCATGTAGTTTCCATGCCCTCAGATCAACTTCTAATCTATAGCTATCACTATCTTGCTATGATGAGTTGCTCAAAAATTATGTATAGTGAGATAACGAATGAGGGACTCACCATATTTATCTTAAGTGATGTATCAAATGTCCTCCACATGATCAAATCAAAATCAATGGTTGTCACTACTTTGCTATAGCAAGATGCTCAAAAGTTACGTATTGCAAGGTAGCGAATCGATGACATGTGTCCCCAATCATCAGTGGGTCCAGACTAAAATGCTTGTAGTGAAGGAAAGGTACAAATGGAAGCATTTCATTGGTTTGACTACCAACGCATTATGAGGAAAGATGAGTTAGCCCTATTTTTATCACTGGATCGTAGGATTTTTTAAAGATCAATAGTGCAAATTTAAAAGGAAAGGTGATGCCACTCTATTTTTTCTACTCTATGCATTTATAAGGAATGAAAGCTTCACGTGAAAAAGAAAAATAGAGTATAATACAAAAGATTTTGTCAGTTTCATCCCATGCAAACAAAGATTTCAAGATTTTCTTAAGCAGAAGCCATCTCTAAGAATTTGTATTGAGCTTGACAAGAGTTTGAAGCATAATTCCATTGTTCGCAAATATACTATAGAATTACAGACAGAAAAGAGTGTAGATTCAAGTAAGTAATCTCTGTAGTGTCTTATTTTTGCAAGTTACAATTCAAAATACCTCCAAAGAAGGGATTTTTTGATTAGGAGAATTACTTGGATAGGAATGTCCATGATGATTTACTTGAGTTGCTTCCCAATTCCACTACTAAAACTATGCAAGTTAAAAAGCTTAATCTCAAACTGGGTTGGTCCTATTTTTAAAATGGTTTTTAGAGAGGAACCTATTTGCCCAAGATGCCAATATCTAGAATTTTGATTTAGGGAAGCTGGTGGTTCCTAGTGTTTTCATGGATTATGATCTTCTTGAAGTTGTGGCAAAGAACTACGACCAAGCCATTAGAGTAGTAAGAAGAACTGATGGCCAAGTCCTAATTACAGTCAGCCCAGATGAAATTAGGGAAGTTTTTGCTTTAGGGCCTCTCACTGATTACCATGTGCCCATTGATTTGGAAGGGTTAGAAAAAGAATACAAATCCAAGAAAGATGCCATTAGGCAAGGTGCACTGAAGGCACATATAGGTAAAATTGGAACCCTACCAACAATAACAGTAGCCTACAAGGAACCTTTCAAAAGGGCATACTTCAACATCAGGATTGTAGAGATATATAGGACCCTATGCAGAGTTTTGGGAGAGATGAAGAGGAGATTATGCCTGTGGATTTCATGTATATGGTTATTTAGATTTCATCTTTTGGTGTGGACATAATTTTTTATTTTTCTTCTTACTTAGTTGAGAAAATTCATAGTGGGTTAATTGGGATTTCCAAGGGCAAGGTGGAAAAAAAAATTGGTCATTATTCTTTGTTGATGCATATTTTTTTGTTTAAGGGGGCTACATATTGTGGCAAAGAAATGGAGTTAAATAGAGAAGAAAATGGGGAAGCACTACTAGTCCAATTGTGGAGTGCAAACATGCCATGGGATGTAGAGAACACTAGCTTTGTCAAGTTTGACAGGTATTTCACTTCCAAGCTGAGATGCCTCTTATTGAGTGATAATCCCTAAGGCATTAATGGGTCTCGTTAGGCCTATGGATAACCCTAGTGGTTTGAATGTTTCACATAATTGGGGGGATATCATCCAATACTCTATTTCTAATGTTTTTAGAATTTATGGTTTTAAGGGAAGTCCTCATGTATTACCTTACCAAGTGCCCTTGAAGGTAGGAGTAGCTGAAATTTTTTGACAGTTGGGAGGAGAAGAGGAAACCTTTTTGTTGAAAAGATCAACAGGGTCAATTTTTGCCACTTGCATGGTGGCCCATCATTTTGTAATCACAAAAGAGAGTTGGCTCTCTCTAAATAAAATTTTGGATTCTTACAAGGTGGCTATTTCTCACCCTCTTTTTTGTGATTGTGAAAGATTTTATAATTTGGCTCTGAGGCATAGAATTAAGCTTGGAAAAATTGAGCATGATTTCTATTTTCTAGAAGATATAATTGTTGGAATGTTCAAATGGGAAGAGTACTTTAAAGGGGGGGGGGGGGGAGAGGGTGAATCAGAAGTACCAACTCTTATCCTTTTAAGTCTTTATTAGCATATAAATGAAAGTAAATTACATGCATGTAAACATATGAAATGATCATGAAATGAAAGCATGCACAACACATAACACAAAGATTTAGTAACCCAGAAACCCTCCAGGAATAAGAAGGTAAAACTGGGGTGGGGATGACACCCACAAAAATCACTACAGAAATCAATGTTCAACCACTTCCGAAGGTCTACCCTGTGAAAGGCCTACCCTATTAAAGACTTTACACTATGTCAATAGTGACCTAGTTAAAGTATTTACAAACACTTACATGAAGTGTCACCCTATTAAAGGATTTACAATAGATTGTTAAACCCACCTAATACATAGGATTTTCAAGATATTCTCCAAAGGTTCTCCTACCTAGTTGTTAAGCTAACCTATCAATATAGGATTTCAACCTCTAATACAATTGTGAGAGAGTATTAGAACATTTGACTTGATTGAATGTAATCTCAAATTGTTGGATTCAGGTACTAGATCTGCTCTTCTTATTCTGATCCTTTCTTAATCTAATCTCTATATGTGTTCCTTGTCTCTTGTACATTTCTAATCAACTTGATATGAAATTGTTGCTCTACTCCACTAAGTCTTTCCTTCTTCTTACTAAAATTTGGCTATAGTCTCCCCTTACACTTTTCTCTTCCACACATGCAATGGTGCATTCAACCTCCTTATAAAGAATGCAAATACTTAGGGTTGGGTATGGATCTACAATCCATATTGAATCTCAAATTCTCACTCAAATCCTTGGATTTTTCTCATTGGTTGCATGCCTTCTCCATTTTTCTAATTGGTTGCATGCAGATTGCATAGGGAATGTAAATGATTCATCCTTATCCTTTTTCTCCTTCAAAATTTACCTAGGTCAGCTCCAAAAATAGTTTACATCTTAGTTTGTGAAAGATCAAACTCTTATGCTCATCCTAAGTTACTCGGCACTCATTACATTATTGATGCTTAGCATGAACTAATTCCTGGATTGCTCAGCATCTATTACTTTCTTGGTTCACTTAGCACCTATTAAGCGTTGTATTGCTCAACAACTGTTAAATACTATATTTCTTGGCACATGTATGCTCTATAGTGCTCAATACATGAACATTTCTTGGATCACTTAGTACATACTGCATTTTGACTTGCTCAGCACCAACTGTGGCTTGGCACCTATTGAAATTATGGCTCGGCATACATTGTGTACTCGACATATATAGTGAAAATGGATAAGTGTGTTGTCAGTCAATTGTTAAGACTGTTATTTTGACCAACAATCTCCCCCTTTACATGAGTGTCAAAAACACTTAACTAAGCATTTATGAACTTGACCTTGTTGAGTACATTCTTTATTTTCTTGGTATTCATGCAAAATTTCAAAAAATATTGTGAGTAACAATATACCTTATGACTCCCCCTAAGTTGATTATGCCTTGTTCGTTCTTGAAATTGAAATTATGTGTCAATGTGCCTGATTCTCTCTATCCTTTTTCCTATTTCTACATTCTAAGCCTGTGTTTTGTATCTGATCTTCAGAATTTTGCATCTTCCCCTTTCTCATTTATTATTAGTCTCCTCCTTTTTGGCTATTTACAAACTTTCCACATTATTCTCAAAATAAAATAATGTAATAAAAAATGGTTCAGAATTTGGTATTCTCCCATAGTATCTACATATATACATTTTTCCCTTTATACATATATCTCCCCCTTACTTTATCTCCCCCTTTTTGACACCGATGTCAAAGAGTTCTATGGAGTAATACCATGCTTAGCCAAAAATGTTCTATTGACCTCCAGGAGTACCTTCAGAGCTACATCCCAATTTGCTAGTGTAATGTCCAATGACTTATGCTGGATGGCAACCTCTACTGCTAGATGTACAAGTCCATCTAAGGTAGAAAGATTTGAATCTTTCTTTAGGACTATTTCTACATATATTTTCTCCTTATGGAGTACCTCCAAGTGAGGGACTGTAGAGGACTACATTTGCATCAACTTAACTTTTATATTAGCCTCCTTTGCTATTAATACAACTAATTATCTTTGTGTGTGAAGCATTTGAACAAAATTCTTCTCACTCTGAGCTGGATTGGTGGGGAGTTGCATACTAGAAATCTTTAAATTTCTCTCCAAACTCAGTATCTTCTAGCTAGTTTCCTATGTAAAGTTGGAAAAATCACACAACTTGTTGTATAGGGAGAATATATTCCCAAGTACAATTTTTACTCTATCTAGTTTCTTAGCCAATTCAACTTGAGATAGTGCTATATCACTAGATATTTTCTCATTTACCTTTCCTTGGAACTTCCTTTCTAACCTTTCCATTAATTTTGCATTTGTATCTTGGTCTTCATTAGTCACCTGGTCAACTATGTCAGATAGTTGCTCTATTATTGGCCTTGACTCATCAGGTTTCTGTAAGCTAAATGCATCCATGAAGGTGTTCTTTATCTCATTTAGTGCTTGCCTATATTTGTATTCCTTTCTCAATACCTCTTGTCTTCTTCTTCTATCCAATTCACTATGTATTTCATTAATCTGCTCTTTAGTGAGGGCGTGGGATTCATAGTAAGGTATTGTGATTTCCTCATCAAGCTTTCCGTACTGAAGTTTCCTGGCTACTTTTGTTGAGCTCAAGCCTGGTGTTCTAATTTGCAATGTTAGCATTTCAGTGCTTGACTTTTGAAGAGTTTGAGTGGGAGTACCTATTTTTGGTAATTCAACCAAAGTTTATATTTTAGATTCCTCCTCATCTCTTTTCTCTTCCTTCTCTTTTATTTTTTTCTCCTTTTGACTATCAATGGTTGGGGGTGTGCTTGCTGGCTATTCAAATTTTTCTTTTTCTTCCCCTGCTGGTGCACTTGGCACTTAAAGTGCATCTGTGACTACTTTTAGTGGTGATGGTGGAGGAAGGAATAAGAGCCCAGTAGTTTGAGTGGTCAAAGGTGGTTCTTGAATTTTCACCTTGACTTCCTTTGATTTTACTACTACCTTTTGCAACTCATCAACACTGACCAGTATTGGGCTTGTACATAATCTAGTTGCTTATGTTGATTGATCAAGGATCTTTTCTAGATCCTCTACAGTTAATCAATTATTGTTTTGGCCAAAAGTGTCAATAACATCCTTAATCTTGATAATTCCTATAGGTGTGATGGTGGCATGAGGAGGGCTAGGAAGTGGTAGTTGTGTGTCTTGCACACTTTTCTCTTGCTGCTCATCTATACCCTTTTTTTCCTCTTTCTCCTCTTCATATTTCTTTTCCTCTTCTTCATCTTTCTACTCTTCATTAGCCTTCTTCTCCTCTTCCTTCGTATCTTCCTTCTTCTTCCCTATTTCTTCCATTTCCTTTTTCTTAGCACTTGCTTCTACCTTGTATTCCTCATCAAACACACCATCAATTTTCTTGTATATTATTTTCCACAATCTTGTGGATTTTTTGACTACATCTTCAATTTTATTTTGCAAAATACAAAATTCTCTATACTTAGGAATAAATCTATTATTATGCCTCTTGATAGCATTAGTTATTTGACCCTTAGTCAAATTAGGAAAAAATTTGGCTAAAGTAGACTCCCTTATTTCCTTTTCCATTTGCAAGTAAGAATTCCATTTGTCTTCCACAATTTTGTATAACTCCTTGGGCATTGAGCCATCTAGCTCTAGAGGTGTGTTCTTGTACTCGGCCATCATAGCATACACAGATTCCTCTATTTTATTTTTCTCTTCCTTAGTGAGCTTATTAAAATCTAAATTCTTTAAATCTTTCAAGTCATCATTTTTAATCTTTGTACACAATTTATCTATGGAAAACTTGAGTGAATGACTTACCACTTTGAACTGATTGTTATCATCTATTTCTATCTTTTCTTCATTTGAGTCAAGTTGAGCTACATATTTTCTTCTCTTCCTTGGCTCCTCATCGATCTCCTTGGTAGTTTGCTTCTTCTTTTCTACCTCTTCTTTGGCTTTTTGTGTTGTAGCTCTTGTGGTCGCTCTGGTAGTGGGCTTCTTTGGTGTAGATTTTTCTTCTTTCTTTGCTTTGAGTTGAGGAGCAGGTGGAGTTTTAGCCTTCCTCTTGGTGACTTTGGTACAGTTAGGTGCTTCCTCATCTTTTTCCTGAGCACCTTCCTCTTTATCCTCACCTAGACCTTGTGTTAGTTGTAGAGGCTCTTCTTCTTCATCTTCATTGTCATCCTCTTCTTTATCTACTTCCTCTTCTTCAGCAGTACCTGCTCCTTCAACTCCAAATATTTTCTTGATCTTCTAGATCAATTTGTCCTTTTTTTTCACTACAATGGCTATCTTGAGATCCATAACCACCCTTGATTTGACAATTTCATAGGTTCTAAAATGTTTTGCATCCTTGTCAATGTCTTCTGCAAGTAGAGCTATTATTGTCGTCGAGGCTTGATCAACATCAAGTTCATAACCTAGTGGCCTAATCCATCTCACTCTAGGTATGACTATTTGTATATACATGTAATCAATGTCCACAAGAAAGAAAATATCCTTTACATGTTGCTCAACTAGTGAGACTAGTATCCTCATTCTCAGTTTCATGGACTTCTTGAAGTCCTTAAACTAGCTAGTCATTTGGTCATCAAAATTCTCACCCATCTCCTCAATAAATCCATTGATTTTGTCAAAAATGGTCTTATTCTAATCCCATTTCACCTTGCCTACTGAAGGGAATTCTTTCATAATATAGAAAAATATACAAACCAAAACTTAACCAAATTTGCATTGAGCTCCCTTAGACTTCCTTATAGCTCCTAGATTCTCATTGATATGTTGTAACATGAGCTTTGCAAGATCATATGTATGATCTTTCTTCACCAATTTATAGGAAACATCTACTACTATACATGGGTTACTTTTTAGTCTACTTGATTGGTAGAATTTGTGGGATATAACTCTCACAAAAAAATATAGTAGGGGTTCTATGATGGTTTCTATTGTCATTCCCCTATTATTCCATTTTGTACCATTCTTCTTCTCTATGGCCTCCTTTTTATCACTTCTTAGGGTCTTTGGCCGATCTAGGGTTCGAATACTAGTAACCCTATGGACAGTTTTCTTTGTAAACTTCACTAGCCATGTCTCTAACCAAAAGGCTCCATCATGGATTCTGCTCAACACTATGCATATCCATTCTATTTTGAAAACAATAGGGAAAACTAGGGTTTTTGTCAAACTCTTCTTCTCATCTATGGAGAATTCTTCTTTAAGTTTTCCATTTTCACACAGTTTATCAAATACATTAAAAATCACCAAACCTCTTATGGCTCCAACTTTATAGTTATAACACTTTCAAAAATCTTGAACCATAACAACTTTATCAGGAATTATGAATAGGGCACCAGCGGGATCATTCTTATAAGAAACTTTAGGTATGGGCCTAAACTCAGGTTGTTTGACTTCATTAATAATTAGTTGAATTTCATGACTTTCCTTCTCCTTAGTGGTTTTTGACCCAGATGCCATTGTTTGCCAAACTAGGGTTTAAAATTAAATAAGCTTTCAAACTCTATATAGCTCGACACTTGAATAAAATACCTATGATTCAATGAAATTGTGTTGAATCATTGTTGGAATCTCTGCAAATCATTATTTGATCACTATAGAATCACCTTTTTGCTCTACTAAACTTCACTTTGTGTTCAAATGATTCAAAAACAAATGATTTTCAACTTTATTAGGTTTAAAAACCTAGCATTTATTGCATTTGTGATGACAGCTATACACTCGGCTTCCAAATATTTTATCAACTCAACTTCCACTGAAGTTCATCTACTTGGCAACTACTAACATATTTTACTCGGCATCCACTAGTCTGTTCAACTCGACATATATTGGAATTTTACTCAGCAACCAAAGATAGCTTGGCATCACCTTCTAATTTTTTAACTTGACATCTTTTCTCAAGCATATTTCTTCTTTGCAGTACTTCTATGTTTTCTTGGGCTGATGTATGATACATCTTTATATGTATCAGCCCCATGTATTTGTCTTGTGCTTATTTGAATGAGGTGTGATCACTTGACTTGTTGGGTGAAGTGATTTCTCCATTTGATGTGTTGCATTTACCTTTCTTCCTCCATGTCTTGATCATTTGTCCTCTTATTTGTTCAATGTCAATCTTTTCTTTTCCTTTATTGACTTTAGTCTTTGGTGTTTTTGTCTTTGTAGGATAGTTTTTGCTGATATGACCAATCTTCAAGCAACTAAAACATGTGGTTTGGTTTAGCCACCTATTGTAACTTCCCTTGAAATGTGTCCATACTCTTGACAATAATGACAACTATACCCTCCATACTCTTCACAATAATGACAACTATACCTAGTATTGTAATCCCAATTGAGTGATGTGGATGATTGATTCCTCTTGCAGGCTGACTAGGTGTCCATATAGGCTTTGATCTACATTTGAATGCTCTATGTCCATACTTTTTACAGTAGTAGAAGTTACCTTCAAATCTTGGCATCCTCATGGTCTTGGTTCTATAATCTTGTTTTGAATGTCCTTCCTTTTTGCATTTGTGACAAAATTTTGCATTTGTAGGCTTATCATGCTAATGCCTATTCTTTTTTCTACACACATTAGAGGTATGTCCCTTTTTATCACAGAAATGACAAGTAGGTTTAGTGTTCTTACATTTTTTTCTTCTTTCTTTTGTAGCCTTGGATGACTCTTCTTGTTCAGTGCTGATGTAGCCAAGTCCTAAAGTATCATTACTAGCCCTTGGTCATTTCATAAAATTTTTAAAGTACTTGTTGGCCTCATTTGGTTTGTTGTAACTTTTTGCTATTTCCTTTTCTCTCTTCAATTCATTCTACAATTTTTCGTTCTACATCTTTAAGGTGGATATCTCAATGTCCTTCATGTTTAGCTCATGATGAACATTCATCATCTAGCTTAAGGTGTCCAACTACATGTTTGAGATCTTTTCAAATTCAATTGTCTTCTCTTCTAGCCTATTGGTGAGATTTCTCTTGTCATCTTCTATCATGGCCTTGTCTTCAATAGCTCTTTTCTTTTGTTCAGTAATCTCACATAGCATCATGGCTTGTGATTCTTGTTCCATCTTAAGAGATCTTATCTCTTCTGCTTGAGCCCTATTTTTCTCCATTAATTATGCTATTTCTGTATCAAATTCCTTGGAATCTCCATTGGAAAACACTTGTGAGGTGTCAATCTTCTTGTAGTGTATGTCATTTTTAGCTATGGCTATCTCCTTCCTTCTTTTCAAGGATCTTCTCAGTTCTTCTCTAGCTTCCTCTACTTTATGTAGACCTAATTGCACATCAATCACATAATTGTCAATGATCTTCCCAAGTTTGAAGACTCCCATCTTTTGACCTTTTTCTCCAAGCTATTAGGATTCTCCTTGTGAGAACCGGAGCTCTATTACCAATTGTTGGAATGTTCAAAGGGGAAGAGTACTTTAGAGAGGGGTGGTGAATCATAAGTACCAACTTTTCTCCTTTTAAGTCCTTATTAACATATAACTAGAAGTCAATTGCATACATGTAAATAGATGAAATGATCATGAAATGAAAGCATGCATCAACACATAATACAATGATTTGGTAACCCAAAAACCTTCCAGGAAGAAGGTAAAACTGGGTTGGGGATGACACCCACAAAAATCACTACAAGAATCAATTTTTAACCACTTCTAATGGTCTTCCCTATGAAAGGCCTTCCTTGTTAAAGGCTTTACACTATGTCAATAGTGACCTGGTTAAAGAATTTACAAACACTTACATGAAGTGTCACCTTGTTAAAGAATTTACAATAGATTGTTAAACCTGCCTAATACATAGGATTTTCAAAGCCTTCTCCAAAGGTTCTCCTACCTAGCTATTAAGCTAACCTATCAACATAGGATTTCAACCTCTAATACAATTCTGAGAGAATATTAGAACATTTGACCTGATTGAATGCAATCTCAAATTACTAGATTCAGGTACTAGATCTACTTTTCTCATTTTGATCCTTACTTGATCTAATATCTATATGTGTTCCTTGTCTCTTGTACTATTCTAATCAACTTGATATGAAATTGTTACTCTACTCTACTAAGTCTTTCCTTCTTCTTACTAAAATTTGGCTATAATCTCCCCTTACACTATTCTCTTCCACACATGCAATGGTGGATTCAACCTCCTTATAAATAATGTGAAGACTTAGGGTTAGCTATGGATCTATGATCCATATTGAATCTCAAATTCCCTCTCAAATCCTTGGATTTTTCTCATTAGTTCATGCCTTCTCTATTTTTCTGATTGGTTACATGCAAATTACATAGGGAATGCAAATGATTCATCCTTATCCTTTTTCTCCTTCAAAATTTCTCTAGGTTGGCTCCAAAAATTATTTACATCTTAGTTTGTGAAAGAACAAACTCTTATGATGATCTTGAGTTACTCATCACTCATTGCATTATTGATGCTTAGCATGAATTGATTCCTAGATTGCTCAGCATCTATTACTTTCCTAGTTCACTTGGGACTTGTTAAACATTGTATTGCTTGGCACCTATTAAACAATATATTTCTTGGCACATGTATGTTCTATATTTCTTGGCACATGAACATTTCTTGGATCACTCAGCACATAAACATTTCTTGGATCACTTGGCACATATTGCATTCTGACTTGCTTGAAACAACTATGGCTTGGCACCTATTGAAATTCTCGCTCAGCATACATTGTGTACTTAATATATATATAGTGAAAATGGTTAAGTGTGTTGTCACTCAATTGTCAAGACTATTCTTTTGACCAACAATAATAAGGAATGAGTACTCCTTGCAAGAGCAAGAGACTAGAAAGGAAAAGTGGAGAGTCTTCTCTAAATTTTTGAATTTCATTCATTGTTTTGATGTAGATTATAGTCCTTTGGATAGTTACAAATATAGATAAGATAAATAAACTTATGAATACTTTTTTTGAAATAATGGAGGCAATGAATGAAAAGAAGCAATTCTTTATTAGATTTTACCTGGATAAGGTGAGGGAAGTAATAACAAGATTTGGTTTTACTCCCAATATAGGGGTAGGTCAATTAACTATCTAGAAATGGCCAGGGTATACTATTATTCAAAATAAAAGGACCACTGTGGACAAATGCAAGAAAATATTTGAGTCCACCAGTGATGTCATGGAAGAGGGGCCTTCTGAAACCTCCCTAAAAAGGAGAAAGATAATAAGGGAAGAGGATCCTCATTTTGAGGAATACTCACCCTCATAGACCCCTTTGAGAATTGAAGAGGAACAACTCACTGAAGAGAAAATTGAACAATTGGGATCACAAGGGGGAATTTTTGTTACACAATCATAAATAAATGAAGGAGACCCCTAGGAGCCTTTAGTACCAAGTTTTGAATTAAAAGTTGTAGATTACAGAGGAAGGGAATTGGACCTTCTACTAGAACAAGCAAGTAAACAATTCTTATTAGATAAATTTTTTGTTAAATCTAGGGCTTTCTACCAATTTGCATGGAGAGCCAACATGAATAAATTTGAAGAAAGATGCAATAAGTTGAGGATAGAGCATCTAGAACTAGAGGAGGTAGCCCTAAAAAATTAGATAAAGGAACAAATGATTCAAGAGTTCCAAAACATAACCCCTAAAGACGGGAGGAAAATGGTAAAGGCTTCCAATATATTATTGTTACCCAATTGGGATATTGCAGATGCATTGATTTTTAATTCTATTTTAAATAAATTGGAATTACAAGACCCAATTAAAAGGAGTTTGCAGGGACTTCATTTAGTAAAGATCAAGCTGCTCTAGTTATGTGGTAAATGAGAAGGGGATCTAGGGTTGTTTCATTATAACCAGATGAATCAGGACTAATAGGAAACATCACTGTGAGGAGAGTGGTTGATATCTCTCATGTGCAGGCTACACATTGGAATGTAGATTCATCCCAATTTGTTTTGGCCACTACTAAGAAGGAAGAATAGGCCATTTTTGATTTACATAGTAAATATGAAGCAATTCTAGAGGCCTACAATAAGGAGGTTCAAAAGAGGATTGAACTTGAGAATAAATTAATGGGGCTGTCTACAAGACACAGAATAACATATTATCACCCTCCAGTGGAGCCTTTTAAATCCACTCTTTCCATAGAGATATTAGATACCCCATAGAGGCCATAGTATTACACTACTGAAGACTTTGAAGAAGAAAAGAGTAAGATGTGGGCCATACATGTGGAGTTGAATGTAAAATATGAAGATAAATTAAGAAAGGCTCTCACATATTTGGGCGAAAAAATTGAATGGCCACTAGTTTATGATTAGTTGGCTAGGGTGATAAGTATATGGGAGGAACTGAAATCAAGTGATGAGACTTTGAAGCCTATTGTGAATAAGTGGGTAAGAAGGAGGAAAGAAATAACATTTTTATGTTATTCTAACATAAAAACCTCATATGATCAAATTGAAAAAACTTCTGATATTGTTTTTGATCTTTCTGATTTGAACAATAAGAGAAGTCATCTGCAAAGAATAATAGTGGGCTATTTGAACAAATACAAGAGCCAAAAGTTTGGTTTGTTTCCTCATGCCCTAGATAGGAGAAATAATTTGAAAGATAAAGATGAATGGGCTAAAGAACTTGATGATTTATTTTGTTTAAGGATGAATAAAATTATGAATGAAATAAGGCATGCATGGTGGGCTACCACAACTAAAAAAAGAGTGAAAGCCCAAATATCCTTTGATTTTTTGAAACAAGAATTTTTTGATATTGACAAGGAGGTAGAATATGTTATCAAGAAACAACAAGATATTCTACATTCTGACTGGCTAGATGATCCACTTTTTGACAAATGGATGGAGGATATTGCTTTTGGTGAGCAACTAGAAGAAGTTGAAAGTGATGATGATGAGATGCATGAAGGTGAATCAAAAATCATTGATCCACCTCTATTAGTACCTATAAAGATAGAAAGGCAATCATATCATGCTAAAGATGCAATGGATCAGTTAGATGATGCAACAAACATAGAATCAAGAGTAATTGTCACTTTGGTAATGCATGATGATATGAGTGAAATGGTAGAGTGGAGGTGAAGCTGCATGAATCAGAACTTGACACATCACTAGTAGCTACATATGCTAAGAATTCAAATTAGCAACCAATCAAAAAATCAGCAATACAAAAGGGTGTAATTGAAAGGGACCCACGAAAGGAATCTTTGATGTACAAATCCTTTTGTTAATCACAATTTTATCTTTTGTGATAGGTGTATGTAAATATCTTTTGTAATTGACACCTATTAGTTCTCTATGCTTGAAGCTTGTTGCATCTCACATTATATAAGTGAGATTCTAGGGCTAGAGAAGGGTCCTATTTCTAATGCATTTTAATATTACACTTAGGATGTTTTCAGTCCAATCTTTGAGCAAAACTTTATAATGTATTTTCTCTGCATATTTTTGAAAAATACATCAATATGCAATGATCTTTATGTCTCTTTCTAAGGTCATTCTGAGTTCACTACAATTGTATACCAATTTTCAAGGAAAATTAATACAAGTTTTGAGCTGTCCCCATACTAGTTCCTATTGAATTTTGTCTCCTTTGTTGTTACCTAGTTATTTTCAAATTGTGTGAGTAAAGCTTGCTTAGTTAAATGCAATTCATTTAGGTTGTATGTCAATTCATTACTGCTATTAATTCAATGAATTAACTAAATTCTTTGATGACTTTGATGGGATTGTCATGGTAATAGAAAGGATGTCTGTAATAATTAATTTCAGAAAGAATTGTTGATAATATTTTTTTTAAGGTAACATATTAGATCTACAAAGTGGAGTAGACTCTGAATCCCAATGGAATAGGCACTAATCAAAATCAATTTAGTTTAAAAATAGGTATACTATGAAGAAGCATCAAATCTAAAATCACAATCAGCTTTATTTTGCTTTCTTGAAGATTTTAAAAGATGGTCATCATTTTTTTTCATGGAATGCTTTAACCTTAGTTAGCCACTGTTGTTGGGAACACTTGTAAATTTATAGAAGAATTTTGATCAAATTTGTTATATGGGATTTCTTTATTCAAAATGTCAAAATTATGCATGTATTTGAGGATATGAGATGAAAATTAGAATGAAACTAAAATAATTCTCAGTCAGTAGCTTCCAGCCTTGAATCATCCCTTGGGTATACCTACCCTAGTTTTGTAGAGCCTAAAGAGTAGAAAACCACCCTTGGTTTTGTTGAAGTTGGGTCCAAGTTTTTTGCACGTGTAATTGTTAATAGGAATTGGATAATCCTTAGGTTGTGTGAGTAATATCAATTTGGTATTGAACTTTGTGTTGTTTAGTAGTTTTAAAACACCAACAAAATGGTGACTCTACTAGGGAGTTGTCCAACACATCTATGAAAAGTACTACAGTTTCTTTGGTCCTATTGTATATGTGTGTGTCAGTCTGTTTAAGTATTGCTCATGGTTATAAGGGGGTGTTTTAGTGACAAACCTTGATAATTTAAATAGAAAGAAAGAAAAATCCAAATACCATAGAGATACACTAATATATCTAGCCTTTCCAAGTGTCTTATCTAACAAGCGAGAGTTGCAGTCTTATAATCTTAGTGATTGGTCCATCCATGTTATATATTTCCATTTTAATTTATGTCTTTTGTTTTAAGTTAGGAATAATTGTAATTTTTTATTTTCCCAAGAAAAGGGTGGTGACTTAGTCAAGGTTTTGAAGCTAGTGCTTACTTGATATATGGTGAAATAGTTGACAAAAGAAAAAATATGAGAGCTTACACAAGAGCCAATCCTAATGTACCAATGTATACTAATTTACCTAAAGGTGGTAGGAAGAACCTAAATAAGAAAAAGACAGATCCAAATCCCACCTAAAAACCTAGATGTAGTGTATTAGTCAATTCCCAATATCAACTAGTGATAGGGAGAGAGTCTTCTTCACTTAGCTTTGAATCAAAAACTACAAGACTCCTAGGAGGGATATTTAGTACCCCAATACTAGATGAAAGAACATATCAAGATAAGGATATGTCACTAGTAGGGAATCTATCCCCTAGACAAAATCTCATAGCTGAAATGCATCGTAGGTTAGGACTCAAGAGTTCATTTCAAGATCCCTCTAATCCTAAGATAGTCCCATATACTGAACCCAATCTTATAGATCTAGATGACCCTACTAATTCAAAAGCTACTTCTATAGATCCTACAAAAGTATAATTAGAGATAGGATTTCTACAGAAATAGGTTGTTGAGGAAGAAGCTAAGCATATTTTTTTAGAAAAGGGAAAAGAGCAAACCACCTTAGATGCTAGAGTGGAAAGAGATAATCTACTTTGAAGGATGGCTGCCTTAAAGTAACAAAATAAAAAGTTAGAAGAAAGAATGACAATCTTCCATGTTGATTTCTTTGGTGATGTAATAGTCTAAGATCTAAGGTTCATGAACAAGAAGAACTCTTGAATCAAAAGCAAGAGCTAGTCATTACTCAAGTCCAAGCTTACAAGCCTATCCAAGTAGACCCTATGGAACCCACTATGAAAGCTATAGATAAGGGAAAGGGAAAAGCCACAGGGATCCAAATAAATGAACCCCAAGCTCTACCAAGAAAATTCTTAAAGCCTTTCAAGTCAAATTTAGATATAGATTTGAAGAAGGCAAGAAAGAAGAAGGAAGATCTTACAAAAGAACTTGAAAAGGTAGAGAATGAGGCTCAAGCTATAGAAACTAGGAGAAAAATTTAGTTTATTAAGTTTAATTTTGCATTAGCCTCATGGCCAAAATTGTCCACCACAACTTCTCTTTATTTACTTGCTTGTGGACTAGTAGTTTTACTTTAGGGAATATCTCAATCTACCCCAGCCTTGTCATCAACCATTAATACATAAGCCCTTGTTGTTCAATCTCAACAATCCCAAAATGTTCCCCTTAACCAAGCAAATGTAGTGAGCACCTTAAACATTCCTAGTTTTTAGAAGAAACCTATATACATGGAAAAGTATAGACAAATATCATTTGTAGGTATTCTTGGTGCTCCACATTCCATATCTTTTGATTTAAGGGATAAAATGGTTAAGTTTTCTAGAAATAATGTTGTTACTAGTGAAGAACATTTGAGAATTTTCATAGATATGTTGAATGATTATGAAGTTGAACATGAGGATGTGGTCATGAAGTTGTTTGTTCATTCACTAACTGGGGATGCAAGGGATTGATTTAGATGGTTACCTAATGATCGCATTAGTTCATGGAGTGATTTAGAGAAGTTATTCAAAGAACAATATGGAGACAACATTAAGGCTAGATTCATGTTAAATGAATTCAACAATGTCAAGAAGAACTAATGAATCAACATTTGATTTCAATGTACAATTCCATAAAGGTATGTAGAAACTATTTCAAGTTATGAGGTTGAATGAGGATGTTTGTCTCGCAACATATTTTAATGCTTTTAATAGAAAAATGGCTTACTAGTTGAGGGATAAGAATCCTAAAACTTTAAGGGATGATTATAAGGTTGTAGTAAATATTAAGAATAATAGGAAATCATTTGGAAAATTGGGTAGAAGAGATGATCTAAAGTCATTCAATCTCAAGAATAACAACAAAAGGGAGGTTGATAAAACTCCTACAGGAAAGAACCTACAATAGGCCAGGTGTTGGAATTGCTAAAAAAGATGAATCCTACTAGTTTCAATTCCCATAAGCCAAATGTTGCTAAAAAAACCCCTATGAACAATATCAATTTCAATAGACAACCTAGAATGTAGAATTACCCTTATACCACCCAATGGAAGGATGGCAAGCTGATCCCTAACTAGACCCAAAATGTAAAAGATAAGGGTACATTAGATCATTTGCAAAGGAATTCAGTAAGTATGAATGATAATGTGCCATGGTGTATTATTTTTCAATCATCTCACTCTATAGAATATTGTGCAGTTGCTCATTCATTTGTTTCTAATCATAGTTTATAAACTAAGGAGAAGGAAGAAGAAAAGAGCAATGATGATGTAAGTTGTAATATGGTAAGCATGTGTAGTGATTGTGTTGATTTTGATTTGGAAGAAATAGAAAGTGATTTGGAGAATAAGAAAATTGCTTTTCAATTACATCAGCAACAAGTTTTTTTAGACAATGAAGGCTATGATGAAGACTAGGTATGTGTTACATCTTCTAAAGTTGGTCATGTAAGTTTAAGAATGCTTCCTAAAGAGGAAGTTGATAGGATCACTATAGAAATGGTTTCCCAAGTACATAGAAATTAAAACTTGAGAAACAGAATAGTTAACAATGATGTGGGAAAGCCTTCTGGTATATTCATAAAGGATATCACACATAATATGAAAGATGAGGACAATAAGGCTAATGTAGATACAGTCAATATTAAAGACATCAAAGCTAAGAAAAGGGAACCCAAGAAGAAAGTGAAATTCCATGAAAATGAGACAACAAAAGCAATTGTACAAAAGAAGAGATCAGGATCTGATGGTGTCAAGCAAATAGTAATCCCTGCTACTCAGAAGGTTCCTACTCCAGTTATGATTGTGAAATCCACTATGTCTGATCCTATTGATAAGATATCCATTTGATCACAAATCACTATTAAGGTACCTTTGTTTAAGATATTTCAAATTAAATAACATAAGAGTAAAGCCTTGTCATAGGTGGGAGGGATAGGAAATATTAATAATAGTGTAGAACAAAATGCTACCCAATAGATCCCCTTAGTAATAGAAGATAGTGGTATCATGTCCCAAATTCCTCAATTTTTCTTGGATGACTCATCAGTAGTACACTTAGAAGATATTGACCCATTTTTCCTCAGTCTAATTATAAAAGGAAAGACCCTAAAAAATTGCATGATAGACTCAGGAACATCTAACACCATAATGCCTTTCAAAGTAATGGAAGCCTTAGGATTGAAAGTAGACACTAAACAAGGTATATATAGAGGTATGGATGCTAGAGAAGTCCCAGTTATAGGTACCATAAATGCCTTTCGATTTAAGCTAGTTGCATATCTTGAGGTGGAGTTGACCATGTCAGCCCTTGTAGTTGATATACCTCCACACTAAGGAATGTTGCTTTCTAGAAAATGGAGTGCTTCTTGTGGAGGTAGCCTACAATATGACTTAACTTATGTAACTTTTAACATAGGTGATAAGGCTATTAAAGTAGATAGAGAGCCAAGGGTTAGTCACATCTTGGGTGAAGAAACTAACAAAGATGCTACTTGCTTTTTAGATACTGGTGTGAATGCATTTAGAGCTGAATTGATTATCCAAGAAGTTGAGAATTTGCCTGATGTAATTGAACACAAAGGTGAGTGTTGTATGAATTGACCAAATATATGGAAAATGTTCTTTGATGGGGCTAGTTCTAAGGAAGGTGCAAGGGTAGGGGTAGTTTTTGTATCACATAAGAAAAAACACTTTTAGATACTCTTTTACCCTAATCTTCTCATGCACCAACAATATAGCTGAATATGAAGCCTTGCTGTTAGGTTTGAAAGTGGCTACCTATCATGGGATCAATAAGTTGCATGTTATAGGTGATTCTAAATTGATTATCTCATAGATAAGGGGAACATATGCTTTTAAGAACAGAGGGTTGAAACAATATAGAAATGTTGTGTGGGATCAAATTGAATTTTTTGAAGCAGAGAGATAGAACTCAAAATAAGATGGCTAACTTATTAGAAAATGTAACAATTAAACCCTAGGATGTATAATTTGCAGGAATATCAAAAATTGAAGTTCAAAATAGGCCATCAATACCTGACAATATTGAGCATTGGCAAGTCTTTGAAGATGACAAATACATAGTGAATTTCTTGCTAAATGAAGATAAATATGATGGACAAGAGTTGGACTATAGTGATTTGGTTCAAACCATAGATGGGAAAGAAACAATTTTTGGTCAAGAGGTTATATAGTAAAAAACTAATAAAGTACCTAAAGGTTTGGTTGTTTTGGAGAACATATTTGATAATCAAGATAGGATAAGGTCTGGTGCTAAAGATTTTAAACCTCAAGAGCTAGAAGAGATAAATTTGGGTACTAATGAGGCCCCTAAGAAAGTTTATATTGTCCAAAATTTGCCAGGTAAAATTAGAAAACCTATGATTGATCTATTCAAAAAATATAGACATGCCTTTACTTGGTCATATGATGATTTAAAAGCTTATAGAGAAGATCTTTTTTAGCTTGTCATACCTTTAAAGGACAATTTAAAACTTTTTAGGTAGAAATAGAGACCAGTTAATCCCACTCTAGCCCCTAAAATGCAAAAGGAATTAATAAAGTTAAGGGATGGGGGAATAATTAAACCTATCAGACATTCCACTTGGGTCTCTAATTTATTACCTTTCAAGAAAAAGAATGGACATATCAGACTATGTGTAGATTTCAGGAACTTGAACATTGCTTCTCTAAAAGATAATTATGGGTTACCAAACATGGAAGCTATGTTGTAGCAGGTAACAAGGTCTGAACTTATGTCTATGATGGATGGATTCTTAGGATATAACTAGGTTCTAGTGAAAGAAGAGGAGCAATTCAAGACAACATTCACAACTCCTTGGGGAACTTATATATATGTGAGGATGCCTTTTGGATTGATTAATGTTGGTGCCAATTTTCAAAGAGCCATGGATGTGGCTTTTCATGAGTACATAAATAAATTTATGGTTGTGTATCAATATGACCTCATAGCTTATTTCAAAAGGGCTGAGGACCACTGTAGGCATTTGGAAAATATTTTTATTAAAGCATTGGAATATGGAGTGTCATTAAACCCTAAGAAGTGTGCATTTGGGGTAACTAAAGGCAAGTTATTAGGACATATAGTATTAAAGGATGGAGTGAAAATAGATCTTGAAAGAGTAGCAACCATTGATAAAGTCCCTAAGCTAAAAAATGTGAAAGGAATCCAATCTTTCTTTGGGCAGGTTAATTTTTTAAGGAGATTTGTTACAAATTTGGCTGAGATCAGTAGACCTATTTCCAAAATGCTCAAGAAAGGGGTTACTACTAACTAGGATGGTGAACCTTCATATGCATTTCAAGATATTAAGATTTATATGAAGAATTCTCCAGTCCTTAGGACCCCTGACAAAACCAAGCCAATGCACATATTTTCTTTTGCATCTTTCCATATTGCAACTATAGTTTTGTTGCGAAAGAATGAGGATGGATATGAACATTCTATTGCTTTCTTTAGTAAGTCACTATAGCTTGCTGAACTAAAATATGAGATAAATGAAAAACAAGCATATGCTTTAGTAAAGGTTGTTAAGGCATTCAAATGCTACTTGATAGGAGCTATTGTCATTGCATTTGTGCCCAGTGCTATTGTAAAGGATATTTTTTCTCAACAAAAAGTATCAAGAAGAAGGTGTAGATGGATCAATAGGATCCAAGAGTTTAACATTAAGATACAGATAAAAAAACTAGTAAGAGGCCAAGGTTTAGCTAAACTCATGGCTCAATCTAATTTGGATGCTAATAAGATAAATATGGCTACATATGACCTTAGATCTGATTTATGTGACATGGATCACTATGATTGGCATGCTAATGTTATCCACTATCTAAAACATATGGAAGCCCCACCTCATTTGACTAAAAATGAGAAGAGGAGTAATAAATTAGAAGTCATTAGGTACATAATTATTCAAGATAGCTTATGGTGGAGAAATTTTGAAGGAATATTACTTAAATGTGTTGATCAAGAAAAGGCTAAGGAAGTCCTAAGTGAAATGCATGCTAGAGTGTGTTGGGGGGCATTATATGGCCAAAACCACTATAGACAAGGTGACAAGAGTTGGATTCTGGTGGCCCTCTCTTTTTAAAGATGCTCAAACCATGGTTAGGATATGTGATGCATGTAAAAGGTTTTTTGGGAAACTAAAATTCTCTAGTAATACTCCCTTAAAGCCAGTTAAGGTTCAAGCACCTTTTCAGCAATGGGGTATGGATTTCATAGGTGAGATTTCTCCTAAATATAGTACTGGCTATTCCTAGATTTTAGTTGCTACTGATTATTTCACAAAGTGGGTAGAAGCCATCCCTATAAGAAATACAACTAGTAAAGTTGTCAATAGTTTTTTGCTAAATAATATTGTTTCCAAGTTTAGTTGCCCTCAAAAAATTGTAACAGATAATGCAATGTGCTTTAGGTCTAAGGAATTCATAAAATTTTGTGATAAGTATGGAATTACAAGATCAACATCCTCCCCATAACATCCACAAGGAAATGAACAAGTTGAATCCACAAATAAAAGCTTGTTCAAAGTCATTAAGAGGACCTTGGATGATAACAAGAAGGCATGGGATTCCAAGTTGCAACTAGCAATATGGGTTGACAGAGTGACTTTGAAGAAGGCCATTGGAGTAGCCCTGTTTGATTTAGTATATGGAATTCAGGCTAGGATGCCTCAGAATAACTTAGTAGGACTCTATAATTACATCTAGTTGTATGATGAAGATATTACAGATGATATGCAAGAAAGGACAATGAGTAAAAAGTTTGAAAATGGAGATTTAGTCCTACTGTGGAATGCTAGAATTGAAGATAAAGGAAAACATGGTAAATTTGATCCTATATGGTTAGGTTCCTATTTGATTGAAAAAACTTGGGGAGAAGATGCTTATGTTCTTAAAGATTTGTCAGACAACATTCTTGAATTGTTAGTTCATGGACAGTTCTTGAAGAGGTATTTTTCTTGAAAAAATAATTGTTTATTTCATAAACAATAGTTTAGGGTTTTCCTGTACATTTCTAAATTCTTCTGTCTTTATTCAATTTCTTGTATCTAATTTTCCTATGTTTTGTTGCTCTCTTGAAGTGGTTAGTTTGTAGGGAGTCTAGGTGGTCTGCTTCTCCCAAAAATTTTGAGCCTTTATTTGAATCCATATAGTTCAATGTCCCCAGACGGAGCCACTGTTGGTCTGATTTTTTGCATGATAAAATTTCCCTAACCTAGGTGCAAAAAATTAGGATTGAATCCATTAATGGTGAATAGGGTTTCTAGTCTTTGGTCCTCCAGATTTGTTAGCCTTTGAAAATTTTTGTTAAACCCTATGTCTTTTCATTTCAATTTTTAGGGAACAAAATCTATTTAAAAATTTTTGCAAATATTCTATATTCATTTCAAATTTTCTATGCCCCCAAGTGGCCTTTTTCTCTTATGTTCCACACCATCCGATTCTGGTAAGATCTATGGTAGTCACTCGCTAAGGTGTTTTACCCTATGTGACATAGTGAGTACCACAAAATTAAAAGATGGGGCAATAAAATGGAGGTGTGATGATCAAAGATTGTATTGCATCCAAATTTTTAGTCACGTGCACTTTGTCAGTACTGTCAGAGCTAGAAAGGGAACCAAGTAAAAATTTTGCAACTAAAGTCACTAGAATATGGTTTTTTAGATGATTCGCTATGTCACTATAAAAAAAACTAAGCACCCTTCTAGTAGCTATACATTCAAAAGTATCTCACTCTAAACCCTTCTATCCAAACGATTCCATGAGTTCAAAATGTTCAAATGCCAGTTTAGAGCTCCCTATCCATGGAGTGCAAGAGAGTATATTTCAAGAATAAGAAGGCTCTCAGATGAGCCTTAGAGATACTCTTCTTGCTAGTAAACCATGCAATGGGAGGTTCCAAAGACAAGATACAAGAATGCAATTGTCCCAAGGAGTTCCTCAAGGATGCAATGCAACTAAAGATTAAGCTAGCATGAATATGAAAAGTGCAACTATTCTAAGCATGGATGAGAGTGTTACAATCCAACTATTAGACTATATGATTTAAGCTACATGTAAAAATGAATGCTAAGCTAAGCTAGAATGCCATGGATGAGAGAATATAGAAAAGAAAGAGAAGTTCTCCACAAAGCTCCAAAGAAACCTATTAGAAAACCTATAGCATAACTATACTCAAAAGATGGATGGATCCTTTGAGGGGGAAAGCTCTCTCCCTTTTAAAGTCATACAGACGGTAGAGATCAAGATGAAGATGGTGGATGATCAACAATGGAATTTGAAAATAGGATTGATCCATGTGCACACACAAGTCAACCAATAGAATATAAGTTGACTTGTCATATAAGACAAAAGTCACAAAGCCTTTTCTTTTAATTGCAAAATAGAAAAAGGACTTTATGTGTGCGCTTTAAGTGGGTTAGAAGAATGGGGTCTTTTATTTAATTAAAAGGGGACATGTTCTTTTAATAAAATAATGAACTTAGGATAGCATAGTCAAACTATAGTTTATAATCAAATAAATTGATTATTAGCAATTTGGTCTAGGTAAATGACTAAATTAAATCAACCAAAATGCTGAGAAGGGGGCTAATAGTCTAGGTGACCTTTTTAGGTGATTACATTTGCCCCTCTTTGACTAATATGTGATTGATCTGGGAACACATTATGTCAAAGAAAATAGAAGCCAAGTAGGCATCAATAGAAATAGATGTCTAATTTCAAAGAATGAAATGCAGAAATAGATAGCAAGTCTTGAATGCACAGCCTAATAGTGGTAGTACTAAACACTAGGAAGATGATTTTAGGATCAAAAAATAATTCTAACACCTAGCAAAGAAAATAGATCGAGAGCAAGTGATAAGGTCAAACAAATGCTCCTAAGAAATAGATAGCTGTAACAATCAACAATAGAGTATTTCTGCCCCCTCGAGATTGAAATCAAAATGAGGTAAGGGGACATAGAAACAAGCTAGATATGAGAAAATTGAGAATATAGCAATGTCCAAGATGAAAGATAGATGATTAGAGCCCAAGAATGACTATAAGAAAGTGATTAAATGCCCCATTTTGACTTAGAGTTGACCATGAAAGACACAGTGTAAAATTAGGTCAAATCTAGTAGAAAGATGATTTAGATGTGAAAAAGTGACAAGAAGTAGATATGAAGCATAGAAATGATGAAGACATGAAGAAATGAAGATGCCCCAATGATGATTCAAAAATTAGACCTCAAATGGTCAGCTAACTGCTTAGAAGAAGAAGAAAATTTAAAATGCAATTTTGACCATCAAGATGAACTCAAATTTTGATTTCAATCTCAAAAATGGATCCAGGATGTCAAAATTAGCTAGGGGTGCAATTTTTATGCAATTTCGAGGAGTTTGAAAATTAGGTCAAAATGAGGTTGGAGGCTATAAAAGGGGTCCAAGTGTCATTTTCACTATTCATTTTTATTTTTGTGATTTGAGAGATTTTGTGAGTGGTCCACATAGCATCATTACTTAGTTAAACATTCCTCTTCATCAACACCATTTCGAGCACAGTCGGTTGCACAACTGGCCAGACCGATATGGGGCACCGATAAGTAATTACTTTTTTTGTCGCTTTTCAAGCCTTTTAAGAGCTTTTTTGCACATTTTAAGGTTTTTTTTAAAAAAAGTCATGCAATACTTTTAAAGTATCACACATGCATTGAAACAATATCATGCGACGCTTTTTTTCAAAAAAAATATCGCAGCACTGAGGGAAAATTGTCACTATGGCCATACCCAAATGTCGCACGGAATGGTGCAAAATTTTGCATGACAAAAGTATGTCACACAGACTCATAAAAAGTGTTGTGGGACACTATTATAGAAAATGGTGTCGCACGAGGCATGTAAAAAGTGTCACACGGATGTTTTTTTTAATTCTTTTTTTCGTCATGAGACTGTTACTGATAGTTGCATGTTTTACCTGGACCGGATGTATTCCTGGCATTACAGATCAGAGCTCCCAGGGTGGTGGGTTTGCACATTTTGTAGCATTTGAGTGATGAGGAGCAGACTGCACTAGTGGCTATGGGTTTGTAGTGGGTTGTACGGATGCCCCATATTTGGGCAAACCATGGTTTACTATCTACGCTGGCAGAGAGGTGGTGTAGCAAGCATAACACCTTTCATTTATCAATCAGTGAGGCATCTATTACCTTGGAGAACATTTATCACATTCTATGAGTTCCATGCCATGGTGAGCCAGTAAGTTTCTTGATTAGTAGTTTGTTGATTTAGCAATTTTGATGTTGGATGCCAGGTGTATTGATGTTAAGTTTGATGATGGCACAGGTGTACTATGATATGACCCTGACAAAGGGCCAAGCACGAGTGTAGGAGCTTTTCGAGGATGTGACCATTTTGGACTATCACTTGAGTTGGGAGAGATTGATGACTAAGTATGGATATGATTATCCTTTTCCTAGCTTGTTATGTTCTTTGGTAGCCTAGGCCCTAGTGATAGACCTAGGCCAGAAGGGCTTTCCACTAGGATGGGGTCGACCGGTGTATGATTTGATCTCCCATCCATGTAGGATGGCATAAGGGCCTACCATATTGGTAGAGATGTACCATGAGCTCCATGAGATAGTATACCATGAGGGTGAGTCATGGGTATGCAGAGTAGTGTTAGCACAGATCTGGGCTTGGGAGCACATTGATGTGATCTGATCGCGAGTGTAGCCACGAGAGTGCAACCAGCCTTATATTTTTTGTTATAGAGGTTTTATCCTACAAAGACATAGTGGGGATGTGACCTATTATCAATGAGTACTTGATGAGCTGACGATGTTCACATGGCAGCCATATCAAGAGTGTCAGCAGTGGTCAGATTCATGGGAGTTAGACTACATGTGGTATAGCAGACCACTGGTGAGTCAGAGCATAGACATTGTGGCACAATTTATGATTAGTCGCATATGGCAGTAGTTTGTAGAGTGGAAGGAAGTATCAGTGGAGACCACTACCTATGCTCAAATGTGCATAGATGAGGGATTAGGGTGGCTACCTATGTTGGACTATTAGATAGAAATTTGAGATACAATGACGCTAGTAGCGACTCCTTGGGATTATTGCCCAGATGTGGTAGATGCAGGGGCAGATCCAGGGTATCTTTATGAGATGTAGAGACAATTGTTCCCTCAGTTCATAGATCTAGATTGCTACACTTGTAGGAGTGGGAGGCAGAGGTAGTGGGGGAGAAGGAGGATGAGGGAGAGGGAGGGGGAGAGGTGACAAGTAGATGGAGGGGGAGAGCTCCCAAGCAGGATGGAGGAGGATTCGAGCACAGATGATGCAGGAGGTGGAGGATTCATTAGATTTTGATGAAGATGACGGTGGGGAGGAGGAGGTGCCCCTGAGGAGACGGTGAGCGATGAGGGTCGAGGCACCTACAGAGCAGCCAGCAGGAGGAGAGGATCAGGGTGTGAGGATCTGTGCCTTGGAGGTAGAGCTACAAGCAGCTCGAGTGACCATTGCAATATAGGATCAGCAACTTATTGATCAGTGGCCATGCGCAGATGAGCTATGCCAAGAGAGAGATACTATGAGGTGAGAGGAAGCACATCATGGTCCACAAGCTACATACTATTATGCCACCTATAGGAGTGTGGTACCACCAGGACAGGGTCTTCTTGACTACTTAGAGTGAGCGGGTAGATCAGAAGGCACAGTGCAAGCACCAAATAGGAGATAGGCTCCTCCACTAGGGCTAGCACCAGTCGCAAAGGGTGGTAGTTAGACATCATGTCAAGTGATAGCTGTGTTTTGATTGTACCTCATGTATTTTTGAGACATATATCCAAATTTTGGATCCCATATTTGTATATGTACCATGACATATTTGATATATATATGAGATACTGGATTTATCAATATTCTTATATACTTGTCTCAAAATGTATGTTTCAGCTTTCATGTGGTGTTTCAGTTTTTGTTTTTAGCTCATCTATGTGTATATGCTCATGTGTATTGATTTTGATCTCTCATATGGATTCTAAAGACTTAATTTTTTTTGTGAAAATGTGACACTTGGATAGATTGTATGTGATGTTTTTGGATTAACCCCTTGTGATGATAGGATAGCAAAGAAATGTAGCGAAAGATTAAGCAGGAGAAAATATATGAAGAAGTGAAAGATGAAAGCAACTAGCTGATATGTCTGCGAAAAAATGAAGAGAGAGCTTTCCCCATATGCAAGAATGCAAGACTAAGAAAAAAATGAACCTAAAATGCAAGCTAATATACAAAAGTGGTTTACCAGCAAGAAGTGCATAACATTCAGACTCTTAATTTCATCATTGAGCATTTATTAGGGACATCATGAGATCATACAACCATCACTAGTATAACTATGAGGATATGAATATGATCAATATCAAATAGGTATGTGGAAATCCAATCTAAGCATCAGAGACATGTAAGTCAAGATAACTACGCGATTAGATTTCCTAAGTTTAATTTAGCAAGATTACACTTGTATCAAGGCATAAGCGCAAGGATAAACCCTGAGTGAGGTCTTGCATAACAGTCAAGGATGATACATTTGTAAGTCAAAATGTTGAATAGGACAATCATAAATGCTTACAACACTATAGACAAACAAAGTATACCCACAAGAAAAAATCAAGAAAATATGTCCCATGCCCCCAATCTTCTAATCAGCAACATCCTTGAAAGACTATTAGGGAGGGAACACATGGTAAAGAAATCATCATAGATAGCACACAAATTAGATAAAGATCAACATAGCTCAGACATTTAAGTGTTAAAGTGTGTGTGTGTAAGTCATTTGGCCATTTCTTCAAGACTTGATTTTGATAGTGAGAAGTATCACGACATCAGAGATTATAGGTAAACTATCTGAAAAGTGTTGAGAAACACTTGATGTCAAAGTGGGTGGGGGTAGTGTTGAGAAATATTATTTTGTGATTTGTCAAAGAAACCCTAATGCACAAGAATACCTCAAAAGTCTAAGTAGCTATGCCCCCGAGAGGTGAACAAGAAACAATTCCAAGCTAGGAAATGTGTAGCAAAGTAGGTGATTGAGACTGATAGACATAGGTGCAAGGGTTTCAAGTAGTGCCTATTTCTAGGTTTTCACCACTTGACAGATTTTTTTAGGACATTTTCTAATTTTTTAGATTTTTTCAGCATCATATTTGATTTTTTGGATTTTTTAGAAGGTTTTAGAGATCACTAGTTCTCAAGCAAGATCACATTATTTTCTCCCAATGTCTAGGAAGGTATAGGACACGATGGAGAAACAAGCTGATGGACAAGAAAAGATGCATAAGAAAGGAATGTGAAGCAAGTGAAAGTGATCCTCAAGAATTGACTCCTCAAGATTACCCAAGTTAGGGAAAGAGGTGAAATAGTCATATGACGCATATTTTGTATAGGCAATGGAAGTAATGAGAAAGATAACATGTAGGATAAGCAATGAAGCCAACAAGTGAGATAGCATGAAGTGTGTAGTCCAAAAGAGTAGCCATGTCAAGAGACCTATGAGAACCATGTTTCATTTACTATGATCAAGACCAAGGGGTCAACTAGATAGGATAGCAATGGGATATAGCAATAAAAATAAAACTCAAGATGGAGGCTATGAGGGAATGCGAAAGCACAATAGAGAATCTCGTGGATAAGAAAGCCAATATGCAAAGATAGCTCAACAATGTCAAGATCAAAGAGAGTAGAGGGGATAGATGGATGATGAAAGAATGATGCATGATGCCTATTTACTAGGTTTTCATCATGGTATTTATCCAAGGTGCCACAAGAAGTAGTTTTCACCATAGGATGAATTATATTTGTCTTTACTTTTGCTACTAAGGTGCTACAAGAAGTGGTTTTCACCAAGGCAATTTTTTCTTTTCGTCTTCTTCTTCTTCTTTTTTTTGAATTTTTAGAAAGAACTCAAGCTTTTTGAATGTAGATAGTGCTCCTATAGGAAAGATAACTCATGTTGAGACAATACCATAGAAAGGTATGCTCAAAGATGTTGATAAGGTGATGAAAGAGAAATGGTAGTAGGAAGAATATATTTAGGATAAGAGTTCATGTATAGAAAGTAAGTGTAAGCTTTAGAGGATTTCATGAGGGTAGCTGAAATATTAGACAAGATCAACATTGACACACACCTTGAAGGGTATTGGAATGATGGAGGAATCATGGATGAAGTAGCTTGAGGTTTAGACGTATGAGGTGGTAGAAGAGATTTGGAAAAAAGTGAAGTGGAAGGCTTTGGAATATTTTTAGGAAGATTTTTGGAAGAAGATGGAATGGAAGCCTTTGCTAGCTTGAATGTCAACTTTGAAGTATTTTCAATATTCAAGTCTTTTAAAAGAGACTTGGGAATCCACATAGCTTTAGATTTTCCTTTGGATACTTCAAAACATATTTCTTCAATCATGGGTTTAGGAACCCACATTTTCTTTGATTTAGCTCTCTTAATAGTGGACCTTTGTGGTCTCTTTTGTGCATTTTCCTTCTTAGCATTCACATGTCGATTAGATGGGACATAGTGATCTTCATTTTTCAATGGATTCTTATGTTTATTCTCACTTCCAAAGGACTTGGGATTTTTGGATGAATAAGGATGATATGACTGGTTTAGATGGATAGATGGGCGATAATTCATCGAGGATGACCATCTTTGTTGATCTTGAGGTATGATGGGAGAGCTAGGATTGGAAAGTGTAGGAGATGAAGGAACATAAGGTCCCAATATAGATGAAAGGTTCGAAGGCTTTAGCTCTAATGTATGAGGACCAAGGATAGAATTAGGATATGCAAATGGATAGTGAAAAGGGATATTAACATCTTTAGAGTGAGCAACATGGTCAAAGCTATCAATAGACTCATGAGTAGCTTTGATAGGAACATCACTTTTAATAGGAGCAGTTGAAGCTTGAGCACAATTTTGAAGTGTATATGGAGAAGTAGAACATGAGGGGATGCTTTGATCTTGACAAGTAGCTTTGGATAGCATATGAAGAGAAATTTTCTCATAATTTTCAGTAAGCTCAAGGGAGATAATGGAAGTGGTATTTTCATCATACTTAGGAGGTGGACAAGATATAGGATATGGAGGGGAAAAATCTTGAAAGAGATGAAAGGGTGCTTGATCTTATTCTTTCTTGAAATTTATAGCTTTTTATTTTTTAGAGTCCTCTTGACATGGAGCCACTTCTAAGGACAAGGGATAATGAAGAGTGAATGGAGTAGTGCTTTGATTAGGCATAGCAGTGCATGAAGGTTGAGGATGTTTAGGATTGGTAGCATGGAAAAGGTTTGCTGGCAAGTGAAAGTTAGCTTGAGTTTGTTTTAGAGGTAGCCCTTGAGGATATACGTAGTCAATGTGGAAAGCATTAGGTTCTTTATTTGATGGAGGCATGTTTGAAAGCTTTGAAGTGTTGGGAGATGCATGAGTGTTGGAAGAAGTGGAGGTATTAAGGAAACCATCACTAGACATAGGTTCATTAGTATGATCTTTCTCAAGAAAAGTATCCTCATCACATGAATCATTAGAGGTATCAATAATTCCATTACCAATAAGATCTTGGATTTTATGTTTTAGCTCAATGCAATCTGAAGTACTATGCTCATTATGTTGATGACAAGCACAATAGATATCCAAGAATGGGTTTCCATATGAGCTAGACTTAGGTAACATGATGATCTCGGTACCAATAAGTTTTTGCAAAGTGTCATCATAAGAATTTTCTAAGGGAGAAAAAGTTCTATTAGAAGTATGTCTAGAGTCCTTTTGTTGTTTCTCAAGTGACTGGTATGCATCCATGTCTTCATCATTAGCTTGGTCAAAGATAGGTCCATCATGAAATTTTAGCAGAGGCTCAAAGGAGGTATCACTTGCTTTTTCTCTATAGAGGTCTTTAGATCTAGAAGATGAAGACATTTGATGTCTTGAAGTAGAGCATGTAGATCTAGAAGAAGAGGATGACCTCAAAGAAGGTGACTCACATGCATGTAATGACCTTAAGGAAGATTCATGTAATGATGCAATCTTCTCCTCTAACCTTTTCTCAGTTTTAGACTTCATTTCTGTCATGTGCTTAGAGAGATGAAGGTAAGAAAGATCATTTGTCTCTTCTAGTTCTTTGTATTGTGCATATAGATCTTGAAACTCTTTAGCAGCATGGAGGATATCATGATCATCTAGATTTGGCAAAAGTTTGATAGCACAAGGTTTAGATCCCATAGTTTTAGATGCAAAGCCAAGCATAAGAGAGCCTAGAAGATAACTTGATGTTGAAACTATAGGAGATAGAATGTTCACTTGCCAAGCTAGTAAAGATAGAGTAAAGTGACTTGTCAAGAAAGTGTCCAAGTTACTTATGACACTAGTGACTCAAGTCAAGAGCTAGGAAAGAAGCCAAATAGCCAAGTAGATAGAGAAAGCAAGGCACCCTGACAAGTGAACAACTTTCCCAACCCAAGAGTGTTGTCAAGAAATCAAGGTAACCGTTTTAGCAAAAAGATAACTAGCAAGCAAACATAGACCATGAAGAAAGGAAGACCATGAGCACTAAGACCAAAGAGTCACTTTAAGAATGTTCAAGCACTAGAGACATATAAAAGAAAAGTCAAATGATGAGACTCCTCTTAGCAAGCAACACAAGAAAAATGTTAAGACTTGATGCTTTGACTTGGTTGACAAAGTTTGACAATAATTGATAGAATAGCAAGTTTGATGTTCAAAAGCAATTTCTTTCCAAGCAAGATAGTGACACATGGAGTAGTCTTCAAACAATCAAGCAAGGGACAAAGCAACCTTGCATGATACAAGCATATCTGAGGTCTCAAAAGAAATCCCTAGAATTATCCTCATGTGTATGTTCAAAATATTTTCATAGGTATACCACATTCGAGAACACATCAAGCAATATCTACCTAAAGGACATGGTTCATTATTCAACAACTTGGCCCATGCTTGATGTTCCTTCACCTCACACCAAGTGGTTGCCCAAAAGAGATATTGGCTTTTTCATGGAAATGTCGTAAGCATAACCAAGGGAACACATATGGTAAGTGTAAATCTTGGGGTGATCTGGGTAGTCCACTAGGATCGATCCTTGCACCAAGAAGTTGAGCGGCTAAAAGGGTAGTTAATAACTTAGGGTGTTTAGATAGGGCTTATGTTCATAGTGTTCCTTTTGCTTGCAATTACGGGACACCTCACCTTGCAATGAGTAATCGATCTTGCAACCACAAGAGTACCTTAAGTATTCTTGCCTAGTGATCTTCCTATGGTCAAAATCCCATAAGTGATCACACTAGGAAAAGAAAACACTATGTCTACCAAATTTTTGTGTCCTTGGTAGCCTTGAGTTTATAATGGGTTGGAAGAGCAAGGTAATCAGCTTGTCCCCACTTGGGTCGTTCCTCTCAGGTTGTCCGAGAGCAGGCCCTCTAAAGGATTTTAACTACAGAGAGAGTGGATCAACTTTTAAAAGTCAAGATTTCTAATTCACCAAAAGGGTGAAGAGCATACTCTCCTATTCTGATTATTTTCTCCCAAACATGCTAGGAAGATTCAGTTACCCCTTGCTTTTGAAACTAAATGGCAAGTCAAGATTTCTGATTCACCACAAGGATGAAGAGCATACTCTCCTATTACCAAAAGACTCCAATTAAAAGTTTTATGTGCCTATGAAAAATGAACAATTAGTCAATGCCGCACATGGAAACAAAAAAAATCAAGCAAGTTTGGGTTTTTATGCTTTGGGCAGCCCTACAAACAATGTTAGTAGCCCTTGTGCATTTTAAGCTTTGATATGCATTCTTTTTATGCAATGTTTCAATTTTTTTCATAAGGATGGCAACCTGCAATCACAACTTGTTAGCTCCAAAAGTTAGTGTGAAATAACATAAAAATCTGCAATAAAAAGTGGTTAGTTGCCTCAAAAATCCAATTTATCTTCCAACCAAGTGCATGCAAAGAAAGTGCAAGTTAATCACAAATGCTCTCATTTTTACTCTTTGATTTTGACCTAGTCAACAATATTGGACTTTTTTGCTATGATTTCGGATCCAAAAAGAGAAATTCAAATAATAGACCCCCACTAAAAACTAGAGAGATTTTCAAAAATGCAAGAAATTCAAAAAAATCTCCTCATTTGTGCCTTAGAGACCCATTTTGTCAAAAAAGGCCAAATTTATCAAATAAAATTTTTTATCCTTAATACGACCTCAAAAATCAAAATACAAAGAAAGCACCCCCCTTATAATTCAAAAATATTTCTGAAAATGTAAGTTTTTCCAAAAAAGATGCTAATTGGTGACTAGAAATGACTTTTTATGAAAAAAAAAAAAATATTATAACTCACGCAAATCATGTCAAAATTCTTTAAAAATTGGTCTAAGACATATTGAACACATATTCAATTTTTTTAAAAAAATTTAAAACCAAACTCTATGCGGTTTAAAAGATATGATCAAATCTTTAAACCAACTAGATTTTTGGCCTTCAAACCAATCTACTTATGGGTTGGCCTTAAAACCCAAGTGATAATTTTAAAAAAGCACTTGATTAGATCCAATATGCTGCTATAAAAAACTAGAGATGAAAAATAAAAGAAAATGGAGCTAGAAACTTGATTCAAGCCCCATAGTGGGAACCAAAAATGTACACTAGAAAGTGTCCCACTCTAAACCCTTCTATCAAAATGATTCCATGGATTTGGAATGCTTGGATGCTGGCTTAGAGCGCCTTATCCATAGAGTACAATGGAGTGTATTTCAAGTTCAAGGGCTCTTAGTTGAGCCTTAGGAATACTCTTCTTGCTAGTAAACCATGCAATGGGAGGTTCCAAAGACAAGATGCAAGAATGCAAATGTCTCAAGGAGTTCCTCAAGAATGCAATGCAACTAAAGATTAAGCTAGCATGAATATGAAAAGTGCACCTATTCTAAGCATTGATGAGAGTGTTACAATCCAACTATTAGACTATATTATTTAAGCTACATGTAAAAATGAAAGCTAAGCTAAGCTAGAATGCCATGGATGAGAGAATGTAGACAAGAAAGAGAAGTTCTCCACAAAGCTCCAAAGAAACCTATTAGAAAACCTACAACATAAAAATACTCAAAAGATGGATGGATCCTTTGAGGGGAAAAGCTCTCTCCCTTTTAAATTCATACGGACGGTAGAGATCAAGATGAAGATGGTGGATGATCAATGGTGGAATTTGAAAATAGCAGCGATCCATGTGCACACACAAGTCAATCAATCAAATATAAGTTGACTTGTCATATAAGAAAAAAGTCACAAAGCCTTTTATTTTAATTGAAAAATAGAAAAAGGACTTTATTTGTGCACTTTAAGTGGGTTAGAAGAATGGGGTCTTTGATTTAATTAAAAGGGGACATGTTCTTTTAATCAAATCATGAACTTAGGATAGCATAGACAAACTATAGTTTATAATCAAATAAATTGATTATTAGCAATTTGGTCTAGGTAAATGACTAAATTAAATTAGCCAAAATGCTGAGAAGGGGCCTAATAGTCTAGGTGACCATTTTTAGGTGATTACAGTAGCGACATAGCAAATAGCCAGGAAATACATAACACAATGGCCTCCAAACTTCTTGGTGACCATAAAGATTTCCAAGTGTAATGGTGAGTAATTATGATTATGTTAGAAGCATTAATGAGGGTGATTGTGACTTCATTTGCCTTTATTTTTTCCTACGCCAAGTTTTGATAAGACACCAGAGCTCGCTATCTCACTATTATGAAAATCATTCATCTCCCCATTAGCGACATAGTGAGCTACCATGAAATGAACACATGGTAGGACCCAAGTAATGTGGAAATGTGATTGGGATTAGAATATGGTTTTATATGCCAGATATGTAGGATTTTCTCACATCATCAATAACATGGACCCATACCCCATGCATAAAACATATGAAAGATTTCAATTGTCAGATCAAGCTTGGATTGACGATTCTCACTATCTCACTATGGATATATGTGCAGTTTTTACTCTATGAAAGGTGGTGAATAAGGGACCCACCACATCTTAAGAAATTCATGTAGTTTCCACACCCTCAAATCAACTTCCGATCTATGGTTGTCGCTATCTCGCTATGATGAGTTTCTCAAAAGTTGTCAATTCATTACTACTATTAATTGAATGAATTAAGTAAATGCTTTGATGAATTTGATGGTATTGTCATGGTAATAGAAAGGATGTCTGTAAGAATGAATTTTTTTAAGAATTGTTGATAATATTTGTTGTAAGGAAATAGATTAGATCTACAAAGTGGAATAGACTCTAAATCCCAAAGGAATAGGCACTGATAAAAATCCATTCAGTCTACAAATAGGTATACTATGAAGAAGCATCAAATCAAAAATCACAATCAGCTTTATTTTACTTTCTTAAAGATTTCAAAAGATGGTTAACACTTGTTTGCATGGAATGTTTTAGACTTTGTTAGCCACTGTTGCTGGGAACACTTGCAAATTTATAAAAGAATTCTGACCAAATCTATTATATGGGATGTGTTTATTCAAAATGTCAGAATTATGCATGTATTTGAGGATATGAGATCGAAACTAGAATGAAAGTAAAATAATTCTCATTTAGTAGCTTCCAGCCTTGAATCATCCCCTAGGTATACCCACCCTAGTTTTACAGAGCCTAAAGAGTAGAAAACCACCCTTGGTTTTGTTGAAGTTGGGTCCAAGTGTTTTGCACATGTAACTATTAATAGGAATTGGCTAATCCTTAGGTTGTGTGAGTAATATCAATTTGGTATTGAACCTTATGTTGTTTAGTAGTTTTAAAACACCAACACATTACACATCAGGGAAACCTCACATTATTGGCTATACTGACTTAGATTGGGCTGCCGATGTTGATGGTTAGAAGTCTACTTCTGGCTTTTTTTTCTATCACATGGTCATGCAAAAATTAGTAGGCTCATGCACTTTCATCTACAAAGGCTGAGTATCAAGCCACAATAATTGCTAGTCAGGAGATTTTATGGCTTCGGTAGTTGATGACTGACTTTGGTTTTTCTCTTGATCATCCCATTGTTCTGTGGTGCAATAATTAGAGTGCTATTCATATTTCTCACAACCCGATGGAGCATCAACACACTAAAAACATTGAGCTTCATATGCATTTCATTCATCATTTGATCCAATATGGTGTTCTCTATTTGGAGTACATTTCCACTGATGCATAGGTTGTCAACATCTTCACCAAGTCATTTGCATCACCACACTATCTTCAGTTGTAGTCTATGCTTGGGGTTTCAGAAGTTTTCCTTGGGGGCCTTCTTGAGGCCTTCCTTCCTTCATTATTTTTCAGCATGCTTGTTCTATCTCTTTTTGGAGAGGGGTTTTTTCCACTGGATTTTCTCCTTTGTCTCTGATTTATAGAGATTTCCTTGTATTGGTTACCTAATCTGGCCTTGTTCCTAGGACCCATTTTTTTGATTTCATAGCTTTGCTAGGTTAGCTTCCTCCTAAGCTTTGATTAAGGGGGGGTGTTAGAGTAAGTTATTTATTACTCTAGTTACTTTAGCTCTCTTAGGTGCATATAATTAATATTTTAGATTAATTATATTGTGCAAACCTATTTTCTTTTTCCCTCTAGGGTTTTGTTCACCTTTAAAGGTTGAAACTTTGTACTCTTTTTTTTCATAACTTGGAATACATTTTTGCTCTCATATTCTTGAGAATTTCCAAGCTCTTCTTTTTCCGTTTTCTAGTTTCTCTTCATTGTAAGATATTTGCATGTAGGTGTTCTTGGGGATATGTGAAGTTGGTTTTCTCAACTTCTACTTGTATGTATTATGTTTATTAGGAGATATAAGGAGGAACTATAAGGATATCAAAACATAAAAAGTTTTTTTTTTAAAAATATTTTACAAAAATATGTTATACAAATTTAGAGAAGTACGTACATAGGGGGAGTTCTATAATTTTAACACAGCTATTTTTGAGCTATTATGCATAATGTTTTTTCCATAATGCCAAAGGGGGAAAATTTATTCCTATAAATATCCATGTTTTCATTAGTATCAAATAGTTAGTGATGAAGGAAAGAAGTATCATTCAATGAACATAGTTACCGAACTATGATATAGTACCAAAGAAAATAGAAGAAATGAGTATGAGTATGGGATAACTATACCCAAGAATAGTTTATACCAAATAGTTTCACTACACCCTTAGCATAGGAGTTACCAGGTACTTCAAGATTAACCAAGTCAAAAAGGACATTGAGTGATAGCATAAATATCAAGAATAAACAAAGTATACAGTGAGTTATGTAGGAAGCACAAACAAGTCAGAAATGCCACAAAATATTATCTCTAATGACTTTACCTGAGGGAAACAAGAATTTTTTACCTATTGAGGAAATAATTTTTAAGATTAATTTGGTTAATGTGATTCAATTTTTTATGATTCCAAGCTAGAATAGAGTCAAATAAAATAAAAGGATAGAAAAGAATGACATAAGGGTGATTCTAGATGATTGATTTAGATAAAGTTTAATTTCTAGAACATTACTAAACCCTAATTAGGTCAAGGATCACAAGAGGAAAAAGATAACTATTTAAAGATCTAAAAGGAATGGTTTAAAGATTGATGATGGAGCTATTTCTACTACAAATATTGTTGATGTTCAAGTTTTTTTCTATGAGAAGATTATACTAGAATTTTAAGGAGGGAGTTCCACTACAGCTTAGAGATTCAAGCAACATAAGGAAGGATTTGATATATTAGTCACAAGAGGTGATAAATTAATGAGCATAAGAGAGATATGATCAACAAAAGTAGGTTGCAATTATATAGATCAGTTTCACTACTATTTTCTAATCATTGTAGAAATTAAATCATTTAACATTATAGACTTAATAGTCTAATTATAAATATCTTAATCGAGTACAAACATAGTATTTTGTTGTGAAATCCTTCAGAAAGGTAGATCCTTATAGATCTAATTTTATTACTCCTAATAGATTAAGTCACCTAAAATGACAAAATATTGTATCCCTCATAAGGCAACCTCATGATGCAGTAATGAATGATTTTTGGGTACCATCACCACCTTAGTTTTCCCTCTAACCAAGGGTTTCTACATGACCAAATCATTATGTTATGTGTCATGCGATTAATTTATGTTTACATACATATTTTGAGATAGATTAGCTACATTTCATTTCATTTCAATATTGAAGTAATGTATAAGCATGTTTACCTAGTGGATAAAACTACAAAGGGATAGTCAAATTTGAAAAGGAATAAAAGTTTTATAGGATATTGATTCACTCCCCTCTTAGTATCATGCATTTCCTAACTAGTCCAACAAAACCTAAAAATTATTTATTTAAGAGTATAAATAGGTTAACAAGGTGTGGTTAACCACTTTGCAAAACTAAATTCTTGAGTTAAGTAAAATTTTAAAAAACAAAGCCTAGTTGATAAATTGCATGTCATTCTACCTGCAAAGAATTCCTAAACTAAAGGTGTAGAGTTGGAGGAAGGAAGATAAAAAAAATATTAAAAAAGAAAAATTGGAATCATAGAACATAGTATTCACAAGATTGAGATGATTAAAATAAGGAATTTGATGAGCCAAAGTATGTGGTTACCTCACTAAAGGCAGACATAGGGAACTAGAAAGTAGCACTATCCTTAGGGCCTATAGATGTGCTACTCATTAAAGATGTGAGTGCATATTTAAAGTCCAAAGTCATGGATCTAGGAGTAGAAAATATTTATGAGGCAATCTATACCTTTATAGAGAATAGAAGACTAAAAAAGGAAAGAGAATACCTATTGAAAACCATATTGGATCATGTAACAGAAATTCCTAACTTCATTTAGGATGATTAGGTGAGACTTGTATGAAGAAGAGTATATGGAGAATACATGTTTCTTGATAGGCCCTATAGAATCATGAAACAAGTCATCTAAAGGATAATAGGGCTCAAAGGCATTAGAGTGAAGCCAAACATAGGAAGTATCATGCTTGATGAAGTTTCTAGAATGAATAGAGAAGGAAGGAAGGTCTTTATCCATTAAAGAGATACCAGATAGAAATATGAGGTTTGTTACCTTGGTAATTAGATATTGAATCTACTACCCTAGAAAGTTGAACAATGTATATTGTAGAGTGGTACATGGAGCATACTAGAGTATTCACAATAATTACCTACTTAACCTAAGGAGATGGTTTAATGAGAAGATGATGATGAGACTAGAAAAGACCAAAGAAAACTACAAGGTATATTTATTCAAATATGGATCCATATTGGTATGTGATGTAGGAGCATCCTAGAGTAGTTACCAACCCTACATACTCGAGTGGTTTTGGGCTTATGGTTGGAGAACTCAATCAAAGAAGGGTTAATGCTTCGTCATTATTAATTAGTCTTTGGGTGTAGTGTTGGCTAAGAAACTTAGTCACTCATGAAGCTCAACATATCTTTTGGTGCTTGGAAAAACCTACGTAGTGTTGGTTAAGTGGGATTGACATGTACTATATTTCTCAACATGTATTGGGCTCAACATATATTGTGTTACTCAACCTATAATATTACTTAGGAATTCTTGGTGGTTTTTCTAATGCTCAAAAGTTTATCTCTTTCAATAGTATCTTGCAAATTTGATCAGATGACTTGGTGCATTTAATGTGCATCACTTATGATTATGAAGTAGATTGATGGTGTGTGTGTGTATGTGGAATTATTTGGGTCTTGATTATTTATCCTATGTGTATTTAATAATGGTTGTAAGATGACTAATAAACTTTATGTTTATTTGGGTTCTAGATGATTTTATTTATAATCAGAGAACTTGTGGTCATGTAAGTATTTAATGAGGGCTTTGGTAGAGTTGTAGGCATTCAGTTAGAGGGACATGAGAGTAGAGATTTGAGTTAAGAATCTACAGTTGCAAATTGAGAGAAAAACTAGTAGCTATGGCTTAGAGGACAAGGATATTTCTTGGTGCTATGCAAGCACAAATTTAGATCTTTCTTGGTGTTTCTACCAGTGTGCTTTTGTGTCACAAATTTGGACTAGCTAGGGTTTGTGTTGGATCTTAAGGGATCTTGCAAAACTACTAATTTCTTTTTATTTTCCCCTAACTAGGAAGGACTTACATCCTAACACATTACATGTAATTAGTTGTTTTATGAATAAAGAGTTGATTTTTGTATCAAATCTTGCATCTTGTTTTGTGTTTCCACTATAAGGTTATTTTATTGGGAACTAAATCATCTATATTGGGGGTTCATCTAATTTTGCACTACATCATGGTATTAGAGTGAAGGTTGGAGATGGTTGATCTTGTGGATTTGTTTCTTTTTGTCTTCAAAGATCTTAGATGATGCCTCCGAGAAGATTGGACCCTAGGGAAATTGAGGTGAGGATCTCAAAGAATGTTAGATTAGATTTTTAATATGAGATTGAATTGATGAAGAGTGAAATCATGAGAGATATTACTAGTGTACTAAGGAATTTGGGTACTAAAGATGGTTATGAGGAAGCTACTAACAAATTTTAAGTTGTTGGATCTAGTGGTGAAGATAGAATTGATTGTATGGAGAGACCTATGGAAGATATGGCTGGTTAGTTGGGTAGATCTAAATATCACTTGAAGCTAAAGCATAAGATAGATGTTTATAATTTATTAGGTACTTTGAATCTTGAAAACCTGATTGATTGGATTGGTGAGTTAGAAAAATACTTGGACTTAGAGGATATTGGAGATTTTCTCAGAGTAACATTGGAATAAATTAAGTTGAAAGTACATGCTCATCTTTGGTGAAAATAATTGTAAAGAGATAAAGAAGAGGAAGGTGAAATGAAGATCACTAGATGGAGATTGATGTCAAAAAAATTGAAGGCTAAGTTCATTCTTGTTGATTATAAAAATGATTTTTTTAAGAGGTTAGAGAAACTAAAAAAAAAAAAATGTCTATGAAAGATTACCTTGAAGAATTCTACAAGTTAACTATTCAATCTGGACATAAAGAATTTTCTAAGGGAAAGGTGGCTTAGTATATTAATGTTTTGCGATTCAATATTCAAGATGGGGTTGGTATGATAAAGATTGATTTGGTTGATGACTCTTATCAATATGCCCTAAAGGTAGAAGATAAGTTGAAAATAATACATCAAGGTAGTTCCCAATGGAAGGAGAAGAAGGATCACTCAATGAAGGATAAATAGATGGCTAGAGATGAACCAAATCCTATTGATCAAAGGAAGAGGATGAGTCAGGTTTTATTTAAATGTAATTATTTTATTATGGAGAAGAAGGATATGGATCTTCTGAATATTCCAAGAAGGTTGGTGATCAAAAAATTTCTATCATGAAAGAGGCTGAAGACTTGGTTAATGAACCCAAGTAGGAAGGGGGGAATTTGTTGGCTCAACAAGTATTGTTTGGTAAAAGGGTACTAGAACCTTGTTAGAGGAATAGTTTTTTGAGGAATCTTTGTAAGTAAAATGGTAAAATCTATAATGTGATTGTAGATGGTGGTAATACTAATAACCTTCTAGTCAAGGAGATGGTTTAGAAACTTGGTTTGAAGAGAGTGTGACATCCTTTTTTGTATAGGATTGATTGGTGACAAGATGAACATGCTTTAGGAGTGAGGGAGAAATGTCTTGTTAATTTTTAGATTTGGTAGTATAAGGATCAAGTGTTGTGTGATATTGTGGACATGAGTAGTTATTAGATATTACTTGGTAGACCTTTGCAAAATGAAGAACTTGGCAGGAGGAACCTAAGTTTTAGTAAGTAAGTTGAATTGAGGGATTTTGAAAGGGTTAGAGACAAGAGTGGAAAGAACACTTGTGGAATATCTATGAAGGATGTAAAGAATCTAAGAAAATAATTGACAAATGATATAAGTGTCTGGCAAAAGTAAAATAAAAGATAGAGTGTACAAGTTGATGACTTGGAGGACATGTATGTGAAGAACTAATTTGGGATTAATGTGTTAAATATCACAAGATGTTCTTCCAATTACCAAGAAAATCTTTTCACACCTAGGGTGTCTAATGTAGGAACATCCTGGAGTAGTTAGCAATCCTACATACTAGAGTGGTTTTGGATTAGAGGTTGGAGAACTCAATCTAAGAAGGGTTGGTGCTTGGTTATTATTGAGTAGTTTTGGATACAGTGTTGCCCAAGGAACTTGGTCACTCATGAAGCTCATTATAGCTTGTGGTGCTTGGAAATACTTGCATAGTGTTGACCGAGTAGGATCAACGTATATTGTGTTTCTCACCATGTATTGGACTTCACATATACTGAGTTACTTGACATATGCTATTTCTCAGTGATGCTTGTTGGTTTTGTTGACACTCAAAAAATTTATCTCTTTGAATGGTTTCTTGTAAATTTGATCAATTTACTTAGTGCATTTAATGTGCATAACATATTATTGTGATGTGTATCAACCATGTGTGTGTGTGGACCTATTTGCATCTTGCTTATTTATGGACTATGTTCATTTAATAAAGATTGTAATATGGCTAAGGTATTTTATGTTTATTTCATTTTTAGATGATTCTATTTGTAACAAGATGACTTGAGGCCATACAAGTATTAAACAAGGTCTTGGATAGAGTTTTAGGCATTTAGAAAGAGGGAGCTAAGAGTAGATATTCAAGTTAAGAATCTAATGTTGTAAATTGAGAGAAAAGCTAGTATTTGTGGCTTAGAAGAAAAGGAGATTGCTTGGTGGCTTGTAAGTACAAGTTTAGACCTTTCTTGGGGTTTCTACCAAAGTGCTATTGTGTGATTAACCTAGACTAGCTAGGTTTTAGGTTGGATCTTATAAAACCATTACTTTCTTTTTATATGTTCATAATCATGAAGACCTTACAACCTAACACATTGTATGTAATCAATTGTTTTACAAATAAAGAGTTGATTTTGATATCAGATATTCCATTATGTGTTGTGTTTTCACTGTGTGGTCATTGTTTTGGGAACTAGATCACCTCCATTAGGGTTTTATCTAGCTATGCACTATATCAGTATGTATATTCTTATATTTAAGTCAAAATATCTTGGACAAGGAGCACTCAATTGGTTAGGGACAAAACCATTTCTGAAAATAATTGCAAAATGTATATGATGCTAGGAGATAATAAAGATGATTTGTTCAAATGATATTTTAATAGATTTAGGTAGGTAATGTGAAGAAGGAAAAGGATACCCTTTACCCTAGTAGAGGAGTACAAGAATGGTTTATATGTTCTAGCATGGATACACACTTGCATGATACATAATGTGAAGCCCAGAAAATAGTGGCTTAAATAATTCTAGTATGAGCTAATAAAGAAAGAGGCTAGACCCTCTATAGAGTTGCTACTATTAATGCTTGATGACCCTAATCCCATGAATTCCTAGTACTAGCACAATGAGGAGGAGTATAGTCACTACAATTGATAAATGTAAGGATGAAACTAGAAAAAAAGAAAGGAAAGAAAAAGCATGGGTAGAACCAAATCCAAAATTTTCTTAGGAAAGAAGATTAAGGACACCTGGAAAGAGACACCAAGTCCAAAGAATGGGAAGATGAAGAGATAAAAATAGATTCATCCTCAAATGAGCCTAAGATGAGTGAAGAGGATATGGTTGAGAAGAAGGGGAACAAAGATGAACAAAAGCATAAGTAGTCACCTTTTCACAAGAAATCAAATCCATTTGCATTCAAATTATCAAGGATGACAAGACCTATAAGAAGAGGTAGTAACCAAACCCCTCCACTTTCAATTGAGGATATAAAAATGATGTAATACATAATGGAAACTATAATACATTAAAATATAGATTTTTAATTATGAGTGAGAAGGATCAAAACAATATTATGAGCATTTTAATAGCCAGTATGAGGACTTATAAAACGACACCTGAAATGGTGAAGAATGAGTTGGCAAAATAATTAGTGGCAAGCTAGAGTTACCCAACTCAATGAAATTCTTAATTATGCACTAACAAAGGTCAGGCCTAAATATACACCATTAAAAATAAAAATATATGTGGAATCTTACTATGAATAATTTGGGACACAAGAGAATGTTAGGTGAATCACTACTAGTAGAGAGAAGGAAGTGTTCAAATATATAATTATATGATAGCAAATGATAGATAATATGCACACAAAAGAATGTTGAGAAACTAAAATCTCTAACTTGGATAGATCCAATAAACAAGGGGACAAATAAGAAATTTGTTGCTCTACTTTTTATTCTCAACTAATTAGCAAAAGTGAATACTTGTGTTTAAATGAGGGAAATAAATTATTGGTTTTGTTTGAGTCTAGATATAAGACCTCTTAGGTTGGATAAGTCTCCATCAAATTTTCTCCTTTCTTCCTCTCCTCATTCTTATTTGGGTGGTTTTCCATTTTGTTCAATGATCTTATGGGTAGGTAGTGCCTAGTCCAATGGATTCATGTTACTCATTCAATGATCAACTACAAGTTATTTTTGTCTATGACTTATCAACATTTGGAAATTTATGCTTGCAAAAATTTTGGATGATGATTTCCTATACTAACTCTCATGTTTGTAGTCTGTACCTTGTCTATTTTGATTCGAGATATACTTGATACTCTTATATTATGTACTTTTAGATGACCAAAGGGTCGAATGTTACACTTTGATTTCAATACCATGAATGTTTTACTACTCTACTTTTTAGTTTATCATATTTTCATGTTGATGCAATTTTGAGATGACAATAGATCTATGATGATATCTAATTATCTAGTATTTGGACATATTTTCTAATTATGTTATGTGATGGATTTTATCCTATGGTGATTTACTTCATTCTTATCTCTTTATTCTTTGTGCAAACATGATTGATGTAAATGGATTAATTAGGTATTTAATGTATTATCACTTTGGCTATCATATTATATGCAATTGTACTTGATCACATGTTTTAGTGTGCAATAATTATATCCCTAGTAGTGGCACATGGATTTAGTGATTCAACTATTCATATTTTACCATTGTCATCCATGTATGGTTGACATATCCTTATTTAATTATTTACATTAAACCTTTCAGTGATTATTAAAATTAAACTCATCTGCATTATGTGATTAGACTAGTGAGCATGTCTGTGCATTTAGAGGTTTGCATTGTCATGAAAGTTGTTTAGTGATTTTTTGTGATTTTGGGTTTTTGGGCTTTAAATCTTCTTGAATTTAATTTCTGGCAACTTTGCCTTAGGTGAATTTTTGTTATGAGGAATAGCCTATTTTTGTTTTGGTCAATTTGAAGTCTAGTTAGTCTAACTAGTTATTTTCCCTAATCTACTATTCACTCAAAAAGTGAATAAGTATTGAAAGAGGGATTTGTTTTCTCACTTTTCAATTTTGGAATTTAGAAATTTAAGAGCTTTTTTGAAATCCTCCTTCTAAAGGATTGGTTTTCTACTCGTTCTGAGAGCTCTAAGCATGGGATTTTCATGAGATTAGTCTCATTGGATCTAGCTTAGGTAGACCTTGCTTTGCCATGATTTCTCATTAGATTCAATGGGGAATTTATTTTATTGAGTTGTTTTTGGTTTCTTCTCCTTTTGCTATTAGGTAGGGCCTTCCTATTTTCTTGTTTTTGCTTCATTTCAGCTTTTGTTTCTGGTAGCAATTTTTTAGGAGGTTGAGAACTAGTGTTCCTTTCTATTTTTATTTTTTGGTTCTACCTAGTTAGTCAAGTATGAATATTTTCCCTATTTTTGGGATGAGGGCTTGGGGTTTCACACTATTATGCTAGCCATTTTTGCTTATGATGTCCAAACCCAAATATTATTGGATTTTTGGGGTTTTGTACCCAAGGACCAAATGGGTTTTAATTTTTAATTTTTCTAGCTTTGGGGTTTTTACCTCATTTTATGTGCCACCCTATTTTCTTAGGTTTTCTTGGCATGAGTTTGGTCGTGGACCTAGATCATCCATTTGGATGTCGATTTGACCTTTGTTTCACTTTTATGTTGCATTGGGATGCATGCCACATTTTTCCTCCTGAGATTTTTTTTTGTTGAGTGACTTTCTCCATTGTGTTCTCATCCAATCCTTATGTTATGATCTTTGTGATGGTGGTGCACCACACACGCGTATGTGTGCATACATTTTTCGGGTGATGTGCGATGCCTAATCTTCCATCGTACTTACGGATGCTATGATCATTGGGGTTGGGTTGGTAATTTGTATGCCTATGGGAACTCATTATTGGATGAGCATGGGTAGGGTAGTGTAGCATATGGAAGGTGATTTTATCTCATAGCATGGTGATCATTGTGCCCAGAGGGTTGGTAGAGGAAGTTGTTAATCAAGTGATAACTAAATAAAATACTAGGTGGTAATAAAACCTAAGATAATAAAATATGTCTGTGATAGCCTTCTGTTGAGGAGTTGAACTACATAATCCAAGATTGATCTTGTCAATACCAAGTGACTCCCATGATGTTAGCCCCTACTTAGTAGCCCATTGAGTGTTTAAAACGTACAGTCTATGCATTGTCTTTGTCTTGGTTTTAGTCATCATATTGTCTAGCATGTGTGTTAGAAATGGGCATTTTTTTTGTGTGTGTTTGTAGTTGGTTCATTATCTCCATCAGCATGGTGAAAGTGGGGTTGTGGGTTCTATGTGGTTGGGAGGCATAGCTACCTATACCACTACTAGGGACAGGTGTACAAGGATTGTCTATTGCTCTCGTGTGACCCTTGCTAGATGTTTTCACTTGGCACTTTGGGTTTTAGAGTATGCTTTCTTGTGATTTATACTTTCATTGGAATGCTTGTATATCATGTTTAGATGGTGTTATTTATTAATGCATTTCCTTATTACGATGATTATCATATGATAGATGATGTTATTCATATTTGTAGGATTATCTTATACTTTACTTCTAGCATGTTAGATTTCCTTATGCTTATGTTGTATCATGTTTTAGTAGTGATGTCCTTATATGATAGTGTCAATGATCTGATCAGTAGCTTGGGATGTCATGCGTAGGGATGGCTAAGGCCCACGATGGTCTTATGATGCTATTATGGTTCGGAGGGATCACCTACTTAGTTTAGTTGTACTATTCATTGTGATTTTATTTTTGTTTATTGCATTATTATTTTAGTACACTGTGATGTTTCCTTCTATTCTTTCCCTTCACAACTTGTTAGATGATTACATGTTGTTTCCATCTTTTAGTATTGTGTTCGAGTGTTTACGCATCAAATTCTGCATCCAGTACTCCTTGATGTGGAGGAACTTTATTCATTAACTTTTTCCCCTTTTTTTCTTTGGATTTTTGTCTTAGGATCTTGTGTGAAATCATGCTTTCTCATGTGAGAATGCAAGATCTCATGTGGTGTGTTGGGTTTCCTTGCATTACCTTGGGTACTTTCTCACATGAAACCCAACCCTAGTTTTGGGTGTCTTGGCTGTTTTGCCAAGCACTTTCTTGCATCATATGGTGCACATCCCCATGAAAGAGTTACTTCCTTGCATGGAATGTTGCACATCTTTCCACAAAAATATGTTAGTTTTTGGTCCTCGTGTGAAAAATAGGGAGCACCACCATTGGTTTTTAGGGATCAATTTTTGTTGATTCTAGTACCCTTTAGGTTTACTTAATTTTTGATGGCTTGATAGGCCTGAGTTTCATTGTGATGTTGTCATTTTGGATTTATGTTTCCTATTGTGTGTGTGTGTGTTAGATCGAGTAGTGGCATTTGGAGATTTCAACAGTACATTTAATCCCATTTTTAGACCAAAATTTTTGACCATCTATTAAAATATTTTAGATTGCTCAAAATATGGAAAGGAATTTTTTTTTATTTATTTAAATCCATGCTTGTGTTGGTTGAAATTTCAACCAACATGAGCTTAACATGTAAAAAGGGCAATTTCAGCCTATTTCATTATATTCTTTAACATGCGTATGCTAGAGTTGTGATTGTTGTCAAGATAGTCAAGGGTTTTCCCAGTGGTCAATTAATGTTCAGGGCATGGTTTTTACTCTAGTGATTTGAAGTTTAGGGAGCTTTGTGGTGGCTATGGTTTTTACTCTGTTGGGTGTGGTTTTTAATTTTGGTTTGATTTTCATCATATCTTGTAAGCTTGTCTATGAAGCATTTCTTACAAAATTGTATGATTATTAGATCGTAGGGCTTGCTGGATTATGCATGTGCATAGTATTGAGAATGCTACTCTAAATCTAGAGAAGGACATGGTCTTTATATCTAGTTTTAATAATAAACAATATGTTGATTATTCAAAATTCCATTCTTTAAACATGTCAATGGAGTCCCACATATTCAACACTAACTTTTTATTGCTAGGTCTTTTTGCTACCTTCTTTGGATTCTCCTCTATCATTTGGCCGATTTAGGGCCTATGGTTTTCAATTTCATGTGCTCCAAAATTTTTCTTTATTCACTTTATTTTGTGTGGAAAAATGGAAAATGGACTCTAGTGCTCACATAAAATCTAGACAACCATTCTATGATCACAATTTGTTTCAATACAAGATAGGCTAAATTACATGATTTAATGATTCAATATTCATTTTTATGTTCCTATTGCTTAAGGAGTGCTTTGACAAGATGATCTTTCTCAAAGTGAACAATGCTATGAGGTCCATCCATTCTTCCCCTGCACCTATTTTTCCTGCATGCTCAAAACCCAACTCCAATTCTTGTTGTAAATTATCTTTACATTATTAATATAAAAAATCTTTTTTCTTTTGTGGAAAAACTATTTTTTAGCAAATGAAAATAGGGAGGAGGTAGAAATCAGAAGCTACTTGATGAGAAAACTAACAGGTGAGCATATTTGTTTCCTTTGATAATTCAACTAGCGAAGTATACTAGTTAAAATTAGAAAAGCCAATATGACTAGGAAGGGAAAATGTTGCCTCACAGAAACAATCTAGACCAAAAAAAAAAAAAGAAATTAAATAAATAATCAACCTAGATAAAAGGTCTAGGACTGATAATAATTTAAAAACCTAATAAAAAAATTTGATAGTTTAATTGTTTGGTTTGGGTTAATTGTTTGCTCAAGGATTTGTAGCTTGTTATTTTGTATGTCTTTAGTTTGGATGTGTTCTCTGTTGGACATGTTCTTCTACAGTCCATAGTCCATAGTCTTTATAAACAATTTAAAATAATATAAATGTCACTACAATCTTAAAGAAATAATAGGGAAAAACCAGATCTATAGAAGTATCCCATCTTAAGGGAAATAAGAAAAAAATTGAAACAACAATTCAAGTTCATAGAACCTAATTTGGAATATTCATCCAATTTGTAGGGCACTCTAATCTAGGTACCATTAACCACTGGGGCTTATAGTTGGCATAGATTCCATGAGAAAGGAATTCCAATCGTATTCATCAATATTATTTAGCTTTGAAAGGTCATGCTACTTTAATTCACTGTTAATTGGTAAAATCTAAAGACCTATCAGCCATGGGGTTGATTGAGCAACTTACATATATCTATGTTTATAACTATTATTTCCATTAAACCTAGATTTTAGATTAGGTGGAATAGGTTTTCATGGATCATATAAATGAGGTTGTAATGAATTCTTTAGAATGTAAGAACATTTCAGATTATAGTCTAATGCATCATGAAGGTGAGAAGGGAAATAGTCGTGTGTTAGAAGGCTAGCAATGCGTACTGAAATATAAATGAAACAAGATTCCCTTTTATTGTAACTAGACATGGAATTATTAGCTCCATTAAGTAAAGTTGTATCAAATGAGCGATCCCTTGTGGAAAAACCCACATTTAGAGATTTTATAGCAGATTGTGGTGTGGTGGTTGCTAGCTTATATTGCTGAGATTTGGCTTTAGTTTTAGCTCAACATTCTTTCTGGACCAACACAGATGTTTGATTCTTTCATAACTCATTTTACATCAGAAAGGCATTTAGTTAGGTGATGATATACCAATCAGTGCTTATTCACTAAGAGTATCTAAATTATGCTCCTGCTTTTTGATATTTCATGCCTAAGGGATAGGTCATTTTGTGCCTTAGAGACCATTCTCTGTGTGACATGTTCTTTCACAGTCCATAACTAATATAGGGCACTTATATTATCGACCTCCACTATGTTGAATAGATACAACTTCTATTTGGGTCCAGGCTCTTGTGCGATCTAATTGAATGTGGCAGAGGCTCTATAAGAGTTACAATTATGCATGTCATTTTGATTGTTTCTATTTTGTTTTGGTTTTGTACTATGTTTCTAGGTCATTCTAGAATTTTGCAAGGGAATTATATTCTTCTATGCTTTGATTTTGCAATTCCTTGTTGGGGTTTTTAAGTATTAGAGGAACCTGTAATGATTCAGAGTAGATTTGAGGTTATCAATATAAATTGGAGTATTTGAATATTTCAATTGGTTTGTGAATTTCCTAATCTCCATTCTATTTCTAACAATTTTGAGGAGACATTGTGGAAAGAATGTGGCAAAGGCTTTACAAAAGAACATTAATGGATGTTCTTACACTCTATGCCAAAGGCAACATTATACATTAAGTTGAGGTTAAGGATAGTCCATTTGTTAAGGCCAAGCATTTATAGGTATGTGTTCTATTTTGGTTTCTTTGATTTTGTAGTTTACATCACTTCAAATTATGATTATTCTAAACAAATACATGAATAAGAGTTCCTCTATGCTACATATAAATCTAGTCCTCAAAAACTATGGGAATGGGGTACCTATTTTTATATTGGAGTTTCCTGATAACTAAGTGAAGAACCATAGACTAATGGATGCAATATACTAAGAGATAGAATATATCAAGCACAAGAAATGATGAATCTAACTTGCTAGTCATTTATAACTAACTAAATTTTGTGCTCCCAACACACATGCACAATAGAACAAAAATATTCCAAGAAAATGTGAAAGAGTTAATGAGAAATCAAAAAAACAAGTTGAAAACTTACAAGTTAGACCTAACCAATGCATAAGTGAATCACAATGAGAATCATTCAAGAGAATATCACTATGTCAGAAGATTTTTGAAAACTTATAGACTTCACTAATACTAGCCACCACAAAATCAATCGAGTCAATTATGTATGGCACAACTGTAGATTAACAGATACCAAAACTTAAAAGAGATAGATGATGAAAGGTATAAATAAAATGTTGATAGACCAATTTGATATACAATACATCATAGGCTATTGTGCAAATTAAAAATACAACTTAAATAAAAACTAGAAGTAGTTCATGTAGAGCAACTAAAGCTCAAACATAAATCAACAGATCAAAGTTCTTAAGCAATGTTTAAAAGTTGATTGAAATTGAAATGATATAGCTTATAAGAAAATAGTTATCCTGAAATCTAACATGGTATGAGTTGAACAATGTGCAAAAATTACAAAGGTGCAGGTACCCCACACAATAGGTGCATTTAATCAAAAAACCAAAACAAATAAAAGTTAATGAGGAGATAATTAGCTTAGGAAAATGCAAAAATTACCTTAAGATAACGTAAAGTTATGATTACAATTGAGTTATTACATGGTGTAATGTTTTTATGAGGTGAGGGATAAAGATGGAGTGTTCGAGGAAGGGTTTTTTAGCATACAAGGAAGGGTTTCGAGGGCATGAGCAGGAGCAAGGATTTTGAGTGTAATAGGCCTCAACAAATTGATTTTGATCCAGTTTTCTAGGAACCCTCTTCCATATTTTCATCCACGCCTTTTGTTCAACCAGCTTAGGATCATGATTTCAGTCAGATCTTCTCTGCTACACTAGTCATGCAGCTAGTTGAATCCAAATCAAATCCTTTTCCACTTTAGAGATTTTATTTCAGAGATATTAATTCAAATAGGGTTTTAAACATTTCCCATAAGTCAATCTTCAAAGGGAAAGCAATTGTTCAAATTGCAAAACTATTTTTCCTTAACCCTAGGTTTCATGATAGTTGATCGCCGATGATGTCTCAATATCTAGTGGCTACTAAACTTGGACCTTCTCCTTACTTTGAAAAGGGAAAATCATCTCATCACCATCAGTAACCTCAAGTTTCAAATTCTTTTTGGTGGGATTATCTGTTGCCCAACAATCCTTCAACAGATCATTTATTTCAGTGGCCTATTATGAAGGTGCGTCATAAATCTACATTTCCACAAATTAATCATACTAGGATGAAGTTTAAAAAGTAGCCTATATTTGATATATGTCAAGGTGCCCCTATTGGCCATTCTATTCAAATACAAATTGTTCAGATCCAAAATGGTCTAGTTTGACAGAAGCTAGATTCCACAATAGATAGAGCCTCCCTCATACCAAATAAGATCTGGAGGAAAAAAGATTAGGTTAAGATATATCAAGGTCATCAAAAAGTTGCACATAAATCTACATTATAGGATAATAGTCAAGAGCAACCCTAGAATAATGTGGATCATAATTTGGATCAAGATCTGCACTCATCCCAACAATAGGTGCATGTCACTTTTTCAAATCAAATGTTAGAAAATTCAGTGTCCACTCTTTAGCAGAAAGCTCTCATAGGTAAGTTTTCCTTTGATTCATTATCTTTTTTAGATATTAAAAATTGGGCTTTCAACCTTTGGTCTGGACTTATAGATATTTTTATCATGATTTCGAATCCAATTTCTTTATTGCCATCTTTAATTCAAAAGAAGATAGAGATGTTGTAAATAGGCAAAAGGGTTGGTTTTATCAGGGTGTGGGATTATACACCATGTTGTGGATACCAAATTTTAATCCCAAAGATATCAATATCCATTTTTTTCCATATTGGATTTATTTTCCTTCTTTGTCATTGGAGTACCGTGATTCTAAGATATTGGAAATCATAGCTAACAAGTTGGGATTTTTTTTGAAACATGATTTGATTCTGTATGAATGCCCTCACTTGGTAGTTAGGGTATGTTTATTGAGTTAAAAGTCATTTCCTCAATCTATAGCCCTCATATCCAAATGGGGAAAATGGATACAATCAATTAAGGTGCGGGATTCTTCTATGGTTCTAAAACTCTAAGATAATCTTGGTCATTTCAGCTATATGTGCCAAACTGGTCAAGATAATGTGTTACAAGTTTGTGTAGACCATTGTTTAGATCCTAAGGCTTGTTCTATCAAAAGTTCAGTGAAGAATAACATCTCTGATGTAGTTATCATGCAAAAGGATTCATATTATCCAATAGATAACTCTATTTATTAAGAGAATACAATTGCAGTTCAAGTTATGTCAGACTCATTCCTAGTCTTCCTCCATCAATTTCTTTGGCTCTTTGCTTCTCTTAAGAGTGTGTGGTGCAATAGTAAATTTCTCATGTTGGAATATGCTCCTTCTTCTCTATTGGATTCCTTTATAAGTGTACAATCAAATTTGCACCCGCTGAAAAATCCTCAACAATGTGTAGTTGCAAAGTCTTTCAGTTTGATCACCTTTCAAAACATAAGTTTTCCACTATCAATTTTAAAGCAGCCCATACGGTGCCTTTCCATTTATCCTTCTTTTGTCATATTGAATTTTATTTGCAATCAAATTTTATCTGAGATTACTACCTCTATTATTTTTGATATTGTAGAAAAAGAAGGCTTATAGGATGCAGACTATAAATCGCCTGTGATTGATAATCTACTTCAAGAATTTTAGTTTTGGAACAATTTGATTCCTAGTCAGATGCTTGAAAAATTGACTGTTATTAAACATTCTAACAATCAGACAGTTCTTAACAAATTTTCTCAAGATTATGATTTAGGAATTATCAATTCAATGTCTAGAGATTCCATGGGATTAGAGACCAATATTTATCAACTAGTGCAGAAATCTATGGTTTTGTCTCCTCTACAATCTCAGTCTCAAGATTCTCCCATGCAAGAAAATTTTAAATTCCAGCCTTTATCTATTTTGTAGACTCCATCTACAATAACTCCTCTTACTAAAATACCAAAGGCTAGAGGTAGACAAAAGGGCTCCAAAATCAAGAAAGAAATCGTTGTAGGTATTCAAACTACATTGGATGCAAGTTTTACTATTGTTAGAAGATCGACAAGGAGAACTAGGTGTTCTCCTTGTCATCAATGAAGATCATCTCGTGGAATGTCAAAGGCTTAAATGCCTTTCACAAAAGTCAAAGAATCAGACAAGTAATTGATTCTTTGCAGGTAGACATTATTTTATTACAAGAAACCAAGTTGACTCAAAATAATTTTGATAAAATCATTACATCTTGGAAAAAATGGAAAGCATATCATATGCAAGGTTTGGGTGCTTCTGGAGGCTTAGTAGTTTTTTGGAATCCTCTCATAGTTAAGTCTTAGCTTCTTCAACAAGAAAGTAATTGGCAGTTGATCCAAATAACTACATTTGATATTTCTTTTATTTTGATTAATGTATATGGACCTACATCAACCTTGGAGAAAGCTTGTTTATGGGAGTCTATCACACTTTCCCTTCAATTGCAAGATCAGTAGCAAGTAGTTATTGGTGGGCATTTTAATGCTCTATTAGATCAATTAGAAAAAATTGGTGGAATTATCCCCCCATCTAAAATTCTTCAAGATTTTAATGCTTTCATGGATAATAACAATCTGATGGATGTTAAACCAAATAATGGATTTTTTACCTGGACTAATAAGATATTTGTCTTTGCAAATATTTCTGCTCATCTAGATAGATTTCTTTTATCTAAAGATTGGTAGCTGAGTTGTTCAGATATTTCATCAGACATCCTTTCTTTACTAGGATCTGACCATTTTCCTATTTCATTAAATCTCAATTGCAACAATAATTGTTCTAATCAATGCTTTCATTCTTCTTTGAAATTTGAAAGCATGTGGCTTAGACATCCAAGTTTTTGACACAATATTCAACAATGGTGGAATGAAGTTCCATTAGAAGGATGGAAAATGCATCAGTTTGCAATGAAATTGAAATATATCAAATCTCAAATTTGAAACTGGAACCAAAAAGTTTTCAAAAATGTGTTTCATCAAAAGGTCTTAGTCAAATATTAGCTTGAAGGAGTTTAAAACTAAGTTATCCAAGAGGGCATGAATGAAGAAACATATTCTCTTCAAAAGAATTTGCAAGAACAATGAGAGGAATTGTGTTCTAGAGAAGAGATGTACTGAGACAAAAATCTCAAGAATTATGACTTTAGGATGGGGATAGAAATACTAAGTTCTTTCACAATTCAGCCAAACCAAAAAGAACTAACAATATAGTTTTTCATATCAAAGATGCCTCTGGTACCCTCCTGACTAATGAAAATCTTATCAAGAATGAAGGCGTTAATAATTTTTAAGAATCTTCTTGCTCCTAATGTTTTCCCTTCCCCTACTGCACCGTAGGTTGATGAACTCCTTGATTCCATTCCAACAATGGTTTCAGAATAGGATAATGATATTCTAATGGCTCCCTTTTCTATACAAGAAATTCGCAAAGTTGTCTCTTCTTTTTCACCTAACAAAGCTCTTGTGCTAGATGGTTTTTCTGCACTGTTTTATCAAAGTTGTTGGAATATAATTGGTTGGGATCTATGGGCGACTGTGGAAGCATCTAGAAGGTCTAAATCCATGCTGAAATATTTTAATACCACAAATATTTCTATCATTCCAAAACTAATGGATCCCCAAACTTTTGTGGATTTTAGACCAATCTCCTTATGCAACTTATCCTTTAAGATTATTACCAAAGCCATATATCTTAGGATTCAACATCTTATTCCACATATCATTTCCCCAAAGCAAGGTGGATTTATCCTGGGAAGGGAAACCATGGAAGGGGCTCTTGTGGCTCATGAAGTTCTTCATTCTATTAATTCAAACAAGACTTCAAGTTTTGTCATAAAACAGGACATGATGAAAGTATATGATAGAGTCTATTGGAAATTCTTATTGCAAGTTCTTGTCAAATTAGGTTTTTCAAAAAATTGGTGCAAATGGATTAAGGCTTGTATTTCGGGGGCTTGGTTTTCATTGATCATTAATGGAAAGCCTGAGGGTTTTTTTCCTTCTACTCAAGGGATTCAACAAGGGGACCCTTTATCTCCAGTTCTATTTATTATTATGGTTGAAGCTTTCAATAGGACCATCTCACATCAACACTTGCTTAATAAATGGAAAGGAGTTCTCATTTTAGGTACAAACATTTCCATTACACATTCTCTTTTTGGAGATGATACTCTTTTTTTTGGCTTGTCAAATGTACAGGAAGCTTGGCAGATTTTGTATACACTTGACCTATATTTAGTAGTGTCTGGTTAGATGGTTAATGCTTAGAAATCCAAAATTTACTTTTTCAATACTGTCAAATTGGTTTCTGATAAAGTTAAATAGGTCTTGGGTTTTTCAGAAGATTCCTTACCTTCAATCTATTTGGGCATTCATTTTTTCATGGCCTCAAACAAATCTTCGTATTGGTCTTCAGTTATTCAGTATAGCCAGTGTCGAATTGCATCTTGGAAAGTTAGATGGTTATTACTAGCGAGAAGAATCATTTTGATTAAATTAGTTTTAGCTGCTATCCCTAACTATTTTACTATTGTCCTTAAGATTCCATCCAAAGTACTAGTTACAATTCAAAAATTGATCAAAGGTTTCCTCTGGTCGGGTAACCTGGATGATTCTCAAAAAATTCCACTTGTTTCTTTGAAAGATATGTCACACACTCCTAATGTCATAGGGGCAAGAATCCATGATCTTTCATTCAAAAATGAGGCATTTGGTGGGAAATTGATTTGGCACATGTATTCTAACTCTCAGTCCATGTGGTGTAAAATTATATAGCAAAAATATCTAGATAACAATTATCCTTCTAGAGTCTTAATGATCTCTAATCCTCCAAAAGGTTTAGTTATTTGGGACTTTATGATAGCTTCACGCAAAATCATAGTTGACTATATTTCTTGGGAAGTCAAAAATGGACTTAGTATTAATTTTTGGAATGATTCCTAGAATGGTCTAATTCCCTTATCTAAAAGTGGGATTTCTTTGAATATTATTCATGTTGCAAAAACCCATTGGTGGACCCAGTTGAATCAATATGTGGAATATGTTTCTGCATTCTCAAATAACATATTTTGGAAAGACCCAAATAAGTTGCCTCCTTCTTTTCAGGAAATTAACCAATTTCAAAATGTTCTAAATTCAAGATCAGTTTACTTCTCTGATGTCCAAGATCGGATTTTTTGGGCTCCAACTAAGGATGGTAAGTATTCAGTGACAGAGGATACAAAATTCTACAACAAAATGATTTGAATAAACCTACATCCAGAGCTTTTTCATTTTGTTGGAATTTGGCAGTTCTACCTAAAGCAGGTTGTTTTGCATGGTTGGCGTTAAAACATAGGATTTTAACTAGTGACAGACTGAATATATTACAAATTGCTAAGCCTTTTGAATTTTTTCTTTGTAAGGAACAAGACAAAACTGTGGATCATTTGTTTGTTTCTTGTTGATTTGCTTATCAATGTTTTGTGCTTTATTTTGAGCAAGCTTAAGTACTCTACTCCCTTGGCTAATAATCTTTGGGATCTATTTCAAGCCTAGCCAATTCTTTATCAAAAATCATTGTTTGCAAACCTATGGAAATGTGTTCCAGCTTTGGTAGTTTGGGCTATTTGGTGGGAAAGAAATAAGCATATTTTTAGAAAAGAATCCCTTTCGTTAGAAATTGTCTTAAATGGTATTGAAAAATCTATCTCAAAAGTGACTAATTCTAGTTTGAAAAGGATTAAATTTAATCTGATTGTGAGTCATTGGGATTCACAACTTGTCTAGGAATGTAAATTATTATTTATTCCTAATGGGTGGAAAATTAGTACATCACCAACTTAGATCTTATTTAGGAAGAATAGTTGGAGACCTCCATCTTCTGGTTTTTGGAAGTTGAATTTTGATGGTGCTTCTAGAGGAAATCTTGGTCCTTCGGGTCTTGGGGTTTGTATTCGAGATTCTTTTGGTAAGGTTATAGCAATCAGAGTATCTCCTCTACCTATTGACACAAACAATATTGTTGAGGCTCACTCTTTGTTGGCTGGGCTTTTATTAGCTAAAAAAGGTTGTTTTAATAGGTTACATATTGAAGGGGATTCTTTAGTTATCATTGATGCTTGTATTCATAGACGCATTATTTCCTAGAAACTAAAGTATGTTCTCAATCAAATCTAGAGACTCCTTGATGAATGTTGGGAAGTTTGCCTTTCACATACTTATCATGAAGGAAATAAAGTTGTAGATTTTTTATCAAATTTGGGATGTGATGGGGTTAATGTGTCTACTTTTCATTCTCTACCTTTTATTGAGAAACATAAGGTTTTAAAAAATCTTATTCACGATGACATGGCAGTAGTTGATAGTAGTAATGTTTGAGATAAGCAAGTTATCTTAAGATGCTGAGTTTTTTTGTTTCATGTGTTGAGCTATGCATCATCCTTCAAGAGCCAAGCTCCTTAGTATTTTTCATTGTGAGTCAAGCTTAGTCAATTTTTTAGATGTCGAGCTCTTTAGGCTACATCCTTTTAGGTGCCAAGTACACATTTTGATAACTAGTGCCAAGCTATGCATCATCCTTTAGGAGCCAAGCCCCTTAGTATTTTTCATTGTGAGTGAAGCTCAGTCAAATTTTAAGATGCCAAGCTCTTCAGGCTATGTCCTTTCATGTGTCAAGTATAGATTCTGATAACTGGTGTTGAGTTCTTTAGCTATGCCAAGTTCTTCAGGCTTTAGGTGTCGAGTTCTTCAGTAGTGTCAAGTATACAGGATCCTTTCAGGTGCCAAGTTGGCAATCTGATAACTGGTGCCGAGTTCTTTAACTATGCTGAGTTCTTCAGGCTTCAAGTGTTGAGTTCTTCAGTAGCGCCGAGTATACAAGATCCTTTTAGGTGTCAAGTAGGCATAAAAGTAATTAGTGTCAAGTTACTTAGTGCCGAAAAATTGAGTCTTTAATTTAGATGCAAAGTTTTTTTGAGTGTCTCTGATGCTAAGTTATTCTTATCAGATGCTGAGTTACCCTATTTATAAGTTGGTACAATTTGTTTATCAGATGACCTCCAAAGTACAATTTGTAGGATCCAAATCTTTTATTATCTAATGATATTTAATTTTGATGTCATGTTGGTCGATTGATTCATGTGAATAAATCTGAATATTTAAGGGGTAATGTTTGTAGTACTGTTTACAAGCAGGATTAGGATGTCACTAGAGAGATTAAATGACAAGTTGCAATTTGATTATTTAATAAGACTCATTGCATCATCTCAAAAAATATCTACAAATGCTAAATTAGGAAAATTCAATCTTTAAGCTGAGATTGTGTTGAAATATGAATTTTGGTTGGAATATTGATTTGGCCTACACAACATGGCATATGCAACATTGTCTAGTCATGCCAAAAAAAAATTGAATTTGGCTATAGCTGGCCTTAGATGAAGTTGTGCTTCCTAGGCATATAACAGATGAGGTTCTAAATCAAATGTTCACTATGAACTCACACTTGATCAGTTCAGTCATTCGGTACATCATTGGTGAGGAGCTTCTTTGTCCCTCGGCACTTGTGTTTTTATATCCCTCCTAGGTCATATCTATTTTCCTCTCCAATGCCATGGATCTTCTACAATCTCTAGAGTTACTTCAAGGATTGGCTCGTAAGGTAATTCTACCACATTTCTTACTGGATTATAAATTGGAGATGGCCATGTAGAAATATGATTTATGGAATGGTATGGCTTTACTAGGTGGTCTGTTTTCACATTTTCAAATCTTGCAAAAGCATGAATATTATATTATTCTTGAGGTGATGAAGAATTCCATAGATAACTACAATATCAATTATTTGAAACAATCTTTTCCTTATGATCCACAATTTTTGGGTGAGCAGGTGGTGGAAAGAATCTTGTCAGTTGGAATGGCCATGATTAATTTGCAGTCGGATCCTAATGTTTCAACCCCCACTCAATTGAATGCATTGGCAGTAATTCCACAACCATTGGAACATAATCTTTGGGATTCAATCAGTGTGCCTAACTATAATTTATACTAGCTCATTCATAATTTAGTTTCATGATTTGGCTATGGAATTCTCTTTTTGGTCTCTAGCTCTTCTGTTCATGTTCTTTCAGTTTGGGCAGAATTGCAAAGCAATGCTTCATCTCGGCAATCATCTTTTTTCAATTGGAGGCATCTCTTATGTTGTAGCTCTAAGTATATTTGTTGCCAAACTTATTGTATATGTATTATGCAGAAGCTTAGAGTGGGTTATCTTAAGATGGGTGATGACCTTTTGTAATTATTTGCTATTAATATATACATACATGTAAACATTAGGGACGATGTTGGGTTTTCTTCACTGATTCTTTCCCAATTGACCTCATTGAATTAGATTAATAAATATTATAGTGGCTTGCTATGTTTGCTTTTTTTTTTTTTTAATGTTTTTATGAGGTAAGAGTATTGCCCAACATATACAACCTTCATGAGGTATCTTATAATTGACTTATATTTTATTTTATTCTGAAAATACTAACTAGTCTTTGTATATTTTTCTCTTCTAAATTTTTCATTACTATAACAAAATGGCCCCTTCCAATCATACCTTTTCTTTAGCAATCTCTGCGGCTTCTATTTTTCCACTCATTGAATTAGCTATCTATGTACTTGAGCTAGTCTCTACTTGTTACTAAAGAGTAGAATATGTAGCCCTTATAGTATCAAGAAGGAACCTATCTCCACCATGCCTTGCTATGAATGACATAGCCACTGGACAATTATCATGTTGTTCTAAGGGTATGCTTGCCTGTTGATTTAGGTAAATAAAAGCACATTTTAGTAGCAAATATTTTTCTCATAACATAATACACAGTGTATAATCACAGAAAGATAATGACCAAAACTATCTATGCCCATTACTTAAAACAAGGAAAGGATGAGAGTAGATGTAAATGGAGCAAGTCGTGTAGACTGTAATGGAGATACAATATTCTGGGTCATATCACCAATAGCATTTGGTTGACCATCCTTGCTAGCAACAAGATTCCTACTACTTAGAAGCATCTAAAGTCCTTTTCTTTCCACATCATTAACATTTGAACCTGAAGGTGATGTTAGATTTCCTTGTGCTTGTGCTTGCATTAACAGTTGTTGTTGTTGTGAATTCAGAATTTTAAGTTGGTGGTATTGCTGCCATGGAGAATGAATAAATGATTTTTGTGTCTGTAGAAGACCCAGTCGAAGTTGGTCAAGACCTTGGATACAAACACAGTTGAAAAATAATGAATGTCAAAAAATGTGCTTAAGACTAGAAATACAAAGAAAGTATTTTCTAGTGAAGCAATGGATAGCATAAGAACATGAGAACTAAAGTACTATCTAATAGCCATCATATAAAATAGCCATTCAACTTTCCACAAAAGGAAAGTAAATAGATAAGATTATTTCTATGATCTTTAGTTTCTTGTTAGAAGTTTTCTTTTTTGTGCATTTGTATATTCTTTATAATGATTATTTTGATCATATGTTGATGCATTAATTTTTTTACCAATTACTTCTTAGTAATAGAAAGTAGCTTATTTTTTACTTCAAAGTTTGTATGGGGTGCAAAAGAAACATTGTCCATTTCTTTAATTACCTTGTTGAAAAGTGCTCTCAGCTACTTTCAACAATATGGATGCTTGTACTTTTTTGAATTATAGAAACAAAGGATTAAGAAAGGATACTAAACTAATTTTGGAGATTGAAGCATGTACTATATATGTATTCTATATAATTACTAAGAAATCTCATGTTTTAGAGTTGTGTCTTGCAGTTATATAGGATTGTATGAGATGATTGGTGTAATTGAATGTAAGACCTACTAGCAGCTTGAAGAATACAAGCTACCCTTTAATGCAAGAAAGTTAGTCTTCCCATTGTGGGAAGCTATTTTCTTATCATGATATCATTGGCTACTAATTTAGTGTTGTTTACCACATATATATATTTTTTTAGTGTAAGGCATTAATTATGTTGGCCACTAGTATTTCTCAATGCCATTCTCCTAATTAAAAGATCTTAGCTAGGGCATAATATTTGCATGCAGTTGAAATGATATATTGTAGCTCATTTAATGAATACAAGCAAGTGAAATTCATGAAGTCTTTTATTTCCTTATGAAGCATTGTATGCTTTGTTATTTGTAAAATAATTCACACCTTTTGATTCATCTATTTGATTATGTTTACATTATTGCTTCACATTTGCCCTCACACATATGGAAGTGTTTGTTCAATTATTTTTGAAGCTTCAAATCTTTGGTCAATCAAAGTGATTTTCCTTATACATTATTACATAATTCTAGAACTCGTTTTCTCTTTCCAAAAAATGAGAAGTTTGAGATCATGTTTTTTGAATCACTTTAAGTGTGGTTTTACTAGATATAGGAACTAGAGACTTGATGAGATGTGTGTACAAAGATTTCCATAGTACTCAAGGACCATGATACAATCCTAGATACTTAGAGGTAAAAACTTAATATCTAACATCTTAGTTTGGATGACTTATTTTATTTACTTTTCCTCAACTCCTTACTTGGATGGCTCCTATCTTTTCTAGGTGCTTCATGTCTCTTAACAAAAATCTCTAAATGATATAGTTTCCCTCACCATAGGGTCTGAATTGGTGTAGGCTACAACCATTTCCTTAGTGCTATTGGTGAGTGGATTATTTCTTCTTCCTCCATTGTATATCAGCTCTAGGTAGGAAAGAGGTTTTTGGTATCCTAGATGTAGAGGATCCATTATTATTTTCTAAATGATTTGAACATATGTCTCTTCCATTTGAGGAATTAGTCTTTAAAACATTATGTGAATTATCAATTCTATGTAAGGCATGTAGATGTACTTAGGTTTGTACTTGGGTTGTTCTTTCATTTTGGTCCATTAATCCTTTCATTTTCATCTCTGTGAATGTTCTTAAATCATTTTCCCTTGTTTCACACATGTTATTATTTTGAGAAGGGTTACAATTTTGTGTTGGTTTTCTTCTTTCCCTTTCTAAAGTGCTTTGGGCCCTTTGATTAAATTGCATTAGCTTACCTTTCATAGGATTCCAAGATAAATGCTAAGATACCAATTATGATGTCCTCTACTAGGAAGGCTATGAATTTCCAATAATGAACATTCAACACTATGCATTTAAATTGGATTAAATTAAGAAACAATGAATGTTTCATAATACATTTGAGAGTTAACATACTTAAGCCCTGATTCACTCCTCTTCTAAGCATCAAGATAGAGAATACCTATCACAGGGCATTCAGAGACCCTCTACAAACAAGCTTCCTCAAGGTTTCCATAACTCTTATCTTATAAGGATTTACATCCATTACTCCTTATAAACCTATCTATCCTCCTAAGGGGATTTAGTGTGTCATTAAGGAATAGGTTGTATATATACTACAAATGGATCATAAATAACTAAGCATTTATGTAATTCTGATTTCACTATTTTAAACTGATACTATTTCTAGACAATACACACTAGACCATCTATTGGCCCCTTTTCCCTTATAGCATTCAGATATAATATTTTGTAAACTAGTGTTTGTTCATAGATTAAAAAAAAACAAAATACGAGCTTTTTGTTATATGATTCTTGGCAAAAACTAAAAATGATTTAATTCCCTTCTGATCTCTTGTGATTAGTACCAAATATATGTTTAGAATAGATCTGTTAATCAAGGAAACTATCAACCACAATTTCATAAAGTGCACAATGGGAAAATGTAAATGTCAAAGTCTATATTTAAGAAGGAAATGTGGACATACCATTGCTACAACCACAACTAAAACTGTACCCAGCATCTCCGTGTAAGGAAGGTCCTCACCCTGATTTAAAAAAAGGCAAAAACTCAGCTATCAGATTATAGAAAATAAAAAAATAAAAAAATGTATCATATTACTCATTTAAGGCAACTTTATGTTATAATATTCATCAACATGTTTAGTTCATTTTTTTAAAATATTATTATTTCCTTAAATTCACTATTCCACTTGATGTCCCGACCACCATAAAATATAAAATTGATTGTTGCCTTTGTCAAGGAAAAGTCAGCCCATTTATATCATTTACATTTCTCAACATATAAATAGTTGCCTTGTATCCTCAACTCTAATTGTTGTGTCCTTTAATGATCTTAATTAGTAGGTGTCTTGTTGTTTATCACATTTTATTAATGTAGTTTATAATGACATAATTCCTAACAATCCTCTCTATTTCTTGGGCTATAACATTTATTTATCTTGATAAATGATAGTGAAGTCAAATTCATCATGAAACATGTTTCACCACTTTAAGAGTCAGGCAGCATAAGCAACATAGCATTATATTACAAAGATATCTCTAGACAAAAGTGTGTCTTTGAAGGTGAGTTGGCCATCAGCATAGACTCTATCTTGGATAAATCAAATGCCAATATGACATAACTAAACTTGCCTTGAGTGAGGAGATCTAAAGCTGATTTGGATTGGCCTTTGGACTATGATTACTGGTCGTTATTGATTGTGTTCATACACCTTTGACATCAAAAAAATTATTGCCAACAATCTTAGACAACAAATTCCTCTTGAAACCAAAAACAACAATATTTCCAACATGAATCACATGCTTAGCAAAACTGCAAACATGGTTGAGACTAGTGAAATTAGCAAGAAGGATTGTGATATGTTGTTTGTGCTAGCAATAGAGATGCCATGTTTTTTTATGCAAGTCCTTCTATATAAATATATATGCTTTGTGTAGAGTGATGTTGTGATTGTAGTAATCCAAATCTCAAAAATAATATCACATCAATATGTTTGAGCGATTTCCCCAAGGCTTATATGTTGAACCCAGACATCTAGAATATGCTGAAACCAAACATCTAGAACATTTTGGGTATGGGCATCAAGAGAAGCTAACTCTTCAGAAGAAGAGGCATATAGAACAATAAACATTTACTTTGTTTTGACATTTCAACATAATCGAGAATATTTAACAATGATACAAGAACATGAATCTCAATAGATCTCTGTAGGGTAGCAGAACCAAGCCTAACTAATACCATGTAGCATGATGTAATAAAAAGCTAATTGGAACTCCAAATCTAATCCAGATGAGATAAGCTACAGTGAAAAATTAATCACATTGAAAAAATTCTAATATATCTAGATAAGTTTTTTATTAAATGTTTTATTTAATTTTTTACCCTTTATATTTTTATTTTATGATTTATTTATTTCATTAAGCTAGACATTTCTATTTTATACAAGTGTTTTATTTTCCCTTACAAAGAGATTCACATATATGTCCAAATGAACGTGCATGTGTGTAAATTGTAAGGGTGAAAATTAAATAATGTTACATCTCCAATTTGGCCTCAATTTGATATGTGTGCCTCAAATAATTCACATGCCTTGTCTATGCTTCCATAGTTTGTAGTTTTGTCTAGCTACCAGAGAAGTTCCAACTACAACATCACAAAATTCATTTATTTGTGTACTTTGATGGATATCTATAACCTATTCCAAAGCTCCCACTTCAGCATATGTAGGTAGTATGTTGTAAAGGTTGTGGAATTTTCCTTTGAATGTGTCTAGAGGCTTTTTGTCAAATCTAATTTATGCATATCTTGAAAATCATTGTAAGCAATGATAGCATTTCTTTGAGGCATCGAATCAAAAAGATGACATGCCTTGTGTATGCTTTGAGGGATGTTCATGCCCTTTTCCAAAATTCCCATTTTGGCACAGGCAAGTAGAATGCTAGCAAGGGTTGAAAATTCATTACACCTACTAGTTGAATTTTCTCAAATATAAAAGTATTCGTGCATATGTCTGTATTTTCAACAAATCTGTGTTGTTCATATTCTTCAATCATAGCTTACTATGAGACCACAATTTTTTCAAGCTTTCTATAAAACAATTCACATACCTTGTCTATGCTCCACATTTTGCATGCCTGTCTACTAGGGAAATTATAACTAAAACACATATGCCCTCAATGAATCTATTTTGTGCATTTACTGTAATCTTTGCAAGCCATGACTAGAATTCTTTCAGGCATTCTAACAAGCAGTTCTTACGCCTTTTCTATGCTCCAATTTTGTAAGTGTTCCTACCAGGGAAATTGCAATTTCAACATTTGACATAATTCCTTTATGCTTTAATGAATGCATATATCCTATTCCAAAGCTCCCATTTTGGCACAAGCAAATAGTATGTTGATAAAAGTTATAGAACACATACATACACATATGTGCATACATATGCATACACAAATGCTATACATATGTGCATGCATACATGTATCTATGTTATAGGGCACATTTATGCATATGTATATATGCATGGTATACATATATACATAAGCATGCATGCATATATACATACATAGACACATGCATGCACATACACATACACACAAACTTGGAGACAATGCAACATATCATGTAAAAACATATATTGCAGTCCCAAGATTGATTTAACTTGTAGGTTTAGAATACACATTATCAGCAATTTCCATTGAAGAATAAATTTGAACATCCATACATCAGCACCAAGAAAGGTAAGATTGTAATTATCTTTATCAGTATTTCTATCAGAGATACAATATGTGATAACAATGAGCTCTTTCCTTGCCTTTTGGTCTATGGACTGCAGAACTTTGAGCTCAATGGGTAGCCCATGGCAATAACAACCAGGCACATAGTTCACCTTATACCCTTCAAGAAGCTTATATCTATTGAAAAAATCTTTCAGTATCTTGTTCAAGGCATGCCCAATATACAAATAGCCAATGGCATAAGGGGGACTTAGCATATGACTATCCATTAATTTTTTGACTGGCATGAAATATAAGCTTCTAGTACTATATCCTATAGATGACAATGGCAAGTTTACTAAAGAAACTAGGTAGCTTGTTGGTTTGGATGTCTTGGGTGATGGAAATGTGGCAATTGTCAAGATCTTAGATGAACACTCATGTCTTATCATGGAAGAAGCGTACAAAGATATTTATGCTTGTACACTTCTTCAATGATAAGACATGAGTGTTCATCTAAGATCTTGATAATTGCCACATCTCCATCACCCAAGACATCCAAACTAGCAAGTTGCCTAGTTTCTTCAATAAACTTGTCATTTCCATCTATAGGGTACAGTACTAGAAGCTTATATTTCATGCCAGTCAAAAAAATTTGCACTTAGGTGTTGGTGGAAATTTCCACCAACGCCTAGGTGCAAATTGCACCATGAAATGACAGACTTTTTGACCAATGGGTTGGTTGAAATTTTGACCAAATTTCAACCAACTAGATTTTGGTCAAAATATTGACTGAAAAAATTGAAACCAAATGGTTGGTCAAAATTGGTCAAAGTTTGGTCAAAATTTGGGTTAAAATTTTGACAAATAATGGTCGAAAAATGACCTCAAATGTACTAGTGTTTGTTGGTTGCTGTGATGGTGGTTAAGTCTTCTATTTCAAACTATGTGATCCGTATATGATTTTTTCATGTGCACTCATACTTGTTTGAATTTTTATTATATTGGCTTGTATTTTATCCTTGTTCCAAGGATCTCAAGGTGGGGCATTACATTTCCCATCAAAGACACTAAATAATGCACAAATATCAAAAACATGTGAATAATAAGGCATCCTATACTGAATCAATGTTTCTTATGTGATTGTGACTTTGGAAAATGGTTAAAATTTTTCATAGCCCTCATAATAGACCCTGATAGAATACTCAGAACTAACTTCTCCTTGGCAAGTTTTCAACCCATGAAGCTAGTTTTCCAAAAAGATAGTTTAGAATGAATAGGAATGATAAGTGGCCCTTGAGAAAGTCCTCACATCTCATTTAGACATTTCTGATTTCAAGAGGGGTGAGTGTTTAAAGTGTTGGTGTTTTAAAACTACTAAGAAATAGAGAACCTCAATACCCAAAGGATAATACTTATGCAACCTAAGGATTAGTTATTTCTTATTTTCAATTACACATGCAAACCATTTGGATCCAACATTAACAAAACCAAGAATGGTTTTCTTCTTTTTAGGCTCTACAAAACCAAGGTGGGTATACCTAAGAGATGACTCAATCTAACTTTTGTTGTATGAAAACTATCTTAGTTTCATTCTAATTCTCATCCTCAATCCATAAACACATAGCTAATTGTGACATTTAAACATAATGCATCCCATATAGCAGATTTGGTCATAAAGTCTTCTATAAATCTACAAGTATTCTTTGCAATAGTGGCTAACTAAGGCTAGAATATTTCATGCAAATAAGTATTGACCAACTTTGAAGATCTTTAGGGAATAAAAGTAAAATTGATTATAAAGTTTGCATTTGATACCCATTTATGATCTATTTCTCTTCCAGCTGAATCAATGTGACCAGTGCCTAATCCAACAGGATTCAAAGTCTACTAAAAATATATAGATCTAATTTGTTGCATTACAACAAATATTATCAGTAGTTCTTATTGGAATCCATCATTCAAAACATCCTTCTCATTACTAAAACAACCTTATCAAATTCATCAAAGAATTTACTCAATTCATTGAACTAATAGCAGTGATGAAAAGATATACAACCTAAAGGATTGCATTCAATTGCACAAGTTTTTTACTCATACGACATCAAGATAACTAAGTAACCAAAAGGAGACAAAATTCAAAAAGAACTAACATGGGGACAGCTCATAATTTGTATTTATTTTCTTTGAAAATTGTATACATTTTGCAGTAAACTCAGAATGACCATAGGAAGAAACACAGAGATCATTATGTATTAATATATTCCCATAAAGTTATAGAGAAAATACATCATAAAGCTTGTTCAAATTACTTGGACCAAAAACAAACTAAATTATGACTAAAAGCATTAGAAATTGGACCACATTTTTAGTACCATGACAGAGTTTTCTAATGGTCACTGCATCACTATAGTAAATAGCATCACAACTTTTTATAGAGAGTGTGTGACATCCATTGATCCAAACAAGATCCAACAGTAGGATAGGACCTTTTCAAAAAGACACAACAATGACTTCGAAGCAAGTGGGAAAAGAATATTCAACCACTTTTAAAAGACTTCACACCCAAATAAATTTTAAAAGGAAAAACCTAGGGTTTTTCACAAATTTTAAAAGATATCAAAAATACAAGACCCAAAACCTAAAACCCTAGGATCAAATAAAAGGACTCACATCTGAATTTTTTTTACCATGATTTTAAGACAAGTTACTATGTAAAACATCAAACCAACAATGGCTTTTTCTGGGGATGATAGACTACCCAAGTCTATGTAATAATTCAAAATCTTTGGGAGAGCAGACTGCTAAATTGGTACCACAATGACAACTTCTTTAGAAAGCACAAGAAAGAACACAAAAGCAAGGAAAAATCACTATACATGGATATTTACATGGATTTACAATATATACACAATGTACAATAACACAAGGAAATATAAAACTAACGTTCATGGAAAAATAGATACCTTAAGAAAAGTATCTCTTCAAGAATTGTCCATGAACTGGTAGTTCTAGAATATTGTTTGATAAATCTTTGATGATATAAGAATCTTCTCCTAATGAACTTTCAATTAAATAGGGACCTAGCCAAATAGGATCAAACTTACCATGTTTTCCTTTATCCTCAATTCTAGCATTCCACATGAGGACTAAATCTCCATTTTAAAACTTTTTACTCACTATCTTTTTATCATATAATGTCTTAACTTGTAGTTGTAGCTTTTGATTCCTAAGAGATGCTTCTTTTCTAGTTTTTGCTAACCCGACAAGCTCATCTAGCCTTTCTTGCATATCATCTATAATATCTTCATCATACAACTAGATGTAATTATAGAGTCCCACTAAGTTATTCTGAGGCATCCTTGCCTAAATTCCATACACTAGATCAAAAGGAGCCACTCCAATGGCTTTTTTCACAATTACTCTGTCAACCCATATTGCAAGTTGCAACTTAGAGTCTCATGCCTTCTTGCTATCATCCAATGTTCTTTTAACAATTTTTAAAAGGCTCTTATTTGTGGATTTAGCCTACTCATTTTCTTGTGGATGATATGGGGAGGATGTTGATTTGGTTATTCCATATTTGTCACAAAACTTTATAAATTCCTCAGACCTAAAACACATGGCATTATCTGTCACAAAACTTTGAGGGCAACCAAATTTGGAAATAACATTACTAAGAAAAAAATTGTTGACCACTTTACTTGTTGCATTTCTTGTGGGAATAGCCTCTACCCATTTTGTAAAGTAGTTAGTAGCAACTAAGATCCATGAATAGCTAGTACTAGATTTGGGAGAAATTTCACCTATGAAATCCATAGCCCACTGCTGAAATGGTGCTTGAACCTCGATTGGTTTTAAAGGAGTATTACCTAAAAATTTTAGTTTTCCAGCAAATCTTTGACAAGAGTCACATTTCCTAACCAAAATTTGAGCATCTTTAAAAAGGGATGGCCACCAGAATCTAGCTCTCATTACCTTGTGTGCAGTAGTCTTAGCCATATAATGTCCCCCACATGCTCCAGTATGCATGTCATTCAAAATTTCTTGGGCTTTCTCTTGATCAACACATTTCAGTAATATCCCTTCAAAATTTCTCCACCACAAACTGCCTTGGATAATTATGTACCTAATAGTATGTAATTTAGTGCTTCTTTTATCATTTTTTAGTTAAGTGAGATGGAACCTCTAGGTGTTGCAGATAGTGAATAGCATTGGTATACCACTCACAATTATTCATGTCACATGAATCAAATTTGAGGTCATTTGTCACCATATTTATCTAATTAGCATCTAAGTTAGATTGAGCCATGAGTTTAGCTAACCCTTGACCTCTTACCAACTTTGTTATCTGTATCTCAATGTTGAACTCTTGGATCTTATTAATCCACCTATATCTTCTTCCTGATACTTCTTGCTAAGGAAAAAAATCCTTCATAGTAGCACTGGGCACAAATGAAATGGCAATAGCTCCTATCAAATAGCATCTGAAAGCCTTAACACCCTTTACAAAAGCATATGCTTATTTTTCATTTATCTCATATTTTAACTCAGCTAGTTGCAATGACTTACTAAAGAATGCAATTGGTGTCTCATATCCTTCATTATTTGTATGCAACAAGACCATAGCTATAGTATGAAAGGAACCAAAAGAAAGTATGTGCATGGGCTTGGTGTAGTCAGGAGTTCTCAGTATAGGAGCATTTTTTATTACAGCTTTAATATCCTAGAATGCTTGTGAAGGATCACCATTCCAATCTATAGTAGCTCCTTTCTTGAGCATCTTTGAAATAGGTCTACTAATTTTAGCAAAGTTAGTAAAAAAATGTGCTTAGAAAATTAACTTTTCCAAAAAAGAATTGAATTCCTTTTACATTCTTTGGCTTAGGGACCTTATCAATAGCTACTACTCTCTCAAGATCTATCTTCACCCCATCCTTTGATACTATATGTCCCAATAACTTACCATTAGTCACCCCAAATGTACATTTTTAGGGTTTAATGACACTCCATATTCCAATGCTTCAATGAAAGTCTTTTCCAAATGTGCACAATGGTCTTCAACCTTCTTGGAATAAGCTGTGAGGTCATCTTGATACACCACCATAAACTTATTTATATATTCATGAAAAGCCACATCCATGGCTCTTTGAATTGTAGCACCAACATTAATCAGCCCAAAAGGCATCCTTACATATACATAAGTCCCCCAAGGAGTTGTAAATGTTGTCTTGAATTGTTCTACTTCTTTTACTAGGACCTAGTGATATCTTGAGAATCCATCCATCATTGACATAAGTTCAGACCTTATTACTTGCTACAGCATGGCTTCCATGTTTGGCAATCCATAATTATCTTTTAAGGAAGCAATGTTCAGATTTTTGAAATCTACACAAAGTCTAATATCTCCATTCTTTTTTCTAATAGGAAATAAATTTGAAACCTAGGTGCAATGTCTAATAGGCTTGATTATTCCCCCATCCCTTAACTTCATTAGTTCCTCTTGCATTTTAGGGGCTAGAGTAGGATTAACTAGTCTTTGTTTCTTCCTAAAGGGTTTGACATTATCCTTCAAAGGTATGATGTGCTAAAAAAGCTCTTCTCTATAAACCTTTAAATCATCATATGACCAAGCAAAGACATGTTTATACTTTCTCAATAGGTCAATCAAAGGCTTTCTAATTTTAGCTGAGAGGTTCTGACCAATATAAACTTTCTTAGGGGCCTCATTTGTTCCCAAATTTATCTCCTCTAGCTCCTGAGGCTTATAATCCTTAGCTCCATGTTTTATCCTATCCTAGTTATCAAACATATTCTCCAAGACAACCAGATCTTTAGGGACTTAGTTAGTCTTTAACTGTATAATTTCCTAGCCAAAAATTGTTTCCCTCCCATCTATGGTCTCAACCAAATCACTGCAATCCATCTCCTGACCATGATACTTATCTTCATTTAATAAGAAATTGACAATATCTTTATCATCTTCAAATACCTACCAATGTTCAATGTTATCAAGTATTGAGGGTATGTTCTATACTTCAATTTGTGATATCCCCACAAATGATATCTCTTGGGGCTTAATTGCTACATTTTCTAACAAGTTAGCCATCTTATTTTGAGTTCTATCCCTCCATGATAGACCAAATGCTTCAAATAATTCAATCTAATCCCACACAACATTTCTATACTATTTCAACCTTCTATTCTTAGAAGCATATGTTCCCCTTACTTGTGAGATAATCAATTTTGAATCACCTATAACATGTAACTTCTTGATCCCATGATGGGTAGCCACTTTCAATCCTAATAGCAAGGCTTCATACTCAACTATATAGTTGATGCATGAGAAAATTAAGGTAAAAGAGTAGGTAAAAGTGTTTTTCTCAGGAGAGACAAAAACTACCCCTACCCCTACACCTTCATTAGAACCAGCCCCGTCAAAGAAAATTGTCCATAATTTTGGCGAATTCATATAGCACTCAACTTCATGTTCAATTATAGTAGGAAAATTCTCAACTTCTTGGATAATCAATTCAGCTTTGAATGCATTCACACCAGTATCTAAAAAGAAAGCAGCATCTTTGTCAATTTCTTCACTCAAGATGTGACTAACCCTTGGCTCTCTATCTACTTTTATAGCCTTATCACCTATGTTAAAAGTTGCATAAGTCACATTGTAGGCTACCTCTCATAGTAGCACTCCATTTTCTAGAAAGCAACATTCCATAGTGTGGAGGTATATCAACAACAAGGATTGACATGGTCAACTCTACCTCAGGATATATAGCTAGTTTAAATGGAAAAACATTTATAGTACCTATGACAGGGACTTCCCTAGCATCCATACCTCTGCATCTTCCTTTTTTAGTGTCTACTTTCAACCCTAAGGCTTCCATTACTTTGAAAGGCATTATGGTGTTAGAGGCTCCTGAGTCTATCATGCAATTTTTAAGGGTCTTCCCTTTTATAATTAGACTAAGAAAGAATGGGTCAATATCTTCTATGTATGCTACTGATGAGTCATCCAAGAACATTTGGGGAATTTGGGACATGATACCACTATCCTCTATTACTAAGGGAGTCTGTTGAATAACACTTTGTTCTACATTATTATTTCTATTTCCTATCCCTCCCAACCATGACAAGGCTTTACTCTTATGCTTTTCAATTCTAAAGAGTTCAGAAAAAGGTACCTTAATAGTGATTTGGGACAACATGGATATCATATCAATTGGCTCAGACATAGTATGTTTAAAAATCATACCTGGAGTAGAAGCCTTTTGTGTAGCAGGGATTACTATTTGTTTGGAATTATTAGACCCTAATCCCTTCTCTTGCACAATTTCTTTTGATGTCTCATTAGCTTGGAATTTCACTTTCTTCTTAGGTTCCCACTTCTTAGTTTTAACATCTTTAGCCTTAAGAGTTTCTGTATTAGTCTTCTTGTCTTCATCTTTCATCTTGTGAGTGATATCTTTTATGAATATACTAGAAGGCTTCCCAATTTCATTGTTAATTATTTTGTTTTTCAAATTATAATTGCTATGCACTTGGGAAATCATTTTTGTAGTGATCCTATCAATTTCTTCTTTGGAAGGCATTCTTATACTTACATGACCCACTTCAAAAGATGTAACACATACCTAATCTTTGTCACAGTCTTCATTGTCTGAAAAAACTTGTTGATGACATAATTGATAAGCAGTTTTCTTATTTTCTAAATCACTTTCTATTTCTTCTAAATTAGAATCAACATAGTCACTACACATTCTTACCATATTACAACTTACATAATCATGACTCTTTTCTTCTTCATCCTCCTCAGTTTGTAAACGACGATTAGAAACAAATGACTAAGAAACTACACAATACTCTATTGAGTGGGGTGATTGATAAATAATACACCATGGCACATTATCATTCATATTTACTAAACTCCTTTGCAAAGGATCTATTGTACCCTTATCTTTTATATTTTGGGTTTCGTTAAGGATTGGCTTACCATCCTTCCATTGGGTAGTATAAGGGTAATTCTGCACTCTAGGTTGTCTATTGAAGTTGTTATTATTCACAAGGTTTTCTCAGCAACATTTGACTTATTGAAACTAGTGGGATTTATCTTTTTAAGCAATTCCATTACCTGGCTTATTCTAGGTTCTTCTAGCTTCTTTCCTATAGGAGTTTTATCACCCTCCCTTTTGTTATTATTTTTGGGGTTGAAAAGCTTCGGCACATCTCTCCTACTCATTTTTCCAGATGTCTTCCTATTGTTCTCTATATTTACTGCAACTTTATAGGCTTCCCTTAAAGTTTTAGGATCCTTGTCCCTCAACTGATAAGCCATTTTGCTATTAAAAGCATTAAAATATGTTGTGAGACAAGCATCCTCATTCAACCTCATAACTTGAAACAATTTATACATACCTTTCTAAAATCTTACATTGAAATTGAATGTGGACTCATTAGGATTATTCTTGATGTTATTAAATTCATTTAACATGAATCCTACATTAGTGTTGTCTCCATATTACACCTTGAACAACTTTTCCAAGTCACTCCAAGAGGTAATAGTGCCATTAGGCAACCTTATGAACCAATCCCTTGAATCCTCTATTAGTGAATACACAAACAACTTTATGACCACATCTTCATGTTCAACATCATAATAATTTAAAATCTCTATGAAAACTCTCAAATGTTCTTCACCAGTAAAAGCATTATTTCTAGAGAACTTAACCACTTTATCTCTTAAATCAAATGATATGTGATGTAAAGCACCAAGAATACCATAAAATGATATTTTTCTATACTTTCCATGTATACAAGTTTCTTTTGGAAGCTAGGAACATTTGACGTACTTGCTATGTTAGCTTGGTTTATAGGAACACTTTGGGATTATTGAGGTTGGACAATAGGGGTTTGAGTATAAGTGCTAGATGATGAAGTAGAAGCAGATTGATATATTCCTTGAACTGAAACTACCGGTCCACAAGGAGGTATAGAAACTGAAGTTGGGATGGATAAATTTGGACATGAGGCTAATGCATAATTAGTCTTAATGAACTAAATTTTTCTCTTGGTTTCTGTAGCTTGAGCTTCATTTTTGACCTTTTCAAGCTCTTTTGCAAGATCTTCTTTTTCTATTCTAGCCTTCTCTAGATCTAAATCTAATTTGGACATGAAAGGTTTTAAGTATTTTCTTGGTTGAGTTTGAGGTTCATTTATTTGCATTCCTATGGCTTTACCCTTTCCTTTGTTTGCAACTTTCACAATGGGTTCTACAGGATTTACTTGTATAGGTTTGTAGTCTTGGACTTGAGCAATAACTGGTTCTTGCTTTTGATTTAGGCATTGGTCTTGTTCTTGAACTTTAGCTTTCAAATTGTCTACATCTCCGAAAACATTAGTATGGAAAGTCGTAGTTTTTTCTTCTAACTTTTTATTCTATTCCTTCAAGGCAGCCATCCTTCTCAGCAGAGCATCTCTTTCTATTATGGCATCCAAGATGGCTTTCTCTTTTTCTTTTTCAAGGTGAATTTGCTTATCTTCTTCCTCAGCAACCCATTTCTTTAGAAATCCTATCTTTGATTGTACTTGTATAGGATCTACAGAAGTAGCTTTTGAATCAATAGGGTCATCCAGATCTATAAGATTTGGTTCTGTGTATGGGACTATTTTAGGACTAGAGGGATCTCCAAAAGAACTTCTAAATCCTAACCTATGATTTATTTCAGCTATGAGATCTAGTCTAGTGGATATATTCCCTACTGGTGATGTATCCTTATCTTGATATGCTCTTTCATTTGGTACTAGGTTAGTGAATATCCCTCCTTAGAAACTTGTGGTTTCTGATTTAGAACTGAGTGAAGAAGAATCTCTCCCTATCATTGGTTGATACTAGGAATTGATGGATACACTACCTTTGGGTTTCAAGGTGGGATTTTGATCTTTCCTTTTCTTACTTAGATTCTTCCTACCACCTTTATGTAAATAAGTATGCATTGGTTCATCAGGATGAGCTCTTGTGTAAGCTCTTGTGTTTTTTCTTTTGTTAGCCATTTCACTATATACTAAATAAGCACTAGCTTCAAAACTTTGACTGAGTCACCACTCTTATCTTGGGAAAATACACAATTATAATTACTCCTAAATTTGACAAAAAAAACAAATAGAGATAGAAATATCTGATATGGATGGGCCAATCGCTAATATTAAAAGACTGCAACTCTTGCTTGTTAGATATGACACTTGGAAAGGCTGGATACGTCAGTGTATCTCTGTGGTATTTTGGTTTTTCTTTCTTTCTTTTTAAATTCTCAAGGTTTGTCACTAAAACATCCCCTTATAACCATGAGAAAAAACTTACACACTTTGATAGACACATACATAGCTAGACCAAAGAAATTGCAGTACTTTTCACAAATGTGTCGGATAATTCCCCAGTAGAGTCACCATTTTGTTGGTGTTTTAAAACTACTAAGCAATAGAGAACCTTAATACCAAAAGGATAATAATTATCCAACCTAAGGATTAGATATTTCCTATTTTCAATTACACATGCAAACCATTTGGATCCAACATTAACAAAACCAAGAATAGTTTTCTTCTCTTTAGGCTCTACAAAACCAAGGTGGGTATACCTAAGGGATGACTCAATCTTACTATTTTTGTATGAAAACTATCTTAGTTTCATTTTTATTATCATCCTCAATCCATAAACACATAGAAAATTGTGACATTTAAACAAAATACATCCCATATAACAGATTTGGTCATAAAGTCTTCTGTAGATCTGCAAGTATTCTTTGCAATAGTGGCTAACTAAGCCTAGAATATTTCATGCAAACAAGTATTGACCAACTTTGAAGATCTTCGGGGAATAAAAGTAAAATTTATTGTAAAGTTTGCATTTGATACCCATTTATGATCTATTTCTCTTCTATTTGAATCAATGTGACTAGTGCCTAATCCAATAGGGTTCAGAGTCTACTACAAATCTATAGATCTAATTTGTTGCATTACAACAAATATTATCAGTATTTCTTACTGGAATCCATCATTCAAAACATCCTTCTCATTACTACAGCAACCTTATCAAATTCATCAAAGCATTTACTCAATTCATTGAACTAATAGTAGTAATGAGAAGATATACAACCTAAAGGATTGCATTCAATTGCACAATTTTTTTATTCATACAACATCAAGATAACTAATTAACCAAAAGGAGACAAAATTTAGAAAGAATTGACATGGGGATAGCTCATAATTTGTATTCATTTTCTTCAAAAATTGTATACATTTTGTAGTAAACTCAGAATGACCATAGGAAGAAACACAAAGATCATTCTGTATTAATTTATTCCCATAAACTTATAGAGAAAATACATCATAAAGCTTGTTCAAATTACTTGGACCAAAAAAAAACTAAGTATGACTAAAAGCATTAGAATTCAAACCACATTTTAAGTACTATAATAGAGTTTTTCAATGGTCACTACATCTCTATAGTAAATAGCATCGCAGACTTTTATAGCAAGTATGTGACATCCGTTAATCTAAACAAGATCCAACAACGGGATAGGACCTTTTCAAAAAGACACAACAATGACTTCAAAGTAGGTGGGAAAAGAATATTCGACCACTTTTAAAAGACTTCAAGTCCAAATAAATTTAATAGGGAAAGACCTACGATTTCACAAATTTTAAAAGATATCAAAAATACAGGACCCAAAACCTAAAACCCTAGGATCAAATAAAAGGATTCACATCTGATTTTTTTTACCATGATTTTAAGACAAGTTAATATGTAAAAAATTATACCAACATGAAGTTTTACTAAGAAAGGAAATGTTGGAAAAGAAACAGAAACTATCTTCTCCTTGGTGGGTTTTTCAACCCATGAAGACAATTTCCTAAATTCCAAAGAAAATCAAGCTGGTGATCAGGTTAGATTGACAATTTGTGTTTAGAACATCTCAAAATGATCATAAAAGTAACCTAACCATTACAAAAAAGAGATAATGATCAAGATCTGACTTATTAGACTTCTTGCATGCAATAATCTAATGGTAATTTCCTTAAACTTAAAGGAAAATAGTCAACTATGGAGTTATAGAAAGTTACCATTGAGCCCAACAGAATAGTTAAAAGACCTCTAGATACCTATTAAAACCCTTGCATTTAATATTCAATAGGTATATATTTCAATTCATTTGTGTGGTATGAATATTGAATATCAAAAGATAAATTGAGGCTCCCAGATATATGGAAGCATAAATAGTTGAACAAATTATCCCTCTTTCTTTCAACATCTATTATGTTAATGTGCATAACTTTTGAAAAAGCTAGTAATTGTTGCATTTACATTTCCTTTCACTTTCCCAATTCAAATCTTTCTCTCAAATTCATGGCAACTAGGTTTGCAGGTTTTTGCGGATTGATTGGGATTAAATCCCAATTACAAAATTTCACAAACATGTCTCTTAATTTCTACGACATGGAGGATTTCCAAAGAGAGTGAGTTCTAAATGGATTCACCCCATCACTAAAAAACTCTAAGGATGTGGGTTGGTCAAGGTACCTATTTTTTGGTTGTAGTTCAGGCCCTTGAGTTAAACTACAAATGTATACATCATTACAACCCAGAGACAAGGTAGATTGTGCTACCTGATGACACAATGTTGATTTTAATCGATAGGAAAACTATGATGAATTGTCCTCAAGTGTCAAAATGGGAAGAATCCTCAAATTTGACATTTAGATGATCTATTTTTGAGTTCTCCATAAAGAAGATGATATGGAGGAAAGAAATCATTTAGACATGGTTCTATAAACTATGGAGTGCTAAGAGTAATGTTCCTAAGACCTTGTTTGGGAACAACCTCAAACCAAAGATTATTGATACCTTGGTTCTCCTATATAGGTGGAAAGGTGAGGTATAAGCTTTGAATTTCATTGAGCATTATCTCTTTCTAGTACAAGTCATTTTCTTTGATACTGAATACATTGATTGGGCTCATGTGGTAAGAAAAATTTTGTGCAATGCTCTTTGTGCAACAAAATTTTATAATACATTCTATATGTCCTCTTTCCTTGTCTATATGTTGGCCTCTTTACAACTATGGTGAGGCCTCCAAAGAGTAGATAATTTTTCAAATGATGTGAAATCTTATGAGTTTTATCTCTACTTATAGTTGCAGAATAGCTATGTAGAGTATGTGAAAGTAAATGATGCATTCACTATGAGGATTTGCAAGGAACTCAAGGGATGTCTAGAAAGGAGATTTAGTCCTAAAGCCATGGTAGCCATTAGCCAGTTTGGGAGTTATTTAATTCAATTCTCATCCTTTTCTTATTTTTCTCTTACATCTTTCTATGGTTTCCCCTTGAAGCTACTAAGGTATCCTAGTGACATGATCGTGATGATCAAGATTGTGTAGCAGGCCCTTCAAGTAAACATGTTGAGTAGGCCCCATGAAGGTGGAGGCTTTTAGCTATGAAACCTACTTTGATGCCAAGAACATGTTGAAGGTGTTTGAGATGAAGTATAAGTTGGACATGTATGAAGTCCTAAGACCCATGTTCAACTCGAATGGATATGCCTAAGATGTTCTAAAAATAGGAAGTGTAATTAAACATATCACTAGCATTGAGGATTACTAGTCTAATATCAAGGATGATTTTGAGAGCTAAGATTGAGCCTTTGCTAGATTCAAAATCAATTAGGTGAAGATGTATAAGTCAACATTGATGTAGAAGGATTATAGGATGATGGCCAAAACATTTATAGCAACAGTTACCTGACCAAGCTTAGTGGCACTCTAATAAGCTCAGAGCCTTATGAAGACACCAATCAAGAGCTAGAGGTAATGATGACTTGAATCTACAAGAGGATTAGAAAATGGGTTAAATAAACCATAGCTTAAAGAAGTCAAAGCAACGACACATCCACTCAAGCTTCCCCAAAGTTGTAGTGGCTTCCTCTTCCTAGGGTGGTACATTGGGTGCAACCTTGGCTATTACCCAAGGGCCAGTGACCTCCGAACAAAAGTATTCCTCTTGCAAAAACTTGCCAAGACAGTTCCCTTTCTATGATCAAAATAGCAATAGAAGCTAAGCAGAAGAAGGTAGAAGAATTGAAAGCTGGTGTAGTCATAGTGGCTCTCTCACCCAAAGTAGTCTAATCTCATATGTGAGTGCTACACTACTCCTACTAAGTAGTCCTCAAGCCCAAGTGGTGGATCTTGGAGATGGCAGAAGAAGTGAAAGTGAGTCAACCAAGTTTGATGAAGTGAAAAAGAAGACCATGGAAATGGAGAAAGGTCTTTAAGCTTCAAAGCTCATTTCACAAGTCCCAAAGAATCCTTTCTCTTTAACTACAAAGACATTGACTCCAACCAAAAGAAGGATGTTTAGAACAGAAACACTTGGGACTACATCTAAGGTGATTGGCATAGAATCATGGTTAGAAGACACCTTGGGTAGAAAAAGAAAGAGAAGAGAAGGGGGAGTTCCTAATAAAGAGGCTTTGTCTCTGGCTACCTTCTCTAGATCAACATTGAGTAAAATCAAGAAGCAGAAGACCCTACCAATTCTTGTACAAGATCATTACACAGGGCATCTAACTATGGAGATTTCCAAGCCCAATAAAGAAGGGAGAATTGAAGACATGTTAGGGGATGATTTTTCCTTACATTTCATGTATCTCAAAGAAGTAAGACATGATACTAAGGTGGGCCTATAGAAGTCAACAAATGATGTGATAGAGGGACAACTAGAAAGCCTTAAGCTAGAAAAGGTTAGAATGAAGGTGGAGATTCATGAAATTAATGGTTTTATTAGGTAGTTGGTCACCCCACTGGTGAGCCTCTCAAGAATGTCAATCACCAATGATCCCACTACTACTCATGTTCAAGCTCTCATCTCCCATTTACAAGAAGATAAGAACTTTAGGAAGATTGATATAGAATGGAGTGGTAAAATAAAGTCAAAAGGAATTGCAATTATAGAAAAAATAGGAAATGCAATACTGAGGCTAAAAATAAGGAAAGATAATATATTAGCCAATCGAGCTACCCTAGCAGCAAAGAAAGTCAAGAGTGAAGATTGTGTATTTTTAACTGAAGATGATTATCCATATTAAGACTAAGGAAGTTGTGGATGTAAAGATCTTTCCTAGAGGGGATGAGTCCTCTATTTGAATGGCTATAGAGCATGCAATTCAAATCTGAAATGATCCTAGTGGTAGAGAAAAAACTGAAGGAAATAGAAGCTAAAGTGCAAAAGGATCAAGATAGAGACTATGAACTATTAAGAGGTTTGCACAAAAATTACCAAGTTAGTAGACAAGGAAAGAGGATCATTAGAGTGGTTTTCATGAAAAAAAACTTCTCTAATTATCTAGATGGCCTAACCAAGATATCTTTTAGCTACCAAAATAGAGTATCTAAGCTCCAAAAACTTGGTGGATGTATACACGTAGCTATGGAGGAAATATAGGAGTGGTTGAATGTCATCAAGGATTTAGCTAGAGAGAATGCCAAGTGGATCTTTAGATACACTAATTTCCATGTTCATAAACATGAGGAATTGATTCCAATCATTGTTGCCACCAAGGACTAAAAGGAAAAATCAAAAAAGAGAAAGAAGGTGAAGTGATTCATACACCACCCTTTTGTAGTTTGATGTAATAATTGTAACTGAAAAATTGGCTCTTTATCATTTGTCAAATTATAGGAGATGAACCAATTTGAGTCCCATTTTGTAATGGTCATCTCAAAATCCTATCTATACTAAATAAAAAGATTAATAAAAGTTCAAAAAAATTGGTGTGAAATACTAGATGTTGCAAAGACAATTTGAGAGTATTTTGTGTTAATTATTTTCTATTCCATTCATACATATTTTTACATTAGTTTAATGTTTTCTCTTTTTGTATTGAACCAAGGAATGAATAGAGTTTTTTTCCCATGTTCCAAAACTATGAACTGAAGATAGTAATATTGTTATTGGAAGTTCAAGAGAAATCCCTTTCCAAATTTTCTTTCAAGTCAAGTCTTTTCCCTTCTTTGAACTAATATCTTGGTGATATCTGTTTAGTTGTAGATAGTATACATTGCTGAATTTTTTAAACTTTTTGGATTCATAAGATGTGTGAATCCATAAGCTTGATTAATCCTAAAGTTCAAACTCTTGCCTAAGTTAGTTCTTGTTTAGGCCTAACTTTGTTCACCTTTCATGTTCTTAGGTTAAGAACATACCTCATTTTAGAGTTAGAGATAAAATATAATTCATTGCAAATTCTAAACACAAATGGAGCTATACCTAAGAACTTAGAGGGAAATAAGTCACTCAATAACAACTTCCCAACTATTGTAATTAGTTTTTGTTCACAAACATTGCGCATCCAAAGGAGTAAAAGGAAAGAACAATTTGTTTACCAACAAAAATTAAATCAGTTGGGCCTAATGGAGAAACATAAGAAGATGGATATGTTGAAGAACTTCTAGAAGAACCTATTAACTTCAACCATCTCACCTCACTAAGAAGAGAAGAATATACAACTGCTAGTACTAGAGTTTCTCTAAAAAGTTAGAGATCACCAAGATTGATAGATTCAAAAAACCACTCTAGAAACATTAGAACAAGCTGAGACTCTCAAGAAACCTGGATGATATAGAAAAATCATTCTCAATAAAAAAAACAAAAGGATGAAGGTGTTACTCAACCGAGTGCAAAAACAAAAGATCAATAGGCAAAGAAAACCATATCAGAAAAATCTAAGAAAAAGGAAAACAAGGATGCAATAGATGTGTTGACATTGAAGTGGATAATGTTACCAAGGATAAGACAAGTCCAAAAAAGATGGTTAAGAAGACTAAGTCTAAGTCAATGGTGTATGGAAGTTACACTTGATTTACTAGGAGTGCAGAAATAGAGTACTAGAAAATAGAGTTATGATGATCTATCGTTATCTTTCATCTGAGATGTAATGAAGAGATGCATAGTTACACAATGATAGAAGAAAATTGTGTGGTGATACTAGTGTGTGTGAAACACATGGTTTCACACTATAAATTTTGGTGTAGATTGTGAGCCGACAATGCTATTGTAATTGAGAATTAATCAATTATCTTATTTTTTCTGACTATTATTCTTCCAGTCTTAACATAATTACTGCTATGTTGACATCAATGACAAATATAGTCATGAATGCAACATATCAATACTCTTCAATGCTTAGGATACTCCCCCAATTTAGTATCATTAGAATTCATGCTAACAATCTCTCCCTTTGGCATTGATGGAAAAATAGATGAAAAATATCTAAGTTCCAAGAATACCAAACTATACTCTATTGTTGCTAATGCTATCATCTTCTCAATTCCTCTTAATCAATATGATATCTTCTAGCTACTGGTCATGAGTTTCTCATGGTGAACAACTTAATATACTTTTCTAGCTACATAGATTCCTCATAGCGTTATCCTTTTGTGTACTAACATATTCTTCTACACATTGACATAGTCTTTTTTGCACTTACATACTCTTATTCTAAATCTTCCTAATGAGATAACACTTCCCCATTAACATCTCAATAGGTTTATCTTTCATATTTACTCTACTCATTTCCTAGGAGATGTTTCTCATGCACATATTCTTCTCCCCATTGACATCAATATCAAAGGTATCAATACAAGTACACAGTACCAATTGCTAATTACCAATTGTTAGAATTTATTTCTTCCAACTCTCTCAATTAGCTCATGTCCAAAGATATTATTTAATACAAAATGCTAAAATACAAAGAGTCCTCAATTATGTAGTACATACCATATACTCCCTCATACAAAAAGCATCAGCATTGAATCCAGTCTAACCATAGTGCTTTGTACCACTAGACTAATGCACTTCTTGCATCATCTACATAGAAGTAGGTAGGGACATAATCCTTGCATACCTCTTAGGTACTCAAAAGTATCATTAGGAAAAGATTTCGTAAATATATATGCAATATGATCTTTATTACTTACATACTCCAACATTATATTTTTTTTAGCTACCTTTTCTCTCAAAACATGATACTTAATGGATATGTTCTCTTTTTTAGAATACAATATTAGACTCTTAGACATACTTACTATGCTTGTGTTATCATAGTAAATGATAAAAAGTTATGTAAACTCAATCCCAATATCCTTCAACATTTGTTTCATCCACATAACTTGATTACATTCATGTTTCTTGATCAACCAAGAAACCAATCTTCCTCCAAGAAAGAATGCTCCACCACTAGTTCTCTTTCCATTATCCATACTACCTATCCAATCTGCATCAGTATATCCACACAAGGAGAAATCATTTTATCTATCACACCAAATTCTAGATTAGATGTACCCTTCAAATATTTGAATATCCTCTTGACTGTTGCATAATGATACTCTTTAAGATTAGCTTCAAATATTGCTACAATCCCAACTACATTTACTATATCTAGTCTAGTGTGGTATGGATATTACAATCCTTGAATCATAGACCTATACATTTTCTACTCAATTGTAGGTGTTTCATCTTTACTAGAAAACTTGTGACTAGTTATCATGGGTGTACCAACAAGTTTGTAACTTTCTAAACCAAATATTTTCAAAAACTCTTTTAGATACTTGGTTTATGAAATGAATATCCCATTTATACTCTATGCAATTTTTACTCCTAGTAAAAACTTTATTTCTCCTATCATGTTCATTTCAAATTCATTTTTCATCTCTTCAGCAAACTTATCATTTTCTTTATCATTTCCTCCTAATATTATGTCATCCACAAATATTACAATGATAAATAAACCATCATCATTTTTTCTCAAATAGAAATTACCATTTTTTGTTCCTTTGATAAATCCCAGCTTAGAAAAATACATGTCCAACCTTGCATACTAGGTTCTAGGTGCTTGGTTTAGACCATATAGTGCTTTCTTTAGTCTGCATACAAATTATTTTTCTTCTGTTAAAGGGCATCCGTTAGGTTTCTTAATGTAGACTTATTCTTTAAGTTCTCCATTTAGAAGGGATGACTTGACATCCATCTAATAAACCTTGAAATTCTTGCTTGCTGCATAAGCCAAAAAAATCCTTATTACTTCCATTCTTGTCACAGATGCATATGTCTCTTCATAATCTATACCTTCTTTCTATGAGTAACTTTTGCAAACAAGTTTGACCTTGTTTCTCACAACCTCTCCTTTCTCATTCATCTTATTTCTAAATATCCACTTGGCTCCTATAAAAAAAAAATCTTTAGGTTTAAGAACTAATTCCCATGTCTCCTTCTTCACAATCTGATCTAGATCTTCTTTCATTTTTTGCATCTAGTGATCATCCTTCCATGTCTTATCTATGCTCTTAGGTTCCACTTGAGAAATCAGACATAATTCCTCATTCACTCTACTCCTTTTCATCACAACTTTATCCTTTCTCCCAATTATCTACTCTAGAGGGTGATTCTTTGCCATGTTTCTACTAGAAGTAGGAGTTGATATCTCAACTCTTATCTCTTCTCTAGGTTTAGATCTTTTTTCTTCTCTATGCTCAATAGATACATCATTCTAAAGTCATTTTTAGTCTCAAAAATAACTTTAGCATTTTGTCCAACAATTCCAGAGTTATCATCTTTATCAAAATTATAATCTACCATATTTTCTTTAGTACCAAACTTTTCATCAATTCTTATATTTCTGCACTCAACTATTGTCTTAGTTCTATAGTTGAAACATCTATATGATTTACTTTTCAATGAGTAACCAAAAAACATACCTTCATCACTTCTAGGATCAAACTTACTAATATCATCATCTCTATTTATGTAACACTTACTTCCAAAAATTCTGAAATACTTGACTGGTGGTGAATGACCAAACCATAACTCGTAGGGTGTTTTCTCATACCTTTTCTAATTTGTACCCTATTTAGAGTATATACCATAGTGTTAATTTCTTATCTCCAAAATGTCTTTGAGACATCATGTTATGGTTTCATAATGCATGCCCCATTTTACCTCGAAATGGGGACCCCCTACTTTATTTTTTAGCTTTTTGGATCCCTAGTCTGTAGTCTGAGTCTTGTTTAGGGTTTTACCTAGTGTTTTTACTTAATTGAGGGTCTCTACCCAGAAACCTAATTCTCATAAAGCATGTTCTAAAGGAGAAAATTCATTTTTTTTCAATGAAGGGGTGCACCTAGCACACCTCACCAGGTGCACTAGTGCACTAGTTACTTAACGATTGTACATTCCCCTTAGAAGTGTGTAGCTGCAAAACTGTGCACCTCTAAGGGGTGCACTAAATCTTGAGCCTATAAAGCTTGAGACACCAGCCCCTTTCCTCATCATTTCTCTCCTTAAGTTCCCACATTCTACACCTCCACAACTCTCAAGGTGTGCTACTCCACTCACTCCACTCTTCATCACCTGCACAAAAAGCACACATACATTAAAAAATGACTAAGGTAAAGGTGTGCACCTTGCACACTTCGAGAGGTGCACAAGTTGCACACCTTTTCCATTAACTAAACTTTAAAAACTTAAAAACCTAACAAATACAAGTTTCATCCTAGATAGGTGTGCAGGTCTGCACCTTTATTAAGGTTGAAGCATCACCAAGGAGAATAAAGGGTGTGCACTTAGCATACCCCATGAGGTGTGCTAAGTGTGCACCCTTTCCTTTTTGCACTTACCTTTGAGATATAAGGGTGGACACCTAGCGCACCCCACGAGGTGCACTAGATGTGCACTCTTAATGGAGTTTTTTTTTGCTAAAGCACAACTAGAACACCTCTAAGGTATGCCAAGTCCACTAATACTTTATCTTTTAGGGTTATAAAATTAGGTTTCTTAGGTTTTTCAATAGTTTTAGGTTTTAGGGTTTATGTGTTATACTTTTTAGTAATTAGGATTGTAGGTTGATTTTTCTTCACTTTTAGACTCATGAATATTGATATTATGTAGATTCAATGGCTACTTCATCATCCTCCCAAACTGCAAAGATGGTCCCAAAACTAGTAGTTTTCATGTTTCAAGGTGTTCCAAAAAAATCATGCTTCCAAGTTGAATATTTAGAGATCTGTTGTAAGAAAACTTGCAACAAATAATATAGTTTTTTCCACATAACCCATAATAGATCTGAAATAAACAAGAAATTAAAATTTACATGCAAGGGAATTGACAACATACCCACAAAAATTGTGACACGAGATATACCCTTGGAAATCCTCATTGAGGGAAAAACCCAGCCTCCAAAAGTATCCATCACCATGTATTATTCAGCAAAAAAAACCATTGCAATACAACCATGAAATCCTTCAAATCCATAGCCACAATGAAGCAATCCATGTGAATAATCATGAATCAACACATCCCATGCCATGCTTCTAGCCTTCACAAATGCTCCCTTGGCTAACATATCAAGCCTTGTCCTGCTCGACTCTTTCCCTTTTTCCCTTTTGTCTTCTCACTCATACAACAACTACCCTTGTGGTTGCCTATATAGTAGCAAATCCCACAAAACCAAAAAGTAGTATTACATAAACCATGTGCTAAAACCACGTACTACCTAACCTAGTGGCCCCACATTTAATATTGGAAATTTATTTCTTTTCCCCAATATTAAATAATTACATGAAATATTATCACAATGTTACAATACAACTCATCAAGCATATCCCATGGGAATATTTACATGTTGCACGTCCATCTAGATACAACATTACATTAAAAAAAAAAAAAAAAAACCATAACAATATTATGCAATGTGTTCAACACCCATTATCTTAACATCTGGGACACTGAGCTTAGCCATATCAATTGGACTGCATTCCTAGTCTCCAATGATATCTTTTCTTATTAGATCAGGGCTAGTTAATGCAGCATCTCACCTGGTATTAGTAAAGTCTTTAGAATTGATCATAGTATTGGTAGAGAACTATATTTTAGAAGAAAGGGTTATGAAAAGTATAACTGGAGAAATTATGCTAGATCCAAGACCTAAGGAATAGAGAAGGTATTCCATCTTCCAAGAATAGATCAATCTATCAGATTGACATATCATTAGGTACAAAGATGGTATAGAGAGCATGGAGACAAAGCATCTAAAATTATCCCATCCTCGTATCTTATTGATAAGACTCCTCTTGGATGCAAAGCAGGCAAAGTGGACATGGCAAGTGGCTATATGAAAGATGATATTGGATATTCTATAATACTTTTGAGTAGAGTCATGGGGTTACCAATATCAAGACACTTAAATATATGGATGGTACACTTCATTGAGACCATCAAAATAGAAAAGATGCCAATTGACTGGGCTTCAATTCTTAGTGAGAATTTGGATGAGCAACTAGTGGTAGTCAAGAATAATCAAAAGTTCTATATTACATCTTATTTTGTGTACTTGCTAGCTATGAGAGAAATAGACTATCCAAGATTTTTCAAAAGGGGTAGCATGTAAGATGCAGTCACATGGCCTTATATAGTATACCCCCAGTTGGTGAAGAAAAGGATTTCAAAGCACAGTAAGGAGTAAAAAATAGTGAATGATTCATTCATTTTTGTAATCATTTGGTTCATTCAAGGGGATTGTGCAAAAAAGATGTCAGATGAGGCAATGACAAAGATTATAGAAATTGGCACCTATTACATCTAGTTTAAAACATTCACTTATTTAAAGGTAGTGGGTACAACTATCAATCCAAACAAGCTCCCTAGGTATCTGTCTAATTGGCTCATATTATTGGAAATTGCACAACTACTCTTGTTTGCATAAGAGAGAGTAAGGAAGCAACATAAGAAAATCTAGGTATGGCCCATTACTATATGACCATTTAGTGTGGTCCAAAAATAGGATATTCCAACTTTTGAGTCTAAGTGGGATAATCATCCCTTGGAGAAATATAACTCTCCTTGTCCTTATTTTGATAACATTGGAAAAGTGTAGTACTTAGTGTGGAAATAATTCCAAAATGAGGATGCCATTAAGGACCATTGGATAAACATAGTGGACAACTACGAAATCCATATAAGGGATTATTGTAGGATGATTCTCTATTTGGAAGGTAGTTCATTGAAGATAAATGTCCCTTTAAAGATAGTACAGGAAGATACTAAAGAGGTCCTAGATCCATTGCACAATAGAGATAAGATATTTTATCGACCTATCATGAATGCAAAGATTGATAAAGAGGAGAATTCAAATATTAATCATAGGGGGAGGAATGTCATTCAATTGACCAAAGATTGGATCAAAAGACCTTTCAATGTGGATTCAATTCCTCAAATTGAAGTTTTCAATGCTATAGCTGCCCAGTGAAAGGTAGAGGAGCCAAGGTGATTGTGCCCACTTTCACAGCTTAGTCCCTAGTGAGGCTAGAAATAGTGCACCAACTTGATAGAGAAGTTGGATACTATATGTCTTAGAAGGGTAAAGGATAGAGGAAAAGAAATTCACCATAACAAGACAAGCTAGAAGAAGGAGCAACTCAAGCACCAGAAGAACATCATGGAGTAGAGAATATACAAGGAGCAAAGAATGTAGAAGGCATGCAAACTCAAGATATTCCTCAAGTGCCACTACTAGAACAAGGGAAAGGAGCTAAAGTAGAAATACAAGAAGTGTTTCCACTTGAAAAAGAGGTAGAAGCCTTCACATCAGCTCCCAAGAGAAGAAAGATCAAAACTCTAGTTAAAAGGAGATAAAAGGTAATAAGAAAGGTTATTCTTTTTCCATCAATTCTAAATGTTATTCTAGAAGAAGAAGAAGAGGATGATGAAGATGAAGAAGATAACCTTCCCTTGAGTTAGAGGACTCATCTTGCTAGGGTGAGAAAGTTAAATGAAGAAGAAGCTCCGCTAGTACACCACCATCCATTCCTACATAGCCTATTTAGGCTACAACTTCAAAGGATGAGTTGCAAAAATAGATTGATGAGTAGGAAGATAAAGGGGATGATTTTTTTAGAAGTTAGATTTTGATTTTATGCCAGTTGGCACTAATTTGGTGGGCAATAAGATAAGATTAGTCCAATAAATCAACCTCCATAAGAGGATTAGAGTTAATTTCCACCTTAGCCACAAGGACCTAAAAATGCTCCACCATCATCAAATCAAGATTTATTATATAGATAAAGGTTTAGCTACTCCTCTCCATCTAGGTAATAAATAATAGGCCCAAGTTGAGTAATGTAGATAAGTTGGTTGCTATACTAAACCAGGATTTTGGGTTAATGGAAAAAATACATAACTGGGGTAAATACCTACAAGTGTTATAGTAAATAAAGGGTCAAAGGTATTGGATGCTAATGGAATTATATATAGAAAATGAGTTAGATAAAATAGATGATTGGATAGAGAAGATTATAGATGGCAGTAAAGTAATGGAAACATTACATATAGATATTCATAAGCTCAAGGATCAAACACAAGAGAAAATTTTGGAGGCAGAGAGACATTATAATGATTCTTGCTTAGACATTTTTGAAGATGATTCAAGGGATAAATTGGTGATTGTAGAAGTAGTTGTTGAATAGTTTTGAAATTTTTGTGAAGAATATTCCATTAATAATGACATTAGACATGCATTTAAGACCAAAGAGTCATTGCTAGATTTGGATGTGAAATTGGGAGATATTATAGAGACTCACATCAAGGTGGGAAACTATAGGAAAAAAGTGAAGGAAAAATATGAAGCTTTAGATTTTTTAGATGCAACCCAAGTCACTAAGGTTATAGAAAAATTCAAGAGCAAATACTCAAACATAGCTCTGTTAGGAAGGGGAACAAAACCCATAAGCTATAATTTCAATTTTGACACTTGGTAAAATTTTGCATTTTTTGGACTTGCTTTAGAGGTGCATAAGCTTCTAAGCTTCCAAGGTGTGTTAGGTGTGCTTATTCCAAGGTGCACTAGAATTTTTTTAATAATTTAGAGGTGCACCAACAATTAACTACCAATTCCCAATTTAGTACTTTTCATGCACCAAAAATGCATTCTAATGGTAGTTTAACTCCTACAAACATCTAGTGAAGGTTGAGCTTCTATTTTTGTCACCTCTAAAGACTCCTACATCATCTAATGGCTTTATTCTTCTTATTTTCTCATGCTTTCTTTCTTTTAAGACATGTAAAGGTTCATGCATCTATTTAATAATATAAATAAGCATGGAGTCCCACTTAGCATGAGTTAGAGAATCATGTTGTACATAATTAGATTTGTTTTATTAGTTTAGAATCATATGTTTTCATAAACAGATCTCTCACTCTCAACACAAATTGAGGAGAAGATTTCTTATAAATTGAGGAATGTAATATGTATTCTAGGCCATTACTTTGATGCAATAATATATATTTTTGGTGCTCTCATTCGGAGTGTAGCCCTTCTTGCCTAAATGTGTTATATTTTGTGAATGTATGTTCATTAATTGTAATAGAACCAATAGTTTTATTGCATTATTTTGATTGAGGGATCTTTTAATTTTGGTGTTTGCTACAGTTTTACAAATTTCACTAATGTACTTAGTTGAGAAGAGATCATCCCTTTTGTTCCTACATAGCTTTTTGTCTCGCATGAGCGCACTTTTTGTGGCCTTACAATCTGATAAAAAGTGAAACATCTTACGATTATTGAATCCCCATTGACGATTGCATCAATTGAATTAAGGAAGTGTTGCTCCTATTTTCATTAGTTTCCTAATGATATTTTTTTTAAAGGCTTAACTCATAGATGTGTTGTCTTTGTAGTTTATGTCCATTAGAAATTTATTTTTTAAAGTCATTTGCTTGAACTTTTTGTTACCATATCTTCGTTATTTTTTTTTCCAAACACTTTGCGAATTTAGGAATTCATATAGTTGCATTGTTAGATTGCATTCATTAAAAAATAGTAAAATAGAAAAATATGTTTCTTTTTGTATGCATGAATATGTGGCCTCTGCTAACACACACACTTCAACACTGTCATTGTATACGGATTCATCTTAGAATGGACATTGGATTGTTCATCCAAAAATCAGCCGACAAAGCGACTTGTTGCCTTCTATCTAAAGGGAATTGCTTGTTAGATATCCTCAAATTAGAGGTGTTTAAGCAACCAGACCCTGTAAGAACAAAGGATTTGAAAGAAAATGGGACTACTCTATATGAGAATGTAGATTAATCTAGAATGGAGTATGCACGTTTAATCTAAGAACATGTAAAAGAAATTATACTAAATGTATGCATATTAAATCTATATGAGAATTAAACTAGAAAATGAATATGAAAATAGGCAGCTCAAATGAATGCACAATCTAGTAGCAATTTGATGCAAATTCTCATTCAACCTCTCCCAAAATGAAGAGATGAGGGTCTCTTAAATAGACTTTCCTAGAATCCATCAACGGTTGAGATCGATTTCAATCAACAGTCAAGATTAAAGGTGAAGTTTAGTCATAAAGAAAGATTCCCAAATTAAAGGAAGTTAAGTGATTTAATTTGAGTAAAATAAGGAGTTAACTGATTCAATTTGAGTAGAATAAGGAGCTAACTGATTTAACTCATTTTTTATCAATAGTGAACTGGAAATTTCCTTTTTTGAACTGAAGAGAGATTTTGGTGAGATATTTAATTTAATAAAATGAGATATGCTCTCATAATTACCTTTTCTATTTAATTAAATAATTCTATTTAATTAATTAGAGACACTTTTCTTATTTAATTAAATAACTTCATTTAATTAATTAGGAATGGCTTCCCATTTAATTAAATAACTTTTTTTAATTAATTTAGAACTAAGTTCTCAATTTAATTAAATAATTTTGTTTAATTAATTAAAATAGGCACATTTATTAAATTAAATAAGTTTAATTCCATAGTACATTAGCCTTAGGATATAATTTAATTTAATTAAAGTATAAATACTTAGTAATTAAATTAAATATTAATTAATAGGTTTAATGTGACTAATATGAGTAAATACTATAGGAATTAAACAATAAGCATGATGAATGCAGATTAGGGTTTTCTGCATCTGACAATTAAGTCAAGTAGCGAGTAGCAGAATAAGAATTTACCTAGTAAAATAGGACTTAGGATTGATCAGAAATAGACCAAAATTGGTATCATGGTAATGAGCCAATTTTGGGGTATTACACTTTTTGTGTGGTTTTTCTTTTGAGATAGCAAGAAAATTCAAAATATTATCCAAAATCAGTTAGAACCAACAAAGGCCTCCCTATGAACAAATACATTTATCTTTAACTGGGTGGATTCTAGTAGGTCACAAGATCACCTAGAACCTTGGAGTTGATCTCAAATCAACTTTTCAAGAGAGAAGTTTAAAAGGATTCATGTCATTAAGCATCATGTAAAATGACAGCTCAAAACATCATTCTCAAATAACATTGCTCTTGCTACTTCTACTATTGACCTATTCCTTCTTTCAATAATACCATTCTATTCAAGTGTTCTAGGTGAAGATAACGCTCTTTTTATTCCATTCTCTTCACAAAACATGTTGAACTCTCTAAAGGTGAACTCTCCTCTATTTGATATCAAACATTTTATCTTGACACTAGAGTCATTTTCAACTCTATTCTTAAATATCTTAAATTTCTCAAATGCTTCAAACTTCTCTTTAAGAAATTCTACCCACATCATCCTAGTGAAATCATCAATAAAAATCATAAAGTACCTTTCACCATAGAATCCTCTAGCTCTTGAAAAACCACTTAGCTCCGTGTGAATAATCTCTAGTTTCTTTATAGTAGAGAACTTCTTGCTAGGAAAAGACACTTTCCTCTATTTACCCAAAATACATTCCTTTTAAACAACATTAGTAGGCTTAATAATCTTAGTCAAATCTTTTACTACAAATTTACCACTAACTTTCACAATATTAGCAAAGTTTATATGATAGAACCTTCTATGCCATAACCAATTGTTGTCAACCTTTGCAACCAAACATGTTATTTCAGTAGGATTCAACTGAAATACATTACCTATGGATCTGGTTCAAGTACCAATTAGCTTACCATATTTATCTTTGATAATGCAAGTCTTTTATGTGAACTACAATAGATATCCCTTGTCTACCAACTGTCCAACACTTCACATATTATGTTTCAAACCATCAACAAATTAAACATCATCAGTATTAGCTTTACCATCAAGAGTAATATATCCAATCCTTGTAATATGATAGGTTGCATTGTTACCAACTCTAACAATACCTCCATCATTATTTCTAAACTTAACAATTTTTTTCATATCACTGATCATGTGATGTGAACATCCACTATCAATTATCTAATCTGATTTCTTTGCAACTTGGGCAACTAGGGATTTCCCCTCTCTAATTTCTCTATCAGGATCATCTTCCTTGATAGCCACAAATCCTAATTCATCATCACTTTCATCAAATTCTTCATCCTCATTATCATATAAACAATTTATATCCTTATCTCTTCTAGGCTTAAATTTCCCTCTAAACTTTTTCTCTCTTTTAGGACTTTTAGATGCATAATAACCATATTCATCACAAGTCCAACATTTAAAGATCCTCTTACCATCTTTCTCTCTTCTTACCATAAGGTTCATTCCTTCTTGGACATATTTTCCATTAATCTCCCAAAGTTGTTAAGCCTTATCTTCAAGGACCTAATGCTCTGGTACCTATTGTTAGAATATACACTAGTATACATAATTAACACTAGATATGTTAACCAGGGAAACCTTTTATTAGATCTAAAACTCTAGTGGAGATGGTACCCATAGGATGATGTACTAATATAAATATTCCTTGTTAGAGGATAGAACCTATTAGGAGTCTATTAAACCATTTATCACATATGAGTCCCTATTAGCAGACTTTGGATCCTTATTAGGAGATTCCAACCCTATTAGGAGCTATGCCAGCCCTATTTGGAGTTGCGAAAGAAGATAGTTGGACCCACTAACCAAATAGCTTCATTGTTAAGATCAAAGAACCCATTTTCCAAATAATATATGTATTATTCATTGTTAAATAATAGAATTGAAATGTGCTTCCTTCCTCTATCTTTATCATGTCAACTAGACTTCTGTTCCTTCAGATCTTGTAACTAGATCTCATACCGCATATCCAACTATCCCTTGGATTGCTAACATGCATTCAATAAGAATTCTACTACTTCTTATACTGCACACTTATAGTTCACATTCCACTTGATCTTCTCCTTCAAGATAAAATAAAAATGAGGAAAATAAATTTCCTTTATAACTTATCTTCATAATAATTCCTTGAGTCAACCTTGAGGCTATCACAATTAATTAAAATAAGATAATTAGCTAATTCTCAATTGCAATAGCATTATTGTCTCATAGTCTACACCAAACTTTGCACATGTGAAACCACATCTTGTGCAAACGCTGGTATCACCACATGATTATCTTCTATTACTATGTAACTATGCATCTCTTCATTACATATTAGATGAAAGATAGCAATAGATCATCAAAAATCTATTTTTTAGTGCTTTGTTTCTACACTACTTCTAGTAAATCAAATGTAACTTTCAAACACCATTGACTCATACTTAGTCCTCTTAACCATGTCATCAAGACAACCTTAAGAACATGCCTTCCACTATGAATCATCTAAAACTTCCTCAGCTTCTGCCCATTTGAAGATTACTGACTATTATTCTTCTAGTCTTAACAAAATTACTACTATGTTGATAGCAATGAAAAATATAGTCATGAATGTAACATATCAATATTCTTCAATGCTTAGGATACTCCCCTAATGTAGTATCATCAACATTCATGCTAAAATTATTCCTTTCAATAAGACTAGTGATGTTGTTCATGTGGTAGAGTTGTTTTTTAGAGAAGTGGTGAGACTACATGGTTTTCTAAAGAGTGTAGTTTCAAATTGAGATACCAAATTTGTTGTGAATTTTTGGCATATATTGTGGAAAAAAATTGAAGATAGATTTAAAGTTTGGTTCATCACATCATCCACAAACTAATGGACCAACAATAGTTGTGAATCATAGTTTGGGAAACTTGTTGAGATGTGTGGTTGTAGATAAACCAAAAGGATGGGGCCTAATTTTATCACAAGTATAATTTGAATATAATAATATTTTCAACAAGAGGATTGGTTCTAGATCATATTTGAGAGTAGTGTGAGAAATGCTTCTACATTGAGGCATCTGGATAAAGGAGAAATAAGTAGTGTTAAAGTAGAAGAATTTGTTGAACATTTGAATAATATCCATGAGGAGGTGAGGAAGCACATTATCAAGATGGATACATAAGTTACAAGGATAAAGAAAATGTGAAAATGAGGTATGAGGAATTCTAGATTGGAGATGAAGTCATGATTCATTTGAGAAAGGAGCATTTTTTAGTGGGTACATATAATAAGCTAAAAATGAAGAAGTTTGGATCATGGAAGATAGTGAAAAGGCATGATTATGACAACACCTATGAAGTGGAGTTTCTTGTTGAAATAAATATTTCACGGTAAAAGCACAAACTTGTGTCACCCTTTTACAAAGGAAAAGGCTAACAAAAGTATAGTTGTTCACCTTCAATGACATAAAACTGGTATTATTATTTAGAATTTGAAAATGAAGTAAACTAATGAAATATTTAGAAATGCATGAAGTTTAGGATTATAATTTTTAATAATTATTTGGAATAAGAAATTATATATTTTTCTATTTTTTAAGGATAACTTTTAGTTGCTGAAAAATGCAATAAATTAGGAGTCTAGTTCCCACCAAAAAACTACATGGAAATAAATTTATTTCCCTTTGATCTCAGATTATTTTATAGATAACATATGTATCTAGAAAAATAAAAAATAAAAGTAGGCTTTAGACCTATATTTTCTCTTTTATAATGATTCAAATTTTAACTTATTAAAATTGATAGTTTTCATCTCCCACCACATTTTTAAAAACAAATCTATTCCAACCAAAATAAAAATTATAGATTCTTGAAGAGAACTCTCTCCTCTAGAATGTCATATAATTTTTTTTAAAAATTAACATGATTTGGTATTTTATTTTTTCTCAAAATTGACATCTTCCTAAGTGTTGAAATATGTACTTATAGAACTTTTTAATTATAATATACTATATCTAATTAAAACACTATGAACTCTATATGAGAATATTCTTGAGTTTGAGCTCTATAAAATGGTGTTTATATGGTATTAAAAAAAATATCATAACAAATAGTATGAGTTATTGAAGCACCAGTTTTTTGAAATAATTTTATTTCTTTAGCAATTGGATACTAACTAGTATATAATATGCATTTAATAAACATTTCCAATTGAAAAAGTGTGAGACCATATATAACTTAGTTAGAATAAATTTATCAAGATCATATGTTTGAATAAAATTGTTTTTTAGATAGAAATACTCAAATTCAGTCATTCTAATAAGCCTTTTAGAAATATTTTAGAATAACTAAGAGGGCAGGTGAATCAGTTATTCAAGGTCCAAATATCCTAATAAAACTTTTTCACTAAGTATAATGAGCCCATTAAACTAATCATACATCCAAGCTAAACATTCTTCTTAGCAAGTTACCAATAAATCAACATGCAAGAACAACACATAACACAATGATTTACATGGAAACCCAATTTGGGAAAAATCACCAGTAACATGCTACTCCTTTCTCACTCTTTTGAAGTGATGCACTATGAAAGGCCTACCCTGTTGAAGGCTACAACACACTATTAAATGTGACCTAGTTAAAGGATTTCAACCACCCTGTTAGAAGTGGGCCTGATTAAAGGACTTTAGAACATTCACTTGGAATGTCACCCTGTTAAAGGATTTACAAAATGGCTACTTAACCAACCTAAGTCCATAAGATTTTACCCTAACTGATACAATTTCTAGAGAGTAACAATAAGGGCTTTTAATCTAATACAACTCACAACATAACTTATAGATTTTAGATCTTAATTTAGCTCACAAATTTTCTTGGCTTTTAATCTTTGCAGCTCTGACAGCTTGTCCTCCTTTTAAGCTTCATCTCCTTGAGTCTCTATACTCTGTTCTTCCCTCTCAATGCCTTCTCCTTGATGCCACAGACTCTCTCCAACCACTCTTGCTTCCTAACCTATAACCCCTTAAATAGAAGTTTGGAATACTTTTCCCACTCTAATCTTCCCACTCTTATTTTTGGTTCAAATGGATTAGGTAAGATTCAATGAATCTACCCCTTATCTTGTTTCTTCTAGAAACATCATGAAGAATCCACCTATATTTGCTTAGAAATAGTTTACCTAAAATTTTGTGCCACCGGCTCATCATTCTTATCTTTCATCTAGTTCACAAACTTCAAAGTAACAAACTTGTCAGCTCAAATCTAGTGAATCTTTGACTTTTCATATAATGCAGGAGCTTGGTACTATTGAATTTCTAATGCTCGACACATACTATGTTACTTGGCACCTTTTGTGGATTCACTTGGCATCAACTAAATTTTAGTGATGCTCGACCCTTATTACATTTTTTTCTAACTCGACACCTAAACTTGCTCAACACCTTCTATTTCACTGGGCACACACTAGATTTTGCATTTTCTTGAAACTTACTGATAATATGCTCAACATGAACTAACTTGCTTAGCTCCCACTAATGAATTTAATCAAGCTTTGTTACAACTTATTCTTCTAGAGTTTCTAAGTGTAGCCAACCTCTGTATATTCAAGTGTATTATCAATAAATCATTTTACCATTGTCTTAACTCATCCTTTCACTCCATTACAAAACCATAACTTAAAATTTACCTTAGGTGCTTTTGTTACATCTTATTGATCCTCTTCATCAATCAACTAAGTGATAGTACTTTGGATCTTATAAGCAATTGTCATTCCAGAAAATAGCAGGTTTGACATCAATGACAAAACAATAATTGAAAACATTCTTTATCAACAATATCCCTCTTTTCAACAATCTTCCTTATTCAATAATGATATTTTCAATGAGATATTCAACAATCTCCCTCTTTGGCATTGATGGAAAAACAAACTGATCAACCAAGTTATCAAAATGCTAACTAGGTTAAAACAATAAGTCAAATGCCAAAAAGAAAATTTTGTATCCAAAGCTATTCATTCTATTAGAAACCTTGAATTTCTTATGACTCCCTCTAAATTTTGCAAGTAGCTTTGCTTTTCAAAGTATTAGGGATGTCTCTTTTGCCAATACACTGTCTTCTCCCTTTTTTTTTTGTTCTACTCCCTTTCTACTCTTGTCATCTTGATTGATTCTTGTCTATGTCATTTTCTCTCTTAGCTGCTATTTCCTTTCTCCTTCCTTTTTATTATTTCTCCCTCTTACACATTTGGTCCTATAGATTTGATCAATTTCTGCTATTTCTCCCTCTTTTCTGTAACTTTCCACTTTGATCAGTTTTTCTATTTCTCCCTCTTTGACAACAATGCCAGAGACATATTATGTCTGCATCTTATCATGCAAGTGTAGCATTTGTATGAACTCTAATTTCTCCCTTTGTCACCTTTCTTGTGACTTGTTTGGAATTTAAATACTTTAATTACTTTAGGCAAAACCTAAAATAAGTATCCTCTACATTAATTTATAACATTTCAGCAATCAACGCATTTGATGTAGGGCAATCTGATTGTTACTTAAACAACCTTGGATAGAGGTATTACCCCTAACTTACCTATAAGATATTCAAATGCATCTTTAGGTAATGGTTTTGTGAAGATGTTAGCAATTTTTTCCTTTAAGTTGACATATTCCATCTTCACTTGCTTGTCTTCCACCAGTTCTCTTACATAGTGATACTTAATTGTAATGTGCTTTGTTTTAGCATGCTTCATAGGATTCTTTGATATGTTGATGGAACTTGTATTATCACAATTGAGTATCATAGGTTTAGTTACCTCTTCCTTCATACTATTCAACAAGTGTTTAATCCATACAATATTGGTGTAGTTGATAGTAGTAGCAACATACTCAGCTTTAGCTATGGACTGTGAGGTACAACTTTGCCTTTTACTAGTCCAAGTGACTAATATTTTACCTAAGAAGAGTGTTCCTCCACTAGTTATTTTTCTATCATCTATATTACCTCCCCAATCTACATCAGTGTAGGCATTTAACTCAAACTTTTTGGTCCTCTTGTAGTATAAGCCAAAGTCATTTGTTCCTTTTAGATACCTCATTATTCTTTTTACTGCCATAAGATGGTTTTCTCTTGGATTTTCATAAAATATTTCTACTATTATAGTAGATAATGCAATTTTCTATTGTTTTAAAACTACTAAGAAACAAAATGCTCAATACCAAAGTGATATCACTCACACAATCTAAGGATTGGCCAATTCCTATTAACAACTATATGTAAAAACCATTTGGACCCAACTTCAACAAAACCAAGGGTGGTTTTCTACTCTTTAGGCTCTACAAAACTAGGGTGGGTATACCAAGGGATGATTCAAGATTGGGAAACATTGTATGAGAATTATTTTAGTTTCATTCTGATTCTCATCTCAAATCCTCAAATACATGCATAATTCTTGACAATTTGATAAACACATCCCATATAACAGATCTGGCCAAAATTCTTCTATAGATCTACATGTGTTCTCAGGAATAGTGGCTAACTAAAGCTAAAACATTCCATGCAAAAAAGTACCAGCCAACTTTGAAGATATTTAGGAAATAAAAGTAAAATTGATTATAATTCTACATTTGAAAACCATTTATGACATATTTCTCTTCCAGCTGAATCAATTTGACTAGTTCCTAATCCATTGGGGTTCAAAGTCTACTACAAATCCATAGATCTAATTTGTTTCCTTACAACAAATATTATCAGCAATTCTTATCAGAATTCATCATTCAAAAAATCCTTCCTACTACTATAGCAACCTTATCAAATTCATCAAAGCTTTTACTTAATCCATTGAACCAATAGCAATGGTGAATAGGTATACAACCTAAATGGATTGCATTAAATTGCACAAGCCTTTACTCATAAAATATTAAGATAACTAAGTAACTAAAAGGAGACAAAATTTAGAAAGAACTAATATGGGGATAGCTCATAATTTGTATTAATTTTCTTTGAAAATTCTATACATTTTTAGTAAATCAGAATGACCTTAGGAAGAAACATAAAGATCATTCTATATTAATGCATTCTTAGGAACTAATAGAGATGATGCATCATAAAAAAAAATTCAAACATTGGACCGAAAATAAACTAAGTATACCACCTAGAGCATTAGAAATTGGACCTTTGCCTAGCCCTAGAATCTCACTTATATAGTGTGAGATGCAACAAGCTTTAGGCTAAGAGAAAATGACAGGTGTCCTTTAAAAGAGATACACCTATCATAAAATGACAAAAATGTGGGTAACAGAAGATGTCTAGATCAAACATTCCTTTTGGGGGGTCCGCTTTTGTCACATCCTCTATTGTTGTTGATTTGGTTGTTATTTTGATCCCTCTTTGTATGCAACTACCAAGCTAGTCAACGATGAAGTTTGTTCTGATGATTGCAAGTTAGTCTCTACCTATGGGTTTTCACCATCTTTATCTTGTACAGTGGGAGTAACTTCTACTTTTCCCTCTTTGTTGGTTGTATCAGTGCCTGTAGGCCCAGGTCTGCAACTAAAAGTGACTGATCATTCTTGTCTTCTTCTCCCTGCTGGCCTTGTGTAGTGATAGTGTCAATGATTTGGATCTAATCACCCTGCACCTCATCACTGTTAGTTTCTACTTCCTCAAACTGTTCATCAGGGGCTATTTATACCATCCACTTGTCAAACAGTGTGTCATCTGGCCAATTGAATTGCAAAATATCACTCAGCCTCTTGAGCACATACTTAGCCTCATTATCAATAGTAACAAAATTTTGTTTCAAAGAATCAAATAATATTAGGGCTTTTACTATTTCTTCAGTTGTTGTGGCTCACCACGCATGCCCTGTTTCATTTATAATTCTATTCATCCTTAAACAAAAAATATCATCAACTTCCTTCGCCCATTCATCTTTTTTTTTCAAATTATTTCTTTTATCTAGGGCATGAGGAAACAAACTAAATTTTTGGCTCTTGTACTTGTTCAAGTAGCCTACTATTATTCTTTGTAAATGAATCCTTTTATTTTCAAAATTAGTAAGATGAGAAACAATATCAAAAATTTTCTCAATTTGATCATAGGAGGTTTTTATAATAGAATAACATTAAAATTTCATCTCCTTCCTCCTTCTTACCCACTTATTCACAATGGGTTTCAGAGCCTCATCACTTGCTTTCATTTCATCTTAGATACTGATCACCCTAGCCAACTAATCATAAACTAGTGGCCATTCAATTTTATCTCCCAAATATGTAAGAGCTTTTCTTAATTTTTCTTCCTATTTCACATTCAACTCCACATGCAAAGCCCACAATTTATTCTTCTCTTCTTCAAAGTCCTTAGTAGTATAATATTCTAGCCTTTGGGGTGTATCTAGTATTTCTATGAAGGGGGTAGATTTGAACAATTCAACTGGGGGGTGAGGATATGTTATTCTTGGTCTTGTGGACCTCCCCATTAGCTTTTTCTCAAGCTCAATTCTCCTCTTTACTTCTTTATTGTAGGCATCCAAAGCCACCTCATACTTTCTCTACAAATCAGTCATTTCTTTTTCCTCCCTCTATGTAGTAGCCAAGGCAAATTGAGAGTAATCTACATTCATGTGGGCTGCCTATAAATGTGAGGTATCAAAAAATCTCCTCACAATGATATTCCCTATTTGTCTTGAATCATCAGGCTATGATGGAGGATCCCTGGATCCTCTTCTTAATGACCACATGACAAGAGTAGCTTGGTCATTACTAAATGTAGTTCCCAAAAACTCCTTTTTATTTAGATCTTGCAATCCCAAATTAGTTGACACAGAATTGAAAATCAAGGCATTAGCAATATCCCAATTGGGCAATAATAAAATATTTGTAGCCTTTACCATCTATCTCCCTTCTTCAGGGGTTATATTTTGGAACTCTTGAATCATTTTTTACTTTATTTGATTTTGAATGGAGGCTTCATCCATTTCTAGATTCTTTTTTTTTCATATTCTTACATCTTTCCTCAAAAATGCTCATGTTTTCCCTCCAAGCAAATTGGTGGAAAGCCCTAGACTTTACAAAACTGTCATCAGATAAAACTTGTTGACTTGCTTATTCCAAAATAGGATCCAATTCTCTTCCCTTGAAATCTACTACAGTCAAGTCAAAACTTGGCATAGGAGGCTCCTGGAGGTTCCTTCATCAATCTCTACTTGGGTAAAAAAAACTCCCCCTTGTGATCCAATTTGTTCAATTTTCTCATCAATGAGTTGCTCCTCCTCAATTCTCATGGGGGTTTGGGAAGGTGAGTAACTCTCATGATGTGGTTCCTCTTCCTTTATTATCTTTCTCCTAGAAGGTTCAGGAAGCCTTTCTTCAAAAACAACACTAGTAGATTCAACTATCTATTTTCATTTATCCACAATGGGCCTTTGACCCTAAATGATAGTATATCGTAACCTCCTTTAAACAACTAGTGCGCCTACCCCTATATTAGGAGTGAAGCCCAATCTCCTCATTGTTTCTCTTGCCTTATCTAGAAAAGAATCAATGAAATATTGCTTTTTCTCATTCATCACCTCCATTATTTCAGGGAATGTATTCATAAGGTTATTAATTCTATCTGCAATAGTTACAACATTATGTAGAGGGTTGTAATCTTTGTCAAAACAATTAATGAAACTCAAAACTTTTGAATAGACTCTCCATTTTTCTTTCTTTATTTCTTTCTCCTATAGAGAGTACTTATTCCTTATTACATCTTTAGGGAAATAAAATTCATGCTCAACTAGATGAAGTTTGATCCTATGCCTAAGAGCCAAATGAAAGAAACCTTTTGCATCACAAAAATGAGGGTGAGATACTGCCATCTTATACTGATCCAAAAATTTTTAAAGGGAAACCCATCCTTCCTTGGTTATCACAAATTGGTAGGCTACTGTGCAAGTGGGAAAATTTGATCTTGTTCCCTTTTTGTGTAAAAAGGCTTCTTCTACTCCTCCCAACTTCCACAATAATTCAGCTACTCCTACCTTTAAGGGAACCTAGTAAGGTAGTACATGAGGTGTTCCCTTGAATCCATAAATTGTGATAATGATGCATGATGTGGTGTGGCCCGTCATCAGATAATAGTTGAAACTAAATATGGGATGATATCTCCCCAATTATGTGAAACTTTTAGATTATGGGGTTTATCCATAGGCCTAACAAGGGGCATTAGTACCTTAAGGATCTTGGGATTGTCTCTTAATACGAGGCACCTTAGTTTGGAGGTGAAGTACCTATCAAATCTAACAAAACTAGCATTTTCTGCTTCTCCAATCATATCTGCACTCCACAATTGAACTGATAGTGCTTCCCCTTCTTGTTCTCTGTTTAAAACTATTTCTTTACCAAAGTATGCAGCCCCCTTAAGCATAAACATGTGCATCAATAGGGAGTATTGGCCCCAAAACTTCTCCACCTTGCCCTTAGCAATCCCAACCGATCCACTGTGAATCTCATCAGCCAGGTAAGAAGCAAAATCAAAAATTATTTCCACACCAAAAGAGGAGATTTGAGTGATCATATACATGAAACTCATAGGGATTAAATCTTCTTCACCCTCTCCAAAAACTTGGCATACGGTCCTGTATATCTCTACTGCCCTAGCATTGAAGCATGTTTTCTTGAAATGTTATTTAGAGGATGATGTTATTGCTGGTAGGGTTCCAATTCTGCCAATGTGGGCCTTTAGTGCACCTTGTCTAACTATGTCCTTCTTAAACATTTTTTTTAAAAAAAATCCATCAAATTAATGGGCACATGATACCTAGTGAGAGGTCCCAAAAAAAAAACTCCCCTAATCTCTTCTAGATTGATGGTGATTAGAATTTCACTATCTACTCTTCTCACTACAATAGTGGCTTGATAATAACTCTTTGTCATGGCCTCAAGGAGATCATAATCCATAAACACACTGGGAACAACTAGCTTTCCCAGGTCAAAATTCCATATATAAGCATGTGGGGCAAACAGTTTCCTTTCTGCAAACCATTTCTTGAACAAATTTAAACTAGTTTGTGAGGTTTGAGCATCCTAGACCCAATTAACCTTATCATACAATCCATCTGCTATCCTCAACCTAGGGTTTAATGAGGTCAACTTTTTAACTTGCACTATCTCTACAGTAGACTCTAGAAGCAACTCAAGCAAATCATCATGTACATTTCTATCCAAATAATTTACTTGACCTAAAAACTCCTTCTTCAGAGGCATCTTTGATAATGCTTTACAGAACTAAAATACTTATAGAAATTACAGTAGGATTACTTACTTGAATTCTGTCCTAATTTTCCTCTATATTCTTGCAAATTTTTCACGAACAAAATGCTTCATAATCTTGCCAAACTTCAACACAATCTTCTTCAGTGATTTCTTCTGCTCGAGAAAGGCTAAAAATATTTGTTCGCATAAGGTGATATTGATAAAACCTTCTATATTATACTCTATTTTTCCTCACATGCAAAACTTTCATGTCTAATTAATACATAGAGTGGCACCATTTTCTGTATTTAAATCTGTGCCATCGATCTTTAAAAATCCTACGATCATGGGATATGGAGAAAGACAACTTGGCATTCCACTTGACAAGTTGGCTAGTCAATCCAATGAAAATTACCCATGTACACAGCTCCTTCCTTGATGGAACTTCTATCTGGACCCACTGGTGACTGAGGACATGTGTCAATAGGTCGCTACTTCACTATACATAAAGAATGAGAACCTTGCCATAGTGAAGTAGCAATAGCCATTGATTCAATCTTGATCTTATGGATGATATATTACTACATTTCTTAGAAGAATAGTGGTGGGACCTCATTCGCTACCTCGTTATACATATCCTCTGAGCAACTCTTCATGAAAAGATAGTGACGATCGTTTATCTGAGACCAAATCAAAGGTAGAGAAACTGAACAATGTACCCTAAAGAGTGGTGGGTCCCATACTCACTATGTCACATAGAGTAAACAACTTGCAACTTTCCATAGCAAGATAGCGAGGACTATTGGTTCTAGATTGATCTAATGATCAGAATCCTTATATGCTTTATGAATGGGGCGCAGGTCCTGGGGCACTGGTGACATATGAAAATTTGCACTAGTGGCACGCAACAAAACCTTACTTTTAATCCTAGTCACCCTTCCATGTTGCTTGAGGTCCCACTGGCTAGTCTTTTCATGGTGCCTTGCTACTTTGCTAACGACGATATGTCAAATTTTTTTGATAGCAAGGTAGCAAGCTTCGGTGACTTTAATAAAACTCGGTGCTAGAAGAATAAAAACCCATCAAATCACCATTTCCCCTACTAACTACGTCTGACAATAGCAATTATTACTCATCATGCCACTGGGATAGACTACGATTACCGAGAAACTTGGAGGCCACTGTGTCTTTGATTTCATGGCGCCTTGCTACTTCGCTAATGGCGAGATGTCAAGTTTTTCTGATAGAGAAGTAGCAAGGCATCAAAAAGACCGTTATTTTAATGTCGACTTCTAGCTGCTTCTACTAGGTCCCATTTCCTGTTCGGATGGTACTTACAAGGTGCACATGAATGAAAAGTCAGCCAGAAAAAAATTGCCCACCTTCGTATCTTCATTTTACAGTCCCATTTTATAAACTTTTTGGCACTTGCTACCTCGCTATGTATAAAACTTGCTCAACTCTTCGTGGCAAGGTAGCGAAAATGGTAGATCTATTCAAATCGAATGATGAGGAACCTAAGAGGAAAGGTTACTTGAGGGCGTGATAAAATTTCAAAAGAAAATAGAACATTCACTCAATTTTAAAAAGAGTTTCGCACCCAAAAATTACAAAAGGAATGAGACAAAGGGTTTTAATGATTTTTTCAAAGGTTAATAAATCTAGATGACCAAAGAAAATAAACCCTATTCACCATTAATGGATACAATCTATTTTTTTTTTTTTTTTACCTGGACAAAGGAATTTTATCATGGGAAAATTTAGACCAACACAATGTCTAGTCTACTATGCACAACATACTACAACTTTCCAATAATTGATATGTACATTGTCTAATTTACTTCAGCTGATTAATCATTCTTGGATAACTTATGTCTTGTTACCATTGGTGTCCTGACTAGTTTTGAATCCTCTAATACAAATTTTTTGAGTATCTCCTTAATATATTTTGATTGAGTTACAAATATGCCATGTTTTAGGTGATGTACTTGCAATCCAACAAAGAATTGGATTTTCCCAAACATTGACATCTCAAACTCATGTTTCATTTGATCAGTAAAATCTTTGCATAGTGCATCTTTTCCTCCAAATATTATATCATCAACAAAGATTTTAGATATCAAAATGCCTTTACCTTTTTCTACCTTGATATACAGGTTGTTGTTGTCATCTGTTCTCTCAAATCCTATCTTCACAAGATATTTTTGAAGTCTCTCATACCATGCTCTAGGCACTTGTTTCAAACTATAGAGTGTTTTATAGAGTTTGCAAACCATATCCTTGTTGTTGTCATCAACAAATCCCTCTAGTTGTTTTATGTAGACTTCCTCTTCTAGTATACCATTCAGAAAAGTAGACTTTACATCTATTTGATAGACTTTAAAACCTTTGTAAGTAACATATGCAAGTAGATTTCTTACTCCTTCCATCCTTGCAACAGGGGCAAATTTTTTGCATAGTCTAGTCCTTCTTCTTGTGCATAACCTTTGCAGACTGATATGACCTTATTTCTTTTGATCTCACCATTCTCATCTAGCTTGTTCCTAAATATCCACTCAGTACAAATCACATTCTTATTAGTTGGTCTTGGAACTAAGGTCCAAGTTTTGCTCTTTTATATCTAATCAATCTCCTTTTCCATAGCTTTGCACCAATTTTCATCTTGTAGTGCATCTTTCACTATTTTGGGTTCAATCTTACTCAACATACATGATTCATTTCTTAGTCTATTCCTTGTCATAGGTCTAGCTTCCTTGTCACCAATGATTTGTTCTGCAGGGTGATGTCTTCTCACATACTTGGATAACCTTGGTTCTATCCTTGTTTCCATGTTTGGTCTTTCAGTTTTAGAGTCATTGTGCACATCTCTTTTAGGTAGCTCAGCATCTCTTTCATGTGTACTAATTTTAGAGTCAGAATATGCATTATCTTCATTTTGCAACTCAGCTCATGAATGCAGCTTGTCATTCACTAGTTGTGACTCAGCTGGTACTAAAATTTGTTGTTTATTCCCAACTTGATTGGTAGCTTCTTTAGCAGTCATTCCTTCGTAGAAGTATACAAAGGATCTATACTCTTCTAGTTTCTTGGATTCATCAAATTGAACTTTTGTATATTCATCAAAGTTTACATTTGCACTCTCCATAATTTTGTTAGTGATAGTATTTAATCACGTATATGCTTTACTTTTAGTGGAGTATCCAAGGTGTTGGCTCCTGATTTAACAGTTTTGAAAATGACCAAGAAACTAGATAAATGCATCTAAGGCTAGCAATTTTCTATGACTGATACACCTGACTGTAGTCTTGGGCCAACTATAAGGCATAACTCCTTCTTCACTTCAGGCTCTGCAAGACCTAGGCGGGTTAACCTTGAGGTTCTGAGATATGGTACTAGTGCATTTAAAACATAAATCTAAACCTATTAATAGCAGATGAAAACCCTTATTTCTCCTAATAACTTATGCAATGACACAAATCTATAGTAGTTGAATGCAAATCTACAACATTCATAAGCTGAGTGAGGGTTAATTCCTTTCAGCCCACTATAAGACATGAAAAATTGAATTTATTTGAATAAAAGATTTTAAATTCAACAAAAACCCCTAATATGCAGTAGCATGAACAAGTGATCCCGTAAATGATTAGTGCCTTATCTATTGGAAAATTCCATGAATTAATCACATACATATAGATATCTGAGACTTATTTGTATCTTCAAATATATGATCTATCCATTCATCTTGTAAATAGACATCCATGTTCAATCTGAATCTCATTCTTACATGATATCCTTCTCAGTAAACTTGCAACCCTGTTGATTCCCTGAAGCATTTACATAACTCCTTGAGTCACAAGCAACAATAAAACAACATACAACCTTAAGGGACTGCAACTATGACCTAAGCTCTTTGTTCAAAGATCATAAAACATTGAAAACTCACTAAGACTGGAGACAAGAATCAGAATGAAACTAATGAAATTCTTGCTCCTTTGTATTCATTTCCTTGAAATAATGCATTTATATGCATGCAATCAAAACATAGAAACACCTAAAAGACCTAAACTATTTGTATTCTCTTCATTTTTGCTATTCATACAAGAGAAATTGCTAAAAAATATGTCAAATCATAGTATGGGAACACATCAAAATTGGATCCAAAACATATATCACAATAGTGACTGGATTTTCTCCAAAGACTGGAACCCCTACAATGAGAAAGAAAAGAAAGATATAAGAGCAAAAATCCTAGATTTGATCAAAACATGACATCTATCCAGCTGGAAAACCTTCTCAACAGGTTAAAAACATCCTTTTAATCTTTCCCCTCAACCTGCATATCAAATCTTCAATCAGTTATGCCTCCAAAAGCACAAAGCATCTAAAATATATAATTGAACAAGTAACTGATTTGATGCTTATTTGGAATGGTAAAATTTGGTTAAAAATGAGCTCAAGAAGAGTTAAAACAATTCTAGAATTCATTTTAAGCATCAATAGACATCAATATATGTTCCTCAACTGATTCTGACACTCCATGATGAATTCTTCCTTTTTTACTGAGAAAACCCTAGAATTTGTAAAATTGTTTATAGAGCATACCAATTAAGACCTGTGCATAATCTGACCTCAAAAATGGATAGCTCATTTTATCCCAATTCCAACGGTATACTATACTACCTATTTTGGACAAAAAATGCCCCCTTGGTAGCATTTTGAAAAGCAAGCCCCTGGACTAAGAGAAAAACATTAAAAATGAAAAAAATTAAAATTATATAGTCTAAACTATATAAAAATTCCAAATCATTTAAATTTTTCATTTGTGCATTTGGAGCATCCTTTGAATTTTCACTTTGAATTTCAATTCTTTACTATTCCTCCAGTCTAAAAATGCCACATGGCAAGCTCCTATTTGACTATGACCCCCTCTTGAAATAAATATTAATTAATTAATTAATATTTATAATTTCTCCATCTCCTCCTCGTAGCACCGAAGACTCCATTAGTTTGATATTACATTCACATGCTGCTTTATGCTTTCATGGATTAGCCTTTCCCGTAGCCCTGTGACCCCTTCAATTTTCATTTACGTGCATTTGCTCACACTATCATTTTTCCCTTTATGCCTATAAGGGCACTCACAGTTCATTTTATGACTTTACGCCTTTACGAGCACATACCACTAGAGATGTTGAAAAGTTGATTCCCGCTCCTACAAGGAACTTTTCCTTCTCATAGCATCAAGAGACCTTTTAACTTTTCTTTATGCTCATTTAGACTGCGCATAACATCGTAATGCTTTTGAAGTGGTCTTATGCTCATACATGTGGCTCAGTCTTATGATTGAACAGTCAAAATAAGTCATCTTTGACCAATTGAGCATGACAGGCGAGCCCCTCCACACGTGTGTTATGCTTCAAAATCTGCTTGGCTTTGAGTTATTATATGTGTTGAAAGGATTTCTATTTAAACAATATAAAAAATGCTCACGGCCAAAATGTGGGATATTAAGAAATGAAAACTGTCCAGCCTGTCATCCTAGCTACAGTCTCAAGTGTTCCATTTTCTCTATCGGGAACTATTTATTTTGCATCTATCTAAAAGGATGCAGAGCTCCCTGCATAAGCCATGACCTCCTCACTATTCACACCAATGATATCTCAGCAAACAAAGCTTCATTATTTTGGAGATCCCTACCTTAAGAAGGATGAGTAAGCTAACTTATCATAAGCAACACACTTCTATCAAAAGATCTCCACTATAGTCAAGGTAATATAACAAGTTGGGTTAGTTCCTATGCTCAATCGGCAGCTTGCTTTTCAGACTTTAACTACTATTGACTGCCCTCATGGCGTAAACACTCTCTCATCTAAAATCCTCTTTTTGCTAGATGATTTGCATTTCTTTCTCTGCAAGATGTGTGAGCCCTTTTATTGGCTACTACTCTGAACCAGTTTAAAATGTGCAACCTCCCTTCTTAGCATTACCCTGCACTTTGTATTTTCTTGGCGCCTTCCAAGCTGTAAATCTCCTACCTCTAAATAGCTCCCTTCACCTACTTCAGACTCTATTAATGGAAAATTTTCCTTTCATTAGTTGTTCCCTTCTTAAAACATGGTCCTCTATTTTTAATAGCCTCTCTAGGTCATGGGTTGCTCTATGTAAGATGCTTCTTAGATTGGATGGGCAACTCCCTTTTCTATTATGCATGTGGAAATTCTTTCATGATGCTGCTAAAGGTGCTCCATCTCCATGCTGTGATGGCCTCCTTCAGTTCGTAGCTTTTGCTCAGAATGTGGGCTCTAACTTTTTGCCTACGACTTCCTTTCATGTGGCTACTCCCTTGTTTGGTTGCATGAGCTTCTTAACTTTTCTGCTTATGTTGTCTTGGCATGGATTTCTTTGCTTTGGACTTTAGTGTTCCTCCACGTAAGCTCCCCTTGGCACTTTCAGTCTTGCACATGCAAGTTCTCTTCTTTAATCTGCAGGGTCTCCCTCTTAGACGTTGATTGGTTCTCTATATGCAATGTGCTTCTTATTTCTTTCCTAATGTGTACTCTTTGTCTTCATTTGATTGCCCATCATAAGTACTTGGATAATGGATACCCTTATCTCTAGACTAAACTCCACAAACTTTGCAAAGTGTATACTTGGCTTCCTTATACTTGATTGAGTGTAGGCAGAAATGATCTTTAGCATCATAGAGAAGCCTAAACTTCTCATTGATATTTTGAATAGACACATCAATAAAATAATTTGATTATAAACCATTTCAGTTACTTTAAAAAATTTCATGATGCTTTATCAATCAAATGGAATTTAGTTGGGCCCTAAGGTAGGTTCGACTAAAAAAAAATTCATTTTCGAATGACTGAACTACAAAATTTATCCATTGATCATCTCAGACTAATGGGATTCCAATTTGAGCACTAACTGACCCTTAAAAACTCATTTTCCATTAATTTGCAACCTATCAATTTTGTGCCAAGGAGTCCATTAACTAGCCTTAAAAATTGATCCAAACCTCTGACCAGGCTCTAAAAATGGGCACATTGAATCTCTTTTTTGTACTCTTACACCTTGTCGAATCTCGTCTCATGAAAAATTCAGGGTCAAAAGATATTCACTGTCGAAGTTGACCTCTTAGAATCACCTGCAGACAAACATGTCAGAAAACAACAAATTGGGTTCAGATTTGGCATTGAAAACTAGGCAAACGGACACTTAGGAAGACAAAAATTGGGATATTAGTTCACTTTCAAGAGGTGAATGTAAGTCTATGATTTGGGCTCATGAAGAATAACAAGACGCAAATGGTGAGTAGTCAAAGTGGGCTACTTGGAATTAGTAGACTGGAAACACTGGCATAAAATCATTTTTTGCAAATAGAAATGACCTAGAAAAGTGTGCAAATGGATTCATCAAGACTTAGAACTTGGCACACTTAAAGTATTTTTAGTGGGCAACATGATGGTACAATCCATTCAATCTCACCAATGACAGATCTCATGTTATGACGTCCCGAATAGGGGTTCCAATCAATCTGCAAATACTGACACTAGTGAAAAGATAGAAATTCCATTTGGAATCACATTAGAAAACTGATCAAACGGATTCGTCATAGGCTAAAAATTGAAACATAACAATTCTCTGATATCTATAATGTAACACATTAGGAATTAGGTTGACTGGGTAAAAATTAGAGCAGGTCAAACAGGGCTTCCCAGAATTATGTACAATGTGCATCAGCATGACAAATTTAAATGACCAACTTTGAGGGATTCAAAACTTAGGCAAATTGACTCGAAATGACTCAAAATCTGAAACATAGGCTCTTTGGTATGGGCACTAGGCACTCCCAAAGTGACGAGTCATGAAACATTTTTGGATTAAAGATATTCAAAGGCAAAGATAGCCTCCTGTCACTATTTGACACTTAGGGTAAAACGCAGATCTAGCAAATGTTCAAAACGAAACTTCATAGAATGGCTCGGAAAGACAATTTTTCTTCATGGAATGCTTAGACAAGCTGAATGCAAGGTATTAGAAACATTAAACACCTTAGGGGCCTCAAAGGTACAACTGGGTACAATCTCATTTATTGGCATTTAGAGGGCTTGAAATCTCAACATTTTCAATATGCGACTCAAAATTAACCATGCAATTTTTAGTCCCAACACAAGGAATATGCCTTCATCACTCTTTGCATGAAACTTATCATTTCTAGAATCTTTAAGAATATAGCACCTACAACCAAACACTTTGAAATATTTTACATTGGGTGAGTGACCATACCATAATTCAAAAGGTGTTAAATTTGTACCTTTCTTGATTTGTACTTGATTCAAGGTATAGACAGTTGTACTTATAGCTTCTCTCCAGTACTTTAGAGCAACATTCTTGTCCATCATTAATGTTCTAGCATAGTCTATCACTAATCTATTCCTTCTCTCTGCAATTCCATTCTATGGGGGAGTTCTAGGTGCTGATGTTTGTCTCTTAATTCCTTTATCATTGCAAAATGTCTCAAATTCTTTTGATGTGAACTCTCCTCCTTTGTCTGATCTCAGGCACTTTAGAATCTTTCCTATTTCTTTCTCAACCCTATCGAAATACCACTTAAACATTTGAAATGCATCTAATTTTTGCTTTAAGAACATGGCAATCATCATCCTAGAGTAGTCATCAACAAATAACATTATATATCTATCTCCTTTGGAAAACTGTACTTCTATTGGGCCACATAAATTAGTATGGACTAACTCTAGTACTTCTTTGGAAGTATAGGTTTTTCTTTTGAAATTTGAGCTGGTCATCTTTCCTAGCTAACACTATTTACACATTGTATTATCAAGCTTCTTTAGTTTAGGTAAACCTCTGACTTTTCTCATTTTGTTGATGCTAATCAGATTATCAAATTTGACATGACATAGCCTTTTATGCCATAGTCACACATCATCAAATGTTACAATAACACAGGCAACATCCTCCATATCTAGGTAAAATAGATTACTTAAAGTTTGGTCTCCATTTCCTATCAAATTTCCATTAGTGTCATAGATTTTGGCAATTTTATTTCCAATTTCTACTTTGCACCCTACATTGCCTAACTGTGACACACTCAGTAGATTGTGGTTCAATTCTTCAACATAATATGCATTATCACATGAAATTTTCTCTATAAGCTTAATAGAACCCTTTCCTTTGGTTAGACATGGAGCATCATTTCCAAATCTAACACTATTTTCATCATACTGAGTAAAGGTAACAAACTTACTTTTGTCTCATGTCATGTCATGTGAGCTCCCACTATCTATGATCCATCTATTATTCTTGTTTAAATAAGTAACCAGTGTTGTTTCCTCTTCTTCATTTGAATCATCCTTCATAGCTACATAGACTACCTCATCATCATTTTCATCAGAATCCTCTTCTTCAACAATGTACCACTTTTTACCTTTGTCTTTTTAATCTCTGCTATCATCTTCTCTTTTGTTCTTGTACTTGTTTCCTTCTCTATAGTTCTTTTCTCTGTGTGCATCTTGCAACAATATGTCCAACTTCATTTTAATTAAAACATATGATAGGTAGCTTACCTTTGAATTTACCTTTGCCTCTATGAAATCTTCTAGCCAACAATGCTTCCAATTGTTCCACATCTTCATCTTTTTTGTTGTCACTGGATGTATATCTTATCTTTCTTTTCTTCTTTTTTGGTTTCAGTTCTTCAATTTCTTTCAATAACAACTTGGCCTCGAAAGCATATTCAAGATTTTCAAGTCCGTAGTTATCAAAGTTGGACAACTCAAATGCAGTAAGTCTTCCCATTATACCTTCTAGAGTTAGCTTGTTTCCTAGTACACATCTTAACTCTTAGATGACTAATACTCTAATAGCATAGATGGGGAGAAAGGTTCTTAAGAATTTGCTATTAACAGTTTCATCATCTAAATGACCACCCAAACTTCTTATTGCACTTACAACTTCCTTTATTCTAGAGGCATATTGAGCAATGTTCTCACCTTCCTCCATTCTCATGTCATCAACTTTCCTCTGAGGCTTTCTCTTTCTTCTCTTTGGACATTCTGATCTTCTCCATAATTATTTTTCAAGGCCTTCCACATCTTGAATGCATAGGTACATCCCTTGATATCATCAAATTTAGCATAGCTAAGGGCAAAGGAAATCTCTAGCATTGTCTGATTGTGCTCCTTATTTTTCTTCATATCTTCTATAGTAGGAACACCTATTGGATCAACATGTTCCACTTCAATTGAGGTTTATGCATGATCACTTATTGATCCAAGGTGCAACTTCATTAAACTTTTCCATGCAGCGAAGTTATCTCTATTGAGCTTGGGAACTTTTCTCTTGGATATCTTGATTATTCTGCTTCTAGTACCTTATACCAATCATTAGAAATGCTTTAGAATAACTAAGAGGGGGGGTGAATCAGTTATTCAAGGTCCAAATTTCCTAATTAAACTTGTTCTCTAAGTATAATGATACCACTAAACTAATCATGCATCCAAGCTAAACATCCTTCTTAGCAAGTTACTAATAAATCAACATGCAAGAACAACACATGAAAAATCAACAGATAACACAATGATTTATGTGGAAACCTAATTTGGGAAAAACCACTAGTAACATGTTACTCCTTTCTCACTCTTCTAAAGTGATGCCCTATGAAAGGTTTTCCCTATTAAATGCTACAACACACGGTTAAATGTGACCTAGTTAAAGGATTTCAACCACCCTATTAGAAGTGGGCCTAATTAAAGGACTTTAGAACATTCAATTGGAATGTTACCCTATTAAAGGATTTACAAAATGGTTGTTAAACCAACCTAAGTCCATAGGAGTTTACCCTAGCTAATACAATTGCTAGAAAATAACAATAAGGGCTTTTGATCTGATACAACTCACAACATAACTTACAAATTTTAGATCTCAATTCAGCTCACAAATTTTCTAGGTTTTTAGTCTCTATAGCTCTGATAGCTTGTCCTCCTTTCAAGCTTTGTCTCCTTGAGTATCAATACTCATTGTGCCAATGTAATCACCTCTATAGCCACCTATCAAAGTAGAGTCTCTATACTTTGTTCTTCCCTCTCGATGCCTTCTCCTTGACACCACACACTCTCTCCAACCACTCTTACTTCTTGACCTATAACCCCTTAAATAGAAGTCTGGAATACTTTTCCCACTCTAATCTTCCTGCTCTTATTTTTGGTTCAGATGGATTAGGTAAGATTCAATGAATCTACCCCTTATCTTATTTCTTCTAGAAACATCATGAAGAATCCACCTGTATTCACCTAAAAATGGTTTACCTAGAATTATGTGTTGCCACCTCATCATTCTTATCTTTCATCTAGTTCACAAAATTCAAGGTAACAAACTTGTCAGGTCAAATCTAGGGAATTTTTTACTTTTCAAATAATGCAGCAACTTGGCACTATTGACTTTTTGATGCTCGACACATACTGTGTTAGTTGACACCTACTATGGATTCACTTGGCATCAACTAAATTTTATTGATGCTCGTCACCTATTACATTTATATCTACCTCTACACCTGAACTTTCTTAGAGCCTTCTATTTCACTTGACACAGACTAGATTTTGCATTTTCTTGACACTTATTAATAATCTACTCAACATGAACTAACTTTCTCAGCTCCCACTAATGAATTTAGTCAAGCTTTGTAGATAGCTTTGTTACAACTTATTCTTCTAGAGTTTCTAAGTGTAGTCAACCTCTGTATCTTCAAGTGTATTATCAATACATCATTTTATCATTGTCTTAACTCATCCTTGTACTCCATTACAAAACCATGACTCAACCTTCCCTTAGGTGTTTTTGTTACATCTTATTGATTAAATCTTCTTCATCAATCAAATAAGTGATAGTAGTTTGGATCTTATAAGCAATTGTCATTCTAGCAAATAGCAAGTTTGACATCAATGACAAAAAAATGATTGAAAACATTCTTTATCAACAATCTCCCTCTTTACAACAATCTCCCTTCTTCAATAATGATCTTTTCAATCAGATTTTCAATAAAGTTAGCTTGAGAGGTGACACAAATTTGTACTTTTACCCTTTAGATTTGACAAAGTATTATGGAGGTGATGGAGATGAAGTTGTAGAAGCATAGTAGAGTATTCCACTAGCTAGTTCAGCTATAAAGGAGATTGAGGAGATACTAGAAATTCATGTTGGGAAAAGTAAAAGGAAATAAACTTATAAAGAATACATGGTCAAATAGAAAGGGAGGCCAGTAAAATATTCATCATGGCTAGCAAAGTAGGAGATTAACTAGCTTGATTTTCCTCTGAGCACTTGAGACATGATGGGGTAACTTCTCAAATTTCCCTGAGTGTTTGATGCAAGATCATTCTAGGTGTAAGAGCAATCTTGTATCACCCAAAAATATTTATGTATTTTTTCATAATAAGAGTTGTCTCAGTATATATTTGTTATTTTTGGAGGTTTGCTACTTAGTAAGTTAATCATACGAGCTTAGAATGTCCTAATTTCAGAGGTGGATATTCATCTTGGATATATTAGCCTACTAGTTGAGGCTCGGTGCCATATTGAGTATTCATGGATTTATTTCAAATTTTTGGTATGCAATTTTGGTATATAAAAAAATAAGCTCATTGTTGGAGGCCTTCAGGTGCTCAAATGAGGAGCCGAGGATTCCAAAAAGTGGTTATAATAGCCAATTAGAGAAATAGTTTTAAAGTTATGGCCTTCTAAAGGTGGTCTAGCCAAAACTTCCAAAATAAATGTCAAAAATGCATTTGGCTAACTCTATATGTATTGTTAGGGTGTGTTAGCCCTAGGTATTAAGTTTGAGTGTCTAGAACCTTGCCAGGTAGTATAAAATTACCTATTTAAGAAATGATTGTATATTGTCTAGGACAACTCTAGGTGATAGTTTGTACCTTTGTCTTATAGATTATTATAATGAAGGCACCCATGTGGTTTAGCATATTGTAATCTTGAATTATACATGTGTGGAAATAATAAGAAGCCCATATTTTATTCTTGCAAAATTGTTGTTATTTCTTTATGTATGTTATGTGCTTAAGTATTAAGGGGAGAACCCTTCATCACCATTAATATGATCTTGTCAAGCTCCAATGCTTACAACTGGTACAAAACCTATTATCTATCAAAAAGGCTATGAATTCAATGTGTAAGTTTAGATCATTGATAATATTTATTTTCTTTTATGTACATAGTTATTTTCCTACTATTGGCAATGTTGAATGGGAACAAGGTAAACTTGCTACTAAGAAGATAAGTGAGTATATTTCCAATTTGGGAGATAGTTTTGAGAATGCATTAGATTGATCTTATGGTGAATTCAAACAAAAAATGAGGAAAATAACAACAATTCCTAAATCCTTAGTTGATAAGTACTATAATGATGTGTGTTTTCTCATTAACATTGACTACGCATATGCATAGACAATTAAGTTGAGAGTATTCTGGCTTATACCTTTTGGATATTAAATTGATATTGACGATGTGAGTACATAAATTATAACAAGTTACACTTACTGAAGGAATTGATGCAAAGGTCAAGCCCTTTGGAAAGTATGAAGAAGAAAAAGAAAGAATAACAATAGATATTAATATTATTTCTACTAACAAGAAGAGGAAGAAAATGATTGAAGACCCAGAAGGAAAACTAGGCACACAAACTAGAAGTGAAGGACCTTAAATGATCACACAAGGTCTTGGAGAGGATCAAGATAGTGATGGTGATGCAGAGGAAGAGGAAGAAAGTGTAGAAAAATAGGGTAAAAGTATTGTCACTCCACCAAAGAAAGGCCCAAGCTAACCAAAATCATAGTGCCTAAGGTGAGGAAGAATGAAAGAAGGTAACATCCAAGCCCCTCTCTCCTCTTGTATCACAAAGACCAAGAACCAGAGCAACAACAACAAGTGTCGAGCCACCATTGAAAAAGAGTGTTGTAAGGATTACAAAACCTAATGAAGGTTCAAGTAGCCCAAGTGAAGTAAAGAGAAAATGTCCAGCAACCAAAGGTCAGACAAAGAGAAGAAAATTTAAAGCACAATAAGATGATGAAGATAGTGATGAGAGAAGACTGAATCTGATGAAACAAGTCATTACCAATTCAATGTGCATATAAAGCATAATACTATTTATGAGGTATGTAACATAATTAGAAACCCTATAGGCTTATCAAGTTTTAAATTTATAAATTGTAAAACATTAAGTGTTTCTAATAAGACTAAGGTAGAAGAATCCATATTAGATATGATGGCTAAGTTCATATTAACACCTATAGAGATAGGAAGCAAGATTCCTAATGAATTGTATGATAGAATTGATACCAAGTGGCAACAAGAAACAATAATTGAAAGGAAAATAAGAGAAGGGACATTAGCTAAAATCATGTCTGAGTTAACAACTAAGTAAATGACAACATTTTTGGAGAAGTATAGGAATAGATTTGTTCCTAAATATAGAGAATTTATGATATTGCAAAATAAAATTGAGGCTATTGTATAGTAAAATGAACTACTATTCAAGAATAGTATTTTTGGACTAACTATAGAAGATACTAACAAGAATGAGAAAGGTAAAGGAGGTATATAGGAGAGTGAAAAGAATGAAGTAACTATTGAAGATATAAATGTGATGAAGAAGAAATAGGTGTGTTAAGCTTACAAGAACAAGGAAATGTATCCCTTATTCATTCCACTATATCTGACACTCTTCTAATTCAAATATTAAAGTATTACCCAAAAATAGGAGAGACACAAGCTCTAATTATCAATCCTCCTGCTCAAAGTTCAACTGGTATCGAGGAGCCAAAAAAGGATAAGGATGCAACTAAGGTTTCGAATATGTAGAATAATCAAGACAAAGAATTAAATGCAGATCATTATACTACAATTCAACAAGGACCACAAGTCTCAATACCTCTAGATGAGGGAAACAAAGGGATAGAGTAGAAAGGAAATGTAGTAGAAGAGGAAAGAGATGAGAATGCAATCTCATAGATAGAGTTGAGTGTGCAATCTCACACTCCAACCCCAACAATATGAGATCCCACATCTATACAATAGGTGTAACCCCCTAAAGATTAAACCACACCAAGTTCTACTATTGATGTCTCTAGCACTAATACATAAGTTAGATCCAGTGGTGAAACCCCTTCACCCACTCTAGCCCTAATTGTGTCAAGCAGCAGCACTACTAAGAAAGAAAAAGGGAAGAAGAAGAAGAAGATCAGTTCTCTAGGTAAAGTTGTTTCCTTGGATGAGCTATTGAATTTAATAATTGGGATTTAAGAATCTCATATTACTCTTGCAAGAAAGAATCGACAAGAGGAGATGAGAAGAGAAAACAAAAAAGACAAGTATTGCATGATATCAACAATATATTTGTTGATACTTTTGATATTTAGAAAATTGATGAACAGGCCCCTATTATCTCTTAGTTAGTGAAAATTATTGAGAAAGTCAACATTAAAGATATAGAAGCAAATAATAAAAAAATGGCCTAGTTAGGGAAGAAGTTTGAGAAAAATGTACTGGAAAAAGTTTCTACTATGATTTCATTGAGGAAGGTTGAATTGTTGGTGCTTGTACAATATATAGAAGAACTTGTAAAGAAAATACAAGATCTATTAAACATTCTTTGTGATGTCCTCATATTCACAAATTAATTTGAAGAAAATATTCAAAAGATTCAGTTTGATTTAAAATCATCGAGAAGCTCTATCTCTCAATTAGCTGGATCAAGTTCAATGCACTATAATAGATTATTATTTACACAAGGGAGGTTGGTTGAGCTACACATAAGAGATGGCTAAATGAGGGCCAAGCTTATCTCATAGAATCAGTATTGATACCTAATTTGAAGGTCATGCAATGTGAGTTGGCTTCAGAAAAGGATCTAGTTTAAAGAGATCATAACCTTTCTACTGCTAATAGCTTGATCGACTTGGTTGCAAATTTGGGGATCACAGTACAATTTTTGGAATCGGTTAGAATCACATGGGATCACACTATTTACATGATCATCCAAACTCATAAGTTGTTCATTGGAAAACATGGTTTGATTCCATCATCCCAACCCTAATAGTAGACATAAGTGATAAAATCAAAGGGGATAAGGAATAAAATAAATGTTGAATGCTTTAAAATGATCAAATCATAGATGCAGAGCTCACTTGAATAATAGAAGTCAGCACAAAGGTCTAACAAGAAACATCAAACTATTTGAGTCATGTAACATATGTATTGTATATATAAGTATGATGTAAAATAAATTTTATGTAGTCCTCTTGAAAATATGGTTAGTAAGATTTTTTAAGTGTTTTCATTTATGGAAACATATATTTAGCATTTCATTTATGCATTTAGAGTTAGAAATGTGTCTAAGTGTTAGACAATTTTTAGTAGCATAGAGATAGAATTTATGTGTACGGATGACACACTTTAAATTAGCTTATGCATAGTTGAGGGTAGCTTTATGATAATTTCATGATGATGTGATTAAGTGTGCAGATGTGTATGGACTGTACAATGCAATTTACAATTGAAATATCATTATGGGTATTCGACAAAGAAGAATAGAACACATCATAGAATTGAGTTGTACAACTTAAGGAATTACTTTGGTGACAAAATAATTGCTAAGTCATGATGATATGACTTTATGGATATTAATCTATAAGTTATTTTATATTATATCAAGAATGTGGAGACATGAAGGCCGACTATGTAGAGAATTACTAATTTACGAAGTATAAGTAAAGATCTTATCTTGTGCAGATGAGTGAGTGATATGTGTGCTAGATGTGCAAGTTGTGGGATGTGTAAACTATTTTATGGATATCTTGAAATATATATGAGCCTTATGTGATGTGAGACCTAATGTATGATTAGAGTAAGTGTGAATTACAATAGTAAGAAAGTATCCTATGCATATCTATTCCTTTGGAGAACTTTATTGTATAAATGCATGTTAGGGCAGTGGGCTCTTTTTGCATACATTCTATTTGATCTACCAACTCTTAATAGAACTTTTTGGTCTAAATTTTTGCATGATAAAATTCCTTTGTCTAGATATAGAAAATTTAGATTATATCCATTAATGGTTATTAGGGTTTCTAGCTAAGTAATCCTTTTTGTTAGCCTTTAATTTTTTTTGTGAAAACCCTACGTTTCATTCCATTCATAAATTTTCAAGGGTGAAATATTTGAAAAATCAATTTGAGCAAATATTCTATTTTCTTTTTATTTTCTGTGCCCCTAAGTTACCTTTTCTCTCAAATTCCTCACTATCTGATCTGAATAGATCTACCATTGGCATTCCCTCGCTATAAGTACTTGAGCACTTTTTATGTATAGAGAGGTAGCGAGTGCCAAAAAGTTATAAAATGGGACCGCAAAATAAAGATATGATGGTTAGAGATTTATCTTTAGGCTGACTTTTCAGTCACGTACACCTTGCAAGTATTGTCAAAACAAGAAAAGGGACCCAATGGAAGCAGTCAAAAGTCGGCACTGGAATGAGGATCTTTCTGATGCCTCACTACCTCGCTATCAAAAAAACTAAGCATCTTTTCATTAGTGAAATAGTGAGGTGCCATGAAATCAAAGACACAGTGGCCTCAAAATTTCTTAGTAACCATGGTCTATCCAAGTGGCATGACAAGAAATAACTACTATTGTTAGAAGAAGTTAGTAAGAGTGATGGTGATTCAATGGGTCATTATATTTCATAGCACCGAGTTTTATTAAAGTTGTCAATGCTCACTACCTCGCTATAGAAAAAATTTGACATCTCACCATTAGTGAAGTAGCAAGGTGTTGTGAAAAGAACATCTAGTGGGACCTCAAGTGATGTGTAAGGGTGACTCAGATTAAAAGAAAGGTTTGGTTTGTGCCAGATGTGCAGATTTTCCTATGTCACTAGTGCCCCGGACCCACGCCCCATTCAGAAATCACATAAGGGATCCTGATCGTTAGATCAAACTAGAATCAATAGTCCTTGCTACCTCACTATGGAAAGTTACAAGTTGTTTAATCCATGTGACATAGCGAGTATGGGACCCACCATTCTTTAGGGTACTTGGTCCAGTTTCTCCACCTTTGATTTAATCTCAGATCAATGGTCGTCACTGTCTCGCCATGAAGAGTTTCTTAGATGATACGTATAGTGAGGTAGCGAATGAGGGCCCACCACTATTTGTCTAAGTAGTACAGTAATATATCATCCACAAGATCAAGATCAAATCAATGGCTATTGCTACTTCGCTATGGCAAGGTGCTTGTTCTTTATGTATAGTGAAGTAGCAACCTGTTGACATGTGTCCTCAATCGCTAGTGTGTCTAGAAAGAAGTGTCATCAAGGAAGGAGTTATGTACATGGGCAATTTTCATTTGATTGACTAACTAACTTGTCAAGTGTGACACCAAGTTGTTTTTATCCATATCCCATGATCGTAGGATTTTTAAAGATCGACAAAATAGATTTAAATGCAGAAGGTGGTGCCACTCTGTGTATTAATTAGACATGAAAGCTTTGCATGTGAGAAAAAATAGAGTATAATACAGAAGATTTTATCAATTTCACCTTATGCAAACAAAGATTTTGAGCTATTCCTGAGCATAAGCAATTACTGAAGAAAATCGTGTTGGAGTTTGGCAAGTTTGTGAAGCAGTTTGTTTGCAAAAAAATTTGCAAGAATACAGAGGAAAACAAGGATAGAATTCAAGTAAGTAATCCTACTGTAATCTCTGTAGGTGTTTCAGTTCTGTAAAGCATAATCAAAGATGCCTCCGAAGAAGGGATTTTCACATCAAGTAAATTACTTGGATAGAAATGTACATGATGACTTGCTTGATTTGCTGCTTGAGTCTACTGTAGAGACAGTGCAAGTTAAAAAGTTGACCTCATTAAACCCTAGGTTGAGGATAGCTGATGGATTATATGATAAGGGTAATTGGGTCTGGGATGCTCAAACCTTGTAAACTAGTTTAAATTTGTTCAAGAAATGGTTTGTAGAAAGGAAATTGTATGCCCCACATGCCAATATATGGAATTTCAACTTGGAAAAGCTAGTTGTTCCCAGTGTGTTTATGGATTATGACCTCCTTGAGGCTATGGTGAAAAGTTATGATCAAGCCACTAGGGTAGTGAGAAGAGTAGATGGTGAAATTTTGATCACCACTAGTCTAGAAGAGATTAGGAAAGTTTTTCATTTGGGACCTCTCACTAGGTATCATGTGCCCATTAATTTGACAGATTTATAAAAGAATATATGTCAAAGAAGGATGTAGTTAGACAAGGTCCACTGAAGGCCCACATTGGAAGAATTGGAAACCTACCAACAATAACATCATCCTCTAAAGAACCTTTCAAGAAAGCATGTTTCAATGCCAGGGTAGTAGAGATATATAGGACCCTATGCAAATTTTTTGGAGAGGATGAACAAGATTTTATCCCTGTGAGCTTCATATATATGATCACTCAAATCTCCTCATTCGATGTGGAAATAATTTTTGATTTTTCTTCTTACCTAGCTGATGAGATTCATAGTGGATTGGTGGGGATTGCTAAGGGCAAGGTGGAGAAGGTTTGGGGCCAATACTCCCTATTGATGCACATGTTTCTATTTAAGGGGGCTACATACTTTGGTAAAGAAATGGTTTTGAACAAAGAACAAGAAGGGGAAGCACTGCTAGTTCAATTATGGAGTGCAGATATGACTGGGGAAGTAGAAAATGCTAGTTTTGTTAGATTTGATAGGCACTTTGCCTCTAAACTGAGATGCCTCATATTGAGTGACAATCCAAAAATTCCTAAGGCACTAATTCACCTCATTAGGCCTATCGATAAACCCCATAATCTGAAAGTTTCACATAATTGGGGAGATATTATCCCATATTTAGTTTCAATTGTTATCAGAATTTATGGATTCAAGGGAACACCCCATGTACTACCTTACCAAGTGCCCTTAAAGGTGGGAGTAGTTGAATTCTTGTGGCAGTTGGGAGGAGTAGAAGAAGCCTTTTTTCACAAAAGGGTAACAGGATCAATTTTTCCCACTTGCACAGTAGCCCGCCAGTTTGTAATAACCAAGGAAGGGTGGGTCTACCTTTACAAATTTTTGGAGCAGTATAAAATGGCAGTATCTCACTCTCATTTTTGTGATGCAGAAGGTTTCTTTAATTCATCCCTTAGGCATAGGATCAAGCTTCATCCAGTTGAGCATGAATTTTATTTCCTTGAAGATGTAATAAGGAATGAGTACTCTCTGCAGGAGCAAGAAACAAAGAAAGAAAAATGGAGAGTCTATTCAAAAGTTTTTGATTTTATTAATTGTTTTAACAAATATTACAGCCCTCTTAGTAATGTTGTAACTATTACAGATAGAATAAATAAGCTTATGAGTACATTCCCTAAAATAATGGAGGTAATGAATGAGAAGAAGCAACATTTCATTGATTCTTTTCCAGATAAAGCCAAGGAAGTAATAAGGAAATTGGGTTTCGCCCCCAATATAGGGGGAGGCCCACTAATTATGCAAAGGAGGTCAGGATATATTATCATTCAGGATCAAAGGCCCATTGTGAATAAAGGAAAATAGATAATTGAATCTACTAGTGCTACTTTTGAAGAAAGGCCACCCAAACCTTCTCCTACGAGAAGAAAGATAATAAGGGAAGAGGAATCACATGATGAAAGTTACTCACCTTCTCAAACCCCTATGAGAATTGAGGAGGAGCAACTCACTGATGAGAAAATTGAACAAACTAGATCACAAGGGGGAGTTTTTGTTACCCAGGCAGAGATTGATGAAGGGAACCCCCAGGAGCCTCCTGTGCCAAGTTTTGATTTAACTATAGCAGCTTTCAGGGGAAGGGAATTAGACCCTATTTTGGAACAAGCCAGTCAGCAATTTTTGTCTGATGACAGTTTTGTAAAATCTAGGGCTTTCCATCAGTTTGGTTCGAGGGAAATCATGCACGTTTTTAAGGAAAGATGTAAAAATATGAAAGCAGAGCATCCAGAAATGGATGAAGCTTCCATTCAAAATCAAATAAAGGAACAAATGATACAAGAGTTCCAGAATATAACCCCTAAAGAGGGGAGATAGATGGTAAAGGCTGTAAATAATTTATTATTGCCCAATTGGGACATTGTTGATGCCTTGATTTTTAATTTTGTGTCAAATAATTTGGGATTGCAAGATCTATATAAAAAGGAGTTCTTGGGAACTGCATTCAGTAATGACCAAGTTGCTCTTGTTATGTGGTCATTAAGAAGACGATCTAGGGCTGCTCCATCACAGCCTGATGATTTAGGACTAACATGGAGTATCATTGTGAGGAGAGTTGCTGATACCTCACATGTATAGGTGGCCCACATGAATATGGATTATTCTCAATTTTCCTTGGCTACTACAGAAAGGGAAGAAAAGGAGATGACTAAGCTGCATAGCAAGTATGAAACAGTGGTGGATGCCTAGAATTGAGCTTGAGAACAAGCTATTGGGAAAATCCACTAGGCCAAGAATAACATACCCTCGCCCCCTAGTTGAACCCTTCAAATCCACCCCCCTCATAGAAATACCAGATACACCCCAAAGGCCATAGTACTACACTACTGAGGATTTTGAAGAAGAAAAGATAAACTATGGGCCTTACATGTAGAATTGGAGTCCAAATATGAAGATAAACTAAGAAAAGCTCTCACATATTTGGGGGACAAATTTGAATGGCCACTAATTCATGATCAATTAGCCAGGGTGATCAGTATCTGGGAGGATTTGAAAGCCAATGATGAGGCTCTAAAGCATATTGTGAATAAATGGGTAAGGAGGGAGAAAGCAATGACATTTTTGTGTTTCTCTATCATAAGAGGTTCTTATGATTGAATTGAAAAAACCTTTGACATTGTTTCTAATCTTGCTAATTTTGACAATAAAAGGATTCATTTATAGAGAATAATAATAGGCTACTTGAACATGTCCAAGAGCCAAAAATTTAGTTTATTTCCTCGTGCCCTAGATAAGAAAAATAATTTAAAAAACAAAGATGAATGGGCAAAGGAACTTGATGATTTATTCTATTTAAGAATGAATCAAGTCATAAATGAAATAGGGCATGCATGGTGGGCTACTACAATAGAAGAAATGGTGAAGGCCCAAATATTCTTTGATGCTTTAAAACAAGAATTTGTTGCTATTAATAATGAAGCTGAGTATGTGCTAAAAAAGTAGAGGGATATTTTTCTATTCAATTGGCTAGATGACACAATTTTTGACAAGTGGATGGCAGAAATAGCTCCTGGTGAATGATTTGATGAAGATGAAACTGACAGTAATGAGGTGCATGATGAAGAGATCCAAATCATTGACATTGTCACTACACAAGTCCAATTGGAAGAAAAAGACAAGAATAATCAGTCATCTTCAGTTGCAGGCCTGGGCCCACAAGATGCTGATACAACCAAAGAAAAGACAAAGGTAGAAGTTACTCCTACCATACAAGGTAAAAATGGTGAAATCCAACAAGTGGAGATTAGTGTGCCATCATTAAAACAAGCTTCATCATTGGCTAATTTGGCTATTACATACAAAGAGGGATCAGAATAGTAGCTCACTCAGTAGTGTTAAAAGATGTGATAAAAGCTGACCCACCAAAAAGAATGTTTTGATTTGGACATCTTCTGTTACCCACATTTTTGTCATTTTGTGATAGGTGTATGTAAATATTTCTTGTCAAGGACACCTGTCATTTTCTCTTAGCCTGAGGCTTGTTGCATCTCACACTATATAAGTGAGATTCCAGGGCTAGAGAAAAGGTCTGAATTCTATTTTTCCTAAGTGATATACTTAGTCTATTTTTGGGCCAATGTTTGGAGAAAGTTTATGATGTATTTTCTTTGTTAGTTCCTGATAATACATGAATAATAGAATGATTTCTGTTTTTCTTCCTAAGGTCATTCCAAGTTTATTGTAAATGTATACAATTTTCAAAGAAAATGAATACAAATATGAGCTGTCCCCATATCAATTCTTTCTGAATTTTTTCTCCTTTTGATTACTTGGTTATCTTGATATTGTATGAGTAAAAGGCTTATGCAATTGAATGCAATCCAGTTAGGTTGTATATCTGTTCATCACTGCTATTAGTTCAATGGATTAAGTAAAATCTTTGGTGAATTTCATAAGGTTGTTGTAGTAGTGGAAAGGATTTTTCAATGATGAATTCTAATAAGAATTGCTGATAAAATTTGTTGTAAGGAAACAAATTAGATCTAAGGATTTGTAGTAGACTCTGAGCCCTAATGGATTAGGCACTAGTCAAATTGATTCAGCTGGAAGAGAAATGTGTCATAAATGATTTTCAAATGTAGAATTATAGTCAATTTTACTTTTATTTCCTAAAGATTTTCAAAGTTGTCCTATACTTGTTTGCATGGAATGTTTTAGCTTCAGTTAGCCACTATTGTTGAGAACACGTGCAGACCTATAGAAGAATTTTGGCTAGATGTGTTATATGGGATGTGTTTATCAAATTGTTATGAATTATGCATGTATTTAAGGATTTGAGATGATAATTTTAATGAAACTAAAATAATCCTCATACAGTGTTTCCCAGTCTTGAATCATCCTTGAGTATACCCACCCTAGTTTTGCAGAGCCTAAAGAGTAGAAAACTGCCCTTGGTTTTGTTGAAGTTGGGTCCAAATGGTTTGAACTTATAATTGTTGATAGGAATTGGCTAGTCCTTAGATTGTATGAGTGATATCATTTTGGTATTGAGCATTTTGTTGCTTGGTAGTTTTTGTAAACTCCAACAAAATGGCGACTCTGCTGGGGAGTTGTCCAACACATCTGTAAAAAAAGGTATTGCAGTTTCTTTAGTTCTGTTGTGTATGTGTGTGTCAAGTTATCTAAGTTTTCCCATGGTTATAAGGGAATATTTTAGTGCCAAACCTTCAAAATTTAAAGAGAGAATAGCCCAAGTACCATAGCAACACACTGACATATCCAGCCTATCCAAGTGTCTTATCTAATGAGCAAAGAGTTGTAGTCTTATGATCTCATTGATTGGTCTATCTGTGTTAGATATTTCTTTTTCTATTTGTGTTTTGTTTCCTTGGAGTTAGGAATAATTTTCATTATGTATTTTCCCAAGAATAGGGTGGCGATTTAGTCAAGGTTTTGAAGCTAGTGCTTGTTTTAACAAAAGGTGAAGATGGCTGACAAGAGAAAGAAAAAAAGAGCTTACATGAGAGCCAATCTTGATGTAATAATGTATATTGATTTACCCCAAGGTGGTAGGAAGAACCAAAATAAGAAAAGGACAGATCCAAATCCCACCTAGAAACTCAGAGGTAGTGTATCTATCAATTCCCAATATTAGGGAGAGACTCTTCTTCACTCAATTTTGAATCTGAAACTACAAGACTCTTAGGAGGCATTTTCAGTACCCCATTACCAGATGAGAAATTTTTTTAGGACAAAGATGTGTCCATGGTAGGAATTTCTTTATCAAGGCCAGATCTCATAACAGATATGAACCATAGGTTAGGATTTAGGAGTTCATTTGATGATCCTTTTAATCCCAGAGCAGCCCCATATGTGGAACCCAATCTTTTAGATCTAGACGATCCTACTGATTCAGAGGCTACTTTTGTAGACCCTAAAGAGATAAAATTTGAGATAGGAGTTCTAAAGAAATGGGTTGCTGAGGAAGAAGCTAAATGCATTCATCTTCAAAAGGAGAAGGAGCAAGCCACCTTGGATGCCATAATAGAAAGGGATGCTCTACTGAGAAGAATGGATGCCTTGAAGGAGAAAAATAATTTTTTTGAAGAAAATACCACAACTCTCCATTTTGATGTATTTGGAGATGTAGACAATCTGAGAGCTAAAGTTCAAGAACAAGAAAAATGCTTGAATCAAAGGCAAGAACCAGTTGTTGCTCAAGTCCAAGCCTATAAACCTGTTCAAGTGGACCCTATAGAACCCATTATAAAAGCTACAGATAAAGGGAAAGGGAAAGCTATAGGAATCCAAATAAATGAACCTCAATCTCTACCAAGAAAACCCATACAACCCTCCATGTAAAAATTAGATCTAGATTTGGAGAAGGCTAGAAAAGAGAAGGAAGATCTTGAAAAAGAACTTGAGAAGGTTGAGAATGAAGCTCAAGCTGCAAAAAGTAGGAGAAAAATCCAATTAATAAAATCTAATTCTGCATTGGTTTCATGGCCAAATTTATCTATCCCATCTACAACTCCTGCACCAGCTAGTGGTCCAATAATCTCAACTCAGGGAATATCCCAATCTGCCCTTGCCTCATCATCCACTATTAGCACCCAAGTCCCCTTTGTCAAACCTCAACAATCCCAAGCTACTCCTCTAAACCAAGCTAACATAGCAAGTACCTCAAATGTTCCTGGTTTCTAGAAGAAACCTGTATACCTAGAAAAATATAGACAAATATCATTTGCTAGTATCCCTGGTGCTCCACATCCCATATCGTTTGATTTAAGAGACAAGGTGGTTAAGTTTTCTGGGAATAATGCTATTACTAGTGAAGAAAATTTGAGAATTTTCATTGATATGCTAAATGATTATGAAGTTGAACATGAAGATATGGTAGTTAAATTTTTTGGGCATTCACTAACTAAGGATGCAAGGGATTGGTTCAGGAGGCTACTTGATGATAGTATCACCTCATGGAGTGACTTGGAGAAATTATTTAAGGAGCAATATGGAGATGACACTAATGCAGGATTCATGTTGAATGAATTCAATAACATCAAGAAAAACTCAAATGAGTCCACATTTGACTTCAATGTAAGATTCCAAAAAGGTATGTATAGACTATTTCAAGTTATGAGGTTGAATGAGGATGTCTGTCTCACAACATATTTCAATGCTTTTGATAGAAAAATGGCTTATCAATTGAGGGATAGGGATCCCAAAACTTCGAGGGATGCCTATAAAGTTGCAGTAAATATAGAAAGTAATAGGAAAGCATTTGGAAAACTAGGTAGGAGGGATGATCCAAAGCTTTTTAATCCCAAGAACAATAACAAAAGGGAGGGTGATAAAACTCCTATAGGAAAAAAGCAAGAAGAACCTACAATAGGCCAGGTTTTGGAATTGCTGAAGAAGATGAATCCCATCAATTTCAATAAGCCAAATGTTGCTGAGAAAACCCCTATGAATAACAATAGTTTCAATAGGCAACCTAGAATGCAAAATTACCCTTACACCATGTAGTGGAAAGATGGTAAGCTAGTTCCTAGCCAAAAACAAAATGTGAAGGATAAGGGTACCCCAGATCCCCTACAAAGGAACACTGTAAATATGAATGATGATGTACCATGGTGTATTGTATGTCAATCACCTCATTCTTTTGATTATTGTGTTGTTGCTCAATCATTTGCATTGGATCAAGGTGTACAACTTGAAGAAGAAAATGAAGAGAAAAGCCATGATGACATAAGTTGCAATATGGTAAACATGTGTGATGACTTTATAGATTCTGATTCTAAATAACCTGAAAATGATATTGCCAGTCAGAGAATTTCTTATCAATTTCATCATTAGCAAGTTCTATCATATGATGAAGGTTATGATGAAAATAAGATATGTGTTACATCTTCTGATGTAGGTCACACAAGCTTAAGAATGCCCTCCAAAGAGGAGATTGACAAAATCATAGTAGAAATGATTTTCCAAGTCCATAGTAACTACAATTTGAGAAATTCGATAAGGTCCATGTCACTCATGTTTACAGAGAGGCAAACCCAGTCATTGATTGGTTTGCTAATAAAGGGGTTAACGCCACCAATAATCTGACCTGGCATGCCGAAAAAGATTTTCCGGCGGAGGCAAAGTTGCTTATCAACCAAGATAAAATCTTGGGAAGGACGGCTCAAATCCAATGCAATTATGGATAATAAAGATTGCTTAATAAATGGTAAGTTCCATTATTGGCATCGTGATTTTCACCAGCAAAAGGGGTTTCCTCTGACATTTTGACACGTTCGAAAGGACGATACCATTATTTTCAGAAAGGGGTATATTCACGGGTATCATAAAAGAAACATCACCATTTTTTCAAACGCAAATAACTTGCACAGTTCAGAGTTCATGAGAATTGTGGAAGTTGATCAGGTAAACATGACGGGTGAGAGGAGCATAAAGGAGCCGGTGGGGGAAGTTCAGAAGTGGAAGAACAAGGCCAAAGTTTGGAGAGAGCTGGAAAAGGGTGGGGTTACTAATTTCTTCGAGAAACTTCATGGCTCGAATCCTGAGATCACTAACAGCATGGTGAATTCGTGGAATAATGGTAAGGTTAAGGTGAGCGGGGTCTACTTTCAAATTACTGAGGATGTGGTTGCTGAAGTCACGGGGATTCCGATGGAGGGGCATAAATTCTTCAGAGACAAGAAGATGTCTTCTAAAGCAATCATAGATTTTGTGAGAAACACTGAAGAGCTGAACAAGCTGGGCAAGAAAGAGACATTTTTTGTAACGGATACTATAAAGAAGCTCTGGAGGTATGTTCTCTACATTGTCATTGAATATATAACCCTAGACCCCAGGTTTGATAGGGTTAGGACTCACCATTTTGTGATTCTGAATCATTTTTGCCATGGTAGTAAGATCTCCTTCCCGTATTATCTTTTTAACTCGATGAACAAGGCCATTTCTAGTTTTAAAAAGAAAGCTACCGTCAACCCGACACTGCATGAGGGTCTTCTGCTTCTGATTCATGAGCATTTCCATGCTCAAACCATTAGCAAAAACCCTATCCAGGGGGCGGATGTTGACAAGAGCAGCTCCAGTTTTTCCTCAGATTCCGACGATGTCGAGAGCATCAGCTCTGATGAGGTTTTTGAGCATTCAGGTAAGAAGACTAAAAGCCATAAGAAGGATTACCCCTCTATCAAATTACCCAGCAGAAAGAGCCCTAGAGGTCATACCCCAGCTAAAACTGGCTCTGCTGAGGTGGAGGAGGAAATGGGTACTGATGATTCTGACAAGGTTTCGAAGGAGGAGCTAGATGAGGAGAAACTAAGAAAAAGACAGAAGAGGGAGGGAGAGAGCATGGAGCGCTCTAGTAGTCAGGGAAAGGATTCTCTGCCCATTCCCCTCTCCCCTATACATCCTCAGCCTCCTTTGGAGGAAAATGACAACTCTGGACAGATTGAGGGGGAAGTGCAAATTAATAATAGAAGGAAGGCTTGGAAGAACTTCAATGTGAGAACGGCCACTATGGGAATCTATAGAGAGGCGATGAACCCCCAACTCCTGGTGGACGACCTCGAGAAGCCTAGACTTAATGAGCTAATTAACTCAGCTATGGTGGTTATTTCTAATAATGCAAGAGAAACGGGCATGAATCTGTTGAACAATGCCCGCAATAGCATGATCGACAACTTCAGATCAATTAAATGGCTTTTCCATGAGCTTGAGGATGTCAGAGATAGGGTTTCCCAAATGGAAAAAATCAAGAGCAAGATAGGTGCAGAAAGCCAATGCGACCGGAACAGCTGGGAGACTCTGATGGAGAGGAGAGTAAAAAATATTGAGAACTACAATCACAACCTGGCAAGTCAAATGATCTCCCTCCTCGCTTCGATAAATGACAACATCCTCTCTCTCTTGGAAAATCTCAAAGATAGGAACCAGATGGAGGAAGATGATAAACAGAATAGAGACAAAGATAGGCTGGATGTGGATAAAGCCAAGGATAGCACTATGGAGCAGGATTTGACGAATGCTCAGGATCATAAGGCAGAAGAGCAACAAGAGTGCGCCGAAGCTGCCCAGACCATGCTCGAGATGGAGAAGTAGTCTGCTAGGTTGGGTCTCTGTCCTTTGGTTTTTTTTTCTCCTGGCTTTGGCTTTTTGTCTGGTCTCTGTTTTTTTGGTTGGTTCTCTGGCCTTTTTAGTGGGCAGTTGTTTCGGGCTGGGCCTTTGGGCTTATTTTCAGCCGTAAGGCTTATGTTTTGGCTGGGCATTTTTTCGCTTATTTTCAGCCTTTCTTGTTGTTAAACTTATGGGTTTCAGGACCCCTTAAAACCTATTTACCTTATCAAAAACTACAATTTGAGAAATAGAATAGTAAATAATGATGTAGAAAAGCCATCCAATGTATTCATCAAAGACATTACCCATAAGATGAATGGTGAGAGTAAAAAGATCAATATAGATGTGCCTAAGATCAAAGACAACAAGGTTAAGAAGTGGGAACCAAAAAAGAAGGTTCAATTTCAAATGAATGAAACAACAAAACCAGTTGTGCAAGGAAAGAAGTCAGGACCTAATACTATCAAACAAACAATGGTGCTTGCTGTTCAAAAGACTTCAACTCTAGGTATTCTTGTAAAACCCACTATTGTTGAACCTGTTGATATGATATCCATGTTGTCCCAAATAACTATACAAGTACCTTTATCTAAACTTCTTAGAATTGAATAACATAAAAGTAAGGCTTTATCATGGTTGGGAGGGATAGGAAACAATAGTACTATTGTAGAACAAACTATTATCCCACAAACCCCATTAGTAGTAGAGGATAGTGGTATCATATCCTAGATTCCCCAAATGTTTTTAGATGATTCATCAATGGCCTTTATAGAAGATATTGACCCATTTTTCCTCAATCTAATCATAAAAGGGAAGACCCTAAAAAATTGTATGATAGACTTAGGAGCTTCTAACACTATAATGCCTTTCAAATTAATGGAAGCCTTAGGGTTGAAAGTGGACACCAAGCAGGGAAGATGTAGAGGAATGGATGCTAGGGAAGTCCCAGTCAGAGGCACCATAAATGCTTTACCATTCAAATTAGCTGCATATCCTGAAGTAGAGTTAACCATGTCTTTCCTTGTAGTGGCTATACCTCCACACTATGGAATGTTGCTCTCCAGAAAATGGAGTGTTGCTATGGGGGGAAGCCTGCAATGTGATTTGACTTATGCAACTTTTCATATTGGAGATAAAGCTTTCAAGGTAAACAAAGAGCCTAGGGTCAGTCACATTTTACGGGAAGAAATTAACAAAGATTCCACTTGTTTTTTGGACATTGGTGTCAATGCTTTCAGAGTTGAATTGATTATTCAAGAAGTTGAGAATTTTCCTGCCATAATTGAACATGAAGTTGATTGTTGTACGAACTCACCAATATCATGGACAATGTTTTTTGATGGGGCTAGTTCTAAAGAGGGTGCAAGGGCAGGGGTAGTTTTTGTTTCCCCTAAGAAAAATACTATCAGATACTCATTCAACTTGAAGTTTTCTTGCACAAATAATATAGAAAAGTATGAAGACTTTTTGCTAAGATTGAAAGTTGCTACACATCATTGAATCAAGAAATTGCATATCATAGGTGATTCTGAACTAGTTATCTCCTAGATAAAAGAAACCTATGCATCCAAGAATAGGAGATTAAAGTAGCATAGAAATGCTATTTGGGACCAGATAGAATCTTTTGATGCATTTGGTATCTCATGGAGAGATAGGACTCAAAATAAAATGGTATATTTACTAGAAAATGTAGTAATCAAACCTAAGGAGATATCATTTGTAGGAATATCTCAAATTGAGGTACAAAATAGACCTTCTATACCTGATAACATTGAAAATTGGCAAGTCTTTGAAGATGACAAAGATGTTATAATTTGGTTTTTAAATGAAGACAAGTACCATGGTTAGGAAATGGATTGTAGTGATTTAATTGAAACCATGGATGATAAGGAAACCATTTTTGGCCAGGAGATTATGCAGTTGAAAACCAACAATATGCCAAAGGAGTTAGTGGTCTTGGAAAGTATTTTTGATAACCAAGATAGAGTCAAACCATGAGCTAAGGACCCTAAGCCTTAGGAATTAGAAGAGATAAGCCTGGGAATTGATGAAGCTCCAAAAAATGCTTATATTGGCCAAAATCTGCCTATTGAAATCAAAAAACCATTAATTGACTTGCTTAGGAAGTATAAACATGTTTTTGCATGGTCATATAATGACTTTAAGGGTTATAGGGAATATTTGTTCCAACATGTCATACCACTAAAAGATAATGTAAAACCTTTCAGATAGAAACAAAGACTAGTAAACCCTACCCTAGCTCCCAAAATGCAAGAAGAGTTGATGAAACTAAGGGATGGGGGGACAATCAAACCAATTAGACATTACACTTGGGTTTCAAATTTGGTACCTATCAGAAAGAAAAATGGAGACATAAGATTATGTGTGGATTTCAGGAATTTGAACACTGCATCCTTGAAAGATAATAATGGATTACCAAATATGGAAGCCATGTTGCAGCAAGTAACTAGTTCTAAATTAATGTCCATGATGGATGGTTTCTTAAGATATAATCAAGTTCCGGTAAAGGAAAATGAACAATTTAAGATAGCCTTCACAACCCCATGGGGAACATATGTATATGTAAGGATGCCATTTGGCTTGATTAATGCAAGAGCTACTTTCCAAAGAGCTATGGATGTGGCATTTCATGATTATATTGACAAATTTATGGTTGTATACTAGGATGATCTTACAGCATATTCTAAGAAGGCTAAGGATCACTAAAGGCATTTGGAGGATTTTTTTATCAAAGCTCTGGAATATGGAGTATCCTTGAACCCAAAGAAATGCACTTTTGGGGTGACAGAAGGCACATTACTAGGACATATAGTGTCTAAAGATGGGGTGAAAATAGATCTTGAGAGAGTAATAGCTATTGATAAAGTCCCCAAGCCAAAGAATGTAAAAGGAATTCAATCCTTCTTTGGCCAAGTTAATTTTCTTAGAAGGTTTGTTACTAATTTTTCTGAAATTAGTAGACCTATCTCAAAGATGCTCAAGAAAGGAGCTAATATAGATTGGAATGGTGAGCCTTCACAAGCATTCTAGGATATTAAAACTACAATAAAAAATGCCCCAGTCCTCAGAACCCCATATTATACAAAGCCTATGCATATTTTTTCTTTTCATCCTTTCACACTGTAGCTGTAGTCTTGTAGCAGAAAAATGAAGAAGGATATGAACAACCCATTGCTTTTTTCAGTAAGTTACTGTAGCCTGCTGAGCTGAAATATAAGACAAATGAAAAACAATAATATGCTCTAGTAAAGGCTATAAAGGCTTTTAGATGCTACCTAGTAGGTGCTATTGTCATTGTCTTTGTACCTAGTGCAGCTATGAAGGACATATTTTCTCAATAGGAAGTATTAGGTAGAAGGTGTTAAAAGATGTGACACAAGTTAACTCACCAAAAAGAATGTTTTGATTTGGACATCTTCTATTAACCACATTTTTTTCATTTTGTGATAGGTGTATGTAAATATTTCTTGTCAAGGACACCTATCATTTTCTCTTAGCCTGAGGCTTGTTGCATCTCACACTATATATGTGAGATTCCAGGGCTAGAGAAATGGTCCGAATTCTATTTTTTCTAAGTGATATACTTAGTCTATTTTTGGTCCAATGTTTGGAGAAATTTTATGATGTATTTTATCTGTTAGTTCCTAAGAATACATGAATAATAGAATGATTTCTTTGTTTCTTCCTAAGTTCATTCTGAGTTTACTGTAAATGTATACACTTTTCAAAGAAAATGAATACAAATTATGAGCTATCCCCATATTAGTTCTTTCTAAATTTTGTCTCCTTTTGATTAATTGGTTATCTTGATATTGTATGAGTAAAAGGCTTGTGCAATTGAATGCAATCTAGTTAGGTTGTATATATGTTCATCACTACTATTAGTTCAATGGATTAAGTAAAAGGCTTGTAGGTGCTATTGTCATTGCCTTTGTACCTAGTGTAGCTGTGAAGGACATATTTTCTCAACAGGAAGTATCAAGTAGAAGGTGTTAAAAGATGTGACACAAGTTGACCCACCAAAAAGAATGTTTTGATTTGGACATCTTCTGTTACCCACATTTTTGTCATTTTGTGATAGGTGTATGTAAATATTTCTTGTCAAGGACACCTATCATTTTCTCTTAGCCTGAGGCTTGTTGCATCTCACACTATATATGTGAGATTCCAGGGCTAGAGAAATGGTCCAAATTCTATTTTTTCTAAGTGATATACTTAGTCTATTTTTGGTCCAATGTTTGGAGAAATTTTATGATGTATTTTATCTGTTAGTTCCTGAGAATACATGAATAATAGAATGACTTCTTTGTTTCTTCCTAAGTTCATTCTGAGTTTACTGTAAATGTATACACTTTTCAAAGAAAATGAATACAAATTATGAGCTATCCCCATATTAGTTCTTTCTAAATTTTGTCTCCTTTTGATTAATTGGTTATCTTGATATTGTATGAGTAAAAGGCTTGTGCAATTGAATGCAATCTAGTTAGGTTGTATATATGTTCATCACTACTATTAGTTCAATGGATTAAGTAAAAGGCTTGTAGGTGCTATTGTCATTGCCTTTGTACCCAGTGTAGCTGTGAAGGACATATTTTCTCAATAGGAAGTATCAAGTAGAAGGTGTTAAAAGATGTGACACAAGTTGACCCACCAAAAAGAATGTTTTGATTTGGACATCTTCTGTTACCCACATTTTTGTCATTTTGTGATAGGTGTATGTAAATATTTCTTGTCAAGGACACCTATCATTTTCTCTTAGCCTAAGGCTTGTTGCATCTCACACTATATAAGTGAGATTACAGGGCTAGAGAAATGGTCCGAATTCTATTTTTTCTAAGTGATATACTTAGTCTATTTTTGGTCCAATGTTTGGAGAAATTTTATGATGTATTTTCTCTATTAGTTCCTGAGAATACATGAATAATAGAATGATTTATTTTTTTCTTCCTAAGTTCATTCTGAGTTTATTGTAAATGTATACACTTTTCAAAGAAAATGAATACAAATTATGAGCTATCCCCATATTAGTTCTTTCTAAATTTTGTCTCCTTTTGATTAATTGGTTATCTTGATATTGTATGAGTAAAAGGCTTGTGCAATTAAATGCAATCTAGTTAGGTTGTATATATGTTCATCACTGCTATTAGTTCAATGGATTAAGTAAAAGTTTTGATGAATTTGATAAGGTTGTTGTAGTAGTGGAAAGGATTTTTCAATGATGAATTCTAATAAGAATTGCTGATAAAATTTGTTGTAAGGCAAAAAATTAGATCTAAGGATTTGTAGTAGACTCTAAGCCCTAATGGATTAGGCACTGATCAAATTGATTCAACTGGAAGAGAAATGTGTCATAAATGGTTTTCAAATGTAGAATTATAATCAAATTTACTTTTATTTCCTGAAGATTTTCAAAGTTGGCCTATACTTATTTGATGGAATGTTTTAGCTTTAGTTCACCACTATTGTTGAGAACATGTGCAGACCTATAGAAGAATTTTGGCCAGATGTGTTATATGGGATGTGTTTATCAAATTGTTATGAATTATGCATGTATTTGAGGATTTGAGATGAGAATCATAATGAAACTAAAATAATCCTCATATAGTGTTTCCCAGTCTTGAATCATCCTTGGGTATACCCACCCTAGTTTTTCAAAGCCTAGAGAGTAGAAAACCACCCTTGGTTTTGTTGAAGTTGGGTCCAAATAGTTTGCACTTATAATTTTTGATAGGAATTGGTTGGTCCTTAGATTGTATGAGTGATATCATTTTGGTATTGAGCATTTTAGTGCTTGATAGTTTTTGTATAAACCCTAGTTTGTCAAATGGCATTTAGTTCAAGGAATATAGAGGGTCAAGAATTTTTAAATTTTCAATTAGTTAGCAATGAAGTGAATTAGTTAGCAATGAAGTGAAGCAACTAGATTTTAGAGCATTTCCAGATGTTTCTTATAAACAAGACTCGTCAAGTGCACTTTCCATGATTCCCCTGAAATTCATAATGGTCCAAGACATTAGAAAATGCTACAACTACAAGATAGGAGGAATAGGAGACATGGAAATAAGGCAAGCCTATGACAAGTTGTGTGAAAATGGCATTTTGAAAGAAGAATTTAAGATTGTTCTAGGGAATGTTGAAGGGAATGGTTTGACTCATGCCTTAGACTTTCCCATAGTATTCAAAACAAAATGGATCAAGATGGTGTTGAGCAGAATACACGATGGATGCTTATGGTTGGATGATGGTCCTATCAAAATTTAGAAGAGAATAGTTCATTGGGTGACTAGTTTTCCAACCCTAGATCAGCCAGAGACTCTACGAAGCAAATCAAAGGAGGTTATTGAGAAAAACATAGGAGTCAAATGGAACAAACATGCAATGATAATTGATACCATCATAGATCCACTACTTGATTTTTCCATAAGGGTAATTTCTCATAAGTTTTATCAATCAAGAAAAATGAATAGTGTACCCTATATTGTAGTAAATGATCATACCTATGATCTAGCTAAACTACAATTGCAACAAATAATGGAGAACCTAGGTGCCATTATGAAAACCAAGAGTTCATAGAAAAAATTTGGATTAATCCTAATTTGCATATCTATCTATTTTTAGAACACATTCCCATCTTTTATCAAGGTGAGTAAGAAGACAAAAAAATCAATTGTAGTTCAAATCAATGAGAATATTGAGCAAATGGGAGAGAACTTTAAAAATGTCATGACAAGTTATTTTAAAGACTTCAAGAATTTTATGAAGCAAAGGATGAGAATACCTATTTCATTAGTTAAATAGTATTACAATGACATATGCTTTCTTGTTGATATTTATTATACATATGTATAGGCTGCCATACCTAGGGTAAGATGGCTAAGACCCTTAGGATATGAGAATAATGTTGATGTAGCCTCAGTTGTCATCATTGCACTTCTTGCTAAAGAAGTTGATTAAATGACTAAGATATTTAGAATTATGATGTCATGAATTCAAAAGTTGAGATGGAATTGAAGACTACCTCCACATTGAAGAAGAAAGACAATTTGGTGAATAAATTAAAGGCCAAATTTGGAAAAGGTACAGGTGAAGAAGATGATGATGATGATGATGAGGATGAAGAGGAAGAATAGGAACAAGCTCAAAAACCTCTTGCATTAACCCAAGGATTGGGAGAAGATAAGGATGAAGAAGAGGTAGAAGGTGTCAAGGAAGAAGAAACCAAGGAAGCACCAGTACAAGTAGAACCAAAGAAGAGAAAGGCCAAGACATAGCCTATGGCAAAAACAAAGGCAAAAAGGATTGCTAAGCCATGCTCAGAAAAGCCAACAACACCAACAACCAGAGCAAGCACATGGGCCACCACACAAAGAAAGCCAAAGAAAAGGTCAAGGCTATAGAACAAGGAGGTCAAGAGCAAAAGAAACAAAGAAATAAATACATTATACAACTAAAAACTAATGATGAGAGAATAGAATCAGAGGATACAAGCCAATTTAGAGTGGTAACTCATCCACCAAAATTTGATCTTGAAAATATCTATGAGAATGTTAGAAATAATGCAGATTTGACCTGTTTGAAAAGTATTAATTTTGAAAAACTTGGTAGAGAAGAGAAAAAATTGATTGAAGAATCAATATATGAAATGATGTCTAAATTCAAGAACACCCCACTTGAATTAGATAATACCATGCCAAAAGAATTATATACTATTGTTGAAAATAAATGGCATTATTGTTTAAACATGGAGAAACAAATTAGAGAATCCACATTAGCCCAGGTAATGCCAGAATTGAAAAAATGACAGCTTACCAAGGCCAATAAGAAATATGGTGGAAGGTTTGCACCAAAATATAGGGCATTCAACATTCTTCATAAAAAAATTTAAGATGTTGTGAAGAAATCCACTCAAATGTGGAAATTGATTTATGGGTTGACAACTATCAAACAAGGAGAAGAAGATCCCTTTGAGGGTAGAAATAATGGAGATGAAGATGATGAAAAGGAGGAAGATAAAGAAAAGGAAACAAAAAAGAAAGATGAAGACATGGTTATAGCTTAAGAACAACAGGAAGAATAGAGTGTGCAAGACACACAAATGCCAAGTATGAGCCCTCCTCATGACACCACTATACTTGTAGAAACCATAATTGTTAAGGATGTTCCTGATAGTTTAGCTCAAAACATCAATCCTTTAACTATAGAAGATTTGAAGAAAATTCTTGACCAATCTACACTACAAGCAAGACTATGTGAAAATCCAGCATTGGTCAGTGTAGATGAACTTTAGAAGGTAGTAGCTAACATCACAAGGGATAAGGTGAATACACAATAACCACCTTCTACCATCCCTTCAGCTACTAGTGCTCAACATTTGATTCAAACATTAGTGGACACATCCACTGAAGTTGACACAAATTTTATAGTTGATTCAGTTGAACAAAGACAAATAGAAGAAAAGGAGACAACAAAAGAGAAAATAGGATAGATATATTCATATGTACCTACAGCACAACCACAAGGTGCAACTCAAATAATTTTGATTGATGAGAATAGATCTAAAGAGAGAAAGGATACACCAAAGGAAAAGGAGCAAGAATCTATTCAAGTATTGGTAACATTACCAACATCAAGCACTCCTACAAAAATCATTTAGAAGCCAAGCATAGAAGCTGTACCTTGCAAATTTCAGCACAAAGCTCAAGCTCTACAAAAGTTGACAAGGTAACTCACTATGGAGATGTAACTTTAGATGAAGAAATAGAGATACCTTAGTTTGATTATGCAACAATTACTATAGAGGAAATAGGAATATTACAACAAGCTTTGGAAAAGAAGAAGCACCAATAAGTGCTTAGAAAGGAATTTAGGCAAAACAAAGCATTACAAGACATCAAGGAAATCTTCTTAGGTGCATTTAGCTTGCCTACACCTAAAGAAAAAAAGCCTTTGTTGGAACAATTGTCATAAATTGTTGAAAAGGTTAATAATGAAGTTATTGACACAAGTGCAAAACTTCGTGAGTGGTCAAAGAAAAAATTCCAGAGTAAAGTGAATGAGAAAATATCTGGTGAGATTACACTTACTCAAGTTGCACTAACTACAACGGTTGAAGATGAGAAGAAGGTACTAGAGAATATTTTCTCATTGTACACTAAACTATGTGACTCCACACTCTTCACTCAAGACATAAGACATAGAATTCTGAGTCTAGAGAGAAATCTCAATATATTAGGTATGCAACTACCTCAAAACCCAACTCAGAGTGAGAACCATTTTCATGCATTGCTTCGATCATAGAGTCAGCTAGCTATGTTAACAATAGAAGAGGCTAATATAAGAGCCAAGTTGACACAAAATCAAGCCTCCCTCACCCCACATATGGAAATACTCCATAAAGAGCTAGGATATGCAAAAAAAATTTAAAAGAAAGATCCTTATCTTTCTACATTAGATGAACTAGTTCATCTAGCAGTTGAGCTAGCAATTCAACTCAAGTCACTGGATGTTGCATGTGACAAATGGAACGCAACTCTAAAGATAATCATGGAAGTACACAAATCCTTTTTGAAAAAATACACTATAAGTGTATAGACCCTTTGACATAAGTTTCAAAAAGGGGGAGATAAAAGAATTAAAAAGGAGGAGAAAAGGAAAAGAGTAAGGGGGAGATAAACCAAAGGGGGAGAGTAAGATAGAAAGAAAGGAAATAATGAAAGAAGTAGATAAATCAAGGAGAGAATAATGAAAGGGGGAGAAAATAGAATAAAAAAAGGAGGAGAAAGCTCATAACAGAAAAAAAAAAAAAATAGAAAAAGAATAGGGACAAAGCATATTAAATGAAAGAGTATAAGCACATTGAAGTCAAAGAGTATCAGCAAGAAACAAATCTACTTAGAATGGAGAGAAAATTTTTGATACAAAACAGACACATTAACTCAGGAGGAGTTATAAATTTTGAGGTACATAAGTTATTGCAAACTTTTGAAAATTTTGAAGTTCTATATATAAGCCAAGTTGTGAATATGTTATACTTGAGAAGATTAGATTGATTATGTATAGTTAAGTGTTTTTGGCACTCATATCAAAGAGGTTGATTATTGATCTTAGATTGGTTTTGAAAATTGAGTGTCAACACACTTAACTCATTTACTTAGTTTATGCCAAACAAGTAATGTGTGCTGAGTATAATATGTAAATACAAGACCATGTCGATTTGCAATGAGTGTCAAGTCACTCATGTGCCTCATCACTCAAGTGCTAAAAAGATAGACCATGCCAAGTGATTCAAGTGCCGAGTGAATAGTAGATGCCAAGTAGTTTAGATGTTGAGTAAAAAACAAAACTATAGTATGTGTCGAGCATCAGTAACCTCAAGTGTTGAGTAACATATATTGGGCATATTTGATTGTAATTGCACAAACAACTATTCAAACCATTTTCAAGCCAAAACAAGGTTAGCTTTTGATTTTTTAAAGATATGGACAAATCTATTTGTAGAATCCCTATGTATTTTCATGCAACCAATCAGAAAATAGGAAAAGTTAAGTGGCAAAAAGAATAAATCTCAGTCATAGATTCATACCTAATCCTAAGCCACCAAAGTCTTTATGAGGAAGATGAAGCCCTGACAGTTAAAAAGAATCAAGAGAGTGAAAGAGATCATGTTATAGGAGGTAATAATGGGTGAATGATGGAATTTTTTCACAAAGCATTCAAGGTGACTAAGTAGTAAGAGTGAATTGCAAAATCAGTTGGAGGAGAACAAAGAACAAAAGGATACAACAATTGTTATATTAGATCAAAGAGGATGAATAAGGACACTGTACAGATTTGATCTTTAATCAGGAAACTAGAGCCAATCACAATATCTATGTTGAAACATCCTAATAGGTGATTTTAGTTAAATCTCCTAAGTAGAGTAGTCCTAAAAAGTTGTTGTAAATCCTTTAATAGGATGACATTCCAATTGGATGTTCTAAATTCCTTTATCCAGGCACACTTCTAACAAGGTGTTGAAATCCTCTAACAAGGTGGGACTTAATAGTCTTTGTAAGCCTTTAACAGGACAAGCCTTTCACAAGGCAGATCATGTTTCATGGTCAAACCATTGTAACCTTCATTGGGTACACTTTATTGCTGTGGTAGTGAAGATTTATGGGTGTCATCCCCACCCCACTTTTACCTTCTCATTTGGAGGGTTTCTACATAATCATATCTAGTGTTAAGTGTGTGTGTTTGATTATATGCTTACATGATTTAGATGTATGTGATTTATATGTTATTTTAAGTTCATATATTACATGCATCTAATGAATGGTAAAAGTCTTAATAGTTGAAGTTTGAACTTTTGATTCACAACCCCCCCCCCCCTCCCTGCCTCCTCCTCTTGGAAGTACATGTTTCCCATTTGTAATTCCAACACAATTTTGGAGGAATACTATTTTGATGCCTCTAATGGAAAATTGAAGTTAGCAATTGTTTGTGACTCATTCTATCTAGATTAAGAAGTTGCAGTAGAGATAGAGCATTACTTGGCTAGAACAGATGGTAGAGAAAGGATTAGAAGTTTTGGAGTTAATAGAAGGTAGAAGACATATAAAGGAAGCTATGGTCAAGTGCAAATGAAAAGATATGATCTCAAGAAGATTTGAGAAAGAAAAAAAAATTACTCGTAAATAGAGACAGTTTGTGAATTTGTGGTAGATACGCATTTAATACATAGTATGATTTGAAATGATTTAAGGATTGCAAACAATAGTGTGACTGCCATTTGATCATGTGAAGTGTCTAGAGTGAATTGAAGAGTGATTTGATAGAAATTTAGAGTGCAAAAATAAACTCTTGAAGCACAAAGTTGCAAAAGCCCTAAAACATGATTTTAACATATTTTACAAAGCTCAAATTAAATTTTTAGTGCATGCAATTAGATATACAAAGGCTAGACAATCAGTTTATGATGTTAGTGAAAGACTAAGATATGAATTCAAGAAACATCCATTTTCTTCTCTTGTGGATGATCCATTAGGTGAATTTTTGCAAGTCCCATAGAATGTGCTTCACATTGAAGATATTAGAAGTTATATCCACTACAAGATTAAGAGTATAGGAGATGAAGATATACACAAAGACTTAGGAGTCATGTGTTACAATGACTTAACTTTGAAGTCTGAGTAAGTGCACCTGAATGAGTTGAACCTAGTAAATTATATGTTTTATACTGAGTTTGATAATCATGAATGGACCTGAATTATTCTAAGTAGGTTGATACTTGTGTTAGAATTCTTTAGAATAACTGAGAGGGGGGGGGGGGTTGAATCAGTTATCCAAGGTCCAAAAGCCCTTTTAATACTTTTTCACTACTTTTATTGAATCCATACACTTTTCATCCATCCAAACTTTAAATCAACCATATTAGCAAGTTATAGTAAATCAACATGCAAAGATAAAACATGCAAGATCAACACATGACACAATGATTTATGTGGAAACCCAATTTGGGAAAAACCACCAGTAACATGCTACTTGATTCTCACTCTTCTAAAGTGATGCCCTGTTAAAAACCTGCCCTGTTAAAAGCTTACAACACACTGTTAAATGTGACCTTGTTAGAGGATTTCACCAAACTGTTAGGAATGGGCCTAGTTAAAGGACTTTAGAACATTCACTTCGAATGTCACCCTGTTAAAGGATTTATCTCATGGCTATTAAACCAACCTAAGTCCATAGGATTTAAACTAACCGTTATAATTGCTAGAAAGTAACGATAATGGTCTTTTAATCTGATTTAACTTACAAAATACTTTGGAGATTTTAGATCAAACTTTCAGTTTAATCCTAATGCTTGGCATCAATCACTTCAGCTTTGACTAGTTGACTTCTTCTCAAGCTTTGTCTCCTTGAGTCTTCTAACTCATTGTACCAATGCATCCACATCAAGGGTCTTCTTATTGAAACAGAGTCACTATGCTCTCTTATCTCCCTAGCACCTCCTTTAGTATTTCATGTTTTCATGCTTGACCGCCTCTCTCCTTTTTTTCATTAACTTATGACTCCTTAAATAAAAATCTGATTTGCCTTTGCCGCTCATTTCTCCCTTTCCAATTTTAGGGTTTCGAATGGATTAGGTAGGATACAATGTATCTACCTCACATCTTGTTCTTATCTTCAAACTTCGTCAGTTTTATTCTCAAAAATGTTTTACATGGTGTTTTGTGCCACCAACTCATCATTCTTATCTTCCATTTTAATTCACAAACTTCTAGATAACAACTTTTTCAGCTTAGATATGGTGAATCTTTGATTTTCAAAATAATGCAGCAACTCAACATTATTGATTTACTAGTGCTCGACATCTCTGTGTTACTCGGCACTCGATATCACTCGGCACTTGAACTTGCTCAGCACTTGAACTTGCTCGGCACATACTAGCTTGGTCAGCTCCTTCTCTCTAATGAGCTTAGTTGAGCTTTACAAATGTCTTAGCTAAAACCTTACATCTTTGATATGTATCAGTGTGCCCATTCTCTGTATCTTATAGTATGTCATCAAATACACTTTTTCATCAATGGCTTAGTTGATCCTTGTACTTCATTATAACATCATAACTTCAACCTTTCTCTAGGTGTTCTAGTTACATCTTATTAATTGCCTCCTCCTTGACAATCAACTAATTGATAGTATTTGGATCATTAAAGCAATTGTCATTCTTGCAAGTAGCAAGTTTGACATCAATGAAAAAACAATGATTGAGAACATTCTTTACCATTTCCATATATCATTCCAACAACTTTCCTTATGATCTTTTCAATCATTTCCAACAATCTCCCTCTTTGGCATTTATGGAAAACCAAACTGATCAATTGATCAACTTAGTTACCACCAAGATTGTATACGTTGTCTGCTATATTTCTTTGTTGTTGAAGTTTACTACTAATCTCATATATTTCCCTCTTTCATATGCATCATCTTTACTAGCTGATCTCATATATCTCCCTCTTTCATATATATTTCCCTCTTACTTTGTATTGATCAGGTTTCACATTTCTCCCTCTTTGACATAAATACCAAAGATGTAGCATCTTTATTATGCAAAATATGATCTTTGGCTTCTTGTTGTTTTTGCCCTTTGTCACCATGCTTGTGACTAATTTGGAGTTTCTACACCTATTGTCATCCTCTGCATCATTCTTCTGATAATTCAATCATTTGTTTCTGTTGATGCAGGGCAGCATCCTTGTTGGTTTAAATTGCTTGAGTTAGGGGTATTACCCCCAACTTGCCTCTAAGATATTCATAAGCATCCTTGGGCAATGGTTTGGTGAAGATATCTGCAGTTTGTTCCTTTGTGTGAATGTATTCCAACTTCACTTGTTTGTCTTCTACCAATTCTCTAACATAATGATACTTGATTGCGATGTGCTTGGTTTTTGCATGCATCACTGGATTTTTGGATATGTTTTGTTACCTCTTCTTTCATTCCCTTCAATAGATGTGTGAGCCATACAATGTTTGTGCAATTGACTGCAGCTGCTACATATTCTGACTCTGCAGTGGACTGAGATGTACATGTTTTTTTCTTGCTAGTTCAGGTAGCTAGCCTTTTGCCTAGAAATAATGCACCTCCACTTTTTCTTTTTCTATCATCAATGTTGCCTCCCTAGTCTACATCTGTATATGCATTGAGCTCAAATTTCTCATTATTTTTGTAGTATAGACCAAAGTTTTTAGTTCCTTTAAGATATCTCATTATTCTTTTTACTTCTATGAAATGATTTTCTTTGGGATTAGCAGAGAATCTGGCTACTATTCCAACTGCTAATGCTATGTCTGGTCTACTATGTAAAACATATTGTAGTTTTCCAATCATGGATTTGTACATTGTTTGATTGACTTCAGTTGATTCATCATTTTTGGATAGCTTATTTCCTATTGCCATTGGTGTGCTGACTAGTTTGGATTCCTCCAATCCAAACGTTTTAAGAATTTCTTTGATGTTTTTTTATTTTGTCACAAATATAACATGTTTGAGTTGATGTACTTGCAATCCAACAAAAAATTTGATTTCTCCAAACATAGACATCTCAAATTCATGCTTTATTTTGTCAGCAAAACCCTTGCAAAGCACATCCTTTCCACTAAACACTATGTCATCCACAAAGATTTCAGATACAATAATGTCTTCACCTTCTTCTACTTTGATGTACATGTTGTTGTTATCGTCAGTTCTTTCAAATCCAATTTGCACTAGATACTTGTGAAGTCTCTCATACCATGCTCTAGGTTTTTGTTTCTAACCATAGAGTGCTTTATGTAGCTTACAAACCATATCCCTGTTGTTTTCATCAATAAATCCTTCTGGTTGTTCAATGTAGACTTCTTCTTCTAGTATAGCATTTAAGAAAGCAGATTTTACATCCATCTGATAGATTTTAAAATCTTTGTAGGCAGCATATGTAAGTAAAGTTCTTACTCCTTCCATTCTAGCAACAGGGGCAAATGTTTCCCCATAGTCTATTCCTTCTTCTTGAGCATAACCCTTGCATACTAGTCTAGCTTTGTTTCTGGTAATCTCACCATTCTCATCTAGCTTGTTTCTGAATACCCACTTGGTGCCAATCACATTCTTGTCAATTGGTTTGGGAACCAAACTCCAGGTTTTATTTTTCTTTATTTGATCAATTTCTTCTTCCATAGCTTTACACCATTTATCATCTTGTAATGCACCATATACTGTCTTGGATTCAGATTGGCTGATCAGACATGTTCATGTCTTAGTCTGTTCCTTGTCATTGGTCTTGCATTTTTGTCATCAATTATCTATTCAGCAGGGTGATGTCTTTTTACATATTTGGATAATCTTGGCTCTGTCCTTGTTTCCATGTTTGATCTTTCAGATTCAGGATCACTATGTATTTCATTGTCAGGTTGTTCTTCATCATGCGTACTGTCTTCAAAATCAGATTGTGCATTTTCTTCATTCTGCAACTCGACTTTTGAATGCAACTCGACATTCACTGGTTGTGACTCAGCTGAAATTGATACTTGTTGTTGATTTTCAATTTGATTGGCATCATCCTCATCAATAGTCATTCCTTCATAAGAATACACAAAGGTTTTGTACTCTTCCATTTTCTTTGGTACTTCATCTTGGACTTCTGTATGCTCATCAAAATTTACATTTGTACTTTCCACAATTTTGTTAGTGTTAATATTCAAACACTTATATGCCTTACTTCTAGTGGAGTATCCAAGAAATATACCTTCATCACTTTTTGCATCAAATTTTTCATTTCTAACATCTTTAAGTATAAAGCATTTGCAACCAAACATTTTGAAATGTTTTACATTGGGTGAGTGACCATACCATAATTCAAAAGCTGTTGTATATGTACCTTTCTTGACTTGTACTCAGTTTAGTGTATGAACAACTACACTTACAGCTTCTCTCTAGTATTTTAGAGCAACAGTCTTTTCCATCATTAGTGTTATGGCACAGTCAATCACAAATCTATTTCTTCTTTTAGCAATTCCATTCTGTGGGGGAGTTCTAGGAGTTGACGTTTGTCTTTTGATTCTTTTATCATTACAGAATATCTTGAATTCATTTGATGTGAATTCACCACCTTTTTCTGATCCTAAGCATTTCAGGCTTTTTCATGTTTCCCTTTCAACTCTAGCCACATACCACTTAAACATTTGAAAGGCATCAAATTTTTGTTTTAAAAACATAACAGTCATCATCCTGGAATAGTCATCAACAAACAACATTATGTATTTATCTCCTCTATAGCTTTGTACTTTCATTGGACCACATAAGTTAGTATGAACTAATTCAAGTACTTCTTTAGATGTATAGTTTTTGCTCTTGAAACTTGACTTAGTCATCTTTCCTAGCTGACATTGTTTGCACATGATATTATTAGGCTTCTTTAATTTTGGTAAACCTCTAACCTTTTTCATTTTACTGATGTTGAACAGATTGTCAAAGTTGACATGACATAATCTTCTATGTCATAACCATTCATCATCAAATTTTGCAATAAAACAAGAAACATCATCCATATCAAGGTAAAATAGATTACTCTTTGTTTGATCTCCTTTTCCTATCAGTTCACCATCAGTATCATAGATTCTTGCAATTTTGTTTCCAAATTCCACTTTGCATCCTATATTGCCTAACTGTGAGACACTTAGTAAATTGTAGTTTAATCCTTCAACATAGTATGCATTATCACATGAAATTTGTTCTGTGAGCTTAATGGAACCTTTTCCTTTGATTTGACATGGAGCATCATTTCCAAATCTAACACTATTTCCATCATACTGAGTAAAGTTAACAAACTTACTTTTGTCTCCTATCATGTGATGTGAGCACCACTATCTATGATCCACCTGTCATTCTTGTTCATACATGTTACCAATGCAGTGGGTTCTTCTTCATCAGATTGATCCTTCATGGCTACATAAACTACTTCATCATTACTTTCATCAGAATCTTCTTCAACAATGTAACACTTCTTACCTTTTTCTTTGTAATCTCTTTTGTCATCATCTCTTCTAATTTTTTTTTTGTTGCCTTCCTTGTAATCCTTTTTCTGTGGGCAACTGGCAGCAATATGACCTACTTCATTGCAATTGAAACAAATGATAGGCATCTTACCTTTGAATTTTCCTTTACCTCTGTGAAATCTTCTAGCAAGCAATGCTTCCAATTGTTCCACATCTTCCTCATCAGTGCTACTATTACTGGATACATACTTCATTTTTCTTCCTTTTTTTGATTTCACTTGTTCAGCATCTTTCAGTGATAACTTGGCCTTAAAGGAAAATTCAACATTCTCTGGTCTGTAGTTGTCAAAATTAGATAACTCAAATGCAGTGAGTCTACCTATTATTCCTTCAAAACTTAGATTGTTTCCTAGTATACATCTTAGCTCTTGTATTGCTGATACTCTAATAGCATAGATAGGAAGAAAGGTTCTTAAGAACTTACTATTAATAGTATCTTCATCCAATTGACCACTCAAGCATCTTATTGCACTTACCACTTCCTTTATTCTTGCACCATACTGGGCAGCATTCTCATTTTCCTCCATTTTCATGTCATCAAACTTTCCTCTGAGACTTTCTCTTTTTCCTCTTTGCACATTCTGATCTCCTCCATAGATGTCTGATAGGGCTTTCCACATTTTGAATGCAGTATCACATCCTTTGATATCATCATATTCAGCATAGCTGAGTGCAGATGCAATTTCCAGCATTGTCTTATTGTGTTCTTGCTTGTTTTTCATATCTTCTGCACTAGGAGCACCTGTTGGATCTACATGTTCTGTGACAATTGAATTTTGGGCATAATCTCCTATGGATCCAAGATGTAGCTTCATCAAGCTTTTCCATGCAAAAAATTTGTCTTTATTTAGCTTGGGAACTTCTCTCTTAGGCATTTTGATCTTTTTTTCTTATAGTTTCTTTAAACTGAATCAGCAGTAAAGCTCTAATACCAATTGTTAGAATTCTTTAGAATAACTGAGAGGGGGGTGGGGGGGGGGAGGGGGTGAATCAGTTATCCAAGGTCCAAATGCCCTTTTAATACTTTTCACTACTTTTAATGAGTCCATACACTTTTCATCCATCCAAACTTTAAATCAACCATATTAGCAAGTTACAATAAATCAACATGCAAAGATAAAACATGCAAGATCAACACATGACACAATGATTTACGTGGAACCCCAATTTAGAAAAAACCACCAGTAACATGCTACTTGATTCTCACTCTTCTAAAGTGATGCCCTATTAAAAGCATGCCCTATTAAAGGCTTACAACACACTGTTAAATGTGACCTTGTTAGAGGATTTCACCAAACTGTTAGGAATGGGCCTGGTTAAAGGACTTTAGAACATTCACTTGGAATGTCACCTTGTTAAAGGATTTATCTCATGGCTATTAAACAAACCTAAGTCCATAGGATTTAAACTAACTGTTATAATTGCTAGAAAGTAACGATAATGGTCTTTTGATCTGATTTAACTTACAACATACTTTGGAGATTTTAGATCACACTTTCAGTTTAATCCTAATGATTAGCATCAATCAGTTCAGCTCTGACTGCTTGACTTCTTCTCAACCTTCATCTCCTTGAGTCTTCTAACTCATTGTACCAATGCATCCATATTAGGGGTCTTCTTACTGAAACAGAGTCACTATGCTCTCTTATCTCCCTAGCACCTCCTTCAATATTTCATGTTTTCATGCTTGACCGCTTCTCTCCTTTTTTTCATTAACTTATGACTCCTTAAATAGAAATTTGATTTTCTTTTGCCGCTCATTTCTCCCTTTCCAATTTTAGGGTTTCGAATGGATTAGGTAGGATACAATATATCTACCTCATATCTTGTTCTTATCTTCAAACTTTGTTAGTTATATTCTTAAAAATGTTTTACATGGTGTTCTATGCCACCAGCTCATCATTCTTATCTTCCATTTTAATTCACAAACTTCTAGATAACAACCTTGTCGGTTTAGATATGGTGAATCTTCAATTTTTAAAATAATGTAGCAACTTGGCATTATTGATTTACTGGTGCTTGGCATCTCTGTGTTACTCAGCACCTATCTCTGCTCAGCACTCAATATCACTCGGCACTTGAACTTGCTTGGCACTTGAACTTGCTCGGCACTTGAACTTGCTTGGCACATACTAGCTTGGTCAGCTCCTTCTCTCTAATGAACTTAGTTGAGCTTTACAAATGTCTTAGCTAAAACCTTACATAATTGATATGTATTAGTGTGCCCATTCTCTGTATCTTATAGTATGTCATCAAATACACTTTTTCATCAATGGCTTAGTTGATCCTTGTACTTCATTATAACATCATAACTTCAACCTTTCTCTAGGTGTTTTAGTTACATATTATTAATTGCCTCCTCCTTGACAATCAACTAATTGATAGTATTTGGATCATTAAAGCAATTGTCATTCCTGCAAGTAACAAGTTTGACATCAATGAAAAAACAATGTTTGAGAACATTCTTTACCATTTCCATATATCATTCCAACAACTTTCCTTATGATCTTTTCAATCATTTGGAACAACTTGCACATAGCTTGTGTAATGTAAGTTCAAGGAAGGAAAGTGAATCTATGTGAGATAATTAGTTTATAGTTGTTGGATAACATTGCAAAATTGAAGAAAACCAAGAACACAATATTCACATTTGAGTCCTTACTGACTCATTTTTTTTTCTATGCAACAAATAAGTTCCTAGGGATGACTAATTGGGAGAGCAATGAGTGTGCAATGAAGTTGATAACTCAATGCTACATATCAAAGCTGGAGAATGTCAAAGATAATGATATTGACAGAATCATAAAGAATTTCTAGACTAAAATGAAATAGAGGTACAAAATATCTCCCTCCATGATGGAGAAGTATAAGGATGATATATGCTTCATGGTGGAAACTAATAACTCCTATATGGAAGCTATGAAACCAAGGGTAAAGTTCATTAAGCCCATGGGATATGAGATGAGTGCAAAACTTATTGAAGGGTATGCACAAATCATACTCCAATCTAAGAAGGACATTGAGTGTCCTAGATAGGGAACCCATGAAGAGAAGGTAAGAGAAGTTCACTCTAAACTTCATAGAAAGGAAAGAAAGAAGAAAGTAGAAAAGGTAATTGAATCTATCCTTAAGGATTCAGGCATGACTCAAGAAGAATTCAATGAGGTTAAGGGAATTGTGCTAGAGATGAAGACAAGTGGACAATCAAAGGTGATAGAAGCAACACCAATTGTTGTTGCAGTACCTTCAATAGGTGTAACTTTAGATGAACCCAATGCATAGATACCTTATGAAATAGTTGTGTAAATGCAAGTAGTAAGAATAAGAAGTGATCAACCAAGGAAACAGTCAAAGGTGGAAACATCTATTATGCAGAGAAAGTCAAAAAGACTAATGAAGATTAAGAAAGAACCAACACCATCCACCAAGAAAAAGGTCAACTAGAGTAGAAGTGGACCAAGAAAGAGAAGGAAGAAACTACAATCCAGTGATTTTGAAGATTCTAAGGAGGAAGCCAAGGATAGACCAGTAGAGAAAGTCAGGCAAGAAGGCAAGACACCAATAGGAAATAAAGCATGGAAGCAAAAGGTAGAAAACCTTAACATGCAAATAATTAATGATGACAATTTTGTACATTTAAATAAGTATTATAGTTTGTACAATAATATGGATAGAAGGCAACTAGAGAATGCAATAGTCAAAAATATGATTTTTTAGAATAAGAGATTTGATAGCATTTAGAATAAGCTACTAGAAGATACATATAATAGGTTATTGAATAGAAAGAAAAGAGTGATTAAGGAGGACACGAAGTTAAGAGAGACTATGATCAATAAGTTATGTGAAGTTAACTGTAAGGAGGACTTAGATAGAATTTCAAAGCATGTTGAGCCCTTGCCAAGGAACAAAAGAAGAGCAATTCTTCTAATTGGAGGAAACTATGAGGATGTGAAAAAGGAAATAGAGGAGGCCATTATGAAATACATGACCTCAGTGCCTACAATAGCAAAGGTGAGTGTGCATTCCAAACCTGAGAGCCTAACTTATGTACAGGAAAGTACACCTTCCAATGATGAGGAAGAAGTAGAAGAGACACATCATACACTCTCACCACTACACATTTTTATGGGTACTAAATCCATGCGAATGGAAAGTACACACATGACTATGGATGTAAAGTAGAATCCTTTTGCAGCAATTGGCCAATCCATTGTTGGAAATATCATAGCTTATTTAAGCTCTGATGATGAAGAAGAAGAGGAAAAGAAGAATAAAGATGAGGAGAAGAGAAAAGAAAAGGTAAAGAGGAGAGAAGAAGAAAGAAGCAAGAATAAGAGAAAAAGAAAGAAATAGAGAGGTTACCAGAGAAAAATAGGATAGAAGAGGTAAAGAAAAAGAAAGAAGAAGAAGAAAAGGAAAGGAAAGAAGAAGAGGAAAAAAAAGAGGACGAGGAAAGAAAGAAGAAACAAGAGGAAGAGGAAAGGAAGAAAGAAAAAGAGAAATCAAAGAAAGAAATTGAGATATTGAAAGAAGAGAGGAAGAAGGCTGAGGAAGAGAAGAAGAGTATTGAACTGAAAGCAATTACACTCATTCTAGTAGTAACTCTAGTAATAATAACAATGAAAGTAGCAATACCATTTGATGATGATGATGATCATAAGGGACTATTGAGTTCTTTGAGAAAGTTTCTCCAAAAGAACAAATTTGTGAAGTCTTTAGAGAAAAGACTAACTGAAGTCTTTGGAGAAAAGACTAACTGAAGTCTTGGACAAAATACAAAAGATAGTTGCCACAACTATAGCCAATCTAGACTTTTAGTTGAAAGAAAAGGGATTGGTGAAGAACTTTGATGAGAATTTGAAAACTTTATCTAAGGTAGCTTCAGTGCAAGCACAGGCCAAGCATGATGCAACACTTTTTGATATAGTGTGCACGAATGTGAGAAATGACTTGAAGACACTTGATGTAAGCATTGAGTTGTTAAGGAAACACATTGATGAAGGTAAGAAGTTGTATGGATAGTGCACAATGTCATACAAATACCAAATAGACTTCGAGAGTCAGATAAAGGGTAAGTTGAGTGATCTTGACACACTCACTACAAAATTACAGCTCCCTAAGACCAGTATTGAGGACTGTGGAACAAAAGTGGAGAATATCCAAAATGTGATCAAAGTTTTGGAGTATAATAAAGAAAAGGTAGCAAAAAGGTTCTCTACTCTTAAAGAAATCTTGTTGCCAAAGATTAGCATTTTATAGAGGCAATTGGAGGAATTTCTTGTAGAAAAGGCTTCTATGACAAGTTTGCCTATACTGACTTGAGTGCAGTTGAAGTGGTACCTTATGCAATATGTGTACTAATTAGTATCTTTGATATAGTGAAGGAGAACTAGAAGAAGGAAGTGGAAAGACTGAAACTTGTATATGCAGATTGTTTTTCTAGGATATCAAGTTGATTAGCAACAGGTTACAAAATTTTTGTATACAATTTTTGACACCTTTATCATTGATGTCAAAGGGGGAGTAATATGTAAGGAAAATTGTATATATATGAAAGGAGTAGTAATATATAAATTTTATTATTGTATATGTAAGGGAAAGTACACTTATCTACCAATGTAAGGAGTGATAAGGATGTTGGAATATCTTAGTAGAAAGAATGCTTCCGAGAGGGGGGGGGGGGTGAATTAGAAGTACTAGCTTCTAACTAATTTTCACAAATCCTTAATAACATAATATTGAAATGTACATGCATGCATATCAACATTAGGAAATTATGATAAACACATGAGCATCACCATATAACACTAGAAATTTTGGTAACCCAGAAACCCTCCAGGAATAAGAAGGTAAAACTGGGGTGGGGATGATAACCACAAAAATTACTGCAGCAATAACGTTTAACCACTTGTGATGGTCTACCCTGTTAAAGGCTTTACACTATATCAATAGTGACCTGGTTAAAGGATATCAATAGTGACCTGGTTAAAGGATTTACAAACACTTTATAAGAAGCGTTACCCTGTTAAAAGATTTAATCACCTATTTAAAGGATCTACAAAATAGTTGTTAAGCTAACCTATCACCATAGGGTTTCCTTTCTAATACAGTTGCTAGAGAGTATTAGCTATAATAAACCTGATAGTTTACAATCCTTTGATTAGTGAATACAGACACTTGTTCTGCCTTCTCTGATCTTGATCCTTTGAGATCTGATATTCTTCACTCTGAAAAATAGTTTCCCTTACATATCTTTGTCCATCTTCATACAATGAGACTTAGTCTTCCTTATAAATATATTCAAAGACTTAGGAGTAGATGTGGATCTACAATCCATATTGAATATCTATTTCCTGCTCATTCCTTTCAATTTTATTATTGGTTGCATGCCTTCTCCATTTTTCTTATTGGTTGTATGTAGATTGCATAGGAAATACAAAAGATTTGATCTTATTATTTAATCCTTCGAGATTCATCATATGTCAGCCATGAAAATGGTTTACATCTAAATTTGTAAAGTTACAAACTCATATGTGTATTTTGTGTTACTTGGCACTCACTGATCTAGATGCTTGGCACATGTAACAAACTGGCTTACTCGGCTCCTGTTACATTTCTATATTGCTCGACATCATCTGTGACTCAACACTCAAATATCACTCGGCACTTGTATCATGCTCGACACCTAAAGTCATTCAGCACTTGATCTTTACTCGGCACCTGATCTTCACTCTGCACTTGAAAGCTACTCGGCACCTATTAGATTTCTTGACTTGGCTCATGTTGTGGCTCGACATACATAGTGTGCTCAGCTTCAATGTAGAAAATGGTTAAGTGTGATGACACTCAAATGTCAAAACCATTTCGAGACTAACAATCTCCCCCTTTGACATGAGTGACAAAAACACTTAACTAACCTTATGAGTACATTCAAGTTTTAAAACCTTGATCAAAATTTTGTAATATACAATATATACCTCAAAATTGTTGTAACTCCCCCTCAGTTGATTGTGCCATTATCTGTGCTATCTTGGTATCCAAAATTTTATGTTGTATATCATGCTCCCCTTTTATCTATCTTCCCCTGTTAACTTCCCCTTCAATCTTGTCTCCCCATCTCATCTTGTCTCCCCCTTTTCATCCTATCTCCCCCTTTTTGATACTTATGTCAAAGGGTTTTAAGACTTAAGACCACATTTTTCCAAAAATGTGTTGTTTACCTCCATAATCATCCTGAGAGTTGCATCCCAATTATGCAAAGCAATTTCTAATGACTTGTGCTGGATGGCAGTCTCTACAGCAAGCTGAATAAGTCCTTCTGAAGTAGAAAGATTAGGATCTTTCTTGAGAACAGTTTCAGCATAGACTTGTTCTTTATGGAGTACTTCTAAGTGTGGGGTAATGGAAGATTGGAGCTGTATTAGTTTTTCCTTGATGGTGACCTCTTTTGCTGTTAATATAGCTATTTCTTTTTGAGTGTGAAGTGTTTGGGCAAAATGCTTCTCACTTTGAGCTAGATCTTTGGGTAGTTGCATGCTTGAAATATTCAAATTCCTCTCCAGGCTCATTATCTTTTGGCTAGTTTCCTATGTGAAGTATGAAAAGTCACACAACTTTGTGTACAATGAGAATATATTCTCAAGTACCTTTTTCACTTTGTCTATTAACTTTGCCAATTCAATCTATGAAAGTGCTATTTCAGTAGATATTTTTTCATTAACTTTCCCTTGAAATTTTCTTTCAAGCCATTCAATAAGTTTTGCATTTGTCTCTTGGTCTGCATTTGTCACTTGGCCAACAATATTTGATAATTGTTCCATGATATTCTTGGACTCATCTGGTGACTGAATACTGAAGGCATCCATAAATATGTCTTTAATTTCATGTAGAGTTTGTTTTTGCTGATACTTCTTCCTGAGTATCTCTTGCCTCTTTCTTCTATTTAATGCTTCCTGCACCTCATTGATTTGATCAATGTTTATTGTTTTTGAGTCATAACTTGGTATGACTATCTTCTCATCTAGTTCAGGGTCTCCATAGTGAAGTACCCTTGCAACTTTTGTAGAGCTTGATCTTGGTGCTGATATTTGTAATGGCTTTTGTGAAGGAGTCCCCGAGGTAGGCAAATTTATCAATGTTTGTATTGCCTCCTACTCTTTAGGAGTTTCCTCTATTTTCTCCTCCTGCTGTCTACCTTGATCAATTATTTTAATTTCAGGAAGTGCACCTTGAGTTTGTGTTGTAGGATTAGATGTAATAGTCTATCCTGTTTGTTCTATTTCTTTGTCTGCTACTGCACTCGACTTTTGTATTGTTGTGTCAACTATGCCTGATGAAACAACTGTTGGCATTTGAAGTTGACCACTAGTAGCTATAGAGATAATGGAAGATGGTTCTTGTGGATTCACCTTATCTTTAATTGTGTTTTCTACTAGTTTTTGTAATTCATCCACACTGACCAATACTAGATCCGCACATAATCTTACTTGTTGCATGGATTGGTCAAGGATTCTTTTGAGATCTTCTGCAGTTAATGGATCGATGTTCTGAGCAGAAGTGTCAGGAACATCTTGTACTATTATAGTTTCTACAGGTGTGATGGGTACATGAGGAGGGCTAGAAGGTGGCAATTGTGTGTCTTGCACACTCTGGTCTTGTTGTTTCTCTTGCTCAACTGTTGTCATTTCATCTTGCTTTTGTGTCTCCTCCTCTATTTCTTTCTTTTCTTCTTCATTCTTCTCTTCTTCTTGTTTCTTTTCTTCTTCCTTCTTTTCTTCTCTACCTTGCTCTACTTAAGTCTTCTCTTCTCTCCTTTTTCTTCTTTCTTCTGGTGGAGCAGTAGCTACTTCCTTGTATTCTTCTTCAAGAAAATCTTTAATCTTTTTGTACAAATTCTTCCATGATTTTGTTGTTCTTTGTACAATTTCTTCCATTTTGTTTTGGAGAATGAAGAATGCCCTGTACTTAGGTGTAAACCTAGCATTATGCCTTTTGACTGCTTTCTCTATTTGCTCCTTAGTCAAATTAGGCAATATGCTTGCTAGGGTTGATTCTCTCATCTCCTTCTCCATTTTTAAACAAAAATGCCATCTGTCTTCTACAATTTTAGACAGTTCATTTGGAAATTTTCCATCTAGTTCAAGAGGAGTATACTTGAACTATGCCATCATTCCATACACTGATTCTTCTATTCTATTTTGTTCATCTTTAGTGAACTTATTAAAATCAACTTTATTTATGTTGCTTAAATCTCCATTTACAATCTTTTTACATAATGTATTAACTGAAAAATGGCTTACCTTTTCAAATTGATCTTCTTCATCAGTATCAAGTTGAGCCACATATTTTCTTCTTTTCCTTGGCTCTTCCTATGTCTTCTTGATTTTTTTCTTTCTTGTGGCTTCCTCTTTAGCTTTTTGTGTGGAGGCCCTCATTGTAGCTCTCATTGTTGGCTTTTGGGGTGATGGCATGGCAGTTTTCTTTGGTGTGGGCTTCCTTGGCTTCTTCTTCCTTAGCACCATCCTCCTTGTCTTCTCCTAGGCCTTGAGTTAATTCCATTGGGACTTGTTCTTGTTCATCCTCATCATCATCATTGTCATCATCTTCTTATTCTTCAACTTCAACCTCTATTCCTTCACCAAATTTCTTCTTAAATTACTTCATCAATTTATCTTTCTTTTCCAATGTGGAGGTAGTTTTTAATTCCATATTTATCTTTGACCTTTCCACATCATAAGTGCTAAAGTGTGGGGCACTCTTATCTGTCTCTTCTGCCAACAATGCAGTTATTGCTACAAATGCTTCATCTATGTTGATCTCATAACCAAATGGCCTTAGCCATCTCACCCTTGGAATTTCTACTTGGATATAGGTGAAGTCAATATCAACTAAGAAGCATATATCATTAATATGTTTTTTCACTAAGGAAACTAGTATTCTCACCCTTTGCTTCATGGATTTCTTAAAATCCTCAAAATAGCTTGTCATCAGGGTATCAAAATTGTCTCCCATTTGTTTTGTATATTCATTTATTTGGGATATGATAGTTCCATCACTTCTCAATGTAACTTTTCCAAAAGAGGGAAACTCATTCTGGACATAAAAGAATACACAAACCATAATTGCTCCAAATTTACATTGAGTACCCTTTGTCCTTCTTATGGAAGCTAGGTTTTCATTAATCTATTATAGTTGCAGTTCAGCAAGATCATAAGTATGATCTTTTTTCACCACTTTGTAGCCTACATATACTGCAATACATGGCACACTATTGAGTCTACTGGATTGATAGAATTTGTGTGCAATAACTCTAACAGAAAACTCAACTAGAGGATCTTGAATGGTATGAATTGTCATTCCTCTTTTGTTCCACTGAGCACCTGTGTTCTTTTCTATAACCTCCTTAGATTCACTTCTCAAGGTCTTGTGCCGATCTAGGGTAGGATATCCAGTTACCCTATGAATGATTCTTTTTGTGATTTTGACAGGGACATCTTCTAACCACAGACTACCATCATGAATTCTGTTCAACACAAGTCTGATCCATTATGTTTTAAATATGGTAGGAAAACTCAAAACTTGTGTTAAACCCTTCTTTTTAGCAATCTTGAATTCAACTTTCAAGACTCCATAGACACACAACTTTGGATAGGCTTCTTTTATTTCCATGTCTCCTATGGCTCCTATCTTGCAATTATAACATCTCCTTACATCCTGAACCATAACAACATTTGGGGGTATGCAAGAAAGGGCTGCAACGGGATCATTTTTGTATGCAACTTCAAGGATAGGGCAAAAATCAGGCAGCCTAACCTCATTAGATACTAATTGGACTTCAAACAACTCTTTGTCTTGGGTTGTCTTAGAACTCAAAGCCATTTGCACAAACTAGGGTTTCCTTTTAACAGAAATATGAAACTGCGTAGCTCAGCGCAAATGAAAAATACTTCAAGATCGATGAAAACACATTGAAAGGGGTTGCAATCTACTTGGAATGTTGGATTCTCCGTTATGAAGTCACTCTGGTCTCTTTCTCTTCTCTGCTTCTTGATTGCGATGAAGAAAAATGATTGAAATCACGATAATATACCCTATTTCTATCACATTAAATGCTCAACTACAAACTCAGTCTCTGAAGGATTTTTGACATTACTCGGCTTACACTACATTTCCACTTTGCTTGGCTTCCATAGGAGTTACTCAACTCGGCATCATCTATCAACTCGGTCAGTATTAGGAACTCGGCATGTATTGGAGTTTTACTCGGCATCCAAAGATAGCTCGACAACTTCATTTAAAATTTTGTTTTGACATCTTGTTTCATGCAGATTTATTATTTGCATTGCTTCTTCATAGTTTAGGGTTGATGTATGATACTTCCTTATATGTATCAGCCCTGTAGACTCTTTCTTGTGTTTAGTTGAATGAGAAATGATCACTTGACCTTGTGGGTGAAGTGACCCTTTCATTGGATGAACTTGATTCATTCTTTTTCTGCCATGTTTTCTTCATGTCTATTCTTATGTATTTCACATCAATCTTTTCTTTGCCCTTGTTTACTTCAATCTTTGGTGCCTTTGACTTTGTAAGACAGTTTCTGCTGATATGACCAATTTTTAAGTAACTAAAACATGTGGTTTGGTTCAACCATCTTTTAATGTTACCTTTGAAATGTGTTCTTATGCAGTTCTGGGGTATATGTCCATATTCCTAACAATATTGACAACTATACCTAGTGTTGTAATCCCAATAGTACAAACTTTCATTTCCTTTTATTTTTGTTGGTTGATTTGATGCCCACATAGGCTTTGATCTGCATTCAAATGCTCTATGTCCATACTTCTTACAATTATGACAATGTCCATCAAATCTTTGTGTCCTTGTGACTTTGGATTTGCAATCTTGTATCATATGTCCTTGCATGTTGCACTTGTGACAATAACTCTTGCTCTTGGGTGTGTTTTGCTAATTGAATCTTCTACTCCTGCAAATATTAGCAGTATGCCCCTTTTTATTACAGTAATGACAAATGGGTTTAGAATCCTTACCTTTGTCACCTTTTTGCTCAACATTCTTTGATGATTCCCCAATTTCAGTGCTATTATATCCAAGTCCTGATGTATCATGGGTTGATCTTGGAAATTTCATCAACTGTTCAAAGTACTTGATGGCTTCACTTGACTTGTTTAGATTTTCTGCTACCTCTTTTTCTTTGTTCAATTCATTCACTATTTGTTCATTCTGCATCTTCAGAGTAGAGATCTCAATATCTTTCATATTGAGTTCATGATGAAGGTTCATCATTTGGGCAAGTGTATCCATCTGCATGTTTGAAATCCTTGTTAATTCAGTACATTTTTCTTCAAGTTTGTTTGCAAGATTTCTTTTGTCATCTTCCATCATGACTCTATCCTCAATTGCTCTTTTCTTTTGTTCAGTGATTTCACATAACATTATGGCCTGTGATTCATGTTCCATCTTGAGAGATCTTATCTCTTCTGCTTGAACTTTGTTTTTCTCCATCAATTTTGCTATTGCTGCATCAAACTCTTTAGTGTCTCCATTGGCAAACAGTTTTGTGGTATCAATCTCCTTGTAGTTTATATCATTTTCAGCTATGGCTATATCATCTCTTCTTTTCAAGGATTTTCTCAGTTCCTCCCTTGCTTCCTCTACTTTGTGTAGAGCCAGTTGTACATCAATCACTCTATTGTCAATAATATTTCCAAGTTTGAAGACTTCCATATTTAGATCTTTTCCTCCAAGTTGTTAGACTTCTTCTTGTGAGAACCTTGTGGCTCTAATACCAATTGTTGGAATATCTTAATGGAAAGAATGCTTCTGAGAGGTGGGGGTGAATCAGAAGTACTTGCTTCTAACTAATTTTTCACAAATCCTTAATAACATAATATTGAAATGTACATGCATGCATATCAACATTAGGCAATTATGATAAACACATGAGCATCACCACATAACACTAGAAATTTTGGTAACCCAGAAACCCTCCAGGAATAAGAAGGTAAAATTGGGGTGGGGATGATATCCAAAAAAATTACTGCAGCAATAATGTTTAACCACTTCTGATGGTCTGCCCTGTTGAAGGTCTGAACTATTAAAGGCTTTACACTGTATCAATAGTGACCTAGTTAAAGGATTTACAAACACTTTACAAGAAGTGTTACCTTGTTAAAGGATTTAATCACCTATTTAAAGGATCTATAAAATAGTTGTTAAGCTAACCTATCACCATAGGGTTTTCTTTCTAATACAGTTGCTAGAGAGTATTAGCTATAATAAACCTAATAGTTTACAATCCTTTGATTGCTAAATACAGGCACTTGTTCTGCTTTCTCTGATCTTGATCCTCTGAGATCTGATATTCTTCACTCTAAAAAATAGTTTCCCTTACATATCTTCATCCATCTTCATACAACGAGACTTAGTCTTCCTTATAAAGACATTCAGAGACTTAGGATTAGATGTGGATCTACGATCAATATTGAATCTCTGTTTCCCACTCATTCCTTGCAATTTTATTATTGGTTGCATGCCTTCTCCATTTTTCTTATTGGATGTATGTAGATTGCATAGGAAATACAAATGATTTGATCTTATTATTTAATCCTTCGAGATTCATCATATGTTGGCCATGAAAATGGCTTACATCTGAATTTGTAAAGTTACAAACTCATGTATTTTCTGTGTTACTCGGCACTTATTGATCCAGATGCTCGACACATGTAACAAACTGGCTTACTCGGCTCCTGTTACATTTCTATATTGCTCGGCATCGTCTGTGACTTGGCACTCAAATATCACTCGGCACTTGTATCATGCTCGGCACCTAAAGTCATTCGACACTTGATCTTTACTCGGCACCTGATCTTCACTAGGCACTTGAAGATCACTCACCACCTGTTGGATTTCCTGACTCGGCTCATGTTGTGGCTCGGCATACATAGTGTGCTCGGCTCCAATGTAGAAAATGGTTAAGTATGATGGCACTCAAATGTCAAAACCATTTTGAGACTAACAAAGGAATGTAATGATCCATAAAAACATGAATAAAATTATTACTTTTACTTGTTTTTGTTATGTATAACATCATTTTGGGACTTAGCCAATTTTTCCAAATGTTGTCATTAATGCCAAAGGGGGAGATTATTGGCAATATGGTTAGTAAGATGTTGTGAGTATTGTCATTTATGGCAACGTATATTCAATATTTCATTTATGCATTTAGATTTAGAAAATTGTCTAAGTGTTAGACAATTTGTAGCAACACAAAGACAAATATGTTGTGTATGGATGACACACTTTGAATTATCTTATGCATACAGTTGAGGATAGATTTATGATAATGTCATGATAATGTTCATGGTTAAGTGCACAGATGTATATGGATTGTACTGCACAAGTTATAGTTGAAATATCATTACGAGTATTTGACAAAGCAAAATAGAGCACAATAGAGAATTTAATAGTATGACTTAAGGAATTATTTGGGGAAGCTTCCATCTTGGAGGTCTTAAGTTCAAAACTCGCATTGTTACAATAAAAATTAAAAATAAATTTAACCACTGCTTAGTAACTTTTATCCCTATCCTTTCGGGTTACTTGGTGGGACATGACATAGTTAGTAGGGAAAAAAAAGAAACACATTAAAAGTTATCAAGTGTAGTAAAGCAATGGGACTTGTTCTTTATCACATGACATAATGAAAATATACTACTCACATGCCATGTACGAATTGAAGATCTAACCAACCATCACTCACCCATCTAAATAGAAAAAAAATTAACATGCTCCACATTTCATCAACCTACTTGTAGCAAATTTGTCAACTATATGTAACAACATTTTTTTTTTTAGCACCTCTAAAATTGTTAAGGTGACAAGGATTTTTATTTTATTTTCAATCCATTTGACATTCCAAGAGGATTCCTTGAAATAACCCACTTCACTCTTAATTAAATCCTTGTAACATAAAATATCTAAATAAGTTAGAGATTTTTTAAAGAATATTTGACTCAAATGCAGTTTTAATTTTATTTTTGTTAAATGAAGAAGAGAATACTAGAGGCTTGTGGAGAGTCAAAACATATGGGCTAGGAGATGATATGGCGGTAGGTACCGAACATGTGATATTTGACCTTTCGAAAAGAATGTATGACAAAATGACATGGGAAGAATATAAATTTTTTGAGCCAATTGCAAAAGGAGGTACTATTGTATTTGCACATGGCTAGCTTTGTACCACATGCGCCCCACTCAATAAATCACTCTCGTCGCCTTCCTACTATTCCTTTGGCAATCATTATGTATTTTGTATTGCCAAATTAATTAATTTTAGTCATCGCCAACATATTTATTTTACACGTTCTACCAATGTTATTGATGATTTAATTATTCTATAATTTTTGGGAGAGGATGGAACTAGTTTTACCTAAATCGAGAATAAGAGAATCAATGGGACATTTTTTTGGCTCATAATGCCAAATTCTACCTAGATGGAACGCCTACATTTGTTTTCATTGTGGATGTAAATGAAGCTTATCTTAGTGTCTAAGGAGGAGTCATCCAATTAATTGATGTTTTTTTTATTGATGTATTTTTAATTGATGCGTTTGATATAGAAATAGATGTTTTTTATATAGAGCTTGACAATTACTCTTGTAGAAAATAAATGTTTCATTTTAAAAATTCTTTCCACATACTATTAATGACCTATTTTTTACATTGTAAGAAAATTACTTTAAAAAATTAAAATGTCAATTAGTTCATGGTTGCACATACAAAAGTTCAACTTGTATGTAAGAAATACATACATTCTAATATCTACAAAAAAAAATTGAGTCTTTAATTATTTTAGATTTGATTAGGATACGAAAGCTATGTTTTGGTAGGTAGAGAGGGGATGGGAGCACATAGAAATAATCACTTGAACCACTTTTTAATTAAATTGAATAAAAGGAGAAACAAATTAATTATTTGATGAGAACATGGTTCATGATGATTCATAACAGGCTAACAGAAGTAGAAATGGAAAAATATTGAACTCTAATTTTTTGGTATTTTCTATATTCTAGTAATTGGCATTTTTGGAGTTCTTTGGGGCATTTCAAGGCCCTGAAAGACTCTTAAAACTTGAAGATAGATACTTTAATTATCTTTCCAATGGTGTAAACGACATGCATTTCAAGCTGTGTAGAAAGTTATCACTTCTACTTGAGTAGAAATAAATTTTAAAATAGTTTTTTTTAATAAGTTTTCATAGTTTTGGTCTTTTGTTTTGTAATAAACATTATGTGGACTATTTGTTTCTTTTTGAAGGGATATTGGTGACCCTTCAAATTCACCATACTTTGTATAAACTTGAATTTTGAATGAAATGGATTAGTTTTTGGCTTGTGTAATCTACTATCCTGAAATTCGCCTATTTGTATTAGAATTAACAATACCACGAATATCACACAAAGTAGAGTAATTTAGATCATTCTTTGAGATCTTGTTGCATTTACGATGTTATTTTAGATTAAAATGAATTAATATCATATAATTCATAGTATGCAATTTAATTGTTGAATTACTAATATTTAAGAATTATTTGTTTAATATAATATAATTAATTTAATAGAAATATGTGCATATATAAATAATATTATGTTTTATAAACATTGTAAGTTTTGTTTACTACTTTTACAACCATCCCAACTCAAACCAAAAAATATATGGAAGCATGGAGAAACAACCATTTTGACTACTTCATTTTTAATTGAGTAAAGGATTAAAAAATTATTTATTTGTCTTTTTATTAAATTGAGTAAAGGAGAAATAAATTATTTATTTGAGATACTATTGTATTTGCTACATTTATTTTTATTTTTAAATGAATTAATTTCAAATAATTAATAATAAGTAATTTGATTAGTCAATTATTGATATTTAAGAATAATCATTTTGATATAAAAGCATTTGTATAAATAATATTATGTTTTAAAAAAAGAGTAAATTTTGTATACTATTTTTCTTTACTTATGTGTCAATTGTAAACTTATGCCCACACACACACACACACACACACACACACACACACACACACACACACACATATATATATATATATACACACACACACATACACATACATATATATATGTATACATATATATATATATATATATATATATATATATATATATATATATACATATATACATATATATATATATGCATATATATATATATATATATATATATATATATATATGTATATGTATATATCTATATATGTACATGTATATATATCTATATATGTACATGTATATATATCTATATATGTACATGTATATATATCTATATATGTACATGTATATATATCTATATATGTACATGTATATATATATATATGTACATGTACATATATATATATATATGTACATATATATATATATATGTACATATATATATATATATATATATATATATATATATATATATATATATATATATATAGGGCATATGCACCGAGTTGTGGTGCCAAAAAGATGACAAGGTTTTTTTTCTCTAATTTTCGATAGCGCGTACGTGCTATGGCTTGGGTCACCCAAGTCAAAGCACATACGCGCTATTCTGATATCAAAAAAGTTATATGATGGGCTGCAGACCCATGGCCCATCATTTTCATTTTTCTTTTTGGCTCTTCAACAGCGCATACGCGGGTTTGATAGCAAAAATTCACCACCATTTGCCAAAATGCCTCCTCACCGACAAAATCCAAGACAAAGAGCACACTGACGACGATGAGGTAAGTGATATAAACTTAACTTTGCATTGTTTAATATGTTTTCCATATTGTTTTATTGGTTTTTGATATTCTTTTGTAGGGTTTTTACAAATTTTATTTAGATTTGTTTATTTAGTTGGATTTCAATTGATTTTTTATTAGGAAATGTCCATAATCAACCGGAAAATCCACAAAACCCTCAAGAACCTCAAAATCAAAACCCTCCTCAAGAAGAACAACAAATTCCACAACCCGAACCAATTGCAAGACCTCTGCCAGGCACACAAGAAAATATAAGAAATGAAATACAGAGAGGCAAAACTAAATTAGAAAGACTCATTGCTCGGTTGAAAGAATCTGGACAAACCAATCCAATGAGGGCTCAATTGGCATCATCCCTCGAATCCATTAACACTCAGATAGCCTTAGTTAGTGGTCAGTTAGATATTTGGCGGGCTAAGAGGGATGAACAAAAAAGATTTTATGCAAATAAATTCTCATATGAAGATGTTAAAAAAAAAGAAATATCAAAAGGTAGTATATGTGCATTATTTAGAAAACCCGGCGAACCAAATACTGTTAGAGAGGGTACTAAATGGTTCCCCATCCATTGGTGTATACATGATGCTATTAGAAATAATTTTTGAGATAGATGGTGGATGGTTTTTGATGCCCCTCCTTGCAACAATCACGAGGTCCCCATGTATTTTTTGAAGAAATTATATTGTGAGTTTGTCCTTGGGGAGATCCCCAATTATTTTGATATGTTAGACTCCTAGGGTAGAGGTGGGGGGTCATCATTTGAGAGGCCAGAAGCACGTTGTGACCCTAATGTAGTTAGGGCACCTGTGGTCCATCCACAGCAAGAGCATGTGATTATTCCTTCAGTTGTGAAGGAACATGTAGAGGCCAGCACTCTAGGGACCATTAATGCTTTGACGCAGACCCTCATCCATTCCATGAGCCCATTAGTTGAGGGGGAGCCTTCTATGCATTGTGGTCACATGTACACTTCATGCGGATCCCTATGCACATTTGGCACTCATGCCGGAGATGCTGCGGATGATGGGCTTGTCATCGATGAGTTCCTGAATGAGACATTTGGCATTGACACACAGGTAAATTACTAATTTGATCACATTTCATATGTATAGTGAATGATTAATTAATTAGCATTTATTGACATTGTTCAAAATTTAGGGTCAAAGTGTTGCTGGGCCTAGCAGCGATCCTCCAGGCCCATTTTTTGTCCCTTCGATGAGTCCTGAGGTATGTATCAATTTAATCATTTTAATTAATACATATATTTATTACGTAATCATATTAAGGATTGACAAAAAAAATTATGCATGTGCATCAGTTCTCCACAAGACCCTCAACCTTTACCACAGACACAGAGCAGAGACATCATACGAGCTTCACACAGGTACAGTTGTTTCATGTTAATTTAATTCATTTGATTATATTTATTCCATGTTTCATGTTAGATATAACATGTATTGTATGACATGCAGCTCATGATGTTGGACACACCTCCTCATCTGCAACAGTCTGTTGATAGTGGAGTGGCCGTAGCTGTGGCTAGCTCACAGCCACTGATGGAGGTATGAAAGAATTTTCTTCATTTTAGTTGTTGTTTATAATAGTTAATCTCAAAATTTCTAATGTTATTTATAAGTGATTATATTTATTGAATTGTTGTAGGGTCTTGTAACGCCTGATCGTCCACGAGCATTTGAGGTGGACTTATAGAGTGACTATTTGTTGGCGGTAAGAAAATAATTGATTTTGTGTGTACATATATTTGATTTCAACGTATAATAAATATTGATTCATATCTACTTTCTTTGTATCAATTGGACCTGGAGAAGAGCCTCAACAAGAGGTCAAGTGAGCGTGTCAGGAGGGCCCTGTCATCTCCACTGTCTCCCTCCACACGATGGCAAAGGATGTCGAGAGACTTATTTCCTTCCCCTCGTGGGAAGGAAAAGATGTAGTTGAGATATTCAATACATATATATATATATAGAGACTTGTTTCCTTCCCCATGTATATATATAGGCATCAGAGAGACATATTTGACATACATTTGATGTACATATGACATTCTATATTTGATGTATGACATTATTGGTTAATATATGATATGTTTGTTCATATACAACATTATTGGTTATCATAATATATTATGTGTTTGTTAATGTATATTACATTATTGGTTATCATTTTATATTATATGTTTGTTCATGTATGACGTTAAATTAGATATGTTCGTGTATGACATTAAATTAGATATGTGCATGTATGAAATTAAATTCAATTGCTAGAGAGTTGCCATTATGTCTACGAACTAGTAGATGTTATTTTTTGCTTTATTAGTATTTCTCAAAAACTGCAAAGAAGTTGTTTCTGGTGAATAGTTGTAAACAATTGTGATCATCGACTTCATGTACTCATGGCTTTGGCTATGAACACTTGTAACTTTGGCTATAAGCATCCATGGCTTTGGCTATGTGCACTAGTGGCTTTGGCTATGAGCATTTATGGCTTTGGTTGTAGGCACAATATAGCCTTGGCTGTAGGTTGTCTTTCTTGCTGCATGTCAAAGTTACCTTCAAGAATATCATTAGTCTAAGATCATTACAATTAAAATACTATGACATAATACCTTGGAAATAACAATCTTTAACCCATTACTTTATTTGTTAAAACATCATGTAGTATCTACTATAGTGCTTCTACTCAAATATGTTTTCAAAAATACTTAGTATGGCAAAGAAATGTCTGTGGAAAGCTTGTCAAATAGGATATTGAAGAACTAAATGTGGACAGTCATTAGTACCCATCAATAAGAACACGGACATCTTTCTCAAGCAAGCCATATGACATTAGCTTAATTTATAAATTTTCTTTGCAAATAACTAGAAGATGCTATGAATCTTAATACAGAGTTAATCATGAACTCATTATTCCATCCAGGAAGCATATATCACCCTAAGCCAATTAACCGGCAGGATAAAAATTAATTCAATTTCAACAAAATTTTGAGTATAACAAGCATCTTAGGGATTCTTACAAGAATTAACATGATGTTCACAAGAGCATTACAAGTTCTCGTAATGCTATTTCACATATTGTAATCATATTCAATTTTGAATGGCCATTTGTGTTACAAGCATAAATTTTCTTTAAGGTCTTTTAATTCTAGACATGAATTTTATTTTGAAGCTTTTCTATGACAACCTACTTAATGCATATATTGTTGTTCCACATTATGCTGATTTGACTTTCATTGGTTGATTTGGGTCTAGACATGATGTTATTCACTACCTTTTTTATATATTATTTTTTTGTAGTGAGGTTCTAGCCTGAATGAATGTATTAATCATCGAAGTTGTGAACATTGGTCGAGATCCTTACAAATATATTTTCAAATTGGACCTTAAATAGTTTTCTCAGTCACACCCTGTACACAGATACTGAAATTGTAGTTAATTACAAAATTAATACTGAATTAACATAAGTTTAATTGAGAAGTATTATGTACCTCAATAGGCTAGATTATTATTGACCAGGAAGCTTTATCTTAGAGTAGTTGGTTTCCTAAATCTTTAGCACAATGAAACTCTTATGGAATGTGGAATTAGGTATGCTAGCTAAGGAACGTTCTTTAAAAGACAGAGAAAACTCAAGACTCACATGTTTCCAATCAATATAAATGTTTAAATTGCTTCTCTAATTTTTTCTATTTATGATCTTCTTAAAACTTAACTTTCTAAATGCATTGATGGGGAAATAAAGATCTTCTAGGAACTAAAGGCTAATCATGTTTAATACTTATAATTCTTTGTTTTTATCTAATAATTTAAAAAAGATTGTACAAGTGTTTTCAAAGAGCAACACTTGTCACTAACATCATAAGAAGGAATATCCAAGTAGAATTACCACTGATCCCCCACCACCAAATTCAAGAGAAAACAAAAATCCACTACTAAAGAGATAGTAACAACGATCATCCCTAGTCTCTCCCTTATCACAAAATGATTACCATCAAAATTTTCATTTCCAATTGTGTCATGTGCATTGAAGCGATAGTAACATTTTCACTCTCTTACCTAATGTCTCCCATTTTTGAAACTCCTGGGGAAGGGCAAGGCCATCTTCTCAGTACTTCAAAATACAACGAGTTCCATTTTTTCCCATATTGATAATCGTTGACTTAAAGTATAGTCAAAGTATTGATGGCCCATAGGAACTCAACCTTTGAACATCCCATCTGTATATGACCTCATAAAGAAAGTTCAATAAACCCGCATGAAATAGTGAAACAAAAGTTGCATACTTGTGAAGATGATCAAACTGCAGGTGATCAATATGTCTCAAATCTATATTCAGTTCTTTTACTATGCATATAAATGGTTTGTTATATAAAAGACTTATATCCACCAGATAAATAATCATTTTCTTACTATGCCATCCTTATCCTTGGCTGATCTTTGGTCTCTGCAACATGGTCCTGTAGGAACTGGAATCTCATCCATATCTCGCACGAGCTCCGAGATATGCCTCGTCAAAGATTACAGCCCTGTGGCATTTAGTGACCCTTAGGGACATTTCGGTTGAGCGTGCTTGAGAATTTTTGAGAACTGAAGGGGACAAGATGAGGTTGGGGATAGGGTTTACCCAGCCACCTAGAGCTAATGGAGTAGACAGTTTGATCCCACGATGAAAGATGAGAGAGATTTGGCAGTTGGCAACTTTGTACTGGCCAACACTACAAGTTTCAACATCACCCGAGATGGCATTGTAGAATGAAAATGGAATGCAATCTCCAAAAAGAGAGAGAGGTTATTGTAGATCTCTACAACACGGTCCTGTAGGAACTAGAATCTCATCCATATCTCGTACGAGCTCTGAGATATGCCCCGTCAAAGATTGCAGCCCTGTGGCATTTAGTGACCCTTAGGGACATTCCAGTTCAGCGTGCCTGAGAATGTTCGAGCACTAAAGGGGACAAGACAAGGTTGGGGATAGGGTTTTCCTGGCCACCCGGAGCTAATGGAGTAGACAGTTTGATCCCACGATGAAAGATGAGAGAGATTTGGCAGTTGGCAACTTTGTACTGGCCAACACTGCAAGTTTCAACATCACTCGAGATGGCGTTGTAGAATGAAAATGGAATGCGATCTCCAAAAAGTGAGAGAGGTTATTGTAGGTCTCTACAACATAGTCATGTACGAACTAAAATCTCATCCATATCTTGCACGAGCTCCGAGATATGCCTCGTCAAAGATTGCAGCCATGTGGCATTTAGTGACCCTTAGGGACATTCTAGTTCAGCATGCCTGAGAACGTTTGAGCACTGAAAGGGACAAGACGAGGTTGGGGACAGGGTTTACCCGGCCACCCGGAGCTAATGGAGTAGACAGTTTGATCCCATGATGAAAGATGAGAGAGATTTGGTAGTTGGCAACTTCGTATTGGCCAACACTGCAAGTTTCAACATCACTCGAGATGGCATTGTAGAATGAAAATAGAATGCGATATCCAAAAAGCGAGAGAGGTTATTGTAGGTCTCTACACCACGGTCCTATAGGAACTAGAATCTCATCCATATCTCGCACGAGCTCTGAGATATGCCCTGTCAAAGATTGCAGCCCTATGGGATTTAGTGACCCTTAGGGACATTCCGATTCAGCATGCCTGAGAATGTTCGAGCACTGAAGGGGACAAGATAAGGTTGGGGATAGGGTTTACCTGGCCACTCGGAGCTAATGGAGCAGACGGTTTGATCCCATGACGAAAGATGAGAGAGATTTGGCAGTTGGCAACTTTGTACTGGCCAACACTGCAAGTTTCAACATCACCTGAGATGGTGTTGTAGAATGAAAATGGAATGAGATCTCCAAAAATTGAGAGAGGTTATTGTAGGTCTCTGTAACATGGTCCTGTAGGAACTAGAATCTCATCCATATCTCGCACAAGCTCCAAGATATGCCCCGTCAAAGATTGCAACCATGTGGCATTTAATGACCCTTAGGGACATTCTGGTTCAGCGTGCCCGAGAACGTTCAAGCACTGAAGGGGACAAGATGAGGTTGGGGATAGGGTTTACCCGGCCACCCGGAGCTAATGGAGTAGATAGTTTGATCCCACGACAAAAGATGAGAGAAATTTGGCAGTTGGCAACTTTGTACTAGCCAACACTGCAAGTTTCAGCATCACCCGAGATGGTGTTGTAGAATGAAAAAAGAATGCGATCTCCAAAACGTGAGAGAGGTTATTGTAGGTCTCTGTAACACGGTCTTGTAGGAACTAGAATCTCATCCATATCTTGCACGAGCTCCGAGATATGCCCCGTCAAAGATTGCAGCCCTGTGGCATTTAGTGACCCTTAGGGACATTCTAGTTCAGCGTGCCTAAGAACGTTTGAGCATTGAAGGGGACAAGACGAGGTTGGGGATAGGGTTTACTTGACCACTTGGAGTTAATGGAGTAGACAGTTTGATCCCATGATGAAAGATGATAAAGATTTGGCAGTTGGCAACTTTGTACTGGCCAACACTGCAAGTTTCAACATCACCCGAGATGGCATTGTAGAATGAAAATGGAATGCAATCTTCGAAAAGAAAGAGAGTTTATTGTTGGTCTTTGTAACACGGTCTTGTAGGAACTAGAATCTCATCCATATCTCACATGAGCTCCGAGATATGACCCGTCAAAGATTGTAGCCCTGTGGCATTTAGTGACCCTTAGGGACATTCTGGTTCAGCGTGCCTGAGAATGTTCGAGCACTGAAGGGGACAAGATGAGGTTGGGGATAGGGTTTACCTAGACACCCAGAGCTAATGGAGTAGACAGTTTGATCCCACGACGAAAGATGAGAGAGATTTGGCAGTTGGCAACTTTGTACTAGCCAACACTGCAAGTTTCAACATCACCTGAGATGGCATTGTAGAATGAAAATGGAATGTGATCTCCAAAAAGTGAGAGAGGTTATTGTAGGTCTCTGCAACATGGTCCTGTAGGAACTAGAACCTTATCCATATCTTGCACGAGCTCCGAGATATGCTCTGCCAAAGATATTTGAATTCACAATGTTTAATGAGAATATAGTTGAGGCTTGTTTTACTTTTCTATGTTAAGTTTGGCTTTCAATTTTGGTTTCCCTACTTATCTATGTGAAAGTTCCACTTTCATAAGTAAAATGGATGCAATAATACTAAATCAAGTATAGGTCCATGGTTCTAGAAGCTTCACATAGCTTCTCTTCAACTATGGATCTTGTAAGCATTGTACCATGACTATTGGTGTTGTGAGAATATACAAAGTATATATATTGTTTGACCAAATGTCTTCAATGAACATGAACTATATGGAAGAAGAGAAGACATGTTGCAAAGTCTTTAAAAATTTTCTTCAAGAAATGTAAGGAGCCATGGGTGATTCATCCAAATTATTTGGTAAAATAAGAGGAGGAATGAATCAACCTTGATGATAGAGGTAAATGCTGAATAATATTTATTTAATCATATTGTTTGAAAAAACTTTAATGACCTTTAAATACAATTGAAAGAAATGGAATTGATCTCCCTTACTCATGTAGATGAATAAAAATGGAATTTAAAAAAGAGAGGGACATCCACCATAAAACCATGCAATCATGCACTTCTTGATGGGATTATCATAAGTTCATTGTTAGATGGATATGCCAAATGTGGAAGAATTACAAGGAAAATATGTTGATTGATTGAATACAAGCATCAAACCAATGTGATAACAAAAAATCAAAGTTGATTCCATAAGGTCTAACAATATCATATAATTCATTTATCAATAATTTGAAACATCATAAGCATATGTCTAATAATGTCATACATGAAATATATGTAAAAAATGACATAAACAGAAAAAATTATACAAAACATATGCCCAATAATGCCATATAGGTGTAAAATGTACATCATTAGATATATACTCTTTCCAACTAGGAGAACAAAATAAATCCCTAATTGTCTTTAATTTCCAACAAGTGGGAGATGACCAGTGTATATAATGAGGTCTTCCTAACATGCTCACTAGTCCACTAGTCTAGAATCTTCTGTAACTCGACATGTTATAATAAAAATTATATATGAATAAATAACTATTTTATATAAAAGAATAAAATATATTTACACAAACTTAATATTTTCTTACAGCTAGCTGATAATTCCTCTATATATACACCTTAGGGATACACTGATGGTCAGGAATAATAAGACCCTACAAAAACTATCAAAGTTACCACTCGATTGTGCCTATGAATTTTATATTGAATTTTAGTACTAATGAAATTTTAATGTAAACTCTTTCATATCTTAGTCATTGGCTTAGAACTAGTGAGTGCAATAAGGACTCGTTGATCAATACAATGATGAAGATGTAAAGGTATCTCTGATGTCAATAGCTGAAAATGATAATACATGAGACTCAAATGTAGTTATGAAGAATACACATTTTCTTTTGTCTCCATATCAAATAAAATATTTTGGTACCTCTGTGAATGTAGTATGACATCCTTCATTTTATAGTGTTGATCCCAAAGCTACAACACTTATTATTTATTACACATGTATGTAAATCTATTAAGCATCAAATTCAACACCTTTGTCTGCAAAATAATGTACTATATGTTAGAGTAATAAATTCATTTCCTTAGTAATTAAATTATATTGATATAATTACTAAGTTACATATTATATTGATATAGTTTACTTATAATTCCTTTCGATTTACAACTAATTGAAATGATTTCCCCAATTTTCCATCTAGTCACTAGAAAATTGGATTTGTTGTCTCTTTCTCTTAAAGAACCGAATCTACTAGTTCCTTTGGTCTAGAAGCCTTCCATTGAGATTGGGGTTTTGAAAGGTTAAAGGGTTGAGGAACTTTTTATAGAATATCTTGAAGAAGGAGAGGTCATGTATAATGGTTTTGAGCAAGGCTAGAGTTCCATCCAGATGGTGTTGCAAAATGGCCAAGCGGAGGAGGAGGTAGAAGAATAAATAGAATAAATGCATGCGAAGGAGGGTCATGGGGGCAATGGATTCAAACCCACAACCAAGCTTTTATACCATTATACAAATTACAAATTATAAGACTATGCCTTTCATGATAGTTGCATTTTCATATTGGCAAATGAAGAATGACTTTTGGAACAAACATAATAAATACTTCCAAATAAAAATGAAGCCAATGTATTGTATTATAAGCTCGAATGGTAAAGACCAAGCCCAAACATTTATTAAGGTGTAGCATTTATAATTGTCAGGTTCATGTGAAGAAGTCATCGTTCATATTCTCATTGTTGTGTAATTTGATGATAAGAAGAATACAATGATATAGAGGTTGATAGTGACTTAAAACTTTACAAAATGCAATCAATGAGAATTTTACATTGAGGGGGGAGTGTTTGACAAACTCTTATATAAAGAGGGAGTAGATAGATGATATGGTTTAGTCTTCTTTCGAGAATCTTAGTTATATTGGTTCAGAAGGATTCATGATACAACTACTATACTTAGCGTGACCAATTGATGCTAAAAACCTTAGTATTAATGCTACAAACCTTAGTATTGACATAATTTAACCTCTGCAATTCCAGGCATAAGATAATTATCATACAATGGTACTTGAACAAAGAACACTAATAAATATTGAGGATGTGAATTGATAATACCATTTCGCAGATGATTTTGGCATCTCACCCTTTATCACTTATGCGTCAACTTTATTAGCCCTCTTCTTTGGTGACCTACAAATGAAGAATTAGCACAATAACAAATCTAAGATAAGATTAAAAAAATGGGTCCTATTAAAGAATCTAATATAAATTCAAATAATGTATCTATATTCTAAACAAATCAAAACTAAATCTCATCACTTACACATCATAACAATACGGTCCACCTTAGTCATGTGATAGTCTTGGGGAAGAGGTTGTAACATTGTATTTGGATCCAATTGATCAGTTTTTCTCTCTCTCCCAATTCAATCTAATGAGCCAACTGGATCTGCTCAACATTTTAATGTCTCAAGTATTGCCTCATGGTCTGACTCGCGAACTTTCCAAAGAATCTTATTATGTGGTTTTCCACCATATTTTATCAAGTGGACATTTGATACGACAAAAAGGTTTGAATAATGAAGAATCTTCCTCTCTGTTTGCCAATCCTCAAATAACCACAAGTTAGGATTCTTCATAGGATATTGTCTAAGCCATGTGCCTGTTACAACCACTGCACTGACATGGTACTCTAAACCTTCACCATCTATAACCGAGTGATCCAATTTTTGTTTGGCATCAACACAATGACACAAATAATAATCTGTCCCTTCTTCATTGTCTTCAGGTGTAATAACAGCAAAAACATGCCCTGTAGTGACAAATGTACAAAATGCGATCATTAATTTAGAAAATACTTGGGTAAAAGTTATAAAGTTACATATTGAAATTACAAAGATATATATATATATTACCAGGTTGCATTAAATCTGACAAGCGGTCAAAGTCAATAGATGAATCCATCTCTACCATTTCCAGTGCTTGTGGGGGACGATAGGTGTCAATTGGGTCCAAAACTCGTATATCCCATTTGTCCACCCATTCAGTTGACTCACAGTCATCCCAATTTTCCTCTGCACATGATGGACAATAGCATGCCATTTTTCGTGTGTGGATACTCCATGAACCTGCATAAAAGCTTCTAAAAGAGTGTAACTCACTAGATCTTGTTAGTGTGCAACAATCTTGATATGGTGCAATGTTAGTATTATCTATCAACCAAAAAAATCTATGAACTATAGACTCACCTTCCTTACCTGGACCCATTGTAGCGTTACACCATTGGACGATGGATTTTGCATCTATCAATATTGCTCCATCTTTGTACTTTAGTTCTTCATGAGCCAAGGCTCTTTAAATTCATGCACCTGCACCATCGTGCTCTCCCTTACCATGACTAGCCTCTGTGAAATTCCACATATATTGAATTCTACGCAACCTGTGCATCTTGCTCAACCAATAGAACATCCGTGAATTCTTGAATTGAGATGCATAATTGTCTGACCAAATAATGTGTTGACAATATGATATGCCCCTGTTAGCCAAATCTCCATAAAATAGTTGAAAACAACCATGTACAAACTCCGTAGAATGTGATCGATCATCGCTGATGTAAAAATGGTACTCCCTCAAAATCTTCCTGTCATCCTCTATACTTGTAGGTGAATGCATGAATGTTATGTGAACAAATATAGAAACCTGTTGAGATGTGTAATACTTTTGTTGCACCTCATTTTGTGGTTGTAGTGTGTAGTTCTTTGCAAAATCTACAACCGAAACAATGCTATCCAATGGAAATTTATCCTTGCACAACTTGAATTACAAATCCAACCATCGAGCTTTATGGGTATGCCTTGCATACTTGTACATAATCTTTTCACGAAAAATCTTCATGAACTCATACACTAGAATCTTTTCAATAACTAGATCACATCTTTTACCATGTTTCCCATCTTTTAGAGCATATGTCACTGTCTTGAATTTTTCATAATCTACTATTTCATTTCCAATTGCATGTGTACTATCCATATGTTGACAAGTTGATAAAAGTTGCAAAGAACCACAAAATAAGCACGTACCATCCAAGCATGATGTCTTGTAAAATTGTTGGCCATCCCCTATTTCACATAAAATGTTGGATATGAATTTCCTTGAAGATCTTGGTGGCTCTTTTATGTCACAATCCTGCAAAACAAACTGAGAATGCAAAACTACGCATATGTGCCTAAAAACATCAAAATGGTTAGAAAATTCAATATGTATCCTACAACAACAAGTTGTGCATGTGTGATTTATTTTCACATAAAAAGGTTTACCCATCTCAAAAAATCTTTGACTTATTTGAATTTGAGGATACATAGCAATAAATTTTGCATAAAATTGTGTCTGAGTTGAGTCCAAAAAATGTTTCACATGTGGCTCACGATTTTGGCTACCAATCCTCCTTCTTACAACATCTCTTTGATTAGGAGAAACATGTGTGTTATTTTTTCAGAAATCTTCGATCAATGATTTCAAGGCTTCACTAATTTCTTTATCCTTTCGCAGTAGCCTACCGCTAAATTTCCATAACTCACTTTTTGTTGGATCTTCTAATCTCTCACGCCTTAGCATGGCTCTCCTTAAGGTACCTCTACCAATTTTTAATGTTTCTCTTGTCTTTCTCATGAGTCGAGCTTTCTTCATTTGGATACTTACTATTGTCGATGTGAGTACTCGTCTTGTGATATTACTATCTTTGGTGTGTGATTTATAACCCACTTTGTCATAAGCACTCATTAGATTCTTTACAATATTTCTTTCATTTGAATCATCCATCGTTCTTAGCCCAAGAATTTTCATGATAGGCCTAAATTTCAAATTCCTCATCATTTCAACAAATAATTGGCATTGACCTGTAATATTTAATTCTTCAAAAAATAATCTCCACATATGATTAACTTTTCTTTGACAAGTACGCTTGCTAATCTTGTCAGGCATTGATTTCAAAATGTTAGTATCAATATCAATCAAATATTTTGGTCTTCTAAAACGAATTCTAGAAGGTGTTCTAATCTCTTCAATTCTCTCAACATTTTGAACATCAATATAAGGTTGAGTGTATTGCGTACCTTGAACTGAAGATGATGTGCCTTGGCAATAAGATGTAAAAGATGGAATATCTCCTACTTGATGTGTTGATGTTGTGCTTTCAACATGACATAATGGAGTGTGTATATCGTCGGATCTATAAATCAGTGTCTCTTCAACATGAAAGGATGATATGACTTCAACATTGGAAGATGGTGTAGTGAATGATATGACTCCAACATTCGAAGATGGTGTAGCAGACGATATGACTCCAACATTGGAGGATGGTGTAGCTTCACAATTCAATTGTCTTCTTGAGTGTAACAATCTCATTCATTCTCTTTGTCTTTCTAATTCTTCCTCCTTGTTTCTTTGTACTGGTGGTTCTTGATCCTCTTCGAAAGTTAATTCTTCATCATTTCTTTGAAATTTTCTTTGTTCACGTAGTAATTTCATTTTATCTCTTTTAATTGTTAAATCTCTCTCCCTATCTGCATTTGTTTGAATCTTTGGTTTCTTCCTTGGCATGATGATGATTTCTACATGTCAAATTATTCAAACATCTGAATTACTTAAAATGTGTAAATTACAAATTATTCAATTACATATTAAAATTATAATTATTTGAATGAATACACAATATATATCAAACGACTTGTCAAATTTCTAACCATTTCAAAATAACATTTCATTCAAACATACAATTTTTAATGAATTCACTATATATTACATAACATATCAAATTATAATCAAATTTGTATCTATATATCGACAAACAATATTTAAAATGGATTGCACTAACCTTTTCTATTAAAATAATATTCAAAAATTCTTCAAATCACGTATCCAATGATTGAATTTGGTGTTTGCTAGCTTCCAAAAGTGTTGAAATAGTGTTTGCTAGATGTTGAAACCTGTGTTTTCTGTCAGAATAATAGAGAGCATAACAGACCAAAAGTTTAAAATGGATGAAATGGGCGCCAAGGTTGGTTTTTAACCATTTTATGGTGATTTGAGATAGTGCGTATGTACTATAGCGCGTACGCACTATCTCAAAACACATCACTCCCCATTCTCCCTACTCTCTCTCTCATCCCCTCCCTCTCTCTCTTCCTACTCTCTCCCATCCTTTACTCTCTCTCACCCTCCCTCTCCCACCACCTACTCTCTCTACCTCTCTCACCCCCTCTCCTCTCCTATCCCCAACTCTTTAGATCTCTCATGCACACTCTTATCCCCCCTATCTCTCTCCCTCTCCCTCTCCTACCACCTAATTTCTCTCCCCCATCCCCTACTCTCTCTCTTCTCTCCCATCCCCTACTTTGTCTCTCTTACACACATTCCAATTCCCCCTCTCTCTCCCTCTCTCGCCGCCTACTTTCTCTCCCCCATCATCGTACTCTCTCTACCACCCCCTACTCTCTCTCACCCTCACACTACTACTACCTACTATCTCTCTCTTTCAAGTTCTCTCTCTCCCTCTCTACTCTCTCTCCCCCATCTTGTACAAGCTCTCTCTGCCTCTCCCACTCTCTCTCCCATCGCCTACTCTCTCTCCCCCATCCCCTACTCTCTCTCTCTCATCTCCCATCCCCTACTCTCTCACACTCTCACTCTCTCCCATCCCCTACTCTATCTCTCTTACACATACACCCCCATCCCCCCCTCTCTCTTTCCCTCTCCCATCGCCTACTTTCTCTCCCCCATCGTCGTACTCTCTCTCTCTTCCACCCCCTACTCTCACACTCTCACACTCTGTCCCATCCCCTGCTCTGTCTCTCTTACACACACACTCTCATCCCCCCTCTCTCTTTTCCTCTCCCACTGCCTACTTTCTCTCCCTCGTCATCGTACTCTCTCTCTGCCACCCCCTACTTTCTCAAAACACATCACTCCCCATCCTCCCTACTCTCTATCCACCCTACTCTCTCTCCCATCCCCTCCCTCTCTCTTCTTACTCTCTCCCATCCTTTACTCTCTCTCACTCTCCCTCTCCCACCACCTACTCTCTCTACCTCTCTCACCCCCTCTCCTCTCCCATCCCTGGCTCTTTAGATCTCTCACACACACTCTTATCCCCCCTATCTCTCTCCCTCTCCTACCACCTAATTTCTCTCCCCCATCCCCTACTCTCTCTCTTCTCTTCCATCCCCTAATTTTTCACTCTTACACACATTCCCATTCCCCCTCTCTCTCCCTCTCCCACTGCCTAGTTTCTCTCCCCCATCGTCATACTCTCTCTACCACCCCCTACTCTCTCTCACACTCACACTACTACTACCTACTATCTCTCTCTCTCTCAAGTTCTCTCTCTCTCTCTCTTTCATCTTGTACAAGCTCTCTCTGCCTCTCCCACTCTCTCTCCCACTACCTAATTTCTCTCCCCCATCCCTTGCTCTCTCTCTCGTCTCCCATCCCCTACTCTCTCACACTCTCACACTCTCCCCCATCCCCTACTCTCTCTCTCCTCTCCCATCCCCTACTCTCTCACACTCTCACTCTCTCCCATCCCCTACTCTATCTCTCTTACACATACACCCCCATCCCCCCTCTCTCTTTCCCTCTCCCACCGCCTACTTTCTCTCCCCCATTGTCGTACTCTCTCTCTCATCCACCCCCTACTCTCACACTCTCTCCCATCCCCTACTCTATCTCTCTTACACACACACACTCCCATCCCCCCTCTCTCTTTTCCTCTCCCATCGCCTACTTTCTCTCCCCCATCATTGTACTCTCTCTCTGCCACCCCCCACTTTCACACTTTCACACTCTCTCCCATCCCCTACTCTCTCACTTTCATAGATACACACACTCTTATCCCCCACTCTTCTTCTTCTCTCCCATCCCCTAATCTCTACATCTATCACACACACTCCCATCCCCCCTATTTCTCTCCCTCTCCCTCTCCCTCTCCCACTCCCTCTCCTACTGCCTACTATCTATCTCTCTCAAGTTTTCTTTCTTCCTCTCTACTCTCTCTCTCTCTCTCCCATCCCTTACTCTCACTCTCTCTCCCATCCCCTACTACTTTATCTCAAACTCTCACACTCTCTTCCATCCTTTACTCTATCTCTCTTATAAATAAATACACATTCCCATTCCCCCCCTCTCTCTATCTCTCGCAGTCCTTGTCCCACTACCTAGTCTCTCCCATCCCCTACTCTATCTCTCTTAAATGCTTCCATTCCACCTCTCTCTCCCTCCCACTCCCTCTCCCATCGCCTACTATCTCTCTCTCTCTCTCTCTCTCTCTCTCTCTCTCTCTCCCTCTCTCTCCCATCCCTCTACCATTGCTTACTCTCTCTATCTCTCTCTCCCCTCTCTCATTCATGACTCTCTCTCTTTGACACACACACACCCATCCCCCTCTCTCCTCTTCCATACCCTACTTTTTCTCCCACTTTCTCTCCCTCTCCCACTCCCTCTCCCACTGCCTACTCTCTCTCTCACTCTCACTCTTACTCTCTCTCTCTCTCTTTGCTACCCTCTAGTCTCTCTTAAATTTTCACACTTTATCCTATCCCCTCCTCTCTCTCTCTCTCTCTCTCTCTCTCTCTCTCTCTCTCTCTCTCTCTATCTCTCTCTCTCTCTCTCTCTCTCTCTTACACACATTTCTATTCCCCCCTGTCTCCCCCTCTCCCACTCCCTCTCCCATCGCCTACTCTCTCTTCCATCCCCTACTCTCTCTTGAGCTACTTTGTCTTCCCCCTCTCCCATTCCATACTCTCTCTCTTTCACACACATGCACTCCTATCCTCCTCTCTCTCAAGTTCTTCCTCTCCCACGCTGTCTCCCATCACCTACTCTCTCTCTCCTCCATCCCCTACTCTTAATCTCTCTCTCCCAACCTGTACTCTCTCTCACACTTCCTCTCTCTCCCATCCCCTACTTTAAATCTTTTTCCCCCATCCCGCACTCTCTCTTTTCCACCCGTACTCTCTCTCACACTTCCTCTCTTTGCTACCCCTACTCTCTCTCTCTCATCCTATACTCTCTTTGCACTATTTAAACCTTAATCAAACCCAAGCCTAAGTCTTGGTTTTTCCTTGGAGATCCAACCCAAAGGTTTGGATTTGATGAACAAGCCTGAGACGTGTTTTCCAGCAAACATACAAAAAATGATTGCTTTTTCTTCTGTGCTCCCCTTCAAGATTTCTCGTGGTTGGGTATCGATAAGATCAAGTTACATAGCATTATAGGTCTCTGTGTTAGCTATCTAACCATATAATTTATTTTTAATTTGAACTATTTCAAGCCTTTCATCTATAATTTCTTTTGAATGTATGTTCATTTTTTGTCAAAAACCACCATGTACTAATTGGGCTATAGATTTTAGCTCGTTCATCGAATTTTGTAACAACTTAGTTTTTTAGAAACTAGACTCCATTCTACACACTTTGAAAAAAAAAAGTTTTGATTTTAGATTAGTTTTCAATTATTTCGAGGGGGAGCACACAGATATTTCACGTTTTTGGGATGTGTCTAGTTAAAAAATTCGTTAAAAAAAAATAGACATTATAAAATTACTCAAAAAATCTGGGATAAACTACATAGTGTTAAGTAACTTTTGACTAGAGCAATTAAAAAATTTCAAAAAAAAAGTTAAAATTTTAGGGGGGCCACACTTTGTATTTTGCTATGTTTTTTTTGGAATAAACAGTACCACTTTTTGTGGCCCCCTTTTTTGAGGACCTAAAACTAAACCTATTTGAAAAAAAATTAGTAGTTTAGAAACTAGATTCAAAGGACTACGACCTTTTTTTTGTCATATCTAAAAATTTTGAGCGTAACTATCTTCAAATTCTTGTTGAAATTCAAAATTTGCAGATTTCAGAAAAAAGGTGTCCACTTATACCCCCCTTTTGGCACCACAACTTTGTGCACTTACCCTATATGTACACACACACACACACACACACACACACACACACACACACACACACACACACACACATATATATATATATGTATACATATATATGTACATACATATACATATATATGTACATACATATACATATATATGTACATACATATATATGCATATGTGTGTGTGTGTGTGTGTGTGTGTGTGTGTGTGTACATGCATATATATGTATGCATGTATGTATGTATTGTGCATGGGCATAAGTTTACAATTGACACATAAGTAAAGAAAAATAGTATACAAAATTTACTCTTTTTTTAAAACATAATATTATTTATACATGCAAATGCTTTTATATCAAAATGATTATTCTTAAATATCAATAATATATATATATATATATATATATATATATGCACGTATATGTATATATATACATATACATACATACATACATATATATACATATACATATACATATATATACATATATATAGAGATACACACACACACACACACACACACACACACACACACACACACACACACACACATAATTCAATCAAATTGTTGCAAGATAGTCTTTTGCAAATGAACCATCTAACAATATGATTTAAACTTTTTAATATGCTACATAGGTAGCGTATGTATTATTTTTAGTGTAGTGCCTTGGTGACAGATTAGTAATAGTGTATATGAAAAAATTTCTATAGAAAATAAAAAAGTCATATATGTTAGGGTGATCAAATAACACAATTATAAGTTATATAAAGGAATAATAGAGGAAAAAATACTTTATTTAATATTAAGGGGGTGGACTTTTGATTATCAAATGAGGGAAATAAAGGATGATCCCTGAGAGAAAGAAAAGTAGATAGAGTGGAAGGTTATGTTGAGAAGCCAATTATTTAAAACACAACTGTCTACAAGTTCTCATAATTATAACAAGATAAAATAATTATAGAAACAAGTCAAGTATAAAACTATAGATAGTTTTACAACTTCAAATAACTTAATCAAACTCATAAGTCTACTCAGCTAATATAGAAATTCATCGATAATCCAACTTATCATATTATCACTTAGCTCTATGTTTTAGTATATGCTGAATAATAGAAACATATAACAATAAATAACATGAAACATGAAAATAACATTTACACAAGTGTGACACCAAGATTTTATGGGGCAACCCAATTTGGGAAAAACCACCAAGTAACATGCTACAACTTTTCACTCTTTTGAAGTGAGCTCAGTTAAGAGCCAACCCTACTAAAGTTACGAAATAAACTGTTAGGTGTGACCCTATTACAAAATTTAATCACCCTATTAGGAGTGGCCTTGTTAGAGGTCTTTAAAAACATCCCATTAGAATGCCACCTTGATTAAAGGATTTACAATATAGCTGTTAGGTCAACCTTGATTAAAGAATTTCACTACCACAATGGTTAGAAAGTAACAACTAGGTTGATCTGATAAAATACAACTCACTTTGCAAGTTTAGATCTCGATTTAGCTCATTCTTGGTTCATTGATTGGACTTCATTACATTCTCCATCTCTGATTTTCTTGGAAACACTTCAAGCAATCTCACTATACCAACTTCACACTCTTTCTTTGCAACTCTATTCTTCATTTATTCTCCAAAAGTTCACTAACCCAACAACAACTATAAAACATCTCTCATGTCTCCTTAAATAGATAGGTTTAATCTTTTTCCACTTAAACATAACCATAGATCTTAAGGTTTGATTAGATTCATTAAATTTGTTTATCGTTTTGTCCTTCTTCTTATTTCTTTGAAATTTTTAGAAAATTTTCATTAAATCCTCTCCTTAGATAGCTTAACAAACTCAATTCACGCATTAAATATGCCAACTCATCAATCCTTATCTTTTACACATTTTGATTCATCTATAAATTCAACTGTGTCAACCTCAAATATTGATTGTTTCCCAAACTATTAATTTTCTAACACTCGAGCATCACTATGTTCTTCATCTCAATCATCACTGGGTAGCTCAGTCACTAATAATCTAACTTTCTTGGCTTACATTGGCTTGCTTGGCTGATACAAAGTGCTTAGTCAGTACTTCAATTTTCCTTCATTTCTCTTGGCCATCACCAACACTCGACTAATACTATTTTTCTTGGCTATAATTTAGGTTCCTTAATCTTCTACTCCAACATCTTCATTGACCTAGTAACCCATCACTCAGTCAAACTCATGTTTTATTCAACTTATTGACTTTTATTAATCATCTCTTCTACACTTCAATTCCTATTTCTTCTTCACTTCAAGCAATGATCAAACAACACATTATCTTAACAAAATACTAACAAATTAAGTGCCCTTTGTAGTTCCATCATACTTACTCCTCTTTACACAGTAACTTTACTAATTAATCTTGTTATCTCTCCTTTCAAATTGTTTTCATCAATCAACTGATATGTCACTCTACATTGTTAGAAAATGTCTTACCAGTAAGGTTTGATATCAATGACAACATAAAAATTGTTCCAATTGTAGTTTCCAACTATTTAAATGTAATTAGACAACTTTGAAAAATATAGTTGTACTAATCACTATAAGGGTGTAAATGAGATTGGTAACCTCTTGGCCAACTTAGCAATTAACTAAGTTAAATAAACAATACTTTTCACTCCTTTTTCTCCCAAGTTCTATATATTATTGAACACATTTTAGGAGCCTATAGTCATGAATCATCCTTGATCGGGTGATCTTTTCCTGGGAGAAATTTCTATACCACTATTTCACCTAATACTAATAGGCTATGTGAAAGGTATTGGAGGTTACATTCTAAAAATTGGTTCATTATTGTAATTCATTTCTATATTCTTATATCTTTCAAATGTATTAAAGACATTTTGATCAATGTTTGCTATCAATTGGTAGGAAGGCATCTTCAAATTCCAAAGATCTAATTAGCATTGCAACCCCCTTTGTATTTGTAGCCTTTGACATACACAAGTTCATGGTAGAATTAACTAGCCCTTCATTTCCTGCCACATTTTCCATGTGAAGTTAAAACACAAAAATACATCACTATTTTCCATAACATGTTTTTTATTGGTTTATTCCTCTAGACATAATGATGATGGAATGGGTCAGTTGATAAAAGAATCTTCATCTTTAACCAAAAAAATGGGATCCTCCTAAGATGGATCCATGTATTATTACCAAGCTTCCACACATTTTTTATTTTGACTATTCCTATGTTGAAGAAACTATGTGCTCTTGTGAATGAAAATAAACCATACGATGCATAAAAAAGATTCATGTTCTTATTGGTTGTATGAACATTGCTTTGCAATGTGATAGATGTTGTGCAAGGAATACAATTTATGGAAGTGCTTGGTTTTGGATAAAATTGTAAGAACAAATTCTGTTGAATGAAATTATTTATATCACCTTGGAGGAGTGTGATCTCTTTGTAGGTTCTATTACAGTTATTAGTCTCTTTGTAATTATTTAGGTGTGAGATTATCTTGTAGTCTTGTGTGCCTGCAAAGCTTTGTAGGCTAGTGCTCTAAACATTTATAGATTATCTCAAAAGTGCATGCTTGACTCTAGTCGTAAAAACAAAAGGATAGGGGTGAAAGTGTAAAAACAAAAGGATAGGGGTGAAAGTGAAAAGTATTTTTGATGCTCTATATATGCACTAACTTCACCTCCTCACTCCTCCCTACATTTGTTATATTAAAGTTGATACCTTTTATGTTATAAATTTCCAACTTCAATTGACTTTACTGATTTTGCATATCATGTTTGTAACCTCATTTATTTATGATTTATTCAGCAACTATTATACATTAGTATCTTTCTTCTGTTTTGTTTGTTATATGAAATTTGGTACGATTATTTTAAATTTGCAAATTCAACTGACTTAAAGATCTTGCATATCATGTATGTAACCTCGTCTATATATCTCCATCTTTACTTGTTATAACAAAACTACAAAGATTTTATAACCTTTCATATAATTCAATACTGAACTTTCTAGCATACAATACTATACAACCCAACTTTACACAAAATAATTTCTCAATGCAGTTTCAATGGCAAAAGAGATTCGAAGCAAACATCTAATCAGAGATGGTGATAATAATAAGAAACGAAAAAAAGTGCACAATGAAGGAAATATATCAAAACCAAAAGCTTAGGAGGAAGTAGAGTATTAATGGTATACTTAGAATTAAGCAAACAAACAATCATTAATAAATGTACTGATTCGTTTACTCATTGAAAAGCAGTTTGTGTAGGCATCAAAATACAGTAAAGATGATGGAATACAGTGAGACATTGGATTCAAATTCTCCAATTTCAAACTGACCGCAAATTAAGGTTGAGTGACACGAAGAGCATAAAACACGTAGCTTTCATTTTGTAGAAAAATATCGGTGAAGTTCCATCAAACCTTGAAGATTTTATTTTTAAAAATAGTTTATTCTCATCTGTTGTCTAGGAAGAGTTCAAGCAATCAATATGCACTACTTTTGCTTTTACTTGGGACCAAATCACTTAACTTTGATGATACTAATTCTGTTAAATTTATATTTTGTCTTTTCTACTGGTCTGGTTTTAATGTTAAAGGTAATAAGCTATAAAGCATGGATGCGACTATCTTCCATCTAAATTGTACAGTTTACTAAATTTGAAAAAATAAAAAATACTATGAATTTTTCTGAAAATTTCAACGTTTGATCTTCATGATCTGCATGGTTGTAGTCGAAAACAACAAACAATTTGGTAAAAAATCACTACGTTTCGGTGAATCTAGAAAAAATTAAATTTTACTTTGTTTTGTCTTCAGTACATTTTGAATGGAAATTAGCAGCTCTATGAGATATAAATAACTTTTAGATTAATAATACAATAGTATCTTTTATCAAGAGTTTGGTCATATTAGTATGAAAAAAGATTTGAACATATTTCATGATTATTTGAAAATATAAAATAGTAAATTGCAAACTAAAACTATCTATATGAAAAGAACCAATTGAAATGACTTGAAACTAAAAGATTGCAAAGAATATAATAGAAATCTTATCACTTCAAAGTAGAAATGACAACTATTTCATTAATACTTTTTTGGAACTTCTATATAAAGAATCTGACTTTCTTTGGCTGTATTATGCACGGTTGAAGGAAAACATGAACGATGATGATTGAACAAATGGTTATATTGTCTAATAATATGCTTTCTGTATTGTTGTCCTCTGCAAAGATTTAAATCATACTGAGTTACTACTCGAGAACTTGTATTTTCAAAAGTTAACATCAAATTATTTTGTACATGCAAGTAAAGTATCAGATGATTGGTTTAAACTTTACACAGTACATTCAAATGTCCGAATAACATGTAATGTGGGGGCTGTTTAAACTTTGCCTTCCACATGAGGGATATGATATTAAATGCCATATTAGTCTTAATTGATACGGCTTCATTTTTGGCTATCTACATTCATTCCAAGCAAGAATGAGTAAAATAAGTGCTTGGCTCCCCACACATTTAAAAAAGTTTTAATGACCCACTAGAAAATAACATCATAGAGACAATTCTAACAGTTTAAAAATCATTTGGAAATAATGTATGATAAACATCCAAGCATAAGACACATCCGTGAAGACAAGAAAGTAATGATAATTTTGCTTTCAGTTAAAAATTATCATTGCTTAATAATGATAACACATTTTAAAAAGCAATTATAATTTTGATTGAGGATATTAGGATTTTACAATCTACGTAAATGTGAATGATGAAAATTACTTTCAAAAGTAGTGCTGATATTTCTGATTAGAAGTAATGATATTTCTGATTGAAAGTAATGATATTTCTCATAATAATGATAACAGATTTCCATAATTCATGCAAATATTGTTCTTATGTTTGAGATTTAATTGTATATATAAATGTTGTGCATGTACTTCAGGAGTCAGTTTACATCTAACTATTTTACTTATCCCTGAATTATTTCATCGTGATGATGGAATGTGATCTGATAAAACCCATATACAATCAAATCCAGAAACATATGAACAATATTTTAGAGTTATCTTTTCCAAGATAGTAATGAAATCACAGCATACAGTCAAAAACTGAAGTCAAAAAATGTTTCTCAGATGATTAAGAGATCAAAGTGGACAAAATGTTTGAAATAAATGTCTGAACAACTTCTCATTATTTTATGATTTACAGTCACATTGTTTTTGACACCGAACTATTATTCACTCTAGACATTTTCAACCACATTACTATAACAACTACAGTTCACCATCAATAACAGAGCTATGATGGAAAAAGAGCCCAAAAGAAAAAACCACTGTGTATAGCCAAAATGAATTCTAAAGAATACAGATATTTTTAAGAGAAAGGACTCAAACTTCTTGACAAGCCACTGAATGAGTTTGAAGGAAAACCCAGGCAGCCAAGCAATCCACTTCTGTAAGGCAAGAAAGACTTCTTTTTCCCTCCATCTTCCTGAATTCTATGAGAATCCACAACTTTTTTACTTCCTCTACAAGACCCATTTCCTGATTCGAAAGATTTAGCACCTATTTCTCTTTCATCATACCTCAAACTCTGCTTACAATGAAGGTCGACAGCCTTTTTAGCCCCAATTTCTCTTTCATCATACCTCAGGGAATTCTTATTCTTCTTAGCCATGCTGTGCTTCTGTGCCTGTTTTGCAGGAGGAGTGATGGCAAAACCCCACAATCTATCTTTACTCCCATCACTGCTACTCCTATATAGTAAATCCTTCAGACTCCACCTCTTGAAACTCCTTGAATCCTTACCCTTTGTCTCCTTGATCCCTTCATGGATTCTGAAAAACCTGTCATCCGCATTCCCCAAGTTTTTCTGATCACGCCCTTCTTCCTCCAACAGAAAGTTCCGCAGCGAAGATCTGCCTTTGATCTTTGTCGAAGAATCCCCAGCCCTCTCCGATCCAGAAGGTCGAGGAGGGCAGGGGCTTCGACCAGCGGACCTCAGGGATGCAGAGGACCTCGACCTCGATGTCCCTGAGGTCTGCTGATTCAATGGCCGAATTTGGCCATTGTAGAAGAGCTCCTCCGCGGAGACAAGATCTGCATCTGCCTCTGAATATCTTGAACTCACACCAAAATCAAAGCCTATGTCATCATTCTTGGGCTGAGTGGTGCTTTTCTCTTCCCAAGCAAAAGGAACAGCCTTTGATCTCAAATCTTTACTAGAAATGGAAATTTCAAGCCCCTCTCCCTTGAGAAAATGGGTGGGACTTGTGGGCTCACTGAAGTAATAATCTTCAGAAATGGTGCTGTTACTCTTTCTCCCTGGGCTTGAAGGGGCAGTAATACTCGTACTTGTGCTCAAATTCAATGGCTTCAATCCTTTCCTCTCCATCATCATCTCAAATTGTTGGACCAGTTTTGTTTTCCCTCTGTATTTTGCCTATACAAGCTCCGTTATAAACAAAAATGGCTTCTTTGCTTGCTCTGTACCAGTCAAATCAGAAGCCTATCTTTTTTTTTGGCTTTTCGGAAGGAAATCAAATCTTTAATTGCATACGGATTTCTACTGTTGAAAGAAATTTGGAATGGTTACAAAGAGCCCATTCCCTCTCGTTTTTTTCCTATACAAGTAGTGTTTTCTTTGATGTCTCTCAAGGGCCCAGATCGTTTCCTGGATCGTCGGAGTAAGATTTGTGCCGCTGATATGGTCAGATGGTTTAATGTCGTGTGAATGCACGTATGCAAGACTTATTTGGAGCTGCAGGCGCCTCCTTTTTGGCCCGAAACGATGCCTCACGTTTTGGATTGATATCACCTAACATATGGTTGTAAGGAAAGAAAGACAAAGCCTAAATTTAGTAAACGCCGATCAAATGTGCTTAGATATTCTTCACCCACATCACTTAAATCTCTGACTCAACTTTGGCACCTCATGAATTGCATATTTAATTAATGGTTGGCTGTTTTGATTAATAGAAAATAAAAATAATAATTATATATTACATGTGGTTTGAAATTCTTCATACACATCTTTTAGATTTCTAGCTCAACTTTGGTACCTATAAATTACATATTTAATTAATAGTATGTCTTCTTGATTACACATGTAAGAATATGAGATTGTTTTTCTACACATTAGAAAACATCTTTGGCTATATTTATTAACAAAATATTAGACCTCTCACTATCTTATTTGTATGATTCATCAAATTACTTTCTATATTGGGGATTCCATGATCGCGATGAGCCACCTCCCTCAGCAGGCACTACTTTAGCCACCTAAAGGTTGATTTCTATGTTTTTAAAAATTTATATAAATAGTTTATGAATCCGGCTTCGACTGTGTAAACTCTCGCATGGTGATCTTGTATACCATAACCCTTTTTTGTGAATTGTAATCTTAGTATATTATTTATTAATAGAAAAGGACTATTCATCAAAAAATTACTTTCTATTAATTGTAGGAATAAGTAATTAAAAAGTATTCTAAATTTTGTTGAGCTACTATTTATCTAGATTAATAGTTAAAGTAGATATTTTTTATAATATAAATATATAATATGAGTGCTTGTATACTATGTCATTTGGCTCGATAACATAAGTCCACATGTTGCAAAGTGTTATGGTAGTTGAATAGTATCGACATTGACCAAATAAGAAATATACAACATGTTGATGCCATTTGTCTCAGGAAAAAATGATATTTTATATTGGCAAGTGTTACATAATGTATAATCTTAATATGTTATAAATTATAGGTAATAATAATAAATTAAAAGAATCCCTATATACTCTTAGTACCACTGGCCAAGGAATTGGACCTTTTGACCATTTGCTTGCCACGTGATGCTTTCAACTAATCAAACTAGAACATTGGCCCTAGATAATAATAATTAACTAAAAGTAGTATAAATTATTACAATTATTCTATTGTAATAGAAATAACTTTTTTATTCTATTGAAAATCTATTTATTATTAATTTATGTAAATCAAGTGTTGAAGATCACTTCTTTATGATGTAAATATATAAGATGATCATAGATTATTTTAGTGGCAAATCTTTGCCATTTGTTGATTCTGTCTCATCGGTCGATCATCATTTGGCGAATAGAGCATATAAAGTTGGTCAACTATGTCACCAAAAATTTACAAAATTTGGGTTCGAAGCCCTCAGTAGTCATCCATTAGTTTTCAGATGATTGATCAAAGATCCCAATCCAATCACCAATGTAATATACCTTTTGGATACAATTATTTTAAAATTTTTGCCATCCTTTACTTATTTTTTTCTTATTGGAAAACCTTATTTCACCATTAGTATAACAAATTAATTTTCCCTTGGGTTGGGCATCACCTACAATTTTACTGATGTGTGTTGCCTACCAGCCCTGTTTAGCCAACTATTTTATATTTTGGGCTTACATAGGAAGTGTTGTTTCACCTACTTTTGACATTCCCACTTGTTAATTTCACACAATTGACTAACCTTGTTTGGTATATATAATATATACATTCAAAAGATACTATTATTCTAACAAAATTCGCTATTTTCTTGTCTAACATTTCTTATTGTTGCCAAAGTTTTAGAGTGCTGAATGCATTGCCTATTGAGCAATCGTAACTCATGGTTTTCTTGAAAGGTAAGTGATTTTTAATTTATTTTTATGTGGTTATTTTTTACTATCTATGTAATACCTTGCATAGAATCCAAGAGAAATAAAACCTAACATGTTATAATGTGTATTGAACTATTTAAAAAAAAAAAATCAAGGTAACAACATGGAAGCAATATACACATACACAACATTTACACAAATGCAATTACAATACAAATTTCATTCTTGAAGGGTTCCTTCGCATTGAGTCATGTTAAGAAGGTTGTATTATTTAGTTTAAGTTTCAAGTACAAAGTCTCTTGATCATAAAGAAATAATAGATACATTATCACATAAGCAAATACACAAGTACAACTAATAATACAAAAGCACATCTAATGAATAACATCCACTACAAATCTCATAGGGTATATGAAAATAGATACAAGTACATCAATATACAATAAAATATCCTGTAGGATCTCAAAACACATGATACATAGATACATTAAATGAATAGAAATCTCCAAGATAAGAATAAGAATGATAATGGTAATACTATATCAACAAACATCCAACATTTGTTAATCTGAGGGGGACCAAAATGGTAAGAAGACACTACCTCTCGACCGTATGGTCACCTAATCAAGTTCCCACTCCCATCGTCTAGGAGAGATAATGTATGATCCACAAATAGGTAATCAAATCATAAAACAATCCCAGGTAAGAAATTCTGATACCCAAATCTACCTCAAGGGTAGCACAAACTACTAATAAAGAAAAAATAACCAAAGTCGAAAAGACACTCATCCAAACCAACATCACATACCAAAATCAACAATAGATACCAAGTACAAATCAAATATCAAAATAAAAAAGATACAACCACCTCCAAATCAATGTGATGTATCAACTTCCAAGAGTCATAACTTTTGACTTAGATATGGGCTTTGGCTGAAATTTTACAAGTACTCACATGAGGAGTGTATGCGTGAAAATGCGGCCTATGCTAACACACACACTTCAACACGATCCTTATTTGCGGATTCATCGTGGAATGAACATTGAATTGTACATCCAAAATTTGCCCTGCAAAATGACCTGTTGCCTTCTATCTAAAGGGATTTTGCCTGTTAATATCCTCAGAATCGAGGTGTAGGGAACCAGACCCTCTAAGAACGAAGGATTTGACAATGGAATTAAGCTAAGAATGAGTATACGGATTAATCTAAGAAAATGAAAGATGCAATGTAATCTAAGAACAAATGAAGCAAACTAGATTAAGCATATGCATGATTAAACTAAAATGAGATTAAACTAAAAATGAGAATGTGTGCAAGAAATGTAAGTAAATATGAGCATGAATTTCAACAGCAATTCGATAGCAAATCAATTCATCCTCCCCCAAATGAAGAGATGAGGGTCTCTTAAATAGAGTTTCTTGGAATCCATCAGCAGTTGAGATCGATTAAGATCAACGGTTAGGATTGAAGATGAGTTTCAGTCATAAAGGGAGATTCCCAAGTTAAAGGGAGTTAACAGACTTAATTTGAGATAAATAAGGAGTTAACTATTTTAATTTGAGTAGAAAAAGGAGTTAACTGTGTTAACTCATTTTTGATCAATAGTGAACTGGAAATTCTCCTTTTTTGAACTGAAGAGAGATTTTGTTGAGATATTTAATTTAATAAAATGAAATATGCTCTCATAATTACTTTTCTATTTAATTAAATAATCTTTAATTAATTAGAGACACTTTTGTTTAATTAAATAACTTTATTTAATTAATTAGGAATGTCTTCCCATTTAATTAAATAACTTTGTTTAATTATTTAGAAGTAAGTACTCTATTTAATTAAATAATTTCTTTTAATTAATTAGAAATACCTTTCCCATTTAATTAAATAATTACATTTAATTAATTAAGATAGGCGTATTTATTAAATAAAATAAATTCAATTCCATAGTATATTAGCCTTAGGATATAATTTAATTTAATTAAAGTATAAATACTTAATAATTAAATTAAATATTAATCAAGTAGGTTTAATGCAACTAATATGAGTACGTACTATAGGAATTAAATAAGAAATATGATGAATGCAAATTAGGATTTTTCTGCATCTGACAATTAAGTCAAGTAGCGAATAGTAGAATGAGAATTGCCTATTAGAATAGGACTTTGGAATTATCAGAAATAGACTAGAATTGGTATAATGGCAATGAGCCAATTTTGGGGTATTACATTTTGCCCCTCTTTGAATGAATGTGCGAGCAACACGTTTAATTCAAAGATAATCAGAAAGCATGATGTGAACATGAGATTGGTTCCGAAGGTGATGACACGGAGACCAATTGATAAGCTTTTTAAGGACCTTCTCTAGAGCAGAGCTTAATCCTAAGGAATTCAAGATGAGCACTTAGATACATAAGATCGATAGCATTTAAAAGACTATCTTCAGAACAAAGCGTAATCTTTAAGGATCTAGACAGAATGTCTAGATACCTAAAATTGATAAGCATTTAAAAAGTTTCTTCATAACGAAGTTTAACCTTTAAGGATCCAGATAGAACACCTAGATAGCTGAAATTGATAGTATTTAGAAGATTATCTCTAGAACGAAGCTTAACCTTCAAGGATCTAGATAGAACACCTAGATACCCGAAATTAATAGCATTTAGAAAGTTATCTCCAGGACGAAGCTTAACCTTCAAGGATCCAGATAGAACACCTAGATACCCGAAATTAATAGCATTTAGAAAGTTATCTCTAGGACGAAGCTTAACCTTCAAGGATCCAGATAGAACACCTAGATACCCGAAATTAATAGCATTTAGAAAGTTATCTCCAGAATGAAGCTTAACCTTCAAGGATCTAGATAGAACACCTAGATACCCGAAATTGATAAAAGATAACAAGGTCTCATTAGAGTCATAGAATCATCCCGAGAATGAGGTTTGATCCTTAGGAGTCGAGGTTTAGACTGTCCCAATACCTGTCCATCGAACTTTGAGAAGAGTTGTTATAAGGTTGATCAATTGATGAAAAGATAAGATAGATGGCAGAAATGTTAGATAGAAGGGAACAAAAAGCCCCAAGTGATGAGATGCCCCAAGTGACGAGATGCCCCAAGTGACTAGGACATAAGATGGGAACTAAATGCCCTGAGCAATAAGTATTTAATGATGTAATCATCATGCCCCCTTGGGAGCAAAATCGAAAGATGACACACCAGAAATATGATTTGAAGCAGTATATCATGTAAAGTTGACTTTAGTTGACTATTTTCAAAATGAATTTTGAAAATATGGAGAATGTAAAGTTGAAAAGATTCCAAGAATTATAAAGTATCAGAAAGATTTGACTGCACAAGCGTTCGATCACATTGGTCCCTAAAATTTTAAAACACATTTTTAAGGCTTTTGGGTGTGTCAGATCTCGAATTTGATCCCGAAAATGGATCCAGAATGGTCCAATTAGCCAAGGGTGCAATTTTTGCGCAAATCTGAGCACTTTGAAAAATTTGGTCAACACCTATATAATGGCTTGAAGGGTCATTTTCAATTCATTTGTACTTTTGTCTTTTAGTGATTTTGAGCTCTGATATAGACATGGCAGTGAACTTGAGATATCATCATTTTCAGCGCTCCAGACGATACAGCCGGCCAGTAGACTACGGACCACCGGTGAGTCATCGATCTCCCATCTTCATACTTTCGATTACACATTTTTCGAGATCATTTATGCAAGTTTTTAGCATGTTTTAGGATGTTCAATTCTTTCTTCGCGTGAGACTGATCTCTTCTCGCGCGAAGATATTCTTTCTTCGCACGAAGAAACAGGATGTGCTGTTTCTTCACGCGCGGTCGAAATATCTTCGTGCGAGGCGATTTTGGCTTCGCGTGAAGATGTAGATTCTTCGCACGTGGCAAATCCTATTTCACGTGAGAACCTCTTTTCTCGCGCGAGATGATCTATCTTCACGCGAGGAGATCTATTTTTGTGCAAAGGAGAGTTTCTTCGCGCGAGGAGAGAACTATTTCGCACGAAATCATATGTATTCGCACGAGATTTCAGCAATCTCGTGCAAAATTCTTTGCCATTTTTGTAATTTTTGCATTTAGAAATCGCATTGTATTTTGTTTTGATGCTTCGATTCGACTTGATACTGATCGTTTGTTTATCATTTTTTTGTTGTGCGTGCAGGAGGTATTCGGAGACGTATCATTTAGATCTCATTATCCACCTTATGGAGAGTTATTGCGGAGTTTGGATGACGCAGATCGGGCACACATTGCCCGATTGGGTTTGTCTTCACTATGCAGGATTCCAGCCGTGATGGTGAATCACGGTTTACTGACTGCATGGGTAGAGCATTTCCATTCAGAGACGAACACATTTCATTTGCCGATGGGTGAGATGACCATCACACTAGAGGACATATGGAGGATCTTGAGGATTCCCTTTCACGGTGCCCGAGTTGTATATGATACAGTGCCTCGATTAGGGACAGAGGCACTATCCATTGTTTTTGAGAGAGAGCTACCGAGGGGCAGGGCCATCAGCTGGGATGAGCTGATGCATACTTATGGACTTACACACAGGTTAGCATCTGTGTTGGGTATTTTCTTGAGCTGCTTCTTATGTCCTGACAGGGGATAGCATGGGTTGGAGTGTGGATGGGGTGTCATGCTCCGTAGGATGGTTGAGGCACCTGAGATCTTTGGGTGGGGTCAGTGTATGTTGGCCCATCTTTTTCATGAGATGCATGAGGTCGTCTTCTACGAGAAGAAGACCATGGCAACAGGTTTTTATGTGTTACAGATATGGGCCTGGGAGCATCTCCCTGTATGTAGACCGATTTTTGAGGATTCTTGGGAGCCCATGGAGCCCTACATTTGTAGATATTGAGGGCATATTACCCAGGCCCACCTGGGTAAGACTGAGCATTGGCGGGCACATTTTGATGACCTGGTGTCTGTTATATGGCGACCCTGGAGAGAGACAGAGGATTGGGATGATGCCCCGAGAGAGCTGCCCTGGATGTTTAGTTCTTGACCGCTGGCAGGCAGGACGACATCTGTCATAGAGAGATTTGTCATCTCTCGAGTGTGGCGATAGTATGGTAGACCACAGGACATTGCGGCTGAGTACTGTGCCTATGCTAGGGTATAGAAGGATATAGAGCGAGGATGGCCTCCACGGATGGATCCAGGACGATCCATGATAGATATTCGTAGTTTGGTTGTAGTTCAGTGGGACTACCTACCAGAGGTAGTAGATGCTGGGATGATGCCTGCATATTAGGAATTTTTGATTAGCCATCCATTCCCACGCTTCACAGATCCATTAGGGATGGCAGGGCAGGTACAGGGGTAGGGACAGGTATCACAATAGCCGCAGGCACAGCCACAGGTGCCACCACAGGTCTAGCACCGGGTACAACAGATGCCTATTCCCCCACGACAGATGGGATCACACCCAGGTACTGGGGGTAGTGGAGCAGGACATAGTCGGCGAAGGAGGTAGAGGATAGAGGAGCAGGTTCTTCAGCAGGAGGTCCCATAGTGACAGGCACCTCCACCGCAGCAGGCACCTCCACCTCAGCATGCACCAGAGATGGTCGATGAGGATATGTCGGATCAGCCGGTAGGTGGAGTATAGGATGCGGTATGACGGTACTGAGAGCGAGTTCGTGCAGCCTCCCGACAGTTAGGAGAGTTGCAGATTGTAGTAGCAGACAGGGATGCGCAATTGGTAGAGAGACAAATCGCCAGAGAGAGCGCGCAGAGGCTAGAGTTGGCATAGGATGAGATCCGCTTCCAGTCTGCTCGAGCCGCATATTATTATGTTGCATACACTAGTGCAGTACCTGATGAGACATTGCAGGTGCAGCGATTCTCTCAGTACACACAAGAGTCCGGAGGTGCATGACCTCCTGTCAGGCCGGATATGCCACCACCGCCTCCACCACCTGTTGCCCCTGTTCCTCCTGCTCCTCCCGGAGGCAAGGGTTCGGGACAGAGTTAGATGCTCTGTGCCTGACTTTTATTTTGATCTCTGGCTATGTATCGATTGGTGTGCTAGCACTAGATGTATCATTTTTGATCGATTGCGCTTGAGTAGCGCCCATTTTATTTGTACTGACCCATTCTTTGATATATATACATATACGATATTTTGAGCCGAGTATTCCTGTGTACATGTCATTGTCTGTTTTGTTTTGCTCTGATGTTCATGAGATGTATGTTTAGATAGAATGCATATGTATGAATTGACATCTGACATAGTTTTGTGCATTTTTTATTTGACAGTCACAAGTATTCCATGGAGGAACGAGAACCGATGACCCAAACGCTTGTGCAGCCGTGGAGGAATCTGATGCATGTGGAGTATGAATAGGATTACCGTCGAATTGCGTGCTAATGCCAATGAAGTATGCAAGACTATGTTAAATGCAGCCTTAGATCTGGTCACCAAGCCTCGATGATTTATCATCATTGGATATAAAACAAAGCTCGTATGTTACACAATTTCCACTGACATTGCAATCATGAAAATATGAATGTAACATAAGTTATTGGAATGTTGGGATTAAATGTAAGCATTCGAGGCACAAGAAGCCAGAATGACCAGAACATTTGTCCCTTTTAATGTAACAAGTTAACATAAGCATCCAAGCATGAATGCTAGGATGACCTGAATGTTGCTTGTATGACAGGCACACCAAACACACGGGAGATTCCTCTTATGCAAAGTATTCAATATTCATGCTGTTCGCAACGACCCTTGCGTTCGTAACCTAAGATAGAAGTGTGCTAAATATACTCACAGTGACCCGTACGTTCACTTAATAGGACGAGTATTAGTATGTACTATAGCATGAAGAGTTCTCTCCAACAAACAAGGAGAAGAACCAATATCGTTGACATATCTGTATAAAAGGAGTCGAGGTACACACGGCCATCCAATACAGAATGGAGGCTCTTATAGTGGACACCCCTCTTATAGGAATGTATCAACATATTGGAACTAAACCGCAAACAGAAAACATATGAAAAGATCATGCCCCCATTCATTACTTCTCTAGTCGGAGATGACATCATCGATGTTGCTTGAGGAGATATGATAAAGAAAAACAAAGCAATAAGAGAAAATTCTTAGAAGATCTCTTCAGTAGGGTGACAATAGTAGGGTGACAATAGTAGGCAGATGTAGTCAGAACAACTGGTGACTGTCACGAAGGAGATTCTATGAGGAAAATCTCGAAAAGAGTGACACTGGTAATAGTAGGCAGACGTAGTTAGAACAATTGGTGACTGTCACGAAGGAGATTCTATGAGGAAAATCTTGAAAAGAGTGACACTGGTGATAGTAGGCAGACGCAGTCAGAACAACTAGTGACTATCACGAAGGAGATTCTATGAGGAAAATCTTGAAAAGAGTGACACTGGTGACAGTAGGCAGACGCAGTCAGAATGACTGGTGACTGTCATGAAGGAGATTCTATGAGGAAAATCTTGAAAAGAGTGACACTAGTGACAGTAGGCAGACGCAGTCAGAACAACTGGTGACTGTCACGAAGGAGATTCTATGAGGAAAATCTCGAAAAGAGTGACACTGGTGACAGTAGGCAGACACAGTCAGAACAACTGGTGACTATCACGAAGGAGATTCTATGAGGAAAATCTCGAAAAGAGTGACACTAGTGACAATAGGAAGACGCAGTCAGAATGACTGGTGACTGTCACGAAGGAGATTCTATGAGGAAAATCTTGAAAAGAGTGACACTAGTGACAGTAGGCAAACGCAGTCAAAACAACTGGTGACTGTCACGAAGGAGATTCTATGAGGAAAATCTCGAAAAGAGTGACACTGGTGACAGTAGGCAGACGCAGTCAGAACAACTGGTGACTATCACGAAGGAGATTCTATGAGGAAAATCTCGAAAAGAGTGACACTGGTGACAGTAGGCAGACACAGTCAGAACAACTGGTGACTGTCACGAAGGAGATTCTATGAGGAAAATCTCGAAAAGAGTGACACTAGAGGGGAATGCCCTCGACCTATGACAAAACTCAGTCCATGGATACATGAGCAGGACAAGAAGGAAAACAAAAGAATGAAAGTGACTAACAAGAGGCACCTGTTTACCAGGTTCTCACCTTCTTGGATTTTTTTTTTTTTTTTTTAGGACTTAATCTGATTTTTAGGATTTTTTTCAGGACATTTAGATATGTACAGAGAGCTTGCTGAGATTGAATCAACTAAAAAATTGCTTCAGGTGGAGAGTGTTCATAGGCTCTTTAAGCACTTCTCCTTCAATTGTAGAAAGTTGATAGGCGCCAGATCCATATACTGCAGTAATGATGTAAGGACCTAGCCAGTTTGGTTCAAACTTTCCCTTTTGCATTCATTGTTGTTGATTCTTAGGATTCTCTCTTAGGACGAGATCACCCAGCTGGAAGTCACGTGGCCTAATCCTCCTATTGTAGCTTCGTGCCATTCTTTGTTGATATGCTCGTAGATGATCACAGACCACTTGTCGTCGTTCATCCAGCAACACAAGTTCTTGAAGCCGGGCTATCCTACAGTCATCATCTGTGATAAGGCCTTTCATAGAGATTCTCAAGGTAGGAATCTCAATCTCTATCGGGAGCACAGCATCTGCCCCATATACCAACGCAAAAGGAGTCATGCCCGTTGGAGTTCTAATGCTTGTTCTATATGCCCACAGGGTTGGATTGATCTGGAGATGCCAATCTCGCCCTGACTTACTGACTGTGCGATGAAGAATTTTGAGAATTGCCTTATTTGATGCCTCAGCTTGCCCATTGCCCTGGGGGTAATAAATGGAAGACAAATGTTGTGTAATTTTAAATTTCTTGCACAGTTCCTTAAGGTCTTTATTTTTGAATTGTCCTCCATTATCAGTAATGATTGAGGACGGTATACCATATCTACAGATGATGTAGTTTGTGATAAAAAGCGCTACAGTTTTGCCATCAGCAATTGTGAGAGGGACTGCCTCTACTCATTTTGTGAAATAATTTGTAGCGGTGATAATGAACTTATGTCCATTAGAAGAGGTTGGGTGAATTTGTCCTACCAAGTCAAAGGCCCATTGTTGAAATGGCCATGTTGAAGTAGAGGGAATCAACTCTCTAGCTGGAGCGTGAATGAGATTCTCATGTAGTTGACACTGTTTGCAGGACCTAGCATATTTAATAGCTTCTTGCTCCATTTTAGGCCAGTAGTAACCAGCACGAAGGAGTTTGCGAGCTAGTGTTAGGCCATTGGAATGAGATCCACAAATCCCTTCGTGAACGTCAATTAGTGCACGTTTGGGCTTGTTGGGTTCTAAACACCTAAGGAGTGTTCCATCGAGACCTCTCCTATATAGATCGTTAGCAATAATGACATAATGTGAAGCATTACGGATTAGGTAACGTTTCTCATTCCGGGTCAGACCTTCCAGAATGGTTTGATTACGAAGGTAGGAATAGATGTGATGGTAGCGGGATGATTCTTGTCCTATAATAGAACAAATCATCTTGGAATCAGGTGTGTCATAGGCTGGGTAGTGTAACGGTTCCACCAAGAACTCGTGTCAGAGATCATTTTATGGCATTTGTAGAAGGGAAGCCAGAGTGGCCATGGCATCAGCCGCTTTATTATCTACACGTGGAACCTGTTGGAAGGTGATGTGTGCAAAATATTTCATCAAGTCATCAACCATGTGCTTATAAGGAATTAGTTTTTCATCCTTTGTTTGATACACATCATTTACTTGGTTGATGACAAGCTGGGAGTCACCGAAGATATCCAATTGATCTACTCTCCATTCAGCTATAATTTTCATACCATTGATCAAAGCTTCATATTCAACAATGTTATTTGTACAAGGAAACAGAATCTTGTATGCTTTGGGCAATGAGTATTTTTGTGGTGTGATGAAAAGCAATCTAGCACCTGATCCTTGTTGTGTGAAGGATCCATCGAAGAACATAACCCATGTATGGTGAGTGAGTGTTAGAATTGACTCATCTAGAAAATTAATGTTTATTGATAGGAGACTCGGTATGGGTGCCTTAGCTAGCTGGTCTGCAATTGCCTGTCCCTTTATAGCTTTGCGTTCAACATATTGGATGTCGAACTCACTTAGTATCATGACCCATTTAGCCAATCTTCTTGTGAGAGCTGCCTTACTAAGCAAATACTTTAAGGGATCTATTTTAGCCACAAGCCATGTAGTGTGGGAAAGCATGTAGTGTCTCAACTTTTGGGAAGCAAAGACAACTGCCAAGCAAGCTTTCTCAATAATAATGCAGTTTTTCTCATAAGAGACCAATGTTCGACTCAAGTAATAAATAGCTCTTTCTTTGTTATCATTGTCTTCCTGAGCCAACAGGATTCCCAAAGATGTTTCAGTAGCTGAAATGTATAAAAGCAAAGGTTTCCCATGCATAGGAGGCATCAGGATTGGTGGATTGACAAGATACTGTTTAATCTGTGTTAAGCTTTGCTCACAATCCTGGCTCCAATTGAATTTCACACCCTTATGTAAAGTCTTTGTGAAGGGTTGTGATTTATCCGCCAATTGTGAAATAAATCTGTGAATAGATTGAAGCCTTCCTTGTAGTCCTCTCATCTGACTGATGTTTCGAGGTGGTGGCATGTCCATTATTGCTTGTACTTTTTTTGGATCTACTTCAATTCCCTTTGGAGAAACAATATATCCTAATAGTTTTCCTGATGTGACACCAAATGCACACTTCTTAGGATTGAGCCAAAGACTAAACTTTTCCATACGATCTAGGATTGGTCCCAAATCATGCAAATGGGTATTGCGTTTAGCGCTTTTGACCAAATTATCATCAACATAGTCCTCCATAGTTCTATACATCATGTCATGGAAGATTGTAGTAACAGCCCGCTGATATGTAGCTCCATCATTCTTTAAACCAAATGGCATTACATTCCAACAAAAGGTTCCCCATGCACATGTGAAGGCTGTTTTCTCTTGATCTTCTGGTGCAATTTTTATCTAATTGTATCCAGAAAAACCATCCATAAGTGAGTACATCTCATAGCCAGCTGTCATGTCCACAATCATATCAATATTAGGGAGTGGGAAGTCATCTTTAGGACATGCCAAGTTAAGATCACAGAAATCTGTACAAACTCTGATAGACTTATCATGCTTGGACACAAGGACAATATTGGATATCCATTCAGCATAATCAATTGCATGAATGAAACCAGCCTTCAGAAGTTTCTCCAATTCAGTTTTGACTAGCAATGCAACATGAGGATGCATTTTGCGGAGCTTCTGTTTAACTGGTTTTATGCCTGGCATTATGGACAAGTGGTGCATAATAAGATCAGGATCCAATCCTGGCATGTTAGAATATGTCCAGGCAAAATTTATTTTCTTTCCCTTGAAAAAGGCAATGAATTGTTCCTTTTCTTTAGTTGACAATGACTGAGCCAAATGTATCACATGAGGATGTTCTTCTATGCCTAGGTTAATCGGCTATGTTGGCTCTATTAACACTGATGATCTCTCCTGAAAGTGACTGGGAAGGACATCAAATATCTCATCTGCAGGAGCCTCAGAGAGGTTTTCACCCTTGGATACATCTTTTGTTTTTACTATTTTTGGATTCGACACTGCCACAATGTGGTTTTCACCATCAGACCTCTTGCAATTTTTCTTTTTAATTATGTGACTAAGATATTTGATGTCGGCCTCAGTCATGTTGATGCTCTGCTCATTGGTGGAAGACGTTACAGGTTCGATAGTGTTTAGGTAACAGGCAAGATTATAGTCATTTTGGAACATGGGGACTTCGTTATATGCATTGGGGTTCCAGTCTATAAGCTTGAGATGTGCGAGTGAGAGAGTAGTGGCTAGTTCAATTGCGTTCACAGTATAGTTATTAAATTCGAGACCTACGGCGACCTCACCCACAGGTGTGTTCAAACGTCTCAGAGTACGAACATTAGTAATTGATGAATCTAAGACACTAGTTGGACCAGACCCCTGTGACCTATTCCTAGAGGTTTCACTCACTTCGATTTGATTTTCATAGACATGCACTTGGTCAATGTCTTTATCAGTAGTCGCTTCTGAAAGATTGTCAAATTCATATTCATGAGAATCGGTTCTACATGGTGAGAGACTATAGAACTCCCCAATAGTGATAGGGACATACTCTCCTTCAGCCTCTGGATTCTTACACAAATACTCAACATGACATGACTGACTAGATTCTCCCTTTTCTGAATGATATTCGAGTTGCTCAATATTGTCCTCAGAAGAATCACTAGTATCATCCAGAGTGCTAACACGTGGCACAAAGTCATCTGGCTCAGCAAAGAATTTAGCAAGATCATAAGGAATAGGATGAGGGTAAGAATCCTCATCATCAGATTCTTCCTTTTGAGTACCTAATTCAGATTGTGACTCATTTTCAGATGAACTCTCAGGTACAGGTATGAATTTATTGGATCCCAAATGGAAAGGGACCTTCTTGAACCCTAGGCCAGTTGTGTCACTGTTGCTTCGAGCTGTTGCTTTGACCGGATCTATTAAACCATTGTTATTGCACCCAATAGGGCCAGTTCCCTTGTAGCCAAAACGCTTCATAAGCTTAAGACCAGGTCCATACTTCTTAGGAGTGATTTCTCGAACTTGTTCTGTAAGGTCTACTGGAGACTCTTCTTTGTAAAGCCATGCAGCAATGGCTCTGTTTTTGCTTTCATCTTCTAAGGGAACTATAGCTTTGACAAAAGAACCATTAAACTTGGTATGAGGTGTCAATACGAATGGCTTCTTTGCTAGTGAGGGTCTCCCAAAATGTCGAGGCGATTCTGGAATTGATGTTAATGATAACACTAGTTCCATGTGGTACTCTCCCATACCAATTTCTTTCAATTTAAATGACTGCTAAATTTGTTTCAGCTTATTGTTGTGACAATTAGTAGACTCACGGTTAGTAGGGACGAAAGATTCAGCAGCTTTGAGCATATTGCAAGTGTAGCTAGTAGTTGCTGGAATAGTAACTTCAGAGCCATGAAATGGGAATTTAATGCATTGGTGGTATGTGGATGGCACAACGCGCATCTCATGTATCCATGGCCGTCCTAACAGAATGTTGTAGGCTAAGGGAATGTCGAGCACCTGACAGGTGACATCCCTTTCGACAGGACCAGCACGAATTGGTAAAGTCACAAGACCTAGTGACTTTCGTTCTACTTCATCATATGCTTTAATAGTGATCTTTCGTCGAGGATCGATAGAGTCCTCAGAATAACCCAATTGTCTAAGCAGAGCTACAGAAACAATATTTAGGCCAGCGCCATTGTCAATGAGTACCCGATGAACATGTGTCTGGTGGATCATAACCTCAATATGTAGAGGCTGATTGTGTGGGTGATTCAGTGAGTTTTCATCCTCCTCGGAGAAGGTCATAAGATGAGGTGAGGTCAAGTGACCTACCATGGATTGAAATCGTTCAAGATCAAGATCCTGAGGAACGTTTGTCTTAGTGAGGGCTCTGTCCAAAATTTGCTTATGAGCGGGCGATATTTTAAGCAGCTCAAATATAGAAATGTGAGCATTGGTTCATTTCAATTGATCTAGAACACTATAACTGGTTACAGTCAAGTTCGTCGTGTGTTTTGCACCTTTACCGGATGGACCAGCAAGGGCTTTGTCCTTGTGTTGTTCGAGATTTGAAGTAGGAGATGTAGGACCTTTGAGCACCAATCTCGCATGAGAGTGAGTAACAACATTAGCACAGTGTTGCAAAGACGTATTATCCATGTTATTGAAAGTAGGGCCTCTCAAGACAAATGGTGTCTTGGGTTTATCGTTATCTTGTTTCCCCTTTATGGTAATAATGTTGCAGTATTCAAAATCTACAGGTTCAACCATGTGAATGACATTGTCATCATTGGAATATGTATAGTTGACCTTATTGTAGGGTTCTGGTTTCGAAGTCTCTCCTTTTTCATAAGGTGGGAAAGGCTCTTTGAACGCCTTGTGGTCCGAGTTTTTGTTATGTCCATCTACCACAAGTTCACCAGCATCAATCATGTCTTGGACTTTATGACGTAAGTTTATACAGTTGATGGTTTTATGACCCTTGTTTTGGTGATACTCACAAAATGAGGTCTCATTCCACCATGGTGGACGTGGTTGTGGATCATAGGGATGAGGGTTATCCATTGGTGAGATAATCTTGTGTCGTAGCAATGTTTTGTAAACCATATCCAAAGGTTCTCCTAAAGGCGTATACTCTCGCTTGGGTCGTGCTACCCATGAGTTTCTCGATTTATTCCCAGACATTTTATTGTTAGGAGGAGGCTTCTCAGCACTTTTGGCCGCTTTGAAGTAGTCTGTGAGATTAAATGCTACTTTAGCAGGTTTTGGTATGACATTATCAACAACCCCATCATGTACAATTTCTCGATTCTTGTTGACATGTTTGATTTTATCCTTGTTGGAAGTGGAACTTTGTTTTGAGTCTCTCTGAAGAGTGAGCTCACCCTTCTTGACCATAAATTCTTCGATACGGATAGCCTGTGTAATCATGTCTTCAAAGGTATGCAGACCTTGCAGTTGGACTCTATACCTGAAATCAGGTAAGAGGTTATCGATGAAAATGTCGAGCTTCTCTGTTTCTGGGATTTTACAGGAGTACTTGGTATAAAACTGTCTCCACCGTTGGAGGAAAGTGAGAAAAGGCTCACCCACCTTCTGTTTAAGGTTGTATAGATCTTGAATATTTACAGGGTGTTGAATGTTATGAGAATATTGCTGAACAAATGAATTAGCAATTTCATCAAATGTCTTGATGCCGGGAGGTAAATGTGAAAACCACTCCAAAGCTTGACCACCTAGGCTTCTAGGGAATAAACGCATGAGGTACATTTGATTGTGTATAAAATCCATAGATAAAGCACCAAATTCCTGCAAGTGATCTTGGGGATCAGTAGTACCAAAGTACTTGTCATATTTGGGTAGTTCTACACCTCTTGGGAAAGGCAGCATGTTTATACTTTTGTCAAATGGAAATGAACAAAGAGTGTCCAATGTGTATGTCTTTTTAGGTTTCTCTTTCTCATGCATCATCTGAGCTAATTGGTCTTGCATAATCTTCAGTTGTTTTTGGAGTTTAGTGGTCTCAGTTTCTTCTTCACGTGTGATAATGGTCTCCACATCGAAATGTGTGGGCAGTTTAGCTCCCTCTTGGGCGAGTTTGAGAAAGTACTTTTCTTTCTCTTCGTTGATTAGGATTCCCATGATCTTCTGAAAGTTTTTGTCTCGTCGACATCTTGCTATGTGTTCAGGAAGGATTTCCACCTCTTCTTGTTCTTCATCAGTGTCATTTTCTTTCTCTTTCTCCTTGTCATCCCTAGGTTGTTCTTGATATCAACTATGGCTACCCCGTTCAAGTTCACGATTAGGCATTATAGGAACTTGTTCAGTTTTCGTATGTTGTGTTTGAAAAGAGTCCGTGGAGAAAGGGTCATACATTGTGTTTGAGAATGCAGGACTCCTACCTGTCTCAGTATCCTTTTGGTAAAAAAGATTCCCAATTTGTTGTAAATTGGGAAATGTTCGTTGATCTTGAGATGACCTTGCAGGTGAGGAAGATTGTGAAGATGCCTCACTAGCCAAACTAGATATGGATTGCATAGCAAAAGGTAAGCCACCTCTGCTGCGATTATGACCCCTAGCATGACCACGTCTAATGTTATCAGGATAAAACACGTTGCCACTTCTGGTTGTGACAGTCATAGGCAAGGACACAAAGCTAGAACCTAGACAAGGACTATACTAAGACTGAGTCTCAAAAAAGGACAAGATAATAACAAGAATGCTATTCACTAAGGCACAAATGGTCTGATTTAAAGGCTAAAATAGCTAGAGATTATGACCACTGCAACACAAAGTATGGCAAGCATTAAGACGAGGATGTATGAGACGAGACTAGTCAAGGTATAAGACACAAGTTTTCAATTAAGTAAAGTGTCGCTGTTCTAGGACTGTTTGCAAATAGAGAGCGATAAATGGACGCAAAAAAGGACAGCGTGCAGGCTGCAGATAGCTAAAACAGACCCAGATTGTAAATGCTGATACAAAACTTCATGTGGAAAACCTTTACGGGTTGCACGAAGAAGTTTTATGGCCCGCGCGAAGATGTTTATGTCTCGCGCAAAGATTAGTAACAGTTTTTAATTTCGCACGAGAATGTTTCTATATCGTGTGAAGATGCGCAACAGAACTTTAATTTTGCGCGAGGGCAAAATGGCTTCGCACGAGATCCAAATGATTTTGCGCAAAACCAAAATGATTTCGTGTGAATGGACAGAACAGTTTCACAACAGCGACTAATTTTGACAAAATTTTTGATCGATCCAATAACCAGGCAGATAAACAGGCACGTAGAACAGCAAGCAAGTGATTTCAAGAACGTCCGAAAACAATGAGCAAGGGCAAAAGCAACCTTGCGCATGAACAATCAAGTGACTTAGTTTGTGTTTAATCCATAAGAGAGCTATTTGTGTACATTTTCAAAGAGTTTTGCAATCATCGCACATGTTCCTTAGAAAAATAAAAGTTGGCTTCTCTAAGGCATTTAATAATGGTGTGACTCTACAACTTTTATGGCTCACAGGGGTGACTCCCAATCCCGACACACCGAGGTTTTGACACAGTCTGAGAACTTAATCTTCAAGAGCTGCTAGGGAGATCTGACAACCCACAATGAACCACACCCGTGGAGATTTCTTCCACAAGGACATTTATATAGCCGTTGTCACTACCATGGCGAAAATGGCTATTACCGCTTGAGGTTCTGTCATCACAGTTTTCCCTGTAGAGGGATTGTCTACTATGGTTAACCCTCTCTAAAGGTGACCGACTCACAATAGTATACCACAAGGGGACTTAGCTTCCAAATTCAAGGTTCTGACACCTTTTGACCTTTAGCTCAATCAAAGCAAATAGATTAATCCGACACGCTAGACTAAGATTATCCTTTAAAGATCTATGATATCATCTTCCTGTGATCTATCAACCTCTCCGGAGAAAGGATGCCTTAATCAACAAGTCAAAGATTCATCTATCTACGAGATGCTCAAAGTATCCTCCCCACCCATAAGGAATCTGTCTTAGAGAGGAGTTTCACTAGGAACCCACTCCCTCAAGATCCACGAATAGTGTTCATGGGGGCTTAATTACTATGTGTGTACAGATGTTAATTCCTGAAAGCAAATCTATCTAAAAGTAATAAAAAAGCACAAGGTGGTACACTTAACGCTTTAACTAATATGAGGTGAGTCCAAAGATGTGGAACATTTAACCCCTCACACAAGCCAAAATGAGTCCACAACTCAAAAATTAGTGAGTTCTAAAAAGCACAAAAGGGTTGCCTTGTGGAGCCTTCAACGCTTATGTCCTGTAGACCCCTCCCCTATTTAACGTGGCACTGAGCTTGCAACCACAGGGTGGAACGAGGGGCCGGCGGATTAGCGAGTCCAATAACCCAAGATAGTTAATCAGATCTATCACTAAAGACTAAGCTTGCTAAATGAATACTAACAGAGATTACACCCTAGTATGAGTTTATGCATGTGATGTAAAATGGAAGTACAAAAGGAAACACACAAGCTCAACACGAAAGATGTTTTTTTTAGATCCAAATGAAATGTTATCAGCTGATGAAGATTACCTGGTGATCCTTGCAACGCGCTTAGTAGATTCTTACCTGTTCTTGACAACTTTAGCACGCTTTTCCCATTATTCCTGAAACCGCTACTATGTTGTTCAAAAAAAATCAAGACAAAACATAGAAACACTAAAAACTGCTAATAGTCAACAAAATTTTTTTAAAAAACATGCAAATCAATGCAAAAAAAATTTGCCTCTGTCAGCAGAGTTTCATGCGAAATTCTTGACAGTCCGCGCGAAGAAGTTTTATGGCCCGCGCGAAATCAAATCCGGCTCGCGCGAGATTAAATTTAGCTCGCGCAAAAAATAAAGTCTTGCGCGAAGATTCGCGCACCGAAGAACTTTCTCATGCGATGCAGAAAGAATCTTCACGCGAAGATTCTAGATCCTCGTGCGAAAATGAACAGTTTCGCAGGAAGATTCAAACCTGTACGGAACAATACAGACAGAGAACAAAAAAAATGATTAAAAAAATACAAAAAGAGGCCAGAAAAATTGATTTTCCTGGCCCCACAGTGGGCGCCAAAAATGTATGTGTGAAAATGCGGCCTATGCTAACACACACACTTCAAAACGGTGCTTATTTGCGGATTCATCGCGGAATGAACTTTGAATTGTACATCCGAAATTTGCCCTACAAAGTGACCTGTTGCCTTCTATCTAAAGGGATTTTGCCTGTTAATATCCTCAGAATTGAGGTGTAGGTAACCAGACCCTCTAAGAACGAAGGATTTGACAATGGAATTAAGCTAAGAATGAGTATACGGATTAATCTAAGAAAATGAAAGATGCAATGTAATCTAAGAACAAATGAAGCAAACTAGATTAAGCATATGCATGATTAAACTAAAATGAGATTAAACTAAAAATGAGAATGTGTGCAAGAAATGTAAGTAAATATGAGCATGAATTTCAACAGCAATTCGATAGAAAATCAATTCATCCTCCCCCAAATGAAGAGATGAGGGTCTCTTAAATAGAGTTTCCTAGAATCCATCAATGGTTGAGATCGATTCAGATCAACGGTCAAGATTGAAGATGAGTTTCAGTCATAAAGGGAGATTCCCAAGTTAAAGGGAGTTAATAGACTTAATTTGAGATAAATAAGGAGTTAACTATTTTAATTTGAGTAGAAAAAGGAGTTAACTGTGTTAACTCATTTTTGATCAATAGTGAACTGGAAATTCCCCTTTTTTAAACTGAAGAGGGATTTTGTTGAGATATTTAATTTAATAAAATGAAATATGCTCTCATAATTACTTTTTCTATTTAATTAAATAATCTTTAATTAATTAGAGACACTTTTGTTTAATTAAATAACTTTATTTAATTAATTAGGAATGTCTTCCCATTTAATTAAATAACTTTGTTTAATTATTTAGAAGTAAGTACTCTATTTAATTAAATAATTTCTTTTAATTAATTAGAAATACCTTTCCCATTTAATTAAATAATTACATTTAATTAATTAAGATAGGCGTATTTATTAAATTAAATAAATTTAATTCCATAGTATATTAGCCTTAGGATATAATTTAATTTAATTAAAGTATAAATACTTAATAATTAAATTAAATATTAATCAAGTAGGTTTAATGCAACTAATATGAGTACGTACTATAGGAATTAAATAAGAAATATGATGAATGCAGATTAGGGTTTTTTTGCAGCTGACAATTAAGTCAAGTAGCGAATAGCAGAATGAGAATTGCCTATTAGAATAGGACTTTGGAATTATCAGAAATAGACTAGAATTGGTATAATGGCAATGAGCCAATTTTGGGGTATTACAAGGAGGAGTTATTTGGATTGTTGATTGAGCTCAACTTAGTAGGTGGTCATTTCAACATTTTTCTAGGAGCCTAAAATTTCATCTTGACTGTTGAAATTGAGTTTTTTTGTTTTTTTAATTTTTAATTTTTAATTTTAATTTTTTTAGTTTTTTAGAAAGTTGATTTTTTAATAAATCCATAATTATACTCTTGATTTCGTAGATTAGTTGGCAATTCATCTTGCCTTAGTTGGTGGCTTTTCTTGGAAAAAAATGGGATTCGTAGGATGGATTTTGGAAATTCCCAAAACATGAAAAGTTCTATTTTTTCCAAAAATCTGCCAAATATGGTAATTTTCAAATTGTAATAAGTAGATGTTTTCTTTCATTATAAGGTAGAATAGAGTTGGAGAAGTTGAATGAAGAATCTGGTGTTTTGAAAATTCATGTTGTGTTATTATTTTCTGAGCATTATTTTGAAAGGGGTTTGTGCTAATCATTTGGTATCAGAGTAGGAAGATGGGTGGGAGAGGAAGAGGAAGAGGAAGAGGAGGTGTCATTCCAATGTGAAGATTTATGTTGGATATGCAGAGGTAGATTGAATGATTGGATGAGAGAATGGATAATCAAGGAATACCATTAGCACAAGGAGAGGACAAATTAGATGAAGGGGGAAATCAAAGAGGTGTTAATCAAAATGAAGAAAATGAAGAAGAACCCTTGGAAGAGTTGAGATATGAAGATAGAGCATTTCAGGCTTTAAAAGGGAAAAATGAAGGGATCAAGATTGAAGTCTCAGACTATGCTGGTAGTCTTAAGCCAGAAGAGTTGATAGACTAGCTAAATGAGATGGGTAAAGTTTTTGAATGGAAGCCTATGGCCAAGGGAAAAAAGATGCGAAGTTTTCTTGCACAAAATTAAAGGGGCATGCAACGATATGGTGGGATCACCTCTAGAAGGAACAAACCATAAAAAAAGAGGAAAAAATCAAAATGTGGAGCAAGATGGAGAAAAAGCTTTGGGAAAAGTTCTTACCATTAGACTACTCTCAAACCCTATTTCATAAGTTCCAAAATTTGAAGAAAAATCTATCTTGTATAGAAGAGTACAGAAATGAATTCTATAAGTTATCCATGAGAATAGAGCATTAAGAATATGATGAGTAGGTGGCTGCTAGATATATGAATGGCCTTAAATTCTCTATCCAAGATGAATTGAGAAGGCATTGTGTTAATAGTATGGAGGAAGCCTACCAATTAGCTCTAAATGTTGAAGAAAAGTAGAATTGACACTACAATTAGAGTAATAGAGGAGGAGAAAGGGGTCCCTCAACAACATTTTGAGGAGGTTCTAACTATGGCCAAGGAGAATCCTCCCAAGGATTCAAAAGAAATATAGACTCCAGACAAGATCTTGTAAAATAGGAAAGACAATGGGGATTTCAATGAGGATGAGGTTATGTTAGCTGAAGAGGATGGGAAACCCAATGGAGGCCCTTTACCTAGTTTAGATGTAAAGAAGAAGGACATAGAGCCTATGAATGCTCAAATTATAACATGCCAGAAATAAATCAAGGAAGATAGCCTAGAGTGAACCTAGCTCAGCTAGAAAAGGAGGAGCAAGAAGTCTCACTAGATGTGGGAGAAACCCTCATGATGAGGAGATCAATGATCATCCCAGAAAAAGATGAATTTCTTGAAAAGAATTGTGATGATTTGTGGCTCTGGATCGACATTTTCAAAACTAGATGCACTTTTGGTGGAAAGGTATGTCAAGTTATTGTTGATGGGGGTAGTTGTGAGAATATGGTATCTAGAGATATGGTAGAGAAATTAAATTTACAATGTGAGAAGCATCCTCACCCTTATTGTATTGCATGGTTTAAGAAAGGAAATGAAGTAACAATTGATAAAGATGTTTAGTTAGATTTACCATGGGAAAATTTTATAAGGATGAGATATGGTGATGTTATCCTTATGGATGCATGCCATATGTTGTTGGGAAGACCATGTCAATATGATAGGAAGGTCATGCATGATGAGGAGAAAAATACTTACACATTTTTGAAGGATGGATCTAAAAAGTGGTTATGCTGCCTCTTAAGGATGAAAAGAAGAATGAAACCATATTGTGTACAAGAGAAGTTATCAAAGAAATGAAAGTAACGCATTGTTGTTATGCATTAGTACTAAAAAGAGGAGAAGAACAAGAAAACAAAGTGCCACCCAAGGTGATGAAGGTGCTGGAGGATTTTGTTGATGTTGCTCCTAAGGAACTACTTGATGGTCTACCACCCAAAACAGATATTCAACATCATCTTGATCTTATTCTTGGAGAAAATTTGACCTAATTAAGTAGCCTATTGGTTGAATCCAACACAACATGTAGAGTTGAATAAAAAAGTGATAGAACTGATGCAAAAGGTTCTAGTTAGGGAAAGCATGAGTTTGTGTACAATACCCACATTGTTGACTCCAAAGAAGGATGGTACATGGAGGATGTACACTGATAGTAGAGAAATCAATAAGATTACCATTAAGTACTAGTTTCATATTCCTTAGATAGAGGACATGATGGATGAATTAGTGGGGGCTAAGTACTTTAGCAAGATTGATCTTTGAAGTGGATACCAATAGATCCACATTTGAGAGGGAGATGAATGAAAGACAACATTTAAGATAAGAGATGGTTTGTTAAAATCGATGGTTATGCCTTTGGAGGTTTTAAATGCACCTAGCACATTCATGCGGTTGATGAATATAGTACTATGACCTTACATTGGTAAGTTTTGTTGGACTAACAACCAATGTTCCCCTTCAGGATTCGTGATATGGCTTAATCACATCCTATTTTCTATAAGTCTAGTGGTTGTATTGGGCATTGACAGGTCAATCTTTTGGTGCAATGACAACTCTAGCTTGTAACAAGTGGTATCAGAGCTTGGTCATAGGTTTGAATCTCCTCAAGTAACACTGAGGGGGGATTGTTGGACTAATTGCCAATGTTCCCCTTCAGGATTTGTGACATGGCTTAACTGCCTCCTATGTTATATAAGCCTAGTGGTTATATTAGGCATTGATAGGTTGATCTTTTGGTGTAACGAAAATTCTATCTTGTAACAAGTTTTTTTTGGTTTACTTTGATGATATTTTGATCTATAGTAGAAGCAAGCTAGAACACTTACAACATTTAAGGATCATCTTGAGTGTCTTAAGGAAGGAGAAGCTCTTTGCAAACTTGAAGAAGTGTAGGTTTATGCAAACTAGTTTGACCTTTCTTGGCTTTGTCATTTCTCAAGATGGTGTTCAAATGGATCTAGAAAAGGTAAGAGCAATCCTAGAATGGCCTAGTCCTTCTAGTATAATAGGAGTATGAAGTTTTCGGGGATTTGCAACTTTCTACCGAAAGTTTATCCAAAATTTTAGTAGTATTGTAGCACCCATAACAGACTATACCAGAGGAAGGGAGTTCACATGGACACTAGATGCCGAAGAGAGTTTTAAATTCTTGAAAAAAAAAGGTAACTAAAGCTCCTATATTGACACTTCCAAATTTTGACAAAGTTTTCAAAGTAGAGTGTGATGCTTCACATGTTGGGATAGGTGTTGTTCTTAGCCAAGTAGATAAACCTGTGGCCTTCTTTAGTGAGAAATTGAATGAAGTAAGAAAGAATTATTCTACCTATGATCTGGAGTTTATGAAATTGTTCAAGCATTAAGACATTGGAGGCACTATCTGGTCCCACATGAGCTTGTGTTGTTTACTGATCATATTGCTCTAAAATATCTCAACACACAAAAAAAATTGAATAGTCAACATGCCAAGTGGGTATATTTCTTATAGGGATACACTTTTGTCTTGAAGCATAAATCTAGAAAACAAAATTAGGTTGCTAATGCCTTGAGAAGGAGTACTACACTATTAATCACAATGGAAACTGAGGTCACTGGTTTTGATGCTATCAAGACCTTGTATGAAACTAATGATGCTTTCTAGGAAATTGTCAAATAGCTAAAGGCTTCATCTTCTAGTAAGTTGGATCATGTGAAAGGTGACTATTTTATGTAGGACGGTTACCTCTTTAAGGGTAAACAACTATGTATACTAGGTGGATCCATGCGGGAAAGCATTATTAGGGAATTTCATAGTGGTGGACTAGTTGGACACTTTGGAAAAGAAAAAACAATACACTTGGTTGAAGATAAGTATTATTGGTCCAAGATAAAGAGGGACATCACTAAATATGTGGCAAGGTGCAGAATCTTTCAAGTGGCTAAAGGACATCCACAAAATATAGGATTATACATGCCTTTACTATTACCCATTGAACCATGAACTAACATGAGTATGGATTTTGTATTGGGTCTCCCACACACTTAACAAGGTAATTATTGGCGCTCAAAATTGCATTCCCATTTTGAGCATCTATTTCAAATTTTGAATCACTTCAAGCCCTTTAAACGCTTTTTGATGCATGTGTACCCCACTATACCCTTGAACCCTATGAGGTGTTCATTTTTTCTAACACCTTTCATTCAGCCTATCCACTTGTTCCATGAAGTTAAATTGACATTTCAAGCCATTCTGTGAAGTCTTGTTTTGAGCTAGTTCCGAATCTACATTTTCACCAAACTATCAAGCAGTGACAGGAGGGCATGTTTTCTAGTGAATATCTCACTCTCAAAAATGTTTTGTGATTCACCACTTTGGGAGTGTCTAGTGTCCATACCCGAGAACCTATGTTTAAGATTTTAAGTCATTTTGAATATGTTTGACTAGGTTTTGAATCCCTCAAAGTTGGTAGTTTAATGTTGTCATGCTAATGCAAACTTTTTAGAATTTTGGGAAGCCCTATTTGACGAGTTATAATTTTGACCCAGTTGACCCAAATGATGAATTTAATTTTGCATTGCATTGTAGACATTAGAGACTTGTTATGTTTCAAGTTTCAGCTCATGATGAATCCGTTTGATTAATTTTCAAATGCAATTCCAAATGGAGTTTCTAACTTTTTACTGGTGTCAGTAAGTGCAGATTTGTCAAAACTCCTATTCGGGATGTTATAACTTGAAACTTGTGATTGGTAAGCCTAAATGGATTGTACCACTGTGTTTTCCTCTGAAAATACTCTAAGTGTGCAAGTTTGCAAGTCTTGATGAATCTATTTGCACACCTTTCCAGGTCAATTCCATTTGCAAAAATCACTTTTCAGACAATGTTTTCAATTTACAAATTCTAAACAGCTCACTTTGACTGCTTTCTATTTGCATCCTACTATTTTTCATAAGCCCAAATTGTAGATCCATACTCTCCTCATGACAGAGAACCAATGCCCCAGTTTTCATACCCTCAAGCGTTAGTTTACCTAGTTTTGAAAGCTGAATCTGAACCTAATTTATTGCTTTCTAACATGTTTTCTTGCAAGTAGTTCTAAAAGGTCAACTTTGATAGAAAATATCTTTTGACCACAAATTCTTCATGAGACCAGATTCAACATTGTACAAGTATGGAGAACAAAGATTCAGTGTGTCAGATTTCGAAGCCCGGTTAGGTGTTTGGGTCAATTTTTAAGGCCAGTCAACAGACCTCCTGGCATGAAATCAATAGTTTGCAAGTAAAGGGTAAAAATAAGGTTTTAATACTGATTAAGTGACCAAACTTTAATTTTAGTCAAATCAAGGTGATCAATGGAGTAATTTTCCATTTCAGTGGTTTGAAAACAAATTTTTTTTAGCCGGACCCACTTTGGGGTCCGACTAAATTCAACAAGCTGATAAAGTATTTAGGATTGGATTTTTTTAAAAAGTTAAGTGATTGATATGCAACACCCTTCAATAGTAAAAAAGGGTTGCTTGCAATGATAAATTGAATGCTACCAACTCATTAGTTTTGTCCAAAGAAAAATATTTTGTAAGATGTCGTAAAACTTTTTCACTTGGAGCTAAAGTGCAACTAATTCATCAAGTGTGGAAGCAACTCATGATAAGGAGAATGGATCCTTTGTTGAAAAGGAAAAAGGAAATTCCATTGATCTATTTGAAGATCAAGCATTTGTGCCAAAGCTTTTGGAGTTATTCAAAATATACGAAGATCTAGAAGATACAGATAGTCTTCATTTGATTTTTAAAAGGAATCATTATGTTGAATAGTTCACAAATATTTGAAAAAATCTGCAGAAATGAATGGGATAATCCATTTTAATAATGTAAGAATGATATTAATTTCATTCATGAACCATTTTCAACTTCAAAATCTCCAAACACTCCAAAACGTCAGGCAAATAGAACTAGAAAATAGAGCTAGCAAATAGAGCAAGATATGTATGAAGGAAGGATAGTAAATAAGAATGAGATCCATGTTTGAAAATAGAGGCAAGCTGTTAGAAAGGGAAGGAAGAGAATCCGGCTAGATATGGAGGCAAACCATTAACTAGAAACCAAAAAAAGGGGACCTCCACATTTCAAAAAAGGGTAGTTGGAACCAAAAGAGATCACATGCATTTGAAAGAGAAGCCCAATGCAAGAAAGCCACAAGTTCTAGATGAAATGGCAAGGGGTAGTCAAAGCTACAATAAAGGAGAACAAGGGAGCAACTATGAAAAGAAAGAGCACCCTGCATAAAGGAGAAGTCGCCCATGTAGAAAGCAGCAACTCATGCAATGGGAGGAGAGACCAAGGGTGACTATTTCAAATCAAACAAAGGGTAGATTTTAAATTAGGAAAAGATCCCCATGCGTGCAGAATAAATGCCTTGCAAGTAAAAAACATAGTAGGTGAGGAGCCAAACACATTGAAAGGGTAAATAATGCAAAGGAAGCCCACGAGCATGGCTTAGAGAAAGTGCAGTCAAATGAAAGTAGCATTTTTGCTCAAAGTCAATGATGAGCTTGACACTCTAAATTTTGAGAATCACGTTTGTTAAGCAAGGGATTATCAAGGGAGGAAAAAGCTTGGCAACTGGCCTTCCAACACTAGCTTGAGGCTATTGATCCATGCCATCATTGTTGGCATACTCTACCTTACTATTTTGATCATGTCTTGGCTTTCACACCTAGTATCATAGACATTTTCGATAACTCAATGATAACTCACATATCTTTCTTTGCACCCCAACTAGGAAATGCTCGAATGCTACATAATCCTTCTTTAGACCCATATTATCCCCTTAGACAGTAGAGCCCACATTCACATAAAATTGAATCTCCATGCAAATAATAAACAAATCACCCACGCCAAGCTTGGAAGTAGCTGCAACTTGCAATAGTCATGCCAAACAATAAAAGAAAAGCCCTAGGGAGAAATCAACTCCCACATTGGAAAGGGAAATCTCCACATATATAACAATAGAAACTCCACAGTCAATCCCACATTTGGAGCCGTATCCAATGCACAAAAAAGCCACATGAAAGAAGCTGATGGAATGAAGAAAAACACAAGCTAAAAACCCCAAGAGAGAGCACACATCAAGCAAGGAGATCACACCATATTAAAAAAGAAGCTATCTAGTGAATGGGAAGTAAACTCACGCTAGAGACTAAAAATGCTGCCAGTCAGAAGGAGCAACCACAAAGCTAGCAGTTGTCAAACTAAGCCCACACCATTTTAAAAAAGGAGGCACTCACATTTGAAAAGGATAAGCTCCATGCAAAGAAACAACATGATAGAGAAAGGTTTGAACCAAATGTCCCACATTCATTGTGGGTAAGAATTTTTATGTCTTTAAATACAAATCTTTGCCAAAACATAGTTTCTAACAAGACAACGCTTTTTGGAAGCGTGAGCTCACGTGGGACCCTGTGGCTACATCAAGATGTGGATGACAACTAGGTGATGACATCATAAACTTTGATCGAACATGCAGGTTCAATGAGGTGGCGAGTTCAAACCAAGTGCACAAGATTCTGACACATTTCTTCATCCAACAGATGGCACAAATTTGCAAAATGAAAGTGATCGATAGTTACATAATACAGGATTGCAAAAATGTGACATGTGGCAGTGGGTCCTGGCGAGGTGGCAGTTGAGTAGTTTTAGATGAAGGTCATAGGATCGTGATACGTGTCACAATCTGATGGCTTGTGCAATTCTACAAAATAGAGATGCACATTGGTTAAGGAATGTGGGATTGTGGGCGTGTGCCATGGGCAATGGGCCTTGGTGGTGCTAATGTGGTGGATACATGTTCGAGCAGCCAATCACAAAGTGCTACGTGGCACTCGATCAAACCCAATTTGACCCTGAGTTTAAAGGGGGTGAAGAAAAAAGAAATAGTTTTAAAATGTTATTTAAATTTTTTTTTTTCAAAAGTGGGTATCCACGTCAAATCATTTTTAAATTTAAAAAGGTTAGGCAATTTTAAATTTTTGAAAATTTAAAATCAAGGATGCAGACCTGAACTTTATATCAAAGAGGGACATTTTTAAACTGAGATTTAGGAGGTTTTTAGTAGGCTAAATATGCGATATTATATATCACCAAAATTTGGAGAATCTAATTTTTTTGATTATGTACTTAGTTTCTGCACATAAAGTAGTCTATTCAAGCTATTAGGGGTTTTGTATCAGGTTTCCAATTTGCAACTGTATTTAGGTATCATAGTTCAAAACCAATTTTTGACATGGTAATGACTTGAATGTGGTTAAAAGGTAGTGAAAATGTAGTTTGAGGAGAATTTAACCACTTTCAAATCAGTAAAAACTCAAAATTTCACCAGCATTTCATGAGGCAAATTAGATATTTTTGCAAACAAAAGTTTTCATCATTTCAATAAAGATATTTGCAAATCAGTAACTAGGTAATGATGAAAACAAAATCAGATCAAAATGGCAGAAATATGAAAGAGGTTTTCAGCTGTAGGAGATGGAATTCCAAGTGGACACATGTTAGACATAGATCAGATCTGGGAATTCATCTTCTTCCTATATCTTTCTTTCTTTCATCCATTGTAAGGGTTCAAATTTTTCACCGTGAGACCATTGTTGGTTGGAAATCTTCAATGCTTCTGTGAGACCACTTTGTTGAATCCAGATCTATGATTCCACCTTCATTCTTTAGCAAATTCTTCTTGTATGAATAAAAGTAGGAAGATAAATACAGATAGTTTAGATCTATTAGGTTCTTTATGAGTTAATTTCAAGCATTTGGTTGTATTATTTCAAGGAAATGAATACAAATGAACAAGAACTTCATTAATTTCATTTTGATTATTGTCTCCTATCTCAATAATCTTCAATGTTTTATGGTCTTTGAACAAAGAGCCTAGGTCATAGTTGCAGTCCCTTAAGGATGTTGTTTCATTGTTTCTTGTAATTTAAGGAATTATGCAAATGCTTCAAAGAATCAGCAGGGTTGTAAGTTTATTGAGAAGGATATCATGTAAGAATGAGATCTAGATTGAACATGGATGTCTATTTACAAGGTGAATGGATAGATTAGATATCTAAATAGACAGATATGTCTCAGATATCCATATGTATGCATTTGATTCATAGATTAGCCCCATGGATTAGGCATTGATCAGCTACAAGATTATTAAGTCTTACTACTGCATATTTGAGGGTTTTTTGAATTCAACATCATTAATCAAACATTTTCCCCCCTTTCATGTTGAAGAACCTAAATAGAATGCCCTCACTCAGCTTGTGCATTTCATAGAGTTCTAATTAGCTATTGCACTTCTTTGTTACTGCATAAGTCATTAGGAGATTTAGGGGATTTCATCTGCTTAATAGATTCAGGGATATGTTTTTGCGCTGATACAATATCAATTGAATTTGAGGTCCACCCACCTAGGTTTTGTAGAGCTTGAAGTAGAAGAAGGGTCATGCCTTATAGTTGGCCTAGTGTCTAAAAAGATATGTTGAAAATGGGAGTGAGCTACCCCTAGATATGTTTTTTTCTCATCGAGGTAATTGGAAACCTACAACATTTTCAAACACCAACAATAATGATTCTATTTTTGTGATCATTGAACAATTTTTTAAAATGGTCCACTTTATTGCTAGTAAAAAGACCAACGATGCAACTAGAGTAGCATAAATTTTCTTCTCAGAAGTTGTTCATTTACATAGCCTTCCAAAGACCATTACCTCCGATAGAGACACTAAGTTCTTGAGCCATTTTTGGAGGACTCTCTGGAGGAAATTGGGAACACAATTACAATTTAGTAATGTTGTTCATCCTCAAATGGATGGACAAACAGAGGTAGTCAATCAGAGTTTGGAAAATCTATTATGCAACATTGTGGGGGAGAAGTCTAAATAGTGGGACTTGGCATTGCCCTAAGAAAAATTTTCATATAATAGTTTTGTTAATAGATCCACTAGAAAATCTCCATTTCAAATCATCTATGGTCAAAACCCTCAAGGTGTTCTAGATCTTATATCACTTCCCTTAGGAGATAGAATTAGTGGTGATGGAGATGCTTTTGTTGAACACCTTCACTAGCTCCAACAAGATGTCTGACAAAAGTTACAGAATAGTAATGCGAATTACAAGATTACTATAGATGCTACTCGAAGACAAAAAATATTTGATGTTAGTGACTTGGTGATGGTTTACTTGAGGCATGAACAATTTCCTGTAGGAACCTTTCATAAATTGAAGTATAAAAATATTGGGCCTTATAAAATCATCAAAAAGATTAATGATAATGCTTATGAGGTTAGCTTACTAGAAAATCTTGACATTTCCCTTGTTCTTAATGTTTCTGATTTATACATATTCCATGGAGATGTTCCCAATACAGATGAGGGCCAGGGAATGGATTGGCAACATCACCTCCCTAATAAGAAGAAAGAAAAAATTTCCAAAATTCTTGACAAGAAAACTACCTCCACAAAAGTGGGTAGTAATGTAGTTTGATTCAATAAAATTGCAGAAATTCACTAACAGTCACTTGCAGGAGTTGTGTTTCTTTCAAGAAGGGGAGAATGATGTATCAACTTTTGAGAGTCATAACTTTTGACCCGGATATGAGTTTTGGCTGAAATTTTATAAGTAGTTGTATGAGGAGGAGCTATTTGGTTTGCCAATGGAGCTTAGTTTGATAGGGAGCCATTTCAACATTTTTGGGAGCTTAAAATTTCATCTTGACCTCCAAAATTGAATTTTTGTGTTTTTTTCCTTCTAATTTGTTAGAATTTTTTTTTAATAATATATCTGAAATCATACTCTTGATTTGTAGATTAGTTGGAAATTCATCTTGCCTTAGTTGCGGGCTTTTCTTGAGAAAAATCGGGATTCATAGGATGGATTTTGAGAATTACCAAAAAATGGAAAATTCTATTTTTTTCCAAAAATCTGCCAAATATGGTAATTTTTTGAATTGTAATAAGAAGGCATTTTCTTTCATTGTAAGGTAGAATAGAGTTGGAGAAGTTAAATGAAGAATCTAGTGTTTTGAAAATCTATGTTGTGTTATTATTTTTTGAGTATTATTTTGAAAAGGGTTTGGGCTACACCACAATGCCAAGTGTCATAAGCACAATAACCAACAGGTAATAACTATCATCAATAAAACTAAGCCACCAATCACTAAATGTAAAAATAAAACCACCACTAATGAGTAACTAACATTCATCAAGAAAAGTCAAGTGCCAATGATAGCTGACATTCAAACAATAAATAATAACTTTCAATAAATACACCATCAAAAGTAATATTCAACAAGTACACCACTAGAAGAAAATATTTATTAAAAAAAAAAAGGAGACTCAAGCTACATACTAGGGAGTGCCATCACATGAGCCAACTCTAAGGTTACCCTGATAGTCTCTTAGGACTTTGGCCCCCTAATGACTCTATGCAAAACTAGAATACCCTCTCATGAAGATGAGGAAACTAGTCACACCTCTCAAGGTATCATCTCATTCTCATCCATAGCCTATACAAGCACTCAATGCATGGATGAGGAAAATTCTCTAACTTATCTTTTTAATTTATCTCAAGGCATGGGGGAGGAAAGTATTTTAATTACTATGTTATCACTTGTTACACAACTTACAATGAGTTACCTTTGTTGAAACTTTGGGCCTCCATTGCAAGCCACTCCTACATACATGCATTTAGACCACCGTCCCAAAACTTAAAAAACACAATTGTATCTCATACCATAAAATTAATATTCATCAAATTTAGTTCCTTAATAGGCAACATGAAAATAACATTGGTTATCAAAACCCAAGTTCTCATAAATGCTCATCAAAAAAAATCTCACTTTAAATCATAACGTACCTCATGACATCTAGTCAAATAATCGTAAAATAAATCTCAACACCTTTGATGCACATCCTGACTTGGCCAACTAAACAACCCACAAGAAAACCATCACGAAAAAAATTCAAAAGACTATAAATAGAATATAAGAAAATACACATTTTTCAGCAACATGATTTAATTCCATCAATTTCTCTTGTTTAGTTTGGTTCATAAGGATGTGCTTAAAAATAAAGGAAGAATATATTTGTCAACATAAACTATTATGCTAATATACTTATTTAAATTAATAAGTATTTAAATTTAAAATCTCTTTGTGCATGTATAAAATATCATGCAATATAATCATGTTGTTAATTTGAATAATCTTAAATCATAAATGATTTGATTAATAACATAAATGTACATTACTAGATTAAATATTACATTACTAGTTTAAATATTAATATTAATTTCATTTCTAAAATATTGATATGACTTCTATTTAAGTCCAATATTAATAAATATTTACTTTTCCTTTAATTAATGATGCAAGTAGAGATAACTCAAACTTGAAATTATAATTATAATTAAGTTATCTATAATTTCTCTCATAATATTAAATATTCATAACTAAATGATTATATCATGAACTTCACTATAACTTCTCTTAAAATATAACTAAATCACAATTATATATTTATTAATTTGTAACTCCACTTAATAAATAAATACATAACGAGTTATATCCCATTAAGAGTCTTAAAGGCAATTTATATTAAAACCCCACTTTTTGAAATTAATTATTAATTATAACTTTTATTTTTAAATAAATAAATCCAAAAATTATATTATATTTTTATAAAATAAAAATAAATATACAATTAGTATTTTTGCATGCATTTGATCTCTCAAATCATGGAACCATAATAAGTTTTCTATCTTTAGTATATTGTTTTCACATGCATGCATAAGTTTACTTACAATATACTTTCCTCTCAATTAATCTTTTGCTTTTCCAATAGATTTTGCAACTAAATTATTTTAGATATAAGAAGAATATTTATCTTTATTTGGAAAATTCATGATAATCACATGGTTGTAATAATAAATTTAAAGTTAAAACTTTAGCTATTCAATTTTTTATTTTCTTCCATTTTTCTATAATTGAATTTTTCTTATATTAAAAAGGATTTTAAAATAATACAATCTTAACATTTTTTTATATTTTCCTACAATTTTCCTCAGTCAAGTCTTCTTAATTAATTAGTATTATTTTTTCAAAATCCACAACATAATTCTTTATCCAAAAATTAATTAATTAAATTAACAAGCATTATGCAAGCACTGAGGAAGAGAAGAAGTAGACAAATCTTTCAATAAAATTCTATAATGGATTTTCAAACCCTACCTCAAAACTATAGCTAAAATTTGAGACAATCTATGAATGCTTTGAATAATTTTTTTGATACAATTCTAAATTTTGATCCCCAAAAGCTATGTGTCTAGAAAATGAGCTCGAATATTTGAATAAAGAATTTAACTCTACCTAAGATTTTTGGTTTTCAAACATACAAAGGGCTCTCTTTAAAATGAACTTTTCTTATTTAATCCTTTCATGCACACTTAAAAAACATTTTAATTAAAATATTCTTTTCTTTTATTTTCTTTTCCTCCACTTTATTAATTAGTGCAAGCATTATTTAAAGTGTAGTTTATTATTTAAATTAATAATAATAATTAAGGCTCATTATTTAAATGCAACTCTTATTTACTTATTATTAATTAAATATTTATAATAAAAAAATATTAAATCTTTAATCTAACAATTCTCTTTTTGTGATATGAATATCAGGATTTAACTGTGTGATTTTAAGTCAAACTCGATGACCCATGTTTCATGAGTAGTGATTCAACATGAATCCATCTCTCATGAGAATAAATGGAACACTTAGCACTCATTGGATCTAGGTGATGCTCACAGGGGTGAAGCACAGGGACTTCCCGGGAGGTCACCCATCCCAGTACTACTCCAGCCTGAGTGCGCTTAACTACGAAGTTTCCTCCATAGTTAAACCCAAAGCTTGCAACCCCATTTGCAAAACCTTCACCAAGTGTTAAGTGCGCTCAGGCTGGAGTAGTACTGGGATGGGTGACCTCCCAGGAAGTCCCGGTGCTTCACCCCTGTGAGCATCACCTAGATCCAATGAGTGCTAAGTGTTCCATTTATTCTCATGAGAGATGGATTCATGTTGAATCACTACTCATGAAACATGGGTCATCGAGTTTGACTCAAAATCACACAGTTAAATCCTGATATTCATATCACAATTTGACTAGCTGTGGAAATTATCTCCTACTTATCAATTCTCTTTTTATCCAACTTCTTAAATCAGACTTCTAAATTAAGTATTTTAAATTAAAGCATATATTTAATTAATTTCTAATTAATTAAATATACTTATATTTTAATATTTTCTTTTTAATCAAATAATATGTAATAACTTTAAATATTATATGATTAACCAAAATATTATGATTAAACTATTTACCAAATAAATTACATAGTCAAATCCACATATAAGCAACATTGCCAAAACCGACCAAAACTCAAAAGTAAACAATATAAAAAAATATAAACTCGTCCATTTAATAAGGGTGAAAAGTTAGATACATGTCTTCCTTCATAGGACAAGTAATTAGACTATGACTAGGATTGTACCTGAACATTATCTCTCTATTCTTACCATTGAGTTATTGCAATGGTCTATGCTCATCTTGGTGATTTAGGGAAGTCAATGCTTGGTACCCAAAAATCTATATAAACTGTCAGCATGTACATGTACAATATATCTAAGCTAAATAGACAATTGCAGTGAGTGGTACATCGTGTAGATCTTGACTAGTAAGTGAATTTGACTCCCTTCCTCAACCACATCAAACATGTCAAACATAAATGTAAAACAAATACACACCATACACATGCAAGTATGGGGTAAGTATAATAGTAAATAACATTATATTCTAACATGACTATCTCATCATTGTGAGGACATAATAAACATCTTTTTGCGACACACCATATGACATCAACATAAAAGTAATTTCATTAAATAAATAAGAGTATTTAAAGTATCATCATACTAAGGAGGAAATTGTTACAACCTAACATAAAAAAAAAAAATTTGATCGTGTTGGTCTAATTTTTCACAAGTGCAAAGGAGTTCTAAATTTTTTGGTGAAAAAATCATTTAAGTCATGGTATCCTATAGATTAGGGTTTCTTCACCCTAATCATGTCCTTGTCTCTATGTTGTTTGAATTCTATTAAATTCTCAAGGTTTGTCTCTAAAATAGTCATTAAAATGCCCTAAATATGTAAAAACCCTAGGTTATTTTCAATTTTTTGAAAAGGTTTACAAAGTGCTCAAGTTTCTTCTTTTATGCTCTTATGGTGTTTAGGTTTCATGTAAGAATAAAGTGCCTTCTTGTTTTTATTTCTGTGGTCATGCTTCACCAAGTGTCGTAACAGCATAAAGGAATTCATGTGTCATGGGATACAACTGTGCATTTCCTAATAGTGGAGTGGTCTACTTTGCGGTCTTTCAATAATATGATTTTATCTTTGGGCAGAGAAGCATAAAAGGTCTTTTGTGCTTTGGAGATGGTCTTACAATTCCAAGCTGATGGGTCAAGTGGGTGAGAAAAAGTAGTTTGTTAAAGTATTTTCGGTCATACGTTGTTTTGTTAAGTGTATGAGCATAACAAGTTTAAAAGTGACCATGTCAAATGGTTTTATAGGATTACGAGTAAAGTGTTGAGTGAAGTAGTAGAAAGGTCTTGTGATTTGATCTATGCACTTATGTTGCATTGAATGACATAAAGGCATAATGTCCCAGGATAGCGTAAAGGATGGCTCATGAGAAGAGATAAAGGGTTTTACGATTTTCCGTGTAAGAGGGACTCATAAGAGTGAAGTGAGATTTAATTTTGTTTACGTGCCTTCACTTCTTTGACTTGTGAGTAACCATAAAGCAATTTTATAAAGAGAAGTGTGCTATGTGGGACCTGTTGTGTTGTCAGATGGGCCCTGATGAGAACAAATCAGATGGTGACACATCACACATGTCAGATGGGCTTGGCTTACGTGGTAGATGACTTAAGTTTTTATTTTGAATGTGCCTAGAAATCAATTTCTATTTTCATGAGATCTAATTTGGGTCAATGATAAGTGAAAAGAAAATATTCTCATTATGTCCTTACGATTGCATGGTAAGCCTAGGAACAAAGAGCTTTTTCATCTTTGTCTTCATGGTTACGAGTTAAGTCTAAGCATATAAGTGTAAAAGAGAGAAGGGAGAGTGAAAATAAGGGTTTATGCTTATACAAGAAGGGACAAATAATAGAACAGGATGCAAATTGTAAAGGTTTCTTGGTGTTACGAGGATAAGGTAACTTGTGTGGTTGTAAAGGAGAATAAAGAAAGTAAAGAGCATTATGATGCCATGAGTAAAGCGTAAAGCATATGAACCGAGGATGGATATGTAAAGTGTTACAATGCTCCAAATGTTGAAATGAGCATAACAATGTAAAGAAGGTTTTTTAGAAGCTCCCGTGATATGTGTGTGTATGGGCATAAAGGGTAAAGTGAAAGTTGTAACAAGGTCTTTACACTAGTATGAGGAGAGTGTTGAAATGTGAGAACATAAGGATCTAATAAGAAGTCTTGAGATTCTACAGTATAAAAGGTTAAAGAAGAACATAAAAGGGATTTCAATGTAGTGCTTAAGAAACCCTAATGCTTCTATGGTTGGAGCATTCTAAAGCATCACTGGGTAGACATAAAGGCTTGCTAATTGTATCTTTGGGGTTACAAAGATTGAAGGTTTTGACTCAGTGTGTAAATGGAAGACCAAAATTAAAAAGAAAGCAATTGAGGTGTCATGCCAATTTAGAAAAAAGGACAAATACACCATGGCCAAGTAAAATAAAGCACTGAAAAGTACATCAGGGTCAAATTTCATGGTTGATATTCCTTGCTTACAACCTACAAAGGTGGTATTAAAAACTCGTGCATGTAGAATTTATTAAAAGGCTGGTAAATTGCATGATTAAACCATAAAGATTTGATTGAACATTTAGAGTATTTTCCATCTCAAAGAGCTAGTGTTTTCTATTTTGAGAACTTCAAAAGTGTCCATAGCTTTGTGATTTCTATATTACTATTGCAAGAGTTCAAGATATAATTTGCAAAGAAAATGGCTAACAAAGAAGTCGCGGAGGTTCTTGCAGAAGAAGTAGAGGTCAAAGATTAGGGTGACAATGTTGTAGAGGTCACAATCGAAGGAAAAAGGAAGAAAGGTGCTATAAAAATAGAGAAAAAGTCAAGGGTTAGGAAGCCAAACAAGCATGCAGAAGATTGGCTAAAAATTCTTCCATGGTCATCGAATGTAATTTAACTGAATGACCATATTTTCAAAGACCCTTATTTCCTAGTTAGGGATGTAAAATGCCATATGACTGATGGTTTTAATCTATTTTTGTATTTCTACAAATGTAGAATTGAAAATGTACTAGTCTACAACCCATGGAAAAGGAACATGGCAAAGTTAATCTTGCCAGAGGTGCTTGTTGATGTGGACTTGTTAAAGGCACTGATAAAGTCTTATAATCTAGTGACCAAGACATTCTAGAGGCATAATGGGATTTTTTTTATGCATGCTTGATGGGCCTTCTTTCATAGAAGCTTTTGGATTTGAGGGACAAATGGATATGCCCATCCACATTGAGGATTTGTAGGGTAAATTTTGGAGGAATAAAACTTATTTTATAAACAATGTGATGCTGCTCCACATCCCTTAAAATGTTAAAAAGGTAGGGCTGATTCAAAAGAAGGTAGAGGATCATTTTCCCTTGAGAAGGTTCAAGAATTACTTCAAGAATACTATATATGGATTGAACAAAGTTTTGGGAAGTGATGGTGTAGAGGACTATGTATATGGTTCATTATTCTTGATGGCATGTGACATAGAAGACCCCTTCCACAACAAAGAATATGATTATGTGGCCTTCATCATGGACAATGTGCACAATAAAATTGTCAATGCAAATAAAAGAGAGATGAGAGATTTTAAATTTCATCATTACTCATTGTTGATGCACTTGATCTTGTATTACAACATTGGTTACATTAGCCAGGACTTCATTGATCAAACTTCTGATGAATTTGGTGAGTTACCTATGCAACTATGGACTCATATTTGGGATAAAAAAATTCATTATTCAAATGCACTTGTATTTTTCAATTTGTTTAGTTCTGTGATTATGAGGCAATTGGACCATATTTTCTTTAGGGCACCAAATGTTTTGAAAACTTTGTGTAGACCCTCTTTTTTGGATGAGAAAACTAAATTGGATCATCATTGGGGAGACATATTTTTGTTTAAGGAGTGCACATTGATGAGAGTATATGCATGCTCACAGCCTCCTCACACATTGTCTAAATTTTTACCCCCCAGGTTAGCTATTATTGAGTTCTTTTGGCAATTTGTATTAATGAACAAAGAAATGATTCCTCCCTCCTTGCACAAAGCCACATTTGTTTGTAGAAGTTTCAAGGTAGGAGGTTTTGAGATTGGAAAGGATGCATTTGAAGAATCAAGTGAATACCCAGGTTAGTATAAGTTTTCCATTGGACCTTATAGGATGTATGACCTTGAGAACCACATTACAAATGAGGTTAAAGCCATTAGGGGTTACATTCTACCTCCTAGCTAGCCAATCACTGTAGAAGATTTAATTGATAACATAGTAGCAACAAGGGAGGCTAATGAGCTATTAGGAAAATATGGTGAAATAAGGAAGGTGGAGGAGGCCTTAAGAAGGATCAACCCTGATTAAGGGTTTTTATATAGAGATTCCATACCCTAGTAATTTGAGAAAGATGGTAGACAACTTTGATTATATCATGTCTCAAATGACATATGAGCTAGAGGGAGAGGAGGCCACTATGAACAGAGAATCCCCTGAGGAAAATGTGTAATTAGAGGTTGATGTTGAGGAGGAGCAGCCATCATCTTCAACTTGGGTGCCAAAGGTAAATAAGAGGCAAAAAACAATGCACATCCTAGAGAGGGTGGTGAGCAGGGCTCTAAAAGTAATGCCAGGAAATGATGAGTATTTTGCAAACATTAGGAAAAATTACTTGCAACAAATAGCAAAATAGGCAAGAAAGTCCTCTAGTGATTTACAAATTAAAACTTCTAGGTTGGATGATAGACTCATCCAATCTAAATTTTTTTATAGAGAATGATGATTTCATTAAATTATTAGAGTTTAAAAGTTTTCTATACAAAATAAAGCAAAATGAGCTCAAATTGAGCCTCATGCTAGGAGAGGATCCTGAGAAGAATAAAGAATTAGTTGGCAAACTATTGGCTTATGTCCTAGAAAGTGAGACAATGACCCCTACAGAAGCTAGGGAATTGGTTCATAGGAGTTGCATGATTCTAGTGCCAAGGTGGGATATAGAGAAAGCCTTTGTTCTAGACCAGATGAGAAGACAAGACAAAGCAATTAGTTATGAAGCCAACAATAGAGGGGGCCTGAAGATAGGATTAGGATTCAACATAGACACACAGACCCTAGCTATGTTGACTATTGCCCCTAATACGAAGAAGCCTAAAATAATGGATATACAAGAAAATACATAGGGCAACATGATTGTGTGGACACTGGACAATACCACTAGAAAAGATATCTCTAGCCTAGTCAAACACTTTGCACTCATGAATGAGGCAAAGGTATATCAAATTAAGGATAGACTAGTTGCTATATGCAATGAATGTCTAGATGTCAAAAAATTGTATGAGGAGGAGCTCAATGCGAGCTATGTGAAAAAGCAAAGGATAGAGGAGTTGGAAGGGAAAATTCAGAGTCTAGAAGTAGAAGTAGCATCCTTGAAAGACCAACTCAAGGCTGCAACAGTGGTAGAACATGCACCTAGACAAGTGGAAGAGGAAAGGCACACTATGGAATTAGAAGCCCAAATAGAAGATATAACTATAGGGGTGATAGTGCTAGTTCCTCTAGTGAGTGTGGAAATAGGGGTTCCTCAATATGATAATGTAGGAAAGAAGGGTAGAATGATGAACATGCTAAGTCACAAGGTAAACATCTTGAAGAGAATCTCTCAAGATGCATATAATGCATTCATTAACTTACAATCTACATAATAGATGTGCAAAGAAGTATTAGGATGGCTTGATCCAATTTTCAACAAGGGGGACCCTACATGCAATTCCTTGATAGGTTAATACCATTGCTAGCCAAGATGCCAGACCTTCTTGATAAGGTTATTGTTGTTAAAGAGGGAATAGACATAGTAAAAGATTTACTCCAGTTATTTATAGGAAAATTGGTAGCAATCCAAAATAAGATGAAAGTGCTTATAGGTGGTTTTTATTCTTTAATTCTTTCTATCCTCAATTTTGACAACCAAGTAAATGATTTAAATGAATGGTTTAACTCTTTTGATCATATTATAGACTTGCCATAGGTGACATCCATTTTTGAAGGTGATATTGATGAAATTACTTTTAATGAACTTGTTGACACTCTATTCAAAATTAAAACGAAAATGAGTAGGTTTATCAGAGAAGAGAAAGTGATTACTAATGCCAGGTGGCAAAAATCCATTGGTGAATTAGTAACAACCAAGATATTCGAGTGGCCCACCAAAAGAGAAGTCAATGTATGGGAAGCAATCACAGAAATAACGGCTTTACCAATAGGGGGTAGTTAGAGAAAAAGAAAAAGTTAAAGATTTTATGCTCCAACTATCATATGCAACTATTTTTGTTGTTTCCTTTTGAATTAAGGTGTCATGGTATTTTGAAAAAGGTTGTCATACTTCTTGTTGTAAAAGGATGCCTATCAATCACAATTGCCCTTTGCTTGTTGCAACTCATGCTATATAAATGAGTTTTCAAGGAATTGCAATGGTCTAAAAGTTGTATGATTTTGTGGTGTTCAAGAAAAATATGATTGGTCCAATAGTATGCAACTATTTTAAGTTTACTTTCTAGTATGTACTTTTTGATGATATATAGAAATGATAGGATCAATAGGATTTTCTGGGCTTTTCAATGAATTTCTATTGGTCATTGTATTAGTCATATAAAAGGATAATACAAAGGGGCATTTACATTAGATTTGTGTCATCAATTTCTGTCTCCATTTTATGAGTTTGTCTACTTTAATGTCATTTGAATAAGGTTTAATTGATTAAATGCAGTCTAGATGGGTTGTATGCTGATACTATTGTTGCTTTTAATTCAAGGAATTATGTAAATTCTTTAGTAGATAAGTATGGTTTATGAATTTATAAAATGAATAGTTCATAAGAATGGAAATAGGTGACTACAGTTGATAAATTCATTTATGAGTTATTTGAATTAGATTTCCTACCAGTAGTTAGTCTTTTACCCAATGGATATGGCACTGGTCACATGAATCAGTAATGAGTTGGGGTAAATTTTGCTTCTACATATCAAATTAATTACAAATTCAAAATTATTTTCGTTCCATTTTGTTCAAGGTTATAATGCTGGTCAGCACTCATTTATATCTAGTTTTTGAGTCTTAGGTAGCTACTGTGTGCTAAAATGTTGTCACACTTCTATGAATCATTACATGTAAGAAAACTCAAGAATGAGCCCTCACAAATCGATCCATAGCTCTCTACTCATAGAGTGCAAGGGTTTGCAATGGAGGCCCTCAGTTTGACCTATTTTTGTGCCCATGCAAGTACACCATGAGATGAGAGATTCAAACAGGAAAAGCAAGAATGCTAGTCTCCATGATCTTCAAATATGCATGAAAATAAGATCTAATCTATGAAAGAAAAATATAATCTATAAATGCAAGATTTAAGCTAAAAGCCCATGATGGGTGCAAGAGAGAAAAAGACAAGAAAATAGAAGTTCTCCACCAAAAGCTTTTGTATTCAAACTCCTTCAAAAATTGGTCTTCAAACCTACAGCATAACGATAGCATAATCATCGGTGTGTAACATGAGGAGAGGGCTCTCCCTTATAAAGAAAATTATGGAGGTGAGAGGCTTCTCACAACCAATATGGGATAATAGAGCTTGATCCATGTGAGACAAAATTCCACCAATGAGAAAAGAGGAGTGGTTGAGGAGAAAGTGGAAAGATAAATCCCACTTAGATCACTTTTTTTAAGTGTAGAGAAATTAAATAAAAAGAATTTATTTTATTTCCTTTTTTCATCAAAAGAGATATTTAAGTGGGATTTTTATTTAATTAAAAGGAAGCAAGTTCTTTTTAATTAAATAGAAGATATTTAATTAAATTAAAAGAGAGGTTTTTCTCTTAATTAATTAAATGTGGATGAACTGTTTAATTAAAAGAGAGGTTTTCTTTTAATTAAATGGGGATTTTATTTTATTTAATTAAAAGAGAAGATTTTCTTTTAATTAAATAAGACTTGGAATAAGATGATCAATCTTAGAAATGAAATAAATCGAATTTGATCAAGGAAATTGATTTGAATTGATTTAATAAAATATTACAAACCATTGATTCAGAAAATTTGATAAATTGATAAATTGAATAATGGGGGCCCATAGTCTAGGCGACCATTTTTGGGTGCATACATTTGCCCCTCTTTGACTAATGTGTGATCGATTCGGGAACACATGTAGTCAAAGAAAGAAATTGAAGTGTGAGGTCAATTTGGGATCACAAAACAACCCAGATGTGTGGTCGACTCGGGAACACATCAAGACAAAGAATACAAATAAATTTTAACTTGAAAAAGTCGAGGATAAAATTGATAAAACTGAATCAAGGATTGAAATTGATAATTACTGCCCCCTCGTGATCGAAATCGAAATGAGATAGAGGAGAAACAACAAATTGATAAATTTGATCAAATCGAACAAAAGATAAGGTTCTTGATGTAAGATGAAAGATATAAGAATCATAGAACCAAGGTAGATCATCAAGCATGAAATATTATGCCCCAAAGGTGATTTAGAAGAAAAGAAGTGGGGAAAAAGAAAATGGAAGATAGAAGTTTGAAAGATATGGAAAGAAAAAGAAATAAGAAAAGAAAATGCTCCAAAAATCAATCAACTGTTTAAGATAGAAATTTTGATTGAGATCACGAAAGAAAATAAGGAAATGAAGATCAAAATGTGACCACAATTGATTAAATGTCCACAATAAAGATGAAAGGAGAACCCTCTCAAACTCATAATGCAGCCTAAAAATGCAAACTAACATGAAGTCTAATAATGCAAGCTACATGAAATGCAATGGTGTACTTGCAAAAGAGCAATTGTAACATAGGATTTTGTGTTCATCATTCATTAGAGAATGTAAAAGAACTTATTTTCATCATTGGGCAATTATTAACGGACATCAAAAAATCACACAATCATCACTAGTCACAAGCGCAACTATGAAGATATGAATGTAATTAATATCGGATTGGAATGTGGAAAGATTCTAACATAAGCATCAAAGACATAAAGGTCAAGATGACTTCGATGTTAGCTTACCCAATTTAATATAGAAAAACTATGCTCGCATCAAGGCATAGATGCCAAGATGACTATAAGAATGGTTGTGCAAAAACAATCAAGGATGATACCTCAAATCTCCTAAGTGTTTCAAGGGGACAACAAGAGACACTCTAGAGTTTCAAGACCACACCCACAAGAAAACAACAAATAAAAACATGTCCCATGCCCCAAGTCCTCTAGCGATGCATCATGGAGATACTTATTAGATAAGGACACTCAACAAAAATCAATAACAGTCAGCACACAAAGAAAAGATCATGACATAAGTCAAGCATTAAGTGTTGCGTTTAAAAATTTAAATGTGTTAACTGATACTGAGTTTTGAGGACAAGGATCAAATGCTTGCAGGAAGGTAAGATCACATGATGATACTGGGTAAGACCAAACCAATAAGTGTTGAAAAACACTCGATGTCAATGGGTGTTGAAAAACACCATTTGCGAGGTGTCCTAAAGACTCACACATCTAAGAAACCAAAGCTAACATAGTTATGCCCCCTAGACAAAGACCAATTCCAAACCAAGGTAACAAGGACAAGGCATCGTGGAGAAAGGCTAAGTGTCGAGGACATGTGCTAAGAAACAGGGGTGCAAAGGCCTCAAGTAGCGCCCATTTCCAGGTTTTCACCACTTGGATTTTTTATTTATTTATTTATTTTTTTAAAAATTTTTCAGGACTTTTTATAATTTTTTTTTTTGTATTTTTGCTACTAAGGCGCCTATTTCCAGGTTTTCACCAAGGCACTTTTTCTATTTTTTTGAATTTTTGAATTTTGAATTTTTTTTTAATTTTTGGAATATATAATTTTTTTGAAGATACATCAAAGTGCCTTTTGCTAGGTTGTCACTAAGATGATCATTTTTTCAGGACATTTTTCAATTTTTAGAATTTTCACAATATATCATTTTTTTGGATTTTTTTAAATATATCAATTTTTTTGAATTTTTTTAAAAATATATCAATTTTTTTTTGAATTTTTTTCAGGATCAATAAATATGTACAAAGATACCCCTAGACAGAATGGGCATTAAACTCTTAAGAAAGATCACATCGTGCAGTCCCAATGTCTAACAAGGCGGAGGACATGATGAAGCAATAAGCTAATGGATATTATGGATAAGCAAGGAGTGTATGAAGCAAGTGAAAGTGATCTTCAAAGGTTGACACCTCAAGAGTACCCAAGCTAGGGAAAATTTGTCATGTAAAGAACATTTGGACAAGAAATGAAAGGCCAGTATAGGATAATTCAAGAAAGCATAATGTAAAAGTGGGAAAGATACAATCCAAAGAAGTAGACATGTCAAGAGACTTTATAGCATCATATTTTACTCTATTTTATAAGATCAAGACCAAAGGGGTAAATGGGAAAAGGGTAGAAAAAGACTAGAATGAATGGAGGAAAATAGATATGAAGGCTAAACATGAAAGGAATGAAAACAAGATCATCATAAGATATCTCACAAGATAGCCAAATGTTTGTCTATAGGTCAACATTGTCAAGATCAAAGAGAGAAGACGAAATGAATGAAAGATGTAGAAGAACTACGCATGATGCCTATTTGTTAGGTTTTCATCATGGTACTTATCCAAGGTGCCACAAGGGAGTGGTTTTCACCATAGGACAAATTTATTTCTCTTTATTTTTGCTACCAAGGTGCCTGATTATCAGGTTTTCACCAAGGCACATTTTCAAATTTTTTTCTTTTTTTTTTTTTTTTTTTCAATCTTTTTCAATTTTTTTTGTGGAAGAAGTCAAGCTTTTGAGATAATGCTCCTTGAATGTTTAAATCATGATATACAAAGGAATTCAAATGATATGCTCAAAGATGCTAATAGGGAAAGGAAGATGGAAGACAAAAAAATGGAGGATATGGCTTTATGCATAGCAAGTGAGATTGGAAGATAGAAATGAAGGCAAGATCAACGTCAACACACACCTTGAAGGGTGGCGAAAGGATGGAGAAAATGTGAATGAAGGAATATGTGAAGGAATATGGTGAGTGGATAGAAAAGGTTGCAATTTAGGCACATGGAATGGAAGAATGCTTTTGGAAGAAGATGAAGCGGAATTCTTTGGAAGCTTGAATGTCAACTTCAATTGTTGTTCAACATTAGACTTTCTCAAGAAAGACTTTGGAATCCATATAGCCGTAGGCCTCTTTTCATTTCTTTTTGATGATGTAGAGATAATATCTTCAATGATGGATTTTGGAACCCATACTTGTCTTATAATTTTTTTCTTAGATATCTCTTTTGACTTTATGCCCCCATGTCGATTAGAGGAGACATGGTGGTGTTTCTTATATGGATTCTTGAATTGCTTATTTTTCTTGTATTGAACATTCAAGTTACTTCCAAAAGACTTGGGACTTGTGGAAGAAGAAGGATGATATGACTGGTTTAGGTGAGTGGGTGGATGAAAAGGATTTAAGGATATGCATCTACGTTGATCTTGAGGAAAGATAGGAGAGGGAGGGATGTAAGGACCCAAAATGGAAGGAAGATATGAAGCATTTAGTATTGGTGGGGGAGGTCCAAGGATGGATGTGGAAGATGCAAAAGGGTAATCAATAAGTTCATCAATATATATATGATAGTCAAGGACATCAGCATCTTTAGAGTGAGCATTAAGATTTTCAATAATATCATGAACATCCTGAATAGGAGCAACTTCTTTAATAGGAGTACTTGAAACTTGAGAAGACTTAGGAAGAGTAGAAAGTGGAAGGGAACATGGAGTGGTAGAACAAGAAGATGGAAGACTTTGATCTTGACAAGGATCTTTGGATAACATAAGTGTAGAATTGTTCTCTTGATTTTCAATAGGCTCAACATTGGAAGTAATAGCATCATTTTTAATAACCTTAATGGAAGTATCATCTTTGGAAGGAGAAAGTGTACTAAGGCCATTTTTATTTTCAATAAGCTCAGTGGTGCAAGCAGTATCTTGATCTTGCTTAGGAGAAGACTTAAGACATGGTGGACTGAATGAAAAAGGGCATAAGGGATCAAAAGAACCATGAAACATATCAGAGACATCGTGAAAATAATTGGATGACATTGAGGGTTTTTGATCTTGATATTTATTTATATTCTTTTGTTTATCATTTTTAAAGTCCTCTTGACATGAAGCCACTGCTAAGGAGAAGGAAGCATGTTGGAATTGTATGGAAGACTTTGGAGGAGATTGTGAAGGACTAGCTGAAGTAGGCATTATAGTGCATGAAGGCTTAGGCTCCTTAGGTTTAGCATTGTCAAAGGTATTTGTAGCCAAGTGAAGGTTAGCTTGAGTTTCTTTAAGAGGTAGCCCTTGAGGATAACTATAGGGAATTGCATGAAAAGCATTAGGATCTTTGTTGGATGAATGATTGGTAGAAGATTTGAGAGTCTTAGAATCTTTAGGGAATGTATGGATAGTGGAGGAAGTAGAAGATGGAAGGGGAGCATCAGAAGACAAAGGTTCAACATTAACATGATCTTGCTCAAGAGTGTAATCTTTATTTTCAGCATGAGGGTTCTTAGAAGAGGAACTCTTATCCCATTGATGTTGTATTTCAGCACAAAAAAATGCTTTCTCTTCATCAAAAAATGCAGATTTATCATTTAGGTATTGTTCACAAAATTTATCAATGTTGTTTTCAAGATTTGATTCATGTGAATTACCATCAATATCTTTTCGTGACTCATCCCCTTTAAGCACAAGCATAGGACTAGGAGGACTTTTAGGAACTGTTGGAATGTAATAATCATCACCATCATAATCATTGTCACTATAGGCATTGTAGATAAGCATATCGCAAGACTTTTCATGTTGTTCATTATGATCTATCTCAATAAGAGGAATAAGACTCTTGGTAGAAGTAGAATAAGAATGATATCGTGAAGAAGAGGTAGGTGAAGACCTAGATGGATGATATCTAGAAGAGTCATGGTAAGATTTAGAAGATGAAGAATATGAAGGATATTTCGAAGAATCATGATAAGACTTGGAAGATAAGGAATTTGAACGATATTTAGAAGAATCATGATAAGACTTGGAGGATGAAGAATCTGAATGATATTTAGAAGAATCATGATAAGACTTGGAAGATGGAAAATATTTGGAAGAAGGATATTGTGATTTAATCTTGCACATGATCCTAGAAAAAGTGTCTGATTTATCCATTTTTTTAATCATTTTTGTTGCAACATTAGCATCCATGCATATATTGGAGTGACAACACTTTTCAAATTCAAGAAGGAGGTGGATTTCATCTGAGCTCAAATGAGGATCCCTAAAAAGATATCCAAGATCCATGGTTCTAGAAGAAGAAGAATCAAGTATGGAAGAAGAGAAAGAATGAATAGAAGAAGGTAGACTATATGATAATAGGAGGAAAAGAATCAAAAAGACATGAAGAAAAGAAAGAATAGAAATGGGAGATTAGAAAGACATGAAAGATGAAGAATAAAGAAGACCAAGAGTCATTTTGAGAAATTTGATACCATTTGAGATCATTTGAATGTTGAGCAAAATGTAATAGCACTTGTAATCAACATTAAAGAAAAGGTACTAGTTGATAGGATAACCCTAAGAAATGTTGGTACCAAACTAGGATAGTAAAAGCTCTCACTTGTCCAAAATAGATGTGATAAGATAGAATTTTGCAATAGGTGTAAACCAACACTGCCACAGAGGTGCTCACAACTTTGGGTGAATACCCTAGCACATATGGACCAGGAGGATGATTGACCCAAATTATAAATAATTAAAATTGAATTTTTATGAAAGTGAATGGACAAGAGATTACTAAGACTCTCCAAGTGTAATATCAAAGGATCCAAGTGTATATCTTTCTCAATAAGGACAATTTCTATCTTACCAACTCCAAACAAGGTCTCTTGTGAAATCAATGACTACTAATTCAAGAGGTCAAAGCATAATAACCCATGGTGCAAAAAGGCTTTTAACAATGAGAAAAGTAGCCTAATCCAAATAGGACCAACCTAGGAAGACTAGGAATAATGGGATAACAAAGTTATTCGATCGTAAAGTCTCAACTCAAGAACTCAGATTTTGTTCATTTTAAATATCCAACTACAAGCACGCAAGATAGAAAATAGGGATTTCAAGCAAACAGTCTTCAAACAATGAACAAGGGGCAAAGCAACCTTGCACATGAACAATCAAGTGACTTAGTTTATGCTAATCCCTAGGAGAGCTAATCATGTATGTTCTCAAAGAGTTTCACAATCATTGCATACATCCCTAGAAAATAAAAGTTGGCCTCTCTAAGGTTTTTAGTAATGGTTTGACTCTGCAACTTTTATGATTCACAGGGGTGACCTCCAATCCCGGCGCACCGAGGTTTTGACACAGTTTGAGAACTTAATCTTCAAGAGCTGCTAAGGAGATCTGACAACCCACAATGAACCATACCCCATGGAGATTTCTTCCACGAGGACATTTATATAGCGATTGTTGCAACCACGGCAAAAGTGGCTATTACCGCTTGAGGTTCCGTCTGCAGTTTGCCCTGTATAGGGATTGTCTGCTATGGTTAACCCTCTCTAAAGGTGACCGACTCACAATAGTGGACCACAAGGGGACTTAGCTTTCAGATCCAAGGTTTTGACACCTTTTCACTTTTAGCCCAATCAAAGAAAGCAGATTAATCCAACACGCTAACTAAGATTATCTCAAGATCTATGATATCAACCCCTAGTGATTTATCAACCTCTCCGGAGAAAGGATGCCTCAATCACCAAGTTGAAGATCCATCTATCTAAGAGATTCTCAAAGTATCCTCCCCACCTACAAGGAATCCATCTTTGAGAGGAGTTTCATTAGGAACTCACTCCCTCAAGATCCACGAATAGTATTCATGGGGCCTAATTACTATGTGTTTACAGATGTTAATTATCCAAAAGCAAATCTATCCAAGAATAATCAAAAAGCACAAGGTGGTACACTTAATGCTTTAACTAATGCAAGGTGAGTCCAAAGATGTGGAACACTTAACCCCTCACACAAGCCAAAATGAGTCCACAACTCAAAGATTAGTGAGTTCTAGAAAGCACAAGAGGGTTGCCAAGTGGAGCACTTAACGCTTCTATCCTGTAGACCCATCCCCTTTAATGTGGCGCTGATCTTGTAACCACGGGGTGGAATGAGGGGCCGACGAATTCAGCGAGTCCAATAACCCAATATAGCTATCTAAATCTATCACTAATAATCAAGCTTGCTAAATAAAAATCAATGGAGATTACAACCTAGTATCAATTATGCATGTGTTTGAAAAATAAAAGCATAAGCAAAACACACAAGCTAGACACATGAGAGGTTCATTTTAAAGTTCCAAATCAAAGTGTTATCAGCCAAAAAAGAATACCTGAAGTCCTCGCAACGCGCTTAGTAGATCTTACCTATTTTTAACAACTTTAGCACTCTTTTCCAATGAAATCATAACTTGCTGCTATGCTGTTCCAAAAAAATCAGAAAACATAGAAAAACCCAAACAGTGAGCAGTTAACAGAAAAAAATCAGAAAAACACGAAAATCCCTGCAAAAAAAAAAAATACGAATAACCTAGTCAACATGATTAGACCTTTTTTTTTTGCTATGATTTTGAACCCAAAAATAGAAATGAAAAGAAGAGACCCCTGGTAAAAACTAAAGAGCTTTCCAAAAATGTAAGAAATTCAAAAAAATTTCTTCATTTGTGCCCTAGGGACCCAATTTTTCAAAATAGGCCAGATTCATCAAATTGAGTTTTTGATCTTTAATACGGCCTCAAAATTCAAAACACAAAGAAAGAACCCCTATTAGAATTCAAAAAGCTTTCTGAAAATGTAAATTTTTTTTAAAAATACGCTGATTTGCGATCAGAAATGACTTTTTATGAAAAATAGAGAAAAATTCATAACTCGCGCAAATCATGTCAAAATGATCTAAAAATCGAACTGGGACATGTTGGACACGTATGTAACTCAAAAAAAAAATTGTAGAACTAAACTCTAAGTGGTTTAAAAGATATGATTGAATCTTTAAACCAACTAGATTTTTTGCCTGCAAACCAATCTATATATGGGTTGGCCTTAAAACCAAAGTGAAAAATTTACAAGAGCACTTGATTAGATCCAATATGCTGCTGTAAAAAACCAGAGATGAAAAATAAAATTAAATGGAGCTAGAAACTTGATTCAAGCCCCACAGTGGGCGCCAAAAATGTGTGCTAAAATGTTGTCACACTTCTATGAATCATTACATGTAAGAAAACTCAAGAATGAGCCCTCACAAATCGATCCATAGCTCTCTACTCATAGAGTGCAAGGGTTTGCAATGGAGGCCCTCAGTTTGACCTATTTTTGTGCCCATGCGAGTACACCATGAGATGAGAGATTCAAAGAGGAAAAGCAAGAATGCTAGTCTCCATGATCTTCAAATATGCATGAAAATAAGATCTAATCTATGAAAGAAAAATCTAATCTATAAATGCAAGATTTAAGCTAAAAGCCCATGATGGGTGCAAGAGAGAAAAAGACAAGAAAATAGAAGTTCTCCACAAAAAGCTTTTGTATTCAAACTCCTTCAAAAATTGGTCTTCAAACCTGCAGCATAACGATAGCATAATCATCGGTGTGTAACATGAGGAGAGGGCTCTCCCTTATAAAGAAAATTATGGAGGTGAGAGGCTTCTCACAACCAATATGGGATAATAGAGCTTGATCCATGTGAGACAAAATTCCACCAATGAGAAAAGAGGAGTGGTTGAGGAGAAAGTGGAAAGATAAATCCCACTTAGATCACTTTTTTTAAGTGTAGAGAAATTAAATAAAAAGAATTTATTTTATTTCCTTTTTTCATCAAAAGAGATATTTAAGTGGGATTTTTATTTAATTAAAAGGAAGCAAGTTCTTTTTAATTAAATAGAAGATATTTAATTAAATTAAAAGAGAGGTTTTTCTCTTAATTAATTAAATGTGGATGAACTGTTTAATTAAAAGAGAGGTTTTCTTTTAATTAAATGGGGATTTTATTTTATTTAATTAAAAGAGAAGATTTTCTTTTAATTAAATAAGACTTGGAATAAGATGATCAATCTTAGAAATGAAATAAATCGAATTTGATCAAGGAAATTGATTTGAATTGATTTAATAAAATATTACAAACCATTGATTCAGAAAATTTGATAAATTGATAAATTGAATAATGGGGGCCCATAGTCTAGGCGACCATTTTTGGGTGCATACAGCTACTATTTCCAGAAACATTTGTAAACCCTAAGATAATTATGACTAGATTTGCTTATAAGGGATGCATATGAAATTGAAAGCATTAAAGATTATGGTAAATTGTGCATGTGTCTGAAGATAAAAGATGAGAATCAAAATGAAACAATGATAATTTTCATACAATAGTTTGCATTAGAGTCATCCCTAGGTATGCCCATCTTGGTTTTGCAAAGCCTAAAGAGTAGAAAACCATCCTTAGTTTTGTTGAAGTTGATTCCAAACGGTTTACTTATGTAGTTGTTACTAGGAAGTAGCTACTTGTTAGATTATGTGAGTATTACCATTTTGGTATTAAGCATTTTGTTGTTCAGTAGTTTCAAAAACTAATAAAATGGTGACTCTACTAGGGACTAACACTTTATGTGTCTTAAACTAGTGAAATTTAAGATCTGTGTTTCCCTTGGGTAGAGTCTGAGGTAGACATTTTATGAGAACTTTTTTTGGGTGTCAAGGGTTATTTGCATTTTTTCTGTGATTATGAGTGAAATAATTTTGATCTATTCAGAATTTTTTCTCATTATGATAGGGTGGGTGATGACTCAGAAGGTTTTAACTAGTGTCATTATTTAGAATTTTTTTGTCTCAAAATCATAGAAAATAAAAGGAACACACAGGAAAATGTGATGAAAAACCTGGGAATCAAATTATAAACTGATCTCCCTCCTAAGGGAAGATAGAATTGGGCTATGAAAAGATATCAAATGCATAGAGAAGACCATCCCCAAGAGCGAGCAATAAGGGGAGAGAATGTTCATTTTTTTGCTATGGAAAGGGAATCATCTTGCTGAAGTTCTAGATCCGATCCTGGACTATCTAGTGATGACTTTTTTAGCACACCCAAAGTGATATGCCAAGAAACTATAGGGTTGCACAATACACCCAGTCTAGACAAAAGAAATAGCAACAATCTTTTTTCAATGAAGTACGAACCCTTTCCTGTCTGACTATTCTCAAGGAGAAATGAGACCAAAACATTTAGATCTTGAGAGTTTCAATGATGAAAAAATTGCTAGTTCTAAGTTTACTATCCCCGATCCTGATGAGATTGAGGTCCTGAGAATGCAACTTGTTGAGCAAGAAGCCATAAATAAGAAATTGCAAAAGGAAAGGGAAGAAAAGATTAAGAGAGCCTTTGAAGAAAAGTAGATATTACTTAGGAAAATTGCTACCCTAAAGAAGAAAAATGAAATAACAGCCAATGCATGGCAACCAGAGATTATAGGTCAAGTTGAATAGCTTAAGATAAAAGAACAAAAGTTGTTGGAAACTCAGAATATGAACCTAAAAGGACCTGTAATACAAAAAATTAAGAACTATAGTGCTCTAGAAGCTAACAACAAAAAAACAAAAGATGTAGGGCATGCTGTTGAGGCTAAAGATAAAGGGAAATAGAAGGAGATTGGTGTTAAGATTAAGAAACTAGCAAAGATTGTTCAGATTCATGATTCCATGTCACCTTTTGATATTGAGTTGGAATCGAAAAGAAAAGAAAAAGATGCTTTGGTTAAGAGATTGGAGATTGTGGAAAATGAAGCAACCATAGTTGAGATAAACAACATGATTAAATTCTTGGAAAATGCTAGGAGACAGTCTATAGCTATGCCTAAAGATGATGGTGGATCAAATGATGCAAATCAAAATACTATTAAGGTACCTACCTCTTTCATATCTTCATTTTCATAGAAAGTAGATCTTAAAAAATCTGTTGGTGATGCTAACACTAGTAATACTATGGATAATACCAAGAGAGACATTGACCATCACCCTATGATTAATTTACAAAGGATACCTATCTAGTTAGATGGTTATAGGAAAATATGTTTTGATGGAATCGTTGGTTACCCTAACCCCATCCCACAATAAATAAGGAAAAGGTTGCCCAAATTTGCTGGGAACAATGATATCACTTGTGAAGACCATTTGAGGAGTTTTCTTGATATGATGAGTGACTATAAGGTTGAGGTTGAAGATGTTATTATGAAATTTTTTGTTCAATCATTAACTGAAGATGCTAGAGAATGATTCAAGAGACTTCCTAAATTATCTATTATTGATTGGAAGGCTATTGAGTATTGTTTCAAAGAGCAATATGGTGACAAGTAGAATCAAAGCTATATCCTAAGTGAATTCAGTAATATTAAGAGGTTACCTAATGAATCTGTCACTGAATTTAATAATAGGTTCCAAAAAAGGATGTATAAGCTCATGCAAGCCATGTGAGTTGCTAACAAGATCTATTTGATTACTTATTTGAATGCATTTTATGGAAAAATAGCATATCAGCTTAGGGATAAAGAACCTAAGACTTTAAGAGATGCTTTCAAAATTGCTATAAATGTGGAAAACAATTTGAGAATTTTAGGAAGGCTAGAAAGTAAAAGAGATGACCCTAGATTGTTTGGAAATAAGGGAAATAGAAAGGAGGATAAAAAAGGTGGAGGTGGAAAAAGGTAAGAGCCTAATGAGATAAGTCAAGTTCTAAAATGCTATAAAGAATCTAAATATTCCTTAGGTAAAAAATGATAGAAATCCCACTAAAAATAGGGCCGCATACTAACAAATTTCAATAGACAAAATAGGTTGCAAAATTTCCCCTATAATAGCACCTGGAAGGATGGTTAGCCTAATGTTCCCCCCCTCCCCCCAAGAACACCAATAATAAGGTCACCCTTATCCCTTATCCAAAAACTTTGTAAATTTAGTGAATGATCATGAATTCATTGCTAAACCTACATGGTTCTTTGTATGTCAATTATCCCATGCCCCTAAATCTTGTACAGTAGCCTTGTCCTTCCCTAGAAATCAGACTATAGTAGAAAAATGTCAAGAACATGAAGAAAAAAATGATGATGTAGGGTGTAACATGTTTGAATCGCATTATGATTATTTAGATTGTGAAGATTATGACATAGATGTAAATGAGAAAAGGTAATTTCAAAACAAAGTGTAGCAGCAAGTATTCTCTGATGAGAGTGATGTTGAAGACAATTTTTGCAACATTGTAAATGCCAAAGAAGAGGTCACATTAACGAATCCCTTTAGGGAAGAGATTGATCAAATTACTACAAACATGATAGCTCAAGTATAGACTAGAAACATGGCTAAAATGAGGATAGTGACAAGGTGGCTAGTATGTTTATAAAGGGAGTTAATCCTAAAAAGGGGAAGCTATGAAGCCTAAAGAAATCCCTACTTAGAAGGTTAAGATTATAAATAAAAAGTGGAAACCTAAGAATGAAAATAGTTCCAAGGCTTGTGAGTTCCCAAATAATGCTCTTAAGAAGTTAGGTGAGAAGATACCAAAAGCGATCATTGTAAGTGAAAAGAATCACCAAGGTGTTGTAAAAATCTTTGATAAATATCATGACAAAGGGAGTATTGTTATTGATAGCCCATATGATTCTTCTATAGATATGACTATAATGTTATCGCAAATCACTATCAAAGTCCCTTTGTCTGAATTGTTAAGAATCTCAAAACATAGAAGTAAAGGTTTAGCATAGATATTGATATAAAGGTAAAACATGAGTGTAATGAAAATCATAATCCCAAGGAAAGCAGTCAAGAAAAGGTAAAGGACAAAGAAGCTGAAGTAGTTGTGTCTCAAATTCTTCAGATGTTTTTGGATAATTCTGTAAATCAATGTTTGGGAAATGTTGAGCCATTTTTCTTGAGTATTTTAGTAAATGGTAAAACATTGAAAAATTTCATGATTGACACTGTGCTTCCAAAACTATGATGCCTTTTGAAATAATGAAAGAATTAGGCTTGAAGGTAGATACTACTCAAGGAAGATGTTGTGCTATGGTTAGAAGAGAAGTGATAGTCATAGGTACTATTAACTCTTTACCATATAGACTGATAACCTATCCTAACAAAGAGCTTACTATGAGTGTGATGGTTGTTGACATTCGACCTTTGTATGGCATGTTTTTATCTAGAAAGTGGAGTGCTACCATGGGAGGAAGTCTACAATGTGATTTATCATTTTCTACTTTCAACATTGAGGGAAATTTGGTAAAAGTAAATAGAGAGCCTAAAAGTATATATATGATAGAAGAAGACATAGAGGATGACATGACAAATTTTGTGGATACAAATATTAATGCATTTTGAGCTGAGGTTTTAACTTTGAAAAAATCCAAGCATAAGTCTTAGATGGAAGTAGAAGCTGACACAAAGATAGAAAAAGGTGATTTATGGACTATGTTTTTTGATGGTGCATGCTAAAAGGATGGATTTGGTGCAGGTATTTTGTTGATATCTCTAGCAGGGAAAACATACAAATTCTCCTTTACTTTAATTTTCCCTTGTACCAATAATGTAGTAGAATATGAGGCTTTACTACTAGGACTTAGAATGGCTCATAAGCATGGGATAAAATGTTTACATCTTATAGGAGATTTTGAATTGGTTGTATCCCAAGTAAGAAATTCTTATGTGTCAAAGAACAAAAGATTAAAACAATACAAAAATGTTGTATGGGATATGATTGAATGTTTTCATGCATTTGGGATGATTTGGAAAGATAGGACTAATAATAAGATGGTAGATTTGATAGAAAATATAGCAATACAACCTAATGACATTAAAATTAATGGTATATCCAAAATTGAGACTCAAACTAGGCCCTCTGTCCCTGATAATGTTTAGAATTGGTAAGCATTTGAAGATGATAAGGATAGTCTGAGATTTTTGAATTGTGAGAATATGTTGTCAGGACAAGAAATTCATTGTGCCACCTATGTAGAGAATATAAATGGAAAATATACTATTTTTGGGTAGGAAGTTGTTCAATTAAAGACAAACAAAATTCCCAAGGGTTTAGTTGTTTTAGAAACTATTTTTGACAACCAAGATAGGTCACAAGTTGATGCTAATAAATATGATGCTAAATATTTAGAGGAGGTAAATTTGGGAACATAGGAAACACCTAAGAAGGTATATATTGGTAAGAAATTCCCTCCTAAAATTAGGAAAGACTTGATAGACCTACTAAGGAAATATAGACATGTGTTTGCATGGTCATATGATGACCTAAAAGCCTATAGGGAAGATCTTTTTCAGCATGAGATCCCTTTGAAACTAGATGCTAAACCTTTTAGGTAGAAACAAAGGCCAATAAATCCAACTTTGGCTCCCAAAATGCAAGAGGAACTAATCAAACTAAGAGATGCATGAATCATAAAGCCTATTAGACATTCCTTTTGGGTATCCAATTTAGTCCCTATTAGGAAAAAAATGGAGAAATAAGTTTATGTGTTGACTTTCGGAATCTTAATATATCTTCATTAAAGAATAAATATGGATTGCCAAATATGGAGGCTATGTTGCAAAGGGTCACTGGTTTAGAGCTTATGTCTATGATGGATGGATTTTTAGGTTATAATCAAGTGGTTGTCAAAGAATCAAAACAATTCAAGACTACTTTTACTACTCCATGGGGTACTTATGTTTATGTCAGGATGCCTTTTGGGCTTACTAATGTTGCCGCTACTTTTCAAAGGGCTATGGATGTGGCTTTTGCTGATATTATTGAAATTTTTTGGTTGTCTATTAGGATGACCTCACTACTTATTCCAAGGATGAGAATGATCATTACATACATCTATAAAAAGTATTTATCAGAGCACTTAAGTATGGTATCTCTTTAAATCCAAGGAAATGTAATTTTGGTGTTACTGAAGGAAAGTTGTTAGGACATCTAGTTGGCAAGCATGGAGTGAGGATTGACCCTGAAAGGGTAGAGGCAATAGACACAATTTAGAAACCCCAAAGTGTTAAAGGTATTCAATCATTTTTTGGATAGATCAACTTTCTTAGAAGATTTGTGACTAACTTTACAGAGATTAGTTGGCCTATATCAAGAATGTTAAAAAGGGATCTGAGACAAAATGGGATGGTGAGCCTAGCATTGCATTATAGAAGATCAAGCAAGCTATTGAAGATGCCTCTATTCTTAGAGCACCAAATTATGACAAGCCAATGCATATATTTTCTTTTGCTTCATTTAACACTGTTGTTGTAGTATTGTTACAAAAAAATGAGGAAGGTTATGAGTAGCCCATTGCATTTTTTTGCAAATCCTTATAGGTAGCAAAACTCAAATATGATATAACTGAGAAATAGGCATATGATAGGGGGTGAAGGTGTTTAGATGTTATTTAATGGGAGCCACTGTTATTACATTTGTTCCTGCTATTGTTGTAAAAGACATTTTTTCACAACAAGAGGTATCTAGTAGAAGATGTAGATGGATTAATAGAATAGAAAAAATTAACATTGATATTTAGATCACTAAAGTAGTTAGGGGTCAAGGTTTTGCCAAATTGATGACATAAGCCAATCTAGAGGAAAACCAAATCAATAAACTTGATGATAGTTGTAGGGATAATTTTGTGATATGTATACCTCTGAATGGTACATAGATGTGATCTATTATTTGCAAAACATGAAATATCTATCAGAGTTAACTGACAACTAGAAAAGATCCCTTAAGTTACAAGCCATAAGGTATGTTATAGAGCAAGGTTAGTTGTGGTGGAGAAATATGGAAGGGTCATTTTGAAGTGTGTAGATGAAATTGAATCTAAAAGGATTTTGAAAGATATGCATGAAGGTGTATGTGGTGGTCATTATATGGCTAAAACCATTGCTCATAAAATTCTTACGGCTGGCTTTTGGTGGCCAACACTTTTTAGAGATGCTCATGAGTTTTTCAAGACATGTGATGCTCATCAAAGGTTTAGTGGAAAGTTAAAATTTCTTGGAAATTTACTATTAAGACCTGTTGAAGTGCATGCACCATTTCAACAATGGGGAATTGATTTCATTGGTGAGATCTCATATAGGTCCAGTGGTGGATAATATTGGATCCTGGTGGCTACTAATTACTTCACTAAGTGGGTTGAAATAATTCCTACTAATAATGCAACAAGTAAAGTGGTGATTAATTTCATTCTAAATAATATTGTGACTAGGTTTGGATGTCCATAGAAGATTGTAATTGATAATGCTATATATTTTAGATCTGAGGAATATAATTTTTTTTGTAAGAAGTATGGTATTACAGAGTACACATCATCACCCTATCATCCCCAAGGAAATGGTTAGGCAAAATCAAGTAATAAAAGTATACTAAAAATCATCAAGAGGATTTTAGGAGAAGACAAGAAGGGCTGGGATTCAAAATTACCATTAGCTTTGTGGGCTAATAGAGTTACTATGGAAAAGGCCATTGTATGTGCTCCATTTGATTTGGTCTATGGTATACAAGCTAGACTTCCATAGAATAACCTAAAGGAGATGTATAAATTTGTTCAACTATATGAAGATGATATCATTGATGAAATGCAACTTGGAATGGATAATATTTTGCAATTGGAAAAAACAAGGAGAGAATCTTCTATTCAAAATGCCAAGTTACAATCATAGATGAAGCACTTATATGACAAAAGGGTCATTGAGAGGAAATTTGAAATAGGTGACATGGTAGTGATGTGGAATGCTAGAATGGAAGATAAAGGAAAGTATGGTAAATTTGACCCAATCTGGCTGGGCTCATATAACATTTGTGATACAAATGGGGAAGATTCATATTTTCTAAAATATTTAACTAGAGATATTCTTGAATTTCCGGTTCATGGAAAATTCTTGAAGAGATAGTTTTCCTAAAAGTATCTATTTTCCATGAATAGTAGTTTTTAGGTTTCCTTGTGTTCTTGTACATTTTGTATATTTTGTAAATCCTTGAAAATTTCTCTATGTAGTCTGATTCCTTGTTTCTATTGTTCTATTTTGTGCTCTCTAAAGAAGTTGTCACTCTTATACCAAGTATGTGGTCTATGAATTCTTGCATAGACTCAAGTAGTCTATCATCCCTAGATAGAGCCACTATTGGTCTAATTTTTCACAAGTGCAAAGGAGTTCTAAATTTTTTGGTGAAAAAATCATTTAAGTCATGGTATCCTATAGATTAGGGTTTCTTTCCTTATAATTTTCAAATTTTGTGTTACACGAATCATGTCCTTTTCTTTGTGTTGTTTGAATTCTATTAAAGTCTCAAGGTTTCTCTCCAAGAAAGTCATTAAAATGCCCTAAATATGTAAAAACCCTAGGTTATTTTCACATTTTTGAAAGGGTTTACAAAGTACTCAAGTTTCTTCTTTTAGATTCTTATGGTGTTGAGGTTTCACATAAGAATAAAGTTCCTTCTTGTTTTTATTTCTGTGGTCACGCTTCACCAAGTGGCATAAAGGCATAATGTATCATGGGGATACAATTGTGTATTCTGTAGTAGCCGAGTGCTCCACTTTGGGGTCTTCCAGTAATATGATTTGATCTTTGGTCAGAGAAGTGTAAAAGGTCTTTTGTGTTTTGGAGATGGTCATATGGTTCCACGGTAATGGGTAAAGTGGGTGAGCAAAAGTAGTTTGTTAAAGTATTTCTAGTCATACATTGTTTTTTTAAGTGTATGAGCATGACAAGTTTAAAAGTGACCATGTTAGAATGTTTTATGAGAATATGAGTAAAGTGTTGAGAAAAGTAGTGGAAAGGTCTTGTGGTTTGATTTATGTACTTATATTACATTGAATGGTGTAAAGGCATAATGTCCCAGGATAGTGTAAAGGATGGCTCACGAGAAGAGATAAAGGGTTTTATGATTCTACATGTAAGAGGGACTCGTAAGATTTAATTTTGTTTACATGCCTTCCTTGCTTTGACTTCCAAGTAACTGCAAAGCAATTTTATAAAGAGAAGCGTGTTGTGTGGGACCTGTTGAGTTGTTAGATGGGCCTTGATGAGAACAAATTGGATGGTGACATGTCACACATATTAGATGGGCTTGGCTAGCATGGTAGACAACTTAAGTTTTTATTTTTCATGTGCCTAAAATCAATGACGATGTTCTTTTCTATTTTCCTAAGATCTAATCTAAGTCATTGATAAGTGAAAAGAAAATATTCTCATTACATCCTTATGATTACATGGTAAGCATAGGAACAAAGAGTTGTTTCATCTTTGTCTCCATGGTTACGAGTTAAGTCTAAGAATATAAGCATAAAAGAGAGAAGGGGGAGTGAAAAGAAGGCTTTACGCTTATACGAGAAGGGACAAATAAAAGAATAGGATGTAAATTGTAAAGGCTTCCTGATGTTATGAGGATAAGGTAGCCCATGTGGGTGTAAAGGAGAATATAGAAAGTAAAGAGCATTACGAAGCCATGAATAAAGCCTAAAGTGTATGAATGAAGGATGGATACGTAAAGTTTTATGCTGCTCTAAATGTTGAAACTAGTGTAACAATGTAAAGAAGGTTTTTTAAAAGCTCTAGTGGTACATGTCCATATGAGCATAAAGGGTAAAGTGAAAGTTGTAACAAGGTCTTTATGCTGGTATGAGGAGAGTGTTAAAACATGAGCACGCAAGGATCTAATAAGAAGTCTTGAGATTCTATAGTATAAAGGGTTGCATAAGAGCATAAAAGGGATTTCAATGCAGTGCTTAAGAATCTCTAACACTTCTATGATTGGAGCATCTTGAAGCATCACTGGACATATGTAAAGGCTTGCTAAGTGTATCTCTAGGGTTACGAAGATTGAAGGTTTTGACTTAGCATGTAAATGGAAGACCAAAATTGAAAAGAAAGCAGTTGAGGTGTCATGCCAATTCAGAAAAAGGGACAAATTCACCATGGCCAAGTAAAATAAAACACTGAGAAGTACATCAAGGTTGAATTTCATGGTTGATATTTCTTGCTGACAGCCTACAAATGTGGTATTAAAAACTCATGAATGTAGAATTTATTAAAAAGCTAGTAAATTGCATGATTAAACCATAAAGATTTGATTGAACATTTAGAGTATTTGCCATTTTGAAGAGCTTGTGTTTTATATTCTAAGAATTTCAAAAGTGTCCATAGCTTCATGATTTCTGTATTACTATTAAAAGAGTTTGAGATGTAATTTGTAGAGAAAATGGCTAACAAAGAAGTCAAGGAAGTTCCTATAGAAGATGTAGAGTTCCAAGATGAGGGTGACAATGTTGTAGAGGTCACAACCAAAGGAAAATGGAAGAAAGGTGTTGCAAAAATAGAGAAAAAGTCAAGGGTTAGGAAGCCAAACAAGGATGCAAAAGATTGGCTAAAAAATCTTCCATGGTCATCGAACGTAATTTAACCGAATAACCATATTTTCAAAGACCCTTATTTCCTAGTTAAGAATGCAAAATGCCATAGGACTGGTGGTTTTAATCTATTTTTGTATTTCTACAAACATAGAATTGAAAATGTACTAGTCTGCAACCCATGGAAAAGGAACATGGCAAAGTTAATCTTGCCAAAGGTGCTTGTTGATGTGGACTTGTTAAAGGCACTGATAAAGTCTTATAATCTAGTCACAAAGACATTCTAGAGGCATAATGGGATTTTTTTATGCATGCCTGATGGGCCTTCTTTCGTATAAGCTTTTGGATTGGAGGGACAAATGGATATGCCCATACACATTGAGGATTTGTAGGGTAAATTTCGGAGGAATAAAACTTATTTTATAAACAATGTGATGCTACTCCACATCCCTTAAAATGTTAAAAAGGTAGGGCTGATTCCAAAGAAGGTAGAGGATCATTTGCCCTTGAGTAGGTTCAAGAATTACTTCAAGAATACTGTATATGGATTGCACAAAGTTCTAGGAAGTGATGGTGTAGAGTACTATGTATATGGTTCATTATTCCTGATGGCATGTGACATACAAGACCCCTTCCACAAAAAAGAATATGATTATGTGGCCTTCATCATGGACAACATGCACAATCAAACTGTTAATGCAAAGAAAGGAGAGATGAAAGATTTCAAATTTCATCATTACTCATTGTTGATGCACTTGATCTTGTATTACAATATTGGATACATGAACCAAGACTTCATCGATCAAACTTCTAATGAATGTAGTGAGTTACCTATGCAACCATGGACTCATATTTGGGATATAAATTTCCATTATTCAAATGCACTTATATTTTTCAATTTGTTCAGTTCTATGATTATGAGGTAATTGGACCATACTTTCTTTTGGGCCCCAAATGTTTTGAAAATTTTTCTTAGACCCTCCTTTTTGGATGAAAAAACTAGAGTGGATCATAACTAGGGAGACATATTTTTGTTTAAGGAGTGCACATTGATGAGAGTATATGCATGCCCACATAGCCTCCTCATAGATTGCCTAAATATTTAGTCTCGAGGTTAGCTATTATTGAATTCTTTTGGAAATTTCTATTAATGAACAAAGAAATGATTCCCCCCTCCCTACACAAAGCCACATTTTTTTGTAGAAGTTTCAAAGTAGGAGATTTTAAGATTGGAAAGAATGCATTTGAAGAATTGAGTGAATACCTAGGTCAGTATAGGTTTTCCACTAGACCTTATAGGATGTATGACCCTAAGAACTACATTAAAAATGAGGTTAAAGCCATTAGATGTTACATTCTACCTCCTAGTAAGTCAATCACTGTAGAAGATTTTAATTGCTAACATAGTAGCAATAGGGGAGGTTGATGAGCTATTAGGAAAATATTGTGAAATAAGGAAGGTGGAGGAGGCCTTAAGAAGGACCAACCCTAATATTAAGGGTTTTTATATAGAGTTCCATACCTTGGTAATTTGAGAAAGATGGTAGACAACTTTGATTATATCATGTCTCAAATGCCACATGAGCTAGAGGGAGAGGAGGCCACTATGAACAGAGTATCCCCTAAGGAAGATGTGTAATTAGAGGTTGATGTTGAGGAGGAGTAGCCATCATCTTCAACTTGGGTGGCAACGGAAATAAGAGGCAAAAAAAAAATGTATGTCCCAGAGAGGGTGGTGACTAGGGCTCTACAAGTATTGCCAGGAAATGATGAGTATTTTGCTAACATTAGGCAAAATTAAGGGCAATAGAGATAGGAAGGGCCTCTAGTGATTTACAAATTTTAGCTTCTAGGTTGGATGATAGATTCATCTAATCTAAAAAATATATGGAGGATGATGATTTCATTATATCATCAAAATTTAAAAGTTTTCTATACAAAATAAAGCAAAAATGAGCTCAGATTGAACCTCATGCCAGGAGCGGATCCTGAGAAGAATAGAGAATTTCTTGAGAAAATATTGGCTTATGACCTAAAAAGTGAGACAATGACCCCTATAGAAGCCAAGGAATTGGTTCATATGAGTGGCATGATTTTAGCGCTAGGTTGGGATATAGAGAAAGCCTTTGTTCTGGACCAGATGAGAATACAAGAAAAAGAAATTAGTTATGAAGCCAGTAGTAGTAAGGGCCTGAAGAGAGGATCAGGATTGAACATAGAAAAAAAGACCCTAGCTATGTGGATTGTTGCCCCCTAATACCAAGAAGCCTAAAATGATGGATATATAGGAAACTGCACAAGGCAATATGATTATGTGGACACTAGACAATACCACTAGAAAATAGATCTCTAGCCTAGTCAAACACTTTGTACTCATGAATGAGGCAAAGGTAGATCAAATTGAGGATAGATTAGCTGCTATATACAATGAATGTCTAGATTTCAAAAATTTGTACGAGGAGAAGCTCAAGGTGAGCTATGTGCAAAAGCAAAGGATAGAGGAGTTGGAAGGGAAAATTTAGAGCCTGGAAGTAGAAGTAGCATCCCTAAAAGACTAACTCAAGGCTGCAATAGAGGGAGAACATGCACCTAGACAAGTGGAAGAGGAAAGGCACACTGTGGAAGTAGAAGCCTAAATAGAAGATATACCTATAGGGGTGATAGTGACAGTGCTTGTGGTGAGTTTGGAAATTCTCAAGATGCACATAATGCATTCATTAACTTACAATCTATAAAACAGATGTGCAAAGAAGTAGTAGAATGGCTTTGTCCAATTTTCCAATAATGGGGACCCTACATGAAATTCTTTGATAGGTTAATACCATTTCTAGCCAAGAAGCCAAACCTTCTTGATAGGGTTATTGCTATTAAAGAGGCCATGGACATAGTAAAGGATTTATTGTAGTTCTTCATAGGAAAATTGGCAGCAATCCAAAATAAGATGAAAGTTCTTACAAATGGTTTTTATTCTTTAATTCTTTCTATCCTTAATTTTGAAAACTAGGTAAAGGATTCAAATGGATGGTTTAACTCTTTTGATCATATTGTAGACTTGCCACAAGTGACATGCATTTTTTAGGATGATATTGATGAAATTAATTTTAATGAACTTGTTGACACTCTATTCAAAATTGAAACTGAAATGAATAGGGTTATTACAGAAGGGAAAGTGATTATTAATGCAAGGTTGTAGAAATTTGTTGGTGAATTAGCAACAACCAAGACATGTGAATGGCCCACCAAAAGAGAAGTCATTGTATGGGAAGCAATTGCAGAAATAAAGGCTTTACCAATAGGGGGCAGTTAGAGAAAAAGACAAAGTTAAAGATTTTATGCTCCAACTGCCATATGCAACTATTTTTATTTTTGAATCAAGGTGTCATGATATTTTGAAAAAGGTTTTTGTACTTCTTTTTGTAAAAGGACCCCTGTCAATCACAATTTCTATTTGCTTGTTGCAACTCATGCTTAAATAAATGAGTTTTCAAGGCATTCTGATGGTCCAAAAGTTGTATAATTTTGTGATGTTAAGGAAAAATATAGTTGGTCCAATAGTATGTAGTTTTTTTGAGTTTAATCTCAAGTATGTACTTTCTGATGATATATAGAAATGATAGGATCAATAGGATTTCTTGGGCTTTTCAATGAATTTCTATTGCTCATTGTATTAGTCATATAAAAGGATAATACAAAGGGGCATTTACATTAGATTTGTGCCATCAAATTTCTATCTCCATTTTATGAGTTTGTCTACTTTGATGTCATTTGAATAAGGTTTAATTGATCGAATGCAGTCTAGATGGGTTGTATGCTGATATTATTGTTGCTTTTAATTCAAAGAATTATGTAAATGCTTCAGTAGATTAGTAGGGTTTATGAATTTATAAAATGGATAGTACATAAGAATGGAAATAGGTGACTACAATTGATAAATTCATTTACAAGTTATTTGAATTAGATTTCTTGCTAGTAGCTAGTCTTTTACCCAATGGATATGGCACTGGTCACATGAATTAGGAATGAGTTGGGGTAAATTTTTCTTTTACATATAAAATTAATTACAAATTCAAAATCAATTTCATTCCATTTTTTTCAATGTTATAATGCTGGTCAACACTCATTTATATCTAGTTTCTGAGTCTTAGGTAGCTATTATTTCCAGAAACATTTGTAAACCCTAAGATAATTATGACTAGATCTACTTATAAGGGATGCATATTAACTTGAAAGCATTAAAGAATTTGGTAAACTATGTATGTTTCTAAAGATAGAAGATGAGAATCAAAATGAAACTAAGATATTTTTCATACAATAGTTTGCATTAGAATCATCCCTAGGTATACCCACCTTGATTTTGTAGAGCCTATAGTGTAGAAAACCATCCTTGGTTTTGTTGAAGTTGGTTCCATAAGGTTTACTTATGTAGTTATTACTAGGAAGTAGCTACTTCTCAGATTATGTGAGTATCAACATTCTAGTATTGAGCATTTTGTTGTTCAGTAGTTTCAAACACCAACATATTGGTAAATGGCCAAGGCCTTGATTATATTAATAAAATTAAATAACATACATCAGATTATCTCCATTCAAATAGGCATTTGTAGGAAAGAACGAAGAAGAAAATCTCTATTCTAGTACGAGACCATTGTCCTTTATTCTTACAAAAATAAAGGGACATACCCCAGTTGAATTAATACAAAGTTGTTATTTTTACAATATCATGAATTGTAGTCCAACAAATACAAGTGATCTATTGACTCTTGTACCAAACTAAAACCTATTGCCAGAGGAGCCTACCAGAAAATGCTTTAATGCTCCCATCCATTGCTAATAGTTAATGTCACCACTACCTTACTATCTTGACAAATAGAATGGCAAGTAATAGTCTTGAATTAACTTCCTAATTAGAAACGGAAAAATAGATAACCTGGGATATAAAAACAACTGCGCCAATTCTACTAGATTTTTTGGTTACTTTGTCCTTCCATAATTTAATCAATACCATTCACCTTGTTAAATATTAAATAACTTACCATACTCTAATTAATGAATCAACAAAGAACATCATAAAATATTTAATAGGCAATACCTTCCACTATAGAAAATTAACTACCACTGTTTGACTAATCGAACACTTTAGAGCTCTATTGAAATTGATACTTGCTTTAAAACTTGTCTTAGTATACAAAGATGTTCCTAAATTTTCCTCTTAATATACTAAGATTTTTCTGCTATCCAAAGATGAAGGATAAATCATAAATCTACTCTATTACACAATATATTTATCTCTTCCTACAAAGTTGCCATGCAAACATAAAAAGAACCTCAAGCTAGAGACTGAGAAAATGGTTGGGAAGATCAAATAGAGAATGCTAAGAGATAGTTTAATTTGGATGAGGAAAACATAATCTATAAACATAAAGTGATTAACCAAATAACTATCTCCTGAGATTTTAAGACTTGACAAACTAGGTTCAAGTAGATAAACCACCATCCAATTGAAACGAAGAAGGAAAACATCATAATTACCATCTAATTTAGGATTACATGTTAGATCTCTTTCTAGTGCAAAAAAAACCAAACCATAGTTACTTATGCTTCTTTACGGTATTAGAAACAAATAATAAAACTACTCATCTAAGAAATAGGATGCTATTTCTAAATTTATCAATGCTACTCCAATTGATCAAAGATAACTAATCTTTAGTACTTTTCTTAGAAAGAAACATAGGTATAATGGAGATCATGATAAGCATTTCTAAAAAGAGCAATACAAACCATATGTCAAAGTATCCAAGCCAGAAGTATAACCACTTTCCATTATTATAAACATATATATTTAATGAGTGCAATTACATATGTATATAGGAATCTTCATAACAAATAGGAATTAATCTAACTAACCTCTATATTCATTATAGAATAGAAACTACATAACCTTTATAACTGAGACAAAATCCCTATTAAGGGCTAGCAAATAGTAAGCTTAAACTTATAGTACTTATGAAAAAATGGTACTAAAACTATTGTAACTATAGTACTAATGAGCAGAACAAGGACAACCATAACTCTTAGTCTAGGAAGGAAACAAAAAACCATGACTCAACCTATATCTTGGAATAGGGCAAATAGAGTTACCTGACAAAACTAGAGATGTCTAACAATAAACCCAATGCACCTTAGTTTTTCCAAAAAACCATAATGACTTCTACAATGTCATTAGGGGTATTTGACTAAAAGTGGGGAATGAATTCAAAGGAGAACCTTTCCCTACTAGACTTCTTAATATTGAGTGTGTAGAAGTCCAATGCATCTAGGTTACCAAATCCAACCCCTGGATGGATATAAGTATTAAACCGACTTAGGTAGTTGCTAAGCCATTCATATCCATTATCCACCTTAATCTTTCTCCATCTAAGGAGGAATTGAAAACAAGATTCCATTTTTGGCCATACCTTATTGAAGGTGACCAAATACCTGATTACCAATGTTGACTGCCTAGGAACAATTGCCAAGTCTAAGCTCCCCAGAGGGTGATCCATGTATATCTTAGGTAGGGGCACTCTAAATTTATCATCCAAGCTCATGATAGCTTCTACCAATCCTTGACACTAGGTGGGATTAAAAATGTTCAAACAGAGTCTCACCATGTCCTATTTGTTTATCCCAATTCTAGCCATACACCCAATAAAATTACCTATGATGTCACTTTTTTTCCTCCACATGAAGTCATAATTGAAGAAGCCCTCACCTAGAGCCCTACTAACTACTATATGAGTCATCTTCTTGACTAGCCTAAGCACCCAATTCCACATTTCTAGCTTTAAGTTACCATGAAAGGCCATTGTGTGGACCTCTAAAGAATGAAAAATGTAGATGAACATGCCCATGTCTATAATATTCCATGAAAAGTGAGTCACCCACCAAGTGGAGAATATAAACTCCACAAAGACTCTAGAAACACCTAGACTCTACCCACTTATCTTAGATACTTGACATCACCTAGAAGCTATCATAATGTAGATAGATCCTAGATTAGGGATGAGAAAAAATAATTAAAAAGAGTGATGATAAAAAGAACTAGCTTTATATCGAGTGATGGAATGGGCCTAACTGAGGAGCTTACCATAGTAACTTGCATTTGGAACAAATGTCGAATAAAGGAGTCCCAAAAATTATTTTAAATGTAGATGTATACCCATTAGCCTAACTATTATACATCAAGGGGACTTATAGTATAAAAATATTATAAGCTTCTCTTTCCCCTATATTACAACTTACCTTAGATAAGAACTACATAAGCTCACTTTACTATATTAAATCTACTACATATTTAAATGGTTCACCCCATTTATATGGGAAAATTAAAGCCTAAACTTAGACTAAGACTAGAGACATTCATAATGCATCTCTATATACCAAGGAGTTATCACCATTAGCTCTCTTATTTGCCAAAAGGTTTACCTTCTGGCTACCTTCCCGAAAGATGTGACAGATCCAAATTTCTACAAATTAGTCTAATAGCCCAAGGAATTCTTCTAACTTAGAATTAAGGACCAGTTGGTAGTTTCTCTCTTTCTTATCTCATTTAAGACAATTTGAGAATCACCTTCAATGATTATATTTGATAATCCTACCTTTTGACATAGCTTCAAACCTTCTACAACTTGACATAATCAATTGATCAACATATCAGGTATTGTATTTCAAATATTAATTAAGAGATAAAACATCTATAGAAGAGTCATATAAAAATTTAACAACTAAATGTAAAATGACAGAAAATGAGGGTTATTATAGTATACTAGATTGGGTAGTAGATACCCTATGGTAATCTCACATGCTCATATAGGTTTTCAAATTTTATTGGTTAGTACTATAGATTGTAGTAGGTATACCCCTTTTATGTGAATCAATCATATTATTATTATTGTATGTAGTATAAGAAGTCTTGTCACAATCTTTTGTCCAACAAGTTGATATTTTTTGCAGCCTTTATTTGTTTGCAATGTCAAACAAGAGGGGTTTTGGTAGGATCCTTGAAAGCCAAGAGAGGCCACCAAAATGCATAACCTTGTTAGCATACTTTAGTGGTGGAAATATTGGCAACCTACAAGATTCACAACCTACATCTCTAGTGCATATTGAAAAATGAGATTCATTACAAGTTAGAGACCATTTTGAAGAAGTTCAAGTTGTTGAACCTAATAGATTAGTTGAGGACAAACTTGAAGATGATTTTGTGGAAGTTTGCCTCAATAGGGAGCCACAAAAGGATATTATGGACTTGGGTAAGAAAATCAAAAGTGATTCTATAAATGATGTTCATGTATAGAAGGGGAAAAGAAAATTGGAATAAAAAATAGATTGATCTCGTTGGGATTTATCCAAAAGGAATTTTCAATTAGAATTGATGGTAAAGTTCTAGTTCATTAAACCAATACCCAATCTAATTGATGGCGAGCCTCCTATAGAATATAGATGTAATAGTTGCATAGAAATATCAAAGGGAAAGAGGTTACAACATAAACTTGATACCATAAAAAAACATGTCGATAACTTTTACAAAAAGGAATCTATAGATGGAGCTGAAAAATATGTGCAAACTTGGAAAATAAAGGACAACTATCTTGAAATAAGGAATGCTGAATTATATGAGTTACACAAGAAATATAGGAGAAGCATTTTGTAGTAAAATGTTCTATTGAAGATTTCCTTGGGAAAGAAATGAAAGTGGAAAATATGGGAAAAGTTGTTCAGTTAAGTGTCATTTTTAATATTTTGAGTAGAGGGCATCCTATGATAGACTACCCTTCAATTACTAGTTTATTATACTTTTTTAAAGTTTGAAACTATGTGAATAGTTACTAGTTAGTAAGCAATGGATAGGAATGGGTTAGTTTTCTTACATAGGTTGAAAAAGAAGATATGAAGGAAAAAATAAAATAGTCACATTTCATTGCATTATCTCTAGATGAAGTTACAACAATTGACAATAGTTTCTAGGTTTGCATGCTTTCTTATACTATAAACAATCTTTGCCATAAACCATTTCTACTATCTATTTCTAAATTTAATTTTAGTGCAACAAAAAAAAATTTATATAATTTATTAAAGAGTATTCTAATTGATTATGGAGGTATGCATAACATAGAGATTGCCAAAGACTTGGTGTGTGTTGGAGCAAATGGAGCTTTGGTTATGAAATTTCATAAAGGCAATCTTTGCAAATAGATCTAGAATGATTTGTTACCCTATGTTATTCCCATTCACTACATGAGCCATCAAATGAATCTAGATTTTAAAATTGTCAGTGATTTTGGTTGTGTTTATAAAGTGGAATCTTTAATCAAAGATATTTACCAGTACTTTTGTTGAAGTCAAAACTAAGTCTGGGAATTTCAACACTTTGCTCAAGGACTTACTGATGTGAGGAAACTTCTTAAAGACAATGATACAAGATGGATCTCTTTGAATGGACTAGTGCATCGAGTGCTCTCTAAATATTCATCATTGCTTGGACTAATCCATTTTATGTGAGACAGATTCCCTCGGCTATATTTGATTCTAACTAATGTTAAGATACTCTTAACTTTAGCAACTATTTGTTAATCTCATTGTGGTTTTGAAAAAGTAGTAACAAAACACTTAGTCATTATCTAGAAAAGAAAATTGCAAGTCGAGTGCATAGTGTATGCCAAGAATAAGCCTCCAAATAGTACATGTGTAATATGATAGTTAGTGCAAAGAACTAGTTTGTTTTGAGTAGTCAGTGTGTGCTAAGAAAATAGAAGAAGCCAAGAAAATTCCATGGCTTGATTGATTCAAGTATCAAGCAAGAGTAAGTTTCAAGCCATTCATAAGCTGAGTATTAGTATAAAGAACATAGTGAGGGCCAAGTATTAGAGTCTATTTATGTCAAGTTGCCAGTCTTTGACATAGATGTTTGTTATGGCACAAACTTCTATGTAAAATTTTTTTGGCCAATATGGACATGAATTTTTGTTATCAAGAAAGAAGGATCAAGTCATATTATGAATCCCTATGCCATTACATGTAGCCAATCACATAAAGGGAAGCATTAAGTGACAATAAGGATCAACCCCATCCATTGATTATGACCTAGCCCTTCTTTGTAATGCCTACTTAAAGAGGTAAACCCTAAGGGGGAGTAATAATGTGAAAGAGGATGTGAAGAGAAGCATTACATTCATAAGGAGAGGAATTCTAAGAGCATAGAGAGAATTTTATGGTGGAAATGATGGCTAAATTATAGAAATACAATGCATAATTAGTCTGAGAGGAACAAATATAAGCAGTGAAAGGATAGAGAAGATAGATCTGATCAAGAGGAATCAAAGGATCTAGTATTGAATCATTTTAACAAGTCCTATAGAGTAAATATCTTAACAAATTAGTTCTATTATACTTTTGTAAATCTCCTAAAAAATTGCTTACTTAGTTGTGAGTTTAAATCCTTTAATCAAGGTGAGACCTAACAATCTTGTAAGCCTTTAATAGGGAATGCCTTTCATAGGGTAGAACATGGATTATGATCAAAACTTTGTAGCCATAATTGACCACACTTTACAACTATAGTAGTGAAGATTTGTGGCTATCATCCCCATCCTAGTTTTACCTTCTCTTTGGATAGTTTCTAGGTAACCAAAATCTTATGTATTATGTGTTGATTTCATTATTCTTTTGATGTGATACATGGTTACTTATTTCAACTTACATGTGAAATTATGAGATGGATGAATGGTGAAATGTTTTAGAAGTAAAAGTTGTAACTTCTGATTCACCCCCCTCCCTCTTAGAACTTGCTTTCACATTGTTATTTCCAACAATTGGTATCATAGATTTTTTCTCTAGATAGGAAAGTTTGATAGCTTTGGAGGTAAGATATTGAAGATGGAAGTCTAGAAATTGGGAAGCACTATTGAGAGCCAAAAGATTGAAATAAAATTCCCCTACATCAACTCAAGGAGGCAAGAGATGAATTTCAATAGTCATTGAAGAAAAGAAAGGAATTGGCCATTCAACAAAATGACAATCAATATCAAGAAGAAGACACTACTAAATTGTTTGAGGATGAGAAATCAAATGAATTTGATGTAGCAATTATAGATATGATGGAAAGAGTAGTGACCTAAATGAAGAAGTTAAGAATCTAAAAAGTGAACAAGAAACTCAGCCAATATTGTTATGTGAGACAATTGAACTAAAAAAGAAAGCTAAAGAAGATATAGTCATGATTGAAGAAAACAAAAGAATATTGGCAAATAGACTTGAGGAGAAGTCATTAGATGTGCAATATTTATCAAGAATTCAATTGGATTTGATGAATAAGCTAATGATTGCAAATAAAGAATTGAATAGGAAAGACATTGAGATTACAACTTTGGAAACATAGAATAACCTACTATAGAATGAATTGAAGATAGAAAAGGAAAAGCTTAACAAGCCTAATGAATCCAAAAAGTACTTTGAAAAACTTATGGAAGCACCAAGATCAAACAACAATGCTGCTAGATTGGGATATTCTACCAGTGAGAAAGGAGAATCATCTAGAAGTGATGAAAAAAGGAACAATAAGGGAAATAACAACAAGCTCACTTATCATCACTATAGAAAATTGGGTCAAACAACAAATGTCTCCAGGAGCAACACTAGAAATCAAAGCACCAAGAAACAATTCAATGAACATTTCCATAATTGCAAGAAGCAAGGACATTAGGCACATGAATGCAAGAAAATGACCACTAACACTCAAAGATTTGAAGGATATTGTTACAACTACAAGAAATATGGACACAAGGCATATGAATATAGATCCAAACCCAAGTTGACATCAAAAAAGAAAAAAATCAAGGTACATCATGATGGGAGTTCTTATGATTGGGATTACAATAGAAAGTAAATTTGTCATTATTATGGTGAGTATGGTCATGTTGCTGTAAATTGTATTAGGACACATTTTAGAGATAGTCACAATAGATGGTTGAATGTTGATTGTATGCTTTAGTTGTCTTAATACTGGTCATGTAAGCATAAACTATCCAACTCAGTCACCTACACTGAGCAATGAATTCAACAAAGGCAAAGAAAAGGTAGATGTTGAAAAGACAAAGATGTAGATAAATAAGACATGGAAAAAGAAGGAAGATTGCAACACATCAAGTCTAGAAGAGGTCACTTTATCCAATGGATTAGATAATCACATCACCCCCAACTAGGAAACCAAAGGCATATGTGGAACTGGCATTTGAAATGATATATTTTGCATTAGTTCCAAGAATTCAAGTAATGAAAATATTTATCAACATGAATTAAGATGCAATTAAGAGGTTAGAAGAAAGAGACAATCCATTATTATGTTTTTTTCTTCATTGTTGCCAAGTATTGGAAGTATTGTAGTAAGTGTTGAGTAATGAGGTACTGTAGTGACTCCCAAGATAACTATGATAGCTAAGTGAATTGAAATTTTTAATAGTGAATGAGCTTACAACTGCATATGCACTAAGCATTAATTGCAAGGTTTTGAAGGCTATATACTCAATTTTTTGAGTCATTTGCAACTATCAAAAGATCAAAGAGCTCGAAGGTGATTTGAGAAAGGGATTCTAGTGACTGCATACTAGAATAAACTATTATACAATATTTTACATTTATTTGAAAGGAATTTCACTTGTGCTAAGTTATATTGTTTCACATTTTGCAAACCCTAGCAAGTGAAATATGTCAACAAGTTCATCAAAATAAGTAAAAAAGGAAGGCAAGGAGGTTACCAATGTACAATTGATTAGTAATGATGTTTGACAACCACCATTTCATGCTATTGTAGAGATAACATACAAAGGAGATCCATCTAGTGCATTATTGACTATTTTTCCTAAGTTTTTGATGATTCAGGATGTGAGATGTTGTTACACATGCAGGATTGGAGAAGTTGGAGACTTAAAAATCAAAGAGACCTATCAGAAGTTGTGTGAGAATGGTGTTTTGAAAGAAGAAGAAAAATTGTAGAATGAAAAGGGTTAATGCATACTCTAGATTTTCCCCAAGTTTTCAAAATAGAATGGATAAAGATCGTATTGAGCCAAATACATGATAATCAACTATGGCTATAAAATGGTTGTATCAAAATATTAAAGAGGATTATTCATAGGTTGATAAGGTATCCTACCCTAGATAGGCCAAAGACATTGAGGAGCAATGCAAAAGAAGTAATTGGAAAGAATACTAGAGCTATATGGAACAAGAGGGGAATGCCAATTGATACAATTTAAGACCCTATTATTCCATTCACATTGAGAGTGATAGCACACAAATTCTACTAGTCAAAATTACTCAATAGTGTTCCATGCATTGCTATTGATGTAGGTTACAAGATAATAAAGAAAGATCATTCCTATGACCTAGCCAAGCTACAGCTTCAACAACTATCATAAAACCTAGAAGCTATGAGAAAGGAAAAGAGTTCTTCGTGTAAGTTTGATTCACTCGTTGTCTATATATTCTTTTATGTGAATAACACATTTCCTACATTTGGAAAGGTAGTATGGTAGTCCAGTTGGTTTGTTACCCAATAGATAGGTGAATTCATTGAGAAATTAGGGTAAAAATTTGAATCAATAATGACTAGTTATTTTGAAGATTTCAAGAAATCAATGAAGTAGAGGTCACAAATTGTTGTATCTCAAGCAGAGAAACATTATAATGATGTTTGTTTCCTAGTAGATGCCAACTATACCTATGTTCATGGAGCTATTCCAAGGGTTAGATGGTTGAGACCATTACTATTTGAGATAAATGTTGATGAGGCATCAACAACCATCATTGCATTGTTGGTAGAAGAGATTGAAAAGGATCCTACACCCTTTGGGAATTATGATGAAGCCAAATCAAGGATAACTATTAACTTGTAGGCTGCCACCATCATCAGAAAGAATAACTAAATAGTGAATAAATTGAAAGAAATGTTTGGTGAAGGAGGAGAATAAGAAGAAGAAGCAGAAGAAGAAAAAGGTGAAGGATCTTTACAACTTACACAAGGACAAGGAGAAGATCAAGCTTTAGTGAGTGAAGACGAAGCCAAGCAAGAACCAAATAAAACTAAAAAGAAGATGAAGGAACAACCAAAGAAAGTAGAGAAACCAAAGAAAGTAGAAAAGAAGGAACAATAGAAGCCAGCTGGACCTTTGACATGGTCAAGCATAAGGGCTGCCATTGTACAAGCTAAAGAAGCTCAATGAACAAAAGTTTAATAGAAGGATGATACAACATAGTTGAGTGTATCTACTAAGAGATTGAAGGGAACTTCAAAATTTTAGGAGGAATCAGATGATGAAAGAATATAATCAAAGGAAAATTTTCAATTCAATGTAGCAAGCCACAATCCTTTATTTGATATTGGAAACATATGTGACAATATAAAGAATAATGCAAATTTGTTAGATTTTCACCATATTGATTTTGATAAGTTATACAATGGATTTAAGCATAATATTGAAGAATATATTTATGATATGATAGCTACTTTTAAAACCACTCGATGAGAGGTTTATAACTCATTACCTAAAAGTCTATAAGAAAGAGTTGAGCAGAAATAGAAGTTAAATATGGAGACTTAAAAACAAATTAGGGAGGCTACTTTAGCTGAAGTTATGCCCAAATTTGATAAGAAATAGATCACAAAGGCTGTAGAGAAACACAAAGAGATATTTTATCCTAAATACAAAGCCTTTCATAATTTTAGGAATAGAGTTGAAGAGGTTGTAACCCAGAGAAAAATACTTTGGAAAACAATCTATTGGTTGGCCACACAATTAGTGGAAACAATGGAAGAGAAGAAATGAACTGAGGTAACAAAGAATGAAATAGAATAAAATGAGACAACTCAGGATAACACAATTGAGGGAGATGCATAGGATGTTAATGAGACAAGCACTAATCCTACACATGGAAAGAAAGAGATTCAATAGGACTTAGTGACTATTGAGGATATTTCTGATAAATCTACATAGGATGTAAATCCATTGAGTAAGGAAGATTTATAGAAACTGTAATAGGAATCCACCAATATTATTATACCATGTACAAATCCTATATTGGTAAGGATTGATGAATACTAAAAGGCTGAGATTGCATCCACTAAGGCACAACATCAAGACATATCTATTGTGCCCCCACATGTTGTAGGAGTCAAGAAGAAGGAAACACATGATCATAGAATAGATCAAAGTGTAACCTTAAAATAGAAAGGCGAACTTAACAAAGAACCATTGTCAATGCCTACTGTTGTCAGTGAGATGAAGGAGAAGGAGGTAGATACCCTGGCTACATTACTATCGATTCTTCAATGCTCAAGGTTCCTAGCACTTTCATAATTGACAAAGAGGGAAATGAGGAGAAAGTGGACAAAGAAGAAAATCCTACACTCACCACATGGAGACCCATTAAAGATTAGATAGAGGTTGAGCAATAGGAAGAGCAAAAGATGATAGTTGAGACATAGGAATAGGTAGCTATAAAAACACTAGCCACTTCACTAGTCACTACACCTCCTCCCAATAGCTAGACTCTTCAAAAGACAAGTATTCAAGCTACACCATTATGGATATTGAGTATAAGTACAAGTACACCTAAGAGAGGTGAGACTACATCATTTAAGAATGTGAGTTCAGAGGAAGTGTTTATTCTACTCAAGTTTGATCCAACAAAAATCACACTTAAAGAAATGGTTGTTCTTCAAGATGCTCTTTAGAAGAAATCAAGGCAAGAAATCATGAGAAGGGAGCATAAGAAAAAGCAAGTTCTACATGATATTAGAGATATTTTTGTAGATTCTTTTGAATTTTTAGATTCATTTTCCAATAAGCCCATCTTAGAGAAACTTGTACATATAGCTGATAAGATTAAGGATGAAGATATAGAGTCAAATGTAAAGCTATTAAAATGGTCTAAAAGAAAATTTCATACTAAGTTTATGGATAAGATATCTAGTGCCATTGCACTAAGCCATGCTAATTTATCAACTAAGATGGAGAGTTTGAAGAAAGTGTTGGAGAAAATTTTCTCTCTGTATAGAAAATTATGTGATGTTGATATGTTTACTCAAGAAAATCAATAGTCAATTAACTAGCTACAAGGAGATTTACAATTAATAGGTACTACATTGAGGCAATCTCTTGGCACTAGTCAAGTTCATTTTTAGAGATTATTGGTTATATAGAGTAGGCTTGTCAAATTGAAAGAAATTGTTTCAAATATAAGATCAACTTTAACTAGCACTCAGTCCATGTTGATGCCTGACATGGAAGCTTTTTAGAAGGAACTAGCCTTCACAGAAACATTTTTAAAGAAAGTTTCTCATCTTTCTAGACAAAAAGGTCTAGTACATATGGCATTGAATCTAGAAATATAGATTCAATCTTTATCTACAACTAGTGGCAATTGGGATTCCACTTTAGGAATCATAATGGAACTACATAGGCCATTTTTGGATAAATACACTATAAGTGTACCACTCAAATGACATAAGTGCGAAAAAAGGGGGATTCTGAATGCATTATCAAGGTAGGTATCTACTCAGAAGGAGTTATAGAAATGAAACAAAGTATTTACTTAGGGGGAGTAATAGGTTATGTGAGACAACATTTTTTCAAATTTTGAGATTTTTAAATTTTGTATAGAAGCCAAATAGAGATGATATATTGTCTAATTTATGCATAAAATAAGATTGTATATGCCATAAAAAAGTGTTTTTGCCAGTTGTGTCAAAGGGGGATATTTTTAATCTCATTGTGGTTTTGAAAAAGTAGTGACAAAATACTTGGTCATTATCTAGAAAATAACAATACAAGCCAAGTGCATAGTGTATCTCAAGCATAAGCCTTTAGACAATACATGCCAAGTAATATGATAGTTAGTGCCAAGCAGTTAGTGTGTTCCAAGTCACTCAAGTACTAAGCAAACATAAGGAGTCAAGAAAGTAGTGTGTGCTGAGTGATTTAGGTGCCAAGCAAGAGTAAGCAATGAGCCATTCAAAAGCAAAGTAATAGTTTAAAGATCACTATGAAGGCTGAGCATTAGAGTCTATTGATGTCAAGTTACCAGTCTTTGACATAGATGTTTGTTATGGCACAAATTTCTTTGTAAACCATTTTTGGCCAACATGAACATGAATTTTTGATGTTAAGAAATAAGAATCCAATCATATTATGAATTCCTATACCATTACATGTAGCCAATTAGATAAAGGGAAGAGTTAAGTGACAATAAGGATCAACCATAATCATTGATTATGACCTAGCCCATCTCCATAATTCCTACTTAAAGAGGTAAACCCTAAGGGGGAGTAAGAATGCGAAGGAGGATGTGAAGAGAAGAATTACATGTGTAAGGAGAGGATTGCTAAGAGCATAGAGATAATTTTTGTGGACAATTGGCTAATAGAGATATGTAATTATTTTCATTTATGGAAAAACATGATGCACATGCTTATAGGAAACTTTAGATATAAAGATACTTAGTATATGGTAATCAAAAAATTATCTAAGTATAGAATTTGGTATACAACAATGTATTGTTTTGTTTATAACTTGTTGCTAACATCATATTATGACTAGAAAAGTTAGATGGAGATAGTATAACATGTTAGTGATGATGTATATAACCTTGAAAGTCAATACAAACTGTATGAAATAGAGATATTCATGTTTTGATTAAATAAGACAACAAAATTAAAGGAAAGAATTGTTTTATTTACAAAATAATTACTCGTCCAATTAGGGCTGAAATCCTAGATGTTTACTCTAAGTTGGAAAAGTGGATTGTGGTCTTAGCCAACCTAGAAATATTTTTTTTAAAGGACTAGTACTTATGGAAAGGACATTTTGTGATGAAGAAGAGAAAGTTGTGCGAATATTGTGATGTGCAAACTTATTGTAAAAGTGATACATGCAAAGTTTTATACAAGATATTTTGTGATTCGAGATCAAGCTGAAGATTAGAGATCAACTGAGGAAGAAGATAAGTTTGATTACTTGTTTGGGTAGTGAGCTCTTCTTGTAATTAGAAGTGCATGTTTGGGTAGTGGGCTCATCTTGCATTCTCTATACTACAACTCCTAACAAGGTTGGAATCTCCTCACAAGGATTCAAAGTATCCTAATAGGGATTCCTTATATTTAATTTTATCATTGACACCTAACAAGGTCCATCCTCTAACAAGGACTTATATATCAGTATAAATTATCTAGTGGATATCATACCTATTAGGGTTTTTCATTGGTCAAGTTTCCCTAGTTAACAAAATATGGTGTTATGAGTTATCTTTGTGCATTGTTATTGTCACTATTCAACATTTCTTTATTGCTTTGTTATGCATGGTTTAAAGTAAGAAATAATGTCTAGTTGGTGACTAAATTTTTTAGATTATTGATTCATCCCCCAATAATCCTTATTTCTAACAATTAGTATTAGAGCATAGTTACATTGAAAAGGCTTAACTGCTTGAGTAAGATCCCTATGGATATGGAATAGTTGATGAAGAACCTTGAAGATGCTCTTAAAAAAATTGATCTCCTTACTGAAGAAAGAGATAAGTTGAAGGAAACATATGAAGACTCCAAAGTATACATTGGTCAATTGAAGGAAAATATTGAACATCTCAAATCCAAGCCTAAATCTACTAAATTTGGAACTAGTGATGATGATTATTCAAAACTAAAGATAGAGTACAAAATCTTGAAGCATGAATTTTAAAGATTAAGAATTTGAAGCTAAATTTGAGGAGTGATCCTAGAAAAGTTGAATTTGACTTGAAGACTAAGAATGTAGATTTGAGAGCAAGTTTGGCAAAGAAAACATCCGAGTTTGAAACATTGAAAGAAGGTCATGAAGAACTTCATAAATACAATACTGTTATGAAAGGTGAATTAACTCAGTGCAAGCAATAGCTTGAGAAACTTTACTCTAGCATAGAAAATCTTGATGATTCAATGTCAATATAGAGACCTACTTATCATAAGATTGGTCTTGGTTATCTAATTGACATATCTACAAAGAAACTTGAGATTACATCATATAAGAAAGAAAGAGGTAAATATAATGACAAGATTAAATCCAATCAATCTTTTTATAAATCTAAAGAAGTTGGAAAAGACAAAGAAGTTGAAATTTTGAATGAACCAAAGAAAGTGGAATCTGCTAAGGAAACTAGGTATGAATTTAGGGGTAAGTGTTTTTCATGTAGTGAAATAGATCATGTAAAAGAGGTTGTACAAATAAGTCATTTAATCATGTTAACGACTTTTATTCTCATAATTGTCATGGTATGGGTCATAAAGCAATTGATTGTAGGAAACATAAGTATGATAATGCTAGGAGGAATAGTAGAATGTTTAGAAATACTAACCCTATAGATAGGAAATGATATAATGAAAGGACATCAAGAGAAGGAAGATCTTATGAAGAAAGAAGATTGATTGTGTGTTATAAGTGTAACAACTTGGGATGCATTACTTAGAGTTGTCATGCACCTGATGAGCAACAAAATCCTAGAAGCAAAACACTAATATGTCAGTTATGCAACAACTTTGAACATACAAAAAAGTATTGTAGAATGGACAAAAACTATAGAGATAGATGGAACAATGGAAGAAACTTCAAAAATAGAAGGAATGATGGAAAGAATATCTGAAATGATAGAAGGAACCATGAAAGGAACTCTAGAAATAATAGAGACATGGAGAAACAAAGAAATGTTTTTAGTGAACTTCGAGAAGAACTTAGTGAGGCATTTCTAAAAGGAGTAGACATATCAAAGGAAAAGCTAGATGATGATGAGACAGGAAGATCAAAGTTAGTTGTCAAGTTTGATTCAATTAAGTTGAATTAAGCTTGTTCACAACATCAAATTTTTAAAACTTCATCCAAAGATGGAATTAGAAGTAGTATAGTTGGGAAAAGGTGTATCCAATTAAATTTAGATGGTACCTAAGCTTGCTTGTAATTTGGAGCTTATCTAAAAAAGTTATGAAGGAATTCAAAGTTATTGGCATTAAAAAAAAGGTTAATTCTTTAGCAAAAGATGAAAACTACATTTTTCTAGAGAATTTTGGGAAACAAAATCTTGTAGAGCTTTTTCATGATGGAAGAAGGTTATGGTAAACCTCAGGTGACATCTGAAGATCAGATAGATGATCTTGAGTAGTTATTTGATTATAGAATGTAATTAACAAATTTTTCATGTTTGCAAAGTACACAATTAATGTAATCACAAGTTGATGGAATAAATGGAGTACAAAATTATTTTTCACTTCATTTTGAATACATCCAAAGTGAAGAGCACTTAGAACCAACTTGTCAAAGCTGTTTTGATGAAAACCTTATTCTTATTTTGAAAAAGATGTATTTTATCATTTTTTCCATAAATTTGTTTGGGAAAAGTTCATATTTGATAGAATTATGGATATTTTAGTAATGCACAATGTTGAGAATGAGGAAAGACCTAAGTTGAAAGTCATTTCTATAAAACCTACTAAAGGAAACCCTAACTTAGCATTATACATCACTTCAAACAATGTAGTATATCTTGAAGATGTATGAAGTTATCTGAACAATAAATTTGAGTCTACTGGTAGTGAATATATGAACAAAGATATGGAATTAATTTTCAATCATGGCATGACTATGAAGTCTAGATTTGAACATTTAAAGGAACTAGACTTGTTCAAATATCATTTCTATCATCGAATGGACAAAGATGAATGGACATAGATCATATTGAGCAGGATACATGATGTGAAACTATGAATGTAAGACAATATAATTGATATTTCTATCGACCTTATTCATGAGGTAATTGGTCTTAGTATATAAGGCAGTGTACCTATAGGTGAAATAATGGTCAAGAAGAAAGTGGAGAGTTATACTAAAGTAGTGTACAATGGGAAGGCTATTATGATCAAAACCATTAAGCAAGATGATGTAAGATTCTTCAGTAGAATTATTGCCTATTCTATATGTGGAATCTCAAAGATTGATGAACTATCAACCAAATTTATCTATGTAGTTTATAAAATATGTGTAGAGAAGGAACAAGTAAATTTTAGTGAAATTCTAAGAATGCAACTCTTATAAAACCTAGAAATGATCAAGAGGACTAAGAATTGTGTGTTTAGATTATAGTCATAGATCAAGCACATATTATTTCATGTATTTAAAAGATTTCCTTACTGATTAGTCACATAGACAATGAGAAGTGATAGATGTACAATGGAGAAGATCACATAAGTATGCAGAAGGCATCCTGCAGGTAATATATTGGATAGTGGAAATCTGATAATGAAAACATTTCATAATAAAATGAGACAAAGATTCAAAATTGCACCTACAATTGTAGATAGATTCAAAGAAGATATTTGCATTATGGTTGATACATATTATAATTATATACAAGTAGTAGAATCTCAGGAAACATTACTTGATCCCTTGGGTTATGATTGAATTGAATGATGATACATTGATTAGTTATATTGATTTATTATTGAAATTAGAGAACGATAAAGAAAACTATATATTTGGAACTTATAATGAAATTACCCAGTCAACTCATCAAGCAACCTTGGGGAAGGCTTCACACAAGACGATAGAGTCTATTATGAAGAAATCCTTATCTAAGGCCGAAATGAATGAGAGTGAGTTTGAGGCTACAAGGAAAACTATGAAATATGACATACTTAATATACAACCTTTGTCAGTATCCTTTGTAGAAACATCTTTAGAATAGAGCATTCTATATGTAGCAGTGTTAGATCTACAACCAAGTGAACCAAAAATAAAATTTGAAAGATTGGTGGAAGTAGTGACCACTAAGACAAAAAGGGTAAAGCAAAAAGCCACCGGACTAGGAAAGAGACAAAAAAACATTATTAACAATTGTTGTATCTAGTGATGAAGAGGAAGAAGAACATGAAGTTAAGAAAGTAGAGAAGGTGATCATCAAAGAAATTAGAAGGAAAAGATGAGCAAACCTAGAAGATGGAGATGGAAAAGATTAATAGAACTATTGCTGATGAAGATAACTTTGTTTAGATGAATTTCTTTTATGATTTGTATAATAGTTTTGAGAAAGATTGGATTGATATATCTACTATGAGATATACTATAGAAAACAATCTAAAAATTTAAGGATATTGAGGGTATAATTAACTAGAAAGTCTATGAAAGACTCATTAAAGAAGGCTCAAGCAAGAGAAGAACCTATAGAACTTCATAAGTCTATGCTAAGAACTATTTGCAAGATTGATGAAAAAGAAGAGATTAACAAACTATTAAATAATATCACACCTTACTTAAGAAATAAAGTAGGACCATTTTTATTTATGGTAGGTGAAATTGATAAATTAAGAAGTGAGACTATAGTTATCAATAAGTTAGATGTTGAGAGAATCAAAGGTAGCATCTCCTCTATCACCTAGAACCTCAAAAGTATAAGTGAGTGATGACACTATGCAGATAGATCAGACCAATGTTACCATTAACATTGATGATACTAATCCATTTGAATGTTCCAAACTAAATGGATCTAATACTGAGGATGTTGAAAATAAACTAAGATAGATTGTAGAGGAAAAGAAGTTACTTGAAGAAGAAAAGAAGAAAATAGAAGAGACCAAGTAGAAATTGCTTGAGGATGAGAAGAAAAGAAAGGAAAAGGAGGAAAAGAAAAGAATAGTAGAAGAAGAAATGAGAAGAAAAATAGAGGAAGATGAGAAGAAGAGATTGGAAGAAGAAGAGAAGAGATAAAATAATAGGAAAGAAAAATAAAAGAAAGAAGAAGAAGAGAGAAGAATAAAAAAGGAAGCTAATAAAAAAAGAGAGGATGACACTAAACCTTCTAGCTCATCTACTCCACTTTCACTTGCCAACTTAGCATTTGATGATGATGATCAAACTAATTTGATCTCATCCATATCAAATCTTATTCAAAAGAATAGAATAGTAAAGAGCCTATAGAAGACCTTGATGGAGGTTACTAATAGCCTGCACATTACTTTGGCAGTGTATTATGGATTTGAACTTTATTGAGAATGTATTCAATGAATTTTAAGTTTTCAATAAAACTTGTTTATTTTCAAATAGCTTGTAACACCCTACTAGGGAACCCAAAAGAAATTAACCTATTATGTCACTAAGTTTGCTAAAAAAAATTTTGTTTGAAAGATTAAAAATGCAAGAGATAACACAGTGGAACCAATAGCACACAAAATCAGATCCTAAATAGAGAGCACAAGTAGTGATGAAATCATTTGATGAAGAGTTTACTAACTTGTTAAATGTTGCAAATGCAAAGGTACAAATTTCACATGATGCTAACTTGTTTAGCACCACCTGCTAGAACATTAAGAATGATTTGGTTACTCTTGATACTTGTATCAAGGAACTTCAAAAGTGTCAATGGGATGGCAAGATATTGTACATTAAGTGTACTCTATCATACAAGCTAACTAATGACATTGGAAGTTAAATAGGAGAAAAGATGAGTGAGCTAGTGTTTCTATCCAATCAAATCCAACAACCATCTTATAAGATTGATGATTTTGAAGGACAAGTGGCCAGTATTCATAGTGACATTAGAAAAATCAAACTTTAGAAGGAATAGATTTTGAAGAGGATATCAGATTTTAGAGAGTCTATTGCTCTAAAAGTATCTTTTGTTGAGAAATAGTTGGAGGAATGTGTCAAGGCCAAGGACACATATTCTAACCTTTTGTATTTAGATCTTAATGTAGTTGAGATTGCATCATATGCTCTATGTGAAATTCTCTCCTTAGCTTAATCCACTAAAGAGACATGGAGTAAGTTTATGGATAATCTTAAGGAAAACTTTGATGATTCCATGAAGATCCTATCAACTTAAGGAAGGACAACATTTTTGGATAGTGTATAATATTTTGACCTTTGTCATTGATGTCAAAGGGGGAGTAGTTGCATAAAATTGGAAAGTACTTGAGCTATCAAAGGGGGAGACTATTGCAAGTACATAATGAGAAGCATATTGTAAGGGGGAGTATATGTAAGGATGAACAAATGTAATAGATGCAATGCTATTATACTATTTATGTAGTTTTTGTTACTTAGCCAATTTTCTCTATTTTGTTGCCATCAATGCCAAAGAGGGAGATTGTTGACAATTGGCTAATAGAGATACGTAATTATTGTAATTTATGGAAAAAAATCTTGTACATGCTTACATGAAACCTTAGAAAATAGAGATACTTAGGGTTTTTTAATCAAAAAATTGTTAAAGTATAGAATTCGGTATACAATAGTGTATTGGTTTGTTTATAACTTGTTGCTAACATCATATTATGACTAGAAACATTATATGAAGATAATATATAGGTTGGAAATGATGTGTATAACCTTGGAAGTTAGTATAGATTGTACATAATAGAGATATTCATGTTTTGATGAAACAGGACAATGAAATTAAAGGAAAGAATTATTTTGTTTACAAAATAATTATTTGTCCAATTAGAGCTGACATCCTAGATGTTTACTCTAACTTGGAAAAGTTGATTTTGGTCTTAGCCAAACTAGAAGAAATTTGTGTAAATGCATGTTATTTATACACAAGACATTTTGCGATGAACAAGAGAAAGTTGTGCAAATATTGTAATGTGCGAACTTACTATGAAAGTGATATATGCAAAATTTTGTACAAGATATTTTGTGATTTGAGATCAAGTTGAAGATCAGAGGTAAATCAAGGAAGAAGATAAGTTTTATTACTTGTTTGGGTAGTGAGCTCTTCTTGTAATTAGAAGTGCATGTTCTAGTGGGCTCATCTTGCATTCTCTGTACTACAACTCCTAATAGGTTTGGAATCTCCTCATAGAGATTAAAAGTCTCCTCATAGGGACTCCTTATACTAAATTTTTTCATTGACTTCTAACAAGATCCATCCTCTAATAATGAACTTATATATTAGTATATTATCTAGTGGGTGTGATCCCTACTAGGGTTCTCCCTTGGCTAGGGTTTCCCTAGTTAACAAAATATGGTGTTATGAGTTATCTTTGTGCATTGTTACTATTACTATTCACCATTTATTTATTTCTTCGTTGTGCATGTTTTAAAGTAAGAAATAATATCTAGTTGGCAACTAAAGTTTTTAGATTACTAATTCACCACCCCCCCTCTCAGTAGTCCCTATTTCTAATAATTTCATGGTGGAAATGATGGCTAAGATATGAAACTACAATGCAAATTTAGTTTAAGAAGAACATAGATAAGTAGTGAAAGGATAGAGAAGGTAGATCTGATTAGGATGATCAAAAGATAACTAGTGAAGAGGAGATCTGACATCAAACAACAATGTGCTAACTGAAGGATCAGGTGCTGAATCATTTTGAACTAGTGATTTAGAGTAAATATCTTAACAAAATAGTCCTAATAGAATTTTGTAAATCTCCTAATAGAGTGCTTAGTTATGATTTTAAATCCTTTTTCCAAGGTGAGACCTAGTAGTCTTGTAAGCCTTTAACAAGGCATACCTTTCATTGCGTATATCATAGATTATGATCAAAAATTTGTAGCCATAATTGGTGACACTTTACAATAGCTTTAGTGAAGATTTGTGGGTGTCATCCCCACTCAAGCTTTACGTTCCCTTTGGAGGGTTTCTGGGTAACCAAAAAATTATGTGTTATGTGATGATTTAGATTATGCTTTGGAGGTGATGCATTGTGAGGCATCACCTTGACCCATCATAACATAGATACTATATTTCTATTTTACTATTTAGGATTGAATATCTTGACATATATTTTGATACTTGATGAATAATAAATTTTGCCACTTACCCAATGATATTTACCTTGTGATATTTCATTATAGTATGTATTAGGCCTTAATTAGATTAGTCAACAAATTAATGGATATCTCTTGAGTATTTCACTATTATGATAAGAAATTGAATTATGATGTGATTCAAATGCTTATTTTGATCTTGTTAGGAAAGTTAGTAATATGCAATTTATTTTTGAGGGTTAATGATTAAATGCTTTACATGTAAATGATGGAGAATAGGAAGTTACTTATGGCATGTGTTATATGTGAATGGTGGAATAAAAAAATTATTTTTCCTTTACTTTCATATGTATTTTATATGTGATTTTTCATTGGACTACTGATGCTAAAGTTTAGTGTGTAGGAAAGGAACTATGGAAACTTAGTAGGGAAACATGGTATAAACATATGTTAATATGACACTACCAAGGTGAATCTTTAGAAGATTCATAAACCTCATTGTGATGTGTTTATTTTGAAAATGTGAGATTTATGTTTGCTATCCATATTTCATGAATAGATTTGGAATATGTCGTGTGTGATGTATAGTGAATCTTGCATGTGTCGCTTGACACTTATACTCATATGTGAAAATGACATGTTCTTTGAAGATGGATCATGTAGCCACTTTATATCAAGTTAAATTTCTTAATTAAGAATTAGACTTATTGCCTTGACTTAGTAAGGGAAACAAGGTTAACACCATAGGAAAATTTAAATTGGACTTTACCTAGCATTGCGATGGCCTAAAAGTAGCTCTAAGGTGTATTTGTAATGAAAATAAACCCTACCAATGATAATACTTTAAGTTAGGAGGCTACTAGTGACCCCTAGGGTGCCTAGAAGACTTAGGAGACCCCAAAAAGAATGCATTTTATATTGAATCCGAAAATGGGAGTCATATATAGAGGCATGGCCAAACTAGAAACCCACTTGTGCACTCTCTAACTTTAGACACATTTAGGGTTTAGAGGAAGAGGATAAGGTGCTTTACTACAAATTTAATTTGCCATTTCTTGGAGTAAGGTTGGTATCCATGATCCATGGTTTCTCTACATTTCATCATAGATTATACATGGTGTTCTTCCATTGCATTGTAGATTTGTTATGGAGTAGATGTGTTATTGTGAAGAATCTTGTTGTATGTGTATTGAATGTGAGAAGCTTATGAGATTTCTTCTTGGATATTTTTTTTATTTTGTTCATGTTGATTGTTTGTGTATAATGGTGTGAAGCATCACTCACCCTTGGGAGGGAAGAGATGCTTGGTTGAAGGGGTTAGTTGGGCTCACCTATGTAGTTGAAAAATTCTCCCATGTGTGGAGATTATTTTGATGTGTTCAATGGTGCATGGACTTCATGATTTCTTGCAATTCTTGGGAGGCATAAGGAGGTGTATGAAGAAAGGATGATACTGTTAAGCCTTGAAAGGGGATGGTACTTATGAGAAAATGTGAACATATCTGATTATGGATTTTACATTCTCCTAATGGAGAGAGCCCACCTTCAACCTATATCTTGATTCTTTGGTAGAATCTATGTGCAAGCCTTGTGATGGGTTGTATTATGTTGTGTTGATTTGTGGGGTGTTAGTTTGCATGATATGTGATTGTGAAGGTGTGCAACTTTTTGTGCCTTGCTTCCCCAAGCTCGGTGGTTGGCCTCCTTAAGGCCTAGGTTGGGAGGTGAGCCTCCATGGTTCTAGATTTTTCTTCTTATTTGTAAGTTTTTTCTTTAGGCCTTGGACATTTGGAAATTGTGAAGTCTTACCTTTGTATAGAAGGAGAGAATACTATTGCATTTGTATTGGAATGGAGGAAAACTCCATATTATTATGTGAATTCATATGTATTGTAGGAGTGTTTCTTAATCTCATATATATGCTAATAGAGAGATTTTGAACCATATATGCTTGTAAAAGGGTTCTTCCATTTTGTATATCTAGATATGATGTTTTCACCACCCTAGTTGCTTGCTTGATGCTTGTGTTGAATGCAAGTCTTGAGGGGATCATGAAGGAAAATTTCATTGTTTGATGTTGTCTTTTCGTTAATTGATTTGAATGTATTGAAGAAAAGAATTTTTTTATCGTGATATGCATTGGAAGAATGGATAGAAGATTATCATTTTATTATTCTTATTTCCTCTAGTCTCACATGAAGAGTGTAAATGTAATTACATTTATTCTTGAATCATATTTGTGTAGATTTTGTTTCTAAATGATAATGGATATGTAATCATGATGGAGACAACAACAATACAATTGAAATATTTTAAGTTCATAAAATTAAATGTAAAAGAATTCATTGTGTCTTATATGAAAACATCTTGCAATTTAAGTTGATAGTAATAGGTTGCTGTCATATGTCAACTATGGATTTCACTAAATGGAATAAGTATTGAAATACATAATGTAATGTTCAAATTTAGTTAGCGATGTAAATAGAAACAATGGAGTAAACCAAATTTTGTAATACATGAGTATCCCTTAAAAATCGATGAAATAAATTTCATTCTTAGACATCTCATAAGGCAAAACAAAGCATTTTCCAACACAAAGTCATCAACCCTTCTTGAATTGCATGTCCTGACTTCTATACCTGTGTACATTATTCATAACTTTCAACTCTGAAATTTTCTTTCAAATTTTTTTTTGATTAATTTGTTCCAAATCAGGAATACTAAAACATATCCAAAGCTTACTCAAAAATAATAAATAAACTACATGTTATAGTCTCTGCATGTAGACCAATTTTTTTTGTCATAAATCAGAAGTAAAACCAGTAACCCTTCCTTGGGAGCCTAATAAATTTCTCAAAATGACTCCAAATAAAACCAATTTTTTTTTCCATAAACCATATATGAGTCTAGGCTTTGGATATATAAGCCATTAATTTTTCCAATTCATAAATCATTCTACAAGCACCAATCATTGCATGTAACTTCAAAAAAGATCCTTAAAAACTAGTCTTCATTAAAATGAACATAACAGACACATATCTAATTTAAAATGACTCAAACCAATTGGAAATCAAAGCTGGTTCATATATATTTCCAATTAATACAACTATAATTTATGTTTCATCCAAATATGCCCATACCAAACATATAAATCTGACTGTAGCTGGCCATCCTCAAATCTGCAAATGACCACTTTTACCAAAACTAGCATAACTTCTTCAAAAATTAACATAATGTAGGGCCCATTTTCTATAAAATCCATGACTATTAGTGAACATGGAACACCACATAATTAACCACCTGTGGGCAGGGGAGCGCATCGCATCACCCAACAATCTCCCCCTTGACGCACATACCAGGTGCTTACACGGGTCGGGAAGGCACCGGGGAGATTTGAACCCATGACCAGGCCAAAACCAGGCTCTGATACCAATTGTAGGGCCCATTTTCCATTGCACCAAAAGCCATGACTGTTAGTGAACATGGAACACCACATAATTAATCACCTGTGGGTAGGGGAGTGCGTCGCATCACCCAACACATAATTGTTCCAAACCAAAAAGAGAAAGAATATTATTAATCCTAATCTTCAAATTTATAGAAAATGAAAGGTTTTTTTGCTATAAATTTTTGTACAAGACCTGGAACTAGCACTAAAATAGTTAAAACCAATCAAAATGACAAGTTCTTGAAAACTAGTTGCCTCAAAATGATCTATTCTTCTTCTGATTCACCCCTCTCTATTTGGAATGACTAATACAATGATTTCAAAGTGGTTTTTGTGGTTTAAAACTTCCCAACCACCTTTTTAACCAACCCAACACATTCTTTTAACCCTTGTACATTTTTCAATGCTTTTTGAAGCACTCCCATTACAATGCAAATGTATTTGTTTCTAGTTTTTAATACATCCTAATTCAAAGTTAAGCATTTTAACTATTTCTTCAACATGGAGATAGGAAAATCTAAATGACTTAAATATTACAATATTATGAAATTCATCATAATGTATGAAGGGTCAAGATGCTCCTGCATCAGTTAGCTCAGTTATAAGTAACAATAGAGAAAATTGTGATGAAAACAAGACAATAAACTCAACAAATAAGCAAGTGCATGTAGATGCATATTTAGTTTTCTAGAAAATGTATGAGGGAAACCAAATAATGTCTCATGCCAATACATGTCAACAAAATAATAGGCCTAAATAAAATAATAATATCTTGAATTTGTAAATTAGAAATAAATCATTTCTAAAACCTTCCCCATTAATTAGATGTCAGACTTGAGTTATGATGTCCTTAGATCATGATAGGACCTTATACAAAAAAAAATCATAATTTAAACAACATATATGAAAACATATTAGTCTATGTCAAAAAGAAAAGAAAAAAATAAATAAACATAGAAGGCACTTTAAATGTTTCCACTAAATAGCAAAGTGCTTCTCAATATAAAATGTATATAGCTACAACCAAGCGCTTACCATGTCACATAAACATGGGCACAAGTACCAAGAAGATAGTGGAGAAAAGACTTCATTGACTTTATATAGCCAATCTCATGCCAATTTCCACCTTGGAATAAGGGTTGTACATTGGTGTAAAGGGAATGGAAGCTATATATTATTTTTTAATGTAATGTGCCTCCATATTGAGTGGTCTCACTTCCCTAGGTACTAGGTGAGGTCGAGAAGAATTTATGAACTCAATTTTTTTTAAGGAGGGTCATGGTAACGTATGCCCACTTCCCCCTTTCAAAAAAATTAATTAAGAGCCTTTTCTTATGTACTTGGATGACAAGGGTGGGAACCTTCCAAGATGTCCCATGTGGGTAGGGAAGATTCATGCCCACCTAGGAGAATGTTTGGGAAGGTAGGTGTTAGACTAGGAAAAAGGGGAGACATAGAAATTAGAGAGTTAGGTGAATTGAAGGGTAATGAAAGTTATGGCTTAGTAAGTAATAATAAATTAAGGTTAATTTAATGTATAAAAAATAATAAATTAAGATTAATGAAATTTATGAAATTAACAAATTAAAATTAGTGTAATGAAAAATCAATAAGTGTTAATTCAACATAGGTATTTTCTAGGAAATAGTAAAATGTAAAACTTAAGATGTTCATAGATAGTGAAAGGTTAAGGTAGCTTTATTGGACTAACTAATAAGGTATGTCATTTAGAGGGTAATTAATGAGAATGTATTCTAATAAATTAAGTTTATTAGGATTTATTAAAAAAAAATTAAATTAATGACATTATAGTGAATAGGTATTTGATGTTATGAGATAAATTTAGTAATTTAGCTAATTCGCATATAGGTACTAGTAAACAAAGATACATTTATGTAAAGATAATAATAGCAATAAAATAAATATAAGACTTTGGCTTAGGCCATAATTCGCCCAAGAACTAAAGAACTCAATGTTCGCGCTCAAAATTGTAGCCCTGATTTTGAGTACCATTGAGAAATCAAGCCCCATAAGTGCTTTTGAATGTATATGTACCCGATTTTACTTGAGAGGCTTAAGAGGTGTTCAATGATTCTAACACCTTGTATTAAGTATGCCTATGTTTTTCATGAAGTTAAATTGCTGTTCTGAGTCATTTTGTGAAGTCTTGTTTTGAGTATTTGTCCAATCTACTTTTTGGCTTAAGTGTCGAATAGTGACATGAGGCTATGTTTTTCATTGAATATCTTGCACCCAATAATGTTTTATGACCTTTTTCTTTGGGAGAATTTAGTGTCCATATCTAAGAGCCTATGACCTTCTTACTAGTGTTAAGAAGTGCAGATTTGTCAAAACCCTTGTTCATGATGTCATATCTTAAAATACATAATAGGTGAGATCAAATGTATTGTACTATTATGTTTCACTCTAAAAATATTTTGAGTGTGTCAATTTTTAAAATCTTGACGAATCTATTTGCATACTTTCCTAGGTCCATTCCATTCACAAAAACTATTTTTCTGTCAAGTGTGTCTGGTCTGCAAATTTGACTAGCCTACTTTGAATGTTCACAAAATGCGTCCTATTATTTTTCATGAGCCATAATCCTAGATTTATGTTCTCCTTATGACAGTGAACCAACAGCCCAGTTTTTGTGCCCCCTAATGTCCATTTACCTAGTTTTCAAAGCCAAGTTTGAACACAATTTATTATTTTTTGACATGTTTACTTGTAGGTAATTCTGAGAAGGAAAATTTGATGGTCAATATTTTTTGACTAGGAATTTTTCATGAAATGAGATTTGACATGGTGCAAAAATATAGAACAGAGAATTAGTATGTTTGATTTTAGAGCCTGGTCAGAGGTTTGGGTCAGTTTTTAAGGCTAGTCAAAGGACCTCTTGATGCAAAATTGATAGTTCAAAAAAAGATGTAAAATGAGCTTCATATTTTTTTTAGTGGTCAAATTTGTTTCAAATTAGTGCTAGAGGGTGAATGAGTTAGTTTTGTAGTTTAGGTGTTTAAAAACAATTTTTTTTTTAGCTAGACCCGCTTTGGGGCTCGACTGATTTCATCAAGTTGATAAGTTTGGGGAGAATTCCAAAAGAAATAGGAAAGATTTGGATCTTTTGGTGATCAAAAGTTTACTAGTTTGTATATAAAGAATCTGGAAAAAGATGTGAGAATGGGACTTTTGTGTGAGAAATTCTTAGCATTTGGCTAGACTGTGAATATAGTTGTCATGAAGGATGAAAATGGCAATTCAAAAGGTTTTGGTTTTGTTAACTTTGAAAGTCCAAATGATGTAAAAAATGTAGTGGAAAGTATAAATGGTTCACAATTGGCCTCAAAGGAAATATATGTTGGAAGGGCTCAAAAGAAGTTAGAGAATGTCCAAGTTTTAAGGTGACAATTTGAAGAGAAACACTAATAATGCATATTAAAATATGAGGGATCAAATGTATATGTGAAAAACATTGATGATAAAGTTGATGATGAGGAGTTGCAAAAAAATATTTGGTAAATATGGCACAATCACTTCTTTAAAGATAATGTTGGATGTGAAATCAAGGCATCATGTATCCACTTATGGGAGTGCGAGCAAGATGGAGGCCAAGGGTTTGATTTCCACCAATGATAATTGCAGTGATTCCAAACAATCTTAGACAACAGAGGCCACCCAGGGAACATGTCAATGGTCTTATGCTTTCTCAGCTAGGCCAACCCATGACCTATGTTCCTCCTATGCAACAAAAGGCTCTACCACTATCTTTTTACAAAGATGCAACTGGAAATTAACAACAACATCAATAACAATCTTAAATTTTATACCTAATGCCCAACCACATGAAATGAACAATTCAACACAGATAGGAACCTCATACAAAAAGGAAAATTTTGAGATTAATGTTCAAAAGGGACTCTCAGCATGGCATCAGAAAGCTAGAATAAAAGTCATGGAAAATTAGCGCACATTTTGGAGACCATGCAAAAGAAGAAACCCCCATGCATAACGAGTGATTCAATGCATAAGAAGCTGCTATACAGAAACATCAAGCAAGCAGAGAAAAATATCAATCTAAGAGGAGCAAATTTTGTTCTTAATAATAATGTTGTGTGTGAAATTCCCCCAGATCAAGTATTAGAGCCATCTAAAATGCCAGGAAGCCTTAGAAAGAATGGCAATGATGCTCTTGTGAAAAGAGAAAAAACTGATAGAGAAAAATGAGAAAATTTTCACAGGCCCAACAATGTGGGTAGTGAAGATCCAAAATCTAGTTGAAAATAGATGAGCAGAAGAGCCATTTGAAACAAAGGAAATTCAATCCTGTAACTAGTTCTCTACAAAATGCTGCCATGCCTCTTGTACCTATTGTGCCAATGTCTACTTCCATTATAACCTCACCAAGCATATCTAAAGCTTCACAAAAGGACATTCCTGTAATAGGGTCAAATACTCCTTTAGTTGATGGTCAACTTAATTAGTCTGAATTTCAAAAACAAACTACTTCCCATTAGAAGGCAAAAAAATATGATGTGGAAAAAAAATCCTCTAGTCTCCAATCAGCCACTTTTGATAAAACAGAGAAAATCATTTAACCAAATGCTAGAAATTTTATTAGTTTACCTAGTAAACATAACATTTTACAAGCTCCAAGTAGTTATATTGTTGAGAAGAGTTCTAAAACTATTGCTAGTGGAGGTGATGGTTCAATATCTTGCAAGAAAAAATAGTAGAAATGCAAAAAGCAAGAATAAGATTGATATAATTCAGTTGTAATTGTGAGTTCAATAGGGTCATCAAGTGATGATCACATTGTGGCTCTGCAATCAAATAACATTTCTAGGGATTCAAAACATGGAGGAGGGTTGGTGATTAATAATACTAATGAGCAAGTGGAGAAAGGTTGTGAGATGTGGAATATAAAATTTGAACTTAGTTCAAAATGAAATGGTGGAAATGATATGAGTGTGTCCCATGATATCTTGGATGCTATTGCAGTAGATCATTGACCGCTGCAATCAATTAACAATACACTATCATTGGAAGAGATGAAGATTGCAAAATCAGTTATGAATTTTGTTTCTTTCATTCTTGTAGTTTTAAAAAGAGTCCCCCCCACCATGAAATATGCCATTGAAGGTATGAATGGAAGTGACTTGGATGGAAGAAATATTATTCTAAACTACACCCATGATAGATATGAAAGCGGCAGCAGATAGGGGCAGCTTGTGAAAGAAGAGTATTCGATTGTTTCCAATGTTGAAGCATCCCAATGCTAAGCAAGTAGTAGAGTCCATGGATGAAAGAATAAGGTCTACCAAACCATGGAACTAGAGCATGGGAAAGACAATGAAGAACATCAATCCCATATTGCTTATGCTTGGGGGAGGTTTTTGGTTTTTAAATACTCTAGCACTCCAATGGTTAGTGTCTCAAGGACACATGCTTTTGTGAGTCATGCACTCACAGGTGGGACCTGTGGTCAGCTTGCTAAAGGAAGTCAAAAATAAATTTTAATCAAACATCCTAACATCATCACCTAAAAGTGGTCAAAATTTGGCAGGTCGCTATATCACCATTGGAAAATGGCAAGGTTTTCCAGTAGCGACATAGCGACCTGCCAGAAAACCTTGGAGATCTAGTGAGAATGTTGTAAGACTCGATAGCAGCAACATGGATGAACTAGAGGAAGAAAAATGGTAGTTGGGTGATGGATGAAATCACTCAATGATGATGTGGAGTTTTGACCAATCACAGATGGATGTGTGGCAGCGATATGGTGGGCATATCTCACAAATGAACCAGATGGTGACACATGGCAAATCTGATGGTTGTTGCGATGTCACCAAGGAAAAGTTGTGCACTTGTTAACATGGCAACATAACTACTATTGAGGTGGCATGATGATGTGGTGCCTAGGTGGCAGGGATTGATGATGAAGCAACAATAAGCCAATTATAACTTGACACATGTCACCAAGATGGTCAACCAATTGACCCGAATAGAGAAATGAGGGAAATTTCAAAAGGTTTTCAAAGATTAATTTTTAAATGTTTTTTCAACCATGTATGTGTAGGTTAGAAAATTTAAATAAATGTCTGATTTATTCTATTGTTCAAACTTTATAAAAGGTTAAATTTTTTGTGCAAATGCTATGCAAAACCATAGAAGGACCCTGGACTTCAAAGGGGCATAACAGGGGCATTTTTTCACCAAAATGGGCACTCCAATATACCATCAGAATTGGGAAGAAACAAGCTATCCATTTTTGAGGTCAATTTTTGCATAGGTGCTCACTAGTTCAATCTACAAGAAAATTTGTAAATTTCAGGGTATTCTTAGTAGAATGGGTTATTTTCATCATGGAGCATCAAAAGTGGTTAGAGGGCAGATGTAAAGGCTTGTTGAAGTCTAAATGTGGAGAAAATTGACTTTAAAAAGTTTTCTTGCATTGTAGAGGCCATTTTAATTGATTTTCACTTTTTCCTTGAGTTTATTTTGGGAATCAAAATTAGTTATGATTATCAATCAAGTATCTAAGATATTTCTTGCTTTTTGAGGCCAAAATGATCAAGGCTTTGATATACAGTTACAAAGAGAAGGTAGAGAGAGGCTTTTAAACTTCTTGGGAAAGAATTATGAGTGGACACATGTTAGTTGCATAATAGATTTGAGAATTCACTCTCCTCTATATATTTCTTTCTTCTTCTCTTTTGGAAGGTTGTTGGCAATTTTCTTTGGGGAAACTAGCAAGGTTCTAGTTTATATTGTGAGACCAGGTTGTAGATGGTTTTACTTCCTATCTAATTGAGTAGAGCTCTAGCAGTGATGGCCACAAATTTTCTCCTATGCAGATTTTCATTTCATTTTCATGTGTTCTAATTCTGAGATATTGGAAATTGATGCTAGATTATGTAAAGTATCTTGAGTTACATTCAGTTTTACTAGTTTATGTATGCATTATTTTCTATGGATGAATATACAAGGGTATTTACAATGAATTATCTAGGTTTTCTTATTTTGTCTCCTAATTCTTCATATGCTATTAACTTTGAGATTGAGTGAATAAGGTTTATTCAATTTAAGGCAGCTTGGATGAGTTGTATGTATCTATTGTTGCTTTTGACTCAATGAGTTAAGTAAATGTTTCATTCTTCTGATAAGGTTTCTAGGTGTATGAAGGGGATATTTTGTAAGAATGGGATTTGGGGGTTTCAGTTGACAAACTTAATTGTAAGGAAATCAAGTTAAGTCATCCTACTAGTAATGACTCTATGTTGCAATGGATAAGGAACTGATCACTAAATTAGATGCAAGCTGATATGAAGGTTATTTGCACAAAATCTTTTAATCAAAATCAATTCAAATTTTCATATTTTGTAGTGGGGTGAAAGGAATTAACCCTCACTTAGATTATGGTTTAATAGGTCATGATCTGTAGCTATTTCATTCCTATGTCATTGCATAAGTATTAGAAGATAAAAGGGGTTACATCAACTATTATTAGGTTTAGATTTATGTTTAATTACATTGGTATCATATATTAGAACCTCACAATTAGCCTACCTAGGTCTTGCAGAGCCTAAAGTGAAGAAGGAGTTATGCCTTATAGTTGGCCCAAGACTGCAGTCGAGTGTATCTATCATAGGAATTTTCTAGCCTTAGATGCATTGGTTTGGTTTCTTGGTTATTTTCAAAACTATTAAATTAGGAGCCAACACTCAACACAAGCACACAACAAACCAATAGTGTATGATCAGAATGATGATATTCATTCAATATTCCATATGTGCCATTACAAGAGCACACTCAAAGTGCTTATATATAAAGGCCTTAGGAGAGCTTCCAGAATGCATAGAAGTTAGCAACATGATAAGTCATACAACTAGGCACATGTCCACTAGATATGGTTTATCCTCCATTAAGCACAAAATTAAGTGTGATGATGTGAGGATAAGCCTACAATGGTGTATCATGCAAATCAATGATGTAGACAACATGTGCTAAATTAGGAGTACAAATAATAGTGTTTTCAACATGAAAACTAAGTGAATGATGCAAACTCTTGTGTTGTAGACACCATGTACATAATTAGAGTTGCATACTTCTATGATAGTACACAAGCTCCTAAGTGTCTCACCTAAATAAATAATAAAATAATGCATTAACTTAAGTAAACTTAAGTAAGTGTAATAAGTAAATACTTATTTACACCAACACCCCCCTTAAGTACAACTTAGGGGAATGCCCTTAAGCTTACAAAATCTAGGATGAAATGCATGATGGGTCCTAGCTACTAGGCCATGTTAGGCACCCATGTACATAATGAAATGCAATCTCTCATAAAGCATCGAAAGAGGGAAAATCTCATGGGAAAAACCCTCCCCCAAAAAGAGAGATGAATGGGGATGCATGCATAGATGGAGTAATCAAGACCCCTCCATTACGACATACATCTAGTATATACATAAGAGAATGATGAGAATAGGAAGAGAGATAGGATAGGCTCCCCCCTAAAGAAGAATTTGTGCTAGTGACTACTCCGATGAAGAAGTTGATCCAAAACTATAGAATGGTGTTCCTCCCCTTGGGAACAAATAAAGCCAAGGGTACAAATGAGATGCTTCCACTGTGCACAAAAAGAATTCCATGGATAAGTGATGTCTCTAAAACCTACTCAACTAGCTAAAGAACCTATCTCAAAGAACTATTTGTCTCCACAATTGATGAAGAACCCTTCTGAAACTGTTGATCATATGTATCCACAATCACTTCAACCTATGATGATTGATCATGTATACAATGAACAAGAGAGTCAGATGGAACCCTCGTGACAATTGAAGAAGGTGATTTTGCATCAAGAAGAAGAGGTAGATAATCAATACTGTCCCCCAAATCTATCACTAAACCTATATCTAGAAGACTAGATGTAGCCTATTGTACTAGACCTATCACTATGGCTATGTATGCATGTGGAATGAACTAATGTAGTGACCTCTCACTGCAACTGTCGATAGAAACCCACATGTTTGAATCTATTGAAGTACTATCACTAGTGTCACTATTATTTTTCCACATAATATGATGTGTGGAGAGGAGTAGAGGAAAAGTTGGGTGAGCTTTCCTCAAAGTATATATCCTTCTCCACAAAAAAATTATGTGTCTTTGGATCTAGAAGTTTGTATGCCTTCACACTGTCTTCATAACCAATGAAAGTACAAGGCTGAGATGAGTGTGCCTTGCATCCCCTGGAAGATGTATTTGCCCATGCAGGACAACTGAAGACTCTGAAATGTGTCACAATAGGTTTTCTACTACACCATGCCTCAAAAGGAGTTTTTTCATCTAAGGCTAGATGAGGATATTGATTAAGAATGTGAGTGGCACTATTGATTACTTGAACTTCTAATGATGGATCTAGAGACTTGGCTTGTATCGTGCAACTTGCCATAGAATTAAGAGTTCAGATCCTCAATGCTGCAACATCTATCTTATGCAGACTAAATGCTAGTGAAGTTTGAAGATCAATGCCCTCGAGTTAAAAAAAGTCCTTAAGTCTTTTTGTTCACATACATGCTTCTATTATCCATTTGGAGAATTTTGATGGCTTTCCTTGATTTCTTTTCAACATGAGTCTTGAAGGCTAGAAACATGTCCAATACTTCATTCTTACTGTAAAAAAAATAGACCCAAGTGTACCGTGAAAATTTATCAACAAAGGTAAGTATGTAGCAACCCTAGTTGAATGTAAAAGGACTTGTTAATACTAGGTGAACCATCTGTAGAACACTTGGTGCTCTTGAAGACTTCCCTTTCTATAACTTCCCTTTTGGATGGATATCCACTAAATCTGTTGAACATTCACTGTGGGAAAAGTTAATTTGAGGTAGACCTTTGACCATTCTATATGTGAAAAGTTGTTGAAGATAGGGAAAGTCATGATGACCATACTGCTGATGCCATAATTGCATGTTTGAACTTGATTGAGACAAAAGGCCTTAAAAGGAGACTTGGGCACAAAATGGGAGAAAGAGTACAACCTTTTTTTATGATTCACTTTCCCCACTACAACCAAAAAGTCATCTTTAAGACTATGCACCTCTACTGAGTTTGGAAGGAACTCAATTCTATGTCCATCTCTAAGGTGAGTGATTTGGTAGATTTATAGGAGATTTGAACTTAGGTTTGGAACATAGAGAACATCTTGAAACTCTCCATTTTCCATCTCCACATTTCCTTTCCCTTCAACTTCCATTTTTTTGTCACCTCCCATGAAGATGTGTGGTACCTTTGATTGCTTCATTGAAGAAAAATCCTCCTTTGAAGAACCCATATGATATGAGGCACCAGAGTCAAATATCCATTCCTTTGAAGAGTTCAAATTTTCCATGAGTTCTTGTCATTTACCCTTGGAATCTGAAGAAGATCCTTTATCCTTATAAGCATTAGGCAATGGAACATTATATTTATTCATGATGTTAGTCAACTAGTAAAACTTTTTAAGATAACATGCATGCTCTTTATGACTCGATTTCTTGCAATAAGTGCACTTCTTCTTCTCCTTATTGTTGTCCCCCTTCTTGTTGGAGTTCGAGACTTTCCTTGTTGATTGGATTGTGTTGTTGTCTTTTCTACATCCTCTGATTTGTTTTTCCATTTTTTTTCTTACCCTTTCCTTTATTTAAAGACTGTGTAGTTGAATTTTGAGAACCCTCATTGTTGGCCACCAATGCTTTAGACTTAGGTGATTTGAGAATCCCCATTGATTTGAACTTCTTTTCTTTAGTATCCAATAGATTAGCATATTAATCAAAAGTCACTTTCTTATAGGTAGACCCTAAGGTAGTCTTAGAGGTGTTAAAATAAGATACAAATGTGGAATACTCTGATGGCAGCTTGTTATATATGAGATAGATCAATCAGTCATCTTTGATTGGACTCCCACAATCAGTAAGCTTCATTCTTAGTTCATTCACCTTGATGATGAAATCATGTATTGAATCATATGACTTAGGATCTATGGAGACAAGCTCATCTTCAATTTTGAAAACATCCTCTTTAGACACTTTACCATAAAGGTTTTCAAAGGTATCCCAAGCTTCCTTGGATGTAAAACACTTCTTAATTTGATACATGATCTTATCATCTACCCCCAAACATATATCACCTAAGGATTTCCTATCCATTGCTACCCAAGCTAAAATATCACTTGCTAATACATTATCACCTGCTAGTTTAGGAAGAGAACCATCTACATATTGTGAAACTCCATTATGCATTAAGTGATACCACATTTTTATGGACCATGTAGCATAGTTATGAGGAGTTAATTTAGGAAACTTAAAGTTTCCCGTAATAAAAAAAATGAAAGAAAGCTATAGAAAAGAGAGAAGATAACACCAAGAACACCCCCTCCTTTCACTAAATCAAGAAACCCCCTCAAAATAGATGCTTTGGGAACTATATTAGTAGTGCATTTACAATGGGCCACTTGCTAATTTTGGCCTTTGTGGACTTCTGATTTTTCTTATTACAATTTCTTGATAGATTACAAATTTTGAACTTTACAATGTGCTACAATTCTGACGCATTACAAAGCAAAGAAAGGCCCTATTGCTGAAAGTGAAACTTTTGTCCACACAACCCTATAATTTAATAGTATATCTAGAAAGTAGATGAAAAATAACACACTTTAAAACAAATGGAACCTATTTTTGACTCCAAATGTGCCCATACGGAGTGTTTGAAGTTGCAAAATGTAGGATTATGTAGGTATAGTTGCCAAAAAATGCAATTTTTGGAAAATGCATCCACCAAAACTAGAAAAAAGTTGCACCACTAGAAATTTTAGGAAATTCTACCAAATTTCAAAAAAAATTGTAACTAATTTGGAGTTTACATGTCTAAGTTATGGTCTCCCAAAGTTGGATTGCAAAATCCAAAATCAATCTGGAGAGGGGTTGCTTCAGCAAAAGACAGGGTTAAATTTGATGGTCATATGGCCATTGCAATAGTTATATTTTTTCCTAGAATGGTAGTTAGATAATCGTCAAATTTAGGCTCATGAAATGATTATGTCAGCAAACTCAGGCCCTTTGATGATGTCAACATGTGTGGGCGATGCCGTACTATACAGATAGGTGGTAGAGAAAAAAAATTGGTGCTACTACATGTTATTGATTGGACGCTATGTCATAGGTATGAATATTAGCATGGTAGCCACGTATGTTAAATGGGATGTTTGTGTGGTGACTGGGCACAAGCATGGCCAAATTTTATTGATGCATGTTAGCCTATGAATGGGTTGTGTGTCATCCTGTGGACTAATGATTGTGTTGGTGAGGTAGAAAAAGAATAGTGCTAACTTAGTGCTTACTAGATGAGGTCTACATGCATGGGTGTATCACAGTATGCCACATGTATGAGCAGTGATCGAAGATGTGGCTACTACAGAGTAATCAAACTTCATCATGTATCTCTATGTACAGTGATTATGGGTGTCTGGAAAAAATTTTAGTCACAACAAAAATGGATGCAATGGGCCAGAATACCTTGGAGGATACCCTTGAGGTAGGATAGGATTGAGGATAGAGTATCCATTGGGCCATAGTTGGTCAAGGACATGGAACAATAGGTGACATAGATTAGGCACCAACTTAGAGAGGCCCAAGATAGATATAAGAAGTATGCAGAGAGTACATGGTGGGTGATAAAGTATTCTTGAGGGTGCAATCTCATAGGAGTTCAATCTATTATAGAAAGGGCTCTAAGTTAGCACCTTGTTTTGTTGGACCCTTTGAGATTTTGGAGCAAATAGGACCAATCACCTATGGTCTAGCCCTGCCACCTAGCCTATCACATATCCATGATGTATTTCATGTTTCTATATTGTGGAAGTATATTTATGACGAGTCTTATCTCATAGATTGGGATACCTTGTAGGTGGAGTCAGATAGATAGATAACCTTGGAACACAATCACATATTGGCTCGACGGACCCTCTCACTTTGGGGTAGAGAGCTGGACCAGGTTAGAGTTTTATGGGACTGTTATGATGAGGTCATGACATCATGGGAAGATGCATCATAGACAAGAGCACAATACCCCTATCTTTTTTATGAAGTCCAAGAGGAAGTTCATGCTTGGGGGGAGGACATGAGGCCTCACCTAGACCCATCATAGCATAGATACTGTATTTTCATTTTTCTATTTAGGACTGGATATCTCAACATATATTTTGATATTTGATGGACAATAAATTTTTCTACTTATCCGATGATATTTACCTTGTGATCTTTCATTATGGTATGTGTTAGGACTTAATTGGCTTAATCAATGAATTAATGGATATTCCTTGAGTATTTCACTATTATGATAAGAAATAGAAATATGATGTGATCCAAATGCTTGATTTGATCTTGTTAAAAAATTTAGTAATATGCAATTTTTTTTTAGGGTTAATGATTAAATGCTTTACATGTAAATAATGTAGAATAAGAAGTTAATTATGGCATGTGTTATATGTGAATGGTGGAATAACAAAATTATTATGTACCTTTACTTTCATATGTATTTTATATGTGGTTTTTTATCGGACTACTGATGCTCAAGTTTAGTGTGTAGGAAAGGAACCATGGAATCTTAATGGGGAAACAAGGTATAAACACATGTTAATATGACACTACAATCTTTAGAAGATTTGTAAACCTCATTGTGATGTGTTTATTTTGTAAACATGAGATGTATGTTTGTTGTATGTATTTCATGAGTAGATTTGGACCATGTCATGTGTGATGTATAGTGAACCTTGTGTGTGTCACTTGACACTTGTACTCATATGTGAAAATGACATGTTCTCTGAAGATGGATCATGTAGCCACTTTATCTCAAGTTAAATTTCTTAATTAAGAATTAGACTTACTACCTTGACTTAGTAAAGGAAACAAGATTCCCACCATAGGAAAATTGAAATTGGACTTTATCTAACATTGTGAGGGCCAAAAAGTAGCTCTAAGGTGTATTTGTGATGAAAATAAACCTTACCCATGATAATCCTTTAAGTTAGGAGGCTACTAGTGACCCCTAGGGTGCCTAGAAGACCTAGGAGACCCTAAAAAGAATGCATTTTATATTGAATCCGAAAATGGGAGTTATATATAAAGGCATGGCCAAACTAGAAACCCACTTGCCCACCCTCTAACTTTAGAGACATTCATGGTTTGGAGGAAGAGGATAAGGAGCTCTACTACAAATTTCATTTTCCATTGCTTGGAGGAAGGTTGTTATCCATGATCCATGGTGTCTCTACATTTCATCATAGATTAGACATGGTTTTCTTCCATTTCATTGTAGATTTGTTATAGAGTAGATGTGCTATTGTGAAGAATCTTTTTGTATGTGTGTTGAAAGTGAGAAGGTTATGAGATTTCTTCTTGAATCTTGTTTTTTTTTCTTTATTTCATGTTTCTTTTTTGTGTATAAGGGGTGTGAAGCATCACTCACCCTTGGGAGGGAAGATATGCTTGGGTGAAGGGGTTAGTTGGGCTCACCCATGTAGGTGCAGAGATGATTTTGATGTGTTCAATGGTGTATGGAATTCATGATTTCTTTCAATTATTGGGAGGTATAAGGAGGTGTATGAAGAAAGGATAACATTGTTAAGCCTTTAAAGGCATGGTACTTATGAGAAAATGTGAACATATGTGATTATGGATTTTACATTCTCCTAATGGAGAGAGCCTACCTTCACCCTATATATTGATTCTATGGTAGAATCTATGTGCAAACCTTTGGATGGGTTGTATTGTGTTGTGCTTATTTGTGAGGTTTTAGTTTGCATGATATGTGATTGTGAATGCGTGCAACCATTTGTGCCTTGTTTCCCCAAGCTCGATGGGTGGCCTCCTTGAGGCCTAGGTTAGGAGGTGAGCCTCCAAGGTTGTACATTTTGCTTCTTATTTTTAGGTTTTTGCTTAAGGCCTTGGATATTTGGAAATTGTGAAGTCTTACCTTTGTATAGAAGGAGAAAATACTATTGTATTTGTATTGGAATAGAGGATAACTGCATCTTATTATGTGAATTCATATGTATTGCAAGAGTGCTGCTTGATCTCATATATATGCTAATAGAGAGATTGTAAACCATCTATGCTTGTAAAAGGGTTCTTCTATTTTGTATATCTAGATATGATGTTTTCACCACCCTAGTTTCTTTCTTGATGCTTGTGTTGAATGCAACTCTTGAGGGGATCATGAAGGAAAATTTTATTATTTGATGTTTTCATTTCATTAATTGATTTGAATGTATTGAAGAAAATAAATTTTTTATCATGATATGCATTGGAAGAATGGATAGAAGATTATCATTGTATTATTCTTATTTCCTCTAGTCTTATATGAAGAGTGTAAATGTAATTGTGTTCATTCTTGAATCATATTGCTGTAGATTTTGTTTCTAAATGATAATGGATACATAATCATGATGGACACATCAACAATACAATTGAAATATTTGACATTCATAAAATTACATGTAAAAGAATGCATTGTGTCTTATATGAAAACATCTTGCAATTTAAGTTGATAGTAATAGGTTGCTATCATATGTCAACTATGGATTTCACTATATGGAATAAGAATTGAAATACATAATGAAATGTTCAAATTTAGTCAACTCCATAGTAAGTAACCATAGAGAAAACTGTGAAGAAAACAAGACAATATACTCAACAAATAAACAAGTGCCTATAGATGCATGTTTAGTTTTCTATAAAATGTTTGAGAAAAACCAAATAATGTCTCATGTCAATATAGGTCAAAAAAATAATAGGCCTAAATAAAATAATAATATCTTGAATTTGTAAGTTAGAAATAAATAATTTGTAAAACCTTCCCCATTAATTAGATGTTAGACTTGAGTTATGATGTACTTAGACAATGATAGGAACTTGTACATAAAAAAAATTCATAATTTAAAAAAATATAAAAAAAAAATAATTAGTCAATCTCAAAAATAAAGAAAAAAATAAATAAACCTAGAAGGCACTTTAAATGCTTCCACTAAATAGCAAAGTGCTTCTCAATATAAAATGTATATATCTACCAACCAAGCGCTTACCTTGTCACATAAATATGGGCACAAGTACCAAGTAGATTGTGGAGAAAAGACTTCATTGGCTTTATACAACCAATCTCATGCCACTTTCCACCTTGGAATAAGGGTTGTATGCTGGTGTAAAGTGAATGGAAGCTATGTAATTTTTTTATATATAATGTGCCTCCATATTGAGTGGTCTCACCTCCCTAGGTACTAGGTGGGGGGAGAAGAATTTATGAATTCAAAAATGTATGCCCACTTTCCCCTTTCAAAAAAATTAATTAAGATCCTTTTTTTATGTACTTGGCTGACAAGGGTGGGAACCTTCCAAGATGTCCCATGTGGGTAGTAGATATTCATGCCCACCTAGGAGAATGTTTGGGGAGGTAGGTGTTAGACTAGGAAAAAGGAGTAACATAGAAATTAGAGAGTTATGTGAATTGAAGGGTAATGAAAGTTATGGCTTAGTCAGTGATAAATTAAGGTTAATGTAATGTATGAAAACTAATAGATTAAGATTAATGAAATTTATGAAATTAACAAATTAAGGTTAGTGTAATGAAAAATTAATAAGTGTGAAGTCAACATAGGTAGTTTCTAGGAAATAGTAAAATGTAAATTTTAAGATGTTTATAGATAGCGAAAGGTTTATGGTAGCTTTATTGGACTAACTAATAAGGTATTTCATTTAGAGGTAATTAATGAGAATATTTTCTAATAAATCAAGGTTGTTAGGATTTATGGAAATTTTTATTTGAAAGTAATGACATTATAGAGAATAGGCATTTGATGTTATGAGATAAATTTAGTAATTTAGGTAATTTACATATAGGTACTAGTAAAGAGAGATATGTTTATGTAAAGATAATAATAGCAATAAAATTAATAAAATAAAATAAAATAAAAAATTCATTGATTAATTAATATTTGGGGCCTAGTTAGTAGCGTCTAGTTAGTAAGTTACCAAATGGTTGAAGTGGAAATAAAGGATAAAGGATAAGATGATCATTAAAGGGATGTTTTTATGCATTTAATTAGAAAAAAGGAAGATAAATGGAATAGGTAGGTATGAGATGGAGTGACTTGCATTTAAACATTCAGGACAATTATTAAACAACCCTGTGTTTGTATCCTCTAGAAACCCTACAACTACATTATCACATGCATTACAGAGAGTCTCACTTAAAAGTATAGTGGGTGAAGTACTTATAACCAATATCATATTAACTTAATAGTATAGGCATTGATAGACAATCGAGAAACCCATCTTAAAAAACTTGAATCCAAATTTATGAATAGAACTATCTTCATTCCATCATCAATATTAAGATCCCCTAGTTAAGTATAGATTTTGTTTGCAAAGTAGATAGTCTGGATACTCTATATCGATTACAAGCATTAGATGAATCAAGGTTTGCAGAGTGGATAGAAATCATAGATTTGAACAACATTTTACATATTGGTGAAAACAACGAGGTATGTGCCAAGGTGCATGGAGTTAACATACCAATCTAGTAATATGCCCACATCAACCCTGAGTCCAACCCTAATGAATGAGGACATGAAATAGAATCTAAACCAGAGAAGGTACTTTCACTTATTAAAAGTGAATATTTCACGAAGATCATTGAACCTATGCTTGAATTTTTCAAGGGAGTTTGCTAAAATATTTTGTTGCAAATTAGATACAAATTCCTTCTAGAGGAATTGCTTAAAGCAATGTCAATTTTTTTGCTCAATATTGGTCTCTAAACGGTTTGAGTGATTTTTGAAGAAGGATGATGAATCTAATTAAATATCTTTAATAAAAAAAGGTAATCAATGGAATAACTATAAATGGAATTTTAGATGAATCTCAACTAAGAGATCAATCATATTGTTTTGCAAACATAATGAGGAAGCAATATGATTTTATGTAGAATCCAAATGAAGAGGGAGTGATAACAAAGCTTTGGAAAAACCTTGGTTAGAGTTGTCACTTAAGAGAGTCAATACTAGAATACTTCAAGATTACATATGTTTGACAATGATATATGGTTTAGTTGAGGATGAGAGAGTTTTTAGTACCTCTTTAAAACTAAGGATATTATAAAATCTTATATATCACTTAGATTACTATAAGTTTCATTTTCTTATGACATGTGTTACCATCAATGACAAAGAGGAAGATTGTTTAAAGTAATTATTCAATTGTATATTTCCATTGCTATCACACAAATGTTACACTCTAACTAAGAACTAGCAGTAGTAACTCAGCTCAAAATACTCTGATATCAACTAAGTAGAAGTTCAAAAGAAGCCAAGTTTAATGATCAAGTGCAAACTATCTAGGATAGTTATTAAAGGATTCAAATGTTAACCAAGTCAGGTTGGTAACCAAAGGGGTTCAATGTAAGTCGAGTCAGGTCAGTTACCAAGGAAAGTAGTGGTAATTGAGTGAACCAGTTTCAGTATTAGCTAACCTATAGTAGAACAATTTATTATTATTATTTTTTATCTATGATAACTTAATGGATGTTAATTTTTTATTTGTAAAGGTTTTTAAAGATGACTTGACATTAGGTTTCATATTTATGAAAGGTCAAGTTGTGGATTGAAATAGGGAAGTAGTGGAAGAAGATAAGATGCCAATAAAGAAGGATATCTAATAAAGAGAAGAACATCTAAAGAGGTGCAAAGAATATTTTGATTAGGGAGGATCTAGAGGATAAATCAAAAAAATGATCTAAATCTACAAATTAGTTGCTTCATTAATTAGGTCAATCATTGTTACTCTCTAACAATTGTAGTAGTGAAGAAATCTCTTAATAGAGTTGATTTAATAGTCATTTTGTAAATCCTCTATCAAGGTGATATTTCTAGATTGAAATGTCTTAAGATCTCTAACTATGCCACTTCTAATAGGGTGATTCAAATCCTTTAACAACATCACACCTAATAGTGTGTTTTATAACCTTTAAAAGGGTTGGATCCTAACAAGACTTCAAAAGAGTGAAAAGTTTTAAGTGGTTGCATTGGTGGTTTTTCCCAAATTGGGTTTCCAGATTAAATCTTGGTGTCTCATGTGGTCGTATTATTTTCTTACTAATTTATAATTTTGAAACTAAGTTACTAAAGGTTAATACATATTAATATTTCAACATTTCTTTGTTAACCAAGTTACAATGAATATCTAGTTCTAACCAAACTATGCAAGTGTTTGAGTTATTAACAAGTTTTGAAATCTAAAGAATTTGGAATTATTTTAGTTGTAACTGATTTTGACCCTCCCCTCTTAGTCACTCCTCTTATATCTCCAAAAATTTTCTTTCAAAGAGGAAGAGATTGAATTTTTTATGTTCATATCAAAATAAAAAAGAGATAACTTGATTAGATGGAGTCTATAGTTAAGATGTTAGATGGAGAATCTCAGAGGGAGTTCTCATGGATGAAGAATCACAATAAAACTAAGGATATTATAAAATCTTATAAATTATTTGGATTTTTTTATCCATGAGAACTCCCTCTAAGATTCTCTCTTTGACATCTTAACTTCAAACTCTATCTGATCAAGTTCACCCCCTTTTCCTTTCTTGCAGAGAACCTTGCAACTATACCAAATGCGAATGCAATATAAGGTCTTGTGTGAACAACATACTAAAGTTTCCTAAGCATAGATCTATATGTAGTCTGATTTACCTCTTTTGAATTTTCATTCTTGGATAGTTTGTGTCTTATAGACACAAGTGTTCCAACTGGTTTAGAATCCTCCATTCTGAAGGTCTTCAATATCTCTTGTGTCTACAACTTGGCTTCCTCTATATAAGACTTGGTTAGAATAATTTATAACCTGAGTTTCTCTAGCTATATCTTGGGTTGCACCATCTGTAACTTGGGTTTCTCTTTTTGAGAATCAATTTCCTCTATATAAGCTAGAAGACATGTAGTTTCAGTGAAGTCTAGGTAAAACAAATTACGTTTAGTCCGATTGCTAGTTCCAACTAGGTTTCCTTTACCATCTAGAAAATTGACCTTCCCATTCATGAATTCTACCTTGTATCCAATGTTGTGCAACTATGCCACACTTAGAATAGTGTGCCTTAGTCCTTCAACCTATTAAGCATTATCACATTTGAGTTCATGAGTCAATGCAGTGCATTTGTTTCCCTTCACACAACATGGTTCATTGTTTCCAAATTTAACACTTCCACCATCACAATGCTCCAACTATTCAAACATAGCCTTATCACCATTCATGTCATGAGAACAACCACTATCTATTATCTAAATGTCATTCTTGCTAACAACATGAGAAATATGTGCCATCTTTTCATTATCTTCATCATCTAACTCATCTTTAATAGCAATATATACCATTTCAATTTTATCATCGCTATCAGAATCTTTAGAAATATAACAAGATTTATTACCTTTGTCTTTGTAGTCTTTGTAGCTCTTGAAGTCTTTCTTTCCTTCAAACTTGTTGAATTTCCTATCATCTTTTCTTTCCCTATTTGGACGCCTTGGATTAATGTGACCAACTTCTTCACAAGAGAAACAAATTAGTTGAAATTTTCCTTTATATTTACCTTTTCCTTTTGGTAACCTTCTTGAAAACAAGGTTTGAATAACTTCAAGGTCATCATCTGATTCTTCTTCTTTTTCATTTTCAGACTATTTTCCTTTTTATTTCTCTCCTTTTCTACCAAGAATTAGTTTAGCTTTGAATGCTCATTCTATTTTCTATGATCCAAGAAGATACTTATGAAAGTTATCCAACTCAAAAGATATTAACCTTCTAACTAATGCATCCAAATTTATATCATTTTTAGGATCATATCTCATCTCTTGAGTAGATGAAACTCTAATTGTATAAATAGGAAGAAGAGTTCTTAATGCCTTGCTAACTAGTGTCACATCAATAATTTTTCCTCTTGCAACTCTGAGTGCACTCACACTTGCTTTGATTCTTTCACTATATTTAGCAATGTTTTCATCTTCTTTCATTTTAATTTGATCAAATTAGCCTCTTAAACTTTCAAACTTGGCTTTCCTCACATTGTCATTTCCTCCACAGATCTTTTGCAACTTGTTCCACATTTCATGAGTAGTAGGACAATATTTGACTTCATCAAGTTTAGAATAATTGAGAGTAGAAGCAATGTCAATCATTATTATGTGTGACTATTTTTATCTATCATTTGATCCATAGTCAAAGGATCATGAGGTGTCACATAATGGTTCTCCAAGAAGCTTAGGAATTTATCTCCAACCAAATGTAGCTTCATTAGTTCCTTCCATGCTTTGAAGTTGTCTCTGTTCAATTTAGGAATCTCTCTTATGTAAGATATCATGATCTTTAGCTTAGGTTCTTGAAACCTTTTTTGTAAGCACCAAGAACTTTAATACCAATTGTTAGAAATAAAAGAGCTATAACTAAGAGTGGAGGGATGAATTAGTTACCACTAAATTTAAAATCCCTTAGATGTCAAAACTTCTTAATAACTCAAATCCTTGCACAACTCAGTTAGAACTAGATATTCATTGTAACTCAATTAACAAAGAAATCTTGAGATAATATGTGTACCTTTAGTAACATAGTTGTAGAAAGGTAAAGAAGTAAGAAAATAATATGAACACATGAGACACCAAGATTTAATGTGGGAACCTAGTTTGAGAAAAACCACCAATGCAACTAGTTACAACATTTCACTCTTCTGAAGTGAGTCTTCTTAGGAGCCAACCTTGTTAAAGGTTACAAAACACATTGTTCGGTGTGACCTATTAAAGGATTTGAATCACTCTATTAGGAGTGGCCTAGTTAGAGGTCTTAAGATACTTCAATCTAGAAGTGACACCTTGTTAGAGGATTTACAAAATGACTATTAAGTTAACTATATCAAGAGGTTTCTTCATTGCTACAATTGTTAGAGAGTAATAATGATTGACTTGATTAATGAAGCAACTGATTTGCAAATTTAGATCATAGTTCTATTTCATCCTCTGGATCCTCCCCAACTAGAATTTTCTTTGTAGCTCTTTGGATGTTTTTCTTTTAATTAGATATCCTTCTTTATTCGCATCTTATCTTCTTCCACTACTTCCATATTTCAATCAACAACTTTTCCTTTCATATATATGAAACCCAATGTTGAGTTGGCTTTAATACCTTTACAAATAAACAATTAACATCAGCTAAGTCCTCTTACATAAAAAAAATAATAAATAAAAACTATTCTATTGTAAGTTGGATGATACTAAAACTAGGTCACTCTTTTAGCACTGAGTTCCTTGGTAACTGACCTGACTTGGCTTACACTAAACCCCTTTGGTAACCAACCTAACTTGGTTAATACTTGAATCCTTTAATGAATGACCTAGCTTAGTTTGTACTTGACCATTGAACTTGGCTTCTCCTAAACTTCTACCTTGCTAATACTCAAGTCTTTTGAGCTTGGCTACTACCTTTAGTTCTTGGTTAGAGTGTAACAATTATGTAACATCAATGAAAATATACAATTAAATAATTCTTTTCAACATTGGGCTTCCTGAAGTCAAAGGCTAGAAACAAATTAGTTAGAAATTTGGATAATTGTTTGAGGCTCTATATTTCTAGATATGAGGTAGATAGTTTCCTTTATGATAGGGCTTTGAGAATTTGGAGAAACAAATGTCAAAGAAGAGGGATGACCAACATTTCAAACCCAAGTGGTACTGGCAGTAATGGTGGTAGTGGTTCATATCCTGATATTGGAAGTAATGATGATGAAGCTAACTTTGTTATGCATGTTGATAGTGAATTTAAAGAAAACATAATAAAAAATCAAATGTTAAATGAAATAAATGATGAGGATTTTAATGATAGTGATGCTGAGCCATTCCATCCAGAGTGGCAACTATAGCAACTTCTCTGTGATTCAAATAGTAGGCTAGTAGCTTTGGTCTTACCAATTTTATTTTAGATTAATTTATCTACTCTGGTCTTACCAATGTTTAAGACTCTATCTACTAATAAATTATGTCTGTAGAAGTCAATTTATACCCTTAACACTATTATAGATGCTTTATTGTTTTTAAACATGTGACATGTTGAGATTTTTATTGAAACTAGTGGAGATATTTTCATTGATTCTAGCTTCTTTAAGAAATTGTAAAATATTGCAGTTTACATAATAAAATTTCTTTCCAAAAATTGTATTATAATTTATAAATTTATAAATTAGAGTGTAACATAATACATAATACATTTAACAATTACACATAATTATACAAATTTAGAGCCTAGAGAAGTAGAATACTAAAACCTTTTACCAATGAGTCAATGACCCTAAATTTCATTTTACAAATACAAGGGAGAAACAATAGTTGTTGGTTAGATTGTAATTGTATATATAATCAGATTAATACTACATTATGTGTGTACAATCACATTTCCAATTGTACATTTTTTTGAAGTAGGAGTAGGGAAAAAATTATGTTTGCTCTAGGTAGTACTAGTAGGCTGTTGAGCTATCTTGATAGGATGGCTCTTGATTCCTATAATAATTAAGATTAAAAAAGTTATTAAAAATTAAAAATTAAAGATCAGTGAGCAACAAAATAATATCACTTACTAAGTTGTTACTTGTTAGTGCTATGACTGACACTAATGGATTTAGTAGATGACCCAACTCCACATATGTTCTTTAGGGTGATCCTTTATGCATCATTTGGAAGCTCTATTTTATTTGGGTTGTACATAAATAGTTGTGACCTCATCAATAGAAAATTATACTTCAAAGACATATTTGTATATGAATTGAGGAATTTATCTATAACTGCATTAATTATTGATAGTGGTTTGATACAACTTGCAATTCTTTCTAGAGTGGTTTCCTCAGGCAAGTTACCTAAATCAAAGTTCATGATGCTGTACAACTATTTCATGTAATATTATTTTCCAATGAATTTTCATTTTGAGTTAGCTAGATCTGGTAATCCATCATTTAACAAGTGAAGTATGTTGTGATTTATCTTCATCAAGTCTTTGGAAGTAGATTTCATAGCTTTATCTATTTCCATTAATATTGTACAATTTTGATAGATAGCTAAGGTCATTAAAGAGGCATCAAAGTAGTTGTTTATTCCTTGGCTTGCCAATTCCCTCTCACTAGATCTCTCTACTATATGCAAATATTTTTTTTGCAATATTTTTTAAGGAACTAGTGAAGATACCTTTTTATCCTCAACACTTTTTTTAGAAAACATTTTCAAAGACACCTTTGATATTGTTATTTAAATTAAGCCATTCAAACAAGCTATTATCATTCTACATTAATTTCTCCCAATTTTATTGTTTGATAAGCTCATCCATTTTTTTAGTACTATCCTTGACATGATGGTCTTCAAAAGATGTAGTTATATTTATTACAATTGCATTCTCCATGTTTTTCTTCATTTTAGACATCTCCATTTCACTCTTTTTCCACATTTTCTCTACTTTCCCTTGCCAATTAGTTGCTCTTTTCCTCTCATTATCCTCTAACTCCTTCTTCAAATATTGGATTGTCTTTGCAGTAGTGTACTCTTTTTTCTTCTTTTCTTTTTTTTCAAATCATGGATTGTCTTCACAGTAGACTCCTCCTTCTTCTTTGCATTGTCCAATTCTTTCTCCAAATCATGGAGTGTGTTTGCAATATGAGTAGACTCCTCTTTCTTTGTATTCTCCAATTCATTCTTCAAATCAAGGATTTTCTTTGCAACTAACTCATCTTTTTTCTTCACATTCTCCAATTCCTTCTTGATATGATCAATTTTTTTTTGTACTAGACTCCATTGTCTTTGTAGTTGAATCCTCTTTTTCCTTCATATTATCTAGTTTCTTTTTCAAATTATGAATTGTGTTTATACTACACTCCTCTTTTTTCTTCTCATTCTCCAATTCCTTCTATAGATTATGAATTATTCTTGCATTAGATTCCTCATTTTTCTTTTCATTCTCCATTTCCTTCTTGAAATTACAGACTATATTTTTAGTAGAGGAGTACTTTTTCCTTTCATTATCCAATTTAATATTTAAATTATTATTTTCCTTGACAATAGAGTCTAGGTCAGTTTTAAATTTATTATTTACCTATGCGTTGTTCTCTACAGAATTGAACAACTATGTAGTAGAGGCTTTTTCATTCTCAAATATTATTTTGCACTCATCCAATTCTTTAGTTAGATTTTTCAATTGTTCATTCATTTTTTGTTGCTAGATAGTTTCCTTTGTAGAAGAAGAATTCTTTGATTTACCATATTTTGCAATTCTTTGAACCTATTATCTATTGATTTCTCCTTGGTCTTCACATTATCATAGTCTGATTACAACTTTTTTATTTTCTTTGCAAGCCTTCTATTTTCACTCTCCACTTTTAGAAGTGTAGAGAATACCATTTTTTTGTTGTCTTTTGACACATTGATTTTGTCAAAAAAAATTGCTTTCAAGAAATCTATTTGAAGATGGTAACTTGTGCATCTTTACGATTTATTAGATTTTATGGTGGATTATTTTCTCTAACTAGAGGCATAACAACCATGAAGTTCATCATTTCAGTGTTTGGGTCATATGCTAGAAATAGACTATTAGTATTACATCCTTGATGTTTAACAACTACATCACTTTTCAATGTCTTCATAATTTGCCTATTTCATTTGTTTGTTTGATCAAATTTTGTTGCAAAGTCATTTAAACTAAAATCTAGGTTTGTTGACACAATTGAGTGTTTGAAAGGTGAATTATCATTTGTATTGTTGTATTCTCATCCAACTCCAATTACACTTACTCCACCTATAATTGTGTTTTGAGGATTTCTAACAACCTGAAGATGACCCGTTCCAAATCTAGGTACTTTAGGACTATTTTTAGGGCTTTGTCTAGAAGCTACTAGTGCATGCATTAGTGAAGTAATTTTTGACATTTCTTTCATTGTAATTGTCATAACTTTTTCTTTTTTGCAGAAGGTTCACTCATGCTAGTGCTAATTCCAATGCTAGTGGGATCAACTTCAACTCAGTTTAGAGATTTAACAAATATTGTATTGGGATGATCTTCAAAAGTATAATGATTTTCTTCCCTTTATAGATGAATCATCTTCAATCTCATCAGAGAGTCCAATGGTTAGTTTACTTCCACTTTTCAATAGGTTTGGTACTACAATTGGATTCCAAATCCCTTCACCACTTGTACAATTGGGCCCTATACCTACGTAACCCATGTTTTATATCATAGTTACCCCTTTAGTATACATTTGTTTAAGAGAATTACTCATTTGAAGTTTAACAATATACTTGGTTGACCTAAGATCCTAAGTATCTTGAATGTCTTCATTAGAGTCAGAGTCCTTTTGTCTTTGATTATCACTATCACTACAAGTGCCAAATTGAAATACTATAGACGGATGCTCTTAATTCAAATAATCGCTAAAATATTGATGCTCCTCAATTTTCTCAGAAGGTGCCAAGGTTTTTGGTTCACACAAATTTTGCCTCATTTTCCAAAAATCATTCATTTGGATTTGAGACCATAATTCAGATTTGCATGTCTCTTTAATTTCTTTCAACATAGATCTCTTAGAAGGTTCACAGGCTTTCTTGTAGAAATTAAAGTATGTCACATGATTTGATTTGTGTGACTCTATTATCTGCAATTTCATAATTTGGGATATGCGTTGTTGCATTGATATATTATTCTTTGTTGCATGTTTCTGTATCTCTTTCTTAACCTCATATGAAAAATCCATATTTTCAAACTTTTCTATCCATGACATCTCCTGATGTTGATATTTTCTTGCAGAATTCCCATTGGCAATAAGTCTTTATTTTATTATGTTTATGTATCATAATTATAGTGATTGAAAATATCAAAGCTAAAAAAATTTACCAATTCATTTTCCAATTTGAAAGCCTTTCTCTCAAATGTGAGATCTCCAAGTATGAAAGGCAAGGAAGAAAATACCATTTTCTTTTGATGTCCATTAAAAATTTCATCTATGCTCTCCATATTCCATACATATTCCCATGAAAAAGTCCTTTCTGTAACATGCATTGGAAGTTTGTACATTTCAACCACTGAACCATAAAACCTTAACACAATGTAGTCTTCCATGAATAACCAGTCAACCAATTGAATCCAACTTCCTAGTTTAGTGCAATCTTTACAAGACATAGACAATCTAGGCATAAAATTTCCTATAATTTTTTGGTAAATAGGTGCCAAAAAGAAGTCTAAAATGGTTGTAGTTATTATTGCTACTAGTCATCTTCATCTTATGTGTCCACTCATATACTAGACTTAGAGTCTTTGATTTCTTTTGGGTTTTCTCATCAAACTTGTAGACCTTAGTATCAAGATTGTTGTTTTCAGTCTCAAATATTGGGTGATGCTTTGCTAAAAGAAGGTAACACAAGTAACTCGTGAATCTAAATGTCTTCCTCTTGCCTATAGGTGTACTTTTCTTAATCATTAGTAATTGTTCTTGCATAGATTCAACAATGTGTTGAACATAATTATATCTTACTTTTGCCTTGTCAATTGACTGACCTCAATAATGGATATTATAAATCATTTGAAAAAAATTGGCCCCCACTTCCTTGTTACTATCTAATCCTAGAAAAAATGATAACAAAGAAATAGTATTCTAAACTCATGACACACAAACATCATATTGATAAGGAGGCTTATGATCCTTGTCTAGTGTAACAATAACACTAGTATGATTAGTAGATGACTTTGAGTGTATTATAACCTTAATAAATGAATCTTAAAAAACTCTTTCTAGTTTTTCATAAGCATGTGCTAGTTTATCTAACTCATTATGCTAGCTAAATCTTTATGCTTTAAACCCTAGCCCTAGGTCTAACATAGTGAAAATTCACTCTTAGTTATGGATAAAATTTCCTCTAAAGTATTTTAGTTTACAATTGCCTTTCTATTTTCATAATAATTTAGAGCACTTCACATTACAATTTTTGAACAAGGGAATACTTTGAGTATAACTAGGTTTGCTAATCCACCAACCAAAATAACTAGTTTATTTGTATGTGCATCAATACTTTTGTTAAATTTGAAATAATTTCTCCCCTTATATGGATATTTCTACTTACTAAATAGTGAATGGTATTCATTGGTTAAACCTAGAGTTTTTAACACTTGCCTAATTTCTATAATGTCTTTCTTTTCCTTTTTTATTACACTTGTGTTGAAGGTTTTTGACTTTGTTTTGCCCATACATGCTACTAGTATTAGTTATTACACAAAATTATTCTTGAAGCCCTAATTTTAAGAATTGTCAAGTGTGAACCTAAGATAGTAAGACTTCTATTATTGTAAGTGCATTGAAATTTTTTTTGACAAATTTAATTACCTAGAATTGAGATATGATAATATCTAAGCTACTAGAGACTCAAATGATAGATAATTGGTGCTCTCTTGTGATCCTCAAGTTTAAGACTTTTAGTCTTTAAAAAGGAAATTAGAGTTTAGTCACAATCTTTGAAAAGTTTAAAATCCTATAGCCTTACACTCTCAATAACTTCATAGTCCAAAAACATAAAAGAAAAATTTTAATAGTTAGAAGTTAAAACATAAGTAATTAATGGTTTTAAGTATTGTACTTTGTACAATGTACATGTAACATATTGCCATCAATATTGTACATAATGATAATATTACAAAGAATTACCTACACAATGCATTTATACATTTTAAATAAATCAAATAATAAAAATTGAACTTAATATTCAATAACCCCTGTCCAATATGATTTTTGGGTCAAATTGTGGAAAGTTATTGCTATTGTCAGGAGTCATCTACAATTGTGACACTTATCATGGACATGTTTCCTTGAAACAAGTCATAATTCTAGATGACTCTTGACAACAATGATAACATTCCCAAAATTGACCTGAAAATGATATCAGGTCATCAATTTTTCTTTCAGTTAATAGTCAAGATTAACTAAACTTAATAACTTATTAACTGACAGTTAATTGAGCAATGATTGGACATGTCTCATGATTCCAAATGAATCTAGGAACATGGGAAACATTTCCCAAATCAATCCAAAATTCATCTTGGGTCATTGATCTTTCTTTTAATTAATAGTTGCACATAACAAAGACTAAAACTATAACATTAATTATTGAGTGATTTTGGGTTGAAATAGAATTTAACTTAGATCTCTTAAAATTAGGCCCAAAATAGAGCTATGATCATTGATATATCATTCATTACATGGTCTAGATCAATTTGTTAGACCTTTTGCATAAAAAAAAATTAAATTATCTTATTGTTGCAAATTTATATTTAAATCAAAAAGTCTAGTTGCACACATTTAGTTAAAACATACACATTATTTGAATTTCTTGACAATTTAAAAAATCCCTAATTTTGATTAGAATAAAATTAAACATAAAAACAAATGAAGCATCAATATTTCAAAAATATAAAATTATAATCATTCATCAATAAATAATTGCTTGATAATGACAACTTAATTCAATAATTGTAGCATTTTTACTTAAATAAAAATAATTTAGATTATAATCAATAAATATATATTTTTGATTGGTAAGAGGCCAAAGCCAAGATTCATTATTATTATGTATCATGATTAATTATTATTTATTAACTTTGCGTAGATTCAAACCTAAGACCTCCTAGATAAGAGGCTCACAATTTACCAATGCATCATAGGCTCTTGCCTATGATCACAATCAATAATTGGTTGATAATGATAACTTGATTTAAATTTTAATAATTGTGGCATTTTTTAGTTAATTCAAAATATGATAATAATATTAAAAATATTATGATGATCATGCTACTTAAATAATTCAGGACTTAAAACTTTTTATTTTCGCATCAAATTTCTATATAATTTATACAATTTAAATTGCATGATGTTACATGTATCATTAGTTTATCTTTAACAAACTATTTATTTATTCATTAATATTTTAAATAAAATAATATTAGCTAAAACTATTATAACTATTAATTACAAATTATAATAAGTTAGAATTAATTATTATAATAATTATATAAATTGCACGGCCTTGCATTGAAACTTCATATATTATCAAAATTTATAGGTTTAGAAAAATTTTAGGCCATACATATACATATTACATTTTTTCATTGGATAATTTTCAATTGATTTTTTTTTTACTATAATTTACAAATCAAATATGAAACAATAAAGGGATTGTTAAAATTCTTTTTTTCATTTCTTACTTTCTAACATTTAATTTTTTATAACAAAGTCATGGACAAACATTTGAACAATGCATTGAGAAAATCATGATTAATTAGTATCACTCTATAAATTTTACACTTGAAACCAAATAATTTAAATACTCATAATCAATATTTGATAAATTATAATAATGTAAAAAACAAAATTAAACAACAATTCACACATTTATAGGAACAAAAAATTGAGAAGCCAAAAAATATTATATTCATTGATTATATTTGAGATTGTACAATGTACATATTCATAGCATAGATATTCAAAATATCTAATTAAATCAACTTGATTTTACTATTTTGCAATTGACATTCAAGGGAAAGGCCCAATCTAAAGTAACTACTAATTATTTTTATTAAAAAACAAAATCTTAAAATATTTTTTTCCTAGAGGGCATGTGTGAAGGAATAGGGTTTTATGGAACATGATTTAGGAAACATGGAATAAGGAACATTGAATAGGCTAAGGGTTTGAGGCCTTCAATTAGAAAGGTCTTTAATCCCCTCCTTGGAGAATCTCTTAGAGATGATAATGTCACTGAACTCATGTAGCCATGTGAATTTAGTGTTGCTAACATCTTCCAACAACAACCACATTGGTAGAAAAATCCTCTTGAGCCATGCTCACTTCTAATTGTGAATTAGTTGGCATTCATTCATGCTGAGCAGGAAGGATTTCTTCTATACAATACTTGATATGTCTTTCTCCCAACGCTTGTCTTCTACACGTGAAAAAGGGATGTCAATGCATGACCCTACTACTTGCTCGACCAATACAAGGATTTTGATGTCATCTTCTAAAAATGTTACATATAACTATCAAAATGTCTAATTGATTGCCTCAAATGTCAAGAAGAGATGTGAGGAAAGTGGGAGGTAATGCATGTGGACATGTAGAACCTCTTCTCATTTCTTAAAAATTATGGCTGAGAACCATGAACAAAGTACAGTGGAAAAAAGGACCACTGGAATCGAATTCCTTCAAACCATTACTAGCACATCCTTAGGTGTCATGCCCAAAAAGGGCTTTTGCTGACCCATTATGTTACACTTCAACCAAATTGTTGTATCCATGAAAATTACAAACCTTGGTCCTAGAGTCTACAAATAAATCTATAAATTCTATAGACTACACCTATGAATCTTTGCAAACTAACATAATTGACTCTTGAAAACCAAAAATAAAATTTAGGATTTGAGAAATAATAGTGAAAGAGGAATTGAAGAAACTTCTTTAATAACAATTGCATTAAATTGTTTGTGGTCTTTCATATCTTTTGATTTTGTATTTCTATTAATTTGCAAGTGTGGGAAATTTACGCACATTAATGTCTGACAATTAGAGTGCTTGCCAAGTTTGCTAGAAATAGAATGTACTAATTGTAACTACCAGTCCCATATTTATGATTTTAATATTAATATGATGTTCACTACATTCAAGTTAATGATTTTCATGCAAAATTTGCCATGTGTCTCCATTCCATAGAATTTCATGTGGCTCCAAGTCTTTTCAAGCAATTGGCCTCAAAATGCATCTTTTGTCATTGATGTCTAATGAATCAATAGTCAATAAAAAACTAACATATTAATGATACCAAAGTGATGGTAGAAAAGTCCATAAAGCCTTAAATGTCACTAGACACTACACTTGGCAAATTCACTTTCAAATTACACAATTTTTTAGTTTACCACTAAAGATTAACCAAGACCATTATTATTTGTTTTCTTATAAAATAAGTCATTCACCTTTGACATCACAAAATAATTTTTAGCAAGAAAAAAGTAGCCATTATTTATTTATGTGTCAACAAGATTTTTATTTTATTTTAAATTTACCACATTTAAAATGCTTTTTGTTAGGGAAATAAAAAATGACAACCTATAATAATTCATTTCCCTGCATAAAACCAAAAAATCACCTTCGATATGAAAAAAAGCTTTGTCCATAAAATGCTTGATTTACCATCATTTTAGGTATTTTTTCTAGGAGGGGTTTCTTAAAGTTATCGCTAAGATGATTGTTTGTATGCTATTTCTTTTCCCTTAAATTAAATGTTATTATATTGTCAAGTTTTAAATGACATTTGATAGCATTAACAAAAAGGAAATATATAACCCTTATACCTTTTGTCTCAAAGACAAAAAAAAATGTTATATATTGACAAGTGTTAGATAATGAATAGTCTTAAAATCAGAGAAATTAAAGTCAATAATAATAAATGAAAATAATATTATTTGTTATAATTATTTTACTTTGATAAAAATAATAACATAAATAGAAGATTAATAGATTTTTAAGGAAACTATTACACATAATGAAATAATAAATTGTTTAATATTTAAATCATAGCATATTTCTGATCAGTTACATCACTGGTAATAATACCAATAATACATGCACATGATATTTGACATTTTGTATTGTATTATAAAGCATAAGTGACTAGTAATGTCTTATTGAATAATTATGAATATTTTCACATTCTTAAATTTGTGATCCAATAATCTTCAAGATATATGAAAGTTTGACTTTTTTAAACTGTGTAATTTTGTTTGTTAACAATTGAAAATTAAAATAAATAAATTATTGGGAAGAAATATTCAATGCCCTTTAGAAGAGTAAAATTCATGAGAAGTATAAGATAACTACATCAAAATATAATAAAAGTAGGGTCTTAAGTCACTATTTTTTAATAAAATCAACAAGAAAATTAATTATATATTAAATTTGATTAGAAATTCTTCATCCATATCACTTAGATTTCTAGCTCAACTTTGACACCTATACATTACATACTTGATTACACATATGTAAAAATATGAAACTATTTCTTCACACATTAGAATGCAACTTTAGTTATATTTATTAATTAATTGAATAAAAAGAAATATTAGACCTCTCACTATCTTGTTGATTTATAAAATTATTTCTAATTTTTTAATAAATTGAAAAAATAAAAATATTAAACCTCCTACTACCTTGCTTGCATGATTCATCAAATTACTTCCTATTAATTGTAACAATAAATAATTAAATGTATTCCAAATTTTACTATACAACTATTTATCTAAATTAAGAGTTAACTTATATATATAGTCTCATATTACCAAGTGTTATGGTCTTTAGATAGTATTAATAAATAGGAAGTATACAACTATGATATTATTGATCTCAAGAACAAATAATAGTTTATATTAACTAAGTGTTACATAGTGTATAATCTTAATATGTTGTAAATTGTAGTTAATAATAATAAATCAAAGAATCCCTATGTACTCTTAATACCACAGAGACAAGGGAATTGGACCTAGTGACCATTTCCTAACTATATAATGCTTTCAACTAATCAAACTAGAATTGTGGCCTTAGATGATAATGATTAACTAAATGTAATATAAAAATTAATTATTATAATTACTTTAGCTTTATTGATGATGAAATCAATCTCATGATACTTTCAATACATTCTTAGAGAGGTGTGGAGACTACTACCAAGCTTTTTCGAATACACATTGGTCATTGTTATAGGGAGGCAAACAACCTTGTAGATTGGTTGGCAAACTAGGGAATATATAGAAATGAAGAGTTCAAATGGTTCGATGAGGTATCTTTGAAAGAAAATATACCTACAATGAAAATTGCAGATAATTTAAAGAATGATGTGTACATGATTTAATTGATCTTCTCCACATTTTTTTGATGGGTGGAGAATCAGGGGAGTATTTCTAGTTTGTACAAGTTATAGTTTGTGATGTTTTCTCCTCTCTATTTTGGTTGTTTTTGGATTGTGAATTTGAGGTGTTTGAGTCTAGTTATGTATGTTTTCTTCTCTTTCTTTTCTTTCTCAAGAATCCTATGTAATTCTTTGTAATATTTTTTTTACATTAATAAATTTTTAGGTCTTAAGACCTTTTATCTATAAAAAAATTACTTTATTGTAATAGAAATAATATTTTTTCCTATTAAAAACTATTTATTTATATATCTAAATCAAGTATTGAAGATTACTTTTGTATAGTGCAAATATATAAGATAATTGTTTATATGTTTTTTTTGCTTTAATTGAATGCAATTATATTGATAAGTAGGAGGCATTTTCTACAACAAGTCAAATTGTGATAATTCTATCAAGATTTAATTATGTATTTTTTGAGTCAAACTCATTGAACCATGTTTCATGAGTAGTCATTCACATGAGCCCACCTCTCATGAGAATAAATGGAACACTTAACACTCATTGGATCTAGGTTATGCTCATAGAGATGGAGCATTAAGACTTCTTAGGAGGCCACACATCCCAATACTATTCCAGATTGAGTGTGCTTAACTACAAAGTTTCCTCCATGGTTTAAGCCACTCTTAGATTGCAATTAAATTATCAAGTGGTACGTAGTATTTGACAACATTAACAAAAATAAATATAAAACCATGATACCTTTCATCTCACAATAAAAACAATGTTATCTATTGAAAATGCTTACATAATGAATAGTTTTAAAATCTTAGAAATTAGAGTCAATAATTGTAAACTAAAAGAATATTAATTGTTGCAAGTATTCTACTCCAGTACAAATAATAATAATAAATAGAAAAATTGATAGGTCTTTTAAGCACTTGTCAAACATAATGAATAATAATTTATTTAATTTTAAAATTGTAGCATATTTCTCATGAGTTACATTACCATAATATTTATAATACATGCACGTGATATATGACATTTTGTATTGTAAGTACAAAAAAAGCTACTAGTAAAGTCTTATTGAATAATTCTGGATGTTTTCTTCATTCTTAAATTTGTGATTCAATAATCTTCAAGATATATGATAGTTTGATTTTTTTTAAGTGCATGTTTTTGTTTGTTAATAATAAAAAAGTTAAATAAATAAATTATTGAGAAAGAATATTCAAGGTCCTTTACAAGAGTAAAATTCATGAAAGTACAAGGTAATTGTACCAAGATATGATGTAAAAGGGGTCTTAAGACACCATTTTCCACATTCATTAAAGACTAATTTTTGACAAAAAAAAAAAAAAGAGACATAGACTCAAAAAAATTTGAAGACGCAAAAGTTGAAGACTAAAGTTCTATTCATCAAGGCAGTAGACTAAAGATTTTAAAAACGGGATCATAAAAGTGGTCTTTCTTCCTCAAAAGAGTACAACATAGCATCTCATGCACTCTCCCTAAAATATAATATTTTTTCTTCAGAATTTTAATTTCTTCTTTGGTGAGAGACTAGCTAATTCTATGTATTATATGTTGGATTTCTTTGGCTATTTTTCAATGAATATATAAAACTTTTATGTCATGCCCAAACTATGAGGGCAAGAATGCAACAAAATTTTTTTTGATTTAAAATTCAACATGCTCTAAGTTTGATATGTTTGAGATAGAAGCTTTTTAGTACAGGTTCTTTACATTACAATCCTAAGGTTTTAAACATGAGGATGAAAACATCATTAAAATTTTGAAGCTTGCATTATTAGATTAATATCGATAAAATTATGATATTTCATTAACTTATAATGATATGCAATAAAACTTATTTAAATAAAAATGTATATGAATTTGGATTTTAAAATTACTTGCAATATTAAATCAATCAAACCTACATTAAAATTTATTTAAATAGCCAATTAATCGATAATTTTAATCTACTTAATGGTTAAAACAATTAGAGTACATTTAAATTAAAACTAGCTAAATTAGTATTTAAACATAGCTAAGTAACTAAAACTTTTTAACAATTACAACAAAAGTCCTTAATCAAACATAAGATAACCTTAAACTTTATTAATTCAACTAATTATTTTTTAACAATTTAAAGTTTCATTTTAAACTAACTAGATATATATAAAATAATATTAATAAAGAAACTAAAATCAAATAATTAAATAACTAACTAATCTAAGACTAAACTTAAAGTTTAAAAACTAACTAAACACTATATCCTAATCTAACTACAACTTAACTAAACTCTTAACACTCTAACATATTTTATAACATTTTAATAAAACACAACTTAAAATAATTAATAAACTAACTAATCATACTAATTACAAACTAAAAAGAAACTTAAATATGAAACTACCTACAACTAGCCCCCTATTCTAAGCTCCCCCTACACACCTACTAACTCTACCAACCCCCCCCCCCCCCCCCCTTTTGGTTTCCCTAGCTGCCATGCAAGCGCTTCCCAAGCGTCCCATAGGAAGGACTGAGCACAACACGAGGGAAGGAAAAAGGTGTCATCCCATCCCAATCTTCCATGAAAGGTGGCGATGGAAAAGAGGCAAGGTGTTTGCCTTAAACAAATCGAATTTAGTGCAAATGCCTTTAAGAACAAATCGCATCCCAAGGAAGGTAAAGAATCATGCACAAGGTCAGCAAGAGTTAAGGGAGAGCAGAGTGATGGGATGTTGAGCAGCTGACGTCATCTTCTATGATGGCAGTTGGCATTTTTTTTTTTTAAAACAAAGAAAATCTTTTTTCACAGCAACCCAAACTGACGCCCAAGGAAGGTGGTCAAACATTAAAGACAATAAAGTTTTGTAGGTGATAATATAGATATTAATTTCTTTTGTTTCTTTATTCTCTTAGGAAGGAATCCTTTCAAGAATATGCTCTGTGGTTTGGGAACGAATGTAATTTTCTCCTCATGTATTTTCCAGAGAGTTAAATGGACACCTACAGCAAGTTATTCTTTGCCCTTATTCATTTTATGATATTCACTCGATTTTCTTCGTTTGTAATCTAGGATACTCAAGATAAGTTAGTGCAAGGATAATTTGGAGATATTTATAAATTAAGTATAGTCTTTAAAATGGTGATTCACTTAACATTCAAACATTAAACTTAATACAATGGATATACATTCCATGACAAGGCTTGATATGAAACTATCTGAATTGTTCCTATCTATGCATTAAGAAGTTTAAAAACCACTTTCTCAAAGATTGACATTATAATCTCATGCAGATTTAAATTTGAATGTACATTCATAGCTACTATACACTTGATCAAAAATGATAATAATAATCAACAAGGATAATCATTTCTATGAATACTATCTCTGCTATGATATCAAATTTAGTTTGGAAAATACTTTTGTTTATCTCTCAAACATCAAGTATTCTAAATTCTTTAGAGATCTTTCTATCCAAGACAATGAGACAACCAAATTATGGCAATGGACTTCTCTTCCTTGATGTTCTTATACTACACAAAGGTGGCGGTCACAATAATGTATGGTAAATTTGATCTCCTAAATAACTTGAATTGCAATAAATCAACCATAGCCATTGTATTCTTTCCTTAATCATAATTTTGATTTTTAACATAAAAGGAACTAAAAATTTTTGCTTAATTAATCCATCATCATAAATCCATCCTATTTAGATATGCATCCATCCAAAATTAGAATTTATGATTAAATCACATGACAAGCAATTATACATAACAACAATTTTATTGGCAAACCCGATTCAAGGCTCAGCCGAGAAAGAATTAGGAAGAAAACTCGGCTTCGTTGCCATTAAAAATAAGGTTTAAAATAAAATTTATAAAAGAATCTCAATCCCAAAATTCAACAATTTTATCAAATTTTCCTCATGATCAAAATCAAGGAGTTTGTAATGTTTTCTGAATCTCATTTCAAGAACCATGGAGGAAACCAATATCTGATCGGGTGATGACCAAGCAGAACCAAAAGAACATCAAGCATGCATAATCATACATGGTTTACACAATAGGATTCACAATGAATCAAGACTAGGGAAAGGTGGATTCTTCCAACTGGAGAAGTCAAGCACAACACCCATTCAGATGCCCAATCGGGGCTAATAACCAAGAACTTCCGTTCTTCCATTTAAACTTGCCATACTCATACCAGGTTTGTGCTGACGGGTAGGGGCCCATAACACCCTACCCTTTATCCCTCTTCTCATCCTGAGAAGAGAATCTACATAGATTGGAGTCCAACTAACAAACCTTTCCCAAAATTGGTCACTTCTGCCCTCTCCAAGGGTGAGTAATACCAAAACACCCATGTAAGAAAAACTCAAAATTGCAATACATAAACAAGAAAGGAAAAACAACCAAAATGACATGGTTTTCAAATCTTCCCACATACCTACAACCATACAACAATGAAACAACAACAAGGTAACATGAACATGGAACCACACATAAAAACTAAATAAGGGAGATGAGAATTCCCTACCTTCACAAAGAGGTAATGACAATGAACAAGTTTGAGTAGAGTATCCCCTTTCCTTCCTTCAAGCTTCAAGAAACTTCTCTAAATGTAGAGATTGGGTAACAACCAACTAGTCCAAGGAAGGCCTCTAAATAAGCCTCCAACTCAACCACCCAAAAGGAGCAATAATTATTTTCACCCACTAGCCACCCTAGAAACTCCTAACTCAACCTACACTATGGTTAAACCCCAAGTGGAGATGAGGTGAGGTAACACAAGATACCCATGATCAATTTTCGCACAAAGGCAAAAAGGGACTTTTTGAGTGACCTCAAAAGTCAAAGCAAGGGGCTTAGGGGTTGGAAAAGACCCCTAACCCATACCCATACCCTATGGTTAGAAAAAAAAAAAGTTTTAAAGCCTTAAGAAGAGGTTTAGAGTCAAATAAAATCTAGGAATAAAATAGGTCCAACTTACTATTCTAACTTACACCAACTTGGTCCAAAGGTTAAACAATTAACCCTAAACAGCCACTGAAGCACATAACCATTTTACGAGTGTCAAGTGACATGGAAAGAACATAGTTACGAACATTTAACATTCACTGAGCAAGGAAAATGCATACATACATCTCACAATAAAAATACGTGAATTACGAATCAACAAGGATTTCAAATTTAGCACATGGAGATCAGTTCTGTTCCTCTATAGGGTTTCTTGGCTAAATATCTACACACTCATTGCACACATCAGTAGTCCCATAAAATTATATGTACATAAATGTATATGTATTCAAAAATTCACATAAATTAAAACATACATCAATAAGGGTTTCTTTATCCTACTTAATTCTTAACCATTTAAAATATCTTAAATCAAAGCATCGATCCTACCTTTACTGATTTCATCAACATACATATACATGAAACATTATATGACAATCATCAAATATATCTAAAAATAACATCACACAAAATGAAATAATAAAATATGTTCTAAGCATTAGATAATGTCTCGACATCTCGAGTCGTGAATAACAAAATAAGGGTAATGTATCACTATGCTACGATGGGTCGTGGCCAGGCCTCACATCCTCCCCCACTAGGCATGAACTTCCTCCTGGAGTTCATCAAAAAGGTATGCGTGCTGAGATTGCATCTGCACTGCATCCTCCCATGAAGCCGTGACCTCATCGTAACAATCCCATTGGACCCTAACCTGGTCCAGCTCTCAGCCTTGAAGTGCTAGGGTCCGTCGAGCAATAATGTGGATAGGCTCCAGTGCTAGCTGCCCGTCTGACTCCACCTGTAAAGCATCCCAATCTATAATATGAGACTCATCATAAATGTATCCTCTAAGTACTGAAATATGAAATACATCGTGGATGCGTGACAGGCTAGGTGGCAAAGCTAAATGGTATGCAACAGGTCCTATCCTCTCAAGGATCTCAAACAACCCAACAAACTAGGGTGCCAACTTAGAGCCCTTTCCGAATCGAATCGGACTCTTGTGTGGTCGTACCCTCAAGAACACTCTATCACCAACCTGATACTCTCGATCTGTCCTCTTCGCATCTGCATACTTCTTCTGCCTATCCTGTGCCTCTCTCAGGCACTGTCTAATCAGGGTCACCTACTGCTCCATCTCCTTTACTAACTGGGGCCCAATAGATACTTGATCCTTGATCCTATCCCAACTCAAGGGTTTCCTGTATAGTCTCCCATACAAAGCCTCATATGGCGACATACCTATGGAAGAATGATGCCCATTGTTATAGGCAAACTCGACAAGATGTAGGTATTCCTCCCATTTGACCTAATGATCCATCATGTACATACGTAGCATGTCCTCCAAAACTTGATTCACTTGCTCGGTCTAGCCATCGGTCTGAGGATGGTACGCTGTACTAAAATTGAGCCTAGTGCCCAAAGCCGATTGCAACTCTCTCCAAAATGAAGAAGTGAACAAAGAATCTCTGTCAGATATGATCTTATGGGGAACACCATGAAGTCTAACAATATCTCGCAAGAACACCTGAGCTATGTCTGGTGCTATGAATGTAGTACGCACGGGTGAGAAATGGGCAACCTTGGTCAATGTGTCGACTATCACCAAAATGGCGTCATGGTGACGAGATGACATAGGAAGACCAACAATAAAATCCATAGATATAGTGTCCCATTTCCACACTGTAATCTCATGTGGTTGGAGAAGCTCGCCAGGATGACGGTGCTCCGCCTTCACCCTCTGGCACTCAAGGCATCTCACAACTATGCTAGCAATTTTCACTCTCATGCCTGTCCAATGATACAACTGACTCAGATCTACATGTAACTTCTTAAAACTGAGGTGCGCTGCATAAGGTGATCTATGAGCTTCAAGTACAATGAGCTCGCGCAAACCCCCAATGGAAGGTACATACATACGTCCCCTATGCCGCAAAAGTCCATCGGACTCTAAAGAATACTCTGTAAACTTCCCTTCCAAGGGTCTCTAAGAATGTACCAACTGACTTACTTCTGCATAAAGCTCATCAGCTGGTAAGTGCTGCAAGATCCGCTCTCTCAAGTCGGTGCAAGTAGTCATAGATGAAAGTTCATGGCACCTTCTGCTTAAGGCATCTGCAACCACATTATCCTTTCCCTTGATGTAATGAACATCAAAATCATACTCACACAGGAACTCCATCCACCTTCTTTGCCTAGCATTAAGGTTCGGTTAAGAAAATATGTATTGCAAGCTCTGGTGATCGGAATGAAGCTCAAATCTATGACCCAGAAGGAAATATTGCCATCTCACCAAGGCATGAACCACTATTGCTAGTTCTAGGTCATGAGTAGGATAATTGAGTTCATGAGTCTTCAACTTCCTAGACTCAAAGGAAATAGGTCATCCTTCCTGCATAAGGACTGCTCCTAAACCATCTAAAGATGCATCGGTGCACACCACAAAATCTGCAATAGGATCTGGTACTGCAAGAATTGGTGCACTCATGACGGCTCTCTTGAGCTTTTCAAAGGCTCTACCACACTTCTTTATTCACTTGTACTTCTTCCCCTTTCTCTGAAGAGAAGTGATGGGGTGTGTCAATCTAAAGAATCCTAAAATGAAGCGTCGGTAATAACCTGCTAGCCCCATAATGCTCCTCACTTTGGTAACACTGGTGGGTGTTGGCCAATCCATGATAGCCCTGATCTTTGATGGGTCTACTGAGACACCATTGTTTGATATGACATGACCCAAATAATGTATCTCGGGTCTGAAGAATGCACACTACGACAAGCTGCCAAACAACTGATTCTCTCTCAGCCTCTGCAATACCTATCTCAGGTGCTCTTCATGCTCTCTCTCATCATGAGAATAAATCAAAATGTCATCAAGAAACACAACCAAAAACTTATCCAAAAAGGTACGAAATAATTCATTCATGAGGCTCATGAATACAGCTGGAGCATTCGTAAGGCCGAAAGGTACCACGGTGAACTCGTAGTGGCCATACCTAGTACGAAAAGTTGTCTTGGGGATATCACTATCCACAATCCTCAACTGATGGTAACCTGACTTTAGGTCAATCTTTGAAAATACACGGGCACCTTGCAACTGGTCAAAGAGATCATCAATTCTAGGAAGAGGGTATTGGTTCTTGATGGTTACTTTTTTCAATTGCCGATAATCAATACACAACCTAAGTGATCCATCCTTCTTCTTGACGAAGATCATCGGTGCACCCCAAGGTGACACACTAGGTCAAATATGCCCCTTCTCCAAGAGTTCCTCCAACTAAGCCTTTAGCTCACTAAGCTCATGAGTAGTCATCCTATATGGTGCTCTCGAAACTGGCTTAGCTCCTGGTACTAGGTCTATGTGAAAATCCACTGCTCCCGGTGGAGGCATAGCCAGAAGCTTTGAAGGAAACACATCTGCAAACTCCTGAAGGATTGGAAAATCATCAAGGGATGGCTCCCTTTCTGAATCTTCCTCTCAGTCACTAATAGTGATAACAAAGAACTGATAACCCTTTCGCATGCACTGTCTAAGCTTCATAGCGAAAATCATATGAAGGGATACTGGCCTCTTCACTTCGAAGATCTCCCTAGAGATACCATCATCATCCACACATTCCACCCTCTTCTGTCGACAATCCACCTTGGCACTATGGGCACAAAGCCAATCCATGCCAAGGACAACATCATAAGAACCTAGAGGGGTAATGCGTAGGTCAGTCCTAGTGGACATGTCTCCCATCTGCATCTGACAACTCTGCACCATGGAACTAACTGACACTCTGGCTCCTGAGGCTAACTCTACCTCCCAACTAACATCCTGTCTAACTGCCACTAGCCTGCAACGCTCCACCACAAATGGATATATAAAAGAGTTAGTAGCCCCAAAATAAAATAAAATTGCAACCATATGGCCCTGTATAATACCTGTAGCCTCGATAACTGTGGCCTAATGCTTAGCCTAGTGGTTGTCAACTACTGCAAAAACTCTATGGGATCTACCCATGTCACCAACTGTCGACTCTGAAAAAACCCTGCTCTGACCACTGGATGCCTGTCCCTGCAGACACTCCCTAGCTATATGACCCATGCCACCACAAGTGTAGCATGGTGCGCGAGTATAAGATCATGCACCCTATGACCCAGACTGTTGTGGGCCTCCTGACCTATTAGATCCACTGAATCCTCCCCTAAAAGACTGTTGAGTCTTCACTGACTGTGACTATGGGGCCTGTACTTTCTGATCCTGCCTAGGACCCTGTGACTGCCACTGCTTGGGCTTAGAGCCCTGATAACCCTAAGAAGGTTTCTACTGTTGCTGCTGGGGTTTTGGCTGCTGAGACTATTGGCCCCTAGAGGACCCTGCTGTATAGTTCTGATTCCCTTTCCAAGGGGGTCTCTGCTAGGAGGAGTTTTGGTTCTAAGACCAATCCTGTGACTCCTGCCTACCTCGAGTATCCTCAGCAACTAGTGCTATCTCCACTGCCTATCTAAAGGTGGTAGGGAAGGCCATCCTAACTGGGCCCTGAAGAGAGAAATTCAGACCCATGATAAAGCGATGCACCCATAGTTTCTCATCCTTCATGTATTCCACATAGGGAAGGAGCTCGAGAAACCTACTCTCGTACTGAGCCACTGTAAGGCCTCTCTGATAAAGAGAATGGAACTCCTCTATCTGTTTCTGTCGAAAATGCTCTGACAAGTACCTCTCGTGAAATCTTTCTATTAAAGATTCCCATGTGAGGGTGTCCATCCTCACTCCACCAATGATCTCCTCCTGATGCCACCAGTTGGAGGCATCCCCTCTCAATTGATGAACTGCTAGCTGTGCTTTTAGATTACTCCCATAAGGGTGTAACCCAAAGCACCGCTGTAAGCTTTGCAACCATGCCTCTTCTACTGAACCCTCAGTGGTACCGGTGAACAATGGTGGTCCGAGTCGAATCAATTCCCTGATGTCATCCCCTACATGTCTAGGAGGTCTGTCAAAAGGGGGTCCTCTCTGGTGTATGGACTCTTCCTCGTGTTCACCCTGACCCTCTAACTGTTTTGGTGGGGGACTCCTAGTCCTCTCTCTAACTTTGGGCCCGCCTCCTCCGGGTCCCTCTGCTTCCACTATTGGAATCTACTGAACTGGCTGAACTATAGTTACCACTCTCTGCTAAACTACACTGATCAAGGTCTGAAATGCATCTATAATGTCCTGGTTCGGGTTTGGTGGTGGTGGTGGTGGAGGTGGTGGTGGAGGTAGTGGTGGTCCATCCTCCTATCTTGCTCTACCACCCCTAGTCTTACGACCTCTACCTCGTCGGTTATGAGTAACAGGCGGCATCTACACAAATAAAATTTTGAGTTAAGTTTAGGAAGCACCATGGTTTAAGGTTCCTAGTGTTGAAACATAGGCTCTGATACCAAAATGTCATGCCCAAACTATGAGGGCAAGAACACAACAATTTTTTTTTTGATTTAAAATTCAACATGCTCTAAGTTTGATATGTTTGAGATAGAAGCTTTAGTACAGGTTCTTTACATTACAATCCTAAGGTTTTAAACATGAGGATGAAAACATCATTAAAATTTTGAAGCTTGCGTTATTAGATTAATATTGATAAAATTATGATATTTCATTAACTTATAATGATATGCAATAAAACTTATTTAAATAACAATGTATATGAATTCGGATTTTAAAATTACTGGCAATATTAAATCAATCAAACCTACATTAAAATTTATTTAAATAGCCAATTAATCGATAATTTTAATCTACTTAATGGTTAAAACAATTAGAGTACATTTAAATTAAAACTAGCTAAATTAGTATTTAAACATAACTAAGTGACTAAAATTTTTTAACAATTACAACAAAAGTCCTTAATCAAACATAAGATAACCTTAAACTTTATTAATTCAACTAATTATTCTTTAACAATTTAAAGTTTCATTTTAAACTAACTAGATATATATAAAATAATATTAATAAAGAAACTAAAATCAAATAATTAAATAACTAACTAACCTAAGACTAAACTTAAAGTTTAAAAACTAACTAAACACTATATCCTAATCTAACTACAACTTAACTAAACTCTCAACACTCTAACATATTTTATAACATTTTAATAAAACACAACTTAAAATAATTAATAAACTAACTAATCATACTAATTAAAAACTAAAAAGAAACTTAAATATGAAACTACCCACAACTAGCCCCCTATTCTAAGCTCCCCCTACACACCTACTAACTCTACCAATGCCCCCCCCCCCCTTTTGGTTTCCCTAGCCGCCATGCAAGCGCTTCCCAAGCATCCAATAGGAAGGACTGAGTGCAACATGAGGGAAGGAAAAAGGTGCCATCCCATCCCAATCTGCCATGAAAGGTGGAAATGGAAAAGAGGCAAGGTGTTTTCCTTAAACAAATTGAATTTAGTGCAAATGCCTTTAAGAACAAATCGCATCCCAAGGAAGGTAAAGAATTATGCACAAGGTCAGTGAGAGTTAAGGGAGAGTAGAGTGATGGGATGTTGAGCAGCTGACGTCATCTTCTATGATGGCAGTTGGCATTTTTTTTTTTAAAACAAAGAAAATCTTTTTTCACAGCAACCCAAACTGACGCCCAAGGAAGGTGGTCAAACATTAAAGACAATAAAGTTTTGTAGGTGATAATATAGATATTAATTTCTTTTGTTTCTTTATTCTCTTAGGAAGGAATCCTTTCAAGAATATGCTCTGTGGTTTGGCAAGGAATGTAATTTTCTCCTCATGTATTTTCCAGAGAGTTAAATGGACACCTACAACAAGTTATTCTTTGCCCTTATTCATTTTATGATATTCACTTGATTTTCTTCGTTTGTAATCTGGGATACTCAAGATAAGTTAGTGAAAGGATAATTTGGAGATATTTATAAATTAAGTATAGTCTTCAAAATGGTGATTCACTTAACATTCAAACATTAAACTTAATACAATGGATATACATTCCATGACAAGGCTTGATATGAAACTATCTGAATTGTTCCTATCTATGCATTAAGAAGTTTAAAAACCACTTTCTCAAAGATTGACATTATAATCTCATGCAGATTTAAATTTGAATGTACATTCATAGCTACTATACACTAGATCCAAAATGATAATAATAATCAATAAGGATAATCATTTCTATGAATACTATCTCTGCTATGATATCAAATTTAGTTTGGAAAATACTTTTGTTTATCTCTCAAACATCAAGTATTCTAAATTCTTGAGAGATGTTTCTATCCAAGACAATGAGACAACCAAATTATGGCAATGGACTTCTCTTCCTTGATGTTCTTATACTACACAAAGATGGTGGTCACAATAATGTATGGTAAATTTGATCTCCTAAATAACTTGAATTGCAATAAATCAACCATAGCCATTGTATTCTTTCCTTAATCATAATTTTCATTTTGAACATAAAAGGAACTAGAAAATTTTTCTTGATTAATCCGTCATCATAACTCCATCCTATTTAGATATGCATCCATCCAAAATTAGAATTTACGATTAAATCACATGACAAGAAATTATACATAACAACAATTTTATTGGCAAACCTGATTCAAGGCTCAGCCGAGAAAGAATCAGGAAGAAAACCCGGCTTCGTTGCCATTAAAAATAAGGTTTAAAATACAATTTACAAAAGTATCTCAATCCCAAAATTCAACAATTTTATCAAATTTTCCTCATGATCAAAATCAAGGAGTTTGTAATGTTTTCTGAATCTCATTTCAAGAACCATGGAGGAAACCAATATCTGATCGGGTGGTGACCAAGCAGAACCAAAAGAACATCAAGCATGCATAATCATACATGGTTTACACAATAGGATTCACAATGAATCAAGAATAGGGAAAGGTGGATTCTTCCAACTGGAGAAGTCAAGCACAACACCCATTCAGATGCCCAATCGGGGCTAATAACCAAGAACTTCCGTTCTTCCAGTTAAACTTGCCATACTCATACTAGGTTTGTACTGACGGGTAGGGGCCCATACACCCTACCCTTTATCCCTCTTCTCATCCTGAGAAGAGACTCTACACAGATTGGAGTCCAACTAACAAACCTTTCCCAAAATTGGTCACTTCTACCCTCTCCAAGGGTGAGTAATACCAAAACACCCATGTAAGGAAAACTCAAAATTGCAATACATAAACAAGAAAGGAAAAACAACCAAAATGACATGGTTTTCAAATCTTCCCACATACCCACAACCATACAACAATGAAACAACAACAGGGTAACATGAGCATGGAACCACACATAAAAACTGAATAAGGGAGATGAGAATTCCCTACCTTCACAAAGAGGTAATGGCAATGAACAAGTTTGGGTAGAGTATCCCCTTTCCTTCCTTCAAGCTTCAAGAAACTTCTCTAAATGTAGAGATTGGGTAACAACCAACTAGTCCAAGGAAGGCCTCTAAATAAGCCTCCAACTCAACCACCCAAAAGGAGCAATAACTATTTTCACCCACTAGCCACCCTAGAAACTCCTAACTCAACCTACACTATGGTTAAACCCCAAGTGGAGATGAGGTGAGGTAACTCAAGATACCCATGATCAATTTTCGCACAAAGGCAAAAAGTGACTTTTTGAGTGACCTCAAAAGTCAAAGCAAGGGGCTTAGGGGTTGGAAAAGACCCCTAACCCATACCCATACCCTATGGTTAGAAAAAAAACAAGTTTTAAAGCCTTAAGAAGAGGTTTAGAGTCAAATAAAATCTAGAAATAAAATAGGTCCAACTTACTATTCTAACTTAAACCAACTTGGTCCAAAGGTTAAACAATTAACCCTAAACAGCCACTGAAGCACATAACCATTTTACGAGTGTCAAGCGACACGGAAAGAACATAGTTATGAACATTTAACATTCACTGAGCAAGAAAAATGCATACATACATCTCACAATAAAAATACGTGAATTACGAATCAACAAGGTTTTCAAATTTAGCACATGGAGATCAGTTCTATTCCTTTGTAGGGTTTCTTGGCTAAATATCTGCACACTCATTGCATACATCAGTAGTCCCATAAAATCATATGTACATAAATGTATACGTATTCAAAAATTCACATAAATTAAAACATACATCAATAAGGGTTTCTTTATCCTACTTAATTCTTAACCATTTAAAATATCTTAAATCAAAGCCTCAATCCTACCTTTACTGATTTCATCAACATACATATACATGAAACATTATATGACAATCATCAAATATATCTGAAAATAACATCACACAACATGAAATAATAAAATATGTTCTAAGCATCAGATAATGTCTCGACATCTCGAGTCGTGAATAACAAAATAAGGGTAATGTATCACTATGCTACGATGGGTCGGGGCGAGGCCTCACATTTTACTAATTCTTGAAGTGGAGAGAACTTGAAAGTGTGCTTCTCCCAAACTCTTTTAAAATGAATAAAAATTAAGTAAATAAATTTAGATTTGTACAATGGAGTGTAGTTTTTGAAAATATAATCTATTTCAAAATTTGATGAATAGGTGGAAAAGTCTAACCAAAATACCGTGGTGGTTTTTGACAAAATAATGATATACCAACAAAAGAAATGAAAAATAAAAAAAATAACGTAATCAAAAAGTGAAAATGGTAATCTATATTTGAAGAGTGAAGGTAAAAACATGGTGTTGATTGCTGATTTTTTTTGGATGATATTATATTTGGTGGTAATGATTTGTTGTATAAATCAATTTCAGATCAAATGAGCATAGAATTTGAAATGTTTGTTTCATTAGACCAATTTTTTTATAAGACTACGAGTTCATCAAACAAAAGATGGCATAAATGTGACCAATCTAACTATTGTATGGAGATTTGGAAATATTTGGGATGGATAAATCTAGGACAATTGGTACATTATGGTGACTAGAAGTAAATTATCTAAAGTACCACCGAGCTAAATGAGACACACTATAGATCAATAATTCAACAAATAGAATATGTTCTTCATTGTTGAAAATTTTTCTTCTAATCTTAGGGAAATACATATGACTATTGTAAAAAGGATATTCAAATATCTAAAAGGAATTGGAGATTTTGGATTTTGGTACAAACAAGATGGTGACTTTACACTAAAAATATACATCGATGTTGTTTGGTCTGGAAATGTAGATGACAAAAAAGTACAAGTGGTGGATTTTTATTCTTAGGAGAAAGATTGATTACATGGTTGAGTAACAAATAGAGTTGTGTATTACAACCTACTATTGAAGTTGAGTATGTTGTTGTTGCAATTAATTGTTCAAATCATATCTGGGTTAAGCAACTATTGGAAGGAATACAAGAAGAAAGTAATGACCCTGTTACTATTTATTACAGTAATACTAGTGTAATAAACATATCAAATAATCTAGTGATTCATGAAAAAACCAAGCATATATCTATCAAGTATCACTACTTGAGATAGAAAGTACAAGAGAAACAAGTGAGGCCTAAATATGTAAAATCTAAAGATCAAATTACACACATATTTACTAAGATATTTCCTAATGATGCTTTTCAGTATCTAAGAGGTTAGTTAGGGGTCAATTCCCTATCCAAGATTCACTAAGAAAAGATGCATGTTGCATCAATTCATGGATGATCTTGTATATATATTTGTGGAATTGATACAATAGTTTACTCTTTAGGAGTTGTTTCCCTTAAGATGTGTAAGTGATTGTAATGAAACTACAATATAAAATAAATGTAAGGTACAAGGTACTACTACAAGGTTTAATAAGTCTCATATTGGAACTTAAATTTATTTTTGGCATTATTGTCAAAGGGGGAGAAGTAACTAAAGTAATTGGGAGAGAATCAAATAAGAGGTAAAATTGGAGAGAATGACATGAGAAATTATAAGAATGAAGATTATTGTCAAAGGAGAGACATGATGCTATTGAAAAGAGAAGTATACTCAAAGGGGGAGAAATTGTAAAGATGAAACTATTGAAGATACAAACCAAGTGAACCTAATACTAGAATCTATTGAGAGAACTTGAATAAAGTTAGAGATTTGGAAACTTATATTTTTGTCAATGAATACATTTTATTATCCTATGTGTAATGTTTTGTAATGTAAAATATCATGTTTATGTGTTTCCATTAATGTTAGAGGGGAAGATTGTTAGCCCCAACTGATAATGTTATTATTGTATGTAAAAGAGTCATATTAGTTGTTGTGTTGTCATTAATGTCAAGTCATAATTAGTTAGACATTGTGCTAACTCAATAGAGTACCAAATCATTTGATTGATGAAGAGGATTTCAGGAAAGTATGATGATGAAAGATTCAATAAGTGAATTGGTATTCAATAGGTACTTGAATAAATTGGACTATGAAAGTATAATACTAGTTTGATTATTTGGAAATATTATAATATTGTGATTAAGTGTTGAATTTTATGTCTTTACTAGGCTATAGAAGTTAAACCAATCAACTAGGTGAAAGAATGGATATAGTATTAATTGAGCTATTAAAAATTTCACCATGCATCTGGCAAGGATGAGTTAAAGTTTAGTGTTAATAGAGTACTTTCTATTTTAACTGAGTGATGTATTTCTCGAGAAAAATTGTAATGTTTGTTGAGTAAAGATTAAAATAAGAGATTAATCTTTGGCTGACTTTCAATGAAAATTAAGAATATTTGAGAATATTAATGGATAAATTCAAAGTTAGTTATGATATCTACAACTAGAGAAATATAACGAAGATATGATGAAGTAGATTCAAGTAGAATGGAGATGCACAAAAATTTCAAGGAAGCTCTATTTTCAAAGTGAGTAAGTTCATTGAATGTAAGATCTACAATCGTGATTGAGTGAAGAAATCTAGAAGAATGGGGAAGGCATAAGTTTTCTATTTAAGGAGATGAACAAGAATATTTTTGGTTGTTGATTACTCACTAATGTTGCTAATGATGTGCAAGAATTATTGTTGAAGAAGAAGGAAGAAGAACAAGAAAAACTAAGCAGAATAAATGTGAATAGATCAAGTATAGGAAGTGAAAAGTAATAGTGTGAGAGTGTGAATCAACCAGACAGAGATGAAAAGGAAGAAAAAAAAGGGTAGAAATCTCAACAAGCAAGGTAGCACTAAACCTAGAATATCATTTTGACTGATACTTTTTTACCATTGTAGCAAATAAAATATCTCATTTTATTGGATCTAACAAGTCTTTGAAATTCTATATGGTAACATCAATTAGTGATGATGGTAAGTCCTTTAGAGAAGGACACTCTTTAGAAATGATAAGGAGTGATAAGGTATAGATGATCTTTGGTTGAAAATCTCTAGCTAGGTCAGACTAAAAATTTGCATGTAAACTTTTAACAAGGATGGGTCCTAGCAGAGGTCACTTCAAAGAGTGAAATTTCTAGGCTATCTCTTCCCAAGTGGTTTTTCCCTTTACAAGTTTTCCACATTAAATATCTATATCAAATGTGTGAATGCTTATGTTTTACAAAGTTTATTTTCATTATGTTATTTATTTAATGTTACAACTTGGTTATTACTCTAGTACTTAGTATATGTAAGAATAGTGAGATAAAATTTTGAAGTAAAGTCAACGTAAGTTTGATTTTAGAAGTTCAATGTATCTATTGAGTTATTGTTGTGAAAAGTTATGAAGCCTCAATTAGTACGAAATCATTTTAATGGATTGTAGAATAACTAGATATAATAGATTCATCTCCCCTCTTAGTTATCTATCAATTAGTATTAGAGATGAGTACTTGAAGGAAGAATTTTTAAGGGACCTGAGCTAAAGATCCAAAATTTATAAGAGAGAGGTACCAAAGTTGAACAAGGAGAATTTCTCCTCATGGGAAAATAAGATGAGGCTGCATGTATCTAAAATTGGAGATAGTATTTTGTACTAGATATAAATGTATCTATTTCTCCTAACCCTCATATGACTATGGAAGAGATGGCATAGAAGAAAGAGCATAATTATCTAATAATTAAGATTACGTCTTCTTTGAATTATGCTAAGTTGTATGATATCAATAACTATACTAATGCTTAATAAATGTGGGAAAAGTTGGAACTTGTACATGGTGGATATGAGAATGTATGAAGAGCAAGAGAAGAAAGGCCAAGAGGAAAATAATGACATTATAATGAAAGAAGGTAACAATGTTGTGCAATCAATGAACTAAATCAAGTAAGTTGTGAGTGAACTCAAAGTTTTTGGAGGAGTCATCAATGATAATGAAGTTTTAAGTAAGGTTCTCAGAACTCTCTTACCCATATATGCTATTAAAGTTTTTGCAATTTAGGAAGTCAAAGCTATGCCTAGTAATGTCCTTACTCCTGATGGTTTAGTTGGTCATTTGACTATATTTGAATTGAGTAATTTTGATAATAGTGTGCCTACACTTGGGAGTGCTTTCAAGACTTCACTAACCAGTGGTAGTTCAAAGAAAGAAATAGAAGTAAAGATGAAAGTGGGTTAGAATAAGAAGATGATGTTGATGACATTGAAGTATTACTTGTGAGAAGACTACTAAGACATAAAGGTATATTACCTTTGATATATTTTAAATGTAATGAAGTAGGTTATATTGTTGCTAGATGTAATAACAATAGAAAGGGTGACATAAATGAAAAGATGGATCACAAGTATAGAAAGAAAAAAGACTAAAAGGACAAAGGGAAGAAATCATGCTACATTATAAGGAAGAATACACTAAGTTAGACATTGAAGATGAGAAAGATGGAGTAGAAGTGGTGTATGTTGTTGTGAAAGAAGGCCCTAATGAGGAAAAGTATGAAGATAATAAAGTTCTTATTTCACATATTATTAAGAATGATACATGGATCATTAATAGTGGATGCTCACATCATATGAATAGAGATATTAGTAAGTTTGACAAGCTTGAAGAATGTAATGGTGGAAATGTTAAATTAGGGAATGATATTCCATGTCCAATAAAAGGTAGAGGTTCCTTAGTGTTGAAAGAAAAAATTAGATGTGATGATGCATATTGGGTGCAAGGACAAACATTTAGTTTGTTGAGTGTTTATTAGTTGAATAATACAAGTTAAAAACTTGAATTTCATAATAATTAAAGTCAATATCTATAATGATTATGGTAATCTAATTGTCACTAGTGAGAAAAAAAAAGGTAATCTATTTTATATTGATCTTGTAACTGATACATTCTTCTTTGAATTTTTTTAAGATGTGTGGTTGTGGCATAAGAGGATATGTCATGCCAATTTTGAGAATATGGTCAAGGTTAGTAGAAAGAGAAGATTTAGAGACTTATCAAACTTGCATAAACTTGAGAATTTTATGTACAAACAATTTTAGTTTTGTGAGATGACCAAGTCTAGTTTTTTAAGTAAGATACATACTTCTAATGACATTCTCAAAATCATGCATACAAATTGTGTGGGCCAATGAAAGTAGAAATTTGTTACAGTGAAAGGTATTTCATACTATTTGTTAATGATTTTCTAGGATGATGACAATTATGTTCATGAAGTTGAATTCATATACTTTTGATATGTTCAAATGCTATAAAGCTAGAGTTGAAAAAGAGACTACTAAACAATTGAAATATTTGAGATCTGATAGAGGTGGTGAGTTTATGTTTATTAAAGTCACTAACTTTTGTGTTGGGCATGGAATTATCAAAAAACTATTAGTGTAATACCCAAAAATTGTTCTCCTCAACCAATTTTCTCCTAACTTCAAAATATCAATCTTTGATCGATAAAGTCTTTAAAATAACTAGGCATCTTCTAGTCCCACTTGATGCTACTTAGTCTAAATATCAATTACATAAAAACAATAAATTTTAATAATAATTTAAATCTATGAAATCCCTAAATATTATATTAAATTGGCTAAATAAACCTCATTTAACTCTAATAAATCCTTAAATATTAGATTAAAATTGGTTAAATGGACCCATTTAATTAATTAATTTAATATGAAGTTGCAACATTTTTTATTAAATTAATACACTTTAGTCAATTGTACATGGAAAATAAATTTATTAATTCATTTCAAAATAGAGTTGTCTCTACATATCTATTTATTTGAATTTAAATATTCAAATATGAGACACCTTGTGGAATATTCAAATAAAGGACACTATAAAAAATAATCTTTGAAAATGGGAGAAGTTTTAAGAGGGAAGACATGTCATATTCCCACTCTAGTGAAACTTCCAAGAATAACCAAATTCCCTCCACTTTTCTCCTTGAATTTTTGACTCACTTTCTCTACAAAAATAGAGCTTTCATCTCTCACAAATTATCCCACTTTTGATTAAAGAAACTTTGTTGAATTGATCACTCACTCTTTGAGCATTCAAATTTTGTTACATTTTACTTAGTTCTTTCATTTGTATACATTTCTTGATTAGTTTTTCTTCTTCATTCATATATTATAATTGCATTCAATGAAGTTTGATAACATCTTATTTCATTGAAAAATAAAAAATAAACATAGCTGAAATATTGAAAACATTCTAGTTTAAATATTTTTCCTATTGCACATTAGATTAAACATGCATTTTGAATATCTTAAAATCTCATCTATTTGCATAAAAAATACCAAAAAAATGTAGTTTGTGGAATGTAATCATCCTCATGCTTCAAAATCCTTCATTCTAGCTAGGTTTATAGTTAGTAATCTCTTGATTCCAAGAGAAAGCATTTAAACCCTTACTAGATAAAAGACAACAAGTCGATTTGCTTGGATCTTTCAAGATAAAAAATCCCATACTTATTCTTGGATGGATCAAGCATGCAATAAATATGTTGAAGTATGTGTAGCCAATTTTAATACCACACATTTATGGCACCTATGGTGGGTCTCAAAAATTCAATTTTCTAGCATAATATTTGTTCAAAATCATATTTTCCTACATTTCTATCTTTGTATTTTGGTATGTAGATATGTACAAGTCTTCTAATTACTTGTAAAGGGATTCATTCTAGGTCATACAAGTTTTGAATGATTCACTCCTCATCTCTTGTCTAATTGTGAGTCACATGAGGTTTCTAGATCCTTGTAAGGGTATTTGTTGTCTCATACAAGTTTTCTTGTCAGATTGTTTACTCATATCACTTTCAAAGCTAGATTTTTGCAGGTCATTTTGATATATTTTTACATGTTTTTTATGCTAACATTTGTCTAATTTTTTGTCTATGTTTTGGATTTCATGTAGCTTAACATTTTTCGTAGGGCAATTGTAGAAGACACATTGAAACCTATACAACTTTAGTAACAATTTTCTTGCATGACACATGTAAAAGAATGATTATGAAAGACCAATTTAAAACCAATCAAATATTGTGTCATCTTTTATTACTTTCAAAACATTGTCTAATTAGGCCTTGCAAACTTCTCTAGGGCTCTAGATGAAGAATAGGGGAGTATGCTCTTTACTACTTGTAAGTGATGTTCATAAGTAAATAAAAAACTTAGAACGCTTTAGACAATAGACCCCTCTAAAGGAAAAAATGGTAGAGAATCTCATGGAAAATATTTTAGTGAGGGGAGTATGCTCTTTTACCTTTTGGATGAATAAAAAAACCTATGTGTTGGGAGAAAAAATAGCTTGATGATGAACATGTCTAGTGTGTTTGGGTTAGATGAAGATGTAGAGGAGTATTCTCTTTTCCCTTTTGGGAGAATCAAAAAATTGGATTCTTTAATCCAATTCAATTCCTTATGTCACCTTTAGTGGGCCTACCAAAGTACTCAACCTTCAAGAATGACCCAAATGATAATACACCATCTGTTGGTGATTCCATCTCATTATAATAAAGAGGATTCATAGAGAAAAATACTCCAAATGCATGGTAATTTATCTATCTTGATCTTGTGCCATATATCTTGAGAGATCTCTACCTATTGTACTGAGCAACATTGCTCCTAGCCTTGCTTTACAAGGATGTACACTTGTAGGTGATGATGTGGCTAAAAGGCCTTAATCTCTCTTGTGATACCATTGGGTTCCATCATGGAAAAATGCCTATTAAATACCTATTATTTACAAGATACCTAGTTCACCTCCAAAAAGAGGCATAATCTTTGTGTAAGGAGGGGGAAGAATATCTCTTATAGATCCTCACCATAGGTATACACCTTGATGCATGAATGTAGTATATGACACTGACCCTTGCTTCAAGAGAAACCTTTAAACATATATTATTGACTCATTAGAAACACCAAAAACATAGGATCCCTCAAGGGGGTAACACAACCCTATGAGGTGCACGTATAAGCATAAGATGTGAGAAAAATATTTTTCCTTCTCTAGCATTTTCTTTCTAGGGATAAGGCATTTTTTTGGGTCTATCTTCTCTAAAATCCAAATTATCAAAACTTTTATTGTCCTTCCAAGTTGTTTTTTTGTTGGTTGGATTGTCTACAACTACTACTTGTGTCACAATCTACTTTTTATTAACATACTATTTGATAAACCAAACTAGAAACTAACAATGGTCAAAACCTATCTCTAAAACTATGGAAAATAGAAAAATAGTCTTAAAAACTCGTATAGTCCTTTTCCAAATTTCATACAAGCCAAAACATAGAAACCTATTATCTTTTCTTAGTCATACTAAGTCCTATATTAAATCATATGGTCCTAGTTATGTCTCATAGGAGACTTTTCTTAATGCTATCATAAAGATGTCCAAAAACTTGTCCAAATTGATAATTGTTACAAATCCTCATATGGTTGTGCATTTCCTCATATGAGCTAGGAAAATAATCATCTAGGAATGCAATACCTTATACAATCTTGTCTATAAACTATCTTCTAGAGCCTAAATTTTTTTCTATTGATCACCTAGTTTGTTCTAGTCTCTATTTTTTCACCTTCTATACACTTCTTTATTTGTAACCAATCTAAAATATGAATCTAAAATCCTTAGGTTGAATAATTTATTTGTGTGTAAACTATTATCTCACTTTTTTGTTCTAATTGTTCTACTTTGTTGTCATATATGTCTATCATTATATTTGTACATCTTAGCTATTCTAGCTGCTACTCTAATTATTTGCACATTGGTAAACATCACTCTTTCTTTCATCTCCACTTACCTTTGAGACAAAGCTTAAGTGTGGTCTTATTCCAAACCTATCCCACTTGTATTTTTTTTGACTATTACAACTAGGAGTGGAAGAGTTTTTCCTTCACATAGACCTAGAAGAGGTCAAGCCCAAGGTAAATGTCAAGGTAAAGGTAGAGGTAGTGAAAGGAGACTTTCAACAAAGAATATAACCATTTCCACATAACCTATAATAAATCTGAAATACATATGCAATTAAAATCCACATGCAAGAGAATAGACAACATACCCACAAAATATGTGACACAAGATATACCCTGGGAAACCCTCATTGAGGAAAAAACCCAACCTCCAAAAGCAACCATCACCATGTATTATTCATCAAAAATACCATTTCAATATAAGCATGGAAGCCTTCAAATCCATAGCCACAACCAAGAAATCTATGTGAACAAACATGAATCCACACATCTCATGTCATGCTTTCAACCTTCACAAATGCTCCCTTGGCTAACCTGTCGAGCTTTGTCTCACTCAACTCCTTTTTTTTTTTTTTCTTTTGTCTTCTCCTTCTCATACAACAACTACCCTTGTGACTACTTATATAGTAGTAAGTCTGACAAAACCACTAAGTGGTATTACATAAATCATGTGCCACCTAACCCCTTGACCCCACATTTAATATTGGAATTTTAATTCTTTTCTCCAATATTAAATAATTACGTGAAATATTATCACAATGTTACAATAAAAATCATTAATTATATCCCATGAGAATCTTTACGTGTTGCACATCCATCTAGGTGCAACATTACATAATAAAATAATACAATACAATATAACAATATTATTCAATGTGTGCAAAACCCATTATCTCAACAATCTCACACTTGTTGTATACATTGCATATGGTCAATATGTAGCCACATAAATGAACAAGGGAATAATCCCTCCTAGCACATCCACCATCATAGATTAAATTACTTTAAGTGCTCCATCCTGGTACCCACAATGAAATCAAAGTATCCAACATCTCAAACATGAATGATCTCACCTCCTATTATGCCACTGCCACCGAACATACATAGAAGCCATCCAAAGAGAAAGCCACCCAACTTGTCACATTAGAAGATCATAAATTTTTGTACCAACTAAAATTTCAAGCACAAACACTTGTTCCAAAGGTAATCATATGTATCCATAGTTGTCAAAATATACATAGCTGAAATAGAACCCAAAATAAGTGCCAAACCAATTCAACTATCCATACCTTCAAAGGTATACCAAGTCAATCTCACATCATCAACATATCCAATCTGTAATCTACAATCACAAGTCTCAAGAGCAATATCTACTACATATATACCAAGAAGCTCCCACTGCAAAAGATAATGTCAAATCTATCACCAATCCACTCACAACATCTCAAATAATTGTATCCATGTAGTCTCAAGTACATCCACAACACATAAACTAATATGATGCAAGAACAACTCTCATAAAAAATATCCAACAGTCTCCCAAGCTCTCCACAACCAATAAAGGAAAGAGATAAAGGAATAATCATGTCATCTCTCACATGACATCCATGAACATAAAATATTGATCACAATCTCCAACCAATCTCAAACCCAATATAAGAAAAACCATACTTCCAAGAAGATAACCAATACCAAAGAGAAACTATGCAAATCATAACTTGTATCATGTTCTTCTATACACCTCTCTAGATGTAAACTATGCAAGTATGATCTCCTCTATAAATCCCCAACAAGAAGCCTCAATAACATCCAAACCATATGAACAATCATGAATGTAAGCCTCTCACAAGAATATCAAACTCATAAACCATTCCTAATCTAAGGAATATGTTGAATATAAAGCCATCTCCTAAATTGAACTAGCATAATAGCATATGCAAATGGAGATAAACAATGCTAAATCATCTCTCAAATGAACCCTCCAGAACTAACTCATGTATTATATCTCAAGATGCATATCCATGAAATGCAAGCATAAATATAATACACCTAAGAGAAATAATGGGTTATACCTCTCAAGTAGAAAACCACCGAGTAGACCAAGAGTGGGGAATGAGAATGCTCATCAAGATATAAAGTCTCCAACCAAGACTCAACTAAGAACAATCTCCTCTCAAGTATATATTAGGTGAATGCCCCTTAGACTTCCTACTAAAACCATCAACCATCCCAAAAAATACTTCTCTAATCCAAGAGAATTCAAAGCCATCTAAGGAGTATGTTGAATATAAAGCCATCTCCTAAATTGAACTAGCATAATACCATATGCAAATGGAGATAAACAATGCTAAATCATCTCTCAAATGAATCTTCCAAAACTAACTCATGTATTATAGCTCAAGATGCATATCCATGAAATGCAAGTATAAATATAATACACCTAAGAGAAATAATGGGTTATACCTCTCAAGTAGAAAACCACCGAGTAGACCAAGAGTGGGGAATGAGAATGCTCATCAAGATATAAAGTCTCCAACCAAGACTCAACTAAGAACAATCTCCTCTCAAGTCTATATAAGGTGAATGCCCCTTAGACTTCCTACTAAAACCATCAACCATCCCAAAAAATACTTCTCTAATCCAAGAGAATTCAACATCACCACTGTCTCTCAGTATAAATGAGCACTTGTAACCAATCAATCCATGCCAACTTCGAATGAAACATATAAATATCATGAAGTATCTAGATTATGATGAATGTAATAAATACCAAGAAACTAAACCAAGATCAATGTTAAAGTTCTAACCATGGCCTCATGAACATAAACATGACAACATGATCTAACCATCTCAACCAAAGAGATAACATACTCCATATGAACATACTATAACATGTCAAAACTCTAAATGCATATCATGAGTATACCATGGCATAATAATGAAACCACCTTTACACCAAGGATAACATGTCAAATGGAAGCATAAACCACACCTTTACCAAGAACCCCATTAGTTCTCAAGATGCAACCATCTCCACATACCATGAAGAAAAAACATCCCCATGTACCATGAAGAACCATTTCCATACACTATGAGGATAACCAAGAACCTCATGAGTCCTCAAGATCTAACCATCTTCACACACATAAAGATAACAAGTGTACCATGCAAACGTTAAAGATGCTTCTACAACAATAGGATCTAAGACAAATCTCTAACATTTGCAAACACTCAATAAATATATCAATGCCAAAAAATCCCACTCAACCATGGTACCAAGTCACCTATGGAATCATAAAATCTATCTCCTATATGAAGATCCTCCAGGTATAAACTCACACAGCCAAAGTGTTAGCACCAAGTGAAACCAAGATCTCTAAAACAAGAAGATACAAACCAAACTAGGAACTAATCTTGAACTATTACCCCATCACTATCACAATATCCCACTAAACTATGTATCCCTCACATCATGATAAAAAAAACCATCCTCTAACCATGAGAATCAACCAAGGAATCAAACCATCAAATAACTCAAAGCACAATGAGCTCCTTATAAGAAACCAAATAACCAAGAAGATATACCACCATAACCAAATCAGAAATCAAAATCAATGAACATCAAGGATGTACCTGTATGTCCAATCATATCATGCCAAAATTTATAGCACCATGATCATATCCATGAACAGAGAAACTAACTCTCAATATGTCCAACTTGTCAACATAAAATAGTCAACCACAATCCTCCACCATGACTATACCTAGTAACAACATCTCATCCCTTATACATGAAGAAAAAATTAGCAAATCATGTGACTTAGGGCATAGACAACCCAAATCCAAGCCATCAATATAAATATGCATCAATAATGAAAGATCAATGGGCAAAGACAACCCATAACAAGCTATAAATGCAACCTGTAAGTATAGATCACTTACAACACTACACAACTTGTAGACCCAAAAATTCATCATACATATCCAAACCAAACACTAATAACCATATCATCATGAGACCAATCTAAAATATGAATTGAGTATATAGTGACATCAAATCTTAAATCTCCAAATATACAATGCCATAAACTCACAATGTTACCATAGTCAATATATACCATAAACTATTCAGATTAATATATCACCAAATAAACTATGCCAAACCTACATCAAATCTAAACCAATGTGTAGAGCTCTCCAAGAGCTTTCTATTGACTACTTGAAGTCCAAAATCTTACTCCATATGCCCAAATTATGCCCTAATCTGTGATTAAAATAAATAACATATAAATTTTAGGCTTTTAAAACCTAAAAAAAGTCAAAATCATAGAACCAAACCTACAACAAGTTCTAGTGCTCTGAATTAGCTTTTCAAAGCCTATTAGAAGTCTAAAATTTGATATTCTAAGAGAAAGTTATGGCTTTTTTACCAAGATAGTCTTTTTACCATTTTCACTGTGATTTCTTTTTGTGACAAATTTTTTGACGTAATTAAATTTGATAGCCATCATGGGATGAAACTAAAAAAATCTTTTATTTCCTCTAAATATGGCCAAACTAGGGCATATTAGATATCAAAATTTATGGAAATGTCAACCAAGATCTAATGGTGAGGTTTGTTTTTATTTAGGAGGTCATTTCTGCAAGCTTCCCCATAAAACCCTTATTTAAATGAAACATCCAAAAAAATCCTTTTCTCCAACAATTTCACATGCCAAAAAACTACCCACATTCCATCATAACAACAAATCCAAAACCCTTCGATCTGCAATGAACAAGTCATATATCTTTCCCTTTCTTTTATGCTCTCAAGCATTCCCATGGATTCAATCTAGTGTTATAATAATAAAATTAGATCTGATACCACTTGTAAGGAAAATTGCAACAAGGAATATAATCATTTCTAGATTACCCATAATAAATCTGAAATACATATGCAATTAAAATCCACTTGCAATAGAATAGAAAAATACCCACAAAGTTTGTGACACAAGATATACCCTAGGAAACTCTCATTGATGAAAAAACCCATCCTCCAAAAGCACCCATCACCATGTATTATTTAGGAAAAAGACCATTGAAATACAACCATGGAAGCCTTCAAATATGATGCAGGAGTATCCAGATGTATAAGGGCAATCCTGTGTCACCTAAAAAAATGTACTTAGACTTAGTTTCTATTTCATGTGTTTTCATTTCTAGATACCCATTTGGGTCAAATAAAAGTTCCAAGTCTCACAGTTCCACTATTAGTGTTCTAGGATAGAGTATTTGAACACCTTGGGATACGTGTAAATGTCAAAAAAATAGGATTATGTAATTGAGCCATCATTTTGGTGAACTAGGAGGTGTAAATTGGCTAGATGAATGTAATTGCAATTTAGAGAATTTCAAAAAAAGAATCAGGTCAAAAGGCCCCACGGTTTGAAAGTTATCACAGTTTTTCAATTTTTGGAGACCTCCTAAGAATGCTTCAAAATCAGGTTAGGGACATTAAATGACCTCAAAAAGGGAAAAAAAATGGGGGATGAGTGAAGTTGGTCCATAGGGCTATAGAGCGCTTCGAGAGCTTTTAAAAAATGTAAACGGTTCATCAATCGAAGCTACGATTCAAAAGTTATGCCTCCCGAAAGTTCGGTTACCATTTTTTGATTCTTCTAGATTTTCACCAACTTCTAACACATCTTTTGGAGTCTTCTACTTGGTTGGTGGATGCCTAATAGCACTTTCTAGAATGTACTCCTAGTCCTTAACCTTCCGAGGTCTATTTAGGGACATTTTTGGCATCATAAAAGGTAGTTTGGAGTGGAATTTGAGAGGAGGTACCAAAAGGAGAAATTATCTCTAGTTTTGTGCTATTGTAAGCCCTTAGGGCATGTTTTGAAGTCTACTTTCTTTGTACTGAATGTACTAGCTTATTTTTACAGTTAATACAATTTCCCTTTTCCTGTTGTGTCCATTCTATGCTTGGGTTGTGTCCCCATCAAAATACATAGCCACAACCAAGCAATCCATGTAAACAAGCACGAATCCACATATCCCATGTCATGCTTTCAACCTTGACAAATGCTCCCTTGGCTAACCCGTCAAGCTTTGTCCCACTCAAGTCTTTCCTCTTTTGCCTTTTGTCTTCTCCTTCTCATTCAACAACTACCCTTGTGACTACTTATATAGTAGCAAGTCCTGCAAAACCATCAAGTGGTCTTACATAAACCATGTGCTACCTAACCCCTTGACCCCATTATAATTTTAATTATTTTCCCAAATATTAAATAATTACATGAAATATTATCACAATGTTACAATACAACTCATTAATTATATCCCATGAGAATCTTTACATGTTGCACATCCATCTAGGTGTGACATTGCATAGTAGTATAATATAATATACTATAACAATATTATGCAATGTGTGCAACACCCATAATCTCAATAGATAGAAATAGAGGTAGAGTTTGTACCAGGTACATGAGACATTATGAGTTTAGTGAGAAATCTTCATGATCTCCTCCCCCTATCACTTAATCTCCTACATACAGTATGGAGTCTTCACAAGCTCTTTCTCTTATTGATAGATCTTACATCAAACATGTTTTTCCTATAACTCTCTTAGATTTTGAACCCACTATTTTAATAACATCATAAAGATCACACCTCTAACAAGTCACCTTCTGAAGAGGATTTTTCTACTCAAAACAAAACTACATTACTTGCTACTTCAAAAAATAAATTTGTATATTGAATCTCTACATACTAAAAAATTTCACAAAGACAAAATGGATAACCAACATCAAAATCAAGGAGAAAATAGTAGAATGGAAAGAGATAAACAACATTAACACATCCTAGGTGATGGTTATGAAGAAATACCTCAAGAAAAAATAGATTGATGTAGAACTAACAAAGGCTTTAGTAAAATGATGAAAATCCTTGTAAAGGAAGAAAAAGATAAATACTTTCTTGAACTTGCTAAAGAGAGAGCCATGCTACCTTCAAACTATGACATATAAACCATTGTGGTTAAAGAAGAACATAATGTACCATCTAGACTTGAAAAAAGGTCCAGATCCTATAGGATTAATTTTGATAAGTAATGATAGGAAAAGAAAAACATGTTAAACAATACACTCTAGGTGACATTTATCCTTTTCCTATTGACAAAGATATCTACATACCTCCTTTTCCTAAAGGGGTTGAGCTACCTTAATATAAAAAATACATGGGTACCTTTGATCCCCAAGATACCTAAGGGAGTTTGGTTCCCTATCCATGGAATGCACACATGATCATACATATATTATGCACTTGTTTCCACATAGTTTGGATGGACAAGCTATGGAGTGGTTTTAAAGGTTACCCATTGGGATTAAAACCTTTAGTGAAATTGCAAATTTTTTTATCCAAACATACTGAAAAAAAATTCAACATCCAATTAACATCAAGGACCTTTGCAATAACAAACAAAAAATTGGAGAATCATTCTTGGATTTCCTTCAAAGATGGAGATAATTTTGTACCAAGTACTCTTGCAAGATAATTGAAAACAAAAAAACATGACATATTCATTGAAAAACTTGTAGCTAACTTTGTATATAAACTACAATTCTAAGGACCCACAACATTTTACGAGATGATTAAAAAATGTGTCGACATATAGTAAATCATGATCAAGCAAGGTGAGTTGACCTTATAAAAGGACAACAAACAAGGGTCAAACTAAGACAAAGACAAATCTAAATTATCAAGAAAAATTGTGATGTGGTGAACAATGGAGTAGTGGATAATGTCCCTTCAAAACCTCATAAGGCTACCTTCAATCTCACAAAAAGTATACAAGCAATTAAAGCTACTGAGAAAACTTCCATTAAAACAAAAAAAAATGGTAGCATCTACAAAGATAGACCTTGGGCTCCTAGAACCAAGTGTAAATACAAACCTCTTGGTGAACCTTTGGAAGTGGTTTACAAGACACTCCTCCAAAACCAAATCATCTTTCCATTAGACAACTCTAGATCATATGATCCACAACCTAGACCTAAGTGGTGGAATGTTGATGACTATTGTGACTACCACCATAACAAGGGTCATAAAATAAACAATTACATACAATTAAGACATAAGATTCAAGACCTCATTGATGATGTTAATTTAGTTATTGGTGGACATAAGAAAAATGATGAAAAAAAGGCATTTAAGGAACCATTTAATCTAAAACAAAGAATAACTCCAAGGTTAACTATGCATACACCAATGATGAAAATATTGATCAATATGGTTGATCCTATGGAGCTTGATTATTGTAACATTATCACAATCAAAGGGATAGGTGATAGCATAATGAAATCAAAAAATCCCTTTTTTCTTAAAGGGGTTTCATCTCCTAAAGATGATCAAGCACAATCCCAGTTATATGAAAATATTGTCACATGATCCTATGCAAAAATAGTGATCCAAGGTCTCATGCCTTCTACATCTGATATAGAATAGGATAAAGACAACCCTACTATTATCACTACCAGGAAGAAAAATCAATTGGAACCTTCCTCTATCAAAGAAAACTATAGCATCATAGATCCACTTCAAAGAACCAATGTTCAAATCATAATCTTTGAACTACTAAAAATCTCACTTGCTCATAGGGAGATCCTTGATAAAGCTCTTGATAAGTATAGCATATCCAAAAACTTAGATCTTGATAAGTTTTAATCCATTGTGGATCAATTGAATTCACCACAATATCTTTCCTTCTGTCAAGAAGCTGAGCACTCTTCAAGTCATCCTCATAATTAACCATTGCATATCAAAGTCATGGTATGTATGATGTATGACCATCATATTCTAATAGTTGGAGGCATTGGTCTTAACATTTGTTTTGCTAGTTTGTTGACTTTGTAGACACCTAAATTTGATTACACCATTAGATAATCTTATTTAGTCATCTTCTAGGATATTATTGATTAAATATTTATATTTAATTAATTAATCACCATTCCCTAGTTTATTTATTTATTTAATTAATTATAGCCCAATTGATAAAAGAAAATGATAAACCAAAATTAAGTTATTAATTAAATCCCTATTCCTCTATTAAAGTGAATAAATACAAAAAGCTATTTAATTTAATCTCACATCCCCTTTTTATTAATAAATTATTTAATAAATCATCCTAAACCCCTAAAACATCCCTAAACCCTATCTTTACCCCTAATCCAATCCATCCACCCATACTAACCTCACTTAGCCACCTAACCCACCCATCCCATCAAAGCTAAGCCACTTACCCCCTAAACCCCCTTTCTAAGCTAAGCCTAATGCCCCACCTAAACATGTGCACAACTTTAAGCAAGAGTTAAGAATTGATAAACCAAGCCAAAGTCAATAGTCTCCCTTGTCCTCTTCCAGCCCTATCTAAGAGCATTAATGGCTCTTACATGCCATTAATGTTAGAATTCTTTAGAATAACTGAGAGGGGGGGAGGGGGGGGGGTGTGAATCAGTTATCCAAGGTCTAAATGCCCTAGTAATACTTTTTCTCAAATTATAGTGAGCACATAAACTTTTCATCCATCCAAGCTTAAATCAATCATCTTAGCAAGTTACAACAAATCAACATGCAGGGATAAAACATGCAAGATCAACACATGACACAGTGATTTATGTGGAAACCCAATTTGGAAAAAACCACCAGTAACATGCTACTTAATTCTTACTCTTCTAAAGTGATGTCTTGTTAAAAGCCTACCCTGTTAAAGGCTTAAAACACACTGTTAAATGTGACCTTGTTAAAGGATATCACCATACTATTAGGAATAGGCCTGGTCAAAGGACTTCAGAACATTCTCTTGGAATGTCACCTTGTTAAAGGATTTACAACATGGCTATTAAGCCAACCTAAGTCCATAGGATTTAAACTAACTATTACAATTTCTAGAGAGTAACAATAATGGCTTTTTGATCTGATACAACTTACAACATATCTTGTAGATTTTAGATCACACTTTAGTTCAATCCTTTTGCTTGGCTTTAATCACTTCAGCTCTGACAGCTTGTCATCTCAAGCTTCATCTCCTTGAGTCTTCTTACTGATCATACCAATGCAACTATATCTGTGGTCATCTGTTGAAGTAGAGTAACTGTGCTCTCTTACTCCTTAGTACCTCTTTTAGCACTTTATGCTTTCATTCTTGACCTACTCCTCTCTTTGCTTCATAGCATTATGACTCCTTAAATAGAAATCTGGATTGCCTTACCCACTCTATTCTCCCTCTCCAACTTTAGGGTTTTAGGTAGATTAGGTAGGGTACAATGTATCTACCCCATATCTTACTCTTATCTAGAAACTTCGTCTAAAGTCTAGTTGTATTCTCCAAAAATGTTTTACATGGTGTTCTGTGCCACCAGCTCATTACTCTTATCTTCTATTTGATTCATAGAATTCTAGATAACAACCTTGTTAGCTAAGATCTAGAGAATCTTTGATCTTAAAAATAATGTAGCAACTTGGAATTATTGGTTTATTGAAGCTCGACACCTCTGTGTTACTTGGAACTTGTATCCTGCTCGGCATCTGATCTTCACTCAACACTTTCTGTGTTACTTGGCACTTGAATCCTGCTCAGCACCTGATCTTTGCTCAGCATATGATCTTTACTTGGTGCTTGATATCTTGACTCGACACATACTAAAGTTTAACTTGCTCGGCTTCAATTAGGAATCTGTTTGGCACTAACTAGCTTTCTTGGCTCTCTCTCTAATAAACTTAGTTAGACTTTACAAATGACTTAGCTAAAACCTTACATTTTTGGTGTGTTTTAGTGTGCCCATTCTCTATGTCTTAGAGTATGTCATCAATAAACTATTTAATCAATGGCTTAGCTAATCTTTATACTTCATTATAACATCATAACTTCAACCTTTCTCTAGGTGTTCTAGTTAAATCTTATTGATTGCCTCCTTCTTGTCAATCAACCAATTGATAGTATTTGGATCATTAAAGCAATTGTCATTCCTGTAAGTAGCAAGTTTGACATCAATGACAAAACAATGGTTGAGAACATTCTTTACATGTTCCATTACTTTTTACGTATGATCTCTTCAATCATTTCCAACAATCTCCCTCGTGATCTTTTCAATAATTTCCAACAATCTCCCTCTTTGGCATTGATAGCAAACCAAACTAATCAATTCATCAACTTAGTTACCACCAAAATTATATACATTTTCTGCTTCTTTCTTGACTGTTGCATCTTTACTACTGATCTCATATATCTCCCTCTTTCATATATATCTCCCTCTTGCTTTGTATTGATCAGTTTCTGCATATATCTCTCTCTTTGACATAAATTCCAAAGATGTAGCATCTTTATCATGCAAAATATAAGCTATGGCTCTGATGTCTTCTCCCTCTGTCATCATGCTTTTGACTAATTTGGAGTTTCTACTCCTACTGTCATCCTCTGCATCATTCTTCTGATATTTCAATGATTTGTTCCTGTTGATGCAGGGTAGCTTCCTTGTTTCTTTACACTGCTTGAGTTAGGGGCATTAACCTCAACTTGCCTCTAAGATATTTGTAAGCATCCTTGGGAAATGGTTTTGTGAAGATATCTGCAGTTTTTTCCTTTGTATGAGTGTACTCTAATTTCACTTGTTTGTCTTCTACCAATTCTCTGACATAGTGATACTTGATTGCAATATGCTTGGTTTTTGCATGCATTACTGGATTCTTGGATATGTTTATAGAACTTGTATTATCACAATACAATATCACAGGTTTGGTTACCTCTTCCTTCATTCCTTTCAATAGATGTGTGAGCCACATAATGTTTGTGCAATTGACTGCTGCTGCCACATATTCTGATTCTGTAGTGGACTAGGATGTGCATGTTTGTTTATTGCTAGTCCAAGTAACTAGCCTTTTACCTAAAAATAATGCACCTCCACTTGTGCTTTTTTGTCATCACTATTGCCTCTCCAATCTACATTTTTATATGCATTGAGCTCAAAATTCTCATTCTTTTTATAATATAGACCAAAGTTATCAGTTCCTTTAAGATACCTCATTATTATTTTTACTGCTATGAGATGATTTTCTTTTGGATTAGCAGAGAATCTAGCCACTATTCCAACTACTAATGCTATGTCTGGTATGCTATGTACAACATATTATAGTTTTCCAATCATGGTTCTATACATTATTTGATTGACTTTAGCTAATACATCATTTTTGGATAGCTTATTTCCTATTGCCATTGGTGTGCTGACTAGTTTGGACTCCTCCAATCCAAATGTTTTAAGTATCTCTTTGATGTACTTTGATTGTGTCACAAATATACCATGCTTTAGTTGATGTACTTGCAATCCAACAAAAAATTTGATCTCTCCAAACATAGACATCTCAAACTCATGTTTCATTTTATCAGCAAAACCTTTGCAAAGAACTTCCTTTCCTCCAAAATCTATGTCATCCACAAAGATTTTAGATACAATAATATCCTTACCTTCTTCTGATTTGATGTAAATGTTGCTATTATCATTAGTTCTTTCAAATCCTATTTGCACTAGATATTTGTGAAGTCTCTCATACCATGCTTTGGGTGCTTGTTTTAGACCATAGAGTGCTTTATGTAATTTACAAATGATATCCCTATTGTTCTCATCAACAAATCCCTCTGGTTGTTCAATATAGACTTCCTTTTCCAATATACCATTTAAAAAAGTAGACTTTACATCCATTTGATAGACTTTAAAACCTTTATATGCAGCATATGCAAGTAAAGTTTTTACTCCTTCCATTCTAGCAATAGGAGCAAATGTTTCCCCATAGTCTAATCCTTCTTCTTGAGCATAACCCTTGCATACTAGTCTAGCTTTGCTTCTAGTAATCTCACCATTCTCATCTAGCTTGTTTCTGAATACCCACTTGGTGCCAGTCACATTCTTGTCATCTAGTCTGGGAACCAAACTCCATGTTTTTTTCTTCTTTATTTGATCAATCTCTTCTTCCATAGCTTTATACCAATCATCATCTTGTAATGCACCATATATTGTCTTAGGTTCAATTTTACTAATCATACATGATTCATGTCTTAGTCTATTCCTTGTCATTGGTCTTGCATCTTTGTCACCAATTATCTATTCAGTAGGGTGATGTCTTTTTACATATTTGGATAATTTTGGTTGTATCCTTGTTTCCATGTTTGATCTTTTAGATTTAGGGTCACTATGTACTGAGTTGTCAGGTTGTTCTTCATCTCTTTCATGTGTACTAACTTTAGGATCAGATTGTGCATTTTCTTCATTCTATAACTCGACTTCTGAATGTAATTGGCATTCATTGGTTGTGATTTGGCTGAAACTAAAATTTGTTGTTGAATCCCAATTTGATTGATAACATCCTCGTCAACAGGCATTCCTTCATGAGAATACACAAAGGTTCTATATTCATTCATTCTCTTTGGTTGTTTAACTTGGACTTCTGTATGCTCATCAAAGTTTACATTTGCACTTTACACAATTTTGTTAGTGTTAGTATTCAAACACTTATATGCTTTACTTCTAGTGGAGTAACCAAGGAATATGCGTTCATCACTTTTTGCATCAAATTTTCCATTTCTAGCATCTTTAAGGATAAAGAATTTGCAACCAAATACTTTGAAATGTTTTACATTGGGTGAGTGACCATACCATAATTCAAAAGGTGTTGTATTTGTACCTTTCTTGACTTGTACTCGGTTCAGTGTATGAACAACTACACTTACAGCTTCTCTTGAGTATTTTAAAGCAACAGTCTTTTCCATCATTAATGTTCCGGCATAGTCAATCACAAATCTATTTCTTCTTTCAACAATTCCATTCTGTGGGGGAGTTCTAGGAGTTGACGTTTGTCTCTTGATTCCTTTGTCATTACAAAATATCTCAAATTTATTTGATATAAATTCACCACCTCTATCTAATCTCAGGCATTTCAAACTCTTTCCTATTTCCTTTTCAACTCTAGCCACATACCACTTAAACATTTGAAAAGCATCAAATTTTTGTTTTAAGAACATAGCAGTCATCATCCTAGAATAGTCATCAACAAACAACATTATATATTTATCTCCTATGTAGTTCCATTGGACCACATAAGTTAGTATGGAATAACTCAAGTACTTCTTTAGATGTATAGTTTTTACTTTTGAAACTTGACTTTGTCATCTTTCCTAGCTAACATTGTTTGCACATGATGTTGTTTGGCTTCTTCAGTTTAAGTAAACCTTTGAATTTCTTCATTTTACTGATATTGACCAGATTGTCAAAATTGACATGACATAGCCTTCTATGCCATAACCATTCATCATCAAATTTTGAAAAAAAACAACAAACATCATCCATATCAAGGTAAAATAGATTACTTCTTATTTGATCTCCTTTTCCTGTCAGTTCACCATCATTATCATAGATTTTTGCAGTTTTCTTTCCAAATTCTACTTTGCATCCTACATTGCCTAACTATGAGAAACTCAAGAAGTTGTAGTTCAGTCCTTCAACATAGTATGCATTATCACATGAAATTTTTTCTATAAGCTTAATGGAGCCTTTTCCTTTTATTTGACATGCGGCATCATTACCAAATCTAACACTATTTCCATCATACTGTGTAAAGTTAACAAACTTACTTTTGTCTCCTGTCATGTGATGTGAGCATCCACTGTCTATGATCCATCTGTCATTCTTGTTCATACATGTTACTAGTGGTATAGGTTCTTCTTCATCAAATTGGTCCTGCATGGCTACATAAACAACTTTATCATCATTATCATCAGAGTTCTCTTCAACAATATAGCACTTCTTGCCTTTGTCTTTGTAATCTCTCTTATCATCTTCTCTTATGTATTTATACTTGTTGCCTTCCTTGTAATCCTTTTTTTGTGTACATCTATCAGTAATATGTCCTACTTCATTTCAATTGAAACAAATGATAGGCATCTTACCTTTGAATTTTCCTTTGCCTCTATGAAATCTTCTAGCTTGTAATGCTTCCAATTGTTCCATATCTTCCTCATCAGTGCTACTGTCACTGGATACATGTTTCATTTTTCTTCCTTTCTTTGATTTCAACTATTCAACATCTTTTAGTGATAGCTTGGCCTTGAAAGAAGATTCAATATTCTCAGGTTTGTAGTTGTCAAAGTTAGATAACTCAAATGCAATGAGTCTACCCACTATACTTTCAAAACTTAGATTGTTTCTTGGTACACATCTTAGCTCTTGTATTGCTGATACTCTAATAGCATAGATAGGAAGCAAAGTTCTTAAGAACTTACTGTTAATAGTATCTTCATTCAATTGACCACTCAAACATCTTATTGCACTTACCACTTCCTTTATTCTAGTGCCATACTGAGCAGCATTCTCACTTTCCTCCATTTTCATATCATCAAACTTTCCTCTGAGGCTTTCTCTTTTTGCTCTTTGGACATTCTGATCACATCCATAGATTTTTGATAGGGCTTTCCACATTTTAAATGCAGTGTCACATCCTTTGATATCATCAAATTCAGCATAGTTGAGTGCTGAAGCAATCTCCAACATTGTCTGATTGTGTTCTTGTTTGTTTTTCAAATCTTTTGTAGTAAGAGTACCAATTGGATCAACATGTTTAGTAACAATTGAATTTTGAGCATAATCTCCTATGGATCCAAGATGTAGCTTCATCAAACTTTTCCATGCAACAAAGTTGTCTTTGTTGAGCTTGGGAACTTCTGTCTTAGGCATTTTGATCTTTTTTTACTTCTAGCCCCTTTAAACTAAGTCAGTAGCAAAGCTCTAATAACAATTGTTAGAATTCTTTGGGGGGGGGGGGGGGTTTGTGGGGGGCATGAATCAGTTATCTAAGGTCTAAATGCCCTAATAATACTTTTTCTCAAATTATAGTTTTCACATAAACTTTTCATCCATCCAAGCTTAAATCAATCATCTTAGCATGTTATAGAAAATCAACATGCAAGATCAACACATGACACAGTGATTTACATGGAGAGCCAATTTGAGAAAAACCACTAGTAACATGCTACTTAATTCTCACTCTTCTAAAGTGATGCCCTGTTAAAAGCCTACCCTATTAAAAGCTTACAACACACTATTAAATGTGACCTTGTTAGAGGATTTCACCATACTACTAGGAATGGGCCTAGTCAAAGGACTTTAGAACATTCTCTTGGAATGCCACCTTGTTAAAGGATTTACAACATGACTATTAAACCAACCTAAGTCCATAGGATTTAAACTAACTATTACAATTGCTAGAGAGTAACAATAATGGCTTTTTAATCTAATACAACTTACAACATATCTTGCAAATTTTAGATCACACTTTAGTTCAATCCTTTTGCTTGGCTTTAATCACTTCAGCTCTGATAGCTTGTCATTTCAAGCTTCATCTCCTTGAGTCTTCTTACTGATCATACCAATGCAACCATATCTGTGGCCATCTCTTAAAGCAGAGTAACTATGCTCTCTTACTCATTAGTACCTCTTTTAGCACTTTATGCTTTCATGCTTGACCTACTCCTCTCTTTGTTTCATAGCCCTATGACTACTTAAATATAAATCTAGATTGTTGTACCCACTCAATTCTCCCTCTCCAGCTTTAGGGTTTTAGGTAGATTAGGTAGGGTACAATGTATCTACCCCATATCTTGCTCTTATCTAGAAACTTCATCTAAAGTCCAGTTGTATTCTCCAAAAACATTTTACATGGTGTTCTATGCCACCAAATCATTACTCTTATCTTCTATTCATTTCATATAATTCTAGATAATAACCTTGTTGGCTCAGATTTGGTGAATCTTTGATCTTTGAAATAATGTAGCAACTTAGCATTATTGGTTTACTGATGCTCGGCACCTTTATGTTACTCAACACTTGTATCCTACTCAACATCTGATCTTCACTTGGCACTTTTTGTGTTACTCAGCACTTGAATCCTACTCAGCACCTGATCTTCGCTAGGCATCTGATCTTTACTCAACACTTGGTATCTTGACTCAACACATACTAAAGTTGAACTTGCTTGGCTTCAACTAGGAATCTGTTCAGCACTAACTAGCTTGCTTAGCTCTCTCTCTAATAAACTTAGTTAGACCTTACAAATGACTTAGCTGAAACCTTACATCTTTGGTGTGTTTTAGTGTGCCCATTCTCTGTGTCTTAGAGTATGTCATTAATACACTATTTCATCAATGGCTTAGCTTATCTTTTTACTTCATTGTAACATCATAACTTCAACCTTTCTCTAGGTGTTCCAGTTACATCTTACTGATTGCCTCCTTCTTGTGAATCAACCAATTGATAGTATTTGGATCACTAAAGCAATTGTCATTTCTGCAATTATCAAGTTTGACATCAATGACAAAATAATGATTGAGAACATTCTTTACCAGTTCTATTACTTTTTATGTATGATCTCTTCAATCATTTCTAACAATCTCCCTCATGATATTTTCATTCATTTCCAATAATTAATGCCTCTTACATCCCTCTTACACACTCTTCTTCCCTCATTACTCCCTTTGACCATCCATTTTTCCCATCCCTTCATACTCATGCTCCTTGTGACAAGTGTCACTCCTTGATTGGCTCCAAAAAAGAATAATCCATGTGCTCTCCTTTCATTGCATCCTAGCCCTTCCTCACCTTTTCCATCCTCACATCTTGACCCTCCATATCACTACCCCTTAGCTTGTAAATTGAGTCCTTACCCTCTCACAATCCATCATCTACCAATGCAAACTTATAATTCCCCACCAACCACTATAGTATAGCCATTTTATGCCATTGCCACATCAAACCCAACTACACATCCATCCTTGAATCCTCCATTCATCTCCATGTTTAATAACCCATTATTGTAAGCTTGAGCACATCCAAGAACATCCCCTATCTATCTTGAGACATCTACATCATCATAGGTCACACCTAAGGAGATTACCATTCTTGGTTTGCCTTCCTTCATGGTGTTCACCTCATCTTAGCATAAGTGTTTCTATTATTTAGTTTTGTAAATGTTAAATTTGTTATTAATTTTTGTAGCATGCTAGGTTTTTAGCATTACAGACTCAACTAGGCTATGATGAGGATTCTATTGATCCTTGGAGGATAATTACCACCAAAGCATATGAAAAAGAAGAAATAAATTCCAAGGGACTTGTTGTTATACCTATGAAAGTAGGACCTATAAAGAGAGATGTTATATGCTAAATCTTTGATATTCTACTAGCATACAATATGCAGCTAGGTAGACCTTGGATTCATGAGATGCAAGTGCTTCCTTCTACATACCACTAGTGCACAAAATTCCCTATTTAAGGAGAAAAAGAAACTGTACCTACCAATGTTAGCTATTCTTGCAATTTGTTGATAGTCTTGTACCAAAAAACAACAAAGCTATTGAATACTATGAAGAAAAGCTAAAAGGCATGGGAAAATTCCTCAAGCTAAAAGATACTAGAATAGGGAAATAGAAGATATAACTTGTGCTATCTTTTAAATCACTACCCCCATCTCCCCAATTCTATGGGTGACCTTCTAAAGGAATGAAACCTTCTGCTATATTGGATAAGACTATTCATAATGGTGCTTTCACTTAGTCAACCATACTTGTAGAAGATGCATATCAAGATAGAGCCATTTTAGCTTGGACATATAGAGAAGATGACACTATTGATACTATAATCCAAAATTATGAAATAAATCCTAAGAGATATGGTCAAGGCCTTAAACATGTGAAATGACTAGGCTATATGAGAAATGGTCCCCTTGGAAAAAACAAACAATTGATTTCTTGATCTAATTGAAGCTAAGTTCATAAGACCTAATGATACAATAGGTCTAGGCTTCAAGAAGGTACTCTTTCAACTAGGAACTAATAAGTTTATACTATAACTTGATAGTCCACCTGAACATAAAGATTAGTTCTAGAACATGAGAGTCAGGGAGAAATCTCAAATGGGGAAGATACTTTTCCTTTTCTTATTCTGGTAGATCTTTCTACATTATTTGTAGAACCTAATGACTTTGTCCCACATATTAGTACTACTAAAACTAATAGTGACTCTGATGAAACTACTTAGGTCACTCCTTTGACATAATTTTAACAAGAAATAACTCATCAAGCTCTCACTGGTGAACAAATTGAACAAGATAAAGAAAACAATGGAAGTGGAGAGTGGATAACCATGACTATGGGGAAACATCTTAATCTATCTCCAAGTATTATTTATTTTCATGAGTACAAGTTTTATGATGCTACTATTAATAGATACATAGACATGGTTCATACATATGAAGACTAACTCAACATAGGTAGGGTGTCTAGTGTTAGGTTTGAGGATTTTTATTCCAATGATGTCAACTTGTCCTCTTCTAATGTCATTAGGTATTAGTGGTATTAGAACATGCCTCCAAATGAGATTGTGCTAGGCCTTGAATTATTAGTTCATACTTTTGATGACTATGTCATGAACCCATTAGAGCCAACCAACTCTTTTTCACTTATTCATCCTAAACTCATAGACTGGAACACTAATTCTACATCTAGTAAAGTCCTCACAGTCCAAAATGACTATCCTCTTTCCTATTATCTCAGTGTTGTCAAACCTTTAATTTCTTCTATCAATGAACAAATAGTGAGCATGACAAAAACTTACATCAAATATCTTAGTCATACAATTAAAAAGATAAAGAAAATGTCCACTAATGGTGAGAACTAGATTGTGGTGGTGTCAAAGCCAAAGAAAAAAAAAGATGTATCTAAGGGTGAAAATCTCTCTAAGGTACCAAAAGAGGGGATATTTGATGCACTTCTGAGTCATTTCCAAAATAGATCATTTGTGTTGATTGAACTAACACTACCTATGAACTTTGGGACAAAGGAGAATCCACATATCATACATTTTGTACAAATATTATTAGCTAAAGAGAAAGAATTGTTCACTACTTTCTTTTGAGAAAATAAAATAATATTTGGATGGTCATACTCTGATATGCCAAGTCTAGATCTTGATCTCATAATGCATCATCTGCTCATTACACTAGGTGTGTAACTTGTTAAATAGAAACTCTAGGAAATGCATCCACATGTGACACTCCTGATAAAAGACAAATCAAGGAAACTACTAAAAGCTAGATTTATCCAACCCATCAACTATGCTTAATGGATATCTATCATTTTGCCAATTTCCAAGAATGACAAATTTATGAGAGTATGCACTAATTTTTGAGACTTGAACAAATCATGTCCAAAGGATGTTTTTCCACTACCCAACATTGGCATGATAGTATTTATGATAGCTAGATAAGAAATGTACTCACTTATGGATGGTTTCTCTAGATATAATTGGATCAAAATTCTTTGAGAAGACCAAGAGAAAAAATATTTTACATGTTCTTGGAGTACCTTATGTTAGAACATAGTGTCATTTGTCTTGTAGAATTTTGGAACTACATACCAATGAGTTGTAACTACAATCTTCCACAAAATGATGTATAAAATAATGGAAGATTATGTTTATGATACCTTAGCTAAAAGAATAAAAATATATATTGCTCTCAAATGCTTGGGCCCAATCTTGGGTCACATGGAATAGTTCAATCTTAGACTCAATCCTAAGAAGTGTGCATTTAGAGTTACATTGGGAAAACTACTATGTTGCATTATTTTATCTAAAGGCATTGAGGTGGATCCTAAGAAAGTTCAAGATATCATGGAAATTTCTTTACCTTATAGTATAAGTTAGATGGAAGGATTATAAGGAGGACTCTAGTCTATTCATAGGTTCATCTCATAGTTCACAAATAAATCACAACCATTCACCAAGAATTTGAAACAATATGTAGTCCACTAATATAACTAAAGTGGGGGGGTGGGGGGGATGAATTGGTTGTCCAACTATTATCACCATTATCAATCTTAAACAATATTAACCACATCAAAAATATAAATCAAAATGACAACAAGATACTCATGCACAATAGCACAAGATATGTTAACTAGGGAAACCCTTGATCAGAAGGAAAACCCCAATGGGGATGGTACCCACAAGATGATGTACTAATATAAATATTCCTTGTTAGATTATGGACCCTATTAGGAGTCTATGAATACATTGAGTATATATGAGTCCCTATTAGGAGAGTTTGAATCCTTTTTAGGAGATTCTAACCCTATTAGGAGTTGTGGAAGACAACTAGACCCCCTGCCCAAATAGCTTCAAGGGAAAGACCAATGAACCCAGTATCTAAATGATCTCTATACTATTCCTTGTAGAATAATATAAATGAAATTTACTTCCTTCCTATTCCTCTGTCCTATCAACCAGACCTTTACTCCTTCTGATCTTGTAAGTAGATCACAACACTCACATCCAATAATCCCTTGGATCACTTATATACATTTAGTAAGAACTCTACTCCTTTTTCAAGTTCATACTTTAATAGATTTTCCACACACTCACTCTTTTCAAAAAAGGAAAATATATTTCATTTATACCATATTTTCATAATAATTCCTTGAGTTAGCCTCAAGGCTTTCCCAATTAATTATAATAAGATATTAATTAATTACAATCACAGTAGCACTATCAACTCATAGTCTATACAAAACTTCATACATATGATACTAGGGCTTGCACACTCACTGACATCATCAATAGATTGTCCTATGTCACTGTCTGACTGCACATCTTCTTACTGCATCCTAGATGTAAGATAGTGACTAAACATTAGGAACTACTTTCCCAATACTCTTTCTCTAAAATACTCTCTATAAATTAGGTACAAATTTTTTACATCTTTGACTTAGACTCTACATACTTGACCATGTCATCAAGACACTATGAAAAAAAGTCCATAATTGTCCATCACTAGATAGTCAAACCATTGTTCATACCATTAAGATCTTTGTTTGCTATTCAACCAATTTTTACAAAAACCATGCTATGTTGACATCAATTAAAAACATAGTCATGAATGCAACATGTCAATAGTCTCCAATGCTTAGAATACTCACCCAAAGTAGCATCATCAACATTCATGCTAACAATCTCCCCCTTTAGTATTGTTGAGAACATAGATGAAAACCATCTAAGTTCCAAGAATACCAAACAGTGTTCTATTGCTACTACTAACTAGAATCGATTATTCACATGCTAAAAAGTCTCAATACAATAGGTGCATATTCATGCTTCTTAGACATCAATTTTTTAATTCACACTTACATCAAGCGCATATTCCTACTTCCTTTCATGAATATTTCTAAATCTCTCTAAAGATATATCTCTTCTTCATGCATATTCTCTCCCCCATACATAAACGTTATTTTTCATACATACTCTCCCCCATTAACATCAATGTCAAAGGCCTCAATCTCAGTACTAATATGCTGCTCCAAGTCTTTAACTAGCATGAGTGTCCAAAGACACTATTCAAAACCAAATACCAAAAGTCGTTAATAACTCTACTCATCACAGATACTCCCCTATAAAGGAAGCATCAACATTCAGTCTAAGCTAACAATAGTTCTTTGTACCACTAGAGTGGTGCACTCTTTGTATCATCTACTTAGAAGTAGGCAAGGGCATAACCCCAATCATACGTCTCAAGTGCTCAAATGTATCTTTAGGAAAAGGCTTCATAAAGATATCTACAATCTGATCTTTAGTACTCGCATACTCCAATCTAATCTCTTTTTCTATTGCTTTCTCTCAACACATGATACTTAATAGATATAAGCTTAGTCATAGAATATAATACAAGATTCTTAGACATACTCACTATACTTTTGTTATCATACTAAATGATAATAGTTTCTTCCAACTCAATTCTGATATACTTCAACATCTACTTCATCCACATAACTTGATTACAGTTATTTGTATCTACAACATACTCTACCTCAGCTATACTCTAAGAAATGCAATCTTACTTCTTTCTTATCCAAGAAATCAATATCTCTCCAAGAAAGAATGCTCATCAACTAATTCTCTTTTTGTCATCCATATTGTCTTCCCAATTTGCATCAGTATATGCACATAGAGTGAAATCACTTGATCTACTATACCAAATTCCATAGTGAGATGTTCCTTTCAAATATCTAAATATTCTCTTCACTATTGCAAACTGATAGTTCTTAGGGTCAACTTGAAATCTAGCTAAAATCATAAATTCATTTGCTATATTTGGTTTGGTGTGAGTCAGATATTGCAAACCTCCAATCATGGATTTCTACTTCTTCTTCTCTACTATAGGTGTCTCATCTTTGCTGGATAATTTGTGACTAGTTATCATAGGTGTACTAATAGGTTTACAAATTTATAAACCAAACCTTTTCAACAAATAATTTAGGTACTTAGCTTGTGAAATGAAAATACCATCACTATTCTATAAAATCTGTAATCAGGTAGGAAAAAATTAATTTCTCCTATCATGCTCATTTCAAATTCATTCTTCATCTCTTCAATAAATTTATCACTTGCTTCATCATTCCCTCCAAAAATGATGCCATCAACAAATATTACTATTATTAGCAAACCATTCTCAACTTCTTTTAAATACAAGTTACTATCTATCATACCTTTAGTAAATCTAAGCTTTGTCAAATAATTGTCCAACCTTGTGTACTAGGTTCTAGGTGATTGCTTTAGACCATATAGATATTTCTTTAGTCTGCATACCATGTCTCTATCTTTTGATAAAGGAAAACCTTTAGGCTGCTCAATATATACCTCTTATTCAAGTTCTCCATTCAGGAAGGCTGATTTAACATCCATTTGATAAACCTTGGACTTCTTATTTTTTACATAAGCCAAGAACATCCTTACTACTTCGATTTTGGCTATAGGTGCATACATTTCTTCATATTCTATGCCTTCTTTTATCCCTTGAATGCAATTCTAGCCTTGTTCCTCCCAACTTCACCTTGCTCATTCATCTTGTTTTTGAATACCCATTTGGTTCCTATCATATTCTTGTCTTTAGGTCTAGGAACTAACTCCCATGTATCATTCTTCACATTTTGATCTATTTATTCCTTCATTTCTTGAATCCAATGATCATCTTTACATGTTTTATCTCTGCTCTTAAGTTTAACTTAAGATATCAAACATATCTCCTCATTTACTCTATTTCTTTTCATCACACTTTTGTAGTTGCTTCCAATTATCTACTCAAGAGGATGATTATTGTCAGATTCCTACTAGGGGTAGTAGTTTGCATCTCAACTATTATTTCTTCTCTAGGTTTAGATCTTTCCTCTCCTCCTTGCTCAATAGTTAGCACATCATTTTACAAATCATTGTTAGTCTCAAAGAAAACTTCAACATTCTATCTAATAATTCTAAAATTATCTTCTTTTTCATCTAATTTATAATCTACCATATTTTCCTTAGTTCCAAAATTTTCATCAATCCTTACATTTGCACATTCAACTATTGTCTAAACTATTCGATAGTTAAAACATTTGTATGTCTTGCTTCTCAATGAATAACCAAGAAACATACCTTCATCACTTCTAGGATCAAACTCACCAATGTCATCATCTCTCTTAATATAACATTTGGTCCCAAATATTCTAAAATACTTAACTAATGGTGAATAACCAAACCATAGTTCATAAGGTGTCTTGTTCATACCTTTTCAAACTAGTACTCTATTTAAAGTGTACACTACTATATTGACTCCTCTCCAAAATATCTTAGAAACACCATTTTCAAACAACATCATTCTTCCTACTTTTGCAACTGACATATTCTTTCTTCCGGTAATCTCATTTTGCTTAGGGGTTTGAGGTGAAGATAGGTGTCTTTTGATTCCATTCTCTTCACAAAATATGTTAAACTCTCTAGAGGTGAACTCTCCTCCTTTATTTGATATCAAATACTTTATCTTAACACTATATTCATTCTCAACTATATTCTTAAATATCTTAAATATTTATCTTTAAGAAATGCTACCCACATCATTCTAGTGAAATCATCAACAAAAATCATAAAGTATATTTCACCATAGTGTTGCTGTTCTTTTTGGTAAGGAACATACTAGATAGATTTAAACCCAAAACCAAGGTGCATAAGATAGAGACCAAGCCTACGAATAGCTAAAACCTATACTCAATAGGGTTAATCTTAGCTATAGACCAACTTCAACATAATCATTAGGACTCTCTTCACTTTAGGCTCTATAGGGCCAAGGTGGGTACATCTTAGGGATGAAAATGATTGGTTATAATTATTCTTCTTCAGAACTCACTCATTCACTCACATTTCTCTATTCAAAAGCTATCCCCTATAGAAGAAGGTAGTTAATATTCTTCTATGATTTCACAATAGCTTCTTGATCATAGTAGCTAACTATAAATTAGAAGGATATATTGCAAACAAGTAATGACCAACAATTTTATTCCTTCATTAAATTAAATGGTAAATTGATTGTTTAATTGTTATGTGTATTTTGGAACTATATGAATCATCAAATTGCAACTAAAATTAAGTGATCAGTGTCTTATCTATTGTTATATAGAGTCAAAACTAGGAACTAGGACCTTTTTAATAAACTTGTAATTAAATTCATCACTAGTGAGCTCTAAATTTCATTCTTACCATATCCTTCTAATAAACCCTAAACCCTATCAATTAAATAAAGCAATTATTTTATTCTTTGAATCAATAGAAATCAATAAGAGACATGCAATTTATCTAAATTGCATTTAACTGAAAGAAACTTGTTCACTTCAATCTCAAGATCATAGATATATAAGGAAGGAGACAAAACTCAAAAACACAGATAAGCATGATTTTATTTTTTGTATTTATTCCTTTTGGAAATGAATTAAAGACTATTAAAACTAGAAATACAACTCAAAACATGACAATAGATACTTGGTATTCACTGTATTCTCAAGTATACAAAACTGATTACATTCATATATTTACAAAGAACTAGGCAGATTGCAAAAAGGACATAATGCAAGAAAATTCTATAGACTTCCAACCACCACTCCACATCTTGGGAATCCTTATATAGAGGATTACAATAAGATTTATATCGGAGGGTAGGTGTCAAAAACTATTTGGTCAAAAATAAAAGGCAAAACCCTTGAAAGATTGCATTAGTACATTCTTCTGTAGTTGAAAAGTAGACAAGAAAGTGGGTGCAAAAGGTAGATGGCATTTATGGAAAAAAAATTTACTTTAACTATTTTTTCCTCTTCCATGTCTTTCTATCATCTTGTAGCAACCTTCTTGTTGTCTCTATCTAATCATCTTCTTGGAATGGCAAAGCTTTGATATCTTCTATTAATTCCCATATGACAACATCTGAGTCTATCTCAAGCCAAGTAGCATCCCTAACTACATTCAATTCCTCTATACATTTATTCCATTTATAATTAATAATAGCCTTTACTTATCCCAAGACCTTGCTCATATCTAATTCTATCCTAAAGAGAAAATCAAGCAAATCATAGACAAAACTTACATCTATCTCATTATTACAATAGGCCAATTACCTCAGATGTCTCAAAATATCTTCAAATGAAGAAGACCATTCCTATTATTCCTTGAAATTTCCATTATTATCTATAATACCATGAATGATATTTGGAATCCCCATAGTAATTATTTTCATTTTCCCTTGGATCAATTACAACTTTCCTATGAAAAACCCATGTAACTCCCTTATCCTATTCATCATTTTTCTAGAATTAATGATTACCAACTTGGATAAATCCTTTTTATGGGGTAATAGAGGGACCAAAATATCAAAAAATTGGGAATAGGGCCCCCAAGTTGTGAATAGAGGGGATAAAAGGTCTAATGCCTTTGAGCACTTGTATTTAGCTCCTTGCAAGCTAATGTAACTATTGTGTACAATTTGTGAAAGAATATATAAGGAACCAATCTTGTGCATAAGGAATTTTTGAATTGTCTTAATTTCCACCTCCTTAGCACCATCCCACTCATAAATATCCATGTGTTGGACTTCTCCCACAACTATCATGTCAACTTCAACTTGAGTTTCATGGTCCTTTACCTCTGTAATAGGTCTAGTCACAACTCTTAAGCTCCTTATTTCTTCCTTCATGTTAGCTATTTTATTCTTTATGAAATAAGTCCTCTTCAACTCTTCTTCATATTTTTGTCTAGCATCAATGGATATGCTATAAATTATGTATAGTTGCTCTTGCAATGTATCCATCTTGCTCTTCTCCATTAATAATGTTGTACTCACTAGATTATGGATTTGGTCGCTAGATACAATAGAGACATTCCAAAAAATTATATTTCCCTGGGGGGACTCCTTTATCTCCATGAGAGTTGGCTTATTTTTATCTAGATTCATGCTCGACATTGCCATTTTTTTGCTATCTATATTAAATCCATAGCCTTGTAGCTCACTAGTGATAGTCTCTTCAAAAGAGACTAATCTTTCTTGCTTTTTGATCTAATCAAACATGAAGGAGGAACTAAGTTCCCAACCAAAAAAATGAAACATTCAACTTCTCATTACAAATTTTCTTGCTTTGTCAATAGTGAGATCCTCATTGTTTAGATTGTACTCCTATAACCTCTACACTAATTCTATAATTTTCTTAGTTGAAACTGTAGGTTGCAACTATAGGGCAAGTTCAATCTATTTCACCTTATAAAGGAATGACTTAAATTCATTAGTTTTTATGAGTTGGTCATCCTTTATGATCTCCTCTACCTAAATTATTCTCTCATCCAACATCTGAATCTACAATTTAGTTATGTTGGGGTTTGGGGATCTTTCTATTCTCTTTTGCTCTTTTGATCAAAAAGTTGTGTCTTGTGGTATCAAAGAATTTAGATCCCTAAGGCATAATTTGCAATGCCTTTCCTCTAACCTTTTCAAGGATCTAAATCATCTTTTTTTTCTTCTTTTCCTTAGCCCATGAAGAGCTCTCTGGTTGATCATTGTCAACCTCATAGTTATAACATCCTCCTACTAAGGAGATTGGGGTTCTACTCTATCTCTAAACTCTATAGGCACTTATGTCATCAATTCATCAAAATTATCTAGGCACCTATTGTACCTATGAAGATATGGTGCATCTGGGGGAAACCCTTGAATGATGGGTCTTCTACCCTTATGGCTTGTTTTATCTTCATTATCTTACTCCAATTATGAGTCCTTTCCCTACACAACTAAGTTTTAAAATAGTTCATGGTGCAATCTTCTTCCTAAATTGGTTTGTTGCTAGGAAGAATATAATTCCTCATTTTTTTAAGAGCATTTGTCACCAAATCATTTGGATCATATGTTCTAGCTAGGGGAGAGGGAAGTTTAAATTCAACCAAACAATGATCTATTTCTTCTATGACATTCATCCCTATTAGAAAATCACCTATGTTTGTATTTTTGGCTACAAAAGAGCCTTTCCTAATAGTAGTTCCTAAATACTCTTTATTCATCATTATTAATTGCTAGAAAATTCTATTTGGCCTAATCTCTTAGGGATATATCTAGGTAATGCATGGGGAGGCTAAGGAAATCAAAATACTCTTATAGTTGAAAAATTATCAAACAAAAGAAAACTAACCTAGTAATGGCTAAGTACCCTATCCTCATTGGGAAAGAAGATGGTCTAATTAGCATCCTTACTACCTTAGGTACTCTCTCATTTATATCCATTAACATATTCATGATTGGAAATACAAAATCATTATAGAAGGTAATAATACTAGCATAAGGATAAAACCATTTCCAAAAGTGAGTCCACAATTGCATAGGTAGGGTTTCTCCATTCTCCTTAGTGGCCTAGATAAAGTTTGGACTGATATGCCCTATATTTTTGAAAAGGATAATGTGCATTAGCATTGAATAATGGAAAAACCTAAAGTTTCCTATTTCTCCTTTCTAAGCTACCTCAATTTCTTCATGCATTCTATCAATGTTGTATTCCACAAAGTTGTAATAGATATTATGATTTGGATCCTAGATATCCAATGCCATAATATATTCATAATCTAGGGCATTTATGGTGCCATCAATTCCTAGTAGCTTTGCAATCCCATGGATGGTATATCTAAAATATTTGTAGAAAAAATCCATTGGCATTAGTTTCCCTACCTTCTTAAGAAACTCATCATTTTCTTTCTTTGATTTGGGAATGTGCTTCCTCATGATAGTCCTAGTGAAGATACTCTTGGAAATATTGAAAGTATCATTCATTTTTTCCTCTCAATTTTCTTTTTGAGAGGTCCTCATAGGTTAAAAACTTTGACAAAAGTCTCCCTATCCAATCTGCACAAGATACTCATATCCTTTCTATGGAAGGCCTTGGTTATCAAATTGTAAGATTGATTAATGCTTTCACTAGATCGGCATCAACTATTACCTTTGACACTATTAGCTTTGCCATGTTTCTGATCCAAGGGTTATAGATTGGTGATTTTGTATACCTATTTTAATAAAAATATCAAAATAATTCATTCCCATTGGTTTCAAGTACAATAGCATCCCTGAAGAAGGACTATACATCTTTGAAGACATGGGCATTCAAAGTTTGAATGTGAGAAGACCTTGAAAGAAAATACACCCACTATTTTGCATATAACATTGCCATTTTTGGCTTTGTATACTTTATGGCCTATGAAGATTCTTCCACATCAATTTGAGCTATCATCTTTCCCTCTTCCAAAGCCATGATCTCTGGAACTAAATTTTTTAGAACAATTTTTGTCAATATTGGCTCTGACGATACTAAAAAACTCTAGAAATTCTTGGTGCTCAAATTCTTATCTCTAAACTTATGCAAAATATTGTAACTCAGGAGTCTTATTTATCAAATTATTAATGGAGAGAGTGCAACAGAGGGGCATTTACACCTATTAATTTCAACATGTGTAGGAAATCTCAAAATTTGTAAAAGTACAAAGAAACAACATGTATAGACACCCTTTTAATTATTTTATGCACTTTTGACAAGAAATAACCTTTAAAGTCATAATAGGGCCTCTAACAATTATTTCTCACTTATCATTTCTTCCTCATGACTGGGTGACCACAACATTTCCTTCTTTCTATTGCTTCATAGTATATCCTTCATTATTGGTGACTGACTGTGTGACCTAACACTCACAAGTTCTAACCCTTCACTTTAATCGTGTAGTCAACACCTCATGTTAATGCTTACACTTTGATCACCCTTACTTCATGAAGTTGTGACCTCACACACTATTATGCATTTTAAGCCTTTGCACTTGTGACCTTACAATCACCACATTCTTCCTTAAGTTTAACTCGATTGCATGGTTGTGGTCAAATTACCTTTTATATTCACTAATTGTGTGACCAAGCAATCAAGCCTTTCTAATGGTGCAACTAGAAAAACAAACATTTTATGCATTTTCATAACAATGATTGCCTAGTTGTAACTTACTTCTTTGATTGTCTAGTTAAAATTGTGACTGCATGATTAAACATCTCCTTTACCCCTTTCTCCTACTCTTAGTTAAATAACCAAATACTTTAGCCATATTATGCGACCATGTGAAAAAATAATTTCCTTGAAAATAGGCCCCACCTACCATGTGTCCTTTTGTCATTATGTTTCCATAAGTAGAAACCTTGCAACTCTAGATAGTGATGTGATGAAATCCATTGATTTCAATTTTGATCTATGGTGGATACTTTTTCTTTGAAACTTTACCTTAGCTAGGTCCACATGACAAGTGTCACCCTGTTGAAATATTTCAAAGATAAAAGTAGCCCTATATTTTTGCAATGACAAAGAGACAACTGCTAATTTTGAAAAGATTAGATGTCTTTGAGAAAATAGCTTTTTTCCATTATGCCACATTGTGGCATGTTGCACCTCCACAACCTTAACCCATGGTTTCCATTGAACTCCAGCAATCTATTAGCTCCTTAAGGGGAAAATTTATTTGGACATTCCCTTTTAGGGGTCCTTGATCTTCTTTTCATTCTTTTCATATCTTTTTTGGATGTTCTCATTAGCTCCATCAAGGTCCACTAATTTGGTTACCATCGTCCTATGCCCCCAATGGGACATCTAGGATAGTGTACTCCATAAGTTAACTATTAGTAATTTTGTGGTCCTTTGGTAGAATTAACATGTCTATTGTTACTTCTCCTCTAAGCCTAATTTTTACTCTATTAATATCTTGAGGCTTCTTCTTAGGTCTATTAATAGAGGGGATATTCATTTTTGTCTTTATAGTGCTAAGTGATGTGAGGTGAAAGTATTTTCCATGCCTCTTTCTTTATGTTTCTATAAGACTAGAAAATGAGTAAATTTTCATAATGAAAGCAACCACAAAATTTCAAAGAAATGGAAACCAATCTAATCTAACATTGAAGCCATTAGACATCCAAATCACTAGCACAATTATTGAATATAATTTGGTTGTACTTCCTCTATTAGACATCCAAATCACTAGCACAATTTTCCTAAAAATCCTCTAAATGGGGAGAGTTGTGGTGGTGCTTTGGAACAATTATTCTTTCTTTCACCACTTATCACTCTCATTTTATTTTCTCTCTCCATCAACACTAGTATCTTAGCTTTATTGAATATAATATGAGGTAGTCTAGGTACCCAATAGAGCCCAATATCTCTCATAATCTGTCTCTATTACTCCTATCTCTCTTATATACTCTCAAAATTTTATCATAATATTTGAAATGTAGTACTCCATCTTCAATGAAAACTATTAAAAAAGTGACATGATTGATATTAGTCAATGCAAAAAATTAAAATAGAAATTCTCAACATATAATTCTACACTCTGACCTATCTAAGAAAAAGGTAAACTTCTTAATAATAGGTAAACTTATTGGAAATGGTTGACTTGCACCCTGAGGAGAAAACAAAACTCAAAGAAAAAAATTCAACTTCCTAGGAAAAAATAAACTTACTAAGATAATCATAAAAAACAACTCCTTAAAACATCCAGAACAACTTCCTAAATTTAGAGAAAGCACAATTGTAAAGTAAATTTAAGGAAATGGGCAAGGGAATTGAGACATGTATCCTCTACCTCTGTTGATGCAAGAGCATCCTGGGTGTAAGAGAAATCTTGTATCACCCAAAAATATTTCCTTTTAGTTATTTTAATAAAGGTTGTCTTAATGAAAAGTTGTTTGTAGAGGCTTGCTACTTAGTAAATTAGTCATATGAGCTCAAAATGTTCTAATTTTAGAGGTGAAGTTCTTTTTATTTATATCAATTTGTTAGTGGAGTTTCATGGCTAGATTATATGTATTAGTAAAGTTATTATAGATTTTTTGTGTAATTTTGGTATAAAAAATTTAGGCTCAATTTTGAAGGCCTTAGAGGCCCCAGATGAGGCCAAAAAACTTGATGGATGGGTGGTTGTGTCAATTTGAGCCTATAGATTAGGAGACAAGGTTTCTGAAAAGTGGTTATAATAGCCAATTGGAGCAATGGTTTGAGAGTTATGGTCTTCCAAAGATGGGCTACCCATAATTTCTAAATTAAATGTCAAAAGTGTATTTTGGCCAACTCTATATGTATTGTTAGGGTCTGTCAGCCCTAGATATTAAGTTTGAGTGTTTGGAACCTTCCCGAGTGACATAAAATTACTATATTTAAGAAAGGCCTGAACATTTTTTAAGACAACTATGGGTGATAGTTCATAGTTTTGTCTTGTGGATTACTATAATGAAGGTGTCCATGTAGGTTAGTATATTGTAATTCTAAATTTTGTAATTCCACATTTGTGGTGATATTAAGAAGCCCATTTTTTTCTTGTAACTATTGTTATATCTTTATTTCTATTATGTGTTTATGGTATTAAGGAGAGCACCTTTCTTTAAGTGTTAGTAGAGCTGGAGCTCCTAAATGTGTGGACAAATTGCCAATTATGAGGAAGTTCATACCAAGATCATATTTTGGGTTGTGTGTGTAGATAGATTGTTGACTGTAAGGTAGTTTGCACTAGGGTTTCAATAGAATTGCAAAAATGCCTCCACAAAGAGAGAGTGGTGGAAGATTCAAAGGTTTTACACCTAAGGATTTTAGAACCCTCTAGAGGAAAATGTAAGAATTGCAAGAATAGATGCATAGAGGAATGAATATCTCCATAGTGTTAGGATAAACCACGGATAGAAATAAAAACTACATGCAAATATAACCAATAACAGAAAATAATAGAACACACAAAAATGAACACAAGGCACCAAGATTTAATGTGGTTCACCCAATCCCTGGGCTACATCCACCAAACAGCAAGTCCAATCTTATTACAATCCAATGATTACAACCTGATTAAAATCCGTAATCCCTTACAGCTCAATACTGCTGCAAGAACCAATTTCGTATCACACATTATAAAAAATACCCAACCCTAAGCCTTTTTATACAAGTATTAAACCACTTTAGGGTTATAACATGTCGACCATATGTCGGCCATAATATGTCGGCTACTGCCCACTATTTATGAAATATGTACAATACTTTCCTGATCAGTCACCACAATCTAACAATCTCCCACTTGGGGACTGATCAGGCTCCACACTAAACAACAATCTCCCACTTGGAGACTGATCCTGTAGCAATACCACTACCACATGGGGCTCCCACTGGATCAAACCATCCTGGACTTTACTGTTCTTTTATTCATGTTCAGTCTAAAAGACCAACCAAATCTAAAGAGGAGTTTAGCTTCTCCCTTGTTACAACCTTTGTCAACATATTTGTTGGATTGTCATTGGTATGTATCTTCTCTAGCTTTAACTGTCCATCCTCCAAAACTGACTGAATGAAATGGTACCACAACTGTATGTGTTTGGTTTTAGAATGCAGAGCTGAATTCTTAGCAAGATGAATGGCACTCTGACTATCTGTGAACAAATAATTATCCTTCTAAGGATGTCCCAATTCTTCCAAGAAAAATTGAAGCCATATCATCTCCTTGGCTGCCTTTGTAGCAGAAACATACTCTGCCTCTGTAGTGGAGAGAGCATTAATCTTCTATAACCTAGAAACCCAGCTCACGGCTGCCCCACCAACAGTAAAGACATAACCTGTAGTACTCCACCTGGTATCAATATCCCCAGCCAAATCTGAGTCAACATAGCCCTGTAAATCAGTAGTAGAGCCCGCAAAGTGTAAACACTTATTGGATGTTCCTCTCAAATATCTGAGAATCCACTTGACAACATTCCAATGCTCAAATCTTGGATGACTCATATACCTACTAATGACTCCCACTGCATGTGCAATATCTGGGCTAGTGCATACCATAGCATACATCAAACTTCCTATAGCTGAAGCATAGGGTACCTTGGACATCTTATCCTCCTCTTCCTGTGTCTTGGGACACATCTCCTTAGTCAATTTCAAATGACCAAGTAAAGATGTGCTGACAGCTTTAGCATTCTCCATAGAGAAACGTTACAACACCTTCTCAACATAATCAGCTTGAGATAGCATCAATGTTCTATTCTTCCTATCTCTACAAATATTCATACCAAAGATTTGTTTTGCTGCCCCCAAATCCTTCATAGCAAATGCATGTGCTAATTGGCGTTTCAGCCCCTTAATATGATCCATGTTAGACCCAGCTACAAGCATATCATCAACATATAAACATAAAATAATATAGCTATCATCATCCAACCTCTTAAAATAAACACAATAATCTGAATGACACCTATTATATCCATGCTCATGCATAAAACTGTCAAATTTTAGATACCATTGCCGAGGTGCTTGCTTTAAGCCATATAAACTTTTCTTCAATTTGCACACTAAGTTCTCCTTACCTTTGACCTCAAAACCCTGTGGCTGAGCCATATGTATTTATTCATCCAAATCACCATGAAGAAAGGTTGTTTTAACATCCATCTACTCTAAATGCAAATCTTCATTAGCCACAAGACTTAAAACAGTACGAATAGAAGTCATTTTAACAACAGGAGAAAATATCTCATCAAAATCAATTCTTTTTTTCTATGCAAATCCTTTTACAACTAACTTGGCCTTAAATCTTTTCTTACCTCCTTCCTCTTCTTTCAACCTATAAAACCATTTATTCTGTAAAGCCTTTTTACCTACAGGAAACTTGCACAAATCCCATGTCTTATTTTTTAGCAAAGAGTCCATTTCATCTTTCATTGCAGACTCCCACTGAATCTTAGTATCCACTTGCACAGCTTCATCATAACTTTCAGGTTCACCAGCATCAGTAAGTAAAATAGAATACAGAGAGGGAGAAAACCTTTGTGGGGGTCTAATTTGCCTTGTTGACCATCTAACATTCACTGGTGTGTGTGGTATTTGTTGTTGCAATTGTTGCACATCATGAGGAATGGCTGGAACATCAGCTTTTGGAGTATCATCCAGCACTACATAATCATCTTCTTTCTTCTCATGTCGCTGCAAAAGATCTTTGTACAACACTTTCTCATTGAATATGACATCCCGAATTCTAATAATTTTAAGATTTTGAAAATCCCAAAGCCTATAACCAAATTCATTAATGCCATATCCAACAAAGACACATTTCTTTGATTTAGCTTCTAGCTTGGTTCTATTTTCAGAGTCTATATGAGCAAAAGCTTCACAACTGAAGGTCTTGAGAAAAGAATAACTCACCTTCTTACCAGTCCATGCTTCCTTTGGAATACCACAACCCAAAGGAATAGAGGGACCTCTATTAATCAAATATACTGTAGTATTGATAGCCTCCACCCACATGTGTAAGGGCAACCTAGCATGCAACCTCATGCTCCTTGCGCGCTCCATTATAGTCCTGTTCATGTGTTCAGGCACTCCATTTTCCTGTGAAGTCCTTGGAATAGTTTTTTGTCTATGAATACCATTAGTGGAGCAATAATCTTCAAATTCATGACTGCAATACTCACCACCATTATCAGATCTGAGACATTTTAATTTCTTACCAGTCTCATTTTCAACCAAGCATTTCCATTTCTTAAAAGTTTGAAATACATCAGATTTCTATCTAAGAAAATAAACCCATACTTTTCTAGTTGCATCATCAATAAATGTAACATAATAATGAGAGCCACCAAGGGAAGATACCTCGCTGGTCCCCATACATCTGTATGCACAAGCTCTAATTTCTCCTTTTTGTTTTCCTTCCTTGTGTTTACAAAACTCACTCTCTTTTGTTTTCCATACACACAACTTTCACAGAAATCTATATTCACACATTTTAGACCTGGTAAAACTTTCCTTGAATGAAGTACTTTCATACCTTTCTCACTCATGTGCCCAAGTCTATTGTGCCACAACACTATATCAGAATCTACAGCAGCTATTTGTTCTCCCTGCTCAACTGCAGTAATTGTTCCTGAATATTCATTTTTCTCTGAAACAATCAAAGTAGAAGGAACAATATGACCTATACAAAGATATAAGGTGCCTACTTTCACACCTTTTGCTACTACAAGGGAACCTTTTGAAACCTTCCAATTTTTATCATTAAAAGTAACTACACAACCCTCATCACCGAGTTGCCCTGCTGAAATTAAATTTCTACTTAGTTTTGGAACATGTCTTACCTCATGTAGTAGCCAATGATTCCCATTCTGCAACTTAATCTTAATTTTTCCCTTTCCAACAATCTGACAGGGTTCATTATCCCCCAAATAAACAAGCCCAAAATCCCCTTGGACATAATCAATGAAATAACCTCTATGAGGTGTAGCATGAAATGAAGCACCAGAATCTAAAACCCATGAATCATCAACACTCTCTAAAGACAGAAGCAAAGCATCCTCTTTGGATTTTTTACTTAACACATTTGCCTCCTTTTCTCCATCTGATTTATCTCCTTCATTTTTCTTTTGATTCCAGCAATCTTTCTTTTTGTGCCCTGGTTTCCCACAGTACCAGCAATCATTTGGTCCTCTCGATTGAGACCTTCTCCCCTTTGAATTTCCTCTTGATTTCCCATGATTTCTAGAGTTACTTCCTCTTTCAGTCATTCTGCCCCTGGTTTGTGCATTTAAAGCACTTCCTGATGTAGATCCACCTGAGGATTTTCTACGAGTTTCCTCACTTAAAATAACACCGATCACATCATCATATTTTAGGGTACTAGATCCAGGAATAGAATTACTCACCGCCATTACCAAGCCATTCTAGCTTTCAGGAAAAGAACACAAAATCAAGAGAGCCCTAATTTCTTCATCAAAATTGATACCCACAGAAGATAATTGACTAGTAATAGTATTAAACTCATTTAAATGATCTGCAATAGATCCACCTTCTACCATTTTCATATTAAATAAATGCTTCATCAGAAATACCTTATTTGAACCAGAGGGCTTTTCATACAGTGTCGCTAGGGTTTTCATCAAATCTTCTGTCATCTTTGCTTTTGTAATATTAAATGCCACCGATGGTGCCAAGCATAACCGAATGCTTCTGAGTGCCTTTCTATCCAAAATATCCTATTCAGCCTCTGACATAGTTCCTTGATTCTTGGCTTTTCCTTCCAACGGCTTCCATAAATCCTTCTGATATAAATAGTCTTCCATTTTCATCTTCCATAACTAGAAGTTCTGCCCATTAAACATGTCCACTCTCAACTTACCCTCATCTTCCATCGCTCCCACTCAACTGTGAGACTCCCACTTAACCGTGAGACTTTCCTGCAGAGGATAACTGAAAGACAACCTTTCTCTGATACCACTTGTTAGGATAAACCACTGACAGAAATAAAAACTACATGCAAATATAACCAATAACAGAAAATAATAGAACACACAGAAATGAACACAAGGCACCAAGATTTAACGTGGTTCACCCAATCCCTGGGCTATGTCCACCAAACAGCAAGTCCAATCTTATTACAATCCAGTGATTACAACCTGATTACAATCCATAATCCCTTATAGCTCAATACTGCCACAAGAACCAATTTCATATCACACATTATAAAAAATACCCAACCCTAAGCCCTTTTATACAAGTATTAAACCAATTTAGGGTTATAACATGTCAACCATATGTCGGCCATAATATGTCGGCTACCATGTCGGCTACTGCCCAAAAAAAAATTTTGGGGCGATGCCCTGAACCCCACTATTTATGAAATATGTACAATACTTTCCTAATCAGTCACCACAATCTAACACATAGGAAATGATGAAAGTGAGAATGAAAGAGAAGAAGAAACTTAGACCAAGGCCTAATAGAGGAAGTTCTTAACCCAAAGGAGGAAAAGATTTTTAAGGCCATTTGTATTATTGGAAAAAGACCTAAGCTTGATGTTCCCACATTTTTGGGAAATCTCAACCTAGAGGAATTGATCAACTTGATAAACAAATAGAAGAGTACTTTAAATATGAAGATATTAAAGATCTGGAAAGGGTCAAGTTTGTGAAGGCCAAATTGAAGGATCATGCAAAGATCTAGTAGGATTGAAGTAAGAGAGTAAAGGAAAAAATCACCAGATGGGATTAGATGGTAGCTTAAATGAATCGATAGTTCATTCCCATGGACCATTAGCTTAGTCTATTGAAGAAAATGCAAGGGCTAAAATAAGTAGGAAAATTGTTTCAAGTGTATATCAAAGAGTTCTACCAATTTCTCATTAGAATCGGCCATGTAGAAGTTGACAAGGAGAAAGTGGCATGTTATCTTAATGGGTTAAGGCCAAGTATTCAAGAGGAGATGAGTCTTTTTTGAGAGACTAGTATTGAGGAGGCATACTCGATTTCCCTAAGAGTTGAGGAGAAGCTAAGAAAAATTTTTGATAACAAAAATAGTGGTAGAGGTAATGTTGGAATATTTGGTAGATGGTTTTATGGAGGCTAAAATGATGATCAGAAGAACAAGGATGAGGCTGGATGTAGAAGTCAAAACTAGAGGGGATATAATTCCAATTGTTCCCCTAACCAAAATAATAAAGATTAGAGAGGAAGTGGAGGAGAACAATGATTTGGAAGAGGAAGCTTCCATGGGAAAAATTTTTAGTGTAGAGAAGAAGGGCATAGAGCATTCAAATATTCATAGTGCTAAGGAAGGACTGATCGAAGAATAAAAGGCTAGGCCAAAGTTGCACATGTTGATGAAGATGCTAGATCATCACATTCTAAAGATGCTAAAATAGGAGAAGTCTTAGTTAACCAAAGAGTCTTGCTAAGTGGTGAGAATGAACCTCATCAAAGAAGGAGCTTGTTTCGCGCAAGGTGTAGGTATGAAGATAAGTGTTGTGATGTGATCATTAATGAAGGAAGTACTCATAGTTTGGTGTTTGAAATAATCATCACAAAGTTGAAGCTAGAGAGATAGAAAAACCCATGTTCATACTACATTGCTTGGGTGCAAGATGACCACAAGGTCATGGTCAATGAACAATGCTTAGTAAAGTTCAAGATTGGAATCTACCAGGACAAGGTGCTTTACAATATCATATCAATGGACAAATACCATATGTTGTTGGGTAGGCTGTGGAAGTTTTATAGGCATGTTGTACATGATGGGCAAGAAAATACCTATAGTCTAACCAAGGATGGAGTGAAGAATAAGTTGAAGCCATCAAAGGATAAAGAAGAAAAGGTATATAGTGGTGCAAAAATATGTTTCATTGATGGAAATGAGTTTCTCCATGGAATGAAGTGTAAGCATATGTGTTTTTCTATAATTCAAAAAAATGGTAAAGAAGAAGTAGAGGAGGTACCTATAGAAGTTACAAATATGTTGGGAGATTTTTTTGATATTGTGTTAGATAATATACCTGATGGATTACCCCCAATGAGGAAGATCAATCACCACATAGATTTGATTCAAGGAGTCAATTTAAAAAACAAGGCAACAAATAAAATGACACCAACAAAAAGTGAAGAGTTAAATAGACAAGTTCATGAGTATTAGTAGAAGGGATTGATTCAAGAGAGTCTAAGTCCAATTTTTGTACCTGCATTATTAGCACCAAAGAAGAATGTGATGGGGACACAACCCACGCACTGAATGGGCACAACAAGAAAGGGAAATTTTATTAACTTTGTAGATAAGCTAATACATTTAGTACAGAGAAAATAGACTTCAAAACATGCCCTAAAGGATTATAATAACATAAATCTAGAGATAATTTCTCCTTTTAGTACCTCCTCTCAAACCCCACTCCGAACTGCCTTTTACAATGCTAGAAATGTCCTTAAATAGACCCTGGAGTGTTAAGGACTAGGAATACATTCTAGAAAGTGCTAGTAGGCATCCACTGACCAAATAGAAGGCTCCAAAAGCTGTGTTAGAAGTTGACACAAATCTAGAAGAATCCAAAAATGGTAACCAAACTTCCGGGAGGCATAACTTTTGAGTCGTAGCTCTAATTGACGAACCGTTTACATTTTCAAAAAGCTCTCAAAGCATTCTATAGCCCTATGGAAAATATTTTCTCATCCCCAATTTTTTGACCCTTTTTGAGGTTATTTAATGCCCCTAACCTGACTTTGAAGCATTCTTAGGAGGTCTCCAAAACTCGAAAAACTGTGATAACTTTCAAATCGTGGGACCTTTTGACCTGATTTTTTTTCTGGAATGTTCTAAATTACAATTACATTCATCTGGCCAATTTACACCTCCTAGTTCACCAAAATGATGGCTCAATTACATACTCCTATTTTTATGGCATTTACATGTATCCCAAGGTGTTAAAATACTTTATCGTAGAACACTGATAGTGGAACTATGAGAGTTGGAACCTTTATTTGACCTAAATGAGTATCCAGAAATGAAAACACATGAAATAGAAACTAAGTCTAAGCACATTTTTTTCAGTGACACAGGATTGCCCTTATACCTCTGGATGCTCCTACATCAGACACCCAGGGTAGATTGAAAAGTGACCCTGTCACTTTATGAATGGTAGAGGAAATCCCAAATGGGAAACCTCACCTGCTGAAATCCAGGTTGAGTCCTCTATCAGTCATCCTTTCCACTTGACCAAATACTCTTCATACTGCCTGTTTCTAGTACTTCTACCCACACAATGATCTAGAATGTCTTCTATCTCCTCCTTCTTAGAAGCAGGAATTGGACATTGCTCTAACACCAGCTCCTCATCTACACCATCATCATGATACTCTGTTAAGTCTACAATGTTGAAAATAGGAGAAATGTGAACACCATCTAGCAGCTCCACCTCATATGCATTTCCTGAGTCATGTTTCTTCAGAATTTTGTAGGGGCCAAATTTCTTCATTTTTAGCTTGTTGTAAGTACCAGCTAGAAATCTTTCTTTTCATAACCGCACCATGACTAGATCCCCTACTTGGAATTCCTTATGTCTTCTCCTTTGATCAGCCCTAACTTTATACTCTTGATTCATCTTGGTAATGTGTGCCTGAACCTCCTCATGTAGATGCTTGATATGTTCACTAAATTCTTCAGCTTTAACACTTGTCCTCTCCCTTTGCTCTATCTTCCTTAATTCCGGTGCAGTCCTTGGGCTACTTCCATATACAATTTGGAATGGTGATTTTCTAGTACTCCTATTCATAGAGTTATTGTAAGAAAACTCTACTTGTGGTATAATCAAATCCCATCCCTTGGGCTAATCCCCAACTAAACATCTTAGCAAATTGCCAAGACTTCTATTCACCACTTCTATTTGGCCGTTAGTCTGTGGGTGATGCGTGGAATTGAATTTCAAGTCTATTTTCAACTTCTTCCACAATGTCCTCTAGAAATACCCCACAAATTTAGTATCTCTATCAGAAACTATACTCCTTGGAAGACCATGTAGTCTTACATTCTCTCTGAAAAATAAGTCTACAATATGGACAGCATCATGAATCTTGTGGCATGGAATGAAATGTGCCATTTTGGAGAACCTATCAACCACCACAAATACTGAGTCATTACCCATTTGTGTCCTTGGAAATCCAAGAACAAAATCCATACTTATGTCCTCCCATGGCCTTGATAGAACAGGAAATGGCTGATATAGTCCAGTATTGTGACTAAATCCCTTGGCAACTTGACAAACCTGGAAACTCTATACAAACTTCTTTACATCTTGTGAAATCTGAGGCCAAAAGTAATGTTCTCTAAGAATGACAATAGTCTTATCTTGACCAAAATGTCCTGCCATCCCTTTGCTATGTTTCTCCTTAATTAGATTTTCCCTCATGGAGCTCCTTGGAATGCACAATTGACTACCCTTGAACAACATGCCATCCTGAATCAAATAGTCTAACCACTTGGTTCTATCTACAACAACAGGCTCTTTACAAGCCTTCCATGCTTTAGAAAAATTAGGATCATCAGGGTACAAATTCTTGAGTTCATCAAACCCAACTACCTCAACCTGCATTACTGTAAGCAACAACTGTCTCCTACTTAGTGCATCTGCAACCCTGTTAGATTTTCCACTTCTATGCTTCAACACAAATGTATAGCTCTGCAAGAAATCTACCCACTTCATATGCCTCTAATTCAATTTACCTTGACTATTTAAGTACTATAATGCCTTATGATCAATATACAAATCAAACTCCTTTGGCAACAAATAATGCCTCCATTTCTTTAAGGCCTGAATTATTGCATAGAACTCTTGATCATAAATAGAATACTTCTTCTTTGCATCATTCAATTTTTCACTAAAATATGCAATAGGCTAACCTTCTAGGCTTAATACAGCCCTAATAGAACTACCACTAGCATCACAATCCACTTCGAACACCTTTCTAAAATCTGGAAGTGCCAACATAGGTTGTTCTGTCACCTTCTTCTTCAGTAATTCAAAACTTCTCACAGTTGTTGTAGTCCATTTGAACTCTTTTCTATCCCCTCTTATTGTGTCAATTAGGGGTTCACATATGCCACTAAAATTCTTAATAAACTTCCTGTAAAAACTAACCAGACCATGAAATGATCTTACCTCAGTAGCAGACTTTGGAGTAGGCCATTCCAAGATGGCTTTTACCTTCTCTGGATCCATTTTAAGACCTTCAGGTGATATAACAAACCCCAAGTAAACTAACTCTCTTTTAGAAAAGATACACTTCTTCAAATTAATTAACAATTTCTCTTCCCTTAACCTTTCAAGGACACTACGAATATGCAATAAATGTTCTTCCAAAGTCTTGCTGAAAATTAAAATATCATCTAAATAAACAATAACAAATTTTCCCAAGAACTCCTTAAGTACCTCATTCATGAGCCTCATGAAGGTGCTTGGGGCATTTTTCAATCCAAAGGGCATGACTAACCACTCATAAAGACCCTCCTTGGTCTTGAAGGCCATTTTCCACTCATATCCTTCTCAAATCTGTATCTGGTGATAACCACTCTTGAGATCTATCTTTGTGAAGTACCAAGCTCCACTCAAGCAGTCCATAAGATCATCCATTCTTGGCAAAGGAAACCAAAATTTGATGGTTATCCTATTTATATCTTGAGAGTCTGTACACATCCTCCACTCTCCATCCTTCTTTGGTGCCAATACTATGGGTACTGCACATGGACTCAGGCTCTCTCGAATCAAGCCCTTCCTCAATAGCTCCTGAACCTGTCTGTTTAGCTCCTCTGTTTTAGTAGGAGTCATCCTATGAGCAACCTTGTTAGGAAAGCTTGCTCCTAGAATCAGATCTATCTAATGATTGATTTGCCTAACTGGTGGCAATCCTTCTGGAACATTATCAGAGATAATATCTCCAAATTTACCTAGTAAATCTAAAACTTCAAGTGGTATTTCACTACTACCTTCTTTATCTTTCCTAGGAATCAAAGCATAGCACATACACTAATGTTTCATTCCATCTAAAAACTTTCTTCCATCAACAAGAAAAATCCTAGCACTGCTACATACCTTTTCACCTTCCCTTTTCATGGGCTTCAGTTTGTGGCAAAATCCATTCTTTGTTAGAGAATATGTGTTTGCGTGACCATCATGTACTACATGTCTATCAAACTGCCATGGTCTACCCAATAATAGATAGCAAACATCCATTAGAATAACATCATAGAGAACTTCATCATGGTAACTCCCAATTTTAAATTTCACTAAACATTGTTCACTTACTAGGACCTTATGATCATCTTTTACCCAAGCAATCCGATAGGGCTGGGGATGTCTCTCCCTCTTGAGCTTCAGCTTAGAGACCATCTCTTCTGATACCAACTTATTAGTGCTACTACCATCAATGATCACATCACAACATTTATCCTCACACTTACATCTGGTATGAAACAAAATCCTCCTTTTTCCTAGTTCAATCTCATCACTTAGTAGGACCCTTTCATTCACCAAGGTCTCTCCTCTTTTTGTATCCTCTGAATGTGATGATTGTGCATCTTTATCCACATGAGCAACCCTAGCTTGGCCCTCAACTCTCCTATCTATCCTTCCTTGTTGTTGAGGGCATTCAAAGGCATGACGACCTTCTTCATTGCAATGGAAATAGGTACCACAGAAACCTCCTCTTCCTTGTCCACATCCTTTACCTCTTCCTCTCCGATTTCCAAAGTCTTGATCACGTGAGCGGTTGAAACCCTCATTCCTCTAGTTTCTGCTAGTACCCACATCTTCATTTTTCTTTTGGGTTTCATTTTGACCTCCAGATGACCTATCGCTTCCCCTTCCTCCTTGACCACACCCTCTTTGTCTCCCTTCAAACCTCTTATTCAACTTCTCTTCAACTCGTAGGGAAAACTGGTATGCCTCTTCAATGCTAGTCATTCTTACCAGACTTAATTCCTCCTGGATGCTAGGTCGCAACCCACTAATATAATGAGCAACCTTCTCCTTATTTGCTTCTGCATGCCCTGCTCTAATCAAAAGTTGATAAAACTCCTCTATATATTCTTGGATTGATCTTCTTGCTTGCTTTAGCCCATGCATCTTCTTAAACAAATCAAGCTCGTAGTCCACAAGAATGAACCGCTTCTTCAATTTGTCCACTATGCGATCCCACCTTGTGATCTTCTCCTTTCCTCTTCTATTTCTTTCCAATTGAACCTCTTGCCACTAGATTTCGGCATTGCCTTTCAGTTTGGCCTTTGCAAACTTAACCCTATTTGGGTCCCTGATATCCTCATACTCAAAGTATTCTTCCAGTTCGTTGATCCAATTGATCAACTCATCTGGTTTCAGATTTCTTAAAAATACACCCACATCAATTTTAGATCTTTTCCCAAATTTAGTAATGGCCCTAAAAAGCCTTTCCTCTACCTAATTCAGAACTTCCTCATCAAATTCCCCTTCTGGTCCAATTTCTTCTTCTCCATTGTCATCTTCACTATCATCACCTGTGACCACATTTGTTCCTCTACGGAGCTCCTCCTACAATGCTTGTACCTGCCTTTGGAGGGCTCTAACCTCCTTAGGATTAATAAATTTTCCCCTTCCACCATGCTCTCTTCATGGAGGCATCTTCTTAACTCAAACCCACAACCACACAGTCCTGGTGCAAACTGCCTCATAGTCGGTGCTTTGTCTACACACTTAGGAAAACTGTCTCTGATACCACTTGATGGGGACACAACCCACGCACAGAATGGGCACAACAAGAAAGGGAAATTTTATTAACTTTGTAGATAATATAATACATTTAGTACAGAGAAAATAGACTTCAAAACATGCCCTAAGGGCTTATAATAACATAAATCTAGAGATAATTTCTCCTTTCAGTACCTCCTCTCAAACCCCACTCAGAACTGCCTTTTACAATGCCAGAAATGTCCTTAAATAGACCCTGGAGGGTTAAGGACTAGGAATACATTCTAGAAAGTGCTAGTAGGCATCCACCAACCAAATAGAAGGCTCCAGAAGCTGTGTTAGAAGTTGATGCAAATCTAGAAGAATCCAAAAATAGTAATCAAACTTTCAGGAGGCATAACTTTTGAGCCGTAGCTCCGATTGACGAACCGTTTACATTTTCAAAAAGATCTCGAAGTGCTCTATAGCCCTATGGAAAATCTTTTCTCATACCCCATTTTTCAACCCTTTTCAAGTTCATTTAATGCCCCTAACCTGACTTTGAAGCATTTTTAGGAGGTCTCCAAAACTCAAAAAATTGCGATAACTTTCAAATCGTGGAGCCTTTTGACCTGATTCTTTTTTTGGAATGTTCTAAATTAAAATTACATTTATTTGGCCAATTTACACCTCCTAGTTCACCAAAATGATGGCTCAATTACATACTCCTATTTTTCTAGCATTTACACGTGTCCCAAGGTGTTCAAATACTCTATCCTAGAACACTAATAGTGGAACTGTGAGAGTTGGAACCTTTATTTGACCCAAATGGGTATCCAGAAATGAAAACACATTAAACAGAAACTAAGTCTAAGTACATTTTTTTGGGTGACACAGGATTGCCCTTATACCTCTGGATGCTCCTACATCAGAATGGAGAATGAAGGATGTCCAAAAATTCTTTCTCTATTGACAAGATAACAATCAAGTAAAATTTTTCATTTCCAAGGATGGATGATATTATTGACTATTTGAGTTAGGATGAGTATTTTGCAAAGATAGATTCGAACAGTGGATACTATCATACTCACATCAAAGAAGGTGATGAATGGAAAGCTACCTTCAAGACAAGGGAAGGATTGTAAAAATGGTTAGTCATGCCTTTTGGGATAACCAATGCACTGAGAAATTTCATGCAACTCATCAATGAAGTACTAAATGAGTTTATGGGTGAGGTTTTCATTGTTTAGCCAGATGATATTTTGATCTTTAGTAAAACATTGGAGGAGCATTTGATGCATATTCAAAAGGTGTTTGATAAGTTGAGGCAAGAGAAGTTGTCGATAAACCCAAAGAAGTGCACTTTTGTGATGGAGTTTATGTACTTGAGATTTGTAGTCTTACAAGAAGGTCTAAAAATGGACCTAGAGAAAGTGAAGGCTATCTTTGAATGGCCTACTCCAAAGAGTGCTATGGAAGTAAGATCTTTTTATAGACTAGCTAGTTTTTATAGAAAGTTCATAATAGGTTTTGGCAGTATTTGTGGACCCTTGATTGAAATAATGAGAGGGGATATGAAATAATTTAAGTGGACTATAGGTGTAGATAAGAGTTTTAATCTATTGAAATAGAAAGTTATAGAGAAACCTATTTTAACACTTCCATATTTTAACAAGGTGTTTCAAGTAGATTGTGATTCTAGTGGTATTGTAATAGGAGTTGCTTTGAGCCAAGAAGGTTGAAATATTATTTATTTTAGTGAGAAATTGCATGATGCCAAAAGAAAATATTCTATTTATGATCAATAATTCTATACTATATTTTAGGCATTGAAGAACTAGAGACACTATCTTCTTCTTAAGTATTTTTTTTTTTATACTAATCATCAAGCTTTGCAATATTTGAATATTCAAGGAAAATTGAACCAAAGGCATTTGAAGTGGGTTAATTTTTTGTAGAGTTATACTTTTTTTTTGAAACATAGGAGTTAGAAGTCTAACAAAGTTTCAGATGCTCTTAGTAGAACACAACTTTTGTTAACAGTGATCTAGATTAAGGTGGTTGGATTCAAGGAACTCAAGAATTTGTATCTAGAGGATCTTGATTTTGGTGAAGCATGGAAGGCTTGTACATAACTTGTTAGACTTGACATGATGAAGTGGGTGGATTTTATAATCCAAGATGGTAGGTTGGTCAAAGGAAGCCAGTTGTGCATTCCTACAAGTTCAATGAGAGAGAATCTCATCAAGGAGAGGCATAGTGGAGGATTGGTTGGACACTTTGGGAGAGATAAGACCATTGCTTTGGTTGTTGATAATTATTAATGACCATAGCTACAAAAATATTTGAAGAATTTTGTACAGAGTTGCAAAGTATTTCAAATGGTGAAAGGAGTGAAGCAGAATATAGGGTTGTATCAACCATTACCTCTACCTGAGAAGCTGTGGGAGGATGTCAACATCAATTTTTTTTCTTAGATTACTAAGAACTCAATGAGGGCATGATTCTATTTTTGTTATCATTGATAGGTTTTAAAAGATGAAAAATTTCATTCCTTGCAAGAAGACTAGTGATGTTGCTCATAGATAGAGTAGTTTTTAAGAGAAATGGTGAGACTACATGGTTTGCCAAAGAGTATAGTTTTAGATCGAGACACCAAGTTTTTTGGCTATTTCTAGTGTACATTGTGGAAGAAATTAAAGATAGATTTGAAGTTGAGTTCATCACATCATCCATAGACTACTGGGTAGACGAAAGTTGTGAATCATAGTTTTGGAAATTTCCTAAGATGTTTGGTTGGACACAAGAAAAAATGTAGGGAAACTTAAGTATGGAAACAACTTCCTACACTAATCTCTTAAGGAAAGTATTGTGCAAGTTCTATTTAAATCCTTACAATTTCAAATCCAATATTATGTAAACAAAAATATTGCAGTCAACCATGAATATAGATAACAAATAGAGAAAGAAAACACAAACACAAAGATATGCTGGTGGGGAAAAAACCTTTCGATAAAACAACCCCACCCCTCCAAAACCTACACAATGTATTATCTTCAACACAAAACGTTACAACACACTTACAATAAAATTTCTTTAAGGACATGGAAGACTAATCTAGTAACAATTAACAATCCACTTTTCACTCTCTCTAATCTACAACCCTAAAGTCACTTATATCATGGACTTTCCATTTTAGTGAAACTTCCAAAGAAGAACCATATGAGGGTTTTAACATTCTCTGAGAAAAGTAGGAATCCAAAAAATCTTTTTAGGGAAATGCCCCAAACCCCATGCACTAGATGGAGATTCGAGTGTATAGTACTCAATGATCAATTTTCACATGTCTTCACATCTTCACCCATCATCATATCTTCCAAAGATCACTCTTACATATCATAGGAATCTATAATAACCATTTCAATCATGATATTCTTACACACAATTCAAGATGTTGACACATGCAAGTGGAATGACACATCAACATGCCAACTAGACATGTACACTCACACTTAATTATATTATTTGCAAAAAAATACATTTACAAAAAAAAAATAGAATAGAAATTATCCAAGGTTGAGACACCTTATTCCTAACATTCTCCCACTTTTCAAACACCTTATAAGAGTAATAGGAACATCACAAAAACTAACTGCTATAGGCCCAAAGGCCCATAGACTCCAAACACAATCTAAACTTCTATGTGCCCACTGGTTTCATCAATACATATGCAAAATTATTTATTGTGTATACCTTCTCCAAATTTACCTTTCCATCTTCCACCATATCTCTCAAAAAGTGAAACTACACATCAACATGCTTCATTTTGGCATGAAAGTTGGATTCTTTGCAAGGAAAATAACACTCTAGCTGTTGCACCAAATAGTAGTCTATCCTACATCAATACCAATATTAGAATACAATATCCTAAGCTAGATGGCTTCCTTACAAGCATGAGTAGTATCCATGTACTTAGTTGCTAAAGTGGACAAAGCAACCACAGGTTGTCACTTACTCATCCAACTGATGGCACCACCAAACCTAGTGAACAAATAAGCACTGGTGGATCTCCTACTATCAATGTCACCTACCCAATCTAAATCCACAAACCCATGAAGAAAAATTGAATGCGAAGCTCCAAAAGAGTTACCATGATAAAAAATGGAATAATGTGCTGTACCCTTCAAATATCTAAATACTCACTTAACTACATCCCAATGTACCCATTTAGGATTAGCCATAAACTAGCTCAGGACTCCCATTGCTTAGGTAATGTCTTGTCTAGTATATACCATGGCATACATAAGACTACTAACTACACTAGCATAAGGTACTCCAGTCATGTCCTCCACCTCACTAGGAGGTTTTGGACAATCACCTACAGGTAACTTTATTCCCATAGAAATAGGAACACATAATGGTCTACAATCTACCATGCTGAACCTATCCAACATAGACTTCACATAATTACTCTGACTCAACCAAATTTTTCTATTAGACCTATCTCTACTGATTTCCATACCCAAGATGTACCTTGTTGGCCCAAGATCTTTCATCTCAAACTATGTTGACAACTAAGATTTAAAATCTGAATCATACCCTTACCCTTCCCAAATAGCAACATATCATCAACATATAATGCAACAATAAGAAGGCAATCATTTTCAACTCTGAAATAAACACAATGATGTAATTTAAATCTTAAAAATCCATTTGACAACACAAAGGCATCAAACTTAAGGTACCACATCCATGTTGATTGTTTCAAACCATACAAAGACTTCTTTAATCTACAAACCAAAGATTCTTTACCTTTAACAATATAGTGATCAAGCTATGACATATAAATCTCTTACTCCAAATCACCATGAAGGAAAGTTATCTTCACATCCATCTATTCTATCTCTAAATCATATGATGCAATAAGAGATAAAAGATATCTAATTGATGTCAACTTTGTAATAGGAGATCTATTGACCAGATAGAAAATAGTGGTCATAGCTTTACCCCAAAACCTTTGTTCAAGACTAGCTCCACTAAGCATAGTCCTAGCCTTTTACATCAGTGTCCTATTTATTCTTTCTATAACTCAATTTTTTTTTGGGATATAAGGAGTTTTCTTATGCCTCTCAATACCTCATTCTTTACAGAACTATTCAAGCTCTACTGAGAAAAACTCACCACCATTTTTAGTTCTCACACAGTTAATCTTCTTACTAGTTTGATTATCTAAAAGAGCTTTAAATTCCTTGAACTAACTAAAGACTTGTATCTCAATTTTCAAGAAATAAATCCATGTCCTTCTATTGTAACCATCTATGAAAGATACAAAAAAAAAGACTTGGAGATTGAAGGAACTTTTATAGGACCAAATACATTAGAATGAATAAGATCCAAAACATCAAAAGATTTGTGAGAACTAGAGTAAAATTGAACATGTTTTTTGTAACCATAGAAACAATGTTTGTAAAAGTAAAACTCAAGATTACAATCATTTAATCCCTCAATGATGTTCTTATTTTTTAGGGTTCTAAGACCCTTCTCATCAATGTGCCCAAATCTCATATGCCACAACATTGTCTTTTTTGCAGGAAGCTTTCCTTCCAATGTGTTTGCACCCTTAGGTGCACATGCTACATTTCCATTAGAACCAATTACCACGATCCTTTTTACTACTCATTCAAATGGTGGGGATGAAGTGATAACAACTCTCTTCTTTGAAATAGAAGAACTATTGCACTAAGAAATACATGCATCAAGTTGAAACATAGTACCTCTTCTAGTACCCTTAGCAAGCACCATAGCTCCTCTCATCATCTTACATCCATATTTAGAAAAAAAACTAGCACACCTACAACATTCAACATACTTATAGATAATAGGTTTTGTACCAAACTAGGGATGTGCATTACCTTGTTGATCTCCTTTACTCATCCATTAGGGAATCTAATAGTGACCCATCCTCATCCAACTATCTTTAGGTGAGAATAATCACCCAAGTACACCTTTCCACCATTGAAATCTTCATTCTCTGAGAACTAGCTTCAATGAGAGGTCATGTGAAAAGAAGCACCCAAGTCTATCAACCACACATCATCATATGCATGCACTGCCAAGGTTGTAGTGAAAGAATCACCATCTTCTTGAGATTTTTCTAAACCTAAATCTGAGGCCCTCTTCTTCTTCTTCTTTGGCTCTTTACAGTCTTTACAAAAGTTCCCAATCATATTATAGTTCCAGCATTTTTTCTTGGACTTTCTAAGAGTCTTTGATTTTTCATGGGATTTGGATCTACCCTTTCCAAACTTTTCATTTTGCTTCCCTCTGTCATTGGATCTATCATGAACAATAAGAGGTTTGTTAGCTAAATCTAAAGACTTTCTTTGTGTCTCCTTAGATAATGGCAAATATACCACATCATCCATTTTTAAAGTGGCTAAAGTACTTCCAAGAGCCATCAAAAGATGGTCCCACGAATATAGTAAGGAACATAATAGGGTCATACATTGATCCTCCTCCTCTATCTTGACATTAGATGGTGTCAATTATGCAATCAATAGATTAAAAGCATTTAGATGATCTATAATAGATCCTCCTTCCTCTATTATTAGAGAATAAAAATTCTTCCTTAGGAACAAATTTTTCACCAGAGTTTTGGCCTGATACACAAACCTACGCCATGTCTACAAACTATTCATGGTCTTCTCATCAAGAACATTTAGGAGAACTAAATCAGCTAGATAGATTCTAATGAGACCTTTAGCTTTTTGATACTTGAGATCCAAATCCACTTGAGATATTACTATGGGTCTCACATCAGTTGAAGCTACCTCCCATAGATCATGATCTTCAAGCAAGTCTTTCATCTTGAGTTTCCACAACTTGAAATTACTACCATTAAATTTCTCCACCTCCATTTTTCTATATGATGAATTAGCCATCTCAATCAAAAATAAGATTTAGAATGCTCTCCACAAAAAATCCCACTCAACTTGAGATTAGCTCAAAAATCCCTACCCAAGAACTAGTATCAAAAGTTGATCAAGCTCTAATGCCACTTGTAAGGAAACTTAGGTGTAAAAACAACTTCCTACACTAATCCCTTAAGGAAAGTATTGTGCAAGTTCTATTTAAATCCTTATAATTTCATATTTGATATTATGTAAACAAAAATATTGTAGTCAACCATGAATATAGAAAAATAGATAGAGAAAGAAAACACAAACACAAAGATATGCTGGTGGGGAAAAAGCTTTTGGTAAAATAACCCCACCTCTCCAAAAACTACACATTGTATTATCTTCAACACAAAAGGTTACAACACACTTACAATGCAAGTTTTTTCAAGACACAGAAGATTAATCCAGTAGCAACCTATAATAAACTTTTCACTCTCTCCAGTCTGCAACCCTAAATTTTCTTATATCATGTGCTTTCCATTTTAGGGAAACTTCCAAAGAAGAACCATATTAGGGTTTTACCATTCTCTGAAAAAGTAGGAACCCAAATTTTTTTTTTTAGGGCAATGCCCAAACTCCATACACTAGATGGAGACTCAAGTATATAGTACTCAATGATCAATTTCCACATATCTTTATGTCTTCACCCATCATCATATCTTCCAAAGATAGCTCTTACACATCATAAAAATCTGTCATAACCATTGCAGTCATGATCTCCTTGTACCCAATTCAAGATGTCAACACATGCAAGTGGAGTGACACATCAACATGCCAACTAGACATGTACACTCACACTTAATTACATTATTTGAAAAGAAAAAACATTTACAAAACAAATAATAAGAATAGGAATTATCTAAGGTTGAGACACCTTATTCCTACCAAAAAAGGCTAGGATATGATTTTATCATAGGCATAATTTGCATATAATAATTCTATCAATAAAAGTACTAGTAGATTACCATTCTAGATTATATTCGAGTGCAATCCCAAAAATACTTTTGGGTTGAGGTAGTTGGATAAAGGAGAGATAAGTAGTGTTGAAGTAGAAGAATTTGGTGAACATTTGAAGAATATTCATGAGGAGGTAAGGAAATTTATTATCAAGATGAACACATAGGATAAGGCTATTAAAGAGATGAAAATGAGGTATACCAAATTTTAGATTAGAGATGATGCTATAGTTCATTTGTGAAAGGAGAATTTTCCAGTGGGTACATATAATAAACTAAAAATGAAGAAGTTTGGATTGTGCAACGTACTAAAAAGACAAGATTTTGGAAATGCCTATGAAGTGGAGTTGTCTATAGAATTGAATATTTCACCAGTATTTAATATTTTAGATTTGATAGAGTACCATGAAGGAGGTGATGTGGATGAAGTTGCAAAAGTGTAATGGAGTATTCCAGAAGCTAGTTAAGCAACAAAAGAGATTGAGGAGATATTGGATAGTCGTATTGAAAAAAGTACAAGAAACATAACTTATGAAGAATACCTATTCAAATGGAAAGGGAGGCCAATATAAGATTCATCATGGCTAGCAAAGGTGGATGTTAACCTTCTTGGTTTTCCTCTTAATACTTGAGATGTGACAGGGTCACATCTCAAATTACCATGGGTTTCTGATGTGGCAGCACCTTGGGTGTAAAAGACATCTTGCATCACCCAAAAAAATTTCCTCTTAGTTGTTTCAAAAGTTGTTGTCTTAATGTAGATTTTTTGTTTGTGGAGGCTTGCTACTTAGTAAGTTAGTCATATAAGCTTGTAATGTTCTAATTTTAGAGGTGAAGGTTTATTTTAGTTATATCAATTTTTTAGTGGAGTGGCATGACACAAATATATGTATTTTTGAAGTTATTATAGATTTTTGGTGTGTAATTTTGGTATAAAAATTTCAAGCTCAATTTTGAAGGCCTTAGAGGCCCTAGATGAGGCTCAAAAACTTGATGGATGCACATTTACACCGATTCCATGCCTATAGCTTAGGAGCTAAGGCTTTTGAAAAATGGTTATAATACGTAATGGGAGCAATGATTCAAGAGTTATGGTCTTCCAGAGTTGGGCTACCCAAAATTTCTAAACTAAATGTCAAAAGTGCATTTGGCCAACTCTAAATGTATTGTTAGGGTTTTTCAGCCCTAGATATTAAGTTTGAGTGTCTAGAACCTTCCTTGGTGGCATAAAATTGCCAATTTAAGAAATGCTTAAGAATTGTTTAGGATAGTTGTGCATGATAGTTCACAGTTTTGTCTTATAGATTACTGTAATGAAGGTTCCCATGTGGGTTAGCATATTGTAATTCTAAATCATGTAATTTCACATTCGCAATGATAATAAGAAGCCCATATTTTGTTCTTGCAAATTTTTTTGTTACTTTGTTTCTATTTTGTGCTTATGGTATTAAGGGGAGCACCCTTCATCATCTATACCATCTACTACTTCCTTCTAGAGGACCTTTATTGATGCCAATGACAATTCATCCTTCCTTAACATATTTTTCCTTCCCCTTATTCACCTTCAAGAAAATGTTCCAAATGAGATTCTTCTAAGGTGACTTCACTTTATATATTAGGTTACCTTTTCAACTTTCTTTAAAAAATCATCTTATCATTGCTAAATTTTAATACCCTTCACTCATTTGATTATATATCAAGTTTAGCAACTCCAATTTGGGCACCATGATAGGCATCAAAAATTTTATTCAGTTACCTTGCTATCCAAGTACATTTAAAAACATTTAGGGTTCATCTTAAATGATTCCAAAGGTCACTTGTCATCATATCCCACATTCAATTTATTGTGGTAAATATGATACCATGTTCCACCTTTCATAAATAAGCAGTCAAAATAGGGGGCATTTAGCTACCGATGAACTACATCAGCTTTCTTTAGTAATTCCTAAGTGATTTTTATTATACATAAAAATCAAATGGGCATATATATATATATATATATATATATATATATATATATATATATATATATATATATATATATATATATATATATATATATATATATATATATATATATATGTTTTTTCTTACTTTGTCTTGCATATGCATGTAGTGTCATATACTACTGAAATGGGGGCTAAATGTACCATATTGAATAGGACACACTTTTATTTATGACCTTTTAGCTCCTCTTTAGTATGTTGACATTGCACATTTGTATGTGGAACACACACTTTCCCCTTTCTTTCTCTCTTAGAAAAAATTAGGTATGATCTAATGCTTCCTGCCTAAGCTCCCTTTCTCTTACTCATGGGAAAAGGTAAGATCAAATTTCTATGCATCCTCCTCTTTCTAAGTGCCATTTCATGAATCTAACCTCAAGTTATCAGTCCTTGGTACATATTACTTCTAGACCCTTTGTAGGAATGAAATACTTGGATAAAAACTTGAGACACTAATCCATTGAGGAATAGGTCTACCAAGGTCCACCTCTTATGGAGAAGGTCAACCCAAGTCAACATATTACTTGGTCATTAGGGAGTTTTGGGGCTAGTCCAATTTCAAATTTTAATTATTTCCTACTCACTGTAGTCAGCTCCTATGGGGATAATTTTAGAAATTCTCTATAAAAAGACATGAAATGCCTTTTTTACACATTATGGAAGAAAGGTGCAAGATTGTAAGGACACCCCAATCTGACATAGAGTAATTTCAAGGTGGAACCTAAGGGAAAAAATTGATTCTTTCATTGTAAAGTGAGGTCTTCATACATATTCCCTTAATTCAAGTATTTAGACATTGTGTGACATCATGGAGATGCAAGGGGATGATGAAGATGGTTAGAGTAATTTATCTTTGTAGGATTGGTATGATTTCTACACTATGTTCGTATATGATCATTATCTTTTTATGTTTTGTACTGTAACGCCCCGCTCGGGAACCCAAGAGAAATAAACCTAACATGTTACAATGTTTATTGAACTATTTTTTTTTTTAAATCTTAAACAACATCAAGATAACATTAATGTAGAAGCAATAAGAACATACATATCAAATACACATTTGCAATTACAGATACAGTTTCAATTCCTCAAGGATTCCTTTACGTTGAGTCACATTTAATAATTTTAAATTAATTAGTTTAAGTTTCAAGTACAATGTCTCATGATCATAAAGAAATAACTGATACATGATCGCATAAGCAAAGCATAAGTATATCTAATGCAATGAAAGTACATCCAAATAATAACATCCACTGCACATGTCGCAGGGTATGTGAGAATAGATACAATACATCAGAATACATAATAACATATATACATCATCTGAAAAGAAGTCTCCAAGATAAGAAATAAGAATGATAAAGGTACATCTTCTACAACAAACATTCAATAGCTAGCAATGTGAAGGGGAAACCCAAATGGTAAGAAGGCACTACCTCCCAACCGCATGGTTACCTAGTCAGGCTTCCACTCACACCATGCAGGGAAGATAATGAACGATCCACAAATGGCTATCAAACATAAAACACTCCTAGGCATGGAATACCTACTAGCCAAAACTATCTCAAAGGTAACACATACTACTCAAGAAGATAAAATAATCCAAAAGTAAGAACACTCAAACCAATACCGACACCACATAACCAAACATCATACACGAACCAAGTATAAACCAAATAACAAGATCATAAGATAAAGTCAACGAAAGATAATCATCTCAAGTCAAAAGCCACATGTCAAAAGTACATTATCCATGAATCACCAATCATCATCAATGAAAGTAAATAACCATAATAAACACATCCGACAATAGATACACCACCATACAATAAGTACACCACCAGAGATACACAAAATCTACAGAGGAGACTCAGGCTACATACTAGGAAGTGTCATCAAATGGCTGCTTGAGTTACCCTGGACTGATCTCTTAATAGACCCCAGACCCTTAAGCGTTGAGTTACCCTGGACTGGTTACTCTGAACCCTAGACCCTCATAATCACACATATGGAATACTAGAAAGCCCTCTCAAGAAGACGAGGCACTCATCTCATTCCCATCCTTAGTCTATACAAGCACTAAAGGCATGGGTAGATCAAAAATCTCTAACTTATCTTTTTAGTGTGTTTTCCCCCCAAAAGTTTTAATTACTAGATTATCACTTATTACATCACTTGCATTAGGTTACCCTGGTACTGACCACTTTGGGTCTCGGACCCCTATGCAAGCCAATCCCAAGTCACGTACCTAGAAAACCTCTCCTAAGCACATAAAAACATAGTTGTGTCCCATACCACAACACCCATAAAGATCAAACTCGGTTCCTTAACAAGCAACCTGATAACAAGATGGTTCTCCCATCCAAGTACACATCATTTCTCCACAAGATAAATCTCATAAATATAATCTCCAATATGAATCAAAAAACACATCACAACATCTAGTCCCATAAATAGTATACAAGAAATCTGACAAAGCCTCTGGTGTACATCCTAGACTGGTCAAACTAGGTCAACTCCAAAATCCACAAGTAAAGACAATACATAGAAAACAGTACAATTTCATAGTTGGGTTTGATTTGAAAAGACATAAAAAAAAAAGGTCAAAAGTAATGTTTTTAATTTGCATTACAATGAACGTTCAAGTGTAGGAGATTCTCAGTTTATTCTACCCATTAACCCATTCATTTATTCGACTCAATATATAAAATTATGATCACTTTTCCTAAAAGAATAGTCTGAGTGTACCCATTTATTTCTTCAAGTTATACAAGTAACACTTAACAAATCTAATCATGACCCTTAACAACAATAAATAAGTTTACTCATCCGTTAAATAACTCTCAATATTAATAATTCTTAATTAAATCAAAATTTAAGTCAATTATTTATTTTTACTAAACCATATTTCAATTATTAATAATATATATAAATATTAATTTAATAATAAATTTTAATAGTTGATAATATAAAATTATTAATAATTGATAATATAATTTACTAATAATATTATTAATAATTAATAATATAAATTACTAATAATATTATTAATAATTAATAATATAAATTTGATTTAATTTTTAAAACTTAATAAAAAAAACTTTTTAACAAAAACGATTTTAAATACTTTTAAATTCTTTCATTAAAAAAAAGGGGCGCATTGCTAAAAGCAAGCGCAAGCCTTTATAGAGGCTTCACTACCGTGCGGCAGGCCTGCTTCTCGTCTACGCAGTACCTGCCTTAGCAAAGACTGCCGACGGCTGTACGTCGCCGGTGGGGGGGAAACAAACCCCAAAAAAACAAAATTAATTTTTTTATTTTATTCTTTTTTTTTTTTTAATATTTATAATTTATGTTTCATAAATTTCAATTTATATAAAATTTAATACAATTAATAAAACTCTCTTTCCCATGATCACATAAAAAGAATGCAAATACTATATATATTTTGTTTATAAATGATTGAAATTTTAGTTTAATAGGAAAAATAAATAAATTGAACCCTTCGAATTTCCAATCCTTAGATTTTCATTTCCAAAAACAAACCCTTTCCAAATTTAAATTTCTTAATTCCATTTTAATCCAAAACCCAGCTCTCGATTTAATACTAATTCCTTTCAATTGTAGAATGAGGTTATCTAAATAGTTTTTCAATCTCGATTCCCAAAAGAAATCAAATAGAAAAAGATTTAGAAGAAAGGTAGTAGATTCATTCAGTAAAATTTGAGAAAGCAATTTTCAACAAGCACGAAGAAGACAGAGATCCAAAAGTATTCCTACAATGGTTCACAAACCCTACCTTGATCTGATGCTAACAATCTGGTGAAACCCTTGCTAATCCCAAACCCTTCAAAACTTCCAAAGATTTCTTTTTTCTTTTTCCAAAAGTGTGTTCCCTGAAACCTGTGTGTGCCCTGAAAACCTGTGTCCAAAAAACTCTCCCCCCAAATAATGACCCCAAAAACCTCTAATATAGAATCTAATTACCCCTTAGGGTTTCTGTCACCACAACTCTAAAATAATAATTATTTTATTTAATTAATTCATTCATGCACAATTAATTTCCTTTTTAAATTAAAATATTCTTTTATTATTCCTTCATGCACTTTAAGTGAATTGTTAAATTACTTTATTTAACTAGCCACTTGACTTCTATTTTAATCAATTTATAACTTATAAATCTCATGCGCACTTAATGCGACTAAATACCTTTATTAATTTCACATGTTTAATCTTTTCAATTAATTTCTTTTATTTTCAACTCATGCATAAATCATGCGAACTATAATCTTTATGATAATTAAATATCTTTTCACTTTTAATTTCATTTTTAGAAACTTAATTGATAAAATATTTATTAACTTAAATAACAATAATATTTAACATTTATTTAAAAATGCACTCTAAATATATTATTATTGAATTAAATAAATATAATCACGTTCTAAATTTAAACTTTATTTAACTTTCCACTTTACTTCATTTTAAGTTAATTTATTAACTTTAATCTCATGCGCACTAATAAAATATGTTAATCAAGTTCACATATTTTATCTTTTAAATTAATCTCTTATATTTAAAACTCATTCATGTGAACTTAAATATTTTTCATAAATTAATATCATAATAATTTTTCCATTAAATTACATCATTAATTTAATCTTTTAATTAGACTTAATTAATAGAAAATACATCAAACACTCACAAAACAACATACGCACAAAATACTCATGGGTTTAAAAAGGGTAGACAGTCTGTTACGAGTCCTCCTTGCAGGACAAGTATTATAGGCTTATGGCTAGGATTGGACCTGATCATTATCTTCCCATTCTCACCATTTGAGTATTTGTAATAGGGCACGCTGATCCTGGAAATTCAGGGAAGTCGATGCTCGGTACCTGCATCCTGCATAAAAGACAAGCATGTACATGTATATAATATATCTAAACTAAACTGACAATGGCGGGGAGTGGTTCATCGTGTAGATCTCGACTAGCAGGTGACTACGACTCCCTCCCTTAACCACATCAAACACTTCAGACAGAAAGATAAAATAAACATGCGCACCATACACATGCAAGTATGGGGTAAGTATGGTAAAAATCACAAGTCTAACATCAAGTGCGTACATATAATAATGCATCTCTATCAATACAACATAATCATCGTTAAAGACATCATGTTAACATTTTTATGAAAGAAACCACATTTACTAACTAGGATCATCAAAATACCATTAACAACACATGAATGAAATCAACTAAGCAATAATAACTGATACATTTGTAATTCAAGACATGAAATAATATCATAATATTACAAATCTAGTATCTCTAAAGCTAATCAAAGCATAAAATCAACCTAAAAGAATTTGACAATGATAACAGAAATGCGAACTAGGGGCAGGCACTACATCCACCCCCACTAGAATTAGGCTTACTCCTGGAAGCCTATTACAAAGAAACATGAATCAAACTCAGAAAAATCAAAACTAAGGTCCATGATCGGGGCAATTGGTCGCTCTATGACCATATTGTCCACAAAAGTAGCAATCTCCACTAAAGCCTCCCTGAGTTCCAGGTGCACGCGACTGATCACAACTACCAACACTAGCATCCTCACTAAGAGCTCGAGGAACTCGGTCCACCTTGTTGCGCATACTACGCTTCCAGTTGCGATAGTTCCCTAACTGTGAACCACCACTGTTACCATGGAAGAACTTTCTTCCTGGGTTTTCCTGATTACCTTTAGAGAAGTTAGGAAAATTTTTAGAACTTCCAGCTCCTAGAGACTGGTTATCCCTCAATGCTCCTGAATAAAGTGCCCCACTAGCCTAAACACCTGGTAGGCCACCTTGGCCTGAAGTCACACTCACCTCAACCAAAGTAGCTCGCAATATAGCATCCTTAAGGGTTTTAGGTTGGAAAACCTTAACACCCCCAATGATGTTAGCATTAAGTCCTCTAATGAAATGTTGGACCATCAATGCTGAACTATCACTAACTCCTGCATAAGAAATAAGCTCGAAGAACTTACCCTCATACTCCACTATAGTCTTGGTACCTTGTCTCAAATCATGAAACTCATCTTCCCTCTGAAGTTGCCACTACTCTGATAGAAATTGCTCATGGAAGTGTTCGAGGAACAACTCCCATGTGACAATCTGCATATTTATCCCAAGTTTCTTCTCCTCCATATTCCACCAAATCGCTGCAAAGAGCTCTAAGTGGGTAATGGCATATCTTGTTTTGATGTTGGAGTCAAAGTCTTGCATGGAAAAACATCTATCTAGAGCAATCAACCAATTCTCAGCATCATATCCAGTACCTTCTCCATTGAAAGGTTTGATCTTGACCCGTAATAGGTCCTTCATCTGGATGGATTGGCTAGACCGCCTTCTGATCTCTAGGATCCTCCCTCTAGGACTCATGGACCTATCTCTATCTCCATGCTCTGAATGATGAGCTCTATCTTGCAAGGGTAGTCGTGCTAGGATCTCCTTGACCAAGTCTCTAGTAACTGGTCCTTCTGTCTTAGCATCTTGCTTAACACTAGCATCCTCTCTAGCCTCTTCCTGAATAGGGTCCCCTGAATGGACCAAGGAAGGAATACGGTGACTAACTCTCCCATGACTTCTACCATGTCCTGAGCTACGACCCTTAGCAATGGATCTAGAACCAGAAGTCATCTCTCCTACAACACCCAAACACAACAATGACATCTAAGAATCCATCATAACCATAGGGTCATAACTAACTGACATAAAGCAATAATCCAAAATTTTTTAATAAGTTTTCTAGTTCCATATTCAGAATTTGTATCATTTCAAAGTTTGTTGTTCAATAGTTTGGTTTCAAGTTCGATGTCAATATAAGTTTGTCATTTAAATACGTTGCAAGTTTACTAATTGCTCAAGTGATGGCGCACATAATGCCCAGAGTTCCCAATGTTGAAACTCAGGCTCTGATACCAGATGTAACGCCCCGCTCGGGAACCCAAGAGAAATAAACCTAACATGTTACAATGTTTACTGAACTATTTTTTTTTTTAAGGCTTAAACAACATCAAGATAACATTAATGCGGAAGCAATAAGAACATACATATCAAATACACATTTGCAATTACAGATATAGTTTCAATTCCTCAAGGATTCCTTTACGTTGAGTCACATTTAATAATTTTAAATTAATGAGTTTAAGTTTCAAGTACAATGTCTCATGATCATAAAGAAATAACTGATACATGATCACATAAGCAAATCATAAGTATATCTAATACAATGAAAGTACATCCAAATAATAACATCCACTGCACATGTCATAGGGTATGTGAGAATAGATACAATACATCAGAATACATGATAACATATATACATCATCTAAAAAGAAGTCTCCGAGATAAGAAATAAGAATAATAAAGGTACATCTTCTGCAATGAACATCCAACAGCTAGCAATGTGAAGGGGAAACCCAAATGGTAAGAAGGCACTACCTCCCGACCACGTGGTTACCTAGTCAGGCTTCCACTCCCACCGTGCAAGGAAGATAATGAACGATCCATAAATGGCTATCAAACATAAAACACTCCTAGGCATGGAATACCTACTAGCCAAAACTATCTCAAAGGTAACACATACTACTCAAGAAGATAAAATAATCCAAAAGTAAGAACACTCAAACCAATACCGACACCACATAACCAAACATCATACACGAACCAAGTATAAACCAAATAACAAGATCATAAGATAAAGTCAACGAAAGATAATCATCTCAAGTCAAAAGCCACATGTCAAAAGTACATTATCCATGAATCACCAATCATCATCAATGAAAGTAAATAACCATAATAAACACATCCGACAATAGATACACCACCATACAATAAGTACACCACCAGAGATACACAAAATCTACAAAGGAGACTCAGGCTACATACTAGGGAGTGTCATCACATGGCTGCTTGAGTTACCCTAGACTGATCTCTTAATAGACCCCGGACCCTCAAGCGTTGAGTTACCCTGGACTGGTTACTCTGAACCCCGGACCCTCAACATCACACATATGGAAAACTAGAAAGCCCTCTCAAGAAGACGAGGCACTCATCTCATTCCCATCCTTAGTTTATACAAGCACTAAAGGCATGGGTAGATCAAAAATCTCTAACTTATCTTTTTAGTGTGTTTTCCCCCCAAAAGTTTTAATTACTAGATTATCACTTATTACATCACTTGCATTAGGTTACCCTGGTACTGACCACTTTGGGTCCCGGACCCCTATGCAAGCCACTCCCAAGTCACGTACTTAGAAAACCTCTCCTAAGCACATAAAAACATAGTTTTGTCCCATACCACAACACCCATAAAGATCAAACTCAGTTCCTTAACAAGCAACCTGATAACAAGATGGTTCTCCCATCCAAGTACACATCATTTCTCCACAAGATAAATCTCATAAATATAATCTCCAATATGAATCACAAAACACATCACAACATCTAGTCCCATAAATAGTATACAAGAAATCTGACAAAGCCTCTAGTGTACATCCTAGACTGGTCAAACTAGGTCAACTCCAAAATCCACAAGTAAAGACAATACATAGAAAACAGTACAATTTCATAGTTGGGTTTGATTTGAAAAGACATAAAAAAAGAAGGTCAAAAGTAATGTTTTTAATTTTCATTACAATGAACTTTCAAGTGTAGGAGATTCTCGGTTTATTCTACCCATTAACCCATTCATTTATTCGACTCAATATATAAAATTATGATCACTTTTCCTAAAAGAATAGTCTGAGTGTACCCATTTATTTCTTCAAGTTATACAAGTAACACTTAACAAATCTAATCATGACCCTTAACAACAATAAATAAGTTTACTCATCCGTTAAATAACTCTCAATATTAATAATTCTTAATTAAATCAAAATTTAAGTCAATTATTAATTTTTACTAAACCATATTTCAATTATTAATAATATATATAAATATTAATTTAATAATAAATTTTAATAGTTGATAATATAAAATTATTAATAATTGATAATATAAATTACTAATAATATTATTAATAATTAATAATATAAATTACTAATAATATTATTAATAATTAATAATATAAATTACTAATAATATTATTAATAATTAATAATATAAATTTGATTTAATTTTTAAAACTTAATAAAAAAACTTTTTAACAAAAATGATTTTAAATACTTTTAAATTATTTCATTAAAAAAAAGGGGCCCATTGCTAAAAGCAAGCGCAAGCCTTTATAGAGGCTTCGCTGTCGTGTGGCAGGCCTGCTGACGCAGGGCCTGCGGCAGCTCGTCTGCGCAGTACCTACGTCAGCAGAGACTGTCGACGGTTGTACGTCGCCGGTGGGGGGGAAACAAACCCCAAAAAAACAAAATTAATTTTTTTATTTTATTCTCTCTTTTTTTATATTTATAATTTATGTTTCATAAATTTCAATTTATATAAAATTTAATACAATTAATAAAACTCTCTTTCCCATGATCACATAAAAAGAATGCAAATACTATATATATTTTGTTTATAAATGATTGAAATTTTAGTTTAATAGGAAAAATAAATAAATCGAACCCTTCGAATTTCCAATCCTCAGATTTTCATTTCCAAAAACAAACCCTTTCCAAATTTAAATTTCTTAATTCCATTTTAATCCAAAACCCAGCTCTCGATTTAATACTAATTCCTTTCAATTGTAGAACGAGGTTATCTAAATAGTTTTTCAATCTCGATTCCCAAAAGAAATCAAATAGAAAAAGATTTAGAAGAAAGGTAGCAGATTCATTCAGTAAAATTTGAGAAAGCAATTTTCAACAAGCACGAAGAAGACAGAGATCCGAAAGTATTCCTACAATGGTTCACAAACCCTACCTTGATCTGATGCTAACAATCTGGTGAAACCCTTGCTAATCCCAAACCCTTCAAAACTTCCAAAGATTTCTTTGTTCTTTTTCCAAAAGTGTGTTCCCTGAAACCTGTGTGTGCCCTGAAAACCTGTGTCCAAAAAACTCTCCCCCCAAATAATGACCCCAAAAACCTCTAATATAGAATCTAATTACCCCTTAGGGTTTCTATCACCACAACTCTAAAATAATAATTATTTTATTTAATTAATTCATTCATGCACAATTAATTTTCTTTTTAAATTAAAATATTCTTTTATTATTCCTTCATGCACTTTAAGTGAATTGTTAAATTACTTTATTTAACTAGCCACTTGACTTCTATTTTAATCAATTTATAACTTATAAATCTCATGCGCACTAAATGCGATTAAATATCTTTATTAATTTCACATGTTTAATCTTTTCAATTAATTTCTTTTATTTTCAACTCATGCATAAATCATGCGAACTATAATCTTTATGATAATTAAATATCTTTTCATTTTTAGAAACTTAATTGATAAAATATTTATTAACATAAATAAAAATAATATTTAACATTTATTTAAAAATGCACTCTAAATATATTATTATTAAATTAAATAAATATAATCACGTTCTAAATTTAAACTTTATTTAACTTTCCACTTTACTTCATTTTAAGTTAATTTATTAACTTTAATCTCATGCGCACTAATAAAATATCTTAATCAAGTTCACATATTTTATCTTTTAAATTAATCTCTTATATTTAAAACTCATTCATGCGAACTTAAATCTTTTCCATAAATTAATATCATAATAATTTTTCCATTAAATTACATCATTAATTTAATCTTTTAATTAGACTTAATTAACAGAAAATACATCAAACACTCACAAAACAACATACGCACAAAATACTCATGGGTTTAAAAAGGGTAGACAGTCTGTTACAAGTCCTCCTTGCAGGACAAGTATTATAGGCTTATGGCTAGGATTGGACCTGATCACTATCTTCCCATTCTCACCATTTGAGTATTTGTAATAGGGCACGCTCATCCTGGCAATTCAGGGAAGTCGATGCTCGGTACCTGCATCCTGCATAAAAGACGAGCATGTACATGTATATAATATATCTAAACTAAACAGACAATGGCAGGGAGTGGTTCATCATGTAGATCCCGACTAGCAGGTGACTACGACTCCCTCCCTTAACCACATCAAACACTTCAGACAGAAAGATAAAATAAACACGCGCACCATACACATGCAAGTATGGGGTAAGTATTGTAAAAATCACAAGTCTAACATCAAATGCATACATATAATAATGCATCTCTATCAATACAACATAATCATCATTAAAGGCATCATGTTAACATTTTTATGAAAGAAACCACATTTACTAACTAGGATCATCAAAATACCATTAACAAAACATGAATGAAATCAACTAAGCAATAATAACCGATACATTTGTAATTCAAGACATGAACTAATATCATAATATTACAAATCTAGTATCTCTAAAGCTAATCAAAGCATAAAATCAACCTAAAAGAATTTGACAATGATAACAGAAATGCGAACTAGGGGTAGGAACTACATGTACTTATTTACATTTACATGAATACTTACATGCTAGGATTTCACTCATAGAGTAGATTCTTAGCATTTACTATCTCTTTTAAATTCTAGATCTATAATCTAGGATCCATGAGCACTACATACATAGACTACTTTATTCCTAATGAATATGCATGGAGGTGTATATTACCAAAATGGGGGGTTGACTAAGGCAAACCCCTTTAGAACCACCCCACATATAAATTCTAAGAGAATTATGGTTATCAATTTGGCAACCATAGATTGAGAAATTACTCTTAGAGACCTTTTCAAAGAAGTTGGGTTGAATTTCTTATAGTGCCCCATGAATGTAATAACTTCATGGTAAAGCATCTAAAATAAGTGGAACTAGGTCAACACCTTCCTAATGGGCTAAGAAGTATAGTTTTTATGGATTTTCTCTTGTGATCATGAATCCATAGTCAAAATTTCTAGCACATTCTCAAATCTAGAATTTTCAAATCAAAAGGTCATATTCCATTCCACATTTCAAGGCAAGTACTTTATGATTTGTTTTATCTTTTAAAGTAGACACATTTTTCATATATCAATGGGATTAATTGCATACATTTGGTACCTAGACCTATCTTATACTTCTCACTTAACTAATTGATTCAATTTTACATTAATATATGATATCTATAATTGGATTGTGTTGCATGATAGAGGAATTTCTGGTGTACTTTCTTGATATAAGTAGGTTTCAATATTTGCATCCTTCACACTTGGGTTTTTCTAATCTAATATATGTCCTATTGAGAGTTATGCTTAGAAGCATCTCTTTCTCTTGTATCGAGTGTCTTCGGAAGAATATGATATTTTTGCATTCTTAGACTCATTGATGTCATTTTCCCCCTAAACACAAAGTAACTCTCCTTTTTTGAATTCAAGATCATATGTATCTCTTATTCTAGTTTAACATTGGTGTTGAAGATGATTTTTAATTTATTTGGCCTAATTTATGACCTAGAGGAATTTTAATAGGAGCCCAAGATTTCCTTATATGTTTTTATCTCTTGTCTTTAAGCTTATTCATATAACATAGTATCATGTGCAAATTGTTGACGTGTGGTAGAGTCTAATTCACTTTTAATTCTTATGCCTGTGATTTTACTTCTCTCTCTTTCCTTTGTGTTTTTCTTTCCTAAGGATTCTACCATTATAGTGAATAAAAGGGGAGAGATGAGATCACCTTGTCTCAATCCTCTAGAGATGCTGAAGAAAACCTTTTGGAGGTCCATTAACCAAGATTAACACTTTGGAAGAGGAGATACATATAAATCAAGCTAATCAAAGGTTTGGTAAAGCCAAAATCCTCCTTGCATTTAGAAAGGAAGTGCTAGTCTACCTTATCATAAGCCTTTTGGATGTTTAGTTTAATATGCATAGAAGGATCTCCATTTTTTGAACAAAATGAATGAATTATTGAGTTATAATAATACCATTGTATATGGATCTGCTAAGGAAAACCAATTTTTTCATCAATTATTAAGTGAGGGAGAAGTTTATGACACCTATTATTTGTAGTCTTAGTAATTATCTTTTATGCAGTATAACATAATGCTATTGGTCTAGAATCATTAACTCATTTTACCTTATCCTTCTTAGGAATTATTACTAGAAAGGTATTATTAGTCTCTTTGAGCATGTTGCATAAGTTTCTAATTCTTTTTAAGGCTTTAGTTACTTCATCCCTAATAAAAACTAATAGTTTTTGGAGAAGATAGTAGGGAACCCATCTAGTCTTGTTGACTTGTCTAACTTCATATTACATTAGGGAATCTTAATTTCAACTTTAGTAAATTTAGCCATTATTCATTTTGTTTGATCACATGTTATCAATTTAGGTATTTTTAAAACTATATCATATTGTCCTTTGAGGTTATATCATTCCATTTTTTAAAGGATATTCTAAAGATAACTTAACGTACCTCTCTCACAATCTAATTAGGTTCCTCTATAAAAAATTCATTACTAGTTCTAATCTTAGCTATTTTTTTTAGAACTATTATTTGTTTGGTAATATTATGGAAGAGCATAGTAGTCTTATGTCCTACACCTAATCACATCTCCTTGAATTTTTGGAACTAATAAATTTCCCCTTTAGCCAATATATCCTACTATTCTTTTAGCAGTTCATTTTTATTTTAAGAAAAGGGTCTCATCTAGTCCCTTCACAATAAATTTGGAGTTGATTTCATCTATTTTCTCTTCAAGCTTTATTTTGGATTCAAAGATGTTTCCTAAGTGATATTTCTTCCACCCTTGAATATCTTTTCTAGTAATTTTCAGTTTGTTGAGTACCTTACATAGCTTTTAGCTTGAAACATCTACTTTCTAATACTATTCCATTAATTTTAACACATAATTATCTCTTGAACACATCCTTTCAAGTTTACGTGGAAACTTTTTGGGTCATGTACCCTCCACAACCCTAAGTTGGACTAGGTAATGATTTTATCCAAATATTAGCATGATACCAATCTATAGTATGTGGAAAATTTTCTAAATTTCCACTTTGAAAGAAGTTAGCTACTTTCTTAGCTATTTTTTTGAACCCTTTCCTTCTAAAGTTCCAAGTGAATGTATCCTTTGTCATTTTAATTTTTGAAAAAATATTTCTATTAACCCACTTTGTAAAATATATGGCTTCTGATGATAATCTTTGAGATCCTCACCATTTTTCTATATGATTTGTAATAGCATTGAAGAATCCTCCAATGATATATATCTGATCAAGGATATTCTTTAAATAATGTTCAATCTCATTTCAAAATATTATTTAATCTCTCTTTGACTTGGTCCATAAATAATTATTAAGAAGAAACTATGATTATTCCTTATGATTTTTGCCCAATTATTAATTTGTTTGTATAGGCATTCATCCAAAGTAAACACTACAAACTTCAAATGCAAAATTATGGCTAACCCTTTAAAGGATCTATTGGTCATTTTGCCTTCCCACCAAAATCACCACATTTGAATGTAAACATGGTAACATCTACATATTTGAATTCAAATAAATGGAGGTGTAATGCCCCACCTAGAGATCCTTGGAAACAAGGATGAAATATAAGCAAGATTTTTTTTATAAAAAAAGTGTAAGTGCACATGACAACAACATAGTTTGATCACAAAGATCACAATGAAAGATTGACAATCATCCCTCACCAACTAATCTCCAAGCATCACCACTGAACAAAAGCATAACAAGAAAACATAAGAGATCCATCAAGCTATAAGACAAAAGCTAACTCCTAAAAATTTGATAAGTTTGAAATCCTAAAGCCCTAAAATTTTTCTAAGTCTAAATTTTTAAAGCCCTAAAATTTTGTAGAATCTTTATCTTAGCTCGTAGAGGTCTTGAACCTATCTCAAAAGATTCATTGCATATATATTAAAATATATATTAAGTATAAGGAATGAAATATACATCAACTTATACTTAAATGATATATTTCAAACCCCTTAGGAAATCTATTTGAACTAGGAAGGTGAAAAACTAGAAAGGGTATCCAAAACCAACTTTCAAACTTTTCTTCGATAAGCCTAGATAGCCCCTATTTTTCATGCAAGAGCATTATCTACTAGAATTTTGCATGAAGAAGTGCATCAGGTTGTGTGAATAAATGCATTTTCATGCAAAGAAGTGCACTTTCACATGAGGAAGTGCCTGGTCATACTACCAAGACACCCCAAGGTTGGTGTAGGGTTTCATGCGAGAAAGTGTCAAGCCATGCAAAGAAACCCTACATGTCGTGTGAAGAGTTGCATTCTTGTATTAGAAAGTGCATTCTTGTATGAGATCCCAAATTAACACACAAGAACAAAAAGCAAGAAAAATATAAGAAAGCTAAGAACAAAGTTCCTCCACACTAAGGAGTACCAGAACCATATTTTGAGGCAAGAACACTCAAACCATAACTAAAAGATGAAAAGCTAGAAATAACATCTAACCATCTAATTATATGTTGAAGTAAAGGGATAGAAGAGAAACGTCATAGAGTACTAAAAGAAAAATTGCAGTAAATACAAATAACATTGCAATGAGCACTATAAAAAAGCTAAGTACATGGTTCCTCCCAATTGTCTTTCTCATCATAAGACCATCGTGGGCCCTAGCCATCCCCATACATAACATCCAAAGTCACTGATCAAATTGTTGGTACCATCATAATAGGGATGTCACTACTAAACATGCTACAACATAAGCATAAGGGAATCTAACATGCTAGAATAAAGCATAAGATAATCCTACTAGTAGATAACATCACCTATCACATGCTAATCATCATAATAAGGAAAGATGTCAAATCTAACATCATCTAAACATGATATAAAAGCATCCCAATGAAAGCATAAATCACAAGAAATCCTACTTTAGAACTTGAAGTGCCAAGTGAACTCATACAACAATGGTCACACTAGGATGGAAGACTGTCTCTGTACATCAGTCCCTAGTAGTGGTATAGGTAGCTACACCTCCCAACCACATGGCACCCATAGGTCCACACCCACTATACTAATGGAGATAATGATCCAACTGAAAACACATTCAAAGCAACCATCCATGGCTAACACACACACTAAGTAGTATGATGATTGAATCCAAGATACAAACAATGCATAAACTGCAAGTCCTAGTCAGACATCTCAATGAGCTACTAAGTAGGGGCTAACAACATGGAGAGTCACTTGGCATCAACAAGCCCAAGCTAGTATTGGCTACTCTCCACTTCCCAATGGAAGGAGCACATCCCAAATCATTTCATTATCTTTAGTTTTTATTACCACCCAATGTTTAAATTTAGTTATCACTTATTTATAAAGATTCTACTTTCGAACCCTCAAGAAATAGGCACTAGGTTGTGGAGATAGAAGCCCCCTCCATATGCTACCCTACCCTACCCATGCTCATCCAATGATGAGTGCCCATAGGTATCCAAATTCCCAACCCAACCCTAATGATCAAAACTTTTGGAAGTACCATGGAAGATCAGGCCCTGTAGGTCACCCAACAAATATACATGCACATACTTGTGTGTGGTGCACAACCATCATGAAGATCAAACATAAGGATTGGATGAGAACACAAGCAAAAAGTCACTCAACCAAAAATAGACTCGAGAGGATGGAATCAACACACATCCCAATGCAACATAAAAATGTAGTAGTGGTATAACCAATATCCAAATGGGTCATCTAGGTCCATGAACCACATTATGTCAAGGAAACCTAAGAAAATAGGGTGGCAAACAAAATGAGATAAAAACCCCAAACTTTGGAAAAAATCCAAAATTAAAACCCATTTGGTCCTTGGGTGCAAAAACCTTGGAAATCTAAAAGTAAATGAATTTGGACACCATATACAAAAATGGCCAGCATAATGGCTCAAAATCCAAAAACCCTATCCCAAAAATAGGGAAAATGTTCATGCCTGACCAACCATGTAGAAACAACAAATAGAAATGGAGGGGAACACTAGTTCTCAACCTCCTAACATCTTGCTACAAGAAATAGAAGCTAAAATGGAGTAAAAACAATAAAATGGGAAGGCACTACCTGTCAGCAAAGGGGTAGAAACTAAAACCCACACAATAAAATAAATAACCCACCAAATCTACTGAAAGTGACAGCAAAGCATAAACTCCCTGATCTAGATCCAATGAGACTAACCTCACAAAAAACCCACACTCACAAATCCTAGAATGATAGAATTAAAATCCTTTAGAAGAGGAATCTCAAAAAGCTCTCAAATTTTCTATTTCAAAAAGTGAGAAGTGAATAATAAAATCACTTTTTCAATACTTATTCACTTTTTGAGTGAATAGTTGATTAGGGCAAATAGCCAACTATAGCAGCTAGACTCCTAATTGACCCCAAAAAAAAAAAAGGTTATTATTCATAATAGAAATTCACCTAAGGAAAAGCTACCATAAATTAAATCTAAAAAGATTTAAAACCTGAAAACCCAGAATCACATAAAATCACTTAACACTTTTGCGTAGAGCGAAACTCTAAATGCACAAACACACTCACTGGTCTAATTGCATAATGTAGATGAGTAAATCTGAAAGGTTTTAATTTAAAAAAATTAAATAAGGATACATTGACCATATAGGGATGACATTGGTAAAATATGAAGAAGTAAATCACTAACTCCACATGCCACTGCTAGGGATATAAATCCTACACACTAAAACACATGATCAAGTGTAATTGTATATAATATAATAGTCAAAACAATTAATGTATTAAATAGCCAATTAATCCATTTACACCACTCACATTCACAAAAAGCGTAAAGATACATGAATGAAGTAAATCACCATAGCATAAAATCCATCACATAACATAATCAACAAATATGTCCAATAACCATAAAACAAAATATCATCATAGATCTGTTGTCACCTCAAAATAGCATCAACATGTAAATATGATAAACTAAACAACATAGCACTAAAGTATCTATGACATAGAATCAAAGTATAACATCTGGCCCTCAAGTTATCTCAAAGTACATATAATAAGAGTATCAAGTATCTCTCAAATCAAAATAGACAAGGTACATACTACAAACACAAGAGGCACTACAAGAAGCATGAAATACTTATATTAAAACCTTATGATATATTGTTTGACTACTTTTTTACATTTGGCCCATATTTTATCTATTGTTAGATCAAGGATCATCAAGGGTGGTCACTTTGTCATTATGCAAAGTTGCATGACCTTTATTTCATGTGACATAGTGACTCCTCAAGGTGTGTACTTTGGTGGACCCCCCTTTCTCGTTAGGGCATGTCAGCCAATTTTTAGGTTTCTGATTAGCTAATATTATGACATAGCATGGTGGGACCTTTCCTTGTGGGCTAGTTTCTATAGAGTTCATCATGCATCTTCCCAGTCATCGATCTTCCTAGGATCTATGGTTGTTTCCTCGTTGCTATGCAAAATAGTGAGTGCTTTAATTATGAGACATAGTGATGTCATGCCATGTGTCCATGTGGGTTCAATTTCTTTGGTGGGCCACAAGATGACAAGGTGGTAAGTTAGATTGAGATGGCATATGGTGGAATCTTCATTGGTCAAGCCTCTAGGTCATAGGCCACATGTTCTTAGTTTATACCTTTCATTGTTCAATGCAAAAAAATCAAGGGTGGTTGCTATGTCACTTTGATAAGTTGCTCAATCTTTAGTTATAATGACAAAGCAATGAGTTTCTATGTGGTAGGTGGGTTTGTTCCTTTTGTAGGTTGCAATGTGACGGGTTAGTGTCAGATATGTTGGAAAAGGGCCATGTTTCTATTGGTTAGTGCACTGACAGGTTGCATGTACTTTTGAGCCTATCAGATGGAGGAAGATCAATATCTCTTGCTTTGTTGCTATGGGAAAATGATTGACCTTTAGCTATAGCAACATCGCGAGGTCTTTCCACATGTCTCAGTAGGCCCAATTAAGTAGTGATAGCTAAAGCTAACCTTTATGTGACATCGTGGTTAAGTTGGAGGATGGAACAGTTAGTAGGTTTTGTGGTCAAATGCATGAACACCTATTGAGGTGGCCAAAAAAAAAAAAAGAATATTGGTCCACATGACACTTTTTGGTTGTAGAACTCGGTTGACCTACTGACCTTGCTCACTCATGAGACAAAAAGAGGGGAAGAATTGTTTTCTTGCATGATTTGATCTTCATGATCTATTCCAACCACTTTCTAATGAATGTTGTGCCTAGTGAATGGAGGAAAACACTCCACCACCTCTATTTTATCCATCTACTTGGTCAGAGTAATTTAATGGCACTGTTCTATCTTCTCAAGGCTCAGTTTTGGAAAAAGATTAGATTACATTGGATGTAAATCTATACCAAGATTAGATTTTCCCCAAAGCTATATGATTTCTCTCTAAAGAATTTAAGATAGTGGTTATGGAGTAACTCCAGTTAGAAATATCTCAGTTATGCCTGAGCTATAAAGGCAGTTTTTATAAATTTTGTTAAAGTCAAGTCTTCTCTATTTTCTCTGATATTTCTCTACAAGTTCATAGTAAATTCCCTTTGCCTCTGAATTTATATGACATTCTACCTTATCTCCTCTAGTCATTGATATATTATGCAAGACCTATTTGCCTCTCATATGTGAATTGTGGATATTTGTAATCTTTCATGACTGTATCTCCTCTTGGCCTATGAATGATATATAAGTGAATTCTCTTATTTCTAGTGTCATTTATTTGGGTTTTCTAATTTTCATGTGATTTTTAGATTAAAACAAGTTTGGATATGTATATCTTTTGGGTGTCATGATGGTTCAAAAGTGTGTATGGGAAGAGATTAGTTTGAACACTCTATTTTGGTGCATCACCCCTTTAGGTTAGAATATGTAGATTTTCTTTCATGAATTCCTTCTCCCTTTTCCTTTTGAAGTGTAGTTAGGTGTACCTTGATAGCAAAGGAATCTAACCTTCTCTAGAGACTCAAACTCATAGTTCAAGTCCCACAGCTTGGACATTTTTTCCATGTTTCACAAGGTTGTCCCTAGGTAAAAAATTTGGACAAGGGTGCAAACTTTTGTGACAACAATTTTTGGCATGCCTAGTGGGACAAAGAAGCTTCAACTATATAAGTCCGCTAGTTAGCCATTTGATCTAGATACACTAAGAATTTGTGTGTTATTCTTAGTGCCATTAGCCTTTGGAGGCATTTAATCAAATTCCATAGTAGCTCTAATGCACATCTTCTAGTTTTATATAGAGAAAGTGCTGATATGTAAAGATCATCCTTGATCTTTGTGATTTTCAAGTTTTCTATGAGTATGTATTATTAATAAAGCCTCAATCATGAATCCATTTCCTCCATATCATGAAAATTTTATTCCTCAACCCTCACACTACCAATTTCAATCTCAACCCCAAAATATTTATAGTCCTTTTGCTCAAAATTATTACCCTCCCCTTGCCACTACTTTGTTAGTCCCAACATTCTTATTTGAAGAACTTAAATGTATGTTGTTGGAATCCCAAAGGAAGATTGATGCATGGGATAGGAAATTAGATGAAGGCCATGAGAAAATTCTAAACCTTGATAGGTGACTTGATGAGGTTGCAAGACAACAAGACATAGAGAGAAAATAGGAGGAGATGGCCTACAAGGCCTATCTCCAACAAGAAGAAGAAGAGAGCAAGAGATAGAGATATTTTGAGGAGAATCTTGAAAGGCAAGTTGCTACAGTAAGAGAGGATGAAATGAGGTTCTAGTTAGTTCATTTTTAAGCCAAGGAGGTAGATGCCCTCCTTTCTCCAAAGTATGTCATTCCAAGCTTCAAGAAGCCCCCTCCATTACAAGAGCCTTCTATTGTAGCCCTCCACCCCTAGTAAAAGAAAGTTGGGTTGGTCATGTCCCCCCACCCCCTAGACCTATCACTATTACCCTATTTCAAGATGGACTGGTTGTATGGACTCCTAATGGTCCAAATGAGGAGTATTGGGGGAGTGAAAACAAGCCCACACAGATTCCATGTGAAGAGTTGCATCTTGCTAAGGTGGTAGCTAGTGAGGAAAAAGAAGAAGACTCAATCCTCTTATTTGAAGAGCTTCCCTCCTTTGTTAAGGAAGAAGAAGACACCAAGGTTATTCCTCCCCTTGAGGAAAAAATCATGGCTTTTTAGCCTTTAAAATAAAATTAAAATCTACTGCAAATTGAGCAAGAATAAAACCATTTGTTGTAGCACACAATCCTCCATGATATGGAAGATGGAAAGGAGAGCCTCAAGTATACTCTATCCTTGAGGAGGAACATGTTGATATGCATGAGGTTGTCCCTTAGCATATGCATATTACTACAACAAAGAAAAAGGATTTTGATGAGGAGCCCTTTCAGGATGAGCTAGAGATTTTTTTTTCATCCTTGGATATGAAATAGCCAGCTCTTTTATCAGATGATCATGAGTTGCAACAACAACATGTGGAGAATCACACCATACTAGTAACTCCAAAGAAAGTGGTCTATGAACAAGATGAACAAGATGTGGATCTTCTTCTTTAGGTTCTTCTTCTTCTATAGGTTCCTCTTCTTCAACATCATATCCCTTGCCTTCTATCAACAAAAGATAGGAACTAGATTTCTTGTTCTCCTTCAGAATCTTCTCAACATATTTTCTTCCCCACTTCAAAGCTTGAGGAAGAATGATTTCCAAAGAAATCCTGGCCTTAGGGTCCATTGGCTCATTTACAAGAGCCTCAATTATGTCTCTCGTATCATCAATAGTCACTCATATCCAAGAGGTTTCACCCATGCCACCCTTGTCCTAACTGCTTGTATATGCACCTTGTCTAAGTCCACAAGAAAACATATATCTTGATCAGAGTCATCAACTAGCTGTTTGGGAATTCTAAATCTATTGTAGATTATTTCCTTAAATGTATCAAATTATACATTCATGATGCTCTCAAAATTGTCTCGCATATCAATTATAAAATCATTTATCTGATATATAATAAGTATATCCTTCTTCCATTCCACAATGCCTTTGGAAGGGAAAAACTTCTAAACATAAAATAATAGATAGGTTAAGAGTGATCCAAACTTATATGATTTTTACTTTTTTGTCTAGATTCTCTAAATATTTTTTCTTAGTTGATTCACCTACAACTTGGCAAGGTCAAATGACAGGTTATTTTTGACCATTTTGAATTCGAAGTCAACAACTTCACATAGAATGGTGTTCAATCTACTCAAACTATAGATTTTATGGGTAATAACATATATCTCAAATTTGATCTCCATATATGTGACTCCATTCAACTGCATACCTCTTCCATTCCATTCAACAAGAGTCTTCTTTTCTAGTTCAACTCAACTAGGTTTTTTATTTTCTTTTCTTTGTTGAGCATTAGTAACCTAATAACCCAATGTATGATTTTCTTGGTGATCTGAATAGGTTGATCAAGCCAAAGTTGTATGCAATGAACATGAATCAAGATAAATATGATTCATTTCATTTGGAAATCCCTTAGCATATGTAGAATGTGAGTTAAACTCTTTATCTCCAAATGCTTATGCTTGGGTTTCAAACTCCCATGCACATATAATGCCTCATATGCTTGACTCATCTAAAAAGTACCCAATTCTAGAGTTGAACAATGATAGAGTCACCTAATGTCATTAATCAATAGTACCTTTAGAGGGATTTGCAAATGAGCTCCAATTGGATTAATTTCCTCCACAATCACTTGACACAATTTGAATGGTGGGGTTCTAGGTTCAACACCTCTAATCAAAATCTCTAAACCTTTCTTCACTTTGCTACTAGATGAATATGCCATTATTCTTGGTAACTAATTGATAAAACCTTTGAATATTTTGTACCAAATCACTCTAAATCACTTGGGGGCTTAGGAATGCTCTACTTTGTTTTCTATAAATTTTTTAGTGAAGAATAAACCTTTTTATTTCATCTTTTAATCAAAAAATCATCTTTAAGATGCCATTAATTCATCATACAACATATAGCTCATTAATAGAAAATTCAACTGGATATTCATAAGATGCTCAATTAAGTCCATCAAATCACTATGTACCATAAACACTTGGTTGAATATCCAAACTTGCCATTTGCATTCAACCTAGGTTAACTCTACCAACCTAACCTTGTTTAGTAAGGTCTTGAGACATTACTCCAACTACCATCTAACTTGGTGATCTTAGAGTGTCTAAAATTCGGATTTGGATCTTCTAACTTGCTGATATGAGATGATTCCTTTGAATCATATTTCCAATGATCTCCATGGCTAACTAGTTTGAAATGTTTGAGTTACCCAACTCATTGACTTGGGTGTGAAAAGTTTTATGATTTTGATTTGTATTCTTTGGAGTCATTTTTGCCTCATTTAACTTCTAATTTTGTCAACATTTACTTTCTTCTCATCTTTAACTTTGTCCCAATTCATATTGTTTCTAGCTAGATGTCTAAGTTCTGTACATACATAACATCTCTTTGTAGGGATTCTCTTCCTCATGTGAGTTCTTATACAATTTACTCCATTATGGCCATGGTCACCACAATAGTTACATTTTCACCATGTGTTATAATCCCAACCAACTAGATTCCATTTCTTGCTCTTCTAAAGATTTGTACCCTTATTTGTTGCAATTGAAACACTTTCATTCAAACTTAGGTTTCTCTGTGCATTCACTTGCTCTATGTCCTATCTTGTTACAACTATAACAATTACCACTAAATTTTGATTTCACATTGCTGCAAAACTTGTTTGATGTATGTCATGTCTTTCCACAATGATTACAAGTAGGTATCTTATTCTTTTGAGCTTCTTGCTGATATGATTCACCTTTATCCTTCTTTACCTTTGTGTCTAAATTGAGTTTACTTGTCCAATTAATTTATATTTTCTTGAGATCTCATTATACTCTAATTTTTTTTCTTTTCTATGTTGAGATCATTCTATAAGATTATTTTCTTTGTCCACAAGTTAATAAGCTCTTGATTTGAATAATTGATTTGATTGATCAAGTCTTCTTGCTGAAGAGATAGGTGATGGATTTCATTATTCTTTTCTTCTATCTTTCCATTTCACAATCTTTTCTCTTTATTAGCTTTGTCCTTTTATTCCATGTCTTCACAAATTCTAATTGATTGAACTTCTTCTTCTCTTTTTAGCTTTATAACTTCTTCATGAAGAGTAAAATATTTTTCAATTAGATCTTTGATTGTTGCATCAACTACATCTTAACTTCTATCTTGGAAAATGTCTTCAATTCCTTCTTCAATGCAGAGATTTTCATTCATTTGTGCTACAATATCTTTTCTTCTTTTCAAGGATTGAGAAACATACTACTTCATTTTCTTGAATTTTTCCATGGCCAATTGCAGATCTAACTTTTCATTCTTAATAGCTTTCTCTAGTCTATACACTTCCATTACTTTTGATCTTTTCTCAAGTTGCTAAACTTTTTATGTGAGAACCAAAAGCTCTGATACCAATTGTTGGAAATGTATGTGGGCCTAGATCACTAAAGGAAGGGGGTAAATTAGGAACCAATAAAACTTTAATTTCTATTCACCAATTAATACTTCATAATTTATTATGATCGAATTGCATGCATGAAAGACTAAAAGCTATAAAATATTCATAACACTTGACACAATATTTGGTAACTGAGAAACGTTCCAAATAGAAATTAAAATTGGGGTGGGGATGATACCCACAAGCTTTATGACTAAAATATAAAGTTGGCCTATTAAGGCTTACAATGATCACTTCTGGTGATCTTCTCTATTAGGAGCAATAAGGATTGTTAAGTCCACCATGTGAAAGGATTATACAATGCAATGAAGTATGCACTTGGTTAGGAGATTTAGCATAAGACTATTAAGTCCACCTTGTTAGAGGATTTTATTGATGCACCTATTAGGATGAACTAGTAGTTGATCATTGATCTACAAATTCATTTTTTTTATGAGATTCCTTTGATGTAAACTAATCACCTTGTTGTGATAGATGAGACTATACTTTCCCTTATAATACTTGTAGCCTTTTTCTTCTAATTCATATTCATTCTTATTCTTACTTGTTACTCGCTTCTCATTTGGATATGATAAGATGCATTACATATATACCAATCCAATTAGTTACCTTCTAGAGTTGGCTATAATACCAATTTTAAATATTCTTCACCAAGTCAGCTTACTACTATAACTTGGATTCTAAAGACCACTCTAGTGATATTATGATACTTGACAACACTATCAACTTGGAAATCTCTGGCATTTGTTTCAAATTGGTGCTCGGTCCACATTGATCACTCAGGAGTAGTACAAACTCAATTAGCATTAAGTTACTCAATGAACAATAAATAATTTGGTAGATACTGGAGGGCTCAATTGACATTGAAACTCAATCAACACTACCTTCATTTTGATTCATTAACACTACTAGCTCGGTAGACAGTGATAAGCTCAACTAAAACTATAGAGCTTAGTTAAGACTACTTCATCTATGGTTTGCATTAATGATCTCAGTGGACTTTACAAAGCTCAATAGACACTACTATTTGAATGTGAGGGTTAGTAGCAACTGTAAATCTTGGTAGGAATGTATTCAATCAAGTTGATTAATTTTTTTGTCACTGACTAACAAATTATATGACTAGCAGGTCAATAAACCATGCTCATGGTAAAGATACAACAATCATGAATAAGTTGACACTAATTCAACTTTAGTTATTACCTTAGTTGGAAACAATTTAGAAGGAGATATCTACTTCCAAGAACATTTTGAAGGAAGATACACATTTTTCACATATTGCAAAATTTAGTGATCTAGCTGTAGAGCTATAAATTCAATTTCAAATTTTGAACCAAGTTAAGGAGAGATGGAATAAAGTCTATGCCAATATTGTGGAAAGTCATCAATAATTCTTTGACAAGCTAAAATTATCCCCAGTAGCCCAAAGCACTCAGTGACAAAAATAAGGAGGATATAAAAAATAAGTGGACAAGGGAAAAATATGTGATAAACAAATTGTGGGATTAGACATTAGATGATTAGATATTACATATTCAAATTATGGTCTTAGGGGGAGTATTCATTTTGATGGAAATGATTATTCATGACAACATGTTTTTGCAATTAATGTTAAATGGGGAGATTGTTGATCTCTAAGCCTATGTTGTCTATTAGTGTCCCAATACTTTTTCATCTACTAGGAAAGATTACATGATCATCACTATGATCGAGTCATCTAGTAAAGGTTGAGTATACAATGCTTATACTGAGAAAGATAGTGATTGTTGAGTATTTAGTTGAGACTAAGCACATTTAGACACCAATAAATATAGTTTGAACTAAGCACATTAAAAAGTTAATAATTTCCAAGAAAGAAGATATATAGAAAGCCAGTGATAGTATGAATGAGTCAACATGACTAAGTGTCAAAATATTCATGTATCGAGTAGTTTAATTTTATCATATGAGTTTGTAATGGCACAAACACATATGTAAACCATTTTGGATGACTTCTATATGAAATTTAATATTTGAAGAGCTAGATAAGGAGATGATCATGGGTAATTTTAGTACAATTTAACCAATCAAAAAATAAAATAGAAATGATAAAATATGATAAATTGTAAACTGTAGACCAATATCTAGAACTTTTAAAGAATGTCTATTAAGGAGGATTCTAGCCCTAGAATCAATATCCATGAATGAATGAATGGAGTGGATGTATGTACATGTACATATAAAGAGAAAAGACTAAATTTGAAATCAGATTAGATAGAGGGCAATCAAAGAAGTGAAGGATTGAACAAAGATATCAAATTAGGAGATCAGATTAGAGACATTGCAAAAAGGAGAAACAAGACCAGCTTATAGAGAAAACCAAGGGTAAGGTATTAAATAAGTTATAGGTAATTAGATCAATATAAATCTCTTAACATAGTGGTCTTAATAGATCTATGTTAACCTCCTAATAAAGTCCTTTCTTTGTTGTAAGTGTAAAATCCTTTAACAAGGTGAGACCTAATAGTATATAAAGATTTTAATAGGGCATATCCCTCATGAGGTAGATCATATGTTATGATCAAACATTATAACTCTAATAGGTTAAATTCGTTGTTTTGATAGTAAAGATTTGTGGTTTTCATCCCCATCTCAGTCTTACCTTCATATTGAAGTGTTTATGGGTTAGCAAATCATTGTGTTATCTATTGAATCTTTCATGGATATGATGTATTTGATTTATGTTTCAACATTATAGTTTTAATGTTAAATTTGAGGTATGAGTTGAATTAGGTATGAATTTAGTAATTTGATTTTGAAGTTAAAGTTTGAAATCCTTATTCACCCCCCTCTTAGTATCTTGTTTCCCATTAACCTTTTCACCATTCTTTTAATTTTAGAAATAGAAAAGTGTCTTTTCATGCACACACATAGGAATAAAGAAACTTTGGTGATTTTATTTAATTAAAAGGAGACAAGTTATTTTAATTAGATAAAAGACTTAGGATAATGTGGTCAAACCATGGTTATAATCAAATAAACACTACTACATTTAGGCTCTAATTGCAATGGTAGGCTATCAAAATATAGACAACCACCCATCACTAGAACGATAGTAATAGGAATTGGCCCGCATTAGATGGGCATCAAACTTTTTATATTGAAAATTGTGATGGAATGGTCTTCCATCATAATGTCTATGCAAAAAACCATCACAATTTGGGAAAAACAAGGGGAAGATTTCCTCTTCACCATGTCGGATGTTAGATAGTATACCATCATAACTATGACCTATAGTTTTAGCTAGCCATCACATGTCCAAGGACATTGTTGCATGCCTAACAACCATTTGACTAAAGGCATGTTGCAATGATGATGACAAGCAATGAAAACATTGTTCAAGTGATGGCAATCCATCGATGGTTTCCATTGTAGAGGCAATGAAGTACAATGATAATATTGTTGAATTGATGGCTTCTTTTCAGACAAGTCATCACAATTGAAATATATTGCTTCATTATTAAAAATATATATATGCAAAGCTCTATATGGATTATGTAATCATGCTCTACATAGATGGCTACCATATGAGCTTGTGTATAAATGTTATGAAGATCTACTCCATTAAAGCATGCCATACAGTTAGTTGTCATGTTATCATAGGTTAATATTGAGCTTGACTTGGTTTCAAGAATATTTTAATATTCTCTACTAACTAGGGCCAACTATGTGAAGGTGGAAACTCATTTGGCCTCACCACCCCCTAACATCTGAATTCCCCATTAACATCTAAAATATTTTAAAAATGTTCAATCTTTAAAGTAGAAAAAAAGGTTCCAGACCTACAAAGGTGACACTATTTTCCCATCTTTTGGTGCATGTCATTTTTTCATCATATCCAAAATAAGATTTTGCCACTCTAAATTGAGAATGCACGTGCAACTACATTTTGTATGCATGGAATTGAGAAGGAGCTGAAAAAACCTACAACATTTACATTTATTTAATAGGTCTATGCAAAGCTCTAACTGAAATGCAAACTTGTTGGGTTTTTTCAGCCCCACCTGATGTCATATACATATGAATTAAGATTTCATATTGAACTATGGTATCCTTTTGCATTGTCTAAAACCAATAGATTCACATAGTTAGTTGTCATAAAATCATAGATTAATGTTGAGCTTCACTTGGTTTTGAGAATAGTTTAATATTCTATACTAAGTAGGGCCTGTAGACACCTAAATCTTTTAGAAAATAAAGTATTTTTATTTTCTAAAAAAGTCCCTGATGACATCATCATTTATTTATTAATTAATTTATTTATTTATTTTTATGCTATTAAATCCCTTTATCTTAATAAAAATATTTAATTAAGAAATCCCTCCCAAAAATGTTTAAATCTTATTTAAACATTTATTTCCTTATTTATTAATTATTTAACTAATAAATTGACCAAAAAACCCAACATAAATAAAAAAATTATTTTTTGCCCAAAACTTGGCCAATTTCCTTAAGACCACTAACCTCTTCCAAAATTTTCTAATCCTTCTTTAATTTTGATTAAAGGCTAATCCCATCATTTCTTACCCCTAATCCCAACTCAAAATATTTAATTAAGATTAAATATTAATCCTCATGTTTATTAAAAAAGTTTTAACACATATCTCCTCAACCCAAACCTTTGAAATAAATAAAATTTTATTTATTTCTTAAAAATCTAATTTATCCTCATCCTAAGAAGTTCTAGACTCTTCTAGAAAGTCTTCATCCTCATTCTAGGAAGTTCTAGACTATTCTAGAAAGTCTTTATCCTGAACCAAAGTCTAGACTCTTCTAGAAGATGTCTTTAAACGTAATCCTAATCCCCTCCTAACCTTGTCACATTCCCTAAACATGGGTTAAGACTTACTAACCCAACCCAAAGTTAACAAATATCTCCTCCTTCACCCACCCTCATTAAATGCCATCCACTTGCCTATCCCTAAGCTAATCCTAAACCATCCTAATCCATCCTCTAATCATTTGCACAATCCTAAGCAAGCTTAAAACCTTCCTAATCAAGCCCAAGTTGAAATTCCTCTCATCTCCCTCAAAACATCCCAACTATAAAACTTTATGAAGCCCATTAGGCCATAAATGACTCTTCCAAGCCTTTTCATTGCTCTTACAAGCCATTATGAGAGTCTTTATGAAGATTTTATCCCTTGAGCCTCTTTTTTTGACTCATCCTTCCCCTTTTCTCCATCCTCTCACCCTGTGACATGTGTCACTCCTTGATTGGCTGTAAGGAAGCACAATCTATGTGCTCTCCTCTCATGCAATCTGAGCCCTCCATGAGCTTTTCCCCATCCTTGCATCTTAGCCCTCAATCCCTCAAGCCTCTTGCCTATAAATTGGATCCTTCCCCTTTGGAAAACAACACAATCCATGAAGTAAAGTCATAATGCCATTTTAAGAAGTCATTTTACATCAAAACCATACACTCACACCCAAATTCCAACTCTATTTGAAGCCCTTTTTGAAGCATAAGCTTGAGCATACATCATATCTATTTAGACAAAGCCACTCAACAAGAGAGCTTCTTATTGAGAGAGCCCATTAATGGCTCATCTTCTCAATTGAGAGCTCATCTTAGTCTATCTTGAAGTTTATGAATTTTGTTTAGTTTGTAGAAGCTTTATTTAAATTTGACTTCTATTAGCATACTAACATTGCTCATATACATTTTGGCATGCTCGGTGGGACCCCACATGGGTCATCTTCATTAGATTTTTTAGTCAAGTTTTGTATGTCATTTGCTAATTTTGGCTAATTTTTCTTGTTTTTGTGATTGGTAGGATTGTATAAATTGGTTTTGTAGGTCCACATGAGCATGAAAAAGACAAAGGAACTCATAGTCTATCTTATAGTGTTTGCAGATTTTTCAATCTTATAGGTGGACAAAGCACTTGGAATTCTTCTTCCTCTTCTTGTCTATATTCTTATTATTCCATATACTTCTTCTTCTTATTCTTGTTGGAGATCTTGGCCATTTTTTTTAAGGAAGCAAAATCATACGCACTTCTTTTTAGGGCTTAAAATGAACCCCCAACTCATACTTAAATCCATTAAAAACTAAAAATTTGCAAAACAAAAAAAAATATTTTAGCAAGTGAAACTAAACCAATCCAATCATTTGCATCCTTGCAACATCAAGGTTTTAGATGCATTCATGCAAAGTTAGGAACACTTCATTTTTGGGAATTCAAGTTCCATTTCAAAAGGTTCAAAATCAACACTAAGTGCACACTAAAATCTAAATCAAACTCAAAGCATCAATCAAGGATAAAATGAACCTCATTTGCAAATATTTTAAAGTTCTTTTAAAAATTTCATGAAAACTAAGAGTCCTAAATGGTTGCCAAAATTGTCCTAAAAGCTTTGTTATTTGTTCCAAACAAATGTCTTGTTGCAAAATCTTGAATGTTTGTTAGGTTTTTCATGCATCAAAAAAATCTAGGAATATCATTTTTGGGCTTAAAACATGCAAACTAGAACACAAAATCTTGAATGAAAACCAAAGTCCAAAGAAGTCATTTTCAATTTTGAGTCCAAAACAATCTTGAATGATCTAAGGTTAAAACAAAGCACTTCAAAGTTCTTAAAACAACACTCAAAATCTCAATCTTGAATGCTCAAAGGAAAAAAACTTGAATGTTTAACCACTTTTCTTTGAATGCATGTTGCTAAAATCATTCTTGAGTGCCATGGATTAAAATCAAGTTTGTTTTTTAATGAATGTATGATTAAAACAACAAATCCAATATTGAATGCAAAAGGTCAATTAATCATTACAATATCTCACACTTCATCTTTTGGGGCATAAAAAAAATCTACATTTTAGAAATTTTGTAAGTTATAAAAACAAATAAAGACACTTTGAGTGAATTTGTTGTTGGAATCACCCTCTTTAATCACCCATCATTCTAACCATTGGTTGCAATATGGAGATGGGTTTACCAAAGAAGGTGTTAAGTTGTCCACAAAAATCAAATTCCACTCACTTGAGTTTTTATTGGTTTTTCTAAGATAGAAAATTTCTTGAATGCACATTAGTCTCGCTAACACTTCATTTGGGCATAAAAATTGAACATCTCTTGATGTGGGGGGCCTCCAAGTGCACACTTGAAATTTAATTTCACACATCTTTGTTTTGGGCTTAAAACAAACTCACACTCAATCTTGAATGCCTTAAAGAAAAATCAATGGATACTTGACGTGGAGGGCCTCCGGGCGCATGATTTTACTTTTGTTGACCTTAAATCTTCTTGGTGTATTCATTCTTTGATCAATTTTACTTTTGTTAACACTTCAAGTTGGAATTGAACATTTGCATCCTAAACATGTGTGTTTGCAAGGTCTAGATTAGAAAACTTAAACGTTAGTTGGAAAAGAATTCTATCTTTTAGCCCAAGATCATCCAAGTCTTCTCTCCCCTTGTCATCTTTCGAGGCCATCTTGGGTGCATAAGATTAGGATCCAAAATCTTGTTTAAAGTTTTAGGAGGCCTTCTTGAGGATTTCATCACCCCTTGGGATGACCTCAACTCCAACGTTCTGGTGGAGTATAAAGATCGAGAGGTGAATCCAAAGACACCTCTCTTGGAATCAAGATTTTGTCACTCGAGCTAAGCCTCAAGGAACTTTATACCCTTGAGAAGTGAAAGAGGAGAAGTGGGTTACCACTCCTCTCAACTGTGTGACATTTTTTTGATTTCATCTATGGATTTGGGCCTCACATACTTTGGGTATATCGAGGACTCCCTAGCTAAACCAACTGTCAGCCTTGTAGACAACCATCTAAGATGTTAATGTGTATGAAGTGACTGATCAAAACATTTTTAGAACATACACACTCTGTAGTGCAAGTATCACATTTTGAGAATCACAAACTTCTATCTGGTTGTTCCTATCTATTGCTTGATTTTTTACTTGTTGAATGAATGTTTTCCAAACTTGGTCAATCCTAGCTTGGGGCACACTTAGCATAGTCACTGCCTATTCCAAAAGTTGAATGAGTTGAAGCAAAAAGACCAAAATCTCTCTAAGCCAAGCACATTTAGGAATTTATATCAGAACAACCCAAACCCAAACAGAAGTTTCACAAAGTCAAACTCAAGCCATCTCAGGCATGCCAAGAAATTTCAGCCAAGAGAAAGGAAATAACATCAAGCCCTCAAATTGCTAAACTCCATAAAGCAGAAGACAAATCTGCCAATGAAGCCCTTTAAGATGCTTGGTTAGATCGCACTATCCAACTTAACCAAAATCCAGGAGTTAACCTTGCTTATGCCTTACCAAGTAGGCATGATTTCTATTATTAGACCCCCTTGTTTCTCCACATCTTCTTGCATAAGCTTCATTTTAGAGTCATCTTTGCAAGAAAGCCAACCATCTCTAGTCCTCCCCCTAAGAATTTTAGCTCATACATCTCATTTAGAACCAAACCATCTAGCCAGCAATCCAAAAATTTTCATCCAAGCCTTCAAAATTGTTGTCACTTTGCCAAAAGTTTTCCATTCCTAACATCTTCCAAATCCACTAGCCTCACCAAGGTTATCCCTTTGACAGAGCTTTGTCTACGGTAATCTAGCTTTGTCACTTGTTATCCCTCATCACCTTGAGCTAAAGGTTGGGATCCACAAGTGGTCAATCTCGTGTTCTTCCTAAAGGATCATCAGTCTATCCTTAAGTTGACACAATCACCACCAAGCTTGCACATAAGAAAGCAGACCTTTCATGATTTGACAACATATCTTTGAAGTTAGAATCCCCAACCCAATTCTCCTTAGGTTTTTCCATATAGCTTTGCCTCAGCCTAAGAAATCATTTACATAGAAAAGCCTTCCCCTTTTGCATTCGTCAGCATTTGTTGCATCTCATCCTTAGGAAATATTTTGCATTTTCATGACACCTGTCACTTGCTTAGCCAAGAAGAAGGAAACAATGGAGGCCTATCATTTGGATCAAACAACATTGATCCCCTTGAGTAGTCAACCATTCTTTAGCCTAGAGAACACCATACCATCGCCTACTAGCATTGAAGCTTTCATGAACCAACTAAGAAATGCAATATTGGTGAACGTCATTATAGACAAAAACAAGGAAACAATCATGGCTAATTTTTGAAGGGACAACATCGGAGCCTTCGACTTTAGAATACCTCCTCTCTTATCAAAACCATCTCACCCATTTTTTAAGCAACTACCACTCCCAATAGGCTCTTATGATTCAAATTATCCTCAATATGTGCCAAAAGAAGAGCCTCAACCCACCCCATATGATCCAATAGACCCAAACATACCAGCCTCCACTCAAGTTGAAATCTCCCTTCCACAAGCCAATCCAGCCACCACCACTCCACCATTGGTCCATACCATTCCATCCCAAACACCCTTTGCCCAAAACACCTCATCATTCACTCCCTTCACTATTGCTATTGTTTCTCTCTAACCCAGCCTTCCAAATCCACCCATCTCCCAAATTAGTGCTAGCATCTTTGGCCAACCTCAGCTATATACAATAGGGATGCCACCCATGGGGCCAAGTAATCAACCTTTCATCACCCCCTAGCTTGTTTACCTCAGCTCAAAACACAATTCCATCAGCCACAAATCCACAAGCTGCTACCCTCACTCTACAAAGCTATCAAACCCCACAAGCTACTACCAATGTTCTGCCAAGCTCTCAAGTGATCCAAGCTCCTGCCATCACTCTACCAAGTTTTCAAATCTAGCCACCAAGCTATCAAACCCCATCAGTTCCATTTCCAAGCTTTCAACTCCCACCACCTCCACCACCAACTAATCCATTACCTCCTATTACTAACTATTTTTCTATGCCACTTATAGGAGAAAATCTACCACCACCAACCACCAATTACTTGGCCTCTTTTTCCATGCAAATACCTTCCCAAACGGGGGCACAACCCACATATATTGGTCAAACTCCTCAAATCCAAATTCAAGTTCCACAAGCTCCTCGATCCTTTCCCCAAGCTTCACAACCATCTTATACCATACCTCCACAAAGCAATCCATTTATCCCACGGCTAGCTTATGTTCCTCAATCCCAACCTCAAATCCAATATCAACAGCAAGCCTCACAACACATGCAACAATATGTGCCACCTCCACCACAACAACCCATCATCCACCATTAAGTTTCCCAAGCCATGTATAATCCCTACCAGCCCATACATCAAAGCCATCCATATTCCATTTCCCCATCTAGCACATACCTACCTCAGGGCACTCCTACATTGGGGGCACCCCAGCCATCACCCATTAATTTAGAATGGGAAGCCATGAAGATAGCTTTGAAGAACATCCAAGAGGGAAATGATCCAAAAACCTTCAAATTTGAGAATGTGTGTCCTTGCCCATTTGACAAAGCCATTACTATGACTCCATTCCCCAAGCATTTTGAGACACTCAAGTTTGACAAATTCAGAGGAAAAGGAGACCCTGTCACACATATCAAAGAATTTTACATGCACTGCCAAGAAGTGGTATAAAATTGCGTCTTCCTCTTGTGTCTCTTTCTCAAAAGCTTGGCCAGACCAGCTCTTGAATAGTTTTATAGAATACCATATGGCACAATTAAAAACTTTGCTGAATTGTTTGAGGCATTTGTAGCCCAATATGCCCATCTTGTTGAAATAGAGCTATCAGTAGTAGTTCTTGTCCACACTAAACAAAAAGGTTGAGAAAGCCTTCCCAAATATTTGCAAAGATGGCAAACCCTTACCACCCACATATCTTGCACCTTGCTAGAGCACCATTTGGTGAAAATGTTCATTGATAATACCCATCCCAACTTGGCTCACCACATGACCATGAACTATTTGCAGACCTAAAAAGATATCAAAGAGAAAGGAATGATCCTTGAGAAAGGACTCATTAAATATGGTGTGGTCAAGATTTACAAAGAAGCCAAACAAAATCAAACACATTCAAATGACAAGTCTAGGTATTGGAACAAAAACAAGCATTTTGCAACAGATGGGGTTACTGATACAAGACATGTGAATATTGTTGGTCCTTCCCAAAATCAATCCAACCCACCTTATCAACCAAAAAATCAACAAGATATCAACTACCAATAGTAGAATCACCAAAGCTATCAAAGCCACAATCCAGGACCCAACTTTCAAAGGTCTAACAATCAAGCTAATGCCATCAATGTAGCTGTAGGGAAAAAGCCCAGATTCCAACTTGCACCTAGAAACTATACACCCCTTGGTGAGCCATTGGATGTCATTTTTGAGAAATTGACTAAGGAAAACCTCATTAAATTTTCTCCTACCCAGCAAATTGACCCAAGCCAATCCAAAGCTGCATGGTACAAAGATAATGAGTACTACAAATTTCATAGGGTAAAAGGTCACACTACCATCAAATGCATGAAATTGAAAGATTATGTGCAGGACCTCATTGATCGGAAAGAAATCACCGTTGGTGCCCAAACCTCTCTTAATGCAGGCTTATAGATCTATCAAAATGCTTTTCCTCCTCACAACAACCAAAATCTTGGAAAAGCACCTATCCAAACCAACAACAACAACACCAACAACCGCTAGCCAAACCAATAGCATGGGAAGAACAATGACCACACTTCATCCTATATAGACTATGGTAGCCTCATAGGTTGTATATCCGAGAAAGAGCCTTCTGTCAATGTTATCAATATCCAAGGACCAAACAATGAGTGTGCAGTCACCACTCAAAGAGCATGATTTAACATCACAGGCCCACCCATTTCACCAACACCATCAGCTCCATCAAAAAGCTAGTACAATATCTTGGAACACCTTGGGAACATGCCAGCTCAAATCTCCATTTTAGACCTTCTTCGCACTAGTCCTGTGTACAAAAATATCCCTGACAATGCTCTCATAAAATCCCATGTCCCTTTAGATATCAATGCTATTGATTTTCATAATCTTGTTGGACACCTATCCTCCTCATGTGCCCTATCTTTCAAACCCACTAACATACCCATGGTCGAGCCAGATCACACCCTTTCACTTCACATAGCCATTATGGTATCCAATTTTTCTATAAAAAGAGTAATGATAGATAATGGATCAGCCTTTAATATTTGCACCCTAAAATTCATAAAACAAGCTGGGTATATTGAGGCAGATATCATCAGTGAGGTTATCACCATCAAATCTTATGACAACTTGGAAAGAACCACAGAAGGAACTATTTTCCTGCCAATCAAGGTTGGGCCAGTCATCAAAGAAAAACTCTGCCATGTTATTGATCTAAAGCTACCATTTAACATCCTCCTTGGTCGCCCATGGATTCATGCCATGAAAGCCATTCCATCCACTTACCATTAGTGCATCAAATTTTCGCATCAGGGCACTGAAGTAACCATCCATGCCGATCCAGAACCCTTTGTTTACTATAATGTGGTTGAAGCTTCATATGCAAACCATTTCCCTAGAATTGATATCGACACAACCATTGCCAACTCATCCCACACTTGTAATGACCCAGAAACCATCCTCACGTCCATCCTATCTATCATGAAGATCAATAACAAAGGCTATGGAGAGTATAGTCTGTCAGATGCATTTGTTGTCAGGGCACTCCCACTTGATCCACACGCCCATGGATGATTGACATATCACAAAGCTAAGGAGATTCCACATCCTCAATACAAACAATTTGGCCCAACAACCTTTGTATCCTCAAAAATCCCTCTTCATGAGGAGCTCGCTCTAGATATCAACAATTGGTTACATAAAGATGCACCTCCAAGAAATCAAGCACGCCTTGATCACTTCAGCCAAAAGTATTCCCAAGAACATAAGCTCATCACTGAAAAATGGAACTATTAAGGTGGTGGTCTAGGACTAGAAGAAAGAGGCATGTAGTGCCCCATCGATGCACACAAGTGGGAATCAAAGTCAGGTCTTGGCTTTGGCATACCCTAAACTGGGGGCACCAATACTCACCGTGACCTTGTCAAAATTGAAGACATTCTTGAGGAAGTTTAAAAGAGAGCCTATGATGATATCCTAGATGAAATCTTCCTTAGAGACTTTGTTCTCAACGAACTATCCATCCATTTCATTGACCTACCACTCGCCCATCCACAACTCATAGATTTGGACCAACCAAGCATCATACACATTGATGAGTTCACATTAGAGGAAGCACTTATAAGATTCATGGGAGATGAAACTCCTCACAAGAAAACAAAGCCAAATTTTTCTTATATCTATAAGCTATATCCCAAGGGGTATTTTGGAGAAAATCCCCAACCTAGTTTTGATACACCCAAAATTGGAACTAAGGTGAATCTGAGACCAGATAAGGCAGGGACGAGAACCCCTCACCAAGAAAATCTAGAGCCACAAGTAGAACATGAGGATTTAGCATTGCCTCCTCAAAATAATCGATCAGAGGTGTCTTCTATTCTAATTGAGGATACTAGAGAAGTCAACATTGGTTCTTTAGAGATCCCTAGACTTGTTCACATTGTTGCATCTCTATCACAAGACCAAGCTAATCTCCTCTTTGAGGTCTTAAGAGAGAACATTGGCTGATTTGCATGGTCATATCAGGACATGCTAGGAATTGATCCAAAGCTTGTAGTTCATTATTGGTCAAAGCTGAATTAGAAAGAATGTTAGCTGCTAAGGTTATCTGGCCTATCGACTATTCAGAGTGGATCTCCAACATGGTCCCCATCACTAAACCTTCTAGTGACATTAGAATCTGCACTGATTTCAGAGATCTTAACAAAGCTTGTCCAAAAGATGATTTTCCCTTGCCCAACATAGATATGATTGTAGATCCTATCGTTGGACATGAAATTCTATCCCTCATGGATGGATTTTTTGGATACAATCAAATCAAGATTGCACAAGAGGATCAGCATAAGACAACATTCACCACTGCTTGGGGAACCTTTTGTTACAACATGATGCCTTTTGGCGTAAAGAATGCTGGGGCTACCTATTAAAGACCTATGATAGCCATTTTTCATGATCTCATCCATAGCATTTTGGAGGATCATGTGGATAATATCTTGGTTAAATCTCACACCTTCATGGATCATCTTGCTAACCTGGAGAAAGTCTTTGATAGGTTAGCCAAATATCATCTCATGCTGAATCCCAAGAAGTGTGTCTTTGGCATCACATCTGGAAAGCTTCCAGGCTTTATAGTTTCTAAACAAGGTATACAGATTGACCCCAAGAAGGTCAAGGCTATCTTAGAAATGCCTCCTCCCTAGACACTGCAACAACTTTGCACTCTTCAGGGAAAGCTTCAATCTGTTTGGCGCTTCATCTCCCAGCTCACAGATAAGTGTACACCATTTGCACATTTACTGAAGAAGGATGAAAACTTCAAGTGGGATCCTTTATGTCAATGCAGCTTCGATCATCTCAGGTAGTATCTCACCAATCCCCCTATCTTGGTTCCACCAATTCCTAGTCATCCCCTGATTTTGTACATATCAGCAATGCCTACTACTCTAGGGGCACTTCTAGCACAGCTTGATGACTATGGCAGAGAAAGAGCCATCTACTAAATTAGTAGAACCCTAGTTGGTTATGAACTCAATTATACTCCTATGGAAAAAGCTTGTTTGATAGTTATTTTCTCAACTCAAAAGCTTCGCCACTACATGCTAAGTCATACCATCCAACTAGTCTCCAAGATCAACCCTCTCAAGTATATACTCTCCAAAACAACACTTACAGGCCGTTTGGCCAAATGGGTTATGCTCCTTAGCAAATTTGACATCCAGTATGTGGATAGAAAGGCAATCAAAGGGCAAGCTATAGCAGATCACCTAGTTGATGCGCCTCTAGTAGATACATATCCTTTGATCATAGAATTTCTAGATGAACATGTTTGTCTAATTGAAGAAAAACCCCCATGGAAACTTTATTTTGATGGCTCACACACATCTTGTGGATTAGGGGCAGGAATATTGTTGGTCACACCTCAAGGAGATTACATTCCAAAAGCCTTCAAGCTACAATTCCCTAGCGCCAACAATATAGCTAAATATGAGGCTCTCATAGCAAGATTAAAGATAGCTATAGAATGGAACATTACTAAGTTACAAATATTTGGTGATTCTCAGCTCATCATCAAGCAAGCCCTAAATGAATATCAAACCAAAGATGAAAAGCTATTACCCTACAAAAAGCTAGTTGATCAGCTAACCCAACATTTTACAAGGCTTCAGTTTACACGAGTGCCTTGAATACAACACAAAGCAGCAGATGCTATGGCTACTATAGGCTCACTCTTGTAAATTCCCCAAGTAGCTACATAGTATGAGTTTTTAGTTGAGCAACTCCTCACACCCACCTATGCAAATGAGGATTCAAACTATGTTTGTATCTTGGTTGGTCCCCAATCCCTTTGGTACCATGAGATTCACACTTACCTTAACGATGGTATCATATCCCCTCACCTCACATGTACCCAACACCAGAACCTCATCTAAAAATCATCCCACTATATTATCATAGCCAATACCCTATATCCTTAGGGTTATCATGATACTCTTTCTCGATGTTTAGATGAAAATGAGGTCGCGATGGCATTAAAAGAAGTACATTTCAGACTTCGCGGTTTCCACACGAGTGGTATTGTCCTAGCAGGGAAAATCCTTAGAGAAAGCTACTATTGGCCTACCATTGAAGAAGACTCCTATGAATTTGTCAGAAAGTGTCTCCCATGTCAGTAGCATACAAATCTCATGCATGCTCCAGCACAAGATCGACAACCTATTGCACCACCTTGGCCTTTCACTTGTTGGGGCCTTGATCTAGTTGGAACTATCACACCTCTCTCATCTAATGGACATAAATGGATAATAACAGCTACAAACTATTTCACTAAGTGGGTGGAAGTAGTCCCCCTAGTCTTAGCTATAGGATTTTAGGTCTCCAAGTTCATCTTGAACCACATTGTTTGTTGCTTCGGCATCCCATCCACCATCTTCACTGACCATAGAGGTAACTTTGAAAATATCAACATGGAAGAATTATGCACTTCCCTCCACATCCATCACCTCTTTTCTAGCCCATATTTCCCACAGGGTAATGACCAGGCAGAGGCAACTAACAAAACCCTCCTAGAAATCCTAAAGAAAGTTGTCAATGATTTCGGCTGTGATTGGAACTTACAAATAAATCTAGCCCTATGGGCCTATCAAACCTCCTTTTGTACATCCACATGAACAACTCCATACTCCCTAGTCTATGGTGCCAAAGCAGTACTACCCATAGAGGTTGAACTTCCCTCCTTGCACATATCTTTGTAGGGGCAAATATCAGATGAAGAATACAGAGTAGCTCGGCTCACCCAGCTAGATCTCTTAGACAAGAAGTGACAACAAGCCTATGATCATCTCATAGTCTATCAAACTTGTCTCAAAAGGAATTTCAACAAGAAGGTGCTCCCAGGACACTTTCAGCTAGGTGACATGGTCCTCAAAGAAAATATGAAAGTCCAAGATGATCGAGAAAAGAAAGGCAAGTTTGAACCTACATGGCTTGGTCCTTATGTTGTCACTGCATCCTTTGGCTCCAGAGCCTATCAGCTATCTACACTAGAAGGAAAACTCTTGAATGATCCTACTAACATCATTCATCTCAAGAAGTTCTATGCTTGAAGATCCTTGGTATACCTAGCTTTTGAAAAATACAAAAGAATAGTTAAGAGAAATAAGTGTCCAATGGTGAAAACTTTGCAATTCAAGCACCTTGGATAGGTACTTTGGTGAAAACCTAGTAATTCAGGCACCTTGTGTACTAAGACTAATCCATTATTTATCACTATCCTATCCCTCATCCATCCACCCACCATCCCATAAAACACCTTCTTGTTCCCTTGGTGTTTCGACCAAATATCCAAAATCTAATGGAGCTTGTAAATCTTGTATCATCCCTTGTACCATACCTTGTATATCCAAATCTTGTCCAAAGCTTGTACCATATTCTAGCTTGTAAATAATTTTGTATCCTAGCTTGTATCCTATCACATGCACACAAAGAACCCCATTTTTACTTATGCTTTTAGCAAACCATCCACCTATTCGCCTATCAATTGTTACAGACATCCCACCCTTCACAAATATTTCCATCTCACAAAACCCAAACATGAACAACCTTGTACATTTGTAACATATCTTGGTCTATCAGCTTGTACATCCTCTCTAGCTTAGTACCATTGTATCTATCCAACTTTCGTGTCAGTTCCTCCTTGATCAGTATCTTGCACACATCATACAACCCTTGGTTAGCTATTCATATGAATCCTTTAGCTAGATCTCCTATCACCAAAGTGTTATCCTTCTTAGTTTAGCTTGACAGACACATCCCTCATCTAGATCCATCATCTTAGGTGCTCTCTGATAGATCCTTGTAGGATATACCTTTCCTCATGTCTGATCTTGGTCCGTTAGTACCTTGTCCTACCCATCTCGTTGGCAAATGGTTCTCTTTTGGATTTTCACTTTCTTTTGATTTGGAATCTTCCCTTTTGGGTCTTGAAGTATCTTTTCCAAAAAATCTTTTTTTTCCCTCCTCAAAGTTGCCACGATCTTCCATGTCATGGTATGTTGCAAATGGGGTAATCTGGGTGTAAGTTCTTGATCAAGTCTTTTGTTTGTTTTTCTTTTTTTCTTGTGGGTTACCCAGTGTCAGTTCCACTCTAATTCTTTCAAGATTCATGTGTGATGTTGGAGCAATTCTTGCGTGTTTGTTTTGAGTCAGTCCATTAGTCCTCTGGATAGTTGGTGAAAAGGCCTTGATGTTCTTGGTAACCTTGACAATTAACCAACAGTCCTATAGCAAATCTAGTGTTCAACTACATGGTGGTACTTCTCTTTGAAGTATCCCCCTGCTCAAAAATCTTCAATGGATTCCCTTCATCTCCATTATCCCCCATCCATATCTAGCATCTGTCTCTCCTACCCCAACTTATGCATTAGTATCTCTTTGAATCAATCATCACTCTTAGCTTTAGGGATCCACAATCCTAGCCTTAGGGATCCACCAATCCAATCAATCCACCAAGCGTCATCTTTCGAGATCCACAATCCTCGTCCTAGGGATCTTCAAAACCCATCTTTTGCCAATCTAACTCTTTGAAATCCTATTGCATCAACTTTATCATCCCATCATCCATCTCCCTATCTTGGATTCCTTTTTATAATGCTCTGCTCCTTCATCCTCTATAATCCTTGAGATCTTAAGCTTGCTTCCTCTTGTGCCTCTAATTCTCCCTTTATCATTCTCCCGTAGTGAGAGTTTGAGCTAACTAAACCTCTTCTCTTAAGTCAATTTGAGTCTCCTTGCTCATCTCAAATTTTTTAACTTTTTAAGAAGCGGTCGAGCCTCGCTTTCTCTCCCCATTGCCTTCTTGAGGGGGCATCTCGTAGTCCATTCTCTCCTCTTCTAGTTTAGCCTTGGGCATCTTATTTTCTTATCTTTGATGCCATGCCACTTGCGGCATCACATCAAAGAGGGGAAAAATGTAGACACCTAAATCCTTTAGAAAATAAAGTATTTTTATTTTCTGAAAAAGTCTCAGATGACATCATCATTTATTAATTAATTATTTAATTAATTAATTAATTTATTTTTATTCCATTAAATCCCTTTATCTTAATTAAAAATATTTAATTAAGGAATCCCACCCAAAAATGTTTAAATCTTATTTAAACATTATTTCCTTATTTATTCATTATTTGATTAATAAATTGACCAAAAAAACCAAAATAAATAAAAAATTTATTTTTTGCCCAAAACTTGGCCAATTTCCTTAAGACCACTAACCTCTTCCAAAATCTTCTAATCCTTCTTTAATTTTGATTAAAGGCTAATTCCATCATTTCTTACCCCTAATCCCAAATCAAAATATTTAATTAAGATTAAATATTAATCCTCATGTTTATTAAAAAAGTTTTAATAAATATCTCCTCAACCCAAACCCTTGAAATAAATAAAACTTTATTTATTTCCTAAAAATCTAATTTATCCTCATCCAAAGTCTAGACTCTTCTAGAAGATGTCTTTGAACCTAATTCTAATCCCCTCCTAACCTTGTCACATTCCCTAAACATGGGTTAAGACTTACTAACCCAACCCAAAGTTAACAAATATCTCCTCCTTCACCCACCCTCATTAAATGCCATCCACTTGCCTATCCCTAAGCTAATCTTAAACCATCCTAATCCATCCTCTAATCATTTGCACAATCCTAGGCAAGCTTAAAACCTTCCTAATCAAGCCTAAGTCAAAATTCCTCTCATCTCCCTCAAAATATCCCAGCCATAAAACTCTATGAAGCCCACTAGGCCATAAATGACTCTTCCAAGCCCTTTCATTGCTCTTACAAGCCATTATGAGAGTCTTTATGAAGATTTTATCCCTTGAGCCTCCTTTGTTGACTCATCCTTCCCCTTTCCTCCATCCTCTCACCCTATGGCATGTGTCACTCCTTGATTGGCTGTAAGGAAGCACAATCCATGTGCTCTACTCTCATGCAATCTGAGCCCTCCATGAGCTTTTCCCCATCCTTGCATCTTAGCCCTCAATCCCTCAAGCCTCTTGCCTATAAATTGGATCCTTCCCCTTTGAAAAACAACACAATCCATGAAGTAAAGTCATAATGCCATTTGAAGAGGTCATTTTACATCAAAACCATACACTCACACCCAAATTCCAACTCCATTTGAAGCCCTTTTTGAAGCATAAGCTTGAGCATACATCCTATCTATTTAGACAAAGCCACTCAACAAGAGAGCTTCTTATTCAGAGAGCCCATTAATGGCTCATATTCTCAATTAAGAGCTCATCTTAGTATATCTTGAAGTTTATGAATTTTGTTTAGTTTGTAGAAGCTTTATCTAAATTTGATTTCTATTAGCATACTAACATTGCTCATCTACAGGGCAACCCGCATGAAGGTGGAAGCTCATTTAGCCCCAACCCCCCCTAACATCTAAATTCCCCATTAACATCTAAAATATTAAAGAAAGGATCAATCTTTAAAGTACAAAAAAGGTTCCAAACTTGTAAAAGTGTCATTATTTTTCCATCTTCTATTGCATGTCATTTTTCTATGCATCCAAAATAAGATTCTACCACTCTGATTCAAGAATGCAAATGCAATTGCATTTTAATGTATGGCTATTAGGTAGAGTTGATAAAACACAACATGATTAGATTTATTTAATAGGTCTATTAAGTTTTTAAAATTATAGACCATCATGAACAATGTTCATGATTATCTATAACTTATAATACCTAATTAAAGACCTCTAACAAAAATGAAAACATGTTGTATTTTTCAACTCCACCTAATGTCATATGCATTTGAATTAACATTACATATTGAACTATGGTGTCCTTTTGCATTACCTAAAACTAAGAGATTCACACAATTAGTTATCATACAATCATAGGTTAATGTTGAGCTTCACTTGATTTCAAGAATAGTTTAATATTCTCTACTAATCAGGACCAACCACATGAAGGTCGAAGCTCATTCCTCCTTGCCCTAACATATAAATTCCCTATTAACATCTAAAATCTATAAGAATGGATCAATATTTGAAGTACCTAGAATTTTCTCATTGCCTCCTGCTAATCTTAGGGGAAGTCCATCTTCATTTCTCATGAACAATTCATCACACAGGTACATCTAGGATTTTCCTCATTACCTCCTACATAAAATGAATGCAATATTACGAAATACCCCTTAATAAATAATAGTTCAAGTGTAATAAACACATGAAGAATGAGAGAGAAAAAAGGTATCTAGTTACCAATAGGCATTTTTGTTGTATCTATAGCCATGCTACCTATGGAGTGAGTTTTATTGTTTTTCTATGTTGTCAAGATCTCTCTATTTATATACATACATACATACATATACACACACACATACATACATACATACATACATACATACATCTACATACATACATACATATACAAAGATCATAAGGTCACAACAAAAAAATGCAGTGATCAGAAGGGCAGGGCAAAAAAATTATTGATCTCCACTAATCTCCACAATCCAAAGATCTCGCTCTATACATACATACATAGACACACACATATGTGTGTATATGTATGTATGTATACACATATATATACATATATGCATGTATATATGTACATACATACGTACATATATACACATACATACATACATACATACATCTACATATACAAGTTTGTCACCTTGGAAAATTGTATTTGATCTTGCTAGTTGGGAACAATTGATTGGTCATTTTATTGTACCTAATATGATGACAGTTCTACAAGAATTTGTAATCAAACCAACAAATTAGCAGCTAGACCAGATTAATAGGAATAGTAGATACTTGGGATCATGACAAGGAGAGCATTCTAATACATGCATGGTTACATCCTTGGCTTCCATTTTTGGGCCAACGTATGAAGCCTTTATATCCAACCATTCATTATAAATTGGGGAATGCACTTCATGCCTGACATGCAAGTATAAAATCATATAATCCTTCACCATACAAGGTCTTTTTCTTGGTGTGCTCATTCATTAAGTACAATACCCAAGTGTGGTTTTATATACATACATACATATATACATACATACATAAATAATAGTTGCAACATTTGAGACATAATTTTTTTGAGAGTGACAATAGGTTTTTTAATAAAGTGGTTTTTAGGGTGGAAAGGATTATTTCACCCTGAGCTTCTTGCTAATGAGCGTAGACACCTAAAAACCTTTAGAAAATAAAGTATTTTTATTTTCTGAAAAATTCCTGACGACATCATCATTTATTTATTAATTAATTATTTAATTAATTAATTTATTTTTATGCCATTAAATCCCTTTATCTTAATTAAAAATATTTAATTAAGGAATCCCTCCCAAAAATGTTTAAATCTTATTTAAACATTATTTCCTTATTTATTAATTATTTAATTAATAAATTGACCAAAAAAACTTAAAATAAATAAAACTTTTATTTTTTGCCCAAAACATGGACAATTTCCTTAAGACCACTAACCTCTTCCAAAATCTTCTAATCCTTCTTTAATTTTGATTAAAGGCTAATCCCATCATTTCCTACCCCTAATCCCAACTCAAAATATTTAATTAAGATTAAATATTAATCCTCATGTTTATTAAAAAAGTTTTAATAAATATCTCCTCAACCCAAAACCTTGAAATCAATAAAACTTTATTTATTTCCTAAAAATCTAATTTATCCTCATCCTAAGAAGTTCTAGACTCTTCTAGAAAGTCTTCATCCTCATCCTAGGAAATTCTAGACTATTCTAGAAAGTCTTTATCCTCATCCAAAGTCTAGACTCTTCTAGAAGATGTCTTTAAACCTAATCCTAATCCCCTCCTAACCTTGTTACATTCCCTAAAAATGGGTTAAGACTTACTAACCCAAGCCAAAGTTAACAAATATCTTCTCCTTCACCCACCCTCATTAAATGCCATCCACTTGCCTATCCCTAAGCTAATCCTAAACCATCCTAATCCATCCTCCAATCATTTGCACAATCCTAAGCAAGCTTAAAACCTTCCTAATCAAGCTCAAGTCAAAATTTCTCTCATCTCCCTCAAAATATCTCAACCATAAAACTTTATGAAGCCCACTAGACCATAAATGACTCTTCCAAGTCCTTTTATTGCTCTTACAAGCCATTATGAGGGTCTTTATGAATATTTTATACCTTGAGCCTCCTTTGTTGACTCATCCTTACCCTTTCCTCCATCCTCTCACCTTGTGAGATGTGTCACTTTCTAATTGGCTGTAAGGAAGCACAATCCATGTCCTCTCCTCTCATGCAATTTGAGCCCTCCATGAGCTTTTCCCCATCCTTGCATCTTAGCCCTCAAACCCTCAAGCCTCTTGCCTATAAATTGGATCCTTCCCCTTTGCAAAAAAACACAATCCATGAATTAAAATCATAACATTTGCCATTTTGAGAAGCCATTTTACATCAAAACCATACACTCACACCCAAATTCCAACTCCATTTGAATCCCTTTTTGAAGCATAAAGCTTGAGCATACATCCTATCTATTTAGACAAAGCTACTCAACAAGAGAGCTTCTTATTGAGAGAGTCCATTAATGGCTCATATTCTCAATTGAGAGCTCATCTTAGTCTATCTTGAAGTTTATGAATTTTGTTTAGTTTGTAGAAGCTTTATTTAAATTTGGTTTCTGTTAGCATACTAACATTGCTCATATACATTTTGGCACGCCTGGTGGGACCTTGCATGGGTCATCTTCATTAGCTTTTTTAGTCAAGTTTTGTATGTCATTTTCTAATTTTAGATAATTTTACTTGTTTTTGTGATTGGTAGGATTGTATAAATTGGTTTTGTAGGTCCACATGAGCATGAAGAAGACAAAGGAACTCATAGTCTATCTCATAGTGTTTGCAGATTTTTCAAGCTTATAGGTGGACAAAGCACTTGGAATTCTTCTTCCTCTTCTTGTCTATATTCTTCTTATTCCATCTACTTCTTCTTCTTCTTCTTGTGGGAGATCTTGGCCATTTTTGTTTAAGGAAGCAAAATCATACACACTTCTTTTTAGTGCTTAAAATGAACCCCCAAATCATACTTAAATCCATTAAAAAATTAAAAATTTGCAAAAAAGAAAAAATCTTTTAACAAGTGAAACTAAATCAATCCAATCATTTGTATCCTTGCAACATCAAGGTTTTAGATGCATTCATGCAAAGTTAGGAACACTTCTTTTTTGGGAATTTAAAAAGAACTTCAAGCTTCCATTTCAAAAGGTTCAAAATCAACACTAAGTGCACACTAAAATCTAAATCAAACTCAAAGCATCAATCAAGGATAAAATGAACCTCATATGCAAATATTTTAAATTCTTTTAAAAATTTCATGAAAACTAAGAGTCTTAAATGGTTGCCAAAAATTTTTCTAAAAGCTTTGTTATTTGTTCCAAACAAATGTCTTGTTGCAAAATCTTGAATGTTTCTTAGGTTTTTCATGCATCAAAACAATCTAGGAATATCATTTTTGGGCTTAAAATATGCAAACTAGAACACAAAATCTTGAATGAAAACCAAAGTTCAAAGAGTCATTTTCACCTTTGAGTCCAAAACAATCTTGAATGATCTAAGGTTAAAACAAAGCATTTCAAAGTTCTTAAAACAACACAGAAATCTCAATCTTGAATGCTCAAAGGAAAAAACTTGAATGTTTAATCACTTGTCTTTGAATGCATGTTGCTAAAATCACTCTTGAGTGCCATGGATTGAAATCAAGTTTTTTTTTTTAATGAATGCATGATTAAAACAACAAATCTAATCTTGAATGCCATATATCAAATAATCATCTTTTGGAGCATAAAAAGAATCTACATTTTTGTAATCTTTTAAGTTATAAAAACAAATAAAAACACTTTGAGTGAGTTTTTTGTTGGACTCACCCTCTTTAATCACCCATCAATTTAACCATTGGTTGAAATCTCAGCGCCATCTATGGGGATGGGTCCACCTAAGAGGGTCTTAAGTGCTCCACGCAAATCAAACTCCACTCACTTGGGTTTTTAGTGGTTTTTCTAAGTTAGAAAATTCCTTGAATGCACATTAGTCTAGCTAACACTTCATTTGGGCATAAAAATTGAACAACTCTTGATGTGGAGGGCCTTCGAGCGCGCGCTTGGCATTTTCAATGATGCTCGCATTTCTTATGTTGACGATCTCTCAACTTTTATTATGCTGACGATGCTGTCAAATTGGAATGAACATTGTATGGCATAATCACAAGTGTCTTCAATCATAGCTTACAAAATCTAAATCATCAATTGGAATAAACGTGTGTCTTTTAAAGCCCAAGATCATGTATGTGGTCTTGTTTTACACTTTTTAGGAGGCCTTCTTGGGGATTTCATCACCCCTTGGGACGACCTCAACTCCAGCATTCGGGCAGAGTATAAAAATCGAGAGGTGAATCCAAAGACACCTCTCTTGGAATCAAGATTTTGTCACTTGAGCTAAGCCTCAAGGAACTTTATACCCTTGAGAAGTGAAAGTGGAGAAGTGGGTTACCACTCCTCTCGACTGTGTGACATCTTTTGGTTTCATCTACAGATTTGGGCCTCACGTACCTTGTGTATATCGAGGACTCCCTAGCTATAAAAAATTTCATCCTTGTAGAAAGCTTCCTAGGATGTTGGTGTGTTTGAAGTGCTTGCTCCAAAATTTTGTCTACTTGTTTGTTTATAGCTTTTGAATGAATGTTTGCCAACTTTGGTCAAAATTCCAAAAAAGCTGAAATCTCCTAGCTCAAGGCATACTTAGAGTAGTCACTGCCTCATCAGAAAATCATCCAAGCTCTCTCGCTACAACCAAATCTATCTAGTTCCTTGCTTTAGAAAAATCCCAAATCCAAAGTCTCTCCAAATCATCCCCCCCATCCAGCTAGCAACCCAATCCAAAATCACACCCAAGCCTTTAGAGAGTTGTTGTCATTCTGCTAGAATTTGCTATCTAATCAATCCGACCAATCCACCAGCCTCACCAAGGTTATCCCTTTGACAGAGCTTTGTCTAGGGTAATCTAGCTTTGTCACTTGTTATCCCTCATCACCTTGAGCTAAAGGTTGGGATCCACAAGTGGTCAATCTCGTGTCATGCCCATAGGATCATTAGTCTATCCTTAAGTTGACACAATCTCCACCAATCCAGTGCATAGGAAAGCAAAACTCACTTTTTGACAGCATGCCCTTGAATTCTTCCATCCATAGGAAAGCCAAAAATCTCCACCAAATCCTCTTTAGGTCTATCATACAGCTTTGACTCTCCCTAGGAAATCCTTCATCAGCCAATCCAAAATCTACGTTTAATCCAAATCCAACCATGAGCTTTCATGTTCATCCATATGCAAGACCCCATCCCCATCCGACTCATCATCAAAACATGAAATCCCAAACCTATCATGATGTGTTCAGTCATATTGTCCTTGCTCCCGCAACCTCCTATTCTAATGATGATGAAAATCTTGTTGACTATGATGAGTATATTGAAAGCCTTAGAAACATTCCCCCAAGCATCCTCCATGGATTATGGGAGATGTATTATCATGAAGTAGAGGAGATGGGAGGATAGGATCTTGAGTTGGGTGGGATGAGGGAAAGGGATCATGAGATGGAGTAAGTAAGATGGTAGGATTTAGATATGGAGGGGATGGTAAAAGTGGATCATGTAGGGAAATAAGTGGGATGGCAGGATCTATTGTTCTGTCGGAGGATATTTCAACATACTTTTGGACAAGATCTTGACAGGAATGGATGGGAGTGGATGCATGAGGTTCATTATATGGGATTTGGATAATGCTTGGAGGAGGAGATGTGGATGGGATTTGGAGTGATTTGATGAGTGGTGGGAATTTGATGCTTGCGAGAAGTGGAAGGATTTTAAGCAATTTGATGGATGGTATGGGGATGATAGCTATGGGAGATGGAGGTGACATTATAGATGGGGAAGCTTCATCACTGACTACTTCACATGGTTGGACTAGATGACATGGCTTATCGACTACTGGAGGTGGCTTTTCTTGTATTTCCTTTAGGAGATTCTGTTGGTCTGACTTTTTGTATAGTAGAAGTTTTCAGTTAAATCATAGAAAAGTCAAATGTTCTATTCTTAAGTGAAGCATAGGGTTTTGGATAAATCATCCATAAGAAATAATCGTCATATAAACCCTATATCATCTCTATTCATAAATTGTCGGGTCTGAAATTTTGAATTTTCAAAAGAGACGAATATGCTGTTACATTCCTTTTCTTTTCTCCTGGGTTACCTTTCTTCCTATTTATCCCAACCGTCAGATCCGACTAGATCTACCATTGGCGTTACCTCGCTATCACAAGTTGCATGCTTATTAAAGTATAGCGAGGTAATGAGTATTGAGCATTTTAAGCGGCGGGACCGTAAAGTGAAGATACGACGATCAAAGATTTGCTTATTAAATGATTTATTGTGCAGGTACACTTTGCAAGTTACCATCCAAAAAGGATAGGGACCCACAAGAATATCTGACATCAGAGCTGGAATGATGGTTTTTTTGGACGTTCTGCCACCTCGCTATCAAAAAATTTAGGCACTTTGTCGTTAGCGAAGTAGTGAGGCCACGTGAAAATCTGAAGATGATGACATTGCATCTTGCTTGTATCATAATTACACCAGGTGGCATGACCAGTCATAAATACCGTTGTCATAATCAGTTTTAATTGACATAAGTGATTGCTGGGTAACCCTTGCATTTTTCAGCACAGAATCCTTTTAAGTGTCAGAGCTCGCTACCTCGCTATCGAAAAATTTAGGTGCTTCACCGTTAGTGAGTTAGCGAGGCCTCGTAAACTGGTAAAAGATCGGCAAGATCTTTGGTGACGTGGAATGACAGATGACTATGATAAATTTTGACATGTGCCAACTATGTAGAGATCCGGTTATCATTAATGTCTATCTAACTGAATGTACAAAAAATCCTGAACGTCAGCTTGAAGTGGATCAACGGAGCTCGCTACCTCGCTATGACAAGTTGCATGCTTGTTAAGCCATGCGACATAGCAAATATAAATTAGGAGATCGTGTGTTGCTTCTTCACCTTTGATTTGGTAAGTGATCAACGGCTGTCGTCTCCTCGCTATGACGAGTTGCAAGGGAGATAATTATAGCGACATAGCGATTCGGGCCCACTGCCTTCTTTCTTAAGAAGCCCTGTAGCATATCTTTCGATCATTTCTTGATCTGATCAACGATTGTCGCCGCTTCACCATGGAAAGGTGCTTGTTCTTTATGCATAACGAAGTAGCGACATGCTGACACATGTGCTCCATCGTCAGTGGGTCCAAATATAAGCGCCATCAAAGAAAAAATTTTGTACATGGAAAGTTCTCATTGGGTGAAATAATTGACATGGAAAATATAACTCTTAGTTTTTCTCTTTGTACCACATGATCGTAGGATCTTTGAAGATCGATGATGTAGTTTTAAATGAAAAATGTAGTGCCACTCTCTGTATTAATTAGACAAGAAAGCTTCATCCGTGAGGAAAAATAGAGTATAATACAGAGAGATTTCATCAGTTTCATTTCACGCAAGAAAATATTTGGAGCCATTCTTGTGCAAAAGCCATTACTGAAAGAAAAGCGTGCCAAGGTTTGATAAAAATTGTCAAGTTGTCTGTTCGCAGAAAATTTGCAGGAATACAGAGGAAAAAAAAGACAGAATTCAAGTAAGTAAAACTACCATCATCTTCGTGAGTTTTTAAGTTCTAAGAGATAGCCCAAGATGCCTCCGAAGAAGGGATTTTCAAGTGCTATAAACTACTTGGATAGAAATCTGCATGATGATTTGCTTGAGTTACTTCCTGAGTCTACTATAGAAATGGTGCAAGTTAAGAGGTTAACCTCACTGAACCCTAGGCTAAGGATAGCTGATGGATTGTATGATAAGGGTAATTGGGTTCAGGATGCTCAAACTTCTCAAACTGGTTTGAGTTTATTCAAAAAATGGTTTGCGGAAAGGAAGTTATATGCCCCTCATGCCAATATATGGAATTTTGATCTTGGAAAGCTTGTTGTCCCCAGTGTGTTTATGGATTTTGACCTGCTTGAAGCTATAGCAAAAAATTATGACCAAGCCACTAAGGTAGTGAGAAGAATGGATGGTGAGGATTTAGTTACCATCAGTCCCGAGGAGATTAGAAAGGTTTTCAGTCTGGGACCTCTCACCATGTATCATGTGCCCATTAATTTGATAGAGTTAGAAAAATAATATATATCCAAAAGGGATGTAGTTAGACAGGGTGCACTGAAAGCCCACATAGGCTGGATTGGAGGCCTCCCAACCATAACATCGTCTTCTAAAGAACCATTCAAGAAATCATGCTTTAATGCCAGGGTAGTAGAGATATATAGGACCCTGTGCAGAGTCTTCGGAGAGGGCGAAGAAGATTTTATTCCGGTGAGCTTCATGTATATGATCACCCAAATCTCCTCTTTTGGTGTGGAAATAATTTTTGATTTTGCATCTTACTTGGCTAATGAGATTCACCAGGGATTGGTGGGGATTACAAAGGGCAAGGTGGAAAAGGTTTGGGGTCAGTACTCCCTATTGATGCATATGTTTCTTTTTAAGGGGGCCACTTATTTTGGTAAAGAAATGGTTTTAAATAGGGAACAAGAGGGGGAGGCACTGCCAGTCCAATTATGGAGTGCAGACATGACTTGGGAAGAAGAAAATGCTAGCTTTGTTAGATTTGATAGGCACTTTGCCTCCAAACTAAGATGCCTCATATTGAGTGATAATCCCAGAATTCCTAAGGCATTAATGCATCTTGTTAGGCCTATGGACAAACCCCATAATCTAAAAGTTTCACATAATTGGAGAGATATTATCCCATATTCAGTCTCAACTGTCATCAGGGTCTATGGATTCAAAGGAACACCCCATGTACTACCCTATCAGGTACCTTTAAAGGTAGGGATAGCTGAATTTTTGTGGTAGTTGGGAGGAGTGGCGGAGGCCTTTTTGCACAAAAGGGGGACAGGATCAATTTTTCCTACTTGCACTATAGCCCACCAGTTTTTGATAACTAAAGAAGGGTGGATTTTTCTCCACAAAATTTTGGATCAATATAAGATGGCAGTGTCTCATGCTCATTTTTGTGATATAGAAGGTTTCTTTAACTCTGCTCTTAGACTTAGAATCAAGCTTCGTCCAGTTCAGCATGAATTCTATTTTCCTGAAGATGTAATAAGAAATGAATATTCTCTCCATGAGCAAGAAATAAAGAAAGAAAAATGGAGAGTCTATTCAAAAGTTTTGGAATTCATTAATTGTTTTGACAAAGATTACAGTCCTCTTAGTAATGTTGCAACCAATGCAGATAAGATAAATAAGCTCATGAGTACTTTCTCTGAGATAATGGAAGTAATGAATGAGAAGAAACAACATTTTATTGATTCTTTTCCAGATAAAGCCAGAGAGGTCATGAGAAAATTGGGTTTTACCCCCAACATTGGAATGGGTCCACTGGTGGTATGAAAGAAGACATGATATACTATTGTTCGGCAGCAAGTGCCCATTGTACACAAAGAAAAACAGGTAGTTGAATCCACCAGTACTGTCTTGGAAGAAAGACCCCCTGAACCTTCTCCCAAAAGAAGAAAATTACTAAGGGAGGAAGAATCCCCTGATGAAGGTTACTCACCTTCTCAAACCCCAATGAGAATTGAGGAAGAGCAGCTCACCAATGAGAAATTCAAACAAATGGGGTCACAAGGAGAAATTTTTGTTACACAAACAGAAATTGATGAAGGGAACCCCTAGGAACCTCCAATGCCAAGTTTTGAATTAACTATAGCAGATTTCAAAGGAAGGGAATTGGACCCTATTTTGGAACAAGCCAGTCAGCATTTTTTGTCTGATAACAGTTTTGTAAGATCTAGGGCTTTCCATCAGTTTGCATGGAGGGTAAACATGCACATTTTTGAGCAAAGGTGTAAGAATATGAAAACAGAACATCTAGAAATGGATGAGGCCTCCATTCAAAATCAAATAAAGGAACAAATGATGCAAGAGTTCGAAAATATAACCCCTGATGAGGGTAGATAGATGGTAAAAAATGCTAATGTTTTATTATTGCCCAATTGGGATATTGCTGATGCATTAATTTTTAATTCTGTATCAAATAATTTAGGACTCCAGGATCCAAATAAAGAGGAATTCTTGGGTACAGCATTCAGCAATGATCAAGCTGCCCTTGTTATGTGGTCCCTGAGAAGAGGATCCAGGACTACTTCATCACAGCCTGATGATTCAGGACTAACAGGGAGTATCATTGTAAGGAGAGTTGCTGATACTTCAAATGTACAGGCAGCCCACATGAATGTGGATTATTCTAAATTTGCCTTGGCTACTGCAAAAAGAGAAGAGAAGGAAATGATTGATATGCACAATAAATATGAAATAGTATTGGATGCTTATAATCAAGAGGTAAAAAGGAGAATTGAGCTGGAAAACAGGGTATCTCAATTAGAGAAGATACTTGGAAAGAGGAAAGTGGGAGAATCCAGTACACTGAGAATTGCATATCCTCCACAGTCATCTGTTGGATTAACCCCTATTATTGAGATACCTGACACCCCTGAAAGACCCCAATTCTATACTGCAGAGGAATTTGAAGCAGAAAAAACCAAATTACATGAGTGGCAGATAGAATTTAGAAATCAGCAGGAAGAGAAATGGAAGCAGGGTGTGACATATTTGAGGGATAAAATACAATGGTCAACCTTTTATGATCAGTTGACAAGGATTGTAACCCTCATGGATGAGTTGAATAAAGAAAAGGATGGACTAGATCCTCTTGCACAGAAATGGAGACAGAGAAATAATGATGTTACAATTATATGTATATCTACAGTCCAAATGCCTTATCATCAGGTTGAAAAGATTTTTGATTTATTGAATAAGTTAGAAAATTTTGAAAATGAAAGAGATTCTTTACAGAGAAGATTAATACTTTGTTTTTCAAAATATCTTGCTGAAAAATTCACCCTATTTCCTTGTGCTTTAGAATCTGTTGATACAGTAAAGGAAAAAGAAAAATGGAAAAGGGAAATGGATGATTTATTCGATAACAGAATAATAAACATCATCAGTGAGACTAGCCATTGGTTTTGGGTAAAGACAAACGAGGAGCTGCTAAAAGTACAATTTTACTATACTGCTATGATAAAAGAATTTGATGATTTAGAGGAAAATGCAAATTCTTTAATAAAGATACAAAGAGAAACCCTAAGTTTTGATTGGCCAGATGATGATACTTTTAATAGAAGAAAAAATCAGTTTAGTGAACAGATGTCAGGAGACAATGAGGAAGAAGATACAAAAGTAATAGTTACCCTTGTAATCAGCAACGATGACATGGAAAATCGCCAGGTTAAAGTGAGCTTGCAGGTAACAGAAGAGGATACATCACTTACAGACCTCATGGGTATGTACTCTGAAAGTGAAGAATGATTGTAAGGTCAGATCGTGCTCTTGTCTCAACAATTCAGAAGCATAACAGAAAGGAACCCGCCAAGAAATGTTGTTAATTTTTCTGTTATTTTCGTTTTTGTCTTTCTTTTGAAAGGACACCTGTCACCTTCTTTAGCCTGAAGCTTGTTGCATCTCACACTATTTAAGTGAGATCCCAAGGCTAAAGAATGGTCCGAATTCTATTTTTACTAAGTATTGTGCTTAGTTCTGTTTTTGGTCCAAACATTTGGAAAGCAAGTTTGTAGTATACTTTTTTGTCAAAATTTCTGAGATATAGATGAATGTAGAAAGAATTGTGCTTCTTTTCTGAAGGTCTTTCTAGGTCTATTGTAAAGGATATACCATTTTCAAAGGAAATGAATACAAATTATGAACTGTCCCCATATCTGTTCTTTCTAAATTTTGTCTCTTTTTAAATACTTAGCTACCTTGATGTTGTGTGAGTAAAAGCTTATGCAATTGATTGCAATATAGTAAGGTTGTACATCCATTTGTTATTGTTGTTAATTCAATGGATTAAATAAAGGCTTTGATGAATGTGATGAGGTTGCTTAGGTGTTAAAAAGGGTTTTTGAATGATAAATTCTGGTAAGAATTGCTGATAAGAATTTGTTGCAAAGCAACAAATTAGATCTAAGAATTTACTATAGACTCTGAATCCCCAATGGATTAGGCACTGATCGAAAGTATTTCAGCCAAAAGAGAAGTATATTATGACTGGTTTTTTCAAAGTACATCATAAAATCAATTCTTACTTTTATTTCCTGTAAGATATTCGAAGTTGGCCAACACTTGCCTGCATGGATCATTTTAGCCTCATTTAGCCATTGCTGTTGGAAACATCTGCAGAGCTATAGAAGATTTCCTTGCCATATCTATTCAAGGGATGTGTTTATCAATTCGATAAGATTTACGTATATGTTTGAGGATTTAGAGATGAGAATCAAAATGAAACTAAGAATAATTCTCATACAATTGTTCCATTTTTGAACCATCCCCGGGTACACCCGCCCTGGTTTTTACAGAGCCAAAAGAGTAGAAAATCGTCTAAGGTTTTGTTGAAGTTGGGTCCTAGTACATTGCATATGCAAGTGATAATGAGAATTGGCTATTCTTTAGGTTGTGTATGTACTGATATCTAGGTATTAAGCCTTTTGTCGCTTAGTAGTTTTATCACTGTTTTAACATCATAATAAAACACCAACAAAATGGCGACTCTGCTGGGGAGCTGTCTAACACATCTGTAAAAAGTACTGCAGTTGTCTTTAGTCTTACTGTGTATGTGTGTGTCGTGTGATCTTTATTTTGCCCACAACTATAAGGGAATCTTTAGTGTCAAACCTTGAGGATTTAAAGGAGATATAACCCAAGTACCATTGCTACACACTGACGCATCCAGCTTATCCAAGTGTCTTATCTAACAAGCAAGAGTTGCAGTCTTACAACATCAGTGATTGGTCTGTCTGTGCCGTATTTTTGTTCCTACTTGTGTATTTTTTTCTTTCTGTCAGTAAAAGTGTTATTATTTTTTTCCTGAAAGAGGGTGGCGACTCAGTCAAGGTTTTGAAGCTAGTGCTTATTGTAACAAAAGAAGAATATGGCTGACAAGAGAAAAAACACAAGGGCTTACATGAGAGCCAATCCCGATGTATCAATGTATACTGATCTACCCCAAGGTGGTAGGAAGAACCAAAATAAGAAAAGAACAGATCCAAATCCTACTTGGAAGCCTAGAGGTAATGCCTCTATAAATTCCCATTATCAACCAATAATAGCAAGAGAGTCATCTTCGCTTAGCTCTGAATCCGAAAATACAAGACTCTTAGGAGGTATTTTCAGTACCCCATTACCAAATGAGAGATTTTTTCAAGACAAAGACGTATCTACTATGTGAATTGCTTCATTAAGACCAGAGCCTGTAGCAGATATAAATTGTAGGCTAGGATTTAGAAGTTCATCTGATAATCCTTTTAATCCTAGAGTAGCCCCTTATATGGAACCAAACCTTATAGATCTAGATGACCCTGCTCATTCTGAGGCAACCTCTGCTGACTCTAAAGAAGTGCAATCTGAAATAGGATTTTTGAAGAAATGGATTGCTGAGGAAGAAGCTAAACGCATCCGTCTTGAAAAGAAGAGGGGGTGAGCCACTTTGGATGCAATAATAGAAAGAGATACTCTGCTAAGAAGGATGGCTGCTTTGAAAGAGAAAAATAAAAAATTAGAAGAGAATACCCCCACTCTCCATCAGGACATCTTTGGAGATGTTGATAATCTAAGAGCTAAAGTTCAGCAATAGGAGAAATGCCTAAATCAAAGGCAAGAACCAATTGTTGCTCAAGTTCAAGCTTATAAACCCATTCAAGTTGATCCGATAGAGCCCACTGGAACAGTTCCAGATAAAGGGAAAGGCAAGGCTATAGGAATCCAAATAAATGAGCCTCAAGCCATACCGAGCAAACCTATACAACCCTCCATATCTAAATTAGATCTAGATCTAGAGAAGGCTTGAAAAGAGAGGGAAGACCTTGCAAAAGAACTTGAGAAGGTTGAAAATGAAGCTCAGGCTACAGAAATCAAAAGGAAAATCCAATTCATAAAGTCTAATTCTGCATTGAATTCATGGCCTAGTTTTTCTATCCCACCTACAAATCCTGCACCAATTACTGGTCCCATAATCCCGACTCAGAGAGTACCCCAATCTGCTCCTACTTCATCTTCCAATATTGGCACTCAAGTCCCATTTGTCCCACTACAACTATCCCAAGCTGCTCCCCTGAGTCAAGCTAATACAGCTAGTACTTCTAATGTTCCTAGTTTCCAAAAGAAACCTATATACCTCAAAAAATATAGACAAATATCATTTTCCAGTATTTCTGGTGGCCCCCATCCCATATCTTTTGATTTAAGGGATAAAGTGGTTAAGTTTTCTGGAAATAATGCTGTTACTAGTGAGGAACATTTGAGAATTTTCATTGACATGCTGAACAATTATGAAGTTGAACATGAGGACATGGTAATGAAATTATTTGTGCAGTCACTCACAGAGGATGCAAGGGATTGGTTCAGGAGGTTGCCTGATGATAGTATTACTTCATGGAGTGATTTGGAGAAATTGTTCAAAGAGAAATATGGGGACAATACTAATGCAGGATTCATGTTGAATGAGTTCAACAATATCAAGAAGAATCCAAATGAATTCACATTCGATTTCAATGTGAGATTTCAAAAGGGGATGTACAAACTTTTTCAGTTTATGAGGTTAAATGAAGACGTCTGTCTCACAACCTATTTCAATGCTTTTGATAGCAAAATGGCCTACCAACTGAGAGATAAGGATCCTAAAACTTTAAGAGATGCCTATAGAGTTGTAGTGAATATAGAAAATAATAGAAAAGAATCTGGCAAACTAGGGAGGAGGGATGATCCTAAGCTTTTCAATCCTAAGAATAATAATAAAAGGGAGGGTGACAAAACTCCCATAGGAAAAAAGCCTGAAGAACCTACTATAGGCCATGTTTTAGAAATGCTCAAGAAGATGAATCCCACTACTTTCAATAAGCCAAATGTTACTGAGAGAACCCCTGTGAATAACAACAATTTCAATAGACAGCCTAGGATGCAGAATTACCCTTACACCACTCAGTGGAAAGATGGTAAACCAGTTCCCAACCAGACCCAAAATATGAAAGATAAGGGTACTCCAGACCCCCTGCAAAGGAACACTGTAAATATGAATGATGATGTACCATGGTGCATTATATGCCAATCACCTCATTCTGCTAATTATTGTGTTGTTGCCCAGTCGTTCGCCCAAGCTCAAGGAGTGCAAGCAGAAGAAGAAACTGAAGAGAAAAATCATGATGATATAAGTTGCAATATGGTGAACACATGTGATGATTTGATAGATTCTGATTCAGAAGAACCTGAGAATGATGTTACTAGCCAGAGAATTGCTTACTAGTTACATCATCAGCAAATATTTTCAGATGATGAAGAGAATGATACAGATAAGGTATGTAATACATTTTTTGGCATAGGTCTCACAAATCTAAGAATCCCCTCCAAGGAGGAAATTGATAGAATTATAGCCGAAATGATTTCACAAGTCCATAGTAATTATAATTTGAGAAATAGAGCAATAAATAATGATGCAGGAAGGCCATCTAGTGTGTTCATCAAAGACACCACTCATAAGACAAATGATCAACACAAGAAAGTCAGTATAGATGTGCCTAAGATCAAGGAGAACAAGGGTCAGAAATGGGAACCAAAGAAGAAGGTTCAATTTCAGATAGGTGACGCAACAAAGACAGTAGTGCAACCAGAGAAATCAGAACCGGATGTTGTCAAGCAAAAAATGGTGCTTACTACTCAAAAGACTCTGATTCCAGGTACTATTTTAAAACCTACTGTTGTTGAACCTGTTGATATGATTGCCATGTTATCTCAAATTACTGTGAAAGTGCCCTTGTCTGAGCTTTTTAGAATTGAAGAGCATAAGAATAAGGCTTTGTCATGGTTGGGTGGAATAGCAAACAACAATAGTATTGATGATCAAGCTGTAGCCCAACAGACCCCATTAATAATAGAGGACAATGGTATTATATCCCAGATTCCTCAGATGTTTTTAGATGATTCATCAGTTGCATTCATAGAAGATATTGATCATTTTTTCCTTAGTCTAATCATAAAAGGGAAAACCTTAAAAAATTGTATGATAGACTCTGGAGCTTCCAACACTATAATGCCTTTCAAAGTAATGGAAGCCCTAGGATTGAAGGTGGATACTAAGCAAGGTAGATGCTGAGGGATGGATGCTAGAGAGGTTCCAGTAATAGGTATTATAAATGCCTTACCATTCAAACTGGTTGAATTTCCTCAGGTAGAATTAACCATGTCTGTCCTTGTGGTGGATATACCTCCACACTATGGGATGCTACTTTCCAGAAAATGGAGTGCTTCCATGGGGGGAAGCCTACAATGTGACCTTACTTATGCCACCTTCCATATAGGGGACAAAGCTGTCAGGGTAAATAGGGAACCAAGGGTTAACCACATCTTAGGTGAAGAAATTGACAAAGATACCACTTGTTTCCTAGACACTGGGATTAATGCTTTCAGGGTTGAATTAATTATTCAGGAAGTGGAAAACTTACCTGATATCATTGAAAATGAGGTTGAATGTTGCATGAATTCACCAAAATTGTGGACAATGTTCTTTGATGGGGCTAGTTCTAAAGAGGGTGTAGGGGTAGGTGTAGTCTTTGTGTCCCCTTAAAACAACACCTTCAAGTATTCATTCACCTTGAAGTTTTCCTGCACTAATAACATCGCTGAATATGAAGCATTACTGCTAGGACTCAAAATGGCCACACACCACAAAATTAAGAAATTGTGTGTCATAGGGGATTCTGAACTGATCATCTCTCAGATCAAAGGAACTTACTCCTCAAAAAATAGGAGATTAAAACAATATAGAAATGCAGTCTGGGATCAAATAGAATTCTTTGATGCATTTGGGATCTCATGGAGAGATAGAACCCAGAATAAGATGGCTGATCTTCTGGCAAATGTAGCCATCAAACCAAAAGAAATATCATTTGCAGGAATCTCCCAGATTGAGGTCCAAAACAAACCTTCTATACCTGACAACATTGAAAATTGGCAGGTATTTGAAGATGACAAAGATATTACAAATTTTTTGCTAAATGAAGACAAGTACCATGGTTAGGAGATGGACTACAATGGGCTGATTGAAACCATAAATGGGAAAGAAACCATTTTTGGTCAAGAAATCATGCAATTAAAAACAAATAAGATGCTGAAGGGTTTGGTAGTCTTGGAGAATATTTTTGATAACCAAGACAGAGTAAAATCGGGAGTAAATGACCCCAAACCCCAGGAGCTAGAAGAAATGAATTTGGGAACGGATGAATTCCCTAAAAGGGTTTACATCGGCCAAGATCTGCCTGTTCAAATCAGAAAAGCATTAATTGACCTACTTAGAAAGTACAGGCATGTTTTTTCTTGGTCATATGATTACCTTAAAGCTTACAGGGAGGATCTTTTCCAGCGTGTCATACCATTGAAGGAAAATGTAAGACCTTTTAGGCAAAAACAGAGGCCAATCAATCCTACCCTTGCCCCAAAAATGCAGGAAGAACTGACAAAACTGAGAGATGGTGGAATAATCAAACCAATTAGGCATTCCACTTGGATTTCAAACCTTGTTCCTGTGAGAAAAAAGAATGGAGATATTAGGCTTTGTGTTGATTTTAGAAATCTAAACATTGCATCTCTAAAAGATAATTATGGCTTACCTAATATGGAAGCCATGTTACAACAAGTGACTGACTCTGAATTGATGTCAATGATGGATGGCTTTTCTGGATATAATCAAGTTCTGGTAAAAGAAAGTGAACAGTTGAAAATAGCTTTCACAACCCCTTGGGGAACATATGTGTATGTGAGGATGCCTTTTGGCTTGATTAATGCAGGAGCTACTTTCGAAAGAGCCATGGATGTAGCATTTCATGAGCATATTGACAAATTTATGGTTGTGTACTAGGATGATCTTACAGTGTATTCTAACAAGGCTGAAGATCACTGCAAACACTTGGAAATTTTTTTTATAAAAGTCCTGGAATATGGGGTATCTTTAAACCCAAAGAAATGCTCATTTGGGGTCATAGAAGGAAAGTTATTAGGACACATAGTGTCTAAGGATGAGGTAAAAATAGACCCAGAAAGGGTAATAGCTATTGATAAAGTCCCCAAACCTAAAAATGTGAAAGGTATACAGTCCTTTTTTAGCCAGGTTAATTTTATGAGGAGGTTTGTTACCAATTTCGCTGAAATTAGTAGACCCATTTCAAAAATGCTCAAGAAAGGAGCTGTTATAGATTGGAATGGTGAACCTTCACAGGCATTCCAGGATATAAAAACTACAATAAAGAATGCTCCAGTGTTGAGGACCCCAGATTATGCAAAACTCATGCATATTTTTTCTTTTGCATCATTCCATACTGTAGCTGCAGTTTTATTACAGAAAAATCAAGAAGGATACGAGCAGCCTATTGCCTTTTTCAGCAAATCCCTGCAGCATGCTGAGCTGAAGTATGAAATAAATGAAAAACAAGCATATGCTTTGGTAAAGGCTATAAAAGCATTCAGAAGTTATTTGGTAGGTGCTACTATTATTTCTTTTGTACCTAGTGCTGCAGTTAAAGATATATTCTCTCAGCAGGAAGTGTCAGGAAGGAGATGTAGATGGATCAATAGAATCCAAGAATTTAACATTGATATGCAGATAACTAAGTTAGTAAGAGGTCAAGGTTTGGCCAAACTCATGGCCGAAACTAACCTAGAAGCTAATTAGATAAACCTAGTAAATGATGATCTCAGAGCTGACTTCTGCGACATGGACAAGTGTGACTGGTATACCAATGTTATACATTACTTGCAACATATGGAAGTTCCTCCCCATCTGCCTGATAATGAAAAAAGGAATATTAAATTGCAAGCCATTAGGTATGTAATTGTTCAAAATAACTTATGGTGGAGAAACTTTCAGGGAGTTCTGTTGAAATGTGTTGACAAAGAAAGGGCAAAAGAGATTTTGAAAGAAATACATGCTAGAGTATGTGGAGGACATTACATGGCCAAAACTACTACACATAAGATAATGAGGCTGGATTCTGGTGGCCTACTTTGTTCAAAGATGCTCAAGTTATGGTTAATAAATTTGATCCTTGTCAGAGATTTGCTAGAAAGCTGAAATTCTCAGGAAATACTCCACTGAAGCCAGTTGAAACTCAAGCACCTTTTCAACAATGGGGTCTGGACTTCATAGGAGAAATTTTCCCCAAGTCTAGCACTAGCTATTCTTGGATTCTGGTTGCTACTGACTACTTTACAAAATGGGTAGAGGCTATCCCTACCAGAAATGCAACAAGTAAAGTGGTAAATAATTTCCTATTGAATAATATTATTTCTAGATTTGGATGTCCACAGAGAATTTTCACAGATAATGCTATGTGTTTTAGGTCTAAGGAGTTCATCAAGTTTTGTGATAAATATGGAATGACAAGAACATCATCTACTCCATATCATCCACAAGGGAATGGACAAGCTGAGTCCACAAATAAAAGCCTGTTGAAAATAATTAAGAGAACCTTGGATGATAATAAAAGGGCATGGGATTCCAAGTTACAGTTGGCAATATGGGCTGATAGAGTAACTGTAAAGAAGGCAATTGGGGTAGCTCCATTTGATTTAGTGTATGGAATTCAAGCTAGAATACCCCAGAACAACTTGATGGGACTATACAATTACATCCAGTCATATGATGAAGATACTACTGATGAAATGAAAGAAAGAATGGATGAATTGGTAGGATTGACCGAAGCCAGAAGAGAAGCATCTCTGAGGAACCAAAAGTTGTAGTTGCAAGTCAAAACACTCTATGATAAAAGAACTGTAAACAAGAAATTTGAAAATGGAGACCTAGTCTTAATGTATAATGCCAGAATTGAAGATAAAGGAAAACATGGAAAATTTGATCCCATTTGGTTAGGCCCATATCTCATTGAGAATTCTTGGGGTGAAAATTCTTACATAATCAAAGATATATTTGATAATATTCTTGAATTTCCAGTTCATGGACAGTTCTTGAAGAGGTATTTTTCTTGAAAAAATACTTATTTTCTTCCATGAACAATAGTTTTAGGGTTTCCTGTCATCCCGTTTTCTGTAAATCCTTGTACAGTCCAGGTTTTTTGTTTTTGTGTGTTGCTTTGTGCTCTCTAAAGAAGTTGTCACCTTACCGGATGTGTGGTCTGCTCTCCCATAGATTCTGAATCCTTGCATAGACTCAAGTAGTCTATCATCCCCAGAAAGAGCCACTGTTGGTCTGACTTTTTGTGTAGTAGAATTTTTCAGTTAAATCATAGAAAAGTCAAATGTTCTATTCTTAAGTGAAGCATAGGGTTTTGGATAAATCATCCATAAGAAATAATCATCATATAAACCCTATATCATCTCTATTCATAAATTGTCAGGCGCAAAATTTTGAATTTTCAAAAGAGACGAATATGTTGTTACATTCCTTTTCTTTTCTCCCGGGTTACCTTTCTTCCTATTTGTCCCAGCCGTCAGATCCAACTAGATCTACCATTGGTGTTACCTCGCTATGACAAGTTGCATGCTTATTAAAGTATAGCAAGGTAACGAGTATTGAGTATTTTAAGTGGTGGGACCGTAAAGTGAAGATACGGTGATCGAAGATTTGCTTATTAAATGATTTATTGTGCAGGTACACTTTGCAAGTTACCATCCAAAAAGGATAGGGACCCACTAGAATATCTGACATCAGAGCTGGAATGATGGTTTTTTTGGACGTTCCACCACCTCGCTATCGGAAAATTCAGGCACTTCGCCGTTAGCGAAGTAGCGAGGCCACGTGAAAATCTAAAGATGATGACATTGCATCTTGCTTGTATCATAATTACACCAGGTGGCATGACCAGTCATAAATACCATTGTCAGAATCTGTTTTAATTGATAGAAGTGATTGCTGGGTAACACTTGCATTTTTCAGCACGAAATCCTTTTAAGTGTCGGAGCTCGCTACCTTGCTATCAAAAAATTCAGGTGCTTCACTGTTAGTGAGTTAGCGAGGCCTCGTAAAGTGGTAAAAGATCGGCAAGATCTTTGGTGACGTGGAATGACAAATGACTATGATAAATTTTGACATGTGCCAACTATGCAGAGATCCGGTTCTCATTAATGCCTATCTGACTGAATGTACAAAAAATTTTGAACGTCAGCTTGAAGTGGATCAACGGAGCTCGCTACCTCGCTATGACAAGTTGCATGCTTGTTAAGCCATGCGACATAGCAAATATAAATCAGGAGATCGTGTGTTGCTTCTTCACCTTTGATTTGGTAAGTGATCAATGCCTGTCGTCTCCTCGCTATGAAGAGTTGCAAGGGAGATAATTATAGCGACATAGCGAGTCGGGCCCGCCGCCTTCTTTCTTAAGAAGCCCTGTAGCATATCTTTCGATCATTTCTTGATCTGATCAATGATTGTTGCCGCTTCGCCATGGCAAGGTGCTTGTTCTTTATGCATAATGAAGTAGTGACATGCTGACACGTGTTCTCTGTCATCAGTGGGTCCAAATATAAGCACCATCAAAGAAAGAATTCTATACGTGGCAAGTTCTCATTGGGTGAAATAATTGACATGGCAAATATAACTCCTAGTTGTTCTCTCTGTACCACATGATCGTAGGATCTTTGAAGATCGACGACGCAGTTTTAAATGAAAAATGTAGTGCCACTCTCTGTATTAATTAGACAAGAAAGCTTTGTTCATGAGGAAAAATAGAGTATAATACAGAGAGATTTCATCAGTTTCATTCCACGCAAGAAAAGATTTGGAGCCATTCTTGTGCAGAAGCCATTACTGAAAGAAAAGCGTGCCAAGGTTTGATAAAAATTGTCAAGTTGTCTGTTCGCGAAAAATTTGCAGGAATACAGAGGAAAACAAAGACAGAATTCAAGTAAGTAAAACTACCATCATCTTCGTGAGTTTTTAAGTTCTAAGAGATAGCCCAAGATGCCTCCGAAGAAGGGATTTTCAGGTGCAATAAACCACTTGGATAGAAATCTGCATGATGATTTGCTTGAGTTACTTCCTGAGTCTACTGTAGAAACGGTGCAAGTTAAGAGGTTAACCTCACTAAACCCTAGGCTAAGGATAGCTGATGGATTGTATGATAAGGGTAATTGGGTTAAGGATGCTCAAACTTCTCAAACTAGTTTGAGTTTATTCAAAAAATGGTTTGCGGAAAGGAAGTTATATGCCCCTCATGCAAATATATGGAATTTTGATCTTGGAAAGCTTGTTGTCCCCAGTGTGTTTATGGATTTTGACCTGCCTGAAGCTATAGCAAAAACTTATGACCAAGCCACTAAGGTAGTGAGAAGAATGGATGGTGAGGCTTTAGTTACCATCAGTCCCGAGGAGATTAGGAAGGTTTTCAGTTTGGGACCTCTCACCATGTATCATGTGCCCATTAATTTGATAGAGTTAGAAAAAGAATATATATCCAAAAGGGATGTAGTTAGACAGGGTGCACTGAAAGCCAGCATAGGCCAGATTGGAGGCCTCCCAACCATAACATCGTCTTCTAAAGAACCATTCAAGAAATCATGCTTTAATGCCAGGGCAGTAGAGATATATAGGACCCTGTGCAGAGTCTTCGGAGAGGGCGAAGAAGATTTTATTCCAGTGAGCTTGATGTATATGATCACCCAAATCTCCTCTTTTGGTGTGGAAATAATTTTTGATTTTGCATCTTACTTGGCTAATGAGATTCACCAGGGATTGGTGGGGATTGCAAAGGGCAAGGTGGAAAAGGTTTGGGGTCAGTACTCCCTATTGATGCATATGTTTCTTTTTAAGGGGGCCACTTATTTTGGGTAAGAAATGGTTTTAAATAGGGAACAAGAGGGGGAAGCACTGCCAGTCCAATTATGGAGTGCAGACATGATTTGGGAAGCAGAAAATGCTAGCTTTGTTAGATTTGATAGGCACTTTGCCTCCAAACTAAGATGCCTCATATTGAGTGATAATCCCAGAATTCCTAAGGCATTAATGCATCTTGTTAGGCCTATGGACAAACCCCATAATCTAAAAGTTTCACATAATTGGGGAGATATTATCCCATATTCAGTCTCAACTGTCATCAGGGTCTATGGATTCAAAGGAACACTCCATGTACTACCCTATCAGGTACCTTTAAAGGTAGGGATAGCTGAATTTTTGTGGCAGTTGGGAGGAGTGGAGGAGGCCTTTTTGCACAAAAGAGGGACAAGATAAATTTTTCCTACTTGCACTATAGCCCACCAGTTTGTGATAACTAAAGAAGGGTGGATTTTTCTCCACAAAATTTTGGATCAATATAAGATGGAAGTGTCTCATGCTCATTTTTGTGATACAGAAGGTTTCTTTAACTCTGCTCTTAGACTTAGAATCAAGCTTCGTCCAGTTCAGCATGAATTCTATTTTCCTAAAGATATAATAAGAAATTAATATTCTCTCCATGAGCAAGAAATAAAGAAAGAAAAATGGAGAGTCTATTCAAAAGTTTTGGAATTCATTAATTGTTTTGACAAAGATTACAGTCCTCTTAGTAATGTTGCAACCAATGCAGATAAGATAAATAAGCTCATGAGTACTTTCTCTGAGATAATGGAAGTAATGAATGAGAAGAAACAACATTTTATTGATTCTTTTCTAGATAAAGCCAGAGAGGTCATGAGAAAATTTGGTTTTACCCCCAAAATTGGAATGGGTCCACTGGTGGTACGAAAGAAGATAGGATATACTATTGTTCGGCAGCAAGTGCCCATTGTACACAAAGAAAAACAGGTAGTTGAATCCACCAGTACTGTCCTGGAAGAAAGACCCCCTGAACCTTCTTCCAAAAGAAGAAAATTAATAAGGGAGGAAGAATCCCTTGATGAAGGTTACTCACCTTCTCAAACCCCAATGAGAATTGAGGAAGAGCAGCTCACCAATGAGCAATTCGAACAAATGGGGTCACAAGGAGAAATTTTTGTTACACAAACAGAAATTGATGAAGGGAACCCCTAGGAACCTCCTGTGCCAAGTTTTGAATTAACTATAGCAGATTTCAGAGGAAGAGAATTGGACCTTGTTTTGGAACAAGCCAGTCAGCATTTTTTGTCTGATAACAGTTTTGTAAGATCTAGGGCTTTCCATCAGTTTGCATGGAGGGTAAACATGCACATTTTTGAGCAAAGGTGTAAGAATATGAAAATAGAACATCTAGAAATGGATGAGGCCTCCATTCAAAATCAAATAAAGGAACAAATGATGCAAGAGTTCCAAAATATAACCCCTGATGAGGGTAGACAGATGGTAAAAAATGCTAATGTTTTATTATTGCCCAATTGGGATATTGCTGATGCATTAATTCTTAATTCTGTATCAAATAATTTAGGACTCTAGGATCCAAATAAAGAGGAATTCTTGGGTACAACATTCAGCAATGATCAAGCTGCCCTTGTTATGTGGTCCCTGAGAAGAGGATCCAGGACTACTTCATCACAGCCTAATGATTCAGGACTAACAAGGAGTCTCATTGTAAGGAGAGTTGTTGATACTTCAAATGTACAGGCAGCCCACATGAATGCGGATTATTCTAAATTTGCCTTGGCTACTGCAGAAAGAGAAGAGAAGGAAATGATTGATATGCACAATAAATATGAAATAGTAGTGGATGCTTATTATCAAGAGGTAAAAAGGAGAATTGAGCTGGAAAACAGGGTATCTGAATTGGAGAAGATACTTGAAAAGAGGAAAGTGGGAGAATCCAGTACACTGAGTATTGCCTATCCTCCATAGTCATCTGTTGGATTAACCCCTATTATTGAGATACCTGACACCCCTGAAAGACCCCAATTTTATACTGCAGAGGAATTTGAAGCAGAAAAAACCAAATTACATGAGTGGCAGATAGAATTTAGAAATCAGCAGGAAGAGAAATGGAAGCAGGGTGTGACATATTTGAGGGATAAAATACAATGGTCAACCTTTTATGATCAGTTGACAAGGATTGTAACCCTCATGGATGAGTTGAATAAAGAAAAGGATGGACTAGATCCTCTTGCATAGAAATGGAGAAAGAGAAATAATGATGTTACAATTATATGTATATCTACAGTCCAAATGCCTTATCATCAGGTTGAAAAGATTTTTGATTTATTGAATAAGTTAGAAAATTTTGAAAATGAAAGAGATTCTTTACAGAGAAGATTAATACTCTGTTTTTCAAAATATCTTGCTGAAAAATTCACCCTATTTCCTTGTACTTTAGAATCTGTTGATACAGTAAAGGAAAAAGAAAAATGGAAAAGGGAAATGGATGATTTATTCGATAACAGAATAATAAACATCATCAGTGAGACTGGCCATTGGTTTTGGGTAAAGACAAATGAGGAGCTGGTAAAAGTACAATTTTACTATACTACTATGATAAAAGAATTTGATGATTTAGAGGAAAATGCAAATTCTTTAATAAAGATACAAAGAGAAACCCTAAGTTTTAGTTGGCCAGATGATGATACTTTTAATAGATGGAAAAATCAGTTTAGTGAACAGATGTCAGGAGACAATGAGGAAGAAGATACAAAAGTAATAGTTACCCTTGTAATCAGCAACGATGACATGAAAAATCCCCAGGTTAAAGTGATCTTGCAGGTAACAGAAGAGGATACATCACTTACAGACCTCATGGGTATGTACTCCGAAAGTGAAGAATGATTGTAAGGTTAGATCATGCTCTTGTCTCAACAATTCAAAAGCATAACAGAAAGGAACCCGCCAAGAAATGTTGTTAATTTTTCTGTTATTTTTGTTTTTGTCTTTCTTTTGAAAGGACACCTGTCACCTTGTTTAGCCTGAAGCTTGTTGCATCTCACACTATTTAAGTGAGATCCTAAGGCTAAAGAATGGTCCGAATTCTGTTTTTACTAAGTATTGTGCTTAGTTATGTTTTTGGTCCAAACATTTGGAAAGCAAGTTTGTAGTATACTTTTTTGTCAAAATTTCTGAGATATAGATGAATGTAGAAAGAATTGTGCTTCTTTTCTGAAGGTCTTTCTGGGTCTATTGTAAAGGATATACCATTTTCAAATGAAATGAATACAAATTATGAACTATCCCCATATCTGTTCTTTCTGAATTTTGTCTCCTTTTAAATACTTAGCTACCTTGATGTTGTGTGAGTAAAAGCTTATGCAATTTATTGCAATATAGTAAGGTTGTACATCCATTTGTTATTGTTGTTAATTCAATGGATTAAATAAAGGCTCTGATGAATGTGATGAGGTTTCTTAGGTGTTAAAAAGGGTATTTGAATGATAAATTCTGGTAAGAATTTCTGATAAGAATTTGTTGCAAAGCAACAAATTAGATTTAAGAATTTACTATAGACTCTAAATCCCCAATGGATTAGGCACTGATCGAAAGTATTTCAGCCAAAAGAGAAGTATATTATGACTGGTTTTTTCAAAGTACATCATAAAATCATTTTTTACTTTTATTTCCTGTAAGATATTTGAAGTTGGCCAGCACTTGCCTGCATGGATCGTTTTAGCCTCATTTAGCCATTGCTGTTGGAAACATCTGCAGAGCTATAGAAGATTTCTTGGTCATATCTGTTCAAGGGATGTGTTTATCAATTCGGTAATATTGACGTATATGTTTGAGGATTTAGAGATGAGAATCAAAATGAAACTAAGAATAATTCTCATACAATTGTTCCATTTTTGAACCATCCCCGGGTACACCCGCCCTTATTTTTATAGAGCCAAAAGAGTAGAAAACCGTCTAAGGTTTTGTTGAAGTTGGGTCCTAGTACTTTGCATATGCAAGTGATAATGAGAATTGACTATTCTTTAGGTTGTGTATGTACTGATATCTAGGTATTAAGCCTTTTGTCACTTAGTAGTTTTAGCACTGTTTTAACATCATAATAAAACACCAACAGATTCCCTGGAGACTCATGTGTATGAGGTGGAGGTGGATTGATAGGAATAGTTAGTGTGATGGGGGTGGAAGATTGGAAGCTTGGTTGATTGGGTGATGGAGGAGAAGCTAGTATATCAGATGGCATGACTAGATAGTTTGGAATAACTCTTGGATTTTGGGGGATGGTTGGCGGAAGGCCTCTAAGACTCTCAAGATACCCACCATAGTCAACAAGATTTTCATCATCATTGGAATATGATGTAGTGGGAGAAAGGACAATACAACCAAACACATCATGATAGGATTGGGACTTCATGCTTTGATGATGAGTTGGATGGGGATGGGGTCTTGCATATGGATGAACATGGAAGCTCATGGTTGGATTTGGATTAAGTGCAAATTTTGGATTGGATGATGAAGGATTTCCTAGGGAGAGTCAAAGCTGTATGACAGACCTAAGGAGGATTGGCTGGAGATTTTTGGATTTCCTGTGGATGGAAGACTTCAAGGGCATGTTGTCAAAAAGTGATTTTTTGTTTTTCTATGTGCTGGATTGGTGGAGATTGTGTCAACTTAAGGATAGACTAATGATCCTATGGGCATGACATGAGATTGACCACTTGTGGATCCCAACCTTTAGCTCAAGGTGATGAGGGATAACAAGTGACAAAGCTAGATTACCCTAGACAAAGCTCTGTCAAAGGGATAACCTTGGTGAGGCTAGTGGATTGGTCGGATTGACTGGATAGAAAATTCTACTAGAATGACAAAAACTCTCTAAAGGCTTGGGTGTGATTTTGGATTGGGTTGCTAGCTGGCTGGGGGGGGATGATTTGGAGAGACTTTGGATTTGGGATTGTTCTAAAGCAAGGAACTAGATAGATTCGGTTGCAGCGGGGGAGCTTGGATGATTTTCTAATGAGGCAGTGACTATGCTAAGTATTCCTTGAGCTGGGAGATTTTTGCTTTTTTGAGATTTTGACCAAAGTTGGCAAACATTCATTCAAAAGCTATGAACAAACAAGCAATTTTTTTTTTGGAGCAAGCACGTCAAACACACCAACATCTTAGGAAGCTTTCTACAAGGATGAAATTTTTTATAGCTAGGGAGTCCTCGATATACACAAGGTACGTGAGGGCCAAATCCATAGATGAAACCAAAAAGATGTCACACAACCGAGAGGAGCGGTAACCCACTTCTCCTCTTTCACTTCTCAAGGGTATAAAGTTCCTTGAGGCTTAGCCCGAGTGACAAAATCTTGATTCCAAAAGAGGTGTCTTTGGATTCACCTCCCAATTTTTATACTCCATCGAAATGCTGGAGTTGAGGTCATCCCAAGGGGTGATGAAATCCCCAAGCAAGCCTCCTAAAAAGTGTAAAACAAGACCACATACATGATCTTGGGCTTTAAAAGACACGCGTTCATTCCAATTGATGATTTAGATTCTATAGGCTATGATTGAAGACACTTGTGATTATGGCATACAATGTTCATTCCAATTTGACAGTGTCATTAGCATAATGGAAGTCAAGAGATCGTCAACATAAGAAATGCGAGCGTCATTGAAAATGCATCAAAACCATGTGATGTTCATTAATTTTTAGGCATTCAAGATTGAGTGTGAGTTTGTTTTAAGCCTAAAAAAAAGATATGTGAAACTCGATTTGTCAAGTGCATGCCCGGAGGCCCTCCACGTCAAGAATTTGTTCAATTTTTAGGCCCAAATGAAGTGTTAGCGAGACTAATGCGCATTCAAAGAATTTTATAACTTAGAAAAACCACTAAAAACCCAAGTGAGTGGAGTTTTATTTGTGTGGAGCACTTAACACCCTCTTAGGTAGACCCATCCCCATAGATGGCGCTGAGATTGCAACCAATGGTTAAGTTGATGGGTGATTAAAGAGGGTGAGTCCAACTACAAACTTACTAAAAGCATCTTTATTAGTTTTTATAACTTAGAAGATTTCAAAAATGTGGATTCCTTTTATGCCCCAAAAGATGATTATTTGATCTATGGCATTCAAGATTGGATTTGTTGTTTTAATCATGCATTCATAAAAAAAACAAACTTGTTTTTAATCCATGGCACTCAAGAGTGATTTTAGTAATATGCATTCAAAGACAAGTGATTAAACATTCAAGTTTTTTTCCTTTGAGCATTCAAGATTGAGATTTTGTGTGTTGTTTTAAGAACTTTGAAGTGCTTTGTTTTAACCTTAGATCATTCAAGATTGTTTTGGACTCAAAAGTGAAAATGACTCTTTGGAATTTGGTTTTCATTCAAGATTTTGTGTTCTAGTTTGCATATTTTAAACCCAAAAATGATATTCCTAGATTGTTTTGATGCCTGAAAAACCTAAGAAACATTCAAGATTTTGCAACAAGACATTTGTTTGGAACAAATAACAAAGCTTTTAGGACAATTTTTTGCAACCATTTAGGACTCTTAGTTTTCATGAAATTTTTAAAAGGACTTTAAAATATTTGCAAATGAAGTTCATTTTATCCTTGATTGATGCTTTGAGTTTGATTTAGATTTTAGTGTGCACTTAGTGTTGATTTTGAACCTTTTGAAATGGAAACTTGAAGTTCTTTTTAAATTCCCAAAAATGAAGTGTTCCTAACTTTGCATGAATGCATCTAAAACCTTGATGTTGCAAGGATGCAAATGATTGGATTGGTTTAGTTTCACTTGTAAAAAGATTTTTTTTTTTTTTTGGAAATTTTTTATTTTTTAATAGATTTAAGTATGATTTGGGGGTTCATTTTAAGCACTAAAAAGAAGTGTGTATGATTTTTCTTCCTTAAAAAAAAATGGCCAAGATCTCCCACAAGAACAAGAAGAAGAAGTAGATGGAATAAGAAGAATATAGACAAGAAGAGGAAGAAGAATTCCAAGTTCTTTTTCCACCTATAAGCTTGAAAAATCTGCAAACACTATGAGATATGCTATGAGTTCCTTTGTCTTCTTCATGCTCATGTGGACCCACAAAACCAATTTATACAATCCTACCAATCACAAAAACAAGCAAAATTAGCCAAAATCAGAAAATGACATACAAAACTTGACTAAAAAAGCTAATGAAGATGACCCATGCGGGGTCCCATCGGGTGTGCCAAAATGTATATGAGCAATGTTAGTATGCTAATAGAAACCAAATTTAAATAAAGCTTCTAAAAACTAAACAAAATTCATAAACTTCAAGATAGACTAAGATGAACTCTCAATTGAGAATATGAGCCATTAATGGACTCTCTCAATAAGAAGCTCTCTTGTTGAGTGGCTTTGTCTAAATAGATGGGATGTATGCTCAAGTGTATGCTTCAAAAAGGGCTTCAAATGGAGTTGGAATTTGGGTGTGAGTGTATGGTTTTGATATAAAATGGCTTCTTAAAATGGCATTATGACTTTACTTCATGGATTGTGTTATTTTGCAAAGAGGAAGGATCCAATTTATAGGCAAGAGGCTTGAGGGATTGAGGGCTAAGATGCAAGGATGGGAAAAAGCTCACGGAGGGCTCAAATTGCATGAGAAGAGAGCACATGGATTGTGCTTCCTTACAGCCAATCAGGGAGTGACACATGTCACAGGGTGAGAGGATGGAGGAAAGGGGAAGGATGAGTCAACAAAGGAAGCTCAAGAGATAAAATCTTCATAAAGACCCTCATAATGGCTTGTAAGAGCAATAAAAGGACTTGGAAGAGTCATTTATGGTCTAGTGGGCTTCATAAAATTTTATGGTTGAGATATTTTGAAGGAGATGAGAGAAATTTTGACTTGGGCTTGATTAGGAAGGTTTTAAGCTTGCTTAGGATTGTGCAAATGATTAGAGGATGGTTTAGGATGGTTTAGGATTAGCTTAGGGATAGGCAAGTGGATGGCATTTAATGAGGGTGGGTGAAGGAGGAGATATTTGTTAACTTTGGCTTGGGTTAGTAAGTCTTAACCCATTTTTAGGGAATGTGACAAGGTTAGGAGGGGATTAGGATTAGGTTTAAAGACATCTTCTAGAAGAGTCTAGACTTTGGATGAGGATAAAACTTTCTAGAATAGTCTAGAATTTCCTAGGATGAGGATGAAGACTTTCTAGAAGAGTCTAGAACTTCTTAGGATGAGGATAAATTAGATTTTTAGAAAATAAATAAAGTTTTATTTATTTCAAAGGTTTGGGTTGAGGAGATATTTATTAAAACTTTTTTAATAAACATCAGAATTAATATTTAATCTTAATTAAATATTTTGAGTTGGGATTAGGGGTAGGAAATGATGGGATTAGCCTTTAATCAAAATTAAAGAAGGATTAGAAGATTTTGGAAGAGGTTAGTGGTCTTAAGGAAATTGGCCAAGTTTTGCGCAAATTTTTTTTTTAAATTTATTTTGGGATTTTTGGTCAATTTATTAATTAAATAATTGATAAATAAGGAAATAATGTTTAAATAAGATTTAAACATTTTTGGGAGGGATTCCTTAATTAAATATTTTTAATTAAGATAAAGGGATTTAATGGCATAAAAATAAATAAATTAATTAATAAATGATGATGTCATTAGGGACTTTTTTTTTTCAGAAAACAAAAATATTATTTTCTAAAGGTTTTTAGGTGTCTACACTAGGAAGCATTGCTCCTATTTTCATTGGTTTCCTATTGATTTATTCAAAGGTTTAACTCGTAGTGTGTTGTGTTCTATGGCTTATGTCCAATTAGGAATTTTAATTTCATGTCATTTGATTTCATGTTATTTTCTTTGCTAACCCCTTGCTAGAATAGTACCTCATAGTAGCTACATTGTTAGAGTTACATTCATTGAAAAATAAAAAATACAAAAATATTGTTCTCTTTTGGTGTGATATTTTGAGACAGTGAATAGATTTACTTTGATTCTGAGATAAAAAAGTTTTAGAACCAGCAAAGGTCTCCTTGTGAACACTCACATTTATCTTCCACTAAGTAGATTTTGGTACATCACAAGACAAATACTAAACCTTGGAGTGGATCCTTAAAAAGATTTTCTTTTCAAGAGAGTAATTACACAATGCATTCCTGCCATTGACCTTGTGCAAAATGAATAACTAAAAGAAGTGGTGCTAGAAGGAGGGCCACAAGCTAGAGAACACACTCCTAGAAACAAAGAAAATTTGTCAAAGTTTCAAAAAAATTTGCACCCTTGCAATAATCTGCACTCCATACAAGTTCAAGAAGCACTTCTAATTTTTTTAGAAATTTAAGTGCGTAGGTCCACAAGTCCACAGGTCCATAGGTATGGAGGTCTATAGGTCTACAATTACATAGGTCTATAGGTCTGTAGCTATGTAGGTTTGTAGATTTGCAACTTTGTAGCTATGCAGCTACACAAAACTCTATGGTGCATTGTTTTGAGAAAGTGTGCTTCTTTAGAGGTGCACTTTTCTACAATAAACACAAGTTCCTACAACTCAGTCACTTTTAGAAGTATCACATTGATAAAGGGATACTAAGAACTCCACCTATTCACATTACACATTCTAGCATCATCGTTCACTTTACATTCTACTTCACACATTTCCATCATTATGCACCATGTCTTTCTTCAATGCCCAAAGTTCACCTTTGAACCTAAATGGATTGTTATATGACTTGCCCAAAAATTCTAAAAAAGTTTTTCCCATGGTTCATCTATGGAAAATCATGAACAATAGAGGATCAACTTAAAATTTTCGAGGAGATTTGTAATCAAAACTAGATTCATCATATGGATGTGGTATGTCACCTTTTTCCTTACACTTCGGGGGAAATGGTATTCAATTGGTACCTCATCTACCACTAGCATTAGTAAGGGATTGGAACTCTTTTGAGGGAAATTTTTTGGAAAAATTTGAGATCTATATTTATCCAACTATCTTATATCACTAGTTCATCTCAATTAAGAGGGAATCCCATGAGACTATTTCATAGTTTAATCATCACTTCTATAGGATTTATCAAAGAATGGAGTTTCTTTAAATTATACCACAAGAGGTTGTCATCCATCTCTATTTTGGAAAAATGGATTCATTAGCTTCTATTTTTCTAAGAAGGCTCCCACCCAGAGACATTGATACCATTGAAAAGGTCTTCAAAGTGGCTATTGCATTCATGAAATAGGTTACTGCTACTCCAATGTCAACAATTACATATTCAGAGTATGAGTCCCAAAAGGTAGTTGCATCCACTGAAGCATAAAATAATATGTCTAGAGAGTTTAATGCCATGAAGGAGACGATGTCTCCTTTATCCAATGAACTCATTCGAATAAAGTTGAATTCTTCAAGAGACTAGGGGAACCATCCAAGACAACTTGCTAACCAAAGAAATTATTCTCAAAATTAGAGTAGAAATTTTAACCTTGATAGGAACGTCAAAAATGAGAATAATGGTATTACAAGCGTGAGTCTAAGTGAAAATGGATACGGGTACAATGATGTTTTGGATCAGCTTCCCCAAATCATACAGAAACAACCTTTGCAGTTTAGTGCAATGATGTTTGAATCATATGATAAGTCTATATGATAAGTCATCAAGGAGAAGATATCAATTCTTCCTATTTTGGTATTGATTCCCCATTGAAAAATGATAAGACACCTCTATTAGAACAAGATTTGTCATTAGAAGAGATGGATAGAGTGCTCAATTTGGTCTCATGCTTGACTTAGGAAATGTCTATTTGTAGGTATTCTACACACATATCAAACCATGCAATAAACAAGTCATGTAGAATCCATTTATTTGGGTTCCATTTAGAAGAAAGTTGCCCTGATTTCTTGTTAGCTTGGGAGATGGAAATGGAGGGAAAGCATGATTTTGAACAAGCTTCTTTGTGATATGAGGAAGAAAACGTCTTGGTCGATGATAGTGATGAATCTTGTAATTTTAAAGGTAGGCTAGTGATTGATTTTTCTAGTTTGAAGGAACCTAAAGTGTTTCCATGTGTGCATGAAGTGGTATACCATGAGACAAGATCGCTAGAAAGAGAAATTACAATGTGTGAGTGTACCCCTATGGTGGGGGACTAGCTGGATCATGTGATATCTTTCCATTATCCCTCTTAGTTTGATGATTTTCAATTTGAATATGATGCTAAAGGTAAGAGAACTTGTTTGTGGATTAATCATGGTCATAAAGAGTTACCACAACTTCTGATTTTGAGTGATTTGTGCCCAGAATTTGAACCAAGATTGTCTAAACTTTATTTTTTTTGAGTACAAAGAAAAGTCATCATTTTTGAGAACTATATGGGGTGGTTTATCACTATTGCACATAATGAGAAATCTACTAACAACTACCCCACATTTTTATTATTCAAGGTATTCTGTAGATAAGTTTTTGTTTTTGTTTTTCTTAGTCTTTTTAGTCTTTCTAATTAGGTGTTAGTTTTCTTTGAGTAGAGTCTTTTTGTTTGAGTTTCATTTCTTTCTGCTTCTTTTCTTTTTTTGAGTTGTGTCAGTCCTAGGGGGTAAGGTGTACTTGAGATTTCCTCTTAAGATTTCATTAACCACTCTTTGGTTCTAATTTTTAGGAAGAGGTATTTCATTGTCAAAACATTTCAATGATTGTGTGTCTTATACCAACCAAGCAATTGACATTTCTTGTGGAAATAGGGGACTTTTAGTCTAGAAATTAGAAACCTAGACCAACAAGTTCTCAATGCTTTGAAAATTTAAAATTTTGATTATTTTGGGTGTTATTGAATTGAAGTCAAAGATGATGAGAGACAATCCAAACTTCAACTAGTTCAAACAAGAAGGGTCTTCTCAAAAGGTTGCTTAAAATAATTGATTAGCGTGAGAGTTTCTAAAAGACTTCTAAAAGAGGAATGCAAGGGATGTTCACAAGAGATCAAATTAAAAAAAATGACACTGATGTCCTAGCTACACAGTCTAAGCATAGTCAAGATATGTAAAAAAAGAAGAAGAGAAAAATACGGTGTTAAGTCTGAATGATTCTAAAATATTTGAAATGGTAAAAGATATGTTCTCAAAATAGAGTATCTTGTATTCAAAATATTATTTTATCAAAAGTAACATTTTGAAGGACATGAAGCAATTATTCAAAAAGATAGAAATAAAAGAATGTGGCATCTCACCAAGAGCCCTTGAACTGATTCTCTCATCTGGTCAAGCAATTGATTGATAAAAAGCCTTCATGGAGATTTTGAATGAATGAGCTAGGAGGAGTGGAAGATTGTGTAGGGTTGATAGAAAACTCTAATAAATAGCATCCTGAGGCATCAAAGGGAATGAATACACAATGCACATATTGAGTTTGAAGGTTTCAAATTTTGATATTTTGACTATAAAGCCATCCGAAAGACGCTCAAGATGTTCAAAGTTTGGTTGGTGTTTGACACACATTGGAGAAATGTTTGATGATGAAGAAATTGCTTGGTCATTTCTTCCTTTTTTCTAGGGCTATTTTTTGTGGTGTCCACAACACATGCCCCATTCCTCACTAGGAATGGGGACCCCTTGCTTTTTTTGACTCCTAGACTCCTAGTTTGAGAATCGAGAGAAGAAAATTTTATTAGAGTTAGAGTTCTAGAGTCATCAAATTCAAAAATTCAAGAATATATATATATATATAGAAAAATTGAAAAACACAAAGAGAGAGAGAGAGAGAGAGAGAGAGAGAGAGAGAGAGAGAGCACACCACAAAGGGGCATGTGCACATGTTGAAACACTAAGTGCATGTGCACCACAAAAGGGCCATACGTGCATTGAAACACTGCATGCACACATGCCACAAAGGGGTCATGTGTGCTGAAGGGGCACTGCACACCATGGCACCACAAAGGGTGCCAAAACACAAAGGCTATCATGCATGCCATGCCACCAAAAAGGTGTTGCACATGTCACAGCACCACATAAGGCTACGTGCACATGCGCTAAAGAGGTTGTGTGTTGTAGCACCACAAAGGCACTACATGCACCACGACACCACAAAGGGCCGTGCACACACCAAAGGGTGTCGTGTGCTATGACACCACAAAGGGTTGCACACATGTCAAAGCATCTTGTGTCATGCCACCATTCATGTGCATGCACCATCTCGCACTACACACCACACCCACACCTTTTCATAGTGCACTTGGACGTGCACACACCACCAAGCTCATTCTATGTGTGCGCCACCCCTCCCATTCACCTCTAATTTTGTTTAAGTAACTAGTTTTTGGGGGTTTTTGTTCTGGTGTCATTAGGGTGTGTCTTATTTAGGTATTTTTCAGCTCTATAGACTAGTATTGTCTTCTTTTTGTAGGTAAAAAAGGTATCCTTAACTTGTTAGGGTCATAAATTTTGACTTGGAGCTTGAAATTCATAACCATTTACACTGTTGGAAAGAAGAACTAAAGATTTAATTTCAATTCATAAAATAGTGAGCCTTAGGGACTGACGAAGGTCTCAACTTGAAATTTTGAGTAGAAGACCTCTCAAAAAGCCATTTAAAATGCCTAGAAAAATTTGCGAAAAAATATGAAAAAGTTTCAAACATTTGATCATTTTGGATAATTTGGATCACTTGGTTTCTCACTGGGAAGGATAGGGCAGTTGGAGAGAAGACAAAGGTCAAAGATACAGAGGTTGGGCACATGAAGCAAAACAAGTTCCTCATCTTATGCAACTATTAATGACAAGATTCAACGCAAGTGCCTTGGGATTTTAGATCGAAGAAGTAGGAGTTCAAATTTATGAAAGTGATTAGCTATAAAGAGGGTATAAATCATCAAAAAGGGGTAAAGAATGTACACAAAAAGTGATCTAAAACCACATCTAAGAAAAACTCAAAAAACAATTTCAAATTTGAAATTTTTTATTTTTTGGTGAATTGAGCTTCTGAGGTTCGCAAGTTCACATTTTCATGCAACTCTATAAGTACATAGTTCTATAGCTCCACATTTTTGAGGTCCATAGCTCCACAAGTCTGTAGCTCCACATTTTCATGCAGATCTGAAGCTCTATAATTCAGAGGTACACTGACAGTTAACTACCAATTCCAATAATAACACTTTCCATGCATCAAGAGTGCATTCTGATGGCAAGTTAACTTTGACACATGCCTAGTGAAGGGCCAGCTTCTATTTTTGGCACTTCTAGACACTTCCACTTCGAATCAAAGCTTCCTTTACTTTCTCTCTCATGTTTTCTTTGTTTTTGACATGTAAAGGGCTCATGCATCCAATTAATGAATAAAATATGGATGGAGTTCCTCTAAGCACCAAATTAATGGGTAGTTTGTATATGTTTAGTTTGTTTTAATGTTTTAAAAGCATTTTATTGCATCAAGATATCTCTCACTCTGAACACAAATTGTGGAGATGATTTCTTATAAATACCCCACTATAAAATGTAACGAAGGCTACCATTATTATGCAATAAAATTATGCTTTTGGTGCTAGCATTTAGAGTGTAGTTATTCTTGCCTGAATGTGTCATATTTTTGTGAATTCTATTCATGATATTGTGATTGAGCCAAAGGTTTATTGTATTTTTTTTGGTTGTGGGATCTTTTAGTTCTGGTGTTTGCTACAAATATATGAATTCTGCTGATGTAATGAGCTTGAGAAAAGATCACTCGATTGTGTCTACATAGCTTTTTGTCTCACATGAGCACACTTTTCATGGCCTTGCAATTTGATGAAGAGTGAAATATCATTCAATTTGTTAAAGATTCTCACTGATGATTGCATCAGTGAATTCTAGGAAGCATTGCTCCTATTTTCATGGGTTTCCTACCAATTTCTTTGAAGGTTTAACTCATAGCGTGTTGTGTTCTGTAGCTTATGTCCATTTAGGAATTTCAATTTCAAGTCATTTGATCTCATGTTATTTGCTTTCAATTTCATTATTTGTTTTGCTAACCCCTTGCTAGAATAGGACATCATAGTAGTTGCATGTTAGAGTTGCATTCATTGAAAAATAGAAAATACAAAAATATTGTTCTCTTTTGGTGTGATATTTTGAGACAGCGAACAGATTTACTTCGATTTTGAGATAAAAGAGTTTTAGAACCAACAAAGGCCTCCTTATGAACACTCACATTTATCTTCTATTGAGCAAATTTTTGTATGTCACAAGACAAATATTGAACCTTGGAGTGGATCCTTAAAAAGATGTGCTTTTCAAGAAAGGAATTATGTAATGGATTCCTGCCATTGACCTTGTACAAAACAAACGCTCAACAATATACAATCAATGTAATTAGTTATCCTTGAATTTGACCAAAGCTATTATATATGAAAAAGAGATACATTTTTGAAAGGGAAAAAACAAAAACATTTACATGGGTACTTGTTAACCATATTTACCCTCCCACTAAAAATTGAGTTTTTCCTGTCAAGTATGGCCAATGGTTATATCTATTCAAATATTCAAATGAGAAAATTTTATAAAGGATACATTTAAACTTTGACTTATTCATTATTTTCCTAAGTTTAAGCTTTCCATATTTTATTCCCTTGGACACTCAAGTCATGATCATGCAACTATCCTTCATTGCCTAGTCACTATAGTCAATGGCTTAAATGTTAGAGGAAGTGTGAATGTGCAACACAGTCTTTTTAGTGATCAGCATGGCTTTGCAATTTAAAAGGGTTAAAACCTAGTTTTGATTGGTGATGTTGTGATCTCTCTTTATCACTTGATCATAGGGTTATGATCTTAACTTAGGGTCTAAGTTACGATGTTGCAACCCTTTTTCAATCACATGATTATGGGTAATTTAGTGGGTTTTTCACCTTGTATAGTTCTATTATATTGCATAGTGAAAGAACTAGTAATCCTATTTTTGAAATATGAGAAGCGTTAAAAACCCCTAGATGAAATTTCTAAAATCATATGAAACCTTTTTTATGTGCCCTAGTTTTTAAAATTTTGGAGAGTAAGGTTTTATAAAAATTGCATAGGAAGCTTGTTACCCTAAGGTTTTATCTTTACCTTTTTCTGTATTCATTTTAAAATTACTTTCCCAAAATTTAATTATCTTTTCCCATAAACTATTGCCTTCACTATGGTTTTACCTTTGTTAATTCCTTAATACTTTCCAAAGTTTTTAAACCACTATAGGTTTACTTTTGCTAATCGTTGATCTCAAAAATATCAATGGTGAGCACTTGCCCAAAATATGAATTTGCTTGAGATTTAGCAAATGTGGGGAAGTACCTAATTACCATGCAACCCTTTGTGATGTTAGCTCCTAAATGTGCCAAAAAAGTTGGAGGTGTCAGAATAGTTATAGAACTATCAAATGCTTGTCAGAGCATGTTAGGGATTTCAAGCCATTTCATTGGTTGAGCTGAGTAGCCAGGTTACTTTTATTGTATTATAAACATGAAACTGTTGATCTTTGAAATATATATAGTAGGTGTGTTACCATAATCTAAAGATGTGCAAGGTTTAACTAATGTGAGAAAGATCCCTAACGACATGTGTACTCTATGAGGTCATGTGTTCAAGTTTTAAAAAGGCATCAACAATAGTTGGCAAATTTCAAACATGTTGGAAAAAGAAAAACATTCAATTGGTTGCTCCTACTAACTAGGTCATAAAGGTTATGAGATATATGCATCGTTGATCTTTGGAGGGTCAATGGAAGGCATATTCCTACTCTATAAAAGTGACTAAAGTTTAACTAAAGTAGGGAAGCACTTACTTGCCACATGGACAAGTGGGGCTAGTCATTCAAAGGGTTTCCTAGTCACACCATGTTTGAAAGCATGTTGAAATGGTACATGATGATTGGTGGAGTGGTCTATGTGTTCATTGAGTTGGAAGGTGATTGTACCAATGGGCTTGTTACTTTGAAGCTAAAGTAATAAAGTTATAAGGATCTTCATGATTGTCAATCTTTGGAAGATCAATGATCAGAGCTTTACCACTTCATAAAAGTGAATGAAGTTTAACTAAAGTGGGGAAGTGCCTTGTTGATGAGAAGCAATTTATTAAAAAAAAAATTTAATGCAGCCATTTTGATTCTAAACTAAGCTATTTGATTCTTGATGATTGACGATGGAATTTTAAACTTCACGCTGTGATATAAAATATGACTGTTGAAGCATTAACTTTGATCAATGATATTTCATTCTAGCCTAATACTATAATAAAATTTCCAATTCTACATTATTGAGCCATAAGATTGTAGAATTCTCACAGTGCAAATATTTCTAGAGCGAAGGGAAAGATTTTCTAAGGGTTTTGACATATTGTTGAGCAATTTCAAGAGAAGGAAAAAGAAGAAAATGGGTAAGTCATCTGAACTTCTAGAAAATTAAGAAGTGTTTGCATTAGGGTAAATTGTAAACATGCCTCCATGAAGGGATTTTTCAGGGAAAGTAGATTACCTAAAGACGGTGATACATGATGATTTCTTGGAACAAATGCCATAGTCTATGAATGAATTAGCTAGGGGAAAAGAGCTCATTCTAAATAAAACCCTAGATTATTGGTCAGTGAAGGATTTTATGATAAAGAAAACTAGTTAAGGGATATAGAAGTGTTGGTTGGAGGATTAGGGCTTTTTTGGAAATGGTTTGGAGAAAGAAAATTAGATACTCCAGTGAACAATGTAGGATAATTCGATATATGTAAATTGATTGTTCTAAGATTTTTCTTCAAAGATGATCTACTGGAAATAATCACAAAAAATTATGACCCAATTACTAGAATTGTAAACAACTATGTGGGTGATAATCTCTTTAGGGTTTCAATTGAACTGATCAAAGAAGCTTTTAAGCTAAACCCTAAACATGCAGTTCATGAAATAAAGATATCAAAGGACTCTAAGCTAGGTATGATGCACAAAGAATATATCTATAGTGCCTCTCCCATTTGACTTTTGTAAGTCATCTTGATGGATGCAACTTGGTTGATCTTTTTTTGTGATGGATCATGATGGTGACCATGAGTGGTCTACACCATTTAGGTGATTTGATTTATGTTTCTATTTTAGTTGATTTGATTATGTTTATGACTATGTTTACCTATGTGTTTTATGTGCCTTTTCATGTTATTGTAACAGCCATTATTAAATGCTTAAATAATTAGAAATGGATTTTCCTTGTTGGATTCATCGATTATGTGTTGTGGATCTTTACCTTGTTATATTTTGATCTGAGAGATATTTGTTACTCATGTTATGTTTACATTTGAGATGGCTTGAGGGTCAGATATTATACCTTGATTTTAGTATCATAGATGTTTGATTACTATGTTGTTCAGTCAATCATATTGCATGATGATGCCATTTTGAGATGACAGTGTATTTTATGATGATATCTAGTTATCTAGCAATTGGACATATCTTTGATTAGGTTATGTGATGGATTTAATGCTATGGTTATTTGCTTCATTCTTGCATTGTTATGCTTTATGTGAACATGAGTGATGTAAATAGATTATTTTGATATAATTAAATAAATAGTTAAATTAGGTGATTTAATAGATTTATTTTTTTGGCTATGCTATTATATGCAATTGCACTTGATCATGTTGTTTAGTGTGTAGGATTTATATCCCTGGCAGCGGCACATGGAGTTAGTGATTCAACCATTCATATTTTACAAATGTCATCCTTGTATGGTCAATGTATCCTTAATTAAATGTTTAAATTAAACCTTTTGGTGATTATTAAATCCAGCCTCATTTACATTATGTGATTAGACTAGTGAGTGTGTCTATGTATTTAGAAGTTTGCATTGTCATGAAGGTGGTTAAGGAAATTTCTGTGTTTTTGTGTTTATTGGCTTTTAATTGATATATTTTAATTTTTGGTAGCTTTTCCATAGATGAATTCATATTTATAGGAATAGCCTATTTTCATTTAGGTTGATTCAAAATTTAACTAGGTTGACTAGTTATTTACCCTAATCGATTATTCACTTGAAAAGTGAATAAATATCCAAAAAGGAATTTAATTCCTCACTTCTCACTTTCAAATTAGAAAGTTGGAGAGAAAAATCCAAAATCCTCTTCATGAGGATTTTTTTTTTGTTCATTGTGGGAGCTACAGGAGTGGGATCATCGTGAGGTTGAGCTCATTGTATCTGGCTTGGGGAAACCTTGGATTGTCACAATTTTTAGCTACTTCTATAGGCTATTTATTTTATGGTTCAGATTCCCATTTTTCCCTTTAGGTTGTGAGGTAGGGCTTTCCTATTTTATTGTTTCGGCTTAGTTTCTACTTTTGTTTTTGGTAGCCATTTGTTTGGAGGCTGAGAACTAGTGTTTCCCTCTATTTCTGTATGCTAGTTCTACCCAATTGGGCAAGTACAAAAATTTCCCTACTTTTTGGGATGAGGTTTTGAGATTTTGCTCCATTATGCTGGCCATTTTTTCATATGGTGTTCAAACTTAATTATTTTTGGATTTTTGGGGTTTTTGTACCCAAAGGCCAAATGGATTTTAATTTTTAAGTTTTCCAAAATTTTGGGGATTTTACCTCATTTTGTGTACTGCCCTATTTTCTCAAGTTTTCTTGGCACAATGTGGGTCATGGACCTAGATGATCTATCTGGATATTAGTCAAACCACTATTGCACTTTTATGTTGCACTAGGATGCGTGTTGCATTCGTACTCTCAACTTTGTGTTCAGTTGAGTGATTTTATACCTAGTGTTATGGTTTCTTTTGGACCTTTGTTTTGGTTTCATGGACACTAAGATTCGTGTAGGATCCATGTTTTTGAATTGAGGCTAGTTGCGTGAGTTCATGATGTTTGTTCTAGTTGCATCATTTGGATTTGTGTAGAATCCATACTCTTAGATTAAGGCTGGTAGAGAGATTTCATGATGTATGGTTTTATTGGTTCTTGGGATTTGTATAGAATCCATCCTTCCAAGTTGTTTTTGGTTGAGTGATCTTTTGCATTGTGTTCTCATCTAGTCCTTGTGTTATGATCTTTGTGATCATGGTGCACCACACATGAGTACGTGTGCATATATTTGTTGGAGGACTTGCAGGTCTCAATCTTTCGTGGTACTTCCAAAAGTTATGATCATTGGGGTTGGGATGGGAGTATGCATGCCCATGGGCACTTCTCATAGGATGAGCATGGGTAGGGTAGGGTAGCATTTGGAAGGGGCTTCTATCTTACATCTTAGTGATCATGGTGCCAAAGGTTGGTGGAGGATAGGAAGTTTTAAGTAAGTGATAACTAAATAAAAATGTGTTAGTGTTAATAAAACTTAAGATAATGAAAAGTTCCACATTCATGTGATTGTTCCAAGGGAGTCCCTTGAGAGTGTTTCCACATGTGATCTAAGCTTGGGCTTTTGGATGCCACTTGACTCTCTAGGATGTCAGTCCCTACTTAGTAGCCTATTGAGTGTCTGACCATGACCTATACCACTTGCATTGTCTTAAGTTCTTGGCTACAACCATCATACTGTCTGGCATGAGAGTTAGCCATGGATATTTCTTTTGTGTTTTTGTGGTTGGATCTTTATATCCATTACCATAGCAGGTGTGGACCTACAAGTTCCATGTGATTAGGAGATGTAGCTACCTTCACCATTGCTAGGGACTAGTGTACAGGTACAGTCTTTCATCCTACTGCATCTTTGTTGGATGTTTTCACTTGATACTTCATGTTTTGGAGTATGCTTTCTTATGATTTACATTTTAATTAGAATTCTTGGATGTGATGTTTAGATGATATTAGTTTATTTGATGCATTCTCATATTATGATGTTTAGCATATGACTAGATGATGTGAATTTTTGTATTGGATTATCTTTTTCTTATTGGTTTAGCATGTTTGATTTTTGTATTATGATAATTAGCATGTGATAGGAGATGTTATGTACTAGTAGGACTATCTTATGCTTTACTACTAGCATGTTAGATTTCCTTATGCTTATATTGTAGCATTTTTTAGTAGTGATTTCCCTATTACAATAGTAGCGCTGACCTGATCAGTGGCTTGGGATGTTATGCACGGGGGATGGTCAGGATCGACAATGGCCTTATGATGCTATTAATGGTTGGGAGGAACCACATACTTAGTTTGGTTGTTCAATTATTGTGATGTTATTTTTGTACATTTTGATGTTGCTTATGTTCACTAAAATGTTTCTTTCAGTACATCCTTTACTACTTTGGTTTAGATGGATAGATGTTCCTCTTTCCTTTTTCATGGCATCTTGTTGTTTATGCACTCGAGTATTCACTTCTTGATCTATGTGGATCTAGTACTCCCTAGTGTGGAGGTTTGTCTTTCTATTTCATTCCTTGTTTTGACCCTTAGAGTGGTTTTCTTACTTTCTTGGGCAACCATGTGTCAGCATGGTGCAATACAATAAAGTGTTACATGCCTATTGGAGTTTTGTCATGCCTTCCCTAATTCTATCACATGCCTCTTGGAGAAATATCATGTGATGTTTTCCATCACACACCTCCTTGTAACAATTATCGTATGATACCCTTAAAGTATGTCACACCTTTGAGAGATGTATCACCATGTCCCTAAAAGTGTCACCATCCATCTTTATGAATGTCGTGTGATACTTTCTAGTGTTGTATTAAAGTATCACCTAGATTTTTGCAAAAGTCTATGTGGGCGGGCAACAGGAACTTTTCTGTTTGATCCAAACTTTTTGGGAGTTTTTTGGGGTACCCTCTTAGGCATTCTTCAATCCTTTGGTGTCACATTTTGAATTCAGAATGTGTTCAATTTGAATTCAATTATGGGTTCTTTATCATCGATCATTTTGGTCAGTAGTGGCATTTGGAGATTCGTTGGTTGCCAGGATGGTGGTTAAGTCTTCCGTTGTGATCTTTGTGATCCATGTATGTTGATGTCATGTGCACTTACACTTATCTTTATAAAAAAAATTCTAGCTTGTATTTCATCCTTGTTTCCAAGGATCACTAGGCAGGGCATTACATCTAGTATTAGAGCCCATGTTCAAACATTGGGATCTCTGCATTTATGTTGCCCATATGGTTGATGTTGCATTGTGTGAGTGTGAATGTCTTGGTCAGAGCTCTTGATCTTTGTTTCTTTGGTACCTACTTGTGATGGACTTGCTTGTCTAGTAGATGTGACTAGAGCACTATAAGGAGAAGCAAGTGATCTTGTCCTAGTTTTGTTAATGGAATCAATCTGCCTTCTTGGTTGGTTGTGTGTGTGTGACCCTTTTTGGATGGAACCACTAATTGGTGTCCATGTGTTGGCTTTGAGTGCCTTCTTTTGCTTCTCCTTGTAGAGTAAGGTTCATTATTTCCCTGATTTCTTCTTATTGCAAGTAAATTAAATGAATCTTATTTGTGATTCTATGTTATATCGTTATAGTAATAAAATGGTTCCTTTCTTTGAGAAATGAGTGTTTATTGTGAATCATTGCAAGCGAGTAGGTTTTGCATTATATCCTTGGGTTAATGACTTAAGTCCCTAATCTGATTGCTTCTTAAGCTTGTGGAAAATTGTATTAAATTGATGAATGTTTAAATATTTCATTGCATGGAAAAATAATTAAGGAAATTATTGTTGTCCTCATATGCATGAGATTATTGATGGTATACTGCTTGATGTGTGTGAATGTGTTCTCTAAAGTTGCTAGGATAATGTATTCCTTAGCATTGTGTGGTGATCGATCACTCTTGTGTGACTATTCTCAGTCATCACATGTAATGTGATTTAATTGATGCTTTATTTTATTTGGCTAGAGGTAATTTCCTCATGTTGTTGGGCTACCATTGGTTTTCTATATTTTCCTCTCTTGGAATAGTCATCAAATTTTCTCTATTGCTCTCTTTGTGACAGTTGTCACATTTGACTTACTTTTGAAATGAGCACTTTTGTGATTTACTTTTGGAATTGGAATTCCCCATTTGGGCCTTTTGTTTTGGTTCATGATTACTATTCTAAATGTGTTTTATTGCTACCCAGTTATGTGTTGTGACTCTCTCATGTTCATCCCAAACCTTTGGTAGTATGTACAATGGATAATATCATAGAGAAGATGCTAGTGTGCTTGTAGTAAATGTAAAGTTAAAGTAATTGAATGGTTTAAATTTTGATTAAACTTAATGTTAATTCTTGAAAGAAATTGAAAGATATGCACTTGTTTTATGGCAACTCTTGAACCCTTGCTTTGAAAACCTTTCAGTTTCATTATCCATTATTACTTATGTCATGTTTAATTAATGAAATTATGAAAGCAAAGTAATGATGGTTTTAGTGTGTGAATTACCTTTCATTCCATGTCTTATGTTGTTATGGGCATGTGTTTTCTTGAGTGGTTTTGGGTGTTTTGTTCATCACTTGTCTTGGTTATCGAGACTATTGTTTTTACCAATTTGGTTTTGTCTTGAGTGGTGACTTAAACTCTTAGATATTACAATTCTCTTAGCTTCATCATGTTTTAGTCCTTTTTGATATCTTTCTAATGCTTTTTTAAAGGATTCAATTAGAGTTTGGACATGAATGTTATGGTCTCCAGAGTGAAGGCAGTTTTTGTGTTGATTTGACATTTTGCATGAGAAATTGGTTCATTGCACTTTCTTGCCTGGTTTTTTGAGAAAATTCACATGAGACTTTGGTAATACAATTTTTTTTTTAGAGAACAAAAAGCATCTCTTTGCAATTCTAGAGTTTTTGATCAATGTTTTGAGTACCTTTATTGAGTAGAGGCCAATTCAATCATGACATATCATATTTATGGCCATTGGAAAAGTTTAACTCTTCATGTTGTTCTTAATTGAAGAGTAATATAGTCTTCATAATCTACTAGGTATTTTTTGGAGTTCATGCTTGGGTTTGTGTGTTTCCTATTGCACTGACCCACCCTTGTGAGGTGAAGTGTGGTTTGTGAGCTTTCCTTGTTTGACGATGATGTTGCCTTATTGTTTGGGAGTGACTCAGTTCTTTGATGAGTCTAGATTCTCCTTTTTGGATGTTGAACTTGGCACATCTCTATATCCTTTTTCTCTCTCGTGAGAGTAGGCTAGCATGGTTATACCACTAGCTTAGTTAGTGTTTTTAGATGAGTATGTTGATGGTTGGGGGAATTGTGAATTCCCTAATGCATCTTGGGCTGATTTAGTGATGAGGTTTAGAGAGAGACTCCTTCTCAGTCCTAATACTCTATAGTCTCTTTCTCTCTAACCTTGTATATTTTAGAGGATTGTCTCAATCAAGTTGCTCTTTAGTAGTTGGCTTGAGGTTGGAGATTGAGTTTAGCGATAAGTTGGGTGTAGTACTCCTAGCATGGTCCTAGAAGGACATGGTATCGTTGAACACATGTTACCATATTATGAGTTGGTATGTAGATATTACATGATTGTGTCCACTATTGAGATCCTTTACAACCTTCTGGAAAGGTGACATCTTGTCTAGTTAGGTTGTGTAACCCTAGTTTCTAGTGGTAGTTGAGCTTTTGTACCTTGGAGAGGCATTGTGCTCCTATGCTTGGTGGTGAGTAGCCTTTTAGAGTGTGTTATTTTTTTGTAAACCTTCATCCACTTGGTTCTAAGGGTGAGTTTACATGGATTCAAGGATTTTCATGTGTGGCATGATGATATTCTTGTGAATTTTGGGATGGTTATTCCCCATGATTCCAACTTTTGTTGGAAGTGTGTAGTGCATTAACCTGGTTTTTTGGTCATGAGGTAGATGCATGTTTAGTTGGGCACCTATTGATGAGGTAGAGTGACTTTTTCCTTGCCTTGTATTGTTGACTTTATGGCTAGATGAGTTTCTCCTAGTGCATATAAGTTTCCTTGTTGGAGGACCTTCTATCAGTGTGACACCTTTCTCTTATGGTTGACCTATTTGGGGGTCGATGAGATCGTGTGAGAATGTTGGAGTGTTTTGGTTTGACTTGTGGTGAGTTTCTTGAGTCATCCTTATTGCCCAATTTTGATTTTTCTCTTAGTGTGTTTTGGTTTATGATCTAGGATTGTAGGCTTTCATGAGTAAGCCTAGTCTTGGGGGGGATGATGTAGTGCCTCTCCCATTTGACTTTTGTAAGTCATCCTGATGGATGCAACGTGGGTTATCTTTTGTTGTGATGGATCATGATGGTGACCATGAGTGGTCTACACCATTGAGGTAATTTAATTTATGTCTCTGTTTTAGTTGATTTGATTATGTTTATGACTATGTTCACTTATGTGTTTTATGTGCCTCTTCATGTTGTGTTAACAACCATTATTAAATGCTTAAATAATTAGAAATGGATTGTCCTTGTTGGATTCATTGGTTATGTGCTATGGATATTTACCTTGTTATATTATGATTTAAGAGATATTTGTTACTCATGTTATGTTTACATTTGAGATGGCCTAAGGGTTGCATGTTATACCTTGATTTAAGTATCATAGATGTTAGATTGCTATGTTTTTTAGTTGATCATATTGCATGATGATTCCATTTTGAGATGATAGTGTGTTTTATGATGATATCTAGTTATCTGGTATATGGACATATCTCTGATTAGGTTATGTGATGGATTTAATGCTATGGTTATTTGTTTCAATCTTGTGTTGTTATGCTTTATGCGAATGTGAGTGATGTAAATAGATTATTTTGATATAATTAAATAAATGGTTAAATTAGGTGATTTAATACATTTATTGCTTCGATTGTGTTATTATATTCAATTGCACTTGACTGTGTTGTTTAGTGTGTAGGATTTATATCAATGGCAGTGGCACATGGAGTTAGTGATTTAACCATTCATATTTTACCAATTTTATCTTTGTATGGTCAACATATCCTTAATTAAATGTTTAAATTAAACTTTTCAATGATTATTAAATCTAAACTCACTTGCATTGTGTTATTAGACAATTGAGTGTGTCTGGGCATTTAGAAGTTCACATTGTCATGAAAGTGGTTAAGGAAATTTTTATGTTTTTGGGTTTTTGGGCTTTTAATTGATTTATTTTAATTTCTAGTAGCTTTTCAATAGATGAATTCCTATTTATAGGAATAGCCTATTTTCATTTGGGTCAATTCAGGTTTAACTAGGTTGGCTAGTCATTTTCCCTAATTGATTATTCACTCAAAAATGAATAAATATCCAAAAAGGAATTTAATTCCTCACTTCTCACTTTCAAATTAGAAATTTGGAGAGAAAAACCCAAAATGTTCTTCATGAGGATTTTTTTTTTGTTTGGTGTGGGAGCTATGGGCATGGGATCGATGTGAGGTTGAGCTCATTGGATCCTTCTCAGGGATACCTTGGATTGCCATGATTTTCAGCTACTTCTATAGGCTATTTATTTTATGGTTTAGATTCCCATTTTCCCCTTTTGGTTGTGAGGTAGGGCTTTCTTGTTTTATTGTTTTGGCTCTGTTTCTACTTCTATTTTTGGTAGCCATTTGTTTGGAGGCTAAGAACTAGTGTTCCCCTCTATTTTTCTATGCTAGTTCTACCTGGTTGGGTGGGTACAAACATTTCACTATTTTTCAGGATGAAGGTTTTGGTTTTGCACCATTATGCTAGTAATTTTTGCATACAGCGTCTGAACCTAATTATTTTTGGATTTTTGAGGTTTTTGTACCCAAAGGCCAAATGGGTTTTAATTTTGAAGTTTTCCAAAATTTTGGGATTTTTACCTCATTTTGTGTGCCACCCATTTTCTCGAGTTTTCTTGGCACAATGTGAGTCGTGGACCTAGATTATCTATTTGGATATCAATCAAACCACTATTACACTTTTATGTTGCATTGGGATTATGTCACACTCGTACTCTCAACTTTGTGTTCAATTGAGTGGTTTTATACCTAGTGTTATGGTTTCTTTTGGACCTTTGTTTTGGTTTCATGGACACTAGGATTTGTGTAGGATCCATGCTCTCAGATTGAAGCTAGTTGAGTGAGTTCATGATGTTTGATCTAGTTGCATCATTGGGATTCATGTAGAATCCATACTCTCAGATTGAGGCCGGTAGAGTGATTTCATGATGTATGGTTTTATTGGTTCTTGGGATTCATGTAGAATCCATCCTCCCAATTTGTTTTTGATTGAGTGATCTTTTGCATTTTGTTCTCATCCAATCCTTATGTTATGATCTTCATGATGGTGGCACACCACATACAAGCACGTACACATACAATTTTTGGAGGACTTGTGGGTCTCGATCTTCCATGGTACTTCCCAAAGTTATGATCATTGGGGTTGGATCAAGAGTATGCAAGCCCATGGGCACTTGTCATAGAATGAGCATGGGTAGGGTAGGGTATCATCTAGAGGGGCCTTCTATCTCATAGCTAGGCAATCATGGCACTAAAGGTTAGCAGAGGTTAAGAAGTTTTAAGTAAGTGATAACTAAATTAAAGTGGGTGAGGGTTAATAAAACTTAAGATAATGAAAAGTTCCACATTCATGTGAGAGTCCCTTGAGAGTGTTGCCACACATGATCCAAGCTTGGGCTTTTGGATGCTAAGAAACTCTCCAGGAGGTTAGCCCCTACTTAGTAGCCTATTGAGTGTCTAACTAGGACTTGTACCACTTGCATTATCTTAAGTTCTTGGTTACAACCATCATACTGTTTGGTGTGAGTGTTAGTCATGGATGTTGTTTTTGTGTGTTTTTGGTTGGATATTTATATCTATCAACATAGTGGGTGTGGACCTATGGGTGCCATGTGGTTGGGAAGCATAGCTACCTTTACCACTACTAGAGACCAATGAAGAGGGACAGTCTTTTATCCTAGTGTGATTGTTGTTGGATGTTTTTACTTGGTACTTTAGGTTCTGGAGTATGCTTTCTTGTGATTTACATTTTCATTGGAATTCTTGGATGTCATGTTTAGATGATGTTAGTTTATTTAATGCATTCCCATATTATGATGTTTAGCATATGACTAGATGATGTGAATTTTTGTATTGGATTATCTATTGCTTATTGGTTTAGCATGTTAGATTTCTATATTATGATGATTAGCATGTGATAGGAGATCTTATATACTGGTAGGACTATCTTATGCTTTACTACTAGCATGTTAGATTTCCTTATGCTTATATTGTAGCATGTTTTAGTAGTGACATCCCTATTACAATAGTACCGATGATGTAATTGGTGGCTTAGGATGTTACACACAGGGGATGGCTAGGATCCATGATGGTCTTATGGTGCTATTGACAGTTGGGAGGAATCATGTACTTAGCTTGGTTGTTCAGTTATTGAGATGTTGTTTTCTACATTGTGATGTTTCTTATGTTGACTTTGATGTTTCTTTTAGTACATCCTTTACCACTTTAGTTTAGATGGACAGATGCTCCTCATTCTTGTTTCATGGCATCTTGTTGTTTATGCACTTGAGTGTTCACTCCTCAATCTATGTGGATCTGGTACTCCCCAGTGTGGAGGTTTTTCTTTCTATTTCATTCATCATTTTGACCCTTAGAGTAGCTTTCTTTCTTTCCTTGGTGACCATGTGTCAGCATGGTGTGATACAATAAAGTGTCACATGCCCATTGGAGTTCTATCATGCATTCCCTGATTCTATCGCACACCTCTTGGAGAAATATTGTGCAATACTTTCTAGTATCACACCTCCATGTAAGAACTATTGTAAAATACCCTTAAAGTATCACACACCTTTGAGAGATGTATCTGTTAGAGAAACTTAGGGAAATGACTTAAGCTCACAAAACTAAGATGAAATGTAGGATGGGTCCTAATAACAAGGCCATGTTAGGTACCCACGTACAATGCAAGAGAATGCAACCTCTAAAAATAGGGAAAGAGAGAAAACCACGTGGGAAAAACCATCCCCCAAAATGAGGTAAACCTAATGAAGAACTAAAGAAGCCTCCAACTAGAGGAATGTCCCCTAAGATAGGGACAAGGAGTGATCATGGTATCAGACCCTCCCTGTTGCTTCTTCGTTGAAGGTTTTTGAAGCTGCAATTCAAAGACACAAACCCTAGTTTGTTTGTGCATTTTTCTTCAATCTGAGGGAAGAATGATTTTTTTGAGCACTTTGGACCCAAACAAATGCTTCCATTGGATCTAAAAGGCTATTTATAGTCAGCATTCATATAAAACTTTTTGATTTTGGAGACAAGGCTTTGGGAGGCAAAATTTTTTAATTGTAGATGTTGGCTACCTATGCATTTGGTGAGATGGATCATCTACCATATAGAAAAGCTTGGTTTGTGCCTTCTTCTTCCATGGAGGTTCTTCAAAATAATAGTTTCTTTCTAATGGAAGATCTTGCAACTACTTCATGCTTCAGTGATGCTCTTCATGATCACTCCTTGTTCCTATTTTAGGGGATGTTCCCCTAGTTGGAGGCTTCTTTAGTTCTTCACTAGGTTTACCTCTTTTTGGGGGAGCATTTTTCCCATGTGGTTTTCTCTCTTTCCACATTTTTAGAGGTTGCATTCTCTTGCATTGTACATGGGTACCTAACATGGCCTTTTTACTGGGACCCACCCTTCATTTCATCTTAGTTTTGTGAGCTTAAGGCATTCCCCTAAGTTGCACTTATGGGGGGGTGTTAGAGTAAATAATTAATTATTTATTCTATTACTTAAGCTTAGTTAGGTTAATTTATTTAGTATTTAATTTTTGTAGTGATGAGTTGTTGACAACACGGGAGTTTTTTCCCTTCTAGCATGTTCAACCTTTTTGTGGGTGCTTAATTGTCAACCTTATCTTCTACCACTTTCTAGCTTGTTCTACAAGCTTCCATGAGGCCTTTATATTCAAGCTCTCTCTTTGTATTCTCTCAAGTTTATTTAGGGTTTTTATAAGCTCTACCTCTTCCTTCCTTGGTTTCCCTTCAATAGGTTATTTGCATGCAGGTGATCTTGGTGAGCTGTGGATTTGGATTTCATCAACTCCTATAGTATTGCCTAGTCCTTGAAAGTGTTTCCCTTCTGTAGTAGTCTCCCATGATACTTTCCAGTGTTGTATTAAAGTATCATCTGGATTTTTGCAAAAACTTGTGTGGGCGAGCAGCAGAAACTTTTTAGTTGGATCCAAACTTTTTGGGAGTTTTTTGGGGTACCCTCTTAGGTGTTCTTCAGTCCTTTGGTGTCACATTTTGAATTCAAAATATGATCAATTCAAATTCAGTTATGCATTCTTCATCATTGGTCATTTTCATTAGTAGTGGCATTTGGAGATTTGTTGGTTGCCAAAATGGTGGTTAAGTCTTTCGTTGCAATATTTGTGATCCATGTGTATGTTGCTATCGTGTGTACTTATGCTTATCTTTAAAAAAAAGTTAGCTTGTATTTCATCCTTGTTTCCAAGGATCTCCAAGTGGGGCATTACAATATCTAAGGGGAGGACCACTTTTGGAGCATTTTGTAAAAAATGGATCTTTTCCCTTGGTTACACAAAATACCCCCAAGCCTTTATTGAAAAAGTATCTCAACCTTAGGGCACAAGCCTTGTATTTTTCTCTTTGCAAGATCTTTGGCGTGGATGAGCAAGATCACATCCTAGGCTCCATTGTTTTCATTATTGCTCAAACTTTTCAACATGGAATGAGTTTAATTTTTGTTTTCTCTACTCACTTAGCAGATGAGATTCATAATGGATTAATAGGAATTGCAAAGGCTGAGGTTGATAAGCCCTTCTGCTAGTACTCCATGCTGATGTGTATATGCTTATACAAGGGAGTTACCTTTTTCTCTAAGGAAATGAAATTAGAATTAGAGAGAGATGGAGAGAAGCTGCCTATTTAATTATGGAGTGTAGATATGACATGAGAGTTAAATGATGCCAATTTTTTTAGGTTTGACATATATTTTTCTTCTAGGCTTAGAATGTAGTTAATAGGGGATAGCACTAGGATACCACAACCTCTATTAGAATTGATTAGACCTAAAGACCATGCTAAATGGCTGATGGTGAGCTATAATTGGGGAGATATCATCCCATATGTAATGTCCACTATTTTTAGAGTTTATAGTTTTTTGGGATAACCACATGTGTTAACATACCAAGTGCCTTTAAAAATAGGTATTGTTGAATTATTGTGGAAAGTTGGATTAGTTAAGGAGAGATATTTTTTGGGTAAATCTAAAGTTACAATGTTTCCACAGCTTACTATTGTTCATAATTTTGTATTTGTCAAAAAGGGTTGGAGAAATTTAAATAAATTTCTAGATAGATATCAAATGTCTCAATTTCATGCCCATTTAATAGACTCAGAGGGATTTTATGACATTTTCAAAGAGAGGAATAAGGCTAAAATTCAGAAGTAAATTGTATGCTTTCCTAAGGACATAGTCAAAAATAAGTTCTCATTGCAAGAACAAGATCTTAGGAAGGAAAAATGGATAGTTTATAGTAAAGTCCTAAACTTTATAAATGCTTTTGAGCTAGATTATGATCCCCTAGCAGATAGAAAATATTGGGCTATGAAAATAGATATGCTTATGGATAACATTACTAGAATTATGCAAAAATTGAATGAGAAGAAAGAAATTATGACACAAGCATACCTAGACAAGGCAATTTAGGTAGAGAGAAGGCTGGAAAGAAAAATGATTTTGACCTCGGGGCAATATACATTGCAAAAAAGAGTCAGGTATGCAGTGGCTAGGAATGTATCGTATGTTCCTCCATACAAAAGACCAAGGTCTGAGAACCCACTTGACACACATGCTCCCAAAAAAAAATAGTTGGAGATAGGATCATCTTCTAATATTGAAGAATAATCACCTACGCAAACTCCACTTAGGATAGATGATGAAATATCCTTGAGATAACAATTGAAACAAATTGGAGGGGAGAGGGATATTATGGTCACAATTGTAGATATTGAAGGAGTACCTAAAAAACCTCTTATTTCATCACTTAATCTCATTGTTGGAGATTATAAAGGTAAGGAAATAGATCCTATGATAGCACAAGCTACCAAAAAATTTATTGATGATGAAAGTTTTGTAAAATGTAGAGCTTTCACCCAATTTTTATGGAGAATAGATATTGATAATTTTGAGAATAAGTGTAAGCTAATAAAAGCATATCAATGTAATAAAAAGGACTTTGAAATTAAAGAGGAAGTTAAAGTTGACTTCATGGAAGAGTTTTCACAAATAACTCGTAAAGGGGGAAGATAATTATTAAAGGATTCAAGAATTTTAGTCTTTCCTGAATGTGTCATAGCCAATGCTATGATTTTTGATGTTGTAAGGAAAGCAAAGGGCACTCAATTTAAAAATGAGAAGGAGGTCTTATAGGCACATAGAGGTCTAAAATTTAGCAATGATCATCAAGAATTAGTGATATGGTCCATTGAAAAAAGGGACAAGACCAGAATATAGGAAGTGTCAGATGTTGAGCATATATGTAGCCTCATTGTTTACAGAACAAATGAGGTAGACAACAAGAAAATATCCAAAATGACTAAGGAAATGGTGGAATTTGGAGTTGTGGTTTCTAAAAAGGATAAAAACAAATTCTTGGAGCTCAATGCCAAATTTCAAGAAATGTTGAAAGTATGTGAGGAAAGGGGAAATTAGATACATCAATTAGAGGCTCAAGTAGCCCAAATGGATAAGCAATTGGGAAAGAGAAAAGTGGGAGAATCTATCCAGCCCCAAATTACTTATCCTTGTCCCCCACTTGAGCCATTCAAGTCAATTCCCTTAGTAGAATTACCAAATACCCAACAGAGGCTAGAATTTTGCACTGCTAAAGAATTTGAAGAGGAGAAGAATAACCTCTAAGCATTACATCTGGAGTTGAATGATTTATATGAGGACAAGATTATAAAAACAAACTTGTATTTGGTGGATAAGATTGAATGGCCAACATTTAATGAAAAAATGGTAAAAGTAATGGATATGTGGAATAAAATAAAAGGTGGCGAGGATTCTCTAAATCCCATTATGAGTAAATGGGGAAGTAGGGATAAGGATGTCACCCTTTTGTATGTTTCAGTTATTAGTCTATCTTGTAAGTAGATAGATTTATTTTTGTAATGACTAATGATTTATTTGATTTTGATGAGAAGAGAGTTGCATTATAGAAAAGGATAATAATTTGTTAATAATTTTGAACTTTTCCCCAACGTACTTAGAAAAATAGATAAACTAAAAGAAAAGGAGCAATGTGGCAAAGAATTAGATGATTTATTGTGCATTAGAATAAATTGCATTATAAGTGAAAAATGGCATGTATTGTGCGTAGCAACAACTAAAGAAATTGTTCAAGTGTAATTATTCTATAATTATATTAGAGAGGAATTTGTTGAAATCAATAAGCTAGGAGAATTAGTGATCAAGAAACAATGTGAGGTTTTGAGTTTTGATTAGCTGGATGTCACAATTTTCAACAAATAGATGGAAGATTGTTTGCATTCAAAGTAGTTAGAAACTGTAGAAGATGAGGTGGACCAAGATGAGAAGCAAACAACTGATGCATCAGTTCAAGAAGAAGAAGACAAAGAGGAACAAACAACTATAGTGACAAGAATAGAGGTCCAAATTGATGATATGGTAGTAGGACAATCAAATGTAACTATGTTTTTGATAGTACATGATGTGGATGGAGATCATTAAGTTGAAGTAAGTCTAAAAACATTAAAACCAGGTTCTTTACAAGAAATTCCATCAGTTATACTCTCTGAGGAATGCCGCCAACCTCAAAGCCAATCATGAACAACTCAACAAAAGGTGTAGTAGAAGTGGTCCCCACAAAAGAATATTCATGATATAAAATCATTTGTTGCACTAATTTTTTTTCTTTTGTAATAGTAACCTCATAAATATCTTTTTGTCTTAAGGATAGCTATCAGTACTCTCTAAGCCTAAAGCTTGTTGCATCTCACACTATATAAGTGAGATTCCAAGGATAGAGAAAGGGTCTGAGTCATTGTATAACTTTTAATTTTGTTAATTTTTATTTGGTCCAGTCCTTGATGTTAGTTTTATGATGTATTTCTCTGCAAATCTCAGAATACATTAATTTTCTAGGATCATGGTGTCTTATCTTGAATTATTTTGAGTTCTATTCCAATGTTATATAATTTTCAAAGAGAATTAATACAAAGATGGACTGTCCCATATTGTTTCTCTCTAAATCTTGTCACCATTTCTATTGATTGGTTATTTTGAGGTTATATGGGTAAATCCTTTCTCAATTGAATGCAACAAGGATATGTTGCATATTAGTTCACTATTGCTTTAATTCATTGGATTAAGTAAATGCTTCAATGAATGTGATAGAATCTCTACCCAACAAGAAGGATTTATGTAAGAATAAGTTTTAGGAAGAATTACTAACAATATTGATTGTAACACAATCAATTAGGTCAAGAAATTATATAGACTCTAGATCCCAATGGATGAGGCATTGATCAATTAGTTCAGTCTGTATATGAAGAAATCATGGATGAACACCAATCATAATCTTAAAATCAAAATCAATTTTACTTTAAATAAATGAAGAGTATCATAGCTAGTCAATAGTTGTTGACATTTAGCTTCTGAGTCTTAGTTAGCTGCTATTACCTAGAATTATTTGTAGATTTGAGAAGAATTGTGAGCAATCTATTGTAAGGGATGAATACTATAATAAAATCTCATGAAATGTGAAAGCAGTATCAAGTTTGGAGTCTCTTTATCCCTCATGTGCACCTACCTTAGTTTTACAGAGTCAAAAGAGTGGAAAATCTTTTATGGTTTTGTTGAAGTTGGGTTCAAATCTGAAGATCATCTAGTTGATCATGGGAAATAGCTAATCCTTATGTTATTAATCTTTAAAATATTGGTATTAAGTATTTTGTTTCTTATTAGTGTAAAATCATCAACAAACTATAGTCAAGATGATGAAGTTGTGAATCACCTTATGCACAAGGTTACTAGGGTCAGTGATGGGTTGAAAAATCAAGCTATGAAACAATGATAACATGAAGTGAGAAAACTAGATGGTCATTGCAACTTTTCTAGAGTTATAGCTTGAACCACAATTAATGTTATGATCATGTGTCTCTTCCTTTTCATATGGACATGGGTATTTCATGAAAATTCAAGGTTCAAGCCATGATAAGGTGAATAGTATGTTTGTAGTTTGGATAATGATTTTGTATGATCACAAACATCTAATGCTAATTTAAATATCAAGTGGCAATGATGTGAGACATTAGTTTTGTGTTGTTGCCTAATTGCAAAGTTGGTGAAAGATGTTAAGGACAAGCTATGAATAAGTGACATGGTTGTTGATAGTATGGTCAAGTTTTTTAATAGTGACACACACACTTATTTAGATGGTTAGTAGTTATCAAGCTTATTGTATAGTTAACAATGTTAACCAATTAATTCAATCTCTACCAAGTTCTATAGCTTCTATTGAGTTCCAAGAACAATATTCAGTTTGCATTGAGTAGTATCTACCAAGTTGGTAATTATCAATGTAAACTAAGCTTCATAGTGTTTACCAAGGTTCTCAGTGCAAACTAAGTTTTCTAGAGTGTACCAAGTTCACAATTTCAACAATGTGAATCTAGTGTTGACCAAGCTATATAGTATCAATCATGTGATTCAATTTATACTGAGCTTGTAGTGATAGTGTTGATGAAGCTATCCAGTGTTAACCAAGTGATTCAATTTATATGCCAAGTTTTGTAGTGTTCACCAAGTCACCAGTGTAGACTGAGTTCAAACTACTTGGAAGTGATTAGTGTGAATTGAGATTCTATGTCTACTGAGTGTGTGATGATGTCGAGCATTAACAATGGTTATTAAGTATCAAAACCTCACTAAGCTTGTTTTAGAACACAAGTACTAGAAATTGGGCTAACTTTGTGTATTTTGGTGAAACTTGTATTGTAGTTGACATTGATGTATTGTAAATTGGATTGGTATATATGTAATGTATTGTATAATATCCAAGGATATATAAAACTATGAAAGAATATGTATTAAGAAGCAAAAGTGAAATGTAAAAAGGCCACAATAGTATAAGGAGCACCAAAGATTTATCAATCACAACAAGGTGATCATTACATTGAAAGGAATCTCATTTAGCAAATTAAGTTGTAGATCAAAGATCAACCATTGGTTCATCCTAATAGGTGGAATAGTTAAATCATAAATCTCTTTACCGAGTGCATACTTCATTGTATGTTTGTAAATCCTTTTGCAAGCTGGACCTAATAGTCCTTATTGCTCCTAATAGGGAAGACCATTAGAAGTGGTCATTATAAGCCTTAACAGGTCAACTTTATACAATAATAAAAAAGGTTGTAGATATCATCCCCACCCCAATTTTACTTTCTATTTGGAAGGTTTCTAGGTCACCATATTGTGTGTCAAAGTGTTATGGATGGTTTAATGCTTTTAGTTTTTCATGCATGCAATCAAATCAGAATACACATGAAGGATTAATTGATGAATTAAGATTAAATTTTATTGGTTATTAATTCACCCCTCCCCTCTCAATAACTTAGCCTATCTTATATTTCCAATAATTCATATTGAAGCCTTCTAGTTCTCAAAGAAAAATTTTAAAAGCTTGAGCAAAGATCAGAGAAAATGGAGGCATTTAGACTTTATAAGGCTATTGAAAATGAAAAGCTAGATTTGGATTGGCTATTGGACAAGTCAAGAAAGCAAAGGAGCAAAACTCTCTATCCTTAAAAAGAAGAAAAGATCTTGTCGTACAGATGAATGAAAAACTCTATGTTGAAGAAATAATTGAAGATATCCATTCAAAAAGTAATTTAGATAAAGCTAATGAGGAAATTAGAGAAAAATTAGAGAAGAATGGTACACTTCAAGAAGAAGTAAGAAAGATAAAAAGAGAACAATAAATTTAGTCAATAATGTTATGAATAAAGTGTCTTAACCTTGGATAATTCCTATTCTTATTATTTATTTTGTAAATTTATTTTTTTTGCAAATAATGTAATTAAGTGTGAGTGTACATATCTAGTTGGCATGTTGATGTGTCACTCTACTTGCATGTGTTAGCATCTTGAATTGTGTGTAAGGAGATCATGATTGAAATAGTTATGACAAATTTCTATGATGTGTAAGAGCTATCTTTGGAAGATATGATAATGGGTGAAGACATGAAGACTTGTGGAAATTGATCATTTAGTATTGTACACTTGAGTCTCCATCTAGTGCATTGTGTTTGGGGCATCACCCTAAAATTATTTTTGGGTCCCTACATTTCTAGAGAATGGTAAACCTTAACATAGTTATTCTTTGGAAGTTTCTCTAATATGGAAAGTGCATGATATAAGTGACTTTAGGGTTGCAAATAGGAGAGAAAAAAAGTGTACTATTGTTAGTGTTTTGTTGTGACCAAATTTTTCTTTTGTATCCTAAAAGAACTTGCATTGCAAGTATGTTGTAACATTTCTATTGAATATATTACATTGTGCAAGTTTTGGAGGGGTGGGGTTGTTTTACTGAAAGGTTTTTCCCCACTGGCATATCTTTGTGTTTGTGTTTTCTTTCTCTATCTATTTTCTATATTCATGGTTGACTACAATATTTTTGTTTACATAATATCAAATATAGAATTATAAGGATTAGTACAATAAAATTATAGAATTTGTACAATAATTTCCTTAATGGATTAGTGTAGGAAGCTATTTCCACACCTAACTTTCCTTACAAGTGGTATCAGATTTTGATCAACTTTCAATCCTAGTTGTTGGGTAGAGTTTTTTGAGCTAATCTCAAGTGGATTTGTAGTTTTGTGTAGAGAATTTTGAATCTTATTTATAGGTTGAGATGACTAGTTCATCATATAGAAAAATGGAGGTGGAGAAATTTAATGGCAATACTTTTGAGTTGTGGAAACTCAAGATGGAAGACTTTCTTGAAGATCATGATCTATGGGAGGTAGCTTCACTTGATGTGAGACCTACAAAAATATCCCAAGTAGGTTGGGATCTTAAGGAATAGAAAGCTAAGGGTCTCATTAGACTCTATCTAGCTGATTTAGTTCTCCTAAATGTTCTTGATGAGAATACTACAAGCAGTTTGTGGATACAACTTAGGTCTATGTATCAGGCCAAATCTCTAGTGAACAAGTTGTATTCTCTAGGAATGGACAAAGGAGGATCTATTATAGATCATCTAAATGCTTTTAATTTAATAATTACATATTTCACATCATTTGGTATCAAGATAGAGGAGGAGGATTGATGTATGACCCTATTATGTTCCTTGCCAGATTCATGGGACCATCTTGTGATGGCTTTTGGAAGTACATTAGTCACTTTCAGAATGAATGATGTAGTGTCTTCACTAATATCTAAGGAGATGTAAGAATGTCTTTAGATTTGGCTAAGGAAGCTCTTTATGTTCACAGTAAATCCAATGATAGAGGGAAGCCAAATGATAACAAGTTTGGAAAAGGTAGATCCAAATCCTATGGAAAATAAAAATCTCCTAGAAAGTCCAAGGCAAAATGTTTGAATTTTGATAAGACTGGGTACTTTTGTAAAGACTGTAAAGAGCCAAAGAAGAAGAAGAAGAAGGCCTCAGATTTAGGCTTAGAAAAATCTCAAGAAGATGGTGATGCTTTCATTGTAGCCTTGGCAACACATGCATCTGATGATGTGTGGTTGATAGACTCAAGTGATTCTTTTCACATGACCTCTCATTGAAGCTAGTTCTCAAAGTATGAAGGTTTCAATGGTGGAAAAGTGTACTTGGGTGATGATTATCACCTAAAGATAGTTAGACGAGGATAGGTTACTATCAGATTCCTTGATGGATGAGTAAAGGGGATCAATAGAGTAGTGCACATCCCTAATTTGCAATGAAACCTATTATCTGTAAGTATGCTAAATGATGTAGGTATGCAAGTTATTTTTTCTAAAGATAGATGCAAGATGGTGAGAGGAGTTATGGTACTTGCTAATGGTACTAGGACAGGTATTTTGTTTCAACTTGATGCATGCATTTCTTAGTGCAATAGTTCTTTGATTTCAAAGAAGAGAGTAGCTATCATTTTATCCCCACCATCTGAATGAGTAGTAAAGAAGACTATGGTTATTGGCTTGGATGGTAGTGTAGCATGTGTACTTAAGGGTGCAAACACATTAGAAGGAAAACTTCCTATAGAAAAGACAATGTTGTGGCATATGAGATTTGGTCACATTGGTGAGAAGGGTCTCAGAACATTTGAAAAATAAGAACCTCATTGAGGGATTGAATGATTGTAATCTCAAGCTCAACTTCTACGAATATTATGTCTATGGTAAAAAAATCATGTTTAGTTTTACTCTAGCTCTCACAAAACTTCTGAGGTTTTGGATCTTATTCATTCTAATGTATTTGGTGTTGTAAAAGTTCCTTTGATCTCTAAGTCTATATTTTTGTATCTTTCATAGATGATTAAAGTAGAAGGACAAGGATTTATTTATTAAAATGTAAGACACAAGTCTTTAGTTATTTCAAGGAATTTGAAGCCCTTCTAGAGAATCAGACTAGTAAGAAGATTAAGTGTGAGATAACTGACAATGGTGGTGAGTTTTACTTAGCACAGTTCAAATAGTTCTATAAATAATGATGTATTGAGAGGCATAAGACAACTCCTTATACCCCACAAAAAAATGGTGTTGTAGAAAGAATGAATATGAAGCTGATGGAGGAGACTAGGAGTATGCTTAGTGGAGGTGGTCTTGAACAAAAGTTTTGGGCTAAAGTTGTGGCCACTACTTGCTATCTAGTTAATAGATCTCCTACATCAGCCCTTGTTGGTAAGACACCCATGGAGGTGTGGTTTGGTAAGAAGCTTTCAATTAGAAATTTTCATGTTTTTGGTTGTGAAGCTTATGCACATGTTCCAAATGAGATAAGATCTAAGTTGGAAAACAAAGCTATCAAATATATTTTCATTAGATATAGTGTTGGTGTGAAGGGATATAAGATTTAGGACCCTACAACTAGTAAGGTGTTGTATAGTAGAAATGTTATTTTTAGAGAGATAATATCTTCTCCTATTTTGCTACAACCAAATGAAAAAGAGAAGAAAGAAGATATTGTTAAGTTGCCTCCTACCCCTGAGAAGATTGAATAGAAAGAACATGTTGGGTCTAATGATGAGGAGAGCTCTAGTATCTCTAATAGTTTAGAAGAGAAAAAAGAACAACCTCAAACTTAGCCCTCAAGGAGATCCACAAGAGTAAGAAAGTAGCCAAAAAGGTTTGGTTTTTCTATGTTAGATTCTAGTTGTGCCTTTGCTTTGATTACTAACACTAATGAACCTAGATCTATGAAAGAGGCTTTGGATATGGAAGATGTAAGTTCCTATATTGAGGCCATGGATGATGAGATGACTTCATTGGATTAAAAAAAAAACTTGGGACCTTGTACCTTTTCCTAAAGGATAGAAACCAATTGGTCACAAATGGGTGTTCAAGAAGAAATTTTGTGCATATGGCAGTGTTGAAAAGTACAAAGCTAGATTCATTTTGAATGGGTATTCAAAGATAGAGGGAATAGATTATGGTGAAATATTCTCTCCTATTTCAAAATTGACATCAATTAGATTTATTTTATCTCTTGTTGCATCATATTATTTAGAATTAGAATAGATGGATGTGAAGACAACTTTCCTTCATGGTGATTTGGAGGAAGAGATTTATATGTCACTGCCTCAGAACTACATTGTTAAAGGTAAAGAATATTTGGTTTGTAGATTAAAGAACTCTCTAAATGGTTTGAAATAATCTCCTAAGATGTGGTCCCTCAAGTTTGATTCCTTTGTGTTGTTAATTGGATTTGTAAGATCAAAATCAGATCATTGTGTTTATTTCAGAGTTGAAAATGATTGTCTTCTTATTATTGTATTATATGTTGATGATATGTTACTATTTGGAAAGGGTAAGGGAATTATTTTTTATTTTAAATCTTAGTTGTTAGCACAATTTGACATGAAAGATCTTGGGGCAGCAAGTTACATCTTAGGTATGGAAATTAGCAGAGATAGGTCTAAAAAAAAACTTTGGTTGAGACAAAGTAAGTATGTGAAGTCTGTGTTGGATAGGTTCAACATAGCAGATTGTAGACCATTGTGTGTTCCTATTTCTATGGGAACAAAGTTATTTATAGATAATTGTCCAAAATCTCCTAGTGAAGTGGAGGACAAGAGTAGAGTACCTTATACTAGTGCAATTGGTGGTCTTATGTATGCTATGGTTTGTACTAGTCTAGATATTGCCCAAGTAGTGGGAGTTCTAAGCCAACTTATGGCTAATCCTAGATGGGTACATTGGGATGTAGTTAAGTAGTATTCAGATATTTGAGGGTTACATCACATTACTCCATTTGTTATCATGTTAACTCTTTTGGAGCTCTACATTCAGTTTGTATTTGTAGGTTTGTGGATTTAGATTGAGTAGGTGATATTGATAGAAGGAGATCCACTAGTGCTTATGTGTTCACTATGTTTGGTGGTTCCATCAATTGGATGAGTAAGTGAAAACCTATGGTTTCTTTTTCCACTACAAAAGTTGAGTACATGGCTACTACTAATGCTTATAAGGAATCCATTTGGATTAGAAGATTGTGTTTTGATATTTTGTTGATGCAGGATAAATTACTATTTGGTGCGATAGTCAAAGTGTTATTTTCCTTGTAAAGAATCCAATTTCCCATGACAGAACAAAGCACATTGATGTGCAATTTCACTTTGTCTAAGATATGGTGGAAGATGGAAAGGTAAATTTGGAGAAGGTAGATACTATAAAGAATGTTGTAGATGCATTGATGAAACATGTGGGCATAGAGAAGTTTAGATGGTGTTCGGAGTCTATGGGCCTTTTGGCTTATAGAAGTTAGTTCCTGGTATGTTCCTATTCTTCTTATAAGGTGTTTGACAAGTGGGAGAATGTTAGGAATAAGGTGTCTCAACCTTGGATAATTCCTATTCCTATTATATGTTTTGTAAATGATTTTTTTTGCAAATAACATAATTAAGTGTTAGTGTGCATGTCTAGTTGGTATGTTGATGTGTCACTCAACTTACATGTGTAAGCATCTTGAATTTTTTGTAAGGAGATCATGACTGAAATGGTTATGACAGATTCCTATGATGCGTAAGAGCTATCTTTGGAAGATATGATGATGGGTGAAGATGTGAGGACATGTAGCAATTGATCATTAAGTATTATACACTCGATTATCCATCTAGCACATAGCAATCAGGGGATTTCCCTAAAAATAATTTAGGTTCTTACTTTTTTGGAGAATGGTAAGATCGTAATATGGTTCTTATTTGGAATTTTCCCTAGAATGGAAAGTGCATGATATAAGTGACTTTAGGGTTGTAGATAGGATAGGAAAAAAAAGTGTATTGTTGGTAGTGTTCTATTGTGACTAGATTTGTCTTCCATGTCCTAAAAGAACTTGTATTGCAAGTGTGTTGTAACCTTTGTGTTGAAGGTAATACATTGTATAGGTTATGGAGGGATGGGTATTTTTTATAGAAAGGATTTTCCCTAATGTAATATCTTTGTGTTTTCTTTTCTTTCTCTATCTATTTTTTGTATTCATCGTTGACTGCAATATTGTTGTTTACATAATATCAAATCTAAAATTTAAGGATTTAAATAGAATTTACACAATACTTTCCTTAAGGGATTAGTGTAGGAAGCTATTTTCACACCTAAGTTTCCTTAAAAGTAAGATTGTGTGAAGTCATGGAAAGGAAATACAAGATAGAAGAAGAGTTAGAAGGAAAGAATAATAAAATTCAGCATCTATTCCTTCAACAAGTAGACTGCATTGATCAACTTACTAATGCAAATGAAGACATCATGACTGTAAGATCAGAAAATGAAAGATTGTAGAACGATCTAAACACTAAAAAGAAAACCAATGAGAGAATGATGAAATCTCAAGCAGACATGGATCAATTGAATGAGAAAATCCAATACAGATAGAAAGGAAAAGTAGGAATTGGATATATAGAAGAAGGTGAAATCATCTAAGCAGGGAGCTCAAAAGAATCAAAGACCTACTTGCAGTCACTATGGTAAGATAGGTCATACATCAAACAAATGTTGGAGTAATGAAAAAGCTAAATTCAATGGAAAATTTTATAATTGTAATAAGCATGGTCATAGAGCTCATGAATGAAAAGAAAAACCTAAATTTGAAGGAAAATGTCACAGATGCAAGAAACATGGGCACAAATCTTTTGAATGCAGAACCAAGATATTGAATCTAGTAGAATAGATTGTTAAAGCTATATTTGGTTTGGTCTATAACTAATGGTGTAGATGTCATCACTATGGAGAATTTGGACACCACTAGAAGATGTTTTATTTGTATAGCACTAGAAGATGTTTTATTTGTATAGAACTTGGACACCTTGCCAAGAATTGTATGAATACTGGAAGAATTAAAGATGAAAAGAAATGCAAGGCTAATAACATCAAAAAGAATATGAGACAACAATGGATTCTAAAATCTTCTAAGAATGTAAGTTTGAGAAATGAAGCACATTTCACTCAAGAATTTCTACTTGATCTCTCACAAGGGTCACTAGGACTAAGGTTCTAAACTAGAAATCTTTCATTGGTTCTAGTCAAGTAGAAGTAACAATCCATATCAGCATTCAAGATGCAAAGGGATCACCAAGCATCTAAATAACTTTTGGACCTTACTAAGCTAGGTTTGGTTGTAAGACCCTACAGGCAAGGTTGAGAGTAACTAATTTTTTTTGTGGACACTAATTCATGAATGTTCCTATCAAGCAATTAATTCAAGCTGAGTGGAAGATATTCTATCATTAAGTAAGTGAATATATCAGGCATTTATGGCAATTAGAAAGATGAATTTATTAAAAAGGGTGAAAATTCATTTGTCATTGTGAATTTTCAAGAGCTATATGTGAAGAGTGATTTCTGTGCATCCAAGTGATCTATGAGATTTATTATTAAAGTCTTTCATGTTTTCATAAACCCTACCACACAATGGTATCCTCTAGTAGAAAAATCAAGAAGGGTTTGAAGATGTTGGTTTGAGGTGTTGAATGGAAGGTGTTACCTCTAGTTTTACTGCCAAGGATTTAAATTTGAATGCATGGCTCGTGCAATGGTTATTCTCGGATTAGTATTATGACCCATGAGTTTCTAGCCGTCAGATCTAAGCGGTACCGATGGTTGGTGCCATCACGCTATAAAGGAAATGCAAGATATTTATGATAGTGCAATGATGCCCTGTCGACACGTTGCACGGGTGGGTTTAGCATTCGGCAAGTCAGAAAAGTTCTTTGATGCCCTTGGCACTATGTCGCTATCGCATGTCAGCCAGAAAATCTCCATAGCGACATAGCGCCCAGAAAAAATATTCATGGCGACGAGTTCCAATGACTGACAAAATCAAGTGTGCGGTGACAAATCAAAAGGAACCACGTGTGTGAGGTTGGAGTTTCTATCAGCACGGCTAACAAAGTCGAGGTTTATGATCACCATCATTGGATCAGCTCGAATCAATGATAAGCACCATCTCGCTATGGCAAAGATGCACGAATTTTATCATGATGACATAGTGACCATGCGCCACATGGATCGACATCGGCCAGGTCTCACCAAGGATTGCCAAGTGTCATTCAGAGTTCGGTTGCAGATCGCAGAGTACGGTAGGTCAAAAGTTTCACGGTAGTGGGCAAACAAGTTTCACAGCCCGAAGGTCTCAAAAAAATGGCGAGGCACCATGTTGCCAATGGAAAACCAATGCATTTTCCGATGGTGACATAGTGCCCAAACAGAAAGTTCACCATGGCGAGGAATGATTAGGCAGATGGGTCCCGTCGATATTCTGCAGCATAATTTGTTAGCCCAGCATCAGGATAGCGAATCAGATGGGGACATGTGTAAATCTTAGGGCATGTTGTCAGTGGGCACTATGGCACTATTGGAATTTGGTCTCAATTTTTGCATAGCGACATGGCGCCTAGCCGACACGTGGTCGCTTTGTGGATCAGGTCTTGGGTTGCCAGCTGGTGTTTCATCGAACCAAATAGGGAAGTGCCATGTGTATGAGTTAGTGCACATTGTACAATGGGCCCAGTAGTCTCAGAAGGAATGGTGAGTCTTCACGATCGTCGGATCCGCAGGGATCTACGACTGGCATTGTCTCACTATCGAGAACTGCCTGGGAGTTAACATCAGTGACATAGCGCCCGTGTGCCGCGTGTCCTCGTGGGCCCAGATTTGGAAGCGCAGTAAGTAAGATAGTTAACAGATGGTGGTCATTGTGATCATCGCAGTCGACATAGCGGTTAGCATGCGGTTGCAGTTAGATGGTAAAGGTGGTGCAGTCAAGTTGAAACCCTTAGGCGCTATGGTGCTATCGAGATCTTTGAAAACTTTTTCGATAATGACATAGTGCCCAGTCACACGAAAAGGGTGGTAAGCACCCAGTCAAACATAAAGGGACTGCCAGGGGGGCGAGATCGAAGGTGTGACTGGCCTGCATGGCCTAGTTGGCTCGTCGAGCCTATTGACTGATTGATTTGATGGATGCACGAATCATGAATGATGAGAAATCTGGGTTTTGCCACAATCTAATGGTGTGATTAATTGCCACCAACTCGAAATGAATGCCAAGTGTAGAAAGACACTCCATACATCTGATCGATCCATCTACCATGTTAGGGAATGTTGTGGCACCGTTTCTGTCTTCTCCAGGCTCTTTCTTAGAGGGATATCAAATTTCTTGGTATGCAGGCCATGTTCAATCAGATCTTTGATTGGATTCTCAGGATGGAAAGTTAATGCCAATAGGTGAGAAGTGAATGTAATGTAGAAATCTTCAGTTATGCCTAATCTATAAAGGCAATTTGGTGATCTGTTCTTAGGGTGGACTCTCCCTAATTTTCTCTGCTGCTTCTTGCAGACTTGCAGTGTAAAAATCCCTTTGTCTCTGAGCTACATAAGCATCTTGTATCATCTCTTTTAGCCATCAACGTGTATGTGTATTGTTTTGCCTCTCATTGATGTATTGTTGAGATTAGTGGTCTGCATATTGTATCTATCTTTGGCCTATTGAATAATATACAAGTGAAATATTTTTTTCCTTGTGTTATTCAGTTGGTTTCCTGATCTGTATGTGGTTGTCGATCGATATAAGTCTGAATGAATGTATGACTTTGGATGTTACCCTAGTTCTGTAGTGCATATATGGGCAGAAATGAGTCTGAACACTCTATTTTGGTGCATCACCGCCTTAGATTAGACTAGGTGGATTTGCTTTAGTGCTCTCTTTCTCCCTTTTCCTTCTGAGAATAGATAGGTTCACCCTGATAGTAAGAGGAAGCCGACCTTCTCTAGAGACTCAACCTCGCAGTTCAAGTCCCACAGGTTGGAGGTTGTTTCCATGTTTCACTAGGTTGTCCTCGCGCATAGGCCTTGGACAAGGGTGCAAACCTAAGTGACAACAATTTTTGGCATGCCCGGTGGGACTCATATCAAAAGATTTTAGGTCTATTGGTGTCAAGAAGAAAGAATTCTAGAGATAAATGCTGAAGAAGTAGTGCTGGATTTAGTTTTTAAGGCTTCAACAGGCTAATTCTTCAAGTACTTGGTGACTCTGAACATGAAAAAAGTCTAGTTCTAGACCAAGTTTGCAGTGATTCATGCCCAGGACTGAAACAAGGGCATCTTCTAGAGGTAAATTTCAATATCAAGAGCTTTCTCTTTCAAATCCTAGGAGAAGAAGGACTAGAACTTCATTATCACCAGTTAGGGGTAGAATAATAGTTGATATACCTGTAAGATCTATCTCTACTCCTACTACTGTTCGAACTCAGCCTAGATTGCCATCAACACTCATCAATAGAACACTTGTTTATATGTCACAGCCAAGAGTTCATGCTTTTTCCACCTTTAATGGTGGAAGTCCTCTGTTGTTAGCCCAAAGACATGATATACCAGTATCTGCATTAAAAAGTATACCTGATTTTACTGGTGAAACTTCTATTTCCCCTTTAGAGCATATCCAAGAGGTAGTGAATTTCTGCAATATTCATGGTATTACAGAAGATGATGTTGCTGTCAGACTTCTAGCCTCATCCTTAAAAGGAAAAACATTGCAGTGGTATAGAGGCTTAGCTCATGGTTCCATAACTGATTGGGATGGACTAGGAGCAGGATTATGCAAACATTTTGAGGATAAGAGTGACCATTTGTCACTACTAGAGCAGCTGACTACAATAAAAAGAGCCCCCCATGAATGTATGACTGATTTTAATTATAGATTCCAAAAGACATGGGATAGAATAGCTACTATAGTGAAACCTACCCCTGGTAATGCCTTCTTGCATTACCTTAGAGCTTTCAACAGTGACATTGCCACTACAATCCAAACTATGGGAGGAGATACATTACCGAATTCTTATGAGACCGCTATAAAAGCTGAGAACATCCTAATACAAGGAGGAAAGTTGGCTCCAAGGCCTCCTATGCCTTTCTTTCCTGATGTTCCCAACACCAACCAGCAATAGCCCCCCTTCCTAAAATTTCTACATCACAAGCCCTTACTCCAGTTCCCCAAGCTTCCACATCCTGAAACGGAATAGATGAACTCAAGGAAATGCTCCAAGGTATAGTGCTGAATACAGATAAAAGAGAGAGGATTGGATAAAAAATTGCAAGAGCAGGGGAAGGAGTTGAAGGACCAAGGGAAGAGATTAGAGGATAGTTTTTCCCTAATACAAAAAATGAGTAACAAGGTGGTGGCCTTAGAAAGGTAGCAAGCCCAAAGTGGTAAGCCTCCCCAATTACAACATCAGGCTCCAAGTGGTGGTAGGCCTCCTAATCATTGGAATAACTCTTTTGATCAGAATAGGCAAAATAGTCATGCTGCTGCTTCAAGCTCAAATCAGAACAGAGCTTTAGTTCCTCAAAATAACTTAGCCCAAGATCAAGACTTCTGTCCTTCATGTAACTATTCTTATACCTATTGCATATGTCAGAAGGCAGAATCTTATTTGGCCCTAACTGTCCAGGAGCTCGCAGTAAAGCAATCATACAAGGAAGATCATCCCAAGGAGGCCTCATATATTCAGAGGGAGGGTGATTTCTCTTTCATGAATCACTAGATAGAGGAGCATTGTAATGTAAACCAGGATTTCGTTGCTCATAACATAAGAAGCAAGAAGAGAGCTATGGAACATACTGCCCTCCTTTCTCCTAAGCAGGCCTCAACTTCGAGTGTTATACCTCATACACAAACAACAAATGAGCAGAAAAACACTTCACAATAGCAAAGGCAAGGTCCAAGAAAGGAGGATGTAAGTGATCCCTATGTTGCTCCATCTCAGCCTCTCATGAGTACAGCTCCCAAAGTTTCTGCCAAAATTCCTAATGCACCCTTGAGTGTGGTAGAGAAAATGAAGAAAACCAATGTAAGCATTTCCATGTGGGATGTCGTTGCCACCATACCAATGTAGAAAAGGATGCTGCAGCAATAATTGGAAAAGATTGAACCCAAAGATCAGTCATCTACCATGGAGACTGACACTAGTTTAGTACAACCAGCAGGTGATGTGGAGACAAATAAAAAGGTTAGACCTCCTCCATTCTATGTTTCTCTAATTATAGGGGGAAAATTAGTCCATAATTGCATGATAGATTCGGGGGCTATTAGCTCAGTAATGGCTAGGTGTGTTGCTGATGCTTTACGAATGAAATATGAGCCAATTATTAGGGATGTGTTACAACTAGATGGGAGTACTGTCAAAATCGTACGCATCCTTAGGAATTTGGAAATGGCCCTACATGCATGCCCTGGTTGTACTATGATTCAAGACATATCTGTTGCTGAAGTCAAGCCCTATTTTGCCATCTGTCTTTCAAGAGACTTCACTGCCCAAATAGGTGGATTCATATCTGCTGATTGGTCTTATATGTCATTTAAGACCAGATATGGGGCCAATGCTTCAATTAGAGCAGAACCTCAAGCCCTTCATCACACTGAACCCTACACCCCCAACTTCATTAATATGATATGCCCTATTCTAGAGATGGATGAAAATGACATAGTAAATGAGCCTGCCAACTCCATAGCAAAGATTCCTGATTTCTTCTTAGATGAGTGGGCAAATACATGTCAGTTTGAGCCTATGTTGGAAACTCTTGAGATAGGCCTTAGTACATATTGCATAATAGAGAAGGAGGCTCAAGTTCCTGATCTTGTTGGAGCTAATGATGACATAAGTGGAATATGGAGTATGTACTTTTATGGCTCAAGGAATAAAAATGGATCAGGGGCTGGTGTTATGTTGATCTCTACTGCACAAATAAGATACTACTTCTCTTTTAGGCTCCAATTATGTTGTACCAATAATGTGGCCGAGTATGAATCTTTGATCCAAGGTCTCCTACTTGCCCAAAAGAGGGGAATTCAAGCCTTGAAAGTATATGGAGACAGTGAGTTGGTAGTGAACCAAGTGAGAAATCAGAATATCACCAAAAATGGCCTGCTCAAGTCTTACAAACATAGATTCTGGGATTTGCTTGAGGGTTTCCAAGCATTTAATATCCAGAGCATTCCTAGGAAAGAAAACAAATATGCTGATAGACTTGCAACAATGAGTGCATCTTATGATGTGCCATGGAATCTTGAGGAAGAGAAGAAGCAAAAAATAAAGGTGGTAGTAAGGCCTATTGTTCCTGATAATAATACTCATTGGCAAGTGTTTGAGTCTGATGAGCAGATTGTGAGTTTCTTGCAGAATGAAGCAGAATTTTCAGAAAGAAATCAGTCAAGACTACAAGATCAGTATGGTGATTAGATCATTCACCTCAGTTCCAACAAGTTGCCCAAGGGTCTCATTACCTTGGAGAGTGTCTTTAATCCTGATGATTAGACAAGAGGCAAAGGAATGAATCTAGCTGCAGAAAAAGATGATCATGCTATGGTTACAATCGCTGATGGAAAATCTCTTAACATGGGGAAGGTATGTTCTGAGGCTGAGCAAGAAAATTTCATTCATCTATGTCAAGAATTTAATGATGTGTTTTCTTGGACATATGATGACTTAAAGGGGTTTGACCCTAGTTTGTTTCAGCATACCATAGATTTAGTTGATAGGGTCAAACTAGTAAGGCAAAAATAGAGGCCAATGAATCCCAAGATTGAACCCTTAATGAGGAAGGAACTATCCAAGTTGATTGAAGCTAACATAATTTTTCCCATCAAACACTCATCATGGGTAGCTAACCTTGTCCCTGTAAGGAAGAAGAATGGAGAAATCAGATTGTGTGTGGACTTTAGGGATCTTAATCAGGCTTCCCTTAAAGATCATCATCCTCTCCCTTCTATGGAACAAATTCTGTCCAAGGTCAGTGGGTCAAGGAGGTTCTCTTTTCTTGATGGATTTTCTGGTTATAACCAAGTGTTGGTTAAAGAATCTGACAGATATAAGACAACATTTACTACTAAATGGGGCACCTATGCTTATTGAAAGATGCCATTTGGGCTAGAAAATGTAGGTGCCACATTCCAAAAGGCAATGGAGGTGGCTTTCAAAAGATTAATTGACAAGTTTGTCTTAGTATACCTTGATGATATAACTGTATATTCCAAGAATGTAGAAGATCATCTTGATCATTTGAGATAGGTATTTCTAAGATGTAGAGAGTTTGGGGTTTCCCTCAACCCAGCCAAGTGTGTCTTTACTACAAGCCAAGGAAAATTATTGGGACACATTGTATATAAGGATGGATTGACCATTGATCCAAAAAGAGCAAAAGCAATACTTGCCCTTCCTCTTCCTAAACACAAGAAGGGGCTGCAAAGTTTCCTTGGTAGGATAAATTTTGTAAGAAGGTTTATTCCTAATCTTGCCATCATGGTGAAACCCCTTACAGGCATGCTTAGGAAAGATATGGTCTTCTCATGGACCAAGGAGGGGAAGGAGAGTTTTGAAGAAATCAAGGCAGCCATAGCCTCAGCCCCCACTCTCATGAACCCAAATTTTGAGAAATATTTCATCCTCTAAACTTTATGTGGTGAGTCAAGTATTTCTAATGTCTTGACTCAGACAAATGACAAGAATTAGGAGCAGCCCATAGCCTTCTTTAGTGAAGGACTCAAGGAATATGAAGATAAGTATAGCTTTGTTGAGAAGCAAGTCCTTGCAGTCATTAGAGCCTTGAAGAAATTTAGACACCTCTTATCCCACAATAGGATCCATTTGTTGGTGCCCCATGCAAGTGTAAAAGACTTCCTGTTAAGAAAAGATATTAGTGAGAAGAGGGCTGGATGGATCACTAGGGTAATCAAATATGATGTTGATATTCAGATTACCAAATTGGTAAGAGGGAGAGGATTATGCAAAGAAATGTTATCAAGTCAGGATTCAGATGAAGGGACTGCTATGGTAATAACAGAGCAGCAGGAGGTAAGAAATGGTAATGGTCCTAGGAGCTGGATGGATGACATGAGGAACTTTTTATCAGGGAATGGATACCCTCAGGGATTGGATAGAGCTAAAAGAAGACAATATAGGTTGCAGTCCATTCCCTATGTTGTGATTGATGATATCCTATTCAGGAGGGATTTTAATGGGACCCTGTTGAGATGTATTGAAGAGGAGCAGGTGGAGAGGATGATTAAAGAACTTCATGATGGCCCTGATGGTGGCCACTTCTCTGCAAGAACAACCGCCATGAAGATCATGAGGGCTAGATATTATTGGCCATCTCTATTCCATGATTGTTATAGGTATGTGAGAAAATGTGAGAAATGTGCTTTTTTCTAAGGAAAACAGAGACTTGCAGCTCTTCCTCTTCATCCTATTCAGGTGGATCAGCCCTTCACCCAGTGGGGGTTGGATTTTATAGGCCCCATTAATCCTCCATCTAGTGTAGGTCATAAATGGATCTTGGCTGCTACCGATTATTTCACTAGGTGGACAGAGCCAGTTGCCTTGAAGGATGCTATGAATTCCTTGATGGAATTGTATCTAGGTTTGGTGCTCCTTCTACTATCATCTCAGATAATGCCAAATCTTTTGTTGGAACCCATATTTGTGCATGGGCAATGAGTCACAATATCTATCTGAGCACATCATCAAATTACTACCCCCAGGGTAATGGTTTGGCTGAATCTTCCAACAAGAATCTGATCAGAATCATAAGGAGAATGATAGAAGACAATTAGAGGTTTTGGCATAAAAAATTAAGGACTACTCTGTGGGTTGATAGGATAACACCCAATAGATCTATTAGGAATTCACCTTTTGTGCTGGTATATGGTAGGGAGGCTAGACTTCCAATCTTGTTGGAATTCCCATCCTTGGAGTTGGCTCATTAGCTGGAATTGGTTGAAAATAGTTCCATGTCAGTAAGAATGGCAGAGTTGATTGAACTAGAAGAAAAGAGAAACAAAGCTATGCAAACCCTGGAGATACACCAGCACCAGATGAAGAAGAGTTTTGATAAGAAGGCAAGGGCCAGAATCTTCAGAGAAGGAGATTTAGTTCTCAAATGGGACTCAGATAGAGCAAAATTAGGAAGGCACTCCAAATTTTATCCACTATGGACTGGCCCTTATCTGATCTCTAGTTGCAAACAGGCCAATGCGTTCCAGCTAAGCAGGCCAAATGGTGAAATTCTGCCCATTCCAGTCAATGGGATCCATCTGAAGCCCTATTTTTGAAAAGGTTGTGAATCCATGTACATAGTTAGTCTAGTTGCTTCCTATTTGCTCCTGTTTTGCAATAAGTGTACATGCACATGGCTCACTTCTTGAGTCGCCACTTCCTGAAGTTTTGACAAGTCTTAGGTTGCTGAGGAGGTTTTGTTTTTGTTTCCAAGTCGTAGAGATAGAGCCAAAGTTTCAAGGGTTTTTAATGTTTTGATTTCCTCATTAAGGGTTAGGGTTTCTTGCAGCTCTCGATTTTGTACCTCCCAGGTCCTCTTTTCGACTCCATGGCCCAATGGATCATTCTTAGGCACTGGTCATGCATTGAGCAGGCTCATGCCCCCTATGAGCCACTAGAAGTGTTACCTCTAGTTTTACCGCCAAGGATTTAAATTTGAATGCGTGGCTCATGCAATGGTTAGTCTCAAATTAGTATTACAACCCATGAGTTTTTGGCCGTTAGATCTAAGCGGTACCGATGGCTGGCACCATTGCGCTATAAAGGAAATGCATGATATTTATGATAGCATGATGATGCCCTATCGACACGTTGCAGGGGTGGGTCCGATGTTCGGTGGGTCAAAAAAGTTCTTTGATGCCCTTAGCACTATGTCGCTATCACATGTCAGCCAGAAAATCTCAATAGCAACATAGCACCCGGCGAAAATATTCATGGTGGTAAGTTCCAACAACCGGTAGAATCAGGTATCGCGGTGACAAATCAGAAGGAACCACGTGTGCCAGGTCAGAGTTTCTGTCAGCACAGCTAACACAGTTAGGGTTTATGATCACCATCATCAGATCAGCTCAGATCAACGATAAGTGCCATCTCACTATGGCAGAGATGCACAGATTTTATCATGGCGACATAGCGACCATCTGCCACATGGATCGACATGGGCCAAGTCTCACCAAGGATTGCCAGGTGTCATTTAGAGTCCGATCACAGATTGCAGAGTATGGTAGGTCAAAAGTTTCATGGTGGTGGGCAAACAAGTTTCATGGCTTAGAGGTCTCAAAAAAATGGCGAGGCGCCATGGCGCCAACAGAAAACCAATGTGTTTTACGATGGCGACATAGCGCCCAAATGGAAAGTTCACCGTGGCGAGGAATGATCAGGCAGATGGGTCCCGTCGGTACTCTGCAGCACAATTTGTCAGCTCGACATCAAGATAGCAAATTGGATGGGGACACGTGTAAATCTCAGGGCACGTTGTCAATGGGCACTATGGTACTATTGGAATTTGGTCTCGATTTTTGCATAGCAACACGGCGCCTAGCCGACACGTGGTCGCTCTATGGATCAGGTCTAGGGTTGTCAGTTGGTGTTTCGTCGAACCAAATAGGGAAGTGCCATGTGTATGAGTTAGTGCATAGTGTACAATGGGCCCAGTAGTCTCAGAAGGAATGGTGAGTCTTCACGATCGTCAAATCCGCATGGATCTACGACTGGCGTTGTCTTGCTATTGAGAACTGCCTAGGAGTTAACATCAGCGACATAGCACCCATATACCATGTGTCCTCGTGGGCTTAGATTTGGAAGCGCAGTAAGTAAGATGATTAACGGATGGCAGTCATTGCAATCATCACAATCGACATAGCGGTTAGTGCGCGGTTGCAGTTAGATGGTAAAGGTGGCACAGTCAAGTTGAAACCCTTAGGCGCTATGGCACTATCGAGATCTTCGAAGACTTTTTCGATAGCAACATAGTGCCCAGTCACACGAAAAGGGTGGTAAGCACCTAGTCAAATGTAAAGGGACTGCCAGGGGGGCGAGATCGAAGATGTGATTGGCCTACATGGCCCAGTTGCCTCATCGAGCCTGTTGACTGATCGATTTGATGGATGCATGAATCATGAATGATGAGAAATCTGGGTTTTGCCACAATCTAATGGTGTGATTAATTGCCACCAACTCAAAATGAATGCCAAGCACAGAAAGACACTCCACCCTTCTGGTCGATCCATTTACCATGTCAGGGAATGTTGTGGCACCATTCCTGTCTTCTCCAGGCTCTTTCTTAGAGGGATATTAGATTTCTTGGTATGCAGGCCATGTTCAATCAGATCTTTGATTGGATTCTTAGGATGGAAAGTTAATGCCAATAGGTGAGAAGTGAATGTAATGCAGAAATCTTCAGTTATGCCTAATCTATAAAGGCAATTTGGTGATTTGTTCTTAGGGTGGACTCTCCCTAATTTTCTCTACTGCTGCTTGCAGACTTGTAGTGTAAAAATCCCTTTGTCTCTGAGCTAGATAAGCATCTTGTATCATCTCTTTCAGCCATCAACGTGTATGTGTATCATTTTGTCTCTCATTGATGTATTGTTGAGATCAGTGGTCTGCATACTATATCTATCTTTGGCCTATTGAATAATATACAAGTGAAATCTTCTATTCCTGGTGTTATTTAGTTGGTTTCCTGATCTGTATGTGGTTGTCGATCGATATAAGTCTGAATGAATGTATGACTTTGGATGTTACCCTAGTTCTGTAGTGCATATATGGGCAGAAATGAGTCTAAACACTCTATTTTGGTGCATCACTGCCTTAGATTAGACTAGGTGGATTTTCTTTAGTGCTCTCTTTCTCCCTTTTCCTTCTGAGAATAGATAGGTGCGCCCTGACAGTAAGAGGAAGTCGACCTTCTCCAGAGACTCAACCTCACAGTTCAAGTCCTAAAGCTTGGAGGTTGTTTCCATGTTTCACTAGGTTGTCCTCGCGCATAGGCCTTGGACAAGGGTGCAAACCTAAGTGACAACAGAAGGCACTAGATTTCAAGTTGGGTCTGGCTATTATAGAAACTCTTGATCCAACCAGAGCTTAGTCTCAAATTCCATCTAAGGTAATTCTAATTAATGGTATCTGCTAACATTTTTTTTGTACAATTCATGATATAGGAACCCTAGAAATGGATGAGACTTTGTAGAAGTTGTGTGTGAATGTTGTGTTAACACCTGAGCATCAACGCTTGAAAACTAAGGGTTTAACTCACATTCCTCACATGCCTCGAGATTTTTAGATTAAGTGGATAATGTTCATCCTTAGCTATGTGCACAATGGGACGTTATGGTTGGATTAACCTATTACCATGATGAAGAAAATGATTCATTGGATTACATAGCTCCCAATGTTGGTGGAGGTAAAAACCACCAAAACCCTAACTTGGGTAGAATTAGAGAAGAAAAACCTTATTGAATGGGATGGAAGAGGTATAATAATTAGTTGTGTTATTGACATGGAGATGAAGTTTGGAATTCATGTAATTGCATACAAGATATATAACTCTAGTCAACTCAATAGTGTACCATGTGAGGTAGTGGATATCTCTTTCAAAGTGTTCAAGAACAACATATCCTTCAACCTTGTCGAGTTGATGTTGAATCAATTCACCAAAAACATGGAGAGCATAAGGTCATCGAAGAATAACCCATTTAAGTTTGGATCAATTTTAACCTATTTATTATTCTTTGTGAAAAAGTTTTTCCCTTCAAAATTTATAGTTGTATGGAGAAAAGATGTGCATATTCTTTATCAAATCAATGACTGTATAATAGAAATGGGAGAAAATTATGTTAGCATAGTAGATAACTATTTTGATGTATTCAAGGATAAGATGAATAACAAATTTAGAATCCCAAAGAAACTTGTTGAAGATTACAAGGATGATATTTGTTTTATGGTAGATTGTGACAATGAATATATACAAACAATAAAACCTAGAGTGGTATGGGTCAAGCCACTAGGTTATGAGGTCAATATTGATGACATTAGGGATATAATTGAGGGATTTTTGAATGAACCTATGGATCCAAAGGCCACATATTTTGGCACATATGATAAATTCAAAGAAAGAATTGAACTAGAGATAAAAATTCCTTAGGCTATCAATAGAGGAAAGAAAAGAATAGCTAAGCTGAGACAAACTAGCTCTACTCTCTTATTGAAAGAAGGTAAAGAAGATGACATAGAAGAAGAAGATGTAGAACATGAGGCAGATGAAGCAAAATTTGAAGAAGAAGAGTTAGTGAAGAAGAAAGGTAAGGTTATCATAACCAAACCTACCAAGTCAACTACTACAATGTTTATAAGAACATCTATCTAAACAAATTGAAATTGGGTGAGGAAGTAGAATATGTGATTTTTCAAATGGCCTCCACCCACATTTCAAGAGAGATTGAAAGAAATTGATGTAGGAGATGGAATGGAAAACTTTAAATCATTGAGATATGAGACTATCAATGCAAAGGAAAGACAAAAAATTGAAGACATGGTTGTGTCTAAGCTAGGTAAATGGAAATATTCATCAGACCAACTTGTGTAGAAAATTCCAAATGAACTGATGGAGACATTAAAGCCAAGAAGAGAACATGCTAGTGTGAGATGATTTTAAGGCAACTCATGCTAAGTCTCAATGACAGAGAAATACAAGATTCCATCAAGTAGAATGAAGTGAAACTTACTTTGAAATTTAACACTTGATTGATACTAGTCAATGGCATTGAACATGTGGTAAGGAATGCCACCAATACATTGAAGAATATTTATAATATTCATAAGAAAAGTGATTTTGTCATTAATGTTAGTGATAAAGAAGGTGAGGATAAATATAAAAAGGAAGAAGAGGATAAAGATGATGATGAAGAAATATTTTATGAGAATAAAGATGACAAGGAACAAGAATAGGAAGCCACCAAGGGGAATCTCCTTGAGATTTAGAGCATTGAGGAAACTAACCCTAAAAAGATTGCAACAATAGTTATAACCTCAGTTCCTCATTCTCTAATTGGAGCATTAAGACATCAAGCTAAAAGAAATCTACTATAGAGTTGCTGCTACTATAGACTTGGTTGTGACAAGCACTAAAAATCCAAGCACTCAACCAATCTTTGCACTTGTTTAGCTTAGTACTTCATTGACTGAAGTGACCATCACTTCATCTACTGAGTAGTCAATGCTTCCTCCTTCATCAATTGTGGTTACTCAAAAATAAAGTATTTCTTCAATTAGTACAATATCTACATTTTTTTCTAGTCCTTCCATTTCCACTATTGTTCCTATTTTGAATATGAAAATAATAAGTACAAGGATAGTTGAGAGTAAGCCTCAACTGAGTACAAAAGTTTTATGGAAAAGGAAAAGATAAGGAAGAAGACATTGATCTTGATGAGGGTATAGTTACTCTGAATTGAGATATATCTACTCTGAATCCTAATCAAATGCATATAGTAGGAGAGCTATTGCAAAAGAAAGCTAAGCAATAGAGGCTTAGAGAGGAGAGAAACAGAGAGCATCAAGTGCTTGAAGATGTGAAGAACATTCTTGCATATACACTTAGCACTAAGGTTGATACTTCTCAACCTATTTTGGCTCAATTAGTAGAAGTGGTCTAGAAATTCAATCAAGATTTGAATAGACAAGAGAAATTTTTGTAAAGAGAAGAGAAGAAATTTGAAAATAAAGTATTGAAGCTAGTAGTACAAAAAATTGCAATACATCAAGTAGACTTGTCTACTATTCTTAGCTCATTGGAAACATCTGCCAAAAATGTCACTTTTGTATTCAGTAGACTCTATGATCCATTTATCTTCACATAGGAAATCAAAGATAAACTCTCCAAAATAGATGAAGATTTGAAGGCAAGTGCACAACAGTTATCACTTGACCTAAGCTACGGTTCTACTCATTACACAAAGATAAGATTTCTAACTAATATGCACTTAGAATTACTAAGGGAATAATCTAGGATAAGGACTATACTTGTATACATACAAGGCATGATTCTTCCAAACATGGATGCATTGCAGAAACATAGTGCACATGCTAAAACTCTCATCCATGATAACAATTTCTCCATCGCTGATCACATGATGGAATTATTAGTAGAAGTTCAAATCACATTACATGCAAGGAAGGTTTTGCAAGAAAATTGGGACAAGACAATGTCACTAATTCTAATGGTACATTCTAACTTCTTCTCACATTTTGGAATTACCATGTAAAATACACCTTTGGTATTTATGTCAAATAGGCGGAGAAGATGTATATAACATTTAAAGCATATTGTAAAGGGGAAGAAGATGTGATATAAAAAGGAGAGAATATAAAAAGATGCAATAAAGATAAGAAGATGATATGTATATAGTATGTAAAGTATGTTATATATATGCATGGGGGAGCATCATAATATTATACATATACATATAAATATTTTTAGATAAACATCTCTTACAAAAGCAATTTTGCAAAAAAATTCAAAAATAGATTATGTTATCGAGTTGAAGACATAGAATGGAGACCAAATATTGTTTTGAACTTTTTGAATTCAGTTTTGATTGATAAGTGTTTTTGTCACTAATGCCAAAGAGGGAGATTGTTGATAGTATTGTCAAGTTTGTTTATTAGTGACATACACACTTATTTAGATGGTTAGTAGTGACCTAGCTTATTGTACAGTTAATAGTGTTAACTAAGTAACTCAGGATCTACTGAGTTCTATAGTTGCTACTGAGTTCTAGGAACAATATTTAGTTCACACCAAGTAGTATCTACCGAGTTGGTAATTATTAGTGCAAACTGAGCTTCATAGTGTTTACCAAGGTTCTTAGTGCAAACTAAGTTTTCTAGTGTATACCAAGTTCACAATTTCAGCAATGTGAATCTAGTGTTGAAAAAGCTATAAAATTTCAACCAAGTGATTTATTTTGTATTGAGCTCATAATGATAGTGTTGACTGAGCTATGTAGTGTTAATAAATTGATTTAGTTTATATGGCAGGTTTCATTGTATTCACTAAGTCACTAGTGTAGACTGAGTTCAGACTACTTGGAACTGATTAGTATGAACCAAGCTTCTATATCTATGAATTTCATGATGATGTCGAGCATTGACAATAGTTGTTGAGTATCAAAACCTCACCAGGTTTGTTTGCAAAACCTTAGTACTAGGAGTTAGGCCGACTTTGTGTATTTTGGTGAAAGTTGTATTGTAGCTAACTTTGATGAATTGTAAATTGGATTGTTATATATGTAATGTATTGTATCATATCCAAAGATATATAGAAGTATGGAACAATATGTATTAATAAGTAGAAGAGTGAAGTAAAAAGTCTATGATAGTATAAGGAGTAGCAAAGATTTATCAATCATAGCAAGGTGATCACTATAACCAAAGGAATCTCATTCAACAAATCAAGTTGTAGATTAGAGATTAACTACTAGTTCATCCTAATAGGTGGAATAGTTAAATCCTTTCACAAGGTAGACTTAATACTCTTTTGTAAATCTCTTTACCATGTGCATACTTCATTATATGTTTGTAAATCATTTTGCAAGATGGACCTAGTAGTCCTTATTGCTCCTAACATAGTAGATCATCAAAAGTGATCCTTGTAAGCCTTAATAGGCCAACTTTATACTATAATACTAAAGCTTGTGGGTATCATTCCCACCCTAGTTTTACTTTATATTTGGAAGGTTACTAGGTCACCATATTGTGTGTCAAACTGTTATGGATGTTTTCATTGTTTAATTTTTTCATGCATGTAATTAGATCAGAATACATATGAAGGATTAATTGATGGATTAAGATTAAGTTTTACTGGTTAATGATTCACCCCTCCCCTCTTAATTTAGCCTATCTTATATTTCCAACAATGGTTTGTTCACAATTTCACAAGGTAAAACAATTAATGGAGATAAAGTCTTGTGAAGTCATGATAGATTACAGTCAGTGGTCAAAGATGAAAGGTAGAACATGATTGGTCCATGTGGTGAAGCTTGAGGATTGACTCCTATTGACCAATGACATGGCTGACCTGGTGTACTAATAACAAAGGAAGCAACTCTTTCATGGTGAATTTGATATTTTTTATCTCCTTCAATTGCTTTCATCATTCCCCATGTCTAAAAAATGTAAAGGTACACTCTATCACTACATATTGGTCCATCTAATCAGTTAGAATGATAATGACCATCATTTCTATCTTCTCAAGGTTCTATTTGGTGAATAAGTGATTTTCCTATGTTTGGATCTCTGCCATGATCAGATCTTTCCTAGATTTATAGTGGCTATTCTCTACAATCTTCAATGTAGTTGTTGAATTTTTGCCTTATAGTAGAAGATATCTGAGTTATGCTTATACCATAAAAGTAGATTTTCTAACCTTTCTTAGGGTCAATCTTTTCTTTGATTCTATAGCATTTTATATCTTTGCTCTATTACTATAATATCCTTTGCCTCTGAGTTAATATACTTCTCTATTGTATCTCTTTCTTTCATTAATATAATGTGAAATACCTTCTTACCTTTGTGTTAATGTATTATCTTTATGTTAATGTATTATCTTTATTTCTCAATTGTATGATTGTATCTATTTGGCTTTTGAATGATATAAAGTGAAGTCCCTTCCTTATAGTATTCTTTTGAATCTAATCTAAATATGGTTGTTGGATTAAGCAAGGATTTAATTTGTATACTTTGAGGTTATATTAATGAACTATGCATTCTTTGGAAAAGATAAGGTTGAACACACTATTGTATCGCCTTCTCTTAGATTAGATTAGGTAGTTTTCTTTCATGCATTCCTTCTCCCTTTTCCTCTCAAGAAATAGTTAGGTGCATCCTAATACTAAGGAAGTTTTCCTTCTTTGGAGATTCAATCTCAAGTTGAAAATTCACATACTTTAGAGATTATTTCCATGTTACACAAGGCTTCCTTTAGGTAAGACTTTAGGCAAGGGTGCAAGAATTTGTGTCAAAAAAATTATGGGACTAATACTTGAAGCATTATAAGTTCACTAGTGTCAAAGAAGAAAAGCTTTGATATATGCTAAGAAGATAGTGTTTCTCTCAGTATTCTAGGCCTTCAAGAGGATAATTTCAAGTATTTGGTGACTCCATCTCTAAATTATAGCTTCTAGACAAAAGTTGTTATGATTCATGACCAAGGCTCATACAAGGGCATCTTCTAGAGGTAATCTTCAATACACTAAACTCTCATTTTTAAACCCTAGAAGAAAGAGAAATAGACTATCTCTATCACCAGTTAAGAGTGTAGTAGTCATAAATACACCTACAAGATCTCTCTCTACTCCTATTGATAGATCACTAACTAGGTTACCATCTTCTCATATAAATAGGTCATTATTCCATATGGCATAGCTTAGATCACATGTATTTTCCACCTTTAATGGTGGGAGTCCTCTCTTTTTGGCTCAAAGACATGATATTCCAATGTCAATGCTCATAAATATACCTAATTTCATTGGTGAAACTTCCCTCTCCCCTACAAAACATATTTAGAACATTTCAAATGTTTGTAATAAACATGGTATTAGAAAGGATGATGTTTCTATTAGGCTTCTAGTTTCATCCTTAAAAAGAAAAGTATTGCAATAGTATAAAGGTTTTCCTCATAACTCTATTACTGATTGGATGGGTTACAAGTAGGCATTTGTAAGAATTTTGAGGACAAAAGTGATCACCTATCACTTTTAGAGTTGCTAACAAACATCAAGAGAGCACTCCATGAATATATGACTAATTTTAATTATAGGTTTCAAAAGACATGTGATAGAATACCCACTACAATAAAGCCTTCCCCTAGTAATACATTCTTGTATTATCTTAGAGTCTTTAATAGTGATATTGCTACCACTCTACAATCTATGGGAGGGGATACTTTACCAAATACTTATGAGATGGCCATAAGGGTAGAAAATATCTTGATACAAGGAGGGAAGTTAGCTCTATGGCCTTCAATGCATTTATTTCCTCACATGCCCAATCATCAACCTATAGTAGACCTTATTCCTACATTCTCTGCAAGTCAATCTCTTGTTGTGGTCCCAATAGCTTCCACCACTTCTAATGGAGTTGATAAGATTGAGGCCATGATGCAAACATTGATTTAGAATATAGACAAGAAGTTGTAAGATCAAGAAAAGAAGATGGAGGACAACGATGTAGTGATGTAAAAAATGAGTAATGAGTTGGTGACTATGAAGAGGCAACAAGTTCAAAATAATAAGCCTCCCAAACTTCAGTATCAAGGTCCCATGCATAATAGATCCCCAAACTAGATTCATTTCCCCTACAATCAGAATAGACCTATCAAAAATCCCCCCACTATGAATACCAACCTAAATAAGGCTTTAGTACCTCAAAATAATCTTTGTCAAGATCAAGATTTCTTCCCTTCTTGTAACTACTCCTATGGATATTGTATGTGTTAAAGGGTAGAGTCTTACTTAGTATTAACTACACAAGAGCAATTAGTAGAGTAGCATTAGAATTCTAATCAACCTACTGATGCTTCTCACCTACGATAGCAAGGTGATTGTTCTTTCATGAACCATCATTCAAAGGAACACAACCATACTAATCATGATGCCATAACTAACAACACTAGAAGTAAGAGGAGAGCTATTGAGGATGTCATTCCTCCACCAATTCAAGCTTAATCTTTAGATTCTTCTCCTCATGTGTGAGTGCTGAATGTACAATTCAATGTTACTCCTCAATAAAGATAAGATACAAGCAACAAGAAATATACTGAACCTCAGAATTCATGTTTAGTCACCTATCCATATAGTTCCTAAAGCTTCATTCATAGTAATCAATATTCCTCTCCTCAATGTGGAAAACCAATTGAAAAAACTAATCTCAATACCTCTATATGAGATGTTGTTGCTACTGTAACATCATATAAGAAACTACTGCAACAAGAAATAGAGAACATAGAAGTGAAAGATTAACCACCTAGAGAGGAGAATGCAACAAGCCTGATCCAACCAACCAAAGAATGAGAAATGAGTAAGAAAATTAGGCCTCCACCTTTCTATATCTCTTTAATCATAGGAGATAAACTAGTCCATAATTGTATGATAGATTCAAGGGCTAGTAGCTTTGTAATGCCTAGTTGTGTAATCGACCTCATGGGTATCAAATATGAATCAATAGTTAGAGATGTGCTCCGATTGGATGTTAGCTTTGTCAAGACTATAGGAGTCTTAAAAAATATAGAGATGGCATTGCATGCCTCCTCTGGTTATATTGCAATAGAAGATATATTAGTAACTGAGGTTAAACCAAATTTTTCCATCTATCTTTCTAAAGAATTTATTGCACAAATAGGTGGCTATATTTCATGTGACTAGTCTTATATTTTTTTAGAACAATATGGAACAAAATCTTCCATAAGTGTAGAGCCTCTAGCCCTCAATCATATATAAGCCTACACCCCTAGCCCCATAAACATGAATTGCACTATTTTTGAAGAAGAGTATGAGACATAGAACATGAGCTTGCTTCTTCTTTGGAAGAAATGCCTATCTTTCTTTTGGATGAGTGAGCCACTGTTGATCAGTTTGATCTAGTATAAGAAGCTCTAGAGATAAGCCTTGACACATATTGCATATTAGAGAGAGATGCTCCTATTCCTAATCTCATAAAGAAGGAAGAGAATATTGATGGATTATGGAGCATGTTTTTTGATGGCTCAAGAAATAAAAATTTTTTAGGGGCTGGTGTCATGCTCATTTCCCTTGAACTGGAGAAATAGTATTTTTCTTATAGGCTCTAATTCAGTTAAAGTGGACTATGAAGCTTTGATCCGATGTCTTCAGCTAGCCCAAAGGAGAGGAATAAAATCCTTGAAGTTATATGGAGATAGTGAGTTGGTCATTAATTAAGTAAGAAGCAAGAATATTACCCCAAAAAACCTCCTCAAATCATACAAAAATAGAGTTTGGGATCTTCTTAAAGGTTTCCAAACATTTAAAATCTAGAGTACCCCTAGAAGAGAAAATAAACATGTTGATAGGCTTACAAAAATTGGTGCTTCTTATGATATACTAGAGCATGTTGCTGATGAAAGGGAGAAATAGATTATAATTATTGTAAGGCTTGTTGTTTCTAATAATTGCACAAACTGGTAGGTTTTTGAGTCTGATGTGTGGATTGTTAATATCTTGCAAAATGAAGCAGAGTTCTTTGCAAAAAATTAGTATAAGCTCCAAAGTTAGTATGGTGACAAGATTTTGAACCTACACTCCAATAAATTACCTTAAGGTCTAGTCACCTCTTAGGGTATTTTCAACTCTAATGATCAAACAAAGGGAAAGGATACAAACTAGGCTATAAGAAAAGATGATCATACTCCTATCGCTATTGCTAATGGAAGAGCTCTCAACTTGGGAAAGTTATGCACTAATATTGAACAAGAGGTCTTCATTAAAGTATGTCAAGAATTTAATGATATTATTGCTTAGACATATGAAGACCTAAAGGGTTTTGATTTAAAATTATCTCAACACGCTATATATCTAGATGATAATTCCAAGCCTATTAGGTAGAGGCCGAGGCTAGTTAACCCTAAGATTGAACCAATGATGAGAAAATAGATGTCAAAGTTCATAGAGGCCAACATTATTTTCCCTATCAAGCATTCCTCATGGGTGGCTAGCCTTGTTCATGTTAGGAAGAGGAGTGGAGAGATTAAACTATGTGTAGACTTTAGAGACCTTAATAGGGCTTCTCTTAAAGATCACTGCCCCCTTCCCTCCATGGAACAAGTCCTATCCAAGGTTAGTGGTTCAGAAAGGTTTTCTTTCTTAGATATTCTGTAGGCTATAATAAAGTGTTAGTAGAAGAGTCTGATAGATATAAGATGAACTTAACTACTAAGTGTGGCACCTATTCTTAATGATTCCTTTTGGATGGAAATGGCCTTCAAGGGTATGTTGGAAGAAATTGTGCTAGTATATTTGTATGATATAACCATCTTTTCAAAGCATGTATTAGATCATTTTGATCATCTAATATGAGTATTTGAAATATGTAGAGAGTATGGTGTGTCCTTGAACCCTAAGAAATGTATATTTTCTACTAATTGAGGAAGGCTCTTAGGGTATATTATGTCAAAAAATGGGTTAAAGATAGATCCAAAGAGGGTAGAAGCAATTCTTTCCCTCCTAGTTCCCACCCATAAGAAAGGATTGTAGAGTTTCCTTGGTAGGATCAACTTTGTAAGGAGGTTTATCCCTAACCTTGCTTTTTATGGTAAAGCCTCTTACACCTATGTTAAAGAAGAACCTAATGTTCACTTGGACCTATACAATTTGATAATAGATAAAGATAATCACACCATTGTCTCTCTCAAGGATACTATATATATTCTAATGACTACCTATTCCATCATGTAATACACTTAAATTGTCAACCCAGGGACATAGGACTTATAATGGGTCAGCATGGTATGTGCACTAAGTTCCTTTAAGAGTCTTAAGACTTGTGCTATAGGAAAGTAAAATGCATGAAAATAATCTATACTATTATTACAAAATAGTAAACACACTTGGGCTAACAACAAATAACTATAGAAATCTTTGGAAAATGAACATAAACTAGTTAACAACTCAAAACATCCACCATGATCATTTTCTACAAGTGTTGCAGGAACTTTTACAATAACAATGTTGTAGGCCTAATACAGTAAATCTATCTTGAAAATAGGAAATTGAAAAGAATGAATCTACTCTACCTAAATCTATCCCACCTCCCAAGTGGGACCCCTTGGTTGGTTTCAAATAACTATGAACACAACAAATATTCCAAAATCACTCTTTCATTAAAATCCTTCTTTGATTACATCAAATGAATAATTCATGAAGAATAGGAAAAGAGTAACTTTTGAATCTTAAACTAGCATTACCTATTTTCTCATTAGCTTACTAAGACTATCCAAATCCATTATATAGAGGATTGGATACTTATTAAAAATATAACATAAAAGTCTTGAACAAACATCACTAGAAAATAAGGTGAAAGATCAACCATGACATAGTACATTTATTACTAAGCAACTTGCAGGAAATATAACAAGTTGTGTCTTGTATATTTTCTAGAACGATAACTCCTCTATAGGCACAACTTATCCATAGGAACTAAACTATGCTTTCCTTACCACAATCGATCTCCATCATCCTCTTCCTTTAATGTAGTAATCACCATAGAAACATTCATAGCATATATGTAAGATAACATTCCTACTCTTATGTAGTTATTAGAACATAGCTTAAGATATTTATATGAAATACAAGATTCTGCGTATAATATTAAGAAAAGTATGTCATATACACTACCCATAGGTTTAGTAACTTCTAGTTGTCTCTGGCATAAGTTCACAAGATATTTACACAAATGTTTTGGAAATGTTTTTGATAAAGAACAAAGAGTAAGTCCAAACTATGAAAAATATATCAAAATTAAGACATTATTATGTGTCATCATCTTCCCAACTATTCAAATGATTGTCCTCAAGCATTATACTTCCTTTCCATAGCTCTAAAGTATCTCACTATAGTTTTCCCTTTCTTCGCACTTCTAAAAGTGTAGAAGAATCCTCTGGTGCACTTCCAATGTTCACCCATGTATTCCTCAACCAATGGATCTAGTCTAGTAGCATTATTACCATAAAGAGGCTAAAGAAGGGAAGGAGGATGAAAAGTCAATGACATCCATAGTTCCTTTCTATTTTTTCTTCCTAGTTGTATATACTTGGCCACCTTATTAATAGTTACCTCATAATTGATAGGGCTATGTAGTTCAGCCTTTTTGAAAGCTTCTATTAGTTGATTGCAATGTTTCCTAAGCCTTGTAATAGCTCTTTGTTGTGTAAAGTTTGGAAGTGTTTGGTAATCTCTATAAACCTTTTCTCTTTCTGCAAACACTTTCTCCCTAGTCTCCAATTTCAATTTCCCATAGGTTAGTCTAAACCAGTCTCTTAGAAGGTCATTAGGCTTGTATGATTTAGCCTATAGTGGTAATGTTTCAGATTTCTCAAGGTCTCTATAGGCATTTAACTACCTATCATAATTTGTCTTGTTGTGCATCTAGGACATTAAAGCCCTAATGTGAACATCCCCTATGTAAAGTAGAGGGTTTGACTCTATCTCATATGGAATTATGAAATTATTTAAATAAATTTCACACAAAAAATTCTTCTACCATGAAGGCAAAGTCTAATACACATTATAGAAATCTTGAGCATTTTTAGATTCACAATCAACATCCCTTATTATCATCATTAGTTGAAATAGCAGAAATTGCTCCTTGAGACAAATGGAATACACCCTTGGTGGTGGTCTACAAGCCATTACTTGGTCAACTAACTTCAAGGCCTTATTCATTCGTTGTTTCTATTTCTCAAGTTTCTCTTTTAGTGACTAAATTTCCTCATCTTTGTCAAATAATACTTTCTACATTTGGTCTATTTCTTGCCTTCACAAGGCCTTTAAGAAACAAAAAAGTGATTGTATAAACCAAATAATATAGATTGAATTGTAGATGAAGGGAATTCTTGAGCCATAGATTTCTTCTTTTATTCCTTAGCAACTTCCTGGAAGTAATGGGTATACTAGGAGGATCTATAAGGCATGATAGAAACATTTAGTGGCAAAGTAGGTTGATCACTTTTAGGGGTTTTTTCTAAGACAACAATAGGTTTTGACTCACACATTTCCTAATTTCATTGTGGCATTTCATTAATAGGCTCATTTTCATTTGTTTCCATATTTTGGGGTTCCAATCATACAGGAGAGTCATCTAGAATATTCTCAACCACTGATTTTGTATGAGATATTTTAGTGGAAACTAGGGATAGTTGACATTGCATAGGAGGGCTTTGATGCATAGGAACCTCTTCAAATTCTACTATTTTTTAGGTCTACTTTGGTTTAGGTTCTATTGGGGTAGACATTGTAGGAGCGGTTGCTATAGGAATAGACCCTTTTCTCTTTGTCACTTTAATAGAAGTGTTTTGGGCTTCCTTTTCAAGATTAGGGATCTCTATACCAACCTTATTCTTGCCTTTATCTTTGGAAGAGCTAGGTATATCACCCTCTGAAATAGGTTCAATAAGTTTATCTAGAGAGGGTAATGCTAGTTCTTTTTCTATTTCAGTTAGATTTTGACTAGGATCTACAATTTCTTCCTCATTCCCTAAATGTTTTAGAACAAGGTTGGCTTGAGGCTATAAGGTTTTAAATTCAACAAATTTTTCCCATGATATAGGGAAGGATTACCTAAGAGACATTTCAATTAAAAGTTTGATGAGGGCATGATGAGAAATAGAATTTTCATTTCCTTTATGAGTTTCTTTAGTGCTAATACACAACATATTATAAAGGAAATTGGGGACATTAACTTGAATGTTATGTCTTACACAACTGAGTAGCTTAAAATGGTGAACATGAAAGTTTGAAAAACTACCTTCATAGGTCAAATACCTAATGATATGGGTTGCCAATTCTAGATACAAAGCTGGGAGAGAGAGTCTTTTACACCCTTTCTATGAAATTTCCAGTAGAGGGTCACCTAGCTAAGAGAATTGTGCTTGCGATGACCTAGCATTATGTTCATTTTGATAATGCTCCCCAATACTTGGTAGTCCTATGAATTATGATATCCACTCCTTAGTAGAAATTACTATTAATCCCCATACTATGGCTTCCCTTTCATCAAATATTCTCATAAACCCCATTGCTACTTCTTCATTGAGCTTAGTTAACTACATGAAGTATCTAAGCCATTCACAGGCATTAAATCATTGGAATATTTCCATATCTAAAACTAGAATACTATGAAGAATCAGCTCATGTCTTAGCAACTATCCTCCCATCTTCAAAATACCTTGCTTTAAATTTCTCTATTCTCACCACACTAATAAGTTTTACCCCTTTAACACTTCTACAAATACCCTCTTCTTAGAATTTCAGATTGATCTTTCTGAGAAATACCAATACCACATTCTCTTAACAAGACTCCATTATGTTTGGGATGTAAAATAATTATGAAATTAATTATGAAGGAAATCAAGGTTTAATTGGAAGTATTCTTGTAATAAATCATAGTCCTTTTCAGTCATGTCAAACATAGGAGATCTTTCCCAAAGTCACAATGAAATGGTATGACAGATACAAAAGGATTTTAAAATCAAACTGCCACCAAGGTATAACCTATAATGTGGACATGACTAAGCTGACATGGAGATGACATTTGGAAATTAATGCACTTCATTGGCCCTCAACTAAATTTTGACAACTGTCCACACTTAAAATTTTGGCATAAGAATGAGAAACTGGCTTAAGGCTTATACGATACATTTAATGTAGTATTATATATAAATATCAAAACCCATGCACTAAAAATAAATATAGTGTAAAAATATTATACATGAAAATTTTAGAGTGGAATTTCACATGCAATTGATAAAATGGTGAAGTTTGGAGACTATAGAAAAGGTATGGTGGTATGTTTTATTGAAAGTATTATAAATAGAATTTGTGGGTAATGTGGAGTGTGAGTGGATGATAGATAAAGAAATGAGATGAGTTGATATGAAGAAAAAGAAAAATGAATGAAAGAATGGACCTTATATTAAATGATGTTTTATTACGAGTTCTTTTTGAAGGTTTTCCATGTTATGGTTGTAAGAAGGTGGTTTGCACCCTCTGCTATAGAAACTATGTCTATAGGAGCTGATAAATTATTTGGTTGGAATTGTTTTAGGAACTCATCTTTGGTCTATGATTTATGATAGAGGTGCAACCTATGGCCATTTACAAGAAATTTGAACTGGATAGGATCAATGGTTGTTAGCTGGTCTACTCCATTGTTGAATACCTACTAAATTTCATAAGGCCCTAGCCACCAAGTCTACAACTTCCCTAGATTCTCTTTGAAATGAGAATAGTATAGGAGAGCCCAATCTCCCACTTGGAATTTTTTATTACTAATATTTTTTTCATGCTACTTCTTTTACTACTACTAAATGATATCTATTCTTTCCAAAGCTTTCTTTCTCATTTCATCTAGTGAGTTCAAGTGGAGAAGTATCTCTTCTTGTACTATAGGAAGACTGATGTTCAATTCCAAAGTAGTGCATAGTGTTTTATGTTCAAATTCAATAGGTAACATTGCTAATTTTCCATACACAAGTTCAAAAGGAGTGAATCTATTTGTTGTCTTCCATGTAGTTCAATATGCCTAGACAACTTCATTTAACTTGTTGCTCCAATCCTTCCTATGTATTTGCACTATCTTGGTCAGACTGGCCTCAATTTCTTTGTTGGTGACCTCTGCTTGCCCATTTTCTTGAGGGTGATAAGGATTGGATTTTTGGTGCCTTATGTTGTATTCTTTCATCAGTTTAGTGATCAAATTTGATGTGAATTGAGCTCCTTGATCTATGAAAAGTTCTTTGGGAACTATGTAGTGTGTGAATATTTCCTCATATAAGAATTTAGCTACTTTCTCATCTCTTGTATTTTTCATTGTCCCGACTTCCACCCATTAATTTAAATAATCTGTGCATACTAAGTTGTAGGATTTTCCATTTGACGGTAGGTCAATTGGACCTATGAAGTCCATATCCCACTTGTCAAAGGGTATTACAACAATCTATGGATTGAGAAGCATCTTATTTGACTTGGTTGGTTGGCTCATCCTTTGGCATTTGTCACACTTGGTTGTATAATTTGTTGCATCCTTATGTAATGTTGGAAAATAATATCCAGTTGTAAGTACCTTCAGTGTTGTTCTTTTTCCTAAAAAATGGCCTCTACATGGTTCAACATAATAGGCATGTAGTATTTCATATATCTCATCCTCCCTGACACATCTCCTCATGATCTGATTTGGTCTAGTATAGAAGAGATTGTTATCTATCCATGAATAATGAAAACTTTTCTCTTCTATCTTCCTATTGTCTTTGTGAGAGAAGTGTAAGGACATTGTATTTGCAACAAGATAGTTTGTTATGTTTGCATACCTTGGAGTATGAGTTGCTATGTGGAAAAAATGCTCATTTGGAAAGGTGTCTTTAATAGGAGTCAAATCTTTATCAACAATGTGGTTTGGATAAATAATTAGCAACAATGTGAGACTTTTGTGGCTTATCAAAAATGGTAATATCAAACTCCTACAACAATAAGAGCCATCTTGCCAATCTACCAATTACATCAAGTTTTCTTATTAACTACTTATGGTTGAGTGCTGAGTATGAACAAAAATAGGATATCCAATTACATAATGTCTGAATTTTTTCAATGCATAAATTACAACTAAAATTTCTTTCTTAGTTACTATGTAGTTTAGTTTAGGACCATGGAGGCTTTTGCTAATATAGTAGATTGCATTTTCAAGGTTAGCAGGCTTTTGTCCTAATACAACACCTATAGCATAGTTTGATGCATTAGATGGATTTGAAATAGAATTGACCAATCTGGTCCCTTTAGAACTAGTGCTATGGTGAGGAGTTTCTTAAGCTATAGGAAGTCTTCATTACATGTGAGTGTCCAAATGAATTCAACTTCTTTAGTCAATAGTGTATACAAAGGACTAGCTATTTTACTAAAATCTTTTATGAAATGTCTATAATAGCTAGCATGGCCTAAAAATGATCTTACATCCTTTGGTTTAGTAGGTACAGAAAATGTTAGAATTACCTCTATCTTAGTCGAGTCCACTTGTATCCCTATAGCTGATATAAAATGACCAAGCACCACTCCTTCCTATGTGAGCATGAAACATTTCTCACTATTGAGTGATAGATTATGTTCTTTGCATCAAACAAGAACCTTTTCAAGCTTCATCAAGGCTTCCTCAAAGGTGACTCCAAATGCTGTGAAATCATCCATGTATATTTCCATGCAGTCATGCTATATATCAACAAAAAATGTTGATTACAATTCTTTGAAATGTCACACGAGCATTACACAAGCCAAATGGCAAGACAAAATATGCAAAAGTACACCATGGGCATGTAAATATGGTTTTATCCTAATCTTCTAGAGCTATACTTATCTAATTAGAACCACTATACCCATCAAGAAAAGAAAAATATTTCTTACCAGTTAGAGTATCTAGAACTTGGTCAATAAAGGGTAAAGGAAAGTGATCCTTCTTGGTTGCCTTATTCAATTCTCTATAATTTACACAAATCCACCATTTCGCTCCCTTTTTAGGTACTATAACCAGAGGTGAAACCCATCTACTATTAGATATAGGGTATATAAAACTAACATCAAGCAAATTTTGTAGTTCAATTTTAACTATTTCTCTGAGTGTTGGATTAATCCTCCTCTCGGGTTAATGGAGTGGCAAGTACCTTTCATTTATATATATTCTATGAGTGCATAATGTAGGAATTAACCCTTTCATATCCCTATAGTCCCATGCAAAATCCTTTTCATGTTTTTGAAGAAGCTTTGTTAACTATTTCATCTATTTGGGAGGTAGTTTTCTATTGACATGGAGATTATGACCTTTTGACAACTCAATATTAGTTGTGAGATCAACCATAGAAGCTTTAGAGATTGGACTTATATCTAGTTCATATGGTAATAGTTAATGGATAATGTGCTCCTTGGGTAGAGAACAATTCTTATTACATTCCTTATGTTTAGTTAGTTCCAACACAGAACTATCAGATATATCCTTTTCTACCACACAATTATTATTAAGAATACTCTGAATTACTGAATCCTCCTCCTATAGCTTTAGAAAGGACTGTCTATGTAACATCATAAGTTGAGCTACAAAATTCAATTCTTCTTCTTCATCTCTTAAATATGGCCAGATAGGTTCTCCCAAGTTTGGTTGGGGTTGGGCAAGTGGATATAGCTTTAGCTTCCGTATGGTTTGACCATTTGAAATTGTCATACTACCTAATTTGCAACTAATTTTAGCATCAGTGGTGGCTAACTAGGGTCTCCCTAATATGATAGGATGGCCCGTAAGTTTGACTTTGGGTGATAAGATAAGAAAATCAGTAGGGTATTCCCATGAATATAAAGTCACCACATCTTCTATGAGACCATCTGGAGTGATAGTTGAACTATCTACAAGTTATAACACCATGGGTGTTTTTCTTAAGCCTTCCATACATAACCTATGCATTGTATCTTTACTCATCACATTTATTGCTACTCCTAGATCAACTAAAGTATTTTTTATAGCCTATCTATTTATGATCATGTTAACTACTAGACTACCAAGATTTGAATACTTTGGTATCACTACCTTCCCTAACATGATATCTACTAATTGCCTAACAACATGGACTATTTGAGGATCTTTCTTCTTCCACCCTATCTTTTTAAGGCATGCTTCCTTAATAAACTTTCCATAAAGAGGGACATCCTTAATAGCTTGAAACAAAGGAATGCATGTTTTTATCTGCTCAATAATGTCAAATGTCTCTTCCTCTTGGGATATAGATTTCTCTTTATTTAGCCTATGTGGAAAGGGAGGATTCATGATGGTATGGTTAGTAGTCCTACTAGGTACATGAGTTGGTAGGTTGGTATTTGGAAATGCAACTTTTGGAAAGGGTGCTACAGGAGTGTCTACAACTTCTGTGATAATAGGGTATTTTGGTTTAGGTAAAGTTATACCTAGTCTTAAAAGAATATTAGATACCTCTAGTGAATATGTAGGGACCTACTAAGTATCATTAGTGTATATTTGTTGCTATTGTTTCTTGTTGTTTAGATTTGGTTGAGGCTGAGTAGGCAATTGGGTTGGCTTAGGATTAACATTATTTATTAGAGGAGGTGGCATTATTGCAAGGAGGTGGAATTATAGTAGATTGTTGGATTGGAGGTGGTAGTTTTGGGTTACAAAGATTTTGGTTAGGTCATTGTAGAGGCCACCTCCATTGGTAATTAGGTTTCCAATTTCATTACATTGGTTAACATTGATTCTATTGATTCTACCATTGGTTATTTTGATATTTTTTCCACTGGTTATTGTGCTAGATAGGCCATTGGTTGTTGTGCTAGTCTTGCCAAGAAGGTTGGGACTACTAAGAAGGATTCTAATAGTGTTGGTGTTTCCATTGACTATTGTAAGGATTTGAAAATTATAAAGGATCTTGAGGCATACTTTGTCTTGAAGCCTATGGTCCATGTTGATGAATGAAGAACACTTGATCATTGCCCCTATCTATCTTCATGTACTTTGTTGGAAATTTTTGATTCTCTAGGTTGGCTACCAATTTACATGCATAGTCTTGCTTCTATTTACAATAGTGAGGACAATACTCTACCAATCATGATTTAGCTTATGTGTGCTTATTATTTGTAGTAATTGTGTTGAGATGTGTAGCAATATCATTTATGATATCCTTCTTGAAATTTGATAGTATATTAGATATCGCAAGCTTTGAAATACCCAACTAGTCCCTTTAGTAGGTATGGACTGATATCTTCTACCTTTCTTCATAGTTAACCTTGAGTAGTTAAGATAGATTTTCTTGAGGTCATCCCAAGAGGATTGATATACATCACCACCAACCATCAGGTTTTTTGCTTCCAGACTATTATCATTTACCCCTCTCAAGAAGACTAGTTTATGTGAATCCTCTACCATTACATGTTGGGGGTTCTTCTACAATGTATACAAGAAACATGAAACATAGTCTTACAATGGTTCATCCTCCTTTTGTGATACTCTAAAGATATCATCTCCTCTTGTATCATTTCCATTGCAATACTCTTTATATTTCTCCAAAAATGGAGTTTGCATTTCATCCTAGTACCTACTGCATTGGCTCCTAAGCCCATGAACCATCATAAGGTTGATTCTTTCAATAATGTTGGAAACAACTTGAGCTTATGGGTATCAATGTTATAGACAAAGCTATGATAGAGTATGTCAAACTCAAATGAGAAAGTATCAAGATCCTCAGTTACAAGGCCATAAAACCTTGGAAGAGTAGCTATAGGTATAATTTTGAGATTAGCATTGGTTATCAGGCTCGCTAGAGGAAATGGAAAAGTAGGTTGCACTATTACTAGAGGTATTTTATTATAAGGTTGCTACTGAAAATGAGCATTGGCTACATGATTGTTAATAATAGGTGGATTTGGGCCAGAACTATCAAGAAAGTTGGCCAAAATTTCAGCAAAAGGTTGAAGACTACTTGTGTCCAAGGTTTATGCTCTAGAAGAAGATCCTATAGGAAAATTAAGGCTTGTGTCCTCAAAAGGTGACTCAACTTCTTCTTCAATTTCTTTGTTCAAATTAACAAATAGCTATGGAAGAAATCTTCCATATTCATCTCGTTGTCTTCTTCTTCAATGCATGTAATTGAATTCTTCACACTTGTGAAGAAACTTTTAGGACTGCAAATTTCTAAAAAAACTTAACTAAAAAATACTATGACCCAAAAAGATGTTCCTAGCTTGACACCATCCCCAACAATGACACCAAAAATGTATAGTTTCATAATAGATGAAGACAATAACACCATTGTGTCTCTCAAGGATACTATATATATTCTTAATACTACCTATTCCATCATGAAATACACTTGAATTGTCAAACTAGGGACATAGGACTTGAAATGGGTCAGCACAATATTTGTAGTAAGTTTCTTTAAGAGTCTTAGCACCTATGCTATAGGAAAGTAAAATACATGAAAAGAATCTATACTACTATCACAAAATAGTAAGCACACTTGGGCTAACAATAGACAACTTTAGAAAGCATTGGAAAATGAACCTAAACTAGTTAACTCAAGACATCCACCATGATCATATTCTACAAGTGCTACAAAAACTTTCACAGTATCAATGTTGCAGGACTAATACAATAAATCTATCTTGAAAATACAAAATTGCAAAGAATGAATCTACTCTACCTAAATTGATTCCACCTCCCAAGTGGTCCCCCTTGGTTGTTTCAAATAACTATGAACACAAAAACTATTCCAAAATCTCTCCTTCATTAAAATCCTTCTTTGATTACATCAACTAAATAATTCATGAAGAACAAAAAAGAGAAACTTCCCAATCTTAAACCAGCATTGTCTATTTTCTCATTAGCTTACTAGGAAAATCCAAATCCATTATATAGAGGATTGAATACTTATTAAAAATATGGAAAAAAAAATTTGAACAAACATCACTAGAAAAGAAGGCGAAAGATCAACCATGACATAGTACATTTATTACTAAGCAACATAATAACAACTTGTAGGAAATATAGGAAGTTGTGTCTCCTATATTTTCTAGAATAATAACTCCTCTATAGACATGACTTATCCATTGGAATTGAACTAGGCTTTCCTTTCCATGATCAGTCTCCATCATCCTCTTCCTTTAATATAGTATTCACCACCCTTTGCATCGCTCTTTATTTTCCTGAACGTTAGAAACATCTAGAACATATATGCAAGATAACATTGCTATACTTATTCAGATATTGGAACATAACTTAAGATATTTATATATGAAATATTTCATTCTATGTATAATATTAAGAAAAGTATGTCATACACACTACCCATAGGTTTAGTGAGTTCTAGCTATCTTTGACATAATTTTGCAAGATATTTACACAAATGTTTTTGATAAAGCACAAAGAGTAAGTCCAAACTATGAAAACTATATCAAAATTAAGACATTAATATGCCTCATCAAGACCAAAGAGGGAAGGGCTAGTTTTAAAGAAATCAGGTAGTTGATTGCATCAACCTCTACTCTTGTCAACACGAAATTGACAACCATTTCATCCTCTACTCCCTTGGAGGAAAGTCAAGTATTTAAGCTATTCTTACATAGTTAAATGATGAAAATTTAGAATTTCCCATTGCTTTCTTTAGTGAAGGGCTTAATGATTATGAGGATAGATATAGTCCTGTAGAGAAATAGGTCCTTGCTATGGTGAGGGCTATCAAAAAATTCAAACATCTCTTGTCTAACAACAATATCCAGCTTCTAGTTCCACATGCAAGTGTAAAAAATTTCCTCTTGAACAAGGATATCAATGAGAAGAGAGTTGGATGGATCACCAGAGTCATGGAATATGATATTGATATTAAGATCACCAAGTTGGTAAGAGGTAAGGGACTATGTGAGTAGATGGCTTCATCTTTTGAGACACATGAAGAGGCTGCCCTCTTGATCCAAAATGAGAAACTAAAACATAGAATTGATTTAATTAGAAGGAAAAAAGGCAACAAGTTATGCATACACTTGAGGCTCATCAACATTAGGTCAAAAGAAGTTTTGATAGAAAGGCTACAACTAGGATTTTTAGGGAAGGAGATTTTATTCTCAAGTGAGATTCTAATAGAGCCAAGCTAGGAAGGCATTCTAAGTTTGGTGCTATCTGGAGTGGGCCTTATGTTATCACCAATTGCAAGTAGGCCAATGATTTCTAGCTACCCAAGCCTAGTAGTGATATTCTACCCATTCCAATTAATGGAATTTACCTCAAACCCTGCTTCTAGAGAGTTTTAGGATTTTCTGTATATATTAGAATAGTTTTTTCAAGTTTTATAAGAAGTGTTGAGCATAGGATATCTCTTTGTAAGATAGCCATATTTTGAGCTTTTATAGTTATAGAGAAGTTAGAGGCAGAGTTATGGATTTAAAATGAACAAGATCTTAGTTTTTTATGATTCCATAGCCCAATGAATGTTTAAGGTCATTGGTCACCAGAATTGTTAGCCATATTTTCCCTCTTACCAAAAATTGAGTTTTTCCTATCAAGAATGGCCAATGGTTATATCGATTCAAATATCTAAATGATCAAATGTTATAAAGGATACATTTAAACTTTGGTTTATCCCTTATTTTCCTAAGTTCAAGATTTCTATGTTTTATTACCTTGGAGACTCAATCATGATCATGAAACTATCCTTCATCATCCAATCATTGCAATCAATGTCTTAAATGTTATAGGAAGTGTCAATGTGTGACACGGTCTTTTTAGTAGTCAGTGTAGATTCATGGTTTAAAAGGGCTAACATCCAATTTTGAGTGGCAATGTTGTGATCTCTCTTTATCGCTCGATCACAAGGTTATGATCTCAACTTAGGGTCTAAGTTACAATTTCATGACCCTTCCTTAATTGTATGATTATGTGGAGTTTAGTGTTAACCATAGTTAGGATGAAAAATTCATAAATCACCTTGTGCATATGGTCATTGAGGTCAGTAATGGGTTAATGAATCAAGCCATGAAACAATGATAACATGAAGTGATAAAATCAAATGGTCATCATAGCTTCATTGGAGTTATGGCTTGAACCACAATTAATGTTGTGATCATGTGTCTCTTCCTTCTCACATGGTCTTGGGCATTTCATGACAATTCAAGGTTCAAGCCACAATAACACGAATGGTATGTTGGAATTTTGGATCATGGTTCCACATGGTCATAGGCATCTAATGATAAGTTGGATATCAAGTGGTAATGATGTGAGACACTAGTTTCACATTGTCACTTGATTGGGGTAGTTGGGGAAATATGTTAAGGACAAGCTATGAAGCAACAATATAGTATTTTTTTGGTTTCACAAGGTAAAATAGTTACTGGAGATAAAGGGTTACAAAGCCATGACCAATTATAGTCAGAGGTCAAACATAAAATCTAGAATATGACTAGCCAATGTAGTAAAGCTTGAGGATTGATTCCTATTGACCGATGACATTGCTGACTTGGTGTGTTGATAATAAAGGAAGCAACTCTTTGACGACAAATCTAATCTTTTTGATCTCCATCAATTATTTTCATTGTTTTGCATGTATGATAAATTTAAAGGGACACTCTATCAGCACCTATTTGTCCATCTAATTAGTTAGAATGATAATGGCAACTATTTCTTTCTTTTCAAGGTTTTATTTTGTGAATAAGTAATTTTCCTACATCTTGATGTGTGTCATGATAAGATCTTTCCTAGATTTGTAGTCACCATTCTTTACAATCTTGAATGCAGTTTGATGAGGGTAATTATTGCCTCTATTTCATGATAGTTTTAAACATTTTGTTAATACTCTGTTTATTTTCATTAGGACATTTGTGAACTTATGTTTACCTAAACCAATGCTTAACCTATGGGTAGATAGTATGTCATCTTTTGCCAATATTATATATATGATATAGTATTTCATATAATTATCAGAATGTGTGTTCTTATATTTGAATTTAATTTGATAATGCATATTTGCAAATACCTCTACATTATAACTAACCTATTTTCAATGAAGATGAAGATGATTGGTAGAATTCAAAGATGAACATTGAAGATAGCCAATATCATTCAAGGAGAAAAGAACGTTAAGGTTTAGCCATGGTGAAGAAAAATCATAATGGTACCAAAGGACATGGCTACGTGTATGGAGGAGCTATGAAGACTTACTGCATTCTCTGCATTTATTATTATGGCAAGTGGTTGTTTAGACTTTATTATTCCTACCTTGAGCTGTTATTTTCTTTCTTTCTCTCCTATAGATTTATAGCTAGGTTGTTTACTTTTTTGTTTCGAAATAAGCATCGATCTTCTATATAAGGGGATTAGACCAAGTGTGTTATTTTAGTTAGAAGGAGAAATTTTATGAAAATAAACTATTAACTTTTGTAGTGAGTTGTTTTTGCAATTCTATGTATTGTTGCCATGTAATGAAATAGTTTTTAACTTCTATCCTATGTTAGTAGTTTAGTTGAAGCCAACCAAGGGGCCCACTTGTAAGGTGGATTAGATTAGAATAGTATAGATTTATTTCCAAGAATTTCTAGTATTGCAAGTAGAAGTTGTAAGTTACTTCTTGTAGCATCATACTTTGTGAATGTTCCTACAACATCTACAAGAATAGATATAGTAGATGAACTAAGTTGGAATATATGTTAGTTTTTCATTGCATTTCCAGTATTCATTTTAGTAAAGACTTAAACATGTTAGTTTCATATAGTAATAGTGTAGGTTCTTTTCTTTGCCTTTTACTTTCCTGCAACATAAGCATAATGACTCAATAAGAGACCTGGTGCACATACTATTTTGACCATTTCAAGTATACATCCCTAGGTTGACAAGATTAAATGTACCTCATAGTGGGAAAATTAGTCCTTATATTGAATACATTATTCCTAAGCATGGCCTAGAGCATGATTATTATACACCTATTGTGAGGCAGACCATTTTTGGCACCGTTGTTGGGGATGGTGTCAAGTTAGGAGCATTCTTGAGTCATAGTTCTTAGATAAAGAGTTTTTAGAAGTTTGTAGTTTTAAAGCTTCCTTCACTAGTGTGAAGAGTTCTAATTACATGCATTAGAGAGGAAGACAATGAGATGAATATGGCAGTTTTATTCCAAGGGAGTCTGTTAATTTGAACAAAGAAATGAAGAAGAAGAAGTTGAGTTGCCTTTTGAAGATGCAAGCCCTACTTTTCCTACATCATCATCTTTAAGAGAAAAACTATAGATACAAGTGGCCTTCAACCTTTTACTAAAAATTTGGCCAGTTTCCTTGATAATACTACTTTAAGTCCACTAGTTATTAATAATCCAATACCCAATGTTCCTTTCAACAGAAACCTCATAATCTAATACCTCTAGTAATGGCATAACCTACCTTTTTGTTTCCTCTCCCAAGCCTCATAAATACTGATAATCTCAAGAATATACCTATAGCTTCTCTTCCAAAGTTCTATGGCCTTGCAACTAAAGACCCTGATACTTTCTTGTTTGAATTTGACATACTTTGTCATAGTTTTGACTATAACACTGATGCCTATAAGCTCAAATTATTTCTAGCAAAATTGAAGGAATCAACTCTATGATGGTTCATGGGCTTAGGAGCTAATGCAGTAGGAACTTAGGATGAAATGAAAAATCAATTTGTAGATAAATATAAAGAGTATTGCAAAGCATCTAGTTCAAGAGGAGATGGTGTCTTTAGGATATCATAGAAGGAAGAAGAAATATTGGAAGACTATGCTTCATGTTTCTTGTATACACTACAGAAGAACCCTCAACATGTGTTGTCTAAGGATTCACAAAAGCTAGTCTTTCTGAGAGACATGAATGATAACTATCTAAAAGCACTAGACCTAATGGTTAGTGGTGATGTATATCAAGCTTCTTGGGATTACCTCAAGAAGATCTGTCAAAACTATTCAAGGTTAACCATGAAGAAAGGCTGAGGACCTCGTTCCATAGTCACTAAAAGAATCAACCAGGGTATTTCAAAGCTTGAGATTTCTAATCTATTTTTAGATTTCAAGCAGGACATCATCAATGATGTCACTACAAATCTTAACACAATGATTGTAAAGAAGAAATATGTAGAAGTTGAGTTACAACTAGCTAAATACTACCCTCATTACTAGAAGAAAAAGAAGGATTACAATTTTAAATTTGTTGCAAGCATCGAGAACTATTATCTTCCAACTGAGTACCTCAAGTTAGATGGCAATGATGAGCATGTATTTTTTGTTTCTCAACACTGGCCATAGGCCCAATGTTAAGGTATGCCTCAGGACCCTTTGCAAAATTCAAATTCATATGATAACTAATGGAAAAACCTTAATCCCTAAGGTTCTCCACAATATCAACCAAATCAGAATAATGGTAGACAAAACAATCTGCAACAACCCCAATGGCCTTAGAATTCCCAACCATCTTGGCCCAACCAATAGAATAACAAATGGAAAAACCAATAAAACTACTAGCAAAAATACCAAAACCAATGGTAACCACCCCAAGGTAATTAGTAGTCTACGAACCAATGGAGGGGATCTCAATAGTGGCCTAAAAAAAATAATAGTACTCCACAATTACCACCTCTAGTTTAACAACCTACTCTAATGCCACCACTTACAAATCCTAGAACTCAAAAGTAGACATAGTTACCTACACAACCTTAGCCAAATCCAAATAGCCAATAGCCACAGTAACACATGTATAGTGTTGATACTCAACAATATCCTACTTATGCTTTGAGTGTTGCAAATATACATCTGAGATCTAGTACAACTTTACTAGTGCCTAAACTACCTCTTATAACTAAAATACTAGATACTCCTCTAGCATCAAAACCCTCAGTTGCTAAAGTGTTTGACCTAACCAATGTCACCATTTCAACCCAAGCTCAACCAATGATAGAACCTCCTTTTCCAAAAAAGTTTATACAAAGTAAACCTATATAAATAGAGGAACAACCTTTGCTATTGTTGATCAGTTGAAGAACATAAATGTCCAAATACCCCTATTCCAAGCCATTAAAGATGTTTCAATCTATGGAAAAGCCATTAGAGATGTCTTCCTGAAGAAGCCTAGAAGAAAGAAAAAGGACCCCACCATAGTCAATGTTGTGGGACAATTGGCTAACATTATGTTAGGAAAATTGATCACACCAAAATATTCTAATCCAAGTAGTCTAGTAGTGAATGCGAGCATAAATGGACAGTCTGTTAAAAATTCTTTAATAGATCTTGGTGCTGCTATCAATGTCATGACCAAGGACACTATGAAGAAGTTGAAAATAGAAGGATTAAGGGCTACTCCAACAATTCTGCAACTTGTAGATAGTTGTACTATCACCCCTGATGGGACGATAGAAGACATAGTTATAATCTTAGATTCTCTAGAATATCCTACAAACTTCATGATTTTGTCCCCTAAAGTTAATCTATCTAGTTACCCTATCATCCTAGGTTGACCATGGTTAGCCATAGTGGATAAAAATATAAGTTGTAGATTAGGGAATATGACCATATCTAATGGCCAAGCAACAAAGAAATTTTATTTATATCCTCTAGCACAACTATTACCAAATTTGAGCACATTTGTTAGGCCAAATTTAAGGGATGAAGAAGAGTTAAATTCTATAGTATAGCTCATGATGTTATATAGACAATCCTTTCTAAAGATGGAAGAGGAAGATTTAGTACTTCAAAGTATCCTTACTAATAGTTGTCTGCTAGAAAAAGATGTATCTAAAAGTTCTATGTTGGAATTAATCACATATGAGGAATGTGATGAGAGTTGTACTCTACTCAAAGAACCTGGCATTCTTCATCCACTCTTAACATGTGAATTAGAATCAAGTCCAATCTCTAAAGCTACTATGATAGAGTCTACCACTACTGTTGAACTATCTATAGGTCATAATCTCCATGTTAATCCCAAATTAACACCCACACAAATGGAATAGTTAACAGAGTTGCTTCAAAGGCATGAAAAGGCCTTTGCATGGGACTATGGCGATATGAAAGAGTTGACTCCTACATTGTGAAACCATAGGATATACATCAATGAAGGGTGTATACCACTCTATCAACCCCAAAGGAGGATACATTCAAGCCTTGGAGAAATAATTATAACTAAATTGCAAAAACTGCTTGATGTTGGTTTTATTTATCCTATATTTGATAGTATATGGGTGTCACCTGTGGTCATAGTGCCCAAAAAAGGTGGAAAATGGAGAATTTGTGTAGATTATAGAGAATTGAACAAGGCCACCAAAAAATATCACTTTCTTTTACCATTTATAGACCAAGTTCTAGACACTCTAGCTAGAAAGAAGTATTTCTCTTTTCTAGATGGGTATAGTGGTTATAATTAAATTAGTATTGCTCCTAAAGATCAAGACAAAACCACATTTTCATGCTCATGGAGTACTTTTTCATACTCTATTTTTCCATTTGGTCTATGTAATGCTCCTACAACATTCCAACAAGTTGTTATTAGCATCCTTGTTGATATATTACATGATTGTACAGAAATATATATGGATGATTTCACAACATTTGGAGTCAATTTTGAGGAAGAAATGATGAATCTTGAAAATGTTTTGGTAAGGTGTCAAGAAAATAATTTGACACTTCATAGTGAAAAATGTTTCATGTGTTGGAAATATAGATGAAGTAATTGAGAGGGAAGGGGTGAATCAGTTACCACAAAAACAATTCTAAAAATCCCTTAGATGTCTATAATGCTTACTTACTACTGATCTACTACTGATACTCGGTAAATAGTGCAGGAATACTGTAAATTGATAGGTTAACTAGTTATTAATAATCTAGCATTCATAGTTGTTAATATGCATGCAAAAGGTTAAATAAATGAACACAAGAGACACCAGATTTAACATGGAAACCCAATATGAGAAAAACCACCAAGTAACTAGTCACCAATTTTCACTCTTCTGAAGTGAGCCCTGTTAGGAGCCAACCCTATTAAAGGTTACAATACACACTATTAGGTGTGACCTTGTTAGAGGATTTAATCACCTTGTTAGGAGTGGCCTAGTTAGAGGTCTTTAGAACAATTCAACTGAACTGTCACATTGTTAGAGGATTTACAAAATGGCTGTTTAACCAACTTTGCAAAGAGATTATGGATTCACTGTTATAATGATTAAAAAGCAACAATGAAATGACTTGAATGATAAGCAACTTATATTTTTATAATTACAGATCTCTATTCTGCTTTACTGGATCCTTACTAATTGAATACAACTTTTCAACTCCTCCAGGATATATAATCCTTCCTCAGAATTCGCTCAATATTTGCTTATTCCATCTTCATTCATATATCTTCACACACACTTCAATTCACAACTTGAACATCTATATATATACCTTTCAGATTATCAAGTCAGCTCAAATATAAGTTACAACAATAAAAAAAATCATTGCATCAGTCGGCTACACTTATTGCATGAATTTATTATCAAAACAATAAAATCCTTTACTGGCTAACCTAGCTCAGTAACCACTGCTTAGAATGGTTTTCTAGTGTTAACCAAGTGAACTTTGGTAAATACTACAAATCCTACAAAAATCCTTTGGAGACCGAGTGAACTCGGTTAACACTGACCTTCTTTAGCTGACCTTGTGAGCTCAATAAAAGCTAAGCTTTCTACCACATTATCTTTGATGACCGAGTGAGCTCGGTAGACATTGAATTTTCTTTGTTAACCTTGTGAGCTTGGTTAACACTAACTTTCTGTTACAAAATCTTTTGATTCCTGAGTGAGCTCGATAGACTCTGACTTTTATTCATTAACCTTAGGAGCTCAGTTAACACAAACTTTCTACTACAAAATCCTTTGATGCCCAAGTGAGCTTGGTAGAATCTGACTTTACTATGTAATGTTCAGGAACATTTGGTAGACATTGTAAATTGCTTTGATGATCATTTGATCTTGGTAGACTCTATCTGATGACTGATATGACATTTGTGTAACATCAAAGACAATACACAATTAACAATTATATCCAACAATCTCCCTCTTTGGCATTGATGGCAACACAACATGTCATAGCAAAATGAAATTTGAAAACAAGTCTAAAAAGTCTTTTTCTATCAGAACAACTTTCTCTATTAGATAGCAAACTCTCCCTCTTTCAGTAATCTCCCTCTATGAAGGAATTACATAGAAAACTCTTCCTCTCAAACAAATTTTAGTTCATAAAGATGTGGCAGTAAAACTCTCCCTCTTTGACAACACATGCCAAATATAGCACAACTCAAATGAATTTTCATGTACCTTTAGTACTGATTCATATGCAATATTTCCTGATTATGTTGCATCAACTAATAGATCTTCAACTTGGTATGTGTTAATGCATCACTAAAACTTCATTTTAGTGAACTTCATATAGGGGAGTGATCCCTAACTTACCTCTTAGATACAAGAATGCATCCTTAGGTAATGGTTTTTTGAATATGTCAGCAATTTGTTCCTTTGTATGGACATATTCCAATTTGATCTCTTTATCTTGCACCAATTCTCTGACAAAATGATATTTTATTACAATGTCCTTGGTTGCACTTGTATTACCAATTCTTAGATATGTTGATTGCACTTGTATTATCACAAAACATAACAACTAGTTCTTTGATTTCCACCTTCATGCCTTCCAACAACTATTTAAACCAAACAATATGAGAATAGTTTACTATTGCAGCAACATACTCTGCATCTACTGTAGATTGGGATGTACAATTCTTCTTTTTGCTTGTCCAAGAAACTAACCTCTTTCCAAGAAAGAATGCTCCTCCACTTGTACTTTTTATGTCATCAAGGTTTCCTACCCAATCAACATCAGTAAACACTTTCAAATCTAGATTACCTCCAAATTTGTACCATAAACCATAATCTTCAGTTCCTTTCAAATATCTCATTATTCTTTTGATTGCCATCATGTGATTTTCTCTTGGTTTTGCTGAAAATCTTGCTACAATACCAACTGTAAAGGCAATATTTGGCCTAGTATGAACCACATACTGCAACTTCCCAATCATAGATCTATACAATGTTTGATCTACTTCTTTTGATTCATCTTCCTTGGAATCTAATACACATAGGAGTCCCAACTAGTTTATGATCTTCCATACCAAACTTTTTCAATATCTCCTTGATGTACTTTGATTGAGTGATGTAGATACCATTTTTATTTTGCTGAATTTGAAGACCAACAAAGAATTTGATTTCACCAAACATAGACATTTCAAATTCCTTGTTCAATTGTTTTGAAAATTCTTTGCAAAGATCATCATTCCTTGTGAAAATAGTATCATCTACAAATATTTCTGCCAAGACAATCTTATTATTTGGTCCTTCCTTTATATACAAGCTAATGTTATCATTAGTTCTTTGAAAACCAATCTAAATAAGATAGTTATGCAATCTTTCATACCATGCTCTAGGGGTTTATTTTAGACCATACAATGCCTTGTATAATTTGTAGACCATGTTTTTCTTATCTAGATCACCAAAACTTTCAAGTTGTTCAATGTAAACTTCTTCATCTAGGATACCATTGAGGAATGTTGACTTGACATCCATCTAATAAACTTTGAATCCTTTGTGAGAAGCATATGCAAGTAAGGTTCTGACTCCTTCTAATCTTGCAACATGAGAAAAAGTTTCTCTATAGTCTATTCCTTATTCTTGAGCATATTCTTTGCATACTAGTCTAGCTTTATTTCTTGATACCTTACCATCTTCAATCATCTTGTTTCTAAATATCCACTTAGTTCCACTAACATTTTTATCTTTAAGTTTGGGTACAAGAGTCCATGTCTTGTTTTTCTCTATCTACTCTATCTCTTCATTCATAGCCTCAATCCAAATATCATTTTCCAATGCATATTTGATATTTCTAGGTTTAAAATCAGCAAGTGAACAAGTACCTTTCAACTTACTTCTTGTCATGGTTCCTTCAGATTTGTCTCTAATGATCTAATCTACTGAATGATGTCTCCTGACATATTTTACTAATACAGGTTCCTTGCCTTTTGAATGAATTTTATTGTTATCCTCTTGCACTTCAACTTCATATTTTGGCTATTCTAGCTCGGTAGATATTGGCTCGGGTCCTTCAGACTCGGTAAACACTTGCTCGGTAGCATCTGAATGTAACTTGTGTTGTTGGACCTCGATTTGAACTTCCTGTAACTCGGTTACTGATGACTCAGGAGTAGAAGATTCCTAATTGATTGGTACTGTGTCAAGTTCAATGAAAACAAACCTTCTATAATCTACTGGTTCCCTTTTGTTTTCTTCTCCAGTCCTTTCTACAAACTCATCAACTTTCACATGTGCACTTTCTATGACTTTGTAAGTAGACAAGTTCAAACATCTATATGCTTTACTTTTGCAAGAGTATCCCAAAAATATTCCTTCATCACTTTCCACATCAAATTTTCCTTTTCTAGATTCTTTCAAAATGTAACATTTCCTTCCAAATACTTTTACATAACTTACATTAGGTTTATAGCCATACCATAGCTCATAGGAAGTTTTGAATGAGTCCTTTTTTAGTTGTACTCGGTTCAAGGTATGAACTGCAGTGCTAATAGCTTCCTTCTAGTATTTGATAGCAATGCTCTTTTCAATCATTAAGGTTCTTACACAATCCATGATAGATTTGTTCCTCCTTTTGGCTATTCCATTTTTCTTAGGAGTTCCAAGGGTTGATACTTGTCTTTTGATTCCTCTTTCAATGCAAAAGTTATTGAACTCATGTGAAATAAATTCTCCACCTCTTTCTGATCTCAAGCATTTCAATCTTTTCCCTATTTCCTTTTCTACTCTAGCCAAATACCATTTGAATTTCTCAAATGCTTTTGATTTGTTCCTGAGATAAATGACAATCATCATTCTTGAGTAATCATCAACAAAAAGAATGAAGAACTTTTCTCTAGTGTAGCTTTCAATTCCAATGGGTCCACATAAATCAGTATGCAAAATTTCTAATATATCTTCAGACTGATAGTTTTTACTTATAAAACTAGTCTTTCTCATTTTACCAATTTGATAATTCTTGTATAGACCAACCTTAGGTTTCTTTATGTTAGGAATGCCTCTTACTTTCTTGAATTTTCTTATCTTCACCAAATTATCAAAATTGACATGACACAACCTTTTATACCATAGCCAAATTTCTTCAATTTGAGCAATAAAACATGAACATTCACCTAGTTCAAGATAGAACAAGTTACCTTTAGTTTGAGTGCCTAATCCAATCAGCTTTCCTTTTCCATGTAGCAGTCTTTCTTTTCCATGCATGAATTCTACTTTGAATCCATTATTGAGTAGCTATGCCACACTCAAAAAATTATGCTTTAGTCCTTCTACCCAATAGGCATTATCACATATAAGTTCTTTGGTTAGAGAGATTATTCCTCTTCCTTTTATACAACAAGGTTCATTGTTACCAAATTTTACATGGCCACCATCACAGTCATCAAAGTATTCAAACTTAGTTTTATCTCCAGTCATGTGATGAGAACAACCACTATCTATGATCCATGTATCATTTTTGCTCATATGAGAAATGAGTGCCATTTCCTCATCATTATCAGACTCATCTTTCATAGCAATGTAGACAATTTCATCTTCTTCTTCATCATTAGAATCATTAGAATCTTAGCCATAAAACATGTTTTCTAACCTTTATCCTTGAATGATTTGAAGTCTTTCTTGCCATTGTACTTGTAACCTTTCTTTTCATCTTTTTTCTGCTTGTTTGGGCACCTAGCAACAATATGACCAACTGCTTCACATGAAAAAATAGATTAGAGGAACTTTACCTTTATATTTTCCTTTGCCTCTAGAATATTTTCTTGCTAGTACAGCTTCAATCACCTCAAGATCACTGTTTGAACTTTGGTTTGATTCATCTTCACTTCTTGACTGAGATTCCTTTTTCTTTTTTCTTTTCTCCTTGATTAAAAGCTTGGCTTCAAATGCTGATTCAATGTTCTTGGAAGCTGAAATATACTTGTCAAAGTTGTCTAGTTCAAATGCAGTAAATCTTCCAACTATGGCCTCTAGATTTATCTTATGATTTGCTTCACATCTTCTTTCTTGAATTGCAGAAACTCTGATTGCATAAATGGAAAGTAGAGTTCTAAGAACTTTACTTATAACTGTCTCCTCCTTGATATCTCCTCCAGATGCTTTGATTGCATTAACACATGCTTTGACTCTTTCAACATATTTTGCAATGTTTTCATCCTCTCTCATCCTCATCTAATCAAATTGTCCTCTCAGACTTTCTACTTTGGCTCTTCTTACATTATCATCTCCTCCATAGATTTCTTTAACCTTTTCCCACATTTCAAAGGTAGATTTTCAATCCTTGATGTCATCTAATTCTTCATAACTTAGAGCAGATGCTATATCTATCTTCATAATGTTGTGGGTCTTCTTTTTAGCAATATCATTAACAAATAGTGTACTAGCTGGTTCTACATATTTTTCATCAAGATATTTTTGTCCTGTATCTCCAATAGAAGCTAGATGAAGTCTCATCAACCCTTGCCATGCTAAGAAGTTGTTCCTGTTAAGTCTTGGAATTTCCCTCTTATAAGACATCCTCATCTTTGGCTTAGATCCTTGAAATCTTATCCTATAAGCACCAAAAGCTCTAATACCAATTGTTGGAAATATAGATGAAGTAACTAAGAGGGGAGGGGTAAATCAGTTGCCACAAAAACAATTCCAAAAATCTCTTAGATGTCTATAATGCTTACTTACTGTTGATACTTGATAAATAGTGTAGAAATACTATAACTCGATAGGTTAACTAGTTAATAATCATCTAGCATACATAGTAGTTAATATGCATGCAAAAGGTTAAATAAATGAACACAAGAGACACCAGATTTAACGTGGAAACCCAATATGGGAAAAACCACCAAGTAACTAGTCACCAATTTTCACTCTTCTGAAGCGAGCCCTATTAGGAGCCAACCCTGTTAAAGGTTACAATACGCACTATTAGGTGTGACCTTGTTAGAAGATTTAATCACCCTGTTAGGAGTGGCTTGGTTAGAGGTCTTTAGAACAATTCAACTGAACTATCACCTTGTTAGAGGATTTACAAAATGGTTGTTAAACCAACTCTATAAAGAGATTCTGGATTCACTATTACAATGATTAGAAAGAAACAATGAAATTACCTAAATGATATGCAACTTATCTTCTGTTGATTATAGATCTTTTTTCTACTTTACTGGATCCTTACTGATTAAATACAACTTTTCAGCTCCTCTAGGATATCTAATCCTTCATCAGAATTCACTCAATATTTTCTTATTCCATCTTCATACACACTTCAATTCACAACTTGAACATCTATATATATATATATACCTTTTAGATTATCAAGTTGGCTCAAATATAAGTTACAACAATCGAAAAAATCATTACATCAGTCGGCTACACTTATTGCACAAATTTATTATCAAAACAATAAAATCCTTTACTGGTCGACCTAGCTCGGTAAGCACTGCTAAGAATGGTTTTCTAGTGTTAACCAAGTGAAGCTTGGTAAACACTACAAACCCTACAAAAATTCTTTGGAGATCGAGTGAACTCGGTTAACACTGACCTTCTTTAGTTGACCTTGTGAGCTCGGTAAAAGCTAAGCTTTTTGCCACATTATCTTTGATGACCGAGTGAGCTCAGTAGGCATTGACTTTTCTTTGTTAACCTTGGGAGCTCAATTAAAACTAAATTTCTGTTACAAAATCCTTTGATGCTCGAGTGAGCTTGGTAGACTCTGACTTTTCTTCATTAACCTTGGGAGCTCGATTAACACTAAATTTCTATTACAAAATCCTTTGATGCCTGAGTGAGCTTGGTAGACTCTAACTTTACTGTGTAATGTTCAAGAACATTTGATAGACACCATAAATTGCTTTACTGATCATCTAAGCTTGGTAGACTTTGTCTGATGATTGATATGACATTTGTGTAACATCAAAGACAATACACAATTAACAATTGTATCCAACATCATGCTCATGCAAGAAGGTGTGGTACTTGGTCATTTCATATCAACTACAAGAATACAAGTAGATCTAGCTAAGATATAGGTAATTCAAACATTGCCCATACCTACAAAATTGAAAGATGTAAGATCTTTTCTAGTTCATGCTAGATATTATAGATGTTTTATAAGAGATTTTAGAAAAATAGCTAGTCCCTTGTATAAATTACTCACAAAGGAAGTTGAATTTAGTTGGACATCTAAATGTAATGAAGCCTTCCTTCAGCTTAAGAAACTTCTCACTACAACCTTAGTTTTAGAAGGCCCTGATTGGAATTTTCTTTTTCATATATATACAGATGCTTCTAATTATGCCATAGGTGTAGTTCTAGTACAACAATCTCAAAATCTTGAAAATGCAATATATTATATTAGCAAGAGCCTTCCTAGACAAGAATTAAACTACATAGTGATTGAAAAAACTATTAGCAGTAGTTTATGCCTTGAATAAATTTTGGCATTACATAACTAGCTATCCTATGTTTGTTCATACTGATCATGCTGCAATTAAATATCTCATGAAAAAACTTGATATAATAGGTAGGTTAGCAAGATGGTTACTGTTGTTGCAAGAATTTGATATAACTATTTTTGATAAGCTTGGAAGAGCTAATGTTGTAGTTGATTATTTATCAAGAACCCATCATGATGATACTAACACTACTCTAGTAGATGATGCATTTCCAGATGAGCATTTATTTCATATTGCTATTCAAATTGCATGGTATCTAGACATTGCTAATTACATTGTAGCTAATAAAATACCATAACATTTTTCTTACAAGGAAAAGAAGCTGCTTGTAGAGAAAAAAAATCATTTCTCTTGGATAGATAATCTCTTATTGTACACTGGACTTGATCAAGTTATGAAGAGATGTGTGAGAGAGGATGAGACATATGACATTCTACATGCATGTCATAATGAACCATGTGGAGGACACTTCGTAGCAAAATGAACAGCCTTGAGAATCTTAACAACTGGTTATTATTGGCCTACACTTCATAAAGATGTAGCCAACTATACACGAAAGTGTGATAAGTGTCAAGGGATGGGCTAACCAACAAGAAAAGATGAAATGCCTCTTAACCCATAGATGGCATTAACACCATTTGACAAATGGGGCATGGACTTCATTAGTCCAATTGATCCTCCATCCAATGGGAAATCCTATATCCTTGTGTGCACTAATTACTTGACAAAATGGGTTGAATTCAAAGCTATGAAGCATGCTCATGATGAAAAAGTTGTAGAATTTTTATATGAATAAATTTTTACCCACTATGGTGTACCCAAAGAGCTAGTCACTGACCAAGGTGCACAATTTACCTCTAATTTGATCTCAAAACTAATGAAACAATATAACATCAAGTGCCAAAAATCAAGTCCTTATCACCCTCAAGATAATGGGCAAGTAGAGGTCACAAATTGTGAGCTAGAGAAAATTCTAACAAAAATAGTTCATTTACATTGTAGGGATAGGACCAACAGATTACAAGAAGCTGTTTGGGCCTACAAAACAACATGGAAGACTACTATAGGATTCACACCATTTGAGCTTCTATATGGAAAAGTAGCAATGCTCCCCATTGAATTTGAAAATAAAACTTTAAGATCTACACTAGAGTTAGACATTGAACTTCCTATAGCACAAAGAGAACATCTTTTGCATCTTAACTCTTTGGTTGAAATCCACAAAGCTACTTTGGAACATAATAAAATTATATAGAAACAAAGAAAACAATGACATGACTCCCACATTATAAATAAAAAATTTCAAGTTGGTGACTAGGCACTACTATATGATTCCATATTTAAAGATATGCTAGGCAAGATGCAGACAAGATAGCTGGGTCCATATGAAATGAATCATGTCTTTGACAATGGAGCTATCCAATTAATTACCATTGATCTAGTGCCTTTTAAATTATTAGTCAATGGTCATAGACTCAAGTTATATAAGCAACCCCAAACAAAAGAGGACTTCCTATAGCAGTTCTAGTGGCCAAATTCAAATACACACCAAGTAACTCTTGCTGCAGTCGAAGGTGTTAACCTTCTTCCTGCCACTCTTCAACACTAATTTCTTTGTGCATGCTCATAATAAAAAATTTATGCCCACATAAAGTTCCAAATTTCTCTATTCACTTTCTCATTTCATCTTATTTCTTTACCTTCCACCCATCCACCTCATCTCATTTCTTTACCCTACACCCACCCACTTTCCATGTCATCATTTCTAATGCTTTCAATAAACACAACAAGGTTGCTAATGGATGTTGTCACTATTCATGAACTTTTTCCACCTTTTGATCTATGGGAAAATCAATTAATAGGTATATGATTGTCAAATTATTATTCATTTATAGTACATAGATTTCATTGGTTATAATTAATACTGCATTCCTTATATTATGGTGGCGTTATGCCAGTTCCATACCCCGTACTAAGTCTGACAAGTGTGGAAACTTGTTCATATTTTGTAGGGGGCAATGAAGGTTACTAAAACCTAATAACATTCCCATTTATTCATAAATATTTTTCAAAGTCTTCATATTTCCTTTATTGATGGAATTCAATTGTTATAAGTACATGAGTGTCTAGGTGTCATACCCCTTTTTTTGAATAACTTTATTGTCAGGCTGTGATGTGACTTGTATTTAAATTTTAAGTGATCTAAATCCCATTTTTAGACAATTTTTACACACATCCATGATTCACTCTCATTAAAGCCATATTATTGCTCATAATGAATCATTATGACATTAATTACCTATTAAATGAAATGTGAAAATGGGTCTATAAAACAACAAAAGAAGCCTAAATTTGTAAGGGGAAATAGTGCAAGTAGTGCAGACAATGAAAGTGTTAAGTAGAAGAGAGTCTACAATTGTAGAAATGAGAACTAGTGGAGCATTTTTTTTTACACTCAAACATAGAGGCAATGAGGATATTGAATGCATGTGGTTGGTTAGGATATTTCTTAAGTTTGACTACATTTGATGAAGAAGTAGCCATAGAATTCACAAGGAGATTTGATGAAGGAGAAGCTTCTATATGGGGCTTAATGTTGGTTGCTACAGAAGAGTGTCTAGCAGAAGTAACTAGGTCACGTGTGATAGGAGAACATTATCCCAATAATCATGATGCAAGATCAGCTAGGGCTCAGTTTGTCATACAAACTAATCCTTAGATGGATATTACCAAGCAAGGTTGCAAAATAATGTCTCTTTTGCCACCATACAATGAGCTAGCCATACACTTGATTAGGTACCTCACATGAGAAGGAATATTTTCATATTTACATCCACGTCATTTTAAAATTGCTCAGTTGTATAAGGCATAATTATCTAGTAAATGTTCCCAATTTCTTATATAATATGTTGTGTAATAGTTTTGAAGAAAACCAAAAGGGAAAGGACAATTTCATCACCCATCATGCCCTAATTAAATTACTCATAGAAAGATCACTTAGGGATGTTACTCCTACACTAGAGACACCAAAAGGAAGAGGTAGGTAGAAGGATGTGATACTAGAAGAAACCCCTATAAGAAGAAGTCCTAGAATGAAAGGAAAAATTTCTAAAGAATCCCCCTCATCCAAGCTACCTACTAAAGAATCCCCCATACAAATTGTTCTTGATCACTCTCCTCCTCATCTTGAAACTAAAAATATTCCTAAAAACCCTAATGAGGAATGCAGGGTTGAAGTCAATAAAAATACAAATGATACCTTTGTAGGCCAACCAGGTACTTCAAGCCATATAGATGAAAAAGTTCCTAAGAAAGTTTATCCAAACACTACCCTAGCTCCCTATAAATCAACATGGCTTATTGATTTTGTAAAACATTTATGGAGGGAATAGAGAAAGAGAAAAAGAAACCATGAAGAAGACAACAATTACATTACCCTATAGAAACTCCTTTTCTAGTTGTTTGGACAACATATGTTTGCTAAGGCCTTATGGGAAGAGGAGAGGAAAAAGATGAAGAAAGTCATAGCATCCTAAGGTGAAGAAATCACAGATTTGAAGGAGCAATTAGAAAATAAATTTTTTTGAATGAATCATGCCCTCAAATTGGTTGATCAAACACTTTCTTGTAGGCCACCACCTAGGATTTATGCTCTCTATTTGAAGGAACAGTTTCTTTTATTCTAACTAACCCTTAAGAATATAAATGTAGAATTTAAATCAACCCAAGAATTTTATGGTTTATATCAAACTTGACCATCCTGGAAGCAGAATTTTCTTTGTGAATTATATGTGCATAATTTTGTTATCCCTTCAAAAACCCAATGGAATCCTTTACTTTATATAGGGGATATACATTTAAGAGCTTTGATGTTCTCGATGTCCAATAAAGAAAACTATGATAGGCAACTAAATAATTACAGAGATGAGGAAAGAATAGAGCCCCTACCATTAAGAGTTGAGAGCTATAAACTAGAAGAAGTTATTAGGGACTAGTTCAGATTAATTTATGGGGATAAGAACAAGGGAGTAAGGAATAGAATCTTTACTAGTAGAACCAAGGCCTATGTTGATTATGAGAACTTACCCTACTTTGCTTTCTAGAGATCTATAGTTGGTGCTAGAAGTAGATGGGCTAGATTACCCGAGTCACTTAAAAGGTCAAAGCCACATAGTCCCATCAACTTGGAGATTGGCCTTCATCGAGCTCCAAAGCATCTAGAGTTACGGAAATAGGCTAGACCAAAACTATGGTGCTCACTCACTATGCAACCTCCAATGCTCATATGGCCCCTGTATGATATTATTGCTAACAAACTTGACAAGCTACAAGAGGACAATAGAAGGGAGGCTTGGGAAAGAACACAATAATTCTATTATACTTTCAAGAGTAGTAGGAAAGGAAGGATAGAAGTGGGGGAAATCAGGTGATTGACTAGGAAATTCCATGCTTGAGGACAAGCATCAATTTACTAGGGGGTAGATGATGAGGCTAATTCTTGCATCTATTTCATGATAGTTTTAAACACTTTGTTAAGACTCTATTTCATTTTCATTGGGACATTTGTGAACTTATGTTTACCTAAACCAATGATTAACCTATAGGTAGATAATATATCATCTTTTTCCAATATTATATATATGATGTAGTATTTCATATAATTATTACAATGTGTGTTCTTATATTTGAATTTAATTTGATAATGCTTATTTACAAATATTTATAAATTATAACTAACCTATTAGTAATGAAGCTAAAGATGATTGGAAGAATTCAAAGATGAATGTTGAAGATAGCCAATAACATTCAAGGAGAAAAGAACATTGAGGTTTAGCCAACGTTGAGGTTGAGCCATGGTGGAGAAAAATCATAATGGTATCAAAGGAAATAGCTATAAGTATGGAGGAGCTATGAAGACTTACTATATTCTCTGCATTTATTATTATGGCAAGTAGTTATTTAGACTTTATTATTCTTTCCTTGAGTCCGTTATCTCTTCTTCCCACCTTTAGCTATTAGTTTCCTTCTTTCTCTCCTATGGATTGATAGCTAGGTTGTTTACTTTTCTATTTCAGAATAAACATCAATCTTTTTTATATAGGGATTAGATCAAGTGTGTTAGTTTATTTAGAAGGAGAAAGTTTATGAAAACAAACTATTAACTTTTGCAATGAGTTATTTTTATAGTTCTATGTATTGTTCACATGTAATGAATTTTTGAAATGTAATGAAGTAGTTTTTGGCTTCTATCCTATGTTAGTAGTTTAGTTGAAGCCAACCAAGGGGGCCCACTTGTGAGGTGGATTAGATTAGAATAGTATAGATTTATTTTCAAGCATTTCTAGTATTGAAAGTAGAAGTTGTAAGTTCATTCCTATAGCATCATACTTTGTGAATGTTCTTGCAACATCTGTAGGAACAGTTGTAGTAGATGAATTGAGTTGGAATATGTGTTAGCAATTCATTTCATTTCTAGTATTCATTTTAGTAAAGAGCTAAACATGTTAATTTCTTATAGAAATAGTGTAAGTTCTTTTTTTTTGCATTTTACTTTCCTGCAGCATAAGCATAATGACTCATTAAGAGACCTAGTGCACATATTGTGCTGACCATTTCAAGTATAGGTCCCTAGGTTGACAAGATTAAATGTAACTCATAGTGGGAAAAATAGTCCTTAGATTGAATACATTATTCTAAGCATTGCCTAGAGCATGATTATTATACACGTATTGTGAGGTGGACCACAATTTTTGAGTTTTTGCCTTAGGGTAGAAGCTATCTAAGTTATTCTTGTACTATAAAAGTAGATTTTGTAACCTTTCTTAGGGTTGATCTTTTCTCTAATTTTTTAGCATTTTATGTCTACACTCTGCTACTATAATTTCCTTTACCTTTGAGTTAATATACTCCTCTATTGTATCTATTTCTTTCATTAATATACTATGCACTACCACCGTGCAATACCTTCTTCCCTTTATGTTAATGTATTATCTTCATTTCTCAACTATATGATTGTATCTATTTGGATTTTGAATGATATAAAGTGAAGTCTCTTCCTTATAGAATTATTTTGGTTTTGGTCTAGATATGGTTGTTGGATTAAGCAAGGATTGAATTTGTATACTTTGAGGTGATATTGATGAACTGTTCATTATTTGGTAGAGATAAGATTGAACAAACTATTTTGTATATCATCTCTTCTTAGATTATATTAGGTAGTTTTCTTTCATGAATTCATTCTCCCTTTTCCTCTCAAGAAATAATTAGGTTCATCTTAATAGTAAGGAAGTTGGCCTTCTCTGGAGAGTCAATCTCAAGTCATAAAGTCTCACAGTCTAGAGATTGTTTCTATGTTACATGAGGCTGCCTTTAGGTAAGACTTTAGGAAAGGGTGCAAGATTTTGTGTCAATAGTACCTCTTCTCCCCTTGAAGAAAATTTTAGAGCAAGGCATGAAGATCACAAAGGAAAAACACAACAATGAAATGTAGTGATCACAAGGGAACCTCAACAAAATTTTAGATCTCCACTGATATCCACCAATGTTCAAAGCTCTCCACCATTGTTTAGAGCTCTTCACCCTCTTTCACACGCAACTCTCCACAATCAATAAAAATAAATGGGGAATGATTAATTTCATGTTTTCTTTTATTTCTTGTTTATAATCCATAATTGACAATCCACAAGATCTCTCTATATACATACATACAGAAAATAACAATGCACTTTCCAAGATTTTACAATTGTTCAAAAAAATTAATGCATTACAAGAAAATGCACCTAAAGAACTATTAGTTTAGAAGAAAGAACATGGTCTTGAAATAGTACAAAAAGTGCTTTACATGAGAGGTCCACAAGTAAGGGTGTTGACCAATCTTGAAAACTTGAATGCTGAAATGAAAGCTATTGATGATCAAACACCTATGCCAGAGTTATAACACAATGTGAAGTTGATTTTAGATAAGGTAGAGGTAGATATTTAGAAGTTTGATAATCAAAATTTAAGACATGAGAGTGAAGGAGAAGGAGTGAATTTAGAAAGAGACTGCATGGTAGAAACAATAGCTAGACAAAATAGATGATATTATGGGAGCCACTAGATAGAATCCAAGAAAGTGTTGCAGTAGGTACTATGACATTGGAATCACTTGTAGGTGTCTTTGAGAATTTACAATCCAAATATCAAATGCTTATAAGAGCATCTCAAGTACTAGCACAATATCCCTGCAATGATCCCAAGTATCAAATGCCTATAAAAGTGTTTTAAGGCTGGGAACCACTTCAACATCATATGCATGGTTTAGAGTTAATGTCATTGTGGTAGATGCTTCTATAAGGGAATGAACCCCATCATTATGGAATTTACATAGAAGTAGAACTTTCTTCTTCAAATTCCTTACACTCAAATCTTCACTAAACTTATTCTTCAAGTCCTTGGATATGTAATTTTATCACCTTGGAAAACTGTATTTGATCATGCTAGCTAGGAACAACTGATTGTTCATTTTATTGTACCTAATCTAATGATAGTTCTATAGTAATTTGTAATCAACCCAACTAATCAGCAACTAGAGTCATTTAACTAGGTTATGGGTAGTTTCTTTCTAAAAATATCTACTATGATATGTTTTTGTAAAATTTCTTGTGAACTTTGCCTATTTTTCATGATTTACATTATTTTTTTAGAGGATCTTGAGCTAAGTCACTTAGCATGGGTTGAGTGAGTTTATTGTTTTACTATTTATATTTTGGAATATGTATGTAGCTAGATCAATTTTTCTTTTGTGCTAAGATGTAATAAGCACCTTTTAAAAGATCTCTAAATATACATGTTTAGAAGGAAATATAAAGAGATACTTTTTTAGAAGGAAAATAAGTGAACATTTACATAGCTCCTTTGAAGACAATCGTAGAGCTAGGTCACGACAATGAAATTGCAAAGAAAGGGTACAATATGACAAAAAAATCACATCACAAGGACACGACATGGCAACAAAATTGTAGAACAAGGGCACAATAATAAAATCATAGAGCAAGTGCATGAAATTGAAATGTAGAGATCACAAGGGCACAAAAACCAAATTTCAAAGAAAGGGTACAACAAAGAAATGAAAATATACACAACAACAAAAGTGTAGAGCAAGAGCACAAAAATGAAATATAGAGATCATAGCAATGAAATGCACCAATTACAAGGGCATGAAAATTTTCATAGCTCTTCATCCTTATTCAAAGCTCTCCACACTCTTTTGCACACAACTCTACTTAATCAACAAAAATGGGGAATTATTTATGTCATGTTTTCTTTTTTCTATTTGTACTCATGTGGGCATCATAATTATGACACTGACATAGGTATTGTGATGGCATCAGGGACAATTGCTCAAAAAAATAAAATGAAAATCACCAAAATCTACACCACAGTCACAAATTGCCATTGTAATTTGACCCCAAATGTTGTAGTGAAATAGTGAAGTTATGATTCTATCAAAGATATCTGATAAATAGATTATGCAAAATTTCTCAAAAGGGGGTTGGCTCATAGTCTAGAGGACCATGTTTGGGTGATTACACATCTTACTAGTGCATCACATGACCACATGAGAATTATTATGATTTGAATGCCAAATTGTCACATAGGGTAAAAGCACATATCTATATCACCTTTTAGAACTTCTAAACCTATTTTGGTCAAATCCTATTTCTCTACCAAAGTTCCAAAAAGAACCCTTTTATGGAACCCAGAGTCAATATCATTGTTATATAAATTTGATAGTGCTTTGATTAGCTATAATATGTTATAATTTCAAATAATTACAAGTATGTATTTCAACATTTGAGAATATTCTCTCTAGAAAAAGGAGAAAGGTAGTAAATCATATCAAAAAAATATAATATTTATATTTATCCCTAGAAGAGAGAATCCTCTTCAAGAACATGTGACTTTTTTCAAAAGAGTGTATCGATTTGATGGGGAATTTTTGACAGGAGGAAAACACTATTGGTTTTTGATAAGGTCAAACTTGACTACTTATAACAAATAAAATATATTTCAAAAACCAATATTATTTTTTTGTTCCCTATCTATACATGTCATTTATAACATATTTTCAAATCAGAGAAAAAATAGATGATTTGCATGTACTTGTTTGACATGAACTACACTATATTTTTCACAGTTTAAAAGGAACATCAATTTTTTTTTTTTTTAAAAGAAGAATAAATGATTACTCTAATGAATTTTAAAATAAAGTTCATCCAATTTCACACATTTCATTAGTTTACATGATCTTCAAATTCTAAACAAAAATACCATTTTTATGTCATGAAAGTTGAATAATTTGCATCCTAGGATACTTTTTCTTTATAAAAGGTGACATAGGTTTGTGGTTTTAACCATTAATTAATACATTTTAATTAATGACATCAAGTTCTCATAGCCATGCTCATGACCTAGATGCAATATGCATGATGTATTGTGAGTACATAAAATAATTATGCCATCAAGTATTACATGTTGTACATCAAGTATCAAATATCATTTCCATGTATATGGTATGCATCATGTGTACATCAAATTAGTGGTATGTCATTAAGGACAAATAGACCAAGGGAAACACTAGTACAATATGGATCACTACTAGAATGTAAGAAATGGAAAGAATTCACTATTGAAATCTCTATCGCTAGAAATTAGCAGTACATGAAGACAATTGCAATCTACTACTAGTTGCACAAATGTATATATGGGTAAAAGAACAAACTTGTGTCACCATTTTGTAAAGGAAATGGCTAAAAAAATTATAATTGTTAATCTTAAATGACATAAAATTGGTATTATTATTTTGAATTTTAAAATGAAGAAAACTAATGAAATGTGTAGAAATGGATGAAGTTTAGGATTATATTTTTTAATAATTATTTGGAATAAGAATTGATGTATTTTCTTATTTTTTATAGATAAATTTTTAGCTGCTAAAAAATGCTAAAAATTAGGGCTTTACTTCCCACCACAAAACTATATGGAAATAAACTTATTTCCCTTTGATCCTAGACTATGTTATAGATAACATATATAGCTAGAAAAATCAAAAATAAAAATTTGCTTTAGACCTATATTTTCTCTTTTATAATGATTCAAATTTCAACTCACCTAAAATCAATAGTTTTCATCTCCCACCACATTTTTCAAAACAAATCTATTCTAACCAAGAGAAAATTTATATGTTCTAGTAGAGGACTCTCTCCTCTACAATTTCATATAATTTTTTACTTTTTTAATATTATTTAATATTTTTTCATTCTCAAAACTGAAATCTTTTTGAATGCTAGAATACATGCTTGTAGAATTTCTTAATTAAAATATACTATATTTAATTAAAACACTATAAATTCTATATGAGAATATTCTTAACTTTGAGCTCTATAAACTGATGTTTATATGTTAAATTAAAAAAATATCATAGAAAATAGTAAAAGTTATTGAAACACCACTTTTCTAAATTTTTAAATTTCTTTAGCAATCTGATACAAGCTAGTATAAAACATGCATTTAATAGAGATTTTCAATTGGAACAATGTGAGAGCATATATAAATTAGCTAGAATGAATTTATCTAGATCATATCTTTGAACAAAATTGATTTTTAGATACAAATACTCAAATTTAGTCATTCTAATAAGTTAGCCTGAAAGGTGACACAACATTGTACTTTTACCCATATACATCATTAGACAGATCTTTTCTTGTCACATTCACATTCGTTTCATATATTTCCTACACATAAGTATCATACCACACCTAATAAAATTATTTCTCTCTCTTTCACAACATTGTGCCAATAACTAGGTTGGCCTAGTATAATTTTAAATAAGTCACAATGAAAAATTCTAGTGATGGTAAGGAATAAAATGTGTACTACATTTATTCTCCTCACACACTAAAACAATCTATAAAATCATCAAGACCTTCACAACTAAAAAATAGGATCTATATTAGTGTCGAGTAAGGGTTTTTTCTATTTTTGTGCTCCTTTTTAGTCCTAATGTTTCTTTGTTCCACTTTGTTTTTGTATACTTTCACGATCCATCTTTTTTAGTTTTTATGTAAAGGGTTTTGGGTCCATTCAAAATCTATCTTTTCTTTAATAAAACATGGATAATATATATATGTCATAATGCAAACACTTGAACCAATGAAAAAATAACCACTTTGTAGATAGGACATGACCCAAAGACATAAACCACATCACATTGCAAGATAAATGGGACTAGCACAAACATGGCTAAATAAAACTCTTTATGACACATTATCTAAAGCATATTCATACAAGATTACCAAAGAAACTAAACCACATCTAAGAATAGGATATTTTTACATCAATGACACCCATTACTGATAATAATAATGATAACATCAATATTATGATCCAATAGATTGTGTCAAAGATACACAAGTTTTAAAAATAGTAACTAACCTTACATGTTCTAAAGTGTTTCTAGTTTAAATATGTTAAAGTAATTGTATAACTCAATATGAATACATCCACATTATATAATAATAAAATCAATATGTCTTGTTAGAATTGTTTAATTTTTTTTCATTATAAATATATATATATATATATATATATATATATTTTGAATCATTTCTTGATTCAAAATTAAGAATTTTGGACTTTTAGTCTAAAAGTAATTTTTTAATATTCTTGAACATCCATATAATAGAATATTAAATTTGAGATTGCAAATTTTAAGCCAATAAAAAAGTAGAAAAATAAATGGGTCATGTATTCTTAAGTATGTATGTATGCAATATCTATGGATAGTTGTAGAACCCATTTTAACTAATTTCAAAACTTTTTACTTTTCTCTATCTAGTTTCAAATAATATTTGATTAAACACCAAAAAAGATGATGGAATTTTTTTTCACACTTATGTTTGTCTAAGGAAATAGGTTTATCCTTCTTAGGTTCTATACAAGTGTCTAATACGTTTCCTAACAAATAAAACTAGGTAAAATATTATATCACATAATAGCATCCTCTTACACAATAGATTCATCATATGGATATCCCTTGGTCACATAGATAGTAGTCATCTATGTTACCTATTGTTAATTAGAAGAAATTGGATTTTCTTTGATTTATCACATTTATTCCACCCTTATATATAATTTTATATTGGTTGATTAATTATTGACAATATACTTTTGTGATGAAATTATTTGTTATAAATCACTTTAGATCAAATCTAGTATATAGCTTACTACACAAATTAAAAATAATAATTTATTATAGATTATTTTTCCTATTAAAGTAATTGAACAATACTTTATATTGTACATTATTTTTCATATTTTGATGATATTCTATCAGAATGCTTCTTGATTTCTCTAAATGAGAAATTCCAAGTTTACTTATTATGAGTGTAGGAATTGAATATGGAAACATAAGTCCATGCATATGACACTAAATTAAATATTGTATAAGATGCTAGAAGGAATGCAAATTTCAAAGAAATAATATGCCAATAAATTTGTGATAATATTTTGTGGTGTGTGCTTTAGGGTAAGTGCACAAAGATGAGTCTCAATTCGACATAAGTCCATTTCGTGGAATGAGACTTCTTTTGAAATAGACACCCAAATTTTAAGAATCAGGTACGCATTATGGTTTGGGTTCCCGATCTGTATTAAAAAATTGGGTGCCTAATTTTTAAAAATGTAAAACCCATTTTGGGGGGCTTTATTATTATTTTTACTACTAATAGTGATTTGGAGATGAGAGCCCATTTGAGCTTGGAAATGAGAGCCTAATTTGAGCTTTCTACTGACCCCCTAGCTGATTTTTCACTCTTCTAGGTGTTTTAATTTGTTTTATATTACTTATTTCATTTTTATAAGTTTTTTGCTTTACAATTCTATCAATTTATTGCTTTTTTGTTCACAATTAATAGTTTTATATATGTAACATTCTAGATTTGCATTGTAAATTATTGTTTTGTATGGATTATTATTCAAATTATACTTAGATTATGTTTTCTCTTCTCCCTTTTTGATAGTTAGATGTCCATGTAAATTGTCTTTTGTAGATGTTCATTTAAAAATTAGTATTTTAGATGGTTGAATGTATTTAATTTATATGACACATAATTAAAGTTAAAGTGATGGATGATTCTAGATGCACTAGATGCTTAGATTGTTTAAAATTTTATTTACATTGATGTTTTAGATTTATTTCAACTAAATAGTAATTGCAAATTATTTTGTTGTACATATTAAATATTAACCAAAGTTTATGGTTAGGATTTTTATAAACCCTATACTTGAACCTACACTTCACACTTAAATACATGTTTATGAAACATTTTTCTCACTCTAATATATTAACTTATTACCCTAGTTGTATCTCTAGTTCAACTATAATCCAAAACCCTATTCTATCCTTAAGTTTAGTAAAAATTATGTTTTAACCATAAGAACAATTGAACTATATAACTCTAATCTAATTTGAATGCTAACCATAATCCAATCTTAACTAGAGCCATGCTAACACTAACCTTAATATGTACGTCCTAAATAAACCCTACATAATGCATAATTTGAAACCCCTAATTCAATCCTAAAACTAACTCTATTTACCTTAAATGCCTAGTTAGATAATAAGTTAAGTTTCAAATCTTATATTCCTAACCCTACCATATAAACACAAAATTCTAAACATAAATGTAAACCATGATGTTAGCCCATATCCATATCCTAACACTAAACCTAACCAAGTTTTATGTTCATACCCTAAAATGTTATTTTTAAAACTTAACTATAACCCTAATTTTATCATCTTAACCCCTAAAATGCTTCTTTTATAGTTCAACCTAAATCCTAGCCCTATATTCCTAGACCATAATCTCCTAATTGACTCCAATGATAATTTAGATATATAATTTAAATTCCAAAACCTTTTTTAAAAACACTTCTAATCCTTAGCCTAATCTTGACCTTTATCTAAATATAATTTGAATCCTAGTCCATACCCTAACCCTAGTCCTTTGTGTGACAATAATTTTAACTATATTGTACAATTTTAAGTTAATGTAATCCATAACCTTAATAATAATCCATTCTATAAATTTAATCTATATCCTCCTCTTTTTGATATATTGAAGTAGTTAAAGATGTATTAAATGTAAATATATAGTTTTAAAGATGTAATTATATTGATTTATTTAGATTTATTTTAATTAAATAGTAATTGTAAATTAATTTTATGTTGTACATATTGAACACTAACTAAAGTTAAGGGTTTGAATTTACGTAAATCATATACTTAAACCTACACTTTATAGTTATGCAAGTTTATGATTCAACATTTTCTTTAACACTAATATAAAATTTATCATTAGCATGCATATTCTATCCTTAATTTAGCTATAATGCAAATCATAGGTATAAATTAACCCTTCAATTTAATAACCAAACTAGATAATTATAATCTTGAATCATAACTATAATTCATGTCTTGAACCTAACTCTAACTACAATATTTCCCTTTACTTGTACATAGCCCTATTCCATCCTTACTTCTACCATAAATTGTGCTTCAACCATAAGGGCATTGAACTATATAATTCTATCCTAGTTTGAACCCTAACCATAATGCAATCCTAGAACTAGAGCCACAATAACCTTGATCGTAATATGTACTTTTATCTAAACCCTAACTATTGCATAATCCCAAACCCTTAATCTAATCCCAAAACTAACCCTAAATTTTATATGCATAACTAGATAATATAAGTTAAGTTTAAAAACTTATTCCTTACAAAATTATAATTAATGTAAAAATTGAAGATTTAAGCCTAACTGATGTAGGAGCATCTAGAGGTATAAGGGCAATCCTGTGTCAACCAAAAAATGTACTTAGACTTAGTTTCTGTTTCATGTGTTTTCATTTCTGGATACCCATTTGGGTCGAATAAAGGTTCCAACTCTCACAGTTCCACTATCAATGTTCTAGGATAGAGTATTTGAATACCTTAGGATACGTGTAAATGTCGAAATAATAGGAGTATGTAATTGAGCCATCATTTTGGTGAACTAGAAGGTGTAAATTTTTCAAAAGATTTTAATTGTAATTTAGAGCATTCTAGAAAAAGAATCAGGTCGAAAGGCCCCATAGTTTGAAAGTTATTGCAATTTTTTTAATTTTTGGAGACCTCCTAAGAATGCTTCAAAGTCAGGTTAGGGGTATTAAATGACCTCAAACAGGGCCAAAAAATGGGAGACAAGCAAAGCTTGTCCATAGGGCTATAGAGCACTTTGAGAGCTTTCCAAAAATGTAAATGGTTTGTCAATCGAAGCTACAGTTCAAAAGTTATGCCTCCCGAAAGTTTGGTTACCATTTTTGGATTCTTCTAATTTTGTGCCGACTTCTAATGTGACTTCTAGAGGCTTCTATTTGGTCGGTGGATGCCAACTAGCACTTTCTAGAATGTATTCCTAATCCTTAACCCTCTAGAGTCTATTTAAGAACATTTCTGGCATTGTAAAAGGTAGTTCGGAGTGGAGTTTGAGAGGAGGTACTAAAAGGAGAAATTATCTCTAGACTTATACTATTTTAAGCCTTTAGGGCATGTTTTGAAGTCTATTTTCTTTGTACTAAACGTAATAGCATATTTACATAGTTAATACAATTTTCCCTTTACTGTTGTGTCCATTATGTGCTTGGGTCATGTCTCCATCACTAACCCTTAGATCCTTAATGTTAAATTGTAACATTAATTCAAAATGGGAAAATTTAACAATTTAATCTTAACTATAAGAACAATTGTACTAATGTAAGACATAACCTTAATAATAATGATCCATTCTATAAATTTAATCTCTCTCCTCCTCTTTTTGATATATTCAAGTAGTTAAATATGTATTAGATATAAATATATTATTTTAAAGATGTATTTATATTGATACATTAGATTTATTTTAACTAGGTTGTAATTATACAATTTAATTTTATGTTGTATATGTATTAAATACTAGCCAAAGTTAAGGGTTAGATTGTACTTTAACCATATACTTAAACCTACACTTTATAACTATGTATGTTTATGACTCAATGTTTGTTCAATCCTAATATATTAAGATCATTAGCATGAATATTGTCTCATCCTCTTTTTCATATATTTAAGTAGTTAAAGATGTATTGGATGTAAATTTATATGATTTTAAAGATGCATTTATATTGATATTTTAAATTTATTTTAATTAATCAATAATTTTATGAATTTTTATATTGTATACATATATGCATATTACATTTTATGGACCAACCCCCACCCCTACCCCCACCCCTACCCCCTCCATCTCCATCCCCACTTCCACCCCCACCTCCATGACTACTTAGTCCTCCTCCACCACCTACCCCAGAGAAGTTGCACAAGAGCATGAGGTGCAACCTTCATGACCTCATGCAAGATATACAAACTATTAGGTGCAAGAGCCACCTCACCCCCACCCCCACCTACTTCTCCTTACAGATAACATGGAAGGAATTGTAAATTGTATAGAGAACTTAGACTGTAACATAGATAGCTTTATAGCATGGAGGCAAAACATGTGCACCTTCTGTGCTGATGACCTCTCTTATAGACAGATCTATCAACTAAAAATTACTAAAGGACATTCACAAAGATAATTTTTAAACTTGAGGACAAGTGATGAGATAAGTGAGAAGAAGCCTTGTATATATGTTAGATGGTGCACACACCCCCACATATCAGAGCACTTTTGGGAGTGGTGGTGGATGATATTTGACCATCCACCACATGCTAATCATGAGGTTCCCATGTACTTTATTAAGAAAGTATGGGCAAAGTTTGAACTAGGTTTCAAACTCAATTATTTTGATATAAAATTATTTTAGGAGGTTGATGGAGGGATGCCTCAGGATAGGCTTGGGGAAAATCTTAGTGATGCAAGGAATTGTTGACATCCTCATCCTCTTGTTCCTCTTCCTACACTAGTTGTTCTAATGCCTCTCCATCATCTAGTAGTGTTATCCACTCTTACTTCATTGAGTACCCTTTTAGGAAATTTAGTAGACTAGTGGATGTAGGTGAGGCATATTTGTCCCCTTAGACATGTTTTTTACTAGTTGTGAAGGTATATGTAGAGGCACCTAGAGTGATGCTAATGCAACACATGATGCCCATGATGCCAAGGGTGGTGATTTTGACAATGAGGTGTACGCATCTCATGGTGGTTCTAGTGATGATATTGACGTTTCATCATTTTTTACCTTCTTTGAGGGGAGGGAGATAGTTAGGAGCAACATATAAAAATTTAATTAAAATTTAAAAGTACATTATTATTTACTTTTTACATATATGCATAATTGTATTAACTATAATAATGTATGTTTATTTTCAAATAACAGAGGATGAATGATATTGTTCCTCCTAGGAGACAATATACTCTTTTTTCAAGACCTTCAGATGTTGGCATCCCTCATATAGTATGCACTTTGAATTACACTTTAAATAATATACATTAGAACTCGAATTTAATAACATGTGCTCATATATTATTTTTATCTGATTTTATAGGGATTGTCATCCGTTACATAGTTAGATGCTTGAACAAGTCTTGATCCATCCACCACTGAGACATAACCTCAAATACCTACAGTATGAAATTTTCAATAAAAATAAGTTTTACTATTTTTATGTACACATTTTTATTAACTTATCTTCAACTTTGATTCATGTATAATAAGGTATGTTGGTTTTATGAATAGGGGATGGATCATACTTTTCCATGTAGGCCTCAATATAGTCTATTTTTTACTCCTTCATCTTTTGACCATTTCAAACATGTCGATGCTTCTAGTAGTGAGGCTTAACATGGTAGCATATCTCTAAAAACATCTGTGACAGTAGCTAGTACTTAGGTATGATATATATGCTTTTATTTAAAAAAAAATTAGTGTAAATTATGTACTTCTTAATTTATGTACTTTATAATTCATGTATATATAATTTTGATTCAAGGTTTATGTATCCATGATTTTATGATGATGTCACCATGAGTGTTCATGGAACTATAGGACTAAGCTAGATAGAGGTACATACATCATCCTTTGAGGTCAATATTGTTATTTATACATATTTTATTATGATCTTTATCAAATTTTAAAAATTTATGAATTCTATTACATGACCTCACCATTGCCACATTTGGTATCTATGACAGTGTACCTACTCCTATTAAAGAGGGGCACCTATCTCACATGGTATTATTTTAAATAAGTACTAAATATTAATTTTATTTGCAAGTTAGATTTTAAAACCCATTTGAATTAAGCATGTACATATTGTCTTCGCAGGATGCCACACTAGATGTGACACACGATGCCCCATAGGATGTGACACATGATGAACACATCATGTTGCATAGCATGATCCATCTGAGTCCTCTTTGCATGGAGTAAAGAGGAGTGCAGATCAGATAGATTAGGTCTTTTGGCACCTTTAGATTGTGTTTTTATGACACATATTGTTTATTATGATATACTTTGTATTAGGAAAATTATATATATATTTGACTTCATAGATCATTTTATCACATGTTATATATTTTTACAACTTCTTATCATGCTATTCTATCCATTATAGGTTCATATGTTATCATGTTGTAAGTATGAATAGTTTTTTTTATTGTGAAATATTTTATTCACGTTATGACACATTTTGTTAGTATATGGTACATGAAAAATAATTCTAATAATTTTAATTAAATATAGGAACATTAATTTAAACATGTTTAAATGTAAAAGTAATTGAGTTGTATGTGGAGGTCATTACTTGAATTGACAAATAATTTAATATCAAGTGCACACCATTAAATTTCAAATAGAAGTGAACTCCTAATTTTAAATGTTTATGACATGTTCTGATTTCAAAATTAAAAAATGATTGAACACATTTCTTCAAATGAGGTCCTTCAAAATAATATTTTAAAAAAAAAAACACAATTTGAAATGTTAATAAAAGCATTAATTAACAAGGCCTATCTATATTATGTAAATATGTTTAATGTTTGTACTCATTATAATTTCACAAGATGTTGATGTTGGATCCACCTTAAACATTTAAGTTTGCATAAGTTTTTCTTGAGACATAAATAAGAGGTATATAGAAGTTCTCTAATTTTCTATTGACAATGCATACATGCATTTAAATTATATAAGTTACATATATAAAAAGAGCACAATAAAGAAAAAAATTACATGTGTGTATTTTGTAGTCATCCCACTATACCATCTACATCCTCTCTCTTTTGCAATGCATCTATGATTGCCTCATGGTCATCCATTGAAATTTTCCATAATACCTTATTGGCGGGTCTCCCTTTGTATCATTCTAATTTGATATTCATTGCCACAATCAAATGAGAATAGTTTAAAATCTTCTTTTTTGATTCGTAGAATTTAAATGTTGGTAAACTATTTCTTCTTGTTAGGTATGTATGTATCTAGATGCCAACTACAATGACAAACCCAATTGGATACTCAAAAGCATCATCATCTACTTAATGGCATATCAATTTTTGTTAGGTTCCACACATCTAGCTAGCCAATACTTAGTTTTTTCATCATTACCATTAGGTGCAATAACATCATAAACATGTCCTAGAAGATAATAATGTACATAAATAATTTAATCACATGTGTACATAACTAAGTAATGGGTAAGTGCACCAAGTTGTGGTGCCAAAAGGGGGGTATAATTGGACACCTTTTTCTTGAAATCAACAATTTCTAAACTTCAACAAGAATTTGAAGATAGTTACACTCAAAATTTTAAGATATGACAAAAAAAAAGTCATAGTCCTTTGAATCTAGTTTCTAAACTACTAATTTTTTTTCAAAATGGTTTAGTTTTAGGTCCTCAAAAAAGGAAGCCATAGAAAGTGGTACTATTTATTCTAAAAAAAAATAGCATACTACAAAGTGGCCCCCCTAAAATTTTAACATTTTTTTTGAAATTCTTTAATCACTCTAATCAAAAGTTACTTAACATTATGTAGTTTATCCTAGATTTTTTGGATAATTTTATAATGTGTAATTTTTTTAATGAATTTTTTAATGAGACACATCCCAAAAACATAAAATATCTGTGTGCTGCCCCTAGAAATAACTGAAAACTAATCTAAAATCTTTTTTTATTTTCAAAGTGTGTAGAATGGAGTCTAGTTTATAAAAAACTAAATTGTTGCAAAATTTGATGAATGAGCTAAAATCTACAGCCCAATTAGTACATGGTGGTTTTTGACAAAAAATGGACATACATTCAAAAGAAATTATAGATGAAAGGCTTGAAATAGTTTAAATTAAAAATAAATTATATGGTTATATAGCTAATATAGAGACCTACAATGTCATGTAACCTGATCTTATTGATGCCCAACCACGATGAATCTTGAAGGAGAGCACACAAGAAAAATCAATCATTTTTTGTATGTTTGCAACAAAAAATGTCTCAGACTTGTTTATAAACTCCAAACATTTATGTTGGATCTCCAAGGAAAAACCAACCCTTAGGCTTGGTTTTAATGCAAATCTTTGAATAGCCTATACACCCTATAGCACATGCATGCTATAATACGCACATGTAATTTAAAGCTTTTGAATTTGGGTCTCAATAGCGTGTGCATGCTATAGGGTGCATGCACTATTGAGACATAAATAGTGCATAGAGAAGGAAAAATAGATGCAAAGCAAGAGCAAGAGATAGGGGGGGATGGCTATGTGTGTGTGTGAGAGAGTGAGAGAGATAGAGAGAAAGTAGGGGATGGGAGAGGGGAGAGAGAGATTAGGGGATGAGAGAGAGGGGAAGTGAGAGAGAGTAGGGGTGGTAGAGAGAGTACAATATGGGAGAGAGAGGAAGTGTGAGAGAGAGAGTATGGGATGGGGGAGAGAGATTGAGAGTAGGGGATGGGAGAAAGAGGAAGTGTGAGAGAGTGAGTAGGGGTGGAAGAGAGAGTACGAGATGGTAGAGAGAGATTGAGAGTAGGGAATGGAAGAGAGAGATTAGGTAGTGGGAGAGAGAGCAAGAGAGGGAGAGAAAGAGAAGGATATGAGTGTGTGAGAGAGAGAGAGAGAGAGTAGGGGTGGCAAAGAGAGAAAGTAGGGGATGGGAGGGAGAGAGAGAGAGAGAGAGAGAGGGATAAAGGAGAGAGAGGGGGGGGGAGACAGAGAGAGATAGTAGGTGATGGAAGAGGGAGTGGGAGAGGGAGGTAGGGGGGATGGGAGTGTGTGAGAGATCTAGAGAGTAGGGGATGAGAGAAGAGAGAGAGAGGGGGGATGGGAGTGTGTGGTGTGTGTGAAAGAGAGAGAGAGTAGGAGATGGGAGAGGAGAGAGAGAGAATAGGGGATGGGAGAGAGAGAGAGTAGGTGGTGGGAGAGGGGGTGGGAGAGGTGGAGAGAGGGGGGAATGGTAATGTGTGTAAGAGAGAGAGTAGGGGATGGGAGAGAGAGGAAGTGTGAGAGGGAGTAGGGGTAGCAGAGAGAGTATAGGATAAGAGAGAGAGAGAGATTGAGAGTAGGGGATGGGAAGAGAGAGAGAGAGAGTATAGGATGGGAGAGAGAGATTGAGAGTAGGGGATTGGGGAGAGAGAGAGTAGGTGGTGGGAGATGGAGTGGGAGGGGGAGAGCAAGAGAGAGAAGAGGATGGGAGTGCATGTGTGTGAAAGAGGGGGGAGAAAGAGTAGGGGATGGGAGAGTGAGAGTAGGTAGTGGGAGAGGAAGTGGGAGAGGGAGAGAGAGGGGGGAATGGGAATGTGTGTAAGAGATAGATTAGGGGATGGGAGAGAGAGGAAGTGAGAGAGAGAGAGAGAGTAGGGGTGGTAGAGAGAGAGAGAGTATAGGGTGGGAGAGAGAGATTGAGAGTAGGGGATGGGAGAAAGAGAGTACAAGATGGGAGAGAGAGATTGAGAGTAGGGGATGGGGGAGAGAGAGAGAGAGAGTAGGTGGTGGGAGATAGAGTGGGAGAGGGAGAGTGAGAGAGAGGAGGATGGGAGTGCATGTGTGTGAAAGAGAGAGAGTAGAGAATGAGAGAGGGGGGAGAGAGAGTAGCTCAAGAGAGAGTAGGGGATGGGAAAGAGAGAGTAGGTGATGGGAGAGGGAGAGAGAGGGGGGATGGAAATGTGTGTGTATGTGTGTGTGTGTGTGAGAGAGAGAGAGAGAGTAGGGGATGGGAGAGAGTGTGAAAATTTGAGAGATAGGGGTGTTAGAGAGAGATTGAGAATAGGGGATGGGAGAGAGAGAGTAGAGAGGGATAGAGTGAGAGACAAAGAGATAGTAGGCGATGGGAGAGGGAGTGGGAGGGAGAGAGAGGGGGGGAATGGGAGTGTGTGTAAGAGAGACAGAGTAGGGGATGGGAGAGAGTAGGCAGTGGGAGAGGGAGTGGGAGAGAGAGAGGAGGAATGGGAATGTGTGTAAGAGAGACAAAGTAGGGGATGGGAGAGAGTGTGAGAGACAGTAAGGGGTGGCAGAGAGAGCTTGTATAGGATGGGGGAGAGAGAGTGAGAGTAGGAGATGGGAGAGAGTGTGAGAGAAAGTAGGGGATGGAAGAAAGAGAGTGAGAGTAGTGGATGGGAGAGAGAAAGTAGAGAGGGAGAGAGAGTACTTGAGAGAGAGAGAGAGAGATAGTAGGCAGTGCGAGAGGGAGTGGGAGAGGGAGAGAGAGGGAGGATAGGAGTGTGTGTGACAAATCTAGAAAGTAGGGGATGGGAGAGGAGAGAGAGAGGGGGGGATGGGATTGTGTGTGTCTATGAAAGAGAGAGAATAGGGGATGGGAGAGGGGAGAGAGAGGGGGATGGGAGTGTGTGTGACAGATCTAGAGAGTAGGGTATGGGAGAGAAGAGAGTGAAGGGGGATGGGAGTGTGTGTGTGTGTGTGTGTGTCAATGAAAGAGAGAGAGTAGGGGATGGGAAAGAGTGTGTGAGAGAGTAGCGGGTGGCAGAGAGAGTACGGGATGGGAGAGATAGAGTGAAAGGATGGGAGAGAGTGTGAGAGAGAGTAGGGGATGGGAGAGAGTGTGAGAGAGAGTTGGGGATGGGAGAGATTGTGAGAGAGAGTTGGGGATGGGAGAGAGAGAGTAGAGAGGGAGAGAGAGAGAACTTGAGAGAGAGATAGTAGGCAATGGGAGAGGGAGTGGGAGAGTGGGAGAGAGGGGAGATGGGAGTGTGTGTGAGAGATCTAGAGAGTAGGGGATAGGAGAGGAGAGAGAGGGGGATGGGAGAGGGGAGAGAGGGAGTAGCTCCATAGAGAGAGAGAGAGACTAGGTGGTGGGAGAGGGAGTGGAAGAGGGAGAGGGGGGATGGAAGTGTGTGTAAGACAGAGAGTAGGGGATGGGAGAGAGTGTAAGAGAGAGTAGGAGGTGGTAGAGAGAGAGAGAATAGGATGTGAGAGAGAGTAAGAGTAGGGGATGGGAGAGAGTGTGTGAGAGAGTAGGGAGATGGGAGAGAGAGTGAGAGTAGGGGATGGGAGAGAGAGTAGAGAGAGAGAGAGAGTAGGCAATGAGAGAGGGAGAGACAGAGGGGGGATGGGAGTGTGTGTGAGAGATCTAGAGAGTGGGGTATGGGAGAGGAGAGAGGGTGCGAGAGTAGGTAGTGGGAGAGGGAGAGAGAGAGTAGGTGGTGGGAGAGGGAGAGCAAGAGAGAGAGTAAGGGATGGGAGAGGGGGGGGAGAGGGGGGGGGGGAGAGAGAGAGAATAGGGGATGGGAGAGGGGAGAGAGAGTAGGGAGAGAGAGAGAGAGGGAGAGGGAGGGAGAGAGAGAGAGAGAGAGAGAGAGAGAGAGAGAGAGAGAGAGAGAGAGTAGGGGATGGGAAAGGATAGAGAGTGAGAGAGTAGGGGATGGGAGAGAGAGTAGCCCAAGAGAGGGGGGATGGAAGTGTGTGAGGCAAAGAGAGTAGGTGATGGGAGAGGATAGAGAGTGAGAGAGTAGGGGATGTGAGAGAGAGATCACCCAAAAATGGTCAAAAAGAAAGTTTGGGTCCCATTTCATGCATTCTACTTTTGGTTTGTTGTACATTCTATTGTTTTGACAGAAAACATGGGTTTCAACATAGCAAACATGATTTGAAGACTTTTTGAAGCTACCAAATGCCAAATTCAATCATTGGATACATGATTTGAAGACTTTTTGAATATTCTTTGTATAGAAAAGGTTAGTGTAATCCTTTTTTAAAAAAATTGTTGATATATAGATACAAATTTGATTATAATTTGACATGTTGTTTAATATACAGTGAATTCATTGAAATTTATATGTTTGAATGAAATGTTATTTCAAAATGGTTAGAAATTTGACAAGTTGTTTGATATATATTGTGTATTCATTCAAATAATTGTAATTTTTATACATATTTGAATGATTTTTAATTTACACATTGTAAGTAATTTAGATGTTTGAATAATTTGACATGTAGAAATCATCATCATGCCAAGGAAGAAACCAAAAACTCAAACAAATGAAGATAGAGAGAGAGATTTGGCAATTAAAAGAGATAAAATGAAACTACTATGTGAACAAAGAAAATTGCAAAGCAATAATGAAGAATTGACTTTCGAAGAGGATCAAGAACTACTAATACAAAGAAACAAAGAGGAAGAATTGGAAAGACAAAGAGAACAAATGAGAATGTTACGCTCAAGAAGACAATTAAATTTTGAAGCTACACCATCTTCCAATGTTGGAGTCATATCATCCTCTCATGTTGAAGAGGCACTAATTTGTAGAACCAACAATGTACACACTCCATCATGTCATGTTGAAGACACAACATCAATACATCAAGTAGGTGATATTCCATCTTTTGCATCTTATTGCCAAGGCAAATCATCTTCAGTTCAAGGTACGCAATACACTCAACCTTATGTTGATGTTCAAAATGTTGAGGGAATGGAAGAGATTATAACACCTTCTAGAATTCATTTTAGAAGACCAAAATATTTAATTGATATTGATACTAATATTTTGAAATCAATGCCTGACAAGATTAGCAAGCATACTTGTCAAAGAAAAGTTAATTGTATGTGGAGATTATTTTTTTAAGAATTAAATATTATAGGTCAATGCCAATTATTTTTTGAAATGATGAGGAATTTAAAATTTAGGCCTATCATAAAGATTCTTGGGCTAAGAATGATAGATGATTCAAATGAAAAAGATATTGTAAAGAATCTAATGAGTGCTTATGACAAAGTGGGTTCTAAATCACGCACCAAAGATAATAATATGACAAGATGAGTACTTACATTGACAATAATAAGTAGCCAAATGAAGAAAGCTTGACTCATGAGAAAGACAGTCAAAACATTAAAAATTGGTAGAGGTACTCTAAGGAGAGCCATGCAAATGCATGAGAGATTGGAAGATCCAACAAAAAATGAGTTATGGACATTTAGTGGTAGACTACTGCGAAAGGATAAAGAAATTAGTGAAGCTTTGAAATCATTGATCGAAGCTTTTTGGAAAAATAACACACATGTTTTCCCTAATCAAAGAGATGTTGTAAGAAGGAGGATTGGTAGCCAAAATCGCGATTCACATGTGAAACATTTTTTGGACTCAACTCAAACACAATTTTTGCAAAATTTATTGGTATGTATCCTCAAATTTGAATAAGTCAAAGATTTTTTGAGATGGGTAAAACTTTTTTATGTTATTAATTTGGGCATCACTATATGATCCAAAATGTTATGAAGTACTAAATCATGTAGTAACTTCTCCTATGTCTCTAGAAAATGTAGCTTAGGTTCAGGGTCCCTTGGCTTCCAGGAATTTGTAGTAGCTATTCTTAATACTATAAGATTAACTTCAATGAAGAGTTGAGTGTAAGGAGTTGAAGAAACAAGTTTTGCTTCTATGTAAATGCCAAAATCATGAGGCTCCTTTCCTTGCATAAGCCTTTGCCACAATGACATTACCTCTAAACCATGCAAAGGATGTTGAAGTGGTTCCCAACCTTGAAACACTCTTATAAACAATGTTAGAGCTAAACATTATGCATAATAGAGTACATCTTATCTAGTGTAGTACAAGATTGAGTAATTCTACCTATAAAATTGTATCTTCTATAAGGCACAACATTGACCAATTGTGCATATAAGGATATATATGCATTGGAATACATGTGAGTGCCCATTACAATTGGTATTCTATGATGGTAGATCTAGCATATGGAATTATTGAAACCTTGAGAATCTTGTTAGGCTCTACATCATAACTAAACCTTAGAATTAATGTAATGTATTGCTTTTAGTTTTAGATTTTTTATATGTTTGTAATAATAATTTATGATAAATGTTTAGATGCATAACATAGAAGGTAGGCTTTAAACATGAACAAGAAGATCATAAATCAATATGAAAATGACATAAATTGCAAATGATAAATTTTTGGCTTTAACACTGATAAAGTTTATTGCTGATCAATATTGTATCAAAAATTCAAACTGATTAGGTATTTAATTAAGCTTGATAAACAAATGACAAAGAAGGAAAGCTTTAAACATGAACAAGATCATAAATCATATGACGATGACATATTGAAAATGATAAACTTGTGCTTAAATAGTGATAAAATTTATTGTTAATCAATATTCTATCAAAGGTTCAAACTGATTAGGTATTGAATTTAATGTCATGCATGAACATATCTAATTTAATGTTATACACAAACATATCTAATATAATGCCATACATGAAAAAATATATAATATAAAATGATAACCAATAATGTCATGTACATTAACAAACACATAATATATTATGATAACCAATAGTCATACATGAACAAACATATCATATATTAACCAATAATGTTATAAGTCTAATAATTTCATGCATCAAATATAAAATGTCATATATACATCAAATGCATATCAAATATGTCCACTAATAAAATCCAACATATATGTCCACTGACGCCTATACATGTACATGTCTATCAACTATATCTTCTCCTTCCCATGAGGGGAAGAAAACAAATCTCTAGAGGTCTTTGGTCATCACGTGGAGGAAGACGGTGGCAATGATGGGTTCATCCTCACACATTGGCTCATCCTCTTGTTGAGTCTCTTCTCAAACTGAAGCTAATACAAACAAAGTAGATATGAATCAATAATTATTATACATTGAAATCAAATATATGTACATGCAAAATTAATTATTTTATTACCGCCATCATATAGTCGCTCTAAAAGTCCACCTCAAAAGCTCATGGATGATTGGGTGTGACAAGACCCTACAAAAATTGAATCAATATAATCACTTATAAATAACATTAAAAATTTTGATACTAACTATTATAAAAAACAACTAAAACCAAGAAAATTCTTTCATACCTTAGTCAATGGCTATGAACTAGCCATAGCTACAGCCACTCCATGATCAAAAAACTGTCGAAGATGAGGAGTCTTTGATGTCAAAAGTTGCATGTCATACAATACATGTTAAATGTAACATAAAACATGAAACAAGTGTACCTTTGCAAAGCTCATGTCATGTCTAGGCTCTGAGTTCGTAGTGAATGTTGACAGTCCTATAAAGAACTTGATGCACATGCATAAGTTTTTTGTCAATCCTTCATATGATTATTGAATAAATATATGTATTCATTTAAATGATTAAATTGATACACACCTTTGGACTCATCGACAGGATGAAAATTGGGGCTGGGGGATCGCTACTAGGGCCACCAACACTCTAACCCTAAAATTTGAACAATGCCAATACATGCTAATTAATTAGTCATTTACTATACATATGAAATGTGATCAAATTAGTTTATTATAATTGTAATTTACCTATGTGTCAATACCAAATGACTCATTCAGGAATTGGTTAGTCACCAGCCCATCATTCACAACATCTTTAGCATGACTCCCAAATGTGCATAAGGATCCACATGATGTGCACATATGACAGCGATGTGCAAAAGGCTCCTCCTCAACTAATGGACTTGTAAAATGAATGAGGGTCTATGTCAAAGCATTAATACTCACAAGCTCACCCCATGGCTTGACCACAAGTGCCCTAACTACATTAGGGTCATGGCATGCCCCCGAACTCTCAAATGATGACCCCCCACCTCTACCTTGAGAGTCTAATATATCAAAATAATTGGGGATCTCCCCAATGACAAAATCACAATGCAATTTCCTTAAGAAATACATTGCGACCTCATGATTATTATGAGGGGCATAAAAAACCATCCACCATCTATCACAAAAATTATTTCTAATAGCATCATGTATGCACCAATGGGTGGGGAACCATTTAGTACTCTCTCTAACAATATCTTGTTCACTAAGTTTTCTAAATAATGCACATATTCGACCTTTTGATATTTTTTTTAACATCTTGATATGATAATTTATTTGCATAATATCTTTTTTGTTCATCCCTCTTAACCCATTAAACATCTAACTAACCACTAAATAGAAGCTATGTGGGTCTTAATGGATTCGAGGGACGTTGCCAACTAAGCTCTCATTGGATTGGTTTGTCCACATTTTTTCGATTGACCTTCTAATTTAGTTTTGCCTCTTTCTATTTCATTTATTATATTTTCTTGTGTGCCAGGAGGAGGTCTTGCAATTGGTTTAGGTTGCAAAATTTTTTGTTCTTCTTGTGGAGGGTTTTAGTTTTGATCTTGTTGAGGGTTTTGGTTTTGACCTTCTTCGAGATTTGCTAGTTCATTATTGACATTTCTTGATAAGAAATCAATTGAAATCTAAATAAATAAACAAATTTTTAAAAAAATTGAAACAAACCTACAAAACAATATAAAAAACATATCAAACAATGCAAAAATAATTTAGATAACATATGGCATGCTCGTGATCTCGAACTTCAATGACAAGGAGGCATATTGGCAAGGCAGGTGGCAAAAATGTTGTATTCTCTCAATTCACGTATGAGCTGTGAGGAGGGTAGACTAGAAAATAGGAAAGAAATGAATGGGTTGTGGGTATGTAGCCAATTTATAATATTTTGGTTTTTTTGAAAGCACATACACGCTATGGCTTGGGTTACCCTAGCCATAGCACATGCGTGCTATTGAAAATTAAAATTAAAAAATGTGTCACCTTTTTGGCACCACAACTTGGTGCACTTACCCTAATATATTAATGACATGTACTTGAATTATATTATTGACATGTACATAAATAAATAATATAAATTGAATCATGATAACAATAAAATTTAATTAAATTGTGCATACTAGGTTGTACATGAGGCCAAAAATACAACCATAGTCTTTTGATACAAATATAACATTTGGGCCTTCATTTACTATATTATCTTGAAAATGTCTATCAGTAGGTTCTAATGATTTCTATTGCCAATCTTCAATCCACTCTATATTCTCGCATTCTTCCCATTCACCTACAGGATAAAACTGAAAAAACAAACAAGCTCCCTAATCTATATAGTCAAAGTGTTAGAATCCAAACTCCTAAATGAATTTGATTTAGCAGACCCACGAATTGTCTCATAGTCATATCTTGAAAGAATATTCTTCTCTTCAACTAGACAAAAGAAACATCTAATTGTAGAGTTCTAACTTGATCATGTGTATAAATATTTGTCACACCATTTCGTAGTCTCATGTACATTTTGGAATTTGAATTTTTCCTCAAATTTTAATTTCTCTCTCCAAAGGGCTCCCTTCATGCATGCACCAACACCGTCATGTTCTCCTTTACCATGTCTAGCCTCAAAACAACTCCACATATTTTGGATAGTAGTTTGCATATGTGTCCTACTCAATCAATAGAATATTCTAGCATTCTTGAATTATCCTATACAATTATCTAACCATATCCAATGTTGTGTCATTTGAATTTGTCTCTCTTAAATTATCATAAAAGACCTTGAAATAATATTGGAAAAAATTAGATGACTGAAGTTTATTAAATTGCTTATATAGAAATGGAACTCTCTCAATATTTGTTGATCTTCCTCTATACTATTAGGTACATGCCTATCAATTATATGAAACAAAAATTACTACTTGCATTGAATTGTAATATTGTGCTTATAACTCATCCTTGGGTGCAAGTGTGAAGTTCTCTACAAATTCAACAATTGAAAGTATACTACCAACTAGAAATGTATTCTTACATATGCAAAATTTTCCATCAAGCCATCTAGTATATTGAGAGTTTTTAACATATTTTGGTATGATCACACTCTTAAACTCATTGATAAATGCATGACAACTTACTTTATCTGTAACTAGATCACACCTTCTTCCAATATTCTCGTTCTTTAGTGGATATTCCATAGTTTTGAATCTTTTTACATCAACTAATTATTGTCCAAAATGTTGGTCTGAATTTTCAAATGATAGAAATCCTTTTCCTAAGTATAGAAAACTCAGATTGTACCCATTAGTTGATAATAGGGTTTCTAGCTAAGTCATCTATTTCCTAGCCTTTGAATTTTTTTGTGGAAACCCTATGTTTCATTCCATTCTTAAATGCTCAGGTGCAAAAAATTTTACTTTTAAAATAAGATGAATATTCTATTGTCTTTTATATTCTGCGCCCTGAGCTACTTTTCTTCTCAAATTCCCTAGCCGTTCGATTTAATTAGATCAACCATTATTGTTTCCTTACTATGAAAACATGGGCACTCTTTATGTATAGCGAGGTAGCAAGTGCCAAAAATTTGTAAAATGGGACCATGAAATGAAACATGGCAATCAGAGATTTGTTGGCCGATCATTCAGTCACGGACACTTGGCAAGTATTGTCAGAATGGAAAAAGGGACCCAATGGAAGCAGTCAAAAGTAGGCACCAAAATGATGGTTTTTTTGATGTCTTGCTATCAAAAAATTTGGTCATGAGGTGTCATGAAATCAAAGCACAATGGTCTCAAAAATCATCGATAACTATGGTATGACCAAGTGGCATGACAAACAATAACTACTATTGTTAGAAATAGTTTGCAGGAATGATAATGATTTGATGGGTCCTTGTATTTCATGGTGCTGAGTTCTATTCAACTCATCAGAGCTCACTACCTTGCTATTGGAAAAACTTGACTTCTCACTATTAGTGAAGTAGCGAGGCATCGTAAAAATCAATAACCCATGGGACCTGAGGTAATGTGGAAGGCTGACCAGGCTCAAAGTAAAGTTTTGTTGCTTGCCAGTAGTGTAGATTCTCCTATGTCAGCAATACCTTAGACCCATAAAGCATTTGAGAGATCCCAATTGTCAGATCAAGTTTCAATCAATGATCCTCGCCATATAGCTATAAAAAGTTGCATGATGTTTAGTTTATGCGACATAGCGATTATGGGACCCACCACTCCTTAAAAATACATCAAGCAATTTCTTTACCTTTGATTTGTTTTCAGATTGACATCCATCACTATCTCGTTATCAAGAGTTGCTCAGAGGATATACACAATGAAGTAGTGACATGGTGACACATGTCCTCAGTCACCAGTGGATTCAAACACAAGCACCATCAAGGAAAGAACTATGTATGTGGGCAATTCTCATTGGATCGATCGATATGCTTATTAAGTGGAATGCTGAGTTGTTTTTCTCTGTACCCCATGATCGTATGATTTTAAAGATCGTTAGCACAAGTTTAAATATTGAAGCTGGTGCCACTCTGCATATTAATGAGATTTGAAAAGTTTCACCTATGAAGGAAAAAAAAAAGTGTAACTTATAAGATTTTGTCAGTTACACCTTATGCAAATAAAGATTTTGAAGTCTTTTCTGAATAGGATCATTTACTCAGAGGATTGTGTAGATTTTGGCACAAGTGCCATAATAGCATAAAATAACTACAGATAATAGGTTTCCAAATGTGTATCTTAGTATAATCTCTAAAGAGTTGTAGTCTTGCATGGTGTAACAAAAATGGCTCTAAAGAATTCACTAACTCTTAGATTGTGGATAGTAGACGGATTACTTAACAAGAGTAATTGGATCCCTAATGTTTCATCCTCTCGAATTGGTTTAAGTTTGTTTGAAAGGTGGTTTATAGAGAGGAAGTTGTGTGTCTCGTATGTCAATATGTGGAATTTTGATCAAGGAAGACTAGTAATCCCAGGTGTTTCTATGGGTTGTGATCAAGCTACTAAGGTGATGAGGGGAGCAAAGAATGAACATGATAAAATAAAAACCCTATCAGTAGTAACACCTTTCTCTAAGGAAATTCTCAAGATGGCACACTTCAATGCCATGGTAGCAAAAGTACGTAGGACCCTGTGCAAAATTTTTAGAGAAGGTGAAGAAGATTTTATGCCCATGGGTTTCATGTGAATAGTCCCTCCGACTTTTTGTTAGTGCACATCTTTTTGTGTTAGTAGGTGACAAATTTTGGCTGAAAGCTAATTTTGGGTGCAGACATGATTGGCTAAGCAAAAATTGCTCATTTGGTTATATTTGATAGCCACATTGTTTCCATTCTCGAGTGTTGTTTCTTAAGGGTTAATCTCGTTATCTTAAGGAGTAGTATTAATCAGTGAAGAGTGGGAAGTAAGGGTATTTCTCCCAATATCATGATGATGGTAAAACCCATAGGTTCCAGTCAGTTTGTAATTATCAAATTAGATTTTTTCATGGGCAAGCTTAGCAGTTACATATACGACAGAATCACAGTTGGAGCTAAATTAGCAAAAGAATGTGATAAATAGAAGCCTGCAAGAGAATATGTGGTTCGCATAATTTTTTGTTAAAGTTTCTTTTTGGGCAGATGTCTGTGTCTTCCTCTTGTAAGAGACACCTGTCATTTTCTCTTAGCCTGAAGCTTGTTGCATCTCACACTATATAAGTGAGATTCCAGGGCTAGAGAAAAGGTCTGAATTCTATTTCTCTAAGTGATACTTATTCTATTTTTGGTCCATTATTTTGAGCAAATTTGTGGTGTATTTTCTCTATCAAATCTTGAGAATACATGAATATAGAATGATCTGTGTTTCTTTTGAAGGTCATTCTGAGTCTACTATAAATTGTATACAATTTTCAAGGAAAATGAATACAAATTATGAACTGTCCTCATATTAGTTCTTTCTAAGTCTTGTCTCCTTTTAATTACTTGGTTATCTTGATATTTAATAAGTAAAGGCTTGTGCAATTGAATGCAATCTAGTTAGGTTGTATATCTATTTATCACTACTGTTAATTCAATGGATTAAGTAAAAGCTTTGATGAATGTGATAAGGTTGTTGTAGTAGTGAAAAGGGTTTTGAATGATAAATTTTGATAAGAATTGCTGATAAAATTTGTTGTAAGGCAAAAAATTAGATCTCAGAATTTTCTATAGACTCTGAACCCCAATGGATTAGGCAATGATCAAATTTGATCCACCTGAAAGAGAAAAGTATCACAAATGGTTCTCAAAATGCAGCATCGAATCAATTTTTAGTTTTATTTCTTGAAGATTTTCAAAGTTGGCCTGTACTTGTCTACATGGAATGTTTTAGCTTCAGTTAGCCACTATTGCTGAGAACATCTATAGACCTATAGAAAAATTTTGGCCATATTTGTTATATGGGATGTGTTTATCAAATTATCAAGAATTGTACATGTATTGGAGGATTTCAGATGAGAATCAAAATGAAACTAAAATAATCCTCAAACAGTGTCTCTCGGTCTTGAATCATCCCTGGGTATACCCACCCTAGTTTTGTAGAGCTAGAAGAGTAGAAAATCACCCTTGGTTTTGTAGAAGTTGGGCCCAAATGGTTTGCACATACAATTGTTAATAAGAATTGGCTAGTCTTTAGATTGTGTGAGTATTGTCATCTTGGTATTAAGCATTTTGTTGCTTAGTAATTTTAAAACACCAACAAAATGGTGACTCTCCTAGGGAGTTGTGTTGAGATTCATCATAGACAAAACTTGAGAATTTAAAAGGATTCAACACAACAGAAGGAGAGACACATGGAAAGTTTTCATACAACAGTAAGTTGATGTGTTCAGTCCATTTCCTTGCTACATTTTCATGTCCCCAGTGAGCTTTATTCTATTACTATAGTAGTTCCTAAATTGGATGAAAATTGTGCTAAGAAATTAGTGTACCTTTAATCAGTTCAATTTTGTGAGTTGCTGTTGTAAAAAATCAGAGTCCAGAATCTAAAAATGAAGAGTATCTTGTTCTCTTTTCAAAATGTTTGAGGATCTGCACGTTATATCATGCTGAGAGTCTAGTTTAGAATTAGATCAGTAATAATCTATGTTTTAAAAACTTTCCTCACAATTTTTAGTGGCGACTCTATCTTTGCAACCAGTGGCATTTAATTGTACATGTATTTTGTTGAGGGCTTTCAACACATTCCTGGGCAGATCTGAATTTGTTGTTGAATTATTGTTTGAAAAGAGGAGTGCAGTTTGGATTTGATAGTGTGGAAGAGTTATGTTTCAAATTTTTTTAGAAGTTTCAATTTCAAGATAAATCTGAAGAGGATTTCTTCTATGTATTTTTGTTTCAAATCAATTTATAACTCTATTCCAATCTAATTCAATTCATGTCTCACTTAATGTGAGTGGCGACTCAAAATTAATCTCTGTACTAGTGTAGTTTTATGCATGAATTGTGATTAGTTATTTTAGGAGAAGAATAGATCTGATGAGGTTGAAACATTTAAGTGGTTGCAAGATTTGTGGTGTGTTGATTCAAAAGGTTTAGTAAGGATTTGGTAAGACTTGGGGTCTACTATTGTAAATGGTAGAGAGAGAACTTTCAGCCATCTGAACCTTGAGGTATTCTCATTTTCATGTTTTCTCATTTCATGAAAATTGATTGTGAAAATTGTTCTTCAATAAGTGATTTTCAGCACTAATAGGAGAAGAATAGTTTCAGAGTTTTATACACTTCATGAGATCAAGTTTTAGTCAATTGTATTTAAGTTTGTAAAGTGTTTTTGGAGTTGAAATTGGTAGAATTTTTTTTTAGATATGTTGCAAGTTATGAATCTAAGTATTAATGGTGAATGAGGTTCAAATTTTTAAAGGATGTCAAGATTCATTTCACCTAAGATGTAGCTAGTTACTGAAGTTCCTAGATCCATTTCTACCAAATGATATATGCCATTGTATTATAATGGTATTCATGGTTTCCCGAATGCCATTCCTAGTGATGTTAGAAAAGGTTTGCCTAAGTTTAATGGGAACCATCTTGTTTTAGCTAGTCATTATATTGAGTTCTTTTCTGATTTGATGGGTGACTGTGAGATTGTTCATGAGGACATGCACATGAAGTTATTTGTTCAAACCTTAGAAAGTGATGCAAGAGACTAGTTTTCTTTTATACTAGCATGTTCTATTTCATCTTGGGGCGAGTTGCATTCTACTTTCATGGAGCAATTTGGAGAAAGGGTAAGCATATCTAATTCTTATGACAAGTTCTTAAAGATTCATATTTAGAGTGATGAACTTGTTTCTAAATTTAATATCAAATTTGCAAGAGTTTTGAATGAAATCCCTAAAAAATTATAGACCTGATGATCAAAAGTGTTTAGCAGTGTACTTTGATGCATTTGAAAAGAAAATGAATTATCTACTAAGGAATAAAGAACCACAAACATTGTATCATGCTTTTGTGATCGCTAGGGATATTGAAAATAATTTGAGGTATGGATTAACTAGAGGTCATTTTTCTATGTATGATTGCCAGTATAATGTATTTGAAAGAAAGGATGAATGTGGTGTTGCTGCTTTAGTTTCAAATAAGCATATCAATACCCCTGCTATAGGTTTTAATCAAGTGGAAAATTCAGATTAGAATATGTGTATAAGTAAGGTTAGCTTGGTTACTAATGATGACACACATGTTCATGATGCTACAATAGTAGGATGTATCTTAGACTTTGATAGGGTTTAACAATGTGTTGATATTGTGGATCAAGAATTAGTTACATTAGAAAGTTCTTATAATGTTGATTGTATACATGATTCTATTGCTAATGAAGTCGTTGCACCTAGATCTTAGTTTTGTCTAAATGAGGAAGCTAAGAGTTGTCTCCATGATCATGAGTTTGTTGATGATCTGATATGCCATGGAAAGATAATACAAAATGAAGAGTATGAATCACACTTATCTCAGTCATAGTCCAAAGAATAGAGTTCACATGTTTCTAATGTTTTAGTAGTAGATGGTAATATAGATTCACTTGATCAGTTAAATAGGCAAGAAATGATTTATCTTCTTCATAGATTGCATCATGTTGAGAACATTATTAAATCTAAATTTTAAAGACAGTCATATCAATATGAGTATGATGAAGCTAAAAGTCATGTTTCAACTGATGATAATAAAGCTGTTGATCCAGTGTATTGTGAAGAGGCATCATGTGCAAATAATGACAAGAGAGGTTACTCAATTCAAGAAGATGAAAGTGTTGTCACTTAGGTTTGCATCCTTTTCCAAAGCCTATGCATGACGACAACCTAGTGAAACATGGAAACAACCTCCAAGCTATGGGACTTAAATTGTGAGGTTGAATCTTCGGAGAAGGCCAACTTCCTCTTACTATCAGGATGCACCTAACTACTCTTGGAGAGGAAAAGGGAGAAGGAGAGCATGAAAGAAAATCTACCTAATCTAATCTAAAGAGGTGATGCACCAAAATAGAGTGTTTGAACCACTCGTTGTCCATATATGCACTATTGAACCAGAATGAAACTAAGGATATACACATTCAAACTTTGCTTCAATCTAATAATCACATGCAGATTAGGAGACCAAGATGAATGACACAAGGAAAGGGATATTCACTTATATTATCATTCATGGATCCAAGGATATATAGTCATGCAGATTACAAATTTTCACAAAACATTAGTGAGAGGCAAAGAGTTCTTGCACTTTCACACTAATGGTCAAAGGAGATAAGATAGAAAATCATACAATTTAGAGGCACATGGGAATGTTACACTAGAATTACAAAGCAACATTAGAGAACAATAGAGAATGATCAACCTTTAAAAAATTCACAAAAATTGCCTATATAGTTCAAGCATAACTGAGATTTTCCCTCCAAAACTATCTTGCAACCACTGTCATCAAGGCTCTGCCAAGGACAATCATGGGGATCTAAAGAAACTCTGATCTTTTGGTGGATCCAGATATAATGATTTGGAACAGGGCCTCAAGAAGATAGACATAACACCATTAAATCACTCTGACCTAGTAGATGGATCAACTAGGGGGGGTGATAGAGTATTCTCCCTTATCTCTCATTCACTTCTAGTGGTTGGAATCGATCATGAAGATCAAATCGCATGGCAAAACTTGATTTCTTATCAATTTTTTGGTGTATGGATCAGAAGAGTCAGCAAGTCAACCTATCTTGGCACAGGGATGAGCCACCTGGACCAACAATCATTTATCTTTTTGTCACCCAATAAAGTCTTCCTGAGTTGACCATCTCTTTCTTCACTAACTATGCCAACTTGCAAACCCTGACCGTGACAATCACAATAACTGCCAATCGCTAACCATCAATACCCACACTGGACCCACTGGGACATGTGTCACTTAGGTGCTATGTTTCTATGTGTATCCTCCAAGAACTTTCTCATAGCAAGATATCACCCACCATGGATCTTCCTTAATCTAATGATCATAAAGACTTGTCATATTACTACGCTCTGTCCTTAACCTTTAGGGCCCACAAAACACCTTAGCACAACTGGCATCTAACTCAGCCCTAACTGGTACCATCCTTGTAGCTTTAAAAAACTCAACCCCACTAATCCATGTGGTTAAAGGGCGCTATGTCACTATGCTTAAAATTATCACAGCTTTCAACAGTGACATAGAGCGAACCATTGATCTCCATGAGATCAATGGTCATAGAAGATCTGCACTTGCCTCCATAAATTTTTTGATCCATGAATCCACTTGGAAAACACCTCATACAACTTGGCATCCAACTAGTGACCCACAAAGAAATTGGTCCAGCAGAAACACATGGCAACTACCTGCTTTCTCGCAATTTTTAATTTCCTCGCATCTTGATAATGTGGGAAAGCGCCAGCACTTGATCTGCCTGCATCGAACGGTGAACATAACTTGTACTTTTTGAACCTTTGAGAACATCTACCATGACATCACCTGGGACACATGTTGCCAAACTACTTCCTTGTAATATTTAATTTCCTCGCATCTTGATAATGCAAAGAAGCACTAGCCCTCGATCCTTGAAGATCTAATGGTGAACATAACTGTGCAGGACTACATGCCTGGTCAATTGGATGGGCCAATAAGATCCACCTTCATACTTTGACCTACCTAACAACTACCATGGAAGATAAGCCACTTGTTGATACCTTTTGAGAAATTGGCCCATGACATCAACTATGCCATGTGTCGTCGAGGCATTATGTTGCTATGGGTATATATCGTGTAACTTCCCATAGTGTGATAACGCCTACCGTAGATGTTCCTTAATCTAGCGGTGAGTAAGATGGGTCTGTCCTGTTAGTGTATCAACCAATAAGAACTAGCCACGCATCAACTATCTGACAAATATTTGTTTGTGGTCCGTCGAGGGAAGTAGGACCCACACCTGCCTGATGTCGCTATAGTATCTTTTTCTTACTGGGCACTATGTCGCTAATGATGAGAAGCATGGATTTTTTGATAGCACCATAGCACCCTCCGATGCTATCACCTTGCCACAGTATCATTTCTAACTTACGAATTGCTGACCCACTTGCCATGTGGCGAAAAGGCATTATGTCACTATGGGTAATCTCCTTGCATCTTTCAATAGCGACATAACGCCTATTGTCGATCTACTGAGATTTGATGCTGGGGACTTGCGGGCCTACTGAAACACTAACATGCATAGGAAAGAAGAATTATATGGTTAGCATTTAATTTTTTCAATATCCCTAAGATGTTTAAAATAATATTAAATTGGGAAGTGACTGTTGGATAGGCTAGGCATACAAATTTGAATTTTTGGTGGGAGACAAAAAATGGCAACATTTTTGGCAACTCATAGGGGATGCTAGCCTGCTATGCATAAGACTAGTGGCCTAAAGTATCCATTGAGCTACATAGTCAAGAAAAGAAATAGATATTGTGAATATTGTGAAACCCTAACCCCACCTTTGAGAGAAAAAACTATGAAACCCCTATCTCTACAACTTGAACCAGAGACCAAAATTCCTTCTGTAACCTTCAAAATTTCAAAAATTGGCTATCTAACAGAGACATAGCCTATGCTCATGCACTTCTTGGAAAAGAAGGGAACAAAATAGGAAAACAAAACTAAGCTAACTATATACATGGAATCTCAAACCCTCAGAAACATGGCTTGAGATAAATCCCATTGACTGGGATGGGCAGAGTTTCACTACCGGGCCTGCTTAACTAGAAAGCATTGGCCTATTTACAACTTTCAATCAAGTAGGGACCACTCCATAATGTGTCAAATTTTGAGTGTCTTCCTAGTTTTCCCTATCTGCATCCCATTTCAGAACTAAATTGCCCTCCCTGAAGATCCTGACCTTAGCCCTTTTGTCAAAACTATTTCTGACCTGCTGCTGGTGTGTCTCTAGGGTCTGCATGGCTTGATTCCTTTTCTCTTCTAGCTCCATCAGTTCTACCACTCTCACTACCATGGCATCATCTTAAATTAGTTCCAACTGATGAGCTAACTCTAGGGTTGGGAACTCCAATGAAATTGGGAGCCTTGCTTCTCTACCATATACCAGCACAAATGGCAAATTCCCTATTAATCTCTTAGGTGTTATCCTGTCAGCCCATAGTGCAATCTTTATCTTTTTGTGCCAACACCTTTGGTTATCCTCTATTGTCCTTTTCATGATTCTAATTAGGTTCTTTTTGGAGGACTCAGGAAAACCATTACCCTGAGGATAGTAATTTGAGGATGTGGTCAAATAGATATTATGATCCACTGCCCATGCACAAATTTGAGCTCCAACAAAAGACTTTGCATTATCTGAAATAATGGTTGAAGGGGCACCAAACCTAGTCACAATTCCATCAAGGAACTCAACAACTGAAGATTCAGTGGCATTCTTCAATGCAACTACCTCTGTCCATCTAGTGAAGTAATTTGTGGCAACTAAAATCCACTTGTGACCAAAACTAGAAGAAGGATTTATAGGGCCTATGAAATCCAATCCCCACTGAGGAAAAGGTTGATCCACTTGGATAGGATGAAGGGGAAGAGCTGCAAGTCTTTGTTTGCCAAAGAAGAAGGCACATTTTTCACACTTCCTCACATACTTATGGCAATCATGAAATAGAAATGGCTAGTAATAACCAGCCCTCATGATCTTCATTCCAGTTGTTCTAGGTAAGAAGTTGCCACCATCAGGACCATCATGAAGTTCTTTGATCATTCTTTTAGCCTAATCTATATCAAGGTATCTGAATAGGGCTCCATTAAAATCTTTTCTAAAAAGGATACCATCAACTATGACATAAGGAATTGACTATAATCTATACTATCTCCTTTTAGTTCTATCTAATCCTTGAGGGTATCCATTGCCTAATAAGAAACTCTTCATATCATCCATCCAACTCCTTGGGTAACCATTTCTTGCCTCTTTTTTCTCTGTCATTATCATAGCAGCTTCCTGATCAGGGTCCTGAGGTGATAACATCTGTTTACACAGCCGCCTCCCTCTTACCAGCTTGGTAATCTAAATGTCAACATCATATTCCATTACCTTGTAATCCAACTAGCTCTTTTCTCACTAACATCTTTGTTCAAAAGGAACTCCTTCACACTTGCCTGAGGTACCAACAAATGAATCTTATTGTGGGACATGAGGTGTCTAAATTTCTTTAAAGCTCTAATGAATGCAAGGGCTTGCTTCTCAATATAACTGTACTTATCTTCATACTCTTTGAGTCCTTCACTAAAGAAGGCTATGGGTTGCTCCTCATTTTTAGCATTTGTTTGAGTCAAGACAGCAGAAATAATTGACTCACCACTTAAGGTATAAAGAATGAAATCCTTCTCAAAATTTGGATTAATGAGAGTAGGGGCCGAGGCTAAGGCTGCCTTGATCTCTTTGAAACTTTCCTTCCCTTCCTTGGTTCATGCAAAGACTATACCTCTCTTGAGCATAGCTATAAGAGGTTTCACCATGGTAGCAAGATTAGGGATAAATCTTCTCACAAAATTTGTCCTACCAAGGAAACTTTGTAGTCCTTTCTTGTGTTTAAGAAGACGAAGGAAAAGTATTGCTTTTGTATTCTCTGGATCAATAGTTAAGCCATCCTCAGATAAAATATGTCCTAATAATTTTCCTTGGTTAGTAGCAAAGACACACTTGCTTGGGTTAAGGGAAACCCAAAACTCTCTGCATCTTAAGAATACCTGTCTTAGATGATCAAAATGATCCTCTGTATTCCTAGAATACATAGTAATACCATCAAGGTAAACTAAGAAAAACTTGTCAATCAATCTTTTGAAGGCCATCTCCATTGCCTTCTAAAATGTAGCACCTGCATTGGTTAGCCCAAATGGCATCTTACAATAAGCATAGGTATCCCATTTAGTGGTAAATGAGATCTTGTACCTATCAGACTCTTTAACCAATAATTGATTGTAGCCAGAAAATCCATCAAGAAATGAAAATCTCTTTGAACCACTGACCTCGGACAAAATCTGCTCCATAGAAGGGAGAGGATGGTGATCTTTAAGGGAAGCTTGGTTAAGGTCCCTAAAGTCCACACACAATCTAATTTCTCCATTCTTTTTCCTAACAGGGACAAGGTTTGCTACCCATGATGAGTGTTTGATGGGAAAAATTATATTGGCCTCAATCAATTTGGATAGCTCCTTTTTCATTAAGGATTCAATTTTAGGATTCACTAGCCTCTATTTTTGTCTTACTGGTTTTACATCATTAATTAAATCTATGGTATTCTAAAACAACCTTGAGTTAAAACCCTTTAAGTCATCGTATGTCCAAGCAAATATATCATTAAATTCTTGACATAGATGAATAAACTTTTCTTGTTCAATTTAAAAACATACCTTTGATCCGGTGGATAATTTTAATAAAAATTGAAGTGTCTTCAAGTCTCTAGATTTTTGTACCATCAAAAAGATCTCAGCATCCTAATTCTAACACAACTTGAATGGAGCAAAAAGGAGTCTGTTTGTGCAAGTTACGCTCGATCAAAGTTTTGGTCAATAGGTAGACCAGAGGGCTAGATAACGGGTGAAATCAAACCACCTCAAAAGTGGTCAACAATGGGTTTCAAATTAAAGATCTCGTCACAAGCTTTCTGATGGTGTTCATTTCATCAAAAATGGACTTCATATGTAAAATTTATGGCAATTTGAATTTTGGAGGTAAAAAACATCATTTTGAATTATGATGACATCATCATGATGTCATAGTGGCATTTACACATCATTGGCAAGTGGATGGAGGACTTGGGTCGATGGGGGTCGAACTCCCAATCACCCTTCTACCAAAATAAGACTTTGCCATTAGGCCACGCAAAGTATTCAAAATAAATTTGTTAAACTTTCTATTTCAACCATGCATACTGCTAAAGAATTTTTAAATGGCCGCCCATGGGGTTTGAAACCCCGACCCCGCAGATTCTAAAATAAGCATGTGTTGACACGCCACTTATGCAAGTTAAGATATTGATAGCAAATGTTTTATTTAACCTATAACCAAATGTTGTACCCACCTTAAAATAGCCTTTTTGGTTAATTATTTAACCACCAAAATTGTATAAATGCCAAAATGTAAAAATGGAAAAGGAGATTTTTGAGGGGGGGCATTTTTTTTTTATTCCCTATTATTAAATTAATTGGTTTTGAGCCAATTTAAGCAAATTATTTTGTATAAAATTGGGGGTAGGATGTCATTTGGAGGCAACGGAAATTAAGGGAGACTTGAGAGAAATTGCTCTTGGTGAAGTTTTTTTGAAAGGAATAGGGAGATTGTTCTAGGATTTTTTTTTGGAGCCATTTTCGTACTTCAGAGTATTGTTATGCTATCGAAGTGCTAGAAGAAATGGTCTTCTTTGGTGCATATTTGTAATTGATTTGTGGAGATTAATCAGATCGGTCATACTCTATTGGAGCCGACCTGGAGATGTACTCATGTTTGTGGTGAACTCTGAAATCAAACTTTGTTTGCACTTTCTATCTTCTTCTCTCTCTCAATTCTATTTATTTTAGCTCAACCTTTTGATTTTGTGATGATTAATTTCATTTATGTTAAATGTATTAAGACTTGTGCTAATTTGATTTTATTTAAGCATTCAATACTACAATTAGTCTATATCTGTCCATCAGATCAAGTGGTATCAGAGCATAGTTGACTATTATTGCAGTTGTTTTCTTGAATGCTAACAAGATCTAGGATTTAGAAGGGTGAAGGCAAGCTTGAAGAATTTAATCCTAAGATTGGAAAGCAAAGAAATTTTCCAAAGATGTCTATTTCTAGAATGGAGGTTCCTGATGAGATTAGTGGGCAAGAATTTCAAAGAGCATTCCTTGCGATGAAGGCTAAGGTGGGCATTCTTCTCCAAGAGAGACATGAATGACAATTGAGAAAGGCAAATAAGGCTAAGAAGAAGGAGGAAGCAAAATCCTCATTACAAGATGACAAAGTCAAAGGAGTAGGAGGTGGTAGTGACCCTCCTAAACCTCCATCCCCATCTTCATCATCTTATTCATCTTCTCCTTCTTCTCCATCTTCTCCTCATTCTACTTCTTTTAATCCTTTCAAGAGTGGTTATAAGCTTAAGATCAAACTGGATGTAAAATTTGACTTGCCTAAGTATTGTGGTGAACTTAATGCTGAAAAATTGGATGATTGGATTTAGCAAGTAGAAGTCTATTGTAGAGTCCAGAACCTATTAGATGATGTTGATAGGATCCAATTAGCTACTCTTCGGTTAGGAGGTACAACTTTAACCTGGTGGGAGAGTAAGACTAAGGTATAAGTTTCACAGCATGGTAGAGTCAGTTTAACTTGGGCAGAGCTTGTTAATGCTCTTAAGAAGTAGTTTTATCCCCTAGGACATATGCAACAATTAATGATGGACTGGCAAATGTTTAGGCAAGGGAAAGGTCAAACTGTCCAAGAGTGCACCCATGAATTTAGGAAAAGGGCTATTGCTTTGAATGTTCCTTTGTACACCCAGGATACTTTGTTGAAGTACATAGGAGGTCTTCATTCCTACCTTAGACATTCTATTTTGGTATTGAACCCTTGTAATTTGGATGAAGTGTCTATTCAATTTACACACTTAGAGTCAAGGGGTAAAGGATCTTTTATTGATAACTTTGATAATGATGTAAAGAAATCTTCTAAGAATGTAGAGACAGAGAAAGGAAAGAAGGTAGCTACAGTTAAGAAGGATGAGAAACTTTCTTGCACTTATTGTGACAGGAAGGGTCATGATGAAGAACATTGTTGGAAGTTGCATCTTGAATTGAAGCCTAAGTAGGCTCAAAAATTTGATCAGAAATAAAAAGGTAAGGAGAAAATAGAAAATGTTGTTATGGATCTTAGTTCAGATTTAGATGATGAGACTAAGATAACAACTATGGGTTTGAAAGGTAAAGCTCCTATTTCTAGTGTTTTTGTTGCTAGTTGTGCTTCTACTTCTACAGTAAATGATTTTTTTGAGGATAAGAAAAGGAATGAGCTATTTCATTTAAGGGTTGTTGCTAAGAACACTAAAATTGATGCACTCATAGATAGTGGTTTTGAAGTGAACTTGATTTCAGAATGTGTTGTAAGAAACTTGGGATTGAAAACTACATTAGATAAGAAACCTTATCCACTAGGCTGGATTTGTGAAAATGATAAGTTGCAAGTAATAAGACAATACACTTTAACATTCACAATCACTAGTAAGTTTGTGGATAAAGTTCAATTTGATGTGGTTCCACTGGATATCTGTGGGATAGTGCTTGGTAGCCCTTATCTTTATGATAGAAAAGAAATTTTCTACAGGGAAAAGAATCATTATCACTTGTTTAAAGATGGCATTTAGTATATTGTACATTCTCACAAGATTAAGATTGATTGTTCTTTTGCAAACACAGGGCAGTTAAAGAGAGTAATTAATGCAAGTAAAGAGTTAACTCTTATGTCTATCAGTATAGGTGGTTCTACACTTGAACTTGGAGTAGCTAACTAGGGTCAGATGTTGTAGGGTGCACTTGCAGTACAACATGAGGGAATGATGATTGAAAGCACTGATGGTTCCTTGGGTAAAAATGTTCCTGGTGCTAAGGATCAATATGCTATTGATTTATTCTCTTTCATTTCTACATTATTTTTCAGCTTGATGCTAGTCAATGTTTGTTGGTTAGTGGCTACGAAAATTGATGTAGATGCTTATGGAAGTGATAGAATAATGTTTATGATCAACAATGTTGTTGCAATCTTCATTGTGCTTGTGAGTCAGGTATTCAGATGTACAGATGATACAAGACAAGTGGGGAGGCCAAGTCCTCACTTTATGTTAGAGTAAATGTCACTTTTGGAGGTCTAAAAGGTCTTCAGTGGGGAGGCCTGATCCAGTGGATAATTTTAGTGAAAATTGAAGTGTCTTCAAATCTCCAAATTTTTGTACCATCAAAAAGATCTCAGCATCCTAATTCCAATGCAACTTGAATGGAGCAAAAAGGAGTCTGTTCATGCAAGTTACGCTCGATCAAAGTTTTGGTCAATAGGTAGACCAAAGGGCTAGATAACGGGTGAAATCAAACCACCTCAAAAGTGGTCAACAATGGGTTTCAAATTAAAGATCTTGTTACAAGCTTTTTGATGTCATTCGTTTCGTCAAAAATGGACTTCATATGTAAAAGTTATGGAAATTTGAATTTTGGAGGTAAAAATCATCATTTTGAATTTTGATGACATCATCATGATGTCATAGTGTTATTTACACATCATTGGCAAGTGGATGGAGGACTTGGGTCAGTGGGGGTCGAACTCCCAATCACCCTTCTACCAAAATAAGACTTTGCCATTAGGCCACGCAAAGTATTCAAAATAAATTTGTTAAACTTTCTATTTCAACCATGCATACTGCTAAAGAATTTTTAAATGGCCGCCCATGGGGTTTGAAACCCCGACCCCGCAGATTCTAAAATAAGCATGTGTTGACACGCCACTTATGCAAGTTAAGATATTGATAGCAAATGTTTTATTTAACCTATAACCAAATGTTGTACCCACCTTAAAATAGCCTTTTTGGTTAATTATTTAACCACCAAAATTGTATAAATGCCAAAATGTAAAAATGGAAAAGGAGATTTTCGAGGGGGGCTATTTTGTTTTATTCCCTATTATTAAATTAATTGGTTTTGAGCCAATTTAAGAAAATTATTTTTTATAAAAAGGGGGGTAGGATGTCATTTGGAGGCAACAGAAATTAAGGGAGACTTGAGAGAAATCACTCTTGGTGAATTTTTTTTAAAGGAATAAGGAGATTGTTCTAGGAGATTTTTTTTTGGAGCCATTTTCGTACTTCAGAGTATTGTTATGCTATCGAAGTGCTAGAAGAAATGGTCTTCTTTGGTGCATATTTGTAATTGATTTTTGGAGATTAATTGGATCAGTCGTACTCAATTGGAGCTGACCCGGAGACGTAGTCACGTTTGTGGCAAACTTCAAAATCAAACTTTGTTTGCACTTTCTATATTCTTCTCTATTTATTTCACCTCAACCTTTTGAGTTTGTGATGCTTAATTTCATTTATGTTAAATGTATTAAGACTTTTGCTAATTTGATTTTATTTAAGCATTCAATACTACAATTAGTCTAGATCTGTCCATCAGATCAACCTTCCCCATGTTTAAGGATTTTCCATCAGCAACCATGATGGGAGTGTAGTCACTTTCATCAGCAGCTAGGTTCATAGCCCTATCTCTTGCTTGATCATCAGGATTAAAAACACTCTCTAGAGTAATGAGACCTTTAGGCAATTTGTTAGAACTGAGATGAATGATCTGATTACCATACTAATCTTGCAGTCTTGACTGATTCCTCTATGAAAATTCTACCTCATTTTGCAAGAAGCTCACAATTTTCTCATCAGATTCAAACAACTACCAATGGATGTTGTTATCAGGGATAGCAGGCCTTACTACCACTCTTATTTGTTGCTCTTTCTTCTTCTCCTCAAGATTCCCTGGCACATCATAAGATGCACCTATTGCTGCAAGTCTATCAGCATGTTTGTATTCCTTTCTAGGGATGCTTTGAATATTAAATGCATTGAAACCTTCAAGAAAATCCCATACCCTATTTTTATAAGACTTGAGAAAACCATTCTTGGTGGTATTTTGATTTCTCACTTGATTAACCAGCAACTCACTATCTCCATACACCCTTAAGGCTTCAATTCCTCTTTTTTGAGCAAGTAGGAGACCTTGAATCAAGGATTCATACTCGGCTGCATTATTAGTGCAACTGAATTGGAGCCTAAAGGAGAAGTAGTACCTTACTTGTGCAGGAGAAATTAACATTACACCAGCCCTTGATCCATTTTTATTCCTTGATCCATCAAAGTACATACTCCATATCCCACTCATATCTTCTTTAGCACCCACAAGATTGGAAACTAGAGCATCTTTTTCCAATATACAATATGTACTAAGAACTATTTCAAGGATCTCTAATGTAGAATCAAATTGATATGCATCAGCCCATTCATCTAAGAAGAAATTAGGTATCTCTACTAGGGAAATGGTGGGCTCATTCACTATGTCACTCTCATCCATCTCTAGGATAGTGCAATTCATGTTGATGGAATTGGGGCTATAAGATTTAGTATGATGGAGGGCTTGAGACTCTACTCTAATTGAAGCATTGGCTCCATATATCATCTTAAAAGACATATATGACCAATTAGAAGATATGAAACCACCTATTTGGGCCGTAAAGTCTCTTGAAAGACAGATGGCAAAATATGGCTTGACCTTAGCAACAGAGATATCTTGGGTTACAATGCAACCAGGGCATGCATGCAAGGCCATCTCCACATCCCTAAGGATCCCTACAGTCTTGATAGTACTACCATCCAACGATAATACATCCCTAACAATGGGCTCATATTTCATTCCCAAAGCATCAGCAACACTCTTAGGCATCACTAAACTGCTAGCCCCTGAATCAATCATGCAATTATGGACTAGCTTGCCCCCTATGATTAGAGAAACATAGAATGGAGGAGGTCTAACCGTTTTACTTGTTTCTACCTCCCTTGATGGTTGTACTAGGCTTGTGGTACTTTCCATACTAAGTTTTTGATCCTTTGGTTCAATTATTTCCAATTCTTGTTGCAGCAACCTCTTTTGCATAGGTATAGTAGCAACAACATCCCACATGGAGATATGCACATTTGTCATCTTCATTTTCTCTATCACACTAAATGGCATAGCAGGTGCTTTGGTAGAAACTTTGGGAGCTGCAATTATATAAGGTTGAGATGGAATAGCCTGAGGATCACTTGAATCCTTTCTGCCATGATTGTGCCTTTGCTGCTGAAAGGTACTTGATTGATTATTTGCTGCTTTCTCATAAGATGTTGCATTTGAATTTGAGGCCTAATTAGAAGGAGGAATATCATCTTCCATAGCTCTTCTTTTGCTTCTAGTGTTATGAGCAATGGAATCCTAATTTACATTACAATGCTCCTCCATTTGATGATTCATAAAAGAGCAATCACCCTATCTTTGCATATCTGAGGCATCTTTAACTTGGTCCTCCTTGTATGATTGTTTTGTTGCAGGTTCTTGGACTATCAAAGCCATAAAAGATTCAGCCTTCTGACACATACAATAGGCATAGGAGTAGTTATAGGAGGGACAAAAATCTTGATCTTGAGCCATATTGTTTTGAGGGACTATGGGCCTACTTTGGTTTACATTTGAGGTTGAAGCATGACCACCTTGCCTACTTTGATCAAAAGAATTGTTCCAATGATTAGGATTTGGAGGCCTACCACTACTTGGAGTTTGATATTGTAATTGATGAGGCTTACTACGTTGAGCTTGCCGTCTTTCTAAATTCAACACCTTGTTGCTCATTTTCTACATCATAGAGAAATTATCCTCCAATCTCTTTCCTTGATCTTCTAACTTCTTCCCATGATCTTTCTATTTTTTATCAAGGTTCTTCTCTCTTTTGTCCATGTTCTGCATCAGAGATTGCATCATCTCTTTGATTTCATCTATCTCATTTGAAGATGTGGAAGTTTGAAGGATTGGGACAAGGGACTGTGATGTAGATGTTGTGGGAAAAGGAGCCATTGTTGGTTGATGATTTGGAACATTAGGGAAGAAAGGCATAGGAGGCCTTGGAGCTAACTTACCTCCTTGTATCAATATTTTCTTTTCCCTTATTGCTATGTCATAAGCATTAGGCAAGGTATCTCCTCCCATAGTTTGGATTATAGTGGCAATATAACTGTTAAAAGCTCTAGGTTAATGCAAGAAGGCATTACCAGGTGTAGGCTTCATTGAAGTAGGTATTTTATCTCATGTCTTTTGAAACCTATAATTAAAATTAGTCATACATTCATGGGGGGCTCTTCTTATAGTAGTCAACTACTCTAAAAGTGACAAATAGTCACTTTTATCCTCAAAATGTTTGCACAATCCTACTCCTAATCCATCCCAATCCGTTATAGAACCATGAGCTAAACCTCTATACCATTGTAGTGCTTTTCCTTTCAAGGATGAGGCTAGGAGCCTAACTACAACATCATCCTCTGTAATACCATGGATGTTGCAGACATTTGCAACCTCTTGAATGTGTTTTGAGGGAGAGATAGAAGTTTCACCAGTAAACTATGGTATATTTTTGAGTGTAGCTACTGGTATGTCATGTCTTTGGGCTAATAAGAGAGGGCTCCCACCATTAAAGGTGGAAAAATTATGAGCTCTAGGCAACGCTATATAGACAAGTGATCTATTGATATGTATTGATGGTAGTTTAGGCTGAGATCTAATAGTAGGAGGAGTAGAGATAGATCTTGTAGGTATATTTGTTACTATTGCACTCCTAACTGGTGATAAAGATATTCTAGTCCTCCTTCTTCTAGGGTTCAAAAATGAAAGCTCTTGGTACTAAAATTTACCTCTAGAAGATGCCCTTGTTTCAGTTTTGGGCATAAATCACTACAACTTTTGCTTGGAACTAGATATGTATTTGAAGCTCAGAGTCACCAAGTACTTTGAAGAATGAACCTCTTGAAGGCTTAAACACTGAAGCCAATACTATCTCCTCAGTATTGATCTTGAAATCTTCTCTTTTGACACTAGTAGGCTTGAAATTTTTTGAAAGTTTGTCCCACCAAGCATGCCAAAAATTGTTGTCACTTAGGTTTGCACCCTTTTCCAAAGCCTATGCATGATGACAACCTAGTGAAACATGGAAACAACCTCCAAGTTGTGGGACTTGAGCTATGAGGTTGAGTCTTTGGAGAAGGCTAGCTTCCTCTTACTATTAGGATGCACCTAACTACTCTTAAAGAGGAAAAGGGAGAAGGAAAGCATGAAAAAAAATCTACCTAATCTAATCTAAAGAGGTGATGCACCAAAATAGAGTGTTCGGACCAATCTCTGCCCATATATGCACTATTGAACTAAAATGAAACTAAGGATATACACATTCAGACTTTGCTTCAATCTAATAATCACATGCAGATCAGGAGACCAAGATGAATGAAACAAGGAAAGGGATATTCACCTATATTATATTTCATGGATCCAAGGAGATATAGTCATGCAGATTATAGATTTCCACAAAACATCACTAAGAGGCAAAGAGTTCTTGCACTTTCACACTAATGGTTGAAGGAGATAAGATAGAAAATCATACAATTTAGAGGCATAGGGGAATGTTACACTGGAATTGTAGAGCAACAACAGAGAATGATCGACCTTTACAAAATTCACAAAAATTGCCTTTATAGTTCAGGCATAACTAAGATTTTCCCTCCAAAACTATCTTGCAACCATCACCATCAAGGCTTTGCCAAGGACAATCATGGGGATCTAAAGAAAATCTGATCTTTTGGCAAATCTAGACATAATGATTCTAAACAAGGCCTCAAGAAGACAGAAATGGTGCCATTAAATCACTCTGACCTGGTAGATGGATCAACTGGGGGGGTGATAGAGTGTTCTCCCTTGTCTCGCATTCACTTCTGGTGGTTGGAATCGATCATGAAGATCAAATCACATGGAAAAACCTAATTTCTTATCAATTTTTTAGTGTATGGATTAGCAGAGTCAGAAAGTCAACCTATCTTGGCACTAAGATGAGCCATGTGGATCGACAGTCATTTATCCTTTTGTCACCCTGTAAAGTCTTCTTGATTTGACCATCTCTTTCTTCACTAACTGCACCAACTTGCAAACCTTGACTATAGCAGTCACAATAACTTCCAACCGCTAACTGTTAATGCCTGCACTAGACCCATAGGGACACATGTCACTTAGGTGTTATGTCACTATGCATATCCTCTGAGCACTTTCTCATAGTGAGGTAATGCCCGCCATGGATCTTCCTTAATCTAATGATCATGAAGACTTGTTGTATTACTACGCTCTGTCCTTAACCTTTAGGGCCCACGAAACACCTCAGCACACCTGGCATCTAACTCATCTTGAACTGGTACCATCCTCATAGCTTTATAACACTCAGCCCCACTAATCCACATGGTGAAAGGGCACTATGTCGCTATGGTTAAAATTCTAGCAGATTTCAATAGCGACATAGCACCAACCATTGATCTCCATGAGATCAACGGTCATGGAAGATCTGCGCTTACCTCCATAAAGTTTTTGATCCATGAATCCATTTGGAAACCACTTGGAACAACCTGGCATCCAACTGGAAACCCACAAAGAAACTGGTCCCACAAAAAGATGTGGTGGCTACCCGCTTTCCCATAATTTTTAATTTCCTTGCATCTTGATAATGTCAGAAAGTGCTAGCCCTTGATCTGCCTACATCAGACAGTGAACGTAACTTGTACTTTCTAAACCTCTGAGAACATCCATTGTGAGATAACCTGGGACACGTGTTTCCAAATCTCTTCCTCACAATATTTAATTTCCTCGCATCTTGATAATGTGAGGAAGCACCAACCCTCAATCCTTGAAGATTTGACGGTGAACATAATTGTGCGGGACTACATACCTGGTCAATTGGATGGGCCAATAAGATCCACCTTCGTACTCTAACCTACTTGGCAGCTGCCATGAAAGACAAGCCACCGATTGATGCCTTCTAAGAAAGTGGGCCCATGACATCAACTGTGCCACATGTCACCGAGGCATTATGTCACTATGGGTATATATCGTGCAACTTCCCATAGTGCGATATGCCTAACATAGATGTTCCTTAATCTAGCGGCTAGTAAGATGGGTCTATCCTATTAGTGTATCAACTAATAAGAACTAGCCACTCATCAACTATCTGAAAAATCTTTTTTTGTGGTCTATCGAGGGAAGTTAGACCCACACCTGCCTGATGTCACCGCAGTATCTTTTTTTGATTGGGCATTATGTCACTAATGGCGAGAAGCATGGATTTCTTGATAGCATCATAGCGCCCTCTGGTGCCATCACCTTGTCATTGTATCATTTTTGACTTACGAATTGCTGACCCACCTGCCATGCTACCAAAAGGCATTATGTCGCTATGGGTAATCTCCTTGCATCTTTTAATAGCGACATAATGACTATTGTCGATCTACCAAGATTTGACGTTGGGGACTTGCGAGCCTGCTGAAACACTAACATGCGTAGGGAAGAAGAATTATAAGGTTAGCATTTAATTTTTTCAAGATCCCTAGGATTTTTAAAATAATATTAAACTAGGAAGTGACCATTGGATAGGTTGGGTATACAAATTTTGAATTTTTGGCAGGAGAGAAAAAATGGCAATAGAAAGTGCTAGTATATTTTTGTCTTCATATGAATCAAATGCAAATTGGGAGGAAGAAAGCAATGATGAAAGTGAGTACTCCCTTGTCAGTAAAGGTATGAGTTCATTTCTTAAATCTAAAAGTGAAGTTTTGGTTCAAAGTTGTAGAAGTCAGCTAGATGTTGAAAGTTGTGAAGATTTGTCTACACAATATGAGGATAAAGAAATTATTTATAAGGATGGACTACCTAATTGTGTAGATAAATGTCTTGAGAATGAATGCAATGATGATCAGTATATAAATGATTCTCAGATCAATGCACCAGCACCTATTGGTAAGATAGATACTGATTTGTTTACCAGACATTTGAATTACCTACATGAAGACAATTAACATAACTTTGATTTATATTCTACATGCTTCATTGATGGAGTTGATGGTGTGTCTTCTTTTGATCATTCCAATTTTTCTTCACATGTTGAAAGTTTCCATGAAGAAAAAATGGGTGATGATTTTACAGTTTTTACTAATCCATTGTATGATGAGAATCTTGATGATGATCAGCCCATTTTTTGTCAAAACATTCAAAGAGGGTCATTGCATGGAATTATTAACCCGTTGTTTGAAGAGCACATGAACCATTCAGATTTAGTTGAGAACAAGTTTGATGATGGTACCTTGTCTTATTTCTATAAGAGATCATAATGTTCTTCTTCTTCTTCTGAGTTTAACAGTGAATATGATCATGATGTTGTATTTGATTATGATGACAAGGTGTTTGATGAAGTTATTTTTGAAAATTAGTACACACCATGCAATAAGTTTTATAATGAATTCTCTAATATGAAGGCTAATCCATTTGCTGATTGTGAAGAACCATATGAAAATTATGGATTACTTTCACATTCTGATGTGGATGACATATGCAAGTACCAGTCAGATTTTTTTTCAGAGTACCATCTAGATATGCACAAGGATACACAATTTGAAGGTATGAATGATCCTATTCCTCAAGTTGAATATGAAACTTTCATACTCGAGATTGATCGCATGCATAATTCATTAAATGAAGAGGATTTTCATGTCTAATATGTTTGAAAATGCTGATCAGAACCTCTATAATGAGCAAGTGGTTGAAAGAGAATTTAGTTTGTATATGCATTATGAAGTTGTAGTTCTAGTTTTACCAAGAGAATTGATTCATGATGCTAAGCTGATTGGTGAAATTGATAGAAGAAATATTTTCAGTTTACCTCATGCATGTTCAGATGAGAATCAGATGTATGACAAGGGTAAAAGTTTTTGTTGAATTTTGATGGCCTGAGGCCATCATTTACACATAATCTTAGTAGTAGCTTCTTGCTTTTGATAACGCTGTCTGAGAAGGAAAACTTTGCTATCAGGTGTGTGGTCTACTTCTACAAGAAATTATGAGGCCTCACTTGAATCCACAGGGGTCAATGTCCTCAGACAGAGCCACTATTGGTCTAAATTTTTGAATGCTAGAAATCCTTTGCCTAGGTATAGAAAAGTCTGATTGTACCCATTAGTGGATAATAGGGTTTCTAGCTAAGTCATCTATTTTCTAGCCTTTGAAAATTTTTGTGGAAACCCTACGTTTCATTCCATTCTTAAATGGTCAGGCACAAAAATTTTGAATTTTCAAATAAGATGAATATTCTATTGTCTTTTATCTTTCCTACCCCGAGGTACTTTTCTTCTTAGATTCCCTAGTCGTCCAATCTAATTAGATCAACCATTGTCGTTTCCTCGCTATGAAAAAATGGGCACTCTTTACGTATAGCAAGGTAGCGAGTGCCAAAAAGTTATAAAATAGGACTGTGAAATGAAACACGACAATCAGAGATTTTTTGGCCCATCATTCAGTCGTGGACACCTAGCAAGTATTGTTAGAATAGAAAAAGGGACCCAATGGAAGTAGTCAGAAGTCGGCACCGAAATGATGGTTTTTCTAATGTCTTACTATCAAAAAATTTGGTCATCTTGTCATTAGTGAAGTAGCAAGGTGCCATGAAATCAAAGCACAATGGTCTCAAAAATCATTGGTAACTATGGTATGACTAGGTGGCATGAAAAGCAATAACTACTATTGTTAGAAACAGTTGGCAGGAATGATAATGATTTGATGGGTCCTTGTATTTGATGGCGCCGAGTTCTATTCAAGTCATTGCAGCTTGCTACCTCACTATCGAAAAAACTTGACTTCTTGTCATTAGTGAAGTAGTGAGGCACCGTAAAAATCAATAGCCGGTGGGACCTGAGGTAATGTGGAAGGCTGACCAGGCTCAAAGTAAAGTTTTGTTGATTGCCAGCAGTGTAGATTCTCCTACATCAGTAATGCCTCGGACCCATAAAGCATTTGAGAGATCCTAATCATCAAATCAAGTTTCAATCAATGATCCTTGCCATCTCGATATAAAAGGTTGCACGATGTTTAGTCTATGCGACATAGCAAGTATGTGACCCACCGTTCCTTCAGAATACGTTAAGCAATTTCTTTACCTTTGATTTTTTTTCTAGATCAACGGCCATCGGTATCTCATTATCAAGAGTTGCTTAGAGGATATGCATAGTGAAGTAGCAACATGGTGACACGTGTCCTTAGTTGCCAGTAGATCTAGACACAAGCACCATCAAGGAAAGAGCTATGTACATGGGCAATTCTCATTGGATTGATTGATCGACTTGTCAAGTGGAATGTTGAGTTGTTTTTCTCGGTACCCGATGATCGTATGATTTTAAAGATCATTAGTATAGGTTTAAATACTAAAGGTAGTGGAACTCTGCATATTAATGAGATTTGAAAAGTTTTGCATGTGAAGGAAAAAATAGAGTGTAACTTATAAGATTTTCTTAGTTGCACCTTATGTGAATAAAGATTTTGAAGTCTTTTCTGAATAGGATCATTTACTCAGAGGATTGTGTAGATTTTTGCACGAGTGCCATAACAGCATAAAAGAACTGAAGATAAGAGGTTTCCAAATGTGTATTTTAGTATAATCTCTGAAGAGTTGTAGTCTTGGATGGTGTAACAGAAATGGCTCTAAAGAATTCACTAACTCTTAGATTGTGGATAGCAGAGGGATTACTTGACAAGAGTAATTGGATTCCTAATTTTTCTTCCTCTCAAATTGGTTTAAGTTTGTTTGAAAGGTGGTTTATAGAGAGGAAGTTGTTTGTCTTGTATGTCAGTATGTGGAATTTTGATCAAGGAAGACTAGTAATCCCAGGTGTTTCTATGGGTTGTGATCAAGCTACTAAGGTAATGAGGGGAGCAAAGAATGAACATGATAAAATAAAAACCTTGTCAGCAGTAACACCTTTCTCTAAGGAAATTCTCAAGATGGCACACTTCAATGCCATGGCAGTAGAAGTACGTAGGACCCTGTGCAAAATTTTTAGAGAAGGTGAAGAAGATTTTATGCCCATGGGTTTCATGCGAATAGTCCCTCTGAATTTTTGTTAGTGCACATCTTTTTGTGTCAATAGGTGAGAAATTTTTGTTGAAAGTTGATTTTGGGTGCAAATGTGGTTGGCTAAGCAGAAATTGCTCATTTGGTTATATTTGACAGCCACATTGTTTCCATGCTTGAGTGTTGTTTCTTAAGGGTTAATCCTGTTATCTTAAGGAGTTGTATTAATCAGCGAAGAGTGGGAAGTAAGGGTATTTCTCCCAATACCATTATGATGGTAAAACCCATGGGTTCCAGTCAATTTGCAATTATTAGATTAGATTTTGTCATGGGCAAGCTTAGCAGTTACATATATGACATAATCACAGTTGGAGCTAAATCAGCAAAAGGATGTGATAAATATAGGCCCACGAGAGAATATATGGTTCACATAATTTCTTGTTAAACTTTCCTTTCGGGAAAATGTTTGTGTCTTCCTCTTGTAAGAGACACCTATCATTTTCTCTTAGCCTGAAGCTTATTGAATCTCACACTATATAAGTGAGATTCCAGGGCTAGAGAAAAGGTTTGAATTCTATTTGTCTAAGTGATGCTTAGTCTCTTTTTGGTCCATTATTTTGAGCAAATTTGTGGTGTATTTTCTTTATCAGATCTTTAGAATACATGAATATAGAATGATCTGTGTTTCTTTTGAAGGTCATTCTGAGTCTACTATAAATTGTATACATTTTTCAAGGAAAATGAATACAAATTATGAACTATCCCCATATCAGTTCTTTCTGAATCTTGTCTCCTTTTAATTACTTGGTTATCTTGATATTGTATAAGTAAAGGCTTGTGCAATTGAATGCAACCCAGTTAGGTTGTATATATGTTTATCACTGCTATTAATTCAATGGATTAAGTAAAAGCTTTGATGAATGTGATAAGGTTGTTATAGTAGTGGAAAGGGTTTTGAATGATAAATTTTGATAAGAATTGCTGATAAAATTTGTCGTAAGGCAACAAATTAGATCTCAGAATTTGCTATAGACTCTGAACTCCAATGGATTAGGCATTGATCAAATTTGATCCAGCTAAAAGAGAAAAGTGTCACAAATGGTTGTCAAAATGTAGCATCAAATCAATTTTTATTTTTATTTCTTGAAGATTTTCAAAGTTGGGTTGTACTTGTCTGCATGGAATGTTTTAGCTTTAGTTAGCCACTATTGCTAAGAACATCTACAAACCTATAGAAGATTTTTGGCCATATCTATTATATGGGATGTGTTAAAAAAATTATCAAGAATTGTACATGTATTGGAGGATTTGAGATGAGAATCAGAATGAAACTAAAATAATCCTCATACAGTGTCTCTCGGTCTTGAATCATCCCTGGGTATAACCACCCTAGTTTTACAGAGCCAAAAGAGTAAAAAACCAACCTTGGTTTTGTAGAAGTTGTGCCCAAATGGTTTGCACATACAATTGTTAATAAGAATTGGCTAGTATTTAGATTGTGTGAGTATTGTCATCTTGGTATTAAGCATTTTGTTGCTTAGTAGTTTTAAAACACTAACACAAAAGTAGTCAAAGAATTTTCATGCAAACATTCATCTAACAAAGAAAGGTTTCCACACATATCACATGTACTAGAAAGACATGCATTGAAAAGAAAAAATTGGTCATTAGGTGGCTTACAAAACAAACCTGATATAAAATCCTTTATAGTTTCAGGTGGTATTTTTATTCCACATTTGTGCAATATTTCTTTGCTATGCATGGTACTACGTATAGATCAAAATAAATCATAATGGTAACAAAACTGAACTTGATTTTTACAAAATGTGATTCTTTCCTTGTTAATTCTTACATACCATGGTTTACACTTTCCAAAAGATTTTTAACTAATGGTAATAGTTAACACCTTATCATCTAAATTTTTTATGAACAATTTAGTTTGAGTCATGTCCAAAAGGTGTTTAGGATGTGGATAACTTATTTTTTAGCCAACATTCGTTGAATTAGGTGATATTCTTGTATTATCATGCCAAATAATTTTAGCCAAAATTTTGACTTTAGTGGTAAGTTTCATATCTAATCTCAGGAGTCTACCACTAGAAGTCCACAAACTATTTAAAGGATCACATTCAAAGTTAACCCTTCTCTTTATAGTTATTTCTAAAGTATTACAAGTCACATTAAGATATCCACTTATGTTACTATTCAACCTTTTTTCAATTGTTGATTTGTTAACTAAAGTTGTTGTTATTGCTCATCATGTTGCATTCTTATCTTTAGAGTAACTTCTCTTTCTAATAACATTAAAGGCACTAGCAACAATGAATTCAACTTTTTTTAAAAACTCATTTTTATTCTTGAGTTTTTCATACATTCCTAACCTTTCCATTACTTTTCACATTTTAATTAGTTTCAACATCAACTGACATTGAAACCCAAATTTCTTATTATAAAAAATGTCTATATAATCTATTACAATTTTTCCTAATCTATCTCCATGAAACCAATCCATGAATATTATCTAGCACATCATTATAAAAATGAAAATTATGTGTAGGCACTTCAGTATCATTCAAACATGTTTGGTCAGTACTTGGTGTTTCCATGTCTACATTCATATTATTGTTATTTTTAATTGGCATTTCATTTTTAATGTTATTTGGAATTTGAATCTCATTTTTATTTTTTCTTGGTATTTCTTTTGGGTCTTTCATTTCCATTAGAGTTTGTTATGCACGATCATTTCACAATTTGTTCTCATTAAGAAAACCTAAATCATTTAAACCATAACCTACTTCTAAAAAATCACCAATTTCATCATGAGAAAAAACTCGAGGGTTTGGAGACACACCTATATTGAATGTTTGATTATAATGTGCACCTAAATTTCCCTATATTGGGTTCTCTTCTTCACACTTTTCATCTGTCATGGTATCCTTTATGTCTTTCTATTCCGAAACAATATTTGAAATTAAAGACCCAACATTGCTCAACTCTCTAATTATTTGTCTTCTCTACCGTTGACATTGTGCTTCATTCTCTTTATTTGTTGTAATCTACTCATTTGTTAGAACTTTAATTTTCTTCTTTCTTCATTGTTTTGTTCCCATGTTTGCATCAACTTTGAATTCAAATCAATAGCTTGGAAGTTGTAGAGGATAATAAGAAAACAAAATAATATTATAGAAATTTGTTCTTGCATCTTGAAACTATCGATCAATCATTGTAATGATTGATAAGTTCTTTGTGGGTCATCTTTTGGGTCCCAACGAGTATTTAATAATTGGGTGTTTGATTTGTAGAATGACTAAATTAGATTTAGGCACCCAATTTTTGAAGTGAGAATTAGGTACTCGATTCTAGAGTCATGGGTGGGAATTTCCCTTAGGCATAGGGTTTTTCCTTGGGGAAAGGCATGGTACAGGCTTGGTGGGACCAAGCCTATGCCTTTATGTATCAAATTTTGACTAGGAAAATTATTCAACAATTTCAGTGATTGTCATAATTTGTATATGGTCTTCCTCATTGGATTTTTTTGATGAAACAAAAACCCATTATAGGTCTTACTATTTTGATTTTAAACATGTAAATTTTATAGTGTTATGAGTTCACTTGCTATTTTTGCATTATTTATTAATCAAAAGTGTCTCTTTTAAATAAAATAGTGAGATTAACTAAAAATTTAATAGCTTTTTTAATTTTTCATATTTCTTAAATTAATTTACATGTCATCAATCTACACACAATAAAAGTTAAAGTGAGACCCAACTTCTTGCACTAACCCTTTATGTACCCATTACAAATATGATATTTTTTTTTAATGATGAGTTGTCACTCATTAGGTTGACACATTATTACTAGTGTGATTATATAATGATGGTGCAATATTGTCTTTTGTAAATACAAACCTTTGTTACCTACAAATAGTTCTTACTTGATATAGATCCCTTTTGGGAAAATATATGGTGCTAGACAAATAAGCACAATTTTGGGTTCTTTTATTCTAGGATTGATATGTATAGTTACCCAAATCATATGTCAGATATCTTGGATCATAGAGCCAATAATTTTATTTAACATACAAAATGATATGTAATACATGTAGATGCATGTGGTGGAAATGGATGTTGTTAATTTGATTATTTGGTATTTTTTTTATTGCAACTACATGAAATAGTATATTTAAAGGTATCTTTGGAGCATTCTTTTCACAATGCATTTATTGTATAAATTCTTGAAATTGATGTTTGATGCTAACATAATGACTAATGATCAATTATTGTGAAAGAAAAATATGATTTGTTCTCTTTCAATACCTTATTATTATTTTTGACATTTTATCCATGATGTGTGTTGGTTACAGTTTGCCTTCCTTATCTTTTTGGTTTATACTTTGACTCTTAACTTTCCCAATGGCCTATGGATGACAAAGATGTTAACAACAAAATGGGTCAATCTAGTAATCTATCAAGGACCAATGAATTAAAATGTATAACTCCTTTTGAATGTAAGATATGTAATGAATTTTTTTTTTGGGTTTTGGGGGTATGCTCTTAACCAAAGAGTAGAAGAGGCAAATAAAAAGTTGCTCAACATTTTAAACAACTTAGCAAATTGAAAGGGGTACTAAATCACAACATGCAATCTATCCTAACCTAGGTGCAAGGAATGGAAATGTGCATAACTAACTAAGACAAAAGGAAGAAAGGAAGAGATGGGTAATAGGTAATTCTTAGATTACACAAGTAGTTGATGTTTTGACAATACCTAGATTGTCTGACCCTTGGCTACTCCACACCCCAGTTTTTGACTTCCTTATGCAACAAACTACACTAAACAAATAGACCAATAGATACATCATAGAGAACAAATGAGATGCTTATGCTGAAGAAAGTAAGACATACAATCTATTAAACAAAGGAAACAAAACCAAGTTCATTCACATTCATTCAACTTTTAACATTAGCACATTGATTCCATATACTATACTTTAAACTAAATGAACAACAAAACTTATAATAAACTCATAGTCACACACAATAGTCCCAGCTATAGGGGTTTTCACAAAGTAAAATTTTTCAATATTATTAACATCATAAAAGGTTACATTTATAGGCCATCTCAAAATGCCCAGTTACATTGGATGGTTTCTCCGTAGAGCATCTTTGAGAATTATCAACTAAAAATAGGACAAGCTTGAAAGATTGTCCATTATAGAGACTGAAAAAATTCCATGAATGATTGCAAAAAGAAAAAGAAGGGGAAGATTTATAGATTTCTAGAAAAGCATTAGAACATCTTGTCTTCTTAGGTGTAATTGATTTAGCTCTATAAAATTTCATGGCTTTGGTTACTTTATCTAGCTCTTTGACATCTAGAATGATGATGTTGTTAGCTCAAACCATCTAGTAGTCATGCATTTCTATTAATTCATCTATTCTAGCCACCCTTGACTAGAATTTCTCTATTTCTCTACTTATGATTGTGTCTACTACTAAGAGTTCTTGAATCGTGGACACTTGGAAGTTGAGTGGGTAAACGAATTTATTGACAAATTCCAAGAACTTTGATTTCATTATCTCAATATCCATGAGCTTTCCATTGGTGGACACAAAATATTCTATGTGCAATATCTTCAAATAGTGAAACAACTTTTCAATGACCTTTTGTACCAGGTCATGCACATCCTTGAGCTCATTTATATATCTCATGGATCTTTCTATAAAAAACTCCCTGGATTGTTTCTAGTGAAAAAGTGACTCATTTCCCATCTTTAGAATCCCTTGAGTAATGACCAAATTTGTCTTCATGTCAAATACTTCTTGTAGAAGGGACAATTTCTTTGTTAGCTTGTTTGTTACCTTTTGCATGGTTTTTGAATGATTTGAAGTTTCTTCCTTGAGCTTGTGAGTATCCAACACTAGGTTTCCCAAGTTTTTAGCTAGTGGGGGACCTTGAGCCTTGATCTGATCTACCCATGCTTCTCCAACCTTTCCAAATTACGTTTCTTGTTGTAGCTTTAGGAGTAGATTTTTATTCTCCTTTTCATTTGAGTCAAATTGACTCGACGAAGTGCTCCCAAGTGACGACCTTATGTATTCCACTAATTCTCTATTTGAGGATTTCAATATTTCATTCTCTTCTCTAAGCTCTTCCAGCTTATCTTCAATTTTCTCATTGGTAGACTTCCACATGTTCACCATGGAGTCGTGAACTAGGATGCCAAGATCTACCATTCTGATTTGGAAATCATCCTTTGAGAGCTCATGAAATCTTCCTTCTTTCTAAGGCTCAACAATCTCAACTAGCATATGGCCAACCATTGAATCTATAACTAGTACAACAATTATCTTCTACTTCTTCTTCTTGGATGGATGAGAGGAAGTGACTTGTGTGATTAAGTTCTTTGATGGATATACTTCCTCATATCTCCTCTTCTTCCTATCAATGGTCTCTTTGAGCCATGACTTTGTAGAGAGCACATTGATAGTAGACTACAAGGCAATAGGATTGAATAGCTTCCTTGAGATTAATGGAGTTGGATTTCTTAGAGAAGAAATAGGGAAAGAAACAACCTTAGTTACCAAAAGGGTTGAGGTATCCCCTTGTTGAGATGCATCTCATTCCTTGTTGTCCATGGGGTTGGTGTTTCCATCCAAATTGATGACTTGGATAGAGGAAGATGGCTCGGCCACTAATTTTTCTTGTTCTTTCTCCTTATCCTTGTTATCATGATTCTCTCCAAATTTCTCGATGTTAAAAAGAGAGCCAACTCCATAGGTAGGAGTGAATGACACATTCTTTTCTAGAGGCTAGTCTCCACCTTTGCCAATGGATTGTAATGGCCCTATGAATTTTGATGTAGTAACTATGGTGGTTGTTGATGTAGTTGATTGGGTGACTCCAGCTGATACTCCACTTGTAAAACTAGTGCTTCTAGTTCTCTTCTTCCTCACTTGAGTCCTCTCCACCCATTTGTATATTCTCTTAATTATCCCTTGCATAAGAACCTCCATAGTGTCAATGACTAGATCTGCGCACGGGGTAGACAAATTAGGGTGCCTTTGATCTTCTTGTAGGGTGTGGGGTGCATGTAGGCTCCATCATTTGCATGTTCATAACCATCAACAAAATCATTATATAATTTAATCTCATTAATGGTTAGCTGCAACCAAAATCTCTCCCAAGTTTGGTAATCATTGAGACATGCAAGCAAGAAGTCTTCAATATCCAGGATATGCCTATAGGCATATCCCAATTTCAAGTGATCCCTTACAAAGTTAACTAGATCATATTGAGGCCGACATACCTCATAATCTAACAACTTAATTTTTCTCTCAAAGTTCTTCACCAAATTTTGAGCATCTAATCTGAAAGCACATGAATATGAGCCAACCACTATAGGGAAGGGAATCCTAGCTATCTTCTTCACATTAGAGTACAGGGTGTTCACTTCAAGGATTTGTGAACATAGTTCAACTAGAACCACCTTCTCTTTTAGATACCTCAGCAACCTCTTAGGAAAGTCATTGTAAACTCCTATTCATATATAGGAGAAGCTCAAAAACTAGATGAATGAGCATCCAAATTGGTTTATTGTCAAAATTACCTCTAGTGGGAATCTCCTTTCAGGGAATCCTTACAATTCTTAGCATAGCCTCATTATGAAAGCATAATTAACAACAAAATACTCGTTATAGCTTCTTTGCAGCTGCAAATGTGGGTAAATTTTGTATACTTTGGTGCACTCATCATAGCTTAGGGTTCTAGGGAGGCCAAGCTACAAGTGGTGATTTTCCAAAGCATAGATCAGGTATCAGGACATGTAAAATTGCTTGAATACTTTGGTTGAATTCAACCATGAGGCATGCTCATCACAAATAATTTGTGCTTAGTCAATCTGCATATCCTCAACACATATTGGTTATACTAGGAAGAAATAGTGCTCGATGAACTCCAAAATCTTCTCTTTTCCTTTCAATATGAGGAGGAGTGTGAGGATATCCATAGTCTCTCTTTTCAAATTTGAGTCAAATAAGGTCTTCAACATTTTTCTCTTCTTTGAGCAAGTAATCTGGAACCATGTCCTCTGCATATCTTGTCATTTGAGGGTCTTCATCTCATTGAACATGGACGTGAAAGATCTAAAATCAACATCATAATATTGCTCCTTCATAGTAATACCAAATGTAGATTGCATCAATGCCTTGTTGATTAAGATGAGAATAGATTGACCAGAAAACAAAATCTACTTTTATTTTTGGGTTGTATCTCTCTATGCATTCCTTCACTAGCGCAGGTGCATGAACTACCAATGGAAAATTGGTTGCTTCAACCAATCCACTCTCTTTCATCTTTTCAATGATCAGGTGAATGGGTTGAGAATTGAGCCTTCTATGAAGATCACCCAAATCATAGAATTTGAAAGATGTGTTTGTAAGATCTTTTAACTCACTCTCCTGGCCAATTAACTTATCTTGACTAGCAACTTTGATTTCCATTCACTATGATTGCATAGGATACAATTCTCAATAAATAATCATTTAAATATACTTGAAGAAACCAATTGCAGGCGATGTTGATGAAATAGGTATAGGAATTAGAACGTTGGTGCCAGAAAAATGAAATTAAGTTCAACCAATGATTATAATGGTAGGATTTGTATTTAATTCCATGAGTAATGACTATTTCAACTTTTCATTCATTTGTATGTAAAATACTAAATTCTTGAAAGCTCTCTTTACTTAAAGTAAAGTGATATGACTAAAAATCACTTAACAACACAAATTCATTAGCTTTATGAGAACTACCTTACTTTGCTTCAAAATCTACAATACAGATATACTTGATAATACTAACATATGTGGGAGACAGAGAGAAACTTACCTTTTGTAGAAACCCATTTTCCTTCTATTCAAGATCACAACACTTAGAGTGAGCGCTTGTTAGCTTGCACATTTTGTTCTTTCCCTTTCTTCCTAAAGCTTTTAACACTACATCTCCTTCATAATGGGTTCACATTTTCATCACTAACTTCTCTAGAAGTATCTTTTGAGCATCTCTAAAGGATATTCATATTATAGAGTAACATGACTGACTTTGTATTTTGAAAGCCTCTGGAGAAGTGACATTTTTTATTGCCTTAGGAAAGAAAACCCCTTCTTAGCAACATTTCCCAAACTGGAGCACAACTAACAATACTTCATTCTTTCACCTAAATCTATTGGCCTCAAAGCTAGATCTTGAGCATGCCTTACTGATTATGAGCTCTGAATTATTCATTCAACATTATGCTCACACTACTTGATCGTTGGGACTAAGATTTGACTCAAGTTTATATAGCATTAGAAGTAGAACAAAAAAAAATCCCTTCCATGAGTACGTAGCAAAATACCCATAGACTCATGTTCCCTTGTAACACTTGATCCTATTTTCACAAATTTTAATGAGATTCATTCTGGCTTTGATCCACAGCTTTGTAGGCCTTTCCAGCATAACATAATCATATTCTTAGCTTGGTAATCACTACCATGGCTTCATCCTTTGTATATGAGCTTGATATAGTTTTCTCTAGGGGAAAATCAACTCGAAAGGTCAGAATCCATGGGACATGGAATGTTAGCAAAAGATAGGAGAATGTGAAACATGAAACACTTACTTCTTGGACCCAAAAAATAAAGAAAGAAAAGCACTCGAGGAAGATGGGAAGTAAGTGACCTAAGAGATACTTAGACAACACACTCACCTTCATACCAATCACCTCAAGCTTTTAAAGGGTAGGACTAAAACTTGGCAACAATGTGCAAGTGTCCTAAGGAACATCTTCTTTATATGTAGAAACAATTAAATAATCCTATTTTTTGGTGACCATATTAATGGATAATGATTAGATCTTGAAAGTATTGACATTTAACAATAATAAAATATTATTTTGAATAGAAGGATGTAATGTCATTTCAAAGTCTAAAGGAGAAACTTATAATTGTGATATCATTTAGGATGGTCAAGGTAGTAGGAAATGGGTTTGTTAGGTTTTAAACTAAAGTGCATAGCTTAAGATCAAGTAAAAATTATCATAAAAAATATCAAATTACATATTAAAATCAAATATTATAGATATTAATTATAATGTAACATGAAACCCATAAAAATACATAAGAATGTTTATTCTTTTTAATATTATCAACAACATAAAAATAATAATAAGTCTATGTGCTTAAATGAAACATAGCTCCTTATTTTTCTTAATGTTTATCACTCAACATTAAGTAATTTCAAAGGATGAAACTATTATTGAATGCTGTTTATACATTATGCTTTGGTACACTAAAACATTATTATGAAATATATTAGACGCTTCTTTTGCTTGGTACTTATAACACCAACATTCTCTAGGAATATAGGTAAAAACAATAATAGAAATAAAGAAAAATTCTTTTTATTTCAACATCGAGTAGTGGTGTAAATTAATTTCTATATAATTCATAGTCTCATAGCCCATGATATCAATAAATAGAAATAATTTATGCTAAAAAGTTATATCATAATTCTAGGGATGTGTATATATGTCTACAAATAGTTTATTATAATAAGCCATACCTCATAGTCCTTGATGAAGGCACCTAATTGTAATAAAAACAAAATATGCATACCTTACCCATTATAAAAATAATAGAATTAAAGCATTTTGAACTAACAAAAAGGGTTTAATATTGTGAATGATTCAGAACTAACTAAAATTGAAGTCCAAATTTCTGGCCACCTAACCTCAACAATTAGGTATTTGGAGGACAAGACTATTCTAAGTATTACATGCATTTAGGACTCTTATGTCCATTGACAAAATTGGTAATAAACCTTTCTCATCTCTCCATGGAATGTGGAAACCCCTTTGGCTTCGTTAGATAATGATGATGGCACTTCTCAACAGCTCCTGATGGATAAATGCAACAAAGAAAACACCCACTGCAAGACAAAAAGCTCCTCCACCTGTTTTCATGAGCTTTAGTGCAATTGCAGCTCGCCATTGGAAGCCTTCTAGTGTTAGTAACATACCCATTAACACTTTTCCAACCACACGCTGGTTTCTCAATAACTTCTCTTTCAGAATATCTCACCCAAGCATGCTTATTCACATTAGATTTCTTCTGCGCCACTTTCCTTGCAGGGGTACCAAAAATCAAATGATTATTAAAACTCTTACTCTCCTGACCAATCCCTTGAGAAAACCCATTCTCATCAGATATTCTAGTGATTGATCTATGAGGCAGAGGGTTATTATCAACACTATGCTGCTGATAATGATTTATAGGCCGAATAAGGCCATTATGAAAGAGCATTTCTGCTGAAATTGGGTCACCATATGGTGAAATCCCATCAAACTCAAAGCTTCTATCATCCATCCTAAACTATCACTTCAAAATTCACTATCCAGTCTATTTGGGTATTGTAGAACTGGTTTGCTGAATCAAATGGAACAAAACTTTTATGAAACTACGGTCCAATCTATTCCCATCTTTTTGCTGTTTATATACTGTCAATTGAGATAGACCCAAGAAACTGCAATTCCATGGATTGAGATGCTATTGCTTGCCGTGCTTAGTAGAGAATGCTCTTGATAACTTTCTTTACGTGCATAAAGATTCTTCTTCCGTAGACAAACTTCTAAGCTACCTACACAAAAAAACAATATGTTTTTGTGTTTTTCTTTATCTCCATGTCATCATTTGTGTTTTTCTTGTGACATTTTGCTATAAAATATGGCAGGTGGTGTATCAAGACAATCTTTCAGTTTTGATGGGCTTCATGGAAGATGTATTTAGCTTTGTTTTATTGTAGAGTGAGAGACGCCATTAAAAATAGGGAAGCTTTAAGGATGTTCCACGTGTATAGAAAGCAAGCGATGTCAAAGCTTCAAAAAGATATGGTTCATGACTTTACACACAATCCTGATATTGTGGCAGCGTATCAACTAGAGTATACATATGTCTTCTCGCGTGGGGTACTACTTGCCGTGTAATCTTGTCTTCTAGAATACTCCAGATAATTAGGGTTTAGTTGTAATCTGAATCATCATATTTTCATTTAGTAATATATGAAAGTAAGGTTTTAGGGTTTCTTTGTACTAAGAAAGGTTAAATATACTATTTTTAAAACGATGGTATTGAAATCACATTTAAAAGTATGAGTATATTGGATGAAATTTGGAAGAATAGATAATGAATCTAAAATTATAGATAGTTATAATTTAGAAGGAATGTATATCTTTTATTTTGTATTATATTGTTAAAGCTAAATTTGGAAGAAAATATTGCATTCTTTATATTTGGTTTATTTTTTATGTTATTCATTTAAAATTTAAAATTTTGGTATATATCATTAGGAAGGTTGATTTTCTTTTAGATTCTTCAATTTTTCTTTAACTAATTTATAAAAGTTGTACATATTTCTAAACTTAATTGTCACGTTAATCTAGAGAACTTAAAGTGCATATGCATTTTTATGTAAAATTATTATTACAAGAAAAGTTTGTACAACTTTCAATCTTTTTTAACAAAATTATATATTTAATTTGTCAATTAAAAGTTGTTGAAAATATGTTAGAGAAGCTCCTTGAGTTTTCAAGGACTAATTTTGATTTTTTAGGGATTTTATTGACCTATATGAGACTTTTTTAATTATCCTAAGGATATGGGCAACTTAGGGTTAATAGATATCAAGCTTAAGTGATTACATTCTAGGCCTAATTGATTATTACATTCTTGTAAGCTAATGAAACCTAGAAGGTTTTTTTTTAAAACTATATATTCTAGACAATACTATTGTGGTTTGGGAAGATGTAGAATGGACAAGAAAGTCTAATCAGCAAGCCATATTCCTTATAAATAGTTATGCCAAAGCCTGGGACCACATTGAATGACCTTTCATTCTTGTGATGCTTCAAGCCCTTGGTTTCACTCCCACCTTTATTCAGTTGGTCCAAATGCTTTTTAGTGATGCTTTTTCTTGTATCATCATTAATGATAGACAATCTAAAGCTTTTGGCTTGTTAGGATATTTAGAATAACAAGCGAGGGGGGGGTGGCGGTTTGGTGAATTAGTTATCCTCAGGTCCAGATGTACCAATTCATCTTTTACTAACTTCAAACAACCTAAATAATCTCATAAGACCACTCGGTCCACATAACAACTCATCAACAACTAAATATATTCATTCATTACTTAACTATATGTTCACTATAGGCTGACCAATAGTAAATAAGATGCATCACACATATAGGAGACCAAGATTTAACGTAGAAACCCAATTTGGGGAAAACCACCAAGTAACATGTTATTACTTTTTACTCTTTTGAAGAGAGCTTGATTAAGATCCAACCATGTTAAAGGTTACAAAACACAATGTTAGGTGTGACCCTTCTAAAGGATATAATCACCTTGTTAAGAGTGGCCTATTTAGATGAATTTGTTTCATTTCCTTAGAATGTCACCTTGAATAAAGGGTTTTGATTGCCACATTAGTTAGAAAGAAATATCGTGTTTGATCTATAAAATACATGTCACTTTGAAAGTTCAAATCTCCATTCAAGTTATTTGTTTGTTCATTGACTGGACTTCATTCACATCTCCTTCACTAATCTACTTGGCAACCCTTCAAGCAATCACACTTTACCAATCTTCTCACTTTTCCTCTACTACTGTGCTCTTGAAAAGTTCTCCATAAAATTTCCATTCAATAATGAACCAACCTTAGAAAAAATCTCTTATGCCTCCTTAAATAGGTAGTTTTGATATTTTTTCTGCTTGTTGTGGTTTTCACAACACACACCCCATTTCTACTAAGAAATGGGGAGCCCCTAATTTAATTTTTGCTTTTCCAACCCCTAGTCTAAAATCTAAGTCTTTTAGGGCTTTGTTTGGTGTAGATGAGTTTGGCTTGTCCCTCTATTTGAAAAAATCTAGTGGCTAGAAATTAAAGAATTTGGATGAAGTGTTATTCTGTTTAGTGAATGCGGCACACTAGCACACCTAGCACAGTATTCAAGGTGTGTTAGTGTGCTAGTCGCACTAGTGTGAAACACTTCTGTTTGGGAGGGTAGACCTACGCACTTGCATAGATGTGCACCCCCAAAGAGTGTGCTCTATCTTGAGCCTATAAAAGCCTAGGATACCCCCTATGCTTATTCATTATATCCTTCACTCAAGCATGAAGCACACCTCTATACCTACTAAGGTGTGCCTTTTCTTTAGTCCCTGCACACATACAAACAGACATTGAGTTAAGCATAAAGGCGTGCAACTTGCACACCTATCTAAGGTGCACATCTTTAAGCAAAAACAAAACAAAACAAAAAAAAATTAACACCTTTAAACCACACAACTAAAACTTACAAGGCTCTCACCTAATTGTAAGGTGCACATATGTACACCTTACATTTCTCCATCTTTGTAAAACTCAAAGGAAAAAAACCTCAAGAGATTAGGGTGTGCACCCTATTGTTAATCCACTTAGTTTTTTTGTAGTGTAAGGGTGCACACCCTTTGGTGTTAAAATTATTTAAAGAGTTGAGGCGCACATAGCGCACCTTCAAGATGTACAAGGTGTGCCACATTTCACATAAGAGAGCTAGAAATAGGGTTTTTTGAGTGTTCTAACTATTTTAAGGATATGGGTTATAATTTTTGGTAACTAGGGTTTGTTTATGATTGTATTTTCCACCTTCTGAACTAATGTATGTCTATTTTGTGCAAATAAAATGGCTTCCTCCTTGTCTTCCCTCGCTACAAAGATTGCTCCAAATCTATTGGTTTTCAAGTTTCAAGGTGTCCAACCTAAACGACACTTCCAAAATGCGCATTCAAAAATTTGAGATAAAAGAACGGGTCACATCAACTAGAATGCATTCTTGGTTCTATGCAAAAAACCAAATGAGAGGCCCCCAATGGTGTCTACACTTATAAGATTAGGGTTAGTAAATGCAGCTTCGCACTTGGTTTTAGTAAAATCTTTTTACTTGATCATGGCCCTACCTGAGAATTATGTCTTAGAAGAAAGGGTGGTCAAAAGAATAATAGGAGAAATCATTATCAATCTAAGACCCAAGAATATAGAGAAATTATTTCATCTTCCAAGGATAGATTGGTATATAAGATTGGCATACCATCAATATAGAGATCTTGAACAAGAAGTCACAAAAATTATTCAATTTTCATATTTCATTGATAGAATACCTTTGGGAAGAAAACATGGGAAAGTAGATATGACAAGAGGTTATATGAAAGATGATATCGAACATTCCATAGTGCTCCTAAGAAAAATCATGGGATTACCAGCAATAGGAAACTTAAACATATGGATGGTACACTTCATTGAAACCATAAGAATGGCAAAGATGCCAATTGACTGGGCAATAATTCTCAGTGATAATTTAGATGAAAAATTGGTGGCAATTAAAAATGATCTAAGGTTGTACATGACATCTTATTTAGTGTATTTGTTAGTAGCAAGAACTATAGATTACCTAGGAATGTTTAAAAGGGGTAACTTGCAAGATGTTGATGCATGGCCTTATGTGGTATACCCCCAACTGGTGAAGGAAAAGCTCTCGAACCATAGTAAATAATACAGAATAGTTAATGATGCATTTATTTTTGCAATCATCCAGTTTATTGAGGGAGACTATGCAAAAAGGATGTTAGAAGAGGTGGCATCAAAAATTACAGAAATAGGTGCCTATACATCTAATTCAAGATATTCACCTACTTAAGGGTAGTGGGTACAACTATAAATCCAAAGAATCTCCTTGGGTATTCATGTGATAGACTCATATTCCTAGAGATTGGATGACAACTCTCATATGCATATGACAGAGTAAGGAAGCAACATAAGAAGACTTGGGTTTGGCCCATCACCATAGGCCTATTCAGTGTCAAGTAGAAGCAGGATATTGTAACTTTTGAGTCAAAATGGGATCAATATCCCTAGGAGGATTATAACTTCCCTCATCCATGTTCTAATAACATTGGTAGAGTCCAATTCTTGGTAGGAGCACAATCTAAACATGAAGATACTATAAAAGATCACTTGATGAATGTAGTAGATGACTATGAGATCCAAATAAGGGATTATTCTAGGATGATTCTTCATTTGGTAGGTAGTTCCTTGAAAATAAAGGTCCCATTGAAGGTTGTTCAACAAGACACTTTAGATGTTTTGGGTCCCGTATATAATTGAGATAAGATATGCAATCAACATATCATGAATGCTGAAATTGATAGAGAAGAAAATGCAGATATTAATCATAGGGAAAGACATATCATCTACTTGGCCGAGGAATGGATTAAGAGATCATCTAGTTGGCTGACAAATGGATTAAGAATCATTCAAGCTTGATCTAATTCCATAAACAATAGTTTTCCAAGCTACAACCTGCCTAGTGAAAGGTAGAGGAGAAAAGGTTATAGTACCAACATTCATAGCTCAATATACAATTAGGCTAGAGATGATGCACTAGCACGATAGGGAAGTTGGATATTTCAAGGCATAGAAGGGCAAGAATAAAAAGAAAAGAGTTTTTCCATAGAAAACTAAGCCTGAGGTTGAAGGGATTCAAGCGCAAGAAGCAACTCAAGCCCAAGAATCCACTAAAGCTAAGGATAACCCATAAGAGCAACCACCAAAATAGGGATAGGGATCTAAAAATCAAGCATAAGAGGTGCCTCCATAGGTTCAAGAAGAACAAGCCTCTCCATCAGCTCCGAAGAAGAAAAGGATGAAAAATCCAATTAAAAGGACAAGGAGACAAAAAGTGAAAAGAAGGGTTATTCCTTTTCCATTAGTCCTAGAAGTTATTCTTGAAGGAGCTGAGGAGGATGAAGAAGATGAAGAGGATAAACTTCCCTTGAGTCAGAGGACTCCTCTAGTGAGGGATACCAAGGTAGAATGAAGAAGGAGTTGCACAATAACTCCACCATCTATTCCTACACAACCTATTTAGGTTACAAATTTGGAGGATGAGTTATAATTGTAGATTGATGAGCAAGAGGACCTAGGGTCTGATGTCTTGAAGATGTTAAATTTTGATTTCATGCTTATAGGCACTAAAATAGTAGGAGATTAGATAAGGGATACACTAACAGATCAACCTCCACAAGAGGATTGAAGTCAATTTTTTTCTTCTCCACAAGGACCTCTAGGTGCCCTACCATTCCAGCTCAAGATGTAACTTTAGTGGATAAAGGTTCAGCCAGTCCAATCCCTCTAGTCAATGAAGAATAGGTGCAACTAGTGCAAGAAGAAGAGCCACAATAAAGACCTATTGATGAATCATTAAAGGAGGGGAAAATATATGAAGGACCCTAGAAAAATTCCCAAGATACATAGGTAAGGATAGTGGGCTCAATAGATACAAGGATGCCTGATGTAGATCCCTCACTGAAAGAAAGGACTCTGAATAGGAGTGATAAGGGAAAGGGTAGATAGTAGAAAAAATCCCCTCTTCATCCATGTATAAGTCTTCAATGGAAACTACTCCAAGGTGGTTGAGGAAAGAGGTGATGGTTAGGCATAAAGGAAAATTGTATTGTACTGAGGAAGAGGGAATGAGAGAATTATTTGAAGATCTCAAGAAACCTAAATTACCTAAGGGTGATGTGCGTACATTGGCCTTCATTAATAAGGACCAAAATTAGGACTTGTTCGCTTACATTTCTATTCATCTTCCACATGTAGATATTGAAGATCTGACCACAAATGATTATCAGATCAAAGAAGTCTTGCTTGAAAAGCCAACAGTGGACATGACTAAATTGATGGTCACTACAGGAATTAAAGAAGTGTTTAATCACTTAGATAAAGTTGAGGCTGAATTGGTTAAGTTGAGAAAGTAGAATGAAGTTATGAGGGGATTTCTACATGAATTAGTTAGTTTTATTGACCCAAAAAATCTAGAGGCCACTCTCAAAGTAGCTTTCAAGAGAAAAGATAAAGAAAAGGTAGATATATAGGTGGATCCATTTTTAAAGGTTTGTAAGTTATGGCAAGAAATTTTTGAGGAAAAGGGTGTGGAGATAATATAGGGGAACCTTAAGTTATTACACTATATGCTGAATAATGTGGAGAAACTAGTTGTTATTTTAAATCAAGATTTTCAATCGATGGATGAGGTACATACTTGGGGAAATGACCTTTGAGCATTGCAATTAATAAAAGGTTAGAGGTATCGTATGTTGATGGATATATATATATATATATATATATATATATATATATATATAAGAGATGAGTTAGATAAAATAGATGATTAGCTTGAGAAGGTTGCAACTAGTAATAAAGTAATGGAAACACTACATGTGGATATCCATAGGCTCAAGGATTAAACCCAAGAGCAAATTTTGGAAGTAGAGAAACATTATAGTGATGCGTGCCTTGACATTTTTGAAGACAAGTTAAGAGATAAACTCTTGATAGTGTAAATAATTGTCGAATAGTTTAGAAAGATATTTGAAGAAGCTTTGGCTGATGAAGACATTAGATAGGCATTTAAGACAGAGGAGGCATTTCTAGAGTTGGATGTAAAGCTTGGAGATTTTGTAGAGACTCATATAGGAGTGGGAAACTATCAACAAGTAGTGAAAGATAAGTATGATGCTTTAGATTTTTTGGATACAACCCAAGTGATAGAAATCATAGAGAAATTCAAGAGCAAACATCTAGACATAGCTCTAGTATGAAGGGGAACAAAATCAAGAAGCTATAATTTCAATTTTGACACTTGGGAAAATTTTGCATTTTTTGGACCTGTCTCCCAAGGTGTGCTTCTCCCAAGATGCACAATTTGTGCAAGGTGTGCTTCTCCAAAGGTGTGCTAGAAGTTTTTGGAGAAGTTATAGGTGCACTAATTGTTAACTACTAGTTCTAAATTTAGAGATTTCCATGCATCGAAAATACACTCTAATCATAGTTTAACTCCTATAAACCTCCAAAGAAGGTTGAGCTTCTATTTTTGGCATCTCCAGAGACTCCTACATCATCTAATGGCTTTCTTCTTCTTATTTTCTCATGCTTTCATTGTGTTAAGACATGTAAAGGCTCGTGCACTCATTAAATAATAAAAATAAGGGAGGAGTCCTACTTAGCACCAGTTAGAGAGTCAGTTTCCACATAAATATATTTGTTTTATTAGTTTAGAAGCATATATTTGCATGAAGATGTCTCGCACTCTCAACACAAATTGAGTAGAATATTTTTGATAAATTGAGGAATTAAATATGTATTCTAGGCCATTATTTTGATGCAATAATATATGCTTTTGATGCTCTCATTCTAAGTGTAGTTATTCTTGCCAGAGTGTTATTCTTTTGGATTCTTGTTTGTGATAATAATGGAGCCAATGGTTTTTTTTGTGTAATATTTCAGTTATGGTGTTACTTGCATTTTTACAAATTCTACTAATGTACTTAATTAGAGAAGAGATCACCCTATTGTTTGTGCATAACTTTTTGTCTCGCACAAGTGCACTTTCTGTGGCCTTGCAATATGATGAAAAGTGAAACATCTTACGGCTACTGAATTCCCATCAATGATTGCATCAGTTGAATTAAGAAATCACTACTCCTATTTTCATTGGTTACCTATCAATCTTTTCAAAGGCTTATCTCACACATGTGTTGTTTTTGTGGCTTATTTTCATTAGTGATTTACTTTTTGAGTCATTTTCTTAAACTTCTTGTTACCTTATCTTTGTTATTTTCTTTTGCAAACACTTGGTTAATTAAGGAATTCATATAGTTACATAGTTAAAAGTGCATTCATCATAAATAGAAAAGTAAAAAAATATATTTCTTTTTGTGTGGTTATTCATTTTAGATAGGAAGTAGATTCAACATCTTATCTAAAATTGGTCAAACCAGCAAAGGCATATTCATGAATATTCACATTTATCTTCTACTAAGTGGATTCTAGTAGGTAACAAGATCATTCAAAACTTTGGAGTTGATCCTAGATCAGCGTTTCAAGAGAGGAATTTGAAAGGATTCCTATTGTTAAGCATTGTGGAAAATAATAGCTCAACATTGCTTAAACATCACCGTCGATCTTAGGGTTATGTTAGAGTCATTGAATCTATCCATCATTTTTTCCTTCTGATGTTTTCTTGATACTTCTATAAAATTCTCTTTAAATCCTTTCCTTTATCACATAAAAAACTCAATTCATGTATCAAATACACCAGCTCATCAATACTTATCATCCACAAGTTTTGACTAATCCAAAAATTCAACTATTTTGGCCTCAAAATTGATTCTTTCAAAAAATCTAATTTTGTTGACACTTAGTCATTAGTGTCTTATTTTTCCTAGTCATCATTTTTTTTTCTCTCTCGACTTTCACTGACTTGCTTGGTCTTCACTATGCTCAATCACCACGATGTTTTCTTCTTTATCTTTCTCAACCATAATTAAAACTTGCTTAATACTGCTAATACTGGTGACTTATCTATCTTTAAGTTCCTTAATCTTTTGTTCCAACTCCACTAGGTGTTCCTTGTGTTTCACTCAATACTTCTATACTTCATAGACTGATTAAATAATATATCATCTTGTTAAAGACTAAGTAATCAAGTGGCCATTGTAATTCCAACATACTTTCTCCTATTCACTCAAAAAATTCAATATTCATCTTGTTATTTATCTTTTCAAATCCTCTTCATCAACCAACTGATATGGTAATCTACACTATTAGTAAATGTCTCTCAAGTAGGTTTGACATCAAAGACAACATAAAAATTGTTCCAATTGTTGTTTCCAAAAATATCCCTCTTTGGCATTGATGGAAACACCTCTAGTTACCATTCAAATGAAAAATACATTCTTATAATGTATCATTAATAGCTTCCTCTATGATTTGATAAAGATCTATATTAATATCCTTAGTTTAATTTTGATTCTCATCTTGCATTCACTTACACTTCTCCCTCTATGATACCAATTGTATATTCTTCAATACTAACACCAATTGTATTACAAACAATATTAGATCCCTCTTATCATATATATTCTTGTGATTCAACTTCTAATTCAACTTCTTACTTTGATTACTCTTGTCATATCTCATCTTGTGATTTAACATTTAACTCTAATCACTACATGACAACATCTCTAATCATATTCTCCCACTCTCATTCATATATAGGATGGTAATTGTACACATATTCTCCATCTTTGACAACAATGCCAAAGACATTATCCATTCTCCCTCATTGTTTCATTGTTTCATCATACATATCATCTTCTTGATTATTGTTTGACTAATAATGCAAGATAATTTCCTCTATCATATTATGATTCAGTCCATCTTTTCACAATATTTAGAGAGCTCATAAAGTATGACCTCCTTCATTAATGTATTTGTTGATATTCAGTCATTAGTGTCTTATTTTGCCTAGTCATCATTTTTGTGTCTTGTTTGGCTTTCACTGACTCGCTTTGTCTTCACTGTGCTCAATCACCACTATTTTTTCTTCTTTATATTTCTCAACCATAACTAAAACTTGGCTAATACTCCTAATACTGGTGACTTATCTATCTTTAAGTTCCTTAATCTTTTGTTCCAACTCCTTTATTGACCAACCACATTTCACTAGGCGTTCCTTGTGTTTCACTCAATACTTCTATACTTCATAGACTAATTAAATAATATATCATCTTGTCAAAGACTAAGTAATCAAGTAGCCATTGTAATTCCAACATACTTTCTCCTATTCACTCAACAAATTCAATAGTTCATCTCATTATTTATCTTTTCAAATCCTCTTCATCAACCAACTAATATTGTAATCTACACTATTAGTAAATGTCTCTCCAATAGGTTTGACATCAAAGAAAACATAAAAATTGTTCCAATTGTTGTTTCCAATAATATTCCTCTTTGGAATTGATGGAAACACCTCTAGTTACCATGCAAATGAAAAAGACATTCTTATAATGTATCATTAATAGCTTCCTCTGTAATTTGATATAGATCTATATTAATATCCTTAGTTTCATTTTGATTATCATCTTACATTCACTTACACTTCTCCCTCTATGATACCAATTATATATTCTTCAATACTAACACCAATTGTAATACAAAAAATATTAGGTCTCTCTTATCATATATCTTCTTGTGATTCAACTTCTAATTCAACTTCTTACTCTGATTACTCTTGTCATATCTCATCTTGTGATTTAACATTTAACTCTAATCACTACATGACAACATCTCTAATCATATTCTCCCACTCTCATTTAGATATAGGATGGTAGTTGTATACATATTCTCCATGTTTGACAACAATGCCAAAGACGTTATCCATTCTCCCTCATTGTTTCATTGTTTCATCATACATATCATCTTCTTGATTATTGTCTGACTGATACTGTAAGATCATTCTCTCTATCATATTTGACTTGACTCCCTATAGTCTCATGATCTACTACATGATTTATTCCATCTTTTCACAATATTTAGATAGCTCCTAAAGTATCACCTCCTTCATCAATGTATAAGATATTGTGATCATAACATTTTATGCAATGAAACATCTCTCCTTCCCTTGCTTCAGAAATAAGTAATCTCTCCTTAACATTTTATGCAATGAAACATCTCTCCATCTCATAACTTAACATGTAAACTGAAATAAGTAATAATTCATCACATCTAAAGCATAATGTAAATCAACACATAACACATAAGATTTTGTTTACCCATAAACCCTCCAATGAGACAACAAAATTGGGGTGGGGATGACACCCATAAATCTTCACTACTACAATTGTAAAGTGTAGCCAATTATGGCTACACATTTTTTAACATAATCTATGATCTACCCTATGAAAGGTATGCCTTGTTAAAGTCTTGCAAGACTATTAGATCTCACCTTGATTAAAGGATTTAAGATCACAAGTAAGTAAGCACTCTATTAGGAGATTACAAAAGTCTATTAGGACTACTCTTTTAAGAGATTTACTTTGTATCACCTATTTAAATGATTCAACACTTGATCCTTTGATTAGCACCTTGCTACTTGATGTTAAATATCTCTTTGCTAGTTATCTCTTGATCCTCTAGATCAAATCTATCTTCTCTTTCCTTTCACTTCTTATCTTTGTTCTTGTCAAATTGATTCTCCATTGGAGTTCCATAATTTAGCCATCATTTCTACCATGAATTTCTCGCTATGCTCTTAGCACTCCTCTCCTTGTATATGTAACACTTCTCTTCACATAATTTTTATTCCCACTTAGGGTTTACCTCTTTAAGTAGGAATTATGGAGATGGGCTAGGTCATAATCAATGACTATGGTTGATCTTTTTAGCTGCCTAATTCTTTCCTTTATTTGATTGGTTGCATGTATTGGCATAGGGATTCATAACATTATTGTATCCTTATTTATTAATATAAAAAATTAATGTTTATTTCATCAAAAAATGGTTTACATAGAAGTTTGTGCCATAAAAAATGTCTATGTCAAAGATAGGTAACTCAATATCAATAGACTCTGATGCTCAACTTTCACTATGCTCTTTATACTAATACTCAACTTCTAAATGGCTCAACAATTACTCTTTCTCAACACTTGAATCACATAGACACATTGTTTTCTTAGCTCCTTGTGTTTTCTTAGCACTTCAGTGACTTAGTACATACTAACTACTCGACACTAATTGCCATATTACTTGACATACACTATGCATTTGGGTTGCACTATTCTTTTTTAGATAATGACTAAGTGTTTTGTCACTACTTTGTCAAAACCATAATGATATGAATAATCTCTTTTTTGATATGCATGACAAAAACAATTTATAATGGCATATATAATCTTATTTTATGCATAAGTTAGACAATATATCATCTCTATTTGGCTTCTATACAAAATTTTAAAATCTCAAAATTTGCAAATCTTTTTTGGTCTCTCATGCCTTATTACCCCCCTTAGTAAATAATTCATTTCATTTCTACAAGTCCTTCTAATAAGATATCTTCCTTGACAATATCTTCAAATTCTACAAAATTTTCAAAATTCCCCTTTTTTGACACTTATGCCATGTGGGTGGTACACTATAGTGTATTTGTCCAAAAATTGCATATTTAGTTCCATTATGATTCCCAAAGTGGAATCCCAACTATCATTGGTTGCATCTAAAGATTAAATCTATATTTTTAGATTTGCAGCCATATCTACTAGACCTCCTTGTGTAGAAAGATGAGAATCTTTCTTTGGAAATGTTTCTGCAAATGCTAGTTCCTTTTGAAAATCTTGCATGTGTGGAGTCAACATGGACTGAATAATGATCAAAGTTGATCTTATATTTGCATCCTTTTCTTGTAACTCAGAAAGCCTACTCTGCGTCAACAATTATATTTGAAAATGAACTTGACTAGTGCGACAAGATTGCCTCAACATAATACCTATTAATTATAAATCTCCTTGTGGCTAGTCAATTGACTATTGAGTTTCTTTAGTAGAGATATCAACATCACAGAATTTTCTAAATAGAGAGAAAATGCCACAAATTTCTTCACTCTCTATCTTAGCTGATAAATAAAATTGTCTTAGTGCAATGACACTAGATATCTTGTCCATAACCTTAGTGTGAAATTTCCTTTCACACCATTCTAATAACTTACATTCTCTCTATGTCTTCATCTTTTACCCAATCAACTATACATAAATGTTTCTCTATGATCAGCTTATTGGAAAATGAATATGAAATATCAAAAACATCTACAACAATATATCTAATATCCTATAGAACTCTTTATTTCTTATGATCCCTTCTCAAGGTTTCTTTCCTTGATTTCCTCTATAGAGCCTCTTGAAGAACAACCATTTCTTCATGTGTGATTGTTGTTGGATCAAATTGGCATAGAACAATCAATTCATTTAAACTCACATCCTCAAATGATGTAGTCTCATCACTCTTAGGTGTACTTTTACTTGACCTTAATATCTACAATGGTGTAGCTTGAGTACTCGACCTTTGAAGAGTTTGGCTACTAGGAGGAGGTGTAGTGATGGGTAAAGTGACTACTGTCTATATGGCTACATGTTCCTCTATCTCATTAGTCATTTTATCCTCTTTCATTTGTTCAACCTCTGTCTGATCTTGAATGGCCTTTAGTGAGGTGAGTGTAGGATTCTCTTCCTTATCCTCTTTCTCTTCATTACCCTCCTTATCAATTTTGACAATCTCTTGCAACCCTAAGTTTTGTAGACTCGATGGTAATGTAGCCAAGGTATTTGCCTCCTTCTCGTTCATCTCAATAAAAATAGTAGGCATTGAAAAAGGTGCTCAGTTAAGTTCACCTTTTTGTTCTAGGGTTACACTTTTTCTATTATTTGTTCATGTGATTCCTTCTCCTTAACTTCTACAACATGTGGGGAAACAATAGATGTGTCTTGTTGTTGTGTCTCTGTGGATGAAATCTCAACCTTTTGAGATTCATCAATCCTTACCAATATAGAATTGTGCATGGAATAATAGTGTTTGTGGATTCCTATTGTAGGTTCTTGAAATCTTCCTCACTCAATGGATTTACATTCTATGTAGAGTTATCAAGTATGTCCTCAATAGTCATGCAGTCATATTCACTCTCTTTCTCTGATTGTGTAGGATAGGTGCTCAAAACATTGACATCTTGTGCATCTTCCATAACTGTGTCACCCTAAGTTGTCTCATCTTATTCAGTTTCATTCTTCTCTACCTCTATTCCTTTCTTATCTTTTATTGTTTCCTCTATTTGTGTGGTCAACCCATAGATTGTTTTCCAAAGTAATTTTATTTGGGTTACCACCTCTTCAACTCTACTTCTTAAAATATGAAAAACTCTATATTTAGAAGAAAATATCCCTTTGTGTTTCTCTATAGCCTTTGTGATCATTTTCTTATCAAATTTAGGCATAAATTGAGCTAAAGTAGCCTCCCTGATTTACTTTTTAGTCTTTGTATTGAACTTCTATTTCTACTTAACTCATTCATATAGAGTTTTAGGTAATGAGTTAGCAATATCTAAAGGATTTGTCTCAAAAGTAGCCATTGTATCATAAATAGATTCTTCAATATTATGCTTATCTCCATTATCCAATTTGTCAAAATAAATATGTGTGAATCTAGATAAATCTGCATTACTCTTTACATTCTCTCATAGATTTTCAATATTAGATAAAGGATTGTGGCATACCACTTTGAATTGATTGATGTCATCTAATTTTTTCCTTTCATCATCTGATTCCTCTTGAATTTTTATACTTCTCTTCAATCTCTTAGTAGGTAGGCTCAATTCTACTATATCATCCTTCTTTTTACCTTTGGCAACCCTTATGCTTGACCTTGTCAAAGGTTCAAATGGCTTCTTGATGGGGAGGATCTTGAACAAGGTTCTAGCCTCAACTACTAGAACTCACTTTAGGCTTTCTCCTAGCCTCTTAGGGTATTTATCCTATACCCTACTCCAAGGGAATCTTCTCTCTATTCCCTTATTACACTAATCCTCACCAATCAACTCAAAACTCTATTTCACCATGGGGTCTCCGTAGTGCTCTCATTGCACCGTTCTTGACAACTGGCTTCCAGGAGTGCATTCTTGGCTATATTGAATTCCAAGGCTTGTATTAGGTCTCATTCAATAGTTTTTAGGATCACTAAGTGAATTGGAGTATTGGGTTTCCAATCGATTTGAAGATTGCATAGTTAAGAGGGCTACCAAGACTAATAACAAAATTAGGCCTCCAAAACTGATTTTTGGCTTATATCTCCTCAAACCCTTAAGAAGTACTCAAAAAAATTTATGATTTGGATACCCTTTTGGCTCCCCTTGAAGATTTTTCAGGTCTGCAACACCCAGGTCATCCGTACAAGGGATTTCCAAAAATATGTCTATTTACAAGGGTTTCTTGTTTGTATGAACAGGAATATAGAGAGTTCTTCCTTCCACCACTCAAATGGACTCTAAATGACTGAACTCCTGGAATTAACTTCCTTCACTCACCACTCTTTCCTTCCATGAATTTTTATTGCACCCAACACCGCATTCTATGCCCCATTCAAACACTTATTTGCTGATTTCATTGCCTAGCCGGGTATGCAAACTCGCCTAGGGCCTCTTGGAAAAAACAACAAACCTCTGCAAAACAAGACAAAAATAAATTTTTTTTATTTTTTATATAGTCTAGTACTTGATTCCAAAAGGCCATCATGGTTCCACCATTAGAATTCAAGTTATAGAGATTTCTTTGCTGATTGCTGTGTACAGACCAGCGAACTGGCAACTTTAAAAAGATTTTTCAAACTAGTAATGAAACTGATCAAAAAAACTCCTAATCTTTACCAAAGCATCTACATTCCATACACTATAAAATCACATGAAAACAGCAACCCTATCAATCCATTAAAGGTGTGGATGAAGGGTGAAATCAGAAAACTGTCATCAAAATGCTCAGTTTTCTCTTCATTCCAATGCCAAAATTCGTACAAAAGCATATGCCAACCCTCAAACTAACTTGGATTGGTCTTAAATAACTCTTACCCACGTGAATCAACAGATCTCATAGGTTTCCAACTGATTTTTGAAGCCCTTATAAAGTTTTAGCACTTTTTGTCAATGTTGTCAAGCAACTTTGCAAAGTTGCAAAGTTGCCAAGTGCAACTTTTGCACTATTGTGCATTTAATGGCTCCATGACCTCAAACATGGTTAAATGAACCTATTTCCATGTAATTACAACTTTTAACATATTTTCCATGTTTCCCATCCTCCTGGGGTCTTGGTCAGTGTTTGACCATTCTAGGCTCTAACAAGCAATTTAAGCAATTTTGCCAACATAGAAGCAACTTGGAAACTCAAACACAAAAAAAACCTATTTACAAACACAACTCACACACTTGGGCCTTTATCCCATAGCCCTTATTCATGTGGTCTAGCCAAGACCACTACAAGCCAAAAATGATTTAGGAAACTTGGCATATTGCCTAGGTGCTCTTGCACCATTCTCCCCCTATGACAAAAAAAAAAAACTTAAGGTGGGTCAGTATTCAAGAGATCTTGACTAATACCTCTCTTTTTGAATTCATGTTCAGCTACCCATGTCGCTTCAGATTTAGGCTAGTTCTTCCATTTTACTAAATGCTCCATATAGATTCCATGCCTAGTCTTCTTCTTTACTCTTGAATCTAGAACTTTTTCAGCTTGAGGCTTGGTTTGGAGAGGAATACTGATTTCTGGAATATTCTTATCTACCTCTATGATGTGTTCCTCTTCCATGACATTAGGACCCTTGTATTTAACCCAATCTTGAATGTTGAAGATGGGAGAGATGGCTAGATTGTTTGGCAACTCAATCTTGTAGGCATTTGGGCCATACTTAGCTAGAACCTTACAAGGCCCTATCCTCCTCATTTGAAGCTTGCTTGGAACACCTTTTTGAAGTCTAGCCTTGTTCAAGTGTACCATCACCAAATCTCCTACTTCAAATTGTAAATCTCTCCTCCTTTCATCTACTTTAGTCTTTAACCTTTGAGTAGCCTCTATTAAGGACTTCTTGACCTGCTCATGTACCTCTCTCATGGACTGGGCAAAATCATCTGCATGTCCACTAATCTCTTCTTGATTCTTTAATTCTCGTAGCTCACAAACTCCTCTTGGGTGATAACCATAAACAACTTGAAAAGGGCTCTTACCGGTAGTTCTATTTGTGCTATCATTGTAGGCAAACTCAGCTTGTGGTAGGACTTGATCCCACACTTGGCCATACTCCTTTGTTAAACACCTTAGAAGGTTTCCAAGCACCCTATTAATTACCTCAGTTTGACCGTCAATTTGGGGATGGTAAGCTGAACTATGTGCCAAGTTAGTACCTAGCCTTCTCCACAAGGTCTTCCAAAAGTGCCCCATGAATTTAACATCTCTATCTGAAACTATACTGATTGGTAAGCCATGAATCCTTACAACTTCTTTGAAAAATAAGTGAGCAATATAGCTAGCATCATGAGTAGTCTTACAAGGAATAAAGTGACTCATTTTGCTAAATATGTCCACAACTACAAACACACTATCCAAACCTGATGTTGTTCTTGGTAAGCCCACTATGAAGTCCATGCTGATGCATTCCCATGGCCTATTTGGAATGGGTAAGGGCTGGTACAATCCTGCATTTGTAGAAGTTCCCTTGGCCTTTTGACAAATCATGCATTGTTCAACATACTTCCGGATATCTCTTTGCATCCTAGGCCAATAGTAGAATCTTTCCACCAACTCCAATGTTTTGTTCAAACCAAAGTGTCCACTAAGGCTTCCATTATGCTTCTCTTGGATCAGATTTTCTCTCATTGATCCTCTAGGCACACATAATTGATTTCCCCTAAACAACAACCCATTTTGCAAAGTGTAATCAGCAAACTTGCTATGAAAATGATTGTTAAACTCTACACATACCTTGTAGGCCTCTGAGAAGTCTTCATCATCAGCATATAGGTCTTTGAAACCTTCAACTCCAATACTCTCTAACTATATTTCTTGGATAGTAAGAAGCCTTCTACTTAATGCATCAACTACTTTATTTATCTGCCCTTTCTTGTGCTTGATGGTGAATGTGTAGGATTGTAGGAACTCCATCCATTTGATGTGTCTTAGGCTCAACTTCTCTTGAGTGTTGATGTAACTCAATGCTTGGTTATTAGTGTATACAACAAACTCTTTAGGTAAAAGATAGTGCCTCCACTTCCTAAGTGCTTGCACCAATGCATACAATTCTAAGTCATAGGATGAGTACCTAGATTTGGATTCATTTAGCCTTTCACTAAAGAATGCTACTGGCCTTCCTTCTTGGCTTAATACAGCCCCAACAGCAATATTACTTGCATCACATTCTACAATAAACAACTTGTCAAAACTAGGTAAAACCAAAATGGGTTTAGTAGCTACCTCTTTCTTCAACCTTTCAAACCCTTCATTGGCTTCTTTGGTCCACAAGAACTTAGTTTTTAGTCCTCCCTTGATGGTGTCTAATACTGGTGCACATATCTCACTAAAACCCCTTATAAACTTCCTGTAGAATTGTGCCAAACCATGGAAACTTCTTACTGCAGCCCCTGTTTTAGGTGTAGGCCAGTTTAGAATGGTTTCTATTTTAGTTTCATCCATCTTCAAGTTACCTTGTGAAACTACAAAACCAAGGTAAACCAACTCTTGTTTCAAGAACTCACTTTTCTCAAGATTAATGGTCAATTTTTCTTCTTGTAACTTCTTTAAAACAATTGCCAAATGCTTCATGTGTTCTTCTTTAGTCTTGCTGAAAATGAGAATATCATCAAGATAAACCACTACAAAAATGCCTATGTAGTCCTTCAACACTTCATTCATTAGCCTCATGAATGTACTAGGTGCATTAGAGAGGCCAAATGGCATTACTAGCCATTCATAAAGTCCTTCCATAGTTTTGAAGGTTGTTTTCCATTCATCACCCTCCTTCATTCTGATTTGATGATAGCCACTCTTGAGATCTATCTTGGAGAAATACTTAGCACCCCCCAAACAATCCATTAGATGTTCTATTCTAGGAATAGGAAACCTATATCTAATTGTTATCCTATTTATGGCTCTAGAATCAGTGCACATTCTCCACTTACCTCCTTTCTTTGGTGCCAAAACAACCGGTATAGCACATGGGCTAATACTCTTTCGAATGAGACCTTGGTCAAGTAGCTCTTGTACTTGTCTTGCAATTTCTTTATTCTGATCTGGAGTCATCTTGTAAGCAGCCTTGTTGGGCAATGAGGATCCAAGAACAAAGTCTATTTGATGACTAATAGATCTTTGTGGAGGGAGTGTGGCAAGTTCTCCATCACTTATGATGTCTTTGAACTGATCCAATAGTTCTTTTACCTCTCTTGGCAATGGTGTTTGTTTGACAGCATCTTTCTCCTTTGGTTTCACAACTATGGCAAACCCAACTTCATTGTTCTCCTTGAAATCATGTAAGAATTCTTTTCCACTCATGTGTAGAACACGCTGATCTGTTGCTGCATCTATGCCTTCCTCAACAAGTGATTGGATTTTGTATGTCACTCCTCCTTTCTTGAATTTATACAAGTTCTTCTTCCCATGATAGACAACATCCCTATCATATTGCCATGGTCTACCCAAGAGTAGATGACAAGCATCCATGGGCAACACATCACAAAGAATTTTTTCTTGATATCCTCCAATTGAAAAATCCACCCAAACTTGTTCATTTACCAACACATTCTGCCCTTTATTCAGCCATGTGACTCTATATGGATGATCATGAGGAATCTTTGTTAGCTTGAGCTTTTGGACAGCCTCTTCAGAGATGATATTATCAGTTGATCCTGAGTCAACAATAACTTTGCAAATCTTACCAAGTATCTTGCATTTTATTCTAAAAAGTGCCCTTCTTTGTTTAGGCTCTTCTTTGCTAGGCTCCTTGATCAAAACTCTTCTAAACATCACATTTTCTCCCTTCTCAGAATCAAGATTCACTTCTGAAGTTATATTGTTGCTGCATTCTTCTTGAACATATGTTATCTACTTATCCCCTTGGGAAGATGATGCCTTCTCAGGACATCTATAGGTTGGATGACCAAGTTGTCCACAATGGTAACATTTCATGTTTGCAAAATGTGAACCCCTGCTGAAATTGTTTGATCTGCCTCTAGCTCCACCACCAAATCCTCTTCCTCTAGTGAAATTACCTGTTCCACTTGTTTCCCCACTTTGCTCAATCAACTTGGAGTCTCCTGTGGCCTTGGGTTCATTGCTTCTTCCCCCATAACCACCTCTATGTCCTCTAGAGTCTCTCCCTCTTCCTCTACCCCTAGAGTTAGAGTCTTGTTTCCTTCTATTCTTATCTTCCACTTTGAGTGCCAATTGAAAACACTTATGAACAGTAGTAGGAGTCCAAAGGCTGATCTCCTCTTGAATACTCCATTTCAAACCACCTAAATATCTAGCCACCTTGATGCTCTCCTCCTCTTGGACCTTGGATCTCAAGCAAAGTTTTTGAAACTCTTCAGTATAGGAGGCCACATCCAAATCTTTTTGCTTCAAGCTTTGTCTCTTCTTGTGTAGCTGGATTTCATAGTCTTCAGGCAAATAGTTATCTCTGATTTTTGCCACCATAGCTTTCCAATTAGAGATAGGTTTCTTGCCTTCTCTTTCCCTCTCTTCTTGAATGAACTTCCACCATGTTAGGGCTGGTCCCCTTAATCTTTCTTTGGCAACCTTCACCTTTTGTGCCTCTGATACGCCTTCACATTCAAAATGGTTCTCCATCTCTTCAATCCATTCCATGACCAACTCTGAATTCATCTTACCAGTAAATAGGGGTATCCCCTCAAGAGATTTGCCACCCAATGCCTTGATGGCTTTAAGGAAAGGTTCCTCTTGTAATGGAGGATCAGGTTCAGGTACATAGTCCTCTTCATTCTCTTCCTCTCCCTTTTCTTCATTAATTTCCAACTTCTCTTTCATTTTTCCAGCTGTCTCTACCACTTCATCAAGCTTATCTTTCATAGCTTCTAAGGCTTCCTCAAGGAGCCTATTTTTCTCCCTTTGTTCTATCACTTCCTTTTCCAACTCAGCATTTGTTACCATGGTGGTTTCTCCCACTGACTCACTTCCAAAATAAGACATACACAATGTCTTGTCCCAAACCTTTCAAGGCTCTGATACCAATTTGATGGGGAGGATCTTGAACAAGGTTCTAGCCTCAACTACTAGAACTCACTTTAGGCTTTCTCCTAGCCTCTTAGGGTATTTATCCTATACCCTACTCCAAGGGAATCTTCTCTCTATTCCCTTATTACACTAATCCTCACTAATCAACTCAAAACTCTATTTCACCATGGGGTCTCCCTAGTGCTCTCATTGCACCGTTCTTGACAACTGGCTTCCAGGAGTGCATTCTTGGCTATATTGAATTCCAAGGCTTGTATTAGGTCTCATTCAATAGTTTTTAGGATCACTAAGTGAATTGGAGTATTGGGTTTCCAATCGATTTGAAGATTGCATAGTTAAGAGGGCTACCAAGACTAATAACAAAATTAGGCCTCCAAAACTGATTTTTGGCTTATATCTCCTCAAACCCTTAAGAAGTACTCAAAAAAATTTATGATTTGGATACCCTTTTGGCTCCCCTTGAAGATTTTTCAGGTCTGCAACACCCAGGTCATCCGTACAAGGGATTTCCAAAAATATGTCTATTTACAAGGGTTTCTTGTTTGTATGAACAGGAATATAGAGAGTTCTTCCTTCCACCACTCAAATGGACTCTAAATGACTGAACTCATATAATTAACTTCCTTCACTCACCACTCTTTCCTTCCATGAATTTTTATTGCACCCAACACCCCATTCTATGCCCCATTCAAACACTTATTTGCTGATTTCATTGCCTAGCCGGGTATGCAAACTCGCCTAGGGCCTCTTGGAAAAAACAAAAAACCTCTGCAAAAAAAGACAAAAATACATATTTACATTGTTTATACAGTCTAGTACTTGATTCCAAAAGGCCATCATGGTTCCACCATTGGAATTCAAGTTATAGAGATTTCTTTGCTGATTGCTGTGTACAGACCAGCGAACTGGCAACTTTAAAAAGATTTTTCAAACTAGTAATGAAACTGATCAGAAAAACTCCTAATTTTTACCAAAGCATCTACATTCCATACACTATAAAATCACATGAAAACAGCAACCCTATCAATCCATTAAAGGTGTGGATGAAGGGTGAAATCAGAAAACTGTCATCAAAATGCTCAGTTTTCTCTTCATTCCAATGCCAAAATTCGTACAAAAGCATATGCCAACCCTCAAACTAACTTGGATTGGTCTTAAATACCTCTTACCCACGTGAGTCAACAAATCCCATAGGTTTCCAACTTATTTTTGAAGCCCTTATAAAGTTTTAGCACTTTTTGTCAGTGTTGTCAAGCAACTTTGCAAAGTTGCAAAGTTGCCAAGTGCAACTTTTGCACTATTGTGCATTTAATGGCTCCATGACCTCAAACATGGTTAAATGAACCTATTTCCATGTAATTACAACTTTTAACATATTTTCCATGTTTCCCATCCTCCTGGGGTCTTGGTCAGTGTTTGACCATTCTAGGCTCTAACAAGCAATTTAAGCAATTTTGCCAACATAGAAGCAACTTGGAAACTCAAACACAAAAAAAACCTATTTACAAAAACAACTCACACACTTGGGCCTTTATCCCATAGCCCTTATTCATGTGGTCTAGCCAAGACCACTACAAGCCAAAAACGATTTAGGAAACTTGGCATATTTCCTAGGTGCTCCTGCACCACTTCTGTTGATCATTCTTTGCCACTTTCTTTTGCTACACCTTCCTGTTATTTTCAATTTTCTTTGATTCTTTCTCATCTTCCTCTTCATCCTCTGAAGCTTGATCTTCTACTTTTCCTTATGTAAGTTGTGAAGGTCCTTGAACTTCTTCTTCTTCTTCTTCTTCTTCTTCTTCTCCTCCTCCTCCTCCTCCTCCTCCTTCTCGACCAAACTTTTCTTTCAAATTCTTCACCATTTTGTTCATCTTTCTAGTGCTTGTGGCATTTTGCAAGTTTATAATTATCCTTGATTTGGCTTCATCATAATTCCCAAAGGATGTAGCATCCTTGTCAATCTCTTCTACCAACAATGTAGTGATGGTTGTTGTTGTCTCATCAATATTTATCTTATATCGTAATGGTCTCAACCATCTAATTCTTGGAATAGCTACCTCAATATAGGTATAGTTGGAATATACCAGGAAACAAACATCATTATAATGTTTCTCAACTAGAGATACATGAATTCTTGATCTTTTCTTCATTGATTTCCTAAACTCTTCAAAATAACTAGTCATTACTGACTCAACATTTTCTCCTAATTTCTCAATGAATTCACCTATATGTTGGGTAACAGATCAACTAGACTTCCATATTGCCTTCCCAAATATAGGAAATATCTTTTGCACATAAAAAAATATATAGATAATGAGTGAACCAAACTTACATGAAAAATTCTTTTCCTTTCTTATGCCTTCTAGGTTTTTTTTATAGTTGTTGAAGCTATAGCTCAACTAGGTCATAGGAATGAACTTTCTTTATGATCTTGTAACCTAGGTCAACAAAATTGCATGAAACACTATTGAGTCAACTCTACTAGTAGAATCTATGTACTATCACTCTCACTATGAATGCAATAATAATATCCTTAGTTGTATCAATTGAAATTCTCCTCTTTTTCTATACAGCTTCAATAGTCTTCTCAATTACTTCTTTAGCATTGCTTCTCAATATCAATGGCATGTCTACAGTAGGATACCCTAACACTCTGTGAATGATCCTCTTTGATATTTTGACAAGTCCATTCTCTAACCATAGCTGATTGTCATGTATTTGGCTCAATACAATGTTTATCCTTTTTTTTTTTAAACTTGGGGAAATATAGGGCATGTGTTAACCCTTTTCTCTCTAAAATTTTGTTTTCCTCTTTGAAAACACTATTCTCACACAACTTATGATAGGTCTCTCTAATCTCTAAGTCTCCAACCTTGCATGTACAACATCTTACATATTGAATCATCAAAACCTTGGGTGGAATAGTTAATAATGCACTAGATGGATCTCCTTTGTATGCAATCTCATGAATAGTGTGAAATGGTGGTTGTCAAACAACATTACTGATAAATTGTACATTAGTAACCTCTTTACCTTCCTTTCTTACTTCCTCCAATGAACGTGATGCCATTTATGACTTGCTAGGGTTTGCAAATTGTGAAATAGTATAACTTGACACAAGTGAAATACCTTTCATATTGATGTAAAATTCTATATAGTAGTTGAGTCGAGCATCTAGTCATTGGAATCCCTTTCACAAATCTCCCGCATTCTCTTTGATCTTTAGGTAAATGCAAATGACTAAAAATGTTGAGTATATATCCTTCAAAATATTTTAATTTATGCTTAGTGCATACATAGCTGTAAGCTTAGCAACTATGGGGTTTTTAATTCACTCAGTTATCATAGCTAGCTTGACAGTCACAATAGTACCTCATTACTTGGCACTTACAACAATACTTCCAATACTCAACAACAAAAAAGAAAACAACAAAATAATATATTGTCTCTTTCTTCTAATCACTTCATTGCATCTTGATATATGTTGATAGATCCTTTTCATTACTTGAATTCTTGGAACTAATGCAAAATGTATCATTTTAGATGTTAATTCCACACAAACCTTTTATTGTCTACTTGTCGGTGATGTGATCACGTAATCCATTGGATAAAGTGACCTCATCTAGACCTGATGTACTATAATATTCTTTCTTTTTCTAAGTTTTGTTCATCTACATTCTTACCTTCTTAGCATTTTCATTTCCTTTACCTTTGTTTCATTCATTTCTTAGTGTAGGTGACCAAGTTGGATATTTTCTACTTACATGAATGGTCTTAAGACAACTAAAGAATATAATCTCATTCAACCATCAACTATAATTACCTCTTAAATGTGTCTTAATGTAATTTATAGCAACATGACCATACTCACCATAATAATGCCAACTATACCTATAGAAGTTGATGAAAGATCAATCTCAAGAATTAGCTAAATACAAACACCTATTACAAAAGAGAGAAGAAAAAGGCTATGAAGGTAGAAATTGCTAAATCAATAGATGGGAAATTCTTGATGAGCAAAAATGTAGATTGCTATTATCAACATTGAATTAATCTCAATTCTCAATTAATGTTTACAATGTGAGATCATCCTTATAAAGGAGATTGGAACACTAAAAAGGTCTAACCTAGGTTGCATCAAAATAATTAATAAAAGAATTAATTATTAGATGCCTAAAGTTTATCTTAAGTAACTAGAGTTAATTAAGAAATATCTAATTACTCTAACACCCCCCCTTAAGATAAAATTAGAGAGTAGCCAAAAATCTAGAAACTACTACTGAAAGGAAGATTTGGGTTCTAGAAAACAAGGCCTGATGAGGTACCCAAGCACAACCAAATCTTTAAAAAGAGGAGAAATAGAGTAAAACACAAGGGAAAAACCTCACTCCAAAAAGAGATTGAGAAACTAGTGAAGGACTAAAGAAGCCTCCAAACCAGGGAATGTCCTAGAAGATAGGGAAAAAGATGATTATAAATTATGAAGAATACTAAAGAATGAAGAAGATGCAAATCTCTATCAAAAGTAACTACCGATATGAAGAACCTCCACTAAAATGGAAGCTGACTAGGTACAGAAGACTATAATCTACATCAAGTTAGGAGGCACGAAAAGGTAAAGAAGTGAACTCAAAGATACAGATGGCATGAAATTTTAGAATTCTTTTGAATAACTAAGAGGGGGGGGGGGGGGTCAATCAGTTATCCAAGGTCTAGATGTACAAATAAAACTTTTCATAGCTTAGTAAACCCATAAAACATTTATCATCATGCATGCATCCATAAGATTATGCAATCACTTAAAACTTGTAGGTTACTATCAAATGAATTTACAAAAATGTAAACATGAAACATAATAGATTCAACAACATACTTAACATAATGAGTTACATGGAAATCCAATTTGGGAAAAACCACTAGTAACATGCTACTCTTTCTTACACTTTTCAAATCATGTCCTATGAAAGGCCAACCCTATTAAAGGTTACAATATACATTGTTAAATGTGACCTGGCTAAAGGATTTCAATTACCCTATTAGGAGTGAGCCTTGTTAGAGGACTTTAGACCATTCACTTGGAATGTCATCCAGTTAAATAATTTACAACTAACTATTAGGCCAACCTTAATCCAAAGGATTTACTCTAGATTAATATAATTATTAGAGTGTAATAGTAAGGCTTGATCTGATAATAACTTATAGATCTGATAATAACTTACAACTCTATTTGCAGATTACATATCTCTATTTCAGTCCTCCATTCTACTTGGGTTTCACACACTTTAGCTCTAATAGCATGTTCACCCTTCAAGTATCCATACTCTTAAGCCTTCTTGGTTAACTTACCAATGTAGACTCTTCACTTAGGTCACTTAATGAAGTAATGCCCTAAAATCCTTGTCTTCCTTAGGTTCTTGCACATGACAACCCTTGCTTCTAACCAACCATCACTATAAATAGAGAATTAAGATGTTTTTCCATTTATTTTTCATCATTCAATTTAGGGTTATAATAGATTAGGTAAGATTCAATTAATCTATCCCTCATTCCATTTCATTTCTAGAAACTTATCCTTTAATCCTCTTTGAATTCACCTCAAAATAGTTTACCATGAATTTGTGCCCCTAGTTCATCAATCTTATCTTCCACCTAGTTCACACAATCCAAGAAAATGAACTTGTCAACTTAGATCCATGGAATTCACAATCCTTCTAATAATGCTAACACTCATCATTAACTTGCTCCTTGTGCTTGGCACAAACTCTGTTGCTCGGTATCCTTTGAAAAATCACTTGGTATGAATGAAAGTTTACTAGTACTCAACATCAACTAAACTTTACTTGACATCCTCTATTTTACTTGGCATACACTAAAATACACTTTCACTTTGCTCCAACTAATTGATTTCTTTTCTTGTACTAAATTTACTCGGCACCTATTGTTTATTTGGTCAAGCTTGGTAGAAAAACTTTATTTAACTTGTTCTTTTGAACTTGCTTAGTATAACCAACCTTTGCAAGCTTAAGTAGATTATCAATGCACTATGATATCACTATCTTAGCATATTCTTATACTCCTTTTCATATCATAATTCAACCTTTCCTCTAGGTGCTATTGTTACATCTTTGATCAAATCCTCTTCATTAATCAAATAAAAGATATTACTTAAATAATTTAAGCAATTGTCTTACCAGCAACTAGCACGCTTAATATCAATGAAAAAAAAATGATTGGAACACATTTATCATACTTGCACCAATATGTTTTCAATAATCTCCCTCTGTGGCATTAATTGAAAACCAAAATGATCAACTAAACTATCTTGGTTTAAATAGTAAGACCAACACAATACCAAAAAGAACATAATTCCTTGTATTGAAATCTCTCCCTCTATCAACAAATTTCATCTTCTAAACAGGTTACAAAATTATGTTATGTTCTGATCAATAGACAATCAACTCATCCTTATGACTCCCTCTAAATTTCTTCTTATATCTCCCTCTACATTTTCTTCCTCTTACTAGTTAGATGTAAATAGCAGATACACTTTCATTCTCAACAATTAGAATTTCTCCCTCATACTATGTTGTATGATTTCTCCCCCTTTGATCAAGTACTTTATGTGTTGTTAACAATGTCTATATATATAAATATACATATACACACACACACACACACACACATATATATATACATATATCTATATATACATATATCTATATATACATATATATATACATATATATATATACATATATATATATACATATATATATACATACATATATATACATACATATATATATATACATACATGTATATATATATACATATATATGTGTGTATATATATATATGTATGTATATATATATATATATATATATATATGTATGTATGTATGTACATGTATATGTATATATATGTATATATATGTATATATATGTATAGATACATATATATATATATATATATATACATATACATATATATATATATATATATATATGTAATGGTTTTCTTTATCTATCATTTGGTTCTATTGATTTACTGGTTGAACTTTGTGGAAAATTTGTGAACACCTTCTTTTTTTTCCTACTTCTGATTAATTTCAAGTTGAGTTTGGTTTACCATGGTTAAATACCATGCATTCTATTGCTTTACCTATTCATAAATGTCTTAAGTTTTTTTATGATGCTAAAGTAAAGATGGCTAATCAGAGATTATACCATACTTCTAGGCCAAGGGATGTTGCTACCATTGACTTATTTTGGCCTTCATTATGTAATTCATGTCCAACTCAATGTGATCATCTTTTCTATTCATATCAATTCTATAAGAAGCAAAAGATTCTTGTGTTAAGTTTACCTCCTAAGGATCTTAACCTTGGTCTTTTGCCTACACCTTCAACACATCCTTTATCTATGGATTATATATTTGTTAATAAATCTTCTCTTGTTTCCTGTTAGTCTGATAGTAATTCTACCAATCCTCCTATAGAATCTATGAAGGATCCTATAATTATTTCTCCTAGTTCTCAACAGATTTTAGGTAAAGAAAAATGTAACCAGTCTACTAACGAACATCGTAAAAAGTGTTGTGCTCAAGCTAAAGCTCATAATTCTATTCTTCAAAAATCTTTACCTTAGATGTGGATAGAACTATGCATGATGTGTTAGAAGAAGTTGTTACTAATAATGATGTTAAGTTACATGATTCTAATGATTTTATTCATATTTTAGATCCTATTTTGATTAATCTAGATGTTGAAAATACTCTTGATGATACTAATGATGTTAGTGATGAATATGAAACTATTAACATTAAAATTGTTTTATCTAATATGCTTTCATCATAATTAACACTTACACCTAGTATTGAACATTGTGATTCTCAAGAGGATCCTTGTTTAGAACTAGCTATCATTCCTACTATGTTGGATATAGTCCTTCTTGTGAGTTACCCACCTTCCCTAAATGATAAAAAATGATATGGGGAGAGTAGGAAGCACATTTGATTGGATTGTCCTTCGTTGTAGAATTTTTTTATTTTTTATTTTATTTTATTGTGTTTCTCCAGTGATATGTTTGCTAAATGTTGTTGAATTTTTTTATACAATCTTTTTTTCTTCATTGGTACAAGGTGATAAATGAATCAAACTTCTTGTATTATTCTTCTATATGTATGTCTATTCTTCCATATATTTTTTCATGTTATGTTGTACTTGTGATATTGTTTTTACATGTTTCATTGTGTAATTTTCTTCGATCTATGTATTTCTTATGTGACTTTTCCTCCTTTGTAATTGTAGTTCTACTTTCTTTAGGAAATGATGTCAATTCATTTTCAACAATTTCATATATATATAAAATCTTATGATCATAATGACCCCATAGTAGGTAGATCCATTATGTCTTCTTTGTATGTTTATGTACTATTTCCTTTGATTTGTCCTCATCTGGGGGCATCTCGTAGTAGAAACATATTCAATAGAGTTGTTTATGTTTTACATCAAATCCATTGCTCCTATTAAAGTGTTAGAAATGACTTTAATGTGGGGGCATATGCTCTGCTCACTTATTGCACACCCAAACTTTCCAATACATATATATTATTTTTCAAGAGACTTTTTTTCCCTTTTTTTATTACTGACTAATCCTTAAAGAATGGATTTATATTTTAGTATATCTTAATCCCTTAAGATTGAATTTTTCCTTAAGATTAGATCTCTTTTTGTTTTACTCTTATAGAATAGAATATTCTTGATGGTGAATCCTTGATGGGTTGACTAGTGAGTAGCCACATTCACTAGGTAGTTCAATTCTTTTTTTCTAGTTGTGTAGTTTCCTTGTGTGGTTCACAATGTGACATAAGTTCTCATTGGGTGAGATAATTACACTCCTTTTCCTTTTCTCTTTTCTTCTAGAGATGTCTCTCTTATTGTGATCTTGGAGTTGATGAGGACTTGAGTCTCTAAGGGCTTGAGGATTTATTTGTCCCTTTGATTTTAAAAAGATTATCTCTTCATTATGATCTACTTTACCAAGAGTTTTTCTCAAGTCCATAATCTTGCTAAAGTGGGGGCTTAATGTATCATCTTAAAATAGAAGCACTTAAATGTTAAGATAATTTAGCCCTAAAAGTAAATGGTATGGGGTCATGTCAAGTGCCTTGAATGGGTCTTTGCATAGATTTGACTATTTTCTCCCTATTTTTCTTCTCTCTCTCTCTCTCTCTCTCTCTCTCTCTCTCTCTCTCTCTCTCTCTCTCCCCCTCTCTCTCTCTATTTCCACCCTATTTCTAACAAATTGCTCTATGAAACTAATGAATTTGGCCTCTAGGTCAAGGATAAAATCAACCTTGACCTAGGGAAGGGTTGACCTCATCCCTAACCGTAGGTCCTATTTTCAATTTCTAGGAGTTCCAAGATGTCAAGCTTCAAAAAGTTTATTTTTTCACTTTTTGGTTAACTATTTTAGATTTCAGATTGGTAGACTCTTAAATTAAATTTAATCTAGGTCTATTCCTAGGGGTTAAGGTTAAATGGGATATAATGCTCCTATGTCGGCCTTCTCTAGGAGTTAGTGCCCTAGATCTCTATATAAGGAAGCCTTCTTCCCTTATTTTGAAATTTACCTTTTATGAAGAGCATCCACACATATCTACAAGATATATAAAATTCATGAAGTAAAGTTTTTGTAACTATCAAGTATTCAAGCATTCAAGTGTTTAAGCATCCAATTCATCAAGGAGATCCATTGTTAGCTATTGAAGGATTCAATCTCTATGGAGTCCTTTTGTTGAAGATTTCTCCATTCACATTCCTCCAAGCCTTCTTCTATGCAAAGATACATCAAGATTGGCATTGAAGATCTAATGATATTGATTTGAGACAACCTACATCCCTTTCTACATACATTTGGAGCATCCATACCTGTGGATTTACATATTCAAATCCTCCACAAGGATTTTCAAATAAGAAAGGCGAATAGTTCAATTTACTTTGTTTATTCATATTATAATTTCAATTATATTTCAAGGTTAATTCCAAAATGGGGTTTGATTGAGGAAAACCCCCTATCAAACAAAAAAATAAAATATTGTAGATATAGGTGTGGAATAATGAATTAGAGAGAAGATTTAGATACCATTTTCATTGAACTTGCAAGATTGATGAAAAAAAATTCATTAGAGAAGTGCAGGTCAAGGTTGACTTTTTGGGGTATAATTGTGCCCCAAGGTAAGATTGTACCATGCCAATAGGCTCAAGGTTGACCTCCCTTCAAAAGGCTAAAATATTTGTTGGGTTTCTCTATCTCAACATTTCTAGTCTAGAACAGGTTGTAGACTTTCTGTAAATTACATACATACCTTATAAAACAACATTTTCTAGATTCAAGGTTAGTATTTGTCTTTTATCTATTTCAATATTTAAGTACATACTCCCCCACAATAGAAAGATCATATAACCCTTCTTTCCCCTATTTTCCATCATTTGATCCGTTTCTACATTGAACACTCTCTTGTGTTTAATCAATTTGGATCATTCCTTTTGGAATTTAGGGTCATGAAGAGGTTTCAATTTCCTTTCTATTAAATTCCATAACCAAATTTCTTTAAATTGTACAAATAAACAAGTATCTTCATATTGGTCTATACAAAACAAGTTACCTATTGTTTGATCACCACTTCCAATTAGTTCACTAGTAGCATCATAAATATTTTCCTTTCTATTTGAAACTCAACTCGATAGCCTCAATTGATCAATTGTGTAACACTCAACAAGTTATAATTTAAATTGGATCAACCCAATATGAATTGTTACATCTAATCTTATCATTTATTATAATTGGTCTATTACCTTTCACATAACATGGTGCATCATAATTTCTAAACTTAACACTACTTCCATTATAATGTTCTAGCTTTTCAAACTTACTTGTATCACTAGTCATATGTTGTGAACAAAACACTATCAATTATCCATCTATCATTCTTATTTACATGTGAAATCAGTTTTGTTCTCTCATATTCATTAGATTCATCTTTCATTAAAACATAAACAACTTCTTTATCATTTTTAGTAGTTCACTATAAGAACCATCTTCTTGAACAATGTAATAGGATTTCTTACCTTTTCCTTTGTAGTCTTTGTTACCTCAATTGTCTCTTCTTTCTCTCCCTCATCATTATTTTTGTCCTTCCCTTATTCCCTCTCATTTCTATCAGGACATTCCACAATAATATGAGTACCTTTATTACATGGAGAAAATAATAATAGGGAATTTACTTTTGTATTTTCCTTTTTCTCTTGGTAATCTTCTTGCTAGTAATGCTTTAGGATCATCAAGATCATCGTTTGATTTACTATCACTATCCACATGTTTTCTCTTCTTCTTCTTTCTTTTAGTTCCAATATAGTTTAGTTGAGACTTGAAAGCACATTCAATACTAGAAAGTGAATAATTACTAAAATTTGGCAACTCAAATGTAGGGTCAATGCCAGTAGTTGGACCTCACTTTTGGCAAAAAACTAGGAGTAATTTTTTCTATTTTTATATTTTTTTGTGAAATGATGGTAGAATTTGAAGCACTTGTAGTTTGAATATTATAAAATTTTAGGAATAGAAATTGTAGTTCTTATAGTCTAGTTTTTTAATATATAATTTATTAGAATACTTATACAATGAATTTTTTGTTTTGTATGGATATTTAGAAACCACATTTTCAAAATGCCTATTTCAGGACCATACCATACTCATGTATGAACACCATAATTTTATACAAACAAATGATTTTTTGTGAATACTTTTAAAGAAAGTTACCCGACACACTAAATATTAATGAGAGTAATTTTCCTTAATATTTCTTGATTTTTTAAAATTAATTTTTAATTGATGATTCAACTAATTTTTTAAACCACTTATGTATGGACAGCATAATTTAATCAAAATTTAAATTTTTCAATTCTTTTTAAAACTTCAAAAGAATTGTGTGCATATTGATGATATGTAAATTAATTTAAGAAATATGAAAAATTTAAAAAGTTATTAAAGTTTTAGTAAATGTCATTATTTTATGTTTAGGTGACACTTTTATTAGTAAATAATGTAAACATAGGAAATTAACTCATAGAACACTATAAAATTTATATTTATGAAATTTGGATAGTAAGATCTATAATGGGTTTTCATTTTGTCAAAAAATTCAATGAGGAAGACCCTATAAAAATTCTTGCAATGGCTGAAATTGTCAAATAATTGCCTTAGTCAAAATTTGCTAGATAAAGGCATAGGCTTGGTGCCACCAAGCTTTTACCATGCCTTTCCCCAAGGAAAAACATGATGCCAATGGGAAATTCCTACTAATGGATTTAGAATTGGGCACCCAATTTTTAATTCAAAAATTGAGAGCCCAATTGTAATTTAGCCATTTCAAGAATCAGGCACCCAATAGTTTAAAATATCGAGTGCCTAAATTTAAAATTGTGCACCTAATTATTTCAAAGTTAGGTGTTTGATTTATAAAGTGGGAACTTGATTCTTACATAGTCATTGGCCCCCAAAAGTTGACCAACAAAGCACAAAACAACATTGTAATGATTCTTTGATAGTCCCGAGCTGCAACATCAAAATTATGTCATATTATTCTATTTTTTTATCATCATTTTGCATTTTTCAAGCTCTGATTGATTTGAATTAAAAATTGGTGCAAACATGGGATCAAAATAACAAAGAAAGAAGAAAATGAAAGTTTTGATAGATGAGGAGATTGCAACAAACAAAGAGAAGGAAGCATGACATCAACATAAAAGAAGACAAAGAATTAGAGAGTTGATAAATGTTCAGTATTCAATTTCAAATTGTGAGGCCTCGCCCGACCCATCGTAGCATAATGATACATTATTATTTTGATACTCATGACTCGATATGTCGAGACACTATCAGATACTTTGAACATATTATATTTTTTTCATGTTGTGTGATGTTTACTTTTAGATATTTGAGTTCATCATTTAATGCTTTATGAACATCTATGTTGATGAAGTAAGTAAATGTAGGATTAACACTTTGATTATGAAATTGTAATGATTGAGAATATGAGTAGAACATGATAAAACAATTGAATTACCTAAAAGCTGAATGTTTTAATTTATGAGTTTTCCCTAATATGCTATATACATATATGCATGTGATTTTTTGGAGCTACTGATGTGTGCAATGAGTGTGCAGGGTATTTTAGCCGAGAAAACCTAATGGAGAAACAAAACTGAACCTTATGTGCCATTTGTGAAAACCTTATTGTTCATATTTTATTCGTATCATGAGATGTATAAATGTATTGTTCTGTATTCAATAAATGTTAATGTTTTGTAACAATGTTTTTATAGTGTCATTTGACACTTGTGAATTGTATGTGCATTCCAACATGCTTTTTAGGGCTAGCTGAGTAACCTATGGACCTCAGTCAGCTAAGTTAGTGCCCTTTTTGCTAATTAGTTTATTATCGAGTTTAGTTACCCCTAATCCAAATTAGTGTTTAATCTGCATTTTGGAGTTGTTTGTTAGTCCTAAAATTCCTACCATTTGTTTGGTCCCAAATCAATTCCTAAGGCCTTAAATCATGAAATCTTAATACCCAAGGGGTATGGGTATGGGTTGGGAGCATTTTCCACCCCCCTAGCCCCTTTTCTTGACTTTTATGGTCACTCAAAAAGTTTATTTTTGCCTTAGTGCAAAAATTGAATGTTGTTACCATGGGTGGAATAACTTTAACTCCACTTAAAGGTTAACCTTAGGTTTAGTTGAGTTAGAAACTTCTAGATTTTAGGCAAGTGGGGGAAGTTATTTCCCTTTTTAGGTGGTTGAGTTTGGATCTTATTTAGAGGCATTTTTGAGAAGTTTTAGTTGTTACCCAATCTCTAGTTTTAGAGTAAAGTTTTGGAAGATTGAAGGCAAGGAAGGAAAAGCTCTTCTCAACTTGTTCATTTTACAGTAACCTTTTGTGAAGGTAGGAGTTCTTCATCTCCTTTGTTCATGTTGTTCATGTTGCTCATGTTGCTCATGTTGTGTTCATGCTAGGTTCATGCTTATGTTATTGTGTTGTTCATTGGTATGCTTGTATGTATGTTGGGTATGCTTGGGAAGGATTGAAACATGTTTTATTGATTTCTTTTTCTTCATGTTTTGCTTGAATTTTGAATTTTTCTTTGTATGGGTGTTTTGGCATTACTCACCCTCAAATAGGGTAGAAGTGGCCATTTTCAGGGAAAGGTCTTCAATTGGACCCCAACAGTGTAGAGTCTCTTCTCAAGACAAGAAGAGGGAGAGAGGGTAGGGTGTTATGGGCCCCTACCTGTCAGCACAAACCATGTATGAGTTTTGGCATGTAAGAATGGAAGAACAAAAGTTCTAGAATTATAGTCTTGATAGGGCATTTGTTTTTGTGTTGTGCCTGACGTCTCCTATTGGGAAAATCCACCTTCTCCCTAGTTTTGATTCAATGTTGAATCCTATTGTGAAAACCTAGTATGGAAATGAATGTCTGATTTTGTTCCTTGTTATGTTTGTTTGTCACTTGGCCAGTTTTTGTTTCCTCCACAATCTCAGCGATGCGTTGCAAAAAATGAAAAGGGATCCCTTGTTAAGGACCATGAAGGAAATTTAAATTTATTGTTGAAATTTAGTTATGTTCGAGATTAAAATCCTATGTAGAAATGCATTTTAAACTCTTTTTGTAGTGGCAACAATGTTCGATTTTCTTCCTAGTTCTTTTCCAAAGAAGCCTTTGAATTAGGTTGTCAATAAAATAGTGTTTGAGTGATATCATTCTTATGAGTTTTTTGTATTTTATTTTCAATTGTAGGAATGTATATCAAGATAAGAAAGAATGATGATGTTCAAATTTGCAAATTTCAAGTGCAAATATGTTAAGACAAATTAACAAATAAGTAAATAAATGATATTATGTTATGTATGGAATGTTGATTCAATTTCATAGTAATAGGAAAAAAAGATCAATCTTGCAATGTTGGTTAAAATAATTATTCTAAGTCTATCCTAAGTTTTCACCTAACAAAATTTTTAGCTTTATTACCCATTCCCCCTAAAGTCTTATCTATGTTGCCCCCCTTGTATCTTGTCTTAACTTAGCCATTGAATGAGATATTGACATCGATGTCATAGCTGACATCACCCTACCTTTTTACCCTTGCTAAAATGGGTGCATGGCATCAAAATATCTTTAGGATGGGATTTTGGTTGATGGGTTTTGGAAGAATTTGTTTGATCAAACTTTCCCCTTATTCCCTTAGCGCTTAGATTATGATAGGCTCTACCATGCACAGAAGGGGGGGCAAACCTGCCAATGGTATGCCGAGACAATGCTTGGGTAGTGTGCATGTCCTTGGGAAGCACTTTGTAAAGCGCTTGGGTTAGGATGGGGGTGGGTAGTGGGGGGTTTAGGTTGGTTAGTAGTTTTTTAAAAAAAAGTTTTAAGTTTTAGTTTAAATATATGTTAAGTAGTTTAACTTATTTATGATTTTAGATATTAGTTTATTTTAGTAAAATATTTGTAGTATAAGATAAATTCATTATTATTTCATGTTAGAAATTTTGAAATTTTTCTAATTAATGTTAGATGTTAGTTTGTTATTTATTATTTTATTTAGTTAGTATAGTTAGGTATATATGTTGTTTAGCTAGTTCAATTTTAAATATTTTTATAATAGTATAATTAAGTATTTTTCTTAAATTATAAAATTTAATAAATTTAGTTAGTAGAGTGAGCTAATTATTAGTTTTAGTTAAATGTATTATTTATTAATTAGATAACTTAAGTTTAATATATTATTGTTTTATGTTATCATTTGTTTGTGATTTATTTATGTGGTAAGTACAAAGATAATATATTTGTTTAAAGTAATGCTAAAAATTGTAGTTTATGTTTTGGTTAACTATATTGATTAGTTAATTATAGTTTTGATCGAAAAGGATGTTTTTCTTATGTTAGATTTAATAAAGTTTAGTTATATTAATGTTAGATGACCACATTATTTAGTTAGTCCTTTGGGTTTTCAATGTTCTCAAGGAGATCAATTTATCTTTATCTTTAAATCATTATTTGAATAATGTTAATTATACTCTTTTAAAAATTATGTGATAACAAAACAAATGTCAAAATCAATATAATAATGAATGTTCAAATTTAATGAATTATTCATACTCATAGATTATAAACTTAAATGGAAATTTCAGGCCACTATTGGGGAAACCTTGTTGTCATCTAGTAATATACCTTTGTCATAACTATATTAAACATATCAAACTTAGTAGTGTGTTTAACCTTATTAAAAAAATAATTCGTGTATTTTTGACCTCGTATTTTGGGCATGACACAAATATAGTTTTAGAAGAGAAGGACATTGACAATACTAGGATGGAGGAAGAGGCTGAAGAATAAAATTGATTACAAGTTGATTTGGGTGCTCATTCTAATCAAACATTCAATACAAGTGTGTCTCCAAACCATCAATTTTATTCTCATAATGAAATTACCATTTTTTGACAAGAAAGTTATGATTTAAACAATTTAGGTCTTCTTCATGAGAATAGATTTTCAAATCATCATCCATAATAAACTCTAATGGAAATGTAAGGCACAAATAAATACAAAGAAAAAATGAAAATGAGATTCAAATTCCAAATAACATTGAAAATGAAATGCCAATTTAAAACAACAACTATATGAATGTATACATGTAAACACCAAGTAGTAAAAACACATATTTGAATGATATTAAAGTGCATGAACATTTCCATTTTTCTAATGATGTACTAGATAATATTCATGGACTAGTTTTATGGAGATAGATTAGGACACATGCTAATAGATTATATATTAAGAAAAAAAAAACAAATTTGGGTTTTAATGTCAATTAATGTTGTAACTAATTAAAATGTCTAAAATACAAAAAGCGATGAAAAGTTTAGAAATTTATGCAAAAACCAAGAATAAAAATGAGTCTTTTAGATAGGTTGTATTCATTTTTTTGTAGTGCCTTTAATGTTATCAAAAAGAGAAGTCACTCTAAAAATAAGAATGTAGCACAACAACAAATAACAATAGCTTTAGTTAAAAATCAAATTTTGACAAAAGATTTATTAGTAACATAAGTAAATATATTAATGTGAGTCATAAAAATTTAGAAAGAGTTGTAAAGAGAATGGTTAACTTTGAATGTGATCCAACAAATAGTTTATGAACTTCTAGTGGTAGACTCTCAAGATCTGATATGACACTTACTAGTGAATTCAAAAGTTTATTTTAAAAGTTTTGGCATGATAATACAAGAGTATGACCTAATTCAATATATGTTCTTAAATTGAGAGTTGGCTCAAAAACACGTGATCCACATCCTAAACACCTTTTGGACATGACTCAAATTGAATTGTCACATGTATGTAACCATGATATGTAAGGATTACCAAGCCATGCTCAATTTCATTACCATTATGATGTATTTTGATCTATATGTAGTATTATGAATAGTAAAGAAATATTGTAGGAATGTGGTATAAAAATACCACCAAAAATGATTTAAAGCATTTCATATTAGGTTTGTTTTGTAAGCCACCTAATGAGAAGTATTTTCATTTCAATGCATATATTTCTGGTGCATGTGATATGTGTAGCAATCTTGTTTTGTTAGGTGAATTTTTGTGTGAAAATTCAAAATATTCAAAGCTATTGAATATCCATTGAAGGATGGGAAGGTTGGAAGAAGGTACGATCTAGTTATAAAAAAGTTAGTTTTCATGTATTTATGGATGAGTTTAAGAGTGTAATTATACCAAAATATTCTAAAACACTTTCAATAGGCTAGATGGATTGATGAACAATTTTTCATATGTAAGAATAAGGTTCCAATTGGTACTATAATTTTAGTTGTTCACTTTGCAAAGAAATACACAATTACACCCCAAGATGAGGTACAATCACAATATTACAATTCTATCCAAGTAGTACTTTGTGTTCATATAGTTTATAGGCATGCAACTAATAGTATAGAAGATGATCAAAAAATATTGAGAGAGTACCATTTATATATGAGTGATAATAAACTTCATTCATTTGAGTTTGTCCAATATTGCTTCAAGGTTTTTTATGATAATGAGAGAGAGAGAGAGAGAGAGAGAGAGAGAGAGAGAGAGAGAGAGAGAGAGAGAGAGAGAGATTTAAATGACACAACATCTAATATGGCCAAATAATTGTACAGGACAATTCAAGAATGCTAGAATGTTATATTGGTCAAGTAGGACATGGTAAAGGAGAACATGATGATGTTGGTGCATGCATAAAGAGAGCCCTTTGTAGAGAGCAATTTAAATATGAGGAAAAAGACAAATTAAAAAATGCACATGATATTATGGAATGGTGTAACAAATATTTATATACAAGATCAAGTTAGAATCCTACAATTAGATGTTTCTTCTACCTAGTTGAAAAGAAGAATTAGTGTATTCATTTAGGAGTTCAAATTCTAATACTTGGACTATATGGACTAGGGAGCTTTCTTGTTTCTATTTTTTTTGTCTTCTAGATGAATGGGAAGAATGTGAGAATATAGAATTGTGTTGAAGATTGGAAACAAAAATCATTAGCACCTACTGACACACACATTGAAGATGACATAGTAAATGGAGGCCCAAATGTTATATTTACATATGAAGACTATGGTCATATTTCAAACCTCATATAGCCTGGTATGTACAATTTAATTGAATTTTTTGTGATTGTTCTTTATTTTATATTATTTATTTATGTACATGTCATTAATATAATTCAAGTACACTCATTTCTACTTTATCTTATCTTTTTGGACATGTTTATGTTGTTATTGTTCTTGATGATAATGATGAACAAACTGATTATTGGCTAGCAAGATGTGTGGAACCTAAGAAGAAATTGATATGTCATCAAGTAGATAATGATGTTTTTGAGTATCCAAATGGGTCTATCATTGTATTTGGCACCTAGCTATGTACATACAAAACAAGAAGGAATGGTTTACCAACATTTGAAGACCATCAATCAAAAAAGAATATTTTTACACTATTATCATTTGGTATAATAGGTTGACTATAAAATACACACATGCAAGTTTTTTTTTATTGTGTTCTTTTTTTATTAGTGTACTTATATAATTCAAATATATGTATACATTGTCAATAGTAAATTAAAGTTTATATACCTCGTATTCAGTTCTCAAGCACAAATTACAAAAATTTAAATGTTTTAGGTGGATCCAAGATCAACATCTTGTGCAATTACTCATAGTGAGTGCACATTAAACATATTTACATTATACATATAGGTCTTACAAATTTATGTTTTTACTAACATTTCAATAAATTTGGTTTTTATTTGTTTTGCAGGACCTCACTTGAAGAAATGTGTTGATCCATTTTTTTTATTTCAATCAAAACATGTTGTAAACATTTAAAAATATGAGTTCGCTTCTATTTATGCCCTTCAATATTTTTTACATATATATGACTTCACTAGTTTTTGAAATAAATGAGTACAATTGTGTAAAATATAGGAGTTGAATTCTATTTGAAAGTTATTGGTGTGCACTTGATATTTAATTTGTTTATCAATTTGTAATGATCTCCTATATTTTAGCATTAATTTTATATTCAAACATGTTTAAATTAATGTTCTTTCATTTAATTTAATTATTGTTCATACCATGTACTAAAAAAATGTGTCATAATGAATAAAACGTGTAACAATTAAAAAAAAAGTATCATACTTAGAACATGATGACATAAGAAGATACCATATACTAGCATGATAACAAGTTGTAAAAATATATATCATGGTCTAATATGTGATAACATGATATCAAGTCATAAAAAATGTAATACATCAAAATGTCCTAATACAAAGTGTATCATAATAAACAAAATGTGTAATAAAAGTACAATGTAAAGGTGTTAGAAGATGTAGTCTATTTGTTTTGCAATCCTCTTTACTCCATGCAAAGAGGACTCAACTAGATCATCCTATGTAACATCATGTGTCTCATCATGTGGTGCATCGTGTACAACATCCTATATGACATCCTAAGAAGACAATATGTACATGCTTGATTGAAATGGGTTTCATTATCTAGTTTACAAATAAAATAAAATATTTAGTACTTAAAATTTTACCTTGTAAGATAGGTGTCCCTCTATAAGAGGAAGAGACGCACTCTCATAGCTACCAAATGTGGTAGTGGTCAAGTCCTACAAGAGAACACATAAATTTATAAAATTTGATAAAGATCACAGTAAACTACATAAATAATAGTATTGACCTCAAAGGATGATGTATGTACCTCCATCTAGCTAAGTCTTATACTCCCACCAACACTGATGATGACATCCTCCTAAAATCATGGATACATAAACCTTGAGTCAAAATTATATAAACATGAATTGCAAAGTACATGAATTAAAAAGTACATCATTTATACTACAAATTTTTGAAATAAAAGGATATATATCATACTTGAGTGCTAGTCAGTGTCAGACATGAGTCTAGAGATATGCTTCTACCATGATGATCATGTACTCAAATTTCTTATTGAGATTTTAGTCTACTTTTTTTATTAGTGACACACACACACTTATTCAGATAAATAGTAGCTACCGAGCTTATTGTATAGTTAATAGTGTTAACTAAGTAATTTAGGCTCTACCAAGTTCTATAGTTGCTACTGAGTTCCAAGAATAATATTTAGGTCACATTGAGCAATATCTACCAAGTTGGTGATTATTAGTATAAACCAAGCTTCATAGTGGTGCAAACTGAGTTTCTAGTACTTATCAAGTTTATAGCATCAACCATATGAATCTAGTGTTGACCAAGCTATAGTGTCAACCAAGTGATTCAATTTATATGCTAAGTTTCATAGTGTTCACTAAGTCAGTAGTGCAAACCAAGTTCAAACTACTTGGAATTGATCAATATGAAAAAAGATTCAATGTCTACCAAGTGCATGATAGTGCTAAGAATTGAAAATGGTTGTCAAGTATCAAAACCTCATTGACTTTTTCTTCAGAACCCAACTACCTATAGTTGGGCTGACTTTGTATATTTTTGTGAAACTTGTATTGTATTCAACTTTGATGAATTGTAAATTGGATTGGTATATATGTTATTTATTGTATCACTTCCAAAGAAAAAAAATGTGCATAAAAAGTATATGTATTAAGAAGCAAAAGTTTGAAGTAAAAGAGCTACAACAATATAAGAAGCAACAAAGATTTATCTATCATGGTAAGGTGATAATTACACTCAAAAATCTCATTCAAAAAATCAAGTTGTAGATCAAAGATTAGCCACTGGTTCATCCTAATAAGTGGAATAGTTAAATCCTTTCACAAGGTAGACTTAGCAGTCTATTGTAATTCTCTTTAACAAGTGCATACTTCATTGTATGTTTGTAAATCCTTTTGCAAGGTGGACCCAACAGTCATTATTGCTTGTAATAGGGAAGATCATTAGAAGTGATCATTGTAAGCCTTAATAGGACAATTTTATATTGCAGTACTAAATCTTGTTGATATCACCCTCACCCTTGTTTTACTTTTTATTTGGAAGGTTTCTGGGTCAACATATTGTGTGTCATAATGTTATGATTATTTTAATAATTTTAGTTTTTCATGCATGAAATTAGATTATAATACACATGAAGGATTAATTGATGAATTATGATTAAGTTTTATAAGTTACTGATTCACCCCACCTCTCTCAATAACTTACCCTATCTTTTAATTCCAACTATTGGTATTAGAACTTTGTTGTTCTCAAAGAAAATGTTTAATAGCATGAGAAAAGATCAGAGGCAATGGAGGTATTTAGACTTCATAAGGCTATTGACAATGAAATGTTAGATTTGGAATTGGCTATTGAACAACTTAATAAAGAAAAGGAGAAACTCTCTCAATCCCTAAAAAGAAGAAAAGATCTTGTAGCACAGATGAATGAAAAGCTCTATATTGAAGAAAGAATTGAAGATATCTATTTGGAAAATAATTTAGATGAAGCAAATGAAACAATCAAAGAACTATTAGAAAAGAATGGTACACTTCAAGAAGAAGTAAGAAAGTTGAAAAGAGAAAAAGAAATTTATTCAGTGAGATTGTGTGAATCATGGAAGAGAAAAAAAAGATAAAAGATGAGTTAGAAGGAAAGAGTAATGAAATTCAGCATCTATCCCTTCATCAGGAAGACTTCATTGATCAACTTGCCAATGAAAATGAAGAAATAATGACTCTAAGATTAAAGAATGAAAGATTCTAGAATGATATAAACACTGAAAATAAAACCAATGAGATGATGATGAAATCTTAAGAAGACATGAATTAATTGATTGAGAAAAGACAATATAGGCTAAAATGCAAAGTAGGAATTAGGTATACAAAAGAAGGAGAATCATCCAAGCAAGGAGCTCAAAAGAATCAAAGATATACTAGTAATCACTATGGTAAGTTAGGTCATACATCAAACAAATGTTGGAGTAATGGTAAAGCTAAATTCAATGGAAAATGCTACAATTGCAGTCAGCATGGTCATAGAGCTAATGAATGCAAAGAGAAACCTAAATTTGAAGGAAAATGTCACAAATGCAAAAAGCATGGGCATAAATATTTTGAATGTAAAACTAAGATATTGAATCCAATAGAACATATTGTAAAAGTTATATTTGGTTGGGACTACAACACTTAGTGTAGATGTCGCTACTATGGAGAATTTGGACATACTAGAATAAATTGTGTAAAACATCACATGAGGACAAGAGAATCCACTAGAAGATGCTTTATTTATACAAAACTTGGACACATTACCAAGAACTATATGAATACTAGAAGAATTGAAGATGAAAAGAAAGTCAGGGCTAATAACATCAAAAAGTAGATGAGACAATAGCAGATTCTAAAATCTTGTGAGAATGCAAGTCCAAGCAATAAAGAACATGTCACTTAAGAATTGGGTGACTTAAGAATTTCTACTTGATCTCTCACAAGGACAATTGGAACTAATATTCTGAAGAAGACATCCTACATCAGTTCTAGTTAGATAGAAGGAAAGATCATATCATTATTCAAGATGCAAAGGGATCATTGAGCATCTAAAGAAATTTTGGACCTTATTGAGCTAGGTTAGGTTGCGAGACCCTATTGAGCAAGCTCAAGAGTAACTACATTGTTGTGTGGATATCAAGTCATGAATGTTCTTACTGAGAAACTAATTCAAGCCAAGTGGAAGATAGTCTATCATCAACCAAGTGAACGTATTGAGCATTTATGATAATTTGAAAGTTGAATTTTTTAAAAAGGGAAAATTTGAATTCTTTTGTCACCATGAATTTTCAAGAGCTTGTGCAAAGAGAAATTTCTATTCATCCAAGTGATCTATGTGAATTATTGTTGAAGTTTTCCATGTTTTCTCAAACCCTACTAAGAAATGGAATCCTCTAATGGCAAGATAAAGAAAGGGTCTAAGATGTTGGTTCAAGGCATTGAATGGAAGGCACTAGATTACAGGTTGATTTTGGCTATTGTAGACACTCTTGATCCAACTGAAGCTTAGTCTCAAATTCCATCTAAGGTACTTTTGGTTAGCGATATCTTTTCACATTTTCATTATACAATTCAAGAAATAGGAATCGTAAAAATGGATGAGACTTTGGAAAAGTTGTGTTTGAATGATGTGTTAAAACCTGAGAATCAACACCTTGAAACTAAGGGTATAAACAACATTTCTCACATGGCCCAAGATTTTAAGATTAAGTGGATAAGGTTTATCTTTATTCATGTATACAATAGGAAGTTATGGTTGAGAAACCTATTCACATAATGAAGAAAATGATTTATTAGATCATAGGGCTCCCAATGTTGGCGAAGGGAGAAACCACCAAAAGCCTAAGACTGGTAGAATGGGAGTAGAAAACCTTTGTTGAATGGGATGGAAGGGGTATAAAGATTGATTGTGTTATTGATATGGAGTTATAGTTTGGAATTCATGTAATTGTACACAAGATATATAGCTCTAGTCAACTCAATAGTGTATCATGTGAAGTAGTGGATCTCAGTTACAAGGTGGTGAAGAACAACATGTCCTTCAACCTTGCCAAGTTGATGTTGTACCAATTCAACAAGAATATGGAAAACATAAGTTCATTAAAGAATAACTTGTGTAAGTTTAGTTCACTTTTAACCTATTTATTTTTCTTTGTGCAAAAGTTTTTCCCTTTAGAAGGCAAAATTGTATGGAGAAAAGATGTGATTGTTCTTTATCAAATCAATAAGTACATAGCAGAAATGGGAGAAAATTATGTTAGTATCATGGATGACTATTTTGATGCATTCAAAAAAAAGATGAATAATAGATTAAGGATCCCAAAGAAACTTGTTGAAGATTACAAGGATGATATTTGTTTTATGGTAAATTGTGACAAAGTGTATATACAAGTAGTCAAACCAAGAGTGGTATGGGTCAAGCCTCTAGGTTATGAGGTCAATATTGATGACACTAGGGATATTAATGAGCATTATTAAATGAACCCATGGATCCAAAGGCCACATATTTTGGAACATATGATGAAGCTAATGATAGAATAGAACTAGAGATAAAACTACCTTAGGTGGTTTGCAAAGGGAAGAAAAGAATAGCAAAATTGAAAAAAACTAGTTCTACTCCCCTATTAACAGAAGGTAAAGGAGATGATATAGAAAAAGATGATAAAAAAGATGAGGCAAAATTAGAAGAAGAAGAGGTTGTCAAGAAGAAAGGTAATGATATTATAACCAAACCTACAAATCCATCTACTATAGTGTTTGCAAGAAGAACATATAGAAAGAAATTAAAATTGGGTGAAGAAGTAGAGGATGTTATTTTCAAATGGCCTCCACCCACATTTCAAGAGAAACTAAAAGAAATTGACTCTAGAGCTAGCATGAAATTTTTTAGATCATTGAAGTATGAGACCAGAAATGCAAAGGAAAGGAAACAAGTTGAAGACATGATTATGGCTAAGCTAGGAGAATAGAAACACTCACCAAACCAACTTGCACAATAGATTCCCAATAAATTGATGGAGAAAATCAAGCCAAGATGGGAAAATGCCAAAAAAACTACAAAAGATATATATGAGCAGACTTTGAGGTAACTCATGTCAAGTGTCAATGACAAAGAAGTGAAAGAATCCATAAAGAAGAATAAAGTAAAACTTACCTTGAAGTTTAAAACTTGCTTGATACTAGTCAATAACATTGAACATGTGGTGAGGAATGCAACAAACACATGGAAAAGTATTTATGATCTTCATAAGTAGAGTGATTTTTTTGTTAACATCAATGATAAAGAAGATGATGGTGAAAATGAAAAGGAAGAAGAGGACAAAGATGATGAAGAAGAAACAAATTATGATAATATAGATGATGAGGAACATGAAGCAATGAGGAGAATCTCCTTGAGATTTAGAGCATTGAGTAAACTGACACTTAAAAGATCATAGCAGCAATTATAGTCTCACTTATGCACTCTCTGGGTGAAGCATTAAAGACATCAATATTAGAGAAAGATACTACCAATTTGGTTGTGACAAAGACTACAAATCCAAGCACTCAACATATCTTTGCAACTATTTAGCTTAGTACTTCATTGACTAAAGTGACTAGCACTTCATCTACTCAGTAGACAATGCTTCCTCCTTCATTAGTTGTGGTTACTCAGCAACAAGGTATTCCTTCAATTAGTACAATATCTACATTTTTTTCTAGTCCTTACTTCTCTACTATTGTTACTATACTGAATATGAAAATAGTTAGTACAAAGATAGTTGAGAACAAGCCTCAATTGAGTACTAAAGTTTCTAGCAAAGGAAAATATAAGGAAGAAGACATTGATCTTGATGAGGATATAGTTATTCCAAATTGGGATATCTCTACTCTGAATCTTGATCAAATGCATATAGTAGGAGATCTTCTATAGGAGAAAGCTAAGTAGCAAAGGCTTAGAGAAGAAATGAATAGAGAGCATCAACTACTTGAAGATATAAAGAATATTATAGAGTCACTCACCACTAAGTTTGACACTTCTCAACCTATTTTGGCTCAATGAAGATTTGAATGGACAAGATAAATTGTTGCAAAGAGCAAAGAAGAAATTTGAAAATAAAGTATTAGAGCTAGCAGCATAGAAGATTGCAATACATCAAGTAGAATTTTCTACTAGTATTAGCTCATTGGAAACCTTTGCCAAAAATGCTAGTTCTCTATTTAGTAAATTCTATGATACATCTATCTTCATGCAAGAAATAAAAAATAAGCTCTCCAAGATAGATGAAGATCTAAAGGCAAGTGCACATCAGTTGTCACTTGACTTAAGCTATATTTCTACTAATTACATGAAGATCACATTTCTAACTAATATGAAGGTAGAATTACTAAGGGAAGAAGCCAAGATAAGGGCCACACTAGTAGATATAAAAGGCATGATTCTTCCAAACATGGATGAATTGCAAAAACACATTCCACATGCTAAAACTCTCAACCATGACAACAACTTCTATTTTTTATTACATGATGGAATTATTAGAAGTTCAGATTGCATTACATGCAAGCAATTTTCTGTGAGAAAATTGGGACAAGATAATGTTACTAATTCTAAAGGTACTTTTTGGCTTCATGTCACATTTTGGCATTACCATATAAAATACACCTATGGCATTTATGTCAAAAAGGGGGAGAAGATGTGATATAAAAGGGGAGAATATAAAAAGATGCAATAAAGATAAGAAGATGAGATGTGTGTGTGTGTGTGTGTGTGTGTGTGTGTGTGTGTGTGTGTGTGTGTGTGTGTGTGTAGGAGCATCATAATATTATACATGTATAGATATTTAGTTAAACATCTCTTACAAAAGCAATTTTGAATTTTTTTTTAAAATAGAGTACATTACTAAATTGAAGACACTGAATGGAGACTAAAGATTTTTTTGAACTTTTTGAATATAGCTTTGATTGATAAGTTTTTCTGTTACTAATGCCAAAGGGGGAGATTGTTAACATTTTAATCAAGTTTGTTTATTAGTGACACACACACATATTTAGATAAATAGTAGCTACCAAGCCTATTTTATAGTTAATAGTGTTAACCAAGTAATTTAGGCTCTACCAAGTTTTATACTTGATACTAAGTTCTACAAACGATATTTAGTTTGCATGAAGAAATATCTATGAAATTGGTGATTATCAATGTAAACTAAGCTTCATGTTTACCAAGGTTCTCAGTGCAAACAAATTTTTTGAGTACTTACTAAGTTTGCAACATTAGCAATATGAATCTAGTGTTGAAGGAGCTATATAGTGTTGACCGAGCTAAGTTTTGTAGCGTTCACTGAGTCACCAATGTAGAATGAGTTCAATCAACTTGGAAGTGACTAGTATGAATTGAGCTTCTATATCTACCAAGTGCATGATGATGCCAAGCATTGAGAATGGTTGTTGAGTACCAGAATCTCACTAAGTTTTTCTTCAAAACTTGAGTACCTATAGTTGGGCTAATTTTGTGTATTTTAGTGAAACTTGTATTATAGCTAACTTTGATGAATTATAAATTTGATTGGTATATATGTAATGTATTGTATCACATGCAAAGAAGAAAAAAGGTGCATAAAAAGTATATGTATTAAGAAGTAGAAGTGCAAAGTAAAAGGGCTTCAATAGTATAAGGAGCAACAAAGATTTATCTATCATTGAAAGGTGATCATTAAACTCAAAGGAATCTCATTTAGAAAATCAAGTTGATGATCAAAGATCAACCACTAGTTCATACTAATAGGTGGAATAGTTAAATCCTTTGATAAGGTAGACTTAACAGTCATTTGTAGATCTCTTTTCTGAGTGCATACATCATTGTATATTTCCAAATCCTTTTGCAAGATGAGCCAAGTAGTCCTTATTGCCCTAACATGGAAAATCATCAGAACTAATCATTATAAACCTTAATAGCCCATCTTTATACTGCAGTACTAAAGCTTCTAGGTATCATCCCCACCCAAATTTTACTTTCTATTTGGAAGGTTTTTGGGTCACCATATTGTGTGTCAAAATGTTATGATTTTTTTAATGCTTTCAATTTTTCATGCATGCAATTAGATTAGAATAGACATGAAGATTTAATTGATGAATTAAGATTAAGTTTTATAAGTTATTGATTCACCCCTCCCCTCTCAATAACTTAGCCTATCTTATATTTCCAACATGAACTACAATTACAATACACAATGATGAATCAAAGTTGTAGACATAAGTTATCAAGCATGCATTTGTAACAAAACAATCTTGAAAAAGTACATATAGTAGGTATTTGAGGTTGAGCCTCACTACTAGAAGCACTGACATGTCTAAAATTTCCAAAAGGTGAAGGACTCAAAAATGGACTATACAAAGGCTTAGATGGAATAGTACAATCCATCCCCTATTCTTAAAACCAACATAGATTATTATCCATGAATCAAAGTTGAAGATAAGCTAATAAAAATGAGTACATAAAAATAGTAAAAATTATTTTTCTTGAAAAGTTCATATTTAGGTATTTGAGGCTATACCTCACTAGTGGATGGATCAAGACATGTAGAAGCATCTAGTTGGGTAACTAGTGACAATCCCTACAAAATTAGATAAAAAGAATACATTAGCACATGTTATTAAATTCATTTTACAATGTAAATTCTTTTAAGTCTAATTCAAATTGCATACCATATGAGGAATTCCAACACTTGAAGGTCTCAAAAAAAGACTATAATGTCTCCTAGGAGGAACATTATCATCCATCCTCTATTAATTGAAAATAAATATACATTATGGTTAATACAATTATGCATATGTAGAAGGTAAATAATTATGTACTTAATAAATTATAATTAATTTTTTGCTTGTTGCTCCTAATTATCTTCCTTTGCACAAAGAAGGTCAGCATATGATGACACATTAATATCATCACCACCACCTCCATGAGTAACATATGCCTCACCATCAAAATCACCACCCTCAACAACATGGAGATCTTGTGTTGTATCTACATTATTGTGTGGGTCTCTACATATATTCCCACAACTAACACAAATGTGTCCAAGGAGATGAATATCCCTCACCTACGTCGACTATTGTACTAAATTTCTTGAAAGGGAAATCAATGAACTGAGAGAAGATGACAATACATAATGATGGAGAGGCACTAGAACAATGGTTGTAGGAAGAAGAACAAGAGACTAAGGACATAAGATATTCATGGTATTATCTCTAAGATTTTCCCTAGGATTATCTTGAGATATCCCTCCACTAACCCCTTGAAATGGTTTTATACCAAAACAACTAGGTTTTAAATCCAATCTGAACTCCGGCCATAATTTCCTGAGAAAGTATATGGGAACCTCATGATTAACATGTGTTGGAATGTTAAATACCGTTCACCACCACTCCCAAAATACGATGATATGCTATGGTTCCACAATATAAAAACCATTTTAAAATTCAAAAATAGGGAACTCCTTTTTTTGGATCACAAAAGCTCATTTGTCAGAATAGGGTATCTTCTAAGGTGCCTCAAGGAGAGGAAATCTTGTAGTTTGGGTTTAAGAATCTAGTTAGTTAGCATCATTTTTAACCCCTAGCACTAGTATAATTATTTTTATCTTTTGTATAGTTCATCATGACATCCTCATCATCCATAACACACAAAATTTCCATGGTATTGCATGTGCATTTTCAAAACAGACACCTTGTGATTTTAGATAGAAGAAGTAGGAGTTCAAACCTATGAAAATTTTGGGCTATAAAGAGTGTATAAATTATCAAAAAGAGTAAAATAAGTTAAAAAGAGTGGTCCTAGACCTCATTTGAGAAAAACCTACAAACCATTTTCAAAACTAAAAACTTTGAATTTTGGTTGAATTGAGTACCTTGCACTTTTTGAAGGTGCACTTTCTCAAGGTGTTCTTTTTGAAGGTGCACTTTTTGAAGATTAATTTTTCACAAGGTGCACTTTTCTCAAAGGTGTAATTTTCAAAAGGTGTTCATGTGTGAAGTTGTGCATGTGCAAAGGTCCACATGTGCGAAGGTGCACAATTCTAAAGTCTTGAAGATGTCTAAGGTCCCAAAGCTATTAAGGTGCATAGGTGCATAATTTTACAAACTTTTGAAGAGTAAAGTGCATAAGTGCTCTCATTATGAGTGTAGTAAATATTTTAAGTGTGTGTTATTTTTGTGAATACAAGTTTATAAATAATAATGGAGCTAATGGTTTTATTACATTGTTATAATTTTGAGATCTTTTAATTTTGTTTTTTTCCTTGTGTTAACAAATTCTGCTATTGTGATGAATTAGATAAAGGATCACTATTGTTCTTGCATAGCATTTTGTCTTGTGTGAGTGCAGTTTCTATGGCCTTGTGATTTGATGAAACATGAAACATCTTTCAGTTATTATTGAAGTTGCCATAAGCAATTTTATTAGTGGAGTTAAAGAAGCATGACTCCTAATTTCCCTAGTTTCCTGCTAGATCTTTTTGATAATTTAATTTGTAGATGTGTTGTTACTTTGGCTTTTTATTAGTTGAGAATTTCCTTTCAATAAATTTCTTTAATCTCTCATTACTCTATATTCATTATTTTCTTTTCAAACACTTGGTTAAAATAGGAATTCATATGGTTGCATTAACAAACTCCATTCATCATAAAACAAAAAATAAAAAAATATATCTTCCTTTGTGGTTACATTTCAGCTGAGTTGTGAAAATTTGAAAGTACCAACAAAGGTCTCTTTGTGAACATACACATTTATCTTCAATTGAGTTACCCAATAGATTGAAAAACAACAGTCTAAAACCTTACATTTGGTCATTGATCAAATTTTCAAGAGAGAGATTTTAAAGGATTTATGTCATTAAGCATCATGAAATATGATCACTCAATAGATGTGGTGCTACAATGAGGGCTTGAAAGTAATTCTGTGTGAAAGACAAAGTTGTTCTTTGAAAGTTCTATAGTTTATGGAAGTCTTTTTTTTTGGAAGTTTGTCACTATCAAAAGGTTCTCTTTTTGAAGGTGCACTTTTTGCAGGTATGCTTTTTGGAGGTGTTCTTTTTTGAAGGTGCATTTTTCAAAGTAAACACAAACTACAAGATCCTAACCCAATGTCTCTATTTTAGTGAGCTTTAAGGTCTTTACCTAGTGGACATGAGCTCATAGAACTCGGTCATTTTTGCAAACCTCATAGCAATAAAGGGCTAGCTAGGCTCCACACACTCACATTGAAAATTTTGTCATCAATATCCACTATATTTTTTACTTCACACATTACCATCATCATGCACCATGACTTTATTCAATGCCAAAAGTTCACCTTTGAAACTAACTATTCCATTTCATGACTTGTCCAAAAATCCTAAAACATTTTTCCCACAATTCATCTATGAAAAATCATGAATAGTGAAAGATCATATTAAAATTTTCAAGGAAACTTATAATCAAAACTAGATTTAGCATATGGACGTAGTATGTCACCTTTTCCCTTACACTTTGGGGGAAACAACATTCAATTGACACCTATCTACCACCAACATCAATAAGAGATTGGAACTCTTTTGAGAGCAAGTTTCTATCACAATTAAAGGTCTATATTGATCCAACTACTCTACATCATCAGTTCATCTCAATTAAGATAGTTCCCCATGAGACTATTTCACATTTTAATCATTTCTTCTATAGGATTTATCAAGAATAGGGTTTCCTTACAATGCACCACATGAGGCTTCCATTCATATCTATTTGGGAATAACAAATTCATTAATTTCTATTTCTCTAAGAAGGCTCCCACCTAGAGACATTGATACCATTGAAAAGGTCTTCAAAGACACTATTATATTCATGAAATAGGTAGAGGGAACTTTGTGTCTTCCTTTACTTTGAATAATACAATAGCCATACCATTGTTTCTAGCAAGAGTGTTTTCTATGCCCAATCAAATGCCTCTATTGAATCTAGTACCTTTATTGCCATAGGTTATTGCTACTCCAATACCAAAAATTACATATTCAAGGAATGAGCTAGAAAAGACTATATTCTTTAAGAAAAAGGCTTCCCCACCTAGTAAATTTGATAAAAATATGGTTGGTGAGTTTGAGACCATAAAGAAGATAATGTCTCTTTTATCCAACGAACTTATAAGAACAAAGTTAAATTCCTCAAGAAACCAAGGCAATAATCCAATAAAACTTTCTACTCAAAATCACTATTCTCACAATAAGAACATCAATTATGGCCCCTATGGTAATATCAACAATGAGAAAAATGGTATTGTAGGTGTGGGTCTAAGTGAAAATGGATATGACTACAATGAGGTTTTAGATCAAGTTGCCCAAATCATGGAGGAACAACCTTTGTAGTTTAGTGAAATAGTGTTTGAATCATATAATAAATCTCCAAGAGGAAAAAATAATGAAGATGATCAAGAGGAGTTTGTATTTACATTCAATGAAGAGAAACAACATGGACACTATGGGATACATGTTTATTACAATAAAATTCTAGCACACAAAGTTTTAAAAGTAGAGAAGAATCTCAAAGGGATGATGCCTCTCTATGGTTAGATAACATAAAAATAACATAACAATAAATTTGTAGTATCTTGGAGAAGATTAGAATCCAAACATCCTTTTTCTTCCTAACTATTATTGCTTCCATAAAAGGAGTCATTCAGAGTTAGAATGTGCTAGTTTTTTAGATGTAGTATTCAATGTGTTAGTGTAGATAGATAAACCTATTAAAATTGTCATAAGTAATTAAATTGTTTCAAGTTTTGATGTTGCAATAAGTATGGATATCCTAGGAAATTTTGGGGATGTAGAAAATTTTGTAAGTTCTAAAACTCCATGGATCTGCAAAAATTCTCAAAGTTACAAAAAAGGATGCAAATGCAAAATATCTTGAGGTTGGTGAGATTTTTGAATTGGGAAGTCATCAAAAAGAAGATTCAAATTATTCCTACTATAATATTGATCTACAATTGGAAAATGACGAGGTACCTCCCTCAAAACAAGATAGGTCATTAGACAAGATCGATAGAGTTCTTAATTTGGTCTCAATATTGACTAAGGGAATGTCATTTTGTGGGTATTCTACACATATATCAGACCATGCAATAGTTGAGTCATGTAGAATCCATCCATTTGGGTTCCATTCACAAGTAAGTTATCCTAATTTTTTGTTAGCTTAGGAGATTACAACAGAAGCTAAGTATGATTTTGAACATTCTTCTTTGGGATATGAGGAAGAAGACACTTTGATTAATGATGCTAATGAATTCTATAACTCAAAAGGAAGGCTTATGGTTGATTTTTCTAGTTCCAAGGAACTTAAAGGTGACAATTCATGGTTTAAAGATAATGATGGTCATAATAAGGACCATAAAAATAATGTTCTATCTTTTGGGTCTTGTTCTGATATCTATATTACAGCATCAACACTAGTGTTTCTATGTGCACATAGAGTTGTGTACCATGAGATAAGAACACCAGAAATAGAAATAGCAATGTGTGAGTGTAGCCCTATGGTGGGGGACTCACAAGATCATGTGATATCTTTTCACTATCCCTATTAATTTGATGATTTTAAATTTCAATATGATGCTAAAGGTAAGAGAACTTATTTTTGGGTTAATCATGGCCATGGAGAGTTACCACAAATTCTAATTTTGTGTGAATTGTGTCTAGAATTTGAACCAAGATTTCCCAAATTTTATTTTCCTGAGTACAAAGAAAAGCCAACATTTTTTAGAGCTATATGGGGTGGTTTATTAGTACTACACATAATGATAAATCTACTAACAACCACCCCATGTTCTTATTATTCAAAGTTTTTTTGTATATAAGTTAAGTTTTTTTAATATAAAAAAATTACTCATTTTAGCTAGGTGTTAGTGTCAAGTCTATTTTGTTTGGTTTTTTAAATCTTTTTTCTTCTTTTCATTTTTAAGTCTTTGAGTTAAGGAGTCATTGTGTTTTGTTAGGGTTTTTCCCAATATGTGGTCCATCCCAACTAGTCTTGATTTCTGAAAGAGGTGTTTCTTCATCAAAAAATTTGAATAACTTTGTTTCCTATACAAACTAAATATAGATTTTACTTATAGGTAAAGAGGACCTTCATCCTTAAAATTAGATTCTAGATTGATTGCTCTCACAACTTTACATATTTACATAATCGATCATCTATGTTGCTTTCAACATAGGTGGACAATGGCTAAGGGATAGTCCAAAATTTGTGGTTTGAATAGAGGATTTCCCTAAGGGATTACTAGAATCACTTGTTTTCATGTGAGTTTCTCAAAAAAATTCAAAGAGAAATGCACTAGAAATCATATTAGAAAATGTCCATAGGAAAGGAACACCAACATCTTGAACACATAGTTGTTAAGAGAAAAAATGGTGTCATCAAATAGGATTCCAAAACTTGGTATGAACCAAAATAAGGTGATGAATGGGAGCTCACACAATATAATCACTAGCTCAATTTAAAAATAAAAAATGGTTCCAAGGAATAATTAAGTAGAAATGCATGAGTTCCATGACGTTGACAAATGGATAACTAGAACTACAAAAGACAAGCAATTACTAACTCATTAAGAGCCCTTTGAATGGTTTCTCACATCTAGTTATATAGTGATCAGAAATTTGTTGATGGTGATTTCTCAAACTCTCATTGGTTAGTGGAAGATTGTTTCTATATTATTTCACACTCATTGTGGTTTGCACTTAGGAGTGTTAATGGCATGAGGATACTAAACACATAGTTAGTGTGAAAACTAAAAAAATTGAGTTTCTTGTTTGAATTTGTCAAAACTTCTAGTGAAATTTGGAATCAAGTTCCAAGCTTGATATAGGTTTGAAAATTACTTGTTGATAAAGAATTTCCTTTATCATTTCTTCCTTTTTTTGAACCTACTTTTTGTGGTTCCACAACATACACCTCATTTTTTACTTCAAAAATGGGGACCCCCTTTTTTTGGGTCAAAAATGTTCATTCATTAGAATAGGGTATCTTTGAAATATTGGAATAATTTAGAATAATTGAGAGGGTGGTTAATCTATTATCCAAGGTCCAAATTTACAAATAAAACTTTTTAGTACCTCAACTTATACTTCTGCATGCATTTATCATTCAATATCTTAAACATATGCATATTGTTGTCCTAGCTCAAAATAACTTTGCAAAAATGTAAACATGCAATACCACAAAATTAATCACACATTTTGACACAAGGATTTTAAATATAATTCCAATTTAGGAAAAATAACTAGTAACATACTACCAATTTTCACACCTTTGAAGTGAACCCTATGAGGAGCCAACCCTGTTAAAGGTCACAATGCACATTGTTAAATGTGACTTGGTTAAAGGATTTCAATCACCTTATTAGGAGTGAGACTTGTTAGATGACTTTGGAATATTCCATTAGAATTTCACCTTGTTAGAGTATTTACTAATGATTTTTAGTTCAACCTTAGTCTAAATGATTTATGCAAACTGCTACAATTGTTAGAGAGCAATAGTAGGACTTGATCTATAACCATAAAAACTCACTCAAAAATTATAGATCTCACATTTAGTCATCCATTGTACTTGGAATTCATTCTCTTGATCTTTGACAACTTTTTAACGCTTCAATATTCATCACCTTAAGCCTTCTTTCTTTGTATGTCAACTACAGACTCTTCTATTCGGCCACCATATGAAGCAACACCCTATACTTCTTGTATTTCTTAGATTTTCACATGTGAGACAAGTTTCTTCTAGCCTTCTACCTCCTTATATAGAGAATTTAAGTCTTTTTCCACTTAATTACAATCATCCATTCTAGGTTTAGGTATCTTTCAATTTTATGCCCTTTTGGAAACTTCCTCCAAAATCCTCTTTGCATTTACCTCAAAATGGTTTATCTTAAATTTTGTGAAACTAGCTCATCATAGTTATCTTCTACATGCCTCACACAATTCAAGAAATCAAATTTATTGACTCTAATTTATTAAATCTTTGATGTTAAACATTTTATTATCACTCAAAAATAACACTTTGTTTTCTTAGAAAACACTGTCTTCTAATACTCAACCAACATTGGCTTGCTTGACATCCACTAAGTCTTTACTAGTGCTTGGCACATACTAACTTTCTTCACTCAACACCAACAAGATGTTTTTTTTTTGACATACTGAACTTACTACTCAACTTTAACTAATTTTCTACTCAACCTGCACTATTTTCTTAGTCAAGCTTGACAGACACATTTCTTTACATAGCCTTCTTCAAGTCTTTTCTCAAATATCCTTTCATTATATCCTTAAGTAGATAAACAATACACTATATCATCAATGTCTTGCTTGGTCTTAGTGCTCCTCTAGCCAATAACACAACCTTTCTCTAGGATCTCTTTTTATCCTTTCTTTTCAAATCCTCTTAATCAATCAAATAGATTATAACATTCAAAAAAAAGTAAGCAATTATCTCACCAACAAGTAGTAGGTTTGACATGAATTAGAAAATAATATTTTTTCCATGACAGACTTCATCAATCTTCTTCATTTCAACAATCTCCCTCTTTGGCATTGATGGAAAACCACCAACAACAATACCAAAAATAAAATTTATACCTTATATTGAAATCTCTCCCTCTATCAATATGTGTCCCTTCCTCTGATTTCTCCCTCATCTGGTCTTGTCCCTCTCTCACAATCTTTCTCCTTACTTTTCTGATATGATCTCTCTCTAATATCTCCTTGATTCTTTTATATCCCCATCAATATATTCTCAATAAACTCTTCCTCATGTATATTCTTCAAGTACAACTCTATATTTCTCCCTCTTTGACAACAATGCCAAAGATTTTTTATCTATACATGTATATATGATCAATTTAGGTTCTCCCTCTATTACCTTGTATATGACTATAAAACTTCTATTTCAACTCCTTTACTTCAAGTAGATTCTAAAGTAAGATCCACTACATCAAGTTGTGAAATATGTGATGCAAGGCACTACTCTTGCTTCTTAAGTAGATTTGGATAGGGTTATCACCCCTAGTTTACCTCTAAGATATTCATGTGCATCCTTAGGTAAAGCCTTTGTGAATATATCAACTATTTATTCTTTTATATTCACTTATTCCATTCTCACTTCTTTGTCTTTAACCAATTCTCTCAAGTAATGATATTATATTGTAATTTTCTTTGTCTCTATATGCACTAGAGGAGTCTTTGATATATTTATTGTTGGGATTAAAGATAGAGTAATTGAGAGGGGGGGTGAATCAGTTACTAACAAAAATTAATTCACGGATCCCTTAGATGTCTTAAAGATCTAGTTACTGCTGATACTCAGTAAACAAATGCTATAACTTGGTAAATTAAATTATTACTTATTTTCAAGAATTCATGCATGTAAGTGAAAACAAAGTGAACATAAGAGACACTAGATTTAACATGGAAACCCAATATGGGAAAAATCACCAAGTAACTAGTCACCAATTTTTCACTCTTTTGAAGTGAGCTCTATTAGGAGCCAACCTTGTTAAAGGTTACAATACACACTGTTAGGTGTGACCTTGTTAGAGGATTTAATCACCCTATTAGGAGTGGCCTTGCTAGAGGTCTTTAGAAAAATTCAACTAAACTGTTACCTTGTTAGAGGATTTACAAAATGGTTGTTAGACCAACTCTGTTAAGAGATTTGGAATCACTACTACAATGGTTAGAAAGTAACAATGAATTAACTTGAACAAGATGCAACTGAATTTGCTGGTTACAAGTCTCTATTTGGCATCATTAGATCCTCCTTGATCAAATATGGCTCTTTTTCTCCTCAATGATCTCTGATCATCCTTGAAATTCACTTCCACAATAACCAATCTTCATATTACATTAATTCCACTTCGATTTCATACTTCTTAGAATTTGCAACTTGACCTCTTACTTATACTATTCAGATTGTCAAGTCGGCCTATTTACATGTTACATTTACCAATAAATCATACATCAATTGGCTACAAATATTACTCTTAAAAAGATAAACTTTATTCCATAAAACAATGAAATCTTTTACTAGCCGACCCTACTCGGTAAATACTGCTTCCAAAAATTTCCTGAGTTAACCATCTTGACTTGGTTAACATTGCAATTCCTTAAAGTCCTTTGGCTGCTAAGTTTACTTGGTAAGAACTACATTTCTTTGATTACCTTGAAAGCTTAGTAAGAACCGCTTCTTCCAAATTACCTTTGATGACCAAGTGAGCTCGGTAAGAACTGCTTCTTCCACATTACCTTTGATGACCAAGTGAGCTCAACAAGAACTGCTTCTTCCACATTATCTTTGATGATCGAATGAACTCGATAAGAACTACTTATTTGCTTTGCTGACCTTCTGAGCTCAATAGAAACTATCCTTTGCCTTGCTGACCTTCTGAGCTTGGTAGACTTTGTCCTTTATCTAGCTGACCTTTTGAGCTTGGTAGACACTATCCTTTGTCTAGCTAACCTTTCGAGTTTGATAGACACTATCCTTTGTCTAGCTGACCTTCTAAGTTTGGTAGACACTATCTAATGACTGATATGACATTTTTGTGACATCAAGACAACACACAATTTGAACAATTGTATCCAAAAATCTCTCTCTTTGGCATTGATGGCAACACAACATGTCATAGCAAGATGAAATTTAAAAACAAGTCTTTTAATGATAGAATACAAAACTCCCTCTTTCATAATAATCTCTCCCTCTTACAAAAACTCTTATTATTTTGCAAATTTCAGAAAGATATAACAACATATTCTCCCTCTTTAATAACACATGCCAAAGAAAACTCAAAATAATTGAATAACATTGTACTTGATGTACTGATTCATATGCAATATCTTCATTGGTTTGCTACATCAACTGATAGATTTCCAATTCTATTCCTGTTGATGCATCACTAAAGTTGTATTTTAGTGAGCTTTAGATAAGGGAATAACCCCTAACTTACCTCTTAGATACAAGAGTGCATCCTTAGGTAAAGGCTTTGTGAATATGTCAACAATTTGTTCCTTTTTATGCACATATTCCAATCTTATTTCCTTTTCTTGCTCCAATTTTCTAACAAAGTGATATTTTATGGCAATATGCTTAGTTTTTGAATGCATCATTGGATTCTTGGAGATGTTAATTGCACTTGTGTTATCACAAAACATAACAACTGGTTCTTTGATTTCTTGCTTCATACCTTCCAATAATTTTTTAAACCATACAATTTTTGAGCAATTTACTATTGCTGCAACATATTCAGCCTCTATTGTGGATTGAGATGTATAATTCTACTTTTTGCTTTTCCAAGAAACCAACCTTTTTCCAAGAAAAAAAGCTCCTCCACTTGTTCTCTTTCTGTCATTAATATTTCCTATCCAATCTGCATTAGTGAACACCTTTAAATCTAGTTTTCCTCCAAGTTTATACCATTATCCATAATCTTCAGTTTCTTTTAAGTATCTCATGATCCTTTTGATTTCCATCATGTGATTTTCTTTTGGTTTTGCTAAGAATCTTGCTACATTTCATACTACAAGGGCAATTTCTGGTCTTGTGTGCACTACATATTGCAACTTTGCAATCATAGATCTATACATTGTATGATCCACTTCCTTTGATTCATCATCCTTGGTCAGTTTTAATCTAGTACACATAGGAGTCCCAACTGGTTTGCAATATTCCATACCAAAAATTTTCAATATCTCCTTAATGTGTTTATATTGAGTGATGTAGATGTCATTCTTATTCTGTTGAATTTGAAGACCAAAAAAGAAATTGATTTCACCAAACATTGGCATTTCAAATTCCTTGTTCATTTGTTCTAAAAATTCTTTGCAGAGATCATCATTTCCTATGAACAAAGTATCATCTACAAATATTTCTTCCAGAACAATCTTATTATCCTGTCCTTCCTTTATGTACAAACTACTATTGTCATTAGTTCTTTCAAAACCAATCAGAATAAGATAGTTATGCAATCTTTCATACCATGCTCTAGGGGCTTGTTTCAAACCATATAATGCTTTATGCAATTTGTAGACCATGTCCTTCTGGTCTGGATCAATAAAACCTTCAAGCTATTCAATGTAAACCTCTTCATCCAATATGTCATTGAGAAATGTTGACTTGACATCCATCTGATAAGCTTTGTATCCTTTGAATGCAGCATATGCAAGTAAGGTTTTGACACCTTCCAATCTTGCAATAGGAGAAAAAATTTCCCCATAGTCTATACCTTCTTTTTATTAATATCCTTTGCATACCAGTCTAGCTTTGTTCCATGATACCTTACCATCTTCATTGAGTTTGTTTTTGAATACCCACTTTGTTCCAATCACATTCTTGTCTTTGGGTCTAGGTACAAGAGTCCATGTTTTGTTTTTCTCTATCTGTTCTATCTCTTCATTCATAGCTTCAATCCAACTTTCATTGTCTAGTGCATCTTTGACATTTCTAGGTTCAAAATTAGCAAGTAAACAAGTGCCTTTCAACTTACTTCTTGTCATTGTTCCTTCTGATTTATCACCAATGATCTGATCTGGTGCATGATTCTTTTTGACATACTTGGCTAACATGGGCTCCTTGCTTTTTGAATCACTTGCATTATTATCCTTTTGTGTCTCAACTTTTGGTTCTAATTCTGGTTGCTTAGTCTTAGTAGACACTAACTTAGTAGCTTCTATTTGCACCTTGGGTTCTTGTAGCTCAGTAGATGCTGACTTTATTTGAACTTCTTGTGACTCGGTTAATGAAGACTCTGGAGTTGAGGATTCTTGATTAATAGGTATACATGGCATTGTATTAGGTTCAATGTAAACAAATCTTCTGCAGTCTTCAGGTTCCTTTTTGCTTTCTTCTTCTGCAAACTCATCAACTTTCACATGCGCACTTTCTATGACTTTGTGAGTAGATAAGTTCAAACATCTATATTTTTTTCTTTTGCAAGAGTATCCCAAAAATATTCCTTCATCACTTATTACATCAAATTTACCTTTTCCAGATTCTTTCAAAATATAACATTTGCTTCCAAATACTTTTAGATAACTTAAATTGGGTTTGTAGCCATGCCACAACTCATAGGGTGTTTTGAATGAGTCCTTTTTCAGCTATACTCAGTTCAGGGTATGAACTGTAGTGTTGATAGATTCCTTCTAGTATTTGATAGCAATTCATTTCTCAATCATTAGGTTCTTGCACAATCCATTATAGATCTATTCCTTCTTTCTGCTATTCCATTTTATTCAAGAGTTCTAGGTGCTAAATCCTATCTTTTGATTCTCCTTTCAATGCAAAAGTTATTGAGCTCATGTGAAATGAATTCACCACCTCTGGTAGACCTTAAGAATTTCATTCTTTTGCTTGTTTCCTTTTCTACTCTTTCCAAATACCATTTGAACTTTTCAAATGCTTCTGATTTCTCTCTTAGGTAAATGATAGTCATCATTATTGAATAATCATCAACAAACAGAATGAAGGATTTTTCACCTGTATAACTTTTGATGTCAATAGGTCCACACAAATTAATATGCACAATTTCTAAAACTTCTTTAGTCTAATAGTTCTTGCTCTTAAAACTAGTCTTTCCTATTTTACCAATTTGACAATTCTTGCATAGACCAACCTTAGGTGTCCTTATGTTAGGAATACCTCTTACTTTCCTAAATTTACTGATCTTTATCAAGTTGTCAAAGTTTACATGACACAACCTTCTATTCCATAACCAACTTTCTTCAATTTGAGCAATGAAACATGAACATTCACCAAGTTCAAGATAAAATAAGTTACCTTTTGTTTGAGTGCCTGGTCCAATCAGCTTTCCTTTGCCATCTAACAATCTTTCTTTTCCATACATAAATTCTACTTTGAATCTATTATTGAGTAGTTGTGTCACACTCAAAAAATTATGCTTTAGTCCTTCTACCTAGTATGCATTATCACATACAAGTTCCTTGGTTAGTGAGATTCTTCCTCTTCCTCTTATACAACAAGGTTCATTGTTACCAAATCTTACACTACCACCATCATAGTCTTCAAAGTATTCAAACTTAGTTTGATCGCCAGTCATGTGATGAGAACAACCAATATCTATGATCCATATATCATTTCTACTCATGTGAGAAATGAGTGTCATTTTCTCATCATTATCAGACTCATCTTTTACAGTAATGTAGACAATTTCATCTTCTTCTTCATTATTAGAATCATTAGAATCTTTAGCCATAATGTCAACAACTAGTGTAATCTCAAGGTTGATATGAACTACATATTGTAGTTTACCAATTATAGACCTATAAAATATTTGATTTACTTTAGTAGAATCATCAGCTTTGGATAGTTTCTATCCTATCACCATAGGAATACTAACAAGTTTTGAATCTCCCATACAAAAAAATTTCAAGATTTTTTTAACATACTTTGATTGAGTAAAGTAAATACCATATTTCATATGATATTCTTACAGTCTAACAAAGAACTATATTTCTCCAAACATAGACATCTCAAACTCTTTCTTCATTTCATTTGCAAATGTCTTCCACAATGCAATTCTTCCCCCAAAGATGATATCATCAACAAATATTTCAGCTAGTAAAATTTCTTTACCTCCTTATGTCTTCGAGTATAGATTTTTTGTTGTCATCAATCTTCTCAAAATCAATCTTCATAAGATAGTTATGAAGACTTTCATATCATGCTCTGGTAGCTTGCTTCAAACCATATAAAGTTTTGTGTAATCTACACACTATGTTCTTATTGTTTGGATCAACAAATCCTTCAAGTTGTTCTATACAAACCTCCTCTTCTAGTATACCATTCAAAAATGTTAACTTAACGTCCATTTGATAAAGTTCAAAAACTTTTTAAGAAGTGTAAGAAAGAAGAGTTTTTACTCCTTCCAATCTTGCAACTAGGAAAAATGTCTCTCCATAATCAATTCCCTCTTCTTGTGCATATCCTTTGTAAACTAATCTTTCCTTATTCCTTGTGACCTACCATTCTCATCCATTTTATTTCTATGCACCCACTTGATTCCAATCACATTTTTGTTCTCTGGTCTAGGTACTAGTGTTCATGTTTTGTTCTTTATAATCTAATCAATTTATTCTTTCATGGCTTAATTCCAGTCTTCATTCTCCAATGCATCCTTCACTAACTTAGGTTCATGCATACTTAACAAACATGTGCCTTTTCTCAACCTATTCCTTGTCATCGGTCTATCTTCTTTATCTCCAATATTTTTTCTAGTAAGGTGATATCTTCTAACATACTTTTACAACCTTGGTTTCATTCTCCTTTCTACAATGGGTCTCTCATGAAGTTTAATTTTAGATTCATTGTGCACTTCTCTATTGAATAACTCAACATTTCTTTCATGTCAACTAAACTCAATATTATAATGTACCTTAGCTTTTGACTGCAACTTGGCTCATAAGTGCATCTCATCTTCTGAATGCAAATCAACATCCATTGTATGTGACTCAACAATAATTGATTCTTGTTGATTAGCAACTTGGTTTGTAGAATTATCAGCATTAGTAGGCATGTCTTCATAGTAGTACATAAAGAATCTATAATTTTTTGGTTCCTTCTTTGGTTCATCTTCATGCACTTCTATATATTCATCAAACTTTATATTTCCACTTTCCACAACATTTTTAGTGTTAGTACTTAAACAATTATTAGATTTTCTTCTTGTGGAATACCCTAGAAATATACCATCTTCACCTTTAGCATCAAGTTTACCATTTTTTTTGTCCTTAATATTTTAACACTTGCTTCCAAATATCTTAAAGTATTTGACATTTAGTGATTTTTAATACCATAATTCAAAAGGTGTGGAATTTGTACCTTTCTTAACTTGTACTCAGTTCAAGGTATAGATAGTTGTACTAACATCTTCTCTCCAGTATTTCAAAGAAAATTTTGTATCCATCATCAATGTTCTAGTGCAATCCATTAAAAATTGGTTCCTCCTTTCAGAAATCCAATTTTGTGGAGGGGTCCTAGATGCAAAAGTTCATCTCTTGATTCCTCTATCATTGTAGAAGTTTTCAAATTTATTTGATGTAAACTCTCCACCTCTATTAGATCTCAAACATTTCAAGCTTTTACCAATTTCCTTTTCAACCCTTGCCAAATACCATTTGTACATTTGAAAAGCATCAGATTTTTCTTTTAAAAACATTAATGTCATCTTCTTTAGCAATCATCAACAAATAGGATAATGTACTTGTCCCCTTTGTAGCTTTACACATCAATTGGTCCACATAAATCAGTATGAACTAATTCTAGAATTTCTTTTCAAATATGACTCTTGCTTTTAAAACTATACTTTGTCATCTTGGTTAACTGACATTGTTTGCAAATCACATTATTAGGTTTCTTTAGTTTTGGCAAAACTTTCACTCTCTTCATCTTACTAATACTAACCAAATTGTAAAAATTCACATGACATAACCTCTTGTGCTATAGCCACACATCATCAAATTGTACAACAAGGGAAATAGAATCATTCATATCAAGATAAAATATATTATTTCTAGTTTGTTCTTGTGATATCCCTATCATATCCCCTATTTTGTATCCTAATCATTTAAATAAATTAAATAACACATAATAATAAATCTTACTATAGAAAAAATATATAAAAAGTAATAAAGAAAAATAAATAAAATAAAAGAATAACATACCATTAATATATTATACAATAATGAAATATTATAAAGAAGAATTAATAAAGTAAATAATAGTATAATTATAACATAGATAAGAGGGTGAACATATAAATAATAATATCATCATTAATAGAAATTATGATATATTAATATAATTGCTAGTGTAAATAATTATTTACTATTTACACTTACTTAAGTTTACTTAGGTTAATGCATTATTTTAATATTTTATTTATTAGTCACCTAGTAGTATGTGCACTCTTGTGAGTTGTCATGTTGACAATATTGGAGTTTGCACCTCTTTTATGCACATGGTGTCTACAACACAGGAGTTAGCAAACTAATTAAGAACATGTTGTCTATAACATCTCCACTTGAGATACACCTTCTCATTCTTATCCTCTCATTTGGAATGATAGATAAGATGTGTGCTTAGCTGTCATGCTCTTTCTAGAGACATTATAGGTGCTTCCTAAGAGGCCTTTATATATAGGCACTCCTAGTGTGTATATTCATCACACACTATACAAAGCAATGTATGAGGATATATTCTGAAAAATTGATCATACTTGTTTGGTCTATAGTTGTGCTTGTTTTTGAGTTCTTTGATCTTGGGCAAATTTTCCCTTATAGAAATTCTTACATGGTATCAAAGCTCTTAGAGAATTTCTCTTCACATAGCCATTTGAGACCATCTTCTTGCTTTAGTACCTTAGCCAAAATCTAGAGTATCATAGTCATTGGGAGCATCTAGAACCAAATTTGACCTCACTAGTGCATAGGAAAAATATCGATTTAGTGAAAATTGGCTATAAAGATGCCTACCTTAGGCCAAAGTCGATTTTGAGACAATTTTTTTGCAAACTAGTACCTGAAGGATCAATTTGCAAAATTGGTATGGTCATTTCAGATCTATACATTTAATTTTCAAATCTGCATTTTTTTCATCTAAATCTTTGCTGTTTTTTTTGAATTTGCATTATTTTCTAGAATTTTTTTGGCCATCGAGCCATAGGAGAGATTTTTTTGTAGGTGAAGATTGAAGCTTGTTGGTGCAAATTAGATATTTGCATCACATTTACAAGGTCACAAAACCCCCAAATTGGATTTTGTTTCATCCAAATCATACATCTAAGGAAAAATCTAGAGCATTATTATTTTTGGAGGTGTGATAGCGGTGATTCAAAAAAATAATATAGATTCCTTTTTGTGAGTATTTTTTTTTGTTTTGGGGTAGAATTTCATGATCTACACATTAGTGCAGGTGGTTTGAGATCTCTATTTCTGAATTTGTTTGCAACTTGCAAATCCTAATTTTTGCCACTTAAAATACTTAGTACAGGTTCATCCGAACTCCAAATCGGGTTCCATTTTTTTTGAAAGTTCATTTTTTTGTCTACTTTCTAGATCTGTAATCATTTTATAGGTTTTATGGATAGAAATATTGCTTTCAAAAATAGGCCCTAAATTGGCAAGTGGCTACAAAGTGCCTAAATCATTCATTTGCGGGGGGGGGGGGGTGTTGGTGTTCTTTGATTCTTTGGGAGGTTTAGTGATTGATCTAATCGAGTCTTGTTAGATTTTTCAGTCTTCTATTAGACCATAGTTGACCACAAGGAACTATCACAAATGGAGTGCTTTGATACTTGATCATCTTAAAGACCATCAAGAATTGCTTCCTTATCAATATTCATTGCCACCACATTTTAATTGGACACATCTGGTGCATCTTCATCACTTTCTATATAACAATATGACTAAGGAATCTTTTACTCTTCTTAAAATGGAAAATTTTCCTTATGATATTTGAATTTCTATTTGGGAAGCATATGGAGATCCATGTTTTCCTCCATCTCTAGAGGACATTCTACATTTAGTCACTCTAGCTATGGTTTCTTCAACTCCAGATGTGATCACTCCTCCAGATGCTCCTATTGCTCCTACTAATCCTATTTCAGCCACAGATGCTTCAGATTTAGTGTAGTAGGACCATTTATGTCTTCCTACTTTAGCTTCATGCAATGACTTCCTCTCTGCCATTGTAGGCCTATTTATGGAGTCTCATATTGACAATGTGGGAGATATCCTTGATGATATTTGTCTTCTTTTTGAGGCAAATTCTTCATCTATTGCTGCAATGATAGATTCATATACTTCAGCACAATAGGGCACAATTTGTCTTCTAGTCTCAGCCTCATGTGATGACTTCTTGACTAACATTTCAAATTTGTTTTTGGAGTCACACATCGCATACTTGGGGGACTTCTTTGATGATATACTACTTCTCTTTAATGAGGATGATCCTTCTCCAGTTATTTTCAGGGCTCACTTTAACCCTCATGTCCATTCTCTACATGATTGATCTTTAGAGGTTGATGTGATTATGGATCCTTATGAACAACACTTGTCATAGATAGGTTCAATAGACATCCTTTCTAGATTTGCATTCGCTCTTTTTAGTAGTGTTGGAAGGGGTAACCATCAGCATTAGCATGAGGACACTTGATCAAGTTTTAGGGCCAACATCCATCTTCATGATTGTACCTTTACTTTTGTCTTTGTTTCTTTCGAAGGGAAGGAACATCATTTAGTGGTCATGGATCAACTTCTACTTTGGAGCATTTCTCACTGATTGGCACACTACCTTTAAAGGGGGGGACTACCTTGTCTCCTTCCTCTTCTTTCTTATGGGGGATACTTTTTCCTCTTATGAGGTCTTGTTCTTCTCATTCTTCACTACTATATATACTTGATGTATGTCATAATAGGGGTGTCTTGATTACTCCATCCATCCATACATCTTTAATATCTCTTTTTGGAGGAGGGTTTTTCCCATGAGGTTTTCCCTCTTTCTCTACTTTATGAGAGATTTCATTGCATTTTCATTATGTAAATGGGTACCTAACATGGCCTAGTAGTGAGGACCCATTAAGCATTTCATCCTATTTTTTGTGAACTTAAGTTCATTCCCCTAAGTTTCACTTAAGGGAGGGTGTTGGTGTAAATAATTATTTACTATATACACATACTCAATTTTAGTTAAGTTAATGCATTATTTTAATAATTATTTATTAGTCAACTAGGAGTATGTGCACTCTTATGAGTTGTCATTTTGATAACATAGGAGTTCACACCTATTTTATGCACATCATGTCTACAACACAAGAGTTAGCACACTAATTAAGCACATGGTGTCTATAACGTCTCCAATTGAGATACACCTTGTCATTATTATCCTCTCATCTAGAATGATGGATAAAATGTGTGCTTAGTTGTCATGCTCTTTCTAGAGACATTCTAGGTGCTTCTTGAGAGGCCTTTATATACAGGCACTTCTAGTATGTCTATTCATCACATACTATACACAACAATGTATGAGGACATACTCTAATATATTGAACATACTTTTTTGGTCTATAGTTGTGATTTTGTTTGAGCTCTTTGATCTTGGGTGAATTTTCCCTCAAACAAATTCTTACATGGTTTCAAAGCTATACCAAATTCTTACAATAATATTAATAAGAAATATATTTAATACTTGATCAATATATCACAATCTATAATCAATAAAAATAAAACATATGGGTGCAATCCTTTGATTACTCCCATACACAATTTGGAATGGTGAACTACTAGTACTCATATTCACATAATTATTGTAGAAAAAAAGTTCTTGTGGTAAAATTAAATCCCATCCCTTGGTCTTATCTCATACTAAGCACCTCAAAAATTGCCCAGACTTCTATTCACTACTTATGTTTGTTCATCAGACTATGGATGATGTGCAGAACTAAACTTAAATTCTATCTTCAGCTTCTTCCATAAAGTCCTCCACAAATACCTAATAGAAACAATACTTTTTGGGAGACCATGTAGCCTCACCACCTCTTGGAAAAACAAATCCGCAATATGCATTACATCATGAGTGTTGTGGCATGGAGTGAAATGTTCCATCTTGAAGAACCTATCAACCACCACAAATACTAAATCATTACCCCTTTGTGTCCTCGACAATCCAAGATTAAAATCCATACTTATTTCCTCCCAAGGCTTTACTGGAATAGGCAATGGCTGATAGAGTCTAGTATTTTGACCAAATCCTTTGGCTCTTTGACATACTCAACAAATTTAAACAAACTTATTCACATCATGTGGCAATTGATGCAAAAAATAATGTACACTAATAATGGCAATGTTCATATCTCAACCAAAGTGTCCTACCATCCCTCCACTATGTTTCTCCTTGATCAAGTTCTCCCTCATGACACTCCTCAGAATACACAATTGACTGTCCTTGAACAACATACCATTCTAAGTCAAGTAATCTAGCCACCTAGTCCTATCTAGAGTAATAGGTTCTTTACAAGCCTTCCAAGCCTCTAGAAAGACAAGATCCTTAGGGTATAGTTTCTTGAGTTCATAAAACCCAACCACTTCAATGTGTATTTCTGTCAGTAATAATTGTCTCCTACTTAATGCATTTGCAACCCTATTAGACCTCTGGCTTCTATGTTTCAATACAAATGTATAGCTTTGCATGAACTCTACTCATTTCAAATGTTTCTAATTCAATTTACCTTCACTATTTAGGTACTGTAATGCCTAATGATTAGTATACAAGAAAAATTCTTTTGGAAAGAAATAATGCCTCCATTTCTTTAAGGTTTGAACTATTCCAGAGAACTCTTGATCATAAACAAAATACATTTTTGCAATATTCAATTTTTCACTAAAATAGGAAATAGCCTTACCTTCTTGGCTTAAAAAAACCCTAATAGCACTACCACTAGCATCATAATCCACCTAGAACACTTTTTTGAAATAAGAATGTGTCAACATAGGTTGCTTTGTCACCTTCTTCTTTAGTAGTTTAAAACTCCTTGCAAACCCTGTGGTCCACTCAAACTCTTTTTTATACCCCCTCATTGTTTCAATTAGGGTTCTCATATACTACTAAAATTCCAAATGAAATTCCTATTAAAACTTTCCAAACCATGGAATGACCTCACCTCAATGGAAAACCTTGGAGTAGGCCATTCCAAGATGGCTTTCGCCTTCTCTAGGTACATTTTGAGACATGAAGTTGATACAACAAACCCAAAATAGACTAACTCCCTTTTGAAAAAGCTACATTCTTCAAATTAAACCAAAATTTCTCTTCCCTCAACCTTTCAAGGATATTATGAATGTTCCATAAATGTTCATTCAAAGACTTGCTAAAAAATAAAATATCATCTAGATAGACAAAAAAAAAATCCCAAAATTTTCTTTAGTACCTCATTCATAAGCTGTATGAAGGTGCTTGGCACATTGGTCAGCCCAAAGGGCATGACTAACCACTCATATATACCCTCCCTGGTCTTGAATGCATTCTTCTACTCATCTCCATCTCGTGTCCATATCTAGTAATAACCACTCTTGAGATCTATCTTTGTGATGTACTAAGCTCCACTAAATTAGTCTATAAGATCATCCATCCTTGGCAATGGAAACTAATACTTGATGTTTATTTGATTTATAGCTTGAGAGTCTACACACATTCTCCACTCTCAAACCTTCTTTGGTGTTAGCACTATAGGTATTGTCCATGGACTTGGGCTCTCTCAAATTAGACTTTTTTTCAATAGCTCCTAAACTTGCCTATTTAGCTCATCAGTCTTAGTTGGAGTCATCCTATAAGCAACCTTGTTAGGAAAACTAGCTCCAAGGACTAAATCTATTTGTTGCAAATTTGCCTTATTGGCAAAAAACCTTCTAGAACATTATTAGAGATGACATCTCCATACTCGCTTAATAGACCTGAAATTTCAAGTGGAACTTCACTATTACTTTCCTTAGCCTTTCTAGGAATTAAAGAATACCACATACCTAATTTTTCATCCCATCCAAAAAAAATCTTTCATCAACAAGACATACTCTAGCACTACTGCATACCTTTTCACCCTCTTTTATCAAGGGCTTTAATTTGTGGCAAAATCCATCCTTTGTTAGAGAGTATGTATTTGAATGACCATCATGTATAGCATGCCTATAAAACTACCATGGCCTTCCCAACAATACATGGAAAAAATCTATTGGCATGATATCACAAAGAGCCTCGTCATGATAACTTCCAATCTTGAACTTTACTAAATATTGTTCACTAACTAAGACCTTATAATCATCCTACACCCAAGAAATCTAATAAGGATGGGGGTGTTTCTCACTCTTGAGCTTTAGCTTTGAGACCATCCCTTCTAACACCAAGTTTTCAGTGCTCCCACCATCAACAATCACATCACAACATTTACTCTCATACTTGCACCTAGTACAAAACAAACTCCTCCTTTATCTAGGTTCAAACTCGCTACTTAGCAAGATCCTTTCATTAACCAGAACCTCTCCTCTTTTTACATTATTTGCATGCAATGATTGTGCAACATCATCCACATGAGTAACCTTTTCTTGAACATTAGCTCTCCTATTAGTCCTTCCTTAGCATTGAGGGCATTTTTAGGCATGATGGTCTTCTTTATTGCAATGAAAATAGGTACCATGGAAGACTCGAAATAACTTGCCATCACCCCTTTCTCCTTGATTGCACCCTCTTTTCCTTCCACCAAATTTTTTGTTTAACTTCTCCTCAACATGCAAGGCATATTTCTATGCCTTTTCAACTAGTCACTCTAACTAGACTTAACTCCTCATGAATGCTAGGTCTTAACCCATTAAGGTAATGAGCAACCTTCTTCTTGTTTTCTTCTACAAGCCCCACCCTAATAAGGACTCAGTAAAACTCTTCTATTTATTCTTGTATATATTTTTCCACTTTCTTTATCCCTTGCATCCTCTTGAACAAATCAAGCTTGTAATCAAAGGAGTGATCTTCTTCTTTAGTTTGTCCACCATGAAATCCCATCTTCTGATTTTCTCCTTTACACTTCTTTTTCTTTCCAACTAAACCTCTTGCCACTAGATTTTGGCATGGCCTTTCATTTTGGCCTTCAAAAAATTAACCCTATTAGGGTCCCCAATATCCTTATACTTAAAATATTCATCTAGCTCATTGATCCAATCGATCAACACATTCGGGTTTAGATTTCTTGAAAACATGCTAATGTCAATTTTTTTTTTTTCCCAAATTGGCAATAGCCATAAAAAGCTTCTCCTTGCCTAGTTTAGGAATTCTCTATCTCCTTCCACTTCCCACATGATATTTCCTTCTTCTTCATTTTCCTCCCCACTTTTGTTGCCTATGGCAATATTCATCCCTCTACATATCTCCTCTTGCAATGCCTAAACTTTTCTCTATTTCACCATGCTCCCTTCATGGAGGCATCTTCTCAGTATATCAAAACCCACAACCACATAGTCTTGGGTAAAATTTCCTCATAGTCGGTGCTCTATCTACACACTTAGGAAAACCCACTCTCATACCGTTTGATGAGAACACAACCAAAGAAAGAATGAACACAATAAGAAAAGGGAAATATTATTATCATAAGTGATATTCTATTACATTTAGTAAAAAAAAAAGACTCCATGACATGCCCTATGGGCTTACAATGTTATCAAATTCTTGAGAAAAACCATTCTCATAGTACCTTCTTCCAAACTCCACCAAAAGATGGTGTTTACAATGCTAGAAATGACCTTAAGTAGACAAAATTAGGTTTAGGGTTAGAAATACATTTTAGAATATTCCATTTGGAATCCATCACCAAAATAGAGGGTTCTAGAAAACAAAACAGAAGTTGGTGTAAAATTAGAAGAATCTAGAAATGGTAGTTCAACTTCCAAGAGGCATAACTTTTGATTTAGGACTCTGATTGACAAACCACTTACATTTTTGGAAAGATCTCCAACTAATCTATAGTCTTATGGACCAGATTTTCTTATACCCCATTTTTTGAGCCCATACAATTCAATTTAGTTCCTCAAATCTAACTTTGAAGCACTCTGAAGGGGTCTCCAGGCAACATAAAATTGCAATAACTTTCAACCATAAAGCCTTTTGACCCAATTCTTTTTTGGACTGTTTTCATTTACAATTATAATCATCCCTCAAAATTACACCCTCTAACTCATCATAATTATGGATCAATTAAAAATAAACCTTTTTCTACATTAGCACATATCCCAACGTGCTCAAAAACACTAACCCAAAAAACCAATAGTGGAACTATGAGAATTGGAATATCTATTTGAGCCAAATGGGTATCCAAAAATTTAAAAAACATTAAATAGAAGCTAACACTAAGAATTTCTTTGGGTGATACAAGATTGTCCTTAAACTACTAGATGCTCCTGCATTAGGTTGTTAATATAGGTAAGTGATGATATATATTAAATAAAATGCATATCATATGATTTTTTTTAATTACTAGCCTCAATAGTTTATGGTTACTGTGATTAGTGTATAATAAGTATTAGATAGTATGGTAAGTCTATGTAAATATATACTAAAATATTTTTAGGGTTGTTATTTTGTAGATCATACCACTCGTGATAGGTTTAAGTACTAATTAATAGATCGCAATGACATTTTAATACATGAGGATTCTATAAATTAAGATATTTTAAGGTACCTAGTGATATGGGAATTGTAACCTCTACATTGTGATCTAACTAGTAAGGTGTCACTTCAAATTTGGACAATTATATTTGGGAAAAAAAATAAAACTTTCGAAAAAATTAAAAAAGAATAAAAATTGGATCCAAAATGTTAAAGAATAGTCACATCTTGTTTACTTATCCAACTGCAACCCTATCTACAACTTGGCTATGAGTGAGCAACCTAGTTGGAACATGTAATACCTTAAGCTTAGAGTTGGAATCTCTATTTGACTGATATGTGTATCCAAAAGTAAAAACACATTAAATAGAAACTAACACTAAGCATAATTTTTGGGTGATACAGAATTGCCCTTACACCACTGGAAGCTCCTCCATCAAGTTGTTAATATAGGTAAGTGATGATATATATTAAATAAAATACATATCATATGATGTTTTTTTAATTACTAGCCTCAATACTTTAAGCTTATTATGATTAGTATATAATAAGTATTAGATAGTACGGTAATGTATTGCATAAAAATGTAACAAAGGAATAAACACTAAGCAACTAAAGCCTATTCCTACATGTTCATGCAAACCTCAAATATGAAAGACAACATGTAAATAAGGAAGAAATGACATCAAAATAGCGTAATCTACTCAAAGTAGCACTAATGAAAACCTTATAAAATCACCAAGTGGTGATGATTTCACATTATGGGATGTGGTTGCTCACAATTCCTGCAGCATAACAATGACATAGATAGTGCTTGTATGAAATGAGTAGAGAGCTCTCCTTTTATAGAAAATGAGATGAAAAAGACAACTGAGATTCAATTCAAGATGAAGGGCTAGGATCTCTGAGGATCAGTGAGGTGTCCCTAAGGTGGAGGCCAAGTGGACTCCATGTGGATTAGGGTTTTTGACCATTCAAACGGGGGAAGATGCTCACACATGTGTGAGCAACCTTTTATGGTGACATGATCAATGACAAGTGTAAGAGGTCTAAGAATCATGGTTTCTCATACATGTGTGAGATACCTTGATTCTCATGCAAGAGGCAAGTGTGCAAAAGGTGTGCAATGCATGAGGGGTATGGAAAGTGTGAACATCCCTCACACATGTGTGATGATGCCTCACACATGTGTGAACACACACATAGGATTAAAAGTGTATTAGCAAGGTGATTAGGAAAAGTTAAGTGGGATTAAGAATGTGGGTAGGTTTAGAAAGATGGGTTAGGTTAGGAAAGTGAGGTTAGGCTAGGGTTAAAATTAGGAGCCATGTGCTCAAATAGGATTAAATTTGATATTTAATTCCAAGTGGGATTAGGAAAGGATTAGTTAAGTAAACAAAGTACTTAATTAAAGTGAATGGGTTAGGATGCAAGTGGAAAGGCTAGGATTTAAATAAACCTTAGTTTATTTAAATCAAGGAAAGGTGAATATAATTAAACAAATGCAAATTTATTTAATTAAAGATAAGGTAATTAAATAAATAATAAATATTTATTTAATTGGTCAAGAAAAGGGGATTTTGACAACTTTAGGTGTCTTCATTTGCCCCTCTTTGATATAGCATTAGTAGTGTTATATCAAAGAAGAATAAAATATAGTGGATGAGAGGATAAGACTAGTAGCATGATGCCCCTGTCATGGAAGGATGAGGAAGAATGATGAGGGTGGAAAGGTATGCCCCGTCAAGAGGACATAGGGGTTAGGAGAACATGGATTCTCTCTCAAAATGGATGGGAGGATATGGAAGGGAGTGGAAAATGATAAGAGTGATAAAGTTATGCTGCAATGGTGTGAACAACCTAAGTTTTATATTGTATTCAACACTATGCACTGAGGTATGAGGAACCAAGATGACAATGTGTCAAGTATGTGATAAAAAAGGTCTAATACAACCATATGCCTTATGAAACCATGAGATGGAAGACCATGATTCCTAGGGTCAATAGGATGCAAAGACCATGATAAATGCAGAAAATACTAATGCAAACAAATAAAAAGCAATCATGCACAATAAACCAAAAGCAAACCAACATTTTGTCCCTAGTCAAGCTGAAAACCAATTAATGGATTGATTGATAATGAATGATTAAGGATGATAAAGCTAACAATATGTGTAATGCACATCCAAGGATTGGGAAGGATTCATCCCATGATAATGTTTGAATATGGTTAATGGATTATCAGCTAATTGGGTCAAATTGATGAATTGATGAAGGATTGATGTACAAGATTGCAAGATTAGATTGATTGAATTAGTATTGATTGCATATTGAGCTTTTTTTGTGATGTTTTTTATTTTTTGGAGACTTTGATGGATAGATTTAATTTAAATGAAAGTGGAAGAATGAACTTAGATGAGATTTGAAGAATGATGTTGATAGGATGAAGAATGGTGAGAGTAGAATTGAAATTGATTTGAAAGGATTAGAAGAAGGTAAATTTGATTGAAATAGAGGATAAATGAAGTGGATTGAAGTGAGTTGGAAAAATGACATCGAATGTGATATGAATGAATGTGGAATAGAATGGATTGGGACCAATGACAAGGGAAAGCCAAGGCAGGGTAAATGGAGGAAAAGCAATGTGAGCTGGTGGATCAAAGGAATCATGAAAGGATATGAGTGGCCAAATGATATGGTGTCCAAAAATGCAAAGCCAAGGAACATGTTTCAAAGGAGTCCAAATGCCCCATACCAAGGATAGGAAAATGGAAGAAAATAAGGTGGGAAAGGATGCATGGAAAGATGGTACAAAGGCTACCATATGGAGGAAGAGAAAGAATGTGTGCTTCAAAAGCATGTATGAACATTGTGTTATTGTGCCTCTAATAGTGATCACAAGCATGGATATGAAAGTGGAATGAAGAAGGGATATGGGAGGGGGGGTATGAAAAAAAAGGGGGAATGCTATGGAGGGTATGGATGGAATGTGGGATATGAAGTGGATGAAATGTAAGGGATAACCAAGATCAAGGACATATGAAAGGGGGATGTAAATATGTAGGAGTATGGATGGAGGATGGACAAAATGAACATGACAAGGACTATGGGATGCAAGATATGGATAGAATTTCAAGATCAAAGATGTGAAAGTGGATGGAAATATGTAGGATAGTGTGTGGAGGATGTGCAAGGGATATGTCAAGTGAGCATATGGATGGATGAAAGGAAAGTGAAAGTCAAGATCAAAGATGGAAGCAGATGATGAACCATAGATGGAAGTATGGAAGGTATGTATGGAAGTGTGGTATGGATGGAGCTTGCCCCCAGTGTAGAGTGCAAGTGGAAGAGGAAAAGTGAATGGATGGATAAGTGGAAGTGGAAACCATTGGAGAGAAAGGGAGGACTCAAGCATCTAGATACATGGATGGTATCCCTTGATATTTATTTCTCTCTTCTTCTTTTTTTTCAAGGAATTTGCACTAGTTTCTCATAAATATTGGTAGGATAGTGAAAAGAAGGATGAAGTAGATTGGGAAATGGAGGAGAGTGACCTATGAAAAGGTTTGGATTAAGGGGGTGGAGTGGGTGGGAGGAAGACATGGCTGATGGATGCTAGGTTGGAATAATTGTGAATGAGTGGAGGAAGGAGGTGGAAAGATCATCATTGACACACACCTTGAAGGGTGATGGAAAGGAGGAAATTATGGAGGATATGTAGGAGAGAGTTTGAATTTTGGGATATAGGGACCCAAAATGGATGAAGGAGATGATGGATTTAGGATGGTGGCTTTGGGTATATAATGACCCAAAATGGATTTGGAAAATGGAAGCTGGGATTGATTTATGAATGAGGGAAGCCTTTATAGATTAGTAGAATTGGATGTCATTTTGAATCTTTCTTTGAGATTCATTACTACATCAAGTACCTTTGGGATCCAAAAAATTTTACATTTTTTATTTTTAGCCTTTGTGGCCTTTTGACTTTTCTTTGGATCATATTTTTCTTTTCTTGGAAATGTCTTTTAGAGGGGACATGTTGATCCTTGGGCTTTTGTGGATTTTTGTCTTTATTCACATTTTCTTTGGCATCCAATTTGCTTCCATTGGCCATGGTATGGGTGCATGAAGATAAATGTGGTGGAGAGTGTATGCATGGTGAATGGGGGAAGGAATTCAAGGATGTGTTCCTTTTTTGATCTTTACTAGTACTATGAGGGGATGAAGTGGAAGAATTGGATATTGTGGATGGATTTATGTAAGGACCCAAAATGGATGGAAGGGATGAAGGGTTTGGTTGTGGAACATAGGGACCTAAAATGGAGGGAAGTGAAGAAGGGAGAAAATGATGGATATAAGGTACCCAAATGGACCTGGAATATGGAGGATGGGAAGCTTTAGGTTTGGAAGGAGTGGAAGGTGTACCAACATCTTGATACATTATTTCTTCAATGGGATATGTATCATTTTTAATACAAGATGTGAGTCCATGTATATGGGGTTCATGAGTGGATTGGATAGGTGTGATAGAATCATATGGAAGATTAGGATCATTGGATTATGAGGGATAATAGGATCTTGATATGGAGTGGGATCATGAAAGTAAATGAAGAGGTGCTTTGATCTTGACTTAAAAGAGGATCATGTAGTGGAATGAGTGGATAATGAGATGGAGTGATTTGATCTTGACATGGAGGATTATTAGTGGATGTAATGGAAGGAACTTCTTCATGAACTAGAGGATCTATGGATGCCAACTCTTGAGATGAAATGGAATTAGTAATGTGTGTGGTACATGGGATGTCAAAATGTATTGCATAAAAATGTAACAAGGAATAAACACTAAACAACTAACATCTATTCCTCCATGTTCATCCAAACTTCAAACATGAAAGAAAACATGTAAATATTGAAGACATGACATAAAAATAACTAAATCTACTCAAAAAAGCACTAATGCAAACCTCATGAAATCACCAAGTGGTGATGATTTCAAATTATGAGATGTGGTTGCTCACAATTCCTATAGCATAACAATGAGATAGATAGTGCTTGTGGAAATGAGGAGAGGGCTCTCCTTTTATAGGAAGTGAGATGAAATAGATGGTTGAGATTAAATGCAACATGAAGGGATGGGATCTTTCAAGATCAATGAGGTGTCCCTGAGGTGGAGGCCAGGTGGACTCCATGTGGATCACTAAGCAACTAACATCTATTCCTACATGTTCATGCAAACTTCAAATATGAAAGAAAACATTTAAATATTGAAGATGTATCATCAAAATAGATTAATCTACTCAAAATAGCACTAATTCAAACCTCATAAAATCACCAAGTGGTGATGATTTCATATTATGGGATGTGGTTTCCCACAATTCTTGCAGCATAACAATGAGATAGATAGTGCTTGTGGAAATGAGGAAAGGGCTCTCCTTTTATAGGAAATGAGATGATATGGATGGTTGAAATTAAATGCAAGATGAAGGGCTGGGATCTCTCAGGATCAATGAGGTGTCCCTGAGGTGGAGGCCAAGTGGACTCCATGTGGATTAGTTTTTTTGACCATTCAAACACATCTATGAGCAACCTATGAAGGTGACATGATCAATGACAAGTGTAAGAGGTGTGAGAATCATGGCTTCTCACACATGTGTGAGACAACTTGATTCTCATGCAAGAGGACAAGTGTGCAAGAGGTGTGGAAGGCATGAGGGGTGTGGATAGTGTGAACATCCCTCACACATGTGTGACCACACATTTAGGATTAAAAGTGGATTAGCAAGGTGATTAGGAAAATTTAAGTGAGATTAAGGAAGTGGGTAGGTTTAGAAAGATGGGTTAGGTTAGGAAAGTGAGGTTAGGGTAGGGTTAAAGTTAGGAGCCATGTGCTCAAATAGGATTAAATTTGATATTTAATTCCAAGTGGGATTAGGAAAGGATTAATTAAGTAAATGAAGTACTTAATTAAAGTGAATGGGTTAGGATGCAAGTGGAAAGGCTAGGATTTAAATAAAGCTTAGATTATTTAAATCAAGGAAAGGCAAATATAATTAAAAAAATGCAAATTTATTTAATTAAAGCTAAGGTAATTAAATAAATAATAAATATTTATTTAATTGGTCAGGAAAAGGGGATTTGGAAAAATTTAGGTGTCTACATTTTCCCCCTCTTTGATATAGCATTAGTAATGTTATATCAAAGAAGAATAAAATATAGTGGATGAAAGGATAAGACTAGTAGCATGATGCCCCAGTCATGCAAGGATGAGGAAGGATAATGAGGGTGGAAACGTATGCCCCCTTGAGAGGACATGTGAGTTAGGAGAACACAAATGTTCTCTCAAAATGGATCGGAGGATATGGAAGGGTGTGGAAAATGATACGAGTGATAAAGTTATGTTGCAATGGTGTCAACAACCTAAGTTTGATATTGTATTCAATACTATGCACCAAGGTATGAGGAACCAAGATGACAATGTGTCAAGTATGTGGAAGAAAAAGGGGTCTAATACAACCATATGCCTTATGAAACCATGATATGGAAGACCATGATTCCTAGGTTCAATAGGATGTAAAGACCATGATAAATGCATAAAAGTAACAAGAAATCATGCACAAAAAACCTAAAGCAAACCAACATTTTACCCCTAGTCAAGCCAAAAACCCATTAATGGATTGATTGATGATGATTGATTAAGGATGGCAAAGCTAACGATAAGCATAATTCACATCCAAAGATTGGGAAGGATTCATCCCTTGATAGTGTTTAAATATTGTTAATAGATTATCATTTGATTGAGTCAAATTGATGAAGTGATTAATGATTGATGTACACATTTGCAAGATTAGATTGATTGGATTAGTATTGATTGCACATTGATTGAGATTTTTTTGATGTTTTTGATATTATGAAAAGTTGGAGGAATAGATGAAATTGAAAAGCAAGTAGAAGAATGAAATGGAAGTAGAAGAATGAACATGGATGAGATTGAAAGAATGATGTTGATAGGATGAAGAATGATGAGAATAGAATTGATTTGATGTGAAAGGATTAGAAGAAGGGAAAATTGATTGAATTAGAGGATAAATAAAGTTGATTGAAGTGAGTTGGAAGAATTAGATTGAATGTGATATGAAAAAATGTGGGATAGAATGGATTGAGACCAATGACAAGGGAGATCCAAGGAATGGGAGATGGAGGAAAAGCAACATGAGTCAGTGGATGAAAAAAATGGCGAAAGGATATGAGGGGCCAAATGATATGGTGCCAAAAAATGCAGAGCCAAGGACCATGTTCCAAAATATTCTAAATGCCTCATTCCAAGGATAGGAAAATGGAAGAAAATATGGTGGGAAGGATGCATGGAAAGTGGAAAGATGGTACAAAGGCTAGCATATGGATGAACAGAAGGCACGTGCTCTTCCAAAGCATGTATGAACATTTTGGTATTATGCCTCTAATAGTTATCATGAGCATGGGCATGAAAGGGGAATGAATAAGGGATATGGGAGGGAGGATATGGAAATGGGATAATGATATGGGAAGTATGGATGACATGTGGGATATGGAGTGGAGGCAATCAAAGGGATAACCAAGATCAAGGACATATGAAAGGGGGATGGAAATATGTAAGTGTATGGATGGAAAATGGATGAACATGACAAGGACTATGGGATACAATATATGGATACCATGTCAAGATCAAATATATGGAAGAATTATGGGATGTATGTAGGAAAATGTATGAACATGGAAAGTGGATATGGATGGAGGAAAGGAACATGAAAGTCAAGATCAAAGATGGAAAAGGAGAATGAATGATAGATGATAGTATGGAAGATATGTAAGGAAGAGTGGTATGGATGGAGCTTGCCCCCGGTGTAGAGTGCAAGTGGAAGAGGAGAAGTGAATAGATGGATAAGTGGAAGTGGAAGACATTGGATATAGGATACAAAAATGAAGGGAGGACTCAAGCATCTATATACATGGATGGTATCCCTTGATATTTATTTATTTTTTTATTTTATTTTCAAGGAATTTTTACAATTTTCTCATAGATGTTTGTAGGATAGTGAAAAGAAGGATGAAGTGGATTGGGGAATGGAGGACAATGACTTATGAAAAAGTTTGGATTAAGGGGGTGGAGTGGATAGGAGGAAGACATGGTTGATGGATGCTAGGTTGGAAGAATTTGAATGAGTGAAGGAAGGAGGTGGAAAGATCATCATTGACACACACCTTGAAGGGTGATGGAAAGGAGGAAATTTCAGAGGATATGTAGGAGAGAGTTTGAATTTTGGGATATAGGGACCCAAAATTGATGAAGGAGATGACAGATTTAGGATGGTGGATTTGGGTATATAAGGACCCAAAATGGATTTGGAAAATGGAAGCTTGGATGATTTATGAATGAGGGAAGCTTTTGGATTAGCAAAATTGGATGTCATTTTGAATCTTTCTTTGAGATTCATTGCTACATTAAGTAGCTTTGGAATTCACATAATTTTTGCATTTTTGATTTTTAGCCTTTGTGGCCTTTTGATTTTTCTTTGGATCATATTTTTCTTTTCTTGGGCATGTATTTTAGAGGGGACATGTTGATCCTTGAATTTGTGTGGGTTTTTAGCGTTATGCACTTTTTTCTTTGGCATCCAAGTTGCTTCCATTCGCTATGGTATGGGTGCATAAAGATAAATGGGGTGGAGAGTGTATCAATGGTGAACACTAGAAGGATTTCAAGGATGTGTGCCTTTGTTGATCTTTACTAGGGCCATGAGGGGATGAAGTGGAAAACATGGATATGGTGGATGGATGTACATAAGGACCCAAAATGGAAGGAAGGGATGAAGGGCTTGGCTATGGAACATAGGGACCTAAAATGGATGGAAGTGAGGAAGGAATGGGTATATGGATATAAGGTCCCAAAATGGACTTGGAAGATGAAGGATGGGAAAATTTGGGTTTGGATGGAGGAAGTTTAGGTTTGGAAGGAGTGAAAGGTGTACCAACATCATGAGACATTATTTCTTTAATGGGATGCTTATTATTTTCAACACAAGACGGGAGTCCTAGTAGATGGGGTTCATGAGGGGATTGGATAGGTGTGATAGGATCATGTGGAGGATTAGGCTCACAAGGGGGATTATGAGGGATAATAGGATCTTGGGATGGAGTGGGATCATGAAAGACAATTGGAAGGGTGCTTTGATCTTGACTTAAAAGAGGATTATGTAGTAGAATGAGTGGATCATGAGATGGAATAAGATCATGAGATGTAGTGATTTGATCTTGACATGGCGGAGTATCATTGGATGGAGTGGAAGGAATATCTTCATGAAGTGGAGGATCTACAGATGCTAACTCTTAAGATGGAGTGGAATCGATAAGGTGTGTGGTACATGGAATGCCTTGATCTTGATTAGGAAAGGAATCATGGGATGGACTAAGAGAGATAAATGTATCTTGAGGGATAGGGGAACGATGGGATGGAGAAATTATCAAATTTAGAGAGGAATCTATAATCTTAGGCTTTAGAGGAATATCTTGAGATGGAATTGGGGGTATGACTTTGGGTGATTGGCTCACTTTATCTTGATATTTACACTTAGCCAAGAATGAAGAGAAATAAACCTTACTAGGTGGGGATGACGTTTTTGGAGCATTAGGATTGTGTGAAGGTGGAACTATGGGTAGGGGATTTGGATGATGGTTTTTGACATTAAGCTCAAAGTATGGGGAATTTCATGGAGGATTGGGGTTTGATGGGACATGAGGACTAGGATCTTTGAAACATAGGGGAAGAGGACACATGGCATGAAATCCAACCTCTTTCTATTGTCTTCCTTAGAGATAATTCTTTACTTGCTCCATTTCCTTGGAAAGAGCATTTTTGTTTGCTGAATTGTGTGGGTTATGAATTGAATTGTGAGTAGTTGAAGGATAATGAGGTGGATTTCCCTTGTCAAAGGTAGAAGAATGATGAAAATGAGATGGATATGGATTGGGTATGAAATTATGAGAATGGATTGGATATGTAGGTTGAAATGGAGGTAGAACTCCATATTACCTTTGAAGATCATCATCCATGTGATTAGGCCAATTTGCATCCATGGAACTTAGATGAAAAGTGATGAAAGATTTGATGATGGATGGAAAATGAACTTGGGACTAGGAGCAAGCTGGGCTTTGTGTCAGTTTGATTTGAAAGGAATTGGACTTGATTTGATTTGATTGGATATTGATTGGATTTTATTTGATAAAAAACCTTATGATATTGAAAACAAGTGAATGTTTGATTTGAATTAGAGTTTGATGTTGATGACAGTGCTCATATGTCCAAAGATGTAATACAAAGTTTAATTAGAAGAAGATGTGAATGAATGAAATTAGAAAAATTGATTATGGATGAAGATGTAAATGTATCGAATTAAGAATTGATTACAAATGAATGAATTTGACAAGGAATTAAATTAGAAGAATGATGATGAAGCATTGGATGAGGGAATTGAAGTGTGACATGGAGTATGAATCATGACTAGGATGAAGATTAGGAATTAGATTGAATGATTAGGAAGACAAGGAAATGATTTGGACAAATAGAGATGATTAAGACTTCAAGGAAGGGTTTGAATGATGAAGACAAGAGATGTATGAGGGTGAATGATATGTGATGGAAAGAAGAAGTGGGGTGGAATTGATGTGGACAACTTGACTAAGAGGACTTAAACTAAGACTTGTTTTGTTGTTTTTGAGAATTTTTTATATTTTTTTGGATTTTTTAACTTTTTATGATTTTTTTGGATTTTTATGTTTTATGATGATTTATGATTTTTTATGTTTTATGATGTTTTTGGATTTTTATGTTTGAGATGCAAAATCAAACAAGGAAATATATACAAGGCAGGGGTAGTCAGTCTGTCCCTTTCAATTGGGGAGGGTTTCAAACACTCAAGCACGTCAAACACACCAAAAATCCTACAAGGTTTCAACTAGGTTGTACATGGATCAACTAAAGGGCATCATTGATAAATGCAAGGTATGTGAGGTCCAAATCTATAGATGCAAGAAAATAATGCCACATAGCTAGGGGGAGATGGTAATCCCAAATCTCTTCCTTCACTTCCCAAAGGTATAAAGTTCTTTGGGGCTTAGCCAAGAGTGACAAGATTTTACTTCCAAGAGAGGTGTCTTTTGATTCACCTCCTAATATTTATACTCCACCAAAACACTGGAGTTGAGGTTGTCCCAAGGGGTGATGAAATCCCCAAGCTGTCCTCCTAAAGAAAATAAAAACAAGATCACTTATTTCTTGTGCACCGAAGATCACCCAAAGGTACGAGGGGAGAGAATACATAAGTGGCCTCAGGGTTTAAAAGACACACATTCTTTCCCAATGAAGCTTTAGGTTTTTCTAATCTACTTTTAAGACACACATGTTTATAGCATACAATGTTATTTGCAACTTGAAATCATTATCAACATGAATGAAAAGCACAAATTTATCAACAAGAAAGTAAATTTCTCGTGCACATAAGAAAATTGTTGCAAATGAAACAAATTTCATTTAAGGCATTCAAGAGTATGTGAATTAATTTTAAGAACCAAGCCCAAATGTTTGCTAGCCTAAGCATTCATGTCCATTCCCTTAAGGCATTCAAGATTGAATTCAATTGTTTTAACTTAACCATGCATTCAAAGACAAGTGTTTAAGCATACAAGTTCATTCCCCAAAACAAATTTAAAGCAAAACTTGCAAGCAATATGGTTAGTGAGAAAATATCCTTGCAAAAACACAAGTTAGGGCATCAAAAATGTATGAAAAATGTGAAACAACCCTACAATAAAAAGGTTAGCAAAAATTTCATCCTTTGATAGAAAAAATAGGGATCTAAATAGTATCAAAATCTCATGAAACTAGCACCATCACAACGGGCTTGGAATCAACTTTTTGATGATATTTCATTTTTCAAAAATAGAGTTTGTATGCTCAAGTTATGAGCAAAAAACTGAAGGTTGCTCCTTATGGCCTAAAAGGGTATGTGAAATGCTTGTGCAATGATGACATTAGTGACCTGTGAGATTAAAATTGATGGTTAGATGCACATTAGGCAAAAACAAAATTTGTTTTTTTGAAATTTTTGCTTAAAAAGAAGGTCAGATCTACATGGTTCATTAAAAAAAAGGATAAGTGTTATTTTTTTTTAAGAAAGCAAGAGTTGAAAATAAAAATCAATGCTTTAGGGTTTTAACCTAAATATCAAAAAATGTTTTTTTGTTTTTTTTTGTTTTAAAAAAAAAAAAAAAAAAATGAAATACATTCGATGGAGAATGGGTGGAGGGTTTGCAGGGACATGAGGAGGAGGGTTTGAAGTGGAGCAAAGGAGGGTTTTTGCATGGGTGGAGGGTTTGGTAGAGTGCAGGAGGCAGCAAGATGTAGCAAGCCACATGCAGTTGTTTCAGTGGTGGGAGATTGTAGGCCACATGATGACGAGGGCAAAGGGGAGTCGTGGCTCATGGTTACATGGTGAGGAGGAGGCCATAGCCATGGGAAACATTGGGCAGTGGGAGGAAGGAATAGGAAGATGAAGCAACAAGAGGATTGTGGTGACTATGAGCAGGAGGTGGGGTTTGAATAGTGGGTGGAGGTGGTTGAAGGGGTAGAGGCAAGTGGTGGGAGAGAAAGGGCCATGGGCCGAAGGGTAGTGGCAAAAGCCACAGGCAGCAAAAGTCATGGAAGGGTAGTGGGTGGTGTATGCAAGGAGCGAAGGGCTAGTCATAGTAGTGGTGGGTGTAGAGGGGAGCATTTGGCAATGGCGGCAGGTTAAGTGTTCAACAGAAATAGTAGAGGGGCCACCACAGGCAGAGGTGGAGAGGTGTAGGTTGTGACGAGTGGCAACGTAGAGACTGCGGGGAAGCTATGAGCATGGGAGATGCAGGTAAGTTGCTCGGCTGTCGGGAGATGTTGGAGGGCTGCAGCAGTGCTCGCTGCCAATAAACCTGCACACCAAACACAATTTTTTATTATTATTTTTTTCTTTTTAAATTTTTTTTTTTTTTTTTAGATTTTTTTAAAACAATTTATATGTATATGTTAAAAATGTACAAAGAAGATATAAATGAAACAAAATAAGCCCCCCCTCTTTTTTTTAAATCTATTTATCTATCAACCAAAGAAAGAGTAGTTTTTTTTATTTTTTTTATTTTTTTATTAATGAAGAGTATATTCAACATATATGTACCTCTACAACTGAAAAATAGAGCAATAAGAAAATATAGAGTGTTTTATGTCAGAAAACTTCCCTTATGGGCTCCAAACACGATGATGAGCTTTATGGCTCAATTAGAGGCTCCTCATGAAACTTGATCTCCGAGTGCAAGCCTTCAACCTACAAGCTTAGACTCACAAAATACTCAAAAACACATTAGATGGTTAGTTTGAACCCATGAAGTGGGTCCCACCGGGCATGCCAAAATGTATTGCATAAAAATGTAACAAAGAAATAAACACTAAGCAACTAAATCCTATTCCTACATGTTCATGCAAACCTCAAATATGAAAGGCAACGTGTAAATAAGGAAGAAATGACATCAAAATAGCTTAATCTACTAAAAATAGCACTAATGCAAACCTCATGAAATCACCAAGTGGTGATGATTTCACATTATGGGATGTGTTTGCTCACAATTCTTGCAGCATAACAATGAGATAAATAGTGCTTGTATGAAATGAGGAGAGAGCTTTCCTTTTATCAGAAATGAGATGAAATAGATGACTGAGATTCAATACAAGATGAAGGGCTAGGATTTATTAGGATCAATGAGGTGTACCTGAGGTGGAGGCCAAGTGGACTCTATGTGGATTAGGGTTTTTGACCATTCAAAGGGGGAAAGATGCTCACACATGTGTGAGCAACTTTTGATGGTGACATGATCAATGACAAGTGTAAGAGGTGTGAGAAGCATGGCTTCTCACATATGTGTGAGACAACCCTATTCTCATGTAAGAGGACAAGTGTGCAAGAGGTGTGGAAGGCATGATGGGTGTGGAAAGTGTGAACACCCCTCACACATGTGTGAAGATTCCTGACACATGTGCGAGCACACACTTAGGATTAAAAGTGGATTAGCAAGGTGATTAGTAAAAGTTAAGTAGGATTAAGGAAGTGGGTAGGTTTAGAAAGATGGGTTAGGTTAGGAAAGTGAGGATAGGCTAGGGTTAAAGGTAGAAGCCATGTGCTAAAATAGGATTAAATTTGATATTTAATTCCAAGTGGGATTAGGAAAGGATTAATTAAGTAAACAAAGTACTTAATTAAAGTGAATGGTTAGGATGCAAGTGGAAAGGCTGGGATTTAAATAAACCTTAGTTTATTTAAATCAAGGAAAGGTGAATATAATTAAACAAATGAAAATTTATTTTATCGAAGGTAAGGTAATTAAATGAATAATAAATATTTATTTAATTGGTTAGGAAAAGGGGATTTGGATAAATTTAGGTGTCCAAAGGTAAGTCCATGTACCTATATACTAAAATGTTTTTAGGGTTATTATATTGCAGATCATACCACTTGTGATAGGTTTATGTACTAATTAAAAGATCACAATGACATTTTAATACATTAGGATTCTATAAAATAAGATGTTTTAAGGTACCTAGTGAGATGGGAATCGTAACGCTCTGCTTTATGATCTAACTAGTAAGGTGTCACTTTGAATTTGGAAAATGATATTTGAGAAATAAAATAAATAAAAATTGAATCCAAAATGTTAAAGAATAGTTGCATCTTGTTTACTTATCCAACTGCAACCCTACCTACAATTTGGCTATGAGTGAGTGACTTACTTGCAACATGTATATGCCAACATTTAATACCCTAAGCTATATATATATATATATATATATATATGTATGTATGTATATGTATATGTATGTATGTATATGTATGTATATATATATATATATATATATGTATGTATATGCATGTGTATATATATATATATATATATATATATATATATATATATATACATGCATATATATATATATATATATACATACATATACATACATACATATACATATACATACATATATATATATATACATACATATACATACATATATATATATATATGTATATATATATGTATATGTATATATATATATATGTATATGTATATATACATATACATATATATATATATATACACACATATATATATACACATATATATATGTGTGTGTGTGTATGTATATATATGTATATATATGTGTGTGTGCATGTATGTATGTGTGTGTGTGTGTGTGTGTATATATATATATATGAGGGCATAACCCAAGACAAAATGAACACAATAGGAAAAGGGGAATATTATAATAAGAAGTGATATGGTATTACATTTAGTCCAAAAAAAAAAACTCCATGACATGCTCTATGGGCTTACAATGTTATCAGATTCTAGTGAAAATGCTTCTCACAGTACCTTCTCCCAAAATCCAACAAAAATTATGTTTACAATGCCTGAAATAACCTTAAATTACCTGAATTAGGTTTAGTGTTAGGAATACATTTTAGAATATGGCATTTGGAAACACTGCAAAAGCAAAAGGTTCTAGAAAATACACCACTGGATGCTCCTGCATCAAGTTGTTAATATAGGTAAGCGATGATATATATTAAATAAAATGCATATCACATGATGTTTTTTAATTACTAGCCTCAATACTTTAAGGTTATTATGATTAGTGTATAATAAGTATTAGATAGTATGGTAAGTCTATGTACCTATATACTAAAATGTTTTTAGGGTTATTGTATTATAGATCATACCACTTGTGATAGGTGTTGGCACTCAAAATTGTTTTCCTAGTTTGAGCATCTATTTCAATTGTGAATCACTTCAAAGCCCTTTAAATGTTTTTTGATGCCTATGTACCTGCCTGCCCATTTGAAACATAAGAGGTATTTAATGTTTCTAACACCTTCCATTTAGTGTGTCTATGTGTTTCATGAAGTTAAATTGGCATTTTGAGCTATTTTGAGTAGTTGTCAAATCTACATTTTCACCTAAGTGTCAAACAATGACAAGAGCCATTGTTTGCATCTAAATATCCCGCACCTAGAAATGTTTCATGATTCACCACTTTGGAAATGTCTAGTGTCCATACTAGAGAACCTATATTTTAGATTTTGAGTCATTTTGAGTCTGTTTGACTAGGTTTTCAATCCCTCAAAGTTGGTAGTTTATTATTTTCATGCTGATGCACATTGCACATAATTCTGGGAAGCCCTATTTGACAAGTTATAAATTTTGACCAGTTGACCCATATGATGAAATTCCTCTTGCATTATGTTCTAGATGTTAGAGACATTCTATATTTCAAGTTTGAGCTTATTAAAAATCTATCTAATCAGTTTTCAAATGCAATTCCAAATGCAATTTCTAACTTTTACTGGTGTCAGCATTTGTAGATTAGTTAGTACCCTTATTCATGATGTTATAACTCTGAGTCTATGATAGGTGAGATCAAAAAAATTGTATCACTGTGTTGTACTCCAAAAATATTTGAAGTATGCTAGTTTTTAAGTTTTGATGAATCCGTCTGCACACTTTTCCAAGTCCATTCCATTTGCAAAAAATGTTTTTTCGCCATTGTTTTAGTTTGCAAAATCTGAGTAGCCCACTTTGACCCCTTGCCATTTGTGCCCAATTATTCATCATAAGCCCAAATCCTAGATTTATACTCTCCCCATGACAGTGAACCAACACCCTAGTTTTCATTTTTCCAAGTCTCTGTTTACCTAATTCTCAAAGCGAAATTGAAATACAATTTATTATTTTCTGACATGTTTTCTTGCAGGCAATTCTAAGATTTTAACTTTGATGATCAATATCTTCTGACCCTGATGTCACCATGAGATGAGATTTGATGAGATAAAAGTGTGTGGAATAGAGAATCAATATGTCAGATTTCAGAGCTCATTTATCTGTTTGTGTCAATTTTTAAGGCCAGTCAAAGGACCTCCTAATGCAAAAATTGACAATTTGCAAAAAGATGTAAAATGAGCTTCAAATTCATTTTTAATGGTCGAATTTGTTTCAAATCAGTATCAGATGCTATATGGATTAGTTGGATAGTTCAATTGTTTGGAAACAAAATTTTTTTTAGTCAGAACCACTTTGGGGCCTGACTAATCCTATCAAATTGATAAGGTACTAACCTTTTGTTAAAAAGGGGATAAGTTGGGTCTAGTAAATACATCAAGTTCTCACTGTGAGATAGATGGAAATCAAATTTTATGTGTTCTCCATTTCAAACTGATTTCAAGAATTCAAACAATTATGGAAAAGTATTTCACAAGAAAAGAATGAAATTGCAAGATCTTTGTGCAGGGTCCTTGTAAATTGAGAAAGGGGATTTGATTTTATTGGGTTCCAAATCTATAATGATTCAAGTTCTAAATAAAGCCAATATTTGTAATACATCTCAAGAGGATGATCTTGAATGCTTAAAAAATATATCAGTCGACATTAAGAAGAGTCTTGTATAGTCAACTTTCCATCTAGAAACACATGTCTTTTTATATTGTGGGAAGAATTCAAGTAAATGGATTGAAGCTTAATAAAAAATATTGCTAATGCCATCAAGTGATCATCAGGCTCATCTATCATCACATACATTAGGTCAAACCTAGTTAGAACTAGTGTTGAGATTTCAGACACTGAAACTCCAAAGGAAAGTAAAGTTCCAATCGAAATAAATGGAACCTTGGGGAAACAAGAGAGTTTTGAGGTCTAAGAAACTTAAAACTCTAAGGAAATAGATTTCATTAAGGATGCACTACAAGCATATAGGAAATTTTTGGAGGCTTTTGGAGAGCACATAATGAATTTTTATAATGTAAGAGTTCCAAAGATGTTAGGAGGGGGTCTTGCTGAATCATTGGCAAAAGCTACAGTGGTAGGAGGTCTTGGTATTTATGTCACTCTCAATAATCTTTACAATGTGGAGGGTGGTCATCAAGTAATTATGTTTAAATGAATAGTTTGTGTCAAGGAAAAGGTTTATCTAGAAGGAACACATTTCATGATCCCTTGGTTTGATCATCCTATAATCTATGATGTTATAGCTTGACCTTGTCTTGTAGAAAGTACTTCTGGTAGTCATGATCTTCAGATGGTTAAAATTGGCTTTCGAGTTTTGATGAGGCCACTATCAGATAAGCTCCCAATGATTCAATTCTATTTTCTACAAAGGAACCAAAATTTTAAAGCACAAAATCCTCCATTATGGTGAAGGCACAAAACTCCACAACAAGCTAGAGACATGGGGGAGCTTAGAAATTGTTTGAAAAAGAGCTCCAACATTTTGAGCAAAGGCACAAAAAGGATCAAAAGGGAAGGGAAAGGCTATATTAAAATGTGTACCAAGTAAGTTGAGGGGCTCATAGACAAGAATTACCATACATTCAAAGAAAGGAATACATGAAAGAAAAATGTATTAATTTGCAAATCCATAATAGAGAGCCCACATTTTGAAGCCTTAGTAGATGAAGAAAAACATCCATAGCCAAAGACAATAGAAGTAGACCATGCAAGAAAGGAGATTCCATAAGGGAGGAAATGCAAGTAGATAAGTCATTGAAAGCAAGAAAAGGTCTCTTCAATAGAAGCACACATTAAAGGAAGAGAAACTCCATGCCACACAACAGGAGTACCCACGAGACAACAAGGAGGTATTAAAAGGAGAGGCTATGTTAATAAAGATACCCACATTAGAAGAAGTCACTAGCCAATTAAAGGTCAGAGGAGACATGAAAAATGTGGCTCATGCATTAAAAGAAACAACAAGGGTCACACATAAAAAGGGCAAAGGAGCTATTGCATTTTGCAAAGCAATCCCAGACATCCAATGAAAGAATTCCAATGTTCTAAGAAAAAGTGGATGAGTGAAGCTGCAACATGAAGAAAAGAGGCCATCCATGTGTATGAATGGAGGAGCCATTTCTCGCAGAGGTTTGGGGTCAAAACCTATGGTAATGGCATAAAATTTATATGCAAGGGAAGCCATTCAAAAGCAACACCATAGAAAAGCCACACATCACAAGAGAATCATTTCAAAAGGAATCCTCAAAGAGACTCACAAAGGGAGTAGAGATGAACTTAATCCCACATTGGGGAAATCATTTTATTATAATGCTTTTAAATACTACCTCATGCAATACATAAAGTGTCTCAAAGACACTCAACTTTTCTAAGCCACAACCCTATGTGTGGGGCCTGTTGGTGGTTAGCATGTGGTCAAATTTTAATGAAATCCATAGGAGAGGTGACATGTGGTAGTGCAGCATGAGAGTGCGAGGTGGAGTGAAAAGGCTTTATGCTTTTATGAATAGCGTAAGCATGAGAAGCCATTTTAAAATGCTCGCATTCCTATGGGAAAGAAGCAAAGTGTGTGAGCACAAATGGAGCTATGACGGGGTCCCAACCTTATGAGAGAGACACTTGAAATGTTAATAAAATATTAATACAAGTCTCAAGTTGTGAGAGCATAATGATGAGCTTTGAGTGTATGGACATTTGAAATGTTAATAAAATATTAATATAAGTCTCAGGCTATGAGAGCATAATGAGGAGCTTTGAGTGTATGGTCAGGAAGCAAGATTTAAAAGACTTTTAGTGGTTTGAGATAATGCATATGAACATAAAGCCAAATGAATGAAGCCTCTGGTGCTATAGAAATTGGAGATGGATTAATATTAATTAATATTTCAAATTGTGGTGAGCCAATGAAGTTGTGACAAGTGGCATGTGGAGAAAATATTGAACATAAAAGTGAAAATGAAAACCAAATTCAAAGAAGCTTCAAATGCACATAATGAAAGTTTTCAATAAATTTAAAGTTCCTATATAGTCTTGACTATGTAAAATTTTAAATTTTTGAATTTTAATGCAAAGCCACAATCCAAGACCTAATTTTTCAAACTACTACTAGAGGGGCATTTTTTGTTTGAAATAGGCACTATAATATACCATTGGAACCAAGAGAAGCTGAATTTTCCAAATATGAGGTCAGATTTTACACAACAATTCACTGGTTTGAGTTATAAGTAGATTTCTAATTTTCAAGGTATTCTTAGTAAAAGGGGAAAAATTCATTATGGAAAGTCAAAATCAATTGGGGAACATATATTGATGTTTTTTGAAGCTTAAAATGAATTCTAGAAAGGTTTTTACCCTTCTTGAGTTCATTTTTAACCAAATTTTGTGGTTCCAGATCAAGCATCAAATCAATTACTTGTTCAACCAAAATATCTAGGATATTTTTGCATTTGGAAGGCCAAATGATGAAGATTTTATTTACCAATTGAGGGGAGAGACTAGAGAAAATTTTTTAAGCTATTGAGAAGGTTTTCCAAGTGGACAAATGTCATGTTTTGATCAGATCTAGGAATTAACTCTTCTCCTATATCTTCTTTTCTTTTTCTCATTGTAGGGTTCATTCCAATTTTTGGGGAAAAACTAGTCATTTCTATGATACCATGTTTTGGATCTAATTTTTTTGTGTTCCCATATTATGATACCACATTTCTTTCAATAGATTTCTCTTGTGTGAATAGTAGTAAGAAAGATAATATAGCTAGTTTTGATATGTTAGGTGTTTTCATGTTTTGATTTCATGCATTTGATTGTATTGTTTCAAGGAAATGAATACAAATGAGCAAGGATTTTATTGGTTTCATTCTAATTCTCATCTCTCATCTCAATGAATTTTCAATGTTCTATGATAATTGAACAAAGAGCCTAGGTTATAGTTGCAGTCCCTTAAGGTTGTATGTTGTTTCATTGTTGCCTATAACTCAAGGGGTTATGTAAATGCTTCAAATAAATCAGCAAGGTTGCAAGTTTATTGAGGGGAATATCATGTAAGAATGAGATTTAGACTAAACATGGATGTCTATTTATAAGGTGAATGGATAGATCATATATTTGAATATATGAATAAGTATCAAGTATCTATATGTATGTGATTAATTCATGGAATTACCCAATACATAAGGCACTGATTGGTTATAGGATCACTTGTTCATGCTACTATATATTAGGGGTTTTATTGAATTCAACATTATTAATCAAATTCTTTTTCCCCTTTCATGTTGAAGAGCTAAAAAGTCTAACCCTCACTCAACTTGTGAATATCATAGAATTACAATTTGCTACTATAGATCTATGTGATTTCATGAGTCATTAGGAGATATAAGGGCTTTTCATCTGCAGTAAATAGGTTTAGATTTATGTTTAATTGCACTAGTACCATATCTCAAAACCTCATGTTTAACCCGTCTAGGTCTTGCAGAGCCTAAAGTGAAGAAGGAGTTATGCCTTGTAGTTGGCCCAAGATTGCAATTAGGTATATCCATCATAGGAAGTTGCTAGCCTTAGATGCATTCGTCTATTTTTTTGGTCATTTTCAAATCTGTTAGATTAGGAGCCAACAATACGTTTATGTACTAATTAAAAGAGCACAACAACATTTTAATACACAAGGATTCTATAAATTAATACATTTTAAGGTGCCTAGTAATATGGGAATATTAACACTACTTTATGATCTAACTAGTAAGGTGTCACTTCAAATTTGGACAATGACATTTGGGAAATAAAATAAAATAAAATAAATAAAAAGAAAAATTAAAAAATGGATCCAAAATGTAAAGAATAGTTGCATCTTGTTTACTTATCCAACTGTAACCCTACCTACAATTTGGCTATGAGTGAGTGACTTAGTTGCAACATGTATATGCCAACATGTAATACCCCAAGCTTATCTCTATATATATATATATATATATATATATATATATATATATATATATATATATATATATATATATATATATATATATATATATATATATGAGGGCACAACCCAAGACAAAATGAACACAATAGGAAAAGGGGAATATTATAATCAAATGTGATATGCAATATACAATTAGTACAACAAAAATAGACTCCACGACATGCCCTATGGGCTTATAATGTTATCAAATTCTAGTGAAAATCCTTCTCACAACACCTTCTCCCAAACTCCACCAAAAACTAGGTTTAGGGTTAGGAATACATTTTATAATATGCCATTTGGCATCCACCACAAAAAATGTCAAAATTCAGTGCAAAATTAGAAGAATCCAAAAAAGGTGATCCAACTTCCGAGAGGTGTAACTTTTGATTTGGGACTCCAATTGATGAATCATTTACATTTTTAGAAATATCTCCAAGCACTTTATAGCATTGTGGGAGAAGCTTTGCTTATCCCCCATTTTTTAGGCCCGTATGAGGTCATTTAGTGCCTCAAATCTGACTTTGAAGTGCTCTTAGGGGGACTCTAGGAAACTCAAAACTACAATAACTTTCAAACTATAAAGCCTTTTAACCTAATTCATTTTCTAGCATGTTTTAAATTACAATTATAATCATCCCTCAAACTTACACCCTCTAACTCATCATAATTATGGCATGATTAAAAAATAACCTATTTTCTACATTGGCACCTATCCCAAGGTACTCAAAAACACTAACCTAGAAAACCAACAATAGAACTATGAGAGTTGGAATCTCTATTTGACCCAAATAGGTATCTAGAAATAAAAACACATTAAACAAAAACTAACACTAAGCATATTTTTGGGTGATATAGGATTGCCCTTACACCACTGGATGCTCCTACATTAGACACCCAGGGTAAATTGAAAAGTGACCGTGTCACTTTATGGCTAGTAAAGGAAAATCCAACTGGGAAACCTCCACTATGGTTATCCAAGTTGAGTCCTCCATTGGTCATTCTTTCAACTTTACCTAGTATTCTTCATACTGCTTGTTTCTAGTACTTCAAACCACTTGACTATCAAAATTTTCTTCAATCTCTACCTTCTTAGAAGTAGGAATTGGACATGGCTCTAGGATCAGCTCCTCCTTTGCACCATCATCATGGGATTATATTAAGTCTGCAATATTGAAAAAAGGAGAAATGTGAATCACAAACTCCACCTCATATGCATTTCCTAAGTCATGTTTCTTCAAAATTTTGTAGGGACTAAATTTTATTCATCTTTATCTTGTTGTAGGTACCCATTGGAAATAATTCCTTCCTCAAGTATACCATAACTAGATCCCCAACTTGGAACTCCATATGTCTCCTCTTTTGATCTACTCTAGCCATATATTGCAAGTTCATCTTGGCAATATGTGTATGTACCTCCTCATGTAGGTTTTTGACACATTTAGCAAAGTCTTCTACCTCAACACCAGTCCTCTCTCCTTGCTCTATCTTCCTCAGCTCTAGTGCAATCCTTGGACTACTCCCATACATAATTTGGAATGGTGATCTACCAAAACTCCTATTCATATCCTAGGCTTAAAAAATTCTAATTATAGTAGACTAAAATCCCATCCCTTGGGGCTTATCTCCTACTAAGAACCTCAGCAAATTTCCTAGACTTCTATTCACTACTTTTGTTGTCCATCGGTTTGCTAATGATGTGTAGAATTGAACTTCAAATTTGTCTTCAATTTCTTCCACAAAGTCCTCTAGAAATACCCAAAAAATTTAGTATTTTTATCAAAAACAATACTTTTCTAGAAACCATGTAACCTCACCACCTCTCTAAAAATTAAATCTGCAATATGCACTACATCATGAGTCTTGTGGAATGGAATGAAATGTTCCATCTTGGAGAACCTATCAGCTACCAAAAATAATGATCCATTACCCCTTTGTGTCCTTGGAAATACAAGAAAAAAATCCATACTTATGTCCTCCCAAGGCTTTGTTGGAAAGGCAATGGCTAAAAAAATCTAGTACCTTGACTAAATCCTTTTGGTGTTTGACATAGTCACAAACTCTACACAAACTTCTTCACATCCTATGACAATTAAGGCCAAAAATAATGTTCACTAACAATAGAAATGGTCTTATCCCAACCAAAGTGTCCTCCCATCTCTCCACTATGTTTCTCCTTAATCAAGTTCTCCCTCACAGAACTCCTTGGAATACACAATTGACTTCACTTGAACAACATACCATCCTAAATCATGTAATCTAGCCACTTTGTCCTATTTAGAATAACAAGTTCTTTACAAGCATTCCAAGCCTCTACAAATTTAGGATCGTCAGGGAATAAATTCTTAACTTCATCAAACCCAAACATTTCAACCTACATTTTGTGTCAACAACAACTATCTCCTACTTAATGCATCTGCAACCCTATTAGACCTTCTAGTTCTATGTTTCAATACAAATGCATAGCTTTCCATGAACTCTAACCATTTCAAATGTCTTTGATTCAATTTACCTTGGCTATTTAGGTATTGTAATGCTTGATGATTAGTATACAAGAAAAATTTTGTTGGCAACAAATAATGCATCCATTTCTTTAAGGCTTGAGCTATTGCGTAGAACTCTTGATCATGATTTTCACTAAAATAGTCAATGGATTTACATTCTTGGCTCAACATATCCCTAATATCACTACCACTAGCATTACAATCCACTTGGAATACTCTATTGAAATTAGGAAGTGCCAACATAGGTTGCTCTTTCACATTCTTCTTAACCAATTAAAAACTCCTTGTAGCTCTTATAGTCCACTTCAACTCTTTTTAATCCACTCTCATTGTTTTAGTTAGGGGTGTACATATACTACCAAATTCATAATGAACTTCCTATAAAAATTGGCTAGAACATGGAATGACTTCACCTTAGTGGTAGACCTTGGTGTAGGCCATTCCAAGATGACCTTGACCTTTTTTGGATCTATTTTGAGACCTTTAGCTAATACAACCCCTGAATAAACTAACTCCCTTTTTACAAAGCTAAGATTCTTCAAATTAATAAAAAAATTCTCTTCCCCAACCTTTCAAGGACACCGCAAATGTGCAATAAATGTTCATCCAAAGACTTATTGAAAATCAAAATATCATCTTGATAAACTATAACAAGTTTTCCCAAATTTTTCTTTAGTACCCCATTCGTAAGCTGCATGAAGGTGCTTGGCACATTGATTAGTCCAAAGAGCATGATTAACCACTCATATAGACCCTCCTTTGTCTTCAATGTAGTATTCCACTCATCTCCCTCTCATAACCATATCTAGTGTTAGCCACTCTTGAGATCTATCTTTGTGAAGTACGAAGCTCTACTCAAGTAGTCCATAAGATCATCCATCCTTGGAAAAGGAAATTAGTACTTGATGGTTATTTTATTTATAGCCCAAGAGTCTGTACACATTCTCCACTCTCCATCCTTCTTTGGTGGTAGCACTGCAGGTAGTACACATGGACTTAGGCTCTCTCAAATGAAACCTTCCCTCAATAACTCCTGAACTTGTGTGTTTAGCTCCTCATTCTCAGTAGGAATCATACTATGAGCAGCCTTGTTAGGAAAACTAGCTCCAGGGACTAAATCTATTTGATAACTAATTTTCCTTATTCGCAAAAACTCTTCTAGAACATTATCAAAGATGACATCCCCATAATCACTTAATAGACATAAAAATTCAAGTACAACTTGGGTAGAAGCAAGGAGTTGGCTCTCAATTCTATGAAAGTCTATGGATTGAGATCGTACTCTTTTAGAAATGGGTACCCATTTTTAAAAAATAGGTACCCATTTTAGACTCGGGCACTTGATCCAAAATTTAAATAATGTGCACCCAATTTTAAAAAAATTAGGTACCCATTTTTATTTTCAAAAATGAGTATCCATTTTTGAAAACATAAAAAAATTATATTTTTTAGAAACAAGTACCCATTTTTTAACTTTTAAAAAATGGGTACCCATTTCTAAAATTTTAAAATTTTGTTTTTTGGGGGGGATTTTGTATGCCAATTTGAATTTTTCAAAACAGGTACCCATTTTTTGAATTTAAATAATGAGTACCTGTTTCTTAGCACATTGGGTCGGATATTTTTCTCCTACCTCAAATTTTGGTTTGGGATAGCCTTGGTGAGACCAAGGTTATGCCTTGACCTCTCAAGATTTGGCTAAGGCATTTAAATAACAAATTTACACCTTGCCATAATTTTTAGAGGGTCTTCCCAATCAAATTTTTTTTATGAAACAAAAACCCATTATAGCTCTCACTATCGTGATTCCAAAAATATAATTTTTATAGTGCTATGGTTTTATTTACTATTTTTGCATTTTTTTTAATGAAAGGTGGTACCTAAATGTAAAATAGTGAAGTTCACTAAAACTTTAATAACTTTTTTTATTTTATAATTTTTCTTAAATTAATTCATATTATGGCATACATGAGAGGTTTTAAAGTTTATCTTTATAGCCAATTAATAATTAATAATAATAAAATTATTCAATAAAAAATTAAGGAAAAATACTGTCATCAATCTTAGGTGTATTAGGTAACTCCCTTAAAAAGGATTTATGAAAATTTATTTATTTGTGTCAAATTATGGTGTCTGTATATGAGTGTGGTATGGTCCTAAAACAAGCATTTTCAAAAAGTGGTTCTTAAAGATCCATACTAAAAACAAAATCTATCATATGGGTATACAAATAAATTACATATTCAAAAACTAGACTCCAAACACAAAAAAAAAATATTTTTGAATTTTTTTTATATTCAATCTCTAAATGCCTCAAATTTTGACATCAATTGACAAGAAATTTCAAAAATAGGAAAAACACTTCCACTTTTTGCCCAAAAGTGAGACCTAACTTCTTGCACTTACCCACTTCACTATTACCTTCCTTATCATTTTTAGGAGTTAAAGTGTAACAAATATGCTAATGTTTCATGCCATTTGAAAATTTTCTTCCATCAACAAGACATACCCTAGCACTATTGCATACCTTTTCACCCTCCTTTATCAAGGGCTCCAATTTGTGGTGAACTCCATCCTTTGTCTAAGACTATGTATTTGAATGACCATCATGTATAGCATTCATATCAAACTACCATGCCCTTTCCAAAAATAAAAGATAAACATCCATTGGGATGATGTCATAGAGAGCCTCATCATGGTAACTCCCAATCTTGAATTTTTCCAAACATTGCTCACTAACTAGGACCTTATGATCATCGTGCACCCAAACAATCTGATAGGGATGGGGATGTTTCTCCCTCTTGAGCTTTACCTTTGAGACCATTTCTTCTACTCCAAGTTCTCATTTCTCCCACCATCAACAATCACATCACAACATTTACCCTCACACTTACACCTAGTATGAAACAAACTCCTCCTTTGTCTAGGTTCAATCTCACCGTTTAATAAGATCCTTTCATTAACTAGAATCTCTCCTCTTTTGCATCCTTTGAATGTGATGATTGTGCATCATCATCAACATGACCAACCCTTTCTTGACCATCAACTACCCTATCTTCCCTTCCTTGGTGTTGAGGGCATTCATAGGCACAATGACCTTATTCATTGCAATGAAATATAGGTACCACAAAAGCCTCCTCTTCTAGAACCTTTTCCACATCCTCTACCTCTTCCTCTTTGATCTAAAAAGTTTATATCATATAAGTGGTTGAAACCCTTGTTCCTGTGGTTTTGGCTTGTACCCACATCTTCATTTTTCTTCGGGTTCTCATTTTAGTCTCCAAATGACCTACCACTGCCCCTTGTTCCTTGACTGCATCCTCTTTGCCTTCCATCAAAATTTCTATTTAACTTCTCCTTAAGTTGCAAGGAAAATTCATTATGCCTCTTCAATGGTAGTCATTCTAACTAGACTTAACTTCTCCTAAATTCTAGGTCTTAACCCATTAAGGTAATGGGAAACCTTCTCCTTGTTTGCTTCCACATGCCCTATCCTAATCAAGCTCATAATCAATAGGAATGTATTACTTCTTTAGTTTGTCCACCATGCGATCCCATCTTTTGATTTTCCCATTTCCTCTTCTATTTCTTCCCAATTGAACCTCTTTCCACAAAATTTTGGAATGGCCTTTTATTTTTGACTTTGCAAACTTAACCCTATTAGGGTCCCCAATGTCCTCATACTCAAAATATTCCTCTACCTCAATGATCTAGTCAATCAACTCATCCAAGTTTAGGTTTCCTATAAACATGTTGCGATCAATTTTAGGTATTTTCTCTAGCTTGGAAATGGCCCTAAAAAATTTTTCCTCCACCTGGTTTAGGACTTCTCTATCTCCTTCACCTTCTTGCACAATATTTCCTTCTTCATTTTCCTCCTCACTTTTATTTCCTATGACAATATTCATCCCTCTATGAATCACCTCTTGCAATGTCTAAACTTGTCCCTAGAGGGATTTGACCTTAGGAGGAACAACTACAACCCTTCCACCATAGTCCCTTTAATGGAGGCATCTTCTCACTATATCAAAACCCACAACCACACAATTCTAGTGTGAACTTCCTCATAGTTGGTGCTTTGCTACACACTCAAGAAAACCTGCTCTGATACCACTTGATGAGGGCAGAACCTAAGACAAAATGAACATAATAGGAAAAGGGGAATATTATTATCAAAAGTGATATACTATCACATTTAGTACAAAAAAAATAGACTTAGAACATTCCCTATGGGCTAACAATGTTATCAGATTCTGGTGAAAACCCTTCTCAAGGTACCTTCTCCCGAACTCCACCAAAAACTACATTTACAATGCTTGAAATGACCTTAAGTAACCCAAATTAAGTTTAGGGTTAGGAAAACATTTTAGAATATATCATTTGGCATACACCACCTAAATAGAAAGTTATATAAAATAGGTTAGAAGTTAGTGCAAATTTAGAAGAATCTAGTAATGGTAGTCCAACTTCCAAAAGGCATAACTTTTGATCTGGGACTTTGATTGATGAATTGTTTACATTTTTAGAAAGCTCTCTAGTTTTTCTATAGCCCTATGGATAAGAGTTTCTTGTCTCCCATTTTTTGTGCCCATACAAAGTCACTTAGTGCCTCAAATCTGACTTTGAAGTGCTCTTAGGGGGTCTCCAAGCAATGTAAAACTACAATAACTTTCAAATCATAAAGCCTTTTGACCTAATTTTTTTCTATATTGGCACATATCCCAAGGTGCTCAAAAAAACTAACCTAGACAAAAAATAGTAGAAACTTGAGAGTTGCAATCTATATTTGGCCCAAGTGGGTATCAAAAAATAGAAACACATTAAACAGAAACTAACATTAAGCATACTTTTTGGTGATATAGGATTGCCCTTACACTAGTGGATGCTCCTACATCTATATATTTATGTATGTATGTATGTATGTAAATAAATAAATAAATAAATAAATAAATAATAATTATGTTTTATCCTATAATTTTGGAAATGAAACAACTTTACTTCTTTGTCTTGTACTAGCTCTCTCAAGTAAGATACTTGATCTCAATATGTTTAGTTTTTTGTGCATCATAGGGTTCTTTGATATGTTTAGAGAACTTTTGTTATCACAATATATCACAACAAGTTCAATAATTTATTCCTTCACACCTTTCAATAATTTCCTGATCCACACAATGTTTGAATAATTGACTATTATAGCAACATACTCAATTTTGTTGGAAATTAGTAAATATAGATCTTCTTCTTGCTTGTCCATGAAATCAACCTCTTGCCTAGAAAAAATCTCATCCACTTGTACTTTTTGTGTCATTAGTGTTTCCTACTTAGTCAACATCTATATAAACCTTCAATTCAAAAGTATCATTTTTCTTGTACCATAATCCATATTCTTCTATTCCTTTCAGATATCTCATTATCCTTTTCACTAACATCATGTGATTTTGTCAAGGATTAGCAAAAAATCTAGAAATAATTCCAACTGCTAATGTAATATTAGGACTTCTAGGTACAACATATTATAATTTTCCAGTAATTGACCTATATAGTATTTAATTCACCTCAACACAATCATCATTCTTTGACAATTTATGTCCAATAACCATAGGTATACCATTAAGTCTTGAGCCTTCCATTCCAAAAGTTTTCAATATTTATGTGATATACTTGGATTGTGTAATGTAAAATGCCTTTCTTCATATGATAAACTTGTAATCCAACAAAGAATTTTATCTCTCCAAATATTATCATCTCAAACTCCTTGATTTCATCAACAAAATATTTACACAATAAATTGTGTCCTCTAAATATGATATCATTAACAAAAGTTTCAACTAGAAAAATCTTACATTTAGATTCACTTTTCAAGTACAGGCTGCCATTGTCATTAGTTCTTACAAAACCTATTTTCACCAAATAATTGTGTAACATTTCATACCCTGATCTAGGGGCTTTCTTTAAACCATATAATTCTTTGTGTACCTTTCATACCATATTCCTCTTTCTAGGATCAACAAATCCTTTAGTTTGTTTAATGTAGACTTCTTCCTCAAATATTCCATTCAAAACTATAGATTTGACATACACTTGTTATACTTTTAATCCTTTACAAGTAGTGTATGCAAGAAAATTTCTCACTCCTTCCAACCTTGCAACTAGAGAAAAGTCTCAACATTGTCAACTCCTCCTTGTGCACATCCCTTAAAAACTAGTCTTCCCTTATTTTTTGTGACTTCACCTTTCTCATTCAAATTGTTTATGAAAACCCACTTAGTTGAAATCAAATTCTTATCCTTTGGTCTGGGTACTAATGACCAAGTCTTCTTTTTCTCAATTTTTTCAATTTCTTCATTCATTTCTCTTTTCTAATCAACATTATCCAAAGCTTCTCAAACTCACATAATAGGTATCTGTCATTCTTCAATATTTTTTCTTGTCATCATTTCTAAACATTTTTTGCTAATGATTTGATTTTTTGAATGATGTCTTCTCACATAATTTTCCAAAATATTTTCAAGTCTTCTTTCTTCTTACTTTTGTTCACTGGACTCTACTTCCTCATTTTCAACTAGTTCATTCTCCTAAACCTCAACTTCTTGTACATGATGGTTGATAGTCCCTTTCTATAACTCTGATCCTATAGCTTGATACTCAAGATCCTAGTAATGCTTGACATATCTCTTCTATAGAACCTCAGTAGCTCCTAGTTGTTGATGCTTGATGACCACATTCTCTAGTTTAGGTAAAGTGCTAGGTTCACCTATGTAGATATAGATTAAATTTATGTAGTCTTCAAGTTCTTTCTTTCATTCTTCTTCATTCTTTTCTATAAATTTATCAACTCTAACATCTACACTTTCCACAATTTTTTGAGTGTTACAATTCAAACACTTATAAGCTTTTCTTTTAGTGGAATAACCTATAAATATACCTTCATCACTTTTTGCATCAAATTTTTTCTTTATTGTATCTTTTAATATGTAACACTTGCAAAAAATTTAAAATAGTTCACATTATGTGCATATTCATACCAAAGTTCAAATGTTTTCTTTGTACCTCTCTTCTCTTGAACTTGGTTGAGAGTATAGACTACAATACTTACAATTTTTCTCCAATACTAATGTGAAGCATTCTTCTCCATAATCAATGTTTTTGTACAATCTATAATTTATATATTCATTCTTTCAACTATACCATTATGTAGTGGAGTCCTTGGTGCACTCATTTTTCTCTTAATTATTTTGTCATTGCAAGATATGTTGATCTCATATGATATAAATTAACATCCTCTATCTAATCTCAAGCACTTCATACTTTTTCCTATTTTATTTTCAACTTTATCCAAATACCACTTAAACAATTGAAATGCATCAATTTTTTTCTTTAAAAAACATCATAGTCATCATTCTAGAAAATTCATTAACAAATAGATTGCAATATTTTTCATGATAATTAATTTGCACTCTAGGAGGGCTAAATAAGTCAATATGAACCAACTCTAAAATATCATCAGAAGGATAGGTCTTTCTCTTGAAACTTGACTTTTTCATTTTGCCCATTTGATATTGTTTGCGCATCACTTTATTAGCTTTTCTTAATCTTAATAACCCTCTAACCCTTTTCATCTTGCTTATGCTTACCAAATTATCAAAGTTTGCATGGCATAGCCTCTTATTCCATAACCAAACATCTTCAAATTATGCAATAGACAAGTATCTTCAAATAGGGCTAGATAGAACAATTTACCTATTTTTTTCTCTGTAGTTCCAATTAGTTCATGGGTAGAATCATAGATCTTTACCTTCTTGTTTTAGAACTCAACTTAGTAGCATGAACTGATCAACTATACCGAACCCAAAAAATTGCATTTCACATCATCAATAGAATATGCACTACATTCAATATAATTAATCATTTACCTTTCACATAATATGGTGCATCATTTCTAAACTTAACTTTACTTCCATCATAATATTCTATCTTTTCAAACTTATTTGTATCACCAAGCATATGATGTGAGAAACCACTAGTAATAATCTATTTATCATTCTTACTCACATGTGAAATCAATGTAGTTTTCTTATCTTTATCAAAAGCATCTTTGATTACAACTTAAGAAACTTCTCCATCATGATCATTTAAATCACTATCAAAACCATCTTCTTCAATAATGTAGAAGGATTTCTTACCTTTATCTTTGTAATATTTTTTACCTTGTTTGTCTCTATTGTCTCTCCTTCCATTGTACTTGAAGTCATTCCTTTCATCTTTCTCATCTCTATAAGGACACCTTGTAAAAATGATGGGGACACAACCCAAGAACAAAATGAACACACCAAAAAAGGGAAATTGTATTAACTGAGAAAATAAGCTAGTACAAATAGTATAGAGAAAATAAACTTCAAAACGTACCCTAAGGGCTTACAATAGCATAAATCTGGAGATAATTTCTCCTTTCAGTACCTCCTCTCAAACTCCACTCCGAACTGCCTTTTACAATGCCATAAATCTCCTTAAGTAGACCCCAGAGGGTTAAGGACTAGGAGTACATTCTATAAAGTGCTAGTAGGCATCCACCAACCAAATAGAAGGTTCCAGAAGCTATGTTAGAAGTCAGTGCAAATCTAGAAGAATCCAAAAATGGTAACCAAATTTTTGGGAGGCATAACTTTTGAACCGTAGCTCCGATTGATGAACCGTTTACATTTTTGGAAAGCTCTCAAAGCGCTCTATAACCCTATGGAACAGCTTTGCTTGTCCCCCATTTTCAGCCCTTTTTGAGGTCATTTAATGCCCCTAACCTGACTTTGAAGCATTCTTAGGAGGTCTCCAAAACTCGAAAAATTGCAATAACTTTCAAACCGTGGGGCCTTTTGACCTGATTCTTTTTCTGGAATGCTCTAAATTACAATTACATTCATCTATCCAATTTACACCTCCTAGTTCACTAAAATGATGGCCCAATTACATGCTCCTATTTTTTCAGGATTTTCTAGCACATTGATAGTGGAAGTGTGAGAGTTGGAACCTTTATTTGACCCAAATGGGTATCCAAAAATAAAAACACATGAAACAAAAACTAAGTCTAAGTATTTTTTTTTTTTTGGGTGACATAGGATTGCATCAAAAAATATGACCAACCTTTTTACATGTAAAATAGATAATAGGTAGTTTACATTTGTATTTTCCTTTTCCTCTTGGTAGTCTTTTGGCCAAAAAATCTTCAAGTTGATCAAGATTATCATTAGATTCATTGTCACTTTCCATTTCTTTCTCTTAGATCCATCAAGGTTTAGTTGAGCTTACAAAGAAGATTCAACACTAGCAGAGGAATAATTATCAAAATTTGACAATTCAAATGCAGTGAGTCTACCAACTAGACTATCTAAGAGTAGCTCATTATGAGGTGTACATCTCAGTTCTTGAATTGAAGATACTCTAATTGTGTATATAGGAATTAAATTTTTCAATAACTTAGTTCTTATAGTCTCATTAGATATAATGCATCTAACTCCTCTGATAACATTCACCACCTCTTTCATTTAGCCATAATACTATGCAATAGTTTCACCTTCTTTCATTCTCATATCATCAAAATTGCCTCTCAATCATTCTACCTTATCTTTGAACACATTTTTTTCTCCTCCATGGATTTGAGCCTACTTTTCTAACATTTTCTTAGCAACAGTGCAATCCTTCACATCATCAAATTCAACATAACTTTGGCCTAATGATAGTTCAATCATTATTTGATTGTGTTATTGCTTCTCTTCCATTATTTCAATATTCATAGGTCTTTGTAACTTAATGTATTCATTTTTCATGTAATATGATGTAGAATCTCTAATACCAAATAAGTGCAATCTCATCAATTGTTTCCATGATAGGAAGCTACCCTTGTTTAGCTTAGGTATCTCTCTCTTGTATATCTTGAGCTTTAGCTATAAGTCCCTTTAAACTTTCCTTGAAAGAAAAAAACCACTGATACCTATTGTTATAATAATTAGAATAACTGAGAGGGGCTGAATAAATTATCCTTAGGTCTATATGTATCAAATTTAACCTTTTAACAGCTTCAAATAATCTAATTAAATAGCTTGGTCCATATAGCAATATATTAACAACTTAACATTATGTTCATTTCTTAACTTTCTATTCAGTATATGTGTCGATTAATAGTAAATAAAAGACTATAAAAAATAGAATGTATAAATTAACACTCACACAAGTAAATAACACCAAAATACTAGGATTTAACATGGAAACTACAAAATAAAAGATTATAAAAATAACATGTATAAAGTAACACTCACACAAGAAAATAACACCAAAATACAAGGACTTAACATGGAAATCTAGTTTGGGAAAAAAAACCAAGTAAAATGCTACCACTTTGTCACTCTTATGAAGTAATCTTAGTTAAGAGTTAGCCCTATTAAAGGTTAAAAAATACACTATTAAATGTTACCCTATTAAAATATTTAATAACCTTGTTAGGAGTGGTCTTGTTAGAGGACTTCGGATCATTCTTTTACAATGTCACCTTGATTAAAGAATTTTTAAAATGGCTATCTGGCAAACCTTTATTAAAGGATTTTGACTACCACAATGGTTAGAATGTAATAGTAGGTTTCATCTATAAAATGCAACTCACTTGCAAATTTAGATAGCCATTCAATAATCTTCTAGTTCATTGAGTGGCATCTATTATTTATGTGAAAAAAAATCTTACTTCTCCCCCAATCTCTCTCTCAAGGTCTCCTTATGAAATACACTTGACCAACTAGGGCTTCTATCCAGGCTTCTTAGGACTCTAAACAATAGATCCTAATGATTCAATATGTTTAAATCAATTAGGTAGAACAAACTTTCCTACCAAATCTCCATCCTCATAAGTAACCCCATTCTAGTAAATGACTCACAAAAGGATGATTAGCCTCCTAGGTGCTCTTCATAGTTCTTTCAAGACCCACAATAAAAATGAAGACTAAAACCCTAATCAAGTTCTCACCTTCAAGCAAATATGCATCTAAATACTAGTAAAAAGGCTACAAGAATTAGCCCTCCAAATGCACTAAAACCAAATTATCTTGAAAAAATCCTTAACAAGGGGTCCCAAAAAACACCATTCTAAATACCCATTTTAGATAACTTAAGGATTTTGGAGGTTTAGGGTTTCCAAAAATTGTGTACTATATGGGCACAATTTTGGCCTAAAATCAAGGGTTTGAAGGGTTTTATTGGTTTTCTAAAACAATAAGAATTTACCCTCTATAAAACTCTTTCTAAAGGCTCCCATTGGACTTAGGGCCATACCACTCCTTTCTTCAAAACCTACCATGCTTTTGTTGAAGTATTCACACATTCAACCACTCCTATCAGCTCTGCAACAATCTATGATCCCTAAGTTGTTATGACTTTCCTAGGGCATCACTACAATTTCAACACCCAAAAATCCTAGGACCCCATCTCCATTATAAAAAATTTACATGGAGTCATGTTCCAAATCCCAAAAGGTTGTACAAATCATATAGCGGGAAATGGCCCAATGATCCCATTTGTGCAAATAGGCTGTCTTAGGACAACAAACTGATAGAAACCAAAATAATTATTTTATACACACAAAACCCTCTTAGAAAAAAAATACATATATAATCTTAAATAAATATTCATTAACACCTCTAACACAAAAAGTTCAAGACCTAATTTTTCTACATGCCAAGAATACTTGAAAACATAGAACAATTGTTCAAATCTCACTACTTAGTCCATCTAATGAAAAAGTTAACTTCTCCAACCTCTTCAATGGGTTGGGAATGGACTAGTATAGGATTTCTACCCACACTCCTAACTATTTTAGATAGTTAAAAAGGATCAAAATAAAAAATTTCTCCTTCGCAAGAAAAGTTGTTAAAATGTTGTCAATGACAACATTAACAACTTTGAGCAATTTTTGCAATTTTGAGCATATGACCCTCAAAAAAATTCTAAATGATGTAAAACCATGCCAAAGGCCTTAAATGGATTAAAAATAATAATAAGTTCCGTCAAACACTTATTTGACCTTTTTAGCTTCCAAAACCCAAAAATGTTCTATATAGCCAAATTAGCAATTTTGACCAACTAGGAACAACTTAGCCTACAAAAACTCACCTTAGGACTAGACTAGCTCTATTATTTATCTAGTGGTATTGTTAGCACCACTAAAAGAAAGAATATCAAAGGAAACCCTAGGTCTTCTTGAGCCCACGTAAGTGCCCCTGCAACAATTATCATCTACATCATTGATCTTCTAGGTATCCCTTCAAGAAATCACACATAACTAATCTCCTCACTTCTCCTCTACTACTTTCTTCTTCATAAATTCTCATTAAAATATCAAATAAAAAACAAACCAACCTTTTAAAAACATCTCTTGTGCCTCCTCAAATATGTAATTTTGATATTTTGCCTCTTAAACATCATTGCAAATCTTACAGTTAGGTCATATTCAACTAATCCTTCCATCATATTTTTATCCTCCTCTTTTCTTAAAACATCTAGAAATATTTGATCAAATCCTTTCCTTTTATCATATAAAAAAGTCTCTTTGTGCATTAAATACACTACCTCATCAATCCTTATCATCTACACACTTTGACTAATTCAAAAAAATCAATTGTGTCAGCCACAAAATTGATTCTTTTACAAACTATAACTTTTTTTGTCATTTGATAATCACTAAGTTCTTCTACTAGGTCATCACTATATAGCTTGACATACGCTATTTTGTCTCACTCAACATCTACTATCTTGCTTGGTCGTTATTATCACTTGGTCACTACTAAAACTAGCTCAGCCATAATAAGCACTCGGTCAATAGTATTTATTCAACTTCTTCTTAAGTTCCTTAACCTTTCATTTTAGTTCTTTCATTGACCAATAAATATTGGTACTTATTGAAGCTTAAATATTTTCTCAACTCATGTCATTCACTCATACAAAAATTCACTTATCTTCTTTACTTCATGTAATGATTAAACAACACATTTTCTTGTTAATGACCAACTTATTAGGTGCCCATTGTAATTCCATGATACTTAACTTCTCTCTTCTCAAAACTATATCAACTTTCAATTTCTTCTTTTCAAATCCTCTTCATCAATAAAATAATATGGCACTCTACATTGTTAGTAAATGTCTTACTAGTAGATTTGACAATGTCTCACTAGCAGGTTTGACATAAATGACCACATAATAATTGTTCCAATCGTAGTTTCCAATAGAAATATTAATTACATGCAAATATAACCAATATCATGAAATAGTAAAATACATAGAAGAGAATACAAGACACAAATATTTAATGTGGTTCACCCAATCCCTTAGCCATAACTACCAACAAGTCTAATATTCTTATTATCCATTGATTATAACTTGATTACAATCTGTGATCCCTTACACCTCAATGTTTCCATAGGAACCTACTAAATCATCATAAATCATAAAATACCTAACCCTAAGCCATTTTATACAATAATTTTTCCACTTCCAAAAGTAGGGTTAAAATATATAAACCAATTGAAAATTAACTTCTAATGCCTTTTTATAATTTTTTTTTTTTTTTTTTTTTTTTTTGGCTTTGAGGGAGTTACCACTCAACCTCACCTTGTATCATGATTGGAAGCACACCTATGGTCATTAGCCATAAGAACCTGCAAAGGGCTATACCCCTTAACCCTTCTTATGGTACTACCCTACGAATCCACAAGGGGGATTTCCCCTGGACACCTAGCATGGGGGTGTTGATTCCAATCCCTAATAGAAAAATTCTTGGGGGAAAGTGCAGAAAATGAAGTGGGGAAGAATTAGTCTCTAATTTTGATTAGGCTCTACATAAAAATATCATTCCATAATAAGTGGCTTAGGGTTTTCAAATTGGTATGGAGTCCTTGGATCCCTTAAGACCTATTAGTACACATGAGGATCTATTAAGACAAATTAAGACCCACTAGGACACATTACATTTAAGTGGTCCTAATGCATCAAAGGGATCATAACAGGTCCTATGTGGTTCTAAGACCCCTTAGGATCCATTAACCCCCTAGAACCCCTTAGTATCCAATATAATGCTAATTATATAATGGGTTGCAATGTGAAATAAGTGTCGTAATGGGTCCCAATTGAATCCTAATTATCTATAAGTAGTCCTATGACTCTTTAATCCCTATTAGGAGATATTTATACTCATCAAAATATATTAGGACCCATTAGAACACATAAAACCCCATTAAAATACATTAGGACTCTTATGATACCTAATAGGTCTAAAGAAGCCCTAATGCACAATAAGAATCCTAGAAGGGATCCTTAAGAAGTACTAGTTTGTCCTTATTATCTTAAGGGACCCTAGGACCATTTATGACCAACTAAGAACCCTTAAGAGTTATTAAAAATATAAGCACCCTTATTATAATTATAATAGGTTCTATTATGTAATAAGTATTTTAAGAGCTTGTAATTAGATCTTAACTAGTCCTAAGTTTTCATAGGAACCCTTTAAATCTACTAGGACCATTGTGACCCTTCATGAAAAAATTAGACCCATTGGGATACATTATGTACCATAACACCACCTCAGGACCCCTTAATGTTAGAAATGTTTAAAATAACTAAGAGGGGGTGGGGGGTGGCGGGTGGGGGATGAATCAGTTACTCAAGGTTAATATGTACCACTTCAAAAATTAAATAATAAACACTCTATTTTTCTTCTCATCCTATTGTTCCTTAGTCTATACTATAAAACTTTCATAAACATAACTTGTATTGCATAATGAAAACATTATCAAATGTGAACAAACATAAAACATTCATCACAATTTTGACTCTAGGATTTTATGTGGAAGCCCAATTTAGGAAAAACTACTAGCAACATGTCACTCTTTTTTACTCTTTGAAAGTGAGCTCTATTAGAATCCAAAACTATTACATGTTACAAAAAATATTGTTAAATATGATCTAGTTAGAGGATCTCTCTACCCTATTGGAGTGGCTTTGTAAGAGGACTTTGATCATTACATTTAGAATGTCACCTAGTTAAAGAATTTACACAAATTGTTAAGTCTTCAAATGACTATAGTCAACCTGTGTTAAAAGGATTTGAATACAAACTATTTACAATGACTAGAAAGAAAATAGTAGGTTTTGATATGTATGATTACAACTCACTTTTGTAGGTTTAGATCTCTGTTTGGTCCTTATGTTGGTTTACTAATAAGCCTTCCATTGAAATCTCTCATCTTTATTTTCTTCGAAAATCTTCAAGCAACCAATCCACATTTCTCATCAAAACTTAAACCTTCTTAATCAATAACAACATCATATCTACAAGCTTTCTCTATTAGCTTCACATTCACTCACAATCATGCAATTTTTATCAACCTTGCTCTATATGTCTCATTTCACATACACACTCACATGTACACTTTCAATCACACTCACACCATTTGTAGTGAATTTTTTCTTTACCAATTTTTACATCCACCATAGATATGAGATTTTACCATTAGATTCAACCCAATTCACTATACTTGTCAATCTTCTTGAACTTCTTATAGAAATCTTCTGTAGAATTTATTTGTTAGGTATTTACCTAATAATTTCCTTGAATTAAAGGATCCAACTCATCAATCTTAACTTCAATATGGTTTACATCTTCTAAGAAATCAATTGAGCTATCTTAATCTCATAATTTTCATGAATTCATTCTTATGCTATTAGTTGACAATCTCTAAATTCTGGCACCCAATCATCACTAAAAATACTTGGTCACTATAAATATTTCTATCATAGTATCAACTATCCTACTTAGTTAATGCTAATTCTTGGTCAACACTAGATTTTTTAGGCACTTATTGTAGCTCAGTTGACACTACCATTACTTGGTGCTAACTATATCTTATACTTCTACTCAGCTTGGTTTAGCTTTCTTAACATAAACAATCACTTTTCTTTATCAAAGTCTATGTATTCAAATGTAAATTATAGCTTCCTTTTCATAACTCAATATTTCTTCTAAGTGTTATTGTTATGAGAAAATCCTCAAATCCTCTTCATTAATTAAATATTTATGACATTTAGATTAGGTAGAAATATGTCTCATCAATAGATTTGACATCAATGACAAAGCAACAATTATTCCAATTGTAAGCTTCCAACACCTAAGACCGCTGAGAATATACTATCCAATATATAATACACTAATGGGTCCTAAGTTATAATACAAACCATGTGATGGGGACACAACCCAAGAAAAGAATAGACACAATAGAAAAGGGGAAATTATATTAACTAAGAAAATAATCTAGTACAAACAGTACAGAGAAAATAAACTTCAAAACATGCCTTAAGGGCTTATAATAGCATAAATCTGGAGATAATTTCTCCTTTCAGTTCCTCCTCTCAAACTCCACTCCGAACTACCTTTTACAATGCTAGAAATCTCCTTAAATAGACCCTAGAGGGTTAAGGACTAGGAGTACATTCTAGAAAGTGCTAGTAGGCATCCACCAACCAAATAGAAGGTTCCAGAAGCTGCGTTAGAAGTCAGTGCAAATCTAGAAGAATCCAGAAATAGTAACCGAACTTCCGAGAGGCATAACTTTTGAACCGTAGCTCTGATTGATGAACCGTTTACATTTTTGAAAAGCTCTCGAAGTGCTCTATAGCCCTATGGAAAAGATTTTCTCGTCCCCCATTTTTTGGCCCTTTTTGAGGTCAGTTAATACCCGTAACCTAACTTTGAAGCATTCTTAGGAGGTCTCCAAAACCCAAAAAACTGTAATAACTTTCAAACCATGGGGCCTTTTGACCTAATTCTTTTTATGGAATGCTCTAAATCAAAATTACATTCATATAGCCAATTTACACCTTCTAATTCACCAAAATGATGGCCAAATTGCATGCTCCTATTTTTTTGGGATTTTCTAGCACATTGATAGTTGAACTGTGAGAGTTGGAACCTTTATTTGACCCAAATGGGTGTCCAAAAATGAAAAGACATGAAATAGAAACTAAGTCTAAGTACATTTTTTTTTGGGTGACACAGGATTTCCCTTATACCTCTAGATGCTCCTACATCACCATGTTAGAGTGGGTTTTCCACTACACCAAAAGATTGATCTTTTAATGCCCAATACAATCACTTCAACTTATAGTGCACAAGAGACAATTAAGCCGTTGTCTCAAATCTTGAGGGAAGTGTTTACCAAATTTCCAACAATCTCCCTCTCAACATTACTTGAGGGTCTAAGGATTGAAACTTGTGACCATGCTATGATACCACTTTTTGGAGTGGGGTTGTTGTTGTACCAAAAGATTGATCTTTGAATGCTTGATACAACCACTCAACCTATAGTATGTAGGAGTAGTTAAGCCCTTTTCACAAATCCTAAGGTGAGTGTTGAACATATTTACAACAAGCCCTTATGACCCAATATGACTTTGGTGATACAAAATGAGTCCTAATAGGTACTTGTGCATAATAAGTGTGAAAATTAGTGGTACTATTTAGGTCCTAATTAATCTTAAGTGTTCATAGAACCCCTTAAGATCTATTAGGACTCATTAAGACTCATTAGGACACATGAAGATCCATTATAACAAATTGGGTCATAATAGAATGGGCTAATGGGTCCTAATGTGTCCTAATTTATCACAAAGGTTTGTAATGCATTCTAGTAATCTTTTGGACCCATCAAAAATCCTTAGATCCATTTTGATTACTTGGGATCTATCAAAAACCTTATGATACATAGTGATTCCTAAGTAGTCATTGTTGGATATACTTGATTAATTATGTGTTTTCTATGATGTTACAAAAATGTCATAATCATTATCAGTCAGTCTTTTTCAAGCTCACTTAAGTAGTGAAGATAGTTCTTAGTATCTACTGAGAATTCTTATGTTTTCCTAGTTCAGAAGGTAGTGTCTACCGAGCTTACTTAGGTGTCAAAGGAAAAGTTGTAGGAAGTGAGTGCTAACCAAGATCACTTAGCTATTGAAGGAAAGTTGGATGGAACCAATATTAATTGAGATCTGTCAATTTCCAAAGTATTTTTTAACTTTTTAGTGTTAACTAAACTTCTATTGATTAACAAAGGAAATTGCTTCAAAGTTAGTTTCTATTGAGCAGGGTTGGCTAGCAAAGAATTTTCCTATTTTGTTATCTATTGATTCCTGCTGACTAAGGTGATGAATGTTGATTATTGTAAGTTGTATTGTAGCCAACATGAAAAAGTGAAAGGTATAAGTATAACTTCAAGTTGCAATTTCAAAGTGTGGAAGGAAGTGTGCAAGTGAGTGCAAGAGAATGTGCAAATTATGGTGATATGATTGAATATCTATTGGTAAGTAGAAGAAGTGAATTTGAAGGATAACCATAATATCCTTGTGGTGCAACAAAGTCATATTCAATCAAGAAGGATCAAGTACAAACCAAAATAGAGATCTAAGATCATCAATTAAGTTGCATTGAAATCAAGTCATTTCATTGTTACTCTATAACCATTGTAGTAGTGATCTAAATCACTTAATATAGTTGGCTTAATAGCCATTTGCAAATTGATAGAATGATGGTGAGCATTTTGAAGGTCTGTATTGGGGCCTACATGCAATAGCCAATCTATGTCTAGATTCCACTAGAGTGAGGGCAGGTTGCACTATTTTGGGGGCTGGGATTCTTCAGCTGTGAGTGAACACTGGTGCAGGATTGGCCTAGTTGCCATTGAGCCCGTGAGGTGCTATTCTCTGTAGGGTGCATCATCACATTTTTGTTTTTTGGAGGAAGATCTGTGGCACTCAGTGGGTGTGGGGCTTCTACCCCATCTTCCTTTTATGTTTGGTCTGTCTTGATTCCTTGGGGAATGGGGGACCAAGAGATAGTCTCATCATAAATTTTTGTTGGTGATATGGAGATGGGTGAGACATCTTCTTTGTTGCATGCTAATAACAAGACTCTAAATGGTAAACCCCAAGCTGTGGAAGGGGATTCCCCTCCAAAAGGGATGATGAAATTAAAGAAAGATAATGGTTGCTTCTAAAGATCTAAGGACTAGCCTATTTTGGTTATTCAACCAAAACAAGTGACAGATGATGTCGAATATTGGAGTAATCATGCCCTTATTTGTAAATTTATGGGCCTTCGCCTTTCTTTGCCTATACTAGAATATTGAGCTCATCGAATGTGGAACTCAAAAGGAGATATGGAGATTTTGTTAGCAGCCAATAACTATTTTATGGTTATATTTTCAAGCATGATGGATAGGAATAAGACTTTTGAAGGGGGGCCTTATTTCTTTAACAAGGTGAGGATTTTCATCAAACCTTGGCACATGGGATTCAACTTTGCTGAGGAGATCCCCTCATGAGTTTTGGTGTGGGTTCACTTGCCAAGGCTTCCTTTGGAATTTTGGAGGGAAGACATTCTTCATTGAATCTCTTTGCTTCTTTGAAAACTTGTGGGTTTGACTACTCAGACGCAAGATCATAAGGTAATTTCTTTTGCCTGCATTTGTGTTGAAGTTGATTTAAATAATCCATTGCCTGATTCTATGGAGATTTTTTTAGGATCTTCTTCCTAGATCCAACAGCTAGACTATGAGACTCTTCCATTTAGATGAAGAATTTGTAATGAATATGGTCATTTACATCATAGATATCCCAGAAATAAGTCTCCCTCTTTGGCAACCCCCGGTCCCCCTAAGGAGGACATGGGAAAGACCCCTTTATCTACTAGACCTATTGATAGTGTGGGATTTATTTAGGTTAAGTCTCGAAACAAAGGCAAGGGTAAGAAGAGAACCTAGGTGGACAAGCAAACTGATGACACCTTTAACAGATTTGATGCTCTTGAGAATATGGTCCAAGAGGATGGCAATCTAGTTGAACTCTCTACTAGGGTTATAGGTCCACTTGAAATTCTAGTTGAAGATATGTAGAAAGAGGACCTGATTATACTGATAGGGGACCAACAAGCTGGACAGTTGGATATTGATTTTCCACATCCTATTCAAGATATTGGAGATCTCAAAGGGTCATAGGGTTCGAAGGGCTCAATCTTGGTGACTTATAATCCCATTTCACCTTAGGGGACCATAGATTTTATAAAGTAAAATAAGGCTCCTCCTGTCTTAGGCATATAATAGAAATCCTTCAAAAAAGGGTCTTTAGACAAACCATCAAAAAGTAGTCATAAGATTGATCAAGAGAAGGTGAAGATTATGGGTGAAAATTTGGTTGAGTCTAGGTCTAGAAAACCCATTGATTCTCATTTCTCCCAACCCCATAAATGATTGTTTTGTCATGGAATATAAGGCGGTTAAACAACATCCCCAGACAAAAGGCTATTCGCAGTTTAATTGAGTCTCAGTCTCTGGACTGGTCTTTATTTAGGAAACTAAGATCACAATGGATGGTTTGGCTATTTGTGCCCCACAAATTTGGCCCCAAGGCTACTGGTAGGGGGTGGGTGCTTTGAATAGTTCAAGGGGGTGGCTTGTTTTTGGAACCCTAGGAAAGTCTCCCCCTTATGGTGGATTTCCAGCTGATCCTCCATTTCTTTGGTTACCTCTAGTTTTGAGACTGGAGAAAGATGTCCTTTATCCAATATTTATGCTCCTATAGACTTTGTAGGTAAGTCCCAGTTATGGGCTCATATCAGATTCATCTGGTCCTTGGACCCATTTCTTCCATGGATTGTGGCTGGAGATTTTAATGTCGTTACTAGTCTGGATGAAAAATGAGGTGGATTAGCTAGGTTGGATATGTCTTCAAATTTTCTCAAGGATATGATTGGCTTCTTGAATCTAATTGATGTAAAGCCAACTAATGGTGTCTTTACATGGAATAATCGAAGATGCAGTAGTGAGGCTATCTCTAAAAGGCTTGACAGATTTTTAGTTTCCTATTACTGGATGAACAACAAGTGGGCCACCAGCTCTAAAATTCTTGACTAGAGGGGCTCTAACCAATGGCCTATTAAACTCTCTATCACCTCTTATAGTGCCACATAAAACCCCTCTTTCAAATTTTAGTTGGTGTGGTTAAGAGACTTGTCCCTTCCAGACTATATTTTGGATTGGTGGTATTAGGGGAAGCCTTCCCATGGAATGGCTATGTTTTCTTTTAGTAAGAGGCTCCAACATGTGAAGTACAAGCTTAAGAGATGGAATAAACAACATTTTGGGAATTTACATGCTCAGAAGACTACTACTCAAATCATGCTGAATAATATTACCCATTAGATTCGTGACCAGGGGCTGACCTCCAATCTAAGTAAAGCTAAGTCCTCAGCTCTTATGGGATTTGAAGAATGGGAACTTTAGCAAGAGATTTTTTGGAAGAAAAAATCTCATATTGACTGGCTGCAGGAGGGGGATAGGAATACAACTTTTTTTGATAACTCAGTCAAGGCCCGGAGGTAGGGAAATTCTCTCTCCTCTCTTATCACATTTGATTGCACTTAGATCTTTTCTTGTGAAGATATTTCTAGGGAAGCTATTAATTACTTTTCTAATCTATTCACTAGGGAGGACCTTTCTACTAGGGCTGAGGAGTGGACCATCCTAGGTTGTATTCCCCACCTTGTCTCTGCAGAGATGAATGAGGCCCTCTTAAGATCTATCTTGCTTCCTAAATTGAAAAAAGTTGTGTTTAATATGAAGAAAGGTAAGGCCCCAGGTCTAGATGGATTTTTGATTGAGTTTTTTCAAGAATTTTGGGAGATATTGAAGTATGATCTCCTAGATGTGGTCCAAGAATCACATAGGAACAAAAAAATGCTGAAGTCTTTGAATTCTACCTTCTTGGCTCTCATACCCAAGAAAGAAGGGGCTAATCGACTGGATCAATTCTAGCCTATAGCTTTATGCAACATTGTCTACAAGATCATCACGAAATTGATTGTTGTGAGACTCAAACCATTACTTAGTTCATTGATATCTGCTGAACAAGGTGGCTTTGTTGAAGGTAGACAAATTTTGGATGGGGTTGTGATAGCAATGGAGGCAGTCTACTCTATGGCTACTTCTAAAGAGAAAGCTATGTTCATTAAATTGGACATGTCTAAAGCCTATGATCAGGTGAGTTGGGAGTTCTTACAAAACATTCTTTTGGCTTTTGGGTTTGTTGAGGAGTGGGTGGATTGGGTTCTTAGTTGTGACTTCACCCTGCTTCTCTATTCTCATTAATGGGGAACCTTCAGATCTATTTGGTGCTTCTCAAGGCCTTTGGCAAGGGAACCCTCTATCTCCCTACTTGTTCATCATCATGGTGGAGGGTCTTGGCAGATTTCTTAGATCTCAAGTGCGGCAAGGTCTTATCCAAGGTTGGAGTTGGAACAATGATTGTCCTTCCTACTCTCACCTTTAGTTTTTGGATGACACCAGGTTGATAGGCATGACTAGAATCGGTGAGGCTATGAATATCAAAAAAGCTTTAGATACCTATTTGAAATCTTTAGGTCAGAGGATTAATGAAGAAAAAGCTTCTATTTATTTCTTTAATACCCCTCAACTTATACAGAGAAGGATTGCTAGAATTCTTAGATTCCAAATTGGTTCTCTCCCTTCGATGTACCTTGAGGTCCCTTTGTCCTTGGGTGATCAGTGGAGGGGCTACTAGTAGGGAATTCTAGATAAATTTAGAAGTTAGGTTACTCACTGGACTTACAAGTGGTTATCTTCTATTGGGAGAGTGATTCTGTTAAAGACTATGGTATAGTCTCTTCCCATTTAGAGGTGTTGTGTTCAAGTTCCCCCCTCTAAATTTTGTTAGGAATAAGGTGTCTCAACCTTGTATAATTCCTATTATTATTATTATTATTTCTTCTATAAAATGTATTTTTGCAAATAATATGTAAATGTGAGTGTACATGTCTAGTTGGCATGTTGATCACTTACATGTGTCGGCATCTTGAAGTGTGTGAAGGAGATCATGGCTAAAATGGTTATGAAGGATTCCTATGAAACATAAGAGCTATTTAAGGAATGAGCTATGATATGTGTAAGAGAATCTTATGACATGCGGCCTATTTGGGTGCCCAAGAATGAGTGGTTGGTGTGTGTAAGAGAATATGCCAAAAATAGGTTGGTATGATGGATTCCCTTACACTTCTCTTGTCACCGCTATTTTTGGCAGATTCTATGACAAGCTATCATTGTCTATTCAAGGGATGGATGCCCTTTTCTTGGTATTGGATGTACATGTGGCATAGTGCATGTTTCTTGGTGGCTGAGCCATGAAAAATGCCCAACTCCTTTGTGGGCATGTTGTTGGGTCTTAAGATGTTCATAAAAGGAGTGTTGCATGTTGTAATGCAAGAGAGTGAAAGAGTGAGATGAGAAGATATTTGTACAGGGTTATGATGACGAATTTTCTCTAGAATGGAGCAAGATGTAAATCTCCATGTGAAGGGTGAAAATGTATTGTAACTTGTTACTGAATAATACATTAGCTTGATGGTTTGGAGGGTGGGGTTTTTTACCTGGAAAGGTTTTCCCCACGTATATCTATGTTCTCTATTCTGTCTAATTATTCTAGTTCTATGATTGTAGAGTAATAATCTGTATGTCATAATGCTGCTGAATTTTTTTTAGATCGATAAATTGCAATCACTTTCCTTTAAGGTTTTAATTGTGGGAAATCAACTATGTCTATTTACGCTTTTATGGCATAGTAGTATGCACTTGTATTTGCTGATTAGAAGTTGTACCAAAAACTATTATATACAAGATGTGCATACTAATCTGAGATGAATTTCTAGGGTGCTCTCCTTTTCCTTTCAATTGGTATCGAAGCCCATTTTTTGTAAATTGCATGTTGTTTGCATGGGAGGATTCACAGAGTTTTTGGTTCTGGGTATTTCTTCTATTGAGATTTCTTAGCTTGCAGAGCTTGAAGAAGTTTGTTTTGAAGAAATTGACTAATAATTAATCCTTTGATGAGTGGAAGTCTTGCAATTGATTTAGTTTTTTAGGAGATAGTAGACATTTCTTAAAGGATGGTGAAGACAGAGAAAATAGAGTTGGTCATGTTGAAATGACATTGATCTGGAGCTCTTGGTTGACAACAAAATAACTCTTGATGCATGGGTATTTGAAGGTGTCTCTTTTGTTACCTAGAATGCATTGAGACTATGGAGTTGATCATTGGATGATCTGGAAGCTTCTAGATAGTCTCTCTCTCTCTCTCTCAGATGCATGTACTAGTAGTGGTTGTGGGATTGGTCTACAAGTGGGCCTGAAGTTCCTGTAATATGTTTTCCTCTTGGATGTTTATACATGCATGGATTGAATTCTTGTTTGTTGGATTCAAGGGGTTTATAGATTTTCCTAAAAAATCTATGGTGATGTTCATCTATGATAATCCATTATTCTGGGTTCAGTTGTTTTGTATTTTATTCAGACTTTGAGTCTTCCAGATGAGAAGTGGGTGTGGATGTGCATGGGTGTTCTTCAACACAATTTTTTTGCAAGTTTTGCATGCTGAAATAAAAAGCTTGTGGTTTTTTGTAGAACTATTGGAGAGCTATTTTCTAGACTCTTGTTCCTTTAGAGTGGTACCAGATGAGATGGTTGTAGTTCTACATGCGTGCATTCTTTGCATGGTGAGAGGAGCTGTTTTCCTTTCTCTGCATAGAGACATTGGTACATGATCAGTCACTCAACATTTCTATGGTGATGCTTTGTTGGATTCCTGGACTATGGTGTTTGATGTGGACATAATTGGCAAATCAGATTTGTGCTTGATCTGGTGTTTGAGTCATGTTGTCTACATGATTATTCTCTTTGATCTCATTTGTATATGTCACTAATGCGATAGTGGGTTTTGCATGTTGCAATGATTGGATCTACAAGTTATACAGTCAGGTGGGTAGGCCACCCATTTAATTGTAGTGGGATAACTTGGATATGGACTGTCTATATCCACCATATTTGATTCAATATTGGTACAGACTTGTTAGCTGACCTTGTTTGTGGTCACTTGTGCATTTGTGTGGTTGCTTTGAGATGAGAGGATGGATGATATTTGAGTACTTGGATAGTCAGTTATGGAGTCCTAAAGCATGGTGAATTTCCTTAGTGTGGAGATCTTGGTTTCACCCAATGTGATGTGTGAACCTAAATGATTTTCAGATTTTGAGGATGATGTATCATTATGTCATGGATAGCTTGGATACATAGTTTAGTGGGAGCTTGTGACAGTGCAGGATTAGTTTCTGGTTTGGTTCGGATCTTCATATAGGAGATGGATTTTATGATGCCATAGGTGACTTGGTACCACAATTGAGTGGGAGATTTTTGGCATTGATTTATTTATTGAGTGTTTGCAGATGTTGGAAGTTTGTCTTAGATACTATTGCTACAGAAGCATCTTTGATATTTGCATGGTGCACTTGTTATCTTCATGGTGTGTGGAGATGGTTGCATCTTGAGGACTCATAAGGTTCTTGGAAAAGGTGTGGTTTATGATTTTATTTGGTATGTTATCCTTGGTATGAGGATGGTTTCATTATTATGTCATGGTATACTCTTGATATGCATTTAGAGTTGTGACATGTTATAGTATGATCACATGAAGCATGTTATCTCTTTGGAGGAGATGCTTTAGATCATGATGTCATGATTATGTTCTTGATTCCATGGTTGGAGCTTTGAAATTGATCTTGTTTTAGTTTCTTGGTATTAAGTACTTTGATCATTTTCTTGATACTTCATGATAGTGCTATGTTGCAGTGGAGTTTTGCATGGAGTGATTGATTACAGGTGCTTGTGGATACTTAGAGACTTAGGTGAGGCCAGAGTTCTCTTGAGATGAGAGACATGTTGTTGAGATGTATACTCTTGATGAGATTTCAGTAGAAAGTCTAAGGAGTCTACACCTTTGTTGGACGTGAGTTCAATAGAGACCTATGAGGAGATTGTTCTTTGATAAGTCATAGGGTGACTTGCATATCTTGGAGGAGCATTCTCATTCCTTGATCTTGGTCTACTTGGCAGTTTATCACTTGAGAGGTATTGCCCAATGTTACTTTCAGGTGATTTATCTTTTCTTTCATATTTGTGGATCTTGAGCTGCAGTTAGATGGTTCTGGAGGATTCGTTGCGAGAGATGGATAACATGATTATCTCCTTGAGATGTACTTTCATTTATGATGAAAATAGGAGATGGTAGTGGGCTGATTTCCTGAAATGGGAAATGGAGTTTGTTTGATCTTCTTTGAGAGGCTTACATCCATGTAGATTTATGATATCAGGTTATGTTTGATCTATTGAGGTTGAACAGTTTTGGATGTAGTTGTGGCTTTTCTATTGGGGCTATGAAGAAGATCATACTTGGCATAGTTGAAATTTAGAAGTTTTTGTCGAAGGACATTCTACTTGCTTATGGTTTGTAGTTTCTCTCTTTGGCTTTGGTTATCTTCTTGGATGTTTAGGTTCACATAACATTGTTTTTGAGATTTGTTGGAGCTATGTGGTCACTCTTTTGTGGTCAAATTTTTATCACTTGTACTTCATTGTTTTTGGGTGATGACAAGTTGGTTCCTTTATCTCTTATCTTTGTTGGATGTGGAGAACATAGGATATTTGTGGAGATTGGATGAGAGAGATGTTTCTTGCAGTGATTTTGCTACAGGATTTGCATATCTTTGTGGATGGTCCTTGGTACTACATGGTTTCACTTTCTTTGTGTTTTTATCAGTAGACTTAGTATGCCATTGATTTTTCAGATTCAACATTATCCATGCAGTGGGAGTTCTTGTATGTGTTTGGTCTTCATCGACTGGTTTGCACATAGAGCTTGAGGTTGCAATTTATGGGTTGGTCATGTTACTAGCATGAGTTTTCTGGTGTTCGATACCTTTGAGGTATGGGTGATTGGATGAGTTAGCATTTACTATGGATGATATTTTCAATCTCGTGGGTTTATTAGTTGGATTGGACAAACTAGTTTGGTTGTTGTTCTGGCTGATGTTTTATCTTGTTTTCTGGAGGATGACTTCACAGTTTTGTTGGGCTAAGAAGTTGATATTTTTGATGCTTCTCTATATCTCATGAGCACAGTGGAGTGGTGGTAGTGTGTGTAGCCTTTGTTATCGCATGGATCTTATGCTTGTGTTATTTGGATAGGTGTCTAGTTGGAGCATGAGAGCATATGTTATGATTTATGTTGTTTCATGGATATCTGTGATGATATAGTTTCATCAATTTTTGATGCTTGTAAGGAAGCCATTTTGCTTAAGAGATTGTGCTCTAATGTTGGTGTTGATGCAAAACATATTACTATTTGGTGTGATAGTCAAAGTGCTATTTTCCTTGTGAAGAATCCAACTTTCTATGCCAGAATGAAACACATTGATGTGCAGTTTCACTTTGTGAGAGATATGTTGGAAGATGGAAAGGTAAATTTGGAGAAGGTAGATACTGTGAAGAATGTTGCAGATGCATTAACAAAACCAGTGGGCATTGAGAAGTTCAGATGGTGTTTGAAGTCTATAGGCCTTTTGGCCTATAGCGGTTAGTTCTTGTTATGTTCTTGTTGCTCTTACAAGGTATTCGACAAGTGGGAGAATGTTAGGAATAAGGTGTCTCAACCTTGTATAATTCCTATTCTTATTATTATTTGTTTTGTAAAATGTATTTTTGCAAATAATATGTAAATGTGAGTGTACATGTCTAGTTGGCATGTTGATCACTTACATGTGTTGGCATCTTGAAGTGTGTGAAGGAGATCATGGCTGAAATGGTTATGACAGATTCCTATGATGCGTAAGAGCTATTTAAGGAATGAGCTATGACAGGTGTAAGAGCATCTTATGATATGAGGCCTATTTGGGCACCCAAGAATGTGTGGTTGGTGTGTGTAAGAGAATATGCCAAAAATAGGTTGGTATGATGGATTCCCTTACACTTCTCTTGTGACCTCTATTTTTGGCGGATTCTATGACAAGCTATCATTGTCTATTCAAGGGATGGATGCCCTTTTCTTGGTATTGAATGTACATGTGGCATAGTGCATGTTTCTTGGTGGTTGAGCCATGAAAAATGCCCAACTCCTTTGTGGGCATGTTGTTGGGTCTTAAGATGTTCATAAAAGGAGTATTGCATGTTGTAATGCAAGAGAGTGAAAGAGTGAGATGAGAAGATATTTATACAGTGTTATGCTATCGAATTTTCTCTAGAATGGAGCAAGACATAAATCTCCATGTGAAGGTTGAAAATGTATGGTAACTTGTTACTAAATAATACATTAGCTTGATGGTTTGGAAGGTGGGGTTTTTTACCTGGAAAGGTTTTCCCCACGTATATCTGTGTTCTCTATTCTGTCTAATTCTTCTAGTTCTATGATTGTAGAGTAATAATCTGTATGTCATAATGCTACTAAATTTTTTTTAGATCAGTAAATTGCAATAACTTTCCTTTAAGGTTTTAATTGTGGGAAATCAACTATGTCTATTTTCACTTTTATGGAATAGTAGTATGCACTTGTATTTGCTAATTAGAAGTTGTACCAGAAACTATTGTATACAGGATGTGCATACTGATCTAAGATGAATTTCTAGGGTGCTCTCTTTTTTATTTCAACTTTTTGAGGGACTTTGATCCTTTATCTCAGAAATTCCTTTGGTCTGGTAGCCTCTTATCCTTGAAGTGGAGTCTGGGCAAGTGGGAACTGTATGTAGGCCGAAGCATGCGGATGGCCTTGGTCTTAGATCTTTGGCTCTTATTGCCACTGCTTTGGCTGCCAAGCTATACTAGAAATGGCGCAACAATCAGGATCAAGACTAGGCCAAGATTCTTATCCATAAGTACTTCCCTAGAGCTAATTTCTCTAATGTGTCAAGGCTTCCTTTGGTGGGTAAAGGCTCTTGTATTTGGGACACTCTTAAGAAGGGAGGCCAATTGATTAAGACGAGTCTTTTCTAGATTTTTAATAGAGGCTCAGAGACTTTGTTTTGGCAGGACTCTTGGGATGACCATCCTCCCATTCTCTCTAGCTACCCCTAGCGGTAGCCTCTTTGTCATTCTTTTACTAATGCTAGATGATTTAAGGTGGAACATTTTATGACTGTCAAGCATTTGGTTCAGGTGGAGGTAACTTGTTGGAAGGATCCTCAGGAGTGGCCTATTGGTGGCTCTCATGAGGATTGGGCCTCCTTTCGAAAGCATTGGAGAATAGGTTTTGTAACTCCCTCAATGAGAGAGACATTTTGGCTTGGAGCCCTAGCCCAAAAGGTAAATTTACTGTGGCTTAAGGATATGCTATACTTGATAGGAACTTACATGATCCAGATGAAGTGTAGTGGTGGAAGAAGGTTTGGAGTAACTTTTCTTGGTCCAAATGTAATTTTTTCTTATGGTTGTTGACTCAGAAGAAATGCCTCACTTGGCAGAACCTTCACAAATGAGGTTTTTAGGACCCCTCTATTTTCTTTCTTTGTTAGCACAATGAGGAATGTTTCTCCCACTTGTTTTTTCTATGCCCCTTTTTGAGGGAGATATGGCATAGATGGTGGGAAGCTTGATGTCAAGATTGTATTCACTCTACCTCCCTAATTGAATTTTGGGATAGTTTGGACAAGCCTCCAACAAAGACTCCTTTCTTACAAGTTGCTTGGATGGTTGTCCCAATTTTCATTCTCTGAAATCTTTGGCTAAAATGAAATCATATAAGTTTTTGTGGTTCCCAATTAGGAAGCTGTCAACTATGGAAGGTGATTCTTAATAGGCTTCAGGAGACTATTTTTGCAAAGTGTGATATGTTTGTAACCATAGACCCTGGTGATCAGGTTATTGTGATGAATCTAAATTTGGGGGATAGTAGTCAGGGATGCACTCTTGGAAAATGATCTTGCCCTATTAAGAAATGAGTTTTTTGAGTTGGAAGATGGATACCCCCTCTAGTTGGGATCTTGAAGATTAATACAAATGGCTCTTCTTGAGGGAACCCCAGCCATGTTGGCATTCGGGCTATAGGTAGAGGTTATGATGGTGATGTTGTTTTTCTCTTCTCTATTTACAAGGTTCAAAATTCTAATAATCTAATGGAGGCCTTTGCTATTAATATGGTTGTTGAGTACAAATGCTCTTTAGGATGGAAGAAGATCATCTGTGAGTTTGATTCCCAGATTGTTGTGGATATGTTGAATAACCAAAGCTTGGAGGATGACAGTTGGTAACTTGCCTCTTTGGCCAGACAAATTCTTAGTCTTTGTAGCTTCTTGGACTTTGACTCCTTTCGTCATATCCCTCACAGATGGAACAAAGTGGTAGATTGTTTGGCAAAGTGGGCTTCAGAGAATGTGGGTAGATGGGATAATAGTGTTGACATAAAGTTATTTGTCATTAGTGACAACACTTTTTCACAGTATTAATTGAGTTCAGTCGGTTAACCAAAAACTCAGCATTAATCGAGTTCGGTCGGTTAACATAAAACTCAATATTAACCGAGTAAAGATGGATGCAGTGTTAACCGAGTTAGGTCAGTTAATATAGGACCCAGTGTTAACCGAGCTCAGTCGGTAAACAAAGAAGTTTGTTCTACCGAGTTTGTTTTGCTATTTGGCCGACTCAGTTAAATTTTGTCTACTTTTGTTTAGCCGACCATTGCATGTAATTTTAACTTGGATGGTATATATATGTAATGTATTGTATCATTCAAAGGACATATGTGTGTAATGTATATGAAGTATGTGAAGAATGTGTGCGAAAGCATGTAAGCTGAATTTTGAAGGTTTTCAGCAAGGTCAGCATTGGAGCAGAAATGTTTTATCTATCATATCAAGGACAATCAGAGCATAGCGGATCTTATCAGCAATCAGTTGTATTCAGATCCACTGTTTCATTCTAACAGGTGAATCAATTTTTATAAATCCTTTAATAGGGTAGACTTAACAGTCTTTGTACTAAATCTCCTAACAGAGTGCATACTTATGAAGTATGTTTCAAATCCTTTAACAAGGTGGATATAACAATCCTTTATGCTCCTAACAGGGCAGATCACTAGAAGTGATCATTGTATGCCTTAACCGGCTAACTTCCTACTGCAGTAAAGAAGATTTGTGGGTTTCATCCCCACCCCAGTTTTACTTTCTATTTTGGAAGGTTTCTGGGTCACCAAAATCTCTGTGCTTATGTGTTATGAATGTCTTCATACTGCAGATTAGATGATTAAATATTTTACTGGTTAATATGAATTGATTTAAGATTTTATGTTTACTGATTCACCCCTCCCCTCTCAGTAAACTGTTATATCTTGAATATTTCCAACAATTGGTATCAGAGCTAACTTGGTTCTCAGGAAACAGCTTGACAGCTTGAGCAAAGATCAAAGTCAATGGAGATATTCAGATTGGAGAAAGTTATAGAAAATGAAAAGTTAGATTTTGAAATGGCCATGGTTCAACTTAAAGAAGCAAAGGAACATCTCTCTCAATCCCTAAAAAGAAGAAAGGATCTTGCAAAACAAATGAATGATCATCAGTATGTTGAAGTGAAGATTGAAGACCTGTTACCATCAAGAAATTTAGAAGAAGCTGACCAAGCAATCAAAGAACTTCTAGAAAAGAATGGATCTCTGCAAGAAGAGGTAAGAAAGCTTAAGAGAGAACAAGAAATACAGTCAATCGGGCTATGTGAAGCTTTGGATCAAAGAAACAAAGCACAAGAAGAACTGGAAGATAGAAGTCATGAAATTCACAATCAAACTCATTAGTATGAAGATCTCATAGACCAATTCACCAATGCAAATGAAGAAATCAGGATTCTCAGAGCACAAAATGAAAGAATAAGGAATGATTTGAACATTGAAAAGCAAATCAATGAAAGTCTACAGAATGACTTGAGATCAGAAAGACAAATCAATGAAAGATTGAAAAATGACCTAATCTCTGAAAGGCAAGTCAATGAAAGGATGATGAAATCTCAGGTAGACGTAAATCAATTGAATGAGCAGAATCTTCAAAGACAATCAAGCAAAGCTGGTCTTGGATACAAGGAAACTGGTGAATCCTCCAAGCAAGGTGAACAAAGGAATAAAAGATCCACTTGTAATCATTGTGGCAAGATAGGTCATACATCAAACAAATGCTGGAGCAATGGGAAAGCAAAATTCAATGGTAAGTGCTTCAACTGCAATCAGCATGGTCACAAGGCAAATGAGTGTAAAGAAAAACCAAAATTTGAAGGCAATTGTTACAAATGCAAAAAGCATGGTCACAAGGCATTCCAGTGCAAATCCAAATCATTCAATCCAGCTGAACAACTTGTCAAAGCCATATTCGGATGGGACTACAACACCTGGTGCAGATGTCACTATTGTGGAGAGTATGGACATACTGGCATAAATTGTGCCAGACATCACCTAAGAAAAAAAGACACAACTGTAAGGTGCTATACATGTATAGAACTTGGTCATATAGCCAAAAATTGCATGAATATCAAAAGAATTGAAGATGAAAAGAAAATCAAAGCAAATAACATTCGAAAGCAAATGAAGCAGCAATGGATTCCAAAATCTACCGAACAAGATAAGTCAGAAAGGAGTGTCACTCAAGAGGTGGGTGACTCTACCATTTCCAATTAGTATTCAAAAAAAAAAAAAAAAACAACATTGGAACTGCATCTTCCAAGATTTATCCTATGCAGCTCCAAAAGAATAAGATGGATCAAATTAGTATTATAGATACACTCTGACTCCAGGACGGTTCAATACTTTACCAAGTTTGGTTGGATGTAACAAAGCTTCTTTAACCGAGTAGCAGTTACCGAGTTGAGTCGGTAAGAGACTTTGCCGAGTTCGGTTGGTCACAACTAAGTTTCATTGACCATGTTATGTCAACCAAGCAAGGTCGGTTCATGACCTAACCGAGTAAGGTCGGTTCATGACCTAACCGAGTAAGGTCGGTACTTCAATATTTTCTTTCGATTACCGAGTTGATAATATCTACCAAGCTAGTGGATGACAACCTGTCATTTCTTCTGCCATCATACCAAAACATTTATGGCAAATTTGTTATCAAAAGGGGCAAAATTTGATCTAAATTTTTACTGAGAACAAAGAGCTAAGATATTTTTTTTGCAAATTCAGAGCGAGCTTAAGACATTTCCGAGCGAATTTTTCAAAAGAACAAAAGAATCAATTCAGAATTTTTCTACACCTACCAAGTAACAATGGCATCCAGAAGTGGAAACTCTAAGACTAAGAAAGGCTCAAAAATGCTGATTAGAGGAGAGGAATAGAAGGCGCCGAACTTCAAATTAGCACCAGCTGTTGCAGAATCACTGGACCCCAATGGTGCCCAATCTCAAATTCCTTCAAAGGTACTTCTTGTCAATGATATAAGATCTCATTTTAAATGCTCTATTCAAGAACTTGGAAACCTAGAAATTGATAATGCCCTAGGTGAAATGAGCATAGATGGAAACCTAAAACCCGAACATAAGCATCTTGAAACAAAAGGGTTAACCCACGTTTCGCACTTGCCAAGGAAATTTCAAGTTAAATGGGTTAGGTATGTACTCAGTCGAGTTCACAATGGCCAATTGTGGTTAGAACAACCAGTGCTCATCACAAAGAATATGATTAACAAAATTACTGGACTCCCCATGCTGAGCAAAGCCAAGGCTACCAAAACCCTAGGTCGGGAGGAATTGCAGAAACTGACCCAAGCAGAATGGGATGGTAGGGGACTTAAGCTAAATACTGTAGCTGACGTCGAATTGAAATTTTGCATTCACGTCATTGCTCACAAAATCTATAGTTCAAGCTGTCCAAACAGTGTACCCTGTGAAGCTGTGGATCTGGCGTACAAAATAGTGAAGAAGAATTTAGAATTTGATTTATCAGAATTACTTTTATCCCAATTCAATAAGAATATGGAAAGCATTAGAACCTCCAAGAACAATCCCTGCAAATTCGGTTTGCTTTTGATTTGTTTATTCTTCTATATTCAGAAATCTTTTCCATCAAAGGGATCAGTGGTATGGAGAAAAGATATACCAATTCTTTATCAGATAAACGAGTTCATTACAGAACTAGGTGAAAATTTTGATATTATTCTGGATAACTATTTTGAAGAATTTAAGGAAAAGATGAATCATAGGTTCCGAATTCCACCCAAACTGGTTGAAGAATACAAAGAAGACATATGCTTCATGGTAGATTGCGACAAGGTATACATTCAGGCAGCCAGACCTCGAGTAGCATGGGTGAAACCTCTTCCCTATGAGGTAAAAATTGACGAAGCCAAGGATATCATAGAAGCACTAGTGAATGAACTAGTAGACCCAAGGCAACCAATTTTTGGAAGATATGATCAAGCTAAGGCCAGAATTGAGCTCCAAATTAAAATCCCTCAGGCCATTAGCAAAGGAAAGAGAAGGATAACCCAACTGATAACAGAAGGCAAAGGAGAAGAAGAAGAAGAAGAAGAGGAAACCGAGTCAGACAAGGAAAAGGAGCCTCAACAAAAGAAAGGCAAGGTGATCATCACCAAACCTAAAAGACAAACCTCTGCAGTCTTCTCCAGGAGAACAAGACAAGGAAAGAAAGAACCTATACTTGTTAAGCCTCCACTCACATTTGAGGATAGAATGAAGCAGTTAGAAGCAGGTGCTAGCTTCACAAACTTCAAAGCATTGAAGTTTGAAACCAGAACAGAACAAGAAAAGATGCAGATTGAGGAACTGGTACTGAACAAGATGGGTAAATGGAAATACTCACCGGACCAGATAGCCTCCCAGATCTCCAAAGAACTATTGGAGAGGTTGCAAATCAGATGGGAAGCTGCAACCAAGACTGTAAAAGACATCTATGAGCAGACACTGAAGAATCTCCTGCCGAGTTTCACTAATGCTGAAGTGAAAGCATCACTGAAAGATCACGAAGGCAACATGATGATTAGATTCCACACCTGTTTGATACTTGTCAAAGACATTGAGCATGTGGTAAATGATGCAACAAACATGTGGAAAAACATCTATCATCTACACAAATCCAGTGATGATACTTTTGAAATCAAGGACACTGACAACAGTGATGATGATGAAGATGATGATGATATTGAAGACATTCTAGAGGATCTTCATTCAATCTTGTTAGAAGTGGAAGAAGAGGCTAAGAGAGAATTAGAGGAAGAAGAAGCTGAAAAAGAAATGGAAGAGAAAGAAGATGAACAAGCAAAGGTGGAAGAAGATCCAGTTGCAGCTGAAATCATTGCATCTCTTCCACACTCTCCAGTTACATCAACTATGGAAATAGCTTCCAATGGTAAGTCCTCTCAGCTCCATGTACCATCTATGCAAGTGCCAATCACTTCATTAACCGAGCTGCAGCCACCTTCATTAACCGAGTCTCCATCAGTCTGTGCAGTAAGTTCATCATGCACATCAACCTCTACTGCAGAATGTATAATAAATGTACCTACAAATACTACAATTTTAACTTCTCTTAATCAAATTTTGGCAACTAGTAGCTCTTCCACTCCATCCTGTATAGCAACATCAATTTTTGATACCATTTGCACATCTCTTAGTCTTCCTTTACATAGTACTATTCCAGTCTTATCAGCCAGCCCTGCCTCATCAACTATAGTCTCAGTTCACAAGGGTCAAGATGAAGTCTTTGCTGGAAAAGAAAAAAGATACATGTTTTCCAGCAAGACACTGGATGAGGAAATGGATTTAGATAAAGACATTATTCTTCCTAAAATAGATCTTGATACAACATCAGTTGATGAAATGAGAATGCTCAGTCAGCTATTAGAGCAGAAGGCTAGGCAGAAACAGCTACGGCATGAAAGAGATCTGGAATATAGCATCATTGAGAGTGCCAAAAATATTATAACAGAGGCTATAGGTGTTGAAGTAGATTCTACTCAACACATTTTGATTCAGTTGGAAGAGGCTGTAAACAAATTCAATAAGGATACCTCCGGCCAAGAAAAATTGATTGAAAAGGCAGAGAAGAAATTTGACAATAAGGTGCTTGAGCACATTGCTCAGCATATTGCATTAAATCAGGTAGAATTGTCTACAATTTTGAATAATTTTGAGAATTCTTTTAATAATGTAACTTCACTTTTTGGAAAACTCTGTGATGTTACTAAGTATACCAAGGATATAAAGGAAAAGTTGAATAAAATTGATGAGGATATGAAGGTCAGTGCCCAAGTGCTGCAATCTGACCTCAGTACAAGTTCATCCCATCATCATAAAATAAGATTTTTGTCGGAGAAACAGGCAGAATTTCTGAGAGAGGAAGCAAGAATCAGGTCTACTATCATAGATATCCAGAATATGATTCTTCCTGTCATGACTTCAATGCAAAAGCATATTGCTCATTGTAGAACATTGATTCATGACAACAATTTCTCAGTTGCAGATCATATGATTGAACTTTCTGCAGAAATTCATATTGCACTCTCCTCCAGCAAAATTTTGCAAGAAAATTGGGATAAGACTTTGGCTCTTATTCTCAAGGTACATTCAGAATTTCTTTCTCATTTTGAAATCTCAGTATAAATATATGTTATTTGGCATTATTGTCAAAAAGGGGGAGACAAAACTTCAGAGCTATCCATGCAAAGAAATATGTATTGATCTGTAAATACTGTGCATATTGTATGGGGGAGACATACATCTAATAAGATCTATAATTTTGGAAACTTTCTGAAATGTATGTACATAAACCTTGATACATAATTGTTTTTGTCACTAATGCCAAAGGGGGAGATTGTTGACATAAAGTTATTTGTCATTAGTGACAACACTTTTTCACAGTATTAACCGAGTTCAGTCGGTTAACCAAAAACTCAGCATTAACCGAGTTCGGTCGGTTAACATAAAACTCAATATTAACCAAGTAAAGATGGATGCAGTGTTAACCGAGTTAGGTCGGTTAATATAGGACCCAGTGTTAACCGAGCTCAGTCGGTAAACAAAGAAGTTTGTTCTACCGAGTTTGTTTTGCTATTTGGCCGACTCAGTTAAATTTTGTCTACTTTTGTTCAGCCGACCATTGCATGTAATTTTAACTTGGATGGTATATATATGTAATGTATTGTATCATTCAAAGGACATATGTGTGTAATGTATATGAAGTATGTGAAGAATGTGTGCGAAAGCATGTAAGCTGAATTTTGAAGGTTTTCAGCAAGGTCAGCATTGGAGCAGAAATGTTTTATCTGTCATATCAAGGACAATCAGAGCATAGCGGATCTTATCAGCAATCAGTTGTATTCAGATCCACTGTTTCATTCTAACAGGTGAATCAGTTTTTATAAATCCTTTAACAGGGTAGACTTAACAGTCTTTGTACTAAATCTCCTAACAGAGTGCATACTTATGAAGTATGTTTCAAATCCTTTAACAAGGTGGATATAACAATCCTTTATGCTCCTAACAGGGCAGATCACCAGAAGTGATCATTGTATGCCTTAACCGGCTAACTTCCTACTACAGTAAAGAAGATTTGTGGGTTTCATCCCCACCCCAGTTTTACTTTCTATTTTGGAAGGTTTTTGGGTCACCAAAATCTCTGTGCTTATGTGTTATGAATGTCTTCATACTGCAGATTAGATGATTAAATATTTTACTGGTTAATATGAATTGATTTAAGATTTTATGTTTACTGATTCACCCCTCCCCTCTCAGTAAACTGTTATATCTTGAATATTTCCAACAAATAGAGGTAGGGATGAGTTGCCTTTTGAGTATTTTGATATCTTGGAGCAATTGTTAGTGGAAGATAGGAATATGTAAGGTTGTTTAGAGCCTTTTTCTTTTATTTGGTAATTTAGTTTTGATTGAATAAATTTTTACCCCTCTTTTTATTATTAAAAAAATAGCCATTTGCAAATCCTTTAATAAGTGGTAATTAAATTCAATTGTTCTTAAGACCTTTAACTAGGCCACTCCTAATAGGGTGATTAAATCCTTTAACAAGGTCACATCTAACAATGTATTTTGTAACTATTAACAGGGTTAGCTCCTAACAGGGCTTACTCTAGCAAAGTGAAAATTGGTAACTAGTTGCTATTAGTGACCTTGGTGTCGAATGTGTTCATGCTATTTTTTTATGCATTTTCAACTAAGTTAAATTAATGGTAGTATTAGATAACATCTAATGGTTCTTAAGTTAATCTTTTACCAAGCTAATCTAGTTACTGTCGAGTTACAACACTTTGTGTGTTTACTCAGCTTTAGTAGTATTCTATTATTTGTTTACATTTTGTACTAACATCAAAAGGGATCTAGAACTTATTGTTTTATTAACTGATTTGGCCCTCCCCTCTCAGTTACTCCTATTATGTTTCCAGCAATTGGTATTAGAGCTTTTGGCGCTTGCAGAGAAGATTTCAAGGACCTAAACTAAAGATTAGGATGTCTTACAAAAGAGAGATTCCCAAGCTGAATAGAGACAACTTCATAGCATGGCAAGGACTGATGAGATTCCATCTGGCTACCAATAGTGATTCAGGTTGAAGTATCTTGATTCTAAATATTAGACTCCCACTAGAACTTTACTAGTTGAAGACATTGTTGAAAAGAAGAATCATGATATCATGATGATTGATATTGCATTTTCTCTCAGTTATGTTGAATTTGATGAGGTAAAATATTACAAAACTGATTTTGCAATGTGGAAAAAACTTAAATATGTCTATGGAGAAAATGACAATGTGATAAGAGCTAAAGTAGAAAGCCTTAGAGGACAATTTGATCAAAAGAGAATGAGAGAAGATGAAAACATTGAAAAATATGTGGAAAGAATCAAGGCTAGTGTAAGTGCAATCAAAGCATCTAGAGGAGACATCAAGGAGGAAATTTTTCTAAGTAAAGTTCTCATAACTCTTCTTCTTGTTTATGCAATTAGAGTATCTACTATTCAAGAAATGAGATGTGATCCAACTAATACAATAGGGTTGGATGCTCTAGTTGGAAGATTAATAGCTTTTGAGTTAGAAAATTATGATAACTATGTTCCTACTTCAAATAATATTGAATTTGCATTTAAAGCTAAATTCTCACTCAATGAAAAGGGTAAAAAGTGAAAATCTAGTCAATCAGGAAGTGAAGAAGAAGGATCATCAAAAGAAAGTTCAGATAGTGATCTTGAAGTTGTTGAAGCCCTACTTCCAACAAAGTATTCCAAAGGAAGAGGGAAGTACAAATGTAAATTTCCTCTTATCTACTTTTCTTGTGAAGAAATTGGTCACATTGCTGCTAGGTGTCCAAATAAGGAAATGTCAGATGAAAATAAATGCAACAAGCATAAAGGTAAGAAGGACTTCAAGAACTACAAGAACTTCAAGGACAAAGGTAAGAAATCTTGTTTCATAGCTAATGATTCTAATAACAATGAAGATGAAATGGTTTATATTGTTGTGAAAGATGAATCTAATGGTGAAGAAGATAAGATGGAAGTTATCTCTCATGTTAGCAAAAATGATTTATGGATTATTGATAGTGGCTTCTCACATCATTTGACTGGTGAAAAACAAAATTGAGCATATAAAATATTATGATGGAAATAGTGTAAGATTTGGAAATAATGAACCTTGTAATATAAAAGGAAAAGTATGTATATTGTTAACTAAAGAACTTGTGTGTGATAATTCTTATTGGATTGAAGGACTAAAGCATAATCTACTAAGTGTAGCATAGCTGAATAACATTGGATTCAAGGTAGAATTCATGAATGGACATGCCAAACTACTAGATGGGAAAGGAAGTTTGGTTGGTTCTGGCAAGCAAACAAAAGGTAATCTATTTCATCTTGATCTTAGTGATTTTTCTTGTTTTATTGCTCAAGTATAAGAAAGTTGGTTATGGAACAAAAGACTATGTCATGTGAACTTTGATAATCTAGTTAAGAGAAGAAAACATAAAAGAGTAAGAGGAATTCCTAGTTTGAAGAAGCCTAACATGGATCTATGCAAGAATTGCCAAATTGGTAAGATGGGAAAGACAAGCTTCAAAAGAAAAGACTATCAATTAGAATAAGTCATGGAAATTGTCCATACAAACTTATGTGAACCTATTGGAATAGAAAGTTATAGTGGAGAAAAAAATTTCATTCTCTTTGTTGATGACTATTCTAGAATGATGACAGGAATGTACCTAAAAGAAAAATTAGAAGCTTTTCAAAAATTCAAGTGGTATCTAGCAAGAGTAGAAAAAGAAACTAGAAAAAAGTTGAAATGCCTAAGATCTATCATGGGTTGTGCAAGAACCTTGATGATTACTTAGTACAGATTGGCTTTCAAAGGACTAATGATAATAGTAGTTTGTATATCAAGGAAGGACCAGATAAGAAGATTGTGTTAGTAGGAATATTAGTTGATGATACTTTATTTACAAGAAATGATGATCTATGCAAAGCATTCTTAGAAGAAATGAGAAAAGAATTTGAGATGTCCATGTTTGGTGAAATAAAATCTTTTAAAATTGGGTTGCAAAAATTGTAGAACAAGAATGATATCTACATCACTCAATCTAAGTATATCAAGAAGATACTAAATAAATTTGGAATGGAAGATCCAAGACTAGTTGGAACCCCTATGTCTACTAGATATAAGCTCTCCAAAAATGATGATTCCAAATAAGTAGATAAGACTACTTATAGATCAATGATTGGATAATTTTAGTATGTAGTTCATACAAGGCCTAATATTAATCTAGTAGTTAAATAGTGCTAATATTCTCATCAAATCCCAAATAAAATCACATGATGGAAATCAAGAGAATCATGAGGTATCTAAAAGGTATTAAAGAATATGGTTTATGGTTCAAACTTGGAGGCAATTTGGACTTAAAAGTATTTATTGATGTTGATTGGGCAAGAAGTCTTAATGATACAAAAGGTATTAGTGGTGGAACATTCTTTCTTGGTAAAAGACTAGTATCTTGGACAAGTAAGAACAAAATTTGTACTTCTCAATCCACAACAGAGGCACAATATGTAGCAGTAGTAGTCAATTGCTCTAACATTGTGTTGGTGTTTGAAAATGCTAGAGGGTTTTCAATTACCCTGATGAGAAAGTGACCATCTAGGGGCAGCTAACTCCCATTTTCAACATGCCCATTCAAACACTAGGCCAACTATAAAGCTAGACCCTTCTTCTTCTTCAGGCTCTGCAAAACCTAGGTGGGTGGACCTGTAGATTCTTTATATGGTACCAGTTATCAAAGCATACACTGAATCTATTATGAAGTAGATAAAACCCTTATTTCTCCTAATAACTCATGAAATAACATCAATCTACAATAGCTAAATGTAGATCTAGGAACCTCATAAGCTGAGTGGGGGTTTAACTTTTATAGCTCTTCAACATTAAGGGAAAATGATTGATTCATATTGAGAAAAGATAGCATGTCCAATATGCAGCAAAAACTTAATGATCCTACAAATGACTAGTGCCTTATCCATTAGGGAAATCTTATACTTTAAAATTACACATCCTTGAACATCAATCAACATATGGCATATGTTGAGACATTCATGTTTAGTCTATTCACCTTATGAATTACACAACAATATCCAATATAACCCCATATTTTCACACATCCTTCTTAATGAATCTGCAACCTTGTCTGAAACCACAAGTAGTTATATGACTCCTTGAGTCAAAGGCAAGAAAACCTCAAACATACAACCAAGAAATTGCAAATAGGGTCAAGCTCTTTGTTCTTGAACATATAAAATTACAAATTCAACAAGAAAGGAGACAAAATTATATTGAAATTCAAAACCTTATGCACATTGTATTTATCTCCTTGAAATAAGTACATTAGGAATGCATAAAAAAAGATACAAGATCACACTACTGTATCAGAACTATCTATAAAATCCATATGCTATTCATACAAGATATGTTGGGTGTGTGGCTTTCATAGCCTGAGTAGAGCTCCAAGAACTGGAAAATAGAAAACCAACCAACAAGCTACAACAAAGAAAGAAAAGAAAGATATAGCAAAGAAAGAATTCTTAGATTCATTATATAGCTGACATGTGTCCTCTTAGAACTCCTTCCCTTAGCAACTGAACAACCTCTTTCTTCCATCTCCCTCTGATCTAATTTTTTGCTTTATCATTACTGTAACTGATTTGAGAAATATCTCCGTTGAAATGATGAAACCTTTGAGTCATCAAAATATTTGATTGCCCTATGAAAATACTAGTGAAATTTTAGTTTTTACTGAGTGACTATGACCCCAACTATATTTTCACTATCTCTTTAACCCATTCAAATCATTACTTTGTTAAAAATCAATTCTAAACTTTCATACCTGAATACGGTTGCAGAAAAAGAACCTAATAGAAAACCTCATACTACTCGAACAGATAGATTCATATGCAAAAACCAACTACAGAATTAGATAGTTCGTCCTCTCCCGATTCTGCGATATATAACATCACCTATTTTGCCTTTCGAAAACCCCCTAAAAGTCAATTTGAAAATGACTCCCTCTACTAGAAATGCTTAGGTCTGCATCCTAATTTTCAAAACTTTAAAAATTTTCTAAAGCATCAACTTTAGAAAATAACCATTTTGAATTTAAAATTCACGTGTATCCCTTTTTTGAAAATATTAACAAAAGTGACATTCTCAAAAAATTATATTTTTTCCTTTATATTGCCTCTCGAGTCAAAACAAGTCTGACCAAGCTTTTCTTCCACATGGCAGCCTCTGATTGGCGAACCACTGCTCATTCAGACACCAAACTACCATTTTCGCATCGATTGGGACCTATGCCACATGTCTGAATTTTGCATGCCTGCATTTTTCATCTTTCGCACAACTTATTATTGCGGGGAAGCAGGCATTTGTCGATCTCTACCATGTGGTGTCATCTCCTTGCATCATCTTTGAACTTGCCATTTGTGCCACATCATCATGCCCATGGGACCTACTGCCACATGGCAGCTTCCCACATTCTTGCATTATTTAACCTGGGAAAAACTTCTTTTTGCGGGGAAGCGGGCATGGTTGATCCTGCCAGGCATCATCATCTCGTGCCTTGCCGCTAGAACTTGCCATGTCATCATTATAGATATTTCATTTAAAATTTTGCACAAACCCTGCATCTTGATGAAATCATCCATGCATATAGGGCCCCACCACATGTGAGCTTGCAAAAGCTCTTTCTTTTAATACACAATGCAATCTATTTGAAATCACACTTAAAAATTTTAAAACCCTCGCCCACCTACAATGTGGGATTATTATCTTTACTAGTTTCCTCTGTTAAGGGCATCTTCTCTACAAAAATATTGCCTCTTTTGCTCATGTTGATGCCTTCATCATGTCTCTTTCTTGCCTGCTATGCACGTGCCCTTGATGTTCCTTGATTATTAGCAGTTGGGGCTTCTCCTGCTCTATCCTATCTTTTTAACATTGCGTGGAGAGCTCTGTTATGTGCTTTCAATTGGCTCTAGCCTAAACTCATTTGAGAGGGCATAAAATGATTTTTGAGATGCTCGTCAATGGTAGCAAGCATAGAGCTCAAGGTCCATGCCTGCTGACTCCCCATTCTCTTTCTACCTGTGTCTCCCTTTATGCTTTGCATTCACAATTTTGCCTCTACATTCCTGTATCTTTTCCACTGCATATTGACCTACATAAATTGCGTGGCTTAAGTTTTCTTTATCTTTTACTACACATGAATTTCCTAGCCAGCTACTCTATTTTAGCATAGGGTGTACATCAATACACTGTCATGTGTCATTGCTTGTTTGCCTCTTCTTTTGTGCACTAAGACGTCCTCTGCCAATGTGTGGATCTGCTTCTCTATGGACGTGGAACTTCACCACAAAGTGGCAGCTCCAAAACATGGGTAGGGGCCAAAAATTTTCTTTTATTATGAAGGCTGCTCCCTCCCTATGTTAGAACTAGGATATGAAATATGTATTCCATTGGATATCATAGTATCCTCACATTTGATGTAGACTTCATCACTTGCCATTTTTGAATGCTTACTTAGCATTTCTACTAACTCTGCCAGGCGTGGACTCAACATATATATTGAGTGTCATCCTCAATAACATGGATGATTTTTATTAATGGCATGCTCTTTGCTCTGACTACAACAATATATGCTTGTTCATTTGATTGCTACATATAAAAAATTTGTTCCTTCCCCTGGCAATCATATATCTATGCACATTTGAGGAGAAACATTTTTGATTTAACACTAGCAATTCAATTAGTGCAATGATATAATAAGCATTATAAATAATCAATTTTCAACTTGAGCTTCTTCAATCCCTACATAACTCCATCAGTCTGATGTAATTAGTTGGGCCCCAAAGTGGGTCCGACTAAATTTCATTTTTTTTACAGACAATTGATCTGTAGACTGATCCATGGACCCTCTTGAATTGACAGCAATCAAATTTGATCACAAATTGATCATTGAAAGCACATTTATTCTTCTCTTTGAAAACTGTGACTTTCTGATGACAAGGCCTGTAGACTGGTCTTAAAAACTAATTCAAACATCTGACATAACTCTAAAACTTAAGATATATCATCTCTCTGGCATGTTCAACAACCCTGTCAAATCTTGTCACATGAAGACATCGAAGTCAAAAGATATTGACCCCCAAAGTTGCCAACTTAAATTCACTTGCAAATAAACATGTCAAAAAGCTGGAAATTGCATTTGGAAATGGCCTGGAAAACTAAGCAAATGGGCACTTGAGGCTCTGAAAACTAGAGTACTGGTAGATTTTCATGAGGTGAGTATGATTCTACAATTTTAGCTCTTGAAAAATCATAGGATGCATTTGAAAAGCATGCAAAATGGGCTATCTAGATTAGCAGGACAGTGATCATCAATAAAACAACATTTTTTGTGAATGGAATGACCTTTGAAAAGTGTGCAGACAAATTTGTCAAGGCTTGAAAATTGACACACTTGTAGTATTTTTAGGGTAAAATATAGGGGAACAAACCATATGATCCTACCAATCACAGGCACAAAGATATGACATCTTGAACAAGGCTCCTGATCAATCTACAGTTCTAACTACTAGTGAAACTTTAAAAATTGCAAAGGGAATCACGTTTGAAAACTAATCAGATGGATTTGTCATAAGCTCAAATCTGGAACGTGTAAAGTTTCTGACCCCTAAAGTATGATGCAAAAGGAATCTTCTCACTTGGGTCAACTGGTCAAAAGTTATAGTATGTCAAATAGGGCTACCCAGAATAGTGTGCAAACTACAAATGTGTGAAAACAGTAACTGACCAACTTTGATGGATTCAAAACCTAGTCAAACGAAATCAAAATGACTCAACATTAGAAACATAGGTTCTTGAGTATGGACACTAGATATTTCCAAAGTGGCAAGTCACAAAACATTTCTGGGTGTGAGATATTCAGGTGTAAACATGGCCTTTTGTCACTATTTGACACTTAGGTAAAATGCAGATTTGGAATTTGCTCAAAATGAGACTTCACAAAATGGCTCAAAATGTCAGTTTAACTTCATGGAATAGGTAGACCACTAAATGGAAGGTGTTAGAAACATTAAATACCTCTTGGGCCTCAAATTGATAGCTACACTCATCAAAAAGCATAAATAGGACTCCAATTTCTCAATAGTGCTCAAAATTGACCATGCAATTTTTAGCACCAACACATTGTTTGGTTCAAACAACTATTGGAAGGAATGAAGGTATAAATCAAAGATCCAATTGTTATATATTGTGATAACACTAGTGCAATCAACATATCCAATAATCTAGTGATGCATTCCAAAACAAAGCATATTGCTATAAAATATCACTTCTTAAGAGAATTGGTGCAAAATAAAGAAGTTAGATTGGAATATGTGAATACAAAGGAACATATTATAGACATATTCACCAATCCATTGCCTAAGGATGAATTTTTGTATCTAAGAGGTAAGCTAGGGGTCATTCCCCTATCTGAAATTCACTAAATGAAGTTTAATGAATGCATCAACTAGAACCTATTGAAGATAAATTAGTTGGTGTAGAATTGGTAAGGGTATATTGCAAATGAATCAATACTTAAGGTACATTGGAATTTATAAATTTATTGTATTTGGCACATGTTTTCAAAGAGGGAGAAGTTTACTGTCATATCTATGAGAAATTTTTGAACCAGAATAAAGTTAGAAACTAGAGAGGGAGAAGTCTTCTAAAATGATGGAGTATGATGAAAAAGGGAGAATGTTCAAAATGGACTTGGTAATAGCTATTGCAAATAGAATTCAGTGAAAGGAAGAGCTCATACTAACATAGGGATTTTTCTAATCCAAAATTTCATTGGGATATGACATGTTTGTTGCCATTAATGCCAAAGAGGGAGACTGTTGGATACAATTGATTAATTATGTGTTTTCTTTGATGTTACACGAATGGATTAATTATTATTAATTAGTTTTTGTTGATCTCACTCGGGTAGTGAAGACAATTCTCAACATCTACCAAGAATTCCTATTTTTTCCTAGTTTAGAATGCAGTGTCTAATGAGCTTACTCAAATGTCGAAGGAAAAGTTGTAGAAAGTGAGTGTTAATCAAGCTCACTCAGTTATCAAAGGAAAGTTGGATGGAACCAATGTTAACTAAGCTCATATAGTTGCCAAAGGATTTTCATAAGTTTGCAGTGTTAACTGAGCTTCTATTGGTTAATGAAGGAAATCACTTCAAAGTTAGTTTCTACCGAGCAGGGTCCGCTAGCAAAGGATTTTCCTATTTTGTTATCTATTGATTACAACTGATTGAGGTGTTGAATATTGACTATTGTAAGTTGTATTTCAGCCAACTTGAAAAAGTAAAAGGTATAAGTATAAGTTCAAGTTGTGATTTCAAAGTGTGGAAGGAAGTGTGCAAGTGAGTGCAAGAGAATGTGCAAATTATGGTGATATGATTGAAAATCTATTTGTAAGTAGAACAAGAAAATTTGAAGGAGAAGTAGACTATCCTTGTGGTGCAACAAAGTCATATTCAATTAGGAAGGATCAAGTACAAGCCAAAATAGAGATCTAAAATCAACAATTAAGTTGCATTCAAATTAGCTCACCTCATTGTTAATCTCTAAAAATTGTAGCAATGATATAAATCTCTTAACAGAGTTGGCCTAACAACTATTTGCAAATCCTCAACGAGGTGGTAATTCCATTCAATTTTTCTCAAGACCTCTAACTAGGCCACTCCTAATAGGGTGATCAAATCCTCTAACGGGGTCACACCTAATGTGTGTTTTGTAACGTTCAACAAGGTTAGCTCCTAACAAGGCTCACTTTAGAAGAGTGAAAATTAGCAACTAGTTGCTATTGGTGGTTTTTTTCAAATTGGGTTTCCAATTTAAATCTTGGTGTTGAATGTGTTCATGCTATTTTCTTTACGTGTTTTCAACTAAGTTAAAGTAATGGTAATCTTAGATAACATCTAATGTTTCTTAAGTTAATCTTTTATTGAGCTAATCTAGTTACTATCAAGTTACATCACTTTGTGTGTTTAGCAAGCTTCAACAGTATTTAGTTATTTGTACTAACATCAAAAGGGATTTGGGATTTATTTTTGTAGTAACTAATTCAGCCCTCCTCTCTCATTTAATCCTCTTATATTTTCATCAACTATAATGTATCATAGGAGATCATTATGTATCATAGGATTTCATAATGGCTCCTAAGTGGTATTGGGACCCATTTAGGACCCATTAGCACCCCTTAGGGACCATTACAACCCTTATGATATATAATGGGTTGTAATGTGTAATAAGTTTCCTTAGGGATCCTAATTGACTACGAATTAATCCTAAGTGTTCCTAGGACTACTTTAGACCATTAGGGTAGACTAGGACCTAAATTTTTTTAAAAATTAAGACCTATTTGATCATATTAGGCCCCATTAGAAAACCTTAGGACCCATTAAGACTACCTAGAATACATTAACTACATGCTAATTGGTCTTAAGTGATCCAAATGTATTAGAAGGTTTCCTACTGGGTCCTAAGTAGTCTTAGGATACATAAGGACCCCTTAGGACCCATTATGTTCCCTAAAGACTCCTTAAGACTTATTATGACCCTTATGATATATAGTGTATCCTAATTGATTGTAATGAATAGTAGTGGTTTATAATGGGTCATGAATAGTCTCAAGTACCATTATGAACCCTTAAGACCTATTATGACCCTTATGATATATAATGGGTCCCCATCCTAATTGAGTCTTAACTAGTTGTGAGTAGTCCTAAGAGACCTTAGGACCTATTAGGAAATATTAGTTCCCCTTATGACAATTTTGGATTCATAAGAACACAATATATAAAATGTATGCTCATTATTATTTACATGACCACAAACTTGATAAATTAGATTATATCTTTTTTATATAGGTTAGATTGTTTTTTTTTATATAGATGAACTTGATAGATTAGATTAGATTATGTACAAATTAGATAAATTACTTTACATTATTTCAAATGTTTTATATGTTTCATGGTAAAAAATGTGACCTTGACTTGAAATGGAGTAGCATTTTATTTTTAAAATGTTATCCCATTTTAAATTAGTTCAATATTTCATTTTTAAAAAGTTACCCTATTTGGAAGTGAGACCATAATTATGGAAATGCCCAAATCCAAATGTGCACTTCAAGAATCTATAAATTTTTGAAAAATTTCCTTCAAATTTTCTTTAGATCTACCTTTTGCAAAGGCTTCATCAACCGACCTTAAGTTTTGGATCTTGTTTGACTTGAATGTTTGAGGCCATTTCAATCTATAGGAAAATTTTATAGTTTGGAAACAAATGAAAATGAGTTTTCATATTGAAAAATCCATTATAGATTAGAGTGTGGATTCTAAAAATATGTAACATTTTTATATAATTCAAATATTTCTCTTTTTTTTTATTGTCTACTAAAGAGATCTACAAACCTTTGGAAATTGAAGTCTGTTTTTATCTTAATAACTTTTTTATTTGAAAGTTTTCTTGAAAACAAAATTATATGACATCAAAATGCAGATAATTCTACACAATTTAAAAATAAATTAAAATATCATATGTTTCTTTCAAATTATTCTTTTCGTGCATAAGAGGCTATAAAAATAAATTAAAAAATAATTAACAATATTCAATAAAAGAAGATAAAATAATATTATCAAAAATCTTAACCAAGGTATGTACTAGTTCCCAAAATGATTGAGAAGAATTGTTTCATTTGCATCAATTTTTTTTTCATACATATGCATCATATGGTCATGAAAAAGGGACTTTTAAAATGTAAATTTTAGTCATGTCTATTGAAAATGGGAGTTTTTGATTTGGGTATGAAAATAATTTACATATTTAGAAAGGAGATTATGAGTACTACAACTTCTATTTCTATTTTTTTTACGATTCAATCTCTAACTGCTTTAAATAATCTTCTCAAATAGGAAGAACATCAATAAATAGGAAAAACATTCCACCTTCTGGTCAAAATGTGGACTCAACTTATTGGCACCTCAATATATGCACAAATATAGCTAGGCTTTAAAACCTCACAAAACAAAAATTCAACCTCTAGTTGAAATTCTTTTAAAAGATTCCAAATTTCTCAACAAACTTATTTCCCTCAACCCCAAATAAGAGAAAGTGTTTTGCAACACAAAATTGTTAGCATGAATGCTGATGCTATGAGAAAATATTGTAGAACAGTGTTATGACTTTTTTTTTCACTGATGACAACATAGTAAGATTGATAGAGCAGCATACTAAGACCTATATATTGATGGCATCACATTGCACATCTTCACATGTGTAGTTAACAACATATACTACAACATGTATTTGTATGTGGTCAAGTTTTTAGAACCTAAATTGACAGTGTACGAAAGATATTAATGATTTATAGGAGATTTGCAAGGAAAAAAAGCATTGGGAAAATAATCTCTATTGTATGATCAATTTAACACATTGTGTTTGGAATAAAGGGTTACACAATTAATTGGAGGGAGTATACTAACAACTGATGATGTTAGCATGTGTGTAGGTCTAGAAGTCATATGTGTGAAAGTTTGGAAAAAACTATAAGCTGACAAGATTAATTAAATGTGTATTTCATTTAATTAAATATGGATCCAACTCAAATGAATGGTAAGTTTATGAAGCTGACTCTAAAGATTAATAATTGAGTATGGTATAAAGGAAAGTTGTTTTCCAAGTTTTAGAGATTGTAATTGTGATCGAGAAGTAGAGAAGACTTATGAATTGTGAAGTAGAAGAGTAGAGTAATCTGCTAATGTGTGTAAGTGACCTTAAGAGTTACTAATGAGTTCTAAATCTATTTGCATGATCTAAAGGTGAAGGAGTCTGATGTACTAGATAGAAGAAGAGAAAAGAGATTGTTCCACATCTATTATTCTAAAAGAAATAGTACTAAGATCAATTGGACAGTGGGTTCATTGATTTTATCTTGAAGCTATTTGGATAGTAGGTTTAGCTTTCTTCTTCAACTCCTAACATGGATTCAAAGTTTCTTAACAGGGACTCTTTGTACAAAGAATTGTAATAGATTCCTAATAGAGTCTATCCTCTAATAAATAATATTTAGATTAATACATTATTCTATAGGCATCACTCCCACTGAGGTTTTCCCTTTGATGAAGGGCTTACCTAGTCAACTTATCTAGTGTATGTGTGTATACACATTTTTTTATGATTGTTGTTTACTTTTATTGATAAAGTGAGAATTTTTTAAGAGTTATACATAACTAATTCACCCCTCCCTAGTTATACTGGTGAACTATTACTTCTAACAATTGGCATCAAAGCCTTAGGTCCTTGAAAGAAAGTTTAAACAACTTTGGAAGATTCATGGTGAATATGTTCATAAAGGAAAGTCCTAGATTTGATGTCACAAACTATACCAACTGGAAGGATAAAATGAAGACTCATCTCTTATGCATGGGACTAGAATATTGGCTTGTCACCAAGACATCAAAAAACATTGCAGATGAAGACAATCTTAAAACTTGCACCAAAGAACAAAGAGAAGTATTTATGTGCAACATAAGGGATAAAGAAGTAATACTATCAATATCACCTAAAAGTGAGTATAGCCAGGTAAAACTACTCAAAACATCTAATGAAATTTGGAAAACTTTAGAGGCTAATTATGAAGGTGATACACATGCAAAAAGAGTTAGATTGCAAAATTTTTATTGTGCATTTCAAGATGCTAGAATGATGGAAGATGAATATGTGAGAAGCTATGTTGAACGAATATATGAGATTGTTTTAGGAATCACATCTCTTGATAGAAATAAATATGATGATGAAGTGATATGGAAGATCTTGAAAATTTTGACACCACCTTTCAAGTTAGTAGCACAAAGGATTCAACTAATGATACCTTGCACTACTAATTTCACCAAAGAGACATTGCTTGGTAGATTGTAAGCTACAAAATTTGATCTAAAATAGTCTGGTGAATTGGAAAAAGTTGAAATTATTGGATACAATTGTTTAATTATGTGTTGTCTTTGATGTCACACAAATTTCATATCAATCATCAGATAGAGTCTACCAAGCTTAGATGGTCAGCAAGGCAAAGGATAGAGTCTATCGAGCTTAGATGGTCAGCAAGGCAAAGGACAAAGTCTACTGAGCTCAGATGGTCAGCAAGGCAAAAGACAGAGTCTACCGAGCTTAGATGGTTATCAAGGAAAAAGATAGAGTCTACTGAGCCTAGAAGGTTAGTAAAGAAAATTTGTAGTGTCTACTGAGTAGATAGTTGTTATCGAGCTTTCAAGGTTAATCAAGGAATTTAGTTATTACCAAGCTCAGTTGGTCATCAAAGGGAATTATGGCAGAAATAGTTCTTAACAAGCTCTCATGGACAGAGAAGGAATTTAGTTCTTACCGAGTAAACTTAGTAGCCAAAGGATTTTGCAGAAGTTGCAATGTTAACCGAATCAAGATGATTAACTCAAGAAATTTTTAGAAGCAATATTTACCGAGCAAGGTCAGCCAAATGAAGGGTTTCATTGATTTTTAAAATAACGTCTATTTGTTTAAAGTAATATTTGTATTTGACTGATGTATGGATTATTGGTAAATGTAACATGGGAATGAGCTGACTTGATAATTTAAATGGTAGAAATAAGAGGTCAAGTTGCAAATTCTAAGTGTGGAAGTGGAATTGATGTGATATGAGGACTTATTATTATGGAAGAGAATTTGAAGGATGATCAGAGATCATTGAGGAGCAGCAAAGCCATATTTGATCAAGGAGGATCTAATGATGTAGAGCAGAGACCTGTAATCAAAAAATTTAGTTGCATCTTGTTCATGTCATTTCATTGTTGCTTTCTAACAATTATAGCAGTGATTTCAAATCTCTTAACAAATTTGGTTTAATAGCCATTTTGTAAATCCTCTAACAAGGTGACATTTCAGTTGAATTTTTCTAAAGACCTGTAGCAAGGCCACTCCTAATAGGGTGATAAAAATCCTCTAATAGGGTCACACCTAACAGTGTGTATTGTAACCTTTAACAAGGTTGGCTCCTAATAGGGCTCACTTCATAAGAGTGAAAATTGATAACTAGTTACTTGGTGGTTTTTCCCATATTGGGTTTCCACATTAAATCTAGTGCCTCTTGTGTTCATTTTGTTTTCAATTGCATGCATGATTGCTTGAAAATAAGTAACAATTTAATTTACCAAGTTACAACATTTTTGTTATGTTTATTGAGTATCAGCAGTAACTAGATCTTTAAGACATCTAAGGGATTTGAGGATTAATTTTTTTTAGTAACTGATTCACCCCCCACCCTCTCAGTTACTCTATCTTTAATCCCAACAAAGATAGCATTCAATGCATTAAACATCAAACTTGGTTTAGTAAGGAGCACAAAAACATAGGGAGACATTTCTAGCAACAACAAATCCATTGAAGAAAAGATCCAAGAAGGAGTGGCTCTTCTTGTGGAAAGAGAAAAAGATGGTAAGAATATCTTTAAATGTTGGACTTGTAATGTATATGGTCATTCTACATCTAAGTGTCCTAAAAGAGAAAGGAAGTTTAAGGGTAGATTAAAATCTAGAAGATCTAGAAATTGTTTATATGCTAATAAAGAAGAAGATGAAGAAGAATCTGATCAAAGAAAAAGTGAAGATGAATTACAATTTGTAGCTATAAAAGAGGATGATCTTGATATTAAAATTAGAAAAGAAAGTGTGCTGATTTCATAAGTTGAAAGGAAAGATTGGATTATTAATAGTGGTTGTTCACATCACATGACTAGTGATATGAGAAAGTTTGTCAAATTCAGAAGCTATGATGGAGGAATTGTTAAAGTAGGGAATAATGCAGCTTGTCATATTACAGGAATTGGATCTATAACACTTGATGGTAAAATATATATTGATGATGTTTATTGTTTTGATGGATTTAAGCATAACTTGTTGAGTGTTGGACACTCTATGGACAAAGGCTATTAACTGCAATTTGGTAATGATACATGCATTATCAAGAGCAAGGAAGGAAAACTACTTGATATTGGAACAAAAGCTAGAGTTAATTTATTTTAGTTAAACTCTACTAAAATAGCATGCTTAGTAGCAAGGATTGACAATAATTGGTTATGGTACAAAATATTTTGTCACATTAACTTTGATAACATTATGAAGGCCAGTATTACACTTACTCTGAGAGATTTGCCCAAAATCTCTAAGCCCACTAACACTATTTGTAAGGAATACATTTTGGCTAAGTAGAAAAGAGTCTCATTTCCTAGCAAGCAATTTTGTACTACAAAAAAGCTAGAACTGGTACATACAAATCTAAGTGGTCCTACAAGAACAAGAGGATTCTATGGAGAAAGGTACTTTATGATTTTTGTTGATGATTTCACTAGAATGATGTGGGTAGCTTTTCCTAAAGAAAAATCAAAAGCATTTGAGAAATTTAGGATATTTAAGAACAAGGTTGAAAATGAATCTAGTTAAGATCAAAAGCTTAAGATCAGATAGAGGAGGAGAATTCACCTCTAGAAAATTCAATATCTATTATGAAGAACATGGTATCAGGAGACAACTATCCTCACCCCATACACTTGAGTAGAATGGGATTGCTGAAAGAAGAAACAAATCAATTGCTGAAGCAACAAGAGCTATGTTATTTGAGAATGATTTATCAAAGACCTTTTGGAGAGAAGTGGTCAATACAGTAGTATACACACTAAATAGAGTGCAGATTAGGAAAGGTATGAACAAAACTCCCTATGAATTATGGTTTGGTCACTCACCACCAGTCAAGTATTTTAGGATATTTGGAAGAAAATGTTACATTAGAAGAGATGATGATATTGGAAAATTTCATCCAAAGAGAGATTAAGGTATATTTCTTGGTTATTCATTGAAAAGTAAAGTTTATAGATGTTTCCACTATAGAAAAAAAACTATAGTAGAGTGCACAAATGTTAAAGTTGATGAAAAGTTCCATACAAAGGAAAAGATAACGGACTATAACTCTAATGGAGATGATTACTCTAGAAAAGCTAAAAAAAGTAATGAATTATTTTTCAAGACTAACAATGACTTGTAGAATAATGTGCAAATTGAAGATATGAGAGAAGAACAGAGTGCAATACTTAAGATAAGAATTGAAGAAGAAACTCCTACTCCAAATAGAAACATTATAAGAAATCACCCTATTGATCAAATAATAGGAAGTAAATAAAAAGGGTAATGACAAGGAGCAGAATTAATGAAGAACTATGTCTAATATCTCAAGTAAAACCAAGAAGCATAGATGAGGCAATCAAGGATAATTATTGGAAATAAGAACTGAAGGAAGAACTATAGTAGATAATTAAAAAAAACACATGGGAATCAGTTCCTAGACCCAAAGACAAAAATGTGATTGGCACTAGATGAGTATTTAGAAAAAAAATGAGTGAACAAGGAGAAGTGGTAAGAAACAAGGCAAGACTTGCGTACAAAGGCTACTCTCATTAAGAAGGAATTTATTATGAAGAAATAGATGCACCTATGGCAAGAATGGAAGCAGTCAGAATGTTCCTAGCATATGTAGCAAACATGAATTTTGTGGTATATTAGATGGATGTTAAGTCAACATTCTTAAATGGAGAACTTGAAGAAGAAGTCTACATTGAGAAACGAGAGGGTTTTCTTTTAACAAAAGAAAATGATATGGTTTGCAAACTAAAGAAAGAATTGTATGGATTAAAACAAGCACCAAGAACTTGGTATGAAAGGTTGAGCAAATACTTAGCAAATCTTGGATTTGCTAAAGGAACAACAGATGGTAACTTGTACTTAAAGAAAATAGAAGATGGTCTGCTGATAATTATTGTATTTGTTGATGACATCATTTTTGGTGGAAATGATGAAGCCAATAAGAAATTCTTAGAAGACATGAAGAATGGGTTTGAAATGAGCATGATAGGTGAAATGAAATTTTTCTTGGGATTGTAGATTATTCAAAACAAAGAAGTATCTTTCTTTCTTAAACCAAGTATTTAAATGATTTACTAAAAAGATTTGGTTTAAAAAGTTGTAAACCTTTTGGAATTCCTATGGTAACTAGTCATAAATTATCTATCAAAGATGAGATTCCTACTATTGAACAAAACAAGTACAAATCTATTATTGGAGGATTGCAGTATCTGACTCATAGTAGACCAAATATAGCCAATGTAGTTGAAGTTGTGGCAAGATTTCAAGCTGATCCTAAGGAATATCACTATGTAGTAGTGAAAAGAGTATTTAGATATCTGAAAGGAACATCAAATTATTGTATTTGGTATGACAAAAATTGTGACTTTACTCTTTGTACCTATATAGATGCTAATTGGGTAGGAGACAGGGATAATAGTAAAAGCGCTAGTGGAGGAGCATTTTTCCTTGGAGGAAGATTAGTTTCTTGGCTTAGCAAGAAGCAAGATTGTACCTCACAAAGTACTACAAAGGTAGAGTATGTTGCAGTAGTAAACAATTGTAATCAAGTCATATGGATGAAGCAGATGATGAAGGATATTGGAATCACATTCATAAAACCTATTATCATTTACTATGATAACACAAGTACAGTCAACCTCTCTAAGAATCTTATTTTGCATTCTAAGACTAAGCACATTGCTATAAAATATCATGTGCTAAAAGAAAAAGTTGTAAAGAAAGAAATAATATTGGAATACATCATCACTAAGGAATAGATTGTAGACATTTTCAAAAAGGCCTTACCAAAGGACACATTTCAATACCCGAGAGGTATGTTTGGGGTTATGCCCCTACCTAGCTCAGAGTAGAAGATGTAGAAGTATATCAGTCCAAGGTACATAGCACCATTGTTAGACTAAACTAAATGTTGATGCTTCCACAATGGGGGAGTATCTATGATGAATAGAATCAGTCAAGGACTCTTGGTAATAGGTAATTAGTATACAACAATATCTTTAGATACTTGTGTTATTCAATCATATGCAAAGATTGTAAAGCAATAGACTAGCTTGTGATCATAATAATAGGTTGTTATTTTTTAAATTTTTGTACTACCTTTGAAATTGATGTCAATGGGGGAGAGAGAATGAAATGAAAAACATTAGAATGGGAGGGACAGTGATATGAGGAAACAAGATAACTTGCACTATAGGGGAGTAGTCTTACATGAAGCAAGATTTGATTGATAAAGAAAACTCATTGGTATTCTTGGGACTAGATGTTTTTCATCTATGTTTCCATCAATGCCAAAGTGGGAGATTATTAGCATGAATGTTGATGCTATGAGAAAATATTGTAGAATAGTGTTATGACTTTTTTTGTCATTGATGACAACATAGTAAGACTGACAGAGTGACAGATTAAGATCTATGTACTAAAGGCATCACATTACATATCTACCCATGCACAATTAAAAATATATACTAAAACATGTATTTGACATGTGGTAAAGTGCATAGAACCTAAATTGATAGCATATAGAAGATATTAATGATTTACAGAGATCCATAGGGAAACAAAGCATTGGGAAAACAATCTCCATTTTATGATTAATATAACACATTATGTTTGGGATAAAGGGTTGTGTAGTTAACTAGAGGGAGTACACTAACAACTAATGATGTTAGCAAGTGCATATGTATAGAAGTCACACATGTGAAATTTTGGAAACAACTGTGAGCTAACAACATTAATTAAATGTGTATTTCATTTAATTAAATATGGAGCTGACTCAAATGAATGTTAAGCATATGTAGTTGGCTCTAAAGATTAATAATTGAGTATGGTATAAAGGAAAGGTGTTTCCAAAGTTCTAGAGATTGTAATTGTGGTTGAGAAGCAAAGAAGACTAATGAATTGTGACATAGAAGAGTAGAGTAATTTGCTAATGTGTGTAAGTGACCTTAAGGGTTACTAATGAGTTCTAGATCTATTTACATGATCTGAAGGTGAAGGAGTCTGATGTACTAGATAGAGAAAGAGAAAAGAGATTTTTCCATATCTATTATTTTTAAAGGAATAGTATCGAGATCAATTGGATAGAGGGTTTTCTGATCTCATCCTAAAGCTCTTTGGACAGTGGGTTCAGCTGCCTTCTTCAACTCCTAATAGGGTTGGAATCTCCTAAAATGGATTCAAAGTCTCCTAATAGGAACTCTTTGTAATAATAATTGTAAAAGATTCCTAACAAGATCTATCCTCTAACAAGGAATATTTAGATTACTACATTATTCTATGGGCATCACTACCACTGGGGTTTTCCCTCTAATCAAGGGTTTCCCTAGTCAACATATTTGGTGTATGTGTGTATGTGCATTTCTTTATGATTGCTATTTACTTTGATTGATAAAGAAAGAATTGTTTAAGATTGATACATAACTGATTCAGCCCACACCCCTCCCACATGTGCCCCCCCTCCCCCCCCACACCCCTCAGTTAAATTGGCAAACTGTTACTTCTAATAAAAATCTCCAATGTCACAAGGAGATTCACAAAGTAAAAATACATCTTCTTAACATCTTATTTATATGAAAATTAATGAAATGATATTAAAAAGGTGAGGTTTACTATTTATTATAGGATATTTCTAAATAAAAGTCTACTTTTATATCAAACTTCCACAAGAACTTTTCTTTCATAGAACATAGAATGCTAACCTACCACCTACTTATATTTAATGAATGACACCATATATTCATTAGGAATAAAACCAAATGAAAATTATCATTAATTGTAGAAAGGAACATAAAAATAAATAAAGTATTTTTCAACACAACAATAAATTATCTTCTCTTTGGAATTGATGTAAATCAAAATAATTGAATTGGATCCTTAACTACCAATTAGGAATTGTAACATAAAATTGTTGGTATTTTGAATAAGAGGATAGTATGGATAAACTTTAGTATTATCATTTATGGAAACATATAACCTATTTTTAGTAAGAAAGATATGAAGACATGTTTTGGTATGAAGACTTAAAGAATTGTTTGAGAGATATGAAGATTAACTATGAGAACAAACACCTTTTTGGTTAATGTACTTTACTCACTACATTTTGGCTCATGCACACTTGATAGAAGGTAGTAAAGGTTATGCAGATTATATATCTAAGAGTGTGAATCATAATGAATTGTACAAAAATAGATAGTAGTGATTTGTTTGTTATAGGTTTGCATAAACTGAACATGATAAAGATGAGAGAATTATTAATTGTGTTAAGAAACCATTTTGCTTGACCAAATTAATTACTTAACTATTATATAATGACATACTAGATGTTAACCCTAACTTAGCATGAAGTTATTTTAGTCTTTTGGGAAGTGTGCAAGAAGGTTGAAGGCCAAATGGGCAAGATAGATGAGTATATAGAAAAGAGTTATGTATGTGAAGTTGTTTAAAGACTATATCATTATATTATTAATATTACATGATTTAGAATTTATGTTAAATAAAAGAAGAGATATTACATGTAGAATTTTTGAAGGAGAGCAGCCAAGCACAAACTAGATATTGAAGATGTCATCATTATCAAAAATGTTTTTGTATCTATACCTTTTGTAAAGGATGTATTATTTCATATGCATGTTTAAGAAATAATTGTTACTTTTGTATTTGTAATACCAACTCCTAATAGGTTTGAGGCTTCTAAAAAGGTCTAATTCTCTAACAATGATAGATAAACTATACAAATGTAATAGACACATAATAGGGTAAATATATTTCACAATATACTTTTGGGTAGTGTATCATTTTGTGGGCACCATCCCCACCAAGGATTTTTTCTTGGATAGGGTTTCCCTAGTTAAAAAATAATGGTGTTATGAGTTGTATTGTGTTGTTTTTATGTTTAATTTTCATTTTTATATTTTATCCATGCTTAAAGATTGTTAAAGATGTCCATAATTGGGAAAAAATTTGTGAGATACTAATTCAACCCCTTCCCCTTAGTATTTCCCATTTCTAACAATTGGTATTAGAGAACAATTACTCAAAGGAGGCCTAATAGCTTGAGTAAGATCTCTATGTATATGGATAATTTATAGACCAATCCTAAGGAAGCTCCTAAATAACTTGATTTAGTAAAAGAAGAAAGAGACAATTTGAAAGTAAAACATAAAGATGTACACTATTTCGTTTAGAAGTTAAAGGAGTAGATTAAATATGCTAAATCCAAGAAGAAAAAGTCACATGACCAAATCAAGGAATTCAAAGAAATTTCAAAACTAAGGAAGGAGAATGAGATTCTGAAGCATGAACTTGAGATCACAAATATTAAGATGAGATTGATAGAAGATGAGAAGAAAAGTTAATCTATTTTGGGATCTAAAAGTGTAGATCTAAAATCTAAAATTACCAAGGTGACATCTGAACTCAAATCTACAAAGCTACAATTTACAGAACTTGAAAAGTACAACACTATTGTGAAAGGTGAGCTTACAAAAACAAAGAAACATCTTGATAATTTATATTCAATTAGTACAAAGCTTGATGAGAAGATCAAGGCATAAGGACTAAAGATGACATGAGTGGTGCTACCAAAGAGAAAGATCTATTGAGTGAACAATATGAACAACCTAAATAAGAGAAGAAATAATTTAATAGAAGGTTATTTTCATGCAATGGAATTAGTCACATTAAGGACCATATAGTTAAGTTTACTAACCATTTTTTTGGTTATTTTTATAATTTCTTTGCTAATGGACATAGAGCTAATGAATATAAGAAACCTATATTTAATAATATACGTCATAGTACTAACCTTGAAGCTAGTAGAGCTATTAGGGTAAAAGTGTCATAATGAATGGATTTATGTATTATAAGTGCAATGATGTTAGATATATTGTGAGAGATTAGAAATTATAGATTAATCAATCAAGAACTAGATATGGAAATAATTGTAATGACCCCTTTCTCCATCCATGTTTGACAAGATAAATTTTGAGTAAGTGATGATGTAATTCCCTAAAAAGTGGCATCCTTATATATTTTTCATTTTTGAAAGGATGTGTCTCTTCTAATTCCCTTATTATTATTATTTATATGATTAATATATTTTTATTATTAGGATTTTAATAATTTTTATTCTTTATTCGATTATTAATTATCATAAATATTGTTTATTCTTTATCATTTAATAACCATGCATTGCAGTCATAGCATTTGATGCATTGCTATTTTATACTATATTGATTATTATATTAATATAATATCATTATTGTATCAATATACTGATATATAGATTATGTTATATTATGGTAATATATAACCTTATATCATACTTAATTAATATATTATATTTATTTATCATTATATCAATAGTTATGTATTTTTTATATCATTTATCTATCTCTCATAAGTGGAGAACACTATAATTAGGGTTCTAAGTGGGAGCCATGATAGTCTACCCCTCTTGATTTTGCTTTCCCTCAAGAAATAAATACCATCCTAATTGATTCATAGCTCAAATTCTTTGGCTTCATTACATATGCATTAAACACTTACAAAAGTATACATGTTGGTATATAATGGTCTTATGCAAGAATATAGGAAGACACACAAATGTAGAAAGACACAAAGAAGACACAAAGAAAACATATTAGTGCATGAAGACATGATGTAGACACATAGTTATAATGCTACTTACAATTTGAAATAATAAAAAGTAATGAATATTTTACCACTTTGATTGTGAATGTCACACTTCTTTCTCCCTATCTTGAAATCAAAAGTTCTTGAAGATGTATATTTTTAACAAGTTTTCTATAGCTAGTACTATAATAGGGTGTATAATTCCATACTGGATGGTAGATTTACTATCACTTGAGTTTGGACATGCTCAGCCTAGGCCTCCCTCAAATTTTAATCCATACTAGGATTCTCTTGCCCCAACATGATTGATTTACTCCTCCCCCTATGCACACTCCCTACCCACTAGGAACATGTTTACATTTGATGTGGATGGTAGATTTATTTCTTCTCAAGTTTGGACACACTCAAATTGGGTGTAAGGCCTCCTTCCCTAGTACCCTATTATAAATATTAATAACAAAAATATGGTCAGAGCTAGAAAACATAAGGGAGTAAATGTCTTGTTTCTATCTCTAGTGTATTAGAATGTGAATTATGTATTGTTACCATATGCCTTATGAAAAAATGATAGTAAGAATATTTTGGGATCTAAGTATGTCATCGTTGACATGTTTTTTATCTATAATGAACCTAAGATATTGAAATTAAAATGATGTAATATTTTAGTTATTGATGTACTAAGTACCCTATTCAAAATTACACTAGGTTGATAAGATAAGACTTGTGGAATAAAGACTTGTAATGTCATAACTTAGAAACTACATTGATGGGTTCATGATATTTTATGGCATATTAAGTTAATTGAATTAGATTGTTATTATGGAGAGATGAATCAACACCCACTCTTGTGAATAATAATAGTCCTAAGATAAATTTTTTTATCAAATTTGGATAAGTGTCTACATGGTAGAACTTGATATGATGTAATGTAATAAGTCAATTAGGTGGATATCTTGGTAATTATAAGGAAATATTTTTTGAACAATGAAGTAAAATTGATTTATTCTATGTTGGATTATGAAACTACGTGACCATGACTATGCACACATCTTGTTACTTAAAATAATTGATACACTTTATAAAATATTGTCTCATAATGATAGTGGGATAATGTTAGCAACCAAAATTTATTTAACTAAATCAAGGTATATTAGTTAAGATGCTTACATTTTGATAATTTTGACCTAACATATGTATTTGGAACTAATCTTCATGTTGGCTGATTTAATATTATAGATTCAACATTTCATCATTATGATAAGAAATGAATTATGATGTGATTCAAAATGCTAGTTGATCTTTTGATTTGATATTAATGTGATGTGCAGATTTTGATATTTTAACATTTTGAATGTTATATTGAAATGATTAAATGAAGGAATTCTATTGTATTATGTTAATATGGATTATGTAACATATCAATTCTTATGTATTTTATATGACCTCCTTGGACTACTGATGCTCAAGTTTAGTGTGCATGAAGTGGAACCATGGAAATTTTGGGGGGAGACAAGTTCCAAACCTATGTGAACATAGTTTAGCCAAGGAAAATCTTTGGAAGATTCAAAAGCCTTGTTGTGATGTATTTTATTTTGTAAATGTAAGCTTGCTCGTGTGTGAAATTGTTAATCTCAAAGATGCATTAGGAAATGTAATGATGATGGGAAATGTGCTTTTATGTGTCACTTGACACTTGTATATTTTTGTGTGTCAATGACATGTCACCTAAGGTTTTGTTCATGGCAGCATTTTACCCTAAAACTAATTGTCTTGTCAATGACTAAGTAAACCCACTTGACAAGGGATATGGTGAGTCATAATCAAAGGAAATTTGAAATTATACTTGAATAGGATTTTGAAGGGTCATTAGGTGGTCCCAAAGTGTGAAAATAAGCTACCCATATGATAGTATAACATGTTAGGGACCTAGTTTTGACCATGTTGATGCTTAGGTAGCCTAGGGGGGCCCTTTACCCATGCATTCTTCCACCAATTCGAAAATTGAGTTGTCACATGTGTTCTTCCTCATGTTTTCACTAAGTCAAATATAGAACTTAGGGGGAGACAAGTTTTTAAGAGGAAGTGGCTTGGTGTTTTTTTCCAAAATAGTTAGTGGGAAAACCTTTTTAGAGAGTCTTGGACAAACTAGTGGGGTGTTCACCCACTCTCTAACTTTAGAGACACTTAGGGTTTGGAAGCTTGGAGGGAGCTCTTCTACAATCTTTCATTTCCATTTTTCAAAGGAATTCAAGATTGGTGTTTCTTTCCATGTATTTAATTTCTTCCATTTTGAAGTTAAATCTAGGTATTGTATTCATGCGAATGTAGGTAGTGAGAATGCCATTGTAAGAAAAATGTGTGATATCATCTTGTATCATGTTGTGTTATGTGGTGATGAGAATCAAGTTTGGATTTTCATTATTTTTCTTACTTTTATTTTCCATGATTTTGTGCATGAGTGTTGTTATGGGTGTGAGGGCTTAACTCACCCTTTGGGAAGGGAAGATAATTCCAAGGTGAAGGGGCTAGTTGGGCTTGAAAATGTATTTGAGAACCTTGGATTATGGGATCCATTGTATGCCATATTCATTCATATCTTGTTGGGGGTGATAAGAGAAGTCTAGTGTACAAAGGAAGTTCATGGAGTATGGGCTCCAAGGAAGCTACAACTAATGATAGAGTTTTTGGAGAATTGTGAAAGCCCCAAAAGAGCATGTTATTTTCTAATTTTTGAAAGCCTCAAAAGGGCATGAAATATGTTTATTACAAATATTATTTGATATGGCAAGCCTCCATCTGAAAAGCACACCTTCACCCTATGTTCAAGGTTCTATTGGTTAACGATTGTGAAATATCGTTGGGATCAAATTGTTCAAGTGTTGTAATGTGATGTATATGCATTTATAAGATTGGAATGAAACCTAATTTGATTATTTTTCCCTACTTGGTGCTTGGCCTCTTTGCAGGCCTAGGATGGGAGGTGAGCCTCCATGGTTCCAAGTTTTGTGTTGTCTTGTAGGTTTTGAGAAATTAGATCCTATGAAGAGATTAGGGTTCACCTTGGCAATGTTTAGAAGTCAAGTTTTGAGGAGAGACTAATATTTTCCATGTCATCTCATAATGTATTGTGATGTTAAGTTTTCCATTGTGGTTTTCATTTTAATGTGAAAGAGATTTACTCCCCATTGTATATTGTTGCAAATGTGTAAAGTGAAGTTTGGAAAATTGTATATAGTTGTTTTGCAAGAGAAATATTTTAGCACTACCATAGTTGTGTAGGAAAGAGGAGATCAATTCATGTAAAAGAATATCTAATGTTGTGGGGAAGAACATTGATGTTATGTAGATAAACTCATTGTTCTTGATTAGATTTTTGTTTTCCATCAATAAGCCTATGGAATTATCATTTGAGAGAAATATTGTAAAGAACACTTATTGTAAATTTGAGTGCCTTCACTTTTAGATTCTCTTATTTTAATTGCTACAATGGAAGTAAGAGTTCTTGCTTTCTAAATATATCATATCAAATGATTCATTTTGGTTTCAATAAAAACAATTCCCTATGTAATCCAAGTCATAGTAGGGAACATGTATACAAATTTTGTGCATTAGTGTGATAAAACTTGAGTTAGCTTAAGATAATAAATCTTTGATTATGATAACATCAATTTCATCTCAACAAAACACCTTATCTTCATAGTTGAAGTGGAGGAAAAATTACTCCTTATAAGACCTAGTTTAAAAATCCATAAAGGAAAGTATGTTGTAGGTGACTTTTGTTCTAAGGAAATTGTATGAGGATAAGAACTTAAAGTCTCTCATATTATAGACCAATAAAATATTCAGTTGGAGTATACCTAGGATCTTCAATTATAGGGCACTAATAAAATAGTCATTCTTATCTAAAAGACTAGAAACACACTAATATAAATATCTACCTAAGAATATGTCTATTTACACTAGAAATAGTATACAATATTATACTCTAAGTGTAGGTATGTGAGTATAAAGTTCTCCTATGTGCAATCATAAAACAAAACAAGAAAAAAATCCATCTTAAATATCATTACCTAGGTGCTAAGTTTTAGGGCAATAAAAAAATAATTCAAAAAAAACTTAAACACTTGAAGGTATGTTTGACTAGGCACCATGCTCAAGACAAGTGAATCAGGAGATAATATGTGAAAAGGAATAGTGGTCCCCACACCTCCTAGGTGCTTTCACCCTTTGGAAAAATTTTAAGGGCATGGTGAAAGTGTAGAGGTATGTCTTGATTTGGTATAAGTCAACAATCCCTCTCCCTAGGTGCCTCCACCATTAAAAGGAGAAAATTGCACTAGCCTAGGTAACATAGGCAACTTAGGGGGATGGTGTAGTGGTAGGAAGTCAATGCAAGGTAGTTAGGCACCTGGTTAAGAGTAGAATATGTTAAGTTAGTAAATGGGGTTTTAAGGCATGGATGAAAGGAAGGGTTTAGGGAATAGTGCCTAGAGATGGGCTAGTATAGGAAAGTCCAATCATATTTTAGTAAAGGTTAGGAAATGGAAAGTCTAGTGAGTAGTGAGATTGATGTGTTAGGGTGTTCAAAAAAAAGAAACAAGTGATGTTTGGGTTGGGGATTAGTTAGTGTCTTAGGTTTCAGAACAAGGGTTACTTTAGGTGATTTAACATATAGTTAAAATTGGTAGAGTAGCTAGTAAAGTATATTTAGTGGGGATGTATTAGTAGACCTTCATATTTTCTTTTTTCTGCACCATTAAATAAATAAATAAATAAAACATTTATGATTGTATAATTCTCACCCTATATAATTTTTAAATCTTGTTAATACATACATCTTAATTTGGAAATTTATGTACTTAATAGTCATGATGAGATATCATATATATATATATATATATATATATACATATATACATACATATATACATACATATATTAATGTATATATGTATATATATATATATGTGTATATATATGTATATATATGTGTATATATATACATATATATACATATATATACACACACATATATACATATATATATATATACATATATACATATGTATACATATATATATATACATATATATATACATATGTATATATGTATATATACATATACATATATATATATATATATATACATATATATATATATATATATACATATATATATATACATATGTACATATATATATATATATATACATACATATATATATACATATATATATATATATATATATATATATATATATATATATATATATATATATATATATATATATATATATACGATTTATATGTAGGTTATATTAGAAGTTGGATAACCTTTGGAATTATTCTTAAAGTCATTAGTAGGTTATCATATTAGATGACATCTAATCAAAAATAGATATCTATATACATAAATAATAACGATAAGATTTTAGTCATGTTAGAATTAAAATAAATAGTAGCTATATTTCCAATAATCAAAATAATGACATATGGTTAGGTTAATAAAATTAGAGTTTAATGAAATGACAATGTACAAGAGCTCATTAAAAATAAAAATAAAATTGGTACACCTATATATATATATATATATATATATATATATATATATATATATATATATATATATATATATATATATATATATATATATATATATATATATATATATATATATATATATATATATATATATATATATATATATATATATATATATATATATAATAAAATGGAATAGAACTGGCCCAAAAATGTAAGGGATCAAGATCATTTTATAAGTGCAAAATATTCAAGGATGAATTGCAAGTAGAATGTTAAAACAAATATGTACACCTTTTCATCCTTGAATTATTAGAAATCATGAACTCTACATGTGCCCTACCATCCCAATTCAAGGGTAGGATGTTGATTTGAAAAGTAAAATCATAATATTCTTAAGGGAACAATGTATTGTTATTTTTATAACACCCCATAGTTTGTTAGAATATTCATAACAAAGTATAGGTTTTTATGTAGTATCTACTAAGTTCACCTTTCAAAAAAATAATTGGTTGTGTTTTGCCTTGTAGATTTTGGGCATGACACTAGGGCTCCCTCTGATCTTTATCCATATTGGGATTCTCCTGTTCCAATGTGACCAATTTACTCCTATGTATACTGCCTATCCATCATGAATTTAAGAACATATTTCTTTGAATAATGTCCCTTCTTAGACCCAAAAGGGATTTCTATCAACTTTTTTTATAGTTTAATCTTTCAATTTAGGCAAAAAGTTAGTTTAGATATGTCACACAAAACATTATTGCCCACATATATATAATTATCTAAAATCATAATATACAATATATTAGATTTATTATTATAATCATTAATATCTTTATTAATAAATAATCACACATTTCTAAATATAAGTATAATTCAAAATTAGTGAAATTGATATATTTATTTATAACAAATCACTATCAAGCAACCTCTCATATTAATTAAAATATAAGAAAAATACACTTACCTTATTAAATCATGAGCATACCTTATGCTTTTAGTCACATCCCCCCAAGTATGGACTTTAAAGGAAGTGTTAATTTCTTGTGCTTTCCATTTTAAGAATAATAATGCTACTACCTAGTCTTATTAGATGACCTCAACACATGCCCCAATCAAATCCTTAATCAAATTTTCCTTTAGTCTCATTTGTTGTTTCTTATTTGCCCTTCCATTATTTTCATAGTGGAGAGTTGGTTTCAAACCCTCATAATATTTTCTTCATATTACTACCATATCCATCAAATTTTTGGGCCCCCTTAAAAATAAATGATCAAAGGTTATTAATGGAGGGTTCCTTACATATTCTATCCTAATCCCCTTCATGTTTGTATATGGCTATTGTCTACATAAGTTTCCTTGTTGTTTGTAGTTTTGCTAAGGTGCTGAATGGATTTTGTTTCTTTTTCTTTTCAAATATTATTTCTAGAGTTTAATAATAAGTCACCCAATAATCATTACTTTGTGCAATTGCAAATGCAAAAAAGTTTTGTGTATTTCCATCTTAGGTAACAATTTTTTTTTTGAGTCTGCAACTTTGCCGCCCATTTTCTCTTTGAATTTTGAGAGATGGAGCACCCTAAACCTCTGGATCTGCTTTCTTGCCCAAACCTGTAATTGGTATTTGTGGTGAGTAAATATTTTGACTAGTTGATTGGTGGTGGGTCCATGGTGTTAGATGGGTCAGATAATGTCAAGTAAGCTTTGGAGGATGTACAGTCGAGTGTGGACATCCCTGAGCTAGTGGGAGGAAGTTTTGCATGTTATCAGCAGGGAGGTGCCCAAAAGTTGGGTGTGGGTTCTCTGTCAGGATGGAATAAGGAACTTGTGGGTACCAAGATGTCTAGCCCCAACATGGAGAATCCCATGGTAACACGTGGACAAGAGGGTCCTATGATTGCACTCCCTGATTGTATGATGGAAAATGTTTCTGGCCTCAAACTTTGTGATGTAGGTAGATTTTTTTCTTTTTGCCCTTCTATTGAGACAATAAGGAAATGGGTGGACCATAAGTGGAAGGTCAAAGGAACTGTAACTATTTCTAGCATGCCAAGTGGTCTTTTTTATTTTAGATTCACCATGGAAGAAAATCTCATGGTAGTTCTGTCTGGGACTTGGTATTTTGGGAAGCACTATCTGGCCCTAACTAAATGGCATCTAGGCTTTGATGCTAGTTTGGAGCTAAAAACACTTATCACAATTTGGGTAAGATTACCTGGCCTCCCTCTGGAATTTTGGGATGAAAGAATATTAAGATGGGTGAGGAACTCTGTTGGTCATTTTGTTTCTATTGACGAAGTGACAATGCAAAAATTGAAATTTGTCTATGCTAGATTCTGTGTGAATGTAGCACTGAACATAACACTACCTACTATGGTCACTTTAGAAACTAAATGGGGTGAGAGAGTTCAACCCATAGAATATGAGAATACTAGCTTTTTTTGCCAAAGATGTGCACAATTCGGTCACCTTATTGTGGATTACAAAGCTAAAATGCAAAAAGATAAATAGAAGGAGAGCTCTCTAGGGATAGTTATGGAGACCATTGGGGAACCTTCTGTACTAACTGAGAAGACAATAACAAAACCTCCTATGACCTTTCCCAATAGGACCTCCATGTAGGATATGAGTCCTAAGGGAAAGGATACTAAGGAAGATGAAAAGGCACAGGAGTAATACCCTTTCAAAAGAGATTTGGAGGATCTTCTGGGCTCACCTTTGCTAAGGTCTTCAGTGGAGGAGTTTCTGGAAGATGGAGAAATAGAAGGAACCAAAACTCTATAGGATTTGGCAATAGTCCAGTTTGGGGGGAGCAAGCTTGAAACCCCTTCTAAAGGAAAAGGGGTAAACCCCACTTTTATGGGCTCCTCAACAACATGGGGGGGGGGGGGGGACATAAGCATAAGGAAGGTGATATAAGGAAGTTAGTTTTCTTCCCTTTGAGGATGGTCAAGGCCTTGCAGGCTGAGATAATGGCAAGAGTAATGGCAAGTATTGATAATATGATACCGATATGAGCCCTTCTTAGCCTCAGGAGGAGGATAATGGGGAATGGGAAGTGCAAAATAAGAAGAAAAGGGAAGGGAGAAAACTAGATATTGGAGTTTCAAGAATAGTAGGAAGACCATCAAGCAGAGTTACCAGGACAAAGCAAACTGCTAGAGATGTAGCTAGTGGTAAATAGCTTACACTGGAGATAGCAACAAAAGGTAAGAAATGAAACTCCTTTCATGGAATATAAGGGGATTGAATAATCCCTAGAAGTAGTATGCCCTTAAGAAATTAATATCTCATGAAAAAATAGACTGTGTGTTAATTCAAGAGACAAAAATGTCTAGCTCAAATTTTGATAAAATTGCTAGCTATATCTAGCTAGGGGCAAGGTATTTACATAGAGATTTAGATGGAGCTTCAGGGGGAATTGCTACCATGTGGAGTCTAAACTCATTGAAGGGCTATGAGATATGGAAGGAAAAAAACTTTATAATTACTCATTTCCAATTGAATAGCCACAGTTGGAAACTGATTAATATCCATGCACCTAATAGCAGATTTGGGAGGAAGGAAATGTATGACAATTTGATAAGGATATCTAAAACTATGTTGGAGGAGCAATGGATGTGTATGGGTGATTTCAATACTCCTCTTTACCATTCAGAGAAGAGGGGTGTTAATAGAGAATGCCAGGAGAGCTTGCAAGTTCTAAGTGAATTTACGAGGAAGTTGGACTTCATGGATGTGGAGTTGAGGGGTAACCCATACACCTAGACTAATAATAGGAAAGGTGAGGATCTCATTCAAGTTAGGCTAGAAAAATTATTACTGTCAGGGAATTGGAATAGCATGGGTAACTCCTACTTGGAAAAGCTCAATAGAATGGTGTCTAACCACTCACTCATTTTATTCCATTGGGAGGATGGCTATAAAGGGGGAAAGAAACCTTTTAGATATGAAATAATGTGGGAATCACATCTGAAATTCAAAGATAAGATTTAGGAGTGGTGGAATATAAGAATAGATGGTATTGAAATGTACAAACTTACCCAGAAACTAGATAATATTTGAAGAAATGTCAGAGCATGGGCTAAAAGTTCATTTAGGGATATTTTTAAAGGTAAAGGAGAAGTAGTGGAAAAGCTAAATAAACTCCAAGGGGTTATTGCAGAAGGGAATAACTTGGAGGAGAATATTCAAGAAGAGGAAAAACTTAGAAGGAGGTGGAAAGAGATCCTCCAAAAGTAGGAATTTTTTTGGAAACAAAGATCTAGAATTCAATGGCTAGAGGAAGAGGACAAAAATACTGCCTTCTTTCATAGATCTACTTCTAACCACAAAAGAAGAAACACTATCTCAAAACTAAGTGAAGAAGGGGGAAGGGTATTGAAAGAGCAGGAGGAAATGGGGAAACTAGTGGTAGATCACTTCAGTAAAGTACTTAAGGAAGATAACTTTGTTGGGAACCAGGTGATCAGGAGAAGTCTGATTAATTCAATCCCAAGGAGTATAAGAGAAGATGAAAATGATCAGATCCTTGGTAAGATCTCAAAAGAGGAAGTGAAAAAGGTAGTGTTCTCAATGAAATATTTTAAGTCCTTGGGCCCTGATGGCTTCCACCTGCTTTCTTTTAGCATTTCTAGGAGGTGATCAAATCAGAAGTAATTTGGGTGACTAGGGATTTTTTTAGAACTGGCAAACTACTACGGAGCATAAATAAGACATTTATTGCTCTAGTTCCTAAAAATTACAATCCTCTAAATTTGAATGATTTTAGACCTATAAGTTTATGTAATACTATCTACAAGGTCTTTTCCAAGGTTTTAGTGAACAGATTAAAGCCTTTCTTGGAAAAAATTATTGGTAGTCCTCAGAAGGTGTTTGTGTGAGGAAGGCAGATCCTTGATGCAGCTATTACAACCCATGAGGTTATCCATTCAATGAAAAAGAGTAGGCAATTTGGAATAGCATTCAATTTAGACATTTCCAAAGCTTATGATAAGGTCAAGTGGGACTTCCTTTAGGATGTACTAGAAAGAATTGGATTTAACAATAGGATTATAAACCTGATCATCTTGATGGTGAGCTCAATGCAGTACTCTGTTGTACTAATCGGTCCCCATGGGGTAACATAATGGTAGGAAAAGGCATAAGACAAGGTGACCCACTCTCACCTTACGTATTTATCATGGTAGTAGAAGTCTTGGGAAGGTCATTCTATAAATTAGTTGATTCGGGCTGCATTAAAAGTGTGAAACCAGCCACTAATGTTGAAGCTAAGGTTATACAACAATTTGTGGATGATACCTTCCTATTTGGAGAATCTTCAATCATGGAGGTTGAAGCCTGAAAAATGATTTTACATAATTATGAAGAAAGCTCAAGGCAACAGATGAACTACCATAAAAGCAAGATTTATTTCTTTAACAATAATTCTTCACTTCAAAGAAGGATTAGGAAAATTTTGGATTGCCAGTTTGCTTGCCTTCCAGACACTTATTTAGGCCTCCCCCTCACTACTAAGAAGGTTTCTAATGAATTTTGGAATATGATAGTGGAGAGAATTCAAAAGAAGCTTGCAGGGTGGAAAGGGAAGATATTAACCAATGCCGAAAAACTTCAACTGATTGCTGCTACTCTTCAGGGAATCCATATTTAAGATTAATCTTAATATGGCCGAGAAAATTAAGAAAATTCAAAGGAATTTCCTGTGGTTAGGGACTGAAGAGAAAAATAAATTGAATCTAGTCAACTGGGAGGAGGTGTGTAAACCAAAAGCTAAGGGGGGGCTTGGGATTAGAAGAATGAAAGACCTTAATAAAGCTCTCCTCACAAAAATTGGATGGAGACTGGTAGAAGGAAGCACGGGGTGGGGAAACATTATGAAAACAAAATATTTTTCTAATACCTCCTTTCAGTGGAACCTATATAATAATGACCTCCCAGGTGGTTCAAAGATCTGGTAGAACATTGTTAGAAATAGAGGGCTGCTAAGAGAAGGATTGAGGTGGATTATGGGAAATAGCTTCAATATAAGGGTTTGGGAAGATAGGTGGATGGATGGGAAACCACTAGCCTTAGGTAAATATAGTGGTTTAATGGAACTCCTTAAGGAGGACATAGGGGTTAGAGTGGGAGACTACATTGATCAGGGGAGGAGATGGAAGAAGCTATTTAAGGAGGACTATCCATGGGAGATAGGTATTCTCATAGAGGAATTGGAAGAACTAATAAAAGAATAGAGACTCCCATTATTGCCATAGGAAGATATCATGGCTTGGGATTTAACTCTGAATGAGAACTTCACTATCAATTCTTCCTATACCCTAATGTTCAATAAGGAACTATGCCCAACTACGTGGAGTAAGGTATGGATTAGTAACCTTATACCTAAGATTAATTTATTTTGGTGGACAGTTCAACATGGAAAAATCTTAACAATCGATAATTTGAAAAAAGGGGGATTCTACATAACAAACCATTGCTGCCTTTGTGAACAAAAGGAAGAAAGTATTTACCACCTTTTCATTGAATTTCAGTTTGCGGTTGACAGCTGGACTAAGGTTTGGGAAAGATTGGGGATGGCTTCGGTCATGAAAGATAACTTGGGACAGTTTGTGGATAATTGAGATTGCCCATTCCATCATCCAAGACTAATCCTTTTACGGAAGTTTATCCCACCATATGTATGCTGGCACATATGGAAAGAAAGGAATAATAGGATATTTAGGGGAGAAAATAGGATGGTTGAAGTGGTTTTTGGAGTTATGAACAAACTATTGAAGGAAAATCTAAGGGTAGCTAAATACAAGATGCCAAAGGAGGAACCCAAAAGACTTGAAGGCATTGTGGCTAAGAATTGGGGTTGTCAAGAGGACTTCTTCTTTTTTGATAACTTAGTTAGGAGGAGGAGACAATAGACAATATGGAGACCACCCACCATCACACAGTATAAACTAAATTTTGATGGAGCTGCAAAAGGAGGATAGGGAGTGGTTGGAGGTGTGCTAAGAGATAGGAATGGTGATGTACTATTGGTTTATGCAGGCCAGGTGGGGATTCGTAGCAATAATGTGGCAGAAGCTACGATGTTATTATGGGGTCTTCAACTCTCTAGGGAAGAAACATTTTAGAGTTAACTATAGAAGGGGACTCTAAACTAGTGACCGATTGGGTAAAGGGGGATGCAAAATTGGGATGGAAGATTAGATATATCATCCTAGATATTAAAAATATATTGGAGGAAATGAGAATGGTCCACCTGCAGCATATCTACTAGGAGGGTAATCAAGTGGCAAACGCTGCAGCTACCATGGGGTTTAATGTTAGGGCAATCACGTGCTGGGAAAATTTAGTTGATATTAATGAAAATCTAAGGATGTTGATATCCAAGGAAAAAGGCGGCAAAATTCAAAATGGTGATCACTAAATTTAAAAGTTTGGCCAAATTTGGCAAGATGGAAAACTTTGTCGCTAAATTTAACTTTAGCATTTTGGAAATAAGAGACAAACATGGCCGTACAAATGACAAGTGGAGTAATTAAAAATTAAGGGAATTGTCTTTTTGTAATTATGGAAACTCAGGGCAATCTTTGAATCACTCTCCAAATGGAAGTACGATAGATATTATGGATTGGGATGTTAGAAATCGACGGGGAGAGAAAATTAGGTTTTTTAATACCCATGAATCTCATAATAAGTTGTTATGAGATTCTGGAGCTCATCATACATAGGTTTGTAATTTTGATCCCTATTCTCCCAAAGTATTTAGGCAAGAGATTAGCCACAGAGAATTTGAAAGTGATAAAGTTTTGATTCATATTTCTAAGGAAGAGAGGCACGATAGTGGAAGAATTGAAATGGGAGGTGATCTGAATTGGTTGGAGCCAACGAGATTAGAGAACTTCAAGGATAGGATGGTGACCTAGTATCTTCTAAAAGAAGGGGTTTTTTTTCCCTATATGTTTTCCATGGTTGGGCATGATGAAAATTGTGCATTAAAACTTGTGAATAATTGGGATGATAGGAAGGTTACAATCAACAACATTACTTTTCAAGTCATGGAGTAGGTAGTTTCCATGGCAATAGGACTCACAATGAAGGGGAAAAAATGGAAGAAAGTCACTAAATTCTCGGATGAGACTAGCATGAAAAACTTCTTCACGGAGAATGAGGAGCCAATTCACTAAAAAGGAGGGTTTAAAAAGGATAAGTTACCTGAGCCCTAGGATGATGTGTGTCTGGTCCTGATGAAGTATCCTACTCTGGAAGGTAGGTTTAGAGTGTGCTATTACTATCATTATCCTTTGTTGAATCACTTTAGAAATAGGTATTTCATTTCCATTCCATTTTTCCTTCTACATTCGCTTGAGGCTATGATTAAGAATATTAAGGAAAAAAAGAGTAAAGGCTTAAACTTCACCATTATTCATTAGGGGTTAATTTTCTGTCTGTATCAGTTCCACTTAGCTTTGTATCCCCCCAGAGAGGTTGTTATGGAAAACCCCTACATAGTCGGATTTCCCCCCCAAGCTCTAATACAGGGATGAAAATCCATACTCCTAGGCCATCTCCTAGCAAGGATACTAAGAAAAAGAAAAAACTTGACATGGCCCTAGAACAAAAGGGAAACAAGAAATTTAAAGTCGATAAGGTGGTTGAGGTTGTTGGAGAGGATTATGGTGAAGATATTGGGGAAAAGAAAGAAGAAGGTCTGGTAGGTTAGCTCAGTCCTAGGTTAGGGGTAAGCAGAAGTCCATCAGATACCCTGTTGAGGAAACTAAAGAAGATAGCTCAGGGAATAACAGTGAAAGAAGGGAGGAGGAAAGTATTTCAAACTCTAAAAAGGATGATGGTAATGAGGAGGGGGAAAAATTTTCAATTTTGGGAACATTTTTATGGATGACATTCAAACTCAAGCATCGGACAACAAAGAAAGGAACACTGAGACAACCCATGTTTCAACCAGCTTCTCACTTAAACCTTTTACTTTTTGTGATGATATGGGAAAAAAGGATAATTCACCAATTACCATTTCTTCCCCTATTAAGGAAAATTTGAAGATTTCCTCTAACCCATGGGTGATGTAGGATAAACCACAGGGATAGAAAATGAAGGAGGTTGTTGCTAAGAAGGTTGAGGAGCATAAAGAGGAGACTGTGATAGTGGAGGAGCATTACATGAACCTGGAGGAAAGGGTCAAAGCTTTGGAGGAGTGGTTTTTCACCTTCTCCAAGTTTGGACTTAAAGTTACTCATGCTGTTGCAACTACCTTCCAATTGCTGGCTCAGGAGAAGGAGGAAGTTGGCTTGGACATGGAGGACAACAAATTACTCTTTAAGTTTCTTGCTGACAACTGGGCCCAGATTCTTCTTCATGCAAGAGGAAAAGGGAAAAAAGAAATCTAAGTCTTTTTTTAATTCTATTCAGTTATGGGGTCCAAGGATCCAAAGACTTTATATACTGTTATGGCAGTTATGGTTTTGCTGGTTATCAGCTATATTTAAGTTTTTATAAGGCTTGGGTGCCTTGTTGGACTTTGGTTAGTTGCTAGGGTTCCTTTTTGGTTCTAGCTCTCTAGTTTTTGGTTTTTGTCTCTGACTACTGATACTCCTATTCTATTTGTCTATTTTTGTTACTGGTTGGTAATGTGCAGGTTACCAGCCTTTTGACTGTTAAGGGCCGACTCCCTTGTTTTTGGTTGCTTTTAATTTCAAAAACAATTTTTTTAGATATTGAAGATAGTTTATGTCAGAGACAACTTATTTTCATGGGAGATTCCAATATCATTTGGAAATCTCTCAGCTTCACAAATGATAAAGAGAAATCATTTTTTAGGCACCATTCCTTGATCTTTCACCCAATAATATATCCATCTCTATTACACCTAGTTAGCACATCTTGATCTCCTGACCTTTCAACCAATAATATATTAGGTTCTATTCCACACAACATTGTAACATTACAAGCCATGGCTATAACTAGAGAATTATTTGGGATCTTATTATGATAATTTAAATATCAATATTAAAGGTATGTAGGCAGTGTCCTAAGTCCACGTGGATGATGTCTATTGCCTTGAAATTTCAATCTCTATAGAAATTCTCTTTACAAAACTCCTCCTTTCTCATGACAAATCCCCCTAAAATATTAATAACACTGATACACATATTGTATTTATAATTCTCCTTATCAATTCTAACTACCTATCTATAGGCATAATTGTTACATCCCAACAATGTATTTGTTATCTATATCTAAGTTTCCTTATCTCCATTTGTCATCTTTGTGATAATGGACACTATATGTCAATCCTATTAGTCCCCAATAATATAGTGTTGATTGAACACAAATTTAACTCCATTCATATTGTTTCAAATATATAATTTTCTTTCTACAAAAATAAAAATTCAAATTGAATATCTTAGGCTTAAATAATGTCTCAAATAGATACAAATTGATATTGTTCTTCTCTTTCTTAGATAATGAGCACGTTACTATTTTTTCCTTTGTAGATTGTAATGCTTGTTTATTTTTCAACGGTGCACCAAAGAATCCCTCCATTATAGTTTAAAATATTTTGTAACCTTTCTAATTTCATTAGCTCTGATAATATTTTTCCTTTACAAGATAAAAATTTTGAACAACAATTCACTACAAATATCTTCCTCAATCCAAATTCTTGCTCCTCCAATATTTATGTTTATTTCCTCAAATACATGAACAATACATTCTCCTTTCACTTGACTTTCTAAATGCTAATCAGTAGATCTTCATATTGTTCTTTCTTTTTATACTCTTGAATTTTTTCTATAGGATGGTAGGATTATGCTTTGATACCAATTGTAATGACCCCTTTCTTCATCCGTGTTTGATAAGATAAATTTTGAGTAAGTGATGATGCAATTCCCTAGAAAATGGCATCCTTATATATTTGTCATGTTTGAAAGGATGTGTCTCTTCTAATGCCCTTATTATAATTATTATTTATATGATTAATATATTATGATTATTAAGATTTTCATAATTATAGTTCTTTATTTGATTATTAATTGTCATAAATAATATTTATTCTTTATCATTTAATAACTATACATTGCAATCATAGTATTTGATGTATTACTATTCTATATTATATTTTTTATTATATTAATATAATATCATTATTATATCAATATGTTGATATACAGATTATGTTATATTATGGTAATATATAACCTTATATCATATTTAATGAATATTTTATACTTATTTATCATTATATCAATAGTTAATAGCAATTTTTTTTTTTTAAAATCATTTATGTATCTCTGGTAGGTGGAGAACACTATAATTAGGGTTCTAACTCGAGGCCATGACAATAATGTCATAGCTTGTTTTGGGAATAATATGAGGAAAAATAAAATGAGATCCAACAATTCAAGGATACCTAACTATAGAATGAATACAAACAACAATGTGAGAAGGAATGAAAACAATAATGAAATACTAAAAGAAAATATGAAAGATCAAGTAGGGAATTTCAATGAAAAAGGTGTTAAAATGAAGACACTTGAAAGCACACAAATATGGGTAGAAATAATGAAAAATGACTTATATAAGAATAAGTTGAAGTTAGTTTAGTAGTTGAAAAACCCTTATTATCTAAACAAATCAATTCATTACTAATTAAAGGAGAAATGACATCAAAAAATAATTTAACCCTTGACAAGCTGAATAAAGGCTTGTGAAGTTAATGGTAGATGATATGGATTTGAATAAAGTGTTTCATGTCATTTGTAGCTCATATGTGAGTTCACAAAAGGAAAAAATCTTTGGTAAAGAATAATAACTTTTTAGACTTGCGTACTTACATAGTTAATGTAGAATCAAATAGAATTAGATTTAATGGTTGAAAATGATTGAATAGACATCATTTGATCATGCAAAGAGTTGGAGGGCCCTAAGAAGTTAATTTGAAGTGTTTGAAGTAGATTCTAAGAGAACCCACAAAAGCCCTAATTTTACAATCTTGAAAGGTATTTATCTCTTGTGTAGTCATATCTTAAAGAAATTTAATATTTTATGTTTGAAAGAATGGTGATTGCAATAGCCTATGACATTAATGATCATAGACCTAGATATACATTTAAGAAAAACCCTTATATCTCACTTGAGTATCATCCATCTAGATCCTTTTCACAAGTTCTCTATAGTATTTTAGTTTTTATCTCTATGCCTAAGTTTCCTATTAGTGTCCAAACACTTAGTCATTTACTAGGCAAGGATGAAAGGTCATCATTGTGACTAAGCCATTTGATAAAGGCTGAGCACATTAGGAATTATTTATTTTACATTAAATGTGAAAAAGGTTAGAGATTTTTTATTTCTCTAGTTGATACCGAGTGCATACATAAGCTAATGTATTACAGTTGATAATGAGTAAATAGTAAGATAGATTTTGTCGAGTAAAAATAAAAGACCAAGTACATAGAAGCTAAGTGCTAGCATGAATGTTAGTAATGAATCAATGTTAGAACATTTAGATGCCAAGAAAACTAGTATTGTCATATGAGTTTGTAATTGCACACACCTATGTAAACCATTTTTGACCAAATTCTATATAATATTTAATGATTATAGAGATAGTTAAGATGGATTTTATGTGTCTTTACAAAAGGTAATGATCCCAAGGTACTCAAATCAATCAATCAAAAAATCATAAGGGAAATGGAAAAAGAGATGAATTATGAACTATTGATCATGATCCAAAACTTTCAAACATTATCTATTTAAAGAGGGTTCTAACCCTAGAATCAATGAAAACTAATGGTATGATATGAATAGGATTAGAATGGGAAATTGAAGGAGAAAACAAGGATAAAGTAGAGAGAGAAAGTATAAGTCTTAAATGAGGTCAAATAGAGAAACCCAAGTAGTAAAAGACAAAAATAGAGGTATCATATTGAGACATTGAACAAAGGAGATCTGAAATCAACTTGTAGAGAAAACCAGAGTTAGGTACTAAATTAGTTCTAATAGATTGAGTTTGAGAAAATTTCTTAATTGAGTGATCCTACTAGGTCTATGAAAATCTCTTCATAGATTCCTTACTTGATTGTGAGTGTAAAATCCATTAAAAAGTTAAGACCTAATAATCTTAATAGCTTTTAATAGGGAAGACCCCTAATAGGATATGTCATATATTATGATCAAACATTGTAACCCTAATACATTAACTTTATTGTTGTAATAGTGAAAATTATTGGGTTTCATCCCCATCCCAATTTTACCTTCATATTGAAGTGTTTCTGGGTAACCAACCATTTGTGTTATGTATTGAATCTTTTTATGGATATGATGTTTTCATTTACATTTCAACATTATAATTTTGATGTTAGATTTAAGATATGAGATGAATTATGTGTGAAATAAATAATTTTATTTTAGAAGTAAAAGTTTAAGATCTCAATTCACACATCCCCCCCCCCCCCCCATCACTTTTAGTATTGTGTTTCCCATTAAATCCTTCCAACAATTAGTATTAGACAATTAGTTCTCTTGGAAGAATCCTAACAACATGAGAGGGTTAGAACTTGGAGATGGAGGAATAACTAATGGGGAAATTCATTGTGAAAAAAATGATTTAAATCCAAATCATATTGAAACAACTTGAAGGGGTGAGAGAATAGCTAAGAAAATCCTTGACAAAAAGGAAAGAATTGGCAATTCAGCAAAATGACACATAGTACTAGGAAGTTGACACAAAAGGACTATTTGAGAGTGGAAAGACTAGTGATAGTAATGAATTAATAGATAAAATAATGGAGAAGACCAACATTTAAAGAAAAGAAGTAAAATAAATCAAGAGAGAACAAGAAACTCAATTGGTAAGACTATGTGAAGTGATAGATAAAAGGTAGATGTAAACTAGACTTGAAGAAAAATCACTTAAAGTATAGAATATCACAAAAAAATAGTTAGATATGGTGAATCAATTGATAATTGCTACTCAAAAAGAAAATAGGAAGGACTTGGAGATCACAAGTTTAAGGTTAGAGTATGAGCAACTGAGAAATGAACTAAGGGATGAAAAGGAACTTCTTGAAAGAATGAATAAACCAAGTGAGCCTATGAAATACTTTGAAGAATTGATGAGATAACCTAAATCAAAATAAGATACTTCTAGATTGGGATACAATAAGCATCTTTTATCTAGTAGAGAAGGAGAATTGTCAAAGAGTGTGAACAAACAAATGAAAAATTCAAAGGCAAGCCTACATATCATCATTGTGGTAAATATGGACACACAACTAACATATGTAGAAGAAAGATTGGTATGTAAACTTTGAAACCTAAGTCTATTAGTTAGGACATCAAGCACATGAATGAGAATCAAAGAAAAGTGATTCACTCAATACATCTAGATTTGAAGGACATAGTTATAATTGTTAGAAATATGGACATAGAGCTCATGAGTGTAGACCTAAGACAAAATCAAACTAGACATATGGAAATTTTAAATAATTTTTTTTTTTAAAGCACCAAGGAAAGAAAACTCTTACCATTGGGGTTACACTACATGGTACAAGTGTTACTATTGTGGAGAATATGGACATATTCTAGAGAATTGCATTAAGAGAAATTTTTGAAGAAATTACTAGGAATGGTTGAATGGGGAACTAGTTTATTTTAGTTGTGTCAAAGGTGGACATGTTAGTGTTGATATTGTGGCAACTGATCATGTAGTGTGTGTTGATTTTGTGGTGACTTATTGTTGTTTTTGTAGTTTTTTAGGAAAAGAAAACTGAAAACATTGTAAAACCCTAAAATAGTCAATTTTAGAGTTTTCCCTAAAATATTGTTATAAATGGCTAAGATGCATAATGCACTATAATGATGGTGTGTGTTTTTATTGGATAATAGAAAGGTTGAAGGCTATGTAGGTGGATGTAGCCCAAGTTTTGGATGAACCACATTAAATTTATGTGTTATTTGTGTTCTTTGAGTATTCCTTTGTTTTTACATATAACTATTTATTCTTATATTATTTTGGATTTGTCCAAGTGGTATCAAAGAAAGGTTTTGTGTTGTAGATTGATAGATATTTCAGATTTGAGTGGGAGAAATGGAGGAATCTAGATTCAAGATTGAAAAATTCAATGGCCTAAATTTCTAGTTATGGAAAATGTAGATGAAAGATTATCTCTATCAAAAGGATCTATGGAAAGCATTAGAAGGAAAAGCTAAGAAATAGGGAAACATCATAGATTAAGATTGGGAGATCTTGGATAGGAAAGCACTAGGATCTATATGACTATGACTTACACCATCTATAATGTTCAACATATTGAAGGCAAGAAAGACATTAGAGTTGATGAAGAAATTGGCTACATTATACAAGAAACCCTCATCTTTAAATAAAGTATTTCTTATGAAGTATTTTTATAATATGAAAATGCATGAGGGAGGATCTATAGTGAATCATTTAAATGAATTTAACATAGTTTCCAATTAGTTTTCATCCATACAAATTTCATTCAATGAAGAGGTTAGGGCTCTCTTAATCTTATGTTCTTTGCCAAAAATTCGGAATAGCTTGATTATGGTTGTAAGCAACTCTATCTCTAGTTAAAATTCTTTAAAATTTGATGAAGTTTTTAGTGTTATCCTACATGAGGAAATGTGATGGAAAAGCATAGGTGAAACTTCAACCTCATTAGGTTCTACCTTAAACATGGAGAATAGAGGAAGAACAAGGGGAAAATGAAAAGTGGCTTCACATGACAAGTCATGAGGAAACTCAAAGAAAGGACATTCTCAACCTAAAGGAAACAAATATCACTAGTACTATCGAAAGTGTGGTCACTTAGAGAAAGATTGTTGGGCTTGAAAAAACAAACAAGGAGACAAAAATGAAGATAAAAATAAGGAAGATAATGTTGTGAGTAATACTTTATAGGATGCTATAATCTCATATTTGGATAATGTTAATAGTTCCTAGGTAATAGATTTTGGGGCTTCATTCCATGCTACATCCCATAGAAAATATTTTCAAGATTATGTTCAAGATGATTTTGGATAGGTATATTTGGGTCATGATGAGCCATATCCCATTGTTGGGAAAGGATAAATAAGGATAAATTTTTCCAATGGAAATAACTGGATAAAGAAGGAGGTAAGGCATGTCCCCAATTTAAAAAGAAATTTAATTTATTTTGAACAAGTCGGTAGTGAAGGTTGCATAGTCATCTTTTCAGACAATACCTAGAAGGTCACTAAAGGTTCATTAGTAGTAACTAAAGTTACAAAGGTATAAAATTATATATATGTACTGATAACACTTATTCTACCTTAGTTACTATTGACAATGTTAATGCTAGGAAAATTACAATAGATGTTGCAAGAAAAAATTCAAAAATATGGTACCATAGGCTTCGGAACATAAGTGAGAAAGGGATGAAAATGCTTCACTCTAATAATGTATTTCCATGGCTAAAAAATATTGATTTAGAGTTTTGTGAAAGTTATGTTCATTGCAAACATAAAAGAGTTAGATTTCTTAGAGTTTGGAAAGGAAAGAAGAGTGAGAAGTTAGAGTTATTGCATTTAGAAGTATGGGGACCAACTCAGGTATCTGTTGACCTAATGATCAAATAATTTTTTATTTAGTAACTAAAAACTTTATCTTTTTGATTGGATACACTGCTATCAAGCTATATAGTATCTACTAAACCTCACAATCAGATACTAGAGTATATCAAGCTTCACAGATTCTACTGAGCTTATCTGTGCATACCATGCTAGAATTAGTTTTAACTAAGATCTATAGTGTTAACTAATCTTAACAAAATCTATGAAGTTGGCTATTTCAATGAAGCAGAATGAAGGTAGTGTTGATCAAACTTCAGTGTCAACCAAGCCCTTCAATATCTATTAAGTTCTCTAGTGTTTGCTAAGTCACTCAATTCTAATGGAGTTCATGCTACTCTCAAGTGATCAATGTGGAGCAAGAACTAGTGTCATCTAAATTCCAAAGCTTTTTGAGTTGATAGTGTTAACAAGTGTATGAATATCACTTGAGTGGTCTTTAGAACCTAAGTTACAACAATAAGATGACTTAGTGAAGATTGTTTGAATTAGCTTTTTTTTTCACAAAAGCTTGCACCCTTATCCAAATTTTTTACCTAAGGACAACCTTGTGAAACATTAAAACAACCTCCAAGCTATGGGACTTGAACTATGAGGTTGAGTCTCTCAAGAAGGCCAATTTGCTCTACTATCAAGATGCACTTAAACTACTCTTGAAGAGAAAAGGGAGAAGGAACACATGAAAGTAACTATCTAATCTATTCTAAGGAGGTGATGCACCAAAATAGGGTGTTCAAACCAATCTCTACCCATAGATGCATAGTAAAATTATCATGACATGCCAAAGATATATGGATTCAAGCTTGCCTTAATCTATTAACTACATCTGATAAGTGACACGAGGAAAAAGAGCTTCACTTCTTATCATTCATAGGCCAAAAGAGATATAGAAATGTAGGTTATAGATATCCATAGTACATCAAAGAGAGGTAGAAAAAGCTTGTATAGTACATTGATGTTTGAAAGAGATAAGATAGGATGTCATATAACTTAGAGGCAAAGAGGAAATTTATAGTATTATACTAGGGAAATTCTAGAGAAATAGAAAGGATCAAACCCTTAGAAAGAGTACAACATCTACTTTTATAGTGTAAGAATAACTTAGATAGCTTCCATCTTAAGATAAAATTAAACTACTGCATTCAAATCTATAGAGAATAATTGCTACAAAATTGGAAAAAGATCTCATCATAGCACAAATCTAGACTCGAGAAGATCACTTATCCACCAAATAATCTTTGAGAGGATAAGAACAATAACCATTAACCTTCTGACTAACACATGGATCAATAGGTGGTGATTAAGTTTTCCTTTGCATTTATTAGGCTTGGGGAATGATGAAAGTAGTTGTAGGAGATTGAAATGATTAGATATATCATCAAAAAGTTGTTTCCTCTATCATCAACTTTTCAAATCAAATAAAAAATAATAGGCTAACCATATTCAATTGTCACTTAGTACCTTTGTTGCTACTTAATTAGTTGGGAGCTCCTCTTTGTCTAGCTTGGCAGGTGAAACTCTTTATATATTTTGGTCAACACTAGAACTATCGATCCTAAAAGTTTCAACTATGATCAAAACCCTTCATGTAACCTTTTGTTCACAACCCTAACTTCTATGATCTTATGATAGCTAATACCTAATAGCATCAAGCCCATCCTTCATTCTCTTTATGATCCTTTGAAAACAACAAATCTTATGATCTCATGACACCATGATCATAACAACCCTAGTGCAAGGTTGTGGTATCATTATTCTCTATTTGTTATATCATAGGAATGGTTTATTTGACCCTTACAATCCCTCAACTGCAATCCATCATGATATTAGTAGCCATGGCAATAACCCCTATGATCCTACGATCATAGTTTAACTATCTTTTGTCATGACCTTGGGAGGAATCCTTACTTATGCTTGTGACCTTACAACTCCAATATCATGCGACCAACCTTCTCCTTCATAGCCTCATCAAGAAAGTCAACCTCATGATCCCAGGATCATTGAATTTTGTGGCATTGGAACACATCCTTATGACATCTACAGTCTCATGATCATTTACTATTGTAACATCAAATAGGACCTTTCTTTGGCTTATGATCTCTCAACTATCTTTGATGTCATGAAAACCCAACAACTGGACCAATAGGAGCCTCATAGCATCTTATTACTGCTTGATTCACCCAATGATCCTTTGATACACGAGCTATCATAAGATTGAGGCCATATCATTTTGTTGCAGCCTTGAGAGTTAAACTATTTAACATGAATGTGACTATTGGGTGTGTTTTAAATATTTTGAATTCAATCCTTGGTGGGAGGGAACTTTTGGCCAATATTTATGGCAACTAGAGGGGGATCCAAGACTACTTGGCATATGACCAGTAACTACTAAAAAGATCCATTGGGCGATGGAGTCTCTTTGCAGCCTCTTCAAAACTAGAACCAAACTTTTCTATAACAACATATATGCTCAACACTTCTTGGAAAAAAGGAAAAGATAAAAAGAAACTACTCTATCTATGTATAGGAAACTTCATCTTTTTTCTTAGAAATAGGGCTTGAGATATATTCCATTTACTGGAATGGGTAGGATTTCACCATCAAGTTTGCTTAACTAGAAAGCATTGGCCTATGTATAACTAATAATCACATAGGTACCACTCCATAGGGCATCAAATTTTGAGTGTCTCCCTATTTTTTCTCTATCTACATCCCATTTAAGAACAAGATCACCCTCTCTAAAAATATTAACCTTAGCCTTCCTATCAAAGGACTTGTTGATCCACTTCTAGGGTCTATATCGCCTAATTTCTTTTCTCTTCCAACTCCATCAGTTCTATCATTATTATGAACATAGCATCATTTTCAATTAGTTCCAACTGGTGAGCTAGCTCCATGGATGGAAACTCCAATGAAATAGGAAGTCTAGCTTCTCTACCATATACCAACATAAATGCAGAATTTCCAATAGCCCTCTTAGGCATTATTCTATTAGCCCACAGGGTTGTCTTCAATTTTTTCTGCCAACACCTTTGATTATCCTCAATTGTCCTCTTATGATTCTAATAAAATTATTGTTACATGACTCAACCAAAATATTACCTTAAGGGTAGTAATTAGAAGATGTGCTTAAGAAAATACCATGATCAATTGCCCATGCCCAAATCTAAGCTCTTACAAATGATTTTGTATTATCTGATACTATGGAGGAAGGAGCACCAAATTTGGTAACAATTTCATTAAGGAATTCCACTAACAAAGCCTCTATAGAATTTTTCAAGGCTATTGCCTCTATCCACCTTGTAAAGTAATCTATTGTAGCCAAAATCAACTTATGGTTGGAGCTAGAAGGTAGATTAGTAGACCAATAAAATCTAATCCCCACAAAGCAAAGGGTTGATTGACCTAGATGGGATTAAGTAGAAGTGTTGCAAGTCTCTATTTACTTGAGAAGAAAGCACACTTTTCACACTTTTCTTACATGTCGATGGTAGTCATGGAACAAGGATGGCCAGTTGTAACCAACTCTCATGATCTTCATTACAATGGTTCTTATTGAAAAGTGGCCACCATCAAGACCGTCATGAAGCTCCTTAATAATTATCTTAGCTTAATCTACATCAATACATCTTAGAAAATCTCCATTGAAGTCCCTCCTAAAAATTACACCATCAACTATAGCATAGAGGATTGATTGCAATCTAAATTGTTTCCTTTTAGCCTTATCCAACCCTTGAAAATATCCATTTCTAGCTAAGAAAGTCTTCATCTCATCTATCCAACTCCTTGGATTATCATTTCTCACCTCATATTATTCTTCCAAAACCAAGAAAACTTGCTTATCTAGTTTTTGAAATGAGATCATCTTCTTGCACAACCCTTTCCCTCTTACTAGCCTAGTAATTTGGATGTCCTCATCATACTCCATGACCTTAATGATCCAACCTACTCTTTTCTCCCTAATATCCCTGCTCAACAAGAAATATTTAACACTTACATGAGGGACCAATAAGTGGATCTTATTATGGTATAGAAGATGTATAAATTTCTTCAAATATCTTATGACTATAAAGGTTTACTTCTCTACATAGCTATATTTGTCTCCATACTCCTTTAATCCTTCACTAAAGAAAGCAATAGGTTGTTCTTCATTCTTATCATTTAATTAAGTCAAAATAGAAAAAATACTTGACTCACCTCCTAAGGTGTAAAGAATGAAATCTTTTTCAAATTTTAGATTGATGAGAGTAGAGGCTAAGGCTATGGTTTCTTTGATCTCTTCAAAACTTCCCATCCCTTCCTTGGTCGATGAAGATACCATTTTTTTTAAATAATAGTTGTAAGAGGTTTCACCATGGTAGATAAATTAGGAATAAATCTCCTCACAAAAGTTATTCTACCAAGAAAAGTTTGTAGACCTTTCTTGTGAGTAGGAAGGGAAAGAGCAAGTATTATTTTTGTTCTTTCTGGATCAATGGTTAGACCATCCTTAGATACAAGGTGTACTAATAGTTTCCATTGATTAGTGGCAAAGACATAATTGCTTGGATTCAAAGATACTCCATACTCTTTACATCTTATAAACACTCATGTGAGATGACTAGAATGATCTACTACAGTCTTTGAATGCACTATGATATCATCAAGGTAGACTAACACAAACCTTTCAATCATGTTTCTGAAGGCCATTTCCATTGCCTTTTCAAATGTGGCATCTACATTTTTTTAGTCCAAAATGCATTTTACTATAGGCATAGGTGCCCCATTTTCTATTGAAAGTAGCCTTATATCTATCAGGCTCTTTGCCTAACACCTAATTATAACCCTAGAATCCATCCAAGAAAGAGAATCTCTCTGAATCACTAACTTTCAACACTATTATTTCCATGGAAGGAAGGGGATGATGATCTTTAAGGAAGGCTTGGTTAAGATCCCTAAAATATACACTTAGTCTAATTTCTCCATTCTTCTTCCTAATAGGGACAAGGTTCACCACCCAAGAGGAATGCTTAATAGGAAAAATGATATTGGCCTCAATTAATTTGGATAGATCTTTTCTCATTAATGGTTCAATCTTGGGATTTATTGGCCTCTTATTTTGCCTAATAGGCTTGACATTATCAACTAGATTTATGGTATGTTCAAACAAATTTGGGTCAAAACCCTTTAAATCATCATATGTCCAAGCAAATACATCATTAAATTCTTGACTTAGATGAATAAAACTTTCTTTCTTAGTATTAGAACATGCCTTCCCCATGTTTAGCATCCTTCCATTAGCAAGTATAACTGGCTTATGATAATCTTTATTTGCAACAAGATTCATACCTTTGTCCCTTATTTGGTCATTAGGATTGAAGACACTCTCTAAGGTAATGAGACCCTTAGCAAACTTATTGGAGTTGAGTTTGATGATTTGATCACCATACTAGTCATGCAATCTTGCCTAATTTCTATCTAAGAACTCTGCTTTATTCTACAAGAAACTTACAATTTGTGCATTAGATTCAAAGACTTGTTAATCAATATTATTATTAGGGACAATAGGTCTAACCACCACTTTAATCTTCTACTTCTTCTCATCTTCAAGGCTCCTTGGGATATCATAAGATGCACCCACCACCACAAGTTTATCAACATGTCTATTTCCTCTTCTAGGGATGCTCTAAATATTAAATGCATTGAAAGATTTAAGAAAATCCCATACTATATTTTTATAATACTTAATCAAACCATTTTTGGTGATATTTTAATTTCTCACCTGATTAACCACCAACTCACTATCTCCATATACACTTAATGCTTGAATTCCTCTTTTTTGAGCAAGTAGGAGACCTTGAATCAATTCCTCATACTTGGCCACATTATTGGTATAACTGAATTAAATCCTAGATAAGAAATAATACCTTTCTAGCATAGGAGAAACCAACATCACACTAGCCCCTGATCCCTTTTAATTTCTTGGTCCATCAAAAAGCATATTCCATATCCCACTTGTATCTTCTTTGATTTTCATTAAGTTGGGAACAAGAGAATCCTTTTTTGATATACAATATTGTACCAAGGCCTATTTCATGGTTTCTAATATTGGATTAAATTGATATGCATTAGCCCATTAATCTAAGAAGAAGTTAGGTATCTCTACTAGAGAACTAGTAGGCTCATTCACTGTGTCATTCTCTTCTATCTCCAAGATGGTGCAGTTCATATTGATGAGATTATGAGTGTAGGGCTCAATATGATGGAGGGCAAATGGTTCTACTCTGATCAAAGCTTTGGTTCCATACCTTGTTCTTAAAAATATGTATGGTCACTTAGAAGATATGTAACTGCCTATTTGGGCAATGAAATCTCTTGAAAGACAAATGATAAAGTGTGTTTTAACTTTAGAAATTGATATATCTTGAAATAAAATACAAACAAGGCATGCATGTAAGGCCATTCAAACATTTCTAAGGATTCCCATAGTCTTGATGCTACTACCATCTAACTACAATACATCCTTAACAATGGGTTCATATTTCATTTCTAAGATATCAACAACACATTTGGGCATTACTAAGCTACTAGCCCTTGAATCAATCGTGTAGTTGTGAACCAACTTATCTCATATAATTAGAAGAACATAAAATGGAGGAGATCTAACCTTTTTACTTGTTTCTACTTCTTTTAATGGTTGTACCAAACTCACAACATTCTCCAAGTTAGGAAGCTGATCTCTAAGTTCAATGCTTTGCAACTCCTTCTATAGTAGCCTCTTCTATGATGGTATAGTAGCCACATCATCCCACATATAAATGTTTATATTGGTTTTCCTCGATTTATCAACCACACTAGAAGATGCATTAGATGTCTTAATAGAAACCTTGGATGTAGAAGGTTGAGATGGAATAGCCTAAGAGTCATTTAGATCTCCTCTACTATCATTTTACCTTTGCTACTAAGAAGCGTTGGTAGGTTGACTAGCATTGTGTTGCTAGGAAATTGTTTTTACATGAGGCACTAAACTTGATATCAAAACCTAATTAGGAGGAAGAGGAGTAACCTCTTCCATAACTTTTCTCTTGCATGTATTATTGTAAGCACATCAATCCCGATTTATAGTACAATGTTCTTCCAATAGATGGTTCATGAAAGAACAACCATCCTTCTGAAATGTATTAGTAGGTTGATTAGCATTTTTTTGCTTGGAAATTGCTTGCTCTACTAAAATTAAAGCCAAGTAATATTCTACCTTTTGACACATGCAATATCCATATGAGGAGTTACAAGAAGGGTAGAAATCTTGATCTTTGGAGTTGGAGAGGCTAACTATTTTGAGCTTGCTACCTCTTCATAGTCACCAACTCATTTCCCATCTTTTGTACTATTGTACTATTGTCCTCCATCTTCTTTTCTTGATCCTTCAGCCTCCTATCCACAGTCTACATCAGTTTCCACATCATGACCTCAATCCTATCAACTCCATTAGAGGATGTGTAGGCTATTGGGGCCACAACAAGAGGCTAACTTGTAGAGGAAGTATTAATAGGGGCTATAATAGGCTGATCATTAGGCATGCTAGAGAAGAAAGGAATTGGGGGCCTTGGAGATAACTTCCCTTCCTATATCAAAATATTTTGTGCTCTTATAGAAACCTCATAAAAATTTGGTAGAGTGTCCTCTCCCATAGATTGTAGTGTGGTAGCAATATCAGTACTAAAGGCTCTGAGATTATACAATAATGCATTACTAGGAGAGGGCTTCATTGTAGTAGATATTCTATCCCATGTCTTTTGAGATCTATAATTAAAATTAGTCATACATTCATGGGGGGTCCTCTTGATAGTTGTTAGTTGTTCTAAATGTGATAGATGTTCACTTTTGTCCTCAAAATGCTTGTATAGGGCTGCTCCTAACCCATTCCAATTAGTAATAGAGTTATGAGGTAAACCTTTCTACCATTATAGCACCTTCCATTTCAAGGATGAGACTAGAAGCCTAATTAGTACATCATATTTGGTGATGCTGTGAATATTATAGACATTAGACACCTCATGAATATGATCAATAGGGGAAATAGAGGTTTCACTAGTAAAATTAGTTATACTTTGAAGAGCTAATATTGGTATGTCATGTCTTTGGGCTAATAGGAGGGGACTTCCACCATTGAAGGTGGTGAAAAAATTAGCTCTAGCCATATAAACAAGTGATCTTTTGATATTGTAAGAATTTTCCTAAGGGAAAAATTCACCTAGGAACTAAGAACTTAAACACAAGCACACAGTAGACCAAAGAGAGAGAGAGAGTATGATCAGAATAACAATGTATTCAATAATTGGTTGAGAGTACACTAGGAGTGCCTAAATATAAAGGCCTTAGGAGAGCTTCTAGAATGTCTCATAATCAGCACCATGATGTGTCATACAACCAAGCACATGTCCACCAGATATGGGTTATCCTCCATTAAGCATAGAAGTAAGTATGGTGATGAGAGGATAAGCCTACAAGGGTGTGACATGCAAAATAGTGTTGTAGACACCATGTGCTTAAATAGAGTTGCATAATCTTGTGTTGTTTACATGACAACTCACAAAGGTGTGCAAACTCCTAAGTGTCTCACAAATATAAATAATAAAATAATGCATTAACCTAAGTAAACTTAAGTAAGTGTAATAAGTAAATACTTATTTACACCAACACCCCCCCTTAAGTTCAACTTAGGGGAATGCCCTTAAGCTTATGAACTAGGATGAAAATGCATAATGGGTCCCAACTATTAGGCCATGTTAGGTACCCATGTACATAATGAAGATGCAAATCTCCCATAAAGTGAGGAAAGAGGGAAGCCTCATGGGAAAAACCCTCCCTCAAAAAGAGAGATGAGTAAGGATGCATCGATGGATGGAGTAATCAAGACCCCCCCCATTACGACATACATCTAGTATATAAATTGTAGGGCCCATTTTCCATTGCACCAAAAGCCATGACTGTTAGTGAACATGGAACACCACATAATTAACCACTTGTGGGCAGGGGAGCATGTCACATCACCCAAAAATCTCCCCCTCGATGTTTACACTAGGTGTTTACATGGGTCGGGAAGGCACCGAAGAGATTTGAACCCATGACCAGGCCAAAACCAGGCTCTGATACCAATTGTAGGGCCCATTTGCCATTGCACCAAAAGCCATGACTGTTAGTGAACATGGAACACCACATAATTAACCACCTGTGGGTAGGGGAGCGCATCACATCACCCAACAATATCCCCCTCGACGCGCATACCAAGTGCTTACGCAGGTCGGGAAGGCACCGGGGAGATTTGAACCCCTGACCAGGCCAAAACCAGGCTCTAATACCAATTGTAGGGCCCATTTGTTGTTGCACCAAAAGCCATGACTGTTAGTGAACATGGAACATCACATAATTAACCACCTGTGGGTAGGGGAGCGCATCGCATCACCCAACAATCTCCCCCTCGACACACATACCAGGTGCTTACACAAGTCGGGAAGGCACTGGAGAGATTTGAACCGATGACCAGGCCAAAACCAGGCTCTGATACCAATTGTAGGGCCCATTTTCCATTGCACCAAAAGCCATGACTGTTAGTGAACATGGAACACCACATAATTAACCACCTATGGGCAAGGGAGCGCGTCGCATCACCCAACATACATAAGAGAATAAGAGAAGGAAGAGAGACAGAATAGGCTCCCCCCCAAAAAGAAGAATGCTAACAAGTGAAACCTGCTCCAATGAAGAAGCTAGTCCAAGAATGCAGCATGGTGTTCCTCCCCTTAGGAAGAAACAATGTCAAAGGTACACTCTTAAAGATATGTGGTGGCCCCGAAACCTACTCAAGTATCCCTATACTAATGCTGAAGTTCACCCCTTTCAATTGTGCTAAAAAGAATGAATGTAGATCTGTCAAGGATGTCTATTGAACCTATTCCACTGAACGATCTATCTCCCCAACTAACAAAGAGACCTCCACTAATTGCTATTCATAAGGATCCACAATCATGCCAACTTGTTTAGATTCATCATGTAGAGAATGGACATGAGGGTTAGAGTGAGACCTCACAACAACTATAGAAGAATCATCATTAATGTGAAGATGTAAGTCCTCAAGTCTATCTCCCAAGTCAATAAAGCTATAGGTGGAAGACAAGATGTACGATGCTATCATGGACCTTTCACTATGGTAATGTAAGTAGGTGGACTAGACTGATGTGACCTCTCACTATAACTGTCGATAGAACCCCACGTGTCTAAACCTATTGAAGCACTATCACTGGAGTCACTATCAGTTTCCACTATGTATGATGTGTGGAGAGGAGTAGAGGACAAGCTAGGAGAAATTTTCTTAAAGTGAACATCCTTCGCCACAAAAATCTCATGAGTCTCTAGATCCATTAGTCTGTAAGCCTTCACATTGTCTTCATAATTGATGAAGGTACAAGGCCTAGGTGCCAGTGCCTTGCAACTCCTAGAGGATAGGTTTTCCCATGCTAGACAATCGAAGACTCTAAGGTGACTCACGACTAGTTTTTTGCCACGCCATGGCTCAAAAGGAGTCTTTCCATCTAAGGTTGGATGAGGAGACTTGTTAAGTATGTGAGTAGTAATACTAATGGCTTCAACTTCAAGTTTAGGATCGAGAGACTTGGCCTTTATCATGCAACTTGCCATGGTCTTGAGAGTTCTAATCCTCATAGCTACAACATATGTCTTGTGCAGACTAAATGTTGGTGAGTTTTGAAGATCAATCTGCTCAATTCTGCAAAATTTCTTGAGTCTTCTATCTACATATCTATTCTCACGATCCACCGTTAATACTTTGATGGCTTTCCTTGACTTGTGTTCAACATGAGCCTTGAAATATTGAAGCCTATGAACCAATTAATTCTTATGATGAAGGAAGAAGAACCAAGTGAATCTTGAAAAGTCATCAACAAATGTGAGTATGTAGCGGCCTTGGATGACTAAAGTCACTACAAAGGGTCCTGCTAATACCATGTGAACTAGCTAAAGAACAACTAGAGCTCGAGTAGACTTCCCTTTATCATACTTCTCCTTGAGATTCATATCCACTAAACAAGATGAACATTCTCCCTTAGAAAAGCTAATGTTGGGTAGACCTTTGACCATGTGTTTTGAGAAAAGTTGTTGAAGAGAACGGAAGTCAAGGTGACCAAACTGCTCATGCCATAAGTTGATTTGTAAAGTAGAGTGAGTTAACAAGGCTTGGGAAGGACTCATAGGCACAAAGTGGGAGAAGGAGTATAACCTCTTGTCATCGTTGACTTTCCCCATTGCTACCAATGAATCATCTTTAAGACTTTGCACCATTACTGAATCTAGAAGGAACTCAACCTTATGACCATCTCCAAGGTGAGTGATTTGGTAAACTGATAGGAGATTGTACCTTAGATTTGGAATGTAGAGAATGTCTTTGAATTCCCCATCTTCCATTTCAACATGTCCTTTCCCTTCAACTTCCATCTTAGTATCGTCTCCCATAAATATGTATGGTACTTTTGACTGCTTCAATGAAGAAAATTCTTCCTTTGAAGAACCCATGTGGTAAGAGGCACCTGAGTCAAGTATACATTCTGAAGAACTTGAGTTTTCCATAAGTGCTAGACCTTTACCCTTAATTCAAAGAGGTTGGAGTAGAATCCTTGGAAGTACCTGGCACTTTAATCTTGTTCTTCTTGAGTAGATTTTCTAACTCATCGATTCCTTTTGTCTTGCAATGATGCTCATCATGATTTGGCTTTTTACAGTATGCACAAAAGAGTTTGTCCTTCTTTTCATTGCTTCCCTTCTTTTTTGAAGAAGAACTATCTTATTGAGAGGAGGATTGTTGTGTCTTAGATTGTGTTTTTTGCTTCCACTACTTCTTATTGTTGTTGCTTTTCCCCCCTTAACTTGATTTTGGATCATCACTAGCCACCAAGGCTTTGGTCTTTGATGACTTGAGAAGTCCAAAATCCACCAAGTGAGATTTTTCAACAATCAACATGTCTGCAAATCCATCAAAGGAAGGCTTTTGGTAAGCAGATCCCATGGTTAACCTATGAGTATTAAAACTCAAAACAAAGTTAGTGTACTCAAAAGGTAGCCTCTTCAGGATGTGATGAATCAATCTATCATCCTTCATGGGATTTCCACAATCTTTAAGAAGTTCCCTATACTCATTGACTTTGATTATGTAATCCTAATTGTGTCATAATTCTTAGGATCCAAGAGAAGTAGATCATCCTCAATCTAAAATCCCTTTTCTTCATCCACTTTACCATATAACTATTCAAGTTTATCCCAAGCTTCCTTAGATTCTGAACAATTTTTAATGTGAAAGAGAAGATCCCCATGTACATAACTCCTGATAACACCTAAAGCTTTTTGGTCTTGTATTTTCCAATCAATGAGTTCTTTAGCATTAGTAGGTTTGGTAATTGTACCATCAACATATAAACTATATCCTTTTTCCATTAATCTACTCCATGCAATATCTTTCCATGTAGAATAGTTGTGTGAAATTAGAGGAGGACATTTAAAACCCATGATGCAAAAATGAAAAGAGCACAGAATAGAGACACAAGAACACAGTACACCCCCCCCTTTTCACTCAATCAAAAGACCCTCCCAAAAGATATGTTGTTGGCACTTTATAAGTAGTGCGTTTATAATGGGCCACTTGTCAAAATGAACAAAGTGGACTTTTTGATTTTGCTTTTACAACTACCTTATGAGGCTGAAATCTATCACTTAAGCATTGTAGCTTAGTTTTACAACAATTCTAAAAAAGAATCAAAGCTTTACAATGCCAAAGAAGGCCTAATTCTAAAAGTGAGAAACTTGTCCACACAACCTAGAATCTAACTTCAGATCTAGAAAGTAGACAAAAAAATACACTTTCAAAAAAAATAGAACCTGAAAACGTGACAAGATGTGCCCGTTCAAAGCTTTTGAAGTTGCAAAATGTAGGATTATGCAAGTACAGTCACCAAAAATTGAAAATTTGTCCACACAACCTAGAATCTAACTTCAGATCTAGAAAGTAGACAAAAAAATACACTTTCAAAAAAAATAGAACCTGAAAAAGTGACAAGATGTGCCCATTCAAAGCTTTTGAAGTTGCAAAATGTAGGATTATGCAAGTACAGTCACCAAAAAATGAAAATTCTACAAAATCTACACACCAAAACTAGAAAAAACACCACCACTAGAAAATTTAGGAAATTTTACCTAATTTCAAAAAAAATTGCACCTGAATTAGAGTTCGGATGTCTAAGTTATGAGCTCGCAAAGTCGGGCTGCAAAATTGAAAAGCAATTTGGAGAGGGGTCTAGAAGAGAAATTGCTAGTCTAAATTTGATGGTCAAATGGCCATTATTGCAATTATAAAATGCCCTAGAATGATGTTAAGATGGGGATCAATTTTAACTTCAGGAAAAGATGACATCAGCAAAAAATCAACACCATACATTGACATGGAAGCTGACTAGATCATCTATTCTATACAAAAATGACAGGTGTCAATATTCCATATGGTGATGTGGCACTACCAGGGCCAATTTCCATGTGGTAAATGTGGTATTACTGGGTGCATTGTATGTGTAGGTGGTCGATATAATAGTCATGTGTGGCAGGAGCAAGAGTGGCAGGGTCTATGAAGCCCATGTGTCCACCTGGGGGTAGACAGTGCAAAACGCGAGAAGTTAAAAAGCTATCACTATGGCTAGAAGTTACTGTAGAAGCTGGATTTTAAAATTGCAATGCCAAAGAATAGTTGTCGAGTTCTGTTTAAACTCTACTTGCCACCAGGCCTTTGCCAGATAATAGTTAGCGATGGCAAGAAAGCCATAGTCCAAGCCAAAAATGTCTGTAGTGTCACTGGGATTCACACAAAAAAAAGATAGATGTCGTTGGGATTTGAATGTTGTGGGCCTAAAAATTGTGCACAAGACTGTTCAACACTAGGTAAGGTATTTAATCCCACATGCAATGTGGATGTGGATTATATGTTGTTTAGAAGTATAAACCCATGCACATTCAAGGAAAAGAGTCACTAGGTCTCATGTGGGATGCTTCCAGTTCACTTTGGTGTTAGATTGTGGGAGGAAGTGTGGCTGCATTAGGGCAGGCTAGAATTGTACTGAATAGAGGCCCCAAATATTTGTTGCACAACCCGTAGAGTGATTACTCTAATATGCCTTGCGACAATAAAATAAACTTCCAAAAATGGCAGATTCGAGGTTTGACAGCCTGAGTCTACTAAAAAAAATTTCTCTGCCAACTACCAAAAGGGAAAAATAAATGTTTGAAAATACTAACGAAAATACAAAGAAAATAAAGATTCAAAAAATTAAATTATAGATCTAAAAATAAGATCATACCCATACTGCAAATCAGGGCCTCCAAGTTCTTATTTGCAAAATAAAATTTGCTTCACAGTTGACTTTGGGTCAAGGTACCCGATTTTATAGTCAATTTTCACCAGTTCAACATTTTGGATGCAATGGCGAGGTTAGATTTGGCTCTAGACACTCCTAATTTCTGCAACACTCTAGATTTAGGCTTAGGTGATGAAGCAAGCATGGTATCAAATGGCTATGTGATGAGAAAATCTCCAAGTTGCTCTGATACCATGTAAGAATTTTCCTACGAGAAAAATTCACCTAAGGACTAAGAACTCAAACACAAGCACATAGTAGACCAAAGAGAGAGATAGTATGATCAGAATAACAATGTATTCAATAACTGGTTGAGAGTACAATAGGAGTGTCTGAATATAAAGGTCTCAAGAGAGCTTCTAGAATGTCTCATAATCAGCACCATGATGTATCATACAACCAAGCACATGTCCACCAGATATGGGTTATCCTCCATTAAGCATAGAAGAAAGTTTAGTGATGAGAGGATAAGCCTACAAGGGTGTGACATGCAAAATAGTGTTGTAGACACCATGTGCTTAAATAGAGTTGCATACTCATGTGTTGTCTACATGACAACTCACAAAGGTGTGTAAACTCCTAAGTGTCTCACAAATAAAAATAATTAAATAATGCAAAATAATTAAATAATGCATTAACCTAAGTAAACTTAAGTAAGTGTAATAAGTAAATACTTATTTTCACCAACAGATATGAGTAGATGGTATTCTAGGTTGAGATCTAAAAACAATAGGAGTGGAGATGGATCTTATAGGGGTATGTCCTACTATTGCACTCTCAATTGGTGATAGAGATACCCTAGCTTTTCTTCTTGGATTAGAAAAACAAAGCTCCTAGTATTGGAACTTACCTCTAGAAGATGCCCTTGTATGTGTCTTGGACATGAATCACAATAACTTTGGTTTGGAAACTAGATTATTCTTCAAGCTTGGAGTCACCAAGTACTTTGAAAAAATGAGCCTCTTGAAGGCTTTATACTAAAGGAAGTACTATCTCCTCAACATGAACATGAAATCTTTCTTTGACACCAGTGAATTTAAATTTTTTAATATGTGGTCCCACCAAGTGAGAAAAAATTATTGTCACAAAAGCTTCACCGTTGTCAAAAGTTGTTACCTAAGGACAACCTTATAAAAGATGGAAATAACCTCCAAGTTGTGGGACTTGAATAATTGGGTTGAGTCTCTAAAGAAGGTTATCTTCCTCTACTATCAAGATGCACTTAAACTACTCTTAAAGAGTTAAGGGAGAAGGAATACATGAAATTAACTCTAATCTATTCTAAGGATGTGATGTACCAAAATAGGATATTTGGACCAATCTCTACACATACATGCATAGTACAATTATCATGACATTCCAAAGATACATAGATCTAGACTTGTTTTAATCTATTAGCCACATAAAATCAAATAACCAAATGAGTGACACAAGGAAAATAAGCTTTACTTCTTATCATTCATAGGCCAAAAGAGATACAAAAATGTAGGTCATAGATATCCATAGTACATCAAAGAGAGGAAGACAAGGCTTGTAGAGTACATTAGTGGTTAAAAGAGATAAGATGGGATGTCATATAATTTAGAGGCAAAGAGGGAATTTACAGTAGTATGCCAATGCAATACTAGAGAAGTAGAGAATATCCAATCCTAAGAAAGAGTATAACATATGCTTTTGTAGTGTAAGCATAACTTAGATAGCTTGCACGCTAAGATAAAATTTAATTACCACATTCAAATCTATAGAGAATAATTACTGCAAAACTAGAAAATGATCTGATCATAGTGCAAATCTAGATATGAGAAGATCATTTATCCACCAAACAATCTCTAAGAGGATAGGAACAATGGCCATTAACCTTTTGACTAAGTAGATGGATCAACAGGTAGTGATGGAGTGTTCCTTTACATTTATTAGGCCTAAGGAATGATGAAAGTGGTTGTAGGAGATCAAAAAGATAAGATATATCATCAAAGTGCTACTTCCTCTGTAATCAACTTGCCAAATCAAATAAAAAAAAGGTCAACCATATTCAACTATCACTCTATACCTTCCCTACTACCTAATTGGTCAAGAGCTCCTCTTTTTCCATCGTGGTAGGTGAAAATATTCATACATTTTGGTCAACAGTGGAACTCGCGATCCTATGATCATTAACTATGGTCAAAACCGTTCATGTCACCTTTTGTTCATAACCCTAACTTCAATGATCTTACAATTGTCAATATCTCATAGCATTGAGCCCATTCTTCATTCTCTTTATGATCCTTCAACAACATTTCTTATGATCTCATGAAAAAATAATGATAACAACCCTAGTGTAAGATTTCGATATCATTATTCTCTCCTTGTGATGTCATGGACATGATTGGTTTGACCCTTACAATACTTCAACTGTAGTCCATCATGATATCGACAATCATAGAAATAACCCCTACAATTCTATAATCATAGTTTAACTATCTATTGTTGTGACCTTAGGAGGCATCCTTGCTTGTTCTTGTGACCTTATGACTCTAAGATCATATGACCGACCTTCCCCTTCATAGCATTGGCAACCTAGAAAGTCAACCCTGAAATCCTATAATTGTTCACTTTTGTGACATCAAAACACATCTTTGAAGCATCTAGGATCTCATGATTTCTTACTATCATAATATTGAATAATACCTTTCTTTGTCTTATGATCTCTTCACTATCTATGATGTCATGACAACCCAGCCACTCAACCAATAGGAGCCTCATAGCATCTTATCACTGCTTGATTAATGATCCTTTGATACATGAGCTTATTCAAGATTGGGGCCATACCATTATTTTGTGGCCTTGGGAATTAAAATATAACATGAAAGTGATCATTGGGTGGGTTTTAAGTATTTTGAATTCAACCCTTGGTGAGAGGGCACTTATAGCCAACAATGTTGTAGCCAACTCTAGAAAGTAATTAATTGGATTAGTATATATGTAATACATCATATCATATCAAAATTTTCATGAGTAACAAGTAAGAATTTTAATTAATGTGAATTAGAGACAAAGGCTACATGAAATATAAGGGAAAGTAGAGTCTCATCTATCCCAACAAGGTGATCATTTTACATCAAAAGAAACTCATATAGTAAATCAAGTTGTTAATTAGAGATCTACTACTTGTTCATCCTAATATGTGCATCAATCAAATCTTCTAACAAGTTGGACTTAATAATCTTATGATAATTCACTAACCAAGTGCATAATTCTATTAGAATTCTTTAGAATAACTGAGAGGGGGGGTGAATCAGTTATTCAAGGTCTAATAATGTCCAATACAACTTTTTCTTCTAATCCTTAATTGCACATAACTAAAATTATCATGCACACAATTAATCATTAAACAACTATGAAAAGTAAACATGCATCATACCATAACACTAAGGATTTTAATGACCCAAAAACCCTCCAAGAATAAGAAGGTAAAACTGGGGGGGGGGGGGATAACACCCACAAAATAACTGTGCAAGTGATTTCAACCACTTCTGATGGTCTGCCATGTTAAAGGCCTGCCCTGTTAAAGGCTACAAGACACTATTAAATGTGACCCTATTAAAGGATTTCTACACCCTATTAGGAGTGTTTCTTGTTAGAGGACTTAAGAACATTCAACTTGGAATGTCACCCTGTTAAAGGATTTACATAGAGTTGTTAGGCTCACCCAAGTCCATGAGATTTACAATCACCTTCTCAAAAGAATCTTTTATCCCTCTCTAAGGATCTCCTATCCTCCTCATAAGGATCTCTTTATCCTTCTCCTGAGGATCTCTTTATCCTTCTCCTGGGGATCTTATATCCTTTTCCTGAGGCTTATCCACCTAGCTTTTAAGATAACCTAGCAATGTAGGATTTCAATATCTAATACAATGGTAAGAGAGTATTAGAAAGGTTTTGACTTGATAAATATTGCAACCCTAACCTTGTATATTTTAGATCACTCTTTAGTTCCTTTCTTTGCTTGGCATTCCTCCCTTGCAGTGTTGATAGCTTGTTCACCCTTCAAGATCTATCTCCTTGAGTTCTTCCACTCATTATGCCAATGCACTCTATGATCACTTGATCAACTTGGAGTCTTGATGCTCTATACTAACTCCTCTTAGCTTCTTTGCATGATCAAACTTATGACCAACTCCCTCTATCTCTCTCTCTAATCTCTAACCTATAACTCCTCATAAAGAAGTTCTATTCTTCATTTCCAGCTCAAATCTTGATTTGATCTTGAGAAAATGGTATTGTTTTTCCTCCAAATTTCTTCTTCTAGAAACTTCATGATAAATCCATTAGCATTCACCTTGAATTGGTTTTCATGGTTTACCTAGAATTCTATGACATCTACTCATCATCCTTATCATCCAACTAATTCACAAAATTTGATGTAACAAACTTATCACTATTGATCTAGTGAATCTTTGACTTAACAAATAATGTAGCAACTCAGCATCATTGATTTATTGATGCTCGAATCCTTCTATGTTACTCTGCTCCTACTATATTTATTGATGCTCAGCACTTGAAGTCTTTTCCTAAGTTACTCGACTCCTTCTATTGTTTTACTAGCACTTGGCACTTATAGTATTTTTTCTTTGCTTGGCACTTGAAGACTTTCTCGGCATCTATTACCTTTTTCTGCTACTCGGCACCTAAAGGATTTTGTGTTGCTCAACATCTAAATAATCACTCAGCTTACACTCAAGTTGAACTTTCTCAACTTCAACTAAGAATCTTCTCAACTCTAACTAGCTTGCTCAACTCTCTCCAATGAACTAAGTTAGGCTTTTACAAATGACTTAGTTAAACTTTACATCTTTGATGTGTCTCAGTGTGTCCATCCTTTTTGTATTAGAGTATGTCATCAATACACTATTTCATCAATGGCTTTAGCTAATCCTTATACTTCTTTACAACAACATAACTTCAACCTTTCTATAGGTGCTCTAGTTACATCTTATTGATTGCCTCCTCCTTGTCAATCAAGCAATTGATAGTATTTGGATCACTTAAGCAATTGTCATTCTTGCAAGTAGAAATTTTGACATCAATGACAAAATAATGATTGAAAACATTCTTTACCAGTTCCATGATCTTTTCAATAATTTCCAACAATCTCCCTCTTTGGAATTGATGGCAAACCAAATTGATACAAACTAAATCCTTTGTTCTACTTCTCCCTTTGGACTACTGCATCCTTACTTTGTATTCTTGATCCTTCATAGTTGCTTGCTAATTCTTATCTCTTTTGAATCTTCCTCTATCATATACATCTCTAATATGTGTGTGTGTGTGTGTGTGTGTGTGTGTGTGTGTGTGTGTGTGTGTGTGTGTGTGTGTGTGTGTGTGTGTGTGTGTGTGTGTGTGTGTGTGTGTGTGTGTGTGTGTGTGTGTATCTCGCTCTTACTTTGTATTGATCAGTTTCTCATATATCTCCCTCTTTCACATAAATTCCAAAGATGTAGCATCTTCAACGTGCTAAATATAAGCTTTGCATCTCATGTTTTCTGCCTCTGTCACCATGCTTGTGACTGATTCTAAATTTTTGTTCCTATTGTCATCCTCTACATCATTCTTATGATATTTCAATGATCTACTCCTATTGATGCAGGGAAACTTCTTTGTTCCTTTAGACTGCTTGAGTTAGGGGCATTACCCCCAAATTTCCTCTAAGATATTCATAAGCATCCTTGGGCAATGGTTTTGTGAAGATATCTGCAATTTGTTCATTTGTGTGAATGTACTTCATGTTCACTTGTTTGTCTTCCACCAATTCTCTAATGTAGTGATACTTTATTGCAATATGCTTGGTTTTTGCATGCATTATAGGATTCTTGGATATGTTTATAGCACTTGTATTATCACAATATAGTATCATAGGTTTGGTTACCTCCATTTCATTCCTTTCAATAGATGTTTGAGCCACACAATGTTTGTGCAATTGACTACTGCTGGCACATATTCTAATTCTATGGTGGACTAAGATGTGCATGTTTGTTTCTTGCTAGTCCAAGTAACTAGCCTTCTTCCTAAGAATAATGCTCCTCCACTTGTGCTTTTACTATCATCAATGTTGCCTCCCCAATCTATGTCTGTGTATGCATTGAGCTCAAAATTCTCATTCTTTTTGTAATATAGGCCAAAATCATCAGTTCCTTTGAGATACCTCATTATCCTTTTTACTGCCATGAAATGATTTTCTCTAGGATTAGCAAAAAAATTTGCCACTATTCCAATTGCTAGTGCTATGTCTGGTTTGCTATGTACAACATATTGTAGTTTTCCAATCATGGATTTGTACATTGTTTGATTGACCTCAGCCGATTCATCATTTTTGAATAGCTTATGTTCTATTTTCATTGGTGTGTTGATTGGTTTGGAGGCTTCCAATCCAAATGTCTTGAGTATCTCTTTGATGTACTTTGATTGTGTCATGAATGTACCATGTTTTAGTTGATGTACTTGCAATCCAACAAAGAACTTGATTTCTCCAAACATAGACATTTCAAACTCATGTTTCATTTTGTTAGCAAAACTTTTGCAAAGTACTTCCTTTCCTCCAAAAACTATGTCATCCACAAAGATTTCAGATACAAGAATATCCTTACCTTTTTTTGATTTTATGTACATGTTTCCATTATCATTAGTTCTTTCAAATCCTATTTTCACTAGATACTTGTGAAGTCTCTCATACCAAGCTCTAGGGGTTTGATTTAATCCATATAGAGCCTTATGCAATTTACATACCCTTTTTTTGTTATCTTCATCAACAAATCCTTCTGGTTGCTCTATGTAGACTTCCTCTTCAAGTATACCATTTAGAAATGCGGACTTAACATCCATTTGATAGACTTTAAATCCTTTGAAGGTTCCATATGCTAGGAAGGTCCTTACTCCTTCCATTCTGGCAACTGGAGCAAATGTTTCTCCATAGTGTAGTCCTTCTTCTTGTACATACCCTTTATAGACTAGTCTTGCCTTGTTCCTTGAGATTTCACCATTCTCATCTAACTTGTTTCTGAACACCCACTTGGTTCCAATTACATTCTTGTCAGCTGGTCTTGTGACTAAGGTCCACATCTTATTCTTTTCAATTTTTTCTATTTCATCTTTCATAGAAATGTACCCATCACCATCTTTTATATCTTCACTTACTATTTTTGGTTCCATTTTGCTGAGCAGACATGTCTCACTTCTAAGTCTATTCCTTGTCACTAGTCTTGCCTCTTTGTTTCCTATAATTTGATCTATAGGATGATTTCTTCTTACATATTTTGCCAATAGTGGTTCTTTCCTTGTTTGCATGTTGTTTCTTTCAGAATCAGAATCCTCATCATGTATTTGTTCATTTTCTTCTTGTTGATTGTTCTCAGAATCTGAATGAGTATTCTCTATATTTTGCAGCTTAGCTTCTGAATGTGTTTTTTGTTCAGCATTCAATGTCTATGACTTAGCAGATACTGGATTTTGTTGTTAATTGTCATTTTGAGTTGCAACCTCACCATTATTAGGTATACCTTCATAGAAGTATACAAAGGTCTTGTATTCTTCTTCTTTCTTGGTATTCTCAACACTTTGAACTTTTTCAAGCTCATCAAATTTCACATTTGTTCTTTCTACTACTTTGTTAGTATTAACATTCAAGCACTTATAAGCTTTTCTTCTAGTAGAATAACCAAGAAATGTGCCTTCCTCACTCTTTGCATCAAACTTTCCATTTCTAGACTCTTTATACATATAGCATTTGCATCCAAATATTTTGAAATGTTTTACATTAGGAGAATTCCCATACCATAATTCAAAAGGTGTTGCATTGTACCTTTCTTGACTTGAACTTTGTTGAGTGCAATACTTACAGCTTCTCTCCAGTACTTGTGTGCAATATTTTTCTCCTTCATTAAGGTCTTGGCATAGTCAATAATTGATCTATTCCTTCTTTCTGCTATACCATTCTGAGGTGGAATCCTTGGTGTCGATGTCTATCTTTTGATTCCTCTTTCATTATAGAATTATTCAAATTCTCTTGATGTAAATTCACCTCCTCTATCAGATCTAAGACATTTTAGATTCTTCCCAGTCTCTTTCTCAACTCTACCCAAGTACCATTTGAACATTTGGAATGCATCTGATTTTTTTTTTAGGAACATGTCTGTCATCATTCTTGAATAGTCATGTACAAATAGCATTATGTGTTTGTCACCTTTGTAGCTTTATACTTCAATAGGACCACACAAGTCAGTATGAACTAGCTCTAATACTTCATTAGAAGTATAAGCCTTTCTTTTGAAAGTTGACTTGGTCATCTTCCCTAGTTGGCATTTTTTGCACATGGTGTTGTCAGGTTTCTTCAACTTTGGTAGACCTCTAACTTTCTTCATCTTTCTGATGCTTATCAAATTGTCAAAATTTACATGACATAGCCTCTTGTGCCATAACCATACATCATTAGTTTGAACAATGAGACAAGAAGCATCTTCCATGTCAAGGAAAAATAGATTACTCCTAGTCTGGTCACCTTTTCCTATTAGACTTCCTTGAGAATCATACATCTTGGCAACTCTATTTTCAAATTTAACCTTATATCCTATGTTGCCTAACTATGAGACACTTAGCAAGTTATAATTTAGGCCTTCAACATAGTATGCATTATCACATGATATCTTTTTAGTAAGCTTGATACTACCTTTCCCTTTGATCTGACATGGTGCATTGTTACCAAATCTAACACTATTTCCCTCATATTGAGTAAAGGAAATGAACTTACTTTTATCTCTAGTCATGTGATGAGAGCATCCACTATCTATGATCCATCTATCATTCTTGTTCATGCAGGTTACAAAGGCAGTTGCTTCATCTTCATCTAATTCATCTTTCATAGCCACATAGACTACTTCATCATCATTCTCATCAGAGTCTTCTTCAACAATGTAGCATCTTTTACCTTTACCTCTGTAGTCCTTGCTGTCCTCCTTTTTTGTTCTTGAAGTTGCCTCCATCCTTGTATTATTTCTTTTGTGTGCATTTGGCTACAATGTGACCAACTTCATTACAATTGAAACAAATGATTGGCATCTTACCTTTGAATTTTCCTCTTCCTCTATGAAATATTCTTGCTAGTAATGCTTCCAATTGGTCTACATCATCTTCATCAGTGTTGTTGTCACAAGATACATACTTTCCTTTTCCACTCTTTTTCTTTGTCTACACCTCATCATTTTATTTTATTGTCATCTTGGCTTTGAATGTAGATTCAAAGTTTTTTGGCTTGTAGTTGTCAAAGTTGGATAGCTCAAAGGCAGTGAGTCTTCCAATTATTCCTTCAAATGAAAATGCATTGCTTGGTACACACCTTAGCTCTTGGATGGCTAATACTCTTATAGCATAGATAGGAAGCAAAGTTCTCAAGTATTTGCTACATACTATTTCTTCTACTAACTGTCCTCCTAGGTTTCTTATGGTAGTTACTACTTCCTTCATCCTTGCACCATATTGAGTAGCATTCTCTCCTTCTTCCATTTTCATGTCATCAAATTTTCCTCTTAGGCTCTCTCTTTTGGCTCTCTTGACATTATCATCTCCTCCATAGATTCTTGATAATGTTTTCCACATTTGATGTGCAGTACCACAATCTTTGATGTCATCATACTTAGCATAGCTTAGTGTTGAAGCAATATCTAACATCACTTGATTGTGCTCCTTCTTCTTGCTCATATGTTCTAAAGTGAAGGGTCTTGTAGGGTCTACATGATCAACTATGATTGAGGTCTATGCATAGTCACCTATTGATCTGAGGTGTAGCTTCATCAGACTTTTCCATACAAAAAAGTTGTCTTTGTTTAGCTTGAAAACTTCTCTCTTGGATATCTTGATCTTCATGCTGCTAGTACCTTGAAACAAATCAGCAGTGGGCTCTGATACCAATTGTTAGAATTCTTTAGAGTAACTAAGAGGGGGGGTGAATCAGTTATTCAAGGTCAAATAATGTCCAATACAACTTTTTCTTCTAATCCTTAATGGCACATAACTGAAATTATCATGCATGCAATTAATCATTAAACAACTATGAAAAGTAAACATGCATCATACCATAACACTAAGGATTTTGATGACCCAGAAACCGTCCAGGAATAAGAAGGTAAAACTGGGGTGGGGAAGACATCCACAAAATAATTACACAATTGATTTCAACCACTTTTGATGGTCTACCCTATTAAAGGCCTACCCTATTAAAGGCTACAACACATTGTTAAACGTGACCTTGTTAAAGGATTTCTACACCCTGTTAGGAGTGTTCCCTATTAGAGGACTTAAGAACATTCAACTTGAAATGTCACCCTGTTAAAGGATCTACATAGAGTTGTTAGGCTCACCCAAGTCCATGGGATTTATAATCACCTTCTCAAAAGAATCTTTTATCCCTCTCTAAGGATCTCCTATCCTCCTCATAAGGATCTCTTTATCCTTCTCCTAAGGATCTCTTTATCCTTCTCCTAGGGATCTTCTATCCTTTTCCTAAGGCTTAGCCACCTAACTATTAAACTAACCTAGGAATGTAGGATTTTAATATCTAATACAATGGTAAGAGAGTATTAGAAAGGTTTTGAACCGATAAAGACTGCAACCCTAACCTTGCAAATTTCAGATCACTCTTTAGTTCCTTTCTTTGCTTGGCTTTCCTCCCTTGCAGTTATGATAGCTTGTTCACCCTTCAATATCTGTCTCCTTGAGTTCTTCCACTCATTATGCCAATGCACTCTATGATCACTTGATCAACTCAGAGTCTTGATGCTCTCTACTAACTCCTCTTGGCTTCTTCACATGATCACACTTATGACCAACTCCCTCTCTCTCTCTAATATCTAACCTATAACTCCTTATAAAGAAGTTTTGTTCTTCATTTCCCGCTCAAATCTTGATTTGATCTTGATTAAATGGTATTATTTTCCATCCAAATTGTTTCTTCTAGAAACTTCATGATAAATCCATTAGCATTCACCTTGAATTGGTTTGCATGGTTTACCTATAATTTTGTGACATCTACTCATCATCCTTATCATCCAACTAATTCACAAAATTTGATGTAACAAACTTATCGCTACTGATTTGGTGAATCTTTGACTTAACAAATAATGAAGCAACTCGACATCATTGGTTTACTGATGCTTGACTCCTTCTATGTTACTTGGCTCCTACTATATTTGCTGATGCTAGGCACCTGAAGTCTTTTCCTAAGTTACTCAGCTCTTTCTATTGTTTTACGGGCGCTCGACACCTATAGTATTTCTACTTTTCTTGGCACTTGAAGACTTACTCAAAATCCATTACCTTTTTCTGCTACTCAGCACCTGAAAGATTTTGTGTTACTCAGCATCTAAATAATCACTCAGCTCACACTGAAGTTGAACTTTCTTAGCTTCAACTAAGAATCTACTCAGTTCTAACTAGCTTTCTTGGCTCTCTCCAATGAACTTAGTTAGGCTTTTACAAATGACTTAGTTAAACCTTACATCTTTGATGTGTCTCAATGTGTCCATCCTCTATGTCTTAGAGTATGTCATGAATACACTATTTCATCAATAGCTTTAGTTTATCCTTATACTTCTTTACAACAACATAACTTCAACCTTTTTCTAGGTGCTCTAGTTACATCTTATTGATTGCCTCCTCCTTGTCAATCAACCAATTGATAGTATTTGGATCACTTAAGAAATTTTCATTCTTGCAAGTAGTAAGTTTGACATCAATGACAAAAGAATGATTGAAAACTTTCTTTACTAGTTCCATGATCTTTTCAATCATTTCCAACAAATTCATTGTATTGTATAAATCCTTTCACAAGGTAGACCTAGTAGTTTTTCTTGCTCCTAACAAGGAAGATCACCAAAAGTGATCATTGTAAGCCTTAATAGGCCAAAATTATTTTGTAGTCATAAATCTTCTAAGTATTATCCCCTTCCTAGATTTAATTTCCATTTTGAAGGTTTATGGGTTACCAAATATTGTGTCAAGTTTTATGAATATTTTATTGCTTTCGATCTTTCATGTATGTAATTAGATCAGAATAGCTTATGAAGGATTAATTGGTGAAGAAAAGTTAAAGTTTTATTGGCACCAGATTTACCCCTTAGCTCTTAGTCACCTAAGCTCATATGCATTTCCAATAATTGGTATCAAAGCTTTTAGTTCTCACATCAAAAGTTTAGCAATTTGTGAAACAATTAGAGGAAATGGAAGTATATAGACTAGAGAAAGATATTGAGAATAAAAAGTTGGATTTGCAATTGGCCATGGAACAATTCAAGAAAATGAAGGAGTGGGTTCCTAAATCCTTGATAAGAAGAAAATATTTAACAACATATATGAATGGAAATATCTACATTGAAGAAAGAATTGAAGACATTTTCCAAGATAGAAGTTCATATGAAGTTGATGCAACAATAAAATAGCTACTTGAAAAGAATCATAATCTTTAAGAAGAAGTCAAAAATCTGAATTTGAGAGAACAATAAATTCAATCAATTAGAATGTGTGAAGACATGGAACAAAAAGAAAAATCTAAAGAAAAGAAAATATTGCCAACTAAAACGATAGAAGAAAAGGAAAATGAAATTCATCACCTATCTCTTTAGCAAGAATACTTGATTAATCAAATCACTTATCCAAATCAAGAGCTTATCAATTTAAGGACATGGAATAAAAGTTTGTAGAATGGTCTCAGCAAAAAATAAAAAACCAATGAAAGGATAATGAAACCTCAAGAAAGCTTAAACCAATTAGATAAGAAAACTCAATTTAGACACAAATGTAAAGAAGTATCAAGATACAAATATGAAGGTGAATCATTTCAGCAAGGAGCTCAAAAGAAAAAAATACCTACTTGTAATCATTGTGCAAAGATAAGGCATACATCAACAAGTTTTGGAGCAATGAGAAATCAAAATTTAGTGGAAAATGTTACAGTTGTAACAAACCAAGACATAGAACAAGTGAATATACAAAGAAACCTAAGTTTGAAGGAATGTGTTTCCATTGCAACAAACAAGGACACAAATCTTTTGAATGTAAGACAAAGAAATGGAATCCAGAAGAATAGATTGTGAAAGATATTTTGGTTGGAATTATAACACACGGTGTCGATGTGACTACTATGGTGAGCATGGTTATATTGGAGAAAATTTCATAAAAACTCACATGAGGAAGAGAGACCCTACAAAGAGATATTTTGTATGCACAAAACTTGGACATCTAGCTAAAAACTATATGAACCAAGGTAAAGTTGAAGATGAGAAGATAGAAAAGGCTGACAAAATCTGAATTTAGGTGAGGCAACAATGGATAAAGAAATCTCCAAAGAATAAAAACCAAAGTCCTAAAATCCTTGACACCAAATTCAATGAGTTATGTAACTCAACCATTTCAAACTAGTTAGTCTTGGAGATCACTAGAATTATGATTCAAAGGAAACATTCATACCAATTCTAGTCAATATGCAAGATGATCCAAATCAATAATTCAAACACACTAGGATTACCAAGTTAGATAATAGTTGAAGTTATGTCTTAAGACCTTACTAAACATGGTCATGTTGTGAGACCTTACCAAGCAGGGTTGGCCTACTAGACCTAATCGATATTGAGTGCAGATGGCAAGTTTGGAGTTTCAACTGAGGGTCAATGGTGCATACTAAGTTGATGGACTTAGCCAAGCATCTTATGAAGTCCAAGTGGAAAAAGGTTTCACTAAGATATCTATTGTATGATGCATTAATGGAAACTTGAAAGACAAATTTTGTTTAAAAGATGAAATCAAAGGGTTTATTCTTGATTGCAAATTTTAGAGAAAATAGAGAAAAGCATTCATGAGCCCCTAAGTAATTCAACATAATTTGGTGGAAATTTTTTGAAGGTTTTATCAATCAATTACTGACCTGAATGGCATCTTCATCCAGAAACAAAGTGAAGAGAGGTTATGAGAAATTAATCAAAGGTGATGAACCTATAACCCCAACATTCAAACTATGTCCAATGATTATGAGGGAAATTGATCAAGTTGGAGCTCATTCACCAATCCCTTTGAAGGGACTTTTGATTCATGACATTAGGTAATTCTATCATTGTTCAATTCTAGAATTTGGTATAAAGAATTATGTGTGTATGTGAGTCTAAAACTTGAGCATAAGCATTTGGAGACAAAGGGTTTAACTCACATTTTATATATGCTAAGGGATTTCAAGATAAAATGGAACATATTTGTCCAAAGTCATGTATAAAATATGCAATTTTAGCTTGATCAACCTATTCAAATCACAAAGAAAATGATGCATAGGGTTACTAGCTTGTAAATTCTCATCAAAGCAAAGGAAAAAAAAAAACCCTAGGTTGGGCTAAACTAGAAAAGAAGACTCTTGTTGAATGGGATGGAAGAGGTATGAAGTTTAATGGAGTCACAAACATGGAAATAAAATTTGGCATTCATGTGATTTCCCACAAAATCTACAATTCAAGTAGATTGAACAATGTTCCTTGTGAAATTATTGACCTAGAATTCAAGGTGGTAAAAAATAACCTATCATTTGACCTTGCAAAGTTACAACTAAATCAATTAAGGAAAAATATGGAGAGCATCCAATCATCAAAGGAAAATTCTTTGTAAGTTTGGATTACTCTTAACCTGTCTATTCTTTCATGTTTAGATTTTTTTCCCTTCCAAAGGTATTGTGGCATGGAAGATGGATATACTTATTGTATATAAAATAAATTAGCTCATAGCTGATATGGGAGACAATTTTGAAAGCATCATGGATGCATACTTTGAGACATTTAAGGAAAGACTACATAGGAGATTCATAATTCCCAAGTAGTTAATTGATGACTATGAGAGAGATATATGTTCCTTATGGACTATGACAAGGTGCATAATATAGTTAGGTGAAGGGTGGCATGGTTGAAACCTCTTGGATATGAGGTGAATATTGATGATACAAGAGACATAATATAGGCTCTTGTAAATGAGCTAGTGGACACTAAGGCACCATACTTTGGTACCTATGAAGAAGTTAATTCTTGGATTTCTTTAGAAATCAAGCCTCCTCAAGCCATAAAGAGAGGAAGAAAATAGGTTGAGAAGATTCTGAAGGAGAACAAGAAATCTATCTCCCCTCATCTACTGATAGAAGGAAAGGGAGATGACTTCAAATAAGAAGAAGGAGAAGAATAACATGCATAAGGAAAAGAAAAAAAAATAGAAAAGCCTCCTAAGAAAATGGAGAAGGTTACATTCACAAGGGCTACAAGCTCCTCTCCTGCAATATTCATAGAAGACCTATAAAATCCAAAAAAAACTCAAACTACAAGATGATGAAGAACAACAAGTTATGTTCAAAATATTATTCCACACCTTTAAAAAAAGGCTGAAAAGGCTACAAGATGGTGGAGGTATGTTTGATTTCATGTTTTAAAGTATGAATCAAGAACTAAGGGGGAACAAAAAAAAGTTGAAGAAGCCTTAGTGGCTAAAATGGCTAATTGGAAGTATTCTCCTAAGGAACTAACAAAGTAAGTTCCTAATATCTTACTGAATTTTATCACACATCACTATGAAAAATCATTAAATGTTGCTAGAGACATTAGAGAAAAAAACCTTGAGAAAGGTTATACCATATCTTTCTAACAAGTAGGTGAAGGAAGCATTGATATAGAATGAACATGAACTAGTTCCTAGGTTCAATGCATTCTTGATTCTATCAAAAGATATTGAATTAGTTGTGAAATCAAACACAATTACATGGAAATATATATGTAGATTGCATAAGCCTACTAAGGAAGTTGTGCAAATTGATGATAAAAAGGATGATGAGGAAGAGGATGTGGAGAAAAATGACGAGGAGAAAGATGATGGGAAGATATATAATGTAGAAGGAAATGATGATGAAGATGAGGAGGATCAAGCAACAAGTGGAGACCTTCCTAAAATATAGAGCATTCATGACTCAAATCCTAAGAAGATACTAGTCAAGGTAATGGCCTCCCTCCCTTTCTCTCTCTAAGAAAAGCCTTAGTGTCATCTAGCTTAGGGAAGGCTACTACCAAGTTAATTGAGGTAAACATTATTCCACCAAACATCCAATTGACTATTGGAGAAATTCTATCAAGTTCAATAATGAGTGTTTTTTCCACCACTTCATCTATTGAGTTGTAGGCTCCACTCTTCTTAGCAATAGACCAGACTGAGTCACAACAAAGAATGGTAAATTCTCCTACTATCAATTCTATTTCTAAATTCATAAATGTTGTTTTTGTACTATTATTTCAAATATTTTAGGTGCAAAGATAGTTGAGGTTAAGCCTCAATTGAGCACTAAATATTTGAGCAAAGGAAAGGAGATTATCTCTTCTACTGCTAAAAAAAAAAAAGGATAAAGAGGTATAAGCATCTAATGATAAAATTGATCTAGAGGAAGACATTGTTATACTAGATTGGGATTTGTCCAATCTAACTCTTGTTAAAATGGATACCCTTGGTTACTTGTGGAACAAAAGAGCCAAACAATAAAAGCTCAGAGAAGAAAGGAAGAAGAATAATCAAATGCTTGAAGACATTAAAGACATATTTGTTGATGCACTGAGTATAGAAGTTGATGAGAAGAAACCTATTTTAGATCAACTTGTTGATATTGTTTACAAGTTTCATGAGATGGGAAAAACTTCTACAAAAGGTATAGAGGAAGTTTGAAAATAAAGTTTTGGAGAAAGTGGCTCAAAAAAATACCATTGATCAAGTGGAATTTCTTAGAAACAATAGTCTACAAAGATAACTGAGAGAGGAGGCATGAATCATTTATCCAAAAATTCAAATATTTATCTTATTTAAACAAAGGTAACCATTTAACCAGAGTAAATATTAACTATATAAAGATGCACATAGACAATTACACTAGATATGTTGACTAGGGAAATCCTTGATTACAAGGAAAACTCCAGTGGGAATGATGTCCACAAGATGATGTACTAATATAAATATTCCTTTTTAGAGGATGGACCATGTTAGGAGTTTGTTACAAAATTTAGCACAATGATTCCCTATTAGGAGACTTTAAATTACTATTAGGAGATTACAACTCTATTAGGAGTTGTGGTGTAATGTATGCAAGAAGAACCTACTACCCAAACATGCAATTTCAACTACAAGAAGAGCTCACTACTCAAACAAAAAGTTTACTATTATTTTCTTATTTCCTTGTTCTTTCCTCTATTTTTTCGAGAAAACCAATCACTATCAGATATTGTAGACTAGGTCATCAACCTTGGATCCAAATACGAAACCTTAGATCACTCAACAAAACCTCAACAATGAAGTTTTCTTCATGTTTGCACTACTCTACTCAACAGCGTATTTCACACTCTCTACTACTTATCATTAATTTACATTTTTATTCAATTGATACCATGATAAAGTAAAATGTCCTTCCTTTATACCGAGTCCATAAAATAATTCCCTAAGTTGGCTTTTAGACCTTCTCATTTAATTATTATAGGACCACATTAAGAACACGTTACACTTAGCGATAACATTAATCTTCTGCCTTGCAACTTGAATAACTTTTTGTACACACAATATTATAATGAGAATGCTTAGCCATGTCATCCTCAACATGTCTTCTTCATGTCATCAACCTTAATCCTCAAGATATCAACTTTTCTAAGAGATATAACAAGTTTACCATAACATTCCTCTATAAACTCTATCCCATAACAAACATTGCCAAAACTTACATAACTTCTTCTAGACTTATCCTTTCTTCTTTTGACATTAGCTACATATACCAAATACTCAAAGTATCTCCCATAACCTTAGGTGGTTATAATGCTCAACTATCAATCCATACCAACTTGATCTTTCTGCTATTCTTTTGTTAGATACCATAGAATATTTCTATATTGATATAAAACATGCTACGTTGACATCAATGAAAAACTCAATCATGAATGTAACGTATCATCATGGTAGTACTCCACCATAGGAATATCATCAACATCCATGCTTCTAACCAGTCTTTCAACAATCTCCCCAATCTTCCAACAATCTCCCCCTTTGGCATTCATGGTGATATTGATGAAAAAATCTAGTTCCAAGAATACCAACAAAAGAATGTTAGCCTTCAAATCCTCTTAATCAATCATACTCCCCCATTGATGTACTTTAATTTCTCTATGCCAAACTATTATTCCTCATACTATGCTTATGCCAAACATCTTCCTTAGCATATTTCCAAACTTCTCCCCTTTAGCATAATGTCTTTCATGCAATACTCCTCCCCCATTCACATTGTCATGCCTGACCACTACTCCGAGTTTTTCTGCACATTACGACCTTGTTGTTTTAGGATTTCTTTCTGATGTTATGTTTGAATTTTTGTAGAACTTGGTTATAATACTCTTTTTGAAGGATGAGACTGATGCTGAACATGTTTTCATTGATAAACTATGTTTTAGCAATAAATATGATTTATGATTTTATATATTGAATTTGGCATATTATTGATTTCTAGTTGATAGATTATCGATTATGTTATTATGTTTTTGACTCTTTGTTTACTACATTCTGTTTCATGCTGTATGTTGACGTAATGTTGCAAATATTCTTTAATGGTTATATGTTGTATTTAATCAGAATCCTTCATTGTACTTTCATACATGTAAGTATAAAGGGATTTAATGTTTAGATCATGTTAACCCCTTAAGATGATTTCGTGTCTTGACTCATATTGGATTGGTAATTGAGGGAACCATGGTTGCATTTATATATATATATGTTCATACATGTGTTGTCTTATGACTAAGGTTTAATATCTTAGTGGAGTTTGGCATAAATTAATTAAATCACTTCATATGCAAATAGCAATGATATAACCCTAAATGGGTATCGGTTGCTATGAAGGAGAGTAACATTGTTATTTTTTTGTTTGAGCCATTTTCATGGTGATGGGCTTGGACTATCGAATCTATGGCACTAAAGTTGCAGTTGGCCATACCTTGATATGAGTCGGGTTTTGCTGATTTCAAGATGGTTTTTGAGCCACATTGCTTTGTTGATTTTACATCTGTGGTTTCATGCTGAGATATCAACATTTTAATGGGAATTGGTTGGAGGCTTAATGTGCATATCTAGTTTAACTTGATGGAGTTATTTCTCAAAGTTTGGCTATTGTGGTTTATGAAGTTTATGTTTCACTATATTGTAAAGTCTTTTGTGAATGGTGTGAGTCGACATTGTGGAGTTTTTCTCATCGGTGTTGGATTTATTTTTTGGGGTTTTGGCATCAAGTCAATTTGAGGAACAATTTTCCAACTCTAGTTGTTCACGTAGGGGGAAATTTATTACCCTACTCTTTCACTTTTTCTGGGAATGCCATGTAACTTTCATTTGCAAAATGTAAAGGAATATCAGATTTGTATACTGGGAAATTTTACATTCAAAGATGAGTATGTTCATTTTGTGCTTTATAAAGTTTTGCATGAACTCACCTTTGTATGTGGAAGTTGAGGAGGGATATGTTTGGAAGTTGTTTAGTTTATGTTTACAAAGCTATGCCCAAACATATGTTTCTCACCAAGTTGTGTTTTGGGAGAAACATATGGTTGCGACATTTAGCATGTCGGTTGTTTTGTAACAGCAAGAAAGTTTGTGCTTTCATTGGTATGAGCTTGTGAGAACCTATACCTCCAGCTTGCATGGTAATTCATAAAAATTTTTGAGAGGCTTTCCCTCAGACTTGAGAATTTTTTTTATGTGCTCGTGTCGAATGTTAAGGGCAGAGACATTTTATCAAATGGTTGGCGTGAAACCATAGCAGTGTTAAAATTGTCATGTTAATTTGTATAACATTTCAAGGGTAGTGAAATGTATGAAATTTCTTCATGAATCATAGTCAATTTACAGTGAGAACATAGTTAATTTGAATCTCTTATGAAAGATATTTTGTTTTATGATAGTAATAAGTAATTCGAGGGTTATCTCATTATATTTTTTAATTATGTCAAAACTAATAATTTAGCTGAATTATTATTGAAAAAAATAACTTAGTAAACTATTGATAATGGTTTTGGATATGAAAATTTCTCAAATGTTTTAAAAGAAAATTTGATCTGAACAGACAACTCTATAATAGTATAAAATTTTCTTCATAAGTTATGTTGTAGAATAGTGTTAATGAATAACTGTTGTTGTGAAAATTGTTGCAAATAAACAAGACATTATTTTGAGAACATATATATAGGAAGATGCTATAGTATCACCAAGGTCATTATGTGAACAGCTTGAGAGCATCTTACTTTTTGGGATTTTACATTTTTAGTCTTTTTGATCATTAATGTAATATAAGATATTTTACATGTGGTGAGTCGTATTTCAAATTTTAATTCTGATATTGGATTTTAAATGATGTTTGTGGTTAAAACAGGGTGATATTTCACAGTCAAACAGTGGTAAAACAACAATGGAGACTTGGATATTCATTAACCTAGTAAATTTGGATATTCATTAACCTAGTAAATTATCTTTTGTTCAGCATTGACTATACTTAGTTTTAGTAATACTTGATTTTATTATATAGTGTTTTAATAAGCATTTTCAGATTGTTTTGCAATAAGATGTAATTCTGTTCTTAGTGAAAATGGATAGTCGTTTTAAGATAGGAGACGAATTATGATAAATGTTGATGTGATGAAACAAGGGTACCATATGTTCATTATATTATTATCTTGGCCAATTCAGAGGTTAAGCTTGGTTTGTTATGATAGTAAAGATAAGTAGTATAGTACTGCGACTGGTAAATATCATTCAACTGATATAGCAGTTTAATGATATTTATGAGATTGTAATATTGTACTATTTATTTCTGTTATTATAATAACCTAAGTTTACTTTCAAATTGACAATAAAAGATGAAAGTTTTAAAAGATGAAGAATGTAATATCATGAGAAAACTGACCTGTTATTAGTTACATGTACATTCTTAGAATATCTATTTGATGTGTATGTTAAGGATAGCTGTAGTGAATGTATATCAAGGTGGCTGAATAACGAATTATTCTATTCAGTTAATTAAATTCAGTGATAATTCTAAAATGAAATGGGGAGGGTTAATTATAAATAAAGATAATTGGCCTTACCTATGACTTAAACCAGTAAGGTTAAGTACGGAGAACAAGGCAAGTCTCTATTTCGTTATTTCATGAGTATTATAGAGAACCCCACTATGAGATATCTAAGGGCATACCATATATGGATGCAGTATCTTGGCACCATAGTGATGACACCTCAGTACATATATGGTTCATTAACTAGTTATTCTTAGTGTGAGTTTGATTTTGCATTGTTTAGAAGGCATTACTTCTTGCATAGTAATATTAATATTGCACTATGTTACATAGTTGGATATCTGTTTTAAGGTTTATATATATATATATATATATATATATATATATATGTTGAATTCAGACATGTATGCAGGTGAACTATTCTTTTAACTCAGTGTGTACTGAGCCCTCTCTGTGTGTTGTGTTGTATGTTTTTTTTGTTATTTTCAGGTGTTCAAGTTGAATATCTAGTTGGAAGGAAGACTGTTGAAGTTACTTCATGAAACTGAATTGGATACATGTAAAATTTCATTTGTTGGACCTAAGTGTCTTTGAATGATATTGTTCATCAATATTGTACTAAACTCTTTATGTATAGATATTTTTATGGAAATATATTGTGATGATATATTCTTTTATACAAAGGTTTATATTTTTGAGAATGATTCAATCTTTGTACTGGATCTTGAAATTTGACGATTATTTATATAAAATAAATTTTTAGGTTCTTTATGTTTGTTTATAGTTAGTTTATATTTTGTTTTTGTCGTGGTGTGTTACATTTGGTATCAGAGCCGAAGTTAGAATAACCAAGACTTTTTGGGTTATAGGGTTTTATCATCTTCGATGCATTTTTAACCAATAGTTGTTTTTAGGTTGTTATCATGCCTCCCGTCACTAGAGGAACTCACGGGCATAGCATTCGTGAAGATAACCTTGCTAGCAGAGGCAGAGGTAGAGGCAGGGGCAGGGGCCATGGTAGAGGTCCTAGGTACCAGAATGATGCTAGGAATGATCAGTTTGATCAGAATGCTGGGGTTGGAAACAATTAGGATAACCAAGCTGACCGGGCTATGGTACTTCAGAGGATTTTGGAATGTCTTGATAATATCGAGGCTAACAACCAAATTCCTAGTGGGGGATCAGATGGAAGGAGACCTCTTGTGCAGGGTATTAACCTTCCTATAGAGGAAGATCCAGTGGCAAGAGCTCAGCTCAAGGATCTTTCCAAGATGAAAGGGCCGTTATTCTACAGTATGGAATAGGGAACAGTGGTAAAAGCTTGGCTGCTGAACATTGAGCGATGGTTTGTCTTACATCATTACTTGAGTAACATGAAGGTAAGATGGATAGTTATGCATTTGAGAGGATTTGGTTCCTTGTGGTGGGAGTAGGAGTTGGAGAAGCTGGGCATTGATATCTCTTTAGTTACTTGGGAGCTCTTTGTATAGCAATTCAAGGAGAGGTTTATGTTAGAATATTGGTGACAGGCTCATGTAGAGGAGTTCTTTCAGATTATGTAGTCTAGCTCTATAGTGGAAGCTTATGAACGTAGATTCTATGAGCTTAAGAATTTTTTTGGTTAGTCAAAAAATGATAAAGCCATGATTCAACATTTTATCAGGGGGCTTATGCCTAAGATCGAGGAGGAAGTGAGAACTTTCAGACCTGTGTCTATGCAGGAAGCTTCACAACAAGCAAAGCTGATTGAGAAAAAGTCTGTGTATCATGGGGCTTCATAAAAAACCAACATGAATCCACCTACTCTGGACATCAGTAAGAATCAAAAGCCTCCGCAGAGTAGTGTGAAATCAGGATTTTCAAGTGGGAAATTCAAGAAGAGGAAGTTCAATAAGAATTCCAAGGTTTCAGAATAGCCTAAACCATTTCAACCACCTCAGAGTGTGCAGAGTAATAAGCCATTTCCTAATCCTTCTGGTCAGAACACAAGATTTAAGAAATCTGTTGAGTGTTTCCATTGTGGATAGCTGGGGCATTATCAATCTTAGTGTCCCAATTGGGATAAGCTGAAGGTTGGACCTAAGCCAACTATTTCTGAAGTGATAGTTGGTGATTTTGCAAGGAACCACTGTATCTTTACAACTTTGGATCAGAAGCAGGTTGAACTCTAGAACTCAGTTATAGAAGCTTAAGGTAATACTCAAGGTATGAAAGTTTCTATCTTATTCGACTCAGGAGCTATAGACTCATTCATTTATTCTGCTTTAGTTGCACATTGTGGTATACCTATGGTTAAGGCAAGGAATAGATGGCAAGTGGAGTTAGCGTCAGGTTCTAGGGTGTGTGCTAATTTGATTGCTCCTGACTGTAAGATTTGTATGAAATCTTTCTCAACTTCAGTGAACCTTAGGGTTATTCCTTTAGGATCATATGATATAGTTTTGGGTATGGATTGGTTAGAATAGCATCAAGCTATTTTGGATTGCAAAGATAAGTCATTTAGTTGCGTTGATGATTCTGGATCAGCCAGAGTTATCATAGGAATCAAGAGACTTATCTCTTTGCGGATAATTTTTGCCAAGCAATTGGCAAGGTGTGCTCGAAAAGGTTGCAATTTGTTTGCCATTTTGGTAAACAACTTAGAAGATTTTGTAGTTAAGATTTCTTCTCTCGATCATCCAGTTTTGTGGAACTTTTCAAATGTTTTTGTTGAGGAGATTCCTGAGATACCTCTGAAGAGAGAAATTGATTTTCGAATCAATTTAGTACCAGGAATGGAACCAATTTCCAAGACTCCATATAGAATGATAGATCAAGAGCTGGTTGAACTTAAAATTTAGTTGGAGGAGATTTTGGAGAAAGGTATGATTCATCCTAGTGTTTCGCCTTGGGGTGCTCCAGTGATCTTTGTCAAGAAGAAAGATGGTTCCTTAAGACTTTGTATCGATTATAGGTAGTTAAACAAGGTCACAATTAAGAATAGGTATCCTTTGCTAAGAATTGATGACTTGTTTGACCAGGTCAAGGGTGCCCAAATCTTTTCAAAGATTGATCTAAAATTTGGGTATCATCAACTTAAAATCCAGGAAGCTGATATCCATAAGATAGCTTTTTGCACTAGATATGGACACTACGAGTTCATAGTGGTACCTTTTGGGTTAATGAATGCACCTTCTATATTCATGAGCTTAATGAATGGTGTATTTAGGACTTACCTAGATAAGTTCATGGTGGTAATTCTGGATGACATTTTGGTATATTCCAACTCTGTTGAGGAGCACGAGCAACATTTAGAGAAAGTTTTGGAGTGCCTTCGTAGGAATAAACTATTTGCCAATCCTTTGAAGTGCAAATTCTTTAAGTCTGAGATTTGTTACTTAGGTCATATCATTTCTAGGGATGGAATTTCTGTGGATCCATCCAAAATTCAAGCTATTATTGATTGGCCAACACCTTTGAATGTGTTTGAGGTTTGAAGTTTCACGGGCTTAGCAAGCTATTACCATAAATTTGTGTTAAATTTCTCCAAGATAGTGCATCCTATCACATATCTTCAGGGAAAAGGGAAGAAATTTGTGTGGACAGATGAGTGCGAGGCAGCATTTCAAAAACTTAAGGAATGTTTGACCAGTGCACCAGTTCTAGTAGTCCCTGATTCAACTAAGGAGTTCGTGGTTTGCACTGATGCATCTTTGGATAGCATAGGGGCAATGTTGATGCAGGAAGGATGTGTTATAGCTTTTGAGTCCAAAAAGCTTAAGAGTCATGAGGTGAATTACCCTACTCATGATTTCAAACTTGCAGCGATAATGCATGCTTTGACCAAGTGGCGGCATTTTCTTTTGGGACAATGATTTGAGTTGCATACTGATCATCGAACTCTTTAGTACCTTTTCACACAACCAAACCTCAATGCTAGGTAGTGAAGATGGATGGAATACCTATGTGAATATGACTTCAAGATTAAGTATGTGCAGGGGAAAGAGAACATAGTTGTTGATGCTCTTAGCAGAAGACGTCATGAATTATCTTCTTTGATCCTAATAGTGGATCTGAAGGATAAGATTTTGCAAAATCTTTCTGCAGATCATTGGTTTTAGGATGTTAAAGCTGTTATGGACAGCGGCAGCATCTTGGAAGGACATTTTGAAGGATATTCAGTGAATTTTGAAGGTTTTATGTTGTATAGAGGGAGCGTGTATGTTCCTGATTTGGGTGATTTGAGGAATCTGATTATGGTTGAGGCCCACAGAGCACCATATTTAGCTCATTCGAGTGTCAAGAAAATGTAGGCTGATCTTAGGCAGCAATATTATTGGCCTGGAATGAAGACAAAGATAGCTGATTTTGTGGCTCGATGCTTGGAATGTCAACAAGTTAAGGCTGAACATTAGCACCCTGCAAGACTATTGCAACCACATAATATTCCAGAATGGAAATGGGACACCATTTCTATAGATTTTATTACTGGATTTCCTATTACAGCTCATAGGCATGACGCTATTATGGTGGTAGTGGACTGTTTGTCTAAAGTTGCCCACTTTATTCCAGTTAGATCATCCTATAATGCAGCAATGGTTACCAAAATTTTTATGGAGTAGGTAGTTAAGTTACATGGATTTCCTAAAAAAATTATATCTGATAGAGATCCAATGTTTACTTCATCTCTTCGGAGATCCATGCAGCAAGAGTTAGGTACTCAGCTAAATTTTAGTTCAGCTTATCACCCAGAGACAGACGGACAAACTGAACATGTCAATCAGATTCTGGAAGACATGCTTAGGATGTACGTAATTGATAGACAGAATAAATGAGAGGAGTATCTACATTTGGTAGAGTTCACTTATAATAATGGATATCATAGTTCCATAGGTATGGCACCATTTCAAGCATTATATGGTAGACCTTGTAGGATGCCTCTCAATTGGGATAATTTGGAGGACAAGACTCTTTTAGAACCTGATATGTTGCTAGATTTGGAGCAGCAAGTTAAAAGGATCAGAGAGCACCTTATTACTACTCAAGATAGACAGAAGAAATATGCTGATAGGCATAGAATTGACCGTCAATTCTTGGTGGGTGATAAAGTGTTTCTCTAGGTAAGACCACGTAAAAGTCCAATTTGATATGGAAAGGGATCCAAGTTAGCACCTCGATTTGTGGGTCCATTTGAAATTTTGGAGCGGGTTGGACCAGTTGCCTATAAACTTGCCTTGCCACTGAGTCTTTCATGCATTCATAATGTTTTTCATATTTCAATTTTGCGTAAGTATATTCCTGATATTGCTCACGTGCTCAACTGGAAAAATTTACAAAATTTTGGATGGTCAAATCATGTTGGAACCAGTGCTGATCATGCAAAGCAGAACTATGAGTTTAAGAGGAAGAGAGATAAGGCAGGTATCCATAGGACCTTTATGAGTCCAGGTAAAGACCTAGGAGGATACTGATATGATGAGAACAACTCATCTGCATTTGTTTGCTGACTTCTAGGAGAAAGTCGAATCTTAGTGGGGAAGGATGTCATGCCTGACCACTACTCAGGGTTTTTCTACACATTAGCACCTTGCTATTTTAGGATTTCTTTCTGATGTTATGTTTGAATTTCTGTAGAACTTGGTTATAATACTGTTGTTGAATGATGAGACTAATGCTGAACATGTTTTCAGTGATAAACTATGTTTTAGCAATAAATATGATTTAGGATTTTCTATATTGAATTTGGCATATTATTGATTTGTAGTTGATAGATTATCGATTATGTTATTATGTTTTTGACTCTTTGTTTACTACATTCTGTTTCATGCTGTATGTTGACGTAATGTTGCAGATATTCTTTAATGGTTATATGTTGTATTTCATTAGAATCCTTCATTGTACTTTCATACATGTAACTATATAGGGATTTAATGTTTAGATTGTGTTAACCCCTTAAGATGATTTCGTGTCTTGACTCATATTGGATTAGTAATTGAGGGAACCATGGTTGCATTTATATATATATGTTCATATATGTGTTGTCTTATGACTAAGGTTTAATATCTTAGTGGAGCTTGGCATAAATTTAATTAAATCACTTCATATGCAAATAGCAATGATATAACCCTAAATGGGTATCGGTTGCTATGAAGGAGGGTAACATTGTTATTTGTTTGTTTGAGCCATTTTCATGGAGGTGGACTTGGACTGCCGAATTTATGGCACTGAAGTTGCAGTCGGCCATACCTTGATATGAGTCAGGTTTTTCTAATTTCAGGCTGGCTTTTGAGCCACATTGCTTTGTTGATTTTACATCTGTGGTTTTGTGTTGAGATATCAGCATTTTAAAGGGAATTGGTCGAAGGCTTAATGTGCATATCTGGTTTAACTTGATGGAGTTATTTCTCAGAGTTTGGCTATTGTGGTCTATGAAGTTTTTGTTTCACTCTATTGTGAAGTCTTTTGTGAATGGTGTGAGTCGACATTGTGGAGTTTTGCTCACCGATGTTGGATTTATTTTTTGGGGTTTTGGCATCAAGTTAGTTTGAGGAACAATCTTCTAGCTCTAGTTGTTCAGGTAGGGGGCAATTTCTTACCCTACTCTTTCACTTTGTCTGCAAATGCCATGTAACTTTCATTTGCAAAATGTAAAGGAATGTTACATTTGTATATTGTGAAATTTTACATTCAAAGATGAGTATGTTCATTTCGTGCTTTATAAATTTTTGCATGAACTCACCTTTGTATGTGGAAGTTGAGGAGGGATATGTTTGGAAGTTGTTTAGTTTATGTTTACAAAGCTATGCCCAAACATATGTTTCTCACCAAGTTGAGTTCTGGGAGAAACATATGGTTGCGGCATTTAGCATGTCGGCTATTTTGTAATAGCGAGAAAGTTTGTGCTTTCATTGGTATGACCTCATGAGAACCTATACCTCCAGCTTGCATGGTAATTCATAAAAAATTTCAAGAGGCTTGGCCTCAGACTTGAGAATATTTTTTATGTGCTCGTGTCTGCTATTAAGGGCAGAGACATTTTATCAAATGGTTGGTGTGAAAACATGGCAACGTTAAAACTGTTATGTTAATTTGCATAACATTTCAAGGGTAACGGAATGTATGAAATTTCTTCATGAATCATAGTCGATTTATAGTGAGAACATAGTTAATTCGAATCTCTTATGACAGATATTTTGTTTTATGATAATAATAAGTAATTCGAGGGTTATCTCATTATATTTTTAAATTGTGTCAAAACCGATAATTTAGTTGAATTATTATTGAAAACAATAACTTAGTAAACTGTTGATAATGGTTTTCGATATGACAATTTTTCAAATGTTTTAAAAGAAAATTTGATCTGAACAGACAACTCTATAATAGTATAAAATTTTCTTCATAAGTTATGTTTTAGAATAGTGTTAATGAATAACTATTGTTGTGAAAATTGTTGCAAATAAACAAGACATTATTTTGAGAACATAGATATAGGAAGATGCTGTAGTATCACCAAGGTCATTATGTGAACAGCTTGGGAGCGTCTTACTTTTTGGGATTTTGCATTTTTAGTCTTTTTGATCATTAATGTAATATAAGATATTTTAAATGTGGTGAGTCGTATTTCAAATTTTAATTCTGATATTGGATTTTAAATGTTGTTTGTGGTTAAAATAGGGTGATATTTCACTATTAAACAGTGGTAAAACAACAATGGAGACTTGGATATTCATTAACCTAGTAAATTATCTTTTGTTCAGCATTGACTGTACTTAGTTTTAGTAATACTTGATTTTATTATATAGTGTTTTAATAAGCATTTTCATATTGTTTTGCAATAAGATGTAATTCTGTTCTTAGTGAAAATGGATAGTCATTTTAAGATAGGAGATAGATTATGATAAATGTTGATGTGATGAAACAAGGGTATCATATGTTCATTATATTATTATCTTGGCCAATTCAGAGGTTAAGCTTGGTTTGTTATGATAGTAAAGATAAGTAGTACAGTACTGCGATTGGTAAATATCATTCAACTCATATAGCAGTTTAATGATATTTATGAGATTGTAATATTGTACTATTTATTTATGTTATTATAATAACCTAAGTTTACTTTCAAATTGACAGTAAAAGATGAAAGTTTTAAAAGATGAAGAATGTAATATCATGAGAAAATTGACTTGTTATTAGTTACATGTACATTCTTAGAATATCTATTTGATGTGTATGTTAAGGATAGCTGTAGTGAACATATATCGAGGTGGCTGAATAATGACTTATTCTATTTAGTTAATTAAATTCAGTGATAATTTTAAAATGAAATGGGGAGGGTTAATTACAAATAAAGATAATTTGTCTTACCTATGACTTAAACCAGTAAGGTTAAGTATGGAGAACAAGGCAAGTCTCTATTTCGTTATTTCACGAGTATTATAGAGAACCCCACTATGAGATATCTAAGGGCATACCATATATGGATGCAGTATCTTGGCACCATAGTGATGACACCTCAGTACATATATGGTTCATTAACCAGTTATTCTTAGTGCGAGTTTGATTTTGCATTGTTTAGAAGGCATTACTTCTTGCATAGTAATATTAGTATTGCACTATGTTACGTAGTTGGATATCTTTTTTAAGGTTTATATATATATATATATATATATATATATATATATATATATATATATGTGTGTGTTGAATTCGTACATGTATGCAGGTGAACTATGCTTTTAACTCCATGTGTACTGAGCCCTCTGTGTGTGTTGTGTTGTATGTTTTTTTTGTTTTTTTTAGGTGTTCAAGTTGAATATCTAGTTTGAAGGAAGACTATTGAAGTTACTTCATGAAATTGAATTGGATACTTGTAAAATTTCATTTGTTGGACCTAAGTGTCTTTGAATGATACTGTTCATCAATATTGTACTAAACTCTTTATGTATAGATATTTTTATGGAAATATATTGTGATGATATATTCTTTTATATAGAGGTTTATATTTTTGAGAATGATTCAATCTTTGTACTGGATCTTGAAATTTGACGATTATTTATATAAAATAAACTTTTAGGTTCTTTATGTTTGTTCATAGTTAGTTTATATTTTTTTTTTGTTGTGGTGTGTTATAGACATCAATGTCAAAGGTAACCAACTCTACTACATCAAACTTTGCAACAACTAACACTTACTCAACTTTAGTTTAAAAATAAACTCTTCAAAACAATATCACCAAGAGTCCTAGATGACTCTATCCATCATAGATACTTCTGCATATAGGAAGCATCAACATTCAATCCAAACAAATAATGGTGCTTTGTTGCACTAGATTGATGCACTCTTGCATCTTCTAATCTAATGTAGGAAATGGCATAACCCCAAGCATACCTTGAAAATTTTCAAAAGTCTCTTTAGGAAGAGGCTTAGTGAATATATCTATAATCTACTCCTTAGTGCTCTCATACTTAGTTTGATTTCTTTTCTGCAACTTTTCCTCTCAACATATGATACTTAATAAAAATGTGCTTAGTCCTCAAATGCAATACTAGACTCCTAGACAAATTTACCATGCTTGTTTTTTCACAATGTATAACAATAGGTTCACTGATTTCTATCCTTATATCGTTTAGAAACTGCTTCATCCAAATTACTTGATTGCAATTATTTGCTATTGCAACATACTCTACTTTTTTTGTACTTTGAGATGTACAATCTTCCTTCTTTATTAACCAAGAAACCAATTTTCCTCCAAGAAGAAATCCCCTCCATTGGTGCTCATTTTATCATCCATACTACCTACCCAATCTACATTAGTATAAGCACTTAGAGTAGAATAAGTAGATCTATCATACCATAATCCAAATTCTAAAGTTCCTTTTAGATATCTAAATACCCTTTTCACTACTGCATAATGTGCTTCTCTAGGATCAACTTCGAATCTTACAATAATTCCAACTACATTTGCTATATCTAACCTTATGTGTGTTAGATATTGCAATCCTTATATCATGGTTCTATACTTCTTCTACTCAATAGTAGGTGTTTTATCCTTTGTAGATAACTTGTGTCTAGTTACCATACATTTTCCAATGGGTTAGCATGTTTCCAAAACAAACCTTTTAATTCAATCCTTTAGGTACTTAGTTTGAGAAATAAAGATTCCTTCTTTATTTTGTAAATTCTGTGATCCTAGGAAATATTGCATTTCTCCTATCATACTCATCTCAAATTCTTTCATCTCTTCTACAAACTTCTTACCTTCTTCATCATTTCCTCAAAATATAACGTCATCAACAAATATTAGTAAAATCATTAAACCATCATCAGTTTCTTTCCAATATAGATTACTATCTACCATACATTTACTATAGCCAATCTTTACCAAATGCTTGTCCAACCTCACATACCAGTTTTTGGGTGCTTGCTTCAATCCCTACAATGCATTCCTTAGTTTCCATACTATGTCCTTGTTATCTATCAAAGGACATCCTTCAAGCTACTTAATGTATACCTCTTCTTCAAGTTTTCCATTCAAAAATGTTGATTTGACATCCATCTAATATACTTTGAATTTCTTTTGTGTTGCATAGGCTAAGAATAACCTTATTGCTTCTATTCTAGTGACTGGAGCATAAATCTCCTCATAATCTACTCTTTCTTACAGTGAATAACCTTTACATACCAATCTTTCTTTGTTTCTTAAAACTCCTTGCTCATTCATCTTGTTCTTGAATACCAATTTAGCTCCTATCAAATTCTTGTTTTTCGGTCTGGGGACCAATTCTCATGTCTCATTCTTTTCTGTCTGATCCAATTCCTCTTTCATAGCTTGTTTCTAGTAACCATCTTTGCATGTTTCATCTGCATGCTTAGGCCTAACTTGAGCTATCAAGCATAGTTCTTCATTTACTCTACTTCTTGTCATCACACCTTTTTCTTTACTTCTGGTGATCTATTTGGATGGGTGATTCCTTATCATGTTCTTTCCTAAAGTAGGAGTACTTATCTCAACTTGGCTCTACTCAAGGTTTTGAGCTTTGTTCCTTCCTTGGCTCTCCTTCATTCTACAAATCATTGTTAGTCTCAAGAAATACCTCATCATTCCTTGGCTTAGTAACAACTTCATCATCTTAATAGAAATCAACTATTCTCTCTTGTATTCTGAACTTCATATCAATTCTCACATCTGCACTTTCCATAATAATCTTAGTTCTCTAATTATAACATCTATAAGCCTTTCTTTTCAATGAACAACCAAGAGACATACCTTCATCACTACTAGCATCAAACTTACCAATGTCATCATCTCTCTTTATGTAACACTTACTTCCAAATATTCTGAAATATTTAACTGTAGGTGAGTGACCAAACCATAGTTCTTAAGATGTCTTGTCTCTATCTTTCCTAACTTCTACTCTATTCGTAGTGTATACTATTGTATTCATAGCTTCTCTTCAAAATGTCTTCGATACATCATTCTTTGCTAACATGGCTCTTTCTATTTCTATAACAAACTTGTTTCTTCTCTGTGCAATGCCATTTTGTTTAGGGATTCTCAGAGATGATAGTTGTCTTTTAATTCCATTTTCTTCACAAAACATGTTAAACTCATTTGAAGTGAATTCTCCTTCTCTATCTTATCTCAAACATTTAATATTCATACCTAATTCATTTTCAACTCTATTTTTGAATATCTTAAACTTGTCAAATGCCTCATATTTCTCTTTAAGAAATGTAACCCATGTCATTCTAGAAAAATCATCAACTAGAATCATAAAAGAGCTTTCGCTATAGCATCTTCTAGTCTTTGTAGGACCATTGAGATCTATGTGTACAATCTCCAACTTCAATATAGCAGTAAACTTCTTGTTGGGAAAGGAAGTTCTATTATGTTTTGCCAAAAAACATTTCTTGCAAATTGTATTAGTAGGTTTTACAATCTTTAGAAAATCTCTAACATAACACATTCTATTGATCATTACAATACTTTCAAAGTTTATATGATAGAATCTCTTATGATATAACCAACTGTCATCTACCTTTACAACCAAACGTGTCATTTTAGTAGGATTCAACTGAAATACATTACCTCTAGATCTAGTTCCTATACCATTTATCTTTACATCTTTATCTCTGACCATGCATGTCTTTTATTTGAACTACAACTAATAACCTTTGTCTACTAGTTTTCCAACACTCAAAAGATTGTGCTTTAAACAATCATCAAAGTATACATCTTTAGTATTAGTTTTAACATTAAGAGTTATAGATCCAATACCTTTAACTTGGCATGCTACATTGTTTCCAACTCTTACAATTCCTTTATCCTAACTTTTGAAGTCAACAAACTTATTCATATCACTGGTCATATGATATAAAAAACCACTATCAATTGTCCAATTAGACTTCTTTTCAACTTGTGATACCAAAGCTACCTTCTCTAGACTTTCTTCTTTAATTGCCATAAATACAATTTCATCGTCACTAGCATTTAATGCTTGTTCATCAAAATCATTATATCATTTGCATATAGACAATCTCTATCTCTTTTAGGACACCTAGATGAATGATGACCATATTCAGATCACAAGTCCAACATTTAAAGATTTTCCTACCTCCTTTTTCTCTTCTTACTAGAAGGGCTACATATTCTTCAATCTTTCTATCTTCCTCAGATCAGCTACTGCTGGTGAGATCTCCTCTATCACTTATGCTCCTTGATAAGTTAGGTTGAATATTCAAGGCACTAAAAGTTGTTTCTATTTTGGTTAATTCTATAGATTGTCTAAGTTAATTCTCAACTACTTCAAGTCTTCCAAGAAATGTCTCCTTTGTGAAATCTTTAGTAAATGATATCAACAAGTGTATCATTTGAACTATTGACTTGAATGATGGTGTTAGCATTTTTAATATTTTCCATATAAACTCATCATTTTCTTTGGTTACTCCTTGAACTTTAATACCTATATAAATTTCTAAGATCTTGCCCATATATGTTCTTATAGATTCATCTTCCATCACTTTGGCATTTTGAAATGCACAAATCCAATTTTGTAGTGTCAATTACTTAAAATGTGCATCACATTTGTTGGTCTAATTTTTCATAGTATAGAAATTTTTTGAAAATTTGGGAGAAAAACCGTTTAGGTCTTTGAATTAAGCAGATTACGGTCTTCATTCCCCATTTGTTTTTAAAATTTTAGGTTGCCCTAGTTGTGCCTTGTTTCATGTGCTATCAAACTCTATTAAATTCTCAAGGTTTGTTCCTTAATGCAGCCATGAAAATTCCCTAAGTATGAAAAACCCTAGGTTTCCTTTCAATTTTTTGAAAAGCTTTTGTGAAGTACTTAAATTTCATCCTTTACGATCTTACTGTGTAGGGTTTCACCTAAGAGCGGAGCACCATTTTCCTTTTGTTTCCATGGTTGTGTTTCATAATGTAGCGTAACAGCATAAAGGATTTCATGTTCTATGGGGATACACTTTTGTTTTTCATAATAGTGGAATGGTGTGTCAAGAGGCTTCTTGATCATACGAATGGTCTTAAAGCAAAGAAGCATAAAGGTCTATTGTGCTTTGAAAGATCTTATTATGAGGTTACAAGTAAGTAGTTTAAGCGAAAGGGCGGAGAGATTTTGAGTTATGAGTTATGCATATACATTTCAATGGATAGCATAATGGCATGATACCCCGACATGGCGTAAAGCTTGATCTAAAAGGGTGCATGAAAGATTTTACGGTTCTATGGGTAAAAGGTTTCCATAATAATGAAAGTAAGGTTCAAATGTATTTACATGCATACATTTTTGAGCTCACAGACAACCATAAAACCTTCTTCTAGTAGTAAAAGTATCGAGTGGGCCCTGTTGAATAGTCAAATGGGCCCTAGTACAAGAAAATCCTATGGATACACAACATCCACATCAGATGGGCCCAACCCGTGTGACATATAACTTAAGGTATGAATTTTGCATGTGCACAAAATTAAGGTGGATGTTATTTTTTTAATTTTTTGAGATCAAATCTAGGTCATTGATATTTGAAAAGGGCAATTTTGTCATTACAACCTTATGCTTGCAAGGTAAGCATATGAGCGAAGGGCTATTTTATCCTTTCTTCATGGTTATGAGTTCAGTCTCAGTGTATAAGCAGAAAATGGTCAATAAAGGAAATAAAGGAAAGGGCTTTACACTTTCATGAGAAAAGGTAAAAGTAAGAGCAGGGTGTCAATTGAGAAGACTCTCTGAGCATACGAGGTAAAGCTAACTTGTGAAGACGTAAAGGATTAACAAAAGAGAGCTAATAGGTATTTTGATGCTATGGGTGAAACAAAGAGCATATGAGTAGAAGGTAAAAATTTTTTTAAGGGTTTTTGCTGATACTTGCACGTGTGAGCATAAAGGGTAAAGAGAAAGTCTTGACAAGGATTTTTTACGCTCATATGAGGAATCATTAAATTGTAACAACAAAGATGTCAGTTGAGAAGGTTTGAGATCTTACGATGTACAAGGTTGTGTATAGGCATAAAAGGTGAAGAAGTCTAAGATAAGGGTTTTATGCTTATATGACAAAAGCATAATCGTAAAAATGGAAGTATCAAGCGAAAGGGTTTAAGGTCATATGGGATAAAGGGCATCATAAGAATGTAAAAAGGATTTTCAATACAGTGCTAAGAAATCATTACGTTCTTATGATTGGGGTATGCTGAAGTATCTCTAAGTGATCATAGAGATTCATCAAGGGCATTTCTAGCATTACGAAGATTAGAGGATTGACTCAGCATAAGAATAGGAGACTAGATTTCGAAAGGAAAGGTGCTAATGTCTCATACCAAGTAAGAAAAAAGGACATAATCGCCATAGCCAAGTAAAATAAAGCATTGAAAAGTACACCGAGATCAAAATTTGCAGTTGATATACCTTGCTGACAACTTGCATTAATAGTTTTAAAGCTCATGCATGCTGAATTTATTAAAAAGCTGGTAGTTGAATGATTAAAATATCAAAGATTTGATTGAATGTCATCGTATTTTCCATTGTGAAGAAGCTTGTTTTCTAGTCCATTCTGAAATATGAAAATTGTAGAGCTTTGTGTGTTCTGTGTTACTATGGAAGAAGTCGAAATATAATTTGAAGAGAACATGGCTAACAAAGAAGTTGAATAGATGCATGAAGAAGAAGTTGAAGTCGAAAGGGTGATGATGTTGTAGAGGTCACACCTAAAGGAAAAAGGAAGAAATCCGCTCTAAGACCAAAAAGAAAAGACAAGGCTATCAGTTATGAAGCCACTAGTAGTGAAGGTTTTAAAAGAGGTTCAGGTTTTAATGTAGACACAAAAACCCTAGCAGTATGGAGTGTAGCCCCTGACACTAAGAAGCACAAAATGATGGATATAGAGGAGACTATGCAGGGTAGTATGATAGTATGGACATTGGAGAGAACTATTGGGAAAGAGATTTCTAGTTTGTTAAACACTTTGCCCTCATGAATGAGGAAAAAGTTGATGAGATTGAGGATAAGTTAGCTACAATGTGCAATGAGTGCCTTAACATTAGGAAAATGTATGAAGAAGAGCTTAAAATGAGCCATGTACAGAAGCAGAGAATAGAAGAGTTGGAGGAGAAAATTAAAATTTTGGAAACAAAAATAATATCCCTCAAGGAACAACTTAAGATATCAGTAGAGGCAGAACATGCGCCAAGGCAGGAGGAAGAAAGAAGGCATAGTGTAGAAGTAGAGGCCCAAACATAAGAAATGCTTATAGGGGTAACAGTGCTAATGTCTATGATTAATGTGGAAACAAAAGTTTCCCAATCTAATAGTGCCACCAAGAAAGATGCCTTGATTAATGTATTAAATCATAGAATAAGCATTCTAAAAAGAATATCTCAAGATGCTTATAATGCATTCATCAATCTACAATCTATAGAATAGGTATGCAAGGATGCAATTAGATGGCTTGAGCCTATTTTTCAACAATGGGGGCCATATATGCAATTCTTTGACAGGTTGATACCCTTGTTAGCCAAGAAGCCAGATCTTCTAGATAAAGTTATTATTGTGAAGGAAGGTATGGATAAAGTAAAAGACTTATTGCAAATCTTCACAAGGAAATTGGCAGTAATTAAAAGCAAATTGAAAGTGCTGACAAATGGTTTCTATTCTTTAATTCTTTCTATTATTAATTCTGATGACAAGATAAAGGATTTTAATGAGTGGTCTAGTTCTTTTGATCACATTATAGACTTGCCACAAGTGGTATCCATTTTCCAAGATGGTATTGATGAGTGTATTTTCAATGAACTCGTTGATACCCTATTCAAGGTTGAAACTAAAATGAATAGGTTTACCATAGAAGGAAGGGTGATTACTGATGCCAAGTAGCAGAAAACTGTTGATGAATTAACAATAGTCAAGGAATGTGAATGACCCACCAAAAGAGAAGTATTTTTCTGGGAAGCAATCTCAAAAATCAAATCATTACCAATAGGGAGCAGTTAGAGAAAAAGACAAAGTTAAACATTTCATGCTCCATCTGTCATCTACGATTTGTTTTTGTTGTTTCTTTTTGAGTTAAGGTGTCCAAATATTTTTCTAAAGGGATAATATATTCATTGTTGTAAAAGGACACCTATCAATCACATTTTCCCTTTTCTTGTTGCAATTCATGCTTATATAAGTGAGTTTTCAATTCAATGTGATGGTCTAAAACTGGTAGAATTTTTGTGTTTATAAAAAAAAAAGGTACATTCAGTTAGTCCAATAGTATGTAGGTGTTTTGAGTTAGCTTCCAATTGTACTCTATGATAAATATTGAAATGATAGAAAAAGAAATATGCTCTAGGCTTTTCAATTGATTCCTACTGGTCATTGTATTAGCCATATAAAAGGATAATACAAAAGGGTATTTGCAATATATTTGTGTCATCAATTCTTGTCTCCATTTTATGTGTTTGTCTACTTTGAATTCATTTAAATAAGGTTTAAATTGATGAAATGCAATCTAGATGGGTTGTATATTGATTTTATTGTTTCTTTTAATTCAAGGAATTATAGAAATGCTTCTATAAATTAGTAGGGTTTATGAATCTATAAATAGGATACTTCATAAGAATGGGAATGGGTGATTAAAATTGATTAATTCATTTACAAATTATTTGAATTAGATCTCCCACCAGTAGTCAATTTTATGCTCAATGGATAAGGCACTAGTCTCATAAGTTAGAGGTGAACAAGGATGAATTATGTTGCTGCATATCAAACCAATTATAAGATCAAAATCATTTTTTATTCAATTGTGTTTAAAGTTATAAGTTCTTGTCAATAGTCATTTATATCTACTCTCTGAGTCTTAGGTAGCTACTATTCCCAAGAATATTTGTAAATTCAAGGAGAAAGATGACTAGATCTACTAATAAGGGATGCATATAAGTTTGAGAATATTAAAAGAAGTGAAGTAAACTGCACATATGTTAGTGCGTAATAGATGAGAATCAAAATGAAACTAAAAGAATCTCTACACAACAGTTTGCACTAGAATCATTCCTAGGTATACCCACCTTGGTTTAGCAGAGCCAAAAGAGTAGGAAACCATCCTTCGGTTTTGTTGAAATTGGGTCCAAATGGGTTGCTTATGTAATTGAAAATAGGAAGTGGTTGATCCTTAGGTTATGTGAGTGTTATCATTCTGGTATTGAACATTTTGTTGTTCAATAGTTTTAAAACCCCAACAACCTTCAAAACTATTTTCCAAAGCTTTTCAAATCAAATTTCAAGTAGCAAATGATTTTACCTTATTTTACTCAATTTTAGGAAGTGATCAATAGTTTTTCTCTAGCTCTCATGTCACACATGAAAAGATCTCTTTCTACATCGATACAAGTTTCCAAGTCTTCTTCAATAATGATTGTCTTCTCATATTTTGTCAAAATCCAATATCTTAGACCCATACATAATAGATGTGTCTTTATATTTTCCTTCTAGCTATTTTAAGTTGTTCCATTGAACTTTAGACTATCTTTCCTAAACATTTTCACCATGGATCCCCCAAAGTTGTTAAACTTTTTCTTCAAGGACTTGATACTCTAATACTAATTGTTAGAAAAAAAAGTCCTCCAAGATCACTGAGGAGGGGTGAATTAGTTATAAAACAATTAAAATATTTATCTTCTTTAAACAATCTTAACCATTCAACCAAATTAAATAACCATATAAAGATGCACATAGATAATTACACTAGATATGTTGACTAGAAAAACCCTTGATCAGAGGGAAAACCTTGGTGGGAATGATGCCCACAAGATGATGTACTAATATAAATATAAATATTCTTTTTTAGAGGATGGACCTTGTTAGGAGTATTTTTTCAACATTTAATAAAATTAGTCAATAATAGGAGATTCCAACCATGTTAGGAGTTGTGGTGTAATGTATGCAAGAAGAGCCCACTGCCAAAACATGCAATTTCAACTATAAGAAGAGATCACTACTCAAACATGTAATATACTATTATCTTGTTCTTTCCCTTATCCTTTTGTCTATCCTATCAATGAAACTAATCACTATTAGACCTTGTAGACTAGGTAACAAACCTTGAATCCAAATACCAAACCTTGGATCACTAAACAAAATGTTTGCAATGAAGTTTCCTTGACTTCCACACTACTCTACTCAACTTCATATTCTACTCTCTTTGCTACTTATCATAAATTATGATAAAGGAAAATTTCCTCCCTTATACTAAGTCGGTAAAATAATTCCTTGATTTTTCTATAATACCTTCTCAATTAATTAATATATGAACACATTAAGAACACGTTACACTTAGGGATAACGTTAATATTTCATCTTGCAACTTGAATAACTTTTTGTACACTCAAAATTATTATGAGAGAGCTTAACAATATAATCCTCAAGATGTCTTCTCCACATCCTAAACCTTGATCATAAAGATATCAACTCTACTAAGAGATATAACAAGTTTACTAGAACATGCCTTTGTAAACTCTATCTCAGAATAGACATCACCAAAACTTACATAACTTCTTCTAGACTTATCCTTTCTTCTTCTAACATTATCTACATATACCAGATACTCAGAAGTATCTTCCATAACCTCAAGTGGTTATAATGCTCAACTAATTGTCTATACCAGATTGATCTTTCCACTATTCTTTTGTTGAATACCACTAAACACTTCTATGTTGACATCAATGACAAAATTAGTCATGAATGTAACACATAATCATATTAGTACTCTTGCATAGGAATATGATCAGCATTCATGCCTCTAACCAATATTTCAGGAATCTCCCCAATATTCTAATAGAATTACCCACTATTCTTGTAAATTTTGCAAATTTTGTAAAGAATGGTATTTATGTTAAGTTGAGTGATACTTAAAATTTCACCGAGGAGATAAAGGATAAGTTTTTACAAATAGATATTGATTTGAAGGCAAGTGCACATCAGTTGTCACTTGACCCTAGCACTAGTTTTTTATATTCTATGAAAATTAGGTATCTAATAGACTTATAGGAAAAATTGTTGAGGGAAGAAGCCAAGATAAGGGATGCTCTTGCAAATATTAAGAATATTATAATTCTTAACATGGATGTAATGCATAAACATATTATGCATACCAAAAAAATAATCCATGACAATAATTTTTCAATTTTTCATCACATGATAGAACTATCAGCTAAATTACATATAACTTTGTATGCTTCAAAAGATTTGCAGGAGAATTGAGACAAAACCATGTCCATAATTTTGAAGGTACATAGTGATTTCCTTTCACATTTTGGTATTACCTTATAAATATGTATTTTTGGTATATGTGCCAAAATCAAGGGGAGAATAGTTATTATCATACCATAAAGTGCATATGTATATATGGAAGGGCATCAATGGGAAAATGTAGTTATGTATAGTAGAGCTAAAATTTCTTTTTGAAAATTCAAAAATAGAGTTAGTGTTCACTGAGTTGTAAGTACAGTAGTCAAAATTGAGTTTTAGACCCAAACATATTGATGGGGGGTTCTGAGTTATATTTTGAGTATTCAAAATTTTGGTATGATAAGTTTTTTTTTGTCACTATACCAAAGGGGAGATTTTTGACCTAATGGTAAAATAATTTTTCATTTAATGACTAAGCACTTAATCAATTTGATTGGATACATTGCTACAAAGCTCTATAGTTAGTACTAAGCCTTAGATTCAGATAGAAGAGTCTATTGAGATTTACAATGTCTAATGAGATCATTAGTGAAAACTATGTAGGAAGTAGTGTTAACTAAGCTCTATAGTGTTAAATAAGCTTATCAACATATACCCAGCTAAAAGTATTAACAAATAAAAATGAAGGTAGTATTGACTAGGCTTTTGTATCAACTGAACCCTTCAGTATCTATCAAGTTCTCCAATGTTCACTAAGTCACCCAATGCTAACTAAGTTCATGCTACTCCTAAGTGATCAATGTGGACCAAGCACTAGTATCAACTGAATGCCAAAGCTTGCCAAATGTCAAAATATTAGCTCAGTGGTCCTTAGAACCCGAGTTATAGTAGTAAGCTAACATAGTGAAGATTGTTTGAATTAGGTGTTGTAGCAGACTCTAGAAAGTAATTAATTGGATTGGTATATATGTAATACATCTTATCATATCAAATTATGTGTGACTAACAAGTAAAAAGAAAAATGAAGGCAAATTAGAAGACAAAGGCTATAAGTAGTATAAGGGAAAGAAGAGTCTTGTCAATCAATAAGGGGATCATTTTACATCAAAGGAATCCCATACAATAAATCAAGTTGTATAAAAAAGATCTACTACCAGTTCATCCTAATAGGTGAATCAGTCAAATCCTCTAACAAGGTGGACTTAATAGTCTTATGCTAAATCTCCTAATCGAGTGCATACTCCATTTTATTATACAAATCCTTTCACAAGGTGGACCTAATAGTCCTTATTGCTCCTAATAGGGGGGTAAAAGTACAAACCTATGTCACCCTTTTGTAAAGGAAAAGGCTAAAAAAAGTATAATTGCTCAAGTTCAATGTCATAATACTAGTATTATTATTTAGAATTTGAAAATGATGTAAACTGATGAAATGTATAGAAATGGAAGAAATTTAGGATTATGATTTTTGATAATTATTTGGAAAAAGAATTGATGTGTTTTACTAATTTTAATAGGTAATTTTTTAGTTGCTGAAAAAAGCTAAAAATTAGGGGTCTAGTTCCCACCACAAAACTATATGGAAATAAAGTTATTTCCCTTTGATCCTAGACTTATTTCCTTTTGATCCTAGACTATGTTGTAGAAAACATATATAACTAGAACAGTCAAAAATAAATATTGGCTTTAGAACTATATTTTCTCTTTTATAATGATTCAAATTTCAACTCACTTGAAATCAATAGTTTTCATCTCCCATCACATTTTTTAAAACAAATCTATTCTAACTATAAGAAAAATTATACATTCTAGAAGAGGTCTCTCTCCTCTAGAACGTAATATAATTTTTAATTTTTTTTGATATGATCTAATATTTTTTGCTTTCTCAAAATTGACATCTTTTCGAGTGTTAAAATATGTGCCTATAGAATTTTTAATTACAATATACTATATCTAATTAAAACACTATAAACTCTACATGAGAATATTCTTGACTTTGAGATCTATAAAATGGTGGTTATAAGTTATTAAAAAATATCATAAAAAATAGTAATAGTTATTGAAATGTCATTTTTTGAAATAATTTTATTTCTTTAGTATTTGGATACAAACTAGTACAAAACATGCATTTAATGGACATCTCCAATTGGAAAAGTATGAGACCATATATAACTTATTTAGAATGAATTTATCTAGATCATATGTTGGAAAAAAAATTCATTTTAAGATAGAAATACTCAAATTCAGTCATTCTGACAAGTTAGCCTATAAGGTGACACAACTTTGTGCAGATCACCAGAAGTAAGCATTGTAAGCCTTAAGAGGAAAACTTTATAGTAAAGTCATAAAGCTTGTGGGTATCATTCCCACCCTATTTTTGCTTTCTTTTTGTAAGGTTTTTGAATTACAAAATATTGTGTCATGTGTTATGAATTTTTAGTTGCTTTTAGTCTTTCATGCATGCAATTAGATCATAATAGATTATTAAGGATTAATTGGTCAATAGAAGTTAAAGTTTTATTGGTTCCTGATTCACCCCCCCACCACCTCTCATTCACTTGGTCCCACATTAATTCCCAACAGTATCATCTATTGATGTTTCTTTTTATTATATTATTTTTATAGATGATTCAATTAGGAAAACATGGATGTATTTCCTGAAACAAAAATCTTATGTTTTTGAAACATTAAAGAAATGGAAAGCTTTGGTTGAGAATTAGATAGAGAAAAATTTGAAGTGTCTTAGATCCAATAATGTAGGTGAGTATTGCATCACAACCTTTCAAGATTATTGTTCTATTAATAGAATTCAAAGGTAGAAGAAAATTCCAAGAACACCATAAGAAAATGGGGTGTTGAAAAGAATGAATAGGATAATTGCGGAATGAACAAGGAACATGAGATTGCATGTTAGTCTACCTCTTCATTTCTGGGCATATACTATAAATTATGTTGTCTATTTGATAAATAAAGGACCTTTAACTCCTTTGGATGGTGGTTTTCTAGAGAATGAATCGACTAGAAAAAAGGTGTATTATTCATTTCTGAAAAATTTTGGTTGTGAAGCTTATGTCCATGTTGATAAAGAAAAGAGAACCAAGCTTGATGCTAAATTTCTAAAATGTACCTTCATTGTATATGGAGTAAATAACTATGGTTATCACTTATGGGATTTTGAAAATCTTAAAATAATAAAAAGTAGAGATGTTATAGTCAATGAGAAGGTCATGTATAAAGAAGAGTTGTAGGGAAAGAAGCATGAATAGGTCAAACAAGAATATGTGGTGTTGGATGAGACTCCTAAAAATGAAAAACCACTGGTACCTAATGCTCAACAAGAATAGGTTATCCCAAAAACTCCTATAAGTGTGAGAAGTTATACAAGATCAAGTAGACCTCCTCAAAGGTTTTCTCATTCTTTGCATTCCATTTTATTGACTAATTCTAGTGAACTAGAAGAATATGAAGAAGCAATGTAGGTGGATGCCAAACAACAGTGGAAGCTAGGCATGAAAGATGAGATGGACTCCTTGTTGAAAAATAAGATTTGGGACTTAGTCCCTCTACTATAAGGAAAGAGTTTTTCCTAACAAATGGGTTTATAGGTTGAAGGAGAAAGATGGAGGAAAGAAAAGGTATGAGGCCAAATTTTTGGTAAAGGGTTTTGCACAAAAAAATGGTATAGATTTTGATAAAATATTATCCCCTATTGTAAAAATAATTTCAATTAGAACTATACTAAGTATTTTGGTTGTAGATGACTTGCATCCTAAAACTATTGATGTCAAGACAACTTTTCTCCATGGAAATTTCGAGGAAGTAATTTACATGCAACAACTAGAGAGATATGAGGTCAAGGATAAGGAGAATTTGGCGTGTAATTTAAGGAAAAGTCTATATGGCCTAATGTAGGAACCTCAAAAATGGTATTTAAATTTATAGTTTCATGGTTGAACAATGGTAGCATAGATGTCATTCTAATTGCTATGTATATTTTAAGAGATTGGATAATGGGAGTTACATTATCTTGTTGCTCTATGTCAATGACATGCTTGTTGCTAGGTCTAATATGCAAAAAAATAAATGATCTTAAACATAACTTAGCAAGGTCATTTTCTATGAAGGATTTGGGTATTGCTAAGAAAAGGCTTGGTATGGGGATTACATAGGATAGGATAAATAGAACCTTGAATTTGTCCCAAAGTAAGTATATAAAGAAGGTTTTAAAAGATTTAATATGTAAGATGCAAAAGAAGTTAGTACACCTTTGGCTAGAAATTTTTAATTGACTAAGGAATTGTGCCCAAAGGAAAAAGAAGAGGTAGATAACATGTCTAACACCTCATTTTTGTAAGTTATTTTTAGTTTGATATATATAATGGTATGCACACAACCAAATATTGCTCATGCAATGGGAGTTGTCAATAGGTATATGAGCAATCTAGGTATGGAACATTGGAATGCTATCAAATAGATTCTTCAATATTTGAAAGGTACTACTACAAAGGCATTATGTTTCACAAGATCCAATTCTACTCTAAGTAGATTTATTGACTCTGATATAGTAGGAGATATTGATACAAGGAGGAGTATTGTACGGTATGTCTTCATTGTAGGGGGTACTATAGTCAGTTGGATTTCTAGATTGCAAAAGGTTAATGCACTTTCAACAACTAAAGTTGAGTATGCTACTATAGAAGTTATCAATGAGATGATTTGGTTAGAATGTTTTCTAGAGGAATTAGGTTAGAAATAGAAAGATCACCCATTGTATAGTGATAGACAGAGTATCATTCATCTTGCAAAGAATTTTTCTTTTCACTCAAGGACAAAGCACATACAGCTCAAATACTATTTTATAAGGTCTATTTTGGAGGATGGTTAATTACAACTTTAAAAGATTCACACAATTGAAAATCCTATAGACATGTTCACAAAGGTAGTACCCAAGGAGAATTTGGTTTCTTGCACAACTTTTGTTGGGCTTCTTGATTGATGATCATGGAGGTAATACATGGCAAAATATTTTATCCAATGGGAGTTGCATGTACTACATTATCATTTAGTTTCAGTCTCCAAGTGGGAGATTATTGATATTGTGGTGAGTGATCGTGTAGTGGTTGTTGATGTTATGGCAACTTCTTGTTGTTTTTGTGCTTTTTCAGGAAAATAAAATCAACAAGAAAATAAAATTGTAAAATGGTCAATTTTAGAGCCCTAAAATGTTGTTATAAGTGGTTGAGATGCATAATACATTATAATGTTGGTGTATATTTTTGCTAGATAATAGAAAGGTTAAAGGCTCTATAGGTGGACATAGCCTAGGTTTTGGGTGAACCATGCTAAATCTGTGTGTTATCTATGTTCTTTGAGTATTCTTATTTTGTTTTTGTATGTAACTATTTTATTCTTATATTGTTCCAGATTTATCAAACCCTAACAGTTAGTAGAAATTGTAGAAGCAAAGCACCAGCACCAAACAATTGAAATGACAAAGCTAAAGTAAAGGTTGAGGTAAATAAGACATGGAAACAAATAGTGGAAGCTAGAAGTAGTGAATCAAGAAAAACTAAGATCACCTAATTCAATAGATTGGGTGATCACACCACAACTAAGAGAAGAAGGAATGTAGGAACTATACATTTCATGATATATCTTACATTAGTTCCTAACATAGATAAGGTAAATTTTCATTTCTAAATAAGAAAAGATGCATCAAGAATAGATCTATAGAGAATAAATTGAAAAATATTCATTTGCAACATGAAGTACTAAGCATCAATGATCAAGTTTCTATTGACCAAGCATTGTAGTATAGACTAAGTGATTGACTAAAGTATTTGTGTTGGTTGAGTAAGGTAATGATAACCAAGTGTTTATAAGTAAGCATGGAGACCAAGCCAACTATCATACACCCACCAAGGATGAGAACATTTATTGTAGACCTAAAATGGAAAATTGAAGGTATTTATAAAAAATGGGCTTACATTTCCATTTACCAAGAAATTTTAGACTTCACAAGTGATTCGAAGGTGATTAAGGTGAATTAGAAATGAAGAAAAAAAATCATAGTGAAGCTTTAGTAAATTTCATAAAGTGAGTAAGTGTTACTTTTATTGTCAACTTAATTATTTTTAGGTGTTATCAAAGATGAATTTTTTTCTAGAACCCTAGATTGAAATGGCATCAACAAGTGATATGTTGAAAGTGTGCTACAACACTCAAATTGTGAGAAACAACTAGTATCCACCAAATTTTAGCAATACTATGAATTATGAGGAATTTGAAGATGATATTGGCATGCTGTCATCAATTCCACCTAGAGTTTTGACTATACAAGATGTGAGATCCTATTATCTATGAAAAGTATGAGAAATCAATGATTTTGAGATAAGAACAACCTATGAGAAGACATGTAGCAATAGTGTACTGAAGGATGATTAAAAGATATTTGATTAGAAAGGGCTTACTCGTGCCCTAGGTTTACCAAAAAAATTCAAGGTTGCATGGATAAATTTTTTCCTAAGTTGTATTTATGATATGGCTATATGTAAAGAAGGAGGTCAATCAAAATTAACAAAGCCAAAACATGTCAAGTTACTAGACACTCTATCTTGGATAGACCAAAAAGCATAAGGAGTGCAACATAGAATGAGATTGAAAAATCTACCAAAGTAAAGTGGAATGATCAAGGAATGTCAATTAATGGGATTAAAGATCCTGTGGTGGATTTTTTTGCACATGTGATAGCAGACAAATTTTAACAATCTAGTAAATTGAATATTGTGCCATGTGTGGAAGTAGAGCTAGGCTACAATTTTTTTTTAAAGGATCATACTTTTGACCTTGTCGAATTGCAAGTACAACAACTGATAGTGAATTTGGGAGAAATTAGGAAAGAAAAGAACACATCATGTAAGTTTAGATGTTTGTTAGTTTGTATATTCTATTATGTACATAATTCTTTTCTTACAATTGGTACTATAGTGTGGGATGGATACAAGACAACTATGGAATAGATAAATGAATTGATAAGTTAGTTGGGAGAGAATTTTAAAGGAATCATGGATAATGGCTGTGAGGAATTCAAAAGAAAATTGAAATTGAATGAGGATTCCTAAATATTTTGTAGATAGATATTATAATGAGATATGTTTCATAGTAGACATAGATTTTGTTTATGCATATGCAATGTTACCTAAAATTGTATGGTTAAGGCCTATATCTTATGAAGTTAATGTTGATGAAGTCACAGTACTGACTACACTCTTCTCAAAAGATGTTGATGCAAATGTCGAGCCATTTGCCACATATGACACAGTAAATGATCAAATGAATGTGGAGACAAGGAAGCACAATATAGAAAATAAAAGAAAGAATAAAATTCATGAGGACAATGGAGATGAAGAAGTAGGATCAGAATAAATAGTTCAAGCCATGGAAGGAAAAGGAAAAGAGCTAATTTTGTCCAAGCCTAAGGAAACTAAGAAAAAGAAAGTGTTAATGGTAGATCCCAAGGTTAAAATTGATCTCAGTAAAGGTGTACAAAAAGTTGCCACACCTCAAGAACTTAATATGAGAACTAGAAGAAGATCAAAGGTAGCCTAGCCCCTAGCCTTTAAAACAATAGGAATTCAAGCAAAGAGAAAACATGTCATTTCACCTAAAGAGAATATTCCAAAAATGGCAAAGAGAAAATTGTTTGTAGTTGAGGACAAAGAAGATGATGAAGAGAACAAATCTAATGATCTGAGAAAATTTTAGATTATGTCACCACCTCCCTAAATAGTTCATAAGGAATGTTAAGAAATTTTTGAAAAATCAAGCTTGAAAAACTTCAAATATATTCATTTTTACTCCCTAAATAAAGAAAATCAAGGTAAACTTGAAAAATCTTTGATAGGAATGATGATACAATTTAAGACTACAAATATAGAGATGGGAAAAGGCATTCCAAAAAAATTATATAATGAGATTAATGTGAATAGGAAAAGGGAAAATATTTAATGAATGACAGATCAAGGAGACCACCCTACTAGAGTCAATGTTGAGAATAGACTGAAGAACATTGTTAAGAACATATTAATACAAGTATGATCAATATTATTCAATCATTGTCTTGTCACTAATGTCAAACCTACTAGTTTCCTATAAGACAACTACTTATATGATTTAAGTACTATCACTTATTTGATTGATGGAGAGGATTTGATCAAATAATATAACAATAACACTTAGAGGAAAGGTTGAGTTATGATTATGTAAAGGATTAGAAGAATCAGTTAAGATAGTGATAACATGATGCATTGATAATCTACCTAAGGTTACAAAGGGTGGTTACACTAAGAAAGTTTAGAAAAACAAGTTACACAAAGTCTTTTTGCCAAACTTGACTGAATGGATAGTAGGTGCCAAGAAAATTTAGTGCAAGTCGAGTAGAAAATCAGTTGGAGCTGAGTAAAAGTCTATTCTAGTGTATCCTAAGAAAAATAATGGATGTCGAGTAAAGTTTAGTTGATGCTAAGCACCAAAAAACTTTAGTTCATGCTAAATAATTTTATAGAGGATTTTGAGCAAGGAAATATGTGTTTAGCATCAAAAACTGGCTAATGTTGAGTAGTTGCATTATTTGAAAGATCATGAATTCAATGAATCTGAATTGACAAGTTTATTTTCTTGGATTGTGTGAACTAGGTGGAAGTTAAGGTTGATGAGATGGTGGCATAGAATTGAAGTTAAACTACTTTTAGGTGAATTCAAAGAGGATTCAAGGAGAATTTTCTAGAGGAGATATGAAAATAGGGTATATTCATTATATCCTACCTAATCTATCCTAACCCTAAATTGGATGATAGAGAATGAGCAACAAAAGATCTTAATTTCCTATATCCTGAGAACATAAGGAAAATGAGGAATCAAGGGTTTTGCTTCATCAACTGACCTAAGAAGAAGAGTCTACATTGGCATGTTAACCAAGAAAGCTTAAGGGTATGGATGCTTGAAGGGTGAACAAGCTATTAGAGCTAAAATGTATAAAGGCCAAGAAGAATGAAGGACTAAAATAGAGGTCTCTAATCTACAAATGGATTTGTAAGTTGTTATCAAATCAAGCCTTACTATTAATATATAATAATTGTATTAGTCTAGGGTAAATCCTTTTCATTAAGGTTGATCTAACACTCATTTGTAAATCCTTTAATTGGGTGACATTCCAAGTGAATGGTCTAAAGTCCTCTAACAATGCTCACTCCTAACAGTGTGACTAAAATCCTTTAATAGGGTCACATTTAACATTGTGTATTGTAACCTTTTGTGGGTTTGCCTTTTATAGGGCATCACCTCAAAAGAGTAAAAAAGTGTAGCATGCTAGAGGTGGTTTTTCCCAAATTGGGTTTCCATTAAATCATTCTATCAAATGTGTTCTTGAATCTATTATATTTTATGTTCACATTTTTGCAAGTTGGTTTTATAGTAACCTACATGTTTTAAGTGATTGCACAATCTTATGCATGCATGCATGATGATAAATGTTTTATGGGTTCACTAAGCTATGAAAAGTTTTATTTATACATCTAGACCTTGGATAACTGATTCAACCCACCCCCCTTAGTTATTCTAAATGTATTCCAACAATTAATATCAGAGCCATTTGCTTAAGAGGACTAGTTTGAAGGTACTAGAAGCACAAAGATTAAGATGTCAAAAAGAGAAATACCCAAGATTAATACAGATAACTTTCCTACATGGAAAATTTTGATGAAGCTACACCTTGGAGGACTTAGAGATCATGCACAATCTACCATTGCTACTAAGCATGTTGATCATGCTAGGATCTGAATTGCTAAGGATATGAAAAAAAGAAAGAACACAACCAAGAAATGCTTGAGATTTCCTTTTCCCTAAGCTATGTTGAGTTTGATGATATCAAAGGTCTTGAGGGTGCAAAGAAAATGTGGGATGCCTTAACCACCATTTATGGAGGAGACACTAATTTTCTAAGAGAAAAATTTGAAAGTCTCAAAGGTAAGTTTGACGATATGAGAATGGAAGAAGGTGAAAACATTGTTCAATATGTTGCAAGGATAAAAGAATTTGTTAATGAAATAAGAGGAGTTGCTAGAAAAATAGATGATGATATTGTACTAAAAAAAATTTTAAGTACACTACTACTTATATATGTTATTAGATTTTCTACAATTTAAGAACTAAGATGCATACTAGGAAATAATCTATCACTTGAAGATCTCATAGGTATACTTACTACTTTTGAGCTATCTAAATTTGATAATTAAAAAAATACGAATATTTAATTTTCTTTCAAAGCTAAGGTGTCACCAAAGGAACTTGATGAGAAGAAGAAAAAGAAAAAGATGAAGTATGCGTCTAGTGACAGTGATACAAATGACAAGGATGTAGAACATCTTGAAGCACTACTAATAAGAAGATTCCACAAAGGTAAAGGCAAGTTCAAAAGTAAATTACCTATCATTTTTTTTAATTGCAATGATTTTGGTCATATTGTTGCTAAATGTCTAGAAAAGAAGAGCTATAGAGGTGGTGACAAGTACAAAAGTAGGAGAGATAAAGACAATAAGGACTACAAAGACAAAGGAAAAAAATCTTGCTATATTGTTGAAGAAGAAAAAAAGAGAAATCTAATGAACATGACAATGAAGTGGTACATGTTGCAATGAAGGATGAATTTGATGAAGATGAGGAAACTACACTAGTGACTTGTTTGAACAAGAATGACATATGAATCATTGATAGTGGGTGTTCACATCACATGATTGGAGACAAAAGTAAGTTCATTGCCATGAATTGTTATGATGGAAATAGTGTAAGACTTGGTAATGATGCACACCATGTTTGATAAAAGGAAATAGTTCTATCAAGCTCATAGATAAGATTATATGTGGCAATTCTTACTATGTTGAAGGACTTAACTATAATCTCCTGAGTGTATTACAACTGAATAATTTAGGATGTAAATTTAAGTTTGAAAAAAAGATTGGTAAGATATATGACACAAATGGAAAATTGATCATAAAGGATGATAAGACTAGAAGTAATATATTCTATCTTGATATAGAGGATAGTACTTGTTTAGTTGTAAAATTTTATGATGTGTGGTTGTGGTATAAAAGATTATGTCATGTTAATTTTGATAACCTAGTCAGTATCAGTAACATGAGAAAAGCTAGAGGTTTTCCAAGTTGAAGAAGCTTGATAATATAATGTGCAAATAATGTTAGTTAGGAAAAATGAAAAATTCAAGTTCTAAGACTAAAAAATCATACCTCTAAAGGAATACTAGAGATTGTTCATACTAACTTGTGTGGACCAATTGAAGTGCAAAGCTACAAAGGAGACAAGCACATTATGTTGTTTGTTGATGACTATTCTAGAATGATGACAATTATGTTTCTAAAATAAAAATCTGATGCTTTTCAAATGTTTAAGTGGTACATAGAAAGAGTTGAGAAGGAAATGGTTAAAAATATGAAGTGTTTGAGATTTGATAGAGGAGGAGAATTCACATCAAATAAGTTTAAAATGTTCTATAATGATAGAGGAATCAAAAGATAGACATCTACCCCTAAAATCCCTCCACAAAATGGAATTGTTGAAGGGAGGAATAGATCTATAATGGAGTATGCTAGAACACTCATGATGGAGAAAAATGTTGCTTTGAAATACTAGAGAGAAGCTATAAGTATAGCTGTCTATACCTTGAATCATGTACAAGTCAAGAAAGGTACTCATTCAACACCTTTTGAACTATGGTATGGATACTCACCAAATGTAAAATATTTTAAGGTATTTGGAAGCAAGTGTTACATCCTTAAAGACCTCAGGAATGCTAAACTATATTTAAAAAGTGAAGAAGGTATATTTCTATGATATTCCACAAGAAGTAAAACTTATAAGTGTTTAAATACTAACACTAATAAAATTTTGGAAAGTGAAAATGTGAATTTTGAAGAATATACAGAAGTACATGAGGCTAAACCTATGAAAGAACCAAAATAATAAAAATCATTTGTACACTCTTATGAAGGTATGACTACTGAAGAAGATATTGCAAATCAAGTTACAAACCAACAAGTAGTTTCACTAACTATCAAGTCACATACTATGAATGTCGAGTTGCATTTAAGAATTGAGTTACACTCAGATGCAAAGTTATAGAATAAAGTTGAAGCACATTCAGATTCAAAGATTAGTGAAAATGTTGAGCTGCCTAATAGAGATGTGCACAATGATTTTGAAGCTGAGAGACAAATTGAAGAAACTAGAGCTAAACAAAGATTGTCCAAATATGTCAAGAGACATCATCTTGGTACACAAATTATTGGGGATAAAGATGCTATACCAATGACAAGAAACATATTGAGAAATGATACATGTTTAATAAGCATGAAGAAACCTAAATTAGTAAGAGATGCATTAGAAGATGTGGACTAGAGTAAAGCCATGGAATAAGAGATTGAACAAATTGAGAAAAATAAAACATGGACTCTAGTTCATAGAATAGAAGACAAAAATGTGATTGGTACTAAGTGGGTATTAAGAAACAAGCTAGATGAATATGGTGAACTCACAAGAAGGAAGGAAAGATTAAGTTGTAAAGGATATGAACAAGAAGAAGGAATTGACTACGAAGAGATATTTGCCCCTATTGCTAGATTGGAAGGACTAAGAAGTCTACTTTCTTATTTTGCATACAAAGGTTTCATAGTTTATCAAATGGATGTTAAATCTACATTTATAAATGGCATATTAGTGGAAGAAGTTTACATAGAATAGCTAGAAGGATTTTTTGATGTTATCAATTAGAGCATGGTATGTAGATTACACAAAGCTTTATATAGTCTGAAAAAGTGCCAAGAGCATAGTATGAGAGACTTCATAAGTATCTTGTGAAGATTGGATTTGAAAGGAATGATGATAACAAAAATCTATACATAAAGACAAAAAAATGAAAAGGTATTTTTTTATTTGAAATTTATGTTGATGATATCATATTTGGAGGTCAATATGCTTTATGTAAGGTTTTCACAAATGAAATAAAGAAATAATTTGAAATGTCTATGTTTGGAGAGATCAAATTTTTTGTAGGTTTGTAACTATATTAGATGAAATATGGAATACACATCACTCAGTCAAAATATGTCAAGGAAATACTAAAAACTTTTGAACTGGAGGATTCCAAACTAGTAAGTACACCTATGGTGATAGGACACAAGTTGTCAAAGAATGATGATTTAGTTGAGGTGAATCAAACATTATATAGGTCTATGATTGGAAAATTATAATATGTAGGACATAGTAGACCTGATATAGCATTATCTTTGGGGATAGTTACAAGATTATGTGCCAATTCCAAGGAGAATTGTTTGATGACTATAAAGAGAATAATGAGATATCTGAAAGGAATAGAGGAGTATGGTTTATAGTAGAAGAAAAATATTTTTTTTTAATTAAGAGCCTACACTAATGTTGATTGGGCTAGAAGCATTGATGACAAAAAAATCACTAGTGGAGGAGCATTTTCTTAGGCAAGAGGTTGGTTACATGGACTAGTAAGAAATAAAATTGCACCTCACAATCTATCGCTAACGCTGAATATGTTGTTGTTGTTGTGAATTATACATTGTATGGATCAAACAGTTACTCAAAGGTATGAAGGAAGACATCATAGATCTAGTAACACTTTATTGTGATAATAAAAATGCTATCAACATATAAAGAATAATGTGATGCACATAAAAACTAAGAACATTGCAATCAAGTATCATTACTTGAGAGAATTAGTTCAAGATAAAGAGATAAAGATGGAATATGTTAACACAAAAGAGAAAATTGCTAATATCTTCAAAAAAGCATTACCTAATGATGCTCATGAGTATCTAAGAGGTAAACTATGGGTGATACCCCTATCAAAAGCTATCTAAGTAACAAAAGGAGTGTCCTACATCAAAAAAGTTACTTTCCAATACTACAAATTGATGTAGAGGATCTTACTTTAGGATCTACCTAAAGAAATCAAAGAACTAATGCTTCAAATTAGTCACAAGCAAGGGACTATTGTGATATTCACAATAGATGCCCCATTCCTAGCCAGAAATGGGGACCCCCTACTTTTTTCGACTCCCAAACTCACAGTTAGAGAGTCGAGAGAAGAAAATTCAAATAGAAGTTAGATTTCTAGAGTTAAAATTTAAAAAATAACAAAAAATAACAAAAAAAATCAAAAAATAAAAAGGTTGCAAAAAATCATTAAAAAAGTCAATAGTCAAAAAACGCAAAAATAAAACCAAAATAAATAAATAAATTGTTCACCTCCCCTCATCTACGGGCACACACATTATGTTTTTGCAGAAAGAGAGGGAGGGCTATAAAAACCCTTGCCCTCCCCCTCTCTCCTCATTTTTTTTGTTCAAATTTTTGAAGAAGAGGAGTACCCCCTCCCCCCTCTTTTCATTTGTCGCATGCCCTCAAGGGTGCTCATGCACAGTGCCCTTTTTGGGTGCGCTCACACTATGCCTATGTGGCAAACCACCACATCATGTGGCACTATGCTTGCACCCATGTCTTCATAGTGTTGGGCCCAACACCTGCCCAACACCTGTGCTTGTGCCTTTGTGGTGCTAGGTGCGGTGTCCACGCAACACCTGCACTGCACCTTGGCGACACTACACACAACACTTGTGCAATCCCTTTGGGGTGTCGACATGATGCCGACATCCACACATACGATGTTAGCATGATTCTTGTGCCCATGCCCTAGTAGTACCAGCCCTTGTGCCCGTGCCTACATGATGGCACCCTTCATTATTATTTTTTGAAAATTCTTTTTTTTAAGTTTCAAAAATAAAAATTATTAAAACATAAATAAAAATAAAATAAAAGATGTAATGTTCTTTAAAAAAAAAATTTAAAAATGTTTTCAAAAAAAAAAATGAATAGGTCCCCAAGGGGGACTTTTTTTTCTCACTTACATTTTTCACTATTTGTTGACTGATCATGTTTTGTTTCTTGTAATGCAAAGGTAACACAATTAGATGGCATCTACATTCAGATCAACAACAAAACTAGTTGTTTACTAATTTCAAGTCATGACCCCAAAATCAAGATTACATGATGACTATGCTGAGATCAAAGACACAGACCTTAGACACATGGACTTGGGAGAATTCTTGAGAGTTTGCAACAGTCCAACAGAATAGTCATCCTTGGGCTCCATATTAATCAGATCTAGATTAGTGAATGTAGTGTCACATCCTATGTCAGTACAATTAGCTGAGTTGATCATGACCCTATCTAAGCATTTTGTTCTTGATGAGAGGGTAGTTAAGAGCATCACTAGAGAAATGGTTTTAGATCTATGACTTGACAACATTGAGAGAATTTTTCATCTACCTAGAGCCAATTAGTTGATTTGAATCTCCTACAAAATAGTTGAAAGATGGTATAAAGATCATCACCAAGAGGCCATCGACATCATACATTCTTTGTACTTCATTGAGAATCCACCTTAGGGAAAGACAATTAGCAAAGTGGATATGAATCGAGGATACATGAAGGATGACATCAGATGCTCCATCATTCTTTTGAGAAAACTCATGGGCTTACCTGTAGTAGGCCATCTCACTCCATTTATGGTCAACTTCATTAAGGCTATCAAGCATGCAAAGATACCATTGGATTGGGCCACTACGCTAAGAAAGAACTTGTGTGATCAGTTGAGGGTGGTAAAAAATAAGAAGAAGTTTTATATGACTTCTTACATAGTATATCTACTTGCAACAAGGGCAACCAACTATCATGGGTTGTACAAGAAGGGCAGTATGTAGGACCCTATTGCATAGCCATATATAGTTTATCCTTAGTTGGAGAAGAAGCTCTTGCCACAGAGCAAAGAATACATTATTGTAAACAATGCCTTCATCTTTTCCATCATTTGATTCATAAAGGGGGACTATGGAAAGAGATTGTTTGAGGAACCTAAGGCATATATCATAGCTCTTAGAGCATATTTCATCTAGTTTCAAACATTTACATACATTTGAGTAGGTAGTGCATCTATCAATCTAAAGAAACTCCCAAGGTACCCAAGTGACAAGTTGGTCCTGATGGAAATATCCTTGTAGATTGAGTTAGCTTATGAGAGGATCAAAATACAATGAAGACCTTGTTGGGATTGGCCATTTGTAATAGGAGCATATCAGGTGAAGAGAAAGTAGGATATCCTGACTTTTGAGTGGGAATGGGAGAACTAACCTCTTGAAGAGTATAACTCTCCTTGGCCATTCTTTGACAATGTTGGTAAAGTGGAAACCTAGCAGGAAAGGAGTTCTATCATGAGGATGCCACTGAAGATCATTAAATGAAAACCATAAATGACTATGGTGTCTACATCAGAGACTATTGTAGGATGACTTTGTATCTAGCAAAAAAGGCTCTCCATTTGACCATCTATGATGAGATAAGTCTACAGGACTCCAAGGACCTACTAGATCCCCTATTCAATGCAGTTAAAGTGGGTGAGAGACCCATTGTCAATGCATAAATTGATAGAGAGGAAGGGGATGCTATTAATCATTGAGTGAGAGATGTCATTTGAATAACAAAGATTTGGATCAAGAAGCCCTTTCCACTTGACACTATAATCTTCCATGCACATGCTTTCCTAGAAAGGGGTAAGGGAAGGAAAGTCACAGTTCTTATCTTTGAGCTCTGGTCTCCTATCAAGCCTAAAACAATCTACCAACTCAATCATCTAGTGGGATACTACCACCCTTCAGAGAGGACAGGAAAGAAGGAGAGAGCATCTCCTTAGAGGTTTCAGATAGAGCATGTTGAAGAACAGGTCCCTTCCCAGTAATAGAAATTAAGTCTGCAAGAGCCCTAGGATGGTGGAGCTTCTCATATCCAGGTTGAATTTCCATTACCTCCTAGTTTTTTAAGTCAACTAGAAGAGGGATAAATTCCAAATACTTCCATTCCTCTAGTGCATGAAGAGCTCGCTTCTCCTATGGTTCCATGAAAACAAAAAAGGATCAAGGTTAGAATGAACAAAAGTTAAAGAGTTTGTAAAAGATTAGTGCCTAATCCATCTATTCCTAAGACTATTCCAGAGGAAGAATCAGATGAGGAGAAAACAAAATCAGATGAGGAGGAAGAAAAAATACTCTTACAAAGGAGAACTCGATTGGCAAAAGTTACAAAATTGGAGAAAAGGAAGAGTTCCATGAGTACCCCACCACCCACCCAAGAAGAAACTATAGAACTCTCTTCTTCAAAGGATGAAGTGAAGCAATGGTTGAATGAGCAAAGGGAGCAAGGTGACGATGTTCTCTCCATCCCAAATTTTGATTACATGCCTATGGGTACGGAGTTAGTTGGGGATAAGATCAAAGATACCCTTACAGGTGAACTTCAATAGCAAGATTGGACATAGATGCCACTAGAGACACAAGGTCCTCATCTCACTCCTCCATCTCCACCATAGGTCACGATGGTAGATAAGGGTTTAGTAACTCCTCCACCTCTAAGTTTAAAAGAGGAACATTTTCAAAAGGAACCATCATTACAAGAGAAACCAGAACCAAGGGTTACTAATGAGCCATCAAAAGAGATACAAATAGTAGAATGTGTATAAAAACCTTCTCAAGAAGTTGATGATCAAACTATAGGATCTACAGAGACTGAGACTATAGAAGAAGAGTCCTTACAATAGGAGACTTCAAGCAAGAGAAATAAAGGGAAGGAGGTAGTTGAACACATCCCTTCATCATCTAGATCCAAAGCTATAGAGATACATATCCCAAGATGGTTTCAAAAAGAAATAATGAGAAGTGCCAAGCACCAATTTTGTGCTGCAGAGGATGACATTTGTGATATTGCAAAGATTTTGGACAAGCTTGAGTCTCCATTACATGATGCAATGCCATTTGCATTTTTCACTACTACACAAAACCAGAACTTATTAGCACAAGTGGCTCACCCTCCTAAAGGTACAAATGTAGAAGTTGTTAATCTTGAGGACTATGAAGTGAAAGATATTATGTTAGGAAAGCCTACATGGGATACATCTTGATAAATGATGACTATGGGAGTCAAAGAGGTTCTCAGCCACATGGAATAGGATGAGATTGAAATGAGAATACTTTGAAGGTAAGTTGACATCCTAAAGGGATATCTAGCCAAAGTTATTCATCCTCTTGATTTTGAATGCCTTGAGGAGACTTTGAATACCATTCTTAGAGAAGAGGAAGGTGTATGGCTCAATCCATTTTTGAAAGCCTGCCAGGATTGGTGAGGTAGCCTTGAGGATAAGGGTGTCACTATAATCACAGGAAGTTTGAAGTTGTTGCATGCTATGCAAGATAATGTTGATAAGATCATGGCAATTTTGGGGTAGGACTTCAATATCATGGATAAGGTATGTGCATGGAGCAAAGATTTGCAAAATCTATAAGCCATAAAAGGGCAGAGGTACCGCATCTTGATTTTTGTATATACCAGAGAAGAGTTAGACATGATAGATGGTTGGATAGAGAAGATTGTAGATGGAAATAAAGTGATGAAAACATTTCATGATGAGATACATAGGCTCAAGGACCAATCCCGAGAGAGAATTTTGGAAGCAGAAAAGATGTACAGTGATGCCTTCTTGGAAATTTTTGAAGATGAAGAATGAGAGAAGTTGTTACTAGTTTAGGTAGTTGTGGAAAATTTCAAGAAGACTTTAGAGGAAGTATCCAATGATGAAGACATCAGACAAGCCTTTAGGACAAAGGAAGCACTATTGGAGTTGGAAACCAAACTCGAAGATTTTATAGAGACTCAAATTGAGGTAGACAACTATAGGCAGAAGGTTAAGGATAAGTATGAGGCTTTGGATCTTCTAGATGCTGCTAAGATTACTGAGATAATAGATAAATTCAAGGGAAAACATTCAAACATAGCTTTAGCATGAAGATGAACAAAACCCAGATGCTAGAATTTTAATTTTGACACTTATTAAAATTTTGAGATTTTGACCCAGTTGAGGTCTGTAGGTTCGTAGGTTTGAAGCTCCATAATTTAGAGGTGTGCCAACAATTGACTGCTAGTTCAAAAAATAGCACTTTCCATGCATTGGGAATGCATTTTGATGGCAAGTTAACTCTGACACATGCTGAGTGAAGGGCTAGCTTCTATTTTTGGCACCTCCATGCAGTTCCACTTCAATTGATGGCTTCCTCCTACTTTCTCTCTCATGCTTTCATTGTTTTTGACATGTAAAGGGCTCATGCATCCAATTAATGAATAAAATATGGATGGAGTCCCTCTAAGCACCAGTTAGATTGTTACTTTGTATATATTTAGTTTGTTTTAATGTTTTAAAAGCATTTTATTGCATGAAGATATCTCTCATTCTCAACACAAATTGAGGAGATGATTTCTTATAAATAGCCCATTGTAAAATGTAACAAGGGCCACCATTATTATGCAATAAAATTATGCTTTTGGTGCTAGCATTTGGAGTGTAGTTATTCTTGTCTGAATGTGTCATTGTTTTGTGGATTTTATTCATGAGATTGTGATTGAGCCAAAGGTTTATTGTGTTGTTTTTGGTTGTGCAATCTTTTAGTTATGGTGTTTTCTATAGTAATATGAATTCTACTAACATAACGAGTTTGAGAAGAGATCACCTGATTGTGTCTACATAGCTTTTCATCTCACATGAGTGCACTTTCCATGGCCTTGGGATTTGATGAAGAGTGAAATATCATTTGATTTAATAAATATTCTCAACGACAATTGCATCAGTTGATTCTAGGAAGTGCTTCTCCTATTTTCATTGGTTTCCTACTGATTTCTTCGAAGGTTTAACTTGCATCGTGTTGTGTTCTGTAGCTTTTTTCCATTTAGGAATTTCAATTTCAAGTCATTTGATTTCATGTTATTTTTTTTCAGTTTCATTATTTTCTTTACTAACCCCCTATTAGAATAGGACCTCATAGTAGCTACATTGTTAGAGTTGCATTCATTAAAAAATACAAAATACAAAAATATTTTTCTCTTTTGGTGTGATATTTTGAGATAGAAAAATAGATTTACTTTGATTTTGAGATAAAAGAGTTTTTAGAACCAGCAAAGGCCTCCTCGTGAACACTCAATTTATCTTCTACTAAGTGGATTTTGGTATCTCACAAGACAAATACTGAACCTTGGAGTGGATCCTTAAAAAGATTTTCTTTTCAAGAGAGGAATTACACAATGGATTCCTGCCATTGACCTCGTGCAAAATGAATGCCCAATAGTGACAAAGAAAGAAATTGAAGAAATTGAAGAATCCTATATTTGCATATTAAGATGACAAGTTTTTGGCATTTTTTTCAAAGAGGGAGATAGTTACTAACCAAGGCAAATGCAACAAAGAGGGAGATACTTATTCATCAAGAATTATACAAGAGATTGGAAATTTCAAAAATTTATCAAAGAGGGAGAAATCCTCTACATATACCTAGTAAGAGAGAGATACATTAAGTAATTTAGAGGGTGTTATAAGGAAGAGTTTTGTAACCTATTGAGAAGATGGAAGTTGTTGATAGAGGGAAAGATTTCAATACAAGGAATTATTTTCTTTTTGGTATTTTGTTGGTCTTACTATTTTAACCTAGTCAATTTGGTTGATTAATTTTGTTTACCATTAATGCCAAAGAAGGAGATTATTAAGAATAGATTGAAGAAGACTATTAAAGAGGGATATTGTTGAGAATAGATTGATACAAGTATGATCAATATCCTTCAATCATTGTTTTGTCACTAATGTCAAACCTACTATTTTTCTAGTAGGACAACTACTTATATAATTTTAGTACTATCACTTATTTGATTGATAAGAGAATTTGATCAAAAGATGTAATAATAGCACCTAGAGGAAAGGTTGAGTTATGATTATGTAAATGAGTACAAGAATCAATTAAGATAGTGATAGCATGATGCATTAATAATCTACTTAAGGTTACAAAGGTTGGTTACACTAAGAAAGTTTAGAAGAACAAGTTACACAAATTTTTTCTGCCAAGCTTGAATAAGTAGATAGTAGGTGCTAAGAAAAGTCAGTGCAAGTCTAGTAGAAAATCACTTGGAGCTAAGTAAATGTCTATTCTAATGTATGTTGAGAAAAAAGTGGATGTCAAGCAAAGTTTAGTTGTGCTGAACACTAGTAAACTTTAGTTCATGCTGAGTGATTTTATAGACAATGTTGAGAAATGTAGTATGTGCTAAGCATTAGAAGGAAGATAATGTTGAGCAGTTGTATTATTTGAAAGATCATGAATTCAATGAATCTGAGCCAACAAGTTTATTTTCATGGATTGTGCAAACTAGGTGGAAAATAAGGTTGATGAGCTAGTGGCATAGAATTCAAGGTAAACCATTTTGAGGTGAATTCAAAGAGGATTCAAGGAGAAGTTTCTAGAGGAGATATGAAAGATAGGGTAGATTCATTGTATCCTACCTAATCTATCCTAACCCTAAATTGGATGATGGAGTATGAGTGGTGAAAGGTCTTAATTTCCTATTTATAGGAATGACTAGTCAGAAGAAAAGGTTGTCATGTGCAAGAACCTAACAAAGACAAGGATTCAAGAGTTTTTCTTCATCAAGTGACCTAAGAGGAAGAGTCTGCATTGGCATGTTAAGCAAGAAGGCTTAATAGTATAAATTCTTTAAGGGTGAACAAGCTATTAGAGCTGAAATGTATGAAGGACAAGAAAAATGGAGGACTAAACAGAGATTTATAATCTACAAATGGAGCTATAAGTTGTTATTATATCAAGCCTTATTATTACTCTCTAATAATTGTATTAGTCTAGGGTAAATCCCTTGGATTGAGGTTGACCTAATAGTCATTTGTAAATCCTTTAGCTGGGTGACATTTCAAGTGAATGGTCTAAAGTCCTCTAACAAGGCTCACTCCTAATAGGGTTATTGAAATCCTTTAATAGGCTCACATTTAATAGTGTATTTTATAGCCTTTAACAAGGTTGGCCTTTCACAAGACATCACTCCAGAAGAGTGAAAAAGAGTAGCATGTTACTGGTGTTTTTTTCCCAAATTGGGTTTCCATGTAAATCATTATGTAAAATGTTTTGTTGAATCTATTATGTTTCATGTTCACATTTCTACAAGTTGATTGACAGTAACCTACATGTTTTAAGTGATTGCACAATCTTATGGATGCATGCATGGTGATAAATGTTTTATGGGTTCACTAAGTTGCAAAAAGTTTTATTTATACATGTGGACCTTGGATAACTGATTCACACCCCCCCCCCCCCCCCCCCCCCGCACCTCTCAGTTATTTAAAAAATATTCTAATAGTCAATGCCAAATTTAGGGAAGACATGCATGTTTATTTCCCTAAAGGATTTTGTAAAGAAATTTATGTCAAAAGATAGGGCATATAATATTTTGATAAATAAATTTCATAAAGTTGAGTAAGAAAGCACTAATATATGGAGAGGTGCATTTGATTTTCTTAATCCATTAGTCAATAAAGAAGATAAAGAGGAAGAGGAAAGACATGGAGAAGTAAAAATAGAAGAGGATGAAGCAAAAATAGTTGCCAAACTTGGTGAGAAAATGAGACAAATGATGGAAGGGTATGGACAAAAAGATGTTATCACCATAGAAGACATTTTAGATTTATATGTGTTAATAGATGAAGACTTGCAAAATTTTGATGCCAACACATCTCTACCTAGCACCAATCTAGTATTTTTACAAATTATAGATTATCCAAGTATTGAGAGTACTAAGATTGATAGTTCCAAGGTTTCATTAGTTACTAAGGATATAAGTGTTTAGTAACAAGGAATAACTATAATTGTTTTTCCATAATTCACTTGTATGCCTTTATTGCAAATAGAAATGAAGATTGTAGAGAAGTCAACAGAAGAGAATGAGAAAACAAAAGAGCAAGAAGCTACATGAGCTCTTATACAACTACTAAGTGCAAAGTTGTTAGAACCATTGATTAAAACACTTGAACAATAGGTGATGTCTACTTAAGAGGATTAAAAGCAAGTATCTAGATCAATTAAGAAGGGTAAACAATTATGGATATCACTAGCTAGTGATATAACCACATGATCTTAGATTATGACTCAATTAGAAGAGATGACACATGAGTCAGTAAGTCTAGATTAGGTAATTACTTTATACATGTACGACTTAAAAAATTTGACATTGGAGAAAATATAGGAGTTGCAAACTTTGTTAAGTTGCAAAGAAAAGAAGGAACAACTAAGGAGAGAGCATAGAAACTAATAGGTATTACATATTATTAAAGATATTTTGCAGATGTAATTGGCATAATTGACATGAACAATTAGCATCAAATCTTGGATTATCTAGTGCATATAACTGAAAAAGTTCAATCAGAAGATATAGAGACAAATGATAAATAGATGCACTGGTGTGAAAGAAAGCTTGAGTACATAGCATTAGAGAAAGTCTCTTGAGAACTTGTACATAGAAAAGAATAGATTTCTAATTTAGTCATACAAATAGAACCAATTTTGAAGACTATGCATACTTTGTATATGAAGCTATGTGATGTTGATTTCTTCACATTGAAGAACAAATGATTATTGATATAATACATGCTAACATGAGTTCATGTAAAGTTTCATTGAGAAAGAATGCAAGTTCAAGCTCACCCTCATATAATAAATTAACATTTGGACAATAGAGGTTATTCAAGCTGATAGCTCCAACTAGTGACATATGGAATAAAATGATACTAATTCAAATCTATTTGTTACCAAATTTGGAAATTATCTAGAAGGAAGTGTCTATAGCACAAAATATTATGAGGAAAGACACAAATTTCTCCAATATTGCAAGCCTAATTGATCTAGTTATCGAGCTAAAAATTAAATTCAAGTTTGGATAGAGTAAAGGAACAATGGAATAAAGGCTATGCAAATATTTTGGCAAGCCACAAATCATTTTTTGAGGAATATAAGTTATCCCCAATAAATCCCAATCCATAAGAGACAAAAAATGAGGAGAATTAGTCAAATCAAAGGGAAAATTCAAAGGGGAAGTAAAAAAAAGGGGGGAATTGAAAGAACAAATTAGGGAAGTATACCAAAAATTAGAAACTAGAATCATCGACGATAGATGAAACAAAATTAGTACATTCAGATTGTAGATCTCTATTAAAGTTTCAGGGTGACCATTATTGTAGGGATTGATTATTCATGACAAAATAATTTTTTTTACTAATGTCAAAAGGGGAGAATTTTTATCTCTACACCTAATTTTTCTATTAGTGTCCAAATACTTAGTCATTTACTAGGCAAGGATGGAAGGTCATCACTATGATCGAGTCATCTAATAAAAGTCAAGCACATGAGGACTTGTTTATTTTTCATTACATGTCGATCAAGTCAAAGATGTTTGAGATACCCCAGTTGAGACTGAGTGCATACATAAGTTGAGATATTATAGTTGACACTGAGTAAACACTAAGACATTTTATGCTAAGTAAACAAAAAAGACCAAGTATGTAGAAGTCAAGTGCTAGCATGAATGTTAGTAATGACCCAATATCAAGACATTCAAATGCTAAGCAAACCAGTTTTTTCATATGAGTTTGTAATCACATAGACACCCATGTTAACAATTTTTGGTTGAATTCTATGTAATATTAAATGATTGTAGAGATATTTAAGATGAAGTTTACACATCTTTACAGAAGGTAATGATCCCAAGGAAAGAAAAACAACTAATTATAAAATTAGAAGGGAAACAACAAAAGAGATGAACTATGAACTATTGATTATGATCTAAAAATTTTGAAGATTCTCTATTTAAAGAGGGTTCTAACCCTAGAATCAATGATAATTAATGGTATGCTATGAATAAGATTAGAGTTCACAAGTGAAGGAGAAAATGAGGATAAAATAGAGAAAGAAAGGTCAAGTCTAAAAGGAGATCAAATAGAGAAATCCAAGTAGTAAAGGACAGAACAGAGATATTAGATTTGACCAACATAAATGGACCAAAATTATACTAAGAAATATTCATGAGGGCATATTCTGGGGAGAAGAAATCCATGTTATGATTACCATAGACTTGTTTCATAAACTTACTAGACTAAGAAATGCAGTTAGTAACCATATTAATGAGAAGAATATCAAGAATTTAGTTGAGACTAATAAAGAATTTGCATTGCATGGTAGAAACATGAGATTGCATAAGATAATTAAGAAAATAGATTTATTAGCAATATCGTAGGATATAAGATGAACTATAGTTCAAGGGGAAAAAATGAACTATAGTTCAAGGGAAAATTTAGTACCTGTTGGATTTATACATGCAACCTATATGATGAAAATAGGAAAAGACATGTTCAACATGTGCAAGATTCTTAAGCAATAGTTGATTGATATTTTGGAGAGCATCAAGAAAAGTAAGACAACCACATTTAGATTTGAATCACTTTTGATACATCTATTCTTTCAAATGATGAGAAGATTCCTAGGAATACCTAATTATGAATGGGATTCTAACAAGTGTGTTAAGTATGAAATCTGAATCAAGGATGAAAAATCTTAAGTTCATCACAAATCTTGCTTACACAACTCAAAGAGGGGGTCAAGGAGATTAATCCTCTTAGTCCTAACTCTAAGGTAACTAGATCTAGGAAGATTAGTATTGAATGAGTGATAAAGGATAAATAACAAAACATAGATCTAATTATCATAGAGTTGAAAAAAGGATATAAAGGTCCTTAAAACCCTATTTTAGAAAGAGCTATCAATATAAATTAAGTAGTTATGTAATGTAAAGCTAAGAAATGTTAAAATGTATTTAAATGAAATAGGGAAAATGATATACCTTGTGAAAAAACTAAAAAATGGGTTTTCAAATGACCTCAAAAAGGGTCAATTCTCATGAAATGGACTAACGTTTGTGCCATGAACAAAACCAAGAAATTATTTGGTAAGAAATCAAGGGAAAACTACTCAAATTGAAGGCATAATGAAACCCTAATTAGCCCATCAAGAGAAAACTAGAATCTTCAAGGGTGAACTAGATCATCAAGGGTGTAGTGTGACCTAGATCATTAGGGGTGAGTTGGTTCATAAGGGGCAAACTAGTTCATTAAGAATGCAGTGTAACCCTAATCAACTATATCTGATATTGATTTTGATTTCACAATTCTATAAAAATTTGAAAAGCGTACTTAGACTTGTAACATGTTTGTCAAACTAAGATCCACAACCTACAATAAAAAAGGGTTTTTTAATTGTTGTAGGGAGTTTGCCTTGGTCAAACCCTAGTTCAGGAATTAACCATGATTTTGTTTGAATATTCAAATGGGAAGAATGCTTCAGAGAGGGGGGGGGGGGGGGGGTGAATTAGAAGTATTATGCTTTATCCATTAAAACTTTTAACTAAAAGTAAAACATATGAAATAAACATGAAGTAAACACATGCATCAACAACACATAACACTAGATTTTGGTAACCCAAAAACCCAAGAATAAGAAGGTAAAACTAGGATGGGGATGATACCAAAAAAATCAGTGCAGCAATAATTGTATTGACCACTTCTGATGGTCTACCCTATGAAAGGACTACCCTATTAAAGGCTTTACACTGTATCAATAGTGACCTAATTAAAGGATTTACAAACACTTTTCATTAAGTGTCACCCTTTTAAAGGATTTAATCACCTCTTCAAAGGATCTACAACCTCGCTGTTAAGCTAAGCTATCAAAATAGGATTTCCTTTCTAATACAATTGGTAGAGAGTATTAGGTATAATAAACTTGATAGCTTACAATCCTTGATTTTTGAATTCAGACACTTTATCTGCTCTCTCTGATCTTGATTCTTTGAGATCTAATATATGTTCGTATCCCTTGTTTTTTTTTTATTAACTAAATATCTAATTGCTACTCTCTTCCTCTAAGTCTTTTCACTCTTCACTCTGAATTTCACTCTATTTTCCCCATACATTTTTTTTTCATATACATAATGAGATTTCATCTTTCTTATAAATACTTTCAAAGACTTAAGGTTAGGCATGGATCTATGACCCATATTGAATCTTTATTTCTCGCTCATTCCTTGCACTTTTTATTATTGGTTGCATGCCTTCTCCATTTTTCTTATTGGTTGCATGCAGATTGCATAGGAAGTACAAAAGATTCGATCTTATCACTTAGATCCTTCAAGATTCATCGTATGTCAGCCATAAAAATGGTTTACATCTAAGTTTGTGCCTTCTCAAACTCATATGTGCATTCTGTGTTACTTGACACTTTCTAATTCCTGATGCTTAGCACATATAAGAAAACTAGCTCACTCAGCTCTTGTAGTGATTCTGAACATCATCTATGACTTGGAACCTATATATTACTCGGCACTTGTATCATGCTCAGAACCTAAAGTCACTTGGCACTTGATCTTCACTCGGAACCTATTGGAATTCTGACTTAGCATACATAGTGTACTCGACTTCAATGTAGAAAGTGGTTAAGTGTGTTGGCACTCAAATTTCAAAACCATTCTGAGACTAATAGATTTTAAATAATTGAATTGAAAAAATATAAAGTAAATGTACAAATTGACCTTATAATAGTAGGACCCCTCGAATCAAATGCAATATTCTCACTTCACCAACTAATTTGGATCAAGAAGATGAAGATGAATGGCAGTAGAAAAGATGCACCAAAGGATCTTGAACAAGATCTTTCTAGATAAACTCCTTCAATGACTTGATGCTTTCATCCTTGAATAATCATAGAGAAATTTCTTAATAAATGCTCAAAGACTTGAGTTCTTGAGCATGAGTGCTTAATCATAGAATGCTTGGATTTCTTGATGTGATGTGTGTTTGATTGCTTGATGTAAAAATGAATGAGAAGGTTCCCTTTTATATAGATCTCAAGAAGGCCAATGCCTCAAAATTTTAAATCAATTAAGACTCATCTTAAAGTAGATCATTAAATGAGAATTCCTAGGGAAGTAAACTAAGGATTATTAATTTTAATCAATAAAAGGTCTACTCCAAATTATATAATAAGAGGAGAAAATAATATTAATTTATAAGGAAGATAAAATATGATTTAAGATAGGAATAATTTTAAATATTAATTTAATTTAATCAGTAAATGAGGACACAATATTTAAGAAAATTAAATGTCCAATGAGATAAACACAATTATTTAAATGGGTAAAATATAAAACATAAATGTAAATAAATAATACAATTGCATTAAATGGGTGTTAAACTTTCATTAAATTGGTGTACTTCTAATTTAAGATAGTACAAAATGTACAAAGAAAATGATTATCAACTTCTTTAGGAAATAACTCACTGATAGGATAATAGATGATATATCAAGAATGATGAAATATTTTTAGGAAGAAATGAAAAAAAAAAATTAGGATTCTCCCTACTATTGTAGAAAATTACAAAGATGAATTGTGCTTTATGGTTGCATAAGATTTAACTTGCATGGAGGAAGTAGAGCCTAAGGTAAAATTCATTGACCTTATGGGATATGAAGTGAATGAACATATGATAGAAGGGTGTGGAAAAATAATTTTAGTATTAGTTTGATATGAAGAGTATCCTAGATGGGGCACTTCAGAAGAGAAATTAAGTGAACTTCAAGGGAAATTGTATACTATGAAAATAGAGAATAAAGTGAACAAGAAAATATATGGATTTCTCAAGGAATTAGGTATGAGTACATAATGGTTCAAAGAGGCATGAGGCACAACTCTAGAAATAAAAGATAGTGGACGGTCAGATATTCTAGTGGCTAAACTACTTGCAATTGAAAGTGGACCTTCAATGATAGTGACACTAGTAATACCATTAGCTAACATACCTATTGCATCTTATGCAGTAGTAGCACATTCTACATCAGAAGAAGAAGAAAACATAACTAGAGTACAACTTGCTACAATAGTAACATAGAGAATATCTACAAGAAGTACCACTGCACCAACACCTATTGAGGTAAAACAAGAAAAGGAGGACTCACCTAAACCAAAGAGAGTAAAAGAGTCAACCAATAGACCTATAACAAGGAAAAAAAATATTATAACATACATTGGCAAACAAAAGAGGTCATAAGAGAAAGAAGTGGAAACAATAAAGAAAATGAGAGGACAAACTACATCCCCACAAGAGTAATCAAAATCTGAAATAGAGAAGCATAATCCAAAGGATACAAGTCAGGGAAATAAATTAAGTGAAAGCCTAAGATTGAGAAAATGAAGAGAATGGTCATAAATGATGGAAATCTCACTAAGTTAAACAAATTCTATGATTTATATAAAAATTTATATAATTTACAGTTAGAGAATAGAATCATTAGGTACATGATATTACTTAATTAGAATTTTATCAACCTTCATGGACAAATACTAGATGACTTGTATGAGAGGTTAAAGAATAGGAAAAATAGAGTCAAAGAAGAAGATAAGGCAATAAGAGAAAGGATTTTTGTAAAACATTGTGAAATTGAGAATGAAGAACATTTTGAAAAAATCATGAAGAATCTCAAACCTTTATTAAGAAATAATACAATAGCAATTCTAATAATGGGAGGAAGCTATGAGAAAATAAATAAATATATAAAGAAATAAATAATAAATGTGATGACATGCTATAAGGATAATTTGGTATTAGCTAGTTCACCACAAATCCATATTGGCACCCAAGCAATAGAAGAGAAAAAGATGAAATAGTTACAACTCCTATTTACACCAAATATGACAAGATAAAAGAAGGAGAGACTAAATATGATGTTATGATAATAAGAGGATCTAGAATCACCATTTATCCTAGTGATGTCCCCACTACATCTCTTGGTCAAGTTGGTGATTTGGGCAATGAACAAATCAATGAATATTCAAGTTCCAACCCAAAGATAAAAGAAAAGAGAGAATAAGATAAGGAATAATAGTAGAAAGACGAAGAAGAGAAAAATAATAAAGGGGATAAAATATAAAAAGAGGAGGAAAGGATTCCCACAATGCCAAGTTTGACAATCTTGACACCTACTTCAAACTCCGCATATGATGACTTAAATAGAAAATTGTTAGGAATAAGGTGTATCAACCTTGGCTAATTTTTATTCTTTTTTTTTTTTTTTTGTAAATGTATATTTTACAAATAATGTAATTAAGTGTTAATGTACATGTCTAGTTGGCATGTTGATGTGTCACTACACTTGTATGTGTTGGTGCATCTTAAATTGTGTGTAAGGAGATCATGACTAAAATGGTCATGACATATTCCTATGATCCATAAGAGCTATCTCTAGAAGATTTGATGATGGGTGAAGACATAAAGACATGTGGAAATTGATCATTGACTATTGTACACTCAAGTCTCCAACTCACACACCATATTCTTGAGTTTTTTTTTAACCATATATCTAAGGCCTTCTTCTTTGGCTCTTTATAGTTTATACAAAACTTCCCAAACTTATAATAGTTCCAACATTTTGCCTTGGAATTTCTAGGAGCCTTTGATTTTCCACAAGATTTGGATCTACCCTTTCCAAACTTGTCATTTTACTTTCCTCTATCATTGGATATCTCACAAATAGCAAGAGCATTTAGATGATCTATAATAGATCATCCTTCCTCCATTCTTAGAGAATGTAACTTCTTCTTTAGGAAAAACTTGCTCACCATAGATTTGGCCTAATACATAGACCCAAGCCATGTCCAAAAACTATTTGTAGTCTTCTCATCAAGAAAGTCCAAGAGAACTAAATCAGCTATGTAGAGTCTAATGAGACCCTTATTTTTCCAATCATTGAGATCCCAACTTGCTTGAGATATTGTTGTGGGTCTCACATCAAGTGAAGCCACCTCCCATAGATCACTATCTTCAAAAAAGTATTCCATGTTGAGTTTTCATAACTTGAATTTTTTTTCATTAAATTTCTCCACATCCATTTTTTCATATGATGAACTAGCCATCTCAATCTACAAATAAGATTCAAAATGCTCTGCATAAAACTCACACTCAAACTTGAGATTAGCTCAAAAAAATCATACCCAACAACTAGGATCAAAAGTTGATCAAGCTCTGATACCACTTGTAAGGAAACTCAAATGCAGAAATAGCTTCCTACACTAATCCCTTAAGGAAAGTATTATGTAAGTTCCTATTAAATCCTTACAATTTTAGATTTGATATTCTATAAAAAGTTAATATTGTAGTCAACCATGGATATAAAATATAGATAGATAAAGAAAACAAACAAACCAAAAAATATGCCGGTGGGGAAAAACCTTTTAGTAAAACAATGCCACCCCTCCAAAACCTACACAATGTATTATCTTCAACATAGAAGGTTACAACACCCTTGTAATGCAAGTTCTTTTAGGACATAGAAGACCAATTAGTAGCAACATAACATACCAAATATTAACACTTTCTCTCTCTCTCTCTCCAAATTGTAACCAGGGGCTAAAAAAACTTATATAATGCACTTTCCCTTTTAGGGAAACTTTCAAAGAACAACCATATTAGGGTTCTACCATTCTCTAGAAAAGTACAACTATCAATTGGAGACTCATGTGTACAATACTCAATGATCAATTGCCACATGTCTTCACATCTTCACCTATCATCGAATCTTCTAGAGATAGCTCTTACCCATCATAGGAATCCATCATAACCATTTCAACCATGATCTCCTTACAAAAATGAAAGATAATTGTGTAAAAAAGGTACAGGAGCACCCACAAGTAATGATGAATCATCAAGGTCCTAAGAACACATAGAATAGGCTAGATGAATCAATTGTGCATATAGATCAAATTGTAAGACCTAGTTCCAAGATTGGAAAAGTTATAAGCACATGGTCAACTATGGTCAAAGATGGTCAAAGGGCCTAGAATCTTGCAATTTTTATTAATTTCATGTTTTAACATGTTTATGATCTATTTGGGTCATTTTGACTAAGTTTTATTTGTTCTAGTTGTTAGTTTACAAAAATTGCACAAATTTCTAAAATGATTGTGATATTGTTATCAAGATTTAACTATATGATTTTGAGTCAAACTATGTTGAATCACTAATTATGAAATATGTATCAATGATTTTGACTCAAAATCACATAGTTAAATCCTAATAGCAATATTATAGTTTTACTTTATGTGGAAATTATCTCCTACTAATCTGCTAAAATGATGTCAAACAACTTTAGCAACTTTTTGTAAAATAATGCAAAAAATTCCCCAATGGCCATAAAAAGTTTGAAATGTTTTTATGAACATTGGAAGGCCTATAATAAGCCCTTTTATGATGATTACAAGTAGAAATAATGTACTTTCACTTTAAAAATCAATAACATAGCATATTTTTACTACAATTTGCCTGTTATCTTGTGTTGTACAGATTCATCTAGTGTTAAAACTCAAATTTATGGATATATTGATGAAATATATTTCGCATTCATATAGTTTTAAAACTCAAATTTATGGATATATTGATGAAATATATTTCCAATGAATATAGTTTGAAGTCTCCATATATCTCCTAACTCAAAATATTCATAGTTTTGCACAAGTAGGTCCAGATTTCTTTCTAACCTAGGGTTTTGAAGGATTTTCAAGCATAGTGAAGGATTTCACCATGGAAATATAATGACCATTGGTGGAATCCTAATTTTTTTAATTTAATATAAGATTCAAGTGGATTTAGGAATGTACTTTTAGGGACCCATTAGAAATTTGATGCCCTAGGCATGTAAGACCCATGTACATGCTAGGAAAAGGATGCAACATCTCCCACAACTTCAACCAGACCTAGCATCAAGGCTTAAAATTAGGTTTGTGACTTGTCTAGGGTTTCCTTCACATGTTCTCATAATTTTTTTTAGGATGGAGTCTTAGAACATGCACTTACTTTGAAAATGGAGGCCTAATTGCCATAATTGCCTAGGCGAGAAATTTAACAAAAGCCCATTTGTTTTTGTCATCAAACCTTTGTGCCTTAGTATGTTATGTAAGTCCAAAAAGGCTTTCCAAAATAATAATTTTTCCCTAGGTTGTGTGGAGATATTTCCTTCTAAGTTTTATTTTCATTAAAAAAAGGGCTACTAGCCTTTTGAGTGACTTAACAAAGAAGCCATGTGCCAAAAATTGCATATTTGTCTTTTAATCATTAGATCATACCATCATTGACCTAAATAGACCATTTCCATGAATATGCATCTCATGAGTCATTTCATGAAGTTTAGGGTTATTTTACTAAATTGGGTCAATTTATGCATCATGGGTAACATGTGATAAGTTGTCTTGTTTATAGGGCTCCCTAGTGATTAGGGTTTTCCTTATTTGTATGTATGGTTGTGATAACCTAATATCATCCTTGAGGAACTTTTTATTGGTGTGTATACATCTGATCATCTTACCAAGATATTTGATTGAAGGGCTTTAGTAAAGAGCATTTTTGGTCTAGTTGATGAAATCCCATGGGTCTTACTAGGCTCCATGGCATCAAATGGTATTAGAGCCATGGATCTTACTGAAGACAATGATGAAATACCTACAAGGGTAGAAAATTTTGAACTAACAAAGTTGATGGGAGAACAAAGAGTAACCAATGCTTCTCTTGCAAAGATATTGAGAGAACTTGAAGGAAAAGTACATAAACAAAAAGGGGCACAAGCTAATGAAGAGGATCAAAATACTAAGGCTAAAGACCTTAAGAAATATGGTGAAGGTCCTATTGAGCAAAACCCTCTTTTTAATGCTCTCAAATCAATGGAGAATATAACAATGAAGGGGAAGTGGGAATTGCCAACTTTCAACAAAAAAATGAATGTTAATGTGGCATTGGATTCTGTAGAAGCCATAATTAATTTCTTTGAGTGTGAAGACATCCCAAAGAAGTATAGGGTAAAGATGGGAAAGTCCAAGTTGAAGGGAGAAACCCTAACTTGATGAAACTTCATCCAAATAGATTGGGTGAAGAAAAGAAGAAGCATGGTTTCTTCTTGGGATAGAATGGTGGCACTAGTAAGGGAGACATATGTTCCTAAAGGCTATGGGGTACAAATCCATAGAAGGAAACAAAGTTTGAAACAAAAGGATCTAGATGTTATTTCCTATACAGAGTAGTTCTTGAAGTTGTGTATGAAAACCAACATAGTAGAGGATGAGGAAAAGAAAAATAGCAAGGTACATGAATGGCCTTAAGTTAGCCATCCAAGAAGAACTCATCCTTCACACCCCCAATTTAGTGAATAAGTGATAACAAGCCTACTGATCAGAATAAGGATCAGAGAGGAAAAAGTTCTAAGGGGAACTATAGGGGAGGAAGTTCTTTTAGAGGTAGAAGAAGAGATAATGGCAATCTCATGTGCTACAACTATAATCAAGTTGGACACTATACATAAAAATTTCATGAGAAGAGGAACACCAATCAAGGGGAAAGACGATCACAAATTGTGGAGGAAGAGAAAATTGACTATAGTGATCCTAAACCTGAGGAAGGAGCATGTATAATGATGAGGCAAGCACTTTTTCAAATCCTTCACACCTAAGAGCCACCCCAAAGGAAGAATCTCTTCAAAATAGGGATCAAGTGCCAAGGCAAGGTATGTAGTTTGTTAATAGATTTAGGCTCCACTAAAAATATTGTTTCCTCTGAAATGGTAGAAAAACTCAAACTACCTAAGAAAGCCCACCCCTTTCCATATCATTTTTCTTGGCTAACAAAGGGTCGACAAACCTTAGTGAAAGAGCAAGCATGGATTTTTTTAATAAAATTCAAGGATATAGTGCTTTGTGATGTTGTAGAAATGGATGAATCTCACATACTCCTAGGAAGACCCTAGAAAATGATGTTGATTCTATCTACCATTTCAAAAAGAATACTTGCACTATAACATAGAATGATGTAATTTTCACCATAAAGCCCATGTCTGATCCTAAAGCAGAGCCTACTATTGTAACCACAGGGAAGAAATAAATGATCAAATCATTGAAGGAACCTAATGCCCAAGGTTTTATATTGGTCCCTAAGAAAAAGGAAAAAATAACTTCTAAGGAAAAAGATCCTATTCCCAAAGAGATACAAGAGCTACTTCAAAAGTACAGCCATGTTACTACTACTAACCTTCCCACAAGCCTGCTTCCCATTAGAGATATTAGTCATCAAATTGACTTGATACCTAGCTCTTCCCTACCTAACAAGGCACCCTATAAGATGAATCCAACTCAACATGATGAAATTTCCAAGAAAGTGAATAATTTGTTGGAAAAATGCCTAAAAAAAAGAATCCTAAGTCCTTGTGTTGTTATATTTGTCCTTACTCCCAAAAAGAATGAAAAATGGAGGTTGTGTAATGATAGTAGGGTTATCAACAAGATTACCATAAGGTATAGATTCTCCATGCCTAGAATTAAGGATCCATTAGATCAACTAGGAGGACATTTCTATTTCACCAAGATAGACTTGAAGTCTAGATACTATCAGATTAGAACAAAACCAAGTGATGAATGGGAGAAAAATTCAAAACTATTAAAGGTATTTTTGAATGGTTAGTGATGCCCTTTGGGTTAAGAAATTCCCCTAGTACCTTTATGAGTCTTATGAATGAGATATGCATTGATTTTATTGGTAAATTTCTTGTTATTTCATGTTTCTTGGCTAACAAAGGGTCAACAAACCTTAGTGATAGAGCAAGCATGGGTAGATTTTTTTTTATACAATTCAAGGATCTAGTGCTTTGTGATGTTGTAGAAATGGATGAATCTCACATACTCCTAGTAAGACCCTAGAAAATGATGTTGATTCTATCCACCATTTCAAAAATAATACCTACTCTATAACCAATAATGATGTAATTTTTACCATAAAGCCCTTGTCTGATCCTAAAGTAGAGCCTACTATTTTAACCATAGGGGAGAAATAAATGATCAAAGAATTGAAGGAACTTGATGCCCATGGTTTTATATTGGTCTCTAAGACAAAGGAAAACATAACTTCTAAGGACAAAGATCCTATTCCCAAAGAGATATAAGAGCTACTTCAAAAGTACAGTCATGTTACTGCTACTAACCTTCCCATAGCCTGCTTCCCATTAGAGATATTAGTCATCAAATAGACTTGATACCTAGCTCTTCCCTACCTAACAAGGCACCCTATAAGGTGACTTCAAATCAACATGATGAAATTTCCCAAAAAGTGAATAATTTGTTGGAAAAAGGCCTAAAACAAAGAATCCTAAGTCCTTGTGTTGTTCCCTTTGTCCTTACTCTGAAAAAGGATGGAAAATGGAGGTTGTGTGTTAGAGTAATTACTTGTTTTCACTTATTAATTAAATCACTTTGATTTAATTAATTAAGTTACCTATTACTCTAGTTTTCTTAAGCTATCTTGTAGGTGCATATAATTAATATTTTATTAATTATAATATGCAACCCTAACTTTTTTAGGCTTTAGGTTACCCTTTTTGAGTTTCAATCTCCTTTATAAGGATTGATCTCTTTGTAAATTTATTGAATCTGTTGAATAATATTTTTCTTCTTTGTCTAAGTTTTTCAGATCAAACCCTTGCCTCTTCTTGTCTTTTTCTTCTTTGTGACAAGTTTTTTGCATACAGGTTTTCTTGGGCTTCATGGATTTTTTATGTGCTTTTGCTCAAAACCTACATGGTATTAGAGCCATATTTTCTATAGTTTGTTTGGTGTTTCAAGAGAAAGGGAGAACAAGGGTTTGGTGAATCAAATCTAGTGTTTTTTCAAGTTTTTTTTAGAAAATAGGGGGGTCACCAATCTTTGGAGTAGTTTAAGGTCAAATAGACATCATGGATGGATTTAGAAGGCATCAAAACCCTTGTTTCCATATAAAATTTTTCCAATTTCGACAACGTTGATCTGGGAGGCAAAAAAAATTGTCGTACAAGGTTGTACAACCTCTGCACACAATCCAAGTCACTGCAAAATCCAAAAAATCACCATTTTTTTTTTAAAGTAGGATTTTTTCTATAGCATTTTAAAAAATTGCCTATGGTCACCAAAATTGCTAGTGGTTAGAGGTAATTGCCTGCGATTACACCGTTGATGGTTCATTGATTGTAGCGGCTAACGATGATTGTCGCTACTTAGTGGCCATGTCACTGGTGGTGCCTCCCACCCACCACCACAGCCATTGGAGCTTAGTTGATGCATTTCTTAGCCACCGTTCATGGAGGTAGTGAGATTTTTTTGAAAAAAAAATTTAATTATTTTTTTATTTAAAAATAATAATTTTTCATACATTTTTCAAAGAGCCTATTAGTTTTTCTTCCATAACTTGAGCATAGGGACATATTTTTTTGATCTAAAAAATGTGCCAGAAAGCTGGTTCCAAGATGTAAATGTTGGTATAGGTGTTTTAGGGTTTTGGTGTAGTTTGGGTGCATGTTTTGGTAGTCAAAGCTAGATGTTTTGTTTTTCACTCTAGGAGGTGTATCTTGAGCATCTAATCTTCAATTTTGGACTTCTTTATATCATTGGAAATTTGTTTTTGTGCTATTTCCATTGATGCTAGTTATTGTTCTAGATTCTATTCTAGGAAAATTTTATTCAATCTTATTTTTTTTAGCATTTTGGTGGATATCTTAGTTGTTCCAGGTCCAGGGATCGATTTTGTTGCTTCAGATGCTTTGTTTTGGGTTGTATCTTCTATTGTATTAGCCTTATACTTTTTTTTTATTGTTGTTGATATTCATTATAAGAATCTTTATGCAAACACACTAAGATAAAGTGTCACTCTTGCATTTTGAGACCCTTTTCATCATTTTGATACATTGTACTTGCACTATTTTATAAAGTGCCATGGGGGGGATAGTTGTTTGCCAGTTTTGTACCCTCTTCCTCTTTTGCCTCAATGTAGTGTCAATGACACTTGACTTTATAGGTGTCTGTACCTCACTCTCAATGTGTTTGGTTCCTGTGTTTTAGGAGATTTTTGGCCCATGTTTTTAGTTGCATGTCACCTCACCCCATCTACATTAAGGGGGGGTTATTCTATTTTTCTAATGCTTCCTTGTTTCGATGGCTTATTAGTGTGAGCTATGTATTTAGTACTTGATCCTACATACTAGGCAATTGCAGTGGCTGGCTACCCATTCATTTCAATGAGATGGATCATCTACCATATAGACACACTCAGTTTGTGCCTTCTATTTCCGTGGAGGTTCTACAGATCAGCACCTTTTGACAGAGTTTTGTAATTTTTCATGCTTCAATGGTTCTCTTTATGATCTCTCTTTGTTCCTTCTTCTGGTACATTCTTTGCTATCTCCTTTTAGAGTAGGGTTTTTTCCATGTGGTTTTCTTTATTTCTTTGTTTCATAGAGATTTTTTTGTATTGGGTACTTGATCAGGCCTTGTTGTTGGCACCCATTTTTCTACTTTCATAGTTGTGCTAGGTTATCTTACCTCCTAAGCTTCGATTAAGGGGGGCGGGGGGTTGTTAGAGTAATTAGTTGTTTTCACTTAATAATTAAATCACTTTGATTTAATTAATTAAGTTACCTATTACTCTAGTTTGGTTAAGCTATCTTGTAGGTGCATATAATTAATATTTTATTAATTATAATGTACAACCCTAGCTTTTTTAGGCTTTAGGTTACCCTTTTTGGGTTTTGATCTCCTTTAAAAGGATTGATCTCTTTGTAAATTTATTGAATCTATTAAATAATATTTTCCTTCTTCATTTGAGTTTTTCAAATCAAACCCTTGCCTCTGCTTCTCTTTTTCTTCTCTGTGACATGTTTTTTACATGTACGTTTTCTTGGGCTTCGTGGATTTGTTATGCATTTTTTCTCAAATCCTACATTGTGCACTGATAGTAGGGCTATCAAAAATATTACCATAAGGTATAGATTCCCCATGCCTAGAATTAAGGATCCATTAGATCAACTAGGAGGAGATTTCTATTTCACCAAGATAGGCTTGAAGTCTAGATACCATCAGATTAGAACAAAACCAAGTGATGAATGGGAGAAAAATTCAAAATTATTAAAGGTTTATTTGAATGGTTAGTGATGCCCTTGGGGTTAAGAAATTCCCCTAGTACCTTTATGAGGCTTATGAATGAGATATTCATTGATTTTATTGGTAAATTTTTGGTAAATTTCTTGTTATTTATCTTGGTGACATACTAATATTCATTCATAGAAAGGTGGAGCATCTTGATCATGTGGAAAATGTATTAAGAAGGCTTCATCAGAACAAGTTAGTGATCAACTTGGAAAAGTGCATATTTATGAAGAAGGAACTTGTGTTCCTAGGTTTTGTGATCTCACAAGCTACCCCTTGAGAAGGTTGAAATAATCATCAACTGGCCTCCACCAAAGAAACAAGGTGATTTAAGAAGCTTTCATGGTCTTATCACCTTCTATAGAAAATTTATCAAAAACTTTAGTCATGTGTGTGTACCCATTCTTGACACTATTAAAGGAGGAAGGAAGACTGAATTTTCTTGCACAATGATGCATTTTAGTACTTGAAGAATAGAGTCTCTCAATACTCAATCTTGGTTCTACCTAATTTTAACAAGGTCTTCATTATGGAAACTAATGTAATTAATTTGGCCATAGGTGTAGTCCTAAGTCATGAAGGTAAGGTAGTAGCTTTCTTTTTTGAGAAACTAAATGATGCTAAGAACAAGTTTTCAAATTATGACATGGAATTTTATGCCATGGCACAAACCCTCAAGAAATGGAGGAACTATATAATCCCAGAGGAGTTTGTAGTATACACTAACAACCATGCATTGAATTTCTTGACTTCTTAGGAAAAATCTATTTTTTAGACATATGAAATGGATGGAGCAGTCGTAGGCTTATACTTTCAACATCAAACACAAGAAAGTTGTTTCAAAAAAAGTTGTCAATGACCTTAGAAAAAGGGTTATTCTAGTTGAGGAGGTGCAATTTCAAAGTCTAGGAATTGGTTCCATCAAGCATTTATATGTTGATGATCCTGATTTTGCAAAGATTTTTAAGTTTGTAGAGAGATGGTTGGAAGATACCATACTAAATTTTTTGAATACCTTATTCAAAATTGACTCCTATTCAAAGGAGCTCAACTATGCATTGCCAAATTCTCAATGAGGACAAATATCATAAGGGAGAAAAACTATGGTGTTCTAGGAGGACATTTTGGCATTGACAAGATAATAGATATAGTGAAAAGAAGCTATTATTTTTCAAGAATGAACAATGAGGTAAAGAAGTTCATAGAGACTTGTACCATCTATGAGAAAGCCAAAGGTTTTTCAAAAAATCAATGATTATACCAACCATTACTAATCCCCACAAGACCTTGGGAATAAATCTCAATGGATTTTGTCATGGGGCTACCTAGAACTAAGCAAGGTTTTGATAGTGTTTTTGTCGTAGTGGATAGATTTAGAAAAATAGTTCATTTTATACCATGTAAAATCAAAAATGATGCTTCTCATACTGCACTTCTTTTCTTTAAGGAGGTAGTTAGGATCCATGGTTTACCATAAACTATTGTATCTGATAGGGATGTGAAGCTTCAAGACTAGTTTTGGAGAACACTCTTTCAAAAACTTGATACTAATCTAGGCTATAGCTCTAACTGGTCCAAAAACTAATGGGAAAATTAAGGTGGTTAATAGATCCTTAGGTAATCTCCTAAGATTCCTAATAAAATAATTTTCTCAATGTTGGGATCTACTCTTGCCTCAAGTAGAATTTTTTGGAAATATATGTGATAGGATAAGTTACTAAGAGGGGAGGGGTGAATCAATAACCTATAAAACTTAATCCTTTATAAGCAATTAATCCTTCTTATATATTATGATCTAGTTGCGTGCATGAATAATTTAACGCATCAAAACATTCATAACACTTTTGACATAGAAAATGGTGACCTAGAAACCTTCCAAATGGGTATATGCATCGAGTTGTGGTGCCAACAAGGTGACAACCTTCTTTTTTTTTCCATTTTTCAATAGCATGTATGTGCTATGGCTTGGGTAATCCAAGCCATGCACGCTATAGTGCATATGTGCTTTAAAAAAAGAAATTTTTTATAAATGGGCTGCATACCCACAACCCATTTATTTTATCTTTATTTTTAACCTTCCTCTAATAGCAGTGCATATGCAAATTGGAGAAAACAAATCTTTTCACCACCACATCGTATGTGATCTAAATTTTATTTTGCATTGTTTGATATGTTTTTTATATTGTTTTGTAGGTTTTTTATATTGTTTTATAGGGTTTTTACAAATTTTCTTTAGATTTATTTATTTATTTAGATTTCAATTGACTTTTTATTAGGAAATGTCAATAATCAATTGGAAAATCCCCAAGAAGATCAACAAATTCTACAACCTGAACCAATTGCAAGACCTCTGCCTGGCACACAAGAAAATATAATAAATGAAATAGAAAGAGGCAAAACTAAATTAGAAGGATTCATTGGTTGGTTGAAAGAATTTGGGCAAACCAATCCAATGAGGGCTCAATTGGCATCATCCCTCAAATCCATTAAGATCTAGATAGCCTCAGTTAGTGGTCAGCTAGATGTTTTGCGGGTTAAGAGGGATGAACAAAAAAGATTTTATGCAAATAAATGTCATATCAAGATGTAAAAAAAAAGATATACCAAAAGGTAGAATATGTGCATTATTTAGAAAACCTGATGAACAAAATACTATTAGAGAGAGTACTAAATGGTTCCCCATCCATTGATGCATACATGATGCTATTAGAAATAATTTTTGGGATAGATGGTGGATGGTTTTTGATGCCCTTCCTTGCAACAATCAGGAGGTCCCCATGTATTTTTTAAAGAAATTGTATTGTGATTTTGTCCTTTTGGAGATCCCCAATTATTTTGATATATTAGATTCCCAAGGTAGAGGTGGGGGATCATCATTTGAGAGGCCAAGGACACGTCATGACCCTAATGTAGTTAGGGCACCTGTGGTCAAGCCACAGGGTGAGCATGTGACTATTCCTTTAGTTGTGAAGGAACATGTAGAGGCCAGTTCTCTACGAACCATTAATACTTTGACACAGACGCTCATCCATTACACAAGTCCATTAGTTGAGGGGGAGCATTCAGTGCACTAAGGTCACATGTGCACATCATGCATATCCTTATGCACATTTGGTACTCATGCTGGAGATGGTGTGGATGATGTGATCATCACTAATTAGTTCTTGAGTGACACATTTGGCATTGACACATATGTAAATTACAATTATAATTTACTAATTTGATCACATTTCATATGTATAGTGAATGATTAATTAATTATCATCTATTAACATTGTTCCAATTTTAGGGTCAGAGTGTTGGCGGGCCTAGTAGCAATCCCCCAGCCACATTTTTTGCCTCATCCATGAGTCCAAAGGTATGTATCAATTTAATCATTTAAATTAATACATATATTTATTAAGTAATCATATTAAGGATTGACAAAAAAATTATGCATGTGCATCAGTTCTCTATAGGACCATCAACATTTACTATGGACTTGGAGCATAGACATCATATGAGCTTCATAGAGGTACATTTGTTTCATGTTAATTTAATTCATTTGATTATATTTTTTCCATGTCTCATGTTACATGTAATGTGTATTGTATTACATGCAGCTCATGAAATCAAACACTTCTCCTTATCTCTGATAGTTCGTCGATCATGGAGTGGCCATAGCTATGGCTAGTTCACAGCCATTGACTGAGGTATGAAAGAATTTTCTTGGATTTAGTTGTGTAATCATTATCAACTCGAGTTAGAGAAGAGCCTCAATAAGAACATGATGACCAAAGGCCTCTAGAGATTTTTTTCCTTTCCCTTGTGGGAAGGAGAAGATATAGTTGATAAACATGTGCATGTATAGGCATTAGCGAACATATATGTTGGATTTTATGTCAGTGGACATATTCAATATACATCTGATGTATATATGAAATTTTATATTTGATGTATGACATTTATTTGATGTATTACATTATTAGACTTATGAAATTATTCGTTAATATATGATATGTTTGTTCATGTATGACATTATTGGTTATCATAATATATTATGTGTTTGTTAATGTACATGACATTATTGGTTATCATTTTATATTATATGTTTGCTCATGTATGACATTAAATTAGATATGTTCCTGTATGACATTAAATTAGATATGTTCATGTATGGCATTAAATTAGATATGTTCATGTATGACATTAAATTCAATACCTAATCAGTTCAAAACTTTGATAGAATATTGATTAACAATAAACTTTATCATTTTTTAAGCATAAGTTTATCATTTCCAATATGTCATCGTCATATGATTTATGATCTTGTTCATGTTTAAAGTTTTCCTTCTCTGTCATTTGTTTATCAAGTTTAATTCAATACCTAATCAATTTGAATTTTTGATACAATATTCATCAACAATAAACGTTATGAGTGTTAAAATAGCTATTTTATCCCCATCCCCCTCTCTCTCCCCTCTCCCATCTCCCACTCTCTATATCTCTCACACAAACTTGCATCCCCCCTCTCTCTCCCCCTCTCCCACTCCCTCTCCCACCACCTACTATCTCCCTCTCTACTCTCTCTCTCTCTCCCATCCCCTACTCTTACTCTCTCTCCCCCATCCCCAACTCTCTCTCACACTCTCTCCCATCCCCTACTCTCTCTCACACTCTCTCCCATCCTTTCACTTTTTCTCTCCCATCTTGTACTTTCACTCTACTACCCCTACTCTCTCTCACTCTCTCCCATCCTTTCACTCTATCTCTCCCATCCAACACTCTCTCTCTCTCTCTCTCTCTCTCTCTCTCTCTCTCTCTCTCTCTCTCTCTACCACCCCTACTCTCTTTCTCACTCTCTCCCATCCTTTCATTCTATCTCTCCCATCATGTACTCTCTCTCTACCACCCTCTACTCTCTCTCTCACTCTCACACTCTCTCCCATCCTCTACTCTCTCTCTTTCATAGACACAGACACACTTCCATCCCCTCTCTCTCTTCTTTCCCATCCCCTACTCTCTAGATCTATTAGATACACTCCCATCCCCCTCTCTCTATCTCCCTCTTCCTACTCTCTCTTACACTCTCTCCCATCCCCTACTCTATCTCACACTCTCTCCTATCCTTTACTCTCACTCTTTCCCTCTCCCACTACCTACTCTCTATCCTCCATCCCCTACTCTCTAGATTTGTCACATACACTTCCATTCGCCCTATCTCTCTCCCTCTCCCTCTCCCACTCCCTCTCCTACCACCTCCTATATCTCTCTCTCCCTCTCTACTCTCTCTCTCTCTCCCCCATCCCCTACTCTTACTCTCTCTCCCCCATCCCCAACTCTTTCTCACACTCTCTCCCATCCCCTACTCTCTCTCACACTCTCTCCCATCCTTTCACTCTGTCTCTCCCATCTTGTACTCTCTCTCTCTACCACCCCTACTCTCTCTCACTCTCTCCCATCCTTTCACTCTATCTCTCCCATCCAGTACTCTCTCTCTCTACCACCCCTACTCTCTCTCTCTCACTCTCTCCCATCCTTTCACTCTGTCTCTCCCATCCTATACTCTCTCTCTCTCTCTACCACCCTCTACTCTCTCTCACACTCTCACACTCTCTCCCATCCCCTACTCTCTCTTTCATAGACATAGACATACTCCCATCCTCCTCTCTCTCTTCTTTCCCATCCCCTACTCTCTAGATCTATTAGACACACTCCCATTCCCCTCTCTCTATCTCCCTCTTCCTACTCTCTCTCACACTCTCTCCCATCCCCTACTCTATCTCACACTCTCTCCTATCCTTTACTCTCACTCTCTCCCTCTCCCACTACCTACTCTCTATCCTCCATACCCTACTCTCTCTCTCCCCTCTCCCATCCCCTACACTCTCTCTCATAAACACACACACTCTTATTCCCTCAGTCTCTTCTCTCCCATCGCCTACTCTCTAGATTTGTCACACACACTTCCATTACCCCTATCTCTCTCCCTCTCCCTCTCCCACTCCCTCTCCCACTCCCTCTCCTACCAACTACTATATCTCTCTCTCAAGTTCTCTCTCTCTCTCTCTCTCTCTCTCTCTCTCTCTCTCTCTCTCTCTCTCCCATCCCCTACTCTCTCTCACACTCTTCCATCCCCTAATCTCACTCTCTATCTCCCATCCCGTACAAGCTCTCTCTACCACCACCTACTCTCTCTCACAGTCTCACACTCTCTCCCATCCCCTACTCTATCTCTCTTAAACACATTCCCATTCCCCCTCTCTCTCCCTCTCCCACTCCCTCTCTCACCACCTACTCTCTCTCCCCCATCCCCTATTCTCTCTCTCCCCTCCTATCCCCTAATCTCTCTCTTTCATAGACACACACACTCCCATCCTCCCCTCTCTCTCCTCTCCCATCCCCTACTCTCTAGATTTTTCACACACACTCTCATCCCCTCTCTCTCCCTCTCCCACTCCCTCTTGCACTACCTACTATCTCTCTCTCAAGTACTCTCTCTCCCTCTCTACTTTCTCTCTCCCATCCCCTAATCTCACACTCTCTCTCTTCCATCCCCTACTCTCTCTCACACTCTCTCCCATTGCCTACTCTCCCTCTCTCCCTCTCTCTCCCCCATCCTATATGAGCACTCACTACCACTCCTTACTCTTCCTCAAACTCTCACACTCTCTCCCATCACCTACTCTATCTCTCTTATACACATTCCCATTCCCCCTCTCTATCTCTCTCACACTCCCTCTCCCACTACCTAATCTCTCCTATCCCCTACTCTATCTCTCTTACACACTTCTATTCCCCCTCTCTCTCCCTCCCACTCCCTCTTCCACTACCTACTATCTCTCTCTCTCTCTCGCTCTCTCCCTCTCTCTCCCATCCCCTACTATAACTCTCTCTACCACCCCTCCTCTCTCTCTCACTCTCACACTCTCTCCCATCCCCTACTTTCTCTCTTCTACACACTCTCATCCCCCTCTCTCTCCCTCTCCCACTCCCTCTACCATTTCCTACTCTCTTTCTCTCCCATCCCCTACTTTCTCTCTATCTCTCTCTCCCCTCTCGCATTCCCTACTCTCTCTCTTTCACACACATAACCATCCCCTCTCTCTCCTCTCCCATCCCCTACTTTGTCTCTCAGTCACTCTCCCTATCCCACTCCCTCTCCCACCACCTACTCTCTCTCTCTCTCTCTCTCTCTCTCTCTCTCTCTCTCTCTCTCTTTCTCTCACTCTCTCTCTCACTCTCACTCTTTCCCTCTCTACTCTCTCTTTGCTACCCCCTAATCTCTCTCACATTTTCACACTCTCTCCTATCCCCTACTCTCTCTCTTTCTCTCTTACACACATTTCCATCCTTCCTCTCTCCCTCTCCCACTCCCTCTCCTATCACCTTCTCTCTCTCCCATCCCCTAATCTCTCTCAAGCTACTCTATCTCCCCCCTCTCCCATTCCCTACTCTCTCTCTTTCACACACATGCACTCCCATCCTCCTCTCTCTTGCTCTCCCTCTCCACTCTATCTCCCATTTCCTACTCTCTCTCTCTCTCTCTCCCATCCCCTACTCTCAATCTCTCTCTCCCACCCTGTACTCTCTCACACACTTCCTCTCTCTCCCATCCCCTTCTTTCAATCTCTCTCCCCCATCCCATACTCTCTATTTTCCACCCTTAATCTCTTTCACACTTCCTCTCTCTCCCATCCTATACTCCCTTTGCCACCCCTACTCCCTCACACTTCCTCTCTCTCCCATCTTGTACTCTCTTTTCCATCCCTACTCTCTCACACTTCCTCTCTCCCATCTTGTACTCTCTCTACCACCCCTACTCTTTATCACTTCCTCTCTCTCACATCCCCTACTTTCTCTCTATCTCTTTGTCTCTCTCACACACACATAGCCATTCCCCCACCCCCCTACTCTCTCTCACTCTTGCTTTGAAACTCTTCACTATTTAGGTCTCAATAGTGTGTGTGCCCTATAGTGTGCACGTGCTATTGAGAACTCAAAGGCTTTCAATAGCATGTATGCGTTATAGTGTGTGAATTCTATAAGGCACACGTGCTATTGAAAGCTTTTCTTTAAAACCAAGCCTAAGGCTTGATTTTTCCTTGGAGATCCAACTCAAAGGTTTGGAGTTTATAAATAGGTCTAAGACATGCTTTCAAGAAAACATACAAAAAATGATTGATTTTTCTTGTGTGCTCTCCTTCAAGATTTCTTGTGGTTGGGTATTGATAAGATCAAGTTACATGACATTGTAGGTCTCTATGTTAGCTATCTAACGATATAATTTATTTTTAATTTGAACTATTTCAAGCCTTTCATCTATAATTTATTTTGAATGTATGTTCATTTTTTGTCAAAAACCACCATGTACTAATTGGAATATAGATTTTAGCTTATTCATCAAATTTTGTAACAACTTAGTTTTTTAGAAACTAACTCCATTCTACACACTTTGAAAAAAAAAATTTTGATTTTAGATTAGTTTTTAATTATTTCTAGGGGAAGCACACAGATATTTCACATTTTTGGGATGTGTCTAGTTAAAAAATTCATTAAAAAAAAACACATTATAAAATTACCCAAAAAATTTGGGACAAACTACATAGTGTTAAGTAACTTCACCAAAGCAATTAAAGAATTTGAACAAAAAAGTTAAAATTTTAGGGGGGGCACACTTTGTACTATGTTATATTTTTTTGGAATAAACAGTACCACTTTTTGTGGCCCCCTTTTTGAGGACCTAAAACTAAACCATTTTGAAAAAAAATAGGAGTTTAGAAACTAATTCAAAGGACTACAACTTTTATTTTTGTCATATCTTAAAATTTTGAGCGTAACTATCTTCAAATTTTTGTTGAAGCTCAAAAATTGTAGATTTTAGGAAAAAGGTGTCCACTTATACCCCCCTTTTGGCACCACAACTTGGTGCACTTACCCAAATAGAAAGTAAAATTGGGGTGGGGATGATACTCATAAGCTTTAATACTACAATATAAAGTTGGCCTATTAAGGCTTAAAATGATCACTTCCGAAGATCTTTCCTATTAGGAGTAATAAGGGTTGCTAGATCCACCTTACAAAAGGATTTATAAGCATACAATAAAGTATGCACTTGGTAAAGAGATTTACAAAAGATTGTTTAGTCTACCTTGTGAAAGGATTTAACTAATCCACCTATTAGGATGAAACAATGGCTAATCTCTAATCTACAACTTGGTTTGCTGAGGGAGATTCCTTTGAGTGTAATAATCAACTTGTTATGATAAGTAAATCTTTGTTGCTTCTTATACTATTGTTGCCTTTATACTTCACACATTTGTTCTCTATTTGTTCTAATACTTGACATCTCCTATCAATGCTCGACATCATCATGCATTCAATACATATATAAGCTCGATCCATATTGATCACTTCCAAGTAGTCTAAAATTGGTCTACACTAGTGACTTGGTGAACACTATGAAACTTGGCATATAAACTAAATCACTTGATTCACACTGCATAGCTTGATCAATACTATCACAACAAGCTCGGTATAAACTAAATCACCTAGTTAACACTAAGTGACTTGACCAACATTGAATTCACATCACTATAAGTATGAACTCAATAAGCACTACACAACTTGGTTTGCATTAAGAAACTTGGCATACACTAAGATGCTTAGTTTACTCTGCTAATCACCAACTTGGTGGAAACTGCTCAGCACAAACTGAATACCATTCCTTGAACTTGGTAGAAATTTTAGAACTTAGTAAAGCCTAAAATACTTGTGTAACACTGTTAACTATACAATAAGCTCAGTGGATACTATCTATCTAAATAAGTATGTGTCATTAATAAAAAATATGACTATAAATTCAATAATCTCCCCCTTTGGCATTAGTGGCAAAAACACTTATTAGTCAAAACTAAATTCAAAATGTTCAAGAACACCTTTTATTCATCATCTTGTATCTCTAACTCAATAGAGTACTTTAGCTTTTAGGATTTTTCAAAATTTCTTTTCTAAGAGATGTATCTCTAAGTATCTATACATATACATATACAATATACTTTACATTTTTCCACATCTGATGTCTACATTTTCTCCCCCTTTGTGTATACTAAATCTTATATTATATATTCTCCCATTTATAATATACATCTTCTCCCCCTTTTTGACATTAATGCCAAAGATGTATGTTGTGTCCTATATAGTAATGTCAAAATGTGACAAGAAATTTGAATGTACCTTTAGAATCAATGTCATTGTCTCGTCCCAATTTTCCTGCAACACCTTGCATGTGTGTAATGCAACTTGATTTTCTACTAAAAGTTCTATAATGTGATCTACAATTGAGAATTTTTTATCATGGATGAGGGTTTTAGCATGTGCAATATGATTTTGCAATGTATCCATGTTTGGGAGAATCATGCCTTGTATGTTTACTAGTGTAGCTCTTATCCTAGCTTCTTCTCTTAGCAATTTTGCTTGCATATTAGGTAAAAATCTGATCTTTGTGTAGTGGGCAGAGCTATAACTTAGGTCAATTTGCAACTATTTTACACTTGCCTTTAGATCTTCATCAATATTTAAAATTTTATCTTTGATTCCTTGGTGAAAATTGAAGTATCATAGAGTTTACCAAATAATGAAGTCACATTGTTGCAAGAGGTCTCCAATGAACTTAGAATAGTAGATAGTGTTGGATGCAACTGATTAATTGTGTGTTGTCTTTGATGTTACACAAATTTCATAATATTTATTAGTCTATATATGTAAAGCTCACTTAGGTAGTGAAGATAGTTCTCAATATCTACCAAGTGTTCCTATGTTTGCCTAGTTTAGAAGGCAGTGTCTACTGAGTTCACTCAAGTAACAAAGAAAAGTTGGATGGAACTAGTGCTAACTAAGATCGCTTAGTTGCCAAATGATTTTTGTAAGTTTTTAGTGTTAACCAAGCTTCTATTGGTTAACAAAGGAAATCATTTAAAATTTAGTTTCTACCAAACAGGGTTGGCTAAAAAAAGATTTTCTTATTTTGTTGTATTAATCTTAATTGATTTATCTATTCATTCCAACTGACTAAGGTGATGTGTACTAATTATTTTAAAATATATTTGAGGCAAATTGAAAAAGTGAAAGATATTATTATAAAGTCAATTTGTGATTTCAAAGTGTGCAAAGTGTGTGAAAAAGTGTGCAAGAATGTGAAAATTATGATAATGTGATTAAAGATCTATTGATGAGCAGAGGAAAAAAATTTGAAGGATAAGTAGAATATCCATGCAGGGCAACAAAGCCATAAATGTTCAAGAAGGATCGAGAACAAGCTAGAACATAGATCTAAAATCAAAAAATTGGTTGTAGTCAAATTAGGTCATCTCATTGTTACTCTCTAACCATTGTAGTAGTGACCTAAATCTCTTAACAAGTTGGATTAATAGCTATTTGCAAATCCTCTAACAAGGTGACAATTCCATTGAATTGTTCTCAAGACTTCTAACTAGGCCACTCCTAATAGGGTGATTAAATATTTTAAGAGGGTCACACCTAACAGTGTATTTTGTAACCATTAATAGGGTTGGCTACTAATAGGGCTCATTTTAGAAGAGTGAAAATCAATAACTAATTGCTATTGGTAGTTTTTTCCAAATTGGGTTTCCACATTAAATCCTAGTGTCAAATGTGTTCATGTTATTTTCTTTATGTGTTTGCAACCAAGTAATGGTAATCACAAATAACATCTAATGGTTTATATGTTAATATTTTACCAAACTAATCTAGTTATTACCAAGCTACAACATTTTGTGTGTTTATTGAGCTTCAACAATATTCAATTATCTATTTGCATTTTGTACTGACATTGAAGGGATCTAGGATTTATTTTTGTAGTAACTGATTCACCCCTCCCCTCTAAATTACTCCTATATTTCTAACAATTGTTATAAGAGCTTTTGATGCTTGTAGAAAAGGTTTCAAGGACCTTAGCTAAAGATCAGGATGTCTTACAAAAGAGATATTCCCAAGTTGAATACAGACAATTTCACAGTATGGAAAGGACTTGAGATTACATCTAGCTACCATTAGTGATTCAGGTTTCAAGTATCTTGGTGCTGAATATAAGACTTCCTTTAGAATATTATCAATCAAAGACATTTTTGAAAAGAAGAATCATAATATCATGATGATTGATATTGCATCTGCTCTCAGTTATGTTGAATTTGATGGGGTAAAAAATTGTAAAACTAATTTTGAAATGTGGAACAAACTTAAAGATGTGTATTGAGGAGATGACAATTTAAGAAGAGCCAAAGAAGAAAGCCTTAAAGGACAATTTGATCAAATGAGAATGAGAGAAGATGAAAACATTGAAAAATATGTGGAAAGAATCAAGGCTAGTATAAGTGCAATCAAAGCATCTAGAGGAGACATCAAGGAGGAAACTATTATAAGTAAAGTGCTCAAAACTCTTCTTCCTATTTATGCAATTAGAGTATCTATTATTCAAGAAATGAGATGTGATCCAACTAATAATATAGGGTTGGATGCTCGAGTTGGAAGATTAATAGCTTTTGAGTTAGACAATTATGATAACTATGTTCTTGCTTCAAATTAGAATATCGAATCTACATTTAAAGCTAAGCTTTCACTCAAAGAAAAGGGTAAAAAGTCAAAATCTAGTCAATTAGGTAGTGAAGAAGATGAATCATTAGAAAAAAGTTCAGAAAGTGATCTTGAAGTTATTGAAGCCCTGCTTACAATGAAGTATTCCAAAGGAAGAGGAAAGTATAAGGGTAAAGTTCATCTAACCTTTTTTTCTTGTGAAGAAATTGGTCACATCATTTCTCAGTGTCCAAACAAAGAGAGAAAGGATGAGAAGAAAAGCAATAAGTATAAAGGCAAGAAGCACTCCAAGAGCTTCAAGGACAAAGGTAAGAAATCTTGTTTCATAGCTAAATATTCTAATAACAGTGAAGATGAAATGGTATATATAGCAATGGAAGATGAATTAATGATGAAACAAATAAGATGGCACTTATCTCTCATGTTAGAAAAAATGACATAGAAATTATTGATAATAGTCTCTCACATTATATGACTGGTGACAAGACAAAAATTTAGCATATGGAATATTATGATGGACATAGTGTAAGATTTGGGAACAATGAACCTTGTAACATAAAAGGAAAAGGATGTACCTTGTTAACTAAAGAACTTGTATGTGAAAATGCCTATTAGGTTGAAGGATTAAAGCATAATCTATTGATTTTGGCATAGCTAAATAACATTGGATTCAAGGTAGAATTCATGAATGGTCAGGCCATGCTATTGGATGGATAAGGAAATCTAGTTGGTTCTGGCAAGCAAATGAAAGGTAATCTATTTTATCTTGATCTCAATGATTGTTCATATTTTATTGCTCAAGTAGAGGAAATCTGGTTATGGCACAAAAGGCTATGTCATGTGAACTTTGATAACCTAGTTAAGATAAGAAAACATAAAAGAGTAAGAGATATCCCTAGTTTGAAAAAGCCTAACATGGATATATGGAAGAATTGCCAAATTGGTAAGATGAGAAAGACAAGCTTCAATGGAAAAGACTATCAGTCAAAAGAAGTCTTGGAAACTGTTTATTCCAACTTATGTGGACCTATTGGAATAGAAAGTTATAGTGGAGAAATTTATTTTATTCTCTTTGTTGATGACTACTCTAGAATGATGATAGTAATGTATCTAAAAGAAAAATTAGAAGCCTTTCAAAAATTCAAATGGTATCTAGAAATAGTAGAAAAAGAAACTAGAAAGAAATTGAAATGCTTAAGATCAAATAGAGGTGGTGAACTCATCTCCCATGAATTCAAAAAAAAATTTATTGAAAGAGGAATCAAAAGACAAGTACTAGCCCCTGGTATACCACAATAGAATGGTATAGCAGAAAGAAGAAATAGATCTATCATGGATTGTGCAAGAACCCTGATGATTGAAAAGAATGTTGCTCTTAAATACTGGAAGGAAGCTATCAAAATTATAGTTCATACCTTGAACAAAGTTCAATTAAAGAAAGATTCAAAAAAGACATCTTATCAGCTATGGTATGGCTACAAACCTAATGTATTTACTTGAAAGTATTTGGCAGCAAATGTTACATACTGAAAGAATCTAGAAAAGGAAAATTTGATGTAAAAGGTGACGAAGACACATTTCTAGGATACTCCTACAAAAGTAAAGCATATAGATGTTTGAATTTATTTACTCACAAAATTATAGAAAGTACACATGTCATATTTGATGAATATGTAGAAAAGAGTGAAGAAGAAAGCAACAAGGAACCTAAAGACTACAAAAGATTCATTTACTATGAACCTAATACCCTTAATAATCTATCTAAAAGAAAAGAAGCTTCAACTCTTGAGTCCCTAGAAACTTCAATAGCTACCGAGTTGCAGACAGTACAACCCAAGCTACAAGGACCCAAGTCACAATCAAAGGCTACTGAGCTAGTTTAAACCAAGCCTGATAGACTCAAATTACAAACAAAAGGAACTTAGCTTGAAACTAAAATTCAAGAAGAAGATGGTGGAACTCATTCAAAGACCAAGGAGCATGTGTTATCAAGATGTGTTAGAAGACATCATCCACCTAATGAGATAATTGGAGATAAATCAGATGGAACAATGATAAGAAGAAAATTAAAAGGTACATGTTTACTTGCTAAATTTGAACCTAGAAGTGTCAAAGATGCTCTAGAAAATGAAAGTTAGATTGAGGCAATGAATGAAGAGGTAGAATAGATAGAAAAGAAAAAAACTTGGACTCTTGTTCTTAGACCCAAGGATAAAAATGTAATTGGTACAAAATGGGTATTTTAGAAATAAGTTGAATGAAGATGGAAAGGTATCAAGAAATAAAGAAAGAATAGTATGCAAAGATTACTCTAAAGGAGAAGGTATTGACTACAATGAGATTTTTTCTTCTGTAGCAAGACTTAAAGGTGTTATAACTTTACTAACATATGCAACACATAGAGGAATTTAAGTATATCAAATGGATGTTAAATTTGTATTCTTGACTGGAATTCTTTATAAGAAAGTCTATATTGAACAACCAGAAGGTTTTGTAGATCCTAGCAAAGGAGACATCTACACAAAGCATTATATGGTCTCAAGAAACTTCGCAAAGCTTGGTATGAAAGACTCCATAATTACTTGGTATAGATTCATTTTCAAAGGACTAATGATAATAGTAGTTTGTATATTAAGGAAGGACTAGATATGAAGGTTGTGCTAGTAGAAATATTTTTTGATGGCACTCTATTTATAGGAAATGATGATTTATGCAAAGAAATCTTAGAAGAAATGAGCAGAGAATTTGAGATGTCCATGTTTGATGAAATAAAATTCTTTGTTGGATTGCAAATATAATAGAACAAGAATGGTATCTACATCACTCAATCTAAGTATATCAAGGAGATACTAAAGAAATTTGGAATGGAATATTCAAGACTAGTTGGAACTCCTATGTCTATGGGATATAAGCTTTTCGAAAATGATGATTCCAAAGAATTAAATAAGACCATTTATAGATCAATGATTGGAAAATTACAACATGTAGTTCATACAAGGCCTGATATTGCTCTAGCAGTTCGAATAGTGACAAGATTCTCATCAAATCCCAAAGAAAATCATGACAGTAATGAAGAGAATCACGAGATATCTAAAAGGTACTAAATGTATATGAGAAATATGTTAGCAAGTAATACTAATCTATTAAAAAACAAAAGCATTAACTAGCATATAAACCATAACATAAACGAGAGACTAAAGAGGAAACCCCAATTGAAAATGTGAGCCAAATGAATGGACTCTCCCAATAGGATTTAGCTCCTCGCTTGGTAGATGAGTCTAAGGATTGGGATGTATGCTCAAGGTTCTCAAAAACTAGCTTCAATGGAGAAGGAAAATGGCAAATTGGTAGCTTTGTGAGCTCTCAATTTGGAATCATAAGGGTATGGTTGATGGCTTTTGGCTCTCAAAAGGGCATTATAACTTTAGCTTCGAGATTGTGATGAAATGGCTTGGGAGGGGATTCAATTTATAGGATAAGGGCTTGAGGGATGGAGGGCTAAGATGCAAGGATGGGGAAAAGCTTAAGGAGGGCTAGGATGCACTCAAAGGGGAGCACATGGATTGTGCTTGTTTAGCACCAATCAGGGAGTAACACATGTCACAGGGTGAGTGGATAGAGGAAAGGGGATGGATGAGTCAACAAAGGAGGCTCAAGGGATAATATCTTCATAAAGACCCTTCATTATGGCTTGTAAGAGCTTGTAAGAGTCTTTATGGCTTTTGTAAGAGCATTCATTGCTAAGTGGTTGGGATATTTTGGCGAGAGTTGAGATTGTTGAGTTTCCTTGGCTTAGGAAAGTTTTAAGCTTGCTTAGGGAATGTGACAACATTAGGGGGTGGATTAGGCTTGGGTTTAGGATTAGATAAGGGATCTTAGAGATTTTCAAGTGGATGGCATTCATGAGGGTGGGTGAGTTAGTGACTAAGCTTAGTTAGTATGGGTGGATGGGGTGGATTAGGCTAAAAAGAGGGTTTAGGAATAAGTTAGGGGCTTTTAGATTTGAGGGTTTTATTTATCAAATAGATTTATTTAATAAATGGGGATTTTGGAATTAGATAGAAGAATAAGATTTAATTGATAAATAATAGGTTATTTGATTTATCAATTAGGGCTATTAATAACTAATTAAATTAATTAGCTAGGGGATGGCAAAGGATTAATTAAATAAGAATTTAATTAATGATGCCTTTAGAGATAACTAAATAGGATTACCAAAGTGGTGTAATCAAATTTATGTGTCTACACTAAAGACTATGGTTTATGGTACAAACTTGGAGGCAATTTGGACTTGAAAGCATTTATTGATGTTGATTGGGCAAAAAGTCTTGATTACAGAAAAAGCACTAGTGGTAGAGTATTCTTTCTTGGTAAAAGACTAATATCTTGGACAAGCAAGAAGCAAAATTGTGCATCTTAATCCATAGCAGAAGTAGAGTATGTAGTAGAAATAGTCAATTGTTCTAACATTTTTTGTTTCAAAAAATTATTTGAAGGAATGAAGGTAGAAATCAAAGATCCATTTTTCATATACTATGATAACACCAATGCAATAAAAATATCAAAGAACCCAATAATGGATTCTGAAATAAAGCACATTGCTATAAAATATCACTTCTTAAGAGAGTTGGTGCAAGATAAAGAAGTTAGATTGGAATATGTGAATACAAAAGAACAAATTGTAGACATATTCACCAAGCCATTACCTAAGGATGCATTTCTATATCTAAGAGGTAAGCTAGAGGTCATTCCCCTATCTGAAATTCACTAAATGAAGCTTAGTGAATGCATCAATCGGAACCTATTGAAGATTAATTAGTTGGTGAAAGAATTGGCAAGGGAATATTGTAGATGAATTAGTACTTAAGATATATTGGTGTTTATAGAGTTATTTTCTTTGGCATGTGTTGTCAAAGAGGGAGAAGATTACTGTCATATCTTTGAGAAATTTTTGAAACCAAAATAAAAGTTAGAATCCAAAGAGGCACAAGTCTTCTAACATAAAGTATGTTGAAAGAGGGAGGATGTTCTAAATGAACTTGGTTATAGCCATTGCAGATAGAATTCAATGAAAGGAAGAGCTCATACTAATAGAGGAAGTTCTCAAATCTAAAATCCAAAATTTTACCGTGCTATGACATGTTGTGTTGCCATCAATGCCAAAGAGGGAGATTGTTGGATACAATTGATTAATTATGTGTTCTCTTTGATGATACACAAATGTCATAATATATATATCAATTAGTATATGCTAACCTCACTTAGGTAGTGAAGACAGTTCTCAGTGTCTACAGTGCATTCCTATGTTTGCCTAGTTCAAAAGGCAGTGTCTACTGAGTTCACTCAGGTAACGAAGGAATGTTGGACGAAACTAGTGCTAACTAAGCTCACTTGGTTGCCAAAGGATTTTTTGTAAGTTTGTAGTGTTAATCAAGCTTTTATTGGTTAATGAAGGAAATCATTTCAAAGTTAGTTTCTACCAAGCAGGGTTGGCTAACAAAGGATTTTCTTATTTTTTTGTATTAAGCTTAATTGATTTATTTATTGATTCTAGCTTATTAAGGTGATGAATATTAATTATTGTAAATTATATTTGAGTTGACTTGACAAAGTGAGATCTTAGTATAAGGTCAAGTTGTGATTTCAAAGTGTGCAAAGTGTGTGAAAAAGTGTGCAAGAATGTGTGAATTATGATAATGTGATTAAATATCTATTGATGAGAAGAGGAAGCAAATTTGAAGGATAAGTAGAATATCCTTATAGTGTAGAAAATCCATATTTGATTAAGAAGGATCAAGCACAAGCTAGAATAGAGATCTAAAATTAGCAAATTGTTTGTAGTCAAATTGATGGGGACACAACCCAAGCATAGAATGGACACAACAGGAAAGGGAAAATTTTATGAACTGTAAAAATATGCTAGTACACTTAGTGCAGAGAAACGGACTCCAAAACATGCCCTATGGGCTTACAATAGCATAAATTTGGAGATAAATTCTTCTCCTTTCAGTACCTCCTCTCAAAATCCACTCCTAACTGCCTTTTACACTACCATAAATGTTCTTAGATAGACCCTGGAGGGTTAAGGATTAGGAATATATTCTAGAAAGTGCTAGTTGGCATCCACCAACCAAATAGAAGGCTCTAGAAGTCACATTAGAAGTTGGCACAAAATTAGAAGAATCCAAAAATGTTAATCGAACTTTCGGGAGGCATAACTTTTGAACCATAGCTCCGATTAACGAATTGTTTACATTTCCAGAAAGCTCTCAAAGCACTCTATAGCCCTATGGACCAGCTTTGCTCATCTCCCATTTTTCAGCCCTTTTAAAGGTTATTTAATGCCCCTAACTAACTTTGAATCATTCTTCGAATGTCTCCAAAAATCAAAAAATGGTGATAACTTTCAAACCATGGGGTCTTTGGACTTGATTCTTTTTCTAAAATGCTCTAAATTACAATGAAAATCACCCAACCAATTTACACCTTCTAGTTCACCAAAATAATGGCTCAATTACATACTCCTATTTTCCAACATTTACACATATCCCAAGGTGTTCAAATATTCTATACTAGAACACTAATAGTGGAACTGTGAGAGTTGGAACCTTTATTTGACCCAAATGGGTATCCAAAAATGAAAACACATGAAATGAAAACTATGTCTAAGTTCATTTTTTTGGGTGACACAGGATTGCCTTTATGCCTCTAGATGCTCCTGCATCACAAATCAGGTCGTCTCATTGTTACTCTCTAACCATTGTAGTAGTGATCTAAATCTCTTAACAGAGTTGGCTTAACAACTATTTGCAAATCCTCTAACAAGGTGACAATTCCATTGAATTTTACTCAAGACCTCTAACTAGGCCATTCCTAATAGGGTGATTAAATAATTTAACAGGGTCACACCTAACAATATGTTTTGTAACCTTTAACAAGGTTGGCTCCTAATAGGGCTCACTTCAGAAGAGTGAAAATCAATAACTAGTTGCTATTGGTGGTTTTTCCCAAATTTGGTTTCTACATTAAATCCTAGTGTCAAATGTGTTCATGTTAGTTTCTTTATGTGTTTACAACTAATTAAAGTAATGGTAATCAAAAATAACATTTAATGATTTATATGTTAATCTTTTACTAAACTAATCTAATTACTACCAAGTTACAACATTCTGTGTGTTTACCAAGCTTCAACAGTATTTAGTTATCTATTTGCATTTTGTAATGACATCTAAGGGATCTAGAATTTTTTTTTGTAGTAACCAATTCACCCCTCCCCTCTCAGTTACTCCTCTTATATTTCCAACAAATAGATCTACTTGATGAATTGTAATCTTTTATGCAATTAGCTCCAAAAATTTATTCTTTGCTCTTTGCAACAATTTCTTATGTCCATTTAAATCTTCATTGAATTTCTACACTACCTCTACTAACTGATCCGAAATTGGTTGAGAAGTGTCAACCTCCATGCTAAGTGCCTCTACTAGAATATTCTTTACATCTTCAAGCGCTTGACATTATTTCTTTCTTTCTTCTCTAAGCCTCTGATACTTAGATTTCTTCTAAAGCACCTCTCCAAACATATGCATTTGATCAAGATTAAGATTGAAGATGTCCCAATTTTGAATAAAAATCTCCTCATCAAGATTAATTTCCTCTTCTTTATGTTTTCCTTTACTCAAAAATTTTGTACTCGATTGAGGCTTTGTCTCAACTGTCTTTGTAATTATTATTTGTATGCTAGGAATGGAAACAATGGTAGTGATGAGCCTATAAAATTCATATTTATATTTATCTACTATAACACTTTGCCCCATGGTCTCAATAAATTCCCAATCCATTTCCATATATTAACTTGATTTATTAAGCATTAACTATGATAAATGATTTATTGATTATCATTGCATGTATGGCTAGTTGATGCTAAATTGTGATGCTTCATTATGATAAATGGTTATTATTGAAAAATAATTATTTTGAGATGATTGACATGTTTCTTGTGAGATATTTGAGTCATCCATGCATCTAGAAAGAAGGAGAAGCAACTTGACACTTGTAAATAATCAACAGTTGTAGGAAATATAGAAAAAGTCAAAAGTCAGTTTTAATAAAATAGGAATATCTCACTCAATTATTAGGAAATTAAGAATGGATTACAGATTTGGAAAGCTGAAAAAATGGTGCACAAAACCTTTTGATTGTTTGAGTTGGTTTAGAATAGTTAATGAGCACCATGGATCAGAAGTTGGCTAAGTGAAAGGTGGCACATTTTCAGGCAACAAAAAACCACTTTCAATTAAATGATCATAACTTCCACATTTCTTAATAGAATTAAAATTTTCAAAATGATTTGGAAAGATGAAAAGGAGGAGAATAACTTGGTGAAATTTTTTGATCTAATTCATAAAAATAAAGGAGAATCATGCATTTGAGTGGACTGCTAAAACGGTGAAACAGAAAATCAGCACACTTAGTCATTAGTTTTGCATTAAATCTCTTCCTTATTTAAAGCAATGATGGGACACTTGTTATATTATTTTTAGAGATTTAATAAACATATATATTTGAAATTCAAATCAAGCATTTGATATGAAGACATACATAGAGATATAGCCAGATTAGATAATATACAGTTCCTGTAGCCATTACTATGTAGTTTTTTATGGTTTCCTGCAACCATTACTATGTATTTAGATTTATTTCCAGCATTGTCATTTTGCAATGATAAAATAACTTAGAGATTTTTATAGTGCATATACTTTGCAAACTTGTTTCAAGTATACATTCTTAGGTTTACAATTTAAATGAACCTTCACTATTAGAAAGATAACTGCTCATTTTGGATGTATTAGTTGTGTTTGTAATCAAGTTATTGATCTAATTGGGAAGCCAACATTTTTTATGACGTTGTTGGAGATAGGTCAAGCTATGAGAGTCTCTAATTTTTTAGCATCTCTTTGTCATTTTTCTAAAATCTTAGTTTCTATTCAAAGCACTTAGGATTAGAAAAATTTCCAGCAACACAATATGGAATTTAGATCCATGAAGAATAAGAATAAAGATCCAATATCATTTTTAGAAAGTTTAGAAATCAATGAAGACATTTTATATAGTATCATAGAGGAATTTTGTTAAGATATTGATGAAAAAATGTTGATTAGTGAAGAGGCAAATGAATACAACCTTATTTTGCAAAATGAAGAAATTACCATACACAAGGTTGTTGTTGAAGATGAATGTGATGTCAAATGAAAACTCCTACTTGAAGAAGAGGGTTGTAATAAAGTGAAAATCAGTCCTCCCATGCATAAAAGTAAAGAAGATGTTGAAGAAGATTAGTTTTGGGATGATTTATATGATTTTTTCTTAACATTAGATGTTAAATCACCATCTCTTGTAGAGAGAAACTCTGAGCCTTATGAAGATGGTGCAGAAATTGTAGTACTCTTATCAAATTAGCCACACAAATTGGTCTTTAAAAGTTAAGAAGAGGAGAAAAAAAACTCATCTACACCAAGCCAAAAAAGGGGGGCTCAAAATTTGTTCTTTCACGAGGGTTTCCTATTAGACATCTCATTCATATGGAAGCAAAGATGTTATCGCAAGCTATGGTTACAACAAAGGAAGAACCTGCAATGGAAGATGAAACTACATATGTGACTACACCTAAAGGGGAAATGTTTTATCTTACTTATGCACTTCAATATAGAAATATATATTATTAGCATGAAGTAATGAGTGAGTTGGTTATAATATTTCCAAAAGTATTATTGTTTATTAAGTATCTATTCATGGTGGAACTATTTACAATGGCTCATAAGCATGAGAAGCATTGGAAGATTTTGAGAAGAGGGAGATACTTCAAAGAACCAGTTAATGGTTTTATTTGAAAAGGTCATGTTATTTGGTTAGTGTAGGTTAGGATAGATTAGGGTAGGTTTTTTTATTCAATAAGTGTTCTTACACAGTGTCTTAGAGTTAGTAATTTTATAGCTTAGTTTGTTTCCTGGTTCTTCTTATCTCAGTGACTATTTTGGAGGAGTTTATATCTAGTTGATTGGTTGCTTGTATTTCAAATCATTTTTCCAAAGGTGTGAGTGAATCAAGTTTTTAATTATGGAAGAATTTATTTGCATGTATTTTCAAACATTTCATTGAGTAGTTGAGTCTTCATGATGTCAAGAATGTTCTATTCAATGATTGTGTCTAGTTGGTATTATCTGTAGGTTTCATGTTGTAATAGTCAGTCCTATAACAACTACTATTTGGTTTTAACAATTAGTCCTATCGTCACTACTCTTTGATTCAATAGACAATCCTACAACAACTACTATGTGATCTAAAAGACAACTTTCAAAAAGAATGAAGATAGTACTCGTATGAAATATGCAATACTCTTGGAGGGGAGTTGAATTTCAACAATCAAGGGACTTGTACTTTCATCTATTTGCAAAGTTTGAAGCTTCTCACAATAGAAAATGGTACTATGTGCATGATTTCAATTTATTCATAATATTTATCATTTTTTGTAATTGGTTATCTATGCATTGCATTTTGTTTTCCAATAAGTATTATTGTAATTATATGCTTCATAAGTTATACATACATTATCATTTGAGGATAAAAAACCTTTTAGCTATGGGGAGCACATGCATACTTGGTTTTATTGGCATAGACCACAGGAGGATGAACTTGCATGCATATTTTTATGATATCTCTGATATTCTTGATGATTTATGGAAGTTATCACAAGATTTCATTCCAATAGCTTTCATGACTATCTAACACCTATCCCTTACTTGAAAACAAGCAAGATTTCAGCTTGGAGGAATGATGAGCCTATAAAATTTCATATCTATATTCATCTACTATAACACTTTTCCTCATGGTTTCAATTTATTCCCAATCCGTTGCCATATATTAACTTGATTTATGAAGCGTTAACTATGATAAATGATTTATTGATTATCATTTGCATGTGTGGCTAGTTGATGCTAAATTGTGATGATTTATTATGATAAATGGTTATTATTGAATAATAATTATCTTGAGATGATTGACATGTTTCTTGTGAGATATTCGAGTTGTTCATGCAACTAGAAAGAAGGAGAAGCAAGTTGATGCTTGTTAATAATTATTAGTTGCAAGAAATGCAGAAAAAGATAGAAGTCAGTTTCAGTAAAATAGTCAATTCTTAATTAAGTTAAAAATGTCTTACAGATTTGGAAAGCTAAAAAAAAGATGCACAAACCCTTTTGAGTGTTTGAGTTGTTTCAAAATAGTTAATGAGCACCATGGATCAGATGTTGAGTGAGTTAAAGGTGGCACATTTTTAGATAGCAAAAAACTACTTTCAATTAAATGATCATAACTTCCACATTTCTTAATGGAATTTAGATTTTAAAAATGATTTAGAAAGATGAAAAGGAGGAGAATAACTTAGAAAAAGGGTTTGATCTAATTTTTAACTATAAAGGAGAATCATACATTTGAGTGGACTACTAAAAAGGTGGAATAGAAAATCAGCACACTTAGTATTTAGTTTTGTATTAAATCTATTCCTTGTTAAAGGAATGATGGGACACTTGTTATATTTTCATTATAGAGTTAATAAACTCATATAATTGAAATTGCAATCAAGAATTTGATATGCATACATGCATAGAGATATAGGCAGATTAGATAATATATAGTTCTTGCAGCCATTATTGTGCAATTTCTTATGGTTCCCTACAGTCATTACTATGTATTTAGATTTATTTCTATCATTGTCATTTTACAATGATAGAATAACTTAGAGATTTTTATAGTGCATATACTTTACAGACTTGTTTCAAGTATATGCCCTTAGGTTGACAATTTAAATGAACCTTTACTATTAGAAAGATAACTGCTCAATTTGGATGTCCAATCCATGAGTTGTGTTTGAAAACCAAGTTATTGATCTAATTGGGAATCCAATAGGTAGAAATAGTAGGACTAGCAAAAAAATTAGATATTGCACTTATTGAAGAAATACCTTGTGTAACCAAAACTGATGGAGGAGGAAGTGTTGTTTGCTCGGTAGATGAAGTGCTTGTCACTTCTATCAATGAAGTACTAATTAGAGTAGGTGCAAAAATTGATTGAGTGCTTGTACTTATAATGTTTGACACAGTCAATCTTGTAGTAGCTTTCTCTAAGTATGTTGTTTTCAATGCTTCACTTGGAGAAGGAGGAAGTGAGGTTATGACCACTACTACAATTTTCTTGGGGTTGATCTCCTATATGTTTTAAACTTTAGGTAAATCTTCCTTGGTAGCTTCCTATCCATGTTCTTGGTCCTCATCATCTATATTATCATTATGTTCTACTTATTCATCAACAATTTCTTCATCTTTTTCATGTTCATCATCATCTTCCTTGTCACTAGCATTAACAATAAAATCACTTTGTTTGTGAAGATTGTAAATGTTGTTCCATGTGTTGGTGGCATTCCTTACCACATGTTTAATTTCATTGATAAAAATTAGACAAGTATTAAACTCCAAGGTAATCTTTTCTTCATTCTTCTTTAAGGATTCTCTTACTTACTAATCACTTAAGCTCGAGATGAGTTGCCTCAGGGTCTTCTCATATATGTCTTTAGTAGTTTGTCTTGCATGCTCCCATATTGGCTTAACTTTCTCCATTAATTCACTTGGAATCTATTGAATGAGATGGTTTGGAGAATATTTTCATTTGCTCATCTTAGACATAACCATGTCTTCAGTTTTCTTCTGCTCCTTTGCAATTTTAGTTTCATACCTTAATGCTTTGAAGTTTGTTAGGCTAGTTCTTAAATCTATTTCTTTCAATCTTTCTTGAAAGGTGGTTGGAGGATTCTTGAAAATTATATCCTTTGCTTCTTCACTCGTCCTTTTTCTTTTCCTAGATGTCCTCCTTGTGAACATAGTAGTATATGGTTTGGAAGGTTTGGTTATAATAACCTTACCTTTCTTCTTTATAGGTTCTTCCAACTTTTCTTCATCTTCTACTTCATCATCCTCAATGTCATCTCCTTTGCCTTTAGTCAACAGAAGAGTGGAGTTCATTTTTAATTTTACAATTCTCTTCTCCCTTTGTTGAATTCCTAAGGGAGTTTTATTTCAAGTTCTATTCTTGCTTCATGGTAGGTGCCAATGTATGCAACTTTTGGGTCAACGGGCTCATTTAATAGTGCTTCATTAATGTCCTTGGTTTTATCAATGTTAACCTCATAACCAGAGGCTTGACCCATACATTTCTTGGTCTAACTACTTGAATATATACTTTATCACAGTAACCATAAAAAAAATATCATCTTTATAATCATCAAAAAGTTTCTTTGGTATCAAAAATCTATTATTCATCTTGTCCTTAGGTGCATCAAAGTACTTATCCATAATACTAGTATAGTTTTCTCTCATTTAAGCTATATATTCATTGATGTAATAGAGAAAAGATACATCCTTCCTCCATATGATGGTACCTTTAGATGGGAAAAAAATTTGCACATAGAAAAATAGATAAGTTAAGAGTGAACTAAACTTACAAGGATTGTTGTTTGAATTTCTTATACTCTCTAGATTTTTTTGAACTAATTCAGCATCAACTTCGTAAGGTCAAGTGACAAGTTATTTTTTACCACTTTGTATGTGAGATCCATTGCTTCGCATGATACAATGTTGAGTTTGCTAAAGCTGTATATTTTGTGTGTGATGACATGTATCCTGAGCTTCAATTCCATATCCATAACACATTTGATCTTCATTTCCCTTCCATCCCACTTGGCAAGTGTTTTGTTTTCTAGCTCGACCTAACTTAGGGTTTTAGTCATTTTATCTTTTGTCAACATTGAAAGACTAGTTATCCTATGGATCATATTCTTGTTTATCACAATAGATTTCACTTACCACAACTGACCATTATACACATAGCTAAGGATAAATCTTATCCATTTGATTCAAAAATCTTGTTACATGTGTAGAATGTGAGTCAAACCCTTTGCTTCAATATGTAGACACTCTAGTTTTAACACACCATTCACACACAATTCTCTTGAGGATTCATCTATTTCCAAAGTTCCAATATCTTGAATAGCACACCAAAAATGTGAAAAAATATCATTTATCAATAGTACTTTTGATGGAATTTTTGATTGAGCTCTAGTTCAATCTAGGGTTTTTCTAATAGTCCATCTCAGCTTGAAGTTTGGTGCCTTCCATTCCACTCCTCAAACTAACATTTTTGACCCTTTCTTAGATTTGTTGCTAGTGGATGTCATTTTTCTTAGTAGGGTTTGAGAGAACAAAAATATTTAATAGTAATTCATTTAGATTGCTCATATGCTCAAATTTTGCTTTGCACAAATAGTTGTAGAAATTTTGCAGTGACAAATGACTTCAATTTTTCCCCTTTTATCAAAATTTTCCTTTCAATTACTATAAATGTCTGATATGATAGTTTGCTCAAAAGATAGATTATCTTTCACTTTTCTTGCATTAAGTTCTTGGTAGAGTCATCCATGACTCACTGACCACATAATAATTTTAGTAGCTCTTCACCTTGCTTGATAGGGTTTACAACCTAACTTCACTCAGTAATGACTAGCATCTCCTTGAATGCCCAGTGATCCCTTTGTATCTTGAATGCTGATATAGATATTTCATTATGCTATCTAGAATTGATGTGAGATGTCATCTTTAGAATCCTAGTTCCAGTTCTCCTTGTGAGAGATCAAGTGGAAATGCTTGAGTCACCTAATTCTTGAGTGACATGTTCATCATCACTCAGACTTGCATTCTCAAAAGATTTTGGAATCCATTGCTATCTCATTTTATTTCTAATGTTGTTAGCCTTGGCTTTCTTTTCATCTTTGATTCTTCCAGTATTCATACAATTCTTGGTAGATGACCAAGTTCAATACAAATGAAACATCTTCTAGTGGTGTCTCTTGTCTTCATGTGATGTTTTATACAATTCATATCAATGTGTCAAAATTATCCATAGTAATGACATCTACACTAAATGTTATACTCTCAGCCAAATATGGCTTTTACAATCTATTATGTTGGGTTCAATATATTATTTTTTCATTATGAAGATTTGTACCCATGCTTCTTACATTTTTGATACTTGCCCTCAAATTTAGGTTTCTCTTTGTACTTGTTAGCTCTATGATCATGTTTGATTGCAATTGTAACATTTTCCATTGAATTTAGCTTTCACATTGCTCCAACATTTGTTTGATGTATGACCTATCTAACCATAGTGACTTCAATAGGTCTTTGATTCTTTTGAGCTCCTTTCTTGGATGATTCACCTTCTTTTGTATATCCAATTCATGCTTTTCCTTTTTTTCTATAATGGCTTTGTTCATTCAATTGATCCATGTATGCTTGCGATTTTATAATCCTCTCATTGGTTTACTTTTTACTATTTAGGTCATTCAACAATCTTTCATTTTCTAATATTATATTTATGATTTCTTCATTTGCATTGGTGAGTTGATTAATGAAGTCTTCCTACTAAACTCTTCTTTTTTTTTTTTTTCTCTTCCATGAATTCAAACAATCTTACTAACTAAAATTTCTTGCTCTCTTCTTAGTTTTCTTACTTCTTCTTGAAGGTTACCATTTTTCTCTAATAGTTCTTTGATTACTTCATTGGCTTCATTTGAATTTCTTAAATGGATGTCTTCAATTCTTTCTTCAATGTAGACTATGTCATTTACCTAGACTGCAATATCTTTTTTTCTCTTTAGGGATTAAGAGAGTTGTTCCTTTGCTTTCTTGAGTTGTCCAATAGACAATTCTAAATCTAGCTTCTTATTGTCAATAGACTTATCAATTCTGAATACCTCCATAACCTTTGATCTTTGCTCAAATTACTAAACTTATTTCCTGAGAACTACAATGCTTTGATACCAATTGTTGGAAATATATGTGATAGGCTAAGTTACTAAGAGGGAAGGTATGAATCAGTAACCTATAAAACTTAATTCTTTATTAGCAATTAATCCTTCTTGTATATTCTGATCTAATTTCATGCATAAAAGTCTAAAAGCATCAAAACATTCATAATACTTTTGACACACAATATGGTGACCCAAAAACCTTCCAATTAAAAAGTAAAACTAGGTGAGGATGATACCCAAAAGCTTTAGTACTATATCATAAAGTTGGCCTATTAATGCTTACAATGATCACTTTTGATGATGTACCCTATTAGGAGCAATAAGGACTACTAGCTTCACCTTGCAAAAGGATTTACAAACACACAATGAAGTATGCACTCTATAAAGAGATTTACAAAATATTGTTAAGTCTACCTTGTGAAAGGATTTAATTAATCCACCTATTAGGATGAAATAGTGGTTGATCTCTAATCTACAACTTGGTTTGTTTAGTGAGATTCCTTTGAGTGTAATGGTCACCTTGGTGTGATAGATAAATCTTTGTTGCTGCTTATACTATTATAGCCTTTGTACTTTGCACTTTTTTTCTTCTCTACTTGTTACATTGATTCCATACTATATATTGGATGTGATACAATACATTACATATATACCAATCCAAATTATAATTCAAAAAAGTTGGCTACAATACAAGTTTACAGCCCAACTACGAGAACTTGAGTTCTGAAGACTAGCTTGGTGAGGTTCTAATACTTGACATCTACTATCATTGCTTGGCATTGTCATGAATTTGGTAGACATAGAAGCTTAGTCCATAGTGATCACTTCCAAATAGTCTAAACTTGGTTTGTACTAGTGACTTGATGAATATTGTGAAAATTGACATATAAATTTAATCACTTGATTCACACTACATAGGTCAGTCAATACTATCACAACAAGCTCAATATAAATTGAATCACTTGGTTAAAACGAAGTGACTCATTCAATACTAGATTCACATCACTATAACTATGAACTCAGTAAGCACTACACAACTTATTTTGCACTAAGAAACTCAACACACACTGAGATGCTTGTGTTTACATTGCTGATCACCAACTTCGTAAAAACTACTCAACACAAACTGAATATTGTTCCTTGAACTCGGTAGCAACTTTAGAATTCAGTAAAGCCTAAAATGCTTAGTTAACATTGTTAATTGTACAATAAACTCAGTAGATACTATCTATCTGAATAAGTGTGTGTCATTAATAACAAACATGACTGTAAAGTTAGAAAAATGTTCATTTAATGAATCCATGAATAGATCAATAGGCAAGACACATGTTCAAATAGTGTATGGCCTTCATCTCTATTGGATAAAATAATTAATTGTTTATTTATTAATTATTAATTCTATTACTTAAGCTTACTTAGGTAAATGCATGTAGTTAATAGTTGTAGAGATAAGTTGTTGACAACATGGGAGTTTTTTCCCTTCTAGCATGTTCCACCTTTTTGTGGAAAGTGTGCTTAGTACTCAACCTTATCCTCTACCACCTTCCAAGCTTGCTCTACAAGCTTCTTGGAGGCTTTTATAAGAGGTCTCTCTCTCATTGTAAATTCATCCATTCACATAGCAATTCTAATTTCTTATTGTGAAATATCTTCTTGTGTGGTTCTTGCTTCAAGCTCTTGCTCCTTAGGTTTCTTTTTGGCAAGCTATTTGCACTGTAGGTGATCTTGGCACATTCTAAAGTTGGAATTACTCAACTCCTACATGGTATCAAAGCCTCCCTATTGCTTCTTGTTTGAAGGATTTTTTGAAGCCGTGATTTGGAGTCACAAACCCTAGTTTGTTTGTGCATTTTTCTTCAATTCAGGGGTAGAGCAATATTTTGGAGCACTTTGGGGTCAAACAAATGTTGCCATTAGATCTAGAAGGTTGTTTACAATTAGGATTCATATAAAAAGAAAAGTTTTTTTGCTCCAAGGCATTTTGGAAAAAAATTTAAGCCCCCTAGTTGTAGTTGTACAATCATACAGATGTGTAAAGAAAAAAAATTATAAAATATATATTAAAAAAGTTGCCACTTAGTAGTGCTCGTGTGCCACCACAGGGCAGCTTGCACTCCACCAACGCTCATTCAATACTTTTCTCTAAAGGGAGGCACTGCCTGCTGACAACCCCAGCTCCTCTGTGGCCAACACACCACCGACCTGCCACCTGATTGCTACCTTTACGCTGCTAAAGACAATGGTGCCATCGAGTTTTCCTCCTAGGTGCAACCACCACTAGAAGATTTTAGTCTCTGACTACTCAAACACACTAACATCACTCTATGACTATCTTGCATCACTTTTTAGCATCGTGACATCATTTTTTGACACTGTACCCATCACTAATGTCATTTTTTAGCTTGCCACATCATCTTTCTTTCTCATGATGTCATCATTTCCAGACCTCGTGTGGATTTTCTAATGAGGTGACATCATCATTCTAATTTTTGACATCAGTTATTTGACCACTAGATTTTTTTTTGGCGATAGCCTAGTGAAGGCCATATGGGTGTCAAATTTAACATAGTTTCTATAATTTTCCAGCAAGGTCATCTTTTGGAGCAGCAGTCAATTTTTTGGCTATAACTTGAGCATACGGAGGTGTTTTTCCAATCTCAAAGAAGTGCCAAAAAGCTAACTTAGAGATGGAGACAATGTATTAGTTTCATTAGATTCTAAGTTTGTTTGAGCTCCCATTTTTAGTGTCAAAGTAGAGGATTTTGTTTCCTCCTCTCCATCAACAATCCAGGTTCTTTTTTAGTTTTTTGCTTTCCATAGTTTTTTTTTGTGGTATTTGAGGGACATTATCTATTGTGGGGGGGGGGGGGGTGTATATTATTTTTTTATAATTTAATTTAGAATAAGACCCTTCTACTTCCATCTTCTTCTTTCTCGCAATAGTGGATCCATCTGTGACCTATCTGACACCTCACAACTACCACACCTAGAAGGCACATATGATTAGGCTTCTTTTGTCAAGAGGTCTATTGTCTTGTCTAGATGAGCACCAACCTATTCTCACACACCCTTTCGAGGTTCTATAATATAGGAACAAAATAGATGAAGCCATGGGATTGATTTCACTAAACATTTCAAACAGTCTTCTATTTCACCTGGATGGTTTGACTACTCCATGGGCTTATTGGTAGAAGTTTTAGACTCTGTTTGGTTAGATGAATGAGTTTTGGGCACTTCAGTTGGATGTAGAGTTGACTTCTTTGCCACTAGCCAACTATCCCACCATTGAGGACTTTCTAATGAAGTTCAAATCTCGGTGTGTAGTTTTACAAGGATATGGGAAGAACAAAATTGATGATGAGTGCATATTTTTGATACTCTCAAAGCTGAGGGGACAGTATCAAATTTTTACTTCTACTTTCTACTCCACATGGATGCCCTTGGTGATAGACATAGGATGCCCACATTTGAGATATTTTGTGATCAATTGACATGAGAAAAGGCAAAGATCCAATAGGTGGATGCCTCAAGCTCTTCCAACCAAGCATTGGTTGCTCAAAATTCTAAGGGGAAATCAAAGAAGGAAGGAAAATCAAAGAAAGACACATCAAAATCTGATCCTAAGCCTCCAACAATCCCTTCCAAGGGTAAAGATTCTTTGAAGTCTATTGAGTCTACCTCCAAGACCAAGAAGAAATCCAGTAAGACCTACAATTTTTGTGGCAAGGATGGACATCCCATTTCTAGGTGTTGGAAATGTTTGAAGGCTTTAGAAGAAGCCATGAAGGAGCACCATATTTCAGCACCTTAGTCTTCATCCCCACTACAAGAAAAGGTCATGCTCTTTTTGCTTGAACTATGACTTTAGGGCTCTTTTTGCTTGAACTATGACTTTAGGGCCTACATGGATTCTTCATTCTAGTGCCTCTCACCATATCACAAACACTCCTAAGTTTCCTACTTCACTTGCTCCTTGTGCTACCACACAAATTATTGTTGGGAACTCTTCTCATCTTTTAGTTTTGGGTTCTAGTTCTATTGATCTAGCCAGGGGCTCTCTTTAAGATTTTCTTTATGTCCCTAAAATTTTTATGAACCTCTTGTCTATCTATCAAATTTTTCACTCTAGCTCTAGTAAGAAAATTGAGTTCTCACCACATGACATGGTTATATAGGACTTACATAATCCTAAGATGATTGTAGCTACTGGGAGTGTTGACTCTGCATCTTGCCTCTATAGATTTGATGGATTTGAGTCTTCTGATGGCCTAGGTCCATGCTTAGTTGCACATGTAGATTTAGTAAGTAGACTTTGGCATGAACATTTTGGGCATGTCAATTATAGATATCTTTAGAAAATGAGCACACAAGCACTTGTTCTTGTGCTTCCCTAGATTTCCTATCCAGATGGTGTTTGTTAGGGATGTGCACTTGGCAAGCAACACAAGGATTCTTTTCCACATGGATGAGCCACTTGTGCTTTAGCTCCTTTGGATTTGATTCATAGTGACCTCATGTCTTCCTACTCCTTTTTTAGGTCCTAGATATGTGCTTACATTTATTGATGACTTCTCTAGACACACATGGGTGTACTTTCTTAAGTATGAGTCTGATGCCTTTGACTCATTCTGAGTTTTCAAGGCACTTGTAGAGAATCAGTCTGAGCTTTCTATTTAATGGATATGCATAGACAATGGGGAAAAGTATGTGAACTATGCTTTTAGAGATTTATGTTCTAAGCATGGTCTTTAGCATCAGCTTTCAATGCCCTACACTCCTCAGTAGAATGGTGTGGCTGAAAGGAAGAACAAAACACTAGGAGAGATGGAAAATTATATGATTCAATCTAGGTCCATGGATTCTTGTTTTTGGGTAGAGGTAGTCAATTGTACCAACTATATTCATAATCAGATGCCTCACAAGGCACTTTGACATATGACTCTTGATGAGGCTTGGTCCCATGTCTAGCCTAATGTATCATCATTTAGAGTTTTTGGGAGTACAACATATGAATTTGTACCTAATGCTCAAAGGAAAACAATGGAATGGAAGAGCTGACCACTAATTTTTGTTGGCTACTATGAGGATTTAAAGTCTTATAGGTTAGTTGACTATGATTCCAAAGAGGTCCTATTTTGACGGGATGTCCAGTTTGATGAGAGCCCTCCTTCAGTTTATTCCTCACCTCCAACGCCTCCTTTAGCTCCCACTACTCCCTCTTCTTTTCCAAATTGTTCCATAGATGATGAGGATGATGATCATGGTGATCCGCATTTACCTCTACCATAGGATCCTCGTTGGATGCCTAAATGGGTTGGAACCATAGTTGAGGTTGAAGGATCTCTAGCCTGTGACCCATCCACTTCCTGTTGCACCCATTCTCATACTGCAAGTTCTAGTATTCTCAATCATGCTATTAGTTTTGATCTATATACATTTGCAAAAGTGATAGGATATTCTAAATGGGATAGTGCAATGGAGGAGGAATATTTTTCTTTGATGAAGAATCACACATGGGATCTTTGTCCTCTTCCCAAGGGGAGAAAGCTAGTGCGATGTAAGTGGATTTATCATAATAAGTGTGCTTCTGATGGTTCCATTGATAAGCATAAGGCTCATCTTGTTGTGAATGGTTTTTCACATGTTGAGGGTGTTGATTACTCTAAGAAATTTACCCCTATCACCAAGATGAATTCTATCTACCTTGTCTTATCCCTCACAACTTCATAGGGATGGCCAGTTTATCAGATGGATGTGAAGAGTGCCTTCTTGCATGGTGACATTATTGAGGAGATTTATATGGAGTAGCCTCCAAGTTTTGTGCAGGATTAGGCTCTGACATTCATTGTATGGTCTCAAGCAAGCTCCTCAAGCTTGGTATGAGAAGATGGACTCATTTTTGCTATCTACAGGCTTCACTCACTGCCATTCTGATCCCAAAATGTACATACAACATATTGGAGATGATATTTTGATTCTTTTTTTATATGTTAATGATCTTGTCCTTATAGATACCTCATCATCTATGCTTTAAGATGTTAAGTGTGCACTGATCTTGGTTTGCTACACTACTTTCTTGGTCTTTAGATTGATCAGATCTCCTACTACATTTTTGTGTATTAGCAGAAGTATGCTCTTGACTTGCTTCATCACTTTGACATTCTTGATTGCAAGCCTACTCCCACACCTTTTTAGTTGGGTGTCACTTTGTCTACCTCTTGCTCTTTGCCTTCAATGGATGCTACTTTGTATTGACAGTTGGTTGGTAACTTATTGTATCTAGGATGTTGTTATTACATTGGAGTACATTCCCACCACCAAACAAGTTGCAAACATCTTCACTACACCTTTTTCATTGCCATGTGATCTTTAGTTGTGGTCTATGCTTAGGGTTATGGAAGTTTTCCTTAGGGGTACTGGTTGAGGCCTTCCTTCCTTCACTTCATTTTTCTTTTCAGCATGTTTTTTACCTCTTTTTGGAGGAGGGTTTTTCCAATATGGTTTTCCCTCTTTCCCCATTTTTTGAGGTTGCATTTTTTTTCACTGTACATGGGTACCTAATATGGCCTTATTGGTGGGACCCATTTTCTATTTCATCTTAGTTTTTGTGAGCTTCAGGAATTCCCCTAAGTTGCACTTAAGGGGGGGTGTTAGAGTAAATAATTAATTAATTATTCTATTACTTAATCTTACTTAGCTAAATGCATGTAATTAATAGTTGTAGAGATAAGTTGTTGACATCACAAGAGTTTTTTCCCTTCTAGCATATTCCACCTTTTTTGTGGAAAGTGTGCTTAGTTGTCAACCTTATCCTCTACCACCTTCCAAGCTTGTTCTAAAAGCTTCTTTAAGGCTTTTATAAGTGGTCTCTCTCTCATTGTAAATTCATCCATTCACATAGAAATTATAATTTTCTATTGTGAAATATCTTCTTGTGCAGTTCTTGATTCAAGCTCTTGCTCCTTAGGTTTCTCTTTGGCAAGCTATTTTCACTACCAGTGATCTTGGTGCATTTTGGAGTTGGAATTACTCAACTCCTAAAATCCCAAGGGACCATTGGTCTGGGTAGAACTACCATCTGATTTAAAAATCATTTCTTAAGGAGAAGAATTGGTAGAACTTATTACAAAAGTTCAAAATGAGGTCAAGAAAGAATTGCAAAGATTTACATTGAAATAAAATGAACATTCTGACAAGAAAAGGAGGGAAATCCACTTCAAAGTTGGAGACAAGGTTTGGATATTCTTGAGAAAAGAGAGACTACCTAAGGATAGATATTCCAAACTTTAGATGAAGAAAGTTGGACCATGCAACACACTCAACAAGATGGGTGAAAATGCATATGAGATCTCTCTTCCCAATACCTTGCAAATTTCTCCAATCTTCAATGTTGCAGACCTCACCCCCTACAAAGGCATAGCGAATTTAGAAAGTGAACAAGGTGACCAAGTAGACATCCATGATGAAGACTATGCAATTGATCTCCCTCAAAGAAAATCAATAGAGTTAGAAGAAGTTTTAGACACCAAGATATTGAAGTAGACAAGAACCAAGAAGTACATGCATTGCTTAGTCAAGTGTAAAGGGCTCCCCAATATTAATGCAACTTGGATGATAAAAGACCAAATCAAACAACATGGTACTTTTGTGGAGCAATTTACCTTAGGTAGGAACTTGAGATTTCAAATTCAAAGGGAGTATGGTTTAGGAGCACCCAAAATGAATTATGAATCATCAAGGTCCTAAGAACACATAGAATAAGCTAGATCAATCAATCAGGCATCTAGACCAAACTGTAAGACCTAGTTCCAAGATTGGCATAAGCCCTTGGTCAACTATGGTCAAAGATGGTCAATGGGCCTAGAATCTTAGGATTTTGATTTTTTTCATGCTTTACCATGTTTAGAACCTATTTGGGTCATTTGGACTACATTTTATTAGTTCTAGTTGTATGTTTGCAAAAATGCACAAATTGCAAAAATTGTTAAAAAGATGTCAAGCAACTTTAGCAACTTTTTGCAAAATAGTGGAAAAACTTCCCCAATGGCCATAAAATTTTTGAAATTTTGTTATGATCATTGGAATGCCTATAATAAGCCCTTTCAATGGGTGATAGATACATATAATGTACTTTTACTTTTAAAATAATTAAAATACCCTATTTTTACTGCAATCAACTTGTTGTCTTGCATTACATATAGAATTGTATAGATTTAGATGGTGTTAAAAATCACATTTTTGTATAGTTGGATGAAGCATTTTTCCAATGCATCTAGTTTGAAGCCTCCATCTCTCTCCCAACTCAAGATATTTATAGTTTTGCACAAGTAGGTTTGACTTTCTTGCTAACCTAGGGTTTTGAAGGATTTTTAAGCATAGAGAAGGATTTCACAATGGAAATCTAAGGACCATTGGTGAAATCCTAGAATTTATAATGTAATATAGGATACAAATGGTTTTAGGAATGTACTTGCACAGACCCATTAGAAATTTGATGCCCTAGGCATGCAAGACCTATGTGCATACTAGGAAAAGGATGCAACATCTCCCACAACTTCAACCAAAATTGGTATCAAGGACTGAAATTAGGTTTGTGAATTTTCTAGGGTTTCCCTCACATGTTCCCATAATTGGAGGATTGAGTCTTAGAACATGCACTTCCTTTGTAAATGTAGGCCTAATTGCCCTAATTACTTAGGTGAGAAATTGAACAAAAGCCCATTTTTTGTGTCATCAAACCTTGGTACCCTACTATGTTTTGTAAGTCCCAAAAGGGTGTCCAAAATAGTAACTTTCTCCCTAGGTTGTGTGGAGATATTTCCTTTAAAGTTTGTTTTTAATTTAAAAAGGGTTACTAGCCTTTTGAGTGCCTTAACAAAGCAACCATATGCCATAATTTTTACAGTTGACTTTTAATCATTGGATAATTCCATTATTGGCCTAAATAGACCATTTACATGAGTATGTATCTCCCTTGGTCATTTCATAAATTTTAGGGTTGTTTTACCAAATTGAGTAAATTTGTGCATCATGGGAAACTTGTGATAATTTGTCCTATTCATAGGTTTCCCTAGTGATTAGAGTTTTCCTTGTTTTAATGTAGGGTTTTAATAATATAATATCATCCATGAAGCACTTTTGATTAGTGCTTGCACATTTTATCATATTACCAAGATATTTGGTTGAAGGAATTTAGTGAAGAGGGCTTTTAGACCAGTTGATCATCCATTGATCAATCCCAGTAGGCTCAATTAGGCATCAAGGAAACTTCAACAACCAAAAATATTAAAAGAGGTAAGAGAAAAAGAGAAAGAGGTAGAGAAGACTATGACCAAGAAAGAGGGTAGAAAAAAGAGAATTGTAACAGTTAGAACCTATAGCTATAGTTGGTCATACCCACCAAGAATCCTAGTAAAGAGACACCCATCTCATCTAAGTCCAAATTAGACTCACTCTTGGAAAACATGATGAGAAGTCTTGTAGGAACATAAGAGACTAACATTGAAAATCTAGTATTAATTTCAACTTATTCAATATGAAAGTTCATTGAGAAGAGTAAGGAAATGAAGAGTACTCAAGAGACAGAAGTGCAAAGTATAATATTAGTATAGAACAAGGGGAGTGACCCACAAAAAAAGGGCACACATGGTATTGGAAGAATATGACACCTAGTTCAAGGCATTAGTGGAAGTCACTACTATGAAATCCCAAGCCAAACATGATGCAAATCTCTTTAGCAAGGTTTGTAATAATGTCAAGAATGATTAAACAAACTTATAAAAATGTATCAAAAAATTGAGAAAATATGTACATGAAGATAAATAATTATATAAGAAATGTACTTTGTCACATTAGTACATGCAAACCCTCACTTCAAAGATCAGAGAAAAAGAAAAAGAATTGGAAAATATTGGAAAGAATTGGATGCCATAATAGAAAGGGATGCTCTACTAAGAAGGATGGCTACCTTGAAGGAGCAGAATAAAATATTAGAAGAAAAAACTATGACTCTCCATTCTGATGTTTTTGGAGATGTAGATACTTTAAGATCTAGGGTTCAAGAACAAGAAAAGCTCTTAAGTCAAAGACAAGAGCTTGTTATTACCCAAGTCCAAACCTATAAACCTATTCAAGTAGACCTTGTAGAACCTACTATAAAAACAAAAGATAAAGGGAAAGGCAAAGCCATAGGAATCCAAATAAATGAACCTCAAGCTCTACCAAGAAAATTTGTAAACCCTCCCATGTCAAAATTAGATCTAGACCTAGAAAAAGCTAGCAAGGAGAAGGAAGATCTTGCAAAATAACTTGAGAAGGTTGAGAATGAAGCTCAAGCCGTGAAAACTAGGAAAAAAATCCAATTCATAAAATCTAATTCTGCATTGGCTTCATGGCCAAATTTTTCTATCCCACCTATAACTCTTGCACCAGCTAGTGGTCCAATAATCTCAACTCAGGGAATATCCCAATCTGCCCCTGCCTCATCAACCACCATTAGCACCAAAGTCCCCTTTGTCCAACATCAACAAACTCAAAATGTAGTTCCTCTAAACCAAGCTAACATAGAGAGTGCCTCAAATGTTCCTAGTTTCCAAAAGAAACTTGTATTCCTGGAAAAGTGTAGACAACTATCATTTGCTAGTATCCTTGGTGCTCCACATCCCATATTGTTTGATTTAAGAGACAAAGTGGTCAAGTTTTTTGGGAATAACTTTGTTACTGGTGAAGAACATTTGAGAATTTTCATTGATATGTTAAATGATTATGAAGTTGAGCATGAAGCTATGGTAATGAAATTGATTGTGCATTCACTAATTGAGGATGTGAGGGATTGGTTTAGAAGGCTACCTGATGACAGTATCAGCTCATGGAGTGACTTGGAGAAATTATTTAAAGAGCAGTATGGAGATAATACCAATGCTGGGTTAATGTTGAATGAATTCAATAACATCAAGAAAAACCCAAATGAGTCCACATTTGACTTCAATGTAAGATTCTAGAAAGGTATGTGCAGACTGTTTCAAGTTATGAGGTTGAATGAGGATGTTTATCTCACAACATATTTCAATGCTTTTGATAGAAAAATGACTTATAAATTGAGGGATAAGGATCCAAAAACTTTAAGGGATGCCTATAAAGCTGTAGTAAATATAGAGAATAATAGGAAGGTATCTAGAAAACTAGGTAGGAGGGATGATCCAAAGATTTTTAATCCTAAGAACAATAACAAAAGGGAGGGTGATAAAACTCCTATAGGAAACCAAATAAGCCAAATGTTGTTGAGAAAACCCCTGTGAATAACAACAGTTTCAATAGGAGACCTAGAATGCAAAATTGCCCTTACACCACCCAGTAGAAAGATGGTAAGCCAGTCCCTAGCTAGACACAAAATGTGAAGGATAAGGGTATCCAAAATCCCCTACAAAGGAACATTGTAAATACAAATAATGATATACCATGGTGCATTATATGTCAATCACCTCGTTCTTCTGATTATTGTGCTATTGCTCAATCATTTGCCCCAGATCAAGGTGTGCAACTTGAAGAAGAATAATAAAGCTTTAAGGGATGCCTATAAAGCTGTAGTAAATATAGAGAATAATAGGAAGGTATCTAGAAAACTAGGTAGGAGGGATGATCCAAAGCTTTTTAATCCTAAGAACAATAACAAAAGGGAGGGTGATAAAACTCCTATAGGAAACCAAATAATCCAAATGTTGTTGAGAAAACCCCTGTGAATAACAAAAGTTTCAATAGGAAACCTAGAATGCAAAATTGCCCTTACACCACCCATTAGAAAGATGGCAAGCCAGTCCCTAGCTAGACACAAAATGTGAAGGATAAGGGTATCCCAAATCCCCTACAAAGGAACATTGTAAATACAAATAATGATATACCATGGTGCATTGTATGTCAATCACCTCGTTCTTCTGATTATTGTGCTATTGCTCAATCATTTGCCCCAGATCAAGGTGTGCAACTTGAAGAAGAAAATGAAGAGAAAATCCATGATGATATAAGTTACAATATGGTAAGCACGTGTGTTGATTTTATAGACTATGATTCTGAAGAACCTAAAAATGATATTACTAGTTAGAGAATTTCTTATCATTTACATCATCAGCAAGTGCTTTAAGATGATGAAGGTTATGATGTAGATAAGGTATGTGCTACATCTTCTAATGTAGGTCACATAAGCTTAAGAATTCCCTCCAAAGAGGAGATTGATAGAATTACAACAGAAATGATTTCCCAAGTCCATAGTAACTACAATTTGAGAAATAGAACAGTAAATAATGATGCAAGAAAGCCATCTAGTGTATTCATAAAAGATATCACCCATAAGATGAATGATGAAAATAAGAAAGTCAATATAGATGTGCCTATGATCAAAGACAACAAGGTTAAGAAGTGGGAACCAAAAAAGAAGGTTCAGTTTCAAAAAAATGAAACAACAAAAGTAGTTGTGCAAGGAAAGGAAATTAGGACCTAATACTATCAAGAAAACAGTGGTGCCTATTGGTCAAAAGACTTCAACTCCAAGTATTCTTGTAAAACCAACTACTATTGAACCTATTGATATGATATCCATGTTGTCCCAAATAACTATAACAGTACCTTTGTCTGAACTTCTTAGAATTGAAGAGCATAAAAGCAAGGCTTTATCATGGTTGGGAGGGATAGGAAACAATAATACTATTGTAGAACAAACTATTATCCAACAAACCCCATTAGTGATAGAGGATAGTGGTATCATATTCAAGATTCCCCAAATTTTTTTAGATGATTCCTCAGTGGAATTTATAGAAGATATTGACCCATTTTTCCTTTGTCTAATCATAAAAGGGAAGACCCTAAAAAATTGTATGATAGACTTAGGAGCTTCTAACACCATAATGCCTTTCAAAGTAATGGAAGCCTTAAGGTTGAAAGTGGACACCAAGTAGGGTAGATGTAGAGGAATGGATGCTAGGGAAGTACTAGTCATAGGTACCATAAATGCTTTACCATTCAGATTAGCTGCATATCCTAAAGTAGAGTTAATCATATCAGTCCTTGTAGTGGATATACCTCCACAGAAGGTAGTTTGCAATGTGACTTAACCTATGCTACTTTTCACATTGGGGATAAAGTTGTCAAGGTAAATAGAGAGCCAAGGGTCAGTCACATTTTAGGGGAAGAAATTGACAAAGATGCCACTTGTTTCTTAGATACTAGTGTAAATGCATTCAGAGCTGAATTGATTATTCAAGAAGTTGAGAATTTTCCTACTGTAATTGAACATGAAGTTGAATGTTGTATGAACTCACCAATATTATGGACAATGTTTTTTGATGGGGCTAGTTCTAAAGAGGGTGCAGGGGCAGGAGTAGTTTTTATTTCTCCTAAGAAAAATACTTTTAGATACTCATTCACTTTAAATTTTTCTTGCACAAATAATATAGCATAGTATGAAGCCTTGTTGCTAGGATTGAAAGTTGCTACACATCATGGAATGAAGAAATTGCATGTCATAGGTGATTCTGAACTAGTTATCTCCCAGATAAAAGGAACCTATGCATCCAAGAATAGGAGGTTAAAGTAGTATAGAAATGCTATTTGGGACCAGATAGAATCTTTTGATGCATTTGGTATCTCATGGAGAGATAAGACTCAAAATAGGATGGTAGATTTGTTAGCAAATGCAGCAATCAAGCCTAAGGAGATATCATTTGCAGGAATTTCTCAAATTGAGGTACAAAGTAGACCTGAAAATTGGCAAGTCTTTGAAGATGATAAAGACATTATAATTTTTTTGTTAAATGAAGACAAAAACCAAGGTCAAGAAATGGATTGCAATGATTTAATTGAAAGCATAGATGGTAAGGAAACCATTTTTGGCTAGGAGATTATGCACTTGAAAACCAACAAGGTGCTAAAGGGGTTAGTAGTCTTGGAAAGTATTTTTGATAACCAAGATAGAGTCAAACCAAGAGTTAAGGACCCTAAGCCTTAAGAATTAGAAGAGATAAACCTTGGTACTGATGAAGCTCCAAAAAAGGTTTATATTGGCCAAAATCTACCTCTTGAAATCAGAAAGCCATTGATTGACTTTCTTAGGAAGTATAGACATGTTTTTGCATGGTCATATGATGACCTTAAGGCTTATAGGGAAGATTTGTTCCAACATGTCATACCACTAAAGGATAATGTAAAACCTTTCATACATAAATAAAGACTAGTAAACCCTACCCTAGCTCCCAAAATGCAAGAAGAATTGATGAAATTAAGGGATGCGGGGATAACCAAACCAATTAGACATTCCACCTGGGTTTCAAATTTGGTACCTGTTAAAAAGAAAAATGGAGACATAAGATTATGTGTGGATTTCAAGAATTTGAAAATTTCATTCTTGAAGGATAATTATGGACTACCAAATATGGAAGCCATGTTCTAGCAAGTAACTGGTTCTGAGCTAATGTCCATGATGGATGGTTTCTCTGGGTACAATAAAGTTTTGGTAAAGGAAAATGAACAATTTAATATAGCCTTCACAACCCCATGGGGAACCTATGTATATATAAGGATGACATTTGGCTTGATTAACATAGGAGCTACTTTCCAAAGAGCTATGGACATGGCATTTTATGATTATATCAACAAATTTATGGTTGTATACCAGGATGATCTTACAACATATTCTAAGAAGGCTGAGGATCACTATAGGCATTTAGAGAAAAAAAAATTCAAAGCTTTGGAATATGGAGTATCCTTGAACCCAAAGAAATGTACATTTGGGGTGATAGAAGGCAGATTACTAGGACATATAGTGTCTAAAGATGGGGTGAAAATAGAACCTGAGAGAGTAGCAGCTATTGATAAAGTCCCCAAGCCAAAGAATGTAAAAGGAATTCAATCCTTCTTTGGCAAAGTTAATTTTCTTAGAACGTTTGTTACCAATTTTGCTGAAATCAGTAGATGTATCTCAAAGATGCTCAAGAAGGGACCTACTATAGATTGGAATGGTGAGCCTTCACAAGCATTCTAAGATATTAAAACTACAATAAAAAATGCTCCAATACTGAGAACTCCAGATTACACAAAGCCTATGCATATTTTTTCTTTTGCATCCTTTCACAGTGTAGCCATAGCCTTGTTGCAAAAAAATGAAGAAGGATATGAACAACCCATTGCTTTTTTCAGTAAGTCACTACAGCTTGCTGAATTGAAATATGAGATAAATGAAAAAATAGGCATATGTGTAAAGGCTATAAGGGCTTTCAGATGCTACTTAGTAGGTGCTACTATCATTGCATTTGTGCCTAGTGCTATTGTCAAAGACATATTTTCTCAGCAGGAAGTATCAGGAAAAAGGTGTAGATGGATTAACAAGATGCAATAATTTAATATTGAAATATAGATAACTAAGTTGGTAAGAGCTCAAGGTTTGGCTAAACTCATGGCTGAATCTAATTTGGATGCTAATCAGATAAATGTGGTAGGTGATGACCTCAGATCTAACCTATGTGAGATGGATCATTGTGATTGGTATATTAATGTTATCTATTATCTTCAACACATGGAAGCTCCTTCCCATTCAACAGAAAATGAAGAAAGGAATACTAAATTACAAGCCATCAAATACATAATTTTCCAAGGCAAGTTATGGTGGAGAAATTTTGAGGGAGTGTTGCTAAAGTGTATTGATCAAGAAAAGGCAAAAGAAGTCTTAAATGAAATGCATGTTGGAGTGTGTGGAGGACACTCTATGGCCAAGACCAATCCACATAAAGTGATGGGGGCTAGATTTTGGTGGCCATCCCTTTTCATGGATGCTCAAATTATGATTAGGAAATGTGACCCTTGTTAGAGGTTTTTTGGAAAACTAAAGTTCTCAAGTAATACTCCATTGAAGCTAGTGGAGCTCCAAGCACCCTTTCAACAATGGGGTATGGAATTCATAGGAGAGATTTCCCCCAAGTCTAGCACTAGCTATTCTTCGATTCTAGTGGCTACTAACTACTTTACAAACTGGGTAGATGCTATCCCTACAATAAATGTAACAAGTAAAGATGTCAACAATTTCCTACTAAATAATATTATTTCTAGATTTGGTTGTCCTCAGAAAATTTAATAGACAATCCAATGTGTTTCACGTTTGAGGAATTCATCAAATTTTGTGATAAATATAGAATAACAAGATCATCATCTTCTCCTTATCATCCACAAGGAAATGGACAAGATGAATCTACAAATAAGAGCCTATGAAAATTTATTTAGAGAACCTTGGATGATAACAAGAAAGCATGGGATTCCAACTTATAGTTAGCAATATGGGCTGACATGGTAACTCTAAAGAAAGCCACTGGTGTAGCTCCATTTGATATGGTGTATGGAATTCAAGCAAGAATGCCTCAGTACAACCTGGTACATTTGTATAACTACATTCAAATGTATGATGAGGATATCATTAATGATATGCAAGAACAATTGGATGAACTAGTTGGGCTACCTGAGACTAGGAAAGAAGCATCAATCAGAAACCAAAAGTTGCAACTACAAGTTAAAGCACTCTATGATAAGAGGATAGTGACCAAAAAATTTGAAAGTGGAGATTCGGTCCTTATGTGGAATGCCAGGATAGAAGATAAAGGAAAACATGGAAAATTTGATCCTATCTAGTTAGGCCCTTATTTGATTGAAAATACTTAGGGTGAGGATTCTTATGTTCTCAAAGATCTATCGGACAATATTATTGAACTGCTAGTTCATGGACAGTTCTTGAAGAGGTATTTTTCTTGAAAAATACTTATTTTCTCCATGAACAATAGTCTAGGTTTCCTTGTACATTCTGTATAATCTTTGTGTCTTCTGTGCAGTCCCTATATATTCTTTTTTTCTGTGTTATTGCTCTCTCTAAGTTGTCAATTTAAAGCTCAGGTGTGTCGTTTGCTTCTCCCATAAATTTTGAGCCCTCACTTGAATCCAAAGGATTCAATGTCCCCAGATAGAGCCACCGTTGGTCTGAATTTTTGAATGAAAAAATTCCTTTGTCCAGGTATAAAAATTTATATTGTATCTATTAATGGTGAATAGGGTTTATAGCTAAGTCATCCTTTTGTTAGCCTTTGAAAATTTTTGTGAAAAGCCTATGTCTCATTCCATTTTAAAAATTTCAAGCATGAAATATTTGAAAAATGAACTTGGGCGAATATTTTGTTTTCTTTTTAATTTTTTCATTCCCCCAAGTTACCTTTCCTCTCAGATTCCTCACCATCTGATTTGAATAGATCTATTTTTGTCGTTACCTCGCTATAAAAACATGAGCACTTTTTATGTATACTGAGGTAGCGAGTGCCAAAAATTTTATAAAACAGGATTGTAAAATGAAGCTACGGTGGTCAAAGATTTGTTTTTTGGCTGACTTTTTAGTCACATACACCTTGCAAGTACTATTAGAACAAGAAAAAGGACCCAACATAGCAGTTAGAAGTCGGTGCTAGAATGAGGGTCTTTCTGATGCCTTTCTACCTCGCTACCAGAAAAACTAATCATCTTGCCATTAGCAAAGTAGCGAGGCACCATGAAATGAAAGACACAGTGGCCTTCAAATTTTTTGGTAACCATGGTCTTTCCAGGTGGCATGATAAGTAATAAATACTATTTTCATAAGTACTTAATAGGAGCGATGGTGATTTGATGGGTTATCATATTTCATGGCATCGATTTTTATTGAATTCATTAGAGCTCACTACGTAACTATCAAAAAAATTTGAGATCTCACCGTTAGTGAAGTAGCAAGGTACTGTGAAATGAAAAATTGATGGGACCTCAAGTAACGTGAATGGGTGACTAAGATTTTAAGAGAGGTAAGGTTTGATGCTAGTAGTGTAGATTTTCCTACGTCACCAGTGTCTTAGACCCACGCCCCATTCAGAAATCACATAAGGGATCTCGATCATTAGATCAAACTAGAATCAATAGTCCTCACTACCTTGCTATGGAAAGTTGCAAGTTTTTTAACCTATGCGACATAGTGAGTATGGGACCTACCACCTTTTAAGATACTTCATGTAGTTTCTTAACCTTTGATTTGATCTTAGATCAATGGCCATCGCTATCTCACCATGAAGAGTTGCTCAAATGATATGTATAGCAAGATAGCGAATGAGGGCCCACCACTATTCTTCTAAGTAGTGCAGTAATATATCATCCACAAGATCAAGATCAAATCCATGGTTGTCACTACTTTTCTATGGAAAGGTGCTCGTTCTTTATGTATAGAAAAGTAGCAACCTTTTGACACGTGTCCTCAATCGCAAGTGGGTCCAGACAGAAGTGCCATCAAGGAAGGAGGTGTGTACATGGGAAGTTTTCATTGGATTGACTGGCCAACTTGTCAAGTGCAATGCCAAGTTGTCTTTCTCTATATCCCATGATCGTAAGATTTTTAAAGATCGACGATGTAGATTTAAATGTAGAAGGTGGTGCCACTCTGTGTATTAATTAGACATGAAAGCTTCGCATGTGAGGAAAAATAGAGTATAATACATAAAATTTTATTAGTTTAACCTTACACAAACAAAGATTTAAAGTTTTCCCTAAGTAGAAGCAATTACTAGAGAAAATCATGCTAGTGTTTGTTAAGATTGTGAAGCAGTTTGTTCATGAAATTTTTTTGTAGAAATACAGAGGAAAATGAGGATAGAATTCAAGTAATCCTACTATAATCTATATAGGTGTTTCTATTGGAATTAAAGGTAGAGTAACTGAGAGGGGGGTGAGTCAGTTACTTACAAAAATTAATCCACAGATCCCTTAGATGTCTTAAAGATCCAATTACTATTGATACTAGGTAAAAATAACAAAAATGTTGTAACTCGATAAATTAAAATGTTACTTATCTTCAAGCAAACATGCATGCAAGTGAAAACAAAATGAACACAAGAAACACTAGATTTAACATGGAAACCGAATATAGGGAAAACCACCAAGTAACTAATCACCAATTTTTCACTCTTTTGAAGTGAGCCCTATTAGGAGCCAACCCTATTAAAGGTTATAATACACACTGCTAGGTGTGAGCCTGTTAGAGGATTTAATCACCCTGTTAGGAGTGGCCTTGCTAGAGGTCTTTAGAACAATTCAACTGAACTATCACCTTGTTAGAGGATTTACAAAAAATTTGTTAAACCAACTCTGTTAAGAGATTTGAAATCACTGCTACAATGGTTAGAAAGCAACAATGAATTGACCTGAACAAGATGTAACTAAACTTGTTGGCTATAGGTCTCTGTTCAGGTGCATTAAATCCTCCTTGATCAAATATGGCTCTACTACTCCTCAATGATCTTTGATCATCCTTCAAATTCACTTCCACAATAATTAGTCTTCATATCACATTAATTCCACACTTAGAATTCGCAACTTGACCTCTTACTTATATCATTTAGATTGTCAAGTCGGCCCATTTATATGTTACATTTACCAATAAACCATACATCAGTCAACTACAGATATTACTCTAAACAAATAAGTGTTATTTCATAAAATAATGAAATTCTTTACTGGCCGACCCTGCTTAGTAAATACTACTTCTAGAAATTTCCTGAGTTAACCTTCTTGACTCGATTAATATTGCAATATATGTAAAATCCTTTGGTTGCCAAGTTTACTCACTAAGAAGTGAATTCCTTCATGAGAGCTCGGTAAGAACTACTTCTGCCACATTTCCTTTGATGACAGAGTGAGCTTGGTAAGAACTATTTTTGCGACATTTCCTTTGATGACCGAGTGAGCTCAGTAAGAACTATTTATTCGATAGATACTGCAAGTTTTCTTTACTAACCTCCTAGTCTTTGTAGATTTTGTCCTTTTGTCTTGCTAACCTTTTGAGCTCAGTAGACTCTATCCTTTGCCTTGCTAACCTTCTGAGCTCGGTAGACTCTATCCTTTGCCTTGCTAACCTTCTGAGCTCTATAGACACTATCCTTTACCTTGCTAACCTTTTGAGCTCGATAGACTCTATCCTTTTCCTTGCTGACCTTCTGAGCTCAGTAGACTCTATCTGATGAAATTTGTGTAACATCAAAGACAACACACAATTGACCAATTGTATCCAACAGTTTAAGTTCTGTAAAACATAATCAAAGATGCCTCCGAAGAAGGGATTTTAAGGACAAGTAAATTATTTGGATAGAAATGTACATGATGACTTTCTTGAGTTGTTGCCTAAGTCTACTATAGGGATAGTGTAAGTTAAAATGTTGACCTCATTAAACCCTAGGTTGAGGATAGCTGATGGTTTGTATGAATTTGTTCAAGAAATGGTTTGCAGAAAGGAAATTGTTTGCCCCACATGCCAATATATGGAATTTTGACTTGGGAAAGCTAGTTGTTCCCAGTGTGTTCATGGATTATGACCTCCCTGAGGCCATGGCAAAGAGTTATCATCAAGCCACTAGGGTAGTGAGAAGAGTAGATGGTGAAATTCTAATCACCATTAGTCTAGAAGAGATTAGGGAAGTTTTTTGTTTGGGACCTCTCACTAGGTATCATGTGCCCATTGATTTAACATATTTAGAAAAAGAATATATGTAAAAGAAGGATGTAGTTAGACAAGGCACACTGAAGGCCCACATTGGTAGAATTGGAACCCTACTAGCAATAACATCATCCTCTAAAGAACCTTTCAAGAAAGCATGCTTCAATACCAGAGCAATGGAGATATATAGGACCCTATGTAGAGTTTTTGGCTATGAGCTATATGTATATGATCACTCAAATATCCTCTTTTGGTGTGGAAATAATTTTTGATTTTTCTTCTTACCTGGCTGATGAGATTCACAGTGCATTGGTGGGGATTGATAAGTGAAAGGTGGAGAAGGTTTGGGGCCAATACTCCCTATTGATGCATATGTTTCTATTTGATGGGGCTACATAATTTGGTAAAGAAATGGTTCTAAACAAAGAACAAGAGGGGGAAGCACTACCAGTTCAATTATGGAGTGCAAATATGACTAGGGAAGTAGAAAATGCTAGTTTTGTTAGATTTGACAGGCACTTTGCCTCCAAATTGAGGTGCCTCATATTAAGGGACAATCCCAAGATTCCTAAGGCACTAATGTACCTCGTTAGGCCTATTGACAAAACCCATAATCTGAAAGTTTCACATAATTGGGGAGATATTATCCCATATTCAGTTTCAACTATTATCAGAATTTATGAATTCAAGGGAACACCCCATGTACTACCTTACCAGGTTCCCTTAAAGGTTGGAATAGCTGAATTCTTGTGGCAATTGGGAGGAGTAGAAGAGGCTTTTCTACATAAAAGGGGAATAGGATCAATTTTTCCCACTTGCACAGTAACCCACTAGTTTGTAATAACCAAGGAAGGGTGGGTCTTCCTCTACAAATTTTTGGAGCAGTATAAAATGGCAGTATCTCACCCTCGCTTTTGTGATGCAGAAGGTTTCCTTAATTTGGCCCTTAGGCATAGGATCAAGCTTCATCTAGTTGAGCATGGATTTTATTTCCTTGAAGATGTACTAAGGAATGAGTACTCTTTGTAGGAGCAAGAAAAAAAGAAAGAAAAATGGAGATTCTATTCAAAAGTTTTGAATTTTATTAATTGTTTTGACAAAGATTATAGCCCTCTTAGTAATGTTGTAACTATTGCAAATAAAATAAATAAGCTTATGAGTACATTCCCAAAAATAATGGAGGTAATGAATGAGAACAAGCAACATTTCATTGATTCTTTTCCAAATAAAGCCAAGGAAATAATTAGAAGATTGGGTTTCACTCCCAATATAGGGGCAGGCCCACTAGTTGTGCAAAGGAGGCCATGATATACTATCATTCAAGTTCAAAGGCCCATTATGGATAAAGGAAAATAGATAGTTGAATCTAGTAGTGTTGTTTTTGAAGAAAGACCTCCTGAACCTTCTCCCAAGAGGAGAAAGATAATAAAGGAAGAGGAACCACATGATGAGAGTTACTCACCTTCCCAAACCCCCATGAGAATTTAGGAGGAGGAGCTCACTGATGAGAAAATTGAACAAATGGGATCACACGGGGGAGTTTTTGTTACCCTAGCAAAGATTGATGAAGGGAACCCTTGGGAACCTCCTGTGCCAAGTTTTGAGTTAACTATAGCAGATTTTAGGGGAAAGGAATTAGACCCTATTTTGGAATAAGCTAGTCAAAAAAAATTTTCGGATGACACTTTTGTAAGGTCTAGGACTTTCCATTAGTTTTCTTGGAGGTAAAACATGCACTTTAGTAGGAAAGATGTAAAAATATGAAAGCAAAGCATCTAGAAATGGATGAAGCCTCCATTCAAAGTCAAATAAAGGAACAAATGATTCAAGAGTTCCAAAATATAACCCCTAAAGAAGGGAGATAGATTGTAAAAGCTGTAAATATTTTATTATTGTCCAATTGGGGGATTGCTAATGCCTTGATTTTTAATTATGTGTAAATAATTTAAGATTGCAAGATCCAAATAAAAAGGAGTTCTTGGGAACTGCATTTAGTAATGGCCAAGCTACTCTTGTCATGTGGTTATTGAGAAGAGGATCCAGGGCCGCTTTATCATAGCTTGATGATTGAGGACTAACAAGGAGTATCATTGTGAGGAGAGTTGTAGATACCTCACATGTACAAGTAGCTCACATGAATGTAGATTACTATCAATTTTCCTTGGCTACTGCAGAGAGGGAAGAAAAGGAAATGACTGAGTTGTAGAGCAAGTATAAGGCAGTTGTGGATGCATACAATAAAGAGGTAAAGAAGAGAATTGAGCTTGAGAACAAGCTAATGGGTAGGTCAGCAGCACCAAGAATAACATACCCTCGCCCCCTAGTTGAACCCTTCAAATCCAACCCCCTCATAGAAATACCAAATACACCCCAGAGGCCACAATACTACACTATTGAGGATTTTGAAGAAGAAAAGGGTAAACTATGGGTCTTACATGTAGAGTTGGAGTCAAAATATGAAGATAAACTAAGAAAAGCTCTCACATATTTGGGGGACAAAGTTGAATGGACACTAATTCATGATCAATTGGCCAGGGTGATCAATATCTGGGAGGAGTTGAAAGCAAATGATGAGGCTTTACAACCTATCATAAATAAATGGGTGAGAAGGGAGAAAGAAATGACATTTTTGTGTTTCTCTATCATAAATAATTCTTATGATCAAATTGAAAAAACCTTTGATATTGTTTCTGATCTTGTTGATTTTGACAATAAAAGGATTCATTTATAGAGAATAATAGTAGGCTACTTGAACAAGTACAAGAGCAATAAATTCAATTTGTTTCCTCATACCCTAGATAAAAGAAATAATTTGAAAAGCAAAGATGAATGGGTAAAGGAACTTGATGATATATTTTTTTAAGGATGAATAGAGTTGTAAATGAAATAGGGTATGCATAGTGGGCTACCACAATGGAAGAAATGGTGAAGGCCCAAATATTCTTTGATTCTTTAAAATAGGAATTTGTTGCTATTAATAATGAGGCTGAATATGTGTTAGAAAGATAGAGAGATGATTTGCAATTCAATTGGCCAGATGACACACTGTTTGACAAGTGGATGGCAGAAATAGCTCCTAGTGAACAGTTTGATGAAGATGAAATTGATAGTGATGAGGTGCAGGGTGAGGAGATCCAAATCATTGACACTATCACTACACAAGCCTAAGTGGAAGAAGAAGACAAGAATAATCAGCCACCTTTAATTGTAGGCCCGAGCCCATAGGATGCTAATACAACCAAAGAAGAGAAAAAAGTATAAGTTACTCCCACAATATAGGATAAAGACGATGAAAACCCATAGGTGAAGATTAATGTGCAATCATCAAAACAATCTTCATCATTGGCCAGCTTGGCAATTTCATACAAAGAGAGATTAGAATAGTAGCCAAATCAGCAATAATAGAGGATGTAACAGAAAGGGGCCCACAAAAGGAATGTTTGATGTATAAGCCTTTTTGTTACTCACATTTTGTCATTTTGTGATAGGTGTATGTAAATATTTCTTGTAAAGGACACATGTCAATTTCTCTTAGCCTGAAGCTTGTTGCATCTCACACTATATAAGTGAGATTCCAGGGCTAGAGAAGGGTCTGATTTCTATTTTTTCTAGGTGATGTACTTAGTTAGGTTTTTGGTCCAATGTTTGGAGCAAGTTTATGATGTATTTTCTCTGTTAGTTCCTAAGAATACATGAATATAGAATGATCTCTATGTTTCTTTCTAAGGTCATTCTAAGTTTACTGTAAATATATACAATTTTCAAAGAAAATGAATACAAAATTATGAGCTATCCCCATATCAGTTCTTTCTAAATTTTGTCTCTTTTTTTATTACTTGGTTATCTTGATGTTGTATGAGTAAAGGCGTGTGCAATTGAATGTAATCCAGTTAGGTTGTATATATTTTCATCATCGTTGTTAGTTCAATGGATTAAGTAAAATCTTTGATGAATGTGACAAGGTCGCTTTAGTAGTAAGAAGGATCTTTGAATGATGAATTCTAATAAGAATTGCTGATAATATTTGTTGTAAGGAAACAAATTAGATCTAAGGATTTGTAGTAGACACTAAACCCTAATGGATTAGACACTAGTCAAATTGATTCAGCTAGAAGAGAGATGTGTCATAAATGGTTTTCAAATGTAGAATTATAATCAATTTTACTTTTATTTCCTAAAGATCTTCAAAGTTGGCTAGTACTTTTTTGTAGGGAATGTTTTAGCTTCAGTTAGCCACTATTGCTAAGAACATGTACAGACCTATAGAAGAATTTTGGCCAAATTTGTTATATGGGATGTGTTTATTAAATTGTCATGAATTATGCATGTATTTGAGGATTTGAGATGAGAATTAGAATGAAACTAAAATAATCCTCATACAGTGTTTCCCAGTCTTGAATCATCCCTAAGTATACCCATCATAGTTTTGCAGAGCCTAAAGAATAGAAAACCACCCTTGGTTTTCTTGAAGTTGGGTCCAAATGGTTTGCACATATAATTGTTAATAGGAATTGGCTAGTCATTAGATTGTGTGAGTGATGTCATTTTGTTATTGAGCATTTCGTTGCTTAGTAGTTTTTCAAAACACTAACAAGAAGAAAATAGGGATGCAAGAGCTAAAAGGAAATTTGATACCATGCTTGATATGTTGTCATGCTTATTAGCAAAAATGAATCAGCAAGCCACTCAAAATCAAAACGCAGCTGAACATAGTGGAGATAATGAGGGAAGGTCTATACATTATGCTAAAGACACTAGAGGAATAGCCTCTAGGCCTTTTTTTCCCACCTTTATACCAAGAGAAGAACAACCACATGCTACTCCAACTATTTCATTTGGAGATGAAGCTAGACAAGCCTACTTGGAGTATACCACTCTTCCTCCTTATATGAGAGAAATATGGGTGATTGATCAATTCATGAATCAAAGGAATAGGAGAGGAGGAAGGAATGATCACTATGCTCCAAGAAATGACTATCAACAAACACTTGGTAAGATTTCTATGCCTTACTATGATGGAAGTAACAAATGCACAGCTATGTCTTGAGTTCAAAAGCTTGATAATTATCTTTCTTTGAGACCAATGCCTAAAGAGGATGCCATAAGATTTTCCACACTACATCTTGAAGGAGCTACTCATGAGTGGTGGTATCATGGGTTAATCACTCTTGGACATAACCTTATCACTACATATGAGGAGTTTACTAAAAAGATAATTGAAAGGTTCGATGTCAAAGGTCCTAAGGTGAGCTTCCATGAATTGGCACAACTAAAACAACATGGTTCCCTTGACACTTACGTGAATGAATTCCAATAATTATCGATCATGGTTCCTAACATCAGTGAAAGAAGATTGGTGGTCTTATTCGTGGAAGGATTAACGAAGCCATTGAAGAGTTGGTTGAAAGCTTTCAATCCTCCCTCACTATAGGAAGCAATGAAGAAGGCATAAAGCATGGAATTTTTTGCCCCTACCAACAAGTTTACATCAAAGGGAACATTTTCTAGTCATGACAACAAGAAGTTTCCTAAGAAGGAGGACAAAGCTAAAGATAAGTCTACTTTTTCTCTTGGTCATGAGACTCTTAATGATTTGAGGAAGAAGAAACTATGCTTCTATTGTAAGGGACCATGTGATATTAACCATGACTTCCCTATGAAAGCTAAGGGGAAGTCAAATCATGAAATGTGGGTACAAATTGAAGATTTTGATTCAGACGGCCAATCTAAAATTAATGATTTAGAATCAGAAAAATCAGAACATGATGAAGAATTAGAGGAAGAAGTGAAGCTTAAAGAGGCTTGTCTCACAAGTATTTAGTGAGAAGGGTCTTTTAGGATGTGAGGGGTTCTTTCTGGTCAAAATATTATTACTTTTCTTGATATAGGTCTAACACACAATTTCATTGATACTATGCTTGTTGAGAATTGTGGTTTACAAACTAAGAAATTTGAGGAAATTCGAGTTAAGGTTGCTGAAGGTTTCACTCTTAGGTGTGACAAAATGATTTCAAAATTGCCCATGCACTTGAATAACTATGAGTTCAAGGCAGATTTTTATGTGGTGAACATGGGAGACACAGATATGGTTTTGGGAATGACATGGTTACATGACATAAGAATATTCACCCTCAACCTCTATGAGATGGAAATGAGATTTGAGATGGATGGAAAAACTCATGTGTTGAAAGAACTCAAAGACACTAGTTGCAAGACTATTTCTCTTAGTAAAATGGAACATCTCTTACATCATGACATGGTTGAGTGTGTAGCAGGTTGTGTTTTGAAGCCAACATAGGAAGAGCATAAAAAATATGTTTATCATCCTGATATACAAGAGTTGAGGATCAAACATGATAAAGTCTTTAGCGAGATTTCACCTAATAGACCTCCAGATAGAGGGATATAACACATCATCAAATTGGAGGAGGGTGCTAAGCTTATTATAGTCACTCCCTACATGCACCATAAGTGGCTTAAAGATGAGATAGAAAAAACTCTCAAGGAGTTGCTAACTATGGGGCATATTAGACTAAGTAAGTCACCTTTTGCTTCATCAGTAGTATTGGTTAAAAAGAAGGATGGTACTCTAAGGATGTGTATTGACTATAGAATGCTTAACAAGAGAAAAATCAAGAACCATTACCCCATTCCAAGGATTGATGAATTGCATGGTGCCAAGTACTCCAAAATTGATCTAAGATCAAGTTACCACCAAATTCGTCTGAGAGAAGAAGATATTGATAAGACAAATTTTTGTTGCCATTATGGACATTTTGAGTTTGTGGTTATGTTGTTTGGGCTAACCAATGCCCCTACTACATTCTAGTCTACTATGAATAGGGTATTTCATTCACAGTTGAGGCGATTTGTGTTATTCTTCTTTGATGATATCTTGGTTTATAGCCAAACATGGGAAGAGCATCTTGCACATCTTGACATAGTTTTGGGTATTCTTGGTAAGGAATCTCTATATGCCAAGGAATCAAAATGTGACTTGGGCATGATAGAATTATTGTATTTAGGTCACATCTTTAGTGTAGAAGGAGTTTGGATGGATTTGGATAAGGTCAAGGAAATTATTGAGTGGCCTACTCCGACGAATCTAACACAACTTAGAGGATTTTTGGGTTTATGTGGATTCTATCATAGATTTTTTAATGGGTATTCTCACCATGTAGTACCACTTAAAGATTTGACTAAGAAAGGGGATTTTTTTTGGACTCATGAGGCAAAAGAATGCTTTGAGATGTTCAAACAACTTATGACTACTTGCCCAGTGCTTGCATTTCCCGGTTTCACTAAACCCTTTGAGTTGCAGTATGACACTTCGGATGAGGGGATTGGAGCTATATGCAAGACGAACATACAATTGCATATGAAATTAGGAAGTTGAGGGGCCTTGAGAGGAGCTATAGTATATATGACAAGGAAATGTTGGCCATTATGCATGCATTGGCCAAGTTTAGGCAATACTTAGTGGGTAGTAAGTTCATTATTAAAACAGACCATAATAGCTTGAGACATTTCCTTAGGTAGTGAGATCTTAATGACTATTAGCAAAAGTGGGTAAGAAAGTTGCAATCTTATGATTTTGACATTTCTTTTGTCAAAGGTTCACAAAATATAGTCATTGATGCCTTGTCTCACCAACCACATTTGAGCTCTATGGCTAAGGTTTCAAAGGATTGGAGTCATTTGATTGTAGCAAAATATGCTAAGGATTCTTGGGCTTCAACTATTATTGATGGATCACTATAGGATAATAGGTACATGATGGTGAATGATCTTATCATTTACAAGGGGAGGATTTTCTTGACTCTAGTATCCAAAGTAAAGAACATAGTATTGAGGTCTTTTCATGATTCACCATTAGTAGGCCATCCCAAGTATTTTAAAACCTATTGACAGCTTCAGGAGAGGCTCACTTGGAAGGATCTAAAATTTGATGCTCTACAATATGTTACAGAATGTGTTGTTTGTCAGCAAAACAAACCGAACCATACATATCCTACTGGTTTATTACAGCCACTTCCAATTTCAAACAAGAAGTGGGAGTGTATATCTATGGACTTCATCACAAGGTCGCCAAAGGTGCAAGGAAAGGATTATGTTTATGTGGTGGTTGATCACTTGACCAAGTTTGCACATTTTTTTCCTATCACTATTTCATATTCAGCCACACAGGTTGCCAAACTATTTTTTCGTGAGGTGTTTAGATTGCATGGATTACCACAAAACATTGTTAGTGACTAAGATAGTCAGTTTATGAGAAATTTTTGGAAGGATCTTTTCAAATTGTGTGGGATCCAACTCTCTCTGAGTACTAGTTACCACCCTCAAACAGATGGATAGATGTAGATAGTCAACAAATGGATGGAAGGTTACCTCATAAATTATATCACTAGGCAGCAAAAAGGATGGGTTAAGTGGATATACCTTTGTGTGTACTGCTACAACACCACTTACCATATTTCTATTTAGATGGCACCATTCATGGCCTTGTATGGTTATGAGGCTCCTAGCTTTCTTGATTTGTTGATAAGTGATAGTAGAGTGCCTAGTGCTGGAGACATATTACAGGAAAATCAGGATATCATGAGGGCCCTTCATGAAAACATCTGGAAGGAACAAAACTAACAATAGCAATATGTAGATCAAAAGAGAGTGGAATTCTCTTTTGAGGTTGGAGACATGGTGTATTTTATGTTGCAGCCCTATAGATAGTCTACTCTCAAGAAGAGTGGTGCAGAGAAGCTCAAGCCATGATACTATGGACCCTTCCGAGTCATTAGGTGTGTGGGTGAAGTAGCCTAGGAGCTAGAGTTGCTAGTAGACAGTAAAGTGCACAATATTTTCTATGTATCACACCTCAAGAAGGCATTGGGACATCATGTGGCTCCTTCTACTATTCTACCACCCTTAGATGATGAAGGTAGGTTGATTTTGATACCAGAGGCTATACTAGATTTTAGAGAGAAGAAAGTGAGAACTTGTGTCATTAGAGAATATTTGATTAAATGGAAGAACCTACCTATTGAGGATGCTACATGGGAGAGTGAAGAGATTCTACAACATCCAGAGTTGAGATTGCTTGGGGACAAGCAATTTTCAAAGGGGTGGACTATAATGTCCCTATCTCTTAGCCTTTCATACTTCAAAGGCTAAGTGGAAATAATTAAATTTATTTCTTATAAAGTCATTAAATAATTTAAAAATTAAAAAGATGATTTTATATTTATTTAATTTAATATTAGGGAATTGTCAAGAAGCACAACTCATCTATTGTTAGAAAGGAGGAAGCTTCCAGAATAGTGCAATAAGATAACACTTATGATTCTTCTAGAAGGGGGGGTAGGAATAATATAAATAGAGGAGAGATCCTCATGGGAAGGCATTTGGATTTGTTATAAACATTTTCATGTGTATTTGTGGAGCCAAGGGCCTACAGATAATCAATTTATCTTTGGGAACGAAAACTCCCAATGATAGCAATTTTGAGGATGTGAAACATCACCTAAATTATTGCCAATTGGAGGTGGTATTGTAGTCACTTCATTGTGCCAAATTTGTGGCCAAGGGCCAAGTATGAAGAGGAAGATTAAGTAGGGCATTTGCTACAGGAGCTTGTTGTAGGAACAATGTATTACCTTGTCATTAGGGTATAATAGCTAGAGATATTAATTGCATTGTCAGTGGAGACTCAAAGCAACTTCAAGAACTAGGTTTCTCCTATTTATTCATGCATATTATATGCTCCTACTATAGGTGTTTTTCTTTGTTAGAACTAAGCATTTATTTATATATATGATACCAGAGTTTTGAATTTTATATTAGTTTGTATTCAAATCTTGTAAAGATGTCTTGGTTGTGGATGCATCATATGATTTAAGTTCATTAACAGATGAAAGAAAGAATTACATTCATTGTGGATCTTGCAACCATTTATTACAAGTAGAAAATTAGGGTAATTTGTGACCAGTTTGAGCAAGGCTCATTACACCCCAAGTGGTATCAAAGCTAGAGTTCTTGAGTGTGTGGATAGATCATCAACTGTGAGTTTGTTTGCACCAAGACTGTGGTTTAGGATGAGCATGTAGACAGATCACCAATTATGAGGTAGTTTGCACTAGGGTTTTATTGGAAGCATGAAAATGCCTCCACAAAGAGAGCATGGTGGAAGAGCTATAGGTGTTACATCTAAGGGTTTTCTAGCCCTCTAAAGGCAAATGAAAGCATTGGAAGAACAAATGTGAAGAGGAATAAATCTTCCTGTAAGAGATGAAAGTTAGGATGAGGGCAAAGTACAAGAAAATGTTGAAGTAGACACAGTTCTAAACTTAGAGGAAGAGAGGCTTTCTAGGGCCATCTCCAAGACTAGAAAAAGACCTAAGTTTGAGTTTCCAACATTTTCAAGAAATCTTAACCCAGAGGAGCTAATTGATTGAATCAATGAACTGGAGGAGTAATTTGAGTATGAAGATATTGATGATCCTAATAGGGTCATGTTTGTAAAGGAAAAACTGAAGGGACATGTGAAGATCTAGTGGTAGGAGGTTCAATTGGAGTGAAATAGAAAGGGAAAGGAAAAAATCACTAGATGGGAATGAATGGTAGCTAAACTAAAGTGAAAATTCATTGTCATAGATCATGATCTTGATCTGTTGAAGAAAATGCAATGGTTGAAGCAAGCAAGAAAATCTGTTTAAGAGTATACCAAAGAGTTCTACCAAGTTCTCATTAGAATTAGCCATGAAGAAGTTGATAAGGAGAAAGTGGCCCATTATTTTTATGGGTTAAGGCCAAGAATTCAAGATAATTTGATTCTAGTTTGAATGAACACTATTAAGGAGGCATACCAATTTACACTAAAAGTTGAGGAAAAACTAAGCAAGAAATTTGATAACAAGAATAGCGGACGAGGTCATGGTGGAAAATCTGGAGGAAAATCTTATGGAGGTCATAATGATGATCAAAAGAACAAGGATGAGGCTAGAAGTAGTAGTTAGAACCAAAGGTGAAATAATTCCAATCATTTCCATTATCACAGTAATAGAGATCAAAGAGGAAGAGGTGGAGGACAAGGATCTAGAAGGGGAGGCTTTCGTGGGAAATGTTTTCACTTCAAAGAAGAAGGACATAGAGTGTTTGAATGTTTTAAGCACCAAGGAAGGATAGATCAAAGAATAGAAGGCTAGGCTAGAGTTACACATGTTAATGAAGATGCCAAATCCTCACATTTTGAAGATTTTGAAGGAGGAGAAGTCCTAGTTAATAGAAAAGTCCTACTAAGTTTTGAGAATGAACCTGATCAAAAAAGGAGCTTGTTTCACACAAGGTGCAAATGTGAAGATAAGTGATGTGATTGGATCACTGATGGTGGAAGTACTAACCTTTTAGTGTCAAAAATAATGGTCACAAAGTTGAAGCTAAAGAGATAGAAACACCCACATCCATACCATATTTCTTGGGTACAAGATGACCACAAGGTCATGGTCAATGAGTAGTGCTCAATGAAGTTCAAGATTGGAAGCTATCTAAATGAGGTATTATGTGATGTCATACCTATGGACTTATGTCATATGTTTTTTGGTAGGCCATGGTAGTTTGATAGACATGTTGTACACAATGGGTGAGCATATACCTATGCTCTAACCAAGGATGGACTAAAACATAAGTTGAATTCATTGAAGGATAAAGAAGAAAAGGTATGTGGTGCTGCAAGAATATGTTTTATTGATGGAAAAGAGTTTCTCAAAGGTATGAAGAATGAGTATATCTATTTTTCTATAATTTCAAACGATAGTAAAGAAGAAGTAGATGAGATACCTACAGATGTTGTAGATATGTTGGAAGAGTATTTTGATATTGTATTAGATAATGTACCTAGTGAATATTTCCCAATAGGGAAGATCAGTCACCAAATGGATTTGGTTGTAGGATCTAGTTTTCCAAATAAGGCAACACACAAAATGATACCATCAGAAAGTGAAGAGTTGAATAGAAAAGTTCATGAGTTTTTACAGAAGGGGTTGATTCAAGAGAGTCTGAGTCCATGTGCTATACCAATAGTATTAGCACCAAAGAAGAATAGAGAAGGGAGGATGTATGTAGATTCTTGTGATTTCTATAAGATCACAATCAAGTACATATTTCCATTGGCAAAGATGTATGATATTATGGATTGTTTGAGTGGAGAAGAGTATTTCACAAAGATAGATCTAGAGAGTGGATACCATCAGATTCATATTAGAGAAGGTGATGAGTGGAAGAATACTTTCAAGATAAAAGAAGGATTGTACAAGTGGTTAGTCATGCCTTTCGAGCTAAACCAATGCACCAAGCACTTTCATGAGGCTCATGAATAAAGTACTGAAGGAGTTTCTAGGTAAGTTTTTCATTTTTATCCTAGATGATATTTTGGTCTTTAGTAAGACATTGAACGAGCATTTGATCCATATTTACAAGGTGTTTGATATGTTGAGGGAAGAAAAGTTTCTGATAAACCTTAAAAAGTGTAGTTTTGTAAAGAAGGAATTGGTTTACCTCGGATTTTTAGTCTCAAAAAAAGGTCTAAAAATGGACCCAAAGAAAGTGAAGGCTATCCTTGAATGGCCTACTACAAGGAGTGCATCAAAGGTAATGTATTTTCATAGACTAGCTAGTTTTTATAGAAAGTTTATAAGAGGTTTTAGCAATATTTGTGGTCCCTTGACTAAACCAATGAGAGAGGAAAGGAAAGAATTTAAGTGGACTGTAGGAGAAGATAAGAGTTTTAATCTATTAAAATAGAAGGTTATTGAGCAACCTGTTTTAGCACTTCTAGATTTTAACAAGGTGTTTCAAGTATACTCCGATGCTAGTGGCACTACAGTAGGAGCTATTATGAGCCAAGAAGGTAGACCTATTGCTTATTTTAGTGAGAAGTTGAATGATGCAAAAAAAAAATATTCTATTTATGATCAGGAATTTTCTACTATAGTTCAAGCACTCAAGAAGTGGAGACACTATCTTCTTCCTAAGAATTTTTTTTTGTATACTAATCATCAAGCTTTTCAATATTTGAATAGCAAAGGAAAATTGAACCAAAGGCATTTGAAGTGGGCTAAGTTTTTGCAATATTATACATTTTTTTTGAAACACAAGAGTGGGAAGTCTAACTAAAAAAGTTGTAGATGCTCTTAGTAGAAGATAACTTTTTCTTATAGAAATGGAAATAGAGATGATTGGGTTCAAGGAACTTAGTACTTTCTATCTAGATGATCTTGATGTTAGTGAAGCGTGGAAGGCTTGTACATAACCTATTACACATGACATGACAAAGTGGTTTGATTTCATGATCTAGGATAATATGTTTTTTAAAGGAAGCTAGTTGTGCATTCATAGAAGTTCAATGAGAGAGAATATCATCAAGAAGAAGCATAGTGGAGGATTGGCTAGACATTTTGATAGAGATAAAACCATAGTTTTTCTTGCTGAGAATTATTACAAGCCATAGTTATAGCAAGATGTGAAGAAGTTTGTATAGAGTTTAGAATATGTCAGATGGCAAAATGAGTGAAGTAGAATACAAGGTTGTATTAGCTATTACTTGTGTACTAAAGAAGTTGAGGGACGATGTTAGCATGGATTTTATTCTTGGATTTCCAAGGACACAATGTGGGTATGATTCTATTTTTTTGGTAGTTGATGGATTTTCAAAAATGGCACATTTTATTCCTTGCAAGAAGACTAGTGATGTTGCTCATGTGAAAAAAATATTTTTCAAAAAAGTGGTGAGACTACATTATCTATCAAAGAGTATGGTTTTAGATCAAGATACCAAATTGGTTGGGAATTTCTAGTCTATATTGTGGAGGAAATTGAAGACAAAATTGAATTTTAGTTCATCACATCATAAATAGACTAATGGAAAAATAGAATTGGTGAATATGAGTTTTAAAAATTTGCTAAGATGTTTGGTTGGAGACAAGCCAAAAGGATGGGATATGATTTTTCCTCAAGTGGAATTTTCATATAATAATTCTCTCAATAGGAGTATTGGTAAATTACCATTCCAGATTATATATGGGAGTAGTCCCAAAAATGCTTATGAATTGAGGTAGTTGAATAAAAGAAAGATAAATAGTGCTGACATAGAAGAATTTGTTGAACATTTGAAGAACATCCATGAGGAGGTGAGGAAGCACATCATAAAGATGAATACATAGTACAAGACTAAGGTAGATGTATAAAGGAGGTATAAAGAATTTTAGGTTAGAGATGAAGTCATGGTTCATTTGAGAAAAGAGCATTTTCTAGTGGGTACATAATAAGCTAAAGATGAAGAAGTTTGGACCATGCAAACAAGTGAAAAGACATGATTCTAGAAATGCTCATGAAATAGAGTTTCCTGCTAAATTGAATATTTCACTAGTATTTAATATTTTAGATTTGATAGAGTATTATGAAGGAGGTGATGGAGATGAAGTTGCAGAAGTGCAATGGAGTATTCCAATAGCTATTTCGACTGCAAAGGAGATTAAGGAGATATTGGACAGTCATGTTGGAAAAAGTGCAAGGAATAGAACTTATGAAGAATACCTAGTCAAATAGAAAAGGAGGCTACTAGAGGATTCATCATGGCTAGCAAGGGAGGAGGTTAACCATCATGGTTTTCCTCTAAACACCTAAAACGTGATGGAGTCACTTCTCAAATTACCCTAGGTGTCTAATGTAGGAGCATCCTAGATGTAAGAGCAATCTTGCATCACCCAAAAATATTTTCTTTTTAGTCATTTATATTTTAATAAGGACTACTAGATAGGGTGGTTACTATTTATGGGAACTTTCTATTTTTAGTAAGTTTGTCATATGATGTTCTCATTTTCTATATAAAGGTTCATTTTAGAGTTATAAGCCTACCATAAAAATCTCATTGCTCTAGCTTAAGTACCAAAGAATTTATTTCAGATTTTAGCTGAAAATTTTGTATAAAAATCATTAGGCTCACCATTGGAGGCCTTAGATTTTCTAGATGATGTCTGAAAACTCAATGGATGGGTGGTTGCATGGTTCTGAGCCTATAGATTAGGAGTTGTCATTTCCAAAAAGTGATTATAATAGCCAATCGAAGCAACAGTTCAAGAGTTATGGCCTTTCAAAGTTGGGCTACCTGTAATATCTAAATAATTGTCAAAGATGTATATGGCCAACTCTATATGTATTGTTAGGGTCTGTCAACCTAGGTATTAAGTTTCATTGTTTAGAACCTTCCCAGGTGGCATAAAATTTCTTATTTAAGAAAGCCCCAAACATTGTCTAGAATAGCTCTAGGTGATAGTTCATAGCTTGTCTAGTAGATTATTATAATGAAGGTGCAAATATGGGTTAGCATATTGTACTTGTGAATTCTATAATTTTGCATTTGTGGCACAAATAATAAGTCCATATTTTATTCTTACATTTGTTGTTGTTTCTTTTTTTTCGTTATGGTTTATGGTATTAAGTGAAGCACCCTCCATCAAGGATTTTCTCTATTAAGAGAAGATTTATCATAGAACATTGACCTAGTACAAAAGAAACTTGATTAATGTTTGAATGATAAGGTATCTTATGAAAATTTTACTTATCCATACTTTCAAGCTGCTAAATTGGAATCTTATGGCTTATGCATGTTTGATTTAGTGAGAAATGCATGGAATATAGGCTTGATTGGCTTGAAGGCTAGCTTTTTTCATTGAATTGCATTATCAACTAGTCCACCAACATAGTACATTGGAGGTAGACTCAAAATTTTGACTTGTATATAGTTTCTAACTCACCTTTTTCATTAATGTCAAAGGGGGAGTGTATGTATGGAAAGTTGTATGTATAAGGAAATATAATGTAGAGCATAAACTAAGGGGGAGTAGACTATAAAGATGGAATATACATGTAAATGATTCATATTTTGTAATTTAATATGGCTATGCAAAGAACTTCACAAATTTTGTAGTTTTGGAGATTTTTGAGACTTGGCCAATTTTTTCTATATGTTGCCAATAATGCCAAAGTGGGCGATTTTTGGAATTTGGATAAGAGGACAATATCGATATACTTTAGTGTTGTCATCTATGGTAACATATAACTCATATTAAGTCACTAATATGATAAGGTATTTTTTTGGTATGAAGATTAACTACTATCAGAGACACATTTTTTGTTAGTGCACTTCACTAGAAACATTTTGGCATGTATGAACTTGACAAAATGTAGTACAAGGTATGAAGATTCTATATCTAAGAGCCCAAATTATTATGACTTTTATAGGTAGAGATATTAGTGACTTATTAGTTATAGGTTTGCATAGATAGAACATGACAAAATTGAGAGAACAATTAATTGTATAAGGGAATTATTTTGATCAACCAAAATAATTACTTAAATATTATGGAATGGAATCCTACATATTAAATATAACTTAGCATGAAGTGATTTTATGTTTTGCAAAGCATGTAAGAAAAACTGGGTCTAAAGGAAAGAGTTTTGCTTACAAATTTGTGTGACAACTATGTCATTATATTATTATTATTACATGATGTGAACTTTATGGTATAGTAGAGAAGAGATAGTACATGTGAAGCTTTGTGAAGAGAGCTACCACGAAAAAATTAGATATTGAAGATATTAGCACTTCAAAAAAGATTTTGTATCTATACCTTTTGTGTAAAGACTATATTATTATAAATGCATGTTTGAGCAATGGGCTCATCTTGCTACATTTGTAATTGTGATACCAACTACTAATAGTGTTGAGGATTCCAAAAAGGAATAGTCCTCTAACGAGGACATATACAGTATATGGATATAATAGACTCCTAACAAGGTCAAAATCTTTCACAAGATACTTTTGATTAGTGAATCATTTTGTGGGTGCCATCCCCACCAAATTTTTCCCTTGGCTAGGGTTTCCCTAATTTAAAAAAATACTTTTATGAGTTGTATTTGTTTTTGTTATGTTTACTTTTTACTTTAATCTTATATGCATGCTTAAAGATTATTAAAAATATCCATAGCTGGGCAAAAGTTTGTGGAATATTAATCCAACCCCTCTCCTTGTGCCCCCTCAACATTTCCTATGTTGGAATTAAAGGTAGAGTAACTGAGAAGGGGGGTGAATTAGTTACTCACAAAAATTAATCCATAGATCCCACCCTATTAGAGGATTTAATCACCCTATTAGGAGTGGCCTTGCTAGAGGTCTTTAGAACATTTCAACTAAACTGTCACCATGTTAGAGGATTTACAAAATGGTTGTTAAACCAACTCTGTTCAGAGATTTGAAATCACTGCTACAATAGTTAGAAAGCAACAATGAATTGACCTGAACAAGATGCAACTAAATTTGCTATCTACAAGTCTCTATTCAGTATCATTAGATCCTCTTTGATCAAATATGGCTCTGCTACTCCTTAATGATCTCTGATCATCCTTCAAATTCACTTCCACAATAATCAGTCTTCATATCACATTAATTCCACACACTTCCACACACTTAGAATTTGCAACTTGACCTCTTATGTATACCATTTAGATTGTCAAATCAACCCATTTACATGTTACATTTACCAATAAACCATACATCAGTCGGCCATAGATATTACTCTTAACAAATAAGCGTTATTTCATAAAATAATGATATCCTTTACTAGCTGATCCTACTCGGTAAATACTGCTTCAAAAAATTTCTTGAGTTAACCTTCTTGACTCTGTTAATATTGCAATATCTGTAAAATCCTTTGGCTGCCGAGTTTACTCACTAAGAACTGAATTCCTTTATGAGAGCTTGGTAAGAACTGCTTCTGCCACATTTCCTTTGATGACCAAGTGAGCTCGGTAGATTCTATCCTTTTGCCTCGTTGACCATCTGAGCTCAGTAAACACTGTCTTTTGCCTTGCTAACCTTCTAAGCTTGGTAGACATTGTCCTTTGCCTTGATGACCTTCTAAGCTCGGTAGACACTATCCTTTGCCTTGCCGACCTTTTGAGCTTAGTAAACACTATATTTTACCTTGCTGACCTTCTAAGCTCGATAGACACTGTCCTTTGCCTCACTAACCTTCTGAGCTCGGTAGACACTGTCCTTTGCCTTGCTAACCTTCTAGGCTTGGTAGACACTATCTGATGATTGATATGGAATTTGTGTGACATCAAAGACAACACACAATTTGAACAATTGTATCCAACAATCTCCCTCTTTGTCATTGATGGCAACACAACATGTCATAGCAGAATAAAATTTGAAAACAAGTCTTTTACTGACAAAGTACTTCACTTTATTTTTCAAATACAAAAAACTCCCTCTTTCATAATAATCTCTACCTCTTATACAAACTCTTATTTTATTTATTTATTTATTTTGTTTTTATTTTTATTTTTATTTTATTTTTGCAAATTTTAGAAAGATATGACAGTATACTCCCCCTCTTTGACAACACATGCCAAAGACAACTCAAAATAGCTGAATAGCATTGTACCTACTGTACTGATTCATATGCAATGTCTTCAATTGTTTGTTGCATCAACTGATAGTTCTTCAATTCTGTTGATGCATCACTAGAACTATATTTTAGTGAGCTTCAGATAAGGGAATAACCCCTAACTTACCTCTTAGATACAAGAATGCATCCTTAGGTAAAGGCTTTGTGAATATGTCAACAATTTGTTCCTTTGTATGGACATATTCCAATTTTATTTCTTTTTCTTGTACCAATTCTCTAACAAAGTGATACTTTATGGCAATATGCTTGGTTTTTGAATGCATCACTGAATTCTTGGAGATGTTAATTGCACTTGTGTTATCACAAAACATAACAACATGTTCTTTGATTTCTTGCTTCATACCTTCCAATAATTATTTAAACCACACAATGTTTGAGTAATTTATTGCGGTTGCAACATATTCAGCCTCTATTGTGGATTGAGATATACAATTCTACTTTTTGCTTGTCCAAGAAACGAACATTTTTCCAAGAAAGAAAGCTCCTCCACTTGTGCTCTTTTTGTAGTCAATATTTCCTGCTCAATCTGCATCAGTGAACACCTTTAAATCCAATTTTTCTCCAAGTTTATACCATAATCCATATTCTTCAGTTCTTTTTAAGTATCTCATGATCCTTTTGATTGCCATCATGTGATTTTCTTTTGGTTTTGTTGAGAATCTTGCTAAAATTCCTACTACAAGGGAAATTTCTAGTCTTGTGTGCACTACATATTGCAACTTTCCAATCATGGATCTATACAATGTCTAATCTACTTCTTTTGATTCATCATCCTTGGTCAATTTTAATCCAATACACATAGGAGTCCCAACTAGTTTACAGTCTTCCATACCAAAAAAATTTAGTATCTCCTTGGTGTATTTAGATTGAGTGATGTAAATACCATTCTTACTCTATTGAATTTGAAGACTAACAAAGAATTTGATTTTGCCAAACATTGACATTTCAAATTCCTTGTTCATTTGTTCTAAAATTTTTTGCAAAGATCATCATTTCCTGTGAAGAAAGTATCATCTACAAATATGTCTGCCAAAACAATCTTATTATCTAGTCCTTCCTTTATGTACAAACTATTGTTGTCATTAGTTCTTTGAAAACCAATCTAAATCAGATAGTTATGCAATATTTCATACCATGCTCTAGGTGCTTGTTTTAGACCATATAATACTTAATGCAATTTTCAAACCATGTCCTTCTTTTCTGGATCAACAAAACGTTCAGGTTGTTCAATGTAAACCTCTTCATCCAATACGCCATTGAGAAATGCTAACTTAACATCCATCTGATAAAATTTGAATCCTTTGAATGTAGCATATGCAAGTAAGTTTTTGACACCTTCCAATCTTGCAATAGGAGCAAAAGTTTCTCCATAGTCTACACCTTCTTCTTGAGAGTATCCTTTGCATACTAGTCTAGCTTTTTTCCTTGATACCTTACCATCTTCATTTAGTTTGTTTCTAAATACCCACTTTGTTCCAATCACATTTTTGTCTTTGGGTCTAGGTGCAAGAGTCACTATTTTGTTTTTCTCTATTTGTTCTATCTCTTCATTCATAGCTTCAATCAAACTTTCATTTTCTAATGCATCTTTGACATTTCTAGGTTCAAAATCAGCAAGTAAACAAGTTCCTTTCAACTTACTTCTTGTCATTGTTCCTTCCGATTTATCTCCAATGATCAAATCTGGTGCATGATGCCTTCTGAAATACTTGGTTAACACGGGCTCCTTTCCTTTTGAATGACTTGCACTATTATTCTTCTATGTTTCAACTTCTAGTTCTGATTCTAGTTGCTTGGGCTCAGTGGATGCTAACTCAGTAGCTTCTATTTGCAACTTGGGTTCTTGCAGCTTGGTAAGTACTGACTCGGTTTGAACTTCTTTTGACTCGGTTAATGAAGACTCTAGAGTTGAGAATTCTTGATTAATAAGTATACTTGGAATTGTATCAAGTTCAATGTAAACAAATCTTCTTTAGTCTTCAGGTTTATTTTTTCTTTCTTCTTCTATTCTTTCTGCAAACTCATCAACTTTCACATGTGCACTTTCTATGACTTTGTGAGTAGATAAGTTCAAACATCTATATGCTTTGCTTTTGTAATAGTATCCCAAAAATATTCCTTCATCACTTTTTACATCAAATTTAGCTTTTCTAGATTCTTTCAAAATGTAACATTTTCTTCCAAATACTTTTAGATAACTTACATTGGGTTTGTAGCCATACCACAACTCATAGGGTGTTTTGAATGAGTCCTTTTTTAGTTGTACTCGGTTCAAGGTATGAACTGCAGTGCTGATAGCTTCCTTCTAGTATTTGATAGCAATGTCTTCCTCAATCATTAAAGTTCTTACACAATCCATGATAGATATGTTCCTTCTTTCTACTATTCCATTTTGTTCTAGAGTTACAAGTGTTGAAACTGGAGTTACATGTGTTGAAACCTATCTTTTGATTCCCCTTTCAATGAAAAAGTTATTGAACTCATGTGAAATGAATTCACCACCTCTGTTAGATGTTAAGAATTTTATTCTTTTGCCAATTTTCTTTTCTACTCTGGCCAAATACCATTTGAACTTTTCAAATGCTTTTGATTTCTCTCTGAGGTACATGACAGTCATCATTCTTGCATAATCATCAACAAAAAAAATAAAGAATTTTTCACCTGTATAACTTTCAATGCCAATAGGTCCACACAAATCAGTATCCATAATTTCTAGAACTTCTTCAGTCTGAAAGTTCTTGCTTTTAAAACTAGCCTTTCTCATTTTACCAATTTAACAATTCTTGCATAGACCAACCTCAGGTTTCTTTATGTTAGGAATACCTCTTACTTTTTTGAATTTACTGATCTTTATTAAGTTGTCAAAGTTTACATGACATAACCTCCTATGCCACAACTAACTTTCTTCTATTTGAGCAATGAAACATGAACATTCACCAAGTTCATAATAAAATAAGTTACCTTTTGTTTGAGTGCCTAATCCAATCAGCTTTTCTTTGCCATCTAGCAAACTTTCTTTTTCATGCATAAATTCTACTTTGAATCCATTATTGAGTAGCTATGCCACACTCAAAAAATTATGCTTGAGTCCTTCTACCCAATATGCATTATCACATACAAGTTCTTTGGTTAGTGAGATTCTTCCTTTTCCTCTTATACAACAAGGTTCATTGTTACCAAATCTTACACTGCCACCATCATAGTCTTCAAAGTATTCAAACTTAGTTTTATCACCAATAATGTGATGAGGACAACCACTGTCTATGATCCATGTATCATTTATGCTCATATGAGAAATAAGAGTCATTTTCTCATCATTATCCAACTCATCTTTCATAGCAATGCAGACAATTTCATCTTCTTCTTCATCATCAGAATCATTAGAATCTTTAGCTATAAAACATGTTTTCTTACCTTTATCCTTGAATGATTTGAAGTCTTTCTTGCCATTTTACTTGTGACCTTTCTTCTCATCTTTATTCTTCTTATTTGGGAACCTAGTTACAATATGTCCAATTTATTCACAAGAAAAGCAAATTAGAGGAACCTTACCTTTGTATTTCCCTTTGCCTCTTGAATATTTTCTTGCTAGTAGAGCTTCAACCACTTCAAGATCACTATCTGAACTTTGTTCTGATTCTTCATTACTATCTGATTGTGGATCCTTCATCTTTTTCCCTTTTTATTTGAGTGAAAGCTTGGCTTTAAATGCTGATTCAACATTCTTGGTAGCTGGAACATAATTGTCATCATTTTCTAGCTCAAATGTAGTCAATCTTTCAACTATGGCCTCTAAATTTATTTTATGATTTGCCTCACATCTTCTTTCTTGAATTGCAGAGACTTTGATTGCATAAATGGGAAGTAGAGTTCTAAGAATTTTACTTATAACTGTCTCCTCATTGATGTCTCCTCCAAATGCTTTGATTGCACTAACACATGCTTTAACTCTTTCAACATACTTTGCAATGTTTTGATCCTCTCTCATCCTCATTTGATCAAATTTTCCTCTCAAAATTTTTGCTTTGGCTCTTCTTACATTATCATCTCCTCCATAGATGTCTTTTAGCTTGTTCCACATGTCAAAGGTAGATTTGCAATTTATGATGTCATCAAATTTTTCATAACTCAGAGTAGATGCTATATCTATCATCATGTTTTTGTGAGTCTTCTTTTCAGCAATATCATTGATAGATAATGTACCAGAAGGTTCTTCATATTTTTCATCAAGGTACTTCAGCCCTATATCACCAATGGAAGCTAGATGAAGCCTCGTCAATCTTTGCCATGTTATGAAGTTGTCCTTGTTAAGTCTTGGAATTTTCCTTTTGTAAGACATCCTGATCTTTAGCTTAGATCCTTGAAATCTTTTCCTATAAGCACCAAAAGCTCTGATACCAATTGTTGGAATTAAAGGTAGAGTAACTGAGAGGGGAGGTGAATCAGTTACTCACAAAAATTAATCCATAGATCCCTTAGATGTCTTAAAGATCTAGTTACTACTGATACTCGATAAAAAAATGTTGTAACTTAGTAAATTAAACTATTACTTATCTTCAAGTATTCATGCATGCAATTGAAAATAGAATGAACACAAGAGACACCACTTTTAATGTGGAAACCCAATATGGGAAAAACCACCAAGTAACTAGTCTCTAATTTTTCACTCTTCTGAAGTGAGCCCTGTTAGGAGCCAACCCTATTAAAGGTTACAATACAAACTGTTAGGTGTGACCCTATTAGAGGATTTAATCACCCTATTAGGAGTGGCCTTGCTAGAGGTCTTTAGAGCAATTCAACTAAACTATCACCTTGTTAGAGGATTTACAAAATGGTTGTTAAAACAACTCTATTAAGAGATTTGAAATCACTACTACAATGGTTAGAAAGCAACAATGAATTGACCTGAACAAGATGCAACTAAATTTCCTGGCTACAAGTCTCTGTTCAATATCATTAGATCCTCCTCGATCAAATATGGCTCTACTGCTCCTCAATGATCTCTGATCATCCTTCAAATTCGCTTCCACAATAATCAGTCTTCATATCACATTAATTCCACACACTTAGAATTCACAACTTGACCTCTTACTTATTCCATTCAGATTGTCAAGTCGGCCCATTTACATGTTACATTTACCAATAAACCATACATCATTCGGCTACAGATATTACTCTAAACAAATAAGTGTTATTTCATAAAATAATGAAATCCTTTACTAGTCAACCCTGCTTGGTAAATACTACTTCTAGAAATTTCCCGAGTTAACCTTATTGACTCGGTTAATATTGCAATATCTGTAAAATCCTTTGGCTGCTGAGTTTACTTGGTAAGAACTGAATTCCTTCATGAGATCTTAGTAAGAACTACTTTTGCCACATTTCCTTTGATGACCGAGTGAGCTTAGTAGATTTTTTCCTTTTGCCTCGCTAACCATCTAAGCTCGGTAAATACTTTCTTTTGCCATGCTGACCTTTTGAGCTCGCTAGACACTATCCTTTGCCTTGCTAACCTTCTTAGCTCGATAGACACTATCCTTTGCCTTGCTGACCTTCTGAGCTCGGTAAACACTGTCTTTTGCCTTGCTAACCTTCTGAGCTTGGTAGACACTATCCTTTGCCTTGCTGACCTTCTAAGCTCAATAGACATTGTCCTTTTCCTTGCTAACCTTCTGAGCTCAGTAGACACCATTTAATGACTGATATGACATTTGTGTGACATCAAAGACAACACACAATTTGAACAATTGTATCCAACATCCTATTTCTAACAAAAATTACATCATGCATGGTTTGAAAAGATTGATGTCTATTGCATTAAGGGTCATCCTTAATATACTATGAATATAATTTATCCATAAATATTTGACAATGTTATATTCAATTAAACTACATGCTTCCAATGTTGGTGCTTAAAAATTGCTAATCTCTAAAAGTTAATATTCAAATTAACTTAACTTATTCTTATAGGAATTGATTGTCTTGATCCAAATCCATTAAATACTAATTCAAATGAGTTCTAGTTTCCATGACCACTTCGATATAGCTCACTATAAACAAGATAGATGTAGTACATGACATGTTAAATTATTTTAAGTAGAGGATGAATAGTTATTAAGAAAATCATAGGCCCACAAAGTTAGTAAATAATTGATTAGATAATCTCATTGGTCTTCTAACCTCACCGTGATGTAAAGAGTTGAACTTAGAATTTGCCCAATATTATAACTCTATGTAGAGGATGATTTTTGATGATTTGGAATAATTTTAAAATTGGTTTTCTATGAGATGTTGTAAGAACAAATAATGTGCCTTTTAATAGGGAAGTATATTAGTTTGAAAAAAGTCAAGGAGATATTTAAAGATGTAAGAACTCTCAAGAAGAGTATCAATAGTAGGTGGATGGAGCATATAAGGTGGAAATTGCTAAAATATTGAAAGGATTGTACAAAATTTATTTCATTTTTTTTTGAGATATTATAAACTCGTTAAGTAAATTAGTTAGCCTTCCTATTGAAAGCAAGTATGCAATGTATGTACTTTTACATTAGCACAATACTAAATAAATATTTGATATTGAATTGGGAAAAAATGATAATGTCAACTTGCATAGAAACTAGCTAACACTACTTTTAATGAAAGGTTTTTAGTGAAATCCTTTTGATTATGAAACTTTCTTTCCTTATTTGGAAAGAAAATGAGTAATGAGATTGAGCCTTAACAAGTTTTGGTGTATGAAAATTATTCTTAGTTGAATTATAGGCAATACATTGTAGTACACCACTAAAGAAGAAACGACTCATTTTCTATGTGTTTATTAAACTATTAGTACAAAAAGGTATGACTAAGAGGTTGTCTAATTCTAGAATGGGTAAAGTACAGAAACATGTGAGATTATTTTTCATTTTTGTAAATTTATTTCATCAAAATGGAAGGATTTATATATACACCTTATAAATTTTCTAGGTGTCTTGAATACATAGTATTTTGTTTCACTATAATTATCAAGGTAATTATCTAAAATATATAGATTGTTATTGTCCAAACTCTAAGTTTCAATATAGTTATGCATAATTATCAAGAATCATTATTAAACTACCTTTTTATTATGTAAAATATTTCAAAATATGATTAGTTATGTATAATTTATATTTGTACAAGGAAAAAATAAACTTTAATCCATTTAAAAGGATTAGAAAGTGGATATGTACTATCCTATAGCACATTTATCACTTACAACATTATTGGGCTAATTGAAGTAATGATTAAGAGCCAAAAAAGGTAATTTGAAATTGACCTTAGCTCCCCCCTATTGCACCCCCCATCCCCCTCACCCTTCTCATTCTCTCTACTCTTTTTCTTCACCTCTCTATATTTAACTCTTCCATATTTCTCTATCCCCTCCCCCCACCCCCCCCACCCCCCCCCCCCCACCACACACCTCTCCACTCTCTCTTTTCATCTCTTCACCTTCCTCCCTTCCTCATGTCCCTCTCTAATCTTATCTTATGTAAGATCTTAATCTTAGTCTTACTAAGTATTTCCACTTTAACATTAGAACACAAGATGCAAAAAACATCCATGGAAAACCTAGTTGACTATTCAACCATTCATGTAATTAAAACCATAATCACAGGTTAACAATAATTCTCCATTAAAGAAAATTTATTACATGACATTTATCCAAGTATATTAACCTATAGGTCATACATCCATCAATGTACATGATTCAAATAATTACAATTCATTGTTCAGCATAAAAATGGATACATCAATTTCCTAGTATATTATATTCATTAATATGAATACATCAATTACAAGTATACGAAATTTATTGAACAAAAATTACCTTGGAAAAGTGTTCATTTGCAAATTATGATCTCCTTATCTGTTGGATATTTCCCATCTTCTATCTAAGATAGGAGTGTGGTCCAAACACTTTTACTAGCCAATCACAAACTGGTTGGCTCTCTCAAGGTTCTTCCTAACATGAAGAATATCCTAATCCTGGCCCGATAAGCCTAGAAACCCATAACAAGAGGATCAAATGAATCTAGTCTAGTTGTGAAACTAACTACAATCTCAATGTATTTCCTAGATGTAGAACATAATTCATGGAAGGACCAAAAATAAATATAAAATCATATATACACATATGCAATAATAGCTTCAACTAAACCACTTAATCTAGAATTACTAATAGAAAGAAACAAAAACAATTTATCCATTTCTATCCAAAATGATTGGCAGATAGAAACAAAAAATAAAGAATGTATCCATTTCTATCTAGAATGATTAACAGATAGAAAGAAACAAAAATAATGTATCCATTTCTAACCCCCCCTGATTTTCCAATTTTATACCCATCCTACAAGGAAACAACACACTCATAAGAAAAAGAAGTAGCTCCTAAGAACAAAAGAATTCCTTTTTCCTATGCACTCCAGTTAAATGGTTATTGTCTATATAAACATTTAACAACCATTTATTTCCCTGAGAACATAATGTTGTAAAATTTGGATCAAACATGTCATAAAATTCACATATAAGGCATAGTCTTAATGGGATGGCTTAAACATCACACACTAAAGCTTCATTCCTAGACTAAAAGTGTTAAATAGTCAAAGTTGACTTATTTTTTCAAGCTTAATTTTTGCCTTAGTGTGTGATGTTTAAGGGTGGCTAATTTTAATAGACTACCATTCTTGAATTACAAGTTAGAAATAGAATCAAATTGCATGTTCAAGATAACATTTCATAGACTTGCTACAATAATCATTATGTCTCATTCACTTTCCCAAATTCACTAAAACAGAGACCCAAATTTTTTATAAGTATTCCACATAAGTGATTATAACCAGGCTCACATAAGTTTTGGAAACCCAATAACATAGGTTGCCAACATGGTGATTGACCTTAACCGATGAATGTTAAATGATTAAGGAAAACATGTTATGTCCATTTTGTAAGGTGTTGGTCTATTTTTTGGTACTCGTCATAGAATAGAGAGAAATTAAAATTTAATTATCTCACATTAGTGACTCTCTAATATTTTTTAACCCATTTTTTTAACATCGCAAGCAAGCTTAATCTAGACAACAAGTAATGGAGAAGTCCCTCATCCCATACGATGGCAATGATCTACTAATATACCATTATTCATAATAAATTTTTTAATTTACACAATCCATTACCCAGTCTATGTTGTTTTACCACCACTTGAAAGCCATGAAAATTGTCTAAATTATTTACCAGACAATGACAATTCACATAGAAATAAATAGTCCTCTGGGTGAAAGTAGAAAAATATCTTGTTTGAATTTCTAGTTCCTAGTTTCATGCATGCTATACCAATGGCATTCTACATGGCATATGAAAATCAAGGGCGATATTACTACCAATTCAATTTTCCAAACTACATGTTAGAATTTAGAATGGACTTCAATCAATGCAGTAGACTAGTATGAAGCCTTATCGACTCTACCTCAACCAAAGTCTCTTCTGATGCTCCTACAACCACCCACACACTCAAAACATAAAATGAGTCATTATCCACATATCAACCCCATAATCATTAATTGATAAATTACTTTAACTACTCATTACTCTCATGTTCATATAATGAAATGACATAACAATAATTTTATTAACATCATGATACATAAACATTCATTAATGCATTTTCTATTAAATCACAAATTTAAATGCATCTTTATTTCATAATCATCAATATATCATATGATTTCCTTTAAATGACAAAATTAAATGCATAAATTACTTTAATTATTTGATTAACTAATATCTTAAATAGGGTTCACCAAGTCAAGAGGTGTCAAGGATGCCAAACAAGTAGAATACTAGGAACACCAAAAGGTAACATGTGACATATTATCTCTCTCAATTCATCCTCCCCTTACTACTCTCTCTACAAACCTTTCTACCTCTATCTCACTTAGTAAACATGGAAAAACATGGCTTTTTGGAACCATCACTTAACTAAATTTGGTGAAAATATATATATTATTCCATACGTGCTTAGTGATCAAAATTTCAAAATCTATTGACTTTTAAAATGTTATTGTTTTCTACATTCATAGAAAAAGATTTAAGAAAATATCTAATAAATAAAGTAACGTGGAACACAATAGACACTAAATTATATTTTAGTGATAAAATATGAATGTTTTGATGTGCACTCAATGTTGGACCCTCTTGACTATTTTGAAAAATATGTAGTAGTTTAAAAACTAGATTGAAAATGTTGCAATTTATATTGTTAGTTCATATTTTAAATCTTATTGTACACATCTTGAATTGTCCATCTAAGTTTATGTTTATTTGATTGCAAGACCAATTTTTTTTTCCTATTTTACCTACTTTTAGTCCCTATTTCTATCTATTAATAAATAAATTATGTTGATATTCTTTTGAATACTTTGACAAAGTATTTGATGTGTAGAATAGATTTAATAGAAAATGGTGTTTACAAAGATCTAAATAAGTATATTAAGGTAAGTATCAGGGAATCTTTGAGAAGTCTTAGGAATCACTAGGTGAGTGAGTTCTTTTAGGTCAAACTTATTGGTGGAATATTGTGTGATGAGAAAGATTGAAAAAAAATATATCTATAAGCATAAAATGACCTATATGATGATGTAAATTCTAATTTTATAAAAAAATTAGATTTAAATTATTTCTAGTTACCCATTAGTATGATCTTGACGTAGTCTTGTTTTATGGTTAAGTACATAATGATTTTTTCTCAATGTGAGGACACTATACTATGTCAAATATTTGTATACTAAATCAAAATAATTGATAAAGAGAAATGAGAAATTTAAAATTTAGATTTGATTTTGAAACTAGCTTATTCCTATCATCCTTAAAGATTGACCTAGGTCACTAGTGCATCTCATAATAATCTTAACTTGTTCATCTAAATTTATGCTTCTATTGATTTCAAGAAGAACAAAATGTCCAATTTAACCTACCCTTAGTTCATATTTCCATCCACTTACAAATAAATAATGTTTATATTATATTGAATACTTTGACAAAGTATTTTGTCATGTGGTTTAGATTTAATAGAAAATGGTGTCTAGAAAAATTCAAATTTGAATATATTAAGCTGAGTATAGAGCACCTTTAAGGAGCTTAGGAAGCAATAGACTAGTGATTTCAATTATGTCAAACCTATTGGTAGAATATATTGTGTGATGAGAATGATTGAAAAACATATCCATAGACATCTAAGTGATCAATATGATGATGAAATTTTATTCTCTATATAAAATGGAATTTTATTCTCAAAACAAGAAGCCCATGTATAAAAATCAACGTACAGTAAAATAAATAGAGAGGAGGTCAAAAGGCAATATTAAGCTTGACATGAAACGACATAATAAGTTTTTAATATAAAGGTTGGACTATATATTTCTATAATTTCATTAATGGCATGGTAGTGCGCTTGAGAGAGATAGAGAGGTCTGATTCTTTTAGTTTAAAAACCACTATTCCAGAACAAATGTTTGTTCATCTTTTGAATATAAATGGAATTTAGGCAGAGGTTTCTAGACAGTATCTAGCCTATCATTAGGAATGTTTGAATTTTTACAATTGGAATCTGGTCTTTTGGGGTATGTTCATATTTGGAATGTAGGCTTAATCCATTTCGGCATGCTCAAAAATAGCCAGAAGATCTGAGAGAGTCAAACACTAAGAAGGTGGTGGCAGGTAAAAGAGTGACATTTTCCCAACTTAGCCCCTCCTTTCAAAGAACAATAATCATAGTGCGAGGAATAAGGAATTTTTGGATGGGACAAGATGGATTGAATGAAACTTTGCTGCTATAAAAGCCATTTGATCCTTCAATAATCTCAAATCATATTACCCACTTCCCTACTGTAAGCAATTGTAAGAATCCTTGCATGAAAATGGAACAGAAAAATATTATCCTTAGTCCTGCAGCTTTAATGGCGTTTATGCTTATAATTCAGCTAAGCTCAAGTTGGGTTATAAATACAGCACAAGCCCAAAGTACTAGAGTGGGGTTTTATTCTTCCACTTGTCCAAATGTGGAGTCGATTGTTAAATCCACTGTGGAGTCTCATGTTTCCTCAGATAAGACGGTTGCACCGGGCCTGCTCAGACTTTTCTTCCACGACTGTTTTATCCAAGCATGAAACGTTTCTCTTCTCTTTAGCATTATTTTACTCAAACATTTCTAATATACTAGAATTTCATTGGTGTCTTTTCTAATCAATGTTTTAGATCATATTTATTATTTGTATGTTACAGAATTTGAAAGAAAGATATAGAGATTATATTAGTTAGTAAGAAATAAGATGTGAATGAAAGCTAATATCTCGAAACATACTAGAATGTTTATTTTGTTTTGAGTTGATAAATGATATCAATTGTAGGAGTGATATTACATGCAAATGATTGAATCTTTCAAAACTTCTTGTTTTCTTAATCAAAAACATAATTTGAGATTGGAATATTGTAGGGGTGTGATGGGTCCATACTGATAACTGGCCCTTCTGCTGAGAAAAATGCACTCACCAACCTTGGATTGCGAGGATTCGACGTGATTGAAGATGTAAAAACTAAAGTTGAAGCTGCCTGCCCTGGTGTTGTTTCTTGTGCTGACATTCTTACTCTTGCTACTCGTGATGCGGTTGTTCTGGTATGTTTTTGGATGAGTCATCTTAGTAAATCAAAGCTTAGAATGTGTTGTTTAAGTCAACTTATATGTTTTTTTGTCTAACAAATTATGTCCAATAAAAATAGTGTGTGGAACAAATGTAATTCTGATTGAAAAAGAGCTGGAATTGTTGTGGTTCAGAGCAAGGGAACTAGCTGGAATGTTCCAACAGGAAGGAGAGATGGACTGGTTTCCTCTTCTTCTGATGCGGCTAACATGCCAACACCCTCTGACTCAATCGACGTTCTCAAGAAGAAGTTCAGTGATAAAGGCCTCAACACCCAAGAGTTTGTAACTCTAGTTGGTGAGCATGTTAACTGACTAAAATAAGTGCATACGTTTTGCTTTTTATAAGTATCATGACTAAGAGTCAAGGATTAAGAGGTATCCATTTCATCAAAGTCATTGAATGCACGATTCTTGTCTTATCGCTTCAATCATACTTATAATAGCTTTTGAATCTTCCTTATTACTTATACTCAATCAATTGAATTACAATCTTTTGGTTCATTCACTAATTCAATATAACACTTAAAAATGAAGTACTTAGAAATAACTATGCCATCAAAATTATCAAAGACATGATCTCAACTTCTCTCTTCTATGATACCTATGATGGCTTTGAACCTTCTTTATCAATTATGTTCAATCAGTTAGAATTACATTCGCCTTCTACAATAAAGGACTTAAGATTTGTTATTCCTTGAACAGGAGGGCATACAATTGGACAAACTGATTGTCAATTTTTCAGCTATCGACTCTACAACTTCACCTCAGATGGGAATGCGGATCCCACAATAAGTTCAGCATCTGTGGGTGATCTCCAATCAGCATGCCCATTTGGTGGGGATGGATCAAAAAGAGTTGCTCTGGATAAAGGAAGCGAAACAACTTTTGACACATCTTTTTTCAAGAATGTGAGAGATGGAAATGCACTTCTTGAATCTGATCAGAGAATGTTGTCTGATAACTCAACTTCACCTTATGTTCTCCAGTATGCCCAAGCTTCCTATGGATTTGGCATATCTTTTGCTCATGCCATGATAAAGATGAGCAACATTGGTGTAAAGACTGGCTCAGATGGTGAGATTCGCACTGTTTGTTCTGCTTTCAACTAAATTGGCACACTCAATATCATACCCTATACAAAATAATTACTACCATATGAATAAGAATAAATATGTATTGCATTACAAGAAGATAAGTTAGTCTTCTTTTATGATATCATTAGCTTATGTTCTTCCTACTGTGGAAAATTGTTAAAAGTAGATGTTGATGTAGAATATGCATTCCTACAAGTTCTTTGACTTATGTTGAGAACCATTGAGTATAATTTCAAATAGTGCATATACTTTTATTTGATGTCAGACGTCTCCAAGCAAAAAGATGGTCAAATTTTATAAGGATTTAGTTAGTTTTCTTAATGTCCTGATGTTTTTAATATGGCTGCGTTAATTTCATGATGTTTTTATAAATCGACTTTGACCGAGAGTTATTACGTCGAATATAAATCAATCATTATAGTAAATGAGTATATTTTTTATTTCTTTGCAATTTCACATAGTCAAGTATAGCATAATTAACAATATTTTAATATATTTTGTTTTCTGTGAAAGTCAACAACTAGTATATACAATAGTTAATTAAGATGCCATTTATATAGCTATGTGCTTATAAACATTGTTAATAATAAATGTGTAATTATTGATATACAAATCAAGAAGTGTCATTTAGTGACTTAGTACTTGTCTTTAAGTGATATTAGTTTTAATTTTGATAATAAATATAATTATAATTTTATTATATATTTATTTAATTACTTACATATTTGAACTTCTTTATAATGTTGATACATAGAATATAATAATAAGTAATTAAATTCTATCTATTATCTTCTTTCTCATATTAAAAATATGTAACTAAGCTTCACTCATCAATACAAAAAAATATATAAATTTTTTGTTTCATAATGTGGAACAAAGCTATGGAAAAAAAAAATGAATTGGAAAGAAATAATATGACATCCTATAAATAAAGGTACAATAAAATGGTCCCTAGCTAGAAATAATTACAAAAGAAGAGGGGTATTGCCCAAGTCAAAATAGTTACTATTGCCACACATGTTAACATAACCAATGTTATTTTAAAGGTAAACAAAGGTAATTACACAAATTTAAAAGCAAAATACTCATAAATACCTACCCAAATGACTAAATAGAAATAACTAATTATCCACAAATATAGATATAAATATTATAATATGTGTAATTATTGATATACATTAATAGCAATATGATATAAAGTATCAATATTTCTATCATTGTTAGAAAGTAAAGCTCACCAAGATAACTGAGAGGGGAGGGTAGGGGTGAATCAATTATCAGATCAATATTACTTTTATCAACTGTATTGAACTTCAAACACATGGTCAATATAAAGATCAACCATAAGAAGATACTACACATACAGAATAGTTCACCAAATATGTTAATTAGAGAAACCCTTAATCATAGGGAAATCTCCAGTGGGGATGGTACCCACAAAATGATGTACTAATAAATTATAGATTACTTGTAAGAGGCTAGACTCTGTTAGGAGCCAATGAAATACATTTTGTACATATCAGTCCCTACTAGGAGATTTTGAATCCCTGTGAGGGGTTTCCAACTCTGTTAGAAATTGTAGAAGGTAGATGGACCCACTGTCCAAATAGCTTCAGGGGCAAGACCACCAAACTCACTATCTAACTGAACTTTGTATTATTCCTTTTAGAATAATAAAAAAGCAACTGAACTTAGCAACTCAATCTCTTGATCTATCCTCTTATTGTGCCTCTATTGTGCCAAAATACTTCTTAGATCTCAATACCATATCTACAAACTTACATCACAATGATCCCTTTGATCACTTTGTCACATTTACCAATCTTCTTCACTTATTGCATTTACTTTCTTCTTGCACACAATACATACCTCATCATAAGGAAAATAACTTACCTTTATATGAAGTCATCAAAATAATTCATTGAGTTAGCCTTGAAACTTTCCCAAATAATTATAATAGTACCTCATTAAGATAACATGCTACAATACATCTTTTTATAATTACATAAAATTGTTGGCTCACAGTATTAACAAATTTTCTTATGTGTGACCTCAGGTTTCACACACTTATTGATGTCATCATCAAGATGTCTTCTATCTCTATCTAACTATAGTCAATTAGATTATATCCCTATTAGGAGATATAATCCAAACATCAAAAACCACTTCTCAGGTACTCTATCTAAAAATTTATCTTTTGTAAATCATCCATAACTGCCACTAGTCTTTGACTTTCTACACACACTCCTAACCACTCAATTAGGAAACACTGTAGAACATGTCTCTAACTATGCTTGACCTCATCTTCAGTACTCAATCCATACAACCTCAATATCTATCTACTACTTTTCCAATCCTCACAATATGTTGACATCAATGACAAACATAGTCATGAATACAACACAGTCATGTTGTCAATCTCTCCAATGCTCCAACAATGTTAGAATATTTCCCCATAGAAATATCATCATCATTCATGCTAACAATCTCCCCCTTTGGGATTGACAAATACATAGATGGAAAAAATCTAAGCTCCAAGAATACCAAACATACTGCTATGTTCTTTCTACTACTCTTATCTTTTCAAATCCTCTTCATCAATCAAATATGGAACTTTCAAGAAGAACTATTTCTTTTCTATTGATAAACTTCTCCATCATTTTGTATAATCATCTTTCTCATGTATTCTCTCCTATTAATATCAAAAATTTCTTCATAACTCTCACCCATCCACAAGAGATAATTTCATATGCATTCACTCTCCCCCATTCATAGGAGATGTTTTTCATGCACTTACTTCTCCCTTATTAACATCAATGACAAAGGAATCATTATCTAAATCTACTATTCAATGTCTTTAACCAGCTCAAGTGTCCAAGGGATATTGTTCAATACCAACTACCAAGATTCCTTTATGAGTCTGCTCAATCACAGATAGTCCCCCATAGATGAAGCATCAACATTCAGTCAAGATAAACAATAGCGCTCTATACCACTACAATGATGCAATCTTAGTTGTTGATCTCATATCAAGTATTGACAATTGAGTGTCAACATACTTAAGAAATTTTCAAAGTTCATGCTAACTATAATATAGATGTCGAGTTACAAATGTGTCGAGCCATAAATTCAACAAGTACCAAGTTATTCAGATGTTGAGCAAGTTTCAAGTGTCAAGTGACTAATAAGTGTCGAGCAAGATAGAATTTAGTATGTACCAAGCATCAGTAATTAGTAAGTGTCAAGTAACACAGAATCAGCATAAGAGTTTGTGCCTTCACAAACTAAGATGTACACAATTTTTGAGCCAACATAGGGATAAATATTGAAGGATTAAAAGATAAGAATAAATCTATTTAGATTCCCTATGCAATCAACATGCAACCAATCAAAAAAATAGAAAGATTTGAGCAGGAAAGATGAATGGATCTCAACCATAGATTCATACCTAACCCTAAGTCATGAAATCATTTTAAGGAGATCAAAGCCCCATAATTCATGGATAGATAGAGTGTACAAAAAGAGAATGCATGTAAGAAGATAATGCTAGCAAAGTTTGAAGGAAGTGAAGGGGGTGAATTGATCAAGTTAAAGGTGACTTAGAAGAAGGATAGAACTATAGATTAGTTGGAAAAATAGAGTATCAATACTACAAACAGCTTCATACTAGATCAATGAAGATCCAATTGGACAAAACAAGGATCTGAAATCAGCAATAGCAGATTGCAAGTGATCATGTCAAGCATTCTACTATACTTTCTGAAAATTGTATTAGCAAAATGAAATCCTATGGAGATAGGTTGGTTTAACAACCATTGTACATGGCCTTTAATAGGATGACATTCCAACTGAATATTTTGTAAATACTTTAGCCAGGTACACTTTTGATAGAGTGTTAAAAATCTTTTAATAGGGCAGGATCTAACAATCCTTGTAAGCTTTTAACATGATAGACCTTTTATAGTGCAAATCATGAGAATGGTCAAAATATGCAACCTTAACAGGTGAACTTTATTGCTACAGTAGTGAAGAGTTGTGGGTGTCATCCCCACCCTAGTTTTACTTTCTCATTAGAGGGTTTCTGGGTAATCATATCTGGTGTCAAGTGTTTATGTGGATGCATTTACTTTACATGTTATTTTTATATGTTTTTGCATGCAATGTTTTAAAAATAAAAGCTTTATTGGTTAAAGTTTAGTACTTCTAATTCACCCCCCTCCTGTCAGAAGTATATTTCCCACTTGTAAATCCCAACAATTGGTATTAGAGCTGAGTTCTTATCAAGAGAAGCCTTATAGCTTGGATAAAAGATCTTGAGATGGAAGTCTACAAGTTGGAAAAAACCATTGAGAATCAGGAGATTGAGATACACCTCTTATTGCAACAATTGGATGAAGCCAGAAATGCCTTGAGGAGTTCGCTAAAGAGAAAGAAAGAGGTTTCCATATTTGAGAATGACACTCAATACAAGGAGATTGACACCACAAAGTTATTTGTAGATGGTAATTCATGTGATTTTGATGTAGCAATTGTAGATCTCATGGACAAGAACAGAGCACAAGCTAAAGAGATTAGAAATCTCAAGTTGGAGCAAGAATCACAAGCAAAACTACTATGTGAAGTAACCAAACAAAAGAAGATAGCCATTGAGGATAAAGTCATGATTGAAGAAGATAAAATAATTTTGTCAAATAGATTGAAAGAAAAATTAGTAGAGTTGTCTAGGATCTCAAACATGCCAGTTCGATACCTTGAGCCAAATGATGAATGCCCATCATGAGTTGAATGCCAAGGACATTGAAATAACTACATTGAAGTTGCAAAATGAGCAACTGTAGAATGACCTAAAAAGAGAGAGAAGGAGTTTTTTCAAAGCTTCAACAAGCCAAATGAAGCCATCAAGTACTTTGAGCAACTGTTGAGATCCCCTAGATCCAATAAAGACACATCAGGTTTGGGCTACACAAGCATTGAAGAAGGAGAGTCATCCAAGACTGCTGAACAAAGGAATGAAAAAGGTAAGAACTCCAAGCCCGTTTGTCATCATTGTGGCAAGAAAGGACATACAACTAATGTTTTCAGGAACAAGAATGGTAGTTAGAATGCTAAGCCAAAGAACATGATCCATTTTTACAAGTGCAACAAACAAAGTCATCAGGCACATGAATATAGGACAAGAACCATGCATGCACCAAGATTTGAAGGATACTGCTATAATTGTTAAAAGTATGGACGTAAATCCTTTGAATGTAGATCCAAGACCACATGGTCATCAAACAAGGGAAGAAGCCATAAAAAATTTTATATTTGGGATTACAACACAAGAAATAGCTATCACTACTATCAAGAGTATGGACACATCCCTAAGAATTTCATAAGAACACATTTCAATGGAAGCTACAGTAGATGGTTGAGCCAAACTACATGTTTTAGTTGTTTAAAGACTAGTCATATTAGCAAGCACTGTCCAACAAGATCAAAGGCACCCAACTCAGACTCAAAAAAAGGAAAAGGCAAGGTAGATGTTGAACATATTATCTAGAGGAGAGATGAATAAGACATGGAAGAAGAAAGATGGATGCAACACATCAAATGAAAGGATCACTTCAAGAAAAGGGTCAAGTAGTCACACTTCATCAAATTAAGCAAGAAGGTATGTGGGACTAATATTTAAATTCTTTATCATACATCAGTTCCTATAATGAGTTAGCACTGAAAAGGATAGATCAGCATGAATAAAGATGCAAGTCTTCAAAGTTCTCACACTATTGTCGAGTAAGGAAAGTTTCCTTCAGATGTTGAGTGAAATTCTAGTGTATGCCAAGTTGTCTATCAAAGTCAGTAGGAGCCAAGTGTGTAGTGGTTGCCAAGTAGAAGGAAATCCTTATTGAAGCTAAGTAAGGGAAACTCTAGTGGATGCTGAGTGTTGGAAAATCAATGGAGACCAAGTAAAGTAGAATTGCATAACGAGCTGAGTGGACAATTGTATATGCACTAAGCATTAAACACTATGTAAAAATGGTATAAGGTCAAGTTTTCAATCATTTCTTGTCATTGCAAACATAGAGTGAGAGTGAGAAGAGAACATAAATGATTTCCACGAAAATATTGATGCTTTTGTGAAGATTCCAACAAAGATTCAGCATTGTTTCATCAATCTAAGGTATTTACTCAAGTGCCGAGCTACGTAGTTATGCAATTTTTATATCTTGAAACCTTAGTTTTCAGAAATGGCATCTAGCTATAGGAATCTCAAGGACAAGGAACTGTTTGAGGTTTAGTTGGTTAGCAATGAAGTCAAACAACTAGATTTTAGGCCAATTCTTGAAGTGGCTTACAAAAATGACCCTGTTGGCACTTTATCTATTATTCCACCTAAGGTTGTTATGGTGCAAGATGTCAGAAAATGTTATAATTATAAAGTTGGAGCAATAGATGACATCGAGATTCAGCAAGCCTATGATAAATTTTGTGAGAATGAGGTATTAAAGGAGGAATTTTAGATTGTTGAAAGAAAGGGCTTAACCTGTGCCCTAGATTTCCTCATAGTTTTCAAGATAGAGTGGATAAGAATCGTGCTAAGTAGAATTCATGACAAATGCCTCTATGGTTGGATGGTTGACCTATCAAGGTGTCAAAGAGAATCATACATAGGGTAATGGGGTACCCAACCCTAGAATGGCCAAGGACCCTGAGGAGTGATTCAAAAGAAGCCATAGAGAGGAACATTGGGGCAAAGTGGAACAAAAGGGGCATGATAATTGACATAATCAAAAATCCACTTGTAGAATTTGTTGTTAGGATTATATCCCATAAGTTCTACTAGTCAAGTTGACTAAATATTGTACCATGCATTATAGTTGATGTGGGATACAAACTTATCAAGAAGGATCATACATATGATCTAGCAGAATTTCAACTACAATAGATTATGGAGAATTTGGGAGCAATAAGGAGATCCAAGAGTGCTCACTGTAAGTTTGGATCAATCTTGATATGCATATTTTTATATGTTCAAAATCAATTCCCCTCTTTTGGTAAAATAAGTTGGAACACAAATAAGTCTATAGTAGTACAAGTGAATGAGTATATAGAGAAAATGGGAGCCAATTTTGAAACCTTAATGACAAGCTATTTTGAAGACTTTAAAAAGTCTATGAAGAAAAGGCTTAGAATACCAATTTCTCTAGTGGATCAACACATCAATGACATTTTCTTCTTAGTTGACATTGATTATACATACATCCAAGCAATAGTACCAAGGCTAAGATGGCTAAGGCCACTTGAATATGAAATTAACATTGATGAGGCATCAGCAACAATCGCAACATTGCTTGCAGAAGACATTGATAAAAGTGCAAAACCCTTTGTCACTTTCAATGTTGTAAAGTCCAAGGTAGAGATAGAGTTGAAGACTGCTTCAACCCTAAAGAAGAAGGACAAATTGGTCAAAAATCTTATAGCCAAATTTGGGAAGGAACAATAGAAGCAAAAGAAGAAGAAGATGATGATGAAGAAGAAGAAGAGGAAGAAGAAGATGATGATGAAGAAGAAGAAGAGGAAGAAGAAGAAGGCCAAGGGCCACTTGCCTTGACACAAGGCATGGGTGAAGATGTTGAATAGGAAGAAGGTGTTGAGGAGGAAGAGCAAGACGAGGAAGCACCTACCAAGCCAAAGCCAAAGAAAAAAAAAGCTCAAAAATAACCTGTAGCTTAGCCCAAAGGCAAAAAGATAGCCAAGCCAAGCCTAGCTAAGCCTACTACAAGGGCAAGTACAAGATCTACAACTAAGAAGGCTAAGGAGCAAGAAGAAGCTAAGAAGAAAATATGTTGCTAAACCTTATTTAGATGAAGAGAGAATGGAGTCAGAAGACACTACCCAATTTAGAGTGGTAAGTCGCACCACCAAGTCTGATTTAGAAAATATATGTGATAATATTAGACATAATGCAGACTTATCTGGCTTGAAAAGCATTTATTTTAATAAGTTGGGTAGAGGAGAACAAAACATGGTTGAAGAATCACTCTACACCATGATGGAAAAGTTCAAGAACACTCCACTTGAACTTGACAATTCAATGTCCAAAGATTTATATTCTATTGTTGAAAATAAATGGCATTATTGCCTAAATATGGAGAAAGAAATAAGAGAGTCAACATTGGCTCAAGTAATGCTTGAGCTCATAAAGGGGTAAATAACTAAAGAAAATAAGAAGCATGGAAGCAAATTTGCACCCAAATATAGAGCATTTAGTATTCTTCAAAATAAGATTGAAGATGTTAAAAAGTCCACTCAAATGTGGAAATAAATCTATGGCCTGATAACTATAAAAGAAAGAGAGGAAGATCCCTTTGAAGGGAGAAACAATGGAGAAGAAGATGACAATGAAAAGGAAGGTGAAGGTTAAAAAGAAAAGGTAGATGACACAGTGGAGAAGGAAACTCAAAAGGATGATATGGCAATTGTTGAAGAGCAACAAATAGAATAGAGTGTGTAAGACATGCAATTGCCACCTCCAAGTCCTCCATATGACACTTCTACACTTGTAGAAACAATAAAAGTAAAGGATGTTCCTAAAAAATTTGGTCAGAACATGAACCCATTGACTATAGAGGATCTCAAGAAGATCCTTGACCAATCAACTCTACAAGCTCAATTATGTAGTAATCTAGTGTTGGTCAATGTAGATGAGCTACAAAAAGTAGTAGCTGACTTGACTAGGGAGAAGATGGCAACACAAGAAACATCTTTTTTCATAGTGGACAACCTAAAGAGCAAGCTAAAAGATACATCAGCTAAGGTTGACTCCATAGTTAAAGTCACTACAACTGAAGAGTCAACAAAAGACCAAATAGGATAGATGGATACTTCTATTCCTACTACACAAGTACAAGGTGAACCACATCAAATTATTATTATTGATGAAGATAGATTAGAAGAGGAGAAGGAGAACCCAAAGGAAAAGGAGCAAGAAGTAGTTCAAACTTTGGTTAATCTACCAACCTCTAGGACTCCAAAAAAAATGCTATAAAAGTCAAGAACTGAAGCAATACCACTTCAAATTTTAGCACCAAGCTTGAGCTCTACAAAGGTTGCAAGGGTACTTCACTATGGAAACCCTATACTAGATGAAGGAATAATCATTCCTAAGTATGACTATACAACCATGAACATTAATCAGATCAATGAAGTGCAAGAGGCACTAGAGAGGAAGAAGAAGTAGGAGATACTCAGAAATGAGTATAAATAGAGGCAAGTACTAATTGAAATAAAGGACATCTTTCTAGATACATTTAGCTTGTAGGCACATGATGAAACAAAGCCCATTATGGAGAAACTCTCAAACATAGTGGACCAAGTGCAAAGTGAAGACCATGATACTAATGCAAAACTAATGGAATGATCAGAAAGGAAGTTTCAAACAAAGATGAATGAAAGAATATCCAGTGAGATAGCACTATCATAGGTAGAGTTGGCTAAGAAAATTGAAAAGGTGAAGACAATACTTGAGAACATATTCTCATTGTACTCAAAATTGTGTGATCCTTCCACCTTCACATAGGAAACTAGCCAGAGAATCATGAGCTTAAAGAGGAACTTAAAGATATCAAGCATGCAACTACCTAAAGGTCTAGCTCAAAGTGAGAAGCACTTTAACACAACATTTCATACACAAAAGGAACTAACTATATTAATAGCAGAAGAGGCTAACACATGAGCCAAATTGGTGCAAATACAAGCCTCCCTAACCCCTCACATGGAAATCTTGCAAAAAGAACTAGCCTATGTAGAGAATGTGATAAAGAAAGATCCCAATATTTCTACATTAGATGGCTTAGTTCATCTTGTAGCAGAGACAACCATCCAAATTAAATCCTTAGAAGGTGCAATACAAAACTAGGATGTTGCTTTGAGAATTGTAATGGAAGTGAAAAATAAATTCTTGGCCAAATATTTAGTCAGTGTCTAAGACCCTTTGACATAAGTGTCAAAAAAGGGGGAGAAATTAAAGGCAAAGGGGGAGAAATTGTAAAGCCAAAAGGGTACTTAAACTACAAGGGGAAACATGTGAAAGGGGGAGCTAAAATGAAAGGGGATGTAATAAAATAGATAGAGAAAGGAGGAGAGAAAATAGAGAAAAACAAAGCATAATAGAACACATCAGATGAAGAGTATTTGAATTGAAGACAAGGAGTATTAGCTAAGGCACATCAATCTATTCAGAGATATTTTGGTTACAAGGATATGGCACATCAACTCAGGGGGAGATACAAAATTTTGAGGTATATAGTCCACAAAATTTTGAGCAATTTTCAAGTTTTGTATATATGTTGAATAGAATGTATATTATACTTGAGGAGATTAGTTTCATCATGTATAGTTAAGTGTTTTTGAAACTCATGTCAAAGGGGGGGATTGTTGATCTTAGATTAGTTTTGACAATTCAGTGTCAACACACTTAAGAAAATTTTTAAGTTGATGTCGAGTTACAATATGTGTCGAGCAGAAATTTCACAAGTGCCAAGTCATTCAGATGCCAAGCAAATAGACAATGTTGAGCAAGTTTCAAGTTTTGAGAAAGATAGAATTTAGTATGTGCTAAGCATCAGTAATTAGTAAGTGCCAAGAAACATAGAATCAACATGAGAGTTTCTACCTTCACAAACTAAGATGTAAACCATTTTTGAGCTGACATATGGATAAATCTTAAAGGATTAAAAGACAAGAATAAATCTATTTAGATTCCCTATGCAGTCAACATGCAACCAATCAGAAAAATGGAAAGATTTTAGCAAGAAAGATGAATGAATCTCAATCGTAGATTCATACCTAACCTTAAGTCACAAAATCTTTTTAAGGAGGTTGAAGCCCCATAATTCATAAATAGATAGAGTATGCAAAAAGAGAATGCATGCAAGGAGATAATGCTAGCAAAGTTTGAAGGAAGTGAAGGGGGTGAATTGATCAAATTCAAGGTGACTTAGAAGAAGGATAGAATTGTAGATCAGTTAGAAAAATAGAGTATTAGTACTACAAATAGCTTCATACCAGATCAGTGAGGATCATATTGGACAAAACAAGGATCTGAAATCAGCAATAGCAGATTGCAAGTGATTAGGTCAAGCATTCTACTATACTTTCTAACAATTGTATTAGCAGAATGAAATCCTATGGAGATAGGTTGGTTTAATAGCCATTGTACAAAGCCTTTAACAAGGTGACATTCCAAATGAATATTTTGTAAATCCTTTAACCAAGTACACTTTTGATAGAGTGTAAAAAATCATTTAATAGGGTAGGATCTAGAAATCCTTGTAAGCTTTTAATAGGGCAGACCTTTCACAAGGTAGATCATGATAATGGTCAAAATATGTAACCTTATCAAATGAACTTTATTGTTGTAGTAGTGAAGAGTTGTGGGCGTCATCCCCATCCTAGTTTTACCTTCTCATTGGAGCATTTCTAGTTAATCATATCTGGTGTCAAGTGTTTATGTGGATGCATTTACTTTACATGTTATTTTTATATGTTTATGCATGCAATGTTTTAAAGATAAAAGTTTTATTGGTTAAAGTTTAGTACTTCTAATTCAACCCCCCCCCCCCCCCCACCACAAAAGTATAGTTCCCACTTGTAAATCCCAACATTAGCATTGTCTAATCTAAAGTAGGTAGGGAAATAACCCCAAGCATACCTCACAAATACTCAAATGTATCCTTAGGCAAAATATTCATAAATATATTTGTAATATACTCCTTTGTATTAACATACTCCTATATAATCTCTTTCTTTGCAACTTTCTCTCTCAAGACATGTTACTTAATTGATATGTGTTTAACTTCTTAGAATGTAACACATGACTCTTAGACATATGCACTATACTTATGTTATCACAATGTATGATAAAAGTTTCTGGAAAATCTATCCTAATATCCTTTAGCATATATTTCATCCACATGATTTGATTGCAATTATTTGATGTTGTTACAAGGGTGTGTGCACCAAGATGGTGTACAATTTAGTGGACACCGCATGCAAAAAACCAAAAACATTAATAACCTAGTCGAGTTGCTTAAAATTTCAAAAAGCAGCTAGGCTTGGTTACCAAGCTTGGCCAAAATACATTAAAAAAAAAACTTAACTAGGTTCCAATGATGGAAAACCTCTTCAAAATCTGATCAAGTTATTCAAAATCAGATCCAATTTTGAAGAAATAAAAATAGGCTTTACTCTAGAAGCCATAACTTTTACATCCAAAGTATAATTGAATCCATTCAAAATGTGTTAGAAATCTGTTGAAGATATCTACAACATGATTTAGATAAATCAATGTTATGTCATACATTTTCTCTCTCTCTCTCTCTCTCTCTCTCTCTCTCTCTCTCTCTCTCTCTCTCTCTCTCTCACACACACACACACACACACACACACACACACACACACACCTTACCCATCTCTCTCTTTACATGAAGTTCCCACTTCAAGGATTAGAAGTCAAGGAGAGAGAGGGGGGTTAGGGATTAGGGGTCAAAGAGAGATGGGTAAGGGGTTAGAAAGGTGTGTGTGTGTGTGTGTGTGTGTGTGTGTGTGTGTGTGTGTGTGTGTGTGTGTGTGTGTGAGAGAGAGAGAGAGAGAGTAGGATAGAGATAGCAAGAGGGGATTGGAAATGGATAGAGAGCTTGAGAAATATGGAGATAATGGGATAGGAGGGAGAGAGAGAGAGAGAGAGAGAGAGAGAGAGAGAGAGAGAGAGAGAGAGAGAGAGAGAGAGATTAGGAGTTATTTAGTTAGTGAATGAGTGTATGTGTGTTTGAGAGAGAGAATTAAAAATATATTAGCATTTGTTTTTACCTATTTATTATGCATTTGGAAAATAAAAAATAGCTATTTAAGATTACGCTAAATTGGAGTTGATGGAAAATAAAGTTTTGATGAAATAAGATTTATTTATTTACATCATGTTGTAGAGATCTTCAATATCTTTCCAATGCATTTTGAATAGAGTCATTCAGACTCTATATGTGAAAGTTATGTCCTTTAGAGTAAATCATAAATTTAGTTCTTCAAAACCCAATCAGATTTTGAAAAACCTGATCAACTTTTGAATGCACTTTTTCATTTTCATAACCTAATTGGGTTATTTGGATCCTAGAAACCTGATTGGGTTATGACTTGATGATAGTATAGGGAAATGACCCAAAGGCTGGGAGACTATTTTCCCTCCAATTTTTTTTCCTTTAGATGTTTTCCATCTTCTAAGATGAATTCCCATCTTTGCCTTCATCAGGTTTTTTAATAGTGAAGTGGATATCTCTAAAATTTCCACCATAATTTTACCTGTCTTCCTAGCTTTCTAACGATATAATTGTTAGAAGTTGTAATCTTTCCTTGGTGTGTTTATAAACCAAGGTTAGACCTACTTTCTTTATTGTTGTAATATATTAGGATATAAGCCAAGGTATCCTAATATTATTATTTTTTGTCCTTTTTCCACTACATCTTATTTTGTCATCTAGTGGAATATGTGAGGACAAATATTTATTGTAATTTCTAATTTTAGATTATTCCTCCTTAAGAGGAATCTCACACTTGGCCTCACACACTTATGAATGGTGGCATTCATAGACATGGGAGTTACATTCTAACTCCTCTCTCTCATCTCTATTTAAGAGATGACCCTCTTCTCTCATTTAACAATGAGGTTTCTTCCTCTTCTCAATTATTGTATGAGCATTGCTCTCTATCTCTCTCTCTCTCTCTCTCTCTTCCTTCTTAGGCTTTTCATGCCTCATTCATAAAGTCACAAGGGGTTTTCTTTGCTTTCCCCTTTCCAAATATCTTGTCTCATGTTGTTAGAGCTTGAAGCTTTCTCTCTCCTATTTTATGGTAATATCCTTTCATGCATTTACTCACTTAGATTCTTTCCTGGTATTGCTTATTTACAGATTTCTTTTTCCATTTCTAACATGGTATCAGAGCAGTTTAATCTTTGTTTTGAGTGTTTGCATGAAGGTACGATTCGAAGGAGACTCTTGAGAGAGATTTCACTAATTTCTTCTTTAATCTTCTTAAGATGGAAGAAATTAAATTTTTTTGGATTTGGCTGGTTTACCGCCAAACCCGATTAAGTTTTATTTTTATTTTTAACATAAAAGTTAAGTTTTTTTAAATATCCTCATTTATAATTCCTTTTTGAGGATTCTTGTCTTTGATGGTGGGCCCATCCCTTATACCTTCACAAATGAATTGAGTACTCATGTTTACCCTTAATGGAGTTTTATACCTAATATCTATATTTAGTTGATCTTCCTTCAATCATTTTACTTAATTGGATTATGAGTAATCTTACACATTTGCCTTCATTTTGATATTTTGATGTACCCATAGTTGCACTTTTATGCTTTTATAGCATTGTTCTATGCCCGTGTTGGCACTTTATGGTTTTATACCATTGATCTACATGATTTATATGATATTTGTTTTGAGTTGCATAGGGAGCCAATTTTTCAAGGATAACTATGTAGGTCCCCTCAGTATAACTGATACATAGTTTCCTTATCTGGCCCATGGAGTATCCCTCCATCCTATATTGGTATGCACTCATTTTATATGGAGTTTCCCTCCATTTGATCCTATCTGTTCCATTTTGATAGGATAATACTTTTATGGAGTTTCCCTCCATGTTGTTCCATTTTTGTTCCTCCATGAAGAGGATGCTATTATTGGAGTTTTCTCTCCAAATTCAGATGATTTGATCCAATTTGAAGGCAATATGTTGTTATATCCTCATAATCCATTCTTTTGATTATCCTAACAAAAATCATGATAATTCTAATTTGATCAGCATGTCTCTCCTTTATGTTATTTTCCTATATTAATGTGATAATGATCTGCATACATTATTGCTTAGATCATGAGTCATGCATGTTATGGAGGGACGCCCCCATTAGCTTGCAGTGGGATGATTCATTAAGTGGACTGTCTATATCCACGTGATTGATGCAAGTATCATTAGTTGGCCTTGTCTGTGGTCATTTGTGCATTAGTATAATATACTTTTCATGAGAGCATTGATCAAGTTTTTTACTCAATTTGTCCTTGTTGACAATTTTTGAGCATATACTTTATCTTGATATCAGGTTATCTCCATTGTTTTGTGGTACATTTTTTTACTCATTGTTTCTCTATGAGACTTTTATTATCCTTATTCAAAAAGGATTTCAAATTTTTATTTCTAACAATTTGCATATATGATGGCATTCTACTTGTGGATATTTGTCTTGTTGTTTTTTTCAGGTGATCCATCAAGGAACCTTCTTGGTTTTTCACATATGAAGATGTGTCTATGCTTCCACTTGATCACATTCAAAGGACTCATGTACTTCTCCTAGATCTGCAAATGTACCATATGGCTTGAAGACAATCAAATTACTTCATATTGAAGATTAAGTTGCAGATTTTTGTAAATTATGGGTTTAATACCCTTTGATGTAATTTCCCCAAGTAAAGATTAAAGGGGGGTGTTAGAAGTTGTAATCTTTCCTTGGTGTGTTTATAAACCAAGGTTAGACCAACTTTCTTTATTGTTGTAATATATTAGGATATAAGCCAAGGTATCCTAATATTATTATTTTTTGTCCTTTTTCCACTACATCTTATTTTGTCATCTAGTGGAATATGTGAGGACAAATATTTATAGTAATTTCTAATTTTAGATTATTCCTCCTTAAGAGGAATCTCACACTTGGCCTCACACACTTATGAATGGTGGCATTCATAGACATGGGAGTTACATTCTAACTCCTCTCTCTCATCTCTATTTAAGAGATGACCCTCTTCTCAATTATTGTATGAGCATTGCTCTCTCTCTCTCTCTCTCTCTCTCTCTCTCTCTCTCTCTCTCTCTCTCTCTCTCTCTCTCCCTTCTTAGGCTTTTCATGCCTCATTCATAATGTCACAAGGGGTTTTCTTTGCTTTCCCCTTTCCAAATATCTTGTCTCATGGTGTTAGAGCTTGAAGCTTTCTCTCTCCTATTTTATGGTAATATCCTTTCATGCATTTACTCACTTAGATTCTTTCCTGGTATTTCTTATTTACAGATTTCTTTTTCCATTTCTAACAATAATGTTTTCTATTTTGGACAACGCTAACATGGTAAACTTTAATTACTTTTACTAATGCTTTGACACTCCTCACAAACATCTGTCTACCAACTTTTTAATAAATTTTGATATACTTTTTTAAAAAAAGGAAAAAATATATATATTATTGTTCTACATTTGATTCTATACACTTTTAAAAAAATGTTTCCATTTTATTATTGTTTTAGTGTAAGTTATGCTCAACACATCAATAGATACCAAAATTTTAGGATGTAGTCAGTTCAATAATTCATAAAAAATAAAATACTCATGAGAAAATTACAAAAAAATATAACTTCTAGATATGACTCTTAATTATCATCCTACCAAAGGGATGTGCTAAATAGTAAATATAGTTCTATGTCTTTTGTGCTGAACACGAAAATATCTTTGTTATATTTTCTTAAAAAATTAGAAACCCTTTTTGGTGTTCAAAGGGTTTGACCCACCTAATCTTATCCATTTTATTAAAACTCTAGTAGTTGCAAAACTAGATTCAGAGTACTACAATTTATATATGTTATACATCTTTTCATTTTTATTGGATGACCCTCAAATTTTTTGTCCAAGTAAAGATTTACTTGATTTTAGAAAAAGGGTGTCCACGTATACCCCCCTTTTTGTACACCATCTTGGTGTGCTCACCCATATACTCTACTTCTAGTGTACTCTATAAAATATAGTCTTGTTTCTTACTTAGCCAAGAAACCAATCTTCCTCCAAGGAAAAATGTTCCACCTCTTGTATCTATTTTTTGTCATCCATACTTCCTTCCAAGTCTGCATTAGTATATACACATAGAGTGAATTCATATGATCTATCATACCACAACACATAATCAGGTGTACCCTTCAAATATCTATAATCATTTTTACTATTGCATAGTGTGATTCCTTAGGATCAACTTAAAATCTTGCTACTACACTAGTTGCATTTTCTATAATTGGTCTTTTGTAAGTTAGATATTGCAAACCTCCAATCATGGATATGTACTTATTATACTCAATCTTAGGTGTCCTATCCTTACTAGATAACTTGTGACTAGTTATCATTGGTGTATCGATAGGATAACAAATTTACAAGCCAAATCTATTCAACAAGTCTTTCAAATACTTAGTATGTGATAGGAAAATACTTTCACTATTCAGCACAATCTACAAACCCAAGAAATATTTCATCTTACCAATCATGATTATCTCAAATTCATTCTTCATCATTGCCTCCAAATATTACATCATGTAAAAATATCACAAATCAAAAAACCATTCTCAATTCCTTTCAAATTTAATTTATTATCTATAGTAACTTTAGCAAATCCTAATTTTTCCAAATACATATCCAACCTCTTATACTAGGTTCTAGGTGTTTGCTTTAGTCTATAAATTTTTTTCTTCAAATTACATACCTTATGTCCTTCTTCTATCAAAGGAAATCCTTTAGGTTTCTCAATGTAGACTTTCTTCTTTCTTCAAGTTCTCCATTCAAAAATGTTTACTTCACATCCATATGATACACCTTGAACTTCTTCTTTGCTACATAAGCCGTAAATATTCTCACTGCTTTAATTCTAGCAACCTATGCAAATGTTTGTCCATAGTATATACCTTCTTGTTATGAATATCCTTTGCATACCAGTCTATCTTTGTTTCTCACAACCTCAACTTGTTCATTAACTTTGTTTTTAAAATCCTACTTAGTTCCTATAACATTTTTTCATCTAGTCTAGGGACCAATTCCCATGTATCATTCTTCACAATCTATTCTTGTTCTTCCTTCATTGTTTGAATCCAATGATCATCCTTACATGCTTCATATTCACTCTTTAGTTCAACTTGAGAAGTCAAACATAATTCTTCATGTACTTGGTTTCTTTTTATAACTAATTTGTCTTTGCTTCCAATTATCTGATTAGCAAGGTGATTCTTTGTCAAATTCTTCATTAGTGTTTGTGTCATTTTCTCAACTCTTACTTATGCTCTAGGTTTAGATCTTGGTTCCTATCTTTGTCCACAAATTGGATTTAATTATGCAAATCATTGTTAGTCTCATAAAAAGTCTCAACATTTTCTTGGATAGGCTTAGGATAAGCTTCTTCATCAAAATTATAATCAAGAATTATTTCTTGAAGTCCAAACATTTTATCCACTTTTACATGAGCAGCTTCAACAATAGTCTTGGTCCTTTGATTAAAATATCTATAAGCTTTTCTTTTCAATGAATAAACAAGGAACATACCTTCATCAATTTTTGCATCAAACTTACCAATGTCATCATCTCTCTTGATATAACACTTGATTCCAAAAATTCTAAAATACATCACTGATGGTGCATGTCCACTCGTTTGTACCTTTTTTTATCTACACCCTATTTATTGTATACACTTATATATTAACTACTACTTTCTAGAATGTGTTTGATGCATCATTCTCAAACATCATATCTCTTGATGCTTCTATTACAATCATATTTCTTCTCTCAACTATACCATTCTGCTCAGGTGTCTTAGAGGTTGGTAGTTTTCTTTTAATGACATTTACTTCACAAAAACTATTAAACTCATTAGAGGTAAATTATCCACCTCTATTAGATCTTAAATATTTAACCTTCAATACAGACTCATTCTCAACTCTATTCTCAAACAACTTAAAACTCCTCAAATGCTTAAAAATTTTCTCTAAGGAATGCTACCCACATCATCCTAGTAAAGTTATAAAAAATAATCATGAATTAACTTTCACCATAAAATCCTTTTGTCTTTGTGGGACCACTCAGATATGTGTGAACAATCTCCAACTTTGTTGTTGTAGAAATCTTCTTTCTAGGAAAAGAACTTTTCTTCTTCTTAGCCATAACATATTCCTTCCACACAACATTAGTAGGCTTCACAATTTTTTGGAAAATCCCTTACAAAAAATGTACTACTTGCTTTCACAATATTGCCAAAATTTATATGACAACACCTTCTATGACACAACTAACTGTTATCAACTTTAGCAACCAATCAAGTCATCTTTATAGGATTTAATGGAAAAACATTAGCTCTAGATCTTGCACAAGTACTAAACATCTTACCATTATTATCCTTGATGATGCATCTCTTCTCTGTGAACTGTAACTAATATCCCTTGTTAACTAACTATCCAACTCTCAAAAGGTTATGTTTCAATCCATCAACAGAGTAAATATCATCTATGTTAGTTTTCCCATCAAGTGTAATAGATCATATTCCCTTGATATGACAAGACACATTGTTACCAACTCTAAAATTTTCTCCATCTCAACTACTAAACTCAAAAAAATTATTCATATCACCTGTCATATGATGTGAACAACCATTTTTCATGATCCAATAAGCTTTCTTCTCAACTTGTAACACTAGTGATTTTTCCTCTCTGACTTCTTTTTCAAGATTTTTTTCCTTTATAGAAACATATCCTAACTTGTCATCAGTTTGACTCTTTTCTTCAAATTCATCATCTTCATTTTCATATGAAAATTATCTAGGCCTTCTAGACTTGAAATTATTCTTATACTTCTTTACTTCCTAGGAAAATGAGAAGAATAATGACCAAATTCATTACAAGTCCAACATTTAAATATTTTCTTACCATTTGGTTCTCTCTTCACAAGAAATGCAATTCCTTCTTCAATCTTCATGTCTTCTTCAAATCTTTATCTACTACTAGTAGCATAATCTACATTGGTGCTTGCACTCTTTGATAGGGAAGGATGAACACTCAATGAACTAAAAGAAATCTCCATTCTTGAAAAATATCCAAACTATTTCAAACTTATTTCTGCTACTTCTAGTTTTCTAGGATGAGTCTTTTTTAAAAATGTCTTTGTACAGAGTATCTCTTGCTCAATCATCTACATTGTCTACTTGTATTGGTGGTGACAAAGTTTTCAAGATCTTCCATATGGTCTCATCTTCTTCCTTAGTTCCTTCACAAGCCTTGATTTCTACAACAATTTCTGATATTCTCCCAATACAGCTTCTTATAGATTCATCTTCCAACATCTTAGCTTCCTTAAATAGGCATATTCAATTTTGTAATCTAACTCTCTTAGCATTCTTATGACCTTCAAAAGTAGATTCCAAATCTTTTCAAATTTCACCATTCTTCATAATCTACCAATATCCTTGACCCATGTGTAGCATATGTGTCTTAATTTTCTCTTTCTATCTGTCATAGTTCACTCCATAAAACTTAAGACTTTCCTTTCTAAAATGACCCATTTTTGATCTCCTTAAGTTCTTAATATTTTCCTTTGTGGACCTAATGCTATGATGTACTAATTTATAAGTACTTGGTAAGAGGATGGACTATGTTAGGATCTAATGAAATACATTTAGTACATATCAATCCCTATTAGGAGACTTTGAATCTCTTTAAGGATCTTCCAACATTGTTAGGAGCTATAACAATCCTATTAGGATTTGTAGAAGGCAGATGGACCCACTATCCAAACAACTTTAGGGGAAAGCCTGTCGAGCTCATTGTCCAAATGGTCTCTGTATTATTTGTTTTAGAATAATAGAAATGTAACCAATCTTACTAACTCAACCTATTGCTTTGTCCTATTACTATGACTCTACCACAATAAAACACTTATCATGCCTCAATACTAGATCTACAAACTTGCATCACAATGATCCCTTTGATCAATTACTCACATTTACTAATCTTCTTCCCTTATTGCATTCACTTTCTTCTTGCACACAATACATACCTCATCAAAAGGAAAATACCTTTCCTTTATACCAAGTCCTCAAAATAATTCATTGAGTTAGCCTTGATGATTTCTTAATTAATTACAATAGGACCTTATTAAGATAACATAGTACAATACATCTTTTTCTAATTACATAACACCGTCCACTCATAGTATTTTTTTTTTTTTTAAAGTGTGACCTCTGCCTTCACACACTTGTTGACATCATCATTAGAATGTCTTCTTTCTCTATCTAACTACACTTAGGTAGATTCTATCTCTCTTAGGAGTTATAATCTAACTATCACAAACTACTTTTTAGGTACTCTATTTACAAATTTTCTTCTATAAATCATTAATAACCACTACTAGTCTTTGACTTTATACACATGCTCTTAACCACTAAATCAGGATACATTGTAGAACATGTCCCTAATTGTACTTGACCTCAACTTCAATATTCAATGCATATGACCTTGATATTTTTCTACTACTCTTTTAATCTTTACAGTATCTTGACGTAAATCAAAAATATAGTCATAAATGTAACACATAGTCATGATGCCAATCTCTGCAATGCTCTAGTAATTTTAGAATACTTCCCCATAGTAATATCATCAATATTCATGCTAACAATCATCCCTTTGTATAATATTCTAATACATAGGATGGATTGTAGTGACAGGAGTGGAGTGATTAAGGTTTCTAGAGTTGGAGACTCAAGCGATGGAGATGGAGATAAGAAAACTAAAGAGGATCGCCTAGATAGGGGAAGGGGATTTTTAGGGCCTACTACCCTTGGGTGTGTTGCACCCAAATTTGAGTTGTGGGTGGCTTTGTGTGATGTAAAATTTTGATTCCATGTTGCTTTTGTCATTCAAGTATTATCTTCCCCCTTGGTCTCCTTATGGGAGGTCTAGCTTGGATGGCTTTGGTGGCTTCGCTGGGAAATTGGAGTTTTCTATTATAGATACCCACTATGCTTCTTCAATTCAAAATCCTAGTTTGTATCACTATCTCTTCCTTTTGAGGGAATTTTATGGATGGGCCTCCTTTTTTGGAAGCACTATGGTTTTTTTTTTTGGACTCACTACTCCTTTGGCCCTCTCTTTAGGGTTTGGAGATTTTATGAGCCTAATTTGTTTGAGGACCCAACCCCTTTTTGGTTGGGCTTCCCCTCAATTTTTCTTTGTTGTTTGTTTCTATATGGGGGGGTTTTGGTAAGATTACTTCCCCTTTGTTAATGATTCAATGGCTTTGAAGACCCATGGTGATCTGGGTGTTGTCAATTCTTTGAGGATGTTGAAGTCTTATGCCCATGTCTTCTTGTGGGCTCATTTGTTCCTTAGATTTCCTCTATGTTGCTAGGTGAATGTTGGTGGTTTGAAAGGGACATCCTTGGATCTTATTTGTGTTTGGTTAAGTAAATATTTCTTCTTGGGGGGTTCTCCATTTTGGAGTCATGGGTATCTTAGTTTTTATTATTTGGTGGATTCAAAGATCTCCTCTAATTCTACCCCTAGAGAATTTTATAGAGCTTAAGTTTCTCCTTTGGCCCTTGTGGAATCTTCTAGATGTTTTTTGGGATGAGGGTTCTCTTCTACTACTTCGACACTCTAATCTTATGGAGGTGGATATGTCATTTATTGGGGGGATGATATACTATGTGGGCAAAGTTGTTGGCAAACTAGACATGACCTCTACTAATGCTAGTATCTAGAAGGTGGGATGATTTTGGTGGTGGTCTTATCTGAACCATTTTTCCCTCCATACTTACCCTATCAAAGTGTTATCCCTTTCTATAGAGGTAGAAATGAGCTATGAAGGATGGTTGGGCTTTGTCTCCTAATCCTTTATTTTTTCTTGGGGGGTTAGGGTATGTACCAAAATTGATGGTGTCATGTTAAATTTTAGAATTGATATGGAGAGATTAGTCATTTCCAATAGATTCAACTAGTTAAAGGATGTTTACTTTAGTGTGGATGTGTGGAAAAGTGGTGAGGATAAATCCATGACTCTAATGAGATATGATATTGACTTGTTTGACTAATTTTTTCTACTTCAGAGCCCCAAATTCAGGCATGGTTTTCCCTTTAACTAGGAAAGTTGTTACTTGATCAAAAGGCTTTGTTTTTGCCCATGTTTAAGAGAAATATGTGCTCTTTTAGATGGTGGACTTAGAGGGTCATATTTTCTTCCTTCATGATTGGTGAGATTGTTTCCTATAGAGGTGGAGTCCAATCTTGTTATTTTGATGTGGGAGGTGATCTACTCTAAAGGTGATATTAGGTGGGCTACCAATAACAACAACATTGATTTTTGGAAGGTTCAAAACTCATCCTATGATGGTAAAAGAAGGAAAAGCTATATATGGCCCAAGGCTAGTTCCTTTTCCTTTCAAGGATGAGTTTGTCTCCCCCTCTTTGTTTCTTTTTTTCATGTAAGTGGGTGGTTTTTATTAGTTGTAAAGGGCTCACCTAGGTCCCTTGTTCTTGTTTTTGGTTAAATAATCTTTTTATCATGGGGGCTTGTCCCATGATGATCTTTAACAATGCAGACCATGGTTGGTGGTTTTGCCACATTCGAACCTTTATCTTTGATAGAGGTAGACCTTAGTTGTTATTTCCTCTTGTTATTTGGCATTATGTGTTATTAATGTTTAATAGTGCTTAGTGGTTGTTGTCTGTTCCATGGGTCAATACCCTCTTGATGCTTTATTTATCAAAAAAATTATAATTTGAAACCTCATAAAAATATAAATTAACAACAAACTTTAGAGTATATTTATAACTATCATAATTACTTACATATGTGAAATTCTTCATAATATCAATAAATAAAATAAAAATATAACTAATAAAATTTTATGTATTATTCCTCATGAGTATATAATATTTCATAATATTCAAATAAAATTCACTCATGTAAATGTAAATATAAACAAATATTCTTTTGGCACATTTAACTGCAACAAATTTAGGTAACAATATTTATTAATTTGAAACCAAGAATACTAAATGGTCCCTAGCGAGGAATAATTAAAATAAAGGGGCATTTTCCCAATCCAAAATGGTTACTATTGCCACATATAATAACATAACCAAAGCTATTATAAAGGAAAGAAAAATTTCTTACATGAATTGGTGGATACAAATCTCACAAAACCACCAATCAAATGATTGTATAGAAGTAATTATCTACAAATACAAATATAAATATTCTAGAGTATATGTGTAGTTATTAATATATAAATTTATAATACTGCAATATTTAAAATCTATTTTGAAAGCTCACAAAAGATAAATTAAAAATTATTTTTCTAATTATCATGATTAAGTTTACATATGTGAACCTCTACATTATGTCAATAAATAATACAATGATAACTAATTATTTTTTATCGATTATCTTTTTCTTCACAAATATATATATGTATGTGTGTGTGTGTGTGTGTGTGTGTGTGTGTGTGTGTGTGTAGTACTATTCACATAAAATTATCTAATACATATAAATATAAATAAACATTTTTTGGGTCAATAATGTGCTAAAACTTTGCAGTAAATATCTTAATAACCAAACAAGTTATGATCCAAGGAATGGTGGTTGAGGGAGAGAGAATATATGTATGCATGTATGTGTACATACATACATATATATATATATATATATATATATATATATATATATATATATATATATATATATATATATATATTACTATTCACATAAAATTATCTAATACATAGAAATATAAATAAACATTTTTTGGGTCAATAATGTGCTAAAACTTTGCAGTAAATATCTTAATAACCAAACAAGTTATGATCCAAGGAATGGTGGTTGAGGGAGAGAGAAGGAGAGTCAATTTGAATCCTAGGTTTTTTGGGTGGGTTAGAGTTGTCCTATGAATGACTCCTAATCTAATAAACATTGAATATGCAGATATAAAGATGAATACATTGTCCCTAGTGTTTGGGCAATAGTTTTTTCTAGTGTTTTGGAAGTTTGGGCATTTTCATGATTGTGTTTGGAGGTCCCATATGGTGCACGAATGGGTTTTCTCTCCTCATTATGTTTAGTGATAGGATGATACCAGAGGTGATTGTTATTCTCTTTTTCCTTTTTGTCTAGGATTGTCTTTTATGTTCATTTTCAACTATATTTTGGAGAAGCCATCTATGATGGTGTTGTGGTATTTTCTGTGGAATTTCTTATTTCATGTTACAAGAGTTTGGTTATGCCTTGGTCTAAGGAGGATAAAAGAACAAGCCTATGTCACTTGTTATGAAAGAAAGGATCATAGAACTTAAATTGTTTAACTTCAATGACATAAAAGTGGCATTTGTATAGAGAATTTGAAGATGATGCAAACTGATGAAATATGCAAAATCAGATGAAGTTTATGTCTATTTTTTTTTAAAAAAATTGATTTAATGTTTGTATTTTTTTAATTTTAAAAATCCATTTTTTTTAAATGCTAAAAAATATAGAGATTTATTCCTACCAAACAAATATATTGAAATGATCATATTTTTCTCTGATTTTGTAATATGTTATAGTTGACATGTATAGCTAGTGAGCAAGAAAATTGTATTTTATTTTCAACGTATAGTTTTTCAATTAAAAGTGTTCAAAGTTGAACTTATCAGAAATTGACAAAAAAATTACCGCCCAACATTTTTCTAGCAAATCTACATATTCTTGAATAGATCTCTCTCCTCTAGAGGTACATATAAAAAATTAATTTTTTGAACATGATTCAATAATTTTCTTTATTATTTTAAAGTGACCTCTTCTTGAATCTTTAAATACCTACTTTTAATATTTTAAAATTATAATATATTATAACTACTCAAAATACTATTAAATTGACTCTAAGATTTACAAAAGGGTATTTTAAGTTTTTGAAGAAACTTCATTTTTGATGGAGAAATTATCCTTGAAAGTGAGAATTTTTTAGAAACTACATTTTTCACTTATGTGGCTGCCACATAGACAATTTTAGCTAAAATAGTTATGGTCAAAACCATTATGGCCAAAAGGGTTTTGGCTAAAACCTAAGATTACTTATTACACCCATTTGCATGACCTCGTATAAAATGAACACTTCTTTAATTAATTTTTAAATAACAATTAAAATCAGAAGTGCTACAGCCAGAACCATTTCAACTAGAACCATTTTGCCACCGTCACACCATGTCGACACTACTTGGCACCACATGGGTTTGACCAAAAGAATTCTAGTTGTAACTCTTTAGGTCGTAACCCTTTCAGTTGTAACCCCATCAAATAAAAGGTGACACAACTTTGTACTTTTACCAAAGAGAATTTTTTTTGTTTCTCTAGAGATTCGGTCCCTATAGTTGGCTATGTTGTCTTTTATCATCTCATTTTAAGAGTTTTATGAATGTTTATTTATGGATGGGGATTTTCCTCTAGCTCTTGATCTTTTGTCCAATCCCAATTTTAACTCTACTTGTTTCTAGAAACTAAATTAGTTTTTCTTATATTCGTCAAGTAGATGTAGCAAGAGGCCATTTATGAAGGATACAATGTTTCTCTTTTGTGCCATCTTGAGATCATTTATCCCCTTTAGAAACCTAATTTGGGATTTTCCCTAATGGTTATGGTCTTCTATTGTTCATAAGCAAGGTTGATTTTCCCCTAACCTTAATGTTTTTGCACTACTTGTTTCCCCTTTTTCTTTGAACTACAGTACTCATCCCTTAATGACCCCTCATGATGCTTAGGGCTCTTTTCCTTGCTATTTCTTAGGTTATTTTAATGTTAGAGGTGACTTAAGAAGCTATGTTGGTGTTTTTGGTCCTTCTATTAATATAAATTAAGAAGGTTCATCTATTATTTATTGAACCTCTTTTTTTTGGTGTTTTTGGTTGCTCCTATGTTTTTACTATTAGTGTATACCTTGAAAACCTACCTATGTAGAACAAGCTCAAATAGGAAAATGCTACTTAATATGAATAAAAATAATCTAACATTTTCATATAGACTTATAACACTCAATATGGCTTCCAACATAACCTTGGATGATCTTGAAAAGGGCAATCAATCCTTTTTAATTTTCTCTTAGAGAGGTTTGTGGATGTGCTCTCCCAAAACAATAATTTAATTTCTTGATTAATTACAATGGAGTGAATCCTACAATGAAAATAAATGAGAACAAGTATGAAGAATTTTTCTCAATAATTCACCAAATGATGAAGATGAAAATGCTTGCATAAGTAAGATAAGATAATATGAAAGATAGCCAAAAAAATCCCATCAGAACTAGCACATGTGCAATTTATAAATTTGAATGAAATAATAACTATGAGATCTAACATTTTTAAGAAATCATAGAGTAATGTTATAATGATAACAACGTATAGATAATAATGGATCAAATGAAAGGGAGAGTCTCTTATTTATAGATTTTTGGATGGAGAAAAGAGGCTTATATGAGGTGGTTCTTATGTAGCATCTTCTTAGGAGCCACATAGAGACACATAAGCCAAATGACATGGAATGCAAAACTTTTTAAAATGATTAAAGGTTTGAGAGGTTCAAGGTTCCTCTTACATGTGTAAGAAACTCTAGGGAAAGGAATGAGAGAAAAAGGAATAAGAGAGAACTTTGGAAAATTTAAGGAAGTTGGGTGGCTTCCTTGGGATTTTTTTATCACACATGTGTGAGAAACTTATTAGGCAATATAGGGTTTAAAAACCCTTTTTAGACTAATTATATTCTAATAATTAGTACATAGGATTTGAAGTATGGAAGTGATGGTTGGTAGACTAAGATCTAGGTTTAAATTAGGATGTAAGTTAACTTGATTAATTTAAATTAGGTTTAGAAGCAAGTAGTAAATTTGTGAGGAAAATATAAATTAGAAATTTATTTAAAAGGGGATAATGGAGAACCATGTATTAAATTAAAAGTATAACCAACTTATTAAAATTCACTATAATGATACAAGGAATATTAATTAAATTAAATTTACTTACTATAAAAGCATTGGGAAAATTTTAGTAATCTACATTTTTTTCCCTCTTTGATGTAATTACAAAGTCAATGTCATGTCAAAGAAAAGAAAACAAGATGGCCTAGAGCGAATAAGGTGAGAGAAACAAAGTTTTTTGCAATTTTTTTGAAAAAAGGGTGTAGAGAGAGGAAAAGATAGAAGACAAAAGAAGATATTTTGCATGGAATTCTAAAGCTTATGAGGACAAGTACGGATAATGATGTAACATGGGCCCCAAGGGGGCTATAAATAGGATTATAGGGTCCTAGGTGTGAGTGTTAAATATGGACCTCTAATTCAATCCCACACTTCAACATGATCATTTTTTGTCAGTAATATCCTATAATGAATATAACATTATTTATTTGGCATGTTTGCACAAGGTGATCTATTGTATTTTAACTAGATGAGGGTTTACTATAGACTCTCAAAATTGAGAGTTTAGTAACTAGACCAAAGTAGTATGAAGGATTTGAATAAATGCAAATTCAATATTAATCTATGTTTTGATATTTTTGTATGCAAGATATAAATTAATTTACATGATTTTAAAATTAATCTAAGAACAATAAGAAGAAAATTAAGCTAAATGAGTGCATTGTGATTTAGATGATGAGCATGTAAAAGAAGTAGAAATTTGAATGCAACATTCTTGAGCAATCAATCCACCAGCAATTCGATACTCTTCAGTTGTATCCTTGCAAATGAGAGGTCAAGTGTCTCTTTTTATAGAATCTTGGATCCAATCAACAGTCAAGATTAAATCGAGTGTACAATTCAAATTGAATGTGAGATTGAATGGGATCCATTTTTTATGGAGTTGAATGAAATGAAATAGGAGATAACATTGATTCATTAAAATATGTGCTCATAACTATTATTCTAACTAATAAAATAAATAGTTTCAACAATTATGATGAGCATATTTGATTAAATCAATATATTTAATTCCTTTTTCATATGAGATGAATTAGGAAAGAATATTGATCCATTTAAACATGACATCATAATTTAATATTCTAATTAATTAAATAATTAGCTTCAACACTTATGATATGTATATTCAATTAAATCAATGTATTTAATTCTTTTTTATGTGTATTAGCTAAAGAGGGTAGAGTTAATTTAATTAAAGTGCTTATAACTTATAATTAATATAATTCAATTAAGAGGTTAATTTAGCCAATTTCAATCATTATTTAGGAATTAAATAAAGTGCATAATTAATAGAGATTGGGGATTTTCCACATTTGACACTTCAGTCGAGTAAAGATGATAAGAACTTGAAATGCCTAGTATAATAGGACTTAATTGATCAAGAAATAGATTTTTTAATATTGATGAACCAAAATTAGTTCAGAATGACAATGTGCCAATTTAGGGGTATTACATTTGCCCCACTTTGAATAAGTGTGCAAGAAACACATTGATTCAAAGAAATCAAAAGTCTAAAGTAAAGAACAATAACTAATATTAATTCTTATATTTGATGGCATAGAAACCAATTGATGAGATTTTTAGGGTTATCTCTAGAATGAAGCTTAATCCTTTGGAGTCTACATAGAACACCTAGATAGCAGTCTAATAGAATAAAGATTCTCAAAATTCATAGGATTCTTTCTAGAATGAGAGTCAATCCTCAAGAGTCAAGGTTACAATTCCATGATACTTGTCCATTAAAAGATGATACTTTCACGATTCATAGGATTGTCCCTAGAATGAGGCTTAATCCTTAGGAGTCAAGGTTAGAATGTCCTGACACTTGTCCATTATATACTGATTAAACTTAGCAAAATCTTCAGAAAGAAGCTTAATCCTCCAGAGTCTAGATAGAACATCTTGGAGTTCTTTCTGGTAAAGAACATATTAGGTAGATTTAAACCTGATACCAAGAAACAAAGACCAAGGACAAGCCTAATGATGAGCTAAATCCTATATTCAACAAGGCTAAATCTTAGTTTTGGACCAATTAACAGAGTCATCAAGACTCACTTCACTTTAGGCTCTACTAAGCCAAGGCAGGAAAACCTAAGGGATCTATCTTATTAACTTGATACTCTTCTATGCAAGACTATCCCCTATAGTAGAAATGGTCAATATTCTTCTACAATTTGCTGACAAATTTCCTAATTGTAGTAGCTAATTACAACCAAAGAAAGAAATAGCAAACAAGCCATGACCCACACTTTATCTCTTCAATACATAAAAAGGGGAAATTGATGTTCATTTTAAGTTTTGATCTCTCAACATAACTCAGGTATGCAACAATAGAGAACATGTATCCCTCAAGCTAACCAGTCCCTTATCCATTGGGCATCAACTAAACCTTAACATGTAGATGGATACCTGAAATATACTCATATATTCAGGCATATGATCTATCTATTTGACTTGCAAACATACATCAATCTTCATAACAACTCTCATACTTATGTAGAAATCCTTCTGGTGTAACCTACAACCCTATTAGTATAAACAAGCATTTAATTGGCTTTTTTGTTCCAACAACAAATTTATCTAGACATACAACCTTTCAGGACTGTAATTGAGTTTAAGCTCTTCATTCTCAAACACAAAAGATTGTAATTAACAAAAGAAGGAGAGAAGAATCAAAATGAAACTAAGAAAGGTGAAAGTCTTGCATTAATTTCATTGAAAATAATACATCATCTACATATCAAAACTCAGAAAATACACAAAGAATAACTGTGTAATATGAAATGCCTCACAAGAAATACAATATGTTATTCATAACAAGAAAAATACTAAGAAAACTAGTATCACAACTATGAAAAAACTTAGGAAATTGGAACTAGATTGGTCTCATAATCCTCCTAAAATCTCCAAAAATTGGAACCCTTACAATAAGAAAAAGAAGAAGATATATGGGAGAGAAGATCTTTCAGGAATTATAATCTAGAATTGACATCTGTCCTACTGAAAGAGTCTTCAATCTAAAGTTGCTGAAACTGAACTTCCCCATCTACTTGCACTTGAAAACCATACATGATGCAAAAATATTTTATATATCTTACTAAGACAATTAGAAAAATATCCCCTTGAAGAAAATATCAGAAATCATCACAATTTGTATTGGGCTTGAAATCTGATTTCAACATGTCTCAATTGCTTTGCCGTGAAAATCAACTTGTGCTATTGCCAAAAACATAACTACTCCCAACTACATCAAAAAACATTCAATTCATCCTTACAATTGTTGGAGAAGTCAAATCAGATGAAAATATCTCTATATCTAATTGCAATTTCATCTACAACATTAAATTTGCACAATTCACTGTGAAGTCCCCAAAATTAGAAAACCTCATGTAGCTACAACCAGCTAATACCTACTCAAAATCTGACTTCAAAAATGGAAAATTCACTCTTTTCTGGTTCTGATGGTATATCACACTTCACATTTCAGACAAAAATAGCCCCTTTGAGAGCATTCTGAAAATTAGGCCTCCATGATTGAACAGAGCAATAAAATTGAAAAATTTAAAAGATCATATAGTATAAACTATATAAACTTTTAAAATAATTCAAATCCTTCAAATTTTAAACTCATGCATTCAAATCAGTTGCAATTTTGATTTTCTTATAAGTTATTTCTCTTTATCTCTTCAACCTGTGGATGCCACTTGGTGAATTCCCATTGGGCCATCATCATTTGAAATGCCATTAATTAATTAATTTTTTTCATTCCTATAGCACTTTATTTCTTAACATTTTCTTATAGCCCATCATAGAATCTTAAACATTTTAAATGACCTTACAATTTTACAAAAATTCTCATAATATTGCATCCCTTATTACTCATCCTCCCAACCACCTGGCAGAAGCAAATTTCATAGCATTGGAGGGCTAAAATTTTTGTTTTATGACCCTATGGCATAGGGCCTGTCATATCATCACACATAAATGAAAATCTCTCCATGATCCTATGAAATTTGTAGGATCATAAGCCTCCAAATCCCAAGCCTCGACCTCATGACCAAGCGTAACATCAGAAAGCTTTGCCTTTCCCTCTCCGATCTCCTGCCTAGGTCATGAAACTACCACATGGCACTCCTTCATTGGTTGAAGGTCAAAACTTTGACTATCATCACCCATATGGCCGCAAGCGGGTCCCTCCAGCATGCAATAACATTCTTATTGGAGTGTTTGGATATTTAAAATGATGCTAACTCTGCCTCATCCCCAATGTGGGATAAAATGCACCTGCATGGTCTCCATTTATCCTACGACCTTTCTTCATCTACAGATCATCTTGCAAAAATGTGGATAGCATGCTGCTTTGCCAAAATGTGGATCTCATTACCAAAATGTGGGTGACCCCTGTTCATCTAATGCATGAGCTACTTGTTAATGCAACTTGAATAGCTACACCTCCTTTTTTTTTTACTGTGGGCTGCTATATCTTCTATTGGCATGGGTGTTGTCCTCTTTCCTGCAGGGATCATCATTGTGCCTTGGTCATGGCAATCTCACTGTACACATGTATCACCACAATCCTACAAAAAAAATGTAGTCTCTCTCATGAATTTAGTGTGAGGTTCCCTTGCACCTCCAAATGTATACGCATCTTCTTTCAACTTAAATGCTCACACCATGGACCCTACTTGGGCATCTTTCAACATGTAGATGTCTCTCGCAACTCTCTTGAGAACATGGCCAACTACTATGACTCTATTTTTTGCACATGGAAACTCCTTTCTTATGCAGCATTAGTTTCATCAATTTCTCTATTTTTGTTTAATCATGAGACATAGAGTCCATGGGTTGAGGAACTCTCTTCCTCCTCCGTCATATATGGGTTGCTCTGCATGTTGCACCCCTTGCTATGGCATGAAAGCCTTTTGCTACTCAACATTGGAGGATGCCCTTTCCTTTGAAAATAATATATCAACTTCAAGTATACCTCAGCCCCCTCAATAAAAGAGAACATTATCATATAGGGAAGAATGAAAACTTGAACAAACCATAATCAAAAGGATAGATGAAGTGCACTGGAATGGCAAAAAGACACAATAGGGAGATAGTTATGAATAAAATCTTTAAAATCTTCAAGTGTGGAGCTATATGTTAAGATTTGATCTAGAATTCCATGACACTCCCACCATATAATAAACATCTATTAATCATCTCACAGCCTTTATAGTCAATGTCAACCTAATGGAATCAGACGGATCCCAAACTAGGTCTGGCTAATTTTTTTTCATTTTCAAACAACCAACATGGAAAACTGATTCATTGATATCCATGAACTATCTGGAATCAAAATTGATCATTGAATCATCACCGAGAACCTAATTCAATTATTTTTGTAGCACTGTGAAATCTCTATCAGGAGGCCTACCAGCTGGTCTTAAAAACTAATTCAAACACCTGATCAAACCCCAAAACTTTGGACTTCTATTTTCTCTAACACATTCAACAGGCTTGCCAAATCTTATTGCATGAAAACATTAGGGTCAAAAGATATTGACCTCTAAACATGCCTACTTAAAATCACCTGCAAATGAACATGTTAGAAAACTGGAAATTGCATTTGGTTTGAGCTCTAAAAATTGGGCAAATGGGCACTTGAGGATCTAAAATCTGGGGCATTGGTACTTTATCATGAGGAGAGCATACTTCTATGATTTGGACTCATGAAAAATCATGGGGCACATTTGGCGAAGTTCTAAATTTGGGTACCTAGATTTGTAGGACAGTGAATAGTAGAAAGGTGTTTTTTGTGAATGGAATGACCCTGGAAAAGTGCAGAAAATGGATTCGTTAGGACTTGAAAACTAGGAAACTTAGAGTATTTTTGGAGTAGAATACAGGGGAAAAAACCATTCAATCCAACCAATCACGGACTCAAAGATATGACATCTCGAACAGGGCTCCCGATTAATCATCACCTCAGAATACCAGTGAAACTTTTAAAATGTGCAAATGGAATCATGTTTGAAAACTAATCAAACAGATTTGTCATAAGCTCAAATCTAGAGTGTAGAAAGTATTTGACCCCCAAAATATGATGCAAAAGTAATTTTCTTATTTGGGTCAACTGGTCAAAAGTTATAACTTGTCAAACAGGGCTACCTGAAATTATGAACAAAATGCAGATTTACAATTGGGGTAACTGACTAACTTTGAGACATTCAAAACCTAATCAAAACATGTTAAAATGAATTGAAACTTGGAACATAGGTTCTTTGGTATCCATACTAAACATACTCAAAGAAAAGAATCATGAAACATAATTTGGTACTAGATATTCAAATGCAAATATGCCCTTTTGTCGCTGTTTGACACTTAGGCAAAAAATGCAGAACTGAAGACTACTCAAAATGTGACTTTGCAAAATGGTCCAGAATGTCAGTTTATCATCATAGAACACATGGATAGGCTTAATGAAGGGTGTTAGAAACATGAAATACCACTTAGGAATTAATACAATAGCCATGTATATAAGCATGAAAAGCATTCATAAGGGCTCAAAGCAACTGAAAATTTGGAATAGGCACTCAAAAAGGGAATGCAATTTTGAGTGCCATCAATGGCTCTATTTGGGGATGCATGCCCCTTGTAGGCATGGCAAGAAATCCGATCTTTGGCTGAAGAAGACCACTCAAAAACTTTCTCTGAACAAAATTTTGAAAACAAGGAAAACTATTCTAACTGTACAAGCTGGTGACCCCGGGCCACCGAAACATCTTCAAACCTCTTACCTCTATCAAACACTTAATTCTCATTTATATTTCTTTGAGGTAAACTAGAAAAACCATTTCCATCAATTTTACCAATCATAATAAAATCTTCAACTAGCTTAGCTGGCAAAAGAAAATAACTTTCCTGACTTTCATAGTGCATACTAAGGATATCCTTAACATAATGCTCACTATGAAAATAGGGATCAACATGCTCAAAAATACTAGGATCAAACTGATAACTATCTTCAACAGATGAATTATGCATGATATCATTTTTTAGAAAAAGATCAGACACACCTTGAATATATGTGTCTCTATGCATAGACAATTGACATTCAAATGATTACCCACATTTGTACTCACCCATTTTATCCTTATTAATGATTGAAACCAATCTTGGGATCTCCACTGATTCTTCACAATTAGTAAATGGATCAGTCACATCAAAAAATTCATCATAAAATTCCATGCAAGGTGCAGGAAGATTTTCAAAAAAAAAATCATCTAACACCTTGCCCTCATAATCACAATTGAAATCTTGATTAGTTCTTACCTCATATGAACCATCATGAAACTTATTATGAAGTGTCAGCTTGTTTTCAAAGACAACCCCATCAAGCACGTCATCATCATCATTAGAATTTTCACTGTCACAAATGGAAGAAGAAGAATCTGATTTGTTGCAGTAGTATGACAATGTGTCACCATTAAACTGATCCTCTACTAAATTTAAAACCTCCATTTCCTCTTCAAACAATGAATTGATAACTCCATGCAGGGGTCCTCTATGAACATTTGGACAAAAGACGGGTTGGTCATCATCAAAATCTCTATCATATAAGGCATTAGTATAAACCTTGAAACCATTTCTAACATCATTGGCATGAGAACTTTTAGCATATGAAGAAAAATTAGAATCTGATGAAGACTCACTTTCCATTTCTTCTACCATGCATATAGTATCCATAAATACATTCTTTTCATTATCTTGTTTAGGATAACCATTATGAAGATACCATGATTCATTCCTAAACCCTTCACTACATGCAACAACTTTATTGTCTGATGTAAAAACACCTGACACACCTTCCTTGAGATCTTCATATTCAAATTCATTATCATCAATTGGATTCACCATTTCTTTATCTTCATAGCTGGAATAAAAATCACTTTAAAATTCTTCATTGACTAATTCATTTGTAAAATGTAAAGACTAAGATGCATCTTCACTTTCAAATTTGAAAAAATAAATCATATCTTCATTTTCATATGAATGTTCACTTCCATTATTACTTTCTTTTTCTCCTATTGCATTTGACTCATATGAAGACATCTCATCATCACTTGCTTCCTCATTCTCATTTGTATGATCACTTTCAGCATTCTATTATTCTAATTGTGATTGAGATAACCTTGATTCACATTCTTCATCTTGTGTTACATTTCCATGGAATGTTGGATCAATGACGTCAAATTCATCATTTGAGACATAACTCTCAGCATCCACTTTTACACAAGACTAAAATTTAGATATAGAAACTTCATTCTAAAAACATTAGCAACATCATCATGTACATAATCAGTACTACAAGAGCTCATTGTTGTAGCTAAGCCTTGATCTATAATATCATCACATTTCTCATTTCTATCAAATTCTAAAATATACATTACTATTGTAACATCATGAAAATATGTGTCTTCATTTTCAATAGACTATTCTAACTTGAAAATTCAATCTGATTATTCATTACAGCAAGGGTGTCGACATTCTGATTTGTATTCAAACACTCAACATGATATTGCCCTTGATTTTTGTCTTCATTATGCAAGAAAGTAGTCTTAGGGAAATGACTCCTAGTAAGTCCATACATCAAATTATTTTCAATATCCATAGCAGTCATAAAAGCTTGATATAAATTTTGAGGTTCTTTATCACTTGACTAGAGTAACTCATTTTCTTATCAAATGCACCAAGGTAAACTATTAGGCTCACTTGATCCTTTGGTCTACATTTCTCAAGGATCTCATTCAAGGTTCTTACAAATTTGATATTAAATTGAGGGACAAGTTCACCATTCTCAATATGAATCCTTAAAAACTTATTATACGAATCAGATATGCTCACCCTCTCACCAAATTGCTCCATGAAGGCGGCATACAACTCACTCTAAGATGAAATAGAACATGCTGGTAAGAATGAAAACTAGTCTCTAGCATCACCTTCTAAAGTTTGGACAAATAATTTCATGTGCACATCCTCATGAGAAATCTCATAGTCACCCATCAAGTCACTAAAAACTTGAACATGCTAACTAGCTGAAATAGTATGGTTCCCACTGAATTTAGACAAATATTTTCTAATATCATTAGGAATGACATTTGGAAAACCATAGATACCATTGAAAAATAATGGTGTGTATCTCTTGGTAGAAAAGGATCTACGATGTTGGTCAATGGATTGCATGCTAGGTGAAAAGAAATCAGCCATCTCTTGCAAACTTACAACTTCACCAAATAACTTTCAAAATTTATAACTTGCAGTAGATCTAAAAACTCATCTACCAACTTAAATCTCTAACATACTCCAAGATGTAAATACATTTTTTGAAACTACCTTTCATAGAATATGCTGAGATACATTAAACACTTTTCCTACTTAGTGCTAAAATACCACTTGATGGAGAAAACTTTCCTATAACTTTCTTTCTGAAAAGAAATTCAAGAAAGAGGGAAATACCTTATCTATGATGCTTGCAAACCACCTCAATGTTGTGAACAACAATAGATTCAAACCTTGTCTTGATTTAGTAATTCTTGCAAAGCATCACCCACTTTCTTCACAACTATTGCCAAGGGTCTGAGATAACTTCTTCAAATCTGCACTCCCATGGTTGCAACTTTCACAATACCATCAACTTCACAATTGCATTTGTGCAGAGATATAATTTTGAGTCGCCACCCACTAAGTGAGAAAAAATTCCCAACTTGCACAAAACAACAAGCTAGTCTAGAATTTATAACAGGTATTTGAAAACTCACACACAACCTTGGAATATCACACCCTTAACAAAGTGAAAGAAAACATATTCTTAACCATTAAAAGCACAACAACACTTTGAAAACACTCTTTAGCTAAACTAATTGATGATGAAATTAGTAGTGACAATGCAATCTTTCTTCAACCTTCAAAGCTACTGCTGTCAAGAATAAAACATCACTGGGAACACAAAACCTTGCATACAAAATTGAATATGCACAATGAATCAGAGATTTTTAGCTCCTTATCAGGCATTTACAGCTTGAGTCCCTGGTAGATTTTCCATTTTGTTGGAGTTCTTTCTGGTAAAGAACATATCAGGTAGATTTAAACCTGATACCAAGAAACAAAGACCAAGGATAAGCCTAAGGATGAGCTAAATCCTATATTCAATAGGGCTAAATCTTAGTTCTGGACCAATTAACAAAGTCATCAGGACTCACTTCACTTTAGGCTCTGCTAAGCCAAGGTGAGAAAACCTAAGGGATCTATCTTATTAACTTGATACTCTTCTATGCAAGACTATCCCCTATAGTAGAAATGGTCAATATTCTAATACAATTTTCTGAAAAACTTCCTGATTACAATAGCTAATTACAACTGAAGAAAGAATTATCAAACAAGCCATGACCTACACTTTATCTCTTCAATACATAAAAAAGGAAAATTGATGTTCATTTTAAGTTTTCATCTCTCAGCATAACTCGAGTATGCAACAACAAAGAACATGTATCCCTCAAGCTAACTAGTCCCTTATCCATTGGGCATCAACTAAACCTTAACATGCAGATGGATACCTGAAATATACTCATATATTCAGGCATATGATCTATCTATTTGACTTGCAAACGGACATCAATCTTCATAAAAACTCTCATACTTATCTAGAAATCCTTCTAGTGTAACCTACAACCCTATCAGTATAAACAAGCATTTACTTGGCTTTTTTGTTCCAACAACAAATTTATCTAGACATACAACCTTTCAAGACTAGAATTTAGTTTAAGCTCTTCATTCTCAAACACAAAAGATTGCAATTAACAAAAGAAGGAGACGAGAATTAGAATGAAACTAAGAAACGTGAAACTCTTGCATTAATTTCATTGAAAACAATACATCATCTACATATCAAAACTCAGAAAATACACAAAGGATGACTGTGTAATATGAAATACCTCACAAGAAATACAATATGCTATTCATAATAGGAAAAATACTAAGAAAAATGGTATAACAACTGTGAGAAAACTTAGGAAATTGGAACCAAATTGGTCTCACAATCCTCCTAAAATCTCCAAAAATTGGAGCCCTTACAATAAGCAGAAGAGGAAGATATATAGGAGAGAAGATCTTTCAGGAATTGTAATATGGAATTGACATCTGTCCCACTAAAAGAGTCTTCAATCTAAAGTTGTTGAAACTAAACTTCCCCATCTACCTTCACTTGAAAACCATAAATGATGCCAAAATATTTGATATATCTTATTAAGACAATTATAAAAATATCCCCTTGAAGAAAATATCAGAAATCATCACAATCTGCATTGGGCTTGAAATCTGATTTCAACATGTCTCAATTGCTATGCCATGAAAATCAACTTGTGCTATTGCCAAAAACATAACTACTCCCAACTACATCAAAAACCATTCAATTCATCAAATCAAATGAAAATATCTCTATATCTGATTGCAATTTCATTAGCAACATTAAATTTGCACAATTCACTGTGAAGCCCCCAAAATCAAAAAACCTCCTGTAGCTACTACCAGTTGATGCTTGCTCAAAATCTAACTTCAAAAATGGAAAATTCACTCTTTTTTGGTTTTGATGATAAATTACACTTCACATTTCAGACAAAAATAGCCCCTCTAAGAACATTCTAAAAATCAGGCCTCCATGACTGAACAAAGCAATAAAATTTAAAAATTTAAAAGATCATATAGTATAAACTATATAGACTTTTAAAATAATTCAAATCCTTCAAATTTTAAACTCATGCATTCAAATTAGTTGCAATTTTGATTTTCTTATTTCCCTTTATCTCTTCAACATGTCGATGCCAATTGGAAAATTCCCATTGGGCCATCATCATTTGGAATGCCATTAATTAATTAAATTTTTTCATTCCTGTAGCACTTTATTTCTTAACATTTCCTTATAGCCCATCATAGCATCTTAAACGTTTTAAATGAACCTTACTATTTTACGAAATTCTCATAATATTGCATCCCTTATTACTCATCCTCTTGACCACCCGACAGAAACAAATTTCGTAGCATTGGAGGGCTCAAATTTTTGTTTTACAACCCTATGGCATGGGCCCCATCGTATCATCACACATAAATGAAAATCTCTCTATGATCCTATGAAATTTGTAGGATTGTAAGCCTCCAAATCCCAAGCCCCGACCTCATGACCAAGTGTAACATTGGAAAGCTTTGTCTTTCCATCTCTAATCTCTTGCTTGGGTCATGAAACTACCACATGGCACTCCTTCATTGGTTGAAGGTCAAAACTTTGACTGTCGTCACCCATATGGCCGCAAGCGAGTCCCTCAAGCATGCAATGGCAGTCTTTGAAAGGACATGCCTTTGAAGACACCTGATGTTGCAGTGTTTGGATATTTAAAATTATGATAGCTTTGCCTCATCCCCAATGTGGGATAAAATGTGCCTGCATGGTCTCCATTTATTCTGTAACCTTTCTTCGTCTATAGATCATCCTACAAAAATGTGGATAGCATGCTGCTTTGCCAAAATGTAGATCTCATTACAAAAACATGGGTGACCCCTATTCATATAATGCATGAGCTACCTATTAATCAAACTTGAATAGCTACACCTCCTTTTTTTTACTATGGGCTACTCTATCTTCTATTGGCGTGGGTGCTATCCTCTTTCCTATAGGGATCATCATTGTGCCTTTGTCATGGCAATCCCGTTGTACACATGTATCACCACATCCTTGAGTTTCTCAAAGACAAATGACAAAGTGAAAGGAAAATACACAAAGAAAATCTCAATATAGTTCAAACAAGTAAAATGTTTTTAGTTCAGTTTCAATTTCAATGGATTGATGTCAAGTGTTTATGTTTAGAACATATGTGAAATAGATCTCTTCTAGAGTAGGATGATAGTAGATAGAATCAGTTAGGACAACTAGTGATAGATGTTAGAGAGAAATATTCGATCAGAGGAATCTCAGTAGAAGACTAAGAAATAGTAGACAAACACAACTAGAACAACTAGTGACTGATGTAAAAGGGATCTTCTTCAAAAGGAATCTTAATAGTAAAGTAAGCAATAGTTGATAAACATAGCTAGAACAAATAGTGACTAATGCAAAAGAGATCCTCTTTGAGAGGAATCTTAGTAGTAAAGTAAGTGATAGTAGATAGAAACAACTAGAAAAACTAATGACTAACACTTAAGAGATTCTCTTGGAGATGAATCTCAATATTAATGTAAGAAACAATAAATAGACATAGCTAGAATAACCAGTGACTGACTCTTAAGAGATCTTCTTTGAGAGGAATATTAGTAGTAAAGTAAGTGACAATAGACATAAACAACTAGAACAACTAGTGACTGATGCTTAAGATATTCTCTAAAAAACTATAGGTTATTTTCCCTAGACTTATGACTAGATACAATCAATGTGGATATTAGGAAAAGTCATAAATGTAGCTGAGAGCATATCCATTAGAGAAAGTAGAAAACTAAAGTAGGAAAGAATTTGTACATGAATCAAAAGATGCACTATAGGATGTAGCATTTGAAACAAGAGGCACATGTTTTCTAGGTTTTCACCTTCTTTGTGTAGATTCTACTTTTGCTACCATGATGCCTATTTTCCAAGTTTTCATCAATGACACTTTTCTTATTTTTCAATTTTTTTGTATTTTTTATTTTTTCAATTTTTTTGGTATTACAAAGGTGCCTATTGCTAGGCTTTTACCATTATAATAGATTTTTTTATGACTTTTTGCAATTTTAAGACTTTTTTAAGACATTTGGATATGTACAAAGAGCTTCAAAAGTATATCAATTGTAGAATTGATTCTAATGAAGGGTTTTGATTAGCTCTTAGAGCAAGTATCCTTCAATTGTTGAGAGTTGATAAGCATCGGATCCAAACACTATAGTGACTATGTATGGACCAAGTCAGTTAGGTTCAAACTTACCCTTTTGTATTCTTTGTTGTTGATTCTTATGGTTTTCCCTCAGGATGAGGTCACCCACTTAGAAGTCACATGGTTTGACTTTCTTATTGTAGCTTTTAGACATTCACTTTTGATAAGCTGGTAGATGATCAAATGCCACTTACCAATGTTCATCCAATAGTTCTAGCTCTTGTAGTTGAGATATCCTATAATTATCATCAATAATGAGAACTTTTAGAGAGATTCAAAAAGTAGGAATCTCAACCTCAATAGGAAGTACAACATCCATTCCATATACCAAAGAAAAGGGCATTATTCCCGTAGGAGTCTTGATACTTTTATTATAAACCTATAGAGCTAGATTGATTTGAAGGTGTTAGTCCCTTCCAAACTTGTACTTGACTATGTGATATAGGATATTGAGAATAGCCTTATTGGATGTTTTTGCTTGTCCATTACCCTGGGGGTAGTAAATGGAAGACCAATGTTGTGTGATTTTAAAATTTGAACATTGAAGCTCCTTGAGACCCTTGTTTTTGAATTATCCCCTACATTATCAATAATTATGGAGGATGGTACACCATAACTATAGATGATATAGTTGAGAATGAAAAGAGCTATAGTTTTTCCATTAACCTCACAAAGAGAAACTATTTCTACCCATTTTGTGAAGTAGTCTATAGCTATGATCATGAACTTGTGTCTATTCAAAGAAGACAAATGAATCTGACCCACCAGATTAAAGGCCCATTATTGAAATGGCCAAAGTGTAATGAAAGGAATTAGCTCCCTAGTTAGAGTATGAATCCAATTTCCGTGGAGTTGGCACTGTTTGCAAAACTTGGTGTATTTAATTACATGTTTTTACATTTTTGGCCAATAATAACCAACTCTAATAATTTTGTGAGCCAGTGTCAAGTCATTTGAGTGTGATCCAAAAATGCCTTCGTGTACCTCTATTAATGCACATTTTGACTCATTGAGTTCTAGACACCTAAGGAATGTACCATTGAGACCTTTCCTAAACAAGTCATTATCAATGATGACATACTGTGAAGCATTTTAGATTAGGTGACATTTTTTATTCTAGGTAAGATTGTAACAATTTGGTCACACAGGAAAGAATAGATAATATGATGGTAGTGAGATGAATCACATCCTATGATAGAAAAGATTATTTAGGATTTAGGTGAATTATAAGTAGGGTAGGATAACATCTCTACCAAGAACTTGAGTCAAAAGTCATTTTTTAGCATTTGTAGCATGAAAGCAAGAGTGGCCATTATATTGGCCACCTTGTTATCTACCTAAGGAATCTGCTGGAAAGTGACATGTGAAAAGTACTTTTTCAAATCATCAACCATTATTTTGTAAGGTGTCAAGTTCTCATCCTTAGTTTAGTAAATATCATTGACCCGATTGATTACTAATTGTGAGTCACCAAAGATATTCAATTTGTCTATTGTCTACTCAACTACAATTTTCATGTCATTGATTAAGGCTTCATATTCTGCAATATTATTCGTACAAGGAAATGGAATCATGTATTCCTTAGGTAAATAATATTTCTATTGTTTTATAAAGAGAAGTCCAATAGCATATCCTTGTTATATGAAGTAGTTGTTGAAGAACATCACCCATGTTTGGTGTGTTAGCAATAAAATAGATTCATTAGGGAATTCAATATTTAGTGGTACAAGACTTTGCATTGGTGCTTCTTCTAGTTGATCAGTGATTACCTTTGATAGCTTTATTTTTGACGTATTCAATATCAAACTCACTTAGAATCATAACCCTTTTAGCCATCCTTACTATTAGAGTAGCCTTTCTAAGAAAATAATTTAACGGATCAATCTTTGCAATTAGTCATGTAGTATGAGTGAGCATGTAGTGTCTCAAATTTTGGGAAGTGAAAAAAACTGCCAAGCAAGGTTTCTCAATACTATTGTAGTTCATCTCATAGGAGATCAATGTACAACTAAGATAATAAATAGATCATTCCTTATTATTGTTATCTTTTCGAGCTAGCAAGATACCTAGAGATGCATCTATTGTAGAGATGTACAAAATGAGAGGTTTCCCATAAATAGGAGGCATCAATATCTATGGATTAGTAAGATACTACAAATTTGCATTAAGCTTTGATCACAATCCTTGTTCCAGTCATATTTCACACCTTTATGTAAAGTCTTAGTAAAAGGTTGTGATTTATTTGCTAACTGTGATATGAATTTGTAAATAAATTGAAGTCTTCCTTGTAGCCCTATCATTTGACTAATGTTGCAAGCTAGAGGCATTTCCATTATAGCTTGAATCTTTTCTATGTCCACCTCAATTCCTTTTGTAGACACAATGTAACCAAGTAGCTTCCCTAATGTGACACCAAATGCACATTTCTTAGGATTTAATCTGAGACTAAATTTCTCCATATGATCTAGGATAGGTCCCAAATATTGAAGATGAGTGTTTCATTATATACTAATGACTAAGGTATTTCCATCACTTTATGCATTATGTCATGGAATATTGCGGTAACTTCTTGTTGATATGTGGCACCAACATTATTTAGACCAAATGGCATTAAATTCTAGCAAAATGTACCCCATGCAACTGAAAGTAGTTTTCTCTTTATCTTTTGGTGCAATTTTAATTTGATTGCAATCAGAAAAATCATCCATTAGTGAGCACATTTCATATCTTGTTGTCATGTCCACTATCATATCAATGTTGGGAAGTGTAAATTCATCCTTGGGACATTCTTTGTTTAGATCTCAAAAATATGTACAAACTCTCATAGACTTGTCATGTTTTGAGATTGGAACTATGTTTGAGATCCATTTAGCATAATCAATGACACAAATAAAACCAACTTTCAAGAGATTTTCTAGTTCAACTTTAACAAGTAGTGCCACATGAGGGTGTATCTTCTCAAGATTTTTTTTGACAAGTTTCACCCCTGGTGCAATAGACAAATGATGCATTATAAGATCAAGATCTAAGCCTAGCATATCTGAGTAAGTCCATGCAAAATTGATCTTCTTTTCTTCAATGAAAGAAATATCCTCTTTTTCCTTTGTAGATAAAGATTGTGCAAGATGTATAGTATGAGGGTGTTCCTTAGTTCCCAGATTGATTATTTGCATTGGATCTATAAACATTGATAATCTCTCCTGAAAGTGACTCAGAAGTGTATCAAATATCTCATCCTTAGGCACCTTAGAGAGGTTTTCACCTTTGAATACATCTTTTGTTTTTACTACTTTTGGTTTTGATACTACTGCATTGTGGTTTTCACCATCAAAACATCTATTCATTTTTATTTTAATTGTATGACTAAGATATTTGATGTTAGTTTTAGTCATATTGACACTATGCTCACTAGTGGAAGATGTTTCTAGTTAAACACTATGTAGATAGCAAGTGAGAGCATAGTCATTCTAGAACTTAGAGACTTTAATAGATGTTGTATTTTAGTTCTATTATATTAAATCAAGATAAGTGAGTGAAAGAGAAGTAGAGGGTTTGACTGAGTTCATAGTATAGTCAACAAATGCATGGACAAGTAATTTGAGACCTAAAGTGATTTTGTCCAAAGTTATTCTTGAAGTCCTTTGAGTTTTAACAACAACAATTGAAGACATGTCAACATCAATAGGATGAGACTCATCTGACCAAACCCTAGATCACTTTACTATTTTGATTTAATCAAATATCAATAGTTTCCTCTGAGAGAGAATCAAATTCATATATTTGAGACTTTCTACTACATAGAGTCAAATTGTAGAATTCTCCAATAGTTATGGGTATCCATTCTCCACTTTCATTATCACTTTTATTTTTAAAAAGTATTTCAACAATGATAGTATGAATAGAGTCACCTTTTTCCTATTAGTATGTTCAAAGGAATCATTGTCAACTTCAATAGTACTAACACATGGTACCAAGTCATCTAGTTTGTAAAAGAATGCAGAAAGATATAGTGGAATAGGATAAGGAAAGGTATCCTCATTGTCAGAAGTTTTTGCTTGATTGTCAGACTCATGTTCAAATGAACTATCATATTGTGGTACAAATTTATTGATCCCTAAATGAAAGGAAACTTTCTTGAAACCTAGGCCTATTGTGTCACAAGGCCTTCTATATGTTTCTTTGATTGGATCAATCAATCCTTTTTTGTTACATCCTATTAAACCATTTGTAGTGCCTACCCTCGTTCACATCTTTTCTAGACTTATTATCAGACTATGATGGACTAGTTTTATGTTGATGAATTAATGGTATTGCTTTGAGACTATCAGACATTATATTATGGATTCAAAGATTATGTGATGAGATCATTTAGACTTTACATTTCATGCATACATGATGATCATTATATTGTTTTCAGCTATGGTTGATCATTAGTTGATGGTTATTATCTCATGTGTTTTATTATGGATACTTACCCCATACTTGCATGTGTATGGTGTGTGTGTTTTCTTATTGTATGGCATTTCTGATGTGGTTAAGGAAGGGAGTCGTAGTCACCTACTTAGTCGGGATCTACACGATGCACCACTTCCTACCATTGTCTGTTTAGCTTAGCATTATATATTGTATGTACATGCATGGTTTTTCTGCAGGTTGCAGGTACTGGGTATCGACTTCCCTAAATTGCCAGGATGAGCGTACCCTATTACACTATCTCAATGATCAGAGAAGGGAGATAAATTCTCAAGTCCAAATCCCAAACCCTTAAGCCAATTGTCTTAGTGAGGTAAGACAAGTATCCAGATATTTTACCCACCGAATGTGTCGGATGACATGATTTGTGATTTTTAACCCTTTAGACTGATTTTGAGTGATTTTCTCTATGATGGGTTTTCATATTTTATCTTGGAGGTCTATGGTGAATTTTCTATTAATTAAGTCTTAATAAATAGATTAATTAATAAATTAATTATTTGAGGAAATTAATATAAAATATCATGTTATTTGATATTTTGATTATAATTAATTAAATGTGAATTATTGAGGAAAAATGAATTAAATAAAAGAAAATTAGAAAATTAAAATTAATAATAATTATAAAATAAGAATAATAAGTAATAAATAAATAATAATAATAAAAGTTATAAAAATTAAAATGAAAGTTATAAAGATTAAAATGGAAGTTATAAATATTTAAAAAGAAATTATATAAAAAGTAAATTGGAGTTATAAGCTTGCATGGGAATTAACGCACTTTTCTATTTCTCATGTGTCAACAACACGGGGGTTAGTGCATCAATTAAGCACATGGTGTCTACAACCCTATGGCTCAACTTGAAGGTTGGAAAAGACCCATGCTTAGTTGGTGACACCTTCCAGCTGTTTCTAGAAGCATTCTAGATGTTTCCTGAAAGCTCTTTATATTCAGGCATTCTTAGAAGCTTGGACAGAGCATTGGGAGTGCAATTGGAGCATTGGAAGACTCGAGAATTCTGAAGAAGTGAGGAGCTTGCTCTGCGGATTTTTTGAGAAAGAAGAGCGATTTAGCATCAGAATTCAGGTAGATTCTTGTGATTTTATTTATGCTATTTCTGCATCACGCATTCCCTGTCTTCTTCGTGTCTTCCATATGTCTTCTGAGAAGTTTCATATTTTTATGCATTCTCAATATTGGTAGATTAATTTATTTGAGAATTTTATATGCATAGATCTGAAAGATCATGGGGCTAGGGTTTTAATTTATAGCCAAATCCATTAGAAAATTAATTGAGTGAATCTATAATGCAAATATTTTAAAATTCTTAAATTGTAGATATAATCTTTATGGAAAAAAAAAACATACATGTTTATGTATTCAGATCTGCATACATACGTATATATATATATTTATATATATATGTATATGTATACATTTATTATGAATCTAATACAAAATTTGAATATATATATATACATATATACATATATATATATATATATACATACATATATATATATATATATATATATATATATATATTAGTATATATATATATATGCATGCATATATATATATATACTAATATATATATACGTATATATATATATATATATATATATATAATACACCGAATGAGCGATTGATAAATCGCAGAGGGGAAAACTTAATAAATCGCATCGCGATTTATATCGCGTGGTTACATTGTTAAAAAAAGAATATATTAAAATGTCGTGGGCATGATTTGTACCCCGTGCCTACAGAAGGCAGAGGCTTGCCGTCCCAGGTCTGCGGCGACAAGGGTACTACGTACCCACTGTCGGCGCAGTGCCTGCGACTGCAGGTACTATGCATCGCAGCAAGAGTGGGGGGGATAACTAATAATATTGTTATGTATAAATGTTTGAAGCAAACATTATACGAAATTGATTCTCATATGATATATGGTGTAAATCGAAAATTGTTAATTCGATTTTATGAAACATAATAACTATTTATATATTTACATATGTATGTATGTATATATATATTCAAATACATATATATATATATATATATATATATATATATATATATATATATATATATATATATATATATATATATATATATATATATATATATATATATATATATATATATATATGTATGTATATGTATATATGTATATTTATATATTTACATATGTATGTATGTATATATATATTCAAATATATATATATATATATATATATATATATATATATATATATATATATATATATATATATATATATATATATATATATATGTATGTATGTATATGTATATATGTAATATGTAAATATGTTATTAATAAATTTAAGTTATTATTATTTGATAAAAAATTTATATTGAAGGTTTATTTTCATAATGGTGACTCTTTAATAATTTTCAACTAATTAAGATTTAATTGTTTTAAATTATTAAGTAAATAGTTGATAGTATGGTGGGGAATGTATCAAACAAATATTATAATTGGAAAGTGGATTTCTAGTTCTTTTAAGGGAAACTTTTATTTATCCAAAACAATACATGTGTTCCTCTATTCATTCTTCAAACTTGGAAACATAAACTGAGATCTTTACATTTAAATTCAAGTTGTAAATTTGACAAAACCAAAACATGTGTTTGCATTGTGTATTCTTTATGCTATTGTTTTGGCTTTTGGGTTGACTAGTGTTGACCAGTATAGGACGTCTACCAGAGGCTTGGGAGTTATGTGTTTGTGATGTCATCATGATGTTTTAATCTTGATCTTTATAAACCCAACCATGGTTATGTGATGGAATTCTCTATGTATTGTTTGTAATTATTGATTGTTATAGTTGAGATTCTTATGTATGAGATACTTGACTTAACCATTATTTTTGGTCATTGATTAGTTAACCTTGGTTATTTTCTAGTTGCCATGATGGGACTATGATGTGGATTTATTCTTGATGATATCATGATGTGACATGTTTGACTCAACCATTTTTGGAGTCTTCGATCAGTATGATTGAGATATATATTTTGGTTATTGAGAACCATTGGATACTTTGATTATCAATGATACTTTAGTTGCCAATAGAGAGCTGTTGTGTTCATGATTTTCTATGGATGTTTGCTCATGGAGATTTGATGCTTTTATGCATATTTGATGATTTTATGGATTATCTTTTGTGGTTTTGAGATTTATGAGTTCATGAGGATTAAGGTAGGATATCTGCATGTAGTGACGGGAAGTGTCTTGCAATGGGGGCCGAGGCCCTAAGAGGCTACCAGGGCAACTCATTGTAAGTTGGATTAATAAGTGATAACATTCACACCTAATACTAACTGAATGAACTTAAAAAGATAAGTGTTTTGTTCTCGCCCATGCCTTGAGTGCTTGTACAGGCTAGGATGGGAGTAGTGAGACGCATGGTTGCAACCTTGCATTTCGTAGTATGCCTCATCAGTATGAGAGGATATTGGTGGCCGCATGAAATCAATATGCACCCATGGAGTTTAGCTAACTGCCAGGGTAACTTGTATGTGATAATTGCGATGACACTTTCCCGCTTGCATAGTAGGTTCCTACATGTCATTGTGTGCCTTTGGGATTAGATGTCGGATTTTGTGTTGGAACCTTTGAGTTAGTATACTTTTAGGATTTCTGGACTTATAGAGATTTGTGCTATGTGATTTTGATAGCCTATTTGGGACTTGAGTTTATCTCCTTAGCATGGTGGGAGTGGACCACTTAGGTACCACGCGGTCGGGTGGTAATGTATTTTCCACTCTTATCATTTTGAGATTCATTGAGACATCATGGCTAAAGCATCCTTCATGATGGTACATATGTATCTTTTTCATTGATGATTAGCATATGTTAGATGATGTTATCTTATGCTTCCATTTGCATGTTAGATTAATTTCTACATATGATGTTGTATATATTAGGAGTGACATTCCTATTATGTTAGTACCGATGATCTCTTCGGTAGTTTGGAATGTTACGCATGGAGGGATGGCTAGGATCCACGATGGTCTAATGATGCTATTAACAGTTGGGAGGAATCATGCACTTAGTTTATTATGTTTGATCTTTATGATGGATGTATATGACTTCTATGATGATGTAACATGTATATCATGTGTTTATCTCTACTTTGATGTATCATGGATTAGAATAGGATGATGTACCTTATTCTATGTATTCATATTCTTTTGAGCTTGTCATACCCTGTGACATGTACAATGGATGATTGAGTATTTGAAATGCAATGTATAAACATTGGACTTATCATTATTGTTTCATATGGATGTTGTTCTAGATGGATTCATGTATGTAATTCAACGTTAAGGGATCTTTAAAGAATGTAATCTATTATGTATGTTATGTTTACTTTCAGATGGACATTGCTATTGCTTCCGTTATTGTCCATAAGTTATACGTGGTATTTACTTTCATTAAAAAACAAAATGCTACCAAACTTAGTGAAATCCTAGGTTAAATTCTTTGGATCCCTTGGTGGGGCATTACATTTGGTATCAGAGCCCAAGTTTCTACATTGGGAGCTTTGGGTATTTTGGAACAACTAGAACTTTGAACTATTAAGTGTATCATTCTGAACTTGAACTAGGTGAACTGAAACAAAACTTGAATTGTTATTTGAATATTTTTCATATTTTAACACTTAGTTTCAAAACTAGAAATTTTAACTTAAACCTAAACATAGAACTAAGCTTAGTAACTTGTACTATTGTAGGATGGTATCTGGGACTAGGTATTCTATTAGAGGCCACGGTAGAGGCTGAGGTAGAGGCTATGGTTGTGGCAGAGCTATTAGTGTCCATGAGTCTGCCCATGAGGGATCAGCTCATGTAGAGAGCAGAGAAGAGCACTCTAGTAAGCAGCAGGAAGAGAGCCGTAGAGAGGACCAAGCTGAGTCTGAAGAGGTTGGTTTGAGGTAGATGATGTAGACTATTCTAGAACATCTACCTCCTATTCAAGAATAGCCCAAAGTGCACCAGACAGAACAAGAGCATAGACCCAGATCTAGAAGTCCTTGGAAGGATCGTCAGAGGTCCATTGTGTCCACTCAGATGAAGGATCTTTCAAGATCCAAGGTTAAGCCTTTCAATGGGCAAGGTTCTAGTTATGTGGTTGAGCAGTGGCTTATTTCTCTCGACAGGATTTTTGCCATGCAGGAGTTCGACAACAATGTTAAGGCAAGATTTGTGATCACTAATCTAGAGAATTTTGGGGCCACTTGGTGGACGATAGAGGAGAAGAAGTTGGGAATCGATATGAGCAGTGTTACATGGGAGTTATTCCTAGAGAGTTTCTGTGAACGATTCCTACCAAAGGAATGGAAACAGCAAAGGGTTGATGAATTTCATAATCTTAGACAGTACACTTTGTCAGTGACCGAGTATGAGTTTAAGTTTTATGAGCTCATGTCTTTTTTAGGGTTCAGTGAAAATTTAGCTCAGTTGACACAACATTTTATTAGGGGTTTGAATAACCGTATTGTTGGGGGAGTTAAGGTATTTGAGCCAAAAACCCTCAAGGATGTGGTACATCAAGCTATCCTTGTTGAGCAAAGTGTCAACCTTGGTCAAGGTGGTTTTGTAGGAGCACCAGTAGCATCAAGATCTAAAAGCAACTACAATTCAGGTGGTAACAAGAAGTTTTCTTTCTCTAAGGGGAAACAGTATCAGCCATAGTCTTAGCAGACACAGCAATAGAAGGGCTCAAATTCTCAAGCTCAAGGCAGTGGCAAAGGTTCTAACACCAAGAACAATCGCAATGCTCAACGCAATAAATAGAATTAGTCCAATCAACCAGCTCAGAGTAGCTAGTCTTTTGTGAGCAGGAACAGTCGTCAGCAATCAAATGTACCACCTATGGGAAGAGTTTCTGGTAGAAATACGAAATGTTTTTCATGTGGTCAGATTGGACATTATGCAGCTCAGTGTCCTCAGTGAGCACCTCAGTTTTTAGGACCTAGACCTACAATTTCAGAGCCTACAGTTGGTGATGCAGGTAGAGCTCATAGAGTCTTTGTAGCAGTTGATCAGTGTCAGGAAAATCATCAAGGAATAGTGGTTGAGACCACAGGTGCTATTAGAGGTATATGTATTTCAGTATTTTTTGATTCAAGAGCTATAGATTCATTTATTTCACCATCTATAGTTTCTAAGTGTAAGCTAAATGCGGTGAAGAAAGATCGTGGTTGGCAAGTGGAACTAGCCTCAGGCATTAAGGTCTCCACAAATTCTGTAGTTCATAAGTGTGGACTTAGCTTAGGAAGCTTTGTTACAACAGTGGATCTTCGAGTCATACCCCTTGGTTCCTATGATGTGGTTCTAGGCATGGACTGGCTTGGATCTCATAGAGCCAGTATAGATTATGAAAGAAGATTATTATGTGCCAAGATGACCAAGGGAATGATGTGCAGATAGTTGGGATACCGAGGCCTATATCTCTGTGGATGATTTCTGCTATGTAATTGAAGTGAAGTTTTCGTAAGGGATGTCAGATATTTTTTGTTATGGTAAATGATCTTGATGAGGAAGATCCCATGAGGAAGACTTTAGATCACCCAATTTTGCAGGAGTACGCAGATGTCTTTCCAAGTGAGATTCCAGGCTCGCCTCCAAAGAGGGATATTGACTTTAGTATTGATATGATTCCTGGAGTGGAGCCTATCTCTAAAGCTCCTTATCGCATGATGACATAGGAATTGGGTGAGCTATGTCTTCAGTTAGAGGAACTTCTAGCCAAAGGGAGCATTCGACCTAGCGTATCACCGTGGAGAGCTCCAGTGCTCTTTGTGAAGAAGAAAGACGGTTCTTTGTGCCTATGTATTGACTACAGATAGTTGAATAAGGTGACTATTAAGAACAAGTATCCACTGTCTAGGATTGATGACTTATTTGATCAGATCAAGGGAGCTACAGTATTCTCCGAGATTGATCTTAAGTTAGGATACCACCAGCTTTGCATTAAGGAAGCAGATATTCACAAGATCACATTTTGAAAGTGCTATGGGCATTATGAGTTCACAGTGGTACCTTTTGGGTTGACTAATGCTCCATCGGTGTTCATGAGTTCGATGAATGGTGTGTTTTGATCTTATTTGGATAGGTTTGTACTCGTGTTTCTTGATGACATATTGATATATTCTAAGACTCAGAAGGAGCATGAAGAACACCTGCGGTTGGTTTTGCAGTGTTTGAGGGACAATCAGCTTTATGCCAATGCAGCTAAGTGTGAATTCTTCAAATCAAAGATTCAGTATTTAGGGCATGTTATTTCAGGTGATGGTATTTCAGTAGATCCTACAAAGATTCAGGCAATAATAGATTGGCCTACACCGACTAATGTGTCAAAAATTCGTAGCTTCATGGGTTTAGCCAGTTATTATCGTAGATTTGTCTAGAACTTCTCTAGGATAGCACATCCTATCACTTCTCTTCAAAGGAAAGGAAAGAAGTTCGTATGGACAAAGAAATGTGAGGAAGCTTTCCAGAAGCTCAAGGAGCTTTTGACCAGTGCACTGATTCTAGCCATACCTGATCTAGAAGGTGATTTCATGGTATGTACAGATGCTTTGCTTGAAGGGATTGGGGCAGTGTTGATGCAGAATGGACGAGTGATTGCATATGAATCGCGCAAGCTCAAGGATCATGAGTTAAATTATCCTATGCATGATCTTGAGTTAGCAGCAGTAGTTCATGCTTTGACTAGATGGAGACATTTCTTGTTGGGGCACAGATTTGAGCTACATAGCGATCATCATAGTCTTTAGTACATTTTTACTCAACCTAATTTGAATGCTCGCTAGAGGCGATGGATGGAGTTTCTGTGTGAGTATGATTTTGAGGTTAAGTACATTTAGGGTAAGGAGAATGTGGTGGTGGATGATTTGAGTTGTAGGAGACATGTGGTATCATCGATGACCCTTAGTGTGGATTTGAGGAGCCAGATTCTTCAAGCACTTCCTATAGATTCTTGGTATCAGGAAGTGTGCAGAGAGATTGATTCAGGAAGATCTCTGGAAGGTAAGTTTGCAGGTTATGTTCGAGAGTTAGATGGTCTTTTGAGACATTTGGGGAGGATTTATGTGCCATTTTCAAATGAGCTTCGCACCTCGATACTGGCAGAAGTCCATCGTACACCTTACTCAGCACATCCAGGTGTCAAGAAGATGCATGCTGATTTGAAATGTTTGTTCTTTTGGTCTGGGATGAAGCAAGATATTGCTGATTTTGTGGCTAGGTGCCTTGAGTGCCAGAGAGTTAAGGTAGAACATTAGCACCCAGCTGGACTTTTGCAACCTAATCTCATTCCTTCTTGGAAGTGGGATATCATCTCCATGGATTTTATAGTAGGATTACCTATGACTGTCTGTTGCCATGATGCTATCATGGTCACCATTGATCGATTGACTAAGGTGGCACATTTTTCACCAATTAGGTCTTCCTACACAACAACTTATGTAGCTAATATCTTCATGTGTGACATTGTAAGATTACATGGTATTCCTAGAAAGATCATTTCTGATAGGGATCTTGTATTCACATTTGCATTCTAGATATCACTATAGCATGAGCTTGGAGTGCAGTTAAATTTCAATTCGGCATATCATCTAGAGACTGATGGTCAGACAGAGAGGGTGAATCAAGTTTTGGAGGATATGTTATAGATGTATGTGATGGATAGGCAGACACATTGGGAGGATTATCTCTACCTAGTGGAGTTTTCTTACAACAACGGGTATCATAGTTCTATTGGCATGGCACCATTTCAGGCATTATGTGGACATCCTTGTCATACACCATTGAGTTGGGACAGTCTTGAGGATTGCATCCTGTTGGGTCCTGAGATGCTTCGTGATATGGAGCAATAGGTAGTGTGTATCCATGAGCACTTGACTATGACACAGGATAGGCAGAAGAAGTATGTCGATTCTCATAGGACTGATAAGAAATTTTTTGTGGGAGATAAGATTTTCTTGAGAGTGCGATCGCGAAAGAGTCCAATCTGGTATGGAAAGGGTTCTAAGCATGCACCTCACTTTGTGGGACCATTTGAGATTCTAGAGAGGATTGGCACGGTTGCTTTCCGCCCAGCCTATCTCACATTCATGATGTTTTCCATATTTTAGTACTTCGGTAGTATATTCCTGATATCGTACATGTTCTTGATTGGAATGCTTTGCAGGTAGAGGACGAGCAGCTGGCTTTGGAGCCGGTTCGTATTTTGGAGCAACGAGAGTTGACCCTCAGGGGTCGAACCATCAAGCAGGTAAGGGTCCAATGCGACCCTACTGATGATTCTTCAGCTACTTGGGAGAATGCAGCTAGATTGAGGGAGTTATACCCCTACTTGTTTGCAGGCTTCCAGGAGTAAGCCTAACCCAAGGGGGGGTGGATGTAGTGCCTAACCTCGTTCACATCTTTTCTAGAATTAATATCAGACTATGATGGACTAGTTTTATGTTGATGAATTAATGGTATTGCTTTGAGACTATCAGACATTATATTATGGATTCAAAGATTATGTGATGAGATCATTTAGACTTTACATTTCATGCATACATGATGATCATTATATTGTTTTCAGCTATGGTTGATCATTAGTTGATGGTTATTATCTCATGTGTTTTATTATGGATACTTACCCCATACTTGCATGTGTATGGTGTGTGTGTTTTCTTATTGTATGGCATTTCTGATGTGGTTAAGGAAGGGAGTCATAGTCACCTGCTTAGTCGAGATCTACACGATGCACCACTTCCTACCATTGTCTGTTTAGCTTAGCATTATATATTGTATGTACATGCATGGTTTTTCTATAGGTTGCAGGTACCGAGTATCGACTTCCCTGAATTGCCAAGATGAGGGTACCCTATTACACTATCTCAATGATAAGAGAAGGTAGATGAATTCTCAAGTCCAAATCTCAAACCCTTAAGCCAATTGATCTAGTGAGGTAGGACAAGTATCTGGATATTTTACCCACCGAATGTGTCGGATGACATGATTCGTGATTTTTAACCCTTTAGACTAATTTTGAGTGATTTGCTCTATGATGGGTTTTCATATTTTATCTTAGAGGTCTATGGTGAATTTTCTATTAATTAAGTCTTAATAAATAGATTAATTAATAAATTAATTATTTGAGGAAATTAATATAAAATATCATGTTATTTGATATTTTGATTATAATTAATTAAATGTGAATTATTGAGGAAAAATGAATTAAATAAAAGAAAATTAGAAAATTAAAATTAATAATAATTATAAAATAATAATAATAAGTAATAAATAAATAATAATAATAAAAGTTATAAAAATTAAAATGAAAGTTATAAAGATTAAAATGGAAGTTATAAATATTTAAAAAGAAATTATATAAAAAGTAAATTGGAGTTATAAGCTTGCATGGGAATTAACGCACTTTTTTATTTCTCATGTGTCAACAACACGGGGGTTAGTGCATCAATTAAGCACATGGTGTCTACAACCCTATGGCTCAACTTGAAGGTTGGAAAAGACCCATGCTTAGTTGGTGACACCTTCCAGCTATTTCTAGAAGCATTCTAGATGTTTCCTGAAAGCTCTTTATATTCAGGCATTCTTAGAAGCTTGGACAGAGCATTGGGAGTGCAATTGGAGCATTGGAGGACTCAAGAATTTTAAAGAAGGGAGGAGCTTGCTCTGCAGATTTTCTGAGGAAGAAGAGCGATTTAGCATCAGAATTCGAGTAGATTCTTGTGATTTTATTTATGCTATTTTTGCATCACGCATTCCCTATCTTCTTCTTGTCTTCCATATGTCTTTTGAGAAGTTTCATATTTTTATGCATTCTCAATATGGGTAGATTAATTTATTTGAGAATTTTATATGCATAGATCTGAAAGATCATGGGGCTAGGGTTTTAATTTATAGCCAAATCCATTAGAAAATTAATTGAGTGAATCTATAATGCAAATATTTTAAAATTCTTAAATTGTAGATATAATCTTTGTGGAAAAAAAAAAATACATGTTTATGTATTCAGATCTGCATACATACATACATACATACATACATACATACATACATACATACATATATATATTTATATATATGTATATGTATACATTTATTATGAATCTAATACAAAATTTGAATATACATACATACATACATACATACATGCATACATACATATATACATACATACATACATACATATATACACTGATATATATACGTATATATATATATATATAATACACTGAATGAGCGATTGATAAATTGCAGAGGGGAAAACTTAATAAATCGCATCGCGATTTATATTGTGTGGTTACATTGTTAAAAAAAGAATATATTAAAATGTCGTGGGCACAATTTGTACCCCGTGCTTATGGAAGGTAGAGGCCTATCATCACAGGTCTGCAGCGATAGGGGTACTACGTACCCCCGCTGTCGGCGCAGTGCCTGCTACCGCAAGTACTGCGTACCGCAGCAAGAGTGGAGGGGATAACTAATAATATTGTTATGTATATGTTATACGAAATCGATTCTCATATGATATATGGTGTAAATCAAAAATTGTTAATTCGATTTTATGAAACGTAATAACTATTTATATATTTACATATGTATGTATGTATGTATGTATGTGTGTGTATATATATATATATATATATATATATATATATATATATATATATATATATATATATATATATATATATATATATATATATATATATATATATATATATATATATATATATATATATATATATATATATATATATATATATGTGTGTGTGTGTGTGTGTAATATGTAAATATGTTATTAATAAATTTAAGTTATTATTATTTGATAAAAGATTTATATTGAAGGTTTATTTTCATAATGGTGACTCTTTAATAATTTTCAACTAATTAAGATTTAATTGTTTTAAATTATTAAGTAAATAGTCGATAGTATGGTGGGGAATGTATCAAACAAATATTATAATTGGAAAGTGGATTTCTAGTTCTTTTAAGGGAAACTTTTATTTATCCAAAACAATACATGTGTTCCTCTATTCATTCTTCAAACTTGGAAACATAAATTGAGATCTTTACATTTAAATTCAAGTCGTAAATTTGACAAAACCAAAACATGTGTTTGAATTGTGTATTCTTTATGCTATTGTTTTGGGTTTTGGGTTGACTAGTGTTGACCAGTATAGGATGTCTACCAGAGGCTTGGGGGTTATGTGTTTGTGATGTCATCATGATGTTTTAATCTCGATCTTTATAAACCCAACCATGGTTATGTGATGGAATGCTCTATGTATTGTTTATAATTATTGATTGTTATAGTTGAGATTCTTATGTATGAGATACTTGACTTAGCCGTTATTTTTGGTCATCGATCAGTTAACCTTGGTTATTTTCTAGTTGCCATGATGGGACTATGATGTGGATTTATTCTTGATGATGTCATGATGTGACATGTTTGACTCAATCATTTTTGGAGTCTTCGATTAGTATGATTGAGATATATATTTTGGTTATTGAGAACCATTGGATACTTTGATTATCAGTAATACTTTAGTTGCCAATAGAGAGCTTTTGTGTTCATGGTTTTCTATGGATGTTTGCTCATGGAGATTTGATGCTTTTATGCATATTTGATGATTTTATGGATTATCTTTTGTGATTTTGAGATTTATGAGTCCATGAGCATTAGGGTAGGATATTTGCATGTAGTGACAGGAAGTGGCTTGCAATGGGGGTCGGGACCTTAAGAGGCTGCCAGGGTAACTCATTGTAAGTTGGATTAATAAGTGATAACATTCACACCTAATACTAACTGAATGAACCTAAAAAGATAAGTGTTTTTTTCTCGCCCATGCCTTGAGTGCTTGTACAGGCTAGGATGGGAGTAGTGAGACGCATGGTTGCGACCTTGCATTCCATAGTATGCCTCGTCAGTATGAGAGGATACTAGTGGCCGCATGAAATCAGTATGGACCCGTGGAGTTTAGCTAACTGCCAGGATAACTTGTACGTGATAATTGCGATGACACTTTGCCTCTTGCATAGTAGGTTCCTACATGTCATTGTGTGCCTCTGGGATTAGATGTTGGATTTCATGTTGGAACCTTTGAGTTAGTATACTTTTAGGATTCCTAGACTTATAGAGATTTGTGCTATGTGATTTTGATAGCCTATTTGGGACTTGAGTTTATCTCCTTAGCATGGTGGGAGTGGACCACTTAGGTACCATGCGGTCGGGTGGTAGTGTATTTTCCACTCTTATCATTTTGAGATTCATTGAGACATCGTGGCTAAAGTGTCCTTCATGATGGTACATATGTATCCTTTTCATTGATGATTAGCATATGTTAGATGATTTTATCTTATGCTTCCATTTGTATGTTAGATTACTTTCTACATATGATGTTGTATATATTAGGAGTGACATTCCTATTATGTTAGTATCGATGATCTCTTCGGTAGTTTGGAATGTTATGCACGGAGGGATGGCTAGGATCCACGATGGTCTAATGATGCTATTAACGGTTGGGAGGAACCATACACTTAGTTTATTATGTTTGATCTTTATGATGGATGTATATGACTTCTATGATTATGTAACATGTATATCATGTGTTTATCTCTACTTTGATGTATCATGGATTAGAATAGGATGATGTACCTTATTCTATGTATGTATATTCTTTTGAGCTTGTCATACCTTGTGACATGTACAGTGGATGATTGAGTATTTGAAATGCAATGTATAAACATTGGACTTATCATTATTGTTTCATATGGATGTTGTTCTAGATGGATTCATGTATGTAATTCAACGTTAAGGGATCTTTAAAGAATGTAATCTATTATGTATGTTATGTTTACTTTCAGATGGACATTGCTATTGCTTCTGTTATTGTGCATAAGTTATATGTGGTATTTACTTTCATGAAAAAGAAAAAGAAATGCTACCAAACTTAGTGAAATCCTAGGTTAAATTCTTTGGATCCCTTGGCAGGGCATTACACCATTGCCTTTGTATCCAAGATGTTTTATCATCTTAAGACCTATTCCATACTTTTCTAAAGTTATCTCATGATACTAATCTATGAGATCAGCTAGGACTTCTTCTTTTTATAACCATCCAGCGATGGTTCTATTTTCATCTTCAATTTCTAGAGGTACAATGGCTTGGGAGTGATATTCTCCACCACTCCATGTACTATCTCTCAATTTTTATTAACATATTTGGATTTTTCTTTGGTAGAGGTAGACCCTTGTTTGATATCGTTTTGAAGGGTTAATTAGCCTTTCCTTACCATGAAATCTTCTATTCAAATACCTTGTTTAATCATTTCTTCAAAGGTATGTGAACCTTGAAGTTGTATTGTTTAGCCAAAATCAAGTAAAATATTATCCATGAAGATATCAAGTTTTTTAGTTTTAGGGATTTTACATGAGTATTTGGTATACAATTGTCTCCATCTTTGGAGAAACATTAGAAAAGGTTCTCCAACTCTTTGTTTAAGGTTACACAGATCTCTTATGTTGGCTAGATGTTGGATGTTGTGTGACTAATATTGAATAAACATATTAGTGATTTCAACAAATATTTTAATTCTAGTAGGTAACCATGAAAACCAATCCATATCCTAACCACCTAGACTGTATAGGAATAAACACATAATATATATTTGATTGTGTATGAATTCTATGGATAAAGCACCAAACTCCCTCAAGTGATCTTTGGGACTAGATGTTCCTAATTACTTTTCATTTATGGGTATCTCAACTCCTCTAGGAAATGGAGGCATGTACAAATCCTTGTTAAAAGGAAATGGAAAAATACTGTCTAGCATGTATTGTTTAGCCGGTTTATCTTTGTCTCTCAACATTTGGACCAATTGCCCTTGTATGGCCTAGAGTTGTTTCTATAACTTTGAGGTTTTAGATTCATTTCTTGTGTAACAATTGTTTCAACATTGAAGTGTTGAGGTAGTTTTGTTCCTTCTTGAGAAAGTTTGAGGAAATATTTCTCTTTCTCATCATGGAACAAGATTTTCATCATTTTCTAGATTTTTTTACCAAGTTACAACATTTCTTTATGTCTTCTAGGGGTATCTCTTTAAGTAACCCCATAATCATTCATGTAGGTTAAGGATATTTGAGCCTTTCATTTCTTTGCCATTCTAGGGGTGTAAAAGCTTTTAGTATGTTTAGGTTGTATAGGGGTTTTGAATAGAAGTTCAATTGTTCTATTTAAAGATGTAGGTGTCTTGTCAAGTTCTAGATGTTCTTGTAATAATGGATTCCTAACTTTTTTCAAGTTTATGGAAATTACTCTTTGAGCTCTAGGTGGACAAATAGGTGAAAGATATCATAAGGACCCTTCACTATACTCAGATTGTATGCAGAACTAGGAACAACCTCTACCTCTATCTCTACCTCATATGTGTCTATGGGAAGGAAACATGTTTCTACTCCTAGTTGCAATAGTCATAGAGAATGACTTATGAAAATGTTTGAACAAGGATCACACTAGAACATTGTCTCAAAGTAAGTAAGTAATCAGTAAGCATGTTGTATACCCAGATACAAGTAGTCAAAGAAATGGCTAGATAAAATAAGATTGTTGAATATTGTGACAAAAGATATGATAAACACAAGAGATAAAATAGGAAAATAGAGTAACAAGACTAGTTCATGTATGGATTGCAAGTGATCAATTAAGCAAGATGTTTGAGTTTTAGACTATTGCAGACAAAGGAATGACTTAATATTTTTAGATAAAGACCAGATTTGAATCAAGTTTTGATTTAGGAAATTAGAATAACATACTTTTTTTGACAATTCTTGACAGACTGATGTGAGGAAATGCCTCTGAAATGAGTAAGTGATGTGACCTAAGCAAGTAAAGACCTCTGACAGACCAATTTTAATAGTTTTTTGATAATTTAATGACCAAATCTAGCACAAAGATTATGGTAGAATCATGTGAGGAAGTATAGAGACCCATGTGAGTAAATAGAGCAACAATTTTCCAAGAATTTGTTGGCATGAACTTGTATATTAAGTTCCACAAGGAAATAATGGGTTATTAGTTTTAACTACTTTTGACCAAATTTGGACAATGTTGAAAATGTTTGGTATATTCTTGCATGAGAAAACTTAGCTTCCCATGTGAGGAAGTACAAAGTACCACATGATGAAACAAAAACCCAAAGGTCTTGACTCACGTGAAATTATGCAAAAATATAGGCAAGTAAAAGATAGACTAACAAGTTTGACTTAATTTGAAGAGACTTGATAAGTTCTTATAGGTTTTAGATAGAGTACCAACAATGTTTATAGTTTTTAGTCAAATTTGGACATCATTTTCTAATTTGACACCATTTTTTATTGTTCTGGCAAGTAGACAGTTTATTTTTAGACAAGGGGGTACAAGTAGTAGTTGTAAATGATCTAACCAAGGACAAAGAAACTCAAAGGGATAGGGGAGTCTTGAACTTTTTGTTTGGAAAGTTTGGATGGTTGTAGACTTGAAAAAGATACTCTTTTATCCCTACAACTAGAAATGGTAGAGGTAGGAAAACCTTTGTTACACAACTTTTTCCATGTGTTCACCTCACACAACAATGTCACCCTACTAGAGAGCACTCATATTTTCGGTGTATTCTAAGGACTCAATAACATATATGATCAATGATCGCCCTTATTGTAGGGATCAAGGGCATATACCACCTTCTAGCATCTACATACATGCCTATGGTGAGGATCTGTAAGAGATATTATTCCCCCTCCTTGCATAAATATTATGACACCTTTTGGAGGTGAACTGGGTAGCAACTGACTACAAAAAATTTAATAGGCTTTCATTCACATTAATTCCCAGTGGCCTTGCAAATAATGTTAAGGCAAATAACCCATTCTAACACCTCAAAGTGCACACACCTAACTAGCAAGACTAGAGGAAACATCACCCAATGCAACAAACAAAGCCTCTTCTTGATACGTGATATCAAAATCAAGAAGTAGAAATTGGCTTTGGATTTTTTGACTATACAAAGCTTCTTTATCATAGTGAGGTGAAATCACTAGCATTAGTTGCATTCTCACAAGGTCATTCCCAGAGTTTGGATCACTGCAGAAGGCCCTCTAAAGGTTCACTTGGACTACAGCTCAAATTCCAAGGTCCAAGTTTCTAATTTTTCCAAAGGGAAAAGAAAATACTCCTCTACCTCATCACCTTACCCAAAAATGTAGATCATATTCATCATCGAGCTAGCTTATCAATCTCAACTTGTCTTTTTCTAGGATTTTGATTTTCTTAAAAGGAAAAAAGCATCATCCCTTCATAAAAATTCTTGGGAAAACCACTACCTTTCTTGCCTCCCTCAGGCATCGTCTTCCAAAGTCATCTAGGTTTCTAATTTACTATTCAATATCACTTCCAAGTAGCAAAGAGCATACTCCCTTATTCCTTTTTCTAGAGCCCTATGAAGTTCACAATCCCTACTAAACTATGTGTATTGAAAAGTATTAAAATAGACACATTATCATAGTAGGTTTGAATTGTTCTTTGACAAGAGGATCTTTGACAAACATCCTGCAATCAAACCATTAGTATAGTTTTTTATGTTAATTTCAAGGTATCTTCCACAATCATCCTGCAAACCATTGTTAAGATCCTGTAGAAATCATAAATCATAAATCATAAAACATGGGCTTTAGAAACAAAGGTTAGACCAAAAAATCATAAATAATGGAATTAAAAATGAAAATATTTCATAGTCTCTAGTCAAGTATTGCATGAGACTCTACACCTTACCATGCAAGGAAATGCTTTGTGCCATGTGAGAAATTGCTTTTATCGTGAAAGCATATGCTATCCCATGTGAAGTACAAAGAATGGAGAAAAATTTTAGGTTTGCACATGAGAATTAATTTTTTTGCATGGACAAAAATCTAGAATGTCAAAAATGAATAAAAATGATCGAAAATGAATAAAAATGAGGCCAAAAAATTGATTTCTTTGCTCAGCGGTGGGCACCAGAAATGTGAGTGTTAAATATGGACCTCTAATTCAACCACACACTTCAAAATGGTCATTTTTTTTCAATAACATCCTAGAATGAATATGAGATTATTCATTTAGCATGTCTAGGCAAGGTGCTCTATTTCCTTCTAACTAGACAAGGTTTTAGTATATACTCTCATAATTGAGAGCTTAGTATCTTGACCAAACTAGTATAAAGGATTTGAATGAATGAAAATGCAATATTAAGCTATATATATATATATATATATATATATATATATATATATATATATATATTTTTTTTTTTTTTTAAATTAAAAGATATGAATTAATGTAGATGATTTTCAAATTAATCTAAGAATAATGAGAAGAAAATTAAGCTAAATGAGTGCATTGTAATCTAGATGATGAACATGTAAGAAATAGAAATTTGAATGAAAAATGCTTGAATAATCAATTCACTAGTGATTTGATACTCTTCACTTGCATCCTCCCAAATTAGAGGTTGGGGTCTCTTTTTATAGAATCTTAGATTCAATGAATGGTCAAGATTAAACCAAATGTAAAGTTCAGATTAAATGTGAGATTGAATCCTCTAGTTTCTATGGAGTTGAATGAGATGAAATAGAAGATGACATTGATCCATTCAAATATGTGCTCATAATTGTTATTCTAATTAATTAAAAAATTAGTTTCAACATTTATGATCAATATATTTGATTAAATCAATATATTTAATTCCTTTTTCATATGAGATGAATTAGGAAAGAATATAGATCCATTCAAACATGGCATTATAATTTAATATTCTAATTAATTAAATAATTAGTTTCAATACTTATGATATGTATATTAATTAAATCAATGTATTTAATTCCTTTTCTATGTGTATTAGCTAAAGAGGGTGGATTTAATTTAACTAAATTTTTTAGGACTTATAATTAAATTAATTCAATTAGGAGATTAATTTAGCCAATTTCAATCAATATTTAGGAATTGAATAAAATGTGTGATTCGTATGGATTAGGGATTTTCAACTTTTGACACTTAGGTTGATTAAAGATGATAAGAACCAAAAATGCCTAGTACAATAGGACTTAATTGATCAAGAAATAGATGTTGTAAGATTGATGCACTAAAATTGATTCAGAATGCCAATTTTCCAATTTAGAGGTATTAGACTACGAAGGGTTATTTTCTATTGCAACCAATAGAAGACAAGATATTGGGAGAGGAGAGATGGAAAATAAGAGGGATAAATAGTATTTGGATCAGCACATGAGGGTTTACCAATGATCAACAAATATGGGGTAACCACTGGGCTCTAAAGATCCCCCCTTGTACTTTCTTTTGATATGTTTGTTTATTACATTTCTATATGAATCATAATTAGAGTAAAAGGTGTCTAGGAAGAGATGAAATTGATTGATTATTTTTTATGTAGATACAAGTTAGGGGTCAGAGATGGAAATTGATAAATCATCATCTATACAAACAAATATAGGTCTAGCCAAAGGGGGTTCTCCATAGATTGATGCTTCCATTGATCAATGTCTATGGTGTTGAATCAATGTCTCCATTGAATGAGGTGTAAAAAATAGTTAAGTAGTAAAAATATACATTGGGAGGACTTAAAGATTGACCTAGGTTTGAATAAGAGTGTGATTTTCCAATCTAAATAGGGATAAGGGAAGGCTTTAACTAGGATAGGTTGAATAATATAGTTTGGCTTGGATGTGGGAACAACTAGCTCCCTTTTTGTGTAAAGAGTGTTTCCTATATATGATAGAGGTTTGGGATTATATCACAATGAAATAGTGGGTTTCGTAACACTGTACAAGTGACACCATGTTCAAAAGTGATACAAAATTAGAGTTTATTATGCATCCATGATAGTTCTTGTAGCAAGATGGTGTTTTGATGCATCAAGTTTCCATCTTCCCATAGGATAGTGTATATTGTATAGCTATTATTTAAGATTTATGGTGTATCTATAGGGTTCTTATTAGAGGGGGAATTCTTAAGACTATTCTAGATCTAGTAGAGCCTTACATAGAGGCATTCTTTAAGAAAAGGTTTGAAATATTAACCACTTATGGATAATGGACATTGTTAGAAAGTAAAGTTTACCAAGATATCTGAGAAGGGGGGGGGGAATTGATTAGTTATCTAATCATTAAAACATTTATTAACCATATTAATCCTTAATCATTTGAACAATATAACAATTGACACAAAAGTATGTACTTCTTCTTGAGGTATGTCCCTCAAATGACCTTGTGTAACATGGAAATAATTCCAAAAGTGTGGGACTCTACAATTTGAGTTTGAATCTTTGGAAAAGGTTAGCTTCCTCATAATCTAGGTTGCAACTAACTAAGGCTTAGAAGGAAAAGGGAGAGAGATTGCAGAAAGTAAATTACTGGAGGGAAAGTGGGGTGATGCATCAAGATTGATTATGGTTACAACTTTTCCTACAACTACACAAAACATGAATAAATCACCTAATTAGACACATGGATCTTGACTCAAATCTACTCTTTTAGAATCCACATGAAGGTAAAACTAATGACATGCAAACAAGATCACCATACAAAATTCAAGAGAAAGCTACACATGACATGCAAATATGAGAGAGAAGAGAATAAAATAACCCATACAAGGCAAGATATTTTCACAATGCATTAGATTAGCAAGATGAGGTGAAACTAAGTTTTCTATTCATGAAAGGAAAATTAGGTTACAATGATAGAGCCAAAGGCTACTATGATGAGCCATAGAAGATAGAGAAGAACCCTTGAAATTGATTACAAAATGTGTTTTAAAGAGTTTAGACATAACTTTGATTTAACCATGAGTTCAAAATCCCACCACAATGGAGCTAAGTGACAGAGGAAAGCAATAACTAAATATCAAAAGAAAATATGATCATAAAGTTTAATCACTACTAAAAGTGATAGGACAAGTAAAAAACTGAGTTCACCTAGTTCTAAGAGATCAAATCACTAAAAAGATGGTCATTGCATGCATTAAAGAGGTGGGGAGTGCAATGGTGTCGTACAAACAAAGCCCAAGAAGTTTCTTAGCATTAAAGAATTGGCCTTGGTAATGTGTCATGGCCAAAAGAAGCTAATTTGTACCACTGGAAAAAAAACCCAGGGAGGGATAACATGATGTGTTATCCACTCACAAGATGCAAGGTTGACTATAGGAAGGGGGGAACTTAATTTTCTCAAAAAAAAATATTGGTCATCGATGCAGATCATCTCTTTAAAATGGATGACCCATATGTCATGAGACACTCTCTAATGAAAGATTAATTCACCATCATCAATATAGATCCTCTCTTCCAGATGAATAGCCCAGATGTAGTGAGGGTCTCCCCCCAAAAAAACATTAATATGAAGTCATTGATCAAGATCCATCCTTGCAAAATAGATGGCTCAGATGTTGTGGGAAATTACCAAGACTATACCAATAAAATTAGTCACTTTTTTCCTTAGGACCTTGTTTATAATGCAGCAAATAAACCAAAGAAACTTGAGGACCAATGCTACTCTAAATTTTTTGGATGAACATTAGAAAATTTATGAAAGGAATTAATACAGTAAGGTGCAAATGAGAAATACCACTTTAAATCTTTGTTAAAAAATATATGAGTGAGGAGTTGTTATTCTTGCCATCAAGGTTCAAATCTAATGGGGATGAGGTCCTCCATTTGTGGTCTCACTAGTTCATAGCTCCAGGTCAAAGCATTTTCCCCTCTTAAGATGGTTGTGGTTGTCGATCTAGACCACATCATGAGCTAGGGAACCCATGCCCTAGCTCTGTTTCATGTTTTTTCTGCACGCTACAAAGGTGGGTGATTGGGATTTGAAGGGACAGATTTGGGTGGCTCTTCCTGTTGGGCCATGCGCTAGGACATGCTCTGGAGGAGGAGTTTCTTGTTGCGTGTGGGGAACATTTGGCACTTGCTTGTTTGCTTGCATTGCATGGGCAGTGGATAGTGTTGTTGAGGATTTGATATCTCGTGGCTCTGCTATGTTTTCTATTGTGGAGGATGGGGGAGTGAAGTTGTAGCTTTGAAGCTAGAAGGAATTGGTTTAAAGGTGGAGGGTTTACCTTTTTCATTTAGTGGCTTTTGCAAATGGCTGATGCTAGGGGGGAGACAACAATGATGAGCCCTCACATGGATTATCGGGTACCTCTAGGCCAAAACCGGTGGTCTTGATTGAAATGATTGCAGATGATGTTGGATATTATTCACATCATTCCCTATATTGTAAGTTCTTAGGGATGAGGGTGTCCCTGCAATTCCTAGAGGTTTGGGCTTAGAGGACTTGGGAGCTGGAAGGAGAAATAGAGATAATGTTGCTGGCAAATAGTTATTTCATGGTTACTTTCAATTGTATTATTGATCGCAATAGTGTGTTTGAGGGAGGCCTTATTTCCACAATAAGGTTGGGTTGTTTATCAAGCCATGGCATCCTAATTTCAACCCCATAGAGGAGCTACCTAATCGTGTCCCAGTATGGGTTCTCTTACCAAGATTCTTAGTAGAATTTTGTTGAGAGGATGTGCTACATCTTTTGGCCTTAGTGCTTGGAAGATTTATAGGGACATCATCACAGACCTTGGGAAAGAAGTTAATGACTTTTGCAAGCATTTGTGTTGAAATTGATCTAAGTATACCTTTACCAAATGCAATAGAGATGTGTCTAGGCTCTTATTCTTGGGTGCAACAATTAGACTATGAAATTCTACCTTTTTTTTGTCACCTTTGTTGAGAATAATGTCATTTACAGTGAAGATACTCAAGGAATAAACCTCAGGATCCCCTTCCATCATAGCCTGTGAGCAATCCTCCTAAGACTGATAAAGGGAAGAGAATAGCTCTGGATGAGACAAGTGCTTCTGATGGTTTTGTTTCGATCAGGGCTCAAAATTGGAATAGGGGTCAAAAGAGGTCTTTTAAAGAAAGGCAAGATGATACCTTTAATAGGTTTGAGGTGTTGGATGAGTTTAGCCAACAACAGGTGAACTTGGGTTTGATCAATTTCGACCATGAGCTTGTGGACTTAGCTTAGGAGGATCCTATCATCAATTCCACTATGGATCCCCTAGGGGATGAGTGTTAGCAATTGGTTGCTGACCAGCAAAAGGGGACTTCTAAGGTGCAGGAACCCTTAGCCATTGTTACAATAGTAGGTATGGATTCTTTAGCTATTGGACATCACATTGGTTCAAGTTCAATAGTGAAGATTAAGGCTCCTCCCAAATTAGGCATTGTGCAGAAAGATATCAAGAAGGGTGGGGTAGAGAAACTTGTCAAATTTTACCTAAAAAAGGATGTGGAAAAGATCAAATTAGCTGGTGAAAATTTGGTGGATTCGGGGGTAGTTAAGCCATTGGATTCTATTTTTTCATGTCCCTTGAAATGATTGTTTTGTCATGGAATGTGTAGGGCTTGAACAATGGCCCTAGACAAAAAGCGGTTTATGAGTTAGTCAAAAGACAAGGTCTTGATGTTCTCTTTTTACAGGAAACTAAGTTATCTATGGAGAGTATGCTAGGTCTAAAACCTAGGTTGTGGAGTAGTGGGGAATGCCAATGCATTAGAACTCATGGTGCTTCTGGGGGTTTGGCCTATTTATGGAATCCTTGAAAAATCCAACCTCTTTGGTGGATTTCCTCTAAATCCTCTCTATCCATGATTGCTACCTACCTAGTGATAGGGGAGGTCATATTATTTTCCAATATTTATGCTCCAACTGATTTCCAGGGTAAACAAGTTTTGTGGTCCCACATCAAGACAATTAGTAGCATGTTTCCCTTTCATCCTTGGATCTTAGTTGGAGATTTCAATGTGATTTGTGAGCTAGCTAAGAAGTAGGGTGGTATTGGAAGATTGAAGCCTTTTGTATTGATGCTTCAAGACAATATCAATACCTTGAACCTTGTGGATATTAAACCTAGCAATGGATAGTTCACCTAGAACAACTATCAAAGTGGAGAGTTTTGTATAGTAGAAAGGTTAGATCAGTTCTTGGTTTCTTGTTACTGGATTGGAGGGATGTGGTCATCTTGCACTAAGATCTTGGATTGGAGAGGATCGGACCATTGGCCTGTTAAACTGTCTATAGAGTCAACTCAAGTACTTTGGAAGCCTTCTTTTAGGTTCCAACTTATGTGGCTTTGAGACTCATCCTTGTATGATTTGGTCTCCAAGTGGTGGAAGAAAGGTAGACCAGCCTATGGCACTTCAATGTATATTTTTGCTAAGCTTCTTCAATATGTTAAATTTGAGCTCAAATGATGGAATCATTTCAACTATGGAAATGTCTTCCTTGAGAAGGCAAGGGCCTAGGAAGATTTGGATGATATCACAAGAAGGATAAGAGAGAAGGGAGTTATAGATGTATTGCTTGAGGATGAGGCTTGAGCTATAAAATTGCTTGAATAATGGGAACTGCTAGAGGAAATGTATTGGAAACAGAAGGCATGAATTGAGTGGCTTTAGGAAGGGGAAAAAATATAGCTTTCTTCCTCAACTCTATGAAAGCCAAAAACATGGTAACTCTATCTTGGGGTTGGTGAATGATAGGGGAGAGAATCTTTCCTCCTTTCTAGAAATGTTTAGGGAGATAGTACAATACTTTGAATCTCTCTTTAGAGAGGACTCACAAAAAGGGTCTCTTAAGGAAGTGCAAGTTCTTTCATGTATCCCCTCTCTTGTGACCAAAGATATGAATCAGAAACTCATGAGGGATATCTCACTTGAGGAGCTTGAAGGGGTTGTTTTTCATATGAAGAAAGGGAAGGCACTAGGTCCTCATGGTTTCCCAATTGAGTTTTTTCAAGAGTTTTGGGATATCATTAAATTTGATCTCCTGGCTGTGGTTCATGAGTCTCAACACAATAAGTAGATGTTAAGGGCTCTTAATGCTACGTTTCTTGCTCTTATCCCCAAGAGTGAGGGGGTTGATAGGTTGAGCCAATTTCAACCCATCTCTTTATGTAATGTTATTTACAAAATTATTTCCAAACTTATTGTAGACAAGTTAAAGAAGGGGCTTGCTAATTTGATATCTAAGGAGCAAAGTGTCTTTATTGAGGGTAGACAAATTCTGGATGGGATTGTTATTGCAACTCAGGTCATCCATTCTATGGCTAGATAAAAAGAAAAAGTGGTGTTTATCAAATTGGATATGGCCAAGGCATATGACAAAGTTGGTCTTTCCTATGATGGGTTCTTAGTGCCTTTGGTTTTGTGAAGGATATGATTCAATGGGTTTGGAGTTGTGTTACTTCAGTCTCTTTCTCAATGCTTATTAATGGGAGCCATTCTAAGCTTTTTGGGGCTTCAAGGGGGCTGCATTAGGAAGACCCTCTTTCCCCTTATTTGTTTATTCTTTTGGCAGAAGGCTTAGGGATATGGATTAAATAGAATGTGGAGTCTAGTGTTATTCAAGGCTGGAGGTAGGGTGGCGCCTTACCCCCACAGTCTCACTTGCAATTTGTAGATGATACTGCTTTGATGGGGATGGCTACAATGTGGGAGGCATCCAATCTTCATAGGGTCTTGGATGTGTACCTAGCTGCCTCAGGACAATAGATTAATGAGGGAAAATCTTCCATCTACTTCTTCAATACTCCAGGCTCTATTCAACAAAGGATTGCTCACACTTTGAGATAGTCTTCCGTTGAAGTATCTTGGCATTCCCATCTTGGTGAGTAGGATTCCCAAGGAGTCATGGCAAGTTATTTTGGACAAATGTTGGGTGAAAGTTAATCACTGGACTAACCATTGGTTATCCTTTGCTGGTCATGTCTAGTTGATTAGGTCTGTGATACAGGCTTTGCCCATTTATAGATGCATACTCCAGGTTGCTCCTATGGGTTTTCTTAAGGATCTAAACTCTTTGATATGCCAATTTTTATGGGAAAGTTACTTGGAGACCTCCAAATGGAGTTTGGTTAGATGGGAAGTGGTATGCAGTCTGAAATAGTATGGGGGACTTGGCTTGAGGTAGTCAGCTTTGATAGGAGAGGCGTTGGTTGCTGAAATTTATTGGCAATGGTGTAATGAGTAGGATAAGAGCTAGGTGATGGTTCTTTCTCAGAAGTATCTCTTGAGGATTCCTCATTTGAATATTTCTAGGTATCCACTTGGGGGGAAGGGATATGTGATTTGTGACACTCTAAAGAAAGGGGCTAGGCTTATTAAGGATGGATTATTTTAGATTTGGAAGAGTGGGGTGGAGGCCCAATTCTAGTCAAAATCTTGGGATGGATATCCCCCAATCTTATCTCAATTTCCTAACCTAGTGTTTCTTTCCCAATGGTTTCTTGAGGCGGGTTGGTCATGGGTGAGTGATTTTAAGTTTTTTACCCCTATGGTCAGATGGAAATGCCTAAATGGAAGTCCCCAAATGAATGGTCGGTTGCTAATTTATAGGAGTGTGCTATGCTAAAAAATATTCTCTCTAGTAGAAGGTGTTGTTCTCTCTAGGAGGACGATGTGCTTTCCTGGTCTCCCAATCCTAAGGGGATTTACACTGTTGCCTCTAGGTATAGCAGATTGATGTCTCATAAGATGGTTTTGCCTAAAGTGCAATGGTGGAAGAAGGTCTGGAATAAGATATCTAAGCCAAAATGTAACTGTTTTATCTAGATGTTGGCTTGGAATAAGTGTTTGACTTGGGATAATATTCAAAAGAGAGGATTCCATGGCCCTTCTATTTTTGTTATGTGCGGAGCTAATGGGGAAGATTCTTCCCATTTGTTCTTTCATTGCTCTTTTGCCCTATAACTTTGACATTTTTGGTGGGGAGTTTGGACAGCTCCTTGTATCCATGCCTCCTCCTTGATTGAGTTTTGGAAAGGGGATGGGTTGTCCCCCTTATATGGCCCCTTTTCTATAGAAGGTGTGGTTTGTGGGGCCTATCTTCTTATTATGGAAGATTTGGCTAGAGTGTAATCGAAGGATCTTTCATGGAGAGTAGAGGTTAGTGCAACAAATTTGGCAGAGGTTATTGGGCAAGATTCAATAGACAGTGGAGGCTAAGTGTGAAGTAGAATTACCTTTAGGTAAATGAGATATAGAGTTGGTGGAGAGATTGGGGAATTTGGGGTCTTCTTTGGTGTTAATCAGGGCTAAGAGAAGGCATCAAGAGAAGCAAAAAGTTGATAGGGTTGGTAAGTGGAAGCTCCCCTCCTATGGGGTCTTGAAGATCAATATTGATGGGTCTTCAAGGGGTAATCTAGGTCCATCTGGGATTGGTGAGATTGGTAGAGATACTATGGGCTCAGTGATTTTTATCTTTTCAATCTATGATGGGATTAACCTGGTGGAAGGGTTGGCTATTCTTATTGCTCTTGAGAAATCTCATGCTTTAGGGTGGAGAAGAATAGTTTGTGAATTTGATTCCTAGGTTTTGATCAACATGCTTATTGAACATAAACTGGCCGATGTTAATTGGAAATTGGCTAGGATTGTGCAACAAATTTTTCAAATTAGTTCTATGATGGAAATGGCAACTTTTTCCCATATTCCAAGGGAGTGGAATAGGGTAGCTGATTGTTTGGTAAAATGGGCTTCCGAGCATGCTGAGGGGTAGAGAATTGAGGAATGGGAGTTGGTTCCTCAAAAGCTCCATCTCAACTTAAGGAGCATTCTTGATAAGGATAGGGTTGAGAATGATGTCAGATAATGGTGTTGGTTGTTTTGTCTTTGTTTGGGGTTGTACTTATGTTTCTTCTTAGGACCTTAGGTCCTTGATTTCTTTGTATGAGTGCTTTCTGATATTTAATAAAGCTTTTACCCCTTTATTTCAAATAAAAATAAAAAATGAGCAAATAACTTAGCTAAAATCCTATGATAATGAGCATAAACACTATATAAAATTTGAAATTTTTAAAGATAAGTCACAAGGTCACCCTTACCATTATAAGTAGCAAGACATGGTATATTATCCTGTTGAGGGGTAGTGATATGGGTAATGTAAAAGGAAAAAGTACTACCAATATCACATATAGGAACATTGAACTTGGATTGAGTAAAGGAAGCAAGTTGTTATTGCAATGAGGAAATAGTTTGAACAAGACTAATGATAGTAGAATCATTAGAGGAAATAGTTGGTACTAGAACATTAAACATACTAGGAAGAGTGTGTGAATTGGATTTAATAGAAATTAATATGGGTGGAACACAAGGAACCATAGTAGGAGGATTAGGATAAATGTAATGAACACTAGTATTATATGATGGATGTGAGGTGGGAAATGAAGCAAGTGGGACACTCACAAGTAGGGAAGGAATTGGAAGACCAATGATAGGAGAATTGGATGGTTGAATAGAAGTAGTCACAATAGGATTAAAAAATGTGGGAATGTTGGATATAGACATGGAATAGGTAAGGAGGGATCAACACTAGTGATGGGTGGAACCATTCCTATTCCGTATGTGACTTGAGTCAAAGGCTTAACATGAGAGTAGACAACATGAGTAAGACCACAAAAAATATAAACACCATGTTCATCACTATGGATTACTTTCTTAAGAGAATCAAAATTAGCAATAGCATTAGTATTTTGATTCTCTTGAAGAATCTAATTATGTATTTTATGAATTTCACTAGTAATCTTATGAACTTGTTTAGGAGGAACCCTTAAAGCCACATCTTCATCATGAGATAATAGAGGAGATTCATTCTCCATGGAAGGATTAGGATCATAGGAAACCATAGGATTTGTAAGGTTTCTATAGACATGAGAAGATTATTTTGGATCAAAGGGAGACGTGAGGATCTATGACTTCTCTTAACCAAAATACTATAAGGGTATGTACAGGATCGTGGTGGGCCAAACTATGGCCTTAAGTGACAATGAAAAATCAAGACATCAATGTTAGTCAACTTGATGTGAAATATTGAACTGGTTATGAAACTTATATCAAAAAATTGTAACAATAGAATCTATGTTAAATTTAATGTAATTTCTAAAATACTAGAGCCCTTTTCTGATAAAAAATAACTTAACTAGTTATAATTTTGAATTTCAATGAAAAAGTACAAAAAAAAAGGAAAATTAAGAAATAGGTGTATGTCTGACCACCTTAATCACAATAAAATGATTTTTTAAAATTAAGATTTTACATATAAGAAGTAGACTCATACCCAGATGTGATGCATATTTTCTTGTATTTTTATTCGAAGAAAAAAGTTAATTTTGAATTTTCTCAAACAACATTTTTTGAAATTAAAAAAAACTCTCGTGTTTGACCACCTTAACTCATTCAAAAATATTAAAAATTAAAATTTGTATTTTTTTCCTCATAGTAGGAAAATTATATAATGTTACTCATCTTTTGGATTTTGAGAAGTTTATATCATTTTAAATTTATAACTTCTTTTAATTAGTACACGTAAATCAACACTTTCAAAGCAATTCCATTAGAAAATAAGTAATAATTACTTATTGAACTCATAATTCGATAGCAATTATATTGATGGAAAGCTGATAATTTCCATCACAAACCCTTTTCATTTCATCAAATTCAAATGAAAATTTATTTTTATCATATTGCCACTTTTTGTGCATCATGATCCTGCACATACCCATAAGTAAGGGTTGAAATAATGAAGCTCATACACTAAGAAAGGTAAGAGAATGATCGCATAAGAGAAATATAACCTTATAGTCTAAACTAAATAAAAAAAGGCATAAAATATTTAAATGATAGATATGTTTAACAAGATATGCAGTTGCATGCAATGATCTAACATCAAAATGTGAATAATTTAAATACAATGTAAAGGGCAATCCAACACCAAATCGAAAGTGGAAATGTTGCTAGTTGGGTTCACCAATAATGTATACGGGAAAATATGAATCAAGGAAAGTATACCTAAGTTCATCACATAACCTAACATTTTAAAGGGGAATGAAGGAAGTTGATCCTTTTAATCTCAATTCTATGGTAACTAGATCTAGGAAGATAAGTGATAAAGAAATGATAAAGGAGCACTAATGCAAGCCAAGAACTAATGGTATAGAATTAGAGAAATGATGAAAATTTTCTTAAAATCCTTAGTGTAGAAAGAGCTATGAAATGAAATTGAAACACTAATTTTAGAAACTAGATGTGCTAAAACATAGAAGGAAATTAGAGGAATCATATTAAGAATGAATAAATTTAGAGCTAGTTTTATGATTTCTATGCAACTCTAATCGACAAATAATTCTAGTCATATCTATGAAACTCTAATTGATGAATAATTATAGTCATAAACCTAAAATTGCGAGATCTCCAAAACCCTTAAATTAATTGGCTATTTGATAATGTCAACTTTTCTCAACAAGAAAAACTTTAGGTAGTAGGGATATAGTGCATCCCAAATCAATGATCTTTGAATGTGAAATAATGTATGAATCTCTAAAGATTGGTGAAAAGGGTATCTGAATCCACAACCTATTCTTCCTTCTGAGATCTGAAACCTACAAAATAAAGTTTATTTTTGTTGAGTGGGGGGTTTGCCTTGGTCAATCCTCAATTTAGTAACTAACATGTAATTTAAATATTTGAAATGTTGAAATGTAAAGTAAATGCACAAATTTACCTTACAATAGTAGGATCTCTCAAATCAAATGCAATGAGCTCACTATACCAATTGAATTGGATCAAGATTGAGGATGAACATGGATGTAGAAAATGAAATAAAGGATATTGAATGTATTCAAAAAGATCTTGAACACTAGATAAACTCCTTTAGTTACTTGAATTCTTGAATCCTTGATCTCCAATGGAGGAATCACTTGTATCCTTGAAAACTTGAATGCTTGAGAACTTGACCACAAGTGTGTATGAATTCATGATATGATATGAGATGGAAAATAAAGGTCTCATAATTAACCTTTTCATGTAGGCCAACTAGACTTAGAAATTAACACCTTAGGTAAATCTGGCCACAAGACCTGAGAAGTGGACTTAAGATAGGGCCTTAGCATGGACACAACATGTCCCTAGTTAGCCTAGCAGGGATGGACTATGTCCTTGATTAATAAGGGGAGAACTACATTCCATATAACAAGTGCCTAGAACTCTTGGGGTTCCCTTTGGGTCCTAAAATAGATCTCAACTCTTGAAACATAGGGGTAGATTTGGAGATAAGGCTAGATTACAACATGGAAAATATATTTTGAAGAAATTTATGATATGAAATGGGAGCATTAAAGAGTATCTATCAGTTCTTATACTAATTACTCTGAGGAGAAATGAGAATAAAGGATAAGAAAGGGGAGAGATGAATGACAATCTTGCATTAAATAGATGCTAAATCATCATTAAATTAAAGTGCTTCAAATTTAAGATGACATAAATATGAATAGAAGAGGGCCTTCAAGATTGAGGGATTTGATGGGTTCTTATTCATGCCTTTTGGGATTAACTTGATACATTGAGCACATTAATATGACTCATGAATGATGTATTGAAAGAGTTTCTAGGTAAGTATTTCATTTGTTATCTTAATGATATTTTGGTCTTCAATAAGACATTAGTGGAGCATATAATGCATATTCATAGGCTTTATGAGAGATCAAGGGAATAAAAAATGTTGATTAATTTTAAGAAGTTCATTTTTATGAAGGAGTTAATGTATCTGGGATTTTTAGTTTCAACAAAAGGACTAAAAATGGAACTAAAGAAGGTGACGGCTATTCTCAAATTAAATATTCCAAGGAGATATAGTGAGATAAGATATTTTCATGGTTTGGCTAGATTTTACATAAATTTAATTATAAGTTTTAGTAGTTTCTATGGGCCCTTAATTGAAACAATGAGAAGGGATAGGAAAGAGTTTAAGTGGACTATAGAAGAATATAAAACATTTGAATTATTAAAACATAAAGTCCAAAAATAGTATGTTTTAACACTTCCATATTTTAATAAGGCGTTTCAAGTAGACTATGATGCTAGTGGAAATACCATTGGATCTATTTTGAGTCAAAAAAGTACACTAGCTAATTATTTTAGCGAGAAGTTGAATAATGCCAAAATAAAACATTTTGTTTATGATTAGGAGTACTATGTTATAGTTCAGAAATTGAAGAAATGACAAAATTACCTACCTAAAGGTTTTGTTTTATTTACAAATAATTAAGCTTTGTAATATTTGAATTGTAGGGGAATGTTGACTCTAAGGCATTTGAAATGGGTCAAGTTTTTATAAAGTTAGATATTTGTTTTGAAACACATGAGTGGTAAGTCTAATAGGATTTCAAATTCTCTTAGCATGAGATAAAAAGAATTAATAGGGATATAGATTGAGGTAGTTGGTTTCAATAACTCAAGAGTTTTAATCCAAAGGATCCTTATTTTGATGAAGTTTGGAAATCTTGTATAGAACTCATTACTCTAAATAGAACCAAGTGGTTCAATTTTGTCATCCAAGATGGCATGCTATTTATAGGTAGTCATTTGTGCATTCTGAGGAGTTATATGTCAGAAGACATCAACAAGAAGATGCATAGTGAAGGGTTGGTTGGAAATTTTGGTTGAGATAAAACAATTCATCTAATTAGTAATATTATTGACTATAGTTGAAATAAGATGTTAACAAAGTTGTACATAGTTGGAGAATATGTTAGATGGAAAAAGGAACTAAGAAGAATATAGGTCTATATAAACTATTACCAATAACAAATAAATAATGGGACCATATTAGGATATACTTTATTTTTGACTTACCAAGGACTTAAAGAGGTCATGATTTGATTTTTGAGGTGCTTGATAGTTTTTCAAACATGGAAATTCTCATTCCTTCTAGGAAGACTAATGATTTTTTTCATGTGGGAGAATTTTTTGTTTAAAGAAGTGGTGAGACTACATGGTCGATTAAACAGAATAGTTTTAGATTGAGATACCAAGTTTTTTGGGTACTTTTGGAGAACATTACATGAAAGATTTGAATTTCACCTCAACCCATCATCCACAAACTGATAGACAAATAAAAGTGGTGAATAGGAGTTTGGGAAACTTTTTTAGATGTTTAGTTGGAGATTTTAAACAAAGGGGATTGGATTCAATTTTAAAAAGACCAAAGTTTTACATAGCAATTATGTCAATAGGAGCATCAATAAATCATCATTTGATATAGTACATGAAATTAATCCATAAATTATTTTCAATTAAGGAAGTTGGACAAAGGAGAAATGAATTGTGCTAAAGCTAAAGATTTTATAGAGCACTTGAAGAATGTTCATGAAGAGGTGAAAAGTACATTACTAAAATGAATACATAGTACAAGGCTAAGATAGATGAGAAAAAAAGATAAGGAATTTTAGATTGGAGATGACTTCATCATTTATTTGAGAAAGGAGATATTTCTAGTGGAAACATATAATAAATTAATAATAAAGTTTGAACCAGGTAGAATATTGAAGAAGAATGATTTAGGAAATGCCTATGATGTACAATTTTCTAGCTAACTCAATATTTCACTAGTATTTAACATTTTAGATCTAATAGAGTATAATGAAGGATGTTGTGAATAGGAGGTCATAGAAGAACAATGGAATATTCTACCAACTACTTTAACTACGAAAGAAATTGAAGATATTTTCAACAACCGTATTGGAAAAAGCACAAGAAATGTGACATGTGAAGAATATCTAGTCAAATAGAAAGGAAGAACTATTGAAGATTCATCAGGGCTAACAAGAGAGGAGGTTAACTGGTTTGGTTATCCTCTAAACACCTAAGATGTGATAGGTTCACTTGTCAAATTACCTTGGATATCTGATGCAAAAAGATTCTACTTGTAAGGGAAATCTTACATCGCCCAAATGTATTATTTGGCTTTGTTTTCAATAGGGGTTATCTCAGTGCAGACTTGTTATTCTGTGAAGCTTACTATTTTTACTAAGTTATTTTTTGGATCCTATAATTTTGCAATTTATTCCCTAGAGGTTCACTTTGGATACATCAATCTACTACTAAAGTTTCATTTCAATATCAAGTCTAGTTTTGAGGATATTGATTTTTTTTGGTATTGACAATAGGTTATAAAATCTTTGAAATAATTTTTTAAGGACTTAGAGGCTCCAAAAAGGGGTCAAAACTTAGCTGACTTAAACTTGCATAAGTTAGGCATTGTAGAGTAGTTAATGGCATTTTTGAAATATGGCCATAGTAGTTAATCGAGACAACTAGAAATGAGTTATGGTCGTTGAAAGTTATGGTACTTGAAGTGGATGGAAAAGAAATTCCTATACAATTCCTTTTGACTTTAGAATTTTTTTGCACCCTACTCTAATGTAATAAAATATAAATAATAATGTATCAGGGTCGGTTGGCCTCAAGCTCTAGGGTTAAACTTTTGATAACCTTCTTGGGTGGCTAAAATTTTCAATATAAAGATAACTTGTAGGGTTGTCTAGGACAATTTTGGGGGTGTATATGGTGACTCTTTCTTACAAAATATTGCAAGAAAATTTCCCATGTGATTTTCCATGATGTATTTCTTAATATTGTAATTCCATTTTATTAGAGATAATAAGAAGCCAATGTTCTATTCTTGCAATTTTTTGTTATTTCTCTATTCTATTGTGTGTATTTATGTTAATAAGGGGAGTACCCTTCATCATAAATTTTATTTTCTCCCTCATATTATTTTTTTAAATTTTAGGTTGACTTTGGAATTCCTTAAGATTTGAGAATTCCTTTAAATTTATCTCTTGCATTTGTATTTTGGTAGGAGTTGCATTTGGGTGTCCAGTGTGGAAAGGGCTTCATCTTTAAATAGTTTACTCAATATAAAATGAAACTGATTCAAATATAAGAAACATTTGCTATCAAAAGCATTTTTTAAACACTTTGAAATACATCAAGTCCTTAATTTTATGGGTTGGTAATTTAAATTTTACAATCTTGTTCCTATGAATTAATAGTATCTACATGGTGGTCACTAGTTCTCTCTTCTCAATATTAACTATTGGCTAAAGCCCTTTAAGTTTAAAATTTTTTAAAATGGAATTAAAGAGTTATTTGATCTCTTTAATAAAAAAATCACCAATTTAGGCAAGAGCCTACAACACAATGGTAAATTATGAGCCTCTTATCTAAGAGGTACCCAAGCTTAATAAATAATAATAATTAATTAATTAATCTTGGCTTTGGCCTCTTACCGATCAAAAAAATTTAAAAAAAATCACCAATTTATTTCTAACTTTTCCTAAGACTAAGTTCAAATTTTGATTATCCAACTACAATTATGAGACATGTCAAGTGTTTATTTGCATCATTCATCTCAAAATAATTATTTATGGTTTACATCTCATTTCCCCATGGTGGGCCAATTAAATCTTTCTTGGGATTTCTAGTCTTCTTTGGATGCTTGTTGTACTATAGATTCCAAACTCTATTAAAAAATTTGTTAAAACCAAGCTTGTTCATTTTTCTTGGAATATTATTGATGAAGGTCTTACACTTGGGATTTTCTTGTCTTGTTTGAGATTTATCATCACTTTATATCTATTTTATTATACCTAAAAAGACTTTAAAATAGCTTTCATTTTTCTACAAGTGATCTTCAAAAGGTCTAGCAAAAATTCACATCTTCTTCAAGACCAATTTAGATTTGACCAATTTTCATGGCATGCAATTTTGCTAAGAGATCAATTCTATCTCCCATTTAAATTTACCTAGATTTGGCATGCTTTTAGGGTGCATATTTATTTTGATATTTGAAAAAATATTAATTCTACAATATGTGTATTGGTTGTGTTGTTGATATTATTATTTTCATTTTACACTAAAACTGTATCTTTTATTTTTAATGTGCTTATGTAGATTTAAATGTAGACAAATAAAGTTGTTATTGAAACTTCTTGTGTATAGGGCTTTTAGATAACTGGGAAAATGCCTCTTCTATAGTTACTTGAGTTCTCCTTTTGCCTTCTATTAGAGGACCACTTTCTTCTATGTAGCTATAGACTTGTTTGTAGAATATGCTAAAAGAGATCATAACATAGACACCTTCTGAAGAAGATATTGATCATGTTGCATATGAGTGGTCTCAACATTTTCACTCACCAACAACATCTTTGTATAGACATGGTGCTTTTAGTTAGCTAAAGTCTAGCAAGTTTCCTTGTCTAAATCTAGAGATATCTTCTGTCTATATTCAAAAACTAGAAAATGAAGATCAAAAAAGGGTTCTGTTAGAAACCAATTGAAAAACTAGATGAAAATATCCTTCCTTGATGGCATAGCTCTTGCCACCTTATGACTGACTGTATTTGTTCTTGCTATTTGAATTTTGGTCATATTAGACTTTCTTTTGATAGTTTATCTACTTGTTTAGACTTCATCTTGCTTAAACTTTGAAAATGTGTTTTGTATAATCTATTTCTTAATATATAAAATAATAATAATAAATCCATAATCATGAAAGAAACGAAAATACTTATAAATACCACCCAACCACTAACTTGTTAAAAAACCATATTGTTCCAAACACCCCCAAAAAAAATACAGTTTATTAATATGTGCTTAACCCTACTGAAGTCTTGAGAGAAAGCATACCATTGTTAATGTCAAATCACGGGTAACTTTTTCTATAACCTCGTCTGATAAATTTCTATATCATCCTCTGATACAAAAGCAACACACCGTGAAATTCATACTATCAGCACTGCAATATAGACAGAGCAATAAGATAATGTAGTTTGTTCGACCATATAAAAACATCCATCAATACCCAAGTGAAATAATATGATCCATGAACTGTAATATGAACAATCTCCAATCAATATTAAAACTATCCCACAATACTATACAAGATTTCCAAATTCCAAAGTAACCAACCACTATTTTTGCAGTTTTCATATACCAATAACTCTCCATCTTCAATGATTCTCAAGATCCTCTCATCCTAACAACAGAATTTGGGGCCTTCTTTGGCTTAATCAAAGAAATAACATGGCAATCCTCAACTGTTTGAAACAAGGAAGTGCAACCAAGTAGACTAGATCTATAAGGCAGAAAAGATTTTCTCCTGTTTTCTTGTGTCTTAGAGCAATGAATCCTTCTACTTTTTGCAGCATACCCATTCACATTTTCCAAACCCTTCACAGATTTTCCCATCATTTTCCCTTCATCGCATCTTGTATGACCATACTTTTTCTCAACTTTTTCCCCATCTTTCTTTGCACTGCAATTGAAGTCCTCTTTAGAAGAACTCCTCAAATTCGTGGAGTTTTGGGTCTCTTTAGTTTCTGCATGAACTTGAAAGATCTTAAATTTATCATTAATATTTCTCCTTGTTTTTGTATGAATCCTTGAAGACACACAAGGCCTCTCCTCGGAGCCCATTAAACTGTTCTCCTGATTTACAGAACGAATTTGACCATTGGAAAAGAGCTCTTCTACATAAACTGCCTCACAGCATGAATTTAATTGAAACTCAAAACTGTAATCCATAACAAGTAACAAATATGATAACTTTTTGCTCTCAAAGATATATATGTTGCTTATATTACATCTGAGACAAGAACAATTTGAGAGTATTTGAGAAGTATATTAGTGTAGAATAAGAATATATCATCGCCTTTTGGAAAGCTCCAAATACTGTTATGTGGGTCTTTTAATATCTTTAGAAGGGTATTCTGTTTAAATACTGCAATCTTACAAGTTGCCTGAATTGAAATCTTGTTTGCAGAAGTTTTCAATTATTTCATTTAATGAAAGGATGGTTTTTTCTCGTGGTTCCTACAATTATGATATGACCTTGTCAGCCCTTATAATATATATTAGTATCGTCGTTTTCGTTTATCCAGATGATTATGAATATAGTTTTTTTAGGGTTTTTTTTTTTTTTTTTCATGAAGGAACTGTTCTTCAACGCATAAGAATCCAAAATGTGAACGTAAAATTGATTGGCAAGAGGAACCACGGTATCAAAAACGTCATGAAGCTTATCTAATTTCTGACCCATTCTGTTTTTTTATTTAAGCACACCTTTAATTTGCGCGTGTATTATATTTTACAAGGTTTGAGTTGATAAACCAACCTCATTTTTTATATTGTCTGGTTTTGGCCATGAATTTGTGCATGCGTTCAGACGCCTTTTAGGACTTTTGTAAGGCCACTTGAAGTTGATGTGTATCATTTTAGTAGATGTCAATATTATATTTTACTCGCTATGTTTTAATATTCAGGAAAAGTTGAGCTTTGTATTTTAGTTGGGACCACAGCTGGTAATTTAGCCTTATTTATATGTGTATGATATAAAATTATATTTTTTTATTGTGATTTTGGGGAAAAAAATTGTTCATTTTTAATCATTTAAATGAACTTAAAAGAGTGGATAAGTTGATAGAACTCCTTGCAAATGGATTCATTTTTTAATGTAATTTATAAATTAAGTTTTGATACAATTTTGAAGGAATAGAAATTTTGAATAGAATTTATGTTTTAAGGAAATTGAATGGTAAGATTCTTATAAATATTTTTAAAAGATATTAAAATGATCAAGCTTTATATACTAGTTAAAAGGTAAAAGAATATTGTCAGTATGAAGATTTTAAAATTAATAATTAAAATGGATTCTTTTTGTCTCATAAACACTTTACAAAATATCATTTGAATATTAAGAAGCCACTTAATATATTTTAGTGTGTGAAGGGACTCAAAATTGAAGCCCTGACTTTGAGTACCATCCTAAAAGTCAAGTCCTGTAAGCACTTTTTAATGCATGTGTATCCAACTATCCATTTGAGGCCTAAGAGGTGTTTAATATTTCTAACACCTTGCATTCAACATATCTGCTCATCCTATAAAAATAAATCGTTGTTGAGCAATATCCAAATCTGCATTTTTGTCAAAGTGTCAAACAATGACAAGATACCTTGTTTGCAATTGAATATCTCAGACCCAGTAATATTTCATGACTTACCACTTTGGAAATATTTAGTATCCATACCAGAGAACCTATGTTTTAGATTTTGAGTCATTTCAATATGTTTTGACTAGGTTTTGAATCCCTCAAATTTAGTTGTTTAGTATTGTCATGTTGATGCAAATTGTTCAAAATTTTGAGAGGCCCTGTTTGACTTGTTATAAATTTAACCCAGTTGACTGAAATGAGAAAATTCCTTTTCCATTGCATTCTAGAGGTTAGAGACTTGTTATGTTTCAATTTTGAGCTTATGACAAATCCGTTTGATCAAATTTTGAATGCAATTCCATATGCAATTTATAACTTTTTACTAGTGTCAAGAAAGGCAAATTTTTTGGTACCCCTATTCGGGATGTTATAATTCTGAATCCATGATAGGTGAGAGAAAATGGATTGCACCGTTGCATTCTACTTTGAAATACTTTAAGTGTGTTGTTTGCAAGTCTTGATGAATCCATTTGCACACTTTCACAGGTTTGTTCCATTTGCAAAAACCAATTTTCTTCCAGTGTTCCTAGTCTTTAAATCTAAGTACCCCACTTTGACCATTTTCCAAATGCATCCAGTCATTCATCATGAGCCCTAATCACATATTTATATTGCCTTCATGATAATGAACCAATGCCCCAGTTTTTGTTTCCCCAAGTGTCAGTTTGCCCTATTTTTAAAGCCAAATCTAAACATGTTCTTGGTTTTCTTTCACATTTACTTGTAGGAAATTCTCAAAGGGCAACTTCAATAGTCAATATCCTTTAACTAAGAATTCATCATGAGAAAAGGTTTGATAGGGTGCAAGAATGCAGAACAAAGAATTAGTAGGTTTGATTTCAGAGCCTAGTCAGGTGTTTTTGTTATTATTAAAGCCAATCAAAGGACCTCCTGGCACAAAGTGGAGAAGTTTGTAGAAACATGTAAAATGAGTTTTGAAATTTTTTTCAATGGTTGAATTTGTTTCAAATCAATGCCCGGTGGTGAATGGACTAGTTTGAAATGTCAACTGTTTGAAAATGAAAAAAAAAATAGTTGGACCCACTCTTGGATCAGACTGATAAGATATTGGGAATTGAAATGTCTCAAATGGATGAAACTAAAAGTTCATGATGAACCAAACTAGGTCAATGGCATGGCATTATACCAATTAGATTAATGATCCTACTTAAGATTATTTTCAAATTCCACAATATTGTGTTTTGTCCTTTGATTGAAGAGGTGGGGAATTAATACTTGACTAAGTGAGATCAATGAGCCTGTTGTGCTTTTTAACCATCTAATAATGAATAGAAGCACCATCATTATTCATGTCCAATATTATTTTGAAGTATCCCAAAAGGGAAAGTGATAAGGCATCTAATAGTGACCAGTTTGAAGTAGGATGAGGAATGAATGGTCAACAATTGCAAAAGGAAAAAAGAAAAATGGGGCATGAGTTTTTTCTATTAGGGAATTTTCAAAATGTAGCCTTTTAGAAAGAGACCATTCCGCACCCAATACTTCTAGAATGCATGAGGTGTGAAGGGACGTCATTTCTATCTACTGGCATGAAGCACGTGACATATCAAGTTAACTAAATGGAACTTGATTGGTAAGGATGGACGATATACCTTTCTAATCCCTTGCATTACTTCATCATGTCTCTATCCTAACAGTATGGGAAACATTCCAACAATGGATTAATTTAAGTTTTCTACTTCTAAAATAAAGCCTTAAAAATATAGGGTCTTATTTTAACTACAACCATTCCTAAAACTTATAACGCTATTTGTGTTTAAAAAAAAATAGTATGTTAATATGAAAAAGGGACACCAAATGTTTTAAAGCTCATTGATAGGGACAATATGAAAATCCAAAAAGAGGTAGAGATTCCCTGTACTAGGCAAGGCCTTCTCAGCTAGAGAGTGAAAACTTGATTTGGATGAAAAGAAATATGCAATTTGGATTCCAAGAAGAATCAACCATGAGAAAAGGATGTATGTGCAAGTTGTAGCATTATGAGTCTAGTGATTATGAGCACAAGCACAAGTGTAGATGTAGCATCTTGAAGCCACAAATAAAGGAAGACTGCCAGATAGTAAAAGTTGGGAGGCAAAATTAATTTAATTTTGAGGTGTCTCATATGAAGGGATGTCAGTTGGAAATGGTATGATTTCTTATGCATGAAGGTGAAGAGTGAAAGAGCCATAGATTTGCTAGTCCAAAGTGTTTGGAAGTTCCTATGTAGGGAAGTTGTTCCATGGTGTAATCATAGACCTGGTGATTTGTTGAATGTATTAGTAATATCCTTAGTGCTCAAGGTGTTCTTCTGCTCTGTAGAAGAATGACCAAAGAAAAATATGCAAGGCACAAGAAAATAAAAAGAATTGTAAAGGGGATTTATCCCACATGGTTGTCGTAGGAGGAGTTTTATCAGTTTATATACCCAAGTACACAAGATGAACTTGTCTTTAAGATAAGAGTTTTTTGAAGCTAAAACAAGTGCTTGGTGGGGCCTGACCAGCATGAAAACCTTAAGGAAATTTTGAATGACATCAGCAACGATGTGGCCCAAAGATGTTGACATGGAATCCATGGACAAACTAGCTTCTAAAAAGTGGCAATGACATGGTAAAGGAATGCCAAATCAGCATGTGACAAGTGGCACAAGGCCCAGCTTGGTGTATACTCTAGTGCGCTAACGTGGCATGGGGGACATGTGTCACGAAGCTACATTCCCGCATGCATAGCTAGCAGCCTACTGACTATAATGCAGTAACACACAAAGATGACATGTAGCAATGAGCCCTGGTCAATGATGACATAGCGATGATACAATCAACAATGATGTGGAAATGACAAGGTGGTTGGGCAATGAATAAGAGATTGACATGTGGTGGTGATGTGTAAACCAATTAGAGGGTGCCACGTGGTGCTCATGTGGATGATGACATGGAAGATGCTAAACAATGGCATGTTGCCATATGGCAAAGGTGGTCAAACTTAGTTGACCCAAAATGCAGGGGTAAGGAGAAAAATCATAGAATAATAAAAAATGATTTTTTAAGTTTCTCCTCAAAAGATCTCACATGCATAAATTTTAATTTGAAATGGATATATCCTAAAGTCTAGATTTTAGAAAACATGAATTCTTTTGCATAAAATTTAAAGGGTGAAGTGCACAATATAGAGAGCCATAATAGGGGCATATTTTTCAAAATAGATTTCTAGGTGTTTCTAGAGAGCAAATATATAACAATATTATATATCCTTGGAATTAAGAGAGAACAAACTTTCCATTTTTAGAGTTTTTTTTTTTTGTACAAGAAGCCATCTACTTAGGCTATACAAGGTTTTGTCCCAAATTCTCAGTCTGCAACCACATTTAGATATTGAAGTTCAAATGTGTTTTCTAGTAGGGTGATAAGATGAATGTGTATAAAAGGCAATAAAAATAGAGTTAGGATTGAGTATTGTCACATCCAAATTAGTTGAATCCAGATATTATCAGCATTTCATGATGCATTTTATATATTTTAGTGACACAAGGGTTTTCATAATTCATAATAGATATTTCCAAGTTTGTTACAGAATAATGATGAAAACCAAATTAGATTTCAAGGGTAGAAAGAGGAGAGATGTTTTATGATAGCAAAGGATGGAGATTCAAGTGGACACATGTCACTTCTAGATCAAATCTAGGATTCCATTCTTCTTCTATATCTTCTTATTTCTCATTCATTGTAGAGGTTGGCAATTTTCACTGTGAAACCAATGGGTTCTGGTTTTGGAAAAAATTTCTCACTACTGTGATACCTAGTTGGTAGTTTTCAGTGTGAGACCACATTGTTGGATCCAAAGCTCTGATTCCACCACATTCTTCAATAGATTTCTCTTATATGAATAGTAGTAGTAAAGATAATATAGCTAGTTCTAATCTATTTAGTGGTTTTTTGAGTTGTTTTACATGCATCTGAATGTATAGTTTCAAAGAAATGAATACAAATGAATAAGAATCTCCTTAGTTTTATTTCGATTCTCATCTCCTATCTTTGTAATCTACAATCTTATGTATTTTAGGGAAAAAGAACTAAGACCCATTTGCATCACCTTAAGGTTGTATGTTTGATATATTTTTCTATTGGAACAAAGGGCCAAATAAATGCTTGATGTATTTGACAGGGTTGTTGGTTATTTTGAGAAGGATACTTCATGAGAATGAGGTCTTTATGAACACTAATGTCTGAATCACAAGGTGATAAGACAGATTTGATATCATGATGTATGGAATATGTCATTGGTATCATAGATGTATGTATTTTAATTTGTGGAATTTTCCAATAGATAAGGCACTAATCAGCTATATGATCAACTTGTTCTTACTACTTTATATTTGGGGTTTTGTTGAAATCAACATCATTAATCAAATTTCTTTCCCTTTGATGTTGAAGAACTAAAAGGATGCCCTCACTTAGCTTAGCAATTTATTTGACCATGTTATTAGTTATTCCATGTCTGAGATCTCTGCATAAGTGTTAGAAGATTAAGGGTTTTTATCTACTTTGTTAGATTGAAGTGTATGTTTTAGCACTGGTACCATATAGGTGAATCTAAGGTACACCAACCTAGGTTTTGTAGAGCCTAAAGTAGAAGGGTCTAGCTTTATAGTTGGCTTGGTGCCTAAAGGGATATGTACAGATGGGAAGTAGCTATCCCTAGATGTATCTTGTTCTCATAGGGGTAATTTGAAACTATGTTGTTTCAAAACACCAAAAAAGTGCAAGGGAGTCAACCTAATATATTTCTACATTTATCCTTTACCATAATTATAGGTAGAAAAACTTTATTTAACAAATTGGCCAATTTAGCTATTGACAATAACATTTTCTTCTTTCAATGGTTCCTCTTTACTAGTATGGTAAGATTTTCTAACTATGACATGTTTCATTACTTAAATTAGCATAATAACACAACAAGTGTGATTCTCAAGGGATTGTGAGTATACAAAAATAAACATTTTCATACTTACATGATTCAAAATACATATTTACATTTATTATATTTCCCTCCTAATAGAAAAATTCCTGGAGGCAAATGCAAAGTACATTTTTAGTCACCATTTTCTCACCTCAATTCTTTTCTATGAGAATATACTATAAATAAATACAAAACTATACATTTGCAAGGATCGTTAATGTTATTATATAACCCTTCAATGGATCTCTATTTATTAAGTTGAACACTATTAGAGATGTGGATCATATTAATTTGAAAATGGTAACTTTTGTGTTATGCAAGAGTGTTCTTATGATTCATGCATAAATTTTCAATAATTGAATGGAAGTTAAATTATAGAGTTTATTTACAAATTAAAAAAATTGAAAACCAAAAAATAAGGCAACATTATTTGGATAAAGATGTTTATAATAGATATGAGTTCACTTTGTAGATAAATCAATTAAAGATATGTATTGTCAACATATTTAAATGGAGTTTCCACATAATCAACTCATTAGTAATATCTTTATTTTCCTTTTAGAATTTCAAATTCTATGAGTGTAACATTTTTATGGTTATTTATTCTTATTAAAATTATATAAATAATGAAACTTTAAGGAAAATTAAGGACATAAGACTAAATATTATTTTTGTTAATGTAAAAATTTCAAAATTGGTGCATGCATCATATTAGCTTTAATAAAATTCATTTATGCGAATAAAATTTGAGTAATTTACTTTAAAGTGTATGGTAATCAGCCAAGTCTTTCACCGAATTTATCATTTATTCTAATAAATTTCTTTCTATTGGCATAGTAACATGTCACTTAATCAAATGGGTTGATAATTACTATAAGAAAATTATTTTTCCTATCAACAATAGTACAACTCATTTATTTATTTATATTATCAATATAAATAAAATTTAATCATATTAACACAATACACATGTGCACATACACACATACATACATACATGTGTATGCATGTGTGCATATGCACACATGCATATACATATTTACATATACATACATACATATATATATATCACCTCTCCTTAGTGATTTTGGAGATTATGATTGCATGTTAAATCTAGATTTAAGTTATTATTTCTTCACCTTCTATCCTTGGTACATTGTTTGCCAAATTTACACTTCTGACACTAGTTTGCAAATGAGCAAGGTGTTGATGATACTTTTACAATGATCATAAATATATATGCTCGATATTAAGATTCCCACCATTCTTGAATGAAATCAAATCACAAAGACTAAAAAAATAATTATCCAAGGCCTATGTAGGTGGTTCTTGGTCTAAAACATAGATCAAACTTTTTATTTGTTTTTACAAAAAGGTACTAGCATCTAGTGTCTTTTTATATAATCCTAAACACTAATGTTTAAGTCATAAATATAATCTAAAATTTATGTCATTCATAAGAAAAATTTTATGTTACCTAATTTTACATCTCTCTAAATACTTATTAATGTAAATGATATATTTTTTTTGTTGATTATTCAATAAAATTAATTCTTGGTCATCATCTAATCAATATTTATTGAAAATTATAAAAAAATTAAGGTGAGAATAAAAAGGTTTTCAAAAAGTATTAAATTTTGAACATCTTTTTGTTAGGATTAAAAGAAAAATATAATCATTGCATGAAAATATAACTAATAATACAAAGAAATAAAGCACATAGAAGTAGAACAAAAGATATAAAGCTTTAATGTGGTTCACCCAATCTTGTACTATGTTGACCAACCAAATAGATAGTCCAATCTTATTATCTAGTGAAGGGAAAAATATAGTGTGATCTATTTACATTACACACCACCTATTCATGGCCCTTTGGGTAGGTTACCCTTATCAATTAACAAGTAAACCCTAAAAAAATCTTGATGAGTCAACCTACGGAAATGCTTGAGGAGACAACCCAAAAATATTGACATGCTAACTTTCCATGGACTCCACAATAAATGACAAGAGTATATTAGTTTCTTAAGCACTCACCACAAACTAATACTCTTGTTGTGGTCCCACAACACATGCTTCATTTGTCACTTTTCCAATGGAGACCCCCCAATTTTTCTTTTGTTTCAGACCCTTGGTTTCCCAAATTAGTTAGATTATGGCCTCTTCTTAGTGGTCTTGGTAATCATAGAGCTTAGGGTTTAGTAGGTTTTCTAAGTTAGTCCTTTTGGTAGTTTGTTTGATTTTCTCTCTATGTGTTCTATGCAATTGAAAAGTTGTGCTTGTGTGCACCTCCGCAAGTGCGCTAGGCCCTTTATTCCAGCATTTTGATGAGGTATTTTGCACACTTACATATGTGTAAAGTTGTACAAGTGCACAAGTCTACATGGTCTAATCATTAGAATTGGTCTTTTCGTTAAGTTGAGTTGCCCCTTGCAATGTCATGCACCTTGTGCACTGTATGCAAAAATTAGTGACAATGTAGAAACAATCAATCTAGACTAATAATGCATACCCAATGAAGGATTATAATTCAAAGTAAGTAAAAAATGGGACTTTTACCTTTCCTTAGTAGGTGTAACATGCCTCCATTATCCTCCTATGCTTGAGTCTCTTGATCTTGTGAGCCCTTAGAATTTGATCAGCTCCCTTCTTCAAGATGCTTCAAGGTTTTGGAGATTATGAACTTCAATGAATTTTTTTATCACAATGATCCTACAATGCTAAATACAATGATGAAGATGGATGGATGGGAAAACTAAGATTCTAATGGAACTATGAGATGATCAATGAACAACTATGGATTTGATGGATAATTTCTTGATTTCTCTTTAGATCTCCAATGCAACTCCTAATTTAAATTCAAATTCCTCTTATTTCCAAGTGTCTTGTGTGAGGGAATGGAGTTCCTTATATAGAATCTGGCAAAACCCTAGCTTAGGTGGTAACACCCAATGGTAGAGATATAATCTAGGACACATGGATAGGTGAGATTAACTTAGTTGATGGAGTTGAGAGAAATTAGGACCTAGTTGAGATGTGAGAGAAATAGTGGGAAAATGAAATATGTGTGGTAGATATCTCATCAAATCTTCTTAAGAGGACTCTTCCTTTAAGGAGGACTCCTAAAGAAGTGTCTCATGAGTCATCTTTGACTCTATGAGGTGGACTAACTAACTCCTAGAGAATAGAGTAAGTGGAAGAAGATTTTTTCACCCAAAGACATGTGTCTCAGAGACCAAGTCACATAAGGTCACCTACCCTTTTCTGGCCCCATAAAATATGACACTTGGGAAAGGATAAATAGGATTAATTAATAATTAATTAAAATTATCTATTTTTTCTATTAGCTATAGAAAGATCAAAAAAAAAAAGCATAGTTCTCTGAGGATCACAAAAGAGGCAAAGCTTCAAATCAAAACCAAAGTAGCAATGAAACAACTAGGATACATAATATACAACTTGAACTGAATAGCATAGAGCTAGTGCAAAATATCACAATAAGAATCCACCCAAGCGGTCCAACCAAGTGTGCCTTCCATCCAAACAATACTCGTGTGCTCCTAAATCTGGGACAGCATAAAGATTTCCTCCTTCTTGGCATTATGGTTCCTCTTAATCACTTAGTTTAGCATCCAACACATGTGCTCAAACATCCACAAATTATCCATAGTCCTTCACCATTGATAGCCATACTTAAGCTCATGAAAGAAGAAAGTATTCTACCCATCTTTAGAGACCTTCTTAATTTGTCCTTTTCAATTATCATGGTAGTTTGCACCTACAAGAAGATTTTAAGATATGTGAGTTTTCGAAAAAAACTCAATAACAACCCTTGGCTTACCTTGGTACTTTTCCTCATTCCTACATTTCCAAATCTACCAAAGAATGTTAGAGGACAGCATGTTCCAAAAAAAATTAGCATCCTTACTAAGCCCATTAATGTGACCAATAACAATTTCAATGATATTCACATTAATGGGATAGTAAATACCAAAAAATTTCCATATTTCTTTAGCAAAGAGGTAATCAAACAAGATATGTCTACCTATATTAGGCAAGCTGTAGATATTACAAACATCAAAATGTTGATTATCTCTTCTAATAGGAAGTCTATCAATTAACAACAACTATTTAAAACATTGAATTTTTGGCTCAACAAGACCTTTCCAAATAGAATTCAACTACTTATTCCAAGCTTTAATATCAGAAGAAAAATACTAGAATTTATTAACATGAGCAATAATATCTTCATTGTGAGCAATAATCTTATAAATATTATTAGCTTTAAGCTTGTCTAAGACAGTTCCATCTGGCCACTTGCATTTAATGTATCTATAAGAGTCCACATGGCAAAGAGAAGGAAGATCTTTAGTAGCTTGCAAAATTAAATTATAAGTCTTCTTCTGAGACTAAGGTAAATTAAACGTATTCTTGAGATCTTCCCAAGGGATAATAATATCATGTTCAAAGATATCAGCAAATTTAGTAATACCAGAGTTAGCCCAGGACATGGCAGAACACCCCTGGTAGAGGGCTAGGGGTTTTTTATTCAGGCTCAAATTCCACCAGATAGATCTCTCACCATGAAGTTGACTATCATTATAAAAATCCTTATTGGTGATAAATTTCCAGACATGATCCCAAGCATGCCAAATGGATCTAAAGGTGGGTGACCCTTGAACAACAACTAGGAAATCACAAACAATAAGGTCACACAAAGGGAGATTCTTCCAAGATCTAGCCTTCTTGGGAAAGCCTCTCTCAATGTTGTCTAACAAGAACTTTCCATGGACTATCACCCTCCATAGATTGAAATATCCACTTGGCAAAAAAAGCTATACCTTGTAACATGAGATCAATTAATCCTAGCTCTCGCAAGGTCTTATCAGCATGACACCAGTCCCATTTAACTACATGAAATTTTCTTTTACCCTTGCCATCAAACCAGAGAAATATCTTGATAGCTTTTTGAATTTCAAAAATTTGGTAATTATTGAACATCCAAGCAGAGGAGTAATAAATACTATAAGAAGATAATAACTTTTGACAAACTTGAATTCTCCTAGCGAGAGATAAAGACCTATTGTGCCATTTATTAAGCTTGTTCACAATCTTAATTAGCCTTAAAATTATCTATTTGTGCAAATTATATGATGTGGCACATGACATGGGCTAATAGACTTAGTCATTTAAGTGAGTGGATAATTAAGCAATTTTAATAAATCGCTTAAGAGGATTATTTAGAAGACTTAGGATAGTGCAACTAACTTATGTGAATTAGCTTAATAAATTAAATAATTTATTAATTATAAATGAAGAATAATACTAATTGAATATAAAATTATTAAATTAATTGACAAAAAATGAATTAACTTAATAAATTAAATAGTTTATTAAAGTTAATAGAAGAAAAATATTAATTAAATATTAAAATATTTAAGTAATTGACTTGATAATTTTTAAATCTATACACAAACTTATGTACATGCATAACTCTAATATGTACTTGGGGGTTTCCCCCTTCAATGATGATATTATCCCTAGCCGAGCCTATAAATAGGTTTCAAGGGCTCTCATTTATCAATTTTTGTCTCTTTGACCTTGCAATTGCACACCTTTGACCTCTATAGGCATTTTTTGGAAGCTTCCATGTGTATAGATGCGTGTGTGTGTGTGTGTGTCCTTTATTTTATGTCCATGTCTCTCCTATATAACTTGTTTAGCATCACACTTATGCACGTCTGTGTATCCATAGGTGTGATGTCTACATGTGTTTATCAATTTTTTCTAAGTCCTCCATCTTGCACTTGCACATGTGCAAATTTGCACAACTCCATGGGTGTGCAAGTTATGTGGGTCCTCATGTTTTTGCATCCTAAGATTTTTTCCTAAGTAAATTATTGTGCATTATCGTATCTTGTGCATTTGCAGAGTTTTTCTTTCTTTTGTGTCTTTTTGCAATGCTAGTCATTCTTTTTGGGTCTTTTAGGGTTATTTTTCATGCACAATCTTTTTACTGTAGTGATGACAAGAGGTTTTTATGTAGATAAATAATGGCATTAGTATCAACAATTGCAATTAAGGAAAAGGTAGCATCTCCTAAACCTATCACATACAAGTTCAAGGGTGTACCAAAGAAATAAAGTTTGGAGATCTTCATTCTAAGATTAGAGACACATAATTGGGTAGTATTGATTGGAACCAATTCTTAAGCATGATTTATAATAAGACTCATAAAAGGAAATGGTCAAAGTGTCTAACTACTATGGTAATGGTAGGCCTAGTTAATGCCGCATCACATCCCATGTATGTTCATTCCTCTAAGGTTATCATGACCCTTGCAAAAAAACTATGTATCTAATGAAAGGGTACTAAAGAGTGTCACTAGAGAAGTAGTGTTTGACATTCGGCAAGACAACATTAAAATAGTCTTCCATATTCCTATCTTATGCAATATCCTTTGAGAGTACACTAAGGTGGTACAAGGATAACTACGAAGGGGTGGATAATTTGGTTCTAGAAAAACTTACTTATCACCTTGACTTTCCATAATAGATTAGGCAAGGTATATATGAGCAAAAGCTACATGGTTACAAGTACCATCTTAAAATGGAAGCACCCATGATATTAGACCTTTTAGCAGTCATCCCATGGTGACCCTTTGGACAATGGATAAATTAGTTCTCAATGTCCTTTTTCTCATATTCCTAATTTCTTCATTTCCCCATTCTATTTGCACTCCCTCTAAGACCTTATGGTGCTCTTTCAATACCATTTCCTTGGGAATAGGTCAACCTAATCAACCTCTTCTAGAATAGGTTGACCTCAAGTTGACCTCTTCCCCATGGATTTGGGGGCTTAGGACCTAAATTTTCTCAAGGTTTCCAGTCATCTGAATTTTTTCCCCAGATATCTTGTACCATTTTCCCACCAAAAACTAGTATATAAGGAGGCTACTAATCTTCATTTTCACAACCCACTACCCAGATATCACAAGAAACCTAGGGTATGTGCAAGATCATGGTGTGCTAGAAAGTGGTGACCTAAAAAATATGTAGTTCTGAAATACCTCAAAGTATTTCAAAGTCTATTCCAACTTTTTTTGCACCCAACATGATACCAAACCAAAAAATTAATACCTTTATAATGCCTAGTATATCTTTGGATACTATCCTACATAGTCAACTTTCAAAACGTCCCAAAAAAATGTTTTTTGATTGTTGTGTATTTTTACTTCAAACATGTATCTGACAACTTTTTTTTTTCACTCAAACTGATGAAACAAAAAGGGTTTCATAAGAATGTTCTTATCTTTCCATAAAAATAATGTTTTTTAACTTATGATTTTAGTAAGCAATTATTACTTATTTTCTAATGGAGTTACATATAAAGAGTTGATTGACACACTAATTGAAAAATAACTATAACTTTGAAAGGGTGCAACATTTTTGAAATCCAAAAGTTGCATCACATTATATACTTCTTCTACTATAAGGAACAAAATTAAATTTTGCAGAGTTTTGAATTAGTTAAGGTGGTCAAACACGAGAGTTTTTTATTCCAAAATACTATAGTAGAAAATTTATAATTAATTTTTTTAAAGAATAAAAATACAAAAAAATATGTTTGACATCTGGGCATTGAATCTACTTCTTATATCTAGAATCTTAGGGCCCGCCTAGCCCAAATAAACTCATGCTACATTGCCCATAGGGATTTGTTGTCATTGGATTGTCCCGCATAAGGGCTATGGGAGAACCTTTCAGATAGGTCATACTGAGCCTACTATTTCATCAGAGCCAACAGCATAGGGTTAGAGAGACTATGGGATAACGAGGGACTTCTCGACTTCTCTATTAGGGCAGGCAGGTCCTTTGCATCTTGACCTAAAGCATTGACTGAGCTGGCAAATTATTATTTGCTTCGCTCACTTCTTATTCACTTCGCTCATTTAGGTTTACTTTACCGATGGCCCTAAAATTATATGGACAACACCACCCATAGCAAAGGTGGAACCACTAGCTTGTCCAGTGCCCCCCTTGGCCCAAGCTTAAAAAATATTCTCTTTTGATTTTGATTAAGGTGGTCAAACATATGTATACTTCCTATTTTTGTTTTGAAATTTTTGTACTATTGCATTAAAATTAAAATTTTTGACTAGTCAATTTTTATTTTTTTCAAATAAGGTCTAGCATCTTAGAAACTAAATTCAATTTTCTATAGATTCTTTTCTCTTAACTTTTTGATAGAAAGTCCATAACAAGTTAAAAATTGCACGTCAAGTTGACATAACCCTATTTTTTTTTTTTTTCATCACCATTTAAGGGCATAGTTCGGTTGACCATGATCCTGCACATACCCTCTACACCTTGCATTCAATAGATCAAGTAATTAAATCATTCAAATATTAAAGGGATTAAAGCATTCAATCAAGGAACTGTTCATCAAGCATTTAAGGATCCTTTGCATGAGTATTTCCTCTTCCAGATTGAGCATTTTGTTGGCCATTCAAGGGAGAAGATCTATATTGAGGTATTTACCATTTTCTTCATTGATGCACATTTACATCCATCTCTCCATGATGTGATTTTGGTAGATCCATTGCAATTGTGGAGAGATCCTACTTTCTACATACAACATCTACAACATACAATAAGGAAAAATCCTTATTGACGAGGGTTTTTTTACAAGCAAGGTGAGTTCCTAAATTCATCTTATTTCTTTTGCATACACTTACATTTCAATTCAAGGTTCATTTATCAATCTAAGTCTTGACCAAGGAAAGACCTCATCAAACCAACAACAAAAATCCAAATTTATTTTGTGCTTGAATAGGATGGAAAAATTTTTGTAGAAAGTTTTAAAATAACTCTATAAAAACTTATGAAAAATAATTGGGTCAACCTAGTTACAAAACCGCTAGAAGATAGTGACCTTGTAAAATATGTTCTAGATTCTTTTCCACCAAGTTGACATGTTCCAAAGACTCCTATAAAAAAATCATTTTTTTTTGGTTTTTTGGGTTTTCCTATTTTATTTAGGGACTTGTAATTAGATCATTTTAGTAATAGGTTCAAACCCACACTTTTTAGATAAAACATTCATCTCCCTCTACATATTTTAAGGTGATTCTTATATATTTCATTTCAATTTTCTATTCAAACATAAAATCGTATCTTAATTTTCTTGTTGACATACATTTGAGATTTAGATCTGCATAACATTTCTTACACAATCAATTAGTCCAAATTGCATTTACACTTACACATCTCATACGCTGGATAAAGCGAATTTAAATTTGCATCATATTCCTTTTAGTAATTTAGATAAATCATTGAAACCCCTTCCTCTATTTGGGTCTTTCTAATATAATTTGAACTCAAAAGGGATTTTCTTGGAGATCCTCCTTCTCCTAACATACATATTTAATGCTTTCACATGAAAAGTGTAAGCCTTTACCCTATTTGAGTGCTTCCAATTTTTCATAGAATTTTGGTGAACCCTACAATTCCCACCTTCTTGTGTATTTTTGGAGTTATATCATTTGATTTCCCTTTTTTCTTTCTTTGTACTAGGTGTTTACCTTCTTTTTGTGATACCGACTTGTGATCCCTTCTTTTTGGTTTTGGAGTTATATTTAGCTATATTTTATCTCATTATATTTCATTAGAGTTTTCTTTTGTGATCTCCTATTTTATGAACTTAATTACACTAAGTCCAACATATAGTGTTCCTATTAAGAGAACTCATAGACTCATGGTCTCCTTTGATCATGATTCATCTTTTTCACCTAGGAATCATGATGACACCAACATCTTTCCTTAAGACCTCAATTCTCTTACAGAGCATAACTCTTCTCATTCTTCTCATGATGAAGATGAAGCATTAAGATTCACTCCTTTCCAAATTGATAAGCTTTTTTATGAGTTTGAAAAATTGGAAAATTTACTTGCACAAGGGCACCAAAGCCTTGATAATGTTACTGATATTGAGGATATTTAGAAGCTTATCACTCATGATACCAATAAATTTTCTATATTGCATGGTATATCTCACCTTATTAAAAATTAGGCTAAGTCTTTGATAGAATATACTAAAGAGTTAGGATACATCCTCCTTCCACAGCTATTGAACTTTTTATTCTAGCTCCATATGTAACTCTTCCTAGAATTCCTACATGTGTGCCACCTCTCATGACAACTTATGCACAAGTCTCTACTCTAAGTGTTGGTCTTCCTAACCTTGCACTTCCTATAAATGTTCCTCCTACTTTCATATCTTCTTCCTTATCTTCATATATTGTGGTTCCTTTCACATATTCCAATCCTCTTCAATTCCTTCTAACCCTTTATTAACATCTTTTCATCATCCTTCCACTTCCTATCATTTTCCTAACATATCCAAAATATCTGTCTACTATCCCATTTGTTGATCTCACTATTATTAGCTTATTTCAAACCATCACCATGTTACAACAAGTGGCCCAACTCACTCAATCTAAGTAAAACATCCCTACATGTTACAATCTAATACCCTTTTCTTAGACATGTGTATATGTAGGATCATGGTCAACCAAAGTATAGCATTAAGTGGCAATGAAAACTAGCAAATCAAAGTTATGTCAAATTGACATGTAAGTAAAGTAGTTATGGACTTCATATCAAAAAGTTGTAATAAAAGAATGTGTAGTAAATTGAATGAAGTTTCTAAACTACTAGGCCTTATCTATAGAAAAAATTGTTTGATTCATCAAAATTTTGGATTTTAATGCAGTACTACAAAAATTTCAGGGCAAAAATGAAAAGTAGGTGTATGCCTAACCACCTTAATGAAAATAAAATGATAAAATTTTGCAATATAAGTATAGATATAAAAAGTAGAGTCATTCTCAGATGTGATGCATATTTTTTGGTATTTTTATTTGAAATAAATAATTAAATATGAATTTTCTATTATAACCTTTTTAGAATTAAAAAACTCCCATGTCTGACCATGTTAACTAATTGAAAAATTTACAATTTTTATTTATTTTTCTTATACCAGGTGAAGCATAGAATGTGATGCAACTTTTGGATTTGAAAAATGTTATATCGTTTGAAAGTTATAGCTATTTTTCAAACAATATGTCAATCAACACTTTATAGACATCTTCATTAGAAATTAACTAATAAATACTTATCAAACTCATAATTTGACAATAATTGTATTGATGGAATCTTGAGAGTGTTCTCAAAAAACCCTTTTTATTTCATTGAATTTGGATGAAAAAATATTGTTAGATGGCTAGTTGAAGTCTGAATGTTGGTAAAAAATGGTTCAAACACATTTTTTGAGCTGATCAAATGGGTTTGGTAAATACCAAGCTTAATTAGGTACCCAAAATTTGGTAGAAAAATTCAAAATTTTAAATGTGAGATAGTAGGGACCAATTGTACATTTTAAACTAAAAGTCTTACAAACATATTTAAATATGTTTTACATTTAAGATGTAATTGGTGTATCATTGAATAAATTTCAAGCCATTGATCATAGAATTGAATCATTAGTGCCATTAGCTCCAAATGAGTGAGTAAACCCTAGTGACATACTTGTCTTGATCATGGAGAGCCTACAACATTTGTGCCCACCCCATATTGAAGTGTCTCTAAGATGCTCTAAGTGTGTTTACATATTGAATTTATGAGGGTCGTAACTTGGACATCATGAGGGCTATTGGTAAAATGTGAAATGCTATAGGATAGTGATATTGAGGTCTAAGATAATCTCTCATTTTGGATAGATCACATTTCATTTGGATTTGGCATAGTGATCTCGCCCAATGCCAAAACTTGCAATGTTCCTTAATTCATCAATGCATAAATTTTAAACTACTTAACATGGTATAAAATCATCAATGCCATTAGCTCTAGATGGGTGGGTGAACCCTAGTGAAACCCTTTTTTCTAATCATGAAGAGCATACAACATTCACAACCACCCCATACTTAAAAATCTCTAAGATGCTCCAAGTGTGTTTGGAGATCGATCTTTTGAGGGTTGTAACTCAGAGTTCATGAGGTCTATAGGATGATGATTTTGAGGTCTAAAATAACCTATCTCATTTTAGAGATATCATATTCTATTTGAATTTGGCATAGAGATCTTGCCCAGTGCCAAAACTCGCAGTGTTCCTTAATTACTTGGCGTGTCACTGTATAACTTTGAAAGCACTAATAGTGGCATCAAATCATTAGTTCGATTAGCTCTAGATGAGTAGTTGGACCGTAATGAAACCCTTGTTCAAACCACAAAGATCCTACAATGTTTGCAACCACCCCATATAGAAGAGTCTCTAAGATGCTCTAAGTGCATTTGGAGATCAATCTTCTAAGGGTCATATTGGTCATTTTTGCCTTCTCACCAAATTGCCTTATTTTAATTAAATTTAGTAACATTCAAAGATTTCAAAATTCAAATAAAATGGGGCAAAAAGAATACCTTATGATAGATTCCAATTCCTAAGTGACTACCCACTTTAATATTTCCATGGACCCACATCTTTCCCATCATCAGATCTTTTCATAATCCATGGACATCGCTTTGTGACCTTGCAAAAATTCTCATCCTTTATTTTATGCGACAAAGTGACATCATGCAACATGTATGTGTGGGTCCAAGTCAGTGTGGTGGGCCACAATGTGACAAGATGATGAGTCAGACTGAGCTATCATATGATAGGTGTTTTGTTGGTCGAGTCTCTAACATGACCAGTTTGGTGGCTGCATGTTCTTAGTTTTTTCCCTCTTCGTCAAATCAAGGATCATCTATGGTCATCACTATGTTGTTATGAAAAGATATGAGAGATTTATTTTATGTGACCTAGAAATATTATGATGCATGTATCTGGTGACATCATTCCCTTAGTGAGTCACAAAGCAAATATTAGTCATACAAGTTGGCATATGGGAAAGTTCTAATTGGATTAGAGCCTGATATGATCAGTAAATTGGTTGCATGTTTATGGGCCATCAAATGGAAGAAGATCAATGTCCCTCATTATGTCACTATAGAAAAATGGTTAATCTTTAGTTATAGTCACATAGTGAGGATTTGACATGTATCCCAACGGGCCCCCATTTCTCTAGATTGTAAAGGGTGAAAGTCAAGGCAACAATAATATTACCTAGTTTTGTGTTACAATCTTATGATCCAACGTAAGAACATGAAGTCAATTTCCAAGGCCACCGATGTTATGATATGCAACTATTGTAACATTGTAGAAGTGTATGGTCACAGGCAATTAAAAGAAAGGTTACAAACTTAAGATATTTAGTTTTGGTAAGATCATAGATGCAGTTAAAGAGGTCTTTTGAGGGCATGAAGACAAGGGTTTGTCATAGCATTGTGGCAATCATAAGATCATAAAGAAACATTAAAGGGAGCTCGATATTAAGATAGGTTGACTATCGTAGGATCATAGAACCTTGGTTGACCATGGTAAAGATGTTTCACTCATCCAAGCTGGAAAAGAAAAGGGTCTTCAACCAATAGAATTGCAAGAAAGGTATAGGATGAACATTGAATATTATTGAATTGCTGATACATTTGACTTGGCATGCTAATAGAAAAAAAGGAAAATGACTCTTTAATGGTGGATCAGATTTTTGTTCGTCTATAGATTGCTTTTAGTATTTCTCGTGCCTAGTAAATGCAGTGGATTATATTTTTGATCATGTATAGATTTCTTTTAGTATTTCTCATGCCTAGTAAATGCAAAAGGAGCATGCACTCATCACTTGGTTATCCATCTACCTAATTGTGCATTGATTGGTGCCATTTCCATCAGTTTTGGGTTTACTCCAGTCAAGGTTTCCATGATTTTCATGCCTTTGCAAGTGTACCAAATCAAATCTATTCTTTGGATCATCTTGATTATTCTCTAAGCACATAATGGCAATGGTTATGGAGTAACTTTAGTTAGAAATATCTTGATTATGCTTAAACTATAAAAGCAAGGTTGTAATTCTTTCTTAGGGTGGACTTTCTCTATTTTTCTAATATTTCTCTACAAGTTCATTATAAATTTCCTTTACCTCTACATCTAATGACATCCTACCTTATCTCCTTCATCCATTGATGATTGTGTAAGGTCTATTTTCCTCTATTCAATTTTTTGTGGCTATTTGTAATTTGTGTGACTATATCTCTTTGACCTATGAATGATATATAAGTGAATCTCATCTTTCTTCTATCATTTATTTGGGTTTTCTGATGTTCGTGTGATTCTTAGATTAAAAAAAGTCTAGATGTGTATATCTTTTGGTGTCATGATGGTTCAAAAGTGCATGTATGCATAGAGATTGGTTTGAACATTCTATTTTGGTGCATCACCCCTTCGATTAGAATAGCTAGATTTACTTTCTTGCATCTCTTTCTCCCTTTTTCTCTCCAAGTATAGTTAGGTGCACCTTGATAGTAAAGGAAGTTTGCCTTCTCTAGAGACTCAACCTCATAGTTCAAGTCCCACAACTTGGAGATTGCTTCCATGTTTCACAAGGTTATCCTTAGGTAAAAATTTTGGACAAGGATGCAAACTTTTGTGACGATAGTTTTTGGCATGCTCGGTGGAACTAATCCAAGAAGATTTCAAAGCCTACTAGTGTCAAAAGGGAAGAATTCCCAATTGATGCTAAGAAGATAATTTTTTTCTCAATATCCCAATCCTTCAAGAGGCTCTTTTCTACAAGAATATGGCAAATCTACACCATTCATATATAGTTTCTAGACCAAGTTGTAGTGATTCATGTCCAAAGTTGAAACAAGAGCATCTTCTGTTAGGGTTAAACCATGGACAAAAATAACAATTATATGCAAATATAACCAAAAATAGAAAAAAATAGATCACACAAAAATGAATGCAAGACACCAAGATTTAACATGGTTCACCCAATCTCTGGGCTACATCCACCAAACAACAAGTCTGATATTATTACGATCCAGTGATTATAATCTGATTACAATCTGTAATCCCTTACAGCTCAATACTACTACAAGAACCAATTTTCACATCACCACTATAATACAATCCCTAACCCTAAGCTACTTTATACAAGTATTTTTACTACTTTAGGGCTATAATGAATAATTACATGTCAGCCCAAAATTTTGATAAAATAGGGCCCAAAAAAAAAATTAGCCCCAAAGAATTTATGAAGTATGTACAGTAATTTCCTGATCAGTCACCACAATCTAACAATCTCCCACTTGGGGACTGATTAGGCTGCACACTAAACAACAATCTCCTGCTTGGAGACGGATCCTATAGCTATGCTGCTATGTCATGAGGCTCCCACTAGATTAAACCACTTTGGACTCTGTTATTCTTTTATTCAGGTTTAGTCAAGAAGACCAACCCAAGTTGAAGAGGAGTTTAGCTTCTCCCTTTTGACTACCTTTGTCAACATATCTGCTAGATTTTCATTTGTATGTATTTTCTCTAGCTTTAACTATCCATCCTCCAAAAAAAATCGAATGAAATGATACTGCAACTGTATGTGTTTGGTCTTTGAATGTAGAGCTGAATTCTTTGCAAGATGAATGGTACTCTGACTATCTATGAACAAATAATTATCCTTTTGAGGATGTCCCAATTCTTCAAGAAGAACTAAAGCCATATCATCTCCTTGGCTTCCTCTATAGCAACTGCATACTCTGCCTCTATAGTGGATAAATAATTAACCTTTTGTAGCCTAGAAACCTAGCTCATGATTGCTCCACCAATAGTAAAGACATAACTTGTAGTACTCCACCTGGTATCAATATCCCCTACCAAATCTGAGTCAACATAGCACTAAAAATCAGTAGTAGAGCCCCCAAAGTGTAAACACTTATTAGATGTTCCTCTCAAATATTTGAGAATCCATTTGATTGCATTCCAATGCTCAATTCTTCGATGACTCATATACCTACTAACAACTCCCACTACATGTGCAATATTTGGCCTAGTACATACCATAGCATCCATCAAGCTTCCTACAGCTAAAGCATAGGGTACCTTGGACATCTTATCCTCCTCTCCTTGTGTCTTGGGACACATCTCCTTAGGCAACTTCAAATGACTAGGTAAATGTGTGTTGACAGCTTTAGCATTCTCCATAGAGCAATGTTGCAACATCTTCTCCACATAATCAGCCTAAGATAGCGTCAATGTTTTGGTCTTCCTATCTCTGCAAATCTTCATACCAAGGATTTTTTTTTCTACCCCCAAATCCTTCATAGCAAATCCATGTGCTAACTGGCATTTTAACCCCTTAATATGATCCATGTTAGACCTACCTACAAATATATCATCAACATATAAACATAAAATAATGTAGCTATCATCATCCAAGCTCTTAAAGTAGACACAATGGTCTAAATGACACCTATTGTATCCATGCTCATGCATAAAACTATCAAATTTTAGATACCATTACCGAGGTGCTTGCTTCAAGCCATATAAACTTTTCTTCAATTTTCACACTAAGTTCTCCTTACCATTGACTGCAAATTCATGTGGCTAAGCCATATATATCTCTTCATCCAAATCTCCATGAAGAAAGGTTGTTTTAACATCAAGTTGGTCTAAATTCAAATCTTCAGTAGCTACAATACTTAAAATAGTATGGATAGAAGTCATCTTAACAACCAGAGAAAATATCTCATCAAAATCAATTCCCTTTTTCTATGCAAATCCTTTTACAACTAACCTAGCTTTAAATCTTTTCTTACCTCCTTTCTTTTCTTTCAACTTGTAAACTCGCTTATTCTATAAAGTCTTTTTACCTACAAGCAATTTGCATAAATCCCAAGTCTAATTTTTTAGCAAGGAGTCCATTTCTTCTTTCATTGCAGACTTCCACTCAATCTTAGTATCCACCTACACAACTTCATCATAACATTCAAGTTCACTAGCATCAGTAAGTAAAATACAATACAAAGAGGGAAAAAATCTTTATGGAGGTCTAATTTTCTTGGTTGACTGTCTAACATTCACTTATTTGTGTGGTATTTTTTTTTGTGGTTGTTGCACATAATGAGGAATGGCTAGAACATTAGCTTTGGGAGTATCATCTAGCATACATAATCATCTTCTTTCTTCTCATGTTGCTGCAATAGATCTTTGTACAACACTTTCTCATTGAATATGACATCCCTGCTTCTTACAATTTTATGATTTTCAAAATCCCAAAGCCTATAATCAAATTCATTAATGCTATATCCAACAAATACACATTTTTTTGACTTAGCTTCCAGCTTGGTTCCATTTTTAGAATCTATGTGAGAAAATGCTTCATAGTTGAAGGTTTTGAGAAAAGAATAACTCACCTTCTTACTAGTCCATGCTTCATCTAGAATACCATAGCCCAAAGGAGTAGAGAGACCTATATTAATCAAATATACAATAGTATTGACAGCCTCTACCCACATGTGTAAGGGCAACCTAGCATGCAACCTCATGCTCCTTGTGCGCTCCATTATAGTCTTGTTCATGCATTCAGCAACTCCATTTTCCTGTGGAGTCCTTGGAACTATTTTCTATCTCCAAATACCATTAGTGGAGCAATAATCTTCAAATTCATGACTGCAATACTCAACACCATTATCAGATCTAAGACATTTTAATTTCTTAACAATTTCATTTTCAACCAAGCATTTCCATTTCTTAAAAGTTTAAAATACATCAAATTTTTGTCTAAGGAAGTACACCCATAATTTTCTAGTTGCATCATCAATAAATGTAACATAATAATGAGAGCCACCAAGGGAAGATACCTGAGCCAGTCCCCATACATCGATATGCACAAGCTCTAATTTCACCTTTTTATTCTCCTTTCTAGTCGTCACAAAACTCACTCTCTTTTGTTTTCCATACAACTTTCACAGAAATCCATATTAACACATTTCAAACCTGGTAAAACTTTCTTTGAATGAAGTACTCTCATACCTTTCTCACTCATGTGCCCAAGTTTGTTGTGCCATAGTGTTGTATCAGAATTTATAGCAACTATTTGTCCTCCCTACTCAACTGCAGCAATTGTTCCTAAACATTCATTTTTCTCTGAAATAATTAAAGTAGAAGGAACAATTTGACTTGTACAAAGATATAAGGTGCCTACTTTCACACCTTTTTCTACTACTAGGGAACCTTTTGAAACCTTCCAATTTTTATCATTAAAAGTAACTACACAACCCTCATCACCGAGTTGCCCCACTGAAATTAAATTCCTACTCAGCCTTGGAACATGTCTTACCTCATGTAGTAGCCAATGATTCCCATTATACAACCTAATCTTAATTTTTCCCTTTCCAACAATCTGATAGGGTTCATTATCCCCCAAATAAACAAGCCCAAAATTCCCTTGGACATAATCAATGAAATAACCTCTATAAGGTGTAGCATGAAATTAAGCACTAGAACTTAAAACCCATGAATCATCAACACTTTCTAAAGATAGAAGCAAATCATCCTCTTCGGTTTTTTTACTTACCACATTTTCCATCTTGTCTCCATCTGGTTTATCTCCTTCATTTTTCTTTTGATTCCAGCAATCTTTCTTTTTATGCCCTAGTTTCCCATAGTACCAATAGTCATTCAGTCCTCTTGATTGAGACCACCTCCCCTTTTACTTTCCTTTTGATTTCCCACGGTTTCCAAAATTACTTCCTCTCTCAGTCATTCTACCTCTACTTTATGCATTCAAAGCACTTCTTGATGTAGATCCACTTGAGGATTTCTTATGATTTTCCTCACTAAAAATAACACTGATCACATCATCATATTTTAGGGTATTAGATCCAAGAACAGAATTACTCACGGCCATTACCAAGGCATTCCAGCTTTCAGGAAAAGAACACAAAATCAAGAGAGCCCTAATTTCTTCTTCAAAATTGATACCCATAGAAAATGACTGACTAGTAATAGTATTAAACTCATTTAAATGATTTGTAATAGATCCATTGTTTGCCATTTTCATATTAAATAAATGCTTCATGAGAAACACCTTGTTTGAAGTAGAGGCCTTTTCATATAGTTTCGCTAGGGTTTGCATCAATTCTTCCATCGTCTTTGCTTTTGTAATATTAAATGCCACTAATGATGCCAAGCATAATCAACTATTTCCAAGTTCCTTTCTATCTAAAAGATCTCACTCATCATTTGACATAGATCCTTGATTCTTGGCTTTGCCTTCCAACGGCTTCCATAAATGCTTCTGATAAAGATAGTCTTCCATTTGCATCTTCCATAGCTGAATGTTTTGCCAATTAAACCTATCAACCCTCAGCTTACCCTCATTTTCCATTGCTCCCACTCAACTATGAGACCTTTCTATAGAGGATAATTGAAAAACAACCTCACTTTGATACCATTTGTTAGGATTAAACCACAGATAGAAATAACAATTAAATACAAATATAACCAATAACAAAAAATAATAGATCACAAAGAAAAGAACACAAGACACCAAGATTTAACATGATTCACCCAATCCTTGGGCTATGTCCACTAAATAACAAGTTTGATATTATTATGATCCAGTGATTATAACCTAATTACAATCTGTAATCCCTTACAACTCAATATCACCGCAAGAACCAATTTTTGTATCACCACTATAATACAATCCCTAACCCTAAGCTCCTTTATACAAGTATTATTACTTACATTATACAAGTATGTAAAATACTTTCTTGATCAGTCACCACAATCTAACATCTTCTAGAGGTAATTTTCAATACTAAGAGCTTTCATTTTACAATCCTAGAACAAGAAAAACTAGAATATCTTTAACACCAGTTAGGAGTACATAGGAAATACATACCCCTATAAGATCAATCTCCACTCCTCCTATTGTGGGATATCAACCTAGAAATCCATTAGCTCATATTAATAGACCACTTTCTTATATGACTAGAGCTCATGTTTTTTCCACCTTTAATGGTGGAAGTCCTCTTTTATTGGCCCAAACACATGACATACCAGTAGCTACCCTTAAAAGTATATTTGAATCTACTAGTGAAACTTTTATCTCTCCCTTAAAACATATCCAAGAGGTTGCAAATATTTGCAATATCCATGGTATTACAGAAGATGATGTGGTAGTTAGGCTCCTAGCTTCATCTTCAAAAGGGAAGGCCCTACAATGGTACAGTGGCTTATCACATGGTTCTATAACGGATTGGGATGGACTAGGAGGAGGACTATGTAAACATTTTGAGGATAAAAGTGACTATTTGTCACTTTTAGAATAGCTAACCACCATAAAAAGAGCCCCCCATGAGTGTATGACTGATTTCAACTACATATTTCAAAAGACATGGGATAAAATACCTACTTTACTGAAGTCTACCCCTAGTAATGCCTTCTTGCATTACCTCAGAGCTTTTAATAGTGATATTGCCTCTACAATCCAAACCATGGGAGGAGATACCTAATACTTATGAAATAGAAATAAGGGGAAAAAACATATTGATACAAGGAGGAAAGTTAGTTCTAAGGAATCCTATGCCTTTCTTCACTAACATCCCAAATCACCAACCATCAATGGCTCCTATTCGCACAACTTCCACATCACAGCCCCTTGTTCTATTCCCTCAAGCTTCCACATATTTGAATGGGATGGATGAAATCAAGGAGATGATGTAGTCTATGATGTTGAACATAGATAATATATTGCAAGGTTAGGAGAAGAAGTTGGAAGATAGCTTCATGGTGATGTAGAAAGTGAGCAACAAGGTGGTGATTTTGGAGAGATAGCAAGCTCAAGGTAATAAGTCCCATCAACTGCAATATCAACCTCCAAACAATGGTAGGCCTCCAAATCATAATTATGGGAACAACTCTTTTGATCAAAGTATATATAATACTCATGCTTCTACCTCAAATGCAAATCAAAATAGGGTCATGGTCCCTCAAAAAAATATGGCTAAAGACCAAGATTTGTTTCCCTCCTACAACTACTTCTATGCTTATTGCATGTGTCAAAAGATTGAATCCTTTTTAGCTCTAACCACTCAAGGGCCTATAGTAGAATAATCATATAATGAGAGCCAACCCAAAGATGCCCCACATATGCAAAGACAAGGTGATTGCTCCTTCATGAATCATCAAGTGGAAGAATATTGTAATTAAACTAGGACCCTAGTGCTTATAACACTAGGAACAAAAGAAGAGTCATTCAAGATGCTAACCCTCCTCCTAATCAAGCTTCAACATCAAATGTAGTACTTCATGTAAAAGAAATAAGTGATCACTCCAATGCTTCTCAACAACAAAGATAGAACAGTAATAGAGGAGATGTAAATGGCCCCCAAGATATTCCATCTCAACCTCTTGCACATGTAGTTCCCAAGACTTCCACTAGAGCACCTAATACCCCATTTATTTTGGTAGAGTAGATAAAGAAGAAAAATGTGAATATTTCCATGTGGGATGTTGTTGCTAGTATACCCATGCAAAAGAGATTGTTGTAGTAGGAATTGGAAAGTATTGAACCAAAAGATCAACCACCTAGCATATAAAGTGCCACAAGCCTAGTACAACCATCAAGGGAGGTAGAAACAAGTAAAAAGGTTATACCTCCCCCACTTTATGTCTCTTTGATGATAGGGGATATACTATTCCATAATTGCATGATTGATTTAGGGGATAGTAGTTCAGTGATGCCTAAGTGTGTTATTGATGCTTTAGAAATCAAATATGAGCCCATTGTTAAGGATGTGTTACAGTTGGATGGTAGTACTATTAGGATTCTAGGGATCCTTAGAAATGGCCCTAAATGTATGCCCTATTTGTACGATAACTCAAGATATATCAATTGTTGATGTCAACCCACACTTTGCCATTTGTCTCTCAAGAGACTTCACTACCCAAATAGGTGGATACATATCCTTTGATTGGTCATACATGTTTTTTAGAATGAGATATGGGGCCAAGGCTTCAATAAAAGTGGATCCTCCATCCCTCTATGATATTGAGCCCTATACCCCTAATCTCATCAATATGAATTGCATTATCCTAGAGATTGATGAGAATGACATAGTAAATGAGTGTGTCACTTCTCTAGCAGAAATACCTGATTTTCTCTTAGATGAATGGGCTAATGCATATCAATTTGATCCCATATTAGAAACCCTTGAAATGGGCCTTGGTACCTATTGTATATCTGAAAGGGATGATCTTGTCCCTAACCTTGTGAAGACCAAAGAAGATATGAGTGGGATATGGAGCATGTATTTTGATGGATCAAGAAATAAGAATGGATTGGGGGCTGGTATCATTTTGATTTCTCTTTCACTAGTAAGGTATTACTTCTCCTTTAGGTTCCAATTTAGTTGTACCAATAATGTGGCTAAGTATGAATCCTTGATTCAAGGTTTTCTACTTGCTCAAAAAAGAGGAATCCAAACATTAAGTGTATATGTGGATAGCAAGTTGGTGGTCTATCAAGTGACAAATCATAATATCACTGAGAATGGTTTGCTTAAGTCTTATAAACATAGAGTATGGGATTTTCTTGAAGGTTCCAATTCATTTAATATTTAGAGCATCCCTAGGAAAGAGAATAGACATTTTGATAGACTTGCAGCAGTGGGTGCATCTTATGATATCCTAAAGAACCTTGAAGTTGAAAAGAAGCAATAGAAAAAAGTAGTAGTTAGGCCTGCTATTCCTGACAATAACACCAATTGGCAAGTCTTTGAATTTGATGCACAAATTGTAAATTTATTCCAGAATGAGGTAGAATTCTTAAAGAGAAACTAGTCAAGGTTACATGGCTAGTATGGGGATCAAATCATCAATCTAAGTTCTAATAAGTTGCCTAAGGGTCTCATTACTTTAGAGAGTTTCTTCAACCCTAATGACTAAGCAAGACATAGAAGCATGAACCTAGCCACTGACAAAGATGATTATACACCAGTTGTGGTTACTAATGGGAAGACTTTAAACATGGGAAAGGTATGCATTGAAACTGAGCAAGAGAATTCCATTCATCTATGTCAAGAATTTAATGATGTATTTTCTTTGACATATGATGATTTGAAGAGTTTTGACCCAAGTTTGTTTCAGCATACCATAGAGTTAATTGATAATGTTAAACCTATAAGACAAAAGCAAAGGCCAATGAATCCCAAGATTGAACCATTGATGAGAAAATAGCTATCCAAGCTGATTGAGGCTAATATATTTTTTTCTATTGAGCACTCATCATGGGTAGCAAACCTTGTCCCTTTCAGGAAGAAGAATGGATAGATAAGACTATGTGTAGACTTTAGGGACCTTAACCAAGCTTCTCTTAAAGACCATCGTCCACTTCATTCTATAAAACAAATATTGTCCAAGGTTAGTGGTTTAGAGAGGATTTCATTTCTTAATGGATTCTCTAGTTACAATTAGGTGCTAGTCAAAGAGGCTGATAGATATAAGACTACATTCACCACCAAATGGGGCACCTATGTTTATAGCAAAATGCCTTTTGGGATAAGAAATGCAAGTGCCACATTTCAAAAGGAAATGAAGATGGCCTTCAAGAACATGATTGAAAAGTATGTGTTAGTTTACCTTGATAATATCAAAGTATTTTCAAGGAATATAGTAGATCATTTTGGTCATCTCGAACAAGTGTTCATAACATGTAGAGTTTGGAGCATCCCTTAAACCAAGCAAGTGTTTATTTGCCACCAATAAAGGGAAATTTTTACGACACATCTTATCTAAGAATGGTTTAACCATTAATCTAGAAAGAACAAAGGTAATACTTGCTCTCTCCCTTCCTAGTCACAAGAAAGGTCTACAAATTTTTCTTTGTAGGATATATTTTGTGAGGAGATTTATCCCTAATCTTGCCACCATGCTAAAACCTCTTACAACCATGCTTAAAAAGAATATAGTTTTTACATGGACCAAGGAAGGGAAGGTAAGTTTTGAAGAGATCAGAGAAGCCATAGCCTCAGCCCCTACTCTCATTAATCCAAATTTTGAAAATGATTTCATTCATTATACCTTAGGAGATGAGTCAAGTATTTCTGCTATCTTGACTCAAACAAATGATAAGAATGAAGAATAGCCTATTGCCTTATTTAGTGAATGGCTTAAGGAATATGAAGACAAATATAGTTATGTAGAAAAGAAAGCCCTTGCAGTCATAAGAGCTTTGAAGAAATTTAGACACCTTCTGTCTCATAACAAGATCCATTTGCTAGTACCACATGCCAATGTGAAGGACTTTCTTTTGAGCAAAGATATTAATGAGAATTAGAGTTGGATGGAACACTAAGGTAATGAAGTATGACATGGACATTCAGATTACCAAATTGGTAGGAGGAAAAGGATTGTGCAAACAAATGATCTCATCTTAGGAATCAAATGAGGAAATTTCTATGGTGTTGATAGAACAACAAGAAGCAAGAAATGATAACCCAAGGAGTTGGATAGATGATATGAAGGCCTTCTTAGAAAGACATGGATATCCTGAAGGGTTGGATAAGGTTAAAAGGAGATAGTTTGGATTGCAATCAATCCCCTATGCTATAGTTGATAGTATCCTATTTAGGGGAGATTTCAATGGAGCCCTATTGAGATGCATTGATACAAATCAGGCTAAAAGAATGATCAAAGAGCTTCATGATGTACCTGATGGTGGCCACTTTTTAGCAAGGATAGCTACAATTAAGATCATGAGATTTGGTTACTACTAGCCATCATTATTCCATGATTGTCATAAGTATGTGAGGAAGTGTGAAAAATGTGCTTTCTTTTAAGTAAGTACAGGCTTGTAGCTCTTCCACTCCATACCATTTAGGTAGAGAAACCTTTTGCTCAATGGGGATTAGACTTCATAAGCCCCATAAATCCTCCTTCTAGTTATAGTCATAAATGGATCCTAGATTTTATGGATTATTTCACCAAATGGACAGAGGTAGTTGCATTGAAATATGCCATAGAATCTTCAATTGTTGAATTCCTTGATGGAATTATAACCAGGTTTAGTACCCTTCAATCATTATTTTAGATAATGTGAATTTTTTTGTAGGAGCTTAGATTTGTGCATGGGAAATTGATCATAATATCTACTTGAGCACATCGTCAAACTACTATCCTTAGGGCAATGGATTGGTGAGACATCTAACAAAAACTTGATCAGGCTTATGAAAAGGACTATAGTGGATAGCCAGAGGTGTTGGCATTTGAAGTTGAAAATAGCACTATGGGCTAATAGCATAACACCTAAGAGGGAAATTAGAAATTCACCCTTTATGTTGGTATATGGTAGGGAAGAAAGGCTTCCAATTTCACTAGAATTTCTAGCTCTTCAGGTGGCTCATCTTGGACTTATTGAGGCAGTCAGAATGGCAAAGCTAATGAAGCTGGAAAAGAAAAGAAACCAAGTTGTGTAGACCTTGGAATCACATAAACAACAAGTCAAGAAGTCCTTTGATAGGAAGGCTAGAGTTAGAATCTTTAGAGAGGGTGAACTTGTGCTCAAATGGGATGTAGATAGGGTGAAACCAGGGAGGCACTCAAAATTTAATATATTATGGAGTAGTCCTTATGTGATTTTTAGTTACAAGAAGGCTAATGCTTTCCAAATAAGCAAGCCTAATGGTGAAATCCTAACCATTCCTATTAATGGGATATATATCAAACCCTATTTCTAAGGTGGAATGATGTTTCTTGTACATAGTTTGAGTAGTTTGTTTTCCATTTGTTCCTTGTTTCCAAGTAGTGCATGAGCACACATGTTTTGTAGATGATTTTGGTTCTGGGTTTCAGTTGTAGAGAGGTAGTTTTGAGGTTCCTAAGCATGCTTTCTATGATTTTAGGTTTTTACTGGGTGGATTCTCATGTTTCTATGACTCTATTTCCCAATGGATGCATAAGCTACTAGTCTATGCATAGCTAGCTTGTATCCCCCCAAAGTTGCTAGAATTGTTGGTTATTTTTGCCTTCCTCCCAAATTACCTTATTTGAATTCAAATGTAGTAACTTTCACATATTTAAAAATTCAAATAAAATGGGGCATAAAGAATACCTTATGATACATTCCAATTCCTAAGTGATTTCCCACTTTAATATTTCCATGGGCCCACATCTTCCCCATCATCAAATCTTTTCGTAATCCACAGTCATCACTTTGTCACCTTGTAGAAATGCTCATCCTTTATTTCATGTGAAAAAGAGACATCAAGCTCTATGTATGTGTGGGTCCAAGTCAGTTTCATAGTCCCTAATGTGACAAGGTGATGAGTCGAACTAAGCTAGTGTATGGTAGGTGTTTCATTGGCTAAGTCTCTGACATGGCCAATTTGGTGGCTGCATGTTCTTAGCTTCTACTCTCTCCATCAGATCAAGGATCATCTATGGTCATCATTATGTCACTATGTAGAGATGCAAGGGAGTTATTTTATATGACATAGAAAAATTGTGATGCATGTATTTGGTGATGTCATTCCCTTAGTAAGCCGTAAAAGAAAAGATTGGTCAAACAAGTTGGCATATGGCAAAGTTCTAATTGATTTGGATCTTGGTATGGTCAGTAAATTGGTTGCATGTTTCTAAGTCATTAGATGGAAGAAGATTGACATCCCTTATTATGTAGTTGTAGAAAAATAATCAATCTTTAGTTATAGAGACATGGTGAGGATTTGACACGTATCCCTAATGGGCCCCCAATTCTCCAAATCACAAAGGGTGAAAGTCAAGGCTACAATAATATGACTAGGTTTCATGTTATGATCTTATGATCTAGCATAAGATCATGAAGTCAATTTCCAAGGCTATCGATGTTACAATATGTAACTATTGTAACATTTTAGGAGCATATGGTTGCAAGCAATGCTAAGAAAGGTTACGATCTTGCAATATGTAGTTTCTATAAGATTGTAGATGTGGTTGAAGAGGTCTTCTAAGGGCAAGAAGACAAGATTTTATCATAGCATCATGGGGATCATAAAGAAACTTTAAAGGGAGCCCGATGTTAAGATAAGTTAATGATCATAGGATTGTAGAACAATGGTTGACCATGGTAGAGATGTTTCACTCATCCAAGATGGAAAAGAAAAGGGTCTTCAACCAATAAAATTGCAAGAAAGGTACGAGATGAATATTGAATATTATTAACCTATTGATACGTCTAACTTGGAGTGCTAATAGAAAAAAAGGAAAATGACCCTTTAATGGTGGATCATATTTTCCATCATCTACAGATTGCTTTTAGCATTTCCCATGCCTACTAAATGCAAAAGGAGCATGCACTAATCACTTGTTTATCCATCTACCTAACTGTGCATTGATTGGCATCGTTTCCATCACTTCAAGGTTTACTCTAGTCAAGGTTTCCATGATTTTCATGTCTCTCCAAGCATACCAAATCAAATCTATTATTTGGATCATCTTGGTTGTTCTTTGAGCACTTAATGGCAGTGGTTGTGGAGTAACTTCAGTTAGAAATATCTCAGTTATGCTTGAACTATAAAAGAAAGGTTGTAATTCTTTCTTAGGATGGAATTTCTCTATTTTTCTAATATTGCTCTACAAGTTCACTATAAATTCCCTTTTCCTCTACACCTAATCACATCCTACCTTATCTCCTTTAGACATTGATGACTATGTAAGATCTATTTGTCTCTCTTCAATGTTTTGTGGGTATTTGCAATTTGTATGATTGTATCTCTTTGACCTTTGAATGATATATAAGTGAATGAGCATCTTTCTTGTTTCATTTATTTGGGTTTTCTGATTTGCATGTGATTGTTAGATTAATAAAAGTATAGATGTGTATATCTTTTGGTGCCATGATGGTTCAAAAGTGGATGTATGGGAAGAGATTGGTTTGAACACTCTATTTTGGTGCATCACCCCTTAGATTAGAATAGGTAGATTTCTTTTCTTTCATCTCCTTCTCCATTTTCCTCTTCAAGTGTAGTTAGGTACACCTTGATAGTAAAGGAAGTCAACCTTCTCCAAAGACTCAACCTCATAGTTCAAGTCGTGCTGCTTGGAGGTTGTTTCCATGTTTCACAAGGTTGTCCTTAGGTAAAAACTTTGGACAAGGGTGCAAACTTTTGTGACAACAGGTTATAACTCAGAACTCGTGAGGGCTATCAATGAAATTAAAAATGCTAGAGGATAGTTATGTCAAGGTCTACAATAACCTCTCTCATTTTAGAGAGATCACATTTTGTTTGAATTTGGCATAGTGATCTTGCTCAATGCCAAAACTTGCATTTTATGTCACTTCATTGGTCCATCATTATCCTACCTTCAAATCATTGATCATGGCATCGAATCATCACTATTGTCATCTCAAGATGGATGGGTGGACCATATAGACACCCCTATAATAGTTGCAATGACTATGTACTAAAGTGTCTTATAAGACTAAAGATGGGCTCCTAAGACCAAATTAGTCATGGATTTGGCTAATTGTAGAAATATTAAGGGACTATAGACATCATTTCAAATTAAACATATATGATATAATTTCAAATTAAGCATTGCATTAAAATTTGATAATAATTTTTGATAAAATATTCTTCACAAATTAGTACATTTGAATCAAATATAACAAACATGATTAAAATGACTGATATCCCATAAACATGAACAATACACATGGTCCATGATAAATTGAACAATACTATACTAAATTAAAATGTATATCCTTGTGTACATAATGAAAATAAATTTAATCAAAATACATGTATCCATGAAAAAATTATGTAAATATATATCAAAGTTCATGAATCCATAGACAAATTATGCAAATCTATATCAAAATAATAGATCTATATGCAAAATGTGGTTGATCATGCCATCAAAATGTGTATAATATCAAAGTTTATGTATACAATGTGGCATATTCCATCTCAAAATATCTCATGATGCATCCTAATACAACTATATTATCTTATGCTACTGGTGGATCATCCAAATGCAACCCTTTTGTTGAACTAGGTGGATCAGATGCCTCCTACATAAATAGAAAAAAAAAAGGAAAACGCAAAGTTAGATGACTAAATTTATATGATTCTATGTATCTAACATTGAATTACTCAAATGTGTGATGATTCTTTTTTTAATGAATTTATAGTTTTAAACTTTCATGATAAATACCTCACTCCTCAACCTCTTGTGGCAATCAAGAGTCCTCTCATATGTCCTCAACAATGCTCGAACCTCATTAATTATGGCCTATATATGTTCAAGTATGGTTGTCACATGGATCTACAACTTAAACTATAACATTAAAATTGATATCATACTAAATTTATAACACATAATCAAGAATTCAAATTAAAACTTACCTTTGTTGACTCCTCCTCTGGATATAATGGTTGCGTGAGCAAAGATACAAAACTCTAATGTCTAGCCTCCTACACACTAGGTGTTTCATATGAGATAAAAAAAAGCCTAGTTGTTAATATCATGGAAATAATTTTTGAATTTTTTTATGAAAATAAGGAAAATAAAAAATAAATGATAGTTATACATCTGATGGGACTCTCATTATGAATGGAAATGCTAGAGGGTCTGCGATACCAAATATACTCGGACTCATCATTAATAGCCACACCCTATGCAATAAAAAATGTAATTTAATTTAATTTTCAAAAACATTTTACAAAATGAACCTAATTACATTTTGCTTGTCAATGGCTTGTTCCTTACCCCCAACACTTTGCCCTCCATTGACAGGTGATACCTATAAGAGAAAAGAAAGATTAGAAACCATATATATTCCAATATCAAATAGAAAAGAAATAAGAACACAACATAATATACCATAGATGTCTCAAGGAAAAATGAAATAGCTGAGAGCATGACATCATCAACCTATATGAGCTCCTCCTCAAGCATCAACTAAACATGAATGAAGATCATATACATGTATAAGTCAATATGAGTTAAAATTATTATATTACAAATATTAACTTTCAATCAACTATGTATAACAAAAAAATGTATACATGTACGAACATAGAAATATCCCATGGCTCCACATGCCCCTCCTCTCTCACATTAGGGTGTGTAGTCTATGTAGGTGTGTATGTTGTATCATCCTCCTCAAATAGAAATTGATACTCAAAATGATCACCAATGGGACCCAGACAAATATTCTTGCATGTTATACAAGTATGGGGCTCACAAACATGTGATGAGATTTTTTATGATGATTTCGCACCAGCATCATCAACATAGGAAGCAAAGAATGACCTAGTATGGGATATCCATAGGCTACTCAATCTATGGATGACTCTAATAGTCTCAGAGCTAGCCTCTTCAATGGTATCAGGATGGTAAATTGGAGGAGGGGGGAAGACATTTGTTGGGGGGATAAAAGTGTCAGCTTTCTTCCACTAGACAAAGGGTCTATCCTGAAGAGCTCCTCCTCCTATACCCATGTTGGACCTCATGCTCTAGTAGTTCACCTTGAGGCCTAGCACAAATTCAGCATACAATTTTCTAATGAAATAGAATGGGACCTCTAAATTTTTGTGTGGAGGTTTGTCAAAAACCATCCATCAATGATCCCAAAATTGTGTACACATGACCTCATTTATGCACCATTTAATTGATAATTTGGGCTTTTTGTGTTCTACATTTTTATTAGTTTTTCGGTTCACAAAAAGGTTAACTATATCATCTTTACTTATGTTTAGGGCTGCAACCTCATCATAGTCCAACCCATCATCAAACATGGGATGATTTTGCTCACAATAGTGAACAGCATCATTTTTTTCATTAGTAAGTATCTCAATATTATCTTCTATGGTGTTTGACATGGATAACATGAGAGAAAATGTAGGTATATTATTATATGTGGCTTGAAAAACCCTCAGTTGGTAAGATTTTATTGTATCAAATCTTCAATTAGAGGATGGTTTTGAGGGGGTAGTGGATCATTTGGTGGAGGTTTTTGAGGGGGTACTAGATCATTTTATGGAGATTTTTGAGGAACTTTGTTTCATGGCTTAGTGTTATCAACATCATTTGGTTCAGCCATGCCTATTAAATTGCAAAGAATCCAAAATTTACTATTTTTATTAATAGTTTTTAATTAAAATAAAAATTAGTGATTTCTATTAAAAAACATAATTTCAAATATAATTCAATGAAAACAATCAAATAAACAAAATATATATAACTTACTTGAGGTTTCCTAAAACACATACCCAATTTGCAATCATATACCCAAAATGGAGGCAAGAAAGCACCAAAACCAAAGAAGAAAAAATGAAAAATAAGTGCTTGGGTTTTTTGGTTTAAATTTGTGGTCGTAGGTTTTGGGTCCCCGATATCATATTAGGTATCCTATATGGGATCGGGATATATCATGAAATCCCTTACCCTAAGCTATTTTATACGAGCATTATGCCACTTACAAAATTAGGACTAGAATAAGATGCCTTTTACAATAGTAAAGTCATTTTTTCCTTCAAGGGGTTGCCCCTGGACCCCATCCTATCTCACAATAAGGAGTGCATATGGGGCCACTCACCGTAGGACCTCTCAAGGGGCATTACCCTAGGACGTCACAAGGGGTTTTTCCCCTTGACCCCTAGAGCACGGGGGTGCTTCCCCCAAACCCTCATAGTAAAATATGGGAGGAAATTGCATCAAATGAAGCAGGAAAAAATTAACCTTTGAATCTGATTAGGCTCCATATAAAAAAAAACCTTTTTTTAATCCTTCTTTGGACTATTGAGAGTCTTAGAAGTTTGATCTTGTTTTGATCCCTTAAGGACACACAAATCCTTATGCCTGGGTTAGTTTTTCGATTCTTCTTTTTGAGACATGGATTTCACTTGAGGTATTTTCAATAGATTGGTTAGCATGCCACACACACTTGCTAGACAATTCAATTCATCTTTGATGGGTTTGCTACAATGCCACACAATTTCTAGATCATTCAATGTCATCTCTTATTGTGCCACTTTCTCCCTATTTTCTTATGTATTTCACAATATAAGGCACACAAAAATTATTGGGTGAATTGACTACACTTTCTTATAGTGGTATCTCTCTTATTATGATTTTGGATAAGATTAAGACTCAAGTCTCTTGGAGGTTTGATGGTTTTTAATCTCCTTACTTATGATAAGAGTGGATTTTTCTTTTGGTCTACTTTACCATGAGTTTGAGGCAGTTCATACTCCTAGTAAAGTAGGGACTAAATATACCATCTTAAAATGGAAACACTCATGATTTTAGACATTTTAGCACCCATCCCATGGTGACCTCTTGGACAATAGATGAAAATATATTCTCAATGTCCTCTTTCTTCTATTTCTTTTTTATTTCCCCATTTTGTATGTACTCCCTTGGAGAATCAAGTTTTTCCTTGACAAAAAAACTTTTATACCAATGAGTTTGATCTCCAAAGTGATCTGGATCATTTTATTATTATTTTATTCCTTCTTGTTGTGTACACTGATAGATGATCATATTTTTTATATAATCTAAAAATTTGGTTATGTTCATCATAAAAGACTAAAAACCCCATTTCCCTATAACACCTTCTCTAGCATTATGACTTCCACTAGATAAGGGCTTATACAATTTTTACTTAATATTGGCTCCCTCTCAATATTGGACTTGTAACCCTTGCGCTCAATCCATTGTTTGGATCTATAAAATTTCAACCCAAATAGTTAATTTTTAGCTAAAATACTTTTGGGTATAAGCAAATGAAAGAGGCATGATAGTAAATAGAAAACTATTTTGCTATACTTGAAAAATGGGAGAAAATTTGCAAAAAAATATTGTGGTTTTAGTTGGAGTAATGTTCTCATCTACCCTTAAAATTATAAGAATTTCAAAGGAAAATGACGATCAAAGGAAATAAGTCTGCTTATGCAAAAAAAATAAAAAAATTGAAATTGATTAGTCATGAAACCCTAAAAGGAAAATAAACAATAGGAATCCATTGAATCCAATCAAAACTAGGGAAAAAAATGGTAGGTTGTTCTTCCATTGATTACCCAAAATAGAAAGTCCTGGCCTCCACACAAGAACCAAAATAGAAACCAAAAATTATGAACATAAATGAGACTTTTGAATCCTTAGTTCTTCGTCATGAAGCTAACGATAAGGAAAACCTCATAGCTTAGAAGGAACAAAGTAACATATAGGAAATAGATGAAAATGAATGGAAACAAGTGAGAAGGAAAAATAAAAACTCAACAAATTGATAAATGCAAGAAAAAACATCTTCACATCAAAACAAATAAGATAGGCAGCTAGAAAATCAAAAGACATACTTTAGAAAAACAAAGTATGCAAAGTATTTGGGATCAAACAAATATGTGCCCTTATCCTTACATAAAAATATAGTTAGTAGGGCCACAATCTATATTGGTAAACCTCGATCAAAAACTATATCAATTGCCAATAGCATTCCCATTGGCCATAAAAAATTGAGTATATCCTTAGAGCCTAATTAGAGAAAATATAATGGTAAACCTAATTCTCCTAAACCCTATATCCCTCCCCATAGAAAATGGATAATATTTTTCATTAATTTCAAACATGGATACAGAACATACAAATCCTCAAAAATATAAAACCTAATAGATAATTAGAATCAGCTAAAAGATATCCTCATTATAAGAAATTGATTCAATGAGAATTGATGGTAGGATTGTTCAAATTTAGGCATATATGTATGTTGGAATGATCCTAAAGAACTCAATCCAAAACTAGTAAAATTCCTAAAAAAGATCTATGAAAGTTAGGTAAGTACTATAAATTATTCTAAGCAATTATTATATCTAACTATGCAAATAAAAATATTAGGAATGAATTGGTTTCAATTTCAAATTATTTTTACAAAGGGTGTCCTATTAATTTTATAGCATGGGAACCAAATTATAATGAATAAAATAGTAAGAAAATAAATGCCTCAAAATGGTATGAATATAAAAATGTTCCTCCTAAATTAAACCATATCGAAATGATGATTAAAATTGGGAATTCTTTAGGAAAATTAGGGGTATTAAATCAATTATCAAAATATCCAATAGTATTAGATTTTTAGAGAACATAGAGCTAGGGCAAAAGGAACTTAAATCTAAGATCATTACAAATAGATCATTATACAAACTAAGTTTCACAAATTTTGAAGGAGAAATTAGAGGCATGGTTAGAACTAATCTTACAATGGAAACCAAACTCTTAAATATAAAAGAGGTTCTAAGAAACATTAACAAATGGAGGAAAAGAATAGAGGTAATATTAGAATAGAAGGGAGGATAATGGGACATAAAATACATACAAAAGAAAGAAATCAACATCACAAAGAATAGTACAAAGTGAAATGAAGATGTTGGAAGACACAAAAAAGAGAGCAAAAGAAAGTCTGGACAATCAATTTAAACTATCAAGACTCAAAGAATGCTAGGCATGCCAAAGGGAGAATAATGTCTTAGAGGAGATTAATGAATTCGACATGCAGAATTTAAATAGGTTATCCCATGATATCTTACTTTTATAAAATGATATTGAAGATGAAATCATATTAGGAGAACAAATACATAATGATTTTGGGAAAATAGTACTGCAAGACCAAAAAGAAGAGAAGATGAAAGAATCAATTAGTAAAGAAATAGAGGGAAGTTTTATAGGTGAAAGGAATAAAGACAAATAAGTGATAGAAATTAGATTAGGAGATGATTGAAACCAAAAGAAATATTGTGAAGAAAATCCCATAGCAGAAAAGAAGGATACACCAAAATACAGTAAAGGGATTAGTGCAAAAAAAAGACAATAATAGAATAAGTAAAAAGTCCAAAAATGATAAATGATAGTAATAGCAGGGCACAATCAGAATCTCCCAAAAGCATAATAGAAAAAAGGATTCAAGAAAATTTAGAAGCAAAAGAGAATAGAGAAAATTGAGATTAAGGAATCTTGATTCCAATAGCTACATTAGCATAGTGGAGTAATATAACAATCCTAAAAAATCCAAATGGAAAGAGTTATAAATTTTGGCAAACATTTGTGAATGGGAGAGATCTCTTTGGAGATAGAGACAAAGAAGAACAATAGAAAACTGAGAACAACAAAAAACCCTTAATACCAATAGAAGTAGCAACTTACATCGAAGCAATAGATCTAAAGGAACAAATAATATGCAAGGAACAGATGACAAAAAATATTCAAAATCAAAATAGCCAGATATGGGAGGAGTTTGGGGATTTTAAATGAAATATATCAAACAAGTGAGAAAGAGAAGGTCAAAGAGATGGAACAATAACTTGAAGAGAATAAGGAACAAGATATAGATGAAAAGGAACTAGCAGATCATATCTTTAAGTAGCTAATAGAAGAAGAAGAGAATAAGGAGGAAGAAATAAACTCAATCACCATAAATTATGAACATCAATCATTGGACAATCTAGGCATTTCCATTAATCAGGAAAGTTTTAGAGCTTTGAAATTCGGCAAACAGAAAATGAAGCAAGGAAGGAAATCACTTAGGGAATTAAGAGAGGTTGATGGGCAAGCTAAGGAACAAAAAAAAAAAACTAAAATACTAAATGCAGGGAAGGGGAAAAACCTTCCCATAGCTCAATGAGGATTACAACTTGGAATGCTAAGGGTCTGAATGCTTCTAGCAAGAAACACTTATTAAAGCATAACATTACCTTATTTGAATCAAACATTATATTAATTCAAGAAACCAAATTGAATAAATAAGAAGGAGATAAATTAGAAAAGAAATTGGGAAATTGGAGAATAGTACTTAGGGAATCAAATAGGGCATCGGGAGGAATAAGAGCTCTCTAGAATCTATGGAAAGTATGGCTTAATATTATGGAAACAAATAAAAATTGGATGGGATGTCGAGTTTTAAACTATAAACATAATATTCAAATAATTATAATCAATGTCTATGGACCCACACAGACAGTAGAGAAGAAAAAATTATGGGATGAAATCACTTTATTTATGGAAAACTACCCGAATGAAAATCTTATCATTAGAGGAGACTTTAATCTAATATTAAACTTAGAAGAAAAGTATGGGGGATTTCAAATAATTTCACGAGAAACTATAGACTTCAAAGAATGGATTTTGAAGAATGAATTAATGGAAATTCCAAATAACAATGGAATATTCACCTAGAATAATAGAATAAGAGACTTCAACTATGTAGCAGAACAACTTGATAGACTCTTCTTTAAAGGAGATTTAAGAGACTTAGATTTGGCCATTCAAGAAACCCTTCAGCCAATAGTTGGTTCAAATCACTACCTAGTTAGAATAGAATTAGTAGAACCAAATAGACCATCTAGAAACTCATTCAAATGTGAAAAAATATGGTTCCTAGACAAAAACTTTATGAAAAACATAAAACAATGTTGGTAAGAAGGAAAATTCAAAGGGTCAAAAAAGTATTGCTTCATATCTAATTGAAAATTATCAAAGAAAAAATCTTAAAATGGAACAAAACACAATTCAATAATATAGTTAAATAAAAATTAAAAAATGAAGAAGACCTCAAGAATTTAAATGAAGAAGTTATTAGAAGAATAAAAATTGTTGGCAACATAGGAAGATATATTGGTAGAGGAGATATTTTGGAGATGAAAATTTAGGGAGAAATGGTTAGCATAAGTAGACATAAATTTTTAGAAAAATCCATAATATAACAATCTATAATAGGTCAATCAAAAGAATAAAAAAAATTAAAATAAGAGATGGAAATGCGAAAGAAAAACCTACTAGAATAGTAGAGGTATTTGTAAATCACTAACAACTTTGAATTGTCAAATCAAATAGCTCAAGAAAAGTTACTAAAATAAATCCCAAGATTGATCACAGTAGCAGATAATCTATTCCTCAATAAACCATTTTGTATAGAGGAAATTAAAATTACCCTCTTTAACCTCAACCCTAACAAATCACTAGGACCGAACAGTTTCCAAGCATTCTTTTTCCAAAAATGTTGGGAAATCATAGGGGAGGGCCTATGGAAGGTAATAGAAGCATCAAAAAATGGAGGCTCACTATTAACAAAAATTAACCATACTTTATTAGCTTTAATACCTAAAAAATCTGCCACTGAAGAACTAGGAGACTTTAGACCAATTGTATTATGTAACACAATATACAAAATATTATCTAAAGCATTAGCAAAATAGTTAAAATAAATCCTTCCTAAAATCATTTCAGAAGAAAAAAATTGGTTTTTTTTATGGTAGATCCATTCTAGATGGGATATCGATAATTTAGGAAACTATTCATTTAGCCTCTACCAACAAGGAAGCATGTATGTTCATGAAACTAGATATCCAAAAAGCATATGACATAGTGGATTGAAGATTTTTATGTAAAACTTTAGAATCTTTTAGATTTTCACACCAATGGATCAACATAATATTCAATTGTATATAAATGCCAAAAATCTCACTCCTCATAAATGGAGCACCAAAAAGTTCTTTTATTATATCTCGAGGGATTCATCAAGAAAACCATATCTCACCTTTTTTACTCATTATTATGGCTGAAGCATTTGGGAGATCAGTAAAGAAAGCTCAAGAAGAAGGTAAAACAATAGGAATAAGTGTAACAGAAAATATTCCTAAAATTACTCACCAACAATTTCTTGATGACACAATTCTACCAAGAATCAGCACAAAGGAAGAAGCCCAAATTTTTAAGAAAATTATACATGAATATAGAGAAGCATCAAGACAAAAAGTGAACACTAAAAAATATGGAAAACAAATTTCTCAATACACCATCAGAAATGGAAGATTATATACGTAACAAGATGGGATATAAGAAAGGTTCTTTCCCATGCAAGTACCTTGGGATTCATTTAGAAAAAGGAGTAAGGAAGAATAAAGGATGGAACAATATTTTAGACAGAATTGACAAACAAATAGAAACTTAGAAAGAGAAATGGTTAACTAGTAGAGCCATGAAAAACAAAGTTATTCTTTCAGCTATACCTACTTATCAAATTTGTGTCTTTCTTAACCTTAAAATATCAACAAAAAACTAGAAGGAAAACTCAGAAACTTCTTTTGGAACAAAAAAGAACATAAAAATAAATCAGCATTGATCAAATTGGAAAAGGTATGCCAACCAAAGGAACTAGGTGGATTAGGCATCAAGAATTTCAACTAGCAAAATGATGCTTTGGGAGAAAAACTAGTATGGTGAGTGTACCAAGAAAGAGAAAGTAAATGGGATAAAATTTTATGCAATAAATATTTGAATGTGGAAGACCCAACATCATTATTTAGAATTAGGAATCCACCCAAAGGGTCAAAAGCTTGAAATTTCATGATAAAATTTTGATCAATGATTAGTAGATACACCACTTGGGACATAGGAAGAGGAGATGAAGCATTATTCTAGAAGGACATCAAAATGGAAAATGGGGTAGACATCTAGGAATGGAAATCTATAGAAATTATAGGCATAACATCTGAAGATAAAGAGATCTTAGAAAGTATCCTCAAATAGTGACAGGTCAAGCATAAAGATAGGAAAGACAAACTTATTTGGGGAGCTTACAAAGATGGATCATATAGAGTTATGATAGGATGCAATCTAATAATTAACTCACAAAAATGGGAAAACATAAATATGCCTCTTAAGCTATGTTGGGATCCAACATGTTTACCAAAGACAGGAATCTTTTTATGGGCAGCAACTTAAAGAAGAACTTTAGCACCTGATAGGTTTACAAAGATGGGGTTTGAAGACCCCTCAAGATGCATTTTGTGTAAGGAAAATACTGAAACAACAGATCATTTACTTTATCAATGCTCCTATGACAAAGAGAGCTTGAATTGGCTCTGACAAAAGTTAAGTTGGACTTCCCCTCTCATTATGGATCTTAATAGTCATCTATTGGGATGACATAAAGAAGATAATTATATAATATATGGTAAACTCTAGAACATATCTCCTGTCGTACTAATGTGGGAAATATGGAAAGAAAGGAATAGATGTATATTTTGCAACAAAGAACTAAGTATTCCCTCTTTTCTTAACAACCTAGAACCAAGCATAATAGATTTTATGAAAAATTACTTAACAAAAATAGTCAAAATTGAAGGGACCTTTACAAAATGGGAGAAAGAAGTAAAAAAGAACTAGGCCTTCCTAATCAATCCAACTTTAGTATATGAAAAAAAAAGATCAAAAAGAAAGAAAAGAGTGTTGATGGAAACTGCCACTAAAAGGATGGATGAAAATAAACTTTGATGGTGCATCAAGAGGTAACCCAGGCAAAGTAGGAATAGGGTGTATAATTAGGTCTTACTTTGGAAATGGATTATTAAAAGAGCTAAACCCTTGGGCATCACAACAAAAAATATAGTGGAATTAGAAGCTCTTTGTGAGGGGCTTGCACTATGTAAAATTGAGGATAAAAAGAATTGTCATTGAAGGGGACTCCTAAATCATTTTAAATGCTATTAGAAAATTAAAAACTCCTAATTGGATGATGAACTCAAAACTTGAAAGTGTTATAAGTTTAGCTGACAAATTCGAAGAAACTAGGATTAAACATATATATATATATATATATATATATATATATATATATATATATATATATATATATATATATATATATATATATATATATATATATATATATATATATATATATATATATATATATATATATATATATATATCAAGAAGGAAACATAGAAGTATATTTTCTAGCAAATAAAGAAGTAGAAGGAGAAGATATTATTCTTCAGGCATCAGAATTGCCTTAGGTTAGAAATTTCAAACCTTTCACTCTCCTTAGTATACCAGTTTCACTTATTCTTTAATACTTTTTTTTTTTTAGTCTCAACCCATTAAAGTCTAAAACTTGATATCTCAAAAAAGTAAAGTAAATATATTAAAGGTTACCTAAGACCCAATTATTAGACCTTCAATAGAAGATTCAGATCACAAGTGATTCAACACTCATGTTTTTTTACAAAGTATAAATATATGATTGATAATCATTGATATGAGAGAAACATGATCCTAAGAAATGTTTTACTTTCTAGATCTTTCTAGGTCTTTCATGTAGATCTTTGGCATCTGGGTTCTATTTAATTTTGACCTTAATTTTTACGCCTATCACTATTAGGTGTATTCAGCTGGGTGTTTTCTTTTCGTATCCTTAGCATATCATGGAGTTTGCAATTTCCTTGTATCATGCCCTGGAAGTATGCACCATGGATTTTTGAGGGACTGTAAAACTAGAGAGATGGAATATAATTCTAAATCTGGTAGATGACATGACAAGGTTTGCTATTAGCAAGGTTTTTTTGAAATGAGATTGTTGAAGTGAAGAAAATTGATGAAACTATCATGGAACAATAATTATTTTGTCAATAATCTCAAACCTACTACTTGTTGGTGAGACAATTCCATACTTTAGTCTTAATGCTATCATTTGTTTGATTGATGAAGAGGATTTGAAAAGAAAGGATAACAAGAGAACTAGAGAAAGGTTGAGTTATTTGGTGTATAAAAGAAGCATTAAGACCAAGCAAGACATTGATGATATGGTGTATTATTTATCTACTTAAGTCTATAATGAAAGTATACTTGAGCAAAGACTAGAAGAAGGATAAGTAAAGAAAAGTGTCTGCCAATCTTGACCAAGAAAATAGTGCAAGCCAAGTAGAAAATAGTTGAAGCCAAGAAACAAAGTTTAGTATGTGTTGATTGAAGAAATTTAGTATGATCTGAACAAGAGAAATCTAGTTGATGCTGAGCGAAGAAAGTTATTAGGTGTCGAGCATTAGAAAACTATAGTAAGTGTCAAACATAAGAGAAATAAAAGTGGTGACCAAGCAAGGAAGACTTAGTTAATGCTAAGAAACCCAATGTTGGATAAACATTAGAAGACTATTATTGTTGAGTGATCAATGTGGATGTCAAGTGATAGTAAAATGTGTTAGATTGAAGATTTAACAAATCTGAGTTGACAAAGTTGATTTCTTGAATTGTGCAAAGTGTGGAAAATTTCTATGATGAGCTCATGGCACAGAATTCAAGATAAATTATTTTGAGGCAAATTCAAAGAGGATTGTAGAAGAAGTTCCTAGAAGGAAATAAAATGGAAAAGTTGTTAGATTGATTAAATCTTACCTAACCCTAGAATGGATGATTGTGGTTAAGAGAAAAAAAGACCTAAATTCTCTAATTATAGAGATAGCAGGCTAGAATCAACTATTGTCATGCATGAGAACCTAAGGAAGAGAAGAATTCTAGGGTGTTGCTTCATATGGTGGATAAATAGAAGAGTTTGCAATTAACATGCAAAATAAGAAGGCTTAAGATGATGAATGCTTGAAGGGTGAACAAGTTTTCAAGGATGAAGAGAATGAAAGCCAAGCAAAATGGAGGACTCAACTAGAGATTTGTAATTTGCAAGGTGATATTCTAATAGAATTTTCTAAAGTCCTCTAATAAGGCTCACTACTAATAAGATGATTGAAATCCTTTAACTAGGTCACATTTAACAGTTGTATTGTAATCTTTAACAAGGTTGGCTCCTCATAGAGCTCACTTCAGAAGAGTGAATGTTGGTAGCTTGTTACTAGTGGTTTTTTCCAAATTGGGTTTCCACATAAAATCCTTGTGTCAAAATGTGTGATTGATTTTGTGGTTTTGCATGTTTACATTTCTGCAAAGTTATTTTGATATAGGACAATAATATGCATAAGTTACACTACTAAAAAAAATTATTTGTACATTTGGACCTTGGGTAACTGATTCATGCCCCCCCCCCCCCCCCCCCAGTTATTCTAAAGTATTGCAACAATTGGTATTAGAGCACCAAGTTCTTGTGAAAAGAAAGTTTGAAGGTACTTAAAGCTAAAGATCAAGATGTATAGAAAGGAGGTGCTCAAGTTAAACAAGGAAAACTTTCTTGCATGGAAAATTTTAATGAAGCTACATCTATGAGGTCTTGGATATTATGCATAGTTAACTATCACCACTAAGCATGTTGATCTAGCTAGATTCCCAACTATTGATCAATTAAAATAGAAGAAAGAACACGATCAAGTCTTGTTAAAGATTGCATCTTCCCTAAGCTACTCAGACTTTGATGACATCAAAGGATGTGATACTGCTAAGAAGATGTGGGATGCCCTGTAGGTGATCTATGGAGGAGACAAGAATGTGCTAAGAGCCAAAGTTGAAAGCCTTAGCAGAAAATTTGATGAAATGAGAATGTAAGAGGGTGAGACTATAGTCCACTATTGTACAAGGATCAAAGATATTGATAATTCTATTCAAGGATCTGATGGAAAGATTGAAGATGAGACTATGATCAAAAAATTATTGAGAACATTGTTTCCTATCTCTTCTATTAGAGTCTCTACTACAAGAACTAAGGTGTACCCCTAGTAGCAATGTGATCTTTGAAGAACTAATTGGTAGAGTCACCACTTCTGAACTTTCAAATTTTGATAATTTCAAATATGAAAATGTTGAATCTCCTTTAAAGCTAAGATGACACTAAATGGGCCTAAAGATAAGGAAAAAAAAGGGCCAAACCTACTACTAGTGACAGTGATACAAATGATGTAGAGCTAGAAGAAGTAGAAGCATTGATGGCTAGGAAGTTTCACAGAGGCAAAGGAAAATAAAAAGGTAAGTTACCTATCATATGCTTTAATTTTCACGATGTTGGTCATATTATAGTAAGATATCCTGATAAGTCAATAGCAAGAACAAAGACAAATTTATAGGTAGAGAAGATGACAATAACAAAGGCCACAAGGACAAGGAAAACAAGGCTTGTTACATTGCTAAAGAATAATCCAATAACGAATCTAAAGATCATGATGATGAAGTTTTCCATGTTGCTATGAAGGATGATTATGATGAAACTGAGGCAGTTGCATTGATATCTTATGTGAACAAAAGTGATAGATAGATCATTGATAGTGGATGTTTACATCACATGACTAGAGACAAAAATATGTTCATTACCCTTGAGTATTACAATGGAAATAGTGTTAGATTTGGTAATGATGCACCCTATTTGATTAAAGGAAAAGGATCAATAAGATTGATAGATAAGATCATGTGTGACAAGGCTTACTATGTGGAAGGACTTAACTAGAATCTATTAAGTGTGTCACAATTGAATAGTTTAGGTTGTGAAGTTAAATTTGATAATAGAAAAGCTAAGATATATGACACTAAAGGAACACTATTTGGAATTGGAGATCATACTAGAGGTAATCTATTTATCTTGGTATGAATGATGCTACTTGTCTTATTGTACTATTTGATGATGTGTGGCTATGGAACAAGAGGTTATGTCATATAAATTTTGATAATTTGGTTAGTATCAATAAGATGAAAAGAGTAAGAGGTTTTCCAAAATTGAAGAAACCCGATAATGTAATTCACAAATAATATCAGTTAGGCAAGATGGCAAAGTCTAGTTTTAAAAGTAAGACTCATACTTCAAAAGAAATTCTTGAGTTAGTTCATATTGATTTATGTGGACCAATTGATGTGCAAATCTACAAAAATGACAAGTACATTATACTATTTGTTGATGATTACTCAAGAATGATGATAGTAATATTCTTAAAAGAATAATCTAATGCTTTTCAAGTGTTAAGTGGTATCTAGCAATAGTTGAAAAGGAAACTGGAAAGAGCTTAAAATGTCTAAGATCTAACAGAGGTAGATAGTTTATATCAAATGAGTTTGAAAACATCTATAATGAATGAGGAATCAAGAGGCAAACTTCTGTACTTAGGACACCTCCACAAAATGGGATTTTTGAAAGAAGGAAAAAATATGTAATGGATTGTGATAGAACACTGATGATGGAGAAGAATGTTTCTTTAAAATACTGGAGAGAAACTGTTAGTAAAGCTATCTATACCTTGAACCAAGTACAAGTCAATAAAGGTACAAATTTCACAACTTTTGAATTATGGTATAGATACTCACCCATGTCAAATATTTTAAGGTATTTGGAACAAAGTGTTACATTCTCAAGGACAACAAAAATGGTAAACATGATGCTAAAAGTGAAGACGGTATATTTATAGGCTATTCCACAAGAAGTAAAGCTTATAAGTGTTTAAATACTAACACTAACAAAGTTGTGGAAAGTGTAAATGTTAAGTTTGATAAATATACAAAAGTGCATGAAGAGGAACCAAAGAAGAAACCTAAAAACTATAGAACCTTCATGTACTACTATTAAGACATGTCTGCTAATGATAATAATTCTACAAACCAAGTTGTTAATCAACAACAATCAATGACTGTTGAGTTACATACAATGGATGTCGAGTTGCATTCAAGAGTTGAGTTGTATTTAGGAGCTAAGTTGCAGTCAAAAGCTGAAGTAAATATTGATACAAAGATCAATGTACATGAGAGGAATATCAAGTTACCTGATAGAGAAGTGCACAGTGATTCTGAAATTGATAGACCCATTGTAGAAAGAAGAGTAGAACCAAGATTGTCAAAGTATGTCAAAAGACATCACCCTACTAGACAAATTATTGGAGATAAAGAAGATAGACCAATGAAAAGGAATATATTGAGAAATGATACATGTTTTTTAAGCATGCATGAGCCTAAGTTAGTGAAGGATGCATTAGAGAATGAAGACTGGAGTAAAGCCATGAAATAAGAGATTGAATGTGATTGGAACCAAGTGGGTTTATAGAAACAAACTGGATGAGAATGGTGAGGTTACAAGGAATAAGTCAAGATTAGTTTGCAAGGGATATGACAAGGAGAAGGAATTGACTATGGAGAGACATTTGCCCCAGTTGCAAGATTGGAAGGAGTAAGAACTTTGCTTGCTTACTCTACATACAAAGGATTAAAATTTTATCAAATGGATGTGAAGTCAGCATTTCTGAATGGTATACTAGATGAGGAGGTTTATATAGAACAACTAGAAGGATTTTTTGATCCAAACAACAAGAACATGGTATGTAGATTTCACAAAGCTTTATATAGTTTGAAGCAAGCTCCAAGAGCATGGTATGAAAGGCTTCACAACTATCTTGTGAAGATTTTTTTTGAGATGATTGATGATAATAACAATCCGTACTTGAAGACAGAAGGAGGTAAAGGGATTTTGCTAGCTTAAATATTTTTTGATGATATCATATTTGGAGGACAAAATGCATTGTGTAAGACATTTGCAAATGAAATGAAGAAATATTTTCAAATGTTTATGTTTGGAGAGATAATTTTCTTTGTTGGATTGCAAGTATATTAGATAAAATATGGTATTTACATCACTCGGTCCAATTATGTGAAGGAAATATTGAAAACTTTTGGTATGGAGGATTCAAAACCTGTTAGTACTCCTATGGTGATAGGACACAAACTATCCAAAATTGATGATTCAGCTGAAGTAAATCAAAAGTTGTATAGGTCTATGATTGGCAAATTGCAATATGTAGTTCATAGCACACCTGACATTACTTTAGCTATTGGGATTGTTGCAATATTTTCTACAAATCCTAAGGAGAATCATTTAATGGCTATTAAAAAGATCATGTTATAATTGAAAGGAATGGAACACTATGGTCTATACTACAAGAAAAATGACAAGTTTGAATTAAGATCCTATACTAATTTTGATTGGGCTAGAAACATTGATGACAAAAAGAGCACAAGTGGAGGAGCATTTTTCTTAGGAAAGAGATTGGTCAACCGGTAAGAAACAAAATTGTATATCACAATCTACTATTGAAGCTAAATATGTGACTGTCGCAATGAATTTCACAAATGTGGTATGGATCAAATAGTTACTCAAATGAATGGAGTAAATTACTAAACCTATGGTACTTTATTGTGACAATACAAGTGTTATAAACATGTCAAAGAACCCTGTGATGCACACAAAGGCAAAGCACACTGCAATCAAGTATCATTACTTGAGATGGTTGGTTCAAGACAAAGAAGTGAGAATGGAATATGTGAATACAAAAGAACATATAGCTGATATAATGACAAAAGCTTTACCTAAGGATGCACATGAATATCTTAGAGATAAACTAGGGGTGATACCCCTATCCAAAGATACTTAGGAAACAAGAGTAGTGCCCTACATCAACTAAGTTGAATGGCATATTTTACAACATGATGCAATGGATCTTACTTTAAAACCTCCTTGAAGTAAGGAAGGAGTTGAAACAGAAGATTTACAATCACATGCAAGATGATAGAGGGAGAACCTGAATTGATTATATCTGCATGTATAGATGACGAGTCTTTTGCATTGTTGTCAAAGAGGGAGATATAAGATGGAGATATAAGATATAAAGCTAAGGGAGGTATAAGAGAAAGAGGGAGATCTTATTGAGAATACACTAATGACGATATCAGGGAGATTAGAGATAAAATGAAGGCACACATATTGATAAAGGGAGAGATTTCAATACAAGGTATAAAGTTTCTTTTTGGTATTGTTGTTGGTATTTGTTTGCCATCAATGCTAAAAAGGGAGATTGTTGAAATGAGATTGTTGAAGTGAAGAAGCTTGATGAAACTATCATGGAACAATCATTATTTTGTCATTCATGTCAAACCTACTACTTGTTGCTGAGACAATAGCTTACTTTGATCTGAATGCTATCATAATTTGAAAAGAAATGATAACAAGAGAACCTAGAGAAAGGTTGAGTTATTTGGTGTATAAAAGGAGCACTAAGACCAAGCAATAAATTGATGATATAGTGTATTAATTATCTACTTAAGTCTATAGTGAAAGTATACTTGAGAAAAGACTAGAAGGAGGCTAAGTAAAGAAAAGTGTCTGCCAAGCTTGACCAAGAAAACAATGCAAGCTTACCTAAGTTAGTGTAGGCTGAGAAGAAAATAGTTGAAGCCAAGTAGCAAAGTTCAGTATGTGCCAACTGAGGAAAGTTAGTATGAGCCGAGAAAGAGAAACCTAGTTGGTGCAAAGTGAAGAAAGTTAGTCAGTGTCAAGCATTAGAAAAAATACATCAAGTGTCAAGCATTAGGGATAATGGTGGTGACTAAGCAAGGAAGACTTAGTTGATGTTGATAAACCCAGTGGTGGTCGAGCATCATAAGACTATTATTGTCGACTGAACAATGTGGATGCCAAATGACAGTAAAATGTATTAGATCAAAGACTTAATGAATCTGAGCTGACAAAGTTGATTTCTTGAATTATGTAAAGTGTGCTGAAAATTTCTATGATGACTTGATGGCACAAAATTCAAGATAACATATTTTAAGGGAAATTCAAATAGAATTGTAGAAGAAGTTTCTAGAAGGGACTAAAATGGAAACATGGGTAGATTCATTGAATCTTACCTAACCCTAAAATGGACGATTGTGGTTAAGTAGAAAAAGACCTAAATTCTCTATTTATAGAGATAGCAAGCCAAAAGAAATAGTTGTCATGTGCAAGAACTTAAGGAAGACAAGAAGTCTAGGGTGTTGCTTCATATGGTGGCTAAATAGAAGAGTCTGTAATTGGCATGCAAAGCAAGAAGGCTTAAAAGGATGAATTCTTATAGGGTGATCAAGCTATCAGAGACAGAGAGAATGAAAGCCAAGAAGACTGGAGGACTAAACTAGAGATCTATAATCTGCAAAGTGGCATTCTAATCGAATTTTCTAAAGTCCTCTAACAATAGAACAACAATATGCATATGTTTAATATATTGAATAGTCAATGCATACATATGGATAATTTGCAGTATTGAAAAGTTTTATTTGTGCATTTGGACCTTCGATAACTAATTCATCCCCCACCCCATCTTAGTTATTCTAAAGTATTCCAACAGGTTCTAGGTGAAAAAGCCTTCAATTATGATTTCACCTAGCATACTAATAGCTCTATCATAAGTTCCTTCATAAGTTGTTTAGCTAGGGCCAATGTTGGGCAGTGGGAGATTATTCGTTTGTGTCAAAACATCTTTAACCCCATCTAATTAGAGGGTCTTGAAAATGTAGTTCTTAACTTTGATTAGAAATTGAAGATTCCTCTACTTGAAGTGGGTATGTCTCATCCCCTTGACAATCTAGGGTTAGCTAATTGTCAAGGTGGCCAACTCTATACATGCGTGACAACATACAATTATACAAGCTATGGCCTAAGATGAAAGCCAATAATAATTTTCTACTTTGCTGGAGAGGAATTATGGAAGATGATAACAAGAATTGGTTACTTCAATATTTACAAATTTTCAATGCCTTCACCAAACCAGGGGAAAACTTTGATGATATCAACAAATTAGAGTTCTCATTGCCAAATTTATTCAAGTCAAGCAAAGAGAAATTAATTGACTTTTGTATTCCCACCTAGATCTAGGGCAGATGATTTGGAGAAAGAAACCAATATTATTATGGTCTGTTGGAAGAAAGGGGAGGATGCATAACCCTATAGTATTCTAGGTAGGTTTTGGGTACCCTAGCCCTATTTTGAGATGGTTTTTCTAGTTCTCTTCATTTTCTCGCTACTGGCTCTAGGTTGGGTTTCATTTTTCTCTAAGTTAGGTTGGTCATTTCTTTCTATGCCCTGCCTCTAATTTTTGCTTTCTATATTTAGTGTCCTTGGGTTGTCTTGATATATTCAATTTTTGTCTATATCTTCAATTATTTTTGTCCGATTTCAACTTTCCCTATTTGATTTTTTTTTTCTATTCGATGTGTTTAGTAGTGTTCTCTGAACTTTTTTTAACTCTAATCTTAGTATGATATGAAATACATGTACATATTCATAACATTAATATAAGGTTATTGTTTAAGATATGGTGTGTAGTGACATTATGTATCTTTATTCTTTCATTTATTTTTTGACTATCAATTGTTGCCAATAGTTGGTAGTCAATATTAGTTTCTAGAACTAATGACAATCTGATCAAACAGTTTTATCTCTTTCTCTTTTCATGTTTTATGCTCAATACATTCTGATGTTTAGATTAAATAAGTTATCACCAACTTAATTGATTTTTTAGACTAGAATCAACTTAGCTATACAAACCAAGAGATCAAATCTCCATTGTACATAGTTTAAATATTAAACTCTAATTACTAAAATTGTCAAGTATAGTTAGGAAATATGAGTTTCAGTCTAGTAAAAATTTAATATTTATCATTATTAATATTTCTCTTTAACTTAACAATTTGACTGTTTTTAAACCTCTTTTGGTAGATTCTAACATTAAAATGAATGTAAAATTATAAAATATTTTTCACTAATCCAGTATCTAGCAAGTTGTCATGGTTTTTAGATCATCCTCTGTATTTTAAAGGACTAACATTTAAAGATGAATCTGAAGTGTTTTGAATTACAAAGTATTGATTTGAAACAGCAAATATAGACAATGAAGTTTATTATCAAATGGGAAAGAAGTTGCAATCCTAACCTTCGAATGTTCTAGCGTTTTATCACTAATTTTAGTATTGATATCATTATAACCATAAGAAGGGGAAGAATGTTTTCCAAAGATTCCACCTAAGTTACAAAATAGATATAAATTGAAGGAATAAAAGTTAAAAGAGATATGTTTTCAATAAGATTTAAAACTAGGGTATGCCCCTTTCATTTATGTAATTTGAAAGGACTTAGGTCCCAGGCAAGATTGGAGGTTTTCTTCTTCGTTCTTTCCTACCAGTGCCTGTTTGAATAGAGAATCATGTATTTTTAACTTTTTTATTAATATAATTCCAAAGGCTCGAGTCGTTTACCAATCCAAAAAAAATTATCATCTACCCATTTTGCCCAATACGTAATCATCCCTTTCTTGAAGGCATCCAATGGATACAATTCCAAGTAGAGATAGATGCCTTTTATGGAGTAATTTTTTCAAATATATACACAAGTTCGAGGAGAGACTAAAAAAATTATATCATTCACAAACTCATTTAGCTATCTAGTGCAAAAAGATTACTCTATTTTGAAAACTTATTATAAAAAGGTTTTACAATTGCACTTCATTTTTACTTATATCAGCATCTTTCTACTATGCTCCATGCTTCTCTATTGTATCTGGAATTTATTCTCCTTGCTCTCATTGCCACTCTTAATGCTGCCATCAACCCAATGGTAATGCTACCATCAACCCAATAATCAACCACAATGATTAATGTTGTGATGACATTATACTTTATTTAAACATGATAGTCTAAGCTTTGATTTGTTTAGATGATTCTCTTGAAAGAAATAATATTTAAGACTATCCACCTAAACAAGTTGAAACTTATTATGTCTGATTATTAAACTGAGATCTAACAAAAATGGTAAAATACAAGAAACAAAAATAACGGAAAATGATGAAATATAGGAAACAAAGCTAGTTGAAAGGCAATTTGAAAATGGTGAAATACAGGAAACAAAGCTAGTTGAAAGGCATTTTTTCTAATGTGTATTAGAAAAACATCACCCTCTCCCCCCTCAATTTCTCAAGCACTTTAGTGGATCCAACCTTGAGCAATGTCAATCACAATTACTAAAAATTAGTCAATTATATGCGTTACATTGTAAGTTTGAGAATCAATATATGTTTTATTTTATTTTTTTAAATGTGCTTTAAAATGATTAAGATTACAATTTTAAATATAAAATTTAGTAGTTCTAAATTGTAATCTGTTTGATTTACTAAACAATAATATTGAACTCTATTTTTAAATGAATGTAACTCAAAATTAAATGAACCATATTAAATTTTTGTCTTCTTAATACTCTTTCAAATCCTATCAATTTATGGTCTATCTTTATTCCCTTTTATAACTTAATGCTATAAAAATAGACGGATCATAGCTTCCACATGATAAATTGTATCTAAAATTTAACTACATAATCAAATTTAGAAACAAAATGGTACCCCTGCATTTTAAAGCTTGTCTCATGCGTGTACATTCTCCATTGGGATAAAGTGGGTATGATTCATCACGGACCCCATTTTCCTGGATATATGTCACGCTCTGAAATTTTTTGTGCTTTGATTGAAATGGCTGTTGAAGGGATTTGAGCTCTGGAAAAAACACAGAGCTTGGGGCTTTGAAAGGGCCAATCGTAAACTTATTTTGTTCAGTATAGCACACAAAAGAGTAAAATATGAGAAAGCTAAGAACAATGTCAGGTACAACAGCAGTTCTCCTTGATTACCACAGGCCCATAGCGAATTCTTAATGAATTCCCCTGTTCTGAATTAATTTCCCCTGTTGTGCTTGAAATTTTACTCTCTAGTCTTCTTTCAATTTTCTGCTATGCCGGCATTCTCTTATGGAAATTATGAACTCTACTTTTGCATTCTGATTTTGATAATAATTTTGTTATGTGATGCAGAATTGTAGAGGTAATGTAGAGGTATTGCAGAATTATATCCTCAGAAAAACCATTGCAGGATCTTTTAAAATGAGCTGCAACTAGTAGACTCTGCAGATTTCATTGTCCCAAGAAAAAGTGTGGATCTTTACATTAACCAATCAGATCATACCCTGTAAGCGGGATTATTGTCAGATCTTACACTTATAAATGTTCAGGAAGACATGTATTCAAAATGTAGCTGGGACGGTGCATTAGGTGAACCCCTTAGTTCTTGAGCCGAAGAGATTCAGCTATAAGGCTCATGCTCTCTTATGAGATAACTATAAATATTTCGTAGAAGACTTCCATCAAAAATACAAATATTTCATAGAAGACCTCCGTCAAAAAATACAACAGCACCGAAAAAGCATGTGAACTATTTTGCTGGGTGCCTCAATGAAATGCGCCGTTTAAGTTTAAAATCAAAAACATTTCAAAGACCTGATTTGTTCTTAAAAATAAACTTATGAGAATCTTCAAACCTAAATATCAATTAGAATTTGTCCAACAACAATTGGACTTTGATAGATTACTTAAATTTTAATCTAAATATTGATTTTCAACATCTTATTTCTTTGATTATATGAAGGAAAAAAATTACAAAATTTAAATTTCCCTTTACTTTAAAGGGAAAAGATATAACAATATAAAGTTTTAGAAGAAGATTATTTAAAAGGAGAATTCAGTTTGTTGTCCTTCATGAGCAAACTTCCATACAATAACTCGTTCCAAATGTCAGGCAATCCAGGCAAACACCAATGGCTGCAATCTCCAAAGTGATCTGGATCGTTGCGTTGTTCAGGTGTCAACTTCATCCCTCTTCTCATCGTGTACACTGATGGATGCCCATCTTTTCTATAATCTGACAACCTCGTTATGTTCAACAATGAAACTGGAAACTTTATTTCACTTAACACCTTCTCGAACATTACCATTCTCTCTAGATATGGACTTATATAAGACTCATTAAATATTGGCTCTCTCTCAAAATTGCACTTGTGACCATTCGGCTCATTCCATTGTTTGGAGCTGCAAAATTCAATAAAAAAATAGTTAGGTTTTGCTTAAATACTTCTAGGGTTTAAGGAAAGGAAAGAAAAGCAGCAATAATGTGAAATAGATAGGATGTCATGTTGCCATACTTGAAATGTGTTGGAGAAAATCCGCGGAAAAATACTCTGGTTTTGGTTGGATCAATGTTGTTATCTACCCATTTGGCCCATGTTGTCATCCCTTTCTTGAAGGCGTCCAATGGTTCCAATTCAGGGTAGAGATAGTCGCCTTCCATGAAATAATTTTTCCTGATATACACAAAAGTTTGATAAGATATCAAAAAGATGTTATGATCTTATAAAGAAACATGACATTAATTTTGTATTTTTGATGATTTGAATAAATTTTAACCCTTCTTTTATCGTCAAGGTTTGTGAAAAAGGCCTTACAATTGAACTTTATTCCCATGTGTCCACCAATGTCCTGAATTGAAGACCAATATATCAGCATCTTTCCAGTATGCTCCATGCTTCTCTATTGCATCTAGAATTAATGTCTCTCTGCTCTCATTTCCATTCTTAATGCTCCCAAGTTCTACCAAAAAGGGCGCCCAATAGAATTCAATAGAACAGTTGTAATCCTGCATGAACCCAACAATAGATCGTTATGATTCACATTATGGTTTCATTATATTTTAACTTAAACATCATAGTTTATGATCTCATTTGTTTAGATTATAGCTTGTCTGAATCATAGTAATAGGTGGATTGAATTCCCATTTAAAAACATTCTAATAAGCAGTATTTAAACAAATCAGAACTAGAACTAAAAATGTGTCTGATAGTGTTCATTCGTATTATTTTTCAAAGTGAAATCTGGAAATCAATATGTAATGAAATGGGCAGGAATGCAATAACATTTTCGTATTTTGATTGAACAGCACAATCTTAGTTATGATTTGGTTAAATGGCTCATCTGAAATCATATCAATGGATAAATTCTATTGAGAAAACTAACATGATCTCAGACAACCCACATAAAAAAATAGAAAACGTCTGAATAATTTTTGTTTATTATTCAACCTGTGATCTGAAAATGTGATGATGGAAAGTGATGAATTACAATAAGTTTTCAAATTGGTTTTCAACCTGTGATCTGAAAATGTGATAATGGAAAGTGGTGAAATACGATAAGTTTTCAAATTGGTTAACATGCTGAACCAATAAAAAGGCAATTTATCTGAGGTGTGTTAGAAACGGATAAAACATGGATATGAAACAATTCATTCTAGAGAAATTCTGTGAAACTCAAAATTTGAAAATATTTTTAGAGCTTGCCTGAGCTACAAAGGAAGTAGAAAGAGGCGATGAGCCGCTAAGAGTCTTTTTATTTGGAGGCACTACAGTTGAGATGATGCAGAGCAATGATTCCCATTGATTTCTATTGATGGAGTCCCCAACAAACATCAGTCTTTTTCCCCTCAATCTCTCAAGCATTTCAGTGGCATTCAACCTTGAGCACAATCAATCACAACTTCAAAAAATCAGCCGATTATATCCATTACATTGTATAAAACTTGATAAACAAATATCTGGTACATTTTAGCTCAGTAAGCTTTATAAACAGAGCATCTCAATGCCACCTATAATGATCACAAACAATGAAGTTGAAAGAAAAAGAAATGAAGAATCTGAAATGCTAAAATACCTTGGAAGATCACAGTTTGCCGGCTGCCATCTCCATTTAGTGTAATCTGAATCATTGCGGCCATTACCCCTACAATTGAAATCTTGGCTCATGTAGGTGCATTCTCCATTGGGATAAAGCGGGTATGAATCATCATGAACCCATCTTCCTGAATATAAATCACACTGTGATGAAACCTTGTGTGATTTGATTGTAATGAGCGTTGAGGGTATTTGAGCTCTAGAAAAAATAGATCTTGGGGCTCTGAAAGGGCCAATCATGAACTTATTTTCTCCAGTGTAGCACAGAAAAGAGTAAAATATGAGAAGAGAAAGAGTAATGGCGGGTATAAGAGAACAAACGACATTATAAATAATCTTGGTTCTCCATGAATCCCGCAGGCCCATGGCGATTTCTTAGCAAATAAGCACCTGCTCAGCTGAAAAAGAAAAGAAAATGAATGCTACAGCTAAGAGATTTCACGAATTTCCCTTGCTCTGCATTAATTTCCCCTGTTCTTCATTAATTTCCCCTGTTCTTCGTTAAATTTTCTCCACGGCGGGCTTTAATAGCATTAATGGAGGGGGGGGCGCATATGAAATAGTCTTCAATCAATCCATGAAGGGCGCTTTGGAAACAGATAGTCTTCCTTCTCAAATTTCGTATACTTTACAAACAGCTACTCTCTGTGTTTCTTCCAGGTCATTGAAAGTAATCCGAAACAAAAATTACGACCCCCATCAAAGCTTTAATTGAGAGAATTTAACGTCCCAAATTGTCGATTTTCGGGCATCCGTAACGAAGATTATCAGCTGAGAGATCTGCGTAACCGTTTTATATAAACATCCATCTTAACGGTCACATTACTTGGTTTTAGATTTCAAGAACAGTCAGTTACTTTTCCTCTGGAGTTTCCGCAAATTAAGTGTAGCTTACGTTTTACTGGATCACTCAGTCTTGGGAAGTGAGAATTTTGTGTCGTTAATTTAGTTGAATGGAATAGTATATATTGTATTATTAATTTTATTTTTTCAAATAGTAGGCTTTGTACCATGTTTTTTTAATAGGTGTGCTAAACTTTTTAATGTGAATCTAGTTGGGCCTCTCTTCTTGTACATAATTTAAACAAGTGACGACAAGCATCATAATTCCTGTCATCTGAATTTTTAGTTTAAACAAAATAGAAGTAGCAATGTTCCCATTCAAACATTGATAATTATATGAGACGGTCTATGTTGAATCTTGATGTGAGTGACTTGCTATGGTTTGAACAGTGTAAAAATAGCTTATTTGCATTAGATAGAAAATCTAGTTTCAGATAAGATGGTGCCCTGGTATATTAGCACCAAATTCACCTTATAATATAAGAAATATAAAAGATAAATAAGTTAAAAGAAAATAATGGAAGAATAGAGAAAAACATTCATAACAAAATATTTGAATTGTTGGTCTTTATATTGTTTAAAATTTGCAAATATAATTTCAAATGTAAAAAATTGCTAAATTTTTATCGTAATTTCTTTGGTTTTTTAGAATGTAAAAACTTAATTCTTAAAGTTTTTATAATGTTCGTAAATAACCTTTAATCAATAAATAATTATGAATAAAATAAAATCTAATATATTTATATTAAATTATTGTGAATAAATATTTATATAAATATTCTAGTTCACAATCAATAATTGAAAAAGTAAAATAGAAAATTGAACATAATAATATAAAATATTAAAAATAAAATAAAACTATATTGAAAAATATTAAGATTTAAGTTTTATTTTATCAGAGCCCGAGTTTCAACATTGGGAGCTCTGGGTAAATTGGAATGCTACTAGTTATTAACTAGTTGAATAAAACGAAAACTTAAAACTATCATGTGTATCTTTTTCAAACTGAAAACTTGAAACTAGGTGAACTGAAACAGAACTTAAAATTGTTACTTGCATATTTTTTTTATATTTCAACACTTAGCTTTCAAAACTAAAAATTTTACTGAAAATCTAAACGAAGGCAAAACTAAAAATTGAAACACATTCTAGCTGCAAAACATGTATATTTTATCTATATTGTAAGGTAGTAAACCTCTGTTTATCTTTGCAATCATTCAGTTGCTCTTGTTTAGAATGAATTAAGGGATCTATTTTAGTAGTTGTTAAAAGAATGAATGTTGGATCGATATAATTTTTGGTTTATCAATAAACCAGAACCATATTGATTTAAAGGTGTTATAATATCTTCAATGGAAACATGTTTCCCTACAGAGGGAAAGGGTTCAATGGGACTTACATAGTGAGTATCTTAGTTTTTCATTCCTGTAGGCTTCCAGGAGTAAGCCTAATCTCAAAGGGGGTGGATGTAGTGCCTGCCCCTGGTTCACATTTTGTTATCGTTGTTGAACTCTTTTAGAACTAGTTTTATGTTGTTGGTTAGCAGCATTCTTTTGAGATTATCAGATATTGTGCTATGGATTTAGTTTATTATGTGATGTGATTATTTAGACTCTACATTTCATGTATGTATGATGATTATTTTTAGTGTTTGCAATTATTGATGATGATTATTACATTGTTTTCAATTATCAATGATGATTAGTAAAATGATTTATTATCATATGTGCTTTCTTATGGATACTTACCCCATACTTGCATGTGTATGGTGTATGTGTTTGCCTTGCGTGTTTGCTTTTGTATAGCGTGTCTGATGTGGTTAAGGAAGGGAGTCGTAGTCACCTGCTAGTCGGGATCTACACGATGCACCACTTCCTACCATTGTCTTTTTAGTTTAGTATATATTGTGTTTGTACATGCATGATTTTTTTATGCAAGTTGCAAGTACTGGGTATTGACTTCCCTGAATTGCCAGGATGAGCGTACCCTATCACATTATCTCAATGATAAGAGAGGGGAGATAAATTCTCAAGTCCAAATCCCAACCTTTTGAGCCATTTGTCCTAATTGAAAAATTAGGACAAGTATCTGAGTTGAATACCCACCGAATGTGTCGGATGACATATTTCGTGATTTTTAACCCTTTAGATTTATTTCGTATGATTTGTTCTATGATGGATTTTCATATTTTATCTTGGAGGTCTATGGTGAATTTTTCATTAATTAAATCTTAATAAATAGATTTAATTAATAAATTATTTATTTGAGAAAATTAATAAAATATCATGATCTTTGATATTTTGATTGTAATTAATTAAATGTGAATTATTGGGGAAAATGAATTAAATTAAAAAAAAACTAAAAATTAAAATTAATAATAATTATAAAATAATAATAAAGTAATAAATAAAATAATAATAATAAAAGTTATAAAAATTAAAATGAAAGTTATAAAATTTAAATAGAGATTATTTAAAAAGTAAATTGGAGTTATAAGCTTGCATGAGAATTAACATATGTCAACAATACGGGGGTTAGTGCATCAATTAAGCACAAGGTGTCTACAATTCTATGACTCATCAAAAAAGAATTGGAAAAGACCCATGCTTAGTTGGTGACATCTTTCAGCGGTTTCAAGAAGCAATCTTAAGGTTTCTTGAGAGCTCTTGATATTCAGGCATTCATAGAAGCTTAAAAAAAAAGCTTAATGGAAGCTACAAGCTTAATGGAAGCCTCGAGCTACAAGCTAAAAAAAAAAAAATAGAAACTTCAAAGCTTACATGCATGGGAGAAGATTCATATGCTCATATATTTTCTACTTGCTTCTATGCTCCTTCTAGCACTTCTAATCACTTGGAAGATTCGATCGGCTTGGATTCTTGGAAGAATTGTGAATGATGGAGAAGGAAGGGATTTTCTATGGACTTCTGAGGTATGGCAAATTAGTCTCAGTGTCCAGGTGCACTCGTGATATTCTCATATTCCCAAGTTGCACTCTTTCTCTTCTTGTCTTCATCATCTCTGTTTTATGTGTCTGAATACTCTCTATATTTGAAATTGGAATCTAGATATTTTATTTGGATGAGAAAAAAACAATAGAAAAACCCTAGTTCCAAATGAGAAAGAAATTAGATTTTAATCGAGTTTGGGTTCGAATTTATATTGTGAAATTAGATAGACAAGATTTGGAATTAAAATAAAAATTTTATGGTGAAAATTTGAATGATTAGATGTAATCTTTCTATCAATTATATTTTTATATGCATATGAACAAACCCTTTTATGGTTAAATTTAGAGAACAATTATTTTAACAGGAAATTCTTAATTCATCACAAATTGACCTGTCGCTGCCCCTTGGATAGACCCGAACTCAGTCATTCATAACTTTTTATCAGGATCAAATTTATTCGATCGCTCCGGTTAGAATTGGTGCAACTTGGCCCTCTCCAACATATTTCAATTTCAGCCTGATCCAATAGTTCATTAGGGAGATATGGCCGTCGTACTGAGACTGTTTTATTCAAAGACAGATATTTCTCCATTTTCCATAACCAAGAGTTCTTTATGCTTAACTTCACAAAAATAATATATCAAAGCATGGAATGGATTAAAGATAGTATTGCAATCTTCCCTTATTAAAATCTTATTAATATACAATCTAATTAAATCAAATTTAATTAAGATTAATTAATAGTAGAAGAAGTGTAATTAATTATTAGTCAATCTAAGTAAATGGATGAGAGAAAATTAAAAGAAAAGAGATTTTAATATAGTTTATATAGTGGACTTTTTATAATATATATTGAATACTATTTAATATATATTAAACAATTTTAGAGTTGTTTAATGAAGATGATAATGTTAAAAATTTGGAAATTATTCATGTTAAAATCTATAATGAGTTTTATTGGTTTGTGATAGGGATCTCTTTCAAACAACATTTATATAGACAAAATATTATTAGAATAATTAGAAAATGGAGTCTAATGGTTGATTTTAATATTGATTAAATAATTTTAAGATGATAATTTATACTATGTTGATTTAAATTTAGAAACTCTGAATGATATTGGATTAAGACTGAATTATTATGTTATTGGTTAATACGTTTGAATACCTTAATGGACTTAAGAGTTAGCCAAATATTAACTAATGAGTTTATGGAAGGATTCTATAGATCGAGTATGTATAGCTTGAGGAGTTTATTATTTATTAATATTTGTAAGGACTAGCAAACTATTAATAAATAATGGTTTAAATAGATATCAACAAATTTGATTAGAGTTAATCTAGTGGAGATTATTTATTGATTGAAGTTTGGTAAAAGATAATAATTTTTGGAGTTGGATTATAATTGATTTTTAATCAATTGATATTCATTGAGTTGATATTATAACTATGATATTAATAATTAAGTTGTGCGAGAGAGTCTTATTTGAAAAGATTAATGATAATATGAATTTGTTAAGGGAATGTTGGTATTCTTTGAAAGATGACGAATATGGTCATTTAAGATTTTCAATAATTATTAAATTATTAATATGATCTTTTGAGTATTGAATTATAGTTGAATTTTATCATACAGAATTATAGTTAGTTATTAGTCAACTGATATTAATTGGAATGTTGCTATGATTATGTAATTATTAATTAAATCAATCAATGAGAGTTAATTAGATTTAATTAACAATTAAGTTAAGTAATGAAGATTTAATTGATATAATTCTTTTAATAAGATTGTAGAAATATTGATATCAAGTTGATAGGTCTTATTCTTATGACTTGAATGATGACCTTAGATATTTAATGGTGAACACTTAGTAATATTTAATTGAGAACTATTAGAATATGGACCTATGTTAATTGATTGATGTAATTGACCATTTTAATAAAGTTATGATCTCTTATTCGAAGAATGATAATTGGTCCTCTTATAATATAACAAATAATAATCTTTAAAAAGTTGAAAGGTTAATCAATTAAAATATGGATCATGGTTAAATATAAAGGACAATTTAATTAAGGTCAATGATGATCAGTTTAGTGAATATTTATCTTTAAGTTATTCTTAGAATGTAATTCTTAATAATGGAAGGGCAATGCTATCGGGGAACAATTGGATTGACTTGTAGGTCAAATGATGATAACTTTATACACTTGAAAGTATACTTGCAAACAGAAAATTGGAAACCCCTACACATTATTCAACTATGTGAATTTAGTAAACCAAAACATGTGTTTGCATCGTGTATTCTATATGCTTCTTGTTTTGAGTTTTGAGTTGACTAGTGTTGACCAGTCCTAGGTTGTTACCAGAGGCTCGGGGGTTATGAGATGTGATGGCATGTTGATCTTATTTGGTCTCGATCTTTCTAAACCCAACCATGGTAATGTGATCGTATGCTCTATGGAATCTTTGTATTTACTGATTGTTATATTCATCGATCTTCATGTGTGAAGCTGAGATGTATGTGTATGAGACACTTGAGCTAATCATTTTTGAGTCATCAATCAGTTATCCTTGGATTATTTTCTAGTCGCCATGATGGGACTGGAATGTGAATTTATTTCTTGATGATGTCATGTTGTGATATGTTTGACTCAACCATTTTGGAGTCTTCGATCAGTATGATTTTGAGATATTATTGGTTTCTTGTTGAGAACCAATGGATATGGTGATTTATTTTGAGATATATTTTGGTTATTGAGAACTAATGATTATTATGATTATCAATGATGCCTTCAGTTGCTAATAGAGAATTGTTGTGGTCATGATTTCCTATGGATACTTTTTCAAATGCTCATGGAGATTTGATGATTCTTATCTTGGTGATTTGATGATTCTTATTATGGATATTTGATGCTTATATTGTGGATATTTGATGATTCTTTTTATGGATTATCTTTTAGATTTTCTTTACAGTCGCTTGTACAGGACTATGGTGATTTTATGATTCCATGAGATTAGGGTAGGTAATCTACTTGTAGTGTCGGGAAGTGGCTTGCAATGGGGGTCGGGGCCCTAAGTGGCTGTCAGGGTAACTCATTGTAAGTTTGGTTAATAAGTGATAACATTTACACATTAAATGGAGATTAAATGAACTTAAAAAGATAATTGTTTTGATGTTCTCGCCCATGCCTTGAGTGCTTGTACAGGCTAAGATGGGAGTAGTGAGAACGCATGGTTGCGACCGTGCATTCCGTAGTATGCCTCGTCAGTATGAGAGGATACTAGTGGCCACATGAGATCAGTATGGACCCGTGGAGTTTAGCTAACTACCAGGGTAACTTGTACGTGATAATTGCGATGACACTTTCCCGCTTGCAGAGTAGGTTTCCTACATGTCTTTGTGTGCCTCTGGGAATTAGATGTTGGTTTTGTGTGATGGAACCTTTGAGTTAGTATACTTTTAGGATTCTTGAACTTTTTATGCTATGTGTATTGATATCCTGTTTGGGACTTGAGATTATCCCCTTAGCATGGTGGGAGTGGACCACTTAGGTTCCACGCGGTCGGGTGGTAGTGTATTTTCACTCTTATCATTTGAGATCCGTCCAAGACACCGTGGCTAGAGTATCCTTGATTGGTATTTATTCTTCATTATGTTCTTGGAGCATTATGATAGATAATATACCTTATGATGGATATATTTACTGGTATGTTTCTTATATTGATGATTTGCTTTACTTTGCATATGTTAGTTGATGATTTATTATGATTTACTTTGCATGTTAGTAGGATATTTTAGGAGTGACATTCCTACTATGTTAATACCGATGATCTCTTCGGTGCTTTGGAATTTTACGCACGGAGGGATGGCTAGGATTCACGATGGTCTAATGATGCTATTTATGGTTGGGAGGAACCGTGCACTTAGTTATTTATGTTGTGATATATGGTTATTTTTTGTGATGGATGTTTATATCTTTTGTGATGATGTATCATGTATGATATGTGGTTTCATTTATGTTATTGCATCATGGATTAATATTAGATGATGATGATGATGTACTTTATTTACTTAGATGTTTATTCTTTTAAGCTTTTCATACCCTGTGATATGTACAGTGGATGATTGAGCTAAACTAAAATATAATTACAAAAGGACACTTGTATATTGCTTAAGTACATTGGATGTATCATTGTTATTTCATAAGGATGGGATGTTAGATAAATAGTTAATTTAGATGTGATACAACGTTAAGGGATCTTTAAAGAATGTAGCCTGTTATGTATATATGTTATGTTTATTTTTATTTGAATTGTTGCTATTGCTTCCGCAAATGTTATGAATGGTTTTATCTTTCATGTTTAAAAAAAAAATTGTCTTGCAAACTTAGTAAAAATTTTTGGATCCCTTGGCGGGGCATTACATATTTCTTATATAAAGAAAATAGTCAACATGTCATGTCATTTTTTTTTTAATATTGAAATAATGCAAATTACAAAGTTAAGAAGAGAAGATCATAGAAAATTGCTCAAAAGAATGAAGACAACATTACATTGGAGAAACAAGAGGCAAAACAACCCATAGGGGTACATAGAGAAGAGAGCACAATTTCAAATACAATTTATCAGAATTCGGATAAGAGGCTATAGACTATGAAGCACACCATTTTGCTGATTCTTGATTAGCTGAATTACTTGGTGCTGGATACATCGGACCTAAAATGTTATCGTGGTACTCTTCCTGGAATCTGCTTGCAATTGAGAGAAAATAGAAGCAAGACAATAAAATATGTCTGAATAAAGTTTTAGAAAAGCAAATTCTTGATGATCATAGGAGTTATCAAAAGCTGCTTTACAACGGACTCTCTAGATGTGCAATAAGATGGTTTGTCGAACACTTTCAGCAATGACATTGTTTCGAAGCCCAACTCCAAGTAAAGCCTCCTTCCAGTTAAGGTAATGCCAAAAGATAGCAGGAAGACAATGAAAAACAGAGTTCCATAACTTCTTCGCAAAAGAACAGCCCCAAAAGATGTGACGCATGTCTTCAAATTTCTTGCAAAAAGGACAATTAATGGGATTAACCATGATATATTTTAGCCTGCTACCAACTAGTAACTTGTGATGTAATATCTTCCAAGCCATTAATTGTGCCTCCGTGTTAATATTTGACTTCTAAATTTTTGCTGAGAGTTTTGCCCAAAACTTTTCACTAAATTTACAATTCCATTTGCTGTTCAACCGAGACTTCATGGGAAGATTAGGTAGCAGCTGTAAATATATTTTCTTCAAAGGAAAAGATGAGAAAGGAAATGCTGAAAGCCATAGCCAGTCTTTGAAGAAATTGCATTGAATAGGGGTACACAATTTCATAGACAATCCTGGAAGCACTAGAGATTTCACAAAGATAAAAAATGATTTGTATTTATTGTTCAGATTAAATTGGGCTCTAATGACATCCCATGGTAGCCAATCTAAAATATTGAAGTCCCAAAGATCTCCCACCGTGTTAATACCTTTTTTGGACAGCAAATAAGATAATTGAGGAAAACTCAAGGCCAAAGGCTGATCATGATACAATATATGTCTGTTCCACCAAATAGAGGAAGTGGAAAAGCTAAAACCATGTTGAAGAGAGCCATCTCTCCATTTTAAAAGATGGCTGACCCTTTGCCAAGCTTTCCAAATTGACTGGAGAGAAGGTGAAGCCTTAATAGAAAAGAAGGGAGCATGAAGTAACTTGTCCAGCCACCCCACACCTTGCCATTTTCCTCTAACTGTAGCAAGAAAAATCCTATTCCGAACTAGAACTTTCCAAGGTTCATCCCCTTTAGCAACTCTAATAACCCATTTCACTGCCAAGCAAAACCCTTGGGTTTTCGGGTCAATTAATCCCAAGCCTCCTTTATGCTTTGGTTGTATGCAATGAGACCAAGATGTAGATATAAACCCCTTACCGCCATCCCATTTAGTCCATAAAAAATGTCTAATGATTTTTATTAATTCCTCATAACCTTTGTTGGAGGGCATCCAGCCGGATGAATAATAAACATGAGTGGCCAAAAAAATCTTATTAGCAACTTGAATTTTCCCAACAAGAGACAGAAATTTACTACCCCAATTAAAAAGTTTGGATTTGACTCTATTAAGATACCAAGTCCACATATCAGAGAGAGTGACTCCTAGACCAAAGGGAATCCCGAGATATCTCATAATTTCACCGTGCTTAATATGCTTCCATTCATGTGGAATCCAATGGGGAATATGCCCATCTCGAATCATCAAAAATTCTATTTTTTCATGAGCTAGCTTAGAGCCAAAGACAACACAATATATTTCTAAAACATCCAAAGTATTAGAGATCTCTTGCTCAGAGTTTTGTAAAAATAATAAGCTGTCATCAGCATAATGTGAGTTAATAACAACAGAACTTTGGGGAATAGAAACACTTGAGATAAGTTTCAACTTCCTTGCACCTTGCAACATATAGCCTAATGCATCAATAGTTAGAACATAAAGGTAAGGGGCAAGACGACATCCTTGATGAATAGATCGTTGAAGAGGAAAAGGATCAGTCATCATATTATTGATAATGATTTGAGAGTTAGCATCCTGAAATAACATACGAACATGAGCTTGAAGTTTAGGGCCAAACCCCAACCATTTGAGCATGCTCAAAATAAAATTCCACCAGATTCTATCATAAGCTTTATCAAAGTCGAGTTTGACAAGAATAGCATTTTGACACGTTTGTTGAGCCCATTCGCATGTTTCACACGCTAAAATCAAATTATCAAGAATATATCTACCAGCAATAAAACCAGTTTGTTCAGGTCAAACAATTTCTTGCACCACCGGTTTAATCCTATTAGCAATAGCTTTTGCAATAATTTTGTAGGAAGTATTTAGAAGTGTAATGGGACGCCACCCTAAAATAGAATCTTCATTTTTCCCCTTGGGCAGAAGTTTGATTAAGCCACCATTAATAACGGGACCCAAGGATTCTCTCTCAAAGGCTTCTAAGTACAAATAATAAAAATCTTCTTTGATGTGTTTCCACATTGCTTTGTAAAACTCCATAGGAAGCCCATCGCTGCCCGGACATTTATAAGGAGCCATATTAAAAAGAGCATTTTTCATCTCTTCCAATGTAAGGAATCTATCAAGGTATCTGTTGTAATCAGCAGCTATATGCTAAGGTATGTGAACTTTAACAATATCTTCTAGAGCCTCTTGAAGTCTAGCCATTGATCATATTTGAATAGATGTTCATAAAAATATTTAAAAGCTTCACATATTTCAGCCGGGTCAGTAAGAAAAGAATCGGATTTGTCTTTAATGGCACCAATCTTTTCCTTTTTGTGTTTATAATTGAGATAGTTAAAGAAATATCATGTACCCTTATTACCTTCTTTTATCCAATGTAATTTAGATCTGATTTTTGCTCCCTGACCTTTATAATTGTCCATCTTGCACAATTGGTTTTCAGTAGCAGCAATAACAGATTGAAGGTTTATGTTATTAGGATCAGCACTAAGGAGTTTTCTTGCATGCACAAGTTTACCTTGGAGAGATCTTTCTTTACGCTTCCACTGCCAGGCCATTTTTTTCCCAAAAGATCGAAGGAAATTAGTGCATTGAGAAATGGCGAGACACCACCAATCAATCCAAGAATCTCCTTCTTTGGGTTTAGGGATAGAATTCCAAATCTCCTCAAGGGCAGCAAGGCAAGTAGGATTCTTTAAATGAGAAACATTTAGTTTGAAAGGGAGGGAACTCTCTAAAGTTAAGTTTTGAGAGAAACTAATGCTGCATACAATAGGGAAATGATCAGAAAGAGTAGAAGATTGATCCACTTGAACACAAATCCCTGACGGATCATAAATCAGCGAGAGACTAGAGGAAATATAAAACTTGTCCAACCTACTTAATTTTCTACTATCTCCCATTCTCCAGTTGGACCAGGTATACTAGTTCTCTGAATGGCTAGCAAATTTGTCATGAATGGGGTCAATTACACCAATGGAGTTATGATAGAACACCCAGCTATCAAACTCATCCCTGCTAAGTTTTAAAAAACTATTCCAGCTACGGTCCTAAGAGTATTCAACCATGTTAAAATCTCCTCCTAAAATCCAATCAGCATTGGGTAAATTATTAGCCAACCAGTCCCATAGAGAAATTCTCTCTTTAACAAAATTGGAGGCATAAATAGAACAAAATCCTATAAGCTGTCCATTAATAAGCATAAGGGCCCAAGCACAACTATGGGAGGGATCTTCTCCTTTGTCAATGATATATTTTGGAACCCAAGGAGCCATCCCAATGACAACACCACCTTTGCCATCCAAATGAGCCATATGAAGAAAAATGACATATTTCCATATATTATGTAAAGAAGCATTAAGTCTAATATCATTGATTTTGACCTCTTGGAGAAAGACAACATCAGGTCTCCACTTGATCACCATCTCTTTAACTTTATATTTACGATGAGGGAGAGAAATCCCTCTAACATTCCAAGATAGTAACTTAAGTTTCATGAGATAGGGGAGAGACATCACCTTGAGCCAGCACACTAAAACTATTGTCAAGGGACAAATCATGTTCTTTGAGGTCTAGACTTCTAGAGGTGGAAGGAGATCTAGATCTGGATCGAATTTGAAGAGGTGGGGGCTTAGAAGAGAGTGGTTGGGGAGAAGTATGAATCAAGGGCGAAGAAGATGGTTTGGACAAAGGTGGAGAAGACGGAGAAGGTGAGGCATGGGGGGAGGATATGAGTCGTGGAGATGGACGAGTGGCAGGGGTGAGAGAAGAGACTGGGTGTTCTTTCCTCTTCCTCACAACCCTCCAACCATCTAACATGACAATGTCTTTATATGAAGGGGCAGATTCATCAGACACATCAGAATGAGTAGAAGGGATAGGGGAAGAAGGAAGGGAACTATTAGTGGCAACTGGAGCATGATGATGAACAGGATTACTGGGTGGCAAGGTCTGCGGCATTTAAGCCATTTTGTTTTTCCTAATGGGACAATCATGAATCAAATGGCCTTCCTGTCGACAGTAGAAACATGCATTTGGCTTATTCAAATAAACAATTGGCTGGTCTAATTCAAACCCAGGACCAAATAACTAAATGTTATCAGGTAGAGGGTTATTTAGATCAACTTCCACACATGCTCTAGGATGCACCCTTAGGCTTGACAACTTTTTTGAGTTATGTTTGCACCAAATGACTCTGCCTAAATGAGACACAATGTCTTTCAAAAATGGTCGAAATGCTAAGTTAAGAAAAGGCAATTCAACCCACATAGGGTAGTGGGAACCAAAAGGCCCTTCAGGATGAAAATTAAAAGTCTAGGCTTGCAGGTAGCAGATTTGTCCACATATAACCCAAGTACCATACTGTAAAACAGCTTGAGCATGTTCAACTGATTTAAACATATAGGAGACATACCCTTTTCCTAAACCTCTTAAAGCCTCAATCTCCCATCCTCGACTTTTCCAATTATAACGAGCCCATTTATAAAAATCTTCCTTAGAGGGGATACCCTTGATAAAAAACAAGAGTATAGTTTTGTTTTGGCATTCATCAATAACTTCTACAATGTCATCAAGAAGCTGAATTTCTAGAACTTTACCAGGCTTTTGGTCAGTTTGTTCCTTGTCCGCGCCAGAGTTTTGGTCCCTTTGTTCCTCTAAAATCTCCAACTCTTTACCCACACAGTTCGTATCTCCTTTGTTTTCTGGTTATTTTTCCTGTTGATCTGCTGCCACATTAACATTTTCCTCCTCCATTATTGCGTTCGGACTGCTCCCTAGTAGTCTCTCCTTAGTCTTGAGGTGCATTGCAATGCACAAAGATGGAGCTAGGGTTTGAAAACAGAGTCCGTTCCTGTTTGTGTTTGCTCATTCGTTCCTGTTTTTCCAAGACGCTTCAACATGTCATGTCATTGATATAATTACTATTTGATCTTTATGTTTAAAATAGTTCTAAAAATGATTTTCTATGGTAAAAGAAGATTTGTATAAAAGATGACATAAGCTATAATTAATGCATTAAATATGGTTTAAAAAGATTTTTAGAAAAGATGACATAAGCTATAATTAATGTATTAAAAGTAGACTGTACAAAATATCCTAATTTTCTATGAAGAAAATTAATTTTACTCCCTACTATTATTGCTCTAAGCCAATAAAAAAAAAGATAAATTATTTTGTTTAAATCATGTAAATAGATGGAAAATTTAAAACTATGGTTTGTAGACATATGTTGTAAAAATTCTTGACTTTGATTGGCTATTTAAAAGTTACTATTGCATCCTATGGCATCTAATGGATGTAATAGTATCCTGCCATGGCAGGAACTAATAAGAAGTACAATGGTTTGAATGGTGTGTGTGCTATGGAAAATGAGGCGGGTAGGCAGACTTCCTTTGGTTAAAATAAATAAAAATTATACATAATTAAGTTTTAGTTTTATTTTTAGAGTGGAAGTATGTTTAAATTTTTGAAATGAGAGCATACTTTTTATTTGATAGCCCTGTCCATTTGATATAGCAATATAAGTTTTCTTATTATTATTATTCATTATTATTATTTTCTAATGTGATTTGTAAAGCATATAAATATGAATGAATAACTCTAAGAAATTAGGATGAGTAGTAAAGTAGGAGAACCATTTTAAGTCTTAAAATAGTAATCAAAATATGTGAGTCTCTTATTGTATCATTAATTTAATTAATAATACAAGTATGTTTAGGATGTATTTAGTCGTTTGATATAAGAGTGCAAGCTTTATTTTTAGACAATAAGTATTTTTAGGACCTATTTAATTATTTGAAATGGGAGCACAAGTTTTATATTTACTCTTATTTTAAATTATTTGAAGTGGGAAAAAGTTTTAAATTTACTCCTATTTTAAGTTATTTGATAAAAAAATTTAAATCTAATTTGTGAAGTGCATAAATGTGAATGAATAACTTGAATAAAAGATTGTGTTTTATTATTAGGATGGGTAGTAATACATTACTTAGTATAAAACATAATTAATAAATGTGTAAACTTTTTTGAGTTAATCATGTCAAAAGAAAAGAAAAAAATGTATTTAGTTGTTACCTAGATAATATTCTAATGTAAATCATTAATAAATGTGTGATCTTTTAGAATTAAGTAATTCAAATGTGAGATTTCAATAGTATATAAAAAAATATTTAATTTTTTTGATATTATCATTTAATTATTATTTAGACGACACATAGTATAGAATATTGATAGATGTGTGAATCTTTTGTGTTAAGTAATTCAAATATAAAATGTCAATAATATAATAAGGGATGGGAGAAATAGAAGCAAGAGCCTACAACACAACAGTAAATTGTGAGCTTCTTATTATGGAACATGATAACCATGTATATATTTTGAATTAAGCAATTTAAATGTAAAATATTAATATTATAATAATAAAAGGGTAAAATTAAAAAATACTAATGATTTTTCCAATTAATTTATATTTAAACAAGAGCTATATGAAAGAGTCATGTCATTTGTCAGAAATTGGAAAAATGACTTCTATAGTAGGGGGAGTAGGGGGAGGTGTACTCTATAATAAAAATAATAAACTAAAGAGAAATGTTAAAAAAGAAAAACAACTTAGTAACATCTCTAAGATAATAGAAACTAAAGAGAGGACAATTGTATGGCAACATGTTCCAACTTTTATATGATTTTTGAGTTGACTTTCAATGTTGTAATTAAAGAAGTACTCCTTTAACAACTATGTTGCACAAATCTATATACAAGAAGGCCTTCTCCATTAAACTAGACAACAATAAGATGAGCAATCTAGTTTACCTTGGCATTGGCAAATCAACAATCAGATTTTCCTTTTCTAACTTCATGTGTGCATAATATAACATCAAACATTGTGACAATCATATATTTTACCTAATGAATAGAAGATTAAAACTACTTGATGTAGAATTTTAATACACCTTCAAAAATTGCCTTGTCCAAAGGAGAATACTACTTATAACATTAGGACCTCAAAAATCTATAATGTCTAGACTCTACATAAAATGGAGATAGGACCTAGCATAAACTCTAGCATAACAAGGGGTTGGGGGGATGAAAATTGAACACATCTAAGAAAAGGAATGACACCTACCATATACACTTGTTTCCTAGTTACACTAATGTTAAAACCCTCTTTATGTGTGTAGACATGTCTATAGATACATTGATTTTGAAACGTTAGCATTCATTTTTAGTCAAATCTTTTTTAATAAAAATAAAAATTTTAGTCAATATGTTATTTAATGAAAATTTTAAAACCAATGAAAAGTGTGTACACAACTAATCAGAAATAATCATAATTTATAAACTGAAAACCCAACTAAACCACTAGCTAAAATAGAAATTTCCAATCAAAAATTAGAAAGATGCAACAAGAAAATATATTTATACAATGAAATTATTAGAGACCATCGGTTAAGAGAAATTTGCACAATTCCCAAGCATCTATTAGTTGGTAAAAAGTGATGTGAAAACATAAGTCTCTTCCTATAGACAAGCGGGATTAATAATGGGTCAAACATGTAAACTGACAAGAGCTTCCTTGATAGGCACAACATCATCATGAGTGTAAGAATGTTTTGAGCTTAGGAAGTGAAATGTGAAAAGTCAACAATATAATAATGGAGGAATTTTTTATTTTTTTTTAATTTGAAAGATAAAGCAACAAGAGGGTGCTAGCTTGTAGTAGATTTATGAACTAGAAGGCTAATAGAACAAAGAATACAGGTTAACAACAACTAGCACATTATCAGTGGATGGAAAGCAACCACATTCTTTCCACTATCATAAATATAGGTAGAGTAAGAGTAGTCTAGAGAATCAAAGCTAACTAAGTCCAAGCACTTAATATAACAGTTCAAATAATAACTAAGCCTCACATGACCATTACCTTACCATTCAGGGCTATACCTAGTATCAAAAAATAACTAGTTTTTTGGACCCTGAGGGTCAACAATTATCTTTAAACAAAAATTAGATAGACACATAGCAACTAAAAGTCTTAACCTCCACCCATAATCTTGGAGAGGAGGATAGTAGTCCATTCTTCCTTGAGGAACTATAAGAGCTCTTTGTAGCCATCATCATTTTCCATCTTTTCTCCATCAACTCACTCCTATAGCAGACATAAAGTCATTGAAAAAGAATACATCACCTTAATGGAAAACTTCTTGGTGATCTATAAGTGATTCATAATCCCAAAAAACTCCTTCCTCCATCCATTAACACTATCATCCAACTCCATCAAATGCTTGTTGAAACTTCCCACGAGTTCACCATAATTTACAATGGTATCCATGCTAGTTGTCTCCTTATCATTGACCTATAGGAGGGAGTTTATGGTGGGGGTAGGGGAAAGGGTTTGAGTAGGTATAAATGTAGGTGGCAGGGATGAGGAATGGGGGGAGAGTCTCTTTAAAAACCTACGGGGGGAATCATCTTTATGGCCAGAGAAATGCTTAGAGGTATCATTGAGGTTCCCTTGGACTCTTCAAAGCTAGTAGAATTGGCCTTTTTAAAGGATTGTTTTCTTCTCTCCTTAGCCAGCCTATTAGACCTATGTGCACTAGGAGTCTTGACATAGTCATTAGATTTGACAATAATAAATAGTTTTTTCCCCTTTTTTGGGGGGCCCTAGACATGATAGACAGACTAACAACCCTTTTTCTCTTAGTATCCATTGAATCTAGAGGGGAAGGGGTTTTTCCTTTACAAGTGGTTCTAGGGTAATTTTTTTTTCTAGTGTCAACCTAGGGATTTCTTGTGGACTTGATTGGGGTAGCCTCACTCTAGAGCACAATTTGGACAAAAACATTGATAGGGGGACACAAGGCATGTTGGAAATTCTAGAATTTGAAGATTAACTCTTGATACAAATTGGCATAACCTTTGCCACTTTCTTTACATTCCCTAATATACCTAACATTACTTTTAAGAGAATGTAGTAGAAAGAAAGGAATTGAAATGAGATCACATGATACCTTAAATGGTCCAGGAATAGGAGGTATTTCTAGTTTCCTAGGAGCACTTCATAGCTATAATGTCCTTATTTTTTTACTAATTGTTCATTGGCCCCACAAAAGATATGGTTAGGGCCATCAAGTTTTGAAATCTTGCTTATTTTTTCCATTTCTACCCTAAAGTGGGAAGGTAAGTATCTTTTGTAATGATGTCTTCATTGATTTCAAATCTAACATCATTAATGGTCACTCTTTGCTCATTCTTAAAAGAAATGAACTAGCGAGACACCAACTCATCATATCCCCTAGACACACTCTCCATGAAGGAAAAAATACCTCCCTCTTCACAAACATGCATAACCACAATATTGTTCCTTAGGTCATCCTCAATCTTGTTGGGTTTTATTTTGAGTTTAGCACCTCCCATGACAAAATTCCAAATACAACAAACAAGGTTAACCTAGAAAATAGCAGAGGAACAATTAAAATTATGAGGATTTTGATGTTAAGCTTTTAAACCTTCTCTAACATATCTTAACTCGTCATAATTGTGAGCATAATTATGTTTACATTCTAGATCTTTATCTCTTGTCCATACACATGAGAGGTGTCATTCAAAAAGGTAGAGGCTTTCTTGTTAATCTCATCATATCTTTTTGATTTTTTTTTTGGTAATGTTGCTAAATAAGTTACTATTACAGTGACACTTAAAAGGATCATAGATAATTATGAAAATTTCATTATGAGTAATAGCCCATGTCATCATGGGATTGTTAGTAGCTCTTTATGTTACAAAAAAATTCTAGTCTTGATCTTTGTAAATTCATCCTAATCAAAACATTATAGATTCCCTATATATTTCAAAATATCAATATAAAGATATTATTTACTCATAGTGTGATTTATCTTTGTAATGTTTTTTATTTGAACAACTTGGTTAAACTCATTTGGACAGTTTTTAAAAAGAATTTGTTAAATGATAAACAATTATTTTTTGCTAGACTAAAAGACTAGGTGTTATCAATTAGATCATGAGTACTATTAGCTTTCTAAGTCTTCTATTAAATTGATAAAGGGAGGTACCCTTTTCAAGATGATTGGTAAACAAAATAGTTATTATCACAAATCATGATTGAATTATTAAATAATAAGGGAATCATATTGAGAGACTCCTTAGGGATAAATTCTCATACTTGATTTCAGAGGCATGATTAAAAAGGTATATATTAAGAACCTAGCATGGTAAATATAGATATTAATTCATTTAAGTTATAGAATTTCATCAAAAGAGTTTAAAGAGACAAATTCTAAGTGTCCTCTAGCTCTGTCCTTCCTCTCTATCTTCTTCCTAATAGGATTCAATCTTTTAGTTGTGCTATTGAAATAGGGCATATGGTGACTTAGTTCAACATTTGAGCAAATTTGGTGGATTTTAAATTTTCTAAATTGGTTTTGGACTAACATCTTAAAGATGAGTATCAATGTTTTAACTTGAAAAGAACTAGATTGAAGCCTCATATCAAGAATGTCTAACCTATAATTGATATGGAAAGAGGTTTCACACACTTCATCATTTCAGATATACAAAAGTAGGAACATTATCAAGATTTTTTTCTATTCTTGTAATTAAAATGGTAAAGGAAAGAATGTTTTCAAAGATTCCTATTGTATTGAAGAAACATATATTTGACAGTAAATAAAAAATTAATTATATAGTTACACAAAAAATAATGGTTTGTCCTTCATAAAGATCCAAAATTGGGATATGCCTCTTCTAAACATGTATTTTGTATAAGACTTTGGTCTCGGGAAAGATTGGAGGTTTTCTTCTCCATTCTTTCCTACTAGTGCCCATTTGAATTGAGATATTTGAAATCCTACTTATTCTATTAAATAATTTACAAGGCTTTAGATGTTTACCGATGAAAATAAATATAAAAAAATCCATGTCATCATCGTTAGGCTCCACATGTACCATGTGATCCCCAAAATCTAACCAATAATCATATTTTTCTCAATCCAACTTGACTCCTTGTGCACATGTTGTAAAATCATGAGGATCGTGTTTGTGATGTGTGTGTGTGTGTGTGTGTGTTGTCACACATTATTGACATGAGTGGGGATGTGTTCCTCCTAGGCTCCTAGTATTCTGTAGTAGCTAATCAATAGCTCTCCAATTCATCAAATTGTTGTGGAGAATTGCCACCGTAACCAAGGAGTTGACAACCTCATTTCCTTCATGATAGATGTAGTGATGATTATATTCATGTAAATGAAGGATCAAGTTGTAGATGTCAGTGAGAATAGGTTCCACCTACCAACCTGTCCTAGTCTTATGCTTAACAACTTCCATAATGATCTTGGAGTCACCTTCAATCTCCAAATTTGTGATGCCAATGGAGGAGGCAAAATTAATATGCCAAAGAATGTCCATGCCTTTAGTGTGGTTGACATTGTGCTCCCTAAGGGGGCTAACATAGCAAACAATTAGCATTCCCTGGTTGTTCCTTTAGAATCCTACCTCATCCTAGCCTATGTTATTGACAACACCATCAAAGTTTAATTTGGACCAATCGAGGGGGGTTCCATATAGTCATCTCTCTGGAATCCATTATGGTATTGTCATACTTATTGGAGGTAGAGCTAAGATTATAGTTTTGGTAGATGCAAATGGCTTTCCTAAATGGGGGGGCGGGGGGGTGTCGGATTTTTTCAACTACAAGTAGTGATGTTTTCCTAGATTAACTTCAAATTAATGAGGAGGGTCATGTGTGAGAATTTTTTGGAGTCTTTGAAAAGTTGATTGTTTCTTTCTTTATAGATGCCCCAATAGATATGGGTAAGGACCATATTCCAAATAGTTTGGACCAAGGGGTGGCTAGAGGTGTTCTTACAATGAATAAATTACCTGATATCCACATTGAGGGCCCAATGAGATTGAATTTTATGAGGGCATGGTGCTAGATGGAGGTCACAAACTCATAAAGGATAAAAAGGTGGTTGATGGTTCCTCTACCTTCTTGCACATGATACACCTATTATCAAGGTTAAATCCTCTCCTACAAAGGTTGTCTAAAGTAAGAATTTTCGCATGCATCAATGTTCACCAAAAGAAAGAATTTGATTTTGGGTATGAGATGCAAGTTCCAAACTTTAGACCAATCATTTGGGTCTCTGCTAGAGGTTGGTGGTCATATCAAACATTGATTTGACCAAGAAGATACTAGTTTGAGTGAGGGGGCTATTAGATCTTATCATTTTGTTTGATAAGGGGATCCAAATATGCTTTAGTTGTTCCATGAGTTCCAAGGCTAGGTAGTCAACTTTTGGGTTGTCAAAAGGGGGGGGGGGGGGGGGGGGGAGAGGTAAGAGGAGCCCAAAACATCTTCAAAAATCTTTTAGCCATAAGAACTCCCTTGTCTAAACTTACACTAGCCACCTCCTCTTCTTCCAAAATAGCTTAATATACTCATAAAATAAACTTAAACACATAAAATTGCAAAATAAAGGGAGTCAAATCTACCTTTCATCCACAACCACTACTGATCCTTATGCAAATCAAATAGATCTAAAATCAAACTAAATACTAACTCTAAAGTCTATGGTCCAAGGATACTACCTCACTACAAAATTAGCTCTAGACATCTATCTACTAAGCTCTTATTAAAACACACACAATGAGATTAAAACAAAAAATTCAAGACAACCCCACCAAATAATTGTCCCCTTTAGCCCTAAAGGCTAATCTAACCACACATACTAAAACCAAACCTAGGTCAACTAAGAGAACCTAATAGGGGACAAGCTTGGATGCCACTACAAGAAACTTTAAACGGGTCAAAAAACTATGTAAATAAAAGAAAATACAAGAAACAAAATCAAATCAAATGAAAATAAATAAATAGACATAAAGGAAACTTAAAAGAAACTAAATAAATAAACAAATAGACATACAAATATATATATGTATGTATATATTTATGTATGTATATTGTTGGAAATATTATGACAAGCTAAGTTACTGAGAGGGGAGGGATGAATAAGTAACTTCTAAAACTTTTATCTCAATTAGCAATTAATTCTTTATATGAATTCTGATCTAACTTCATGCATGAGAAACTAAAAACATGAAAGCATACATAACACTTTGACACATAGATTTGGTGACCTATAAACCTTCCAAATAGAAGTAAAATTGGGGTGGGGATGATACCCACAAGCTTTAGTACTATAGTATAAAGTTGGTCGGTTAAGGCTTACATTGATTACTTCTGATGATCTACCCTATTAGGAGCAGGATTGCTAGGTCCACCGTGCAAAATGATTTACAAACATACAATGAAGTATGCACTCAATAAAGAGATTTACATAAGGCTAATAGGTCTTAAGATTCCCCTGAGTGTACAAATCACCTTGTTGTGATAGATGAATATTTGTTGCTCCTTATATTGTTGTAGCCTTTGTAATTGGCACTTCTTCTCTTCTATGATGATTAAATTACTTTCTTTTTTATTCCATATGTATATTGGATGTAATACAATACATTACATATATCAATCCAATTACACAATTATAGTCAGTCAAAATACAAGTTTTCACAAATATTACAAAGTCGGCTCAAATGTAGACACTCGGGTTCTGAGGACTAATTCGTTGAGGTTTTGATACTTAGCATCCATTGTCAATGCTCGACATTGTCATGCACTTAGTAGATGTAGAGGCTCAATCCATACAAATCACTTCCAAGTAGTCTTGAACTCAATCTGCACTAGTGACTCAACAAATGCTATGAAACTCGTCATATAAACTGAATCACTTGGTTACCACTATATATCATGGTAAACACTATCACCTCAAGCTTGGTATAAATTGAGTCACTTGGTTAACACTGAGTAGGTTGGTTAACACTAGACTCACATCACATCAACTATGAACTTGGTAAGCATTGCACAACTTGGTTTACACTAGTAAACTCGGCATACACTGAGATGCTTAGTTTACACTGCTAATCTTCACAATAGTTGTAAATACTTAGCATACACTAGAGTTTTTCCAAAGGACTCGGTAGCAATTGTAAAACTTGGTAACAACTGAAATGCTTGGTTAGCACTGTTAACTATACAATAAGCTTAGTAGATACTTACAATCTGAATAAGTGTATGTCACTAATAACAAACTTGACTATTATGTCAACAATCCCCCCCTTTGGCATTACTAAAAAAAAACTTATCCATCAAATTTGAATTCAAAAAGTTCCTAAGTACCTTTATCCATCACCTTGTGTATCCAACTTGGTAGAGTATACTATTTTTGAGATTTTTCAAAATTGTTTGAAAGATATATTCATGTTCATGGTAAGGCTCCTCCATAGTATAATATACAGTATACAATACATATGAATACATCTCCTTTCTATATACTTGTTGTACACTCTTCTTTTACATACAATTTTTCTTTTACATCTATCTCCCTCATTTGTTATTATTTTCTATACATGGTAAGGCTTTTTACATTTTTCTACAATACATTTTCTCCCCCATAACTTTTACACTTTCTCCTCCTTTACATATTTTTACATCTTTCTCTTGGTTTTGACATTAATGCCAAAGATTTATTCTATATATATTTACATACTAATGCCAAAATGAGACAAGAAGTCTAAATATACCTTCAATATGAGCACCAAGTTCTTGTCCTAGTCCTCTTACAAGACCTTGCATGTGTGCAATGCCACCTGCACTTCTGCTAAAAGTTCAATCATATGGTCTACAATAGAGAAATTATTGTCATGGGTGACGGTTTTCAAATGTACAGTGTGCTTTTGCAGTGCATCCATGTTGGGGAGTATCATATTTTGAATATCTACCAATGTAGACCTAATTCTTGCTTCTTCTCTAAGTAATTTAGCCTGCATATCTGTCAAAAATCTGATCTTCTTGAAATGTGCAGAGCTTGAACTTGGATCAAGCTACAATTGTTGAGCACTTGCTTTGAGATCTTCATTAATCTTGGATAATTTGTCCTTTATTTTCACAGTAAAGCTTGGAATATCACATAGTTTACCAAAAAGTAAAGTTCCATTTGTACAAGAAGTTTCCAAAGAACCCAAAATTAATTCTACTTGGTAAATGGAAATTTGTTGAGCAATGTGCTCTAACGCTTTATTTTCAAAAAATTTCTCTAATTTTTGTAATAATTTATCTTGTCCATCTAGATCTTCACTATACTTCTAGACTACTTCTACCAACTAAAATAAAACTAGCTGAGAAGAATCAATCTCTATACCTATAGCCTCTACCAAAATATTCTTGGCATCCTCAATGATTTTAAATTCTTTATCTCTTTCTTCTCTTAGTCTCTACTGCTTGGCTTTCTTTTGGAGTAACTCTCCAATTTTTTGCATTTGATTAGGAGTAAGTTTTGAAATATCCCAATTTGGAATCACAATTTCCTCATCAAGATCAACATCCTCCTTCTTTTCTTTACCTTTACCCAAAAGTTTTGTGCTCAATTTAGGCTTGGTATCAACTTTCCTTGCACTTATTGCTTGTGTACTTGGAATGGAAACAATAGTAGAAATAGTGGGGCTTGCTGCAAAAATTGATACTACACTTATTATCGAAAAGCTAGTAGAAGTACCTGTTAAAGCCAAAATTTGATGTATCCAAAAATGTTGAAGAGGGAAGAGTCTGCAACTCGGTAGATGAAGTACTTGGTACTTTAGTTAATGATGTGTTGAGCTGTATTCATGAAAAGATTGATTGGATGGTTATGCTTGGAGTGCTAGAAATAATCAATCCTACAGAGGCTGTCTCATGCTTTATGTTGTTGATACTTTGGTTAGAGAATGAGGAAGTGATGCTATAACTACTACAACAATCATAACTGGGTTAGTTTCCTCTATATCCTAAGTTTCTTCCTTTGTAGCCTCTTGCTCCTATTCCTCTTCATTATCAATGTTATCAAAATGTGTTGTCTCTTCATCATTTTCCTCTTCATCTTTCTCTTATTTATCATCATCATCATTATCTTTGTCACTTATTCTAACTAGAAAATCACCCAGTTTATGAAGAGGATATACATTCTTCCATGTATTTGTTGCATTCTTCACAACTTGCTCTATATCTTTCATCAATACAAGGCAAGTGTTGAATTTCAAGGTTAGTTTTTCTTCATTCTTCTTCATGGATTCCTTTACCTCCTTGTCAGTTAGGCTTGGCATAAGTTGCCTTAGGGTTTTCTCGTATATATCTTTAGTAGTTTTCTTTGCAAATTCCCATCTTGGCTTGATCTTATCCATCAAAACACTAGGAATCTAAAGTGTAAGCTAATTAGGTGAGTATTTCCACTTACCCATTTTATCCATCACCAAATTTTCAATCTGATTCAGTCCTCATCTCATACTTCAATGCCTTGAAGTTGGTTATGCTAGCCCCTAACTACAAATCCTTCAATCTCTCTTGGAAGGTGGGTGGAGGTTTCTTGAATATAATGTCTTCTCCTTCCTTATCTAATTTCTTCCTAGAGGATCTCCTGGTGAACATTTCCATGGATGGATTAGTAGGCTTGGTAATGATTACCTTGCCCTTTTTCTTTAGTGGCTCTTCCTCCTCTAATTTTTCATCATTCTCTGCTTCTTCATCTTCACATTTTCCCTTGGTCAACAGAAGAGTTTAAGTTATTTTTAACTTGGAAATCCTTTTCTTTCCTTTGCTAACCACCTGAGGGAGTTTGATCTCCAGTTCTATCCTAGCCTTGGCTTCATCATATATACCAAAATAGGTTTCCTTAGGATTAACTAGTTCATTAATTAGTGCCTCAATAATATCTTTCATTTCATCAATATCAACCTCATATCCAAGAGGTTTAACCGATGCAATTCTAGGCCTAACTGCTTGAATGTATACTTTATCACTATCTACCATAAAACATATATCATCCTTGTAATCCTCAACTAGTTTCTTGGGGATTCAAAATCTATTATTCATTTTCTCCTTGAATGCATCAAAATAATTATCCATAATACTATTATAATTTTCACCCATCTCAGCAATGTACTCATTAATTTGATAGAGTACAGGTACATCTTTTCTCCATACAACAATGCCTTTAAAGGAAAGATTTTTTGAACATAAAAGAATAAGCATGTCAATAGAGAGCCAAATTGACATGGATTTTTATTTGATGTTTTGATGCTCTCCATGTTCTTGTCGAATTGTTTCAATAGTAGCTCGGTAAGGTCAAAAGAAAGGTTGTTCTTGACTATCTTGTATGCCAAGTCTACTGCCTCACACAACACACTATTCATCTTGCTTGAACTGTATATCTTGTGTGCAATATGGATGCCAAACTTCAATTCCATATCAGTTACACTGCTTATTTTCATACCTCTTCTGTCCCACTCTGCTAGAGTTTTCTTCTCCAGTTCAACCTAACCTAGGGTTTTGTTCATCTTAGCTTTTGCAAGCATGGGGAGACTGGTGATCCTATGAATTATCTTCTTCATGATCAAATTTGGTTACTCCAACCATAGTTTTCCATTGTGCATCTAACTAAGAATAAACCTAATCAATTTCACTTGGGATTCATGGGACATGTGAGGAATATGGGTTAATCCTTTAACCTCAAGATATTGATGTTTAGGTTTCAAAATGTCATTCACACATAACCTTTCTAGGGTTTCATCCATGTCTAGTGAACCAATTTCTTGAGTCACACATTTAAAATGAGGACCAATGTCATTGATTAACAATACCTTGGAAGGGATTTGAGACTGTGCTCTAGTTGAGTCTAGGGTTTCAGTAGTTGCAAGAGTGAGGTTGAAGTCTAGTACCTTCCATACACCATGAACTAGCATATCTGAACCTCACTTTACCTTGCTACTACTAGATGCCATCTTCTCTCAGTAGGGTTTGAAAGAATTCAAAAACTTTGGTAATAATTCACTCCAATTGCTTGAATGGTTTGGAAGTTCATACTACATAATAGCTCTTGAAATTTCATAGTAAAAATGACTTTGATTTCATTCCTTTTATCAAATTTTTCCATAAATGCTTGGTATGAATGTTAGATTGAATTGGCAGATTGTCATCCACTTCCTTTTATTGAACACTCGGCAAGGTCTTTGTGACCAGGTAACCATATGCATCTTGATTACACCCGACCTTGCTTGGTAAAGTCTCTAACCCATCCTTCCTTGGTAAGAGAGTAACTTGACCTTGCTTGGTGATAACTTTCATTTGATACTTGGTGATCCCTTTTAAATCTTGAATGCTAGTTTGGATCTTTTATCGTATTAACTAAAATTGATATATGATGTCTCATTTATTATCACAATTCCAACACTCCTTTGAGAGATCAAGTAGAAATGGTGGAGTCACTCAATTCTTGAGTGACTTGTTCATAATCGCTTGGATTTGCATTCTTGGTAGACTTTGGAACCCTTTTTTGTCTCATCTATTTTCTAACGTTATCAGCCTTTGCCTTCTTTTCATCTTCAATTTTTTCAATATTCATGTAGTTCTTGGCAAGATGACCAAGTTCAATACAAATAAAAAAATCTTTTAGCACTATCTCTTTTTCTCAAATGACGCTTTACACAATTCATTCCAATGTGTCCAAATTCTCCATAGTAATGACATTTGTACTAGGTGTTGTAGTCCCAACCAAATATAGCTTTTACAATCTGTTTTATTGGATTCAATATCTTGGTTTTGCATTCTGATGACTTGTGTCTATATTTCTTATATTTGTGACACTTGCCTTCAAATCTTGGTCTTTCTTTGCATTCATTAGCCTTGTGACCATGTTGATTGCACTTGTAGCACTCTCCATTGAATTTTTCCTTCCCATTGCTCCAACATTTGTTTGATGTATGAACTATCTTACCATAGTGATTGCAAGTAGGTTTTTGATTCTTTTGAGCTCCTTGATTGGATGTTTCACCTTCTTCTATATATCCAATTCCTGCTTTTCCTTTTTGTCTATAGAGATTTTTCTCATTCAACTGATTCATGTTTTCTTGGGATTTCATCATTCTTTCATTGGTTTACCTTTCAAAGTTTAGATCATTCTACAGTCTTTCATTTTCTAAACTTAGATGTAAGATTTCTTTATTTGCATTGGTGAGCTGATTTATAAAGTCAGGATGTTGAAGGGATAAATATTGAATCTCATTGTATTTTCCTTCTATTTCTTCTTTTATCTTGTTTTTCTCTTCCTTAACTTCACATAGTCTTACTGACTAAATTTCTTGTTCTCTTCTTTGTTTTCTTACTTCATCTTACAGTGAACTATTATTTTCTAGGAGTACCTTGATTGCTTCATTAGCTTCATTTGGGCTTCTTGAATGAAGGTCTTTAATTATTTCTTCAATGTAGAGATGATCATTCATTTTAATTGCAAGATATATTCTTCTTTTTAGGGATTGAGAGAGTTGCTCCTTTGCTTTCTTGAGTTGGGCAATAGCCATTTCCAAATCTAGCTTCTCATTATCAATAGCTTTTTCAAGTCTGAATATCTCCATGGCCTTTGATCTTTGCTCAAGTTGTTAAACTTTTCTCTAAGAACCACAATGCTTTGATACCAATTATTGAAAATATTATGACAAGCTAAGTTATTGAGAGAGGAGGGGTGAATTAGTAACTTCTAAAACTTTTGTCTCAATTAACAATTAATCCTTTATACGAATTCTAATCTAACTTCATGCATGAGAAACTAAAAATATGAAAGCATACATAACACTTTGACACATAGATTTGGTGGCCTAGAAACCTTCCAAATAGAAAGTAAAACTGGGGTGGAGATGATACACAAAAACTTTAGTACTATAGTATAAAGTTGGTTGGTTAAGGCTTACATTGATCACTTCTAATGATCTACCATGTTAGGAGCAATAAGGACTGCTAGGTCCACCTTGCAAAAGGATTTATAAATATATAATGAAGTATGCACTTGTTAAAGAGATTTACATAAGACTATTAGGTCTACCTTGTTAGAGGATTTGACTGATCCACCTATTAGGATGAAGTAGTAGCTGATCTCTAATCTACAACTTGGTTTTCTCAATGAGATTCCCCTAAGTGTATAAATCACCTTGCTATGATAGATGAATCTTTTTTTCTCCTTATACTATTGTAGCCTTTGTAATTTTTACTTATGCTCTTTTATGATGAGCACGTTACTTCTTTTTTTATTCCATACACATATTGGATGTGATACAATACATTACATATATCAATCCAATTACACAATTAAAAAGTTGGCCACAATACAAGTTTTCACAAATATTACAAAGTCAGCTAAAATGTAGACACTTGGGTTCTAAAGACTAACTTAGTGAGGTTCTAATACTTGGCATCCACTATCAATGCACATCATCATACACTTGGTAGAAATAGTGGATCAGTCCATATTGATCACTTCCAAGTAGTCTTGAACTCAGTTTACACTGGTGACTCAACGAATATTGTGAAACTCGTCATATAAACTGAATCACTTGGTTACTACTGCATAGATCGATAAACACTATCACCTCAAGCTCGGTATAAACTAAGTCACTTGGTTAACATTGAGTATCTTGGTTAACTTTGGACTCACATCACATCAACTACAAACTCGGTAAGTACTGCACAACTTGGTTTATACTAGTAAACTTGACATACACTAAGATGCTCAGTTTACACTAATAATCTTCACAATAGTTGTAACTGCTTGGCATACACTGGAGTTTGTCCAAAGGACTTAGTAGTAATTATAGAACTTGGTAACAACTGAAGTGCTTGGTTAACACCATTAACCGTACAATAAGATTAGTAGATACTTACAATTTGAATAAGTGTATGTCATAATAATAAACTTGACTATTATGTCAACAATCTCCCCCTTTGGCATTAGTGACAAAAATACTTATCAGTCAAAATTGAATTCAAAAAGTTCTTGAGTACCTTTATCTATCACCTTGTGTCTCCAACTTGGTAGAGTATACTATTTTTGAGATTTTTCAAAATTGTTTGAAAGATATATTCATGTTCATAGTAAGGCTCCTCCATAGTATAATATACAATATACTATACATCTAAATACATCTCCTTTCTATATACTTGTACACTCTTCTTTTAAATATTGTTTTTTTTTTAAACATTTATCTCTCCCATTTGTTATTATTTTCTATACATGGTAAGGATTTTTATATTTTTCTACAATACATTTTCTCCCCCATAACTTTCACATCTTTCTCCTCATTTACATATTTTTACATCATTCTCCCCCTTTTTGACATTAATGCCAAAGATTTATTCTATATATATTTGCATATTGATGCCAAAATGAGACAAGAAGTCTAAATGTACCTTGAATATGAGTGCCAAGTTCTTGTCCTAGTCCTCTTGCAAGACCTTGCATGTGAGCAATGCCACCTGCACTTATGCTAAAAGTTCAATCATATGGTCTACAATAGTGAAATTGTTGTCATGGATGAGGGTTTTCAAATCTGTAATGTGCTTTTGCAGTGTGTCCATGTTGGAGAGTATCATATTTTGAATATCTAACAATGTAGACATGATTCTTGCTTCTTCTCTAAGAAATTCAACTTGCATATCTATCAAAAATCTAATCTTCTTGAAATGTGTAGAGCTTGAACTTGGATCAAGCTACAATTATTGAGCACTTTCTTTGAGATCTTCATCAATCCTGGACAATTTGTCCTTTATTTCCATAGTAAAGCTTGGAATATCACATAGTTTACCAAAAAGTAAAGTTACATTTGTACAAGAAGTTTCTACAGAACCCAAAATAGTAGATAATTCTACTTGGTAAATGGAAATTTGTTGAGAAATGTTCTCTAACACTTTATTTTCAAATTTTTTCTCTACTTTTTTGTAATAATTTATCTTGTCCATCTAGATCTTCATTATACTTCTGGACTGCTTCTGCCAACTAAAACAAAACTGGCTAAGAAGAATCAATCTTTATACGTATAACCTCTGCCAAAATATTATTGGCATCCTCAATGATTTTAAATTCTTTATCTCTTTCTTCTCTTAGTCTCTACTGCTTGGCTTTCTTTTGGAGTAATTCTCCAAAGGTTTGCATTTTATCAAGAGTAAGTTTTGAAATATCCCAATTTGGAATCACAATTTCCTCATCAAGATCAACATCCTCCTCCTTTTCTTTACCTTTACCCAAAAAATTTGTGCTCGGTTGAGGCTTGGTCTCAACTTTCCTTGCACTTATTGCTTGTGTACTTGGAATGGAAATAATAGTAAAACTAGTGGGGCTTGCTGCAAAAATTGATACTACACTTATTGTAGAAATGCTAGTAAACATACCTATTAAAGCCAAAATTGTTGTATCCAAAACTATTGAAAAGGGAAGAATCTATAGCTTAGTAGATGAAGTACTTGGTACTTTAGTCAATGATGTGTTGAGTTGTATTGGTGCAAGGATTAATTGGATGGTTGTGATTGGAGTTCTAGACACAATCAGTCATGTAGAGGCTATCTCCATGCTTGATGTTGTCAATAATTTGGTTGGAGAATGAGGAAGTGAGGCTATAACTATTGTAGCAATCTTAATTGGGTTGGTTTCCTCTATATTCTGAGTTTCTTCCTTGGTAGCCTCTTGCTCATGTTCCTCTTCATTATCAATGTTATCGAAATGTGTTGTCTCTTCATCATTTTCCTCTTCATCTTTCTCTTCTTTATCATCATCATCATCATCATCATCTTTGTCACTTAAGTTGACTGGAAAATCATTTAGTTTATGAAGAAGATATACATTCTTTCGTGTATTTATTTCATTCTTCACAACATGCTCTATATCTTTCATCAGTACAAGGCAAGTGTTAAACTTCAAGGTTAGTTTTTCTTCATTGTTCTTCATAGATTTCTTCACCTCCTTGTTAGTTCAACTTGGCATAAGCTACCTTGGGGTTTTATCATATATATCTTTAGCAATTTTCTTTGCAAATTCCCTTCTTGGCTTGATCTTATCCATCAAAACACTAGGAATCTGATGTGTAAGCTAATTAGGTGAGTATTTCCACTTACCCATTTTATCTAGCACCAATTCTTCAATCTACTTTTTTTTTTCTTCACTCTGAATCTCATACTTCAATGCCTTGAAGTTGGTTATGTCGGCCCCTAACTACAAATCCTTCAATCTATCTTGGAAGTTGGGTGGAGATTTCTTGAATATTATGTCTTCTACTTCCTTGCCTGATTTCTTTCTGGAGGATCTCTTGGTGAACATTGTAGTGGATGGCTTAGTAGGCTTGGTAATGATTACCTTGCCATTTTTCTTTAGTGGCTCTTCCTCCTCTGATTTTTCCTCATCCTTTGCTTCTTCATCTTCACCTTTTCCCTCAATTAACAAAAGAGTTGAACTTGTTTTTAACTTGGCAATCCTTTTCTTGCCTTTGCTAACCACCTAAGGGTGTTTAATCTCCATTTCTATCCTGGCCTTGACTTCATCATATGTACCAAAATAGGCTACCTTTGGATCAACTGGTTCATTAATCAGTGCCTCAATAATATTTTTCATTTCATCAATATTAACCTCATATCCAAGAGGTTTCATCCATGCAATTTTAGTCTTATCTTCTGGTAATTCCACTTCATAAGCATTTCCACTATCAAACTTCTTCAGAATCTTACAAGGTCCAAACTTCTTCATTTTCAACTTACTATAGGTTCCAACTAGAAATCTATTTTTCTTCAAGTGAATCATAACCTCATCACTAACTTCAAAAGATTTGTTTCTCTTTCTTTTATCGGCTCTCTATCTATACTTCTGATTACTATCTTCCAAGTTTCTTTTAACTTCCTCATGTAAAGTCATCACGTAAATTGCAAAGTCCTCAGCTTCTGCACTCCTTATCTTAGTAGACAATTATCTCAACTTTGTGGTTCCTTTAGGATGAAATCCAATAATAATCTCAAAAGGTGTTCTCTTAGTGCTTCTATTCACCAAATTATTATATGTAAACTCTACTTGTGCTAGAACTAAATTCCAATTAACAAGCTTATCTCAACCTAAAAATCTTAGCAAATTTCCCAACTTGTATTCACTACTTTTGTTTGTCTATATGTCTAAGGGTGAAATGTAGAACTAAAGTTCAACTCTGTATTCATATTTTTCCAAAGTGTTCTCCAAAAGTAACCAGTAAACTTAGTATCTCTATTTGAAACAATAGACTTAGGTAAACCATGCAATTTTGTCAGTTCCTTGAAAAACAACTTAGCTACATGCAATACATCAGAGCTCTTCTTACAAGGTATGAAATGAGCCATCTTTAAAAATAGATCAACCACTACCAAAATAGAATCATTACCTCATTGAATAGTTCCTTTTTTTACTTAACAAATTCTGCAACCTTTAAACATTCTTTGCACTTCTCTGTAGATGTGTGGCAAAATGTATCTCTCATAAATCAGTTTCATAATCTTATCAATCCCAAAATTTCTAGCAAGTCTACTTGTCACCCATTGTCTGTTCTTTAAAAACTTTCTAGGGTTCTACAAAATCTAGATCAGTCCCATACAAACACTTCAAGTAACCAAAACCAAGTACCTCAACTCTCATCTCTGTTAGAAAATTTCTTCTTCGACTCAAGGCATCAACAACTTTGTTTAACTATCCACTTTTATGCTTCAAAGAAAAGGAAAAATTCTGTAAGAACTCAATCCACTTTATATGTCTCTAATTCAACTTATTCTAACTTCCCAAATACTGCAACAAAGCTTTATGGTGAGTGTACAATACCAAATCCTAGGCATCAAATAATGTCTCTACTTCTTCAAAGCTTGAAAGATAGCATAAAATTCCTTATCATAAATTTAATATTTTCTCTTAGAATAATTCAATTTCTCACTAAAGAAAGCTACAAATTTTCCTTCTTGACTCAAAACGGCTCCAATTGCACTTCCACTAGCATCACATTCAACTTGAAAAACTTTACTAAAATTAGTCAAGGAAAGTGTAGGTAATTTTGCAATCTTTTGCTTCAATGTTTCAAAACTCTTTTGTGCTCCATGTATCCATTTGAAATCCCTTTTATCTGTTCTCATAGTCTCATTCATAGCATTACAAATAGAACTTTTTTTTCAAAAATATACTTCCTATAAAAAATAGCCAATCCATAAAATGATCTTACCTCTCCATGAACATTCTTAGTTGTAGGCCAATCAAGAATTACTCTTACCTTTTCAAGATTCATGTTCAAACCATTAGCTTAAATTACAAAACCAAATTTCACAATCTCCTCTTTCATAAATGAACATTTCTTCAAGGTTAATCAACAACTTTTCCTCCTTCAATCTCTACCATACTTGTTTGATATGTTCAAGGTGCTCTTCTTTATTCTTACTAGATATCAAAATGTCATCAAGGTATCACAAAATTACCCAAGAAGCCTTTCAAAACTTCATTCATCAATCTCATAAAAGTATTGGGTAAATTAGTTAAACCAAAAGGCATAACCAACCAGTCATACAATCCCTCATTAGTTTTAAAAGCATGTTTCCATTCATTTCCCTCTTTGATCCTAATATGATGATATCCAATTTTTATATCAATCTTAGTAAAATAATTTTCTCCACTCAAACTACCATTATGCCATCCATCCTAGGAAAAGGAAATGTGCACTTCATTATTATCTTATTTGTAGCTCTAGAACCAATGCACATTCTCCATGCTCCATTTTTATTAGGTGCCAACACAACAGGTACTACACAAGGACTTAGAATTTCCCTAATCAAAGGTTTCTCAGGAAATTCATGTACTTGTCTATTCAACTCAATCTTCTCATCAAGTGTTAACCTATGTGGTTCTTTATTAGGAAAACTAGCTCCATGTATCAAATCCATATAATGACTAATACTTCTCATAGGAGGAAAACCATCAGGTACATTTTCATAAATGATGTCATTGTTGGAATAATGATACATTTGTCATTAGTTACAACACTTATTCGAATCTGAATGCTTACCGAGTTCATCACTCAGTTTATAGTTCATACTGAGCATTTGTTGGTTACCGAGTCAAGAAGGTAAACAAAGGATTTAGTGTTTACCGAGTCAGGAAGGTAAACGAAGGATTTAGTGTTTACTGAGTCAGGAAGGTAAACGAAGGATTTAGTATTTACCGAGTTAGGAAGGTAAACAAAGGATTTAGTGTTTACCGAGTCAGGAAGGTAAATGAAGGATTTAGTATTTACCGAGTCAAGAAGGTAAACGAAGGATCTAGTGTTTACCGAGTTAGGAAGGTAAATGAAGGTTTCAGTGATTACCAAGATAGAAAGGTAAAAGAAGTATTCAGTGCTTACCAAGTGAATTGAAGGAGTTAGTTTCTACCGAATGACACAATGTTTATCGAGTCACCAGTGGTTACCAAGTTCCAAGCTACTCAGAGTGATTAGTATGGACCAAGTCCCTACCTCTACCAAGTGCATGACGATGCCATGTAATATAGTGGATGTCGAGTATCAGAAGGTCACCGAGTGAGTTTAAGGAACCTGAGTTTTCTACTATCTGGCCGACTCAGTAATGTTTTGTCCACTTGTGTTCAACCGACCTTGTTGCTGTAAATATTGGAATGGTATATATGTAAAGTATTGTGCCATTTGCAATATATAGAAAAGTAAGAATGTAATTAAGCGAATTGAAAGAGAATCAGCAGCAGAGTATTCAACAAGGTTATCAAGGAGCAACAAAGATATATCCATCACATCAAGTGATCAGTACATAATATCGAATCAGCAAACCAGTTGCAAGCAGATCCACTGCTTCATCCTAACAAGTGAATCAGTTTGTAAATCCTTTAATAGGGTAGACTTAAAAGTCTTTTTATAAATCTCCTAACAGAGTGCATACTTCATTGTATGTTTGTAAATCCTCTAACAAGGTAGATCTAGCAGTCCTATTTGCTCCTAATAGGGCAGATCACCAGAAGTGATCATTATAAGCCTTAACCGGCCAACTTTATACTGCAGTATTGAAGTTTCATGGGCATCATCCCCACCCCAATTTTACTTTCAAATTGAAAGTTTTCTGGGTCACCAAATCAATGTGTTAATCTTTTCATGCATACAGCAAAGTAGATGAATGAATGGTGAATTTGTTATTATGCTGAATTAGTTTAAATTTTTTAAAGTTTACTGATTCACCCCTCCCCTCTCAGTAACCTTGTTAGTCCTAAATATTTCCAACAATTGGTATCAGAGCATTGTGGTTCTCAGGATAAAGTTTAAACAACTTGACCAAAGATCAAGGACAATGGAGATATTCAGACTTGACAAAACTATTGAGAATGAGAAGCTAGATTTGGAAATGGCCATGATACAACTCAAAAAGGCAAAAGAGCATCTTTCTCTATCCCTAAAAAGAAGGAAAGATCTTGCAAAAGAAATGAATGATCATTAGTATACTGAAACAAAAATAGAAGATCTCATCCCATCAAGTAGTTCAAATGAAGCCAATGAGGCAGACAAGGCAATCAAAGAACTTCTACAAAAGAATGGATCTTTGCAAGAAGAAGTAAGGATGCTAAGATTGGAACAAGAAACTCAATCAATAAGATTTTGTGAAATTATGGAGCAAAGAAACATGATGCAAGAAGAAATAGAAAGAAGGGACAATGAAACTCAAAATCAATCCCTTGAACATGAAGATCTAGCAGATCAACTATCCAATGCAAATGAAGAAATCAAGATTCTCAAAGCACAAAGTGAAAGAATGAGAAATGAATTGAATATTGAAAGAAAAATCAATGAAATTCTAAGAAGAGACCTAAGATCTGAAAGGAAAATCAATGAAAGCTTGGAAAATGATCTAAATGTTGAAAAACAAGTCAATGAAAGGATGATGAAATCTCAAGCAGACATGAATCAATTGAATAAGCAAAATGAGCAAAAATTTTATAAGCAAAAGGGTAAAGCTGGTCTTCGATACAAGGAGGAAGGTGAATCTTCTGAACAAGGTACCCAAAGGAATCAAAGACCTACTTGTAATCATTGTGGCAAGATAGGTCATACATCTAACAAATGTTGGAGTAATGGTAAAGGTAAATTCAATGGCAAATGTTTCAATTGCAATCAGCATGGTCACAAAGCCAATGAATGCAAGAAGAAACCAAAGTTTGAAGGCGAATGTCACAAATGCAAGAAAAAAGGACACAAGGCATCTGAATGTAGATCAAAATCATTCAATCCAGCAGAAAAAATTGTCAAAGCAATATTTGGTTGGGATTACAATACTTGGTGCAGATGTCACTATTGTGGAGAATATGGACACATGGGAACAAACTGTAGAAGGCATCACCTAAGGAAGAAAGATACAACCATAAGATGCTATACTTGTACTGAACTTGGTCATATAGCCAAGAATTGCATGAATATAGGAAAAGTTGAAGATGAAAAGAAAACTAGAAGTGATAATATTCGAAAGCAAATGAAACAACAGTGGATTCCTAAGTCTACCGAGCAAGAAAATTCAAATGATGAAAATGTCACTCTAGAAGTGGGTGACTTCACCATTCCTAATTAGACTTATCAAAAAGGATAAGGGACTGCATCTTCAAGCCAAATCCTAAGCAGTTCCAGAAAGGAGTGGAAATGATAAATCAGTATTGCAGATACAAGTCATAATTCACAGTGTTCAATCTACCGACTAAGGTTGGTTTTCAAACTTTACCAAGCTTGGTTGGGAAAATAAGAAAGGTTTTGTGTTTTCACCAAGTTGCAAGGTTTACCGAGTAAGTTGCTAACTATTTGTAAAACCATAATTCTTAGCTACCTTCGTACCCGAGCATTAATGACAGGATTTCGATCAAAAAGGTAGAATTTGATCTCATTTTTCACCGCGAATTCAGAGTTCATAGAGAAAATATATTTTCAAGTGCATCCAAGCGATTTCAAGTGATTTGAAGCAATTTTCCAGCGAAGAATTTGTGTTACAAAATCATTCTCTCACCAAGCAGCAATGGCATTCGCAAGCACCAGTGGCAGCAAGGCGAAGAAAGGTTTTGAAATGCTTGTGAAGGGAGTCGAATGGAAGGCGCCCAATTTCAAAATCGTTCCTACCATCGCTGAATCACTCGACCCGCATGGAGCTCAATCGTAGATCCCTCCAAAGGTACTTCTTATCAATGATATTCATACTCATTTCAAGTGTACTGTGCAAGAAATAGGGACACTAGATATGGATAGTACCCTAGCCGAGTTATGCATGGATGGAACCCTAAAACCCGAGTTTAAACATTTGGAAACCAAAGGTTTAACCCATATCCCGCATCTGCCAAGGAGTTTCCAAGTGAAATAGGTAAGGTATATCTTAAGCCATATGCATGATGGACAATTGTGGTTAGAACAACCCATCCCCATAACAAAGAAGATGATCCACAAGATCACGGGTTTACCAATGTTGACCAAAGCCAAAACCACCAAAACCCTAGGTCGAGATGAACTTCAGAAATTAACCCTAGCTGTATGGGATGGAAGAGGTTTAAAGCTTAATAATGTTTCAGATATAGAACTAAAATTTGGTATTTGTGTTATTGCATACAAACTGTATAGTTCCAACAGGCTGAATAGTGTACCCTGTGAGGCTGTAGATTTGGCATATAAGATTGTGAAGAAAAACATGGAGTTTGACCTAGCTGATGTGCTATTAAGACAATTGAATAAAAACATGGATAGCATAAGGACTGCAAAGACAAACCCCTGTAAATTTGGTTATTTGCTAGTTTGTTTATTTTTCTATGTACAAAAATTCTTTCCATCTAAAGGTGTAGTTGTATGGAGGAAAGATACTCCAATTTTGTATCAAATAAATGAGTTCATAGTAGAAATGGGTATCAATTTTGACAAGGTAATGGATAATTATTTTGAAGATTTCAAGGAAAGGATGAACAATAGGTTTAGGATACCTCCGAAACTTGTTGAAGATTATAAGGATGATGTCTGTTTCATGGTTGACTGTGACAGAGTCTACATCCAGGCAGTCAAACCCCGAGTAGAATGGGTAAAACCATTGCCCTATGAGCTAAATATTGATGATGGCAGAGATATCATTAAGGCACTGGTAAATGAACCAGTGGATCCCAAGTTGCCTGCATTTGGAACCTATGATGAGGCAAAGGTTAGAATAGAGCTTGAAATCAAGCTTCCTCAAGCAATCTCTAAAGGCAAGAGAAAGATAGAAAAGTTGAAAGCTGATACTAGATCTCTTATGCTTACGGAGGGTAACGATGAGGATGAAGAAAAGGAAGAAGAAGAAGAGGAGCCAGAAAAGGAAGCAAAGCCAGCAAAGAAAAAGGGTAGGGTAATCATTACCAAACCTCGGGCGGTGTTCACAAGGAGAACCAGGAGAGGCAAGAAAGAAGTTGTGTTCAGCAAACCACCTCTACCATTTGAAGAAAGGATGAAACAACTAAGGATTGGTGCAGGAATCAACAATTTCAAGGCATTGAAATATGAAACCAGAACTCCTACTGAGCAAAAAGAAATTGAAGATCTGATAATGGAGAAGTTGGGAAACTAGGAAATTCTCCCCAGACCAATTTGTTTCCCAAATTCCTACTGAACTATTTGATAAAATAAAGGTGAGATGGGAGCACACCAAGCAAACAGTTAAAGACATTTTTGAGCAAAGATTAAGAGAACTGGTCCCCAGCCTAACAAATGCAGAAATCAAAAGGGCATTGAAGGATCATGAAGGCAGAATGAATATGAGATTTAATACATGTCTCATATTGCTAAAAAGCATTGAGCCATTTGTTAAAAATGCAACTAATGTCTGGAGTGATTCATATAAACTGCATAAGACAACTGAGGAACCCATAGAGATCAAGGATGATGATGACAATGGTGATGATGAAGAGGATATGGATGGTGGCAACACCATTTCCATGGAAATAACTGATGAAGACCTTGAACAGGTAATGAAGGAAGAAGAAGAAAAGGAGGAAGAAAATGTTAAGGAAGAGGATGATGCAGTCAAAATTGCAGCAGCTGTCATTGCCTCCCTTCCTCACTCTCCGCCAAAGACTATAAAATCTACTATGGAGATAGGATCTTCAAGCAAGATTGTGAGCACAATACAGACATCCATTGCTCAATTTCCTCCAGTCTCCTCCCAGCTCTAGGTTTCTGCAATGCAAGTGCCAAGCACTTCATCTACCGAGCTGGTAGTCACTTCTTTAGTTACTGAGCTTCAAAGCACATCATCAGCCACCTAGTCATCCATTGCAGCAGTTACTTCACTGAGTATATCTCTTCCACGTGCAGCTTGTACAGTAAGTCTTCCAAGTTTCTTATCAATTTTTTCTTCCTCAGCCACATTGGCCCCAATTTTTGCTCCAGTCAGTTCTCCAATTGAAAATATACTAGTATGTACATCATTTTTGAGTAGTACATCATTTTTGGGAAGTATATCAAGATTTGATACAGCCAGCACTTCTCTTAGTTTACCTCTAGTTGGTCCCATTCCAGCCTTGACTGCTAGTCCTACATCATCAACCATTGTATCTACTTCAAAAGGAAAAGAGGTAAGTACTGTAGATAAACCAAAGACACCATTGAAACTGCTGCTTACAAGCAAAGTATTAGATGGAGATATAGATTTGGATGAAGAAATTGTCATTCCAAAGATAAACCTAGAAACTGCTACAGTTAATGAACTAAGATTGGTTAGTCAGCGTCTAGAGCAAAAGGCACAGCAAATGCAGCTAAGGAATGAAAGGGACAGAGAATTCAACATAATTGAGAGTGCTAAAAACATAATAACTGAGGCTATAAGTGTTGATGTGGATTCATCTCAACACATTTTGTTGCAGCTAGAAGAAGCGGTGAATAAATTTAATGAGGATATCTCAAGACAAGAAAAGTTAATGGAGAAAGCAGAAAGAAAATTTGAAAATAAGGTGCTTGAGCACATTGCTCAGCACTTAGCAATAAAACAGGGTGAATTAACCTCAATTTTGTCTAACATTGAAAATTCTTTTAATAACGTAACCTCACTTTTTGCAAAACTTTGTGATGTTACCGAGTATACAAAGGAAATAAGAGAAAAGTTAAATAAGATAGATAAGGATCTAAAGGTAAGTGCCCAATCACTGAAGGTTGACCCCAAATCAAGCTCATCTCATCACCTCAGGATCAAATTTTTGGTAGAGAAGCAGGTAGAGCTACTCAAAGAGGAAGGAAGGATAAGGTCTACACTGCTGGAAATTTAGAACATGATCCTTCCCATCATGAACACAATGCAGAAACACATTGCATATTCAAAAACATTGATCCATGACAATAACTTCTCTGTTGCAGACCATGTGATTGAACTTTTTGCAGAAGTTCAAGTAGCTCTCTCCACATGTAAAATCTTGCAAGACAATTGGGATAAAACTCTGCAACTAATTCTTCAGGTACATTTTGAGTTTATCACACATTTTAGTGTCTATGTAAATACATTCTTTATTCTTTGGCATTATTGTCAAAAAGGGGGAGAAAGTAATATATAGAGGAGAATCAGACACAAAAAGGGAGAAGGTAATAAAGTAATAAAGAAATAATGATAGTGGTGATAATATGAATAAAGACATATAACTCATGTAAAAACCTTGTGTATAATGTATGGGGGAGTTATATGTAAGGTAGCCCATGTATATTTAGCACAGCAGAATCAAGTCAGTTTTCTCAGATCTTGTATATAAATTTTGGCTCATAAGTGTTTTTTGTCACTAATGCCAAAGGGGGAGATTGTTGGAATAATGATACATTTTTCATTAGTTACAACACTTATTCGAATCTGAATGCTTACCGAGTTCATCACTCAGTTTACAGTTCATACCGAGCATTCGTTGGTTACCGAGTCAAGAAGGTAAACGAAGGATTTAGTGTTTACCGAGTCAGGAAGGTAAATGAAGGATTTAGTGTTTACTGAGTCAGGAAGGTAAACGAAGGATTTAGTATTTACCGAGTCAGGAATGTAAACGAAGGATTTAGTGTTTATCGAGTTAGGAAGGTAAACGAAGGATTTAGTATTTACTGAGTTAGGAAGGTAAACGAAGGATCTAGTGTTTACCGAGTTAGGAAGGTAAATGAAGGTTTTAGTGATTACCAAGATAAAAAGGTAAAAGAAGTATTCAATGCTTACCAAGTGAATCGAAGGAGTTAGTTTCTACCGAGTGACACAATGTTTACCAAGTCACTAGTGGTTACCAAGTTCCAAGCTACTCGGAGTGATTAGTATGGACCGAGTCCCTACCTCTACCAAGTGCATGACGATGCCATGTAATATAGTGGATGCCGAGTGTCAGAAGGTCACCGAGTGAGTTTAAGGAACCTGAGTTTTCTACTATCTGGCCGACTCAATAATGTTTTGTCCACTTGTGTTCAACCGACCTTGTTGTTGTAAATATTGGAATGGTATATATGTAAAGTATTGTGCCATTTGCAATATATAGAAAAGTAAGAATGTAATTAAGCGAATTGAAAGAGAATCAACAGCAGAGTATTTAGCAAGGTTATCAAGGAGCAGCAAAGATATATCCATCACATCAAGTGATCAGTACATAAGATCGAATCAGCAAACCAGTTGCAAGCAAATCCACTGCTTCATCCTAATAGGTGAATCAGTTTGTAAATCCTTTAATAGGGTAGACTTAAAAGTCTTTTATAAATCTCCTAACAGAGTGCATACTTCATTGTATGTTTGTAAATCCTCTAACAAGGTGGATCTAGCAGTCCTATTTGCTCCTAACAGGGCAGATCACCAGAAGTGATCATTGTAAGCCTTAACCAACCAACTTTATACCGCAGTATTGAAGTTTCATGGGCATCATCCCCACCCCAGTTTTACTTTCAAATTGAAAGGTTTCTGGGTCACCAAATCAGTGTGTTAATCTTTTCATGCATACAGTAAAGTAGATGAATGAATGGTGAATTTGTTATTATGCTGAATTAGTTTAAATTTTTTAAAGTTTACTAATTCACCCCTCCCCTCTCAGTAACCTTGTTAGTCCTAAATATTTCCAACAGTCATGAAATTTTGCCAACAAAGGTTCAATCTTAAGTGCATGTTCTAACTCATCTTGTTTCTCAATTTTATTTGGAATCAAAGCATAGAAGACATTACATTCTTTCATTTCTCATATAAAATTATTAACCTCAACCAAGCATACTCATGCTATAGTACAATGACTTTCATAAAAAAAATCTACTAAAGACAATAATATTTCTTCTCATTCACCCAAATAGTAAACTAAATCAATCTACCATCATGCAAAGTTATCTATCATACTACTAAGGTCTACCTAAAATATTATGACAACAATCCATAGGCATAATATCACACAAGACTTCGTCATGATAATTCCCAATTTTAAATTTGACAAGGCATTGTTTAGTTACAAGTAGTTCATGCTCATTCTAGATCCAAGAAACATGGTAAGGCTTAGGGTGTCTTAATCTCTACAACTATAATTTTTTAATTAGTTCTTTGGATGCCAAACTATCAAAACTTCCACTATCAATGATTACTTTACAATATTTTCCACCGATCTTACATATGGTTTTGAATAAACTTCTCCTCAGAACAAGTTACTCATCAGTTTCCTCATTCCATAAGACTCTTCTTAACATCATGTTTTCACCATTCTTAGGTTCATTAGATGTTTCATCAACTTCTTGACAACCCAAAGTATTCATGCTTTTACCTCCAGTCTTCTTTCCAGAGTTAGTACATTCAAAATCTTTGTGACCTTCTTCTCCACATTTGTAACAAGTACCCTTAAACCAAGATTTTTTTCCCTTTTCTCACTCTCTTTATTCCTATAGTAACCAATATAGCTACCTCTAGAGTAATTACCTCTTTTACCATCAGGTTCATCCTTCCATCCTTTATCATGTACTGTATTATTAGATTTTCTACTTTATCCATAAGTTCTACCCCTACTTGTCTGAAACCTACCATCTCTTCCTCTTCGTCTTTGATCATGTTTCTTTGTCAATCTTTATTAATCCTTAAAATAAAATTGATATCGTTCCTCCATATTATCCATCTTGACCTAATGAATCTCATCTTCAATTGATATCCTTAGACCATTTAGATATCTAGCCACCTTTTCAACTTCATCATCCACATCTCTAGATCTGATATCCAATTTGTAGAATTTCTTAGTGTATTCCTTTACACTCATGTATTTTTTCTTTAAATTTAACATATTCCTCAATAGTATAACTTGGTAATCTATAGAGAGAAACTTCTTCTTCATCTTTCCAAGCATCTTCATCCATGTCTCGATCTTTTTTTTCCTCTTTTATGTCTATTAGTTTGTAAATGTTCCCAACAAAGAGATGCATGACCTTTCAATTTTGTAATTACTATCTTAAACTATTTTTTATTAGGAGTACCTTCATACTCAAAATATTTTTCCATTTTAGAGATTCAATCCAATACCACATTAGTTTCAAATCTTCCATCATAGCAAGCAACTTCAATAATAGGTCTAGCATTCACTCTAGACAGAACTCTCTGAAGCCTTTCTTCATCTTGTTCAAATTCAAGTTTAGGATTAGGATTAGGTGTTGCCTCTTCTTCATCAATAACTTCTTCAAGATGTACACCTCTTCTCTAGGATGTCTCCATAGCTTCAAGCCTGGTTGCAATCTGCCTCAACATATCCATTATTGCATTGTCTACATTTCCTATACCACATACCATCTTGACAATAGTTCCTGCAAGATTGTATGCTTCTACAAGTTATAGGTCAAATTTTAGATCTTCCACCCTACAACCAATCCAATAAGGTTCTCCACAATCCAATCCACAATAAATAACTTTCTCTAATACCACCTAACACAAGGAAAAGGGAAAACTTAAGCATAAGTGACTCAACTTAAGCTTACAAAATATCCCCTACTCATATGTACACATAGAAGAAACATAAAATTAATGTTCGTAAGGAAAGATTCTAGACTTTTACTCAAGTGTAATTAGAGTCACACATTAAACATAAGGCTTCACAACTGACTACCATGCTATTGTAATTATTAGAAGAAATCAAGCAACGTGCCTAGTGATGTGACCTTCTGAGTTACGACCATATATAATGAAATTATTAAACAAGAATCCAAACTCACATTCCTATCTCCTTTTACATTTTCCTCTTCTACTACCTTCTATCTCTCTAAACTACCTCTAACCAAGCTTCTTATATAGCTAGCTAACCCATAGGTTAGCTAGTCATGCATTTAATTATATTATAGGTCCAACCTTGGAAGAGTAAACCAAACCAAACCAAATATAAACATGAAGCAACATGCACTCATAGGTGGATCCACACATTCTCGAGGAGTCATCTCCTAACTTCACAAAATTCTAGCATGACTTAGAAAACCATACCAAAATAAACAACACACCTCATTGGAAGAAAAATGTAGGAAACTAAGATTGCAAATAATGACACACAACTAGATACATATGAACAATCAGGACTTGCACACTTAAGATGAAGTTTTCAAATAAGCCCTTGACAAGATGTTAACTTTGCATGCCATGAAACTACAAGAAACAATGAATACTTCATGAATAGTAGACTAGTACAGAAACAAACAATATTTTTGGTTGATGCAAGATTTCTTCATGACCCAAGATGCTTCTACATCACTTCTAGATCTCCATTAAGTAAGATGGAGATTTTTCAGGGAAAAACTAAAATTGAAAATGAGGTTGATCCATTGTGTAGAGAAGCCAAAGGTTTCCATACACTTACAGAGGAATCTTTAGTCAAATTTTTCATATGCCTTTTGGATATCTAACTTGGCTAACATGCACTATGATCTTCTCTTTTGGCTAGAGCGTATTGGTTCTTGGATGATGATTATGCCATCCATAATTGGTCTAACCAAGATGAAACCTAATTATTCATCAAAGATGATGAGGGGGATGACATCTTTTAACCAATTCACTAGTTCTTTAGTGAGGATTTTGTAAATAGTATTGCAAAGTGCAAAGGACCTAAAGCCCCCAGATTGAACTACCTCAATTTTTTTTGGTATGAGGGTGAGGAAGGTGTGGTTTTGAGGATATTTCCAAAGTTTCTTTACTCCTCAAGAGCTTCCTATAGCTCATCCCCTAAGAAGTGCTAACATTTCCAGAAACAATTATCCTGAAATCCATCTTGTATAGGTGCATTTTCAAGCTACATTTGGAATAGGGAAGTCTTTATTTCTTCTTTGGTGAATTTTCTATTTAAATTTGCATTGTGTTCTCTAGTTATGAGTCTAGGAATGAGGTCCAAAAGATTCTTTTGTGCTAAGAGATTTAAGGATCCTCAATTGTTTACTGTTTCATTGAAGTAAGATACACATTCATCTTCCACATATGGAGGGTCCTCTATAAGGTTTTCCTAGGAGTTACTTATTTTAGTAATTTTTTTATAACAATTTTGGGCCTCGGAGCTATTATGGAAAAACTCAGTGTTCTTATCTCCCTCAATCAATCAAGTTTCTCTAGATCTTTGTTTTTCCAAAAAAAATCTTCTTTATCTAGCAAGTAAACATGCTTATTAAGGAGATACTTCTTTTGCAAATAAGCATCATTATCGATGACATTGCACATAAATTTTTCATTTAATTTTGTGATATTATATTCTACAGTAGATAGTTCTTCCAAAATTTTATTGAAATATAGTTTATTCCATCCCTTGATTTTGATTTTGAGGTGTTTGAGTGTGGTTACAAAAATGAACATCTTCGATCTTCAAGAAAAGATTCTTTGTTCCACTAGACTTCTAGGAGGGAAAGAAATTCTTTATCTTGGAACCACATATTATTGAATTTGAAGGGGGCTCTATTTGACTTGACCAAATCCCCAATGTCCAAATAGATTGGGAAGTGTCTTGATCCCAAGGAGAGATTCACTCCTACTGAGAGTTTGTAATGGAAAGAAGTAAAATCACCAAAAAATAGGAATCTATCCAATTTTTTAGCTATAAGCCTAGGTCCAGTTCTTCTATTACTCTATGTATGGGAACCATTAGATTGATGTCCAATAGATTATTGGTAGATTTCTAGCTCTTGAAATATCTAGTTGCTCGATTAAGGGTTCTAATTACACCAATCTTCTCCCCAAGACAAGTGATGCATTGAAATCAACTCCAATAATAATATTATTAGAGTGATGCGAGGAGGGGAAAACTATTAGTTCTTCCCAAAGTTCAAGTTTACCAGATGTAGAGATTGGACCATAAACATTGATAAGGATGAATTTCATGTTAGAATTAATACATTTGAATTTACCACATATCCAATGAGGGTGATTGATATATGGAGTGAGCTAGATGTATTTTGGATTCCAAATGAAAGCAAAGCCTCCAGATATGAGGATAACTGGCTGACCGAATGCTTTTTTATTTTCCAAATTTATGTTTGATTAGGTTAACTCATCATATCTAACTTAGTTTTTTGTAGTAGGATAATGTTAGAATCAAAAGACTTGAGGCAACACTTTAAAATCCATCCTTGATAGGAGTAGTATAGCTTCTACTATTCCATGAGGTGATCTTCATGGATTGTGTGAAAGACACTTCCCCTTCCCATTGTTGAAGATGGATGTGAGCTTGGCCTGATTTCCTTCCTCACCATCTTTCTTGCTTAAGATAGATCTAGACTTCCTTCCCCTTTTCTTGTGGATTTTACCATAATTGGGTGATTTATTATCTTGAGAATTTGTAGCAATCCCGAGAGTGTTGTAAGAGGTTGGGCCTCTATTGCAAGAGAGTTTGGGAGAGGGGCTGATTCTAAGGATTGATCAAATAGTTGTAGAAAATCCTCCCAATTAGGGCTTACTAGTGGGCCAAAGGGGAGATCTCCCTCCAAGCTAGACTGTTAATTGAGAGTTATCATATCATAAATTGAATATAGTTCTATCAAAAAAAAATTAGAATCATCATTTTTAAAACATTATGTGCTTCTAAGGTGATGTTTGAAGTAGTTGGGAGGCTCTCTTTTAATTCCTTCCATCTCAAAAGATTTTTTTTTTGCTTCTGCATGAGTAAAAAAAAATTACCCATTAAATCGTTGAGCTTAAGCAATCTATTTTGAATGGAATTAATAATTGATGTAGATTATTCTTTGTTGGTAGTGTGTAAATTTTGAAGTGATTTAGTCACCTCGCAAGGGGGGTTATCTGGGGTGGTGAACAATTGAATCCATATCAAAAAGAGACAAGTCATGAGGGAAGATCATAGGTTGCAATTTGGTTTATGCAACCATCTCACTATAATCTAAGTCAATGAGAGGGGAGGAGGAAAAGTAGACCTCTTAGAATTGGAATTTGTGATGACAACTAACCAAATAATTGGAACACCTGGAATAGGGGAAGGGAGGGGGGAAGAAGGGGGGACTTTTGGTGGGAGCCAAGATTAGGGTGAGAGTGGTAATTGAATGCAAAACATCTTGTTTGAAGGAATTTGATCATTGGGGCCAAAGATGAAGGAGAGTCTTCCATGTGGATCAAAATAGAGAGAGCATGATTCTTTGTGGAGAAGTAAATTCTTCCCATAATGTTACACTTAGTAGCTCCATAATAGATTTTTGGGAAGATGCAAAATGAAGAATTATTATTGGTTATGGTCATCTTTGATAACTTAAATTGAGGAATAATGAGGAGAAGAATTTTGTACTCTTCTTGATTAGAATTAGGGTTTTCAAACCCTAGGTAGGAGTCGAGACAATCCCTGATATGTTGAATTGAATCCTTGTTTAACAAGGATAAAGGGAGGATTGGACCAAATTAAACCAAATAGACTTTCTTTTTAGAAAGCATGAACTAGGATTGAAATTTTTGGGATAATCTATAAAAAGAAAAGAAAAACCCACAGAATAGATTTTACCATCTTCCACTAGGAATTTCTTAGGAATTTCATAATAACATTCTATGCAATAGAAGTCACAATTAATTAATGAAATACTTACCTGGTTTGAGAATGCCAAGACCCACCACTCAATCATCTCTTATTCATCTTTCCCATTCTAGTGTGCCAAGAGTTTGAATAAGCTTGATGAGGCACCAATGGCCAAAACATTCACAACTTCCAGATTCATATTCCTTCAATTTAGAGCATTAGGATTTGGGTGGGGTTGTGATATTTTGGGGCGTGTCAATTCTTTATGAGACCAAGAGGACTATACTTGCTCCAAATGAGAAGGAGCCGAATAAGATAAAGGTATAGCCCAGATACCCACTTCTCTACATTGACAGGGTTGGTAGAGAGGGATGGAGGGAGCAGTAGGGGATGTCTTGTGTCTTCTAGATTGAAGATGTCTATCCCTTCTTTCTATTGATGAAAGCCTTCGCTTACTATGGAATGAGTGAGATTTGACCAAAGTGCTTCTAGAACTTTTTAGGAGGAGCCCCTTTTGTTTTTTCCAATAACTTGAAACAAGGAATATGCAAAGAAAGATGGCTCACAAATTGGGGGGAACATGATGACTTCCATCCTCCATATATGGGGAGATGTGGGAAATTAGGAGATAAAGGGGTGGAAGAGGAACACCTATTCAAAGATAAAGGACAAACCTAAAATGGAGTTCACAATTTCCACAACAAAGCAATTGTTATTATCGTGCTTAATAGTGATTATATGCATTAAGGCTTAACACAAGGATAAGGAAGTTTCAGAATGGAAAAGGACACACGAATTTTCCAAGTCAAAAGTCTCTAGTTGACACTAGAGACTCAAAAGAGTTGAAGGAAATATGCAACAATGATTTAAATCTCATAACTAAACAATTATTAAATAATAAATATAAAAAAGATAAAAATATATATTTAATATAAAATTAAAATTCAATGTAACATAAAATGTGTCCATTATTAATTTATAAATATATAAAAACATTTCATCAAGATAATAGAACTAAATATGACATGAATGCAATAAATTTCTCTAGTAGAAATAAAAATTGGAAATGTGAAGATTCATTTTCTTTGTGTAAACGAATAATCAACAATTTTGTAACATATAAATTATACAGGGGAAGATCTCTCATAGTTTATTAATAATTTTCACATGTACCAATAGTTGATCACATTTTAGCATTTTTAGTTCATAATTGGCCTTTTTGTGCACCATTATCTGTAGGACAAGAAAATATTGAAAAAAATCAGTGTGGTTCCAAATATAAGTATTTCCATAAAGATTAAAACATTAATGAAGCATTCATCTCAGAGACTATATAAATAACAAAAATATTTAATTAATTTTATATTATAAGACATAGAGAACTTGAAGCAATCAAAACTCTATATAGTCATTGTTTTTTGTGAATATTATATTTTTTAGAAATTTCTAAAATCTAACAAAAATATTTTCTCATACTTAATATTTTCACGCATTAAAAATAAAGTTTATGAATAAAAAATAACCACTACTAATGTGCTTTCCTATTTGATAACAATATAAATTATGTACTCAAAATGTAAAGTCAAAAATTATAAGTATCATTTGTATATCGGTCATTTGAGAGTTTGCTATGGCTACTTCTTTATGCAGAACATTGCTAATCAAAAAATTAAGCTTAAAAAAATAACTCAATTTTAACTATTTAACACGTATAGAATAGAAAAAAAACCTTCGTATCTCATAATTGATGTCTTGAACTTTAAGAGCAGCAGTGTAAGAAGGAACACTGAAATGATACTGGTTTCAGTTTTGGGTTTAACGTATTCCATTCATGCACGACATGACTTTTACTTGAGTTTGCTTTTAATTTTCTTTCCCAAAGGATTTTACTTCACCATTATGGTGGCAATGGATTTTTAAATGGCAAACAACGAGTACATAAATAATATGGAACCAGCCAAACGTTATTTAACAACTCAATGAAATTCCCACCGTGCAAGGATCAAGTTAATTTTTTTTCCTTGCTTCCCATGACTTTTGTTTTCTTCCATTAGAAATTCCACATATTTCTTGACTCCTCCGTAAACAATTAGTTTCCATCTCATTAAATTTTCTCAAAATTATATTGCCATAAATTATAGTGGTAATTTATGTTCCAATGAAGAAAAAGACATTCATGTGAAGGTAATGTAAATTAGCCAAGGTTAGCTTACATGGCTTAGGAAAATACTAAACTTAGTAAAGCCTCTGCTAGAAAAGATGAAACTATTATCAAATTTATCTTGTGTTCATATAAAGTTGGTCCTCTAATATTGTCATAGTGAAAAATATGAAAATATTGTCATATCTAGTAAAGTTTTGATAAAGGTTTTTTTCTTTTTTTCTAATTGAACAAAGGAAAGTTTGAAGGACTTTTGACATAGTGCTAGGATAGGTCCATTGTCAATTAACTTGAGGCTCATTGCCAAGTAGCATTTCTTTATTATTTTGATGTGAGTTATCATTTCTTATTATTTATTTTATTGGTATTTCATGGTAGTTAATTGATTATTCATATGAACTAAGCTTTTTTATTTATGATAAGGAACAATTTCTAGTTCACTATGGTAGATATGTTTAAAACATCAACATGGAAGATAGATCAAGGCTTAAAAGTTCATTCAATCATTCCTCCTCTTTTACAAATATTTGTTTCTTTTTGTTGTTGTGATGTTGGTAAAACAATAAAAAATAAATCAAAGTACCACGTTTATAATAGATTTTTCATAGTTTCAACATAGAAACTTATCACACTAGCTCTTTAACTTTAATACTTTCAAAGTTGACGTTAAATAAATAAATAATAAAAGTAGCATGTTTGAACTTTAAGATTGAGATACCTCAATCCCAACATTCTCCCACTTGTCAAAGACCTTACAAAAAATAAAAATATGTATCTCAAATATTTAAAAAAAGATTAAAGTAACTTTAAAATAATAAAGTAATACAATGGATTCTATATGTAATGAAATTTTTATAACTTGTGTGCTTATTGTCAAAGAGTAATGTAAACAAGTGGCACATAGTGGCTTAGTACTTGACTTTAGTTTTTATATAAATCTATTTTTAATTTAATAAATTTATTATAAAATGTTTAATTTATTTTTATTTCTATTTTTTGATCGGTAAACGGCCATAGCCATGATTAATTTTATTAAATTGAAAAACATTAATACAAGTAGTTCGCCCATTCTGACGAGCACAGGTAGGAAAGAACGGGGAAAGAAAACCTCTTGTCTTGCCCGGGACCGCAACCCTATATTATACATTAATAAAAGGGACACTCCCTAGTGATTACATCATGATTGTATGCAAAATATTAAATTAGTCTTTTTGACAGGGCTCCAGTTTGGAGAAGATATTGCCAATATTTGTCTAAAAGTCACCACAATCAACAAATTTTAAGGGTTATGAATAAACCAAATATATATATCACCATACGGTACCAAGGGAAGCCAAATCCAAAACAATGAAATGTAAATTCATCATAAAGATGAAAAAGATGGGTTAATCAGCTAATTCTAATGTAGTTATTTGATTGATTTGTAATTAACTCTATTGTATTAATTAGCAATTAGCATAGTTGTATTTAAATTAAAAGTTAATTATTATAAGGAGAGTTGTGATTAGAAATCCTCATAATTTAGCATGATTAATTTTTGCGTGCATTTTAGAGATGATAGTTGTGATAATATGATTAAATTTATCAATAGGATTCCATGGGGAGCAAACCAAAAACAAGTCAAATGAGTTTTCAAAAAGGCACCAAATCTCACAATATAAACACTAATAAACATTAAGCTCTGAATTTTAATGTATTTTAGCAAAAAGCCCTAGAAGGGAGATTGATATAAACCAAAGTTAATATTGAAACTTGACTAGTAGAGCTGAATTGATCGAAACAAAATCGAAACCAAATAAATAGGCCGAACAGTAGCTAGAAGATTATTTTCATTCATATTTATCGATAAGTATAGTAATAAAAGTATCCAGGATAATATTGAAAGGACACTATATATAATACCTTGTAAACTAGTTCGCCCAAAAATATAGTTAAAATGGTTTATCTACAGAAGTACCCTTAAAACAGAGCGCTACAAGCCAAAATTTTGGGTCGAATTATACAAAATGACCCAAAAACGTTTTGATTTCAAACTTTTTTGAAAACCATAATGATTTTCGATGCATCATGCAGAGAGGTAGCCTTGGATCCTGGGGGAAACTCATAGGTTGACCTGCCCCTATTGGTTTTGTCATAATTCTGAAGGAAAAATTCCACGTCCTCCATGTTGTTATAGTCTACATCTGGATGGATATAGGCATCATACGCCCTCAGGTAATTAGTTAACTAGTCCCTTCTAGGGTCTTCCACAATTCCCCTCCATCTCAACAGAAAGTTGATACTCATCTCCATTCTTGGCCACTCGCTTAAAAACTAGATATTATCCCTAATTATTATGCAAGGGCATCTTGGGCTCCTTCCCATTTCTAGGTTGTTAACTTCAAATTCCATGTATGCTTCTAGGAGAGGAATGCAGAGCCAAGCATCAATGTTTGTGATAGTCATTTCCAGACCCACTAACCAACATGGATTGAAAATATTGTGAGTAATCCTAATGATATCCCATTTTTCAACCCCCGCCTGAGCCAAGCAGCCTACCTAGATTGCCACGATGTCACTATTAGTCCTCCAAGAGTAATTATAACTAAAAACTCCCTCTCCTAAAGCCTGACTTACAGCTACCTGACTCATCTCATCTATGGGCCTCAAAATTATATTCCATCGCTCCTGTGTAATCAGCCCACAGAAGGCCATGGTGCAATTTTCAAAAGCATGAAACAGACATATGTTGGTATCCATAGAGCCTAGACTAGACTACTTCCTATCTTGCTACTACAACCGAATGCGAATGAAGGTGAATTGCAAATTAGCCCTAGATTCATTAATAAATAGGTGAAATCAAAATTTCTAGATGCCTAATAATAAAGAAGGCATACAAATGATTAATGTAGAACCTTGACAAATCATCATTTCGAAAGGATACCATAGCTTATGAAAAATATTTCCTGCAAGATGGTACTCTACCCCTAAATGTGTGAGATCTCTAAAAACACTGAAGATAGAAATAATATGATTATATCAGCAATATTGGGGGTATATAGTCATGATTAAAAGTTAATGTATTTAAACCATCGGTACCAAGATTAGCTTAAGTATCGGCCTCCTTGTTGTCTTCTCTGAAAATGTGTGCGTATCTTATTTCTTCAAATGCCAAAAGTGATCTAATAATGGCTTCTAATTTGGAATTTAATACCAAATTTGGAGTGGCTCCTTTCCGGAGAGCATTAATGATGATTTGGGAGTCCCCTTCAATTATAAGTTTTTTAATATTAAGTTTAATACATAGGTTAATTCCTTCTTCTACAGCTTTGAGTTCAAAAATATTATTAGATGCCTTGTCTAATGATTTTGATCTTTTAGTGATCCAGTTACCTAATTTATCCCTTATAATACATCCAATTCTTGCGTTACCAGGATTTCCTCTAGAAGCCCTATTGAAATTTTAACTTCTTCCATCCTGGTGGGGGGGTTCCCATTTACAAGAAATTCTAGCAAGGTCATTATTCTTTTTATAATAAAGGTGGGGATTGATTAATAATGGCCATCATTTTTTAATTTCTACATCCCAGTCAGAGAAGGATTCCTCTTCTCTAGGTCTTTTCCTGAGATCACTATTCATCACTTCTGATATTGCTACTTCTATTTTCAAATATAGGGCTTGTTCTGACAAATATTGATCTAAGAAAATTTGGCAATTGTGTTCTTTCCAAATTTTCCAAAGAGCTATAGCTGGAGAGATATTCCAAAGTTTGCCATAGATTTTCTTTGGATCTTCTTTAGGCCATCCCATTAAGTGATCTTCCCATTTACCTGCTAATGAGGAAGACCGATTGAATTTACTTTGAAGCCACCTCCAGCATTCTTGAGAAAATTTGCATGTGTATAAGAGGTGTTCTGCACTTTCTTCATCCTCTTTGCAAAGGATACACCTAGATGGCCCTTCAAATCCCATTTTTCAAATCCTATCTTCTGTTAATATCTTCTTATGCATGGTTGTCCAGAGGAACATTCCTACTTTAGAAAGACTTGCTCGATCCCAACATAGATTCAAAGGAAGGGTACTAACTTCCCATTGTTGGGAGTTTGTGATCATTCTATAACCTTCTCTGACTTTGTAGGCCCCATCCTTTGATCCAGCCCAGATTAGCTTATCTTCCTTACCTTTATTTTTTATAGTCTGGTGTTTTAATATTGTTTCCATTTTCTCCTTATCCTCCTGATTGATATCACATTCAAAGAGTGATTTCCATGTCCATACCTTACCCAAATCTGAGTCATATTCCTCTATATAATCTCTCACTTTTGAACCCCATACATTTTTTAGCTGTAATATTGTTTTAGGATAGAAATCTAAATTAATTAGAGAAGGGTTTCTGTTGTCACTTAGGTTTGCACCCTTGTCCAGAGCCTATGCATGAGGACAACCTAGTGAAACATGGAAACAACCTCCAAGTTGTGGGACTTGAACTGTGATGTTGAGTCTTCGGAGAAGGCCAGCTTCCCCTTACTATCAGGGTGCACCTAACTACTCTTGGAAGGGAAAAGGGAGAAGGAGAGCATGAAGCAAATCTACCTAATCTAATCTAAAGAGGTGATGCACCAAAATAGAGTGTTTAGACCAATCTCTACCCATATATGCACTATTGAACCAAAATGAAACTAAGGATATACACATTCAGAGTTACTTTAATCAAATAACCACATGTAGATCAAGATGATCAAGATTAATGGAACAAGGAAAGAGAGATTCACTTATATACCATTCACAAGTCAACAGAGATACAGTCATGCAGATTATAGACTTTCACAAAACAATGGTGAAGGAAAAGAGTTCTTGCACTTTCATACCAATGGCTGAAGGAGATAAAATAGAGAATCATACAGTTCAGAGGCCCAGGGGGATTTATGCTAGAATTGCAGAGCAATAGCAGAGAAAAGCTAGAGAAAGGTCCCGTCACAATACTTACAAAAGTTGCTTTTATAGTTTAGGCATAACTGAGATCTCTTCCAACTGAAGTAACCTCGCAGCTACCTGCCATTAAGTTCTGCAGAGGACAATCAAGGGGAAATCTGATCTGGATGCAGATCCAGACACCATGATTTGGAATAGGGCCCTGAGAAGATCGAAATGGTGCCATAACTGCGCTCTGACCTGATAGATGGATCAAAAGATGGGTGGTGGAGTGTTCTTCTCGTTCTACATTCATTTCATGGTAGTTGGAATCGATCATGAAGATCAGATCGTGCAACAAAATTGATTATCTTCATTGTTTGGTTTGTGAATCAGCAGAGTCAGCGAGTCAACCTATTTCTGTAAGCAGGATGGACCACATAGACGAATAGCCTCCTTTTATTTTTCCACCTCGTGGAAGTCCTACATAGTTGACCATCTCTTTCATCACTAACCACGCCAACTTTGGCTGCAAAGATTACACCAACTCCCAATCGTTAACTGTCAACCTTAGCTTGGCCGCAAGACACATGTCATCAAGGCGCTATGTCGCTATGGTTAAAATTCTCATAATTCTCCATAGCAAGATAGCGCCCATCGTTGATCTTTCTTAATCTTATGATCATGGAGACTCGTCATATTTCACGCTTTGCTTTTCAACTTGTGGGCCCGCAAAATGTTGTCAGCACACCTGAGATCTACCTAGCATAACCTGACATCATCCTTGAGGTTCACAAGATAACACGAGCCCACCTAACATGTGTCACTGAGGTGCTATGTTGCTATGGTATGCAGTGTGCAACTTTCAATAGTGTGATAATGTCAACCATCGATCTTCCTAAAATTTGACGATCGTGAAGACTCGGCATAATACTATGCCTGTTCTTACCTAGGCCCATCATACTTGGCATCATCTTGGCAATTGCACCACACTCGAATGACACCTGGAAATCCTTGGCACACATACCTTGGTGAGACCTGGCCCCCTGATCCACATGGCGAAAAGGCACTATGTCGCTATGGTTAAAATTCTCGCAATTCTCCATAGCGAGATAGCACTTGCCGTAGATCTACCTTAGATCTATGGTGCTCCACAAAATTGTACAATTGCATCTTGAACTGGCCGAATGGACCAATGGAAAAATGCCACCATATTCTGATCCATCTAACAACTGTCACGAAAGATGAGATGTACTATCACCTTGAAGAAGGGTGGGCCCATTACGTCATCCATGCCATGCATCGTCGAGGCGTTATGTCACTATGGGTATCTATCTTGCAACTCTCAATAGCGACATGACACCAACCGTGGATCAAATTCACATCTGCAATGCTCAAATTCTTTGCAGGACTGCAAACTTGGTTAATTGGATGGGCCAATAAGATCTGCCTACATACTCTAACCTGTCTGACAGCTACCACGAAAGACAAGCCACCTATTTTATCCAGCAGCCCACAAGATGAAAATGGACCCACATGCCACACGTCGCTGAGGCGCTATGTCGCTATGGTATCCATCGTGCAACTTCCCATGGCGAGATAGCGCCCATTGTTGATCTTAACTGATCTAACAGTGAGCACCCTTGTTCAGACTTCTCAGTGCATAGCCAATAGAACTGGCCACGTTCCAACTGTCTGACGAATCCTCACTGATATCTGACAGGGCACACCTGGGACTCACCGGACACATGACAGAAGGGCGCTATATCACTAATGGTGAGAAGCTCAATTTTTTTGATAGTTCCATAGAACCCACCATGAAACTGGCAAAATTCGGCACCAGAGAAACAATTGAGAAAAAAGGAGACCCACCGGACACATTGCAGAAGGGTGCTATGTCACTAACGTATTCACCCTACAATTTCTCATGGCGAGATAGCACCGACCGTAGATCTGCCTTAGATCTAGCAATGGAAGACTTCCAGGCCACAGAACATATTATAAGGCTTGATCGAGTATTAAAATAATATTAACTCTGCACACTAGCTGTTGGTGGGTAAAATATTTAAAATTTGAATCTTGGCGGGGCATAAAAAAATGATAACATTTCCGGTGACTCACAAGGGATGCGAGCCTACTATGCATAGGACCAGTGGCCTAAAGCATCCATTGGGCTATAGAATCAAAAAATTGTAGATCCTGTGCATTGTGAAACCCTAACCCTACTTCTGAGAGAAAAACCTAGAAATCTCTGTCTCTGCAACTGGAACCAGAGACCAAAACTCCTTGCAATCTTTAAAATTTTGAAAACTTGCTATCTCACAAAGAGACAACCCTGTGCTCGTGCACTTCTTGGAAAATAGGAAACAAAAAGAATAGAACTAAACTAACAATATACATGGAACCCCAAACTCTATCAGAAACATGGCTTAAGGTAAATCCCATTAACTGTGATGGGCAGAATCTCACCATCAGGCCTGCTTAACTAGAAAGCATTGGCCTATTTGCAACTGATAATTAGATAAGGACCACTCTGTTGGTATGATTTTTCATAGTATAGAAAAGTTCTGATATTTGGGTGAAAAATTAGTTAATTCTTTGTTTATTGTAGATTAGGGTTTTTATTTTTTGATGTCCTGAAAATTGTTTGATTACCCTAGTTACGCCCTATTCTGTGGGTTGTGTCTTCCTTTTTAATTTCTTAGGGTTTGGCTCTCAAATTATCAATGAAAAGGCCCTAAGTGCATAAAAAAAAAAAAAAACCATTATGCCTTTGTTTTGTGGTACCCTCATTTTCAAATTTAAAAAAAAAAAGGTATTTTCTTCAAGTATTTTGGCGGAGCTTTTAATCCTAATGTTTTATTTACGTCAAAATGCCTTTAGTAAACCTTTCATGTACCTTTAATTGCAATATTCTATTTGAAAGGATGCCAAGTTGAAGTGTTTCTCAATCACCGTTGATCTATCAGAGATCAAAGGTTAGCGCATCCCCACATTATAGAGTTGTAGGTTTTTAAGCAATGCGGGGAAGCGCATTTGTGACACGTAGCCCCTTATGTTTTATGAGATCCAGTATGCCCCAAAAGCTCTTGTATGTCAAATTTATCAGTACTTTTGCACACGTTTTGTTTTTTTTGTGATATCATTAGTGGATTCGTTGACAGAGCTATGAAGATTACTCACCAAGAAACATCACCGTTGATCTTGTCTTGATCAATGGTTGGTGCATCCCCGCATAATAAAGATGTAGGTTTTTAAGTAATGCGGGGAAGCACATTTGCAACGCATGGAAAAGTGGGGTTAGGTATTTGTATTTTAATGTGCTACACTACAAATGACTGATGACGTGTACTGCTAGGTGTGCACAGAAGGATTTTTGGTTGCTGAATGAATGTGAAATCTTATCACCATTGATCTTGTCTTGATCAACGGTTGGCACATCCCCGGATAATAAAGATGTAGGTTTTTCAGTAATGTAGGGAAGCAGATTTGTGACACATGTCTGTGATTACGTCAAACACTTGCTTGCTCAAAAGAAGATACAAGATCCGCTAGCGTGAAGTGTTGTTAGACAGTATGAGCTAATATGGTAGTTTCCTATTGGTCAGTTTAGCTAGGTGGTCATTAATACAAAATGGATTATTCTGATCATCGATCTTGTCTTGATCGACTGTTGGCGAATCCCTACATAATAAAGATGTAGGTTTTTAAGTAATGCAGGGAAGCATAATGGTGACACATAGCATTTTTCTAAAAGACTATAAAGCTTGTTATTTTTAAATCAGGACCTTGCGATCTGATAAAATCTATGGATGGGATTCAAATTTGAGTGCAAATTGCGGGCAATGGTTACTGAGAGTAAATGTGATCTAGACCTCGTGTGTGCGGTTTTAATTCATAAAAAGAACCCACAATTTCACTATTAATGAATCACCAAAGCGCAAAAAGAACACTAGGGCATTCAAGATTTCAGAGCTAAGGAATGAAATTTCTCGGTTAATACTCCAATAAAATTGAAGAAGACATCATATAGTGCAGAAGTGCGATTTTTGGTGGGTAAGTGCTCTGTGACCTTCTGAGTACATTTGAAGCATCTGCTATTGTGAATTTTCCAAAGTTTCATTAAAAATGCCACCCCGAAAAGAGTTTACTGGACAAAAAGATTATCTAAACCGTTCAGTGCATGATGATTGTCTCGAACAATTCCTCTTATCAATGCATGAAATAACTAAGGGAAGGGAACTCATTCCAAAAAACCCTAGATTAGTTTTGGAAGAAGGATTTTATGACAAAGCTAATTGGATAAGAGATGCCCAGGTTTCCATGGGAGCTTTGGAGTTGTTTAAGAAATGGTTTTCAGAGAAAAAATTGGACACTCCTATGAGCAATGTATGTGAATTTGACATTGTAAAATTAGTAGTCCCCAGTGTTTTCTTTGATAGTGATTTATTGATGGACCTGGCAAAGAAGTATGATCCTATCACGGGGTGGGTAAAAAATCATTTGGGGGTCAACCTTTTTAGGGTTTGTCTTGAGTTGTTCAGTGAGGCTTTCAACCTAAACCCTAACCATGCTGTGCATGAAATCATTGATATGGATGATTTACAAGCTAGATATGATGCACAACGAATGTACTTGAGAACAAGGCCACTACAGGAGCATGCTGCTAGGGTTGGTAATTTTCCTGTAATCACAACCAGTACTCTAGAGCCATTGTTGAGAAGACATTTCAATTTGAGAGCTCAAGCACTATATTTTTCTCTTTGCAAGATCTTGGGGATAGATGAGGGTGATCAAATTCCAGGTTTTGTGGTCCTTATAATTGCTCAAACCCTTCAATTTCGAATGAGTAGCATTCTAGATTTTTCCACTTTCCTAGCAAAAGAGATTCACAACAGTCTGGTTGGAATAGCAAAGGGGAAAGTAAACAAACCATTATGTTGGTATTCATTGATGATGCATGTATGTTTATACAAAGGATATAATTTCTTCTCCAAGGGTATGGAGTTAGAAATAACAAAGGATGGAGAAAGGAATCCAGTGTAGTTGTGGAGTGTGGATATGACTTCAGAGGCCATTGATGCTAGTTATGTAAGATTTGATAGGTATTTTGCATCAAATCTTAGACTGCTTTTAAGAGGAGATAGCCCTAGAATCCCACAAGTATTATTAGAATTGGTCAGACCCAAGGACCATGCTAAAGGGCTACTTGTCAGTCATAACTGGGGGGATATAATTCCCTACAAAGTTTCAACAGTAATAAGAGTTTATGGTTTCTTAGGAAAACATCATGTGTTACTTTTTCATGTGCCTTTGAAGATAGGGATAGCTGAGCTCTTATGGAAGATAGGTACTATAGATGAGAGGGAATTGGTCAAGAAGGGCACTTTCTTTCCAATGGTTACTGAAGTGCACGATTTTGTTTTTGTTAAAAAGGAGTGGAAGCATTTAAATTTGTTTTTGAATAAATATAACATGGCAAAATCTCATGCTAGATTCATTGACCCTAAAGGATTCTATGAACTATTAAAAGAAAAGGTGAGAGCTTCCCATATGGTACATCAGGTTTACTATCTAGAAGATATAATCAAAAATATTTTCACATTGCAGGAGCAAGAATTAAGGAAAGAGAAATGGATAGTTTTCAGTAAAAACCTGGAATTCATTAATGCTTTTGACCCCCAGTATGACCCATTGAAAGATAAGAAATACTGGGGAGCTAAAATATAGGCATTAATGAATCATTTTTCCATAATAATTCAGACTATGAATGAAAAGAAAGCTATGTTTATTAAGGCACACCCAAACAAGGCAGCAGAAATACAAAGAAGAATGAAAGGTAGAAATGTGGTAACTCCTGGCCAATATACATTGTAGAAAAGGGTAGGTTATATCATGGTTCAAAATGTGCAATAGGTACCCCCTCATAAGAAGCCAAGGTCAAGAAGTCCATCTGTAGCCAGCTCTCCAAAAAGACAAAAATTAGAGCAGGGTTCTTCTTCTTCTCAAAAAGAACAATACTCCCCAAGCCAGTCTCCAATCTAGATAGATGATGAGGCATCTCTAAAGGAACAGGTTAGACAAATGGGAGGAGAAGGGGATGTGATTGTCACTTCTACAGACCTGGATATTGGAGAGCCACAAGAACCTCCTACACCTTCCTTCGACCTGACCATTGTTGATTACCAAGGTAAGGAAATTGACCCAATTGTTGCCCAGGCTTCTGAAAGATTTATTAATGATGAAAATTTTGTAAGATCTAGGGCCTTTGCTCAATTTTTATGGAGATTAAATATAAAGAATTTTGAGAAAGCCTGTGAGAAGATCAAGGATGAGTAACCAAATAAATTTGACCCAGTTATCAAGAAAGAGGTAAAATTAAAATTTTTGAGTGATTTTGCCTGGTTTACTCCTGAAGCTGGGAGGCAAATAGTTAGACAATCAGGAGTCCTCCTTCTGCCAGAATGAGATAGAGCAAATGCTATTGTTTTTGATTCAGTAAGGAAGCAAAAGGATGTTCAACTAACAACTGTTGAAGAAGTACTACAGGCTCATAGAGGGGTCAAATTTAGTGATGACCACCAAGCCCTTGTTTTGTGGTCCATAGATGAGAGAGAAAGTACCAGGATGCATAAGTTTCCCACTGCAAAACATATTGGCACATTGATAGTATACAGGGCTGGTGAGGTAAGTAGTAAACAAGTAATGGGAATGGCTTCAAAAATGCTAAAATTGGGTGGTGTTGTATATGGATAGGAAGAAGATAAGTTTGTTCAACTCAATGCTAGGTTTGAAGAAGTTTTGAAGGCATATGAGGAAAGGGGTATACAGATATAGTCACTGGAAAAAAAAATGTCTCAAATGGAGAGGATACTTGGGAAAAGAAAAATGGGAGAATCCAGTGCACCTACAATTGCATACCCTTCACAACCATTGGTTGGATCTGGATCAACCCCTATTATTGAAAAACCTAACACTCCTGAAAGGCCCCAATTCTATACTGCAGAGGACTTTGAAGAAAAAAAAACAAAATTGCATGAGTTGCAGATAGAATTAAGAAATCAATATGAAGAAAAATTAAAGTAGGGTCTAATATATTTGAGGGATAAAATACAATGGTCAACCTTTTTTGATCAGTTGACAAGAATTGCAACCCTCATGGATGAGTTGAACAGGGAGAAGGATAAACTGAGTCCTCTTGCACAGAAATGGAGGGAGAGGAATAATGATATTACAATCATATGTATATCTACAATCCAAATGCCTTATCATCAAGTTGAGAAAATCTTTGATTTATTAAATAAGCTAGAAAATTTTGATGATAAAAGAGATTCTTTACATAAAAGATTAACACTCTGTTTTTCCTGATATATTGCTGAAAAATTCACCCTATTTCCTTATGCTTTAGAATATGTTGATACAATAAAGCAAAAGGACCAATGGAAAAGGGAGTTGGATGAGTTATTTAATGAAAGAATAATAAACATCATGAGTGAAACTAGCCACTGGTTCTGGGCAAAGACAAATGAAGAGCTAGTAAAAATACAGTTATTTTATACTGCTATGAGAAAAGAATTTGATGATTTAAAAGAAGTGCAAATTCTTTAATGATGATACAAAGAGAAGCTCTAAGTTTTGATTGGCCAGATGATGATGCTTTTAATAAATGGAAAAACTAGTTTCTAGAAAAAATGTCAAAAGATGATGAGGAGGATAATGTAAAAGTAAAAGTCACCCTCATAGTTAATAATGAGGACATGGAAAATCCCCAGGTTGAAATAAGTTTACAGGTAACTGAAGATGATACATCAATTTCAAACCTCATGGCTATTTACTCTGAGGATGAAGAATAATTGAAGAATCAGATCTTATCTTCTTGTTTCAACAACTGAGAAGCATAACAGAAAGGGACCCACCAAGGATTGTTCGATGTGTTAGCTTTTCTCTTATTTTTTTTTGTCTTTTATGACAGACATTTGTCGGTATCTTTTAGAAGACACATGTCACTTTCTTTAGCCCGAAGCTTGTTGCATCTCACACTATTTAAGTGAGATTCCAAGGCTAAAGAATGGTCCAAATTCTATTGTTCTAAGTTCTATGCTTAGTCTATTTTTTGTCCAAATTTTGAAAGCAAGTTTATAATGTATTTTTCTGTCAATTCTTTGAGAATACATGAATATAGAATGAGCTGTGTTTCTTTTTGAAGGCCATTCTGAGTCTATTGTAAAGGATATACCATTTTCAAAGGAAATGAATACAAATTGTGAATTGTCCCCATATCAGTTCTTTCTGAATTTTGTCTCCTTTTAAATACTTAGCTACCTTGATGTTGTATGAGTAAAAGCTTGTGAAATTGAATGCAATCTAGTTAGGTTGTATATCCATTTATCATTTTTGTTAATTCAATGGATTAAATAAAGGATTTGATAAATGTGATGAGATTCCTTAAGTATTGAAAAGGATTTTGAATGATAAATTCTGATAAGAATTGCTGATAGAATTTGTTGTAAGGCAACAAATTAGATCTAAGAATTTGCTATAGACTCTGAACCCCAATGGATTAGGAATTGATCAAGTTATTTCAGCTGATGGAGAAATATATTATAAATGGTTATTCAAATGCATTATCAAATCAAATTTTACTTTTATTTCCTATAGATCTTCAAAGTTGGCCAGTTTTGCTTGCATGGAATGTTTTAGCTTCAGTTAGCCATTGTTGTTAAAAACATCTATAGATCTATAGAAGAATTCTTGGCCATATCTGTTTTATGGGATGTGTTTACCCAGTTAGTAAGAATTATGTATATGTTTGAGGATCTTGAAATGAGAATCTAAATGAAACTAAGAATAATCCTCATACAGTTGTTCTAGTTTTGAACCATCCCTAGGTATACCCACCCTGGTTTTGCAGAGCCAAAAGAGTAGAAAACCATCTGTGGTTTTGTTGAAGTTGGTTCCAAATACCTTACATATGCAATTGTTAATAAGAATAGGCTAGTCTTTAGATTGTGTATGTACTGTCATTCTGGTATTAAGCATTTTGTCGCTTAGTAGTTTTAGTACATTTTAAAACACCAACAAAATGGCAACTCTACTGGGGAGTTGTCCAACACATCTATGAAAAGTACTGTAATTTCTTTGGTCCTGCTATGTACGTGTGTGTCATGTGATCTATGTTTTTCCCGTGGTTATAAGGGAATCTTTTAGTGTCAAACCTTGAGAATTTTAAAGAAGATACAGCCCAAGTACCATTGCTACACACTGACGTATCTAGCCTATCCAATTGTCTTATCTAACAAGCAAGAGTTGTAGTCTTACGACATCAGTGATTGGTTTGTCTGTGCCATATATTTTTTTCTCTACTTGTGTATTGTTTTCCTTTAGTCAGCAAAAGTGTCATTATATATTTTTCCTAAATAGGGTGGCGACTCAGTCAATGTTTTGAAGCTAGTGCTTATTGTAACAAAAGGTGAATATGGCTGAGAAGAAAAAAAACACAAGAGGTTACATGAGAGCCAATCCCGATGTATCAATGTATACTGATCTACCCCAAGGTAGTAGGAAGAACCAAAATGAGAAAAAGATAGATCCAAATCCCACTTGGAAACCTAGAGGTAATGCATCTGTCAATTCCCATTATCAACCAGTAATAGGAAGAGAGTCTTCTTCGCTTAGCTTTGAATCCGAAACTACAAGACTCTTAGGAGGCATTTTTAGTACCCCATTACCAGATGAGAGAGTTTTTCAAGACAAAGACGTGTCTACTATGGGAATTTCTTTATTAATACTAGATCCTATAGTAGATATGAATTACAGACTAGGATTTAGGAGTTCATCTAATAATCCTTTTAATCCCAGAGTAGCCCCATATGTAGAACCAAACCTTATAGATCTGGATGACCCTGCTGATTTTGAGGCAACTTCTATAGATCCTAAAGAAGTGCACTCTAAAATAAAAATTTTGAAGAAATGGATTGCTGAGGAAGAAGCTAAATGCATTCGTCTTGAAAAAGAGAAGGAGCAAGCCACCTTGGATGCCATAATAGAAAGAGATGCTCTGCTAAGAAGGATGGCTACTTTGAAAGAGCAAAATAAAAGGTTAGTAGAGAATACCACAACTCTCCATAAGGATTTTTTTGGAGATGTTGATAATTTGAGAGCTAAAGTTCAAGAATAGGAGAAATGCCTAAATCAAAGGCAAGAGCCAGTTATTGCTCAAGTCCAAGCCTATAAACCTATTCAAGTGGATCCTGTAGAGCCCACTGCAAAAGCTCCAGATAAAGGGAAAGGCAAGGCTATAGGAATCCAAATAAATGAGCCTCAAGCTATACCAAGAAAACCTATACAACCCTCCATGTTGAAATTAGATCTAGATCTTGAGAAGGCTCGAAAAGAGAGGGAAGATCTTGCAAAAGAACTTGAGAAGGTTGAGAATGAAGCTCAAGCTGCAGAAACTAGAAAGAAAATCCAATTCATAAAGTCTAATTCTGCATTGGCTTCATGGCCCAATTTGTCTATCCCACCTACAAATCCTGCACCAGTTAGTGGTCCCATAATTTCAACTCAAGGAGTACCCCAATCTGCTCCTAACTCATCTTCCACTATTGGCACCCAAGTCCCATTTGTTCCACCACAACAGTCCCAAGCTGCTCCCCTAAGTCAAGCTAATATAGATAGTACTTCAAATGTTCTTGGTTTTTAGAAGAAACCTATATACCTAGAAAAGTATAGACATATATCATTTTCTGGTATTACTAGTGCCCCACATCCCATATCATTTGATTTGAGAGATAAAGTGGTTAAATTTTCTGAGAATAATGTTGTTACTGGTGAAGAACATTTGAGGATTTTCATTGATATGTTGAATGATTATGAAGTTGAACATGAAGAAATGGTAATGAAATTGTTTGTGCATTCACTAAAAGAGGATGCAAGGGATTGGTTTAGGAGGTTGCCTGATGACAGTATTACCTCATGGAGTGATTTGGAGAAATTGTTCAAGGAGCAATATGGGGACAACACTAATGCAAGATTCATGTTGAACGAGTTCAACAATATCAAGAAGAATCCAAATGAGTCCACATTTGATTTCAATGTGAGATTCCACAAAGGTATGTACAAACTTTTTCAAGTTATGAGGTTAAATGAAGATGTCTATCTCACAACCTATTTCAATGCTTTTGATAGCAAAATGGCTTATCAATTGAGGGGTAAGGATCCTAAAACTTTAAGAGATGCCTATAAAATTGCAGTAAATATAGAGAATAATAGGAAGGCATCTAGAAAACTAGGTAGGAGGGATGATCCTAAGCTTTTTAATCCTAAGAACAATAATAAAAGGGAAGGTGACAAAACTCCTATAGGAAAGAAGCTCGAAGAACCTAATATAGGCCAGGTTTTAGAAATGCTCAAGAAGATGAATCCCACTAATTTCAATAAGCCAAATGTTGTTGAAAGACCCCCTATGAATAACAACAATTTCAATAGGCAGCCTAGAATGCAAAATTACCCTTACACCACTCAATGGAAAGATGGTAAACCAGTTCCCAACCAGACCCAAAATGTGAAGGATAAGGGTACTCTAGACCCCCTACAAAGGAACATTGTAAATATGAGTGATGATGTACCATGGTGCATTATATGCCAATCACCTCATTCTACTAATTATTGTGTTGTTGCTCAGTCATTTGCCCAAGCTCAAGGAGTGTAACCTAAAGAAGAAACTGAAGACAGAACCCATGATGATATAAGTTGCAATATGGTGAATATGTGTGCTGACTTGATAGATTCTGATTCAGAAGAGCCTAAAAATGATATTACTAGTCAGAGAATTGCTTACTAGCTACATCATCAGCAAGTGCTTTTAGATGATGAAGGGTATGATACAGATAAGGTATGCAGTACATTTTTTGATGTAGGTCTCACAAGTTTAAGAATGCCCTCCAAGGAGGAAATTGAAAGAATTACAGTAGAAATGATTTCACAAGTCCATAGTAATTATAATTTGAGAAATAGAGCTATAAATAATGATGCAGGAAGGCCATCTAGTGTATTCATCAAAGACATCACTCATAAGATGAATGATCAAAACAAGAAAGTCAATGTAGATGTGCCTAAGATCAAGGAAAATAAGGGTAAGAAATGGGAACCAAAGAAGAAGGTTCAATTTCAAATAAGTGAAGCAACAAAACCAGTTGTGCAACCAAAGAAATCAGAACCTGATGCTATCAAGCAAAATGTGGTACCTACTGCTCAAAATATTTTGACTCCAAGTACTATTGTAAAACCTACTGTGGTTGAACCTATTGATATGATATCCATGTTATCTCAAATTACTGTAAAAGTGCCCTTGTTTGAACTTTTTAGAATTAAAGAGCATAAGAATAAGGCTTTGTCATGGTTGGGTGGAATAGCAAATAATAATATTATTGTAGATCAAACTATGTCCCAACAGACCCCATTAGTAATAGAGGATAGTGGTATCATATCCCAGAATCCTCAAATGTTTCTAGATGATTCCTTAGTGGAATTCATAGAAGATATTGATCCTTTTTTCCTCAGTCTAATCATAAAAGGGAAGACCTTAAAAAATTGCATGATAGACTCAGGAGCTTCCAACACTATAATGCCTTTCAAAGTAATGGACGCCTTAGGATTGAAGGTGGATACCAAGCAGGGGAGATGCAAAGGGATGGATGCTAAGGAAGTCCCAGTCATAGGTACCATAAATGCCTTACCATTCAAACTAGCTGCATATCTTGAAGTAGAATTAACCATGTCTATCCTTATGGTAGATATACCTCCACACTACGAAATGTTATTCTCCAAAAAATGGAGTGCTTCCATGGGGGGAAGCCTAAAATGTGATCTTACTTATGCCACTTTTCATATATGGGACAAAGCTATCAAGCTAAATAGGGAACCAAGGGTTAACCACATTTTAGGTGAAGAAATTGACAAAGATACCACTTGTTTCCTAGATACTGGGATTGATGCTTTCAAGGCTGAATTAATTATTGAGGAAGTTGAAAACTTACCTGCTATCATCGAAAATGAAGTTGAATGTTGCATGAATTCACCAAAATTATGGACAATGTTCTTTGATGGGGCTAGTTCTAAAGAGGGTGCAGGGGCAGGTGTAGTTTTTGTGTCCCCTGAAAATAACACTTTTAGGTATTCATTCACCTTGAAGTTTACCTGAACTAATAATATTGCAGAATATGAAGCATTGCTGCTAGGACTCAAAGTTTCCATACATCATAAAATTAGGAAATTATGTGTCATAGGGGATTCTGAACTAATTATCTCTCAGATCAAAGGAACCTACTCATCCAAGACTAGGGGATTGAAACAATATAGAAATGCAGTCTGGGATCAGATAGAATTCTTTGATGCATTTGGGATCTCATGGAGAGATAGGACCCAAAACAAGATGGTTGATCTATTGGCAAATGTAGCAATCAAGCCAAAAGAGATCATTTGCAAGAATCTCCCAAATTGAGGTGCAAAATAGACCTTCCATACCTGAAAACATTGAAAATTGGTAGGTTTTTGAAGATGACAAAGATATTACAAATTTTTTGTTAAATGAAGACAAGTACCATGGTCAGGAGATGGATTGCAGTGGACTGATTGAAACCATAAATGGGAAGGAAACCATTTTTGGTCAAGAGATAATGCAATTGAAAACAAATAAGATGCCGAAGGGGTTAGTAGTCTTGGAAAATATTTTTGATAACCAAGACAGAGTAAAATCAGGAGTAAACAACCCCAAACCTCAGGAGTTGGAAGAAATAAACTTGGGTACTGATGAAGTTCCTAAAAGGGTTTATATTGGCCAAAATTTGCCTGTTGAAATCGGGAAAACATTGATTTACCTACTTAGAAAATACAGACAAGTTTTTGCCTGGTCATATGATGACCTTAAGGCTTACAAGGAGGATTTGTTCCAGCATGTCATACCATTGAAGGAAAATGTAAGACCTTTTAGGCAAAAACAGAGACCAATCAATCCTACCCTTGCCCCAAAAATGCATGAAGAACTGACAAAACTAAGAGATGGTGGGATAATCAAACCAATCAGGCATTCCACCTGGGTTTCAAACTTGGTTCGTGTCAGGAAGAAGAATGGAGATATTAGGCTTTGTGTTGATTTTAGAAATTTAAACATTGCATCTCTGAAAGACAATTATGGCTTACCTAATATGGAAGCCATGTTGCAGCAAGTGACTGGCTCTAAATTGATGTCAATGATGGATGGTTTCTCTGGATATAATCAAGTTCTAGTAAAAGAAAGTGAACAGTTCAAGACAACCTTCACAACCCCATGGGGAACATATGTGTATGTAAGGATGCCTTTTGGCTTGATTAAAGAAGGAGCTACCTTCCAAAGAGCCATGGATGTAGCATTTCATGAGTATATTGACAAATTTATGGTTGTCTACTACTATGATCTTATAGCGTATTCTAATAAGGCTGAAGATCACTACAAACATTTGGAAAAAATCTTTATAAAAGCCCTAGAATATGGAGTATCTTTAAACCCAAAGAAATGCACATTCGGGGTCACAGAAGGAAAATTATTAGGACACATAGTGTCTAAGGATGTGGTAAAAATAGATCCTAAAAGGGTAGCAGCTATTGATAAAGTCCCCAAACCAAAAAATGTGAAAGGAATTCAGTCCTTTTTTGGCCAAGTCAATTTTTTGAGGAGATTTGTTACCAATTTTGCTGAAATTAGTAGGCCCATCTCAAAGATGCTCAAGAAGGGAGCCATTATAGATTGGAATGGTGAACCTTCACAAGCATTCTAGGATATAAAAATTGCAATAAAGAATGCTCCAATCCTAAGAACTCCAGATTATGCAAAACCCATGCATATTTTCTCTTTTGCATCATTCCATACTATAGCTACAGTCTTATTATAGAAAAATCAAGAAGGATATGAGCAGCCTATTGCCTTTTTCAGTAAGTCACTACAGCCTACTGAACTTAAGTATGAAATAAATGAAAAGCAAGAATATGCTTTGGTAAAGGCTGTAAAAGCTTTCAGATGTTGCTTGGTAGGTGCTACTATTATTGCTTTTGTACCTAGTGCTGCAGTCAAAGATATATTCTCTCAATAGGAAGTATTAGGTAGGAGGTGTAGATGGATCAATAGAATCCAAGAATTTAACATTGATATACAAATAAAAAAGTTAGTAAGAAGTCAAGGTTTGGCCAAACTCATGGCTGAAACTAATCTAGAGGCTAATCAGATAAATCTAGTAAATGATGATCATAGAGCTGACTTATGTGACATGGACCAATGTGATTGGTATACCAATGTCATATATTACTTGCAACATATGGAAGCTCCTCCCCATCTACCTAAAAATGAAAAGAGGAATACTAAATTGCAAGCCATCAGGTATGTAATTATCCAAAGCAATCTATGGTGGAGAAATTTTGAGGGAGTATTATTGAAATGTGTTGATAAGGAAAGGTGAAAGAGGTTTTGAAAGAAATGCATACTGGAGTGTGTGGGGGGCACTATATGGCCAGAACTACTACACATAAGATAATGAGGGCTAGATTCTGGTGGCCTTCTCTTTTCAAGGATGCTCAAGTTATGGTTAGGAAATGTGATCCTTGTCAGAGGTTTGCTAGAAAGCTAAAGTTCTCAGGAAATACTCCATTAAAGCCAGTGGAGATTCAAGCACCTTTTCAACAATGGGGTCTGGACTTCATAGAAGAGATTTTCCCCAAGTCTAGCACTAGCTATTCTTGGATTCTGGTTGCCACTAACTACTTTACAAAATGGGTAGAGGCTATCCCCACAAGAAATGCAACAAGTAAAGTGGTAAATAATTTCCTGTTGAATAATATTATTTCTAGATTTGGATGTCCATAGAGAATTGTAATAGATAATGCTATGTGCTTCAGATCTGAGGAGTTCATCAAGTTTTGTGATAAATATGGAATGAAAAGGTCATCATTTTCTCCATATGATCCACAAGGGAATGGACAAGCTGAGTCCACAAATAAGAGTCTATTGAAGGTCATTAAGAGAACCTTGGATGATAATAAAAAGGCATCGGATTACAAGTTACAGTTGGCAATATGGGCTGACAGAGTAACTGTAAAGAAACCAATTGGTGTAGCTCCATTTGATTTAGTGTACGGGATTCAAGCCAAAATTCCTCAGAACAACTTGATGGGACTATACAATTACATCCAATTATATGATGAAGATAATATAGATGAAATGCAAGAAAGAATGGATGAATTGGTAGGACTGACCGAAACCAGAAAAGAAGCATTTTTAAGGAACCAAAAGTTGCAATTGCAAGTCAAGACACTCTATGATAAAAGAACTATAAGTAGAAAATTTGAAAATGGAGATTTAGTCTTAATGTGGAATGCCAAAATTGAAGATAAAGGAAAACATGGAAAATTTGATCCTATTTGGTTAGGCCCATATCTCATTGAAAATACGTGGGGTGAAGATTCTTATATACTCAAAGATGTATTTGGCAATATTCTTGAATTGCCAGTTCATGGATAGTTCTTGAAGAGGTATTTTTCTTGAAAAATACTTGTTTTCTTCCATGAATAGTAGTTTTAGGTTTTCCTGTTGTTTTGTACATTTTTTATTTTCTGTAAGTCCTTGTAAATGTCCCTGTGCAGTTTGGTTGTTTGTTTCTATGTTGCTCAGTGCTCTCTGAAGAAGTTGTCATCTTACCAAATATGTGGTCTACTCTCCTAGAGATTTTGAATTCTTGCATAAACTCAAGTAGTCTATCATCCCCAGACAGAGCCACTGTTGGTATGATTTTTCATAGTATAGAAAAGTTCTGATATTTAGGTTAAAAATTAGTTAAGTCTTTGTTTATTGTAGATTAGGGTTTTTATTTTCTGATGACCTAAAAATTGTTAGATTACCCTAGTTACGCTCTGTTCTGTGGGTTGTGTCTTCCTTTTTAATTTCTTAGGGTTTGGCTCTCAAATTATCAATGAAAAGGCCCTAAGTGCGTAAAAAAAAAAAAACCCATTATGCCTTTGTTTTGTGGTGCCCTCATTTTCAAATTTTTTTAAAAAAGGTATTTTCTTCAAGTATTTTGGCGGGGCTTTTTATCCTAATGTTTTATTTACGTCAAAATGCCTTTGGTAAACCTTTCATGTACATTTAATTACGATATTCTATTTGAAACGATGCCAAGTTGAAGTGTTTCTCAATCACCATTGATCTATCAGAGATCAAGGGTCAGCACATCCCCACATTATAGAGTTGTAGGTTTTTAAGCAATGCGGGGAAGTGCATTTGCGACACATAGCCCTTGATGTTTTATGAGATCCAGTAAGCCGCAAAAGCTCTTGTATGTTAGATTTGTCAGTACTTTTGCACACATTTTTTTTTCCCGCGATATCATTGGTGGATTCATTGACAGAGCTATGAAGATTACTCACCAAGCAGCATCACTGTTGATCTTGTCTTGATCAATGGTTGGTGCACCCCTGCATAATAAAGATGTAGTTTTTTAAGTAATGTGGGGAAGCGCATTTGTGACGCATGGCAAAGTGGGGTCAGGTATTTGTATTTCAATGTGCTACACTGCAAGCGACTGATGATGTGTACTACTAGGTGTGCACAGAAAAATTTTTGGTTGCTGAATGAACGTGAAATCTTATCACCATTGATCTTGTCTTGATCAACCGTTGGCACATCCCCACATAATAAAGATGTAGGTTTTTAAGTAATGCGAGGAAGCGCATCTGTGACACGTGTCCATGATGATGTCAAACACTTGCTTTCTCAGAAGAAGATACGGGATCCACTGGCATGAAGTGTTGTTAGACAGTATGAGCTAATATGGTAGTTTCCTATTGGTCATTTTAGCTAACCTCATGTGTTACTTTTTCATGTGCCTTTGGAGATAGGGATACCTGAGCTCTTATGGCAGATAGGTACTATATATGAGAGGGAATTGGTCAAGAAGGGCACTTTCTTTCCAATGGCTACTGTAGTGCATGATTTTGTTTTTGTTAAAAAGGGGTGGAACCATTTAAATTTGTCTTTGAATAAATAAAACATGGCAGAATCTCACACCAGATTCATTGACCCTGAAGGATTCTATGACCTATTAAAAGAAAAGGTGAGAGCTTCCCATATGGTACATCAGGTTTACTATCCAGAAGATATAATCAAAAATATTTTCACATTGCAGGAGCAAGAATTAAGGAAAGAGAAATGGATAGTTTTCAGTAAAAACCTGGAATTCATTAATGCTTTTGACCCCCAGTATGACCCATTGAAATATAAGAAATACTAGGGAGCTAAAATACAATCATTAATGAATAATTTTTCCATAATAATTCAGACTATGAATGAAAAGAAAGCTATGTTTATTAAGGCACACCCAGACAAGGTAGCAGAAATACAAAGAAGAATGAGTGGTAGAAATGTGGTAACTCTTAGCCAATATACATTGCAGAAAAGGGCAAGTTATGTCATGGTTCAAAATGTGCAACAGGTACCCCCTCATAAGAAGCAAAGGTCAAGAAGTCCATCTGCAGCCAGCTCTCCAAAAATATGAAAATTAGAGTCGGGGTCTTCTTCTTCTCAAAAAGAACAATACTTCCCAAGCCAGTCTCCAATCTAGATAGATGATGAGGCATCTCTGAAGGAACAACTTAGACAAATGGGAGAAGGGGATGTGATTGTCAGTTCTACAGACCTGGATATTGGAGAGCCACAAGAACCTCCTACACCTTCCTTGGACCTGACCATTGCTGATTACCAAGGTAAGGAAATTGACCCTATTGTTGCCCAGGCTTCTGAAAGATTTATTAATGATGAAAATTCTGTAAGATCTAGGGCCTTTGCTCAATTTTTATGGAGATTAAATATAAAGAATTTTGAGAAAGCCTATGAGAAGATCAAAGCTAAGCAACCAAATAAATCTGACTCAGTTATCAAGAAAGAGGTAAAATCAAAGTTTTTGAGTAATTTTGTCCGGTTTACTCCTGAAGCTAGGAGGCAAATAGTTAGACAATCAGGAGTCCTCCTTTTGCCAGAATGGGATATAGCAAATGCTATTGTTTTTTATTTAGTAAAGAAGCAGAATGATGTTCAACTAACAACTGTTGAAGAAGTACTACAAGCTCATAGAGGGGTCAAATTTAGTGATGACCACCAAGCCCTTGTTTTGTGGTCCATAGATGAGAGAGAAAGTACTAGGATGCATGAGTTTCCCACTGCAAAACATACGGGCACATTGATAGTATACAGGGCTGGTGAGGTAAGTAGTAAACATGTAATGGGAATGGCTTCAGAAATGCTAAAATTGGGTGGTGTTGTATCTAGACAGGAATAAGATAAGTTTGTTCAACTCAATGCTAGGTTTGAAGAAGTTTTGAAGGCATAGGAGGAAAGGGGTATATAGATACAGTCACTGGAAAATAAAATGTCTCAAATGGAGAGGATACTTGGGAAAAGAAAATTGGGAGAATCCAGTGCACCTACAATTGCATACCCTTCACAGCCATTGGTTGGATCTGGATCAACCCCTACTATTGAAATACCTGACACTCTTGAAAGGCTCCAATTCTATACTGCAGAGGACTTTGAAGAAGAAAAAACAAAATTGCATGAGTTGTAGATAGAATTAAGAAATCAGTATGAAGAAAAATTAAAGTAGGGTCTAATATATTCGAGGGATAAAATACAATGGTCAACCTTTTTTGATCAGTTGACAAGAATTGCAACCCTCATGGATGAGGTGTGTTGGCATTATGATGCATTTTTGTCATTAGTTACAACACTTATTGGATTCTGAATGCTTACCGAGCTCTCACCGGACATTCCTTTGTAAGCCAAGCTTTACCTAGTTATCAAAGTTTACCGAGTGATCAAGGTGAACAAAGAAGTCAGTGTTTACCGAGTGATCAAGGTGAACAAAGAAGTCAGTGTTTACTGAGTGATCGAGGTGAACAAAGCAGCCAGTGTTTACCAAGTGTTCGAGGTAAAGAAAGGAATCAGTTTTGACCGAGTGAATATGTACTTAGTATTGATCGAGAACTTCGTGATAACCGAGCTCCTGAGGTTATCAAGGAAATTAATTTTACCGAGCTCAGACGGTTATCAAGGAAATTAATTTTATCGAGCTCAGACGGTTATCAAGGAAACTAACTATCACCGAGTCACAAGGTTCTATCAAGTGTTTCCTTTGATCACCGAGCTACAGTTCAGATAGAAGTGTTCACCGAGTGACATCTCTTCTACCGAGTCTCCAGTGGTTACCGAGTTCAGAACTACTCAAAGTGTTTAGTATGGACCATGCCTTCACTTCTACCGAGTGCATGACGATGCTAAGTAACGCAGTGGACGCTGAGTATCAGAAGGACACCGAGTCAGTTCAGCGAACCTGAGTTTTTACCTTGGGCCGACTTTGTATAGAGATTTGCACTTGTTGTTTTGGCCAACCTTGCATTTATTGTTTATTTGGATGGTATATATATGCAATGTATTGTATCATTCAAATGTATTTGTAATGGAAATAGTAATGGTAATGAATATGCGAAAGTGTGAAAGAAATACATGCATGCGAAAGTATGTGTACTGAGTTGTGAAGGAATTTAGCAAGGTCAAGTTTTGGAGCAGAAAAGTTTTATCTATCACATCAAGGTGAATTAGAGCATAGAGGATCTTATCAGAAATCAGTTGTAATCAGATCCACTATTTCATTCTAACAGGTGAATCAGTTTTTTTTTAAAATCCTTTAACAAGGTAGACTTAACAGTCTTTTGTAAATCTCCTAACAGAGTGCATACTTTATTGTATGTTTCTAAATCCTCTAACAAGGTGGATCTAGCAATCCTTTGTGCTCCTAACAGGGCAGATCACCAGAAGTGGTCATTGTAAGCCTTAACCGGCCAACTTTATACTGTAGTAATGAAGCTTTGTGGGTTTCATCCCCACCCCAGTTTTACTTTCTATTTGGAAGGTTTCTGGGTCACCAAATCTGTGTGTTCAAGTGTTGCAAATGATTTTGTTTCATGCTTGCAGTAGGTTACTTGGATGAATGGTGAATATATCAGTATGTAGTTTTATTGTTTGAAATTTAAGAGTTACCGATTCACCCCTCCCCTCTTAGTAACTTGTCACATCTTGAATATTTCCAACAATTGGTATCAGAGCTTTAAGGTTCTCAGGATAAAATTTTCACAGCTTGAGCAAAGATCAAGGACAATGGAGATATTCAGACTTGAAAAAACTATTGAGAATGAAAAGCTAGATCTAAAAATGTCCATGGCTCAACTCAATGAAGAAAAAGAGCATCTTTCACAATCCTTGAAAAGAAGAAAAGAACTTGCAAGGAAAATGAATGACCATTAGTATGTTGAAGAAAAGATTGAAGATCTCTCACCATCAAGTAGTTCAGATGAAGCTGACAAAGCAATCAAAGAACTTTTAGAAAAGAATGGATCTCTGCAGGAAGAATTAAGAAAGCTCAAAAGGGAACAAGAAATCCAGTCCATCAGGCTATGCGAAATCTTGGAGCAAAGGAACAAGGCAGCTGAAGACTTAGAGGTAAGGAATAATCAATCCTCTCAGCTTGAAAATCTTGTAACTCAATTATCTAATGCAAATGAAGAAATTATGAATCTAAGATCTGAGAATGAGAATTTGAGAAATGACTTAATTACTGAAAGGCAAATCAATGCAAGCTTACAAAGTGATCTAATCTCTGAAAAACAAGTCAATGAGAGAATGGTAAAATCTCAAAAGGACATGGATCAATTGAATCTGCAAAATGAAGAAAACTTTCATAAACAAAATGGTAAAGCAGGCCTTGGATACAAGGAAGAAGGTGAATCCTCCAAACAGGGTACTCAAAAGAATCAAAAACCTACTTGCATCCACTGTGGTACGTTAGGTCATACATCTAACAGATGTTGGAGCAATGGAAAAGGAAAATTTAATGGAAAGTGCTACAATTGCAATCAGCATGGACACAAAGCCAATGAATGCAAAGAGAAACCAAAATTTGAAGGTAAATGTCACAAATGCCAAAAGCAAGGTCATAAGGCATCACAATGCAAATCCAAATCATTTAATCCAGCTAAACAACTTGTCAAAGCAATATTTGGTTGGGACTACAACACTTGGTGCAGATGTCATTATTGTGGAGAATATGGTCATACTGGCATAAACTGTGTAAGGCATCACCTAAGAAAAAGGGATACCACCGTAAGATGTTATACATGTACAGAACTTGGTCATATATCTAAAAACTGCATGAACATAAAGAAAGTCGAGGATGAGAAGAAAATCAAAGTAGACAATATTCGGAAGCAAATGAAGCAGCAATGGATTCCAAAGTCTACCGAGCCAGATAATTCAAGTGATGGAATGGTCACTCAAGAAGTGAGTGACTCTACCATTTTCAATTAAGACTCATCAGGATAAGACCAGGACTGTATCTACAAAGCAATATCCTAAGCAGTCCTAGAATGAAAATATGATCAAATCAGTATTTCAAATACATCAGGATCATGGTCGGTACATGACCTTACCAAGCTCAGTCGGGTGCAATAAGGCTTCTTTCACCAGGTTGCACTTACCGAGCATGGTTGGTTCTTCTCTTACCGAGTTAAGGTCGGTTTAACCTATTTTCTTTTGGTCACCGAGTTGCGAAGTTTAAGCCGAGCTAGTGGATGACATTCTATCGATCGCAGCTACCTCCGTACTGAACATTAATGGAAAATTTTTCATCAAAAGGGCAGATTTCAACCTCATTTTTCATCGCGAATTCGAGATTTACACAGAAAAAAGGCTTTCAAGCGAGTTCAAGCGATTTGAAGAGATTTTCCAGCGAAGTATTCTTACGAAACCTTTTCACTCACCGAGTAGCAATGGCATCTACAAGCACCAGCAGCAGCAAGGTGAAGAAGGGTTCTGAAATGCTTGCGAAGGGAACAGAATGGAAGGCACCTATGTTCAAGCTCGTTCCTGCCATCGCTGAATCGCTCGATCCTAATGGAGCTCAATCACAGATTCCACCCAAGGTACTCCTCGTGAATGACATTCGCACTCATTTTAAGTGTGCTATTCAAGAAATAGGGACATTGGACATGGATAATGCCCTAGCAGAGTTATGTGTAAATGGTTCTCTCAAAATCGAGCACAAACATTTGGAAACTAAAGGTTTGACTCACATCGCGCATATGCCTAGAAACTTCCAAACCAAATGGATTAGGTATATCTTGAGTCGAGTGCATAATGGTCAGTTGTGGTTGGAACAACCCGTTTTGATAACCAAGAAGATGATTCACAAAATCACGGGTCTCCCGATGCTCAGTAAAGCCAAAACCACCAAAACCCTAAGATGGGATGAGTTACAGAGGAAAACCCTAGCCGAGTGGGACGGTAGAGGTTTGCAGGTTAACACTGTAATAGATCTGGAACTAAGATTTGGCATACATATTATTTCATATAAGTTATATAGTTCCAGCAGATTAAATAGTGTACCGTGTGAAGCTGTGGATTTGGCCCTGAAGATTGTAAAGAAGAATCTTGAGTTTGATCTGTCAGAAATAATGTTGAAGAAGTTAAACAAGAACATGGACAGTATAAGGACATTGAAGAATAACCCCTGTAAATTTGGATCTCTGTTAATATGTTTACTATTTTATGTACAAAAATTCTTTCCATCAAAGGGAACTGTAGAATGGAGAAAAGATGTCCCAATTTTGTATCAGATTAAAGAGTTTATAGCAGAGATGGGAGAAAATTTTGATAGTATCATGGATAACTATTTTGAAGACTTTAAGGAGAGAATGAATAACCGATTTAGAATTCCTCCTAGGCTTGTTGAAAAATATAAAGATGATGTATGTTTTATGGTTGACTGTGACAAGGTGTACATACAGGTAGTTAGACCCCGAGTTGCATGGGTGAAACCTCTTCCATATGAGGTAAATATTGATGAAACAAGGGATATCATTGAAGCACTGGTAAATGAGCCAGTAGACCCAAGGCAACGGATTTTTGGTACTTATGATGAAGCAAAGTCCAGAATTGAACTGGAAATCAAAATTCCACAGGCCATCAGCAAAGGTAAGAGGAAAGTGGCCAAACTGAAAACTGCAATAGGTCCTCTTATGCTCATCGAGGGACAAGGTGAAGATAAAGAAAGTGAAGAAGAAGAAGAAGGAGAAAAAGAATCAGAAGAAGAGCAACCGGCAAAGAAGAAAGGTAAGGTAATCATTACCAAGCCCAAGAAGCAGCCTACTGCAGTATTTACTCGGAGGACAAGAAAATGTATTCAGGAACCTGTATTGGTCAAGCCTGCACCTACATTCGAGCAAAGGCTCAAATCATTGGAAGAAGGAACTGGCATCGCAAATTTCAAGGCATTAAAATTTGAGACAAGTACTGATGCAGAGAAAATGCAGATTGAGGAACTGGTACTTAACAAAATGGGAAAATGGAAATACTCCCCGGACCAGATTGCTCCTCATATCTCTAAAGAATTACTGGAGAGAGTACAGTCAAGATGGGAGTTAGCCACCAAGACGGTAAAAGATATATATGAGCAATCTCTGAAGAATCTTTGGCCTAGTCTCACTGGAGCAGAGGTGAAATTTTAATTGAAAACCCATGAAGGTAAAATGATGATTAGATTTCACACTTGTTTGATTTTGATCAAAGATATAGAGCATGTTGTAAATGATGCTACAAACATGTGGAAAAAAATCTATCATCTACATAAGCCCAGTGTAGACCCAGTAGAAATAAAGGATGATGACAGCAGCAGCAGCAGTGATGAATCAGATAGCGCTCCATCCATCACAGTTACACCAGGAGAGTTACATGCAATGATGGAAGAGAAAGAGGAAGAAGACAAAGAGGAAGAAGCTGAAGAGGAAGATAAGGAGGATGATACGGTAAAAATTGCAGCAGTAGTTATTGCATCCCTTCCTCACTCCCCAGCTAAACCTGTGACATCATCAAGGTTGGAGTTAGCTTCAGCAGGTTCATCTACACCAGATTTACCATCTACACCTGCCATATCTCAGCTCCAGGTATCATCAGTGGAAGTGACTACCACTTCATCTACCGAGCTGCATCCCTCTTCGTCTACTGAGCTGCACCCCTCTTCATCTACCGAGTTGGCCTCCTCGACTCCATCATCATCAGTTGGTATTGCTGTGAGTTCTCCAATTTTGACTACTCCAATTTTTTCTACAATTTTGTCGCCATCTACTTCAGGCACAGTGAGCTTAGATACTATATTACCGAGTGTATCACCATTTTTGGCCAGTACTCAAATTTTTGACCCTGTACATACTCCTATTGGCACTCAAACCTCAAGCATCCTAGTTTTTACTGCTAGTCCTTCTGTCTCTACTGTTGTGTCTATTCCAAAGGTCAAACCAGTCATCTCAGAAGTCAAACAAAAGCAACCATTAAGACTTATGATCACTGGAAAGGAAATTCCTGAAGACATTGACTTGGACATAGAGATAGTAATTCCAAAGATTGACTTTGATAATGCTACCATTGAAGAAATGAGGTATGCTAGTCAACTTATTGAGAAAAAGGCTACTCAGATGCAGTTAAGATCAGAAAGGGATAAAGAATACAGGATAATTGAGGATGCCCGAAACATAATTACTGAGGCTATAGGTGTTGATGTTGATACTTCTCAACACATTTTGATTCAATTGGAAGAGGCAGTTAATAAATTCAATGAAGATGCCTCCGGACAAGAAAAGCTGATTGAGTGTGCAACAAAGAAATTTGATAATAAGGTGTTGGGGCATATTGCTCAAAACATTGCAATAAATCAGGTTGCATTAACCTCAGTTTTGGCAGATATGGAAAATTCTTTTAATAATGTAACATCTCTTTTTGCTAAGCTTTGTGATGTTACCGAGTACACTAAGGGAATAAGAGAGAAACTAAATAAAATTGATGAGGATCTGAAGGTGAGCGCACAGAACTTGAAGCTTGACCCCAGTTCAAGCTCATCTCATCACCTTAGGATCAAATTTTTGTCAGAGAAGCAGGCAGAGTTGTTGAGAGAAGAGGCAAGGATCCGATCTACATTGATAGATATCCAAAACATGATCCTTCCCATCATGGATTTAATGCAGAAGCACATTGCACATTCAAAGACATTAATCCATGATAATAACTTCTCCATCGCAGACCATGTGATTGAACTTTCGGCTGAAGTTCAAGTAGCTCTTTCCACCTGCAAAATTTTGCAAGAGAATTGGGATAAGACTCTCCAGCTTATTCTCCAGGTACATTCAGAGTTCATCTCTCATTTTGGTGTTTCAATATAAGTATGTATATTCTTTTATTCTTTGGCATTATTGTCAAAAAGGGAGAGATTATTGTTGGATATGTATACTATGGGTGAATAAGTGTTTTCGGAATAATTGTACAAAGGAAGAGATATACAGCTCATGTAAATACTATATGAACATTCTATGGGGGAGTTGTATATAACAAAGCTATGTATATTCAGAATCAGTCATCAGCATGTCAGATAAATTTTGTCTCATAAGTGTTTTTGTCACTAATGCCAAAGGGGGAGATTGTTGGCATTATGATACATTTTTGTCATTAGTTACAACACTTATTAGATTCTGAATGCTTACCGAGCTCTCACTGAACATTCCTTTGTAAGCCAAGCTTTACCTAGTTATCAAAGTTTACCGAGTGATCAAGGTGAACAAAGAAGTCAGTGTTTATCGAGTGATCAAGGTGAACAAAGAAGTCAGTGTTTACCGAGTGATTGAGGTGAACAAAGCAGCCAGTGTTTACCGAGTGTTCGAGGTAAAGAAAGGAATCAGTTTTGACCGAGTGAAGATGTACTTAGTATTGATCGATAACTTCGTGATAATTGAGCTCCTGAGGTTATCAAGGAAATTAATTTTATCGAGCTCAGACGGTTATCAAGGAAATTAATTTTGCCGAGCTCAGACGGTTATCAAGGAAACTAACTATCACCGAGTCACAAGGTTCTATCAAGTGTTTCCTTTGATCACCGAGCTACAGTTCAGATAGAAGTGTTCACCGAGTGACATCTCTTCTACCGAGTCTCCAGTGGTTACCGAGTTCAGAACTACTCGAAGTGTTTAGTATGGACCGTGCCTTCACTTCTACCGAGTGCATGACAATGCCGAGTAACGTAGTGGACGTCGAGTATCAGAAGGACACCGAGTCAGTTCAGCGAACCCGAGTTTTTACCTTGGGCTGACTTTGTATAGAGATTTGCACTTGTTGTTTTGGATGACCTTGCATGTATTGTTTATTTGGATGGTATATATATGCAATGTATTGTATCATTCAAATGTATTTGTAATGGAAATAGTAATGGTAATGAATATGCGAAAGTGTGAAAGAAATACATGCGTGCGAAAGTATGTGTACTGAGTTGTGAAGGAATTCAGCAAGGTCGAGTTTTGGAGTAGAAAAGTTTTATCTATCACATCAAGGTGAATCAGAGCATAGCGGATCTTATCAGCAATCAGTTGTAATCAGATCCACTGTTTCATTCTAACAGGTGAATCAGTTTTTTTTTAAATCCTTTAACAAGGTAGACTTAACAGTCTTTTGTAAATCTCCTAACAGAGTGCATACTTTATTGTATGTTTGTAAATCCTCTAACAAGGTGGATCTAGCAATCCTTTGTGCTCCTAACAGGGTAGATCACCAGAAGTGGTCATTGTAAGCCTTAACCGACCAACTTCATACTGCAGTAACGAAGCTTTGTGGGTTTCATCCCCACCCCAGTTTTACTTTCTATTTGGAAGGTTTCTGGGTCACCAAATCTGTGTGTTCAAGTGTTGCAAATGATTTTGTTTCATGCTTACAGTAGGTTACTTGGATGAATGGTGAATATATCAGTATGCAGTTTTATTGTTTGAAATTTAAGAGTTACTGATTCACCCCTCCCCTCTCAGTAACTTGTCACATCTTGAATATTTCCAACAGAGGTGAACAGGGATTAAGGGTAAACTGAGTCCTCTTGCACAGAAATGGAGGGAGAGGAATAATGATATTACAATCATATGTATATCTGCAGTCCAAATGCCTTATCATCAAGTTGAGAAAATTTTTGATTTATTAAATAAGCTAGAAAATTTTGATGATAAAAGAGATTCTTTACATAAAAGATTAACACTCTATTTTTCCTGATATATTGCTGAAAAATTCACCCTATTTCCTTGTGCTTTAGAATCTGTTTATACAATAAAGGAAAAGGAAAAGTGGAAAAGGGAGTTGGATGTGTTATTTAATGAAAGAATAATAAACATCATGAGTGAAACTAGCCACTGGTTCTGGGCAAAGACAAATGAAGAGCTAGTAAAAATACAGTTATTTTATACTGCTATGAGAAAAGAATTTGATGATTTAGAAAAAAGTGCAAATTCTTTAATAATGATAAAAATAGAAGCTCTAAGTTTTGATTGGCCAGATGACGATGCTTTCAATAAATGGAAAAATCAGTTTCTAGAACAAATGTCAGAAGATGATGAGGAGGATAATGTAAAAGTAAAAGTCACCCTGTTGGAGTTTGAAAATGTTACCCATTTCCAATTACCCTGATGAGAATATGACACATCTAGGGGTAGCTAACTCCCATTATCAACACATCCATTCAGACACCAGGCCAACTATAAGGCATGACCCTTCTTCTTCAGGCTCTGCAAAACCTAGGCGGGTGGACCTATAGATTCTTTATATGGTACCAGTTGTCAAAGCATACACTGAATCTAATATGAAGCAGATAAAACCCTTATTTATCCTGATAACTCATGAAATGACATCCATCTACAGTAGCTAAATGCAGATCTAGGAATCTCATGAGCTGAGTGAGGGCATTCTATTATAGCTCTTCAACATGAAAGGGGAAAAGCATTTGATTATTGATGTTGATCTCAGCAAAACCTCAACTATGCAGCAGTATAACAGGTGATCCTATAAGTGATCAGTGCCTTATCTATTGGGAAATTCATACAAAAACCTAACACACATCCCTGAAAATCACTGATATGTGCCATACATCAGGACTTCCTAATCTATCTAACCACTTTGTGAACTAGACATCTGCATCCTTCTGAACCTCATACTCGACTTATCCCTTCATGAAATCTACAATCCTATGATGAGGAATCAAGCATTTACATAACTCTTTGAGTCATAAGCAAAATAAATCAACATATACAACCAATAAGTTGCAACTGAGTTTCATATTCTTTGTTTACAAAACACAAAAGATCGCAAACAACATGAATGAGAGACAAGATATCAGAATGAAGATTGACTTGCTGTTGCCTTATCATTCATTTCCTTAAAACAAATTACAATAAGATGCATGAAATTTAAATGCAAAGCTACCTAACAGATCAGACTATCTGTATTCTTATTTCTATTGATGTTCACATGAGAGAAATTGCTGAAGAAATATGTGGTATCACAGTATGGGAACATATCAAAATACTGGAACCAATGGTCTCACAGTGCAAAAACTGGAATCCCTAATGGTATCACAGCAATGAACTTCTTCTTCCCAAAAACTGGAACCCATCAAACAATGAAAGATAGAAAGATATAGCAAAGGAAAGAATCTCGGATCTGATCTTTACGTGACAAGTGTCCATTTGAAAAGCAATCCTCTGTAACTGAAAAACTTCTTTCTTCCATCTCTCATTCTAATCTGATCTTGTTTCATCATTTCTGTTACTGACTTGCACAATATCTCTGTTGAAATGATGCAACATTGCTGAGTCACCACAATATCTGATTTACCCATTGAAATGCTTGGCAAAAATTGGGTTAAATTGAGTGAATGTGAGAGACGTGAACTCCAACCGCATTCTTACCAAGTTTTACTGATCCCCTAATTGGATTTTTAATTTTTTACCCATTCTATTGAGAAAGCCCCAAAATTCACATTTCTAGCTATAGCTCAAACCAAGAAGCACCTGTGCAAAAACTAACTTCAGAAATGGAAAACTTGGATTCTCACGATTCCAACGGTATATGATAAGGCATATCTAGCCTCTGAGAAATGCCTGAAATCTTTATTTGAAAAATAGTCCCCTACATGTCAGTTTCTTGGCAAAATAATTTTAAAATGAAAATTTTAAAATCATTTTATTTTTCCTAGCCCTTCCAAATTCGAGTCAACTCTAGGTTTGACCAATGCCACGTGTCACTTTCTGATTGGCTATTATCTCCAGGCGGGACCCACGTTGCATTTTGAATCTTGCCAAAATTTCAGAATTTTTCGGCGACCTCGCTATGTCGCTAGCCGGATTTTCCAAGATTTTTCGGCAAGCGACATAGTGACCTGCCAGATTTTTTACTTTTTCGGCCACCTATATGCTGCTGACATCATCATTTGGGCATGCATTTTCTTTCAAAATTTATTTCATTCCTTCTAGCCGACTGGGACCCACGTGCACCTACCTTGCCTTTTCAAAATGCTTTGTCTTGTTGACACTATATGTTTGAGTGCAAAAGCATATAGAGACTAAAAATACTTCCCCCCTGCTCAATGTGGGATAATGTTCCTCAATGGTTCTTGCTCTTTGTGTTTGTTGTGATTGCTAAATGCATGAGTTCTCTTTTGCTGCATATGTGTGAGTTGTTCCAGCTCCTTTGGCATGAGTTTCTTATTCCAAACGTGAAGCTCCATCTTCCTGGTCATTTTTGCTATGAATCTACAGACTTTTCATTGTAATGGTGATTTCTTATGCACATGGTCATTTAAAATGCTGCTACTCCCTTAAAAAATGTGGTTGCACCTTTAGAGAAGCCATGGCTTGAAAAATGGGGGTTCTTTGCTTCCTTTTTTATGCACATATGGTCTTTTATTGATTGCTTGCTACAAAAACGTGAATCACATGCTGCCTTGAGCTTTGTTTCACCAACAAATTTGTTCATTTCTCTAAAAAATGTGGATGCTTCTTCCTCTATGGATGTTTGACTCTTTTCCTGGTGATGCCTCTGTTATGGCATGAAAGCCCTCTATTTTGCTCAATGCATCTGCACATTTTCTTAGTTTTCTTCTTGTGTTAAAACATTATGTTGTCAAAACAAATAGCCCCTCACATTTATTTGATTCTTTTATCATTGACAAAAAGTCCAATCTCATACATTTAGTGAACTAAGATAATGGCAATGACTACAGTGAAGCATTGTAATGATTGTATGTAAAACAATCAATTTAAAATTTCATTTTAAATCATTTCCGCACTAGTGTGAAATTTGTGTCTGAAGGACCGCTAGGTGGCCATAAAAACTAACTCAATCAAGTAACCAGGCCATGAAAATCAGCATGAGTGTTCAATCCTGCATACTCTATCACACTACAAATTTTCAACCCATGATGGATTCCCAGTCGAAAGATTTTAATTGCCGAACATCCATACTTCAATTACTCTGCAGGCAAACAATGTTAAAAAACATAAACTGGGCTCGGGTTCGGCATTATAAACTAGGTTATTGATCACTTGGGGTTTTGAAAACTAGGATATAAGTTCTTTGCCATGAAGAGGATATAATTCCATGTTTTGGGCTCATGAAGAATCACGGGGCACATTTGGCGAATTTTTGAAAACAGGCACTTGGAAATTTTAACTGGCAAATGTGTCAAAAAGTGATTTTTGGCAAATGTACGGACATAAGAAAGTATGCAAATGGATTCATCATGACTTAAGAACTGGCATACTTTAAGGATTTATAGGACACAACACAATGGTACAATCCATTTAGGCTATCCAATCACAGGATCAAAGTTATAACATGCCGAACAGGGGTACAGATCAATCTGGATACCTTAGCCATAACAAAACAATGCAAACTGGGTTTTTGATCATGTTAGCAAACTGATCAAATGGATTCGACATGATCTCAAAATTGGAACATATGAAATGTCTTACCCCTAGAACACAATGCAAAAAGAATTTTTTCATTTGGGTCAACTGGGTCAAAGATATGATTGGTCGAACAGGGCTTCCCAGAATTGTGAACAACTAGTTAAATGCACAAAACAGTAAATGGCCAACTTTACGGGGTGCAAAACCTAGTCAAACGGATTCAAAAAGACTTGAAAATTGAAACATAGGTTCTTTGATATGCATACTAATCATCCCCAAAGTGACTAGTCATGACACAGTCCTGGGTAAGAGATATTCAGATGCAAATTGGGCCTCTGATCGCTATTTGACACTTGGGCAGAATTGCAAATTTTGACACTAGCTCAAAATGGGACTTCGCAGAATGGTTCGAAATGTTAGTTTAACTTCATAGAACACATAGATGCACTAAATGAAAGGTGTTAGAAACATTAAACACCTCTTAGGCCTCAGACTAACAACCGGGTACAATCTCATTTAAAAGCATTTAAGGGCTTGATTTTTTCAATGGTTCTCAAAATTGACCATGCAATTTTTAGTCCCAACAGTGGCTCTGTCTGGGGATGCATGTCCCTTGTGGGCATGGAAAGATTTTAGATCCTAATTAGGTTCTTTTTGGATGACTTGGCCAAACCATTACCCTAAGGATAGTAATTTGAGGATTTGCTCATATAGATATTATGATCCACTACCCATGCACAAATCTGAGCTCCAACAAAAGACTTGGCATTATCTAAAATAATGATTAAAGGGGCACCAAACCTGGTCACAATTTCATCAAGGAACTCAACAACCAAAGATTCGGTGGCATCCTTCAATGCCACTGCCTCTATCCACCTGGTAAAGTAATATGTAGTAGCTAAAATCCATTTGTGACCAGAACTGGAAGGAGGATTGATAGGGCCTATGAAATCCAACCCCCACTGAGCAAAAGGTTGATCCACCTAGATAGGATGGAGGGGAAGAGCTGCAAGTCTTTGTTTGCCAGAGAAGAAGGCACATTTCTCACACTTCCTTACATACTTATGATAGTCATGGAACAGAGATGGCTAGTAATAACCAGCCCTCATGATCTTCATTGCAATTGTTCTAGCTGAGAAGTGGCCACCATCAGGACCATCATGAAGTTCCTTGATCATTCTTTTAGCCTGGTTTATATCAAGGCACCTTAATAGGGCTCCATTAAAATCTCTTCTAAAAAGGATATCATCAACTATGACATAAGGATTGACTGTAACCTGAATTGTCTCCTTTTAGCTTTGTCTAATCCTTGAGGGTATCCATTCCCTAATAAGAAATTCTTCATGTCATCCATCCAATTCCTTGGGCCATCATTTCTTGCTTCTTGTTCTTCTGTTAATACCATGACAACTTCTTCATCAAGCTCTTGAGATGATAACATTTTCTTACAAAATCCCTTACCTCTTACTAGCTTAGTGACTTGGATATTGACATCATACTCCATCATTTGTGTAATCCAACCAACTCTTTTCTCACTAATATCTTTGCTCAAAAGGAAATCCTTCACACTGGCATGGGGTACTAACAAATGAATCTTGTTATGGGACAGGAGGTGTCTAAATTTCCTTAAAGCTCTAATGACTGCAAGGGCTTGCTTCTCTACATAACTGTACCTATCTTCATACTCCTTAAGCCCTTCACTAAAGAAAGCTATGGGCTGTTCTTCATTCTTGTCATTTGTTTGAGTCAAGACAGCAAAAATTCTTGACTCACCACCTAAGGTATAAAGAATGAAATCCTTCTCAAATTTTGGGTTCATGAGAGTAGGGGTTGAGGCTATGGCTATCTTGATCTCTTCAAAACTTTCCTTCCCTTCCTTGGTCCATGCAAAGAGCATATCTTTCCTAAGCATAGATGTAAGAGGTTTTACCATGGTAGCAAGATTTGGGATAAATATTCTCACAAAACTTATCCTGCCTAGAAAACTTTGCAGCCCTTTCTTGTGTTTAGGAAGAGGGAGAGAAAGTATTGCCTTTGTTCTCTTTGGATCAATGGTTAAGCCATCCTTAGATACAATATGCCCTAATAATTTTCCTTGGTTAGTAGCAAAGATACACTTGCTTGGGTTAAGGGAAACCCCAAACTCTCTACATCTTAGGAATACATGTCTGAGATGATGAAAATGATCATCTACATCCTTTGAATACATAGTGATATCATCAAGGTAGACTAAGACAAACTTATCAATCAATCTTTTGAAGGCCATCTCCATTGCCTTCTGAAATGTAGCACCTGCATTGGTTAACCCAAATGGCATCTTACAATAAGCATAGGTACCCCATTTAGTGGTAAATGCAGTCTTGTACCTGTCAGACTCTTTAACCAGCACTTGATTGTAACCAGAGAATCCATCAAGAAATGAGAATCTCTTTGAACAACTAACCTTGGACAAAATCTGCTCCATAGAAGGGAGAGGATGGTGATCTTTAAGGGAAGCTTAGTTAAGGTCCCTAAAGTCTACACACAGTCTAATTTCCCCATTCTTCTTCCTAACAGGGACAAGGTTTGCTACCCATGATGAGTTCTTGATAGGGAAAATTATATTGGCCTCAATCAACTTGGATAGCTCTTTTCTCATTAATGGTTCAATCTTGGGATTCACTGGTCTTTGTTTTTGTCTTACTGGTTTTGCATCATCCACTAAATCTATGGTATGCTGAAATAACCTTGGGTCAAAACCCTTTAAGTCATCATATGTCCAAGAAAATATATCATTAAATTCCTGACATAGATGAATAAAATTTTCTTGTTCAATTTTAGAACATACCTTCCCCATGTTTAAGGATTTTCCATCAGCAACCCTGACTGGAGTATGATCACCCTCATCAGTAGCTAGGTTCACGGCCCTACCCTTTGCTTGATCATCAAGATTAAAAAAACTCTCTAAAGTAATGAGACCTTTAGGAAGCTTGTTAGAACTGAGATGAATGATCTAATCACCATACTGATCTTGCAGTCTTGACTAATTTCCTTCTGAAAATTCTGCCTCATTCTGCAAGAAGCTGACAATTTTCTCATCAGACTCAAACACTTGCCACTGGGTGTTATTGTCAGGGATGGCAAGCCTTACTACCACTCTGATTTGTTGCTTCTTCTTCTCCTCAAGATTCCTTAGCACATCATAAGATGCACCTATTGCTGCAAGTCTATCAGCATGTCTATTTCCTTTTCTAGGGATGCTTTGGATGTTAAATGCATTGAAACCCTCAAGAAAATCCCAAACTCTATGTTTATAAGACTTGAGCAAACCATTTTTGGCGATATTCTGATTTCTCACTTGATTAACCACCAACTCACTATCTCCATAGACCCTTAAGGCTTGAATTCCTCCTTTTTGAGCAAGTAAGAGACCTTGGATGAAGGATTCATACTCGGCCACATTATTGGTGCAACTAAATTAGAGCCTAAAGGAGAAATAATACCTTATTTGTGCAAGGGAAATTAACATTACACCAGCTCCTGATCCATTTGTATTCCTTGATCCATCGAAGTACATACACCATATCCCACTTTCATCTTCTTTAGCATCCACAAGATTGGGAACCAGAGAATCTTTTCCCAATATACAATATGTACTAAGGCCCGTCTCAAGGATCTCTAACATAGGGTCAAATTGATATGCATTAGGCCACTCATCCAAGAAGAAATTAGGTATCTCTGCCAAGGGAGTGGTGAGCTCCTTCACTATGTCACTCTCATCCATCTCTAGAATGGGGCAATTCATGTTGATGGGGTTGGGGGTGTAAGATTCAGTATGATGGAGGGCTTGAGGCTCTACTCTGATTGAAGCATTGGCTCCATATCTCATTTTAAAAGACATATATGACCAATTAGAATATATGAAACCACCTATTTGGGAAGTAAAGTCTCTTGATAGACAAATGGAAAAATATGGCTTGACTTCAGCAATAGAGATATCTTGGATTACAGTACAACCAGGGCATGCATGTAGGACCATCTCCACATTCCTAAGGATCCCTACAGTCTTGATAGTACTACCATCCAGCTGTAATACATCCCTAACAATGGGCTCATATTTCATTCCCAAATCATCAGCAACACACCTAGGCATCACTGAACTACTGGCCCCTAAATCAATCATGCAATTATGGACTAGTTTGCCTCCTATAATTAGGGAAACATAAAATGGAGGAGGCCTAACCCTTTTACTTGTTTCTTCCTCCCTTGATGGTTGTACTTGGCTTGTGGCACTTTCCATGCTAGGTGTCTGATCCTTTGGTTCAATTCTTTCTAACTCTTCCTACAGGAACCTCCTTTGCATTGGTATAGTAGCAATAGCATCCCACATGGAGATATTCACATTTGTCTTCTTCATTTGCTCTACCACACTAAATGGCATAGCAGATGTTTTGGTGGAAACCATGGGGCTACAACTGTATGAGGTTGTGATGGGATGGCCTGAGGATCACTTGTATCATTTCTACCATAGTTTTGCCTTTGCTTCTGAAAGGCACTTGATTGATTATTTGTTGCTTTCTCATGAGGTACTGTATTCAAAGTTGAGGCTTGATTGGGAGGAGGAGAGACAACATCTTCCATAGCTCTTCTTTTGCTTCTAGTGTTATGAGCAATGGAATCCTAGTTTACATTACAATGCTCCTCCATCTGATGATTCATAAAAGAGCAATCACCTTGTCTTTGCATATCTGAGGCATCCTTCAATTGGTCCTCCTTGTATGCTTGTTTTATTGCAAGTTCTTGGACTGTCAAGGCCAAATAAGATTCAGCCTTCTGACACATACAATAAGCATAGGAGTAGTTACAGGAGGGACAAAAATCTTGATCTTGAGCCATATTGTTTTGATGGACTATGGCCCTACTTTGGTTTACATTTGAGGTTGAAGCTTGGCCACCGTGCTTACTCTAATCAAAAGGATGGTTCCAATGATTAGGATTTGGAGGCCTACCACTATTCAAAGTTTGATATTGCAATTGATGAGGCTTACTACCTTGAGCTTGTTGTCTTTCTAAAGTCACCACTTTGTTGCTCACTTTTTGCATCATAAAGAAATTATCCTCCAGCCTCCTTCCTTGGTCTTCTAACTTCCTCCCTTGATCCTACAATTTTTTATCAAGGTTCTTCTCTTGATCTTGCAATCTTTTATCAAGGTTCTTATCTCTTTTGTCCATGTTTTGCATCATAGATTGTATCATCTCCTTGGTTTCATCTATCCCATGTGAGGATGTGGAAGCTTGAGGGACTGGAGTAAGGGGTTGTGATATAGAAGTTGTGGGAAGGGGAGCCATTGTTGGTTGATGATTTGGAACATTAGAGAAGAAAGGCATAGGAGGCCTTGGAGCTAACTTACCTCCTTGTATCAAGATGTTTTCTGCCCTTATTTCTATGTCATAAGCATTAGGCAAGGTATCTCCTCCCATAGTTTGGATTGTAGTGGCAATATCGTTGTTAAAAGCTCTAAGGTAATGCAAGAAGGCATTACCAGGGGTAGGCTTTACCAAAGTAGGTATTCTATCCCATGTCTTTTGGAATCTATAGTTAAAATTAGTCATACATTCATGGGGGGCTCTTTTTATAGTAGTCAACTACTCTAAAAGTGACAAATAGTCACTCTTATCCTTAAAATGTTTGCACAATCCTGCTCCTAATCCATCCCAATCTGTTATAGAACCATGAGCCAAACCTCTATACCATTGTAGTGCTTTTCCTTTCAAGGATGAGGCTAGGAGTCTAACTGCAACATCATCCTCTATAATGCCATGGATATTGCAGACATTTGCAACCTCTTGAATGTGTTCTGAGGGGAAGATAGAAGTTTCACCAGTAAATTTTGGTATACTTTTGAGTGTAGCTACTGGTATGTCATGTCTTTGGGCTAACAAGGGAGGGCTCCCACTATTAAAGGTGGCAAAAGTATGAGCTCTAGGCAATGCCATATAGACAAGTGATCTATTGATACGTGCTGATAGCAGTCTAGGCTAAGATCTAACAGTAGGAGGAGTAGAGATAGATATTGCAGGAGTATTTGTTACTACTATGCTCCTAACTAGTGATAGGGATATTCTAGTCTTCCTTCTTCTAGGGTTTGAAAGTGAAAGCTCTTGGTATTGAAAATTACCTCTAGAAGATGTCCTTGTCTCAGCTCTGGGCATGAATCACTGTAACTTTGGTCTGGAACCAAATATGTGTTTGAAGCTCAGAGTCGCCAAGTACTTTGAAGAATGAGCCTCTTGAAGGCTTAAATATCAAAGCCAATACTATCACTTCAGTATTAATCTTGAAATCTTCCCTTTTGACACATATAAACTTGAAATTTTTTGAAACCTGGTCCCACCGGGCATGCCAAAAACTGTTGTCACTTAGGTTTGCACCCTTGTCTAGAGCCTATGCATGAGGACAACCTAGTGAAACATTGAAACAACCTCCAAGCTGTGGGACTTGAACTGTGAGGTTGAGTATCCAGAGAAGGTTAGCTTCCTCTTACTATCATGGTGCACCTAACTAATCTTGGAAGGGAAAAGGGAGAAGGAGAGCATGAAGAAAATCTACCTAATCTAATCTATAGAGGTGGTGCACCAAAATAGAGTGTTCAGACCAATCTCTACCCATATATGCACTATTGAACCAGAATGAAACTAAGGATATACACATTCAGACTTTCGTTAATAAATAACCACATGCACATCAAGATGATCAAGATGAATGACACAAGGAAAGAGAGATTCACTTATATACCATTCACAAGTCAATAGAGATACAGTCATGTAGATTACAGACTTTCACAAAACAATGGCGAAGGCAAAGAATTTTTGCACTTTCATACCAATGGCTAAAGGAGATAAAATAGAGAATCATATAGTTCAGAGGCATAAGGGGATTTATGTTAGAATTTCAAAGCAATAGTAGAGAAAAGCCAGAGAAAGGTCCCCTCACAATACTTACGAAAGTTACTTTTATAGTTCAAGCATAACTGAGATCTCTTCCAGCTGAAGTAACCTTGTAGCTACCTGCCATTAAGTTCTATAGAGGACAATCAAGGGGAAATCTAATCTGGATGCGGATCTAGACAAAATGATTTAGAATAGGGCCCTGAGAAGACTAGAACGGCACCACAACTGTGCTCTAACCTGGTAGATGGATCAAAAGATGGGTGGTGGAGTGTTCTTCTCATTTTGCATTCATTTCATGGTAGTTGGAATCGATCATGAAGATCAGATCGTGCAACAAAATTGATTATCTTCATTGTTTGGTTTGTGAATCAACAGAGTTAGCAAGTCAACCTGTTTCTATAAGAAGGATGGACCATGTAGACAATTAGCCTCCTTTTATTTTTCCACCTTGCGAAAGTCCTACATAGTTGACCATCTCTTTTATCACTAACCGTGCCAACTTCGACTGCAATGGTTACACCAACTACTAGCCGTTAACTGTCAACCTTAGTTGGGCTGCAAGACATGTGTCACCAAGGCGCTATGTCTCTATGGTTAAAATTTTCATAGTTCTCCATAGTGAGATAACACCCATCGTTGATCTTTCTTAATCTGACGATCATGGAGACTCGTCGTATTTCACACTTTTCTTTTCAACTTCTAGGCTCGCAAAATCCTATCAGCACACCTGGCATCTACCTAGCATAACCTAGCATCATCCTTAAGGTTCACGAGATAAAACGGGCCCACCTGACGTGTCACTGAGGTGCTATATTGCTATGGTATGCAGTGTGCAACTTTCAATAGCGTGATAACGCCAACCATCGATCTTCCTAAAATTTGACGATCATAAAGACTCATCGTAATACTATGCCTATTCTTACCCGAGCCCATCATACCTGGTGCCATCTCGGCAATTGCACCACACTCGAATGACACTTGGAAATCCTTGGCACACATACCTTGGTGAGACCTGGCCCCCTGATCCACATGGAAAAAAGGTGCTATGTCGCTATGGTTAAAATTCTCGTAGTTCTCCATAATGAGATAGCGCCTGTCGTAGATCTTCCTTAGATCTACAGTGCTCCACAAAACTATACAACTATGTCTTGAACTGGTTGAATGGACCAATGGAAAAATGCCACCATATTCTGATCCATCTGAGAACTGCCACAGAAGATGAGATGTACTATCACCTTGAAGAAGGGTAGGCCCATTACGTCATCCATGCCATGTGTCACCGAGGCATTATGTTGCTATGGGTATCTATCTTGCAACTCTCAATAGTGACATGATGCCGGTTGTGGATCAAATTTACATCTACAATGCTCAAATTCTTTGCAAGACTGCAAACCTAGTTAATTGGATGGGCCAATAAGATCTGCCTACATACTCTGACCTGTCTGATAGCTGCTACAGAAGACAAGCCACCTATTTTATCCAGTAGCCCACAATACGAAAATGGACTCACATGCCATGCATCACTGAGGTACTATGTCGCCATGGTATCCACCATGCAACTTTCCATGGTGAGATAGCGCCAATCGTTGATCTTAACTGATCTAACGACAAGCACCCTTGTTCAGACTTCTCAGTGCATAGCCAATAGGAACTGGCCATGTGCCAACTATCTGACAAATCCTCACTGATATCTGATGGGGCACATCTGGGACTCATCGGACACATGGAAAAAGGGTGCTATGTCACTAACGGCGAGAAGCTTAGATTTTTTGATAGTGCCATAGTGCCCACTGTGAAACTGGCAAAACCCAGCACCAAAGAAACAATTGAGAAAAAAAGGGACCCACCAGACATGTTGCAGAAGGGTGTTATGTTGCTAACATATTCACCATGCAATTTCTCATGGTGAGATAGCGCCAACTGTAGATCTTCCTTAGATCTGACGATGGAAGACTTGCGGGCCACAAAATATATTATAAGGTTTGATCAGGTATTAAAATAATATTAACTTTGCACACTAGCCGTTGGCAGATAAAACATTTAAAATTTGAATCTTGGCAGGGTGTAAAAAAAATGATAACAGTTTCCATTCCAAGAATCTTCCCAGAATAAAGCTTCATCTCCATTCCCTATGTCCCATGTTAGATATTTGGTGATCAAGCTATGATTATTCATAAGAAAGTTCCATCTGGTTGATCCTTTAGGGGGAGATTTAATTTTGAATAAAGAAGTTTTATCTAATGGATTAAGATATTTGTTGAATAAGATTTTTGTACATTTCCTATCTCTTTCTTGATAAAGTCTCCAAACTTGTTTAGCTCCTAATGCTTCATTCTTCCATTCTAGATTTTTAATTCCTAACCCGCCATATTCTTTTGGTTTACAAATTTTATTCCAGCTAATTAACGCTACTTTTTTCTTGTCCTCCAATCCTTTCCAAAAGAAATTATCTAGTTTACTTTCCAATTTAGAATTGATGAGTTTTGGTAGATGAGAGCATGACATTTGGTAGGAAGGGATAGTTGCTAGGACAACTTTAACCTTTGTTGCTCTCCCCACCTTTGTTAACCATCTACCTTTCCAAGATTTAGTATGATTATCAATTTTTCTGAGTGTGTGCTCCCAACTAGGATTAGATTGCTTATCCTTATCAAGATAAATCCCTAAATACCCGAATGGAAATTTTCCTTTTTTAAAACCTAGTTTTTGATAGATTTGATCTTGAACTTCAATTTTAGTATTTAGAAAGAAAATTTCTGATTTCTTAGCATTAATCATTTGCCCAAATGCTTTTGTATAAGTGTCTAGAATATAGTGCAAATGATCAATCTCTTCTAAAGTACTAATTATTGCAAGAATTGTATCGTTAGCAAATTGTTGGTGTGTAGTATTTTCAACTCCATTTGTGAATTTTACCCCAACAATTTTGCTCTCTTCTTGTGTTGCTTTAACTACCCTACCAAATTCTTCTGCCATGATGATAAACAAGAAAAGAGAGATAGGGTCTCCTTGTCTGATACCCCTTGAGATATTTAAGAAACCTTTTGGTATATCGTTGATAAGGATCAAAATTGTGGGCATTGAAATGCATTGAAAAATTATGTTGATCCATTGTTTGGAGAAGCCAAAAGCCTCTAAGATTTTACACAAAAATCTCCAATCTACCTTGTCATATGCCTTCTGAATATCAACTTTTAGCAGCATACAGGCTTCTTTATTTTTTAATGCTGAATGGATTGTTTCCTATATAATTGAGATAGTGTCTATTATAGATCTACTAGGGAAAAATCCTATTTGTTCTTCCAAGATGAGTTTAGGAAGAAATTTTTTGAGATGATTAGCTAGAATTTTTTAGAATACTTTATAGATAGTGTTGCAAAATGCAATAGGCCTAAAATCTCCAGGCGCTACACTTTCATGCTTTTTGGGAATGAGAGTTACAAATGTATGGTTGATTTCAGTTAAAATGGATCCACCATTATGAGTTGCTTCTAAGGCTTTCCACAAATCCACTCCTAGAATATCCCAACATTTTTGAAAGAAGAAAGCTTGGAAGCCACCTGGACATGGGGATTTATCTGGATTCATATTGAAGCGTGTTGTTTTAACCTCAATAAGAGTGAAAGGTTCATTGAGGAATTTATTATCCTCCTCTAAGATCACTTTGGGAATATGTTTCAACATCTCATCTTGGCTAATTTTGTTTGAAGAGCCAAAGTTATTAAGCGTGTCATAAAAGTATTTGGTGAAAATTTCAGCAATTTCAACTGGACTTTCAGTTTGCTCCCCCTCTAGGTTTCTAATCTTGGTTATATTAATATAATTTCTATTGTAAATTGTACTATTATGAAAAAAATTGTGTTGCGATCTCCTTCTAGGAGCCATTTTTCTCTAGATTTTTGCCTCCAAAATATCTCTTCTTTTACTAGAATTTCTTCTTGTTTTAAGAGGTATTCTTTCTCTAATTGATAAGATTCATTAATCATTCCTTTCATTATGATTTCCTTATTTAATTTACTCATTTTATCTTCCAAGTCTAGTTTTTCTTTAAAAAAAATATTTAAAATGTAACTTGTTCCAACTTAAAATCTTATGTTTTAAATTTTTAAGTTTGGAGACCAAGCAAAACATTTTTGATCCTTCAAATTGATCCTCCAACCACCAATATTTAATTTGATCCATAAATCCCTTATCCATAAACCACATTTTATCACATTTGAAAGGATTTCTACTAGGTTTTCTTTGTTCTTTAATTTCCATTTTCACTGGGAAATGGTCAAAGCTAGCCATTGGTAATATTTCTACATTTATCAAATTATCCATACTCAATTCACCTTTTGGAAGAAACCTATCTAATCTTTTAGCAATGTAGCAAAATCCCTCCCTTTGATTGTTCCAGGTGTAGATTCCATTCTTAGTTTTAATATTCATGAGAGAGTCTTTCTTAATCCAATTTTTAAATCCTTCCATAGCTCTATTTGATTGACTACTCCCACCCTATTTTTCCTCCATGCTTAATACCGCATTGAAGTCTCCACCTAAAATAACTACTACCTATGGCATTGAGTTGATAAATGAGCTGATCTCATTCGATACTACAAGTTTATCTTTTGTAGATGTTGGTCCATACACATTAATTATTAGTATTTGCAAGTTTGATTTTTTGTTGACGACTCTTGCTCCCATTTAGTTAATTTGTAGGGAGAGTATTTCAACATTGATTGTCAAGGATTCCAAATTATGCCTAGTCCTCCTGAAGCTCCTTGCAACTACTGAAATTTTGATTTTCATTTACCCAATTTCTAACTTAGTTTTAATCCTTCCTCTTTGCCAAGTTTAGTTTCTTGTAATAATGAGATGTCTGAATCAAATAGGGTGAGGTTGTGCTTTAACAAGCATTTTTTTCTAGGGTTGTTAAGGTCCCTAGCATTCCAACTTATTATCTTCATTGCTCCTTGGGAAGGATCTTATCTTCATTGTTCCTTGGGAAGGATCTTCCCCTTCCCATTGTACAGAATATTAGAGATCTTTACCTAATCCTTAACTAGCCCTGTTGCCTCTCTAAGTTCTTTAAGTGATTTCCTTCCATGTTTCTGCTTAGATTTTCCACAAATTGGGGTTTTCAATCCTTCCTAATTCATTGAAATGCCAATTTTGTCAAGGTTTTTCTCTTCTAATACCTTCCCTGCAATAGAAGAGACTTCATCCTTGTGCAATTCCTCTGAGATGATTTCCTTGATTAACAAGTTATTAATTTGTTGATTCTCACCTCTTATTGTTTGAGTAGGCTTCAATGCTTTATTCTCTTTGTGACAGTCTTTGAAATTATGATACTTTAGATTTTCATAACCCCAAATAGATTCTATGTCTGCTGAATGTGTATTTACTCTTGAAACAGATCCATTATCCTCTTTGTCTAATGCAAACATGTCTTTCCCATTACTAGGAGTTTGCCAAAACTTGTAACTTTTCTTCTTTCCTTTCTTTCTAATAATTATGTTACTCTACTAGGCTAAATCTACTAGTGGAATGATCACCTCTTGTTCAATGTCTTCTTTTGGATTAGCTTTCCCTTACAATGTCTCTGAATCTTGCTTCACTTTGTTTTCTGACCTTTGCTCCTTTTGTCTTGGTTCTATTGATCCACTATGAATCAATTTGTCCTCCAACCTGTTTTCCTTGATCTGATTATCACTTGTTCTTGATGTATCTCCTATTTCAATAATTAGAATCTCTTTCCCTTTATGCTCCTTATGTAATTCTTTTGCAAGTAGACTCTAATCAATTAAGTCATTTTGTATCAGTAGGGTTTCATGATAAAGCTGATTTAATCTGACAATATTCAATTCCATTTCTTCAATGACTTCTTTTTGTAACTGACAATCCTTACATGTTTTGAATTTATTTAGAGAATGCTGATAACTGATACATTCTTCCCCTTCTATTTCCCTTGATTTTTCCACATCTTCTTCATTAATTGATGGTGTAGTTCTACTATCTGAGGATCTTTTTATAGTATTTTTTTCTACTTCTTGAGGGAATGAAGTTTTGGAGTTAGCCTTATCCTTACTTTTTGATGTGTTGCCTGATTTCCTTTTTGTACTTAAGTGATCTTTGATGCTATTAATGATTTGAGACTTTGCAAAGTTAGCATCTAAAAATTTATTAATTTCTCCTAGATATTCTTCAAAGGTTAACTTGTATATAGATCTATTTGTGATGATCTTTCTACTAATAGGATGATTTTGATGAGTTTTAACCAAAACTCTAATCCTATTATCTTTATTTAGATTATCTTCAAATCCTATTACATTTCCTAGTGAGTTACCGATTTTTGTAATAGTGGATTTCTCCATTAATGTTGATGGAATTTCTTTACTTTCCATCCATTGGATCGTTTCCATATTTTCAATATGAGCTTTGTTAAAGTTAGGTTACCACTTTAGAAATCTAATGTGGTGTCCTTTGTAGAAAAGTAAATCTGATTTCATAATTTCCTCCTTATCCTGTATATTTCTACATAAAATGAACCAAAATTTATCTGCAAAAGAGTTAAGGGTACTTACCTTGTCACCCCAAATCTTGGAAATGATGTATACCAGCATTGATCTCTTCTTTGGTGGATCATTCCAATACATATAGATTCCCTTATCCTCACAATCCTTCCATCTCCTCTCATTATAAGAATTGCTTATGATTATTTCATTGCAAGAAGAACTCTGCTCAATGAGGATTTGTTTTGAACTAGTTGTTGGTCCCTCCTTGAGAGCCGGTTGGTTTATCTTTTGATGTGGAGGTATGTATACTGATTTTCTTCTATCAGAGTTACTAATTCATCAGTTGCTATCATAGGATTGCCTTGGTGGAGCTAGAGGTTTTTTATTTTTTGGATGTCTTCCAAGAGGGATAACATTTGCTTCTGAGATCCATCGGGGCCATTTAGGGTGTTCCTTTTGGTTGAGATTCTCCTTTGACTTGGTGCTAGGGTTGGGCTCTAATCTTGTCACATATTTAATTTGACAGAAGAAAGGTTTTTGTTTTGAAATTTTTTCTTCCATAACTTCTAGTTTTTGCTAAATTCGAGGCCAATTTCTCCTTCTCTGCACTAATTTCTTGATGTCTTCTTTTTTGTGTGGTTGATTGCCCCAGATTTCCAAGATTCAACTGGTATGTTGTCAAGCATATGATTCAAATCTATGAGTGTTTGCTTCGCTAGTTTCTCTTTGTCCTAATTTTAACTATGTAGGGGCTTTGAACTTATTTTTGGTCATTAGAGAAGGTTGGGGAGTTGTCTTCCACTGGTATGCTACAAATTTTGAGATGGGGCGACTGAACTTTAGACGTAATTTCACATTTTTTGCCATTTTATCAGAGCAGAGTTATTTAGAGCTTTTTCTAGATCCTATGTTTAAAAAAAAATGAATAAGTATAATTATTGATATATTATAAATGAATTATAATATGAAAATGGTAATATTTTTATAATAATAATTCTTAAAAAATTATATAATATAAATAAAAAAAAATTTGGTATTTTTGAATGACAAAAATTATATTATAAGAAAATACAATATTAAAATATTACAATTTAAATCAACGTACTTAACAATCAAAAAATTATTAAACAAATATTAATCACATAAGCTTAATAAAAAATTAATCTTAAAATGTATTAGTTTTAAAATACATCAAACCAATATAAGAGGTAAATAAGTTCACCCAATCAAATTATAGAAAAATTATTTTCTAAAATTTGTAAAATTAAAAATCTTATATTTATAATATGCAATGTAATAGTTTGATAAAGAAATTTAAAGAACAATTAATTTAAACACGTAGAAAACAAAAATTTTAATCACTGGAAGGATTTTTATCCCATTAGGTTACATATGATAGCTACCTTAAACATCACACACTAAAGAAGAAATTAGGGTTGAAAAAATAACTTTGACTATTTAGCACTTTTATCCTAAGAATCAAACCTTAAATTGTATGATATTTAAGCTCTTCCTAAAAGAACCACATCCCTAAAACAATGTGAAGGAATCCTCTATATTTTTTTGATCTTCAACCAAGAGTGCAAAGTATATTATTTGGCCATCACATGGAAGGACAAACCATGGAGAAACACCAACTCATGTGTCCAGTCTCTCCTCATGACACCTACTATAGACTTAGTCATAGGCATAAAAAAGCAGTTGTACAAGGAATGCAAACACTCCAAGAATTGAATCCCAACATTGTCAGCCTATCTACAATTTAATCTTGAGTAGGTTTTTTAATCTTGAATATGTTTTCTACTCACAAAGAACCATATACATTGCTAACAGTCCATATTAACGAGCATTTAATGTCTATCCATAGTAGAATAGGGAATAACATAAATGAGTATGTCACTCAAACAACATTCCTCATCTTAACAAAGCTTGTGACATCCTATAAGGATATCCCACAATTAGCACTATAAAATTTATAATAATAATTTTATAAGGATATTGCACAATTAGCACTATAAAATTTATAATAATTTTATAAGGATATCCCACAATTAGCACTATGAAATTTATAATAATTTTATAAGCATATTCCATAATTAGCACTATAAAATTTATAATAATTTTTTTAGTTCCTCCACTAGTCTAGAACTATAAGCATAGAAATAAATTAATAAACATACTTTTTATTATGCTTACAATTTCATACTTATAAATTTTTTATTTGTTGAACTTATTTCATTCATTATTTAACGTGATATAGTATACTTTATCAAATATTTACTACTTTTTATATTCAAAATACAATGTCAACTTAAATAGTTTAATTTATTTTTTTGTTAATAAATGGTTTTGCTATATAGATTAATAAGTTTTAATTAAAAAAAGTAATAAAATCAATGAAAGCTTATGTAAGGATTTTAAATAAGTTAAATATCTATACTAAAAAATAAAATAATTTATCAAAGTATTAGAGAAAAAATATTTTTCTATTTTAAAAATAATCCATATATATCACTATAATTATATATTTTTGATCATTTTGATATAAATATGTATAATAGTGTAATAATCTTTAATCATAAGTTTAAAATTATTTATTTTATCCATCCCAAAAATTTTGATTTGAGCTCTAATGCTAAAGTATATAGTTTTATCATTATTAATAGTTATTTTATTATAATCATTTATTTTTATTTTTATTTTATCAGTAACTGGTCGAAGCCTTTTGATTGTATTAACTAAATAAAAAATACCTCAAAATATCTCTATTGAAATGGGCACTGGTAGGAAATAATAGAAAAGAAAACCTCCAGTCTTGCCCAAGACTGTAGTCCTTAAATATTACATGTTTAAAAGGGGCATACCCCAATTTCTAGTTTTTATTTTTATTTCCTGGGTACAATATCAAAGCATGATTTCCATTTCTAAAATTACAATACAATATCATGATCATTGTTAACTATTTAGAATTAATGTTGAAGGCTACGATACAAAATCACGAACCTCATTTGTAGTCCAGTAATAGGGGAGAGAAGTGAGGGTGACATTATCATCCTGATCTTTGTTTACTTGCAATAACTCTACTATCTTTCTAGATAAAATAGTTTCTCCATGCTCACCTACTACTATATAATATAGCTTAAAGGTATTGTTAATTTTGTTAGTAAAAAAATCAAAGAATATATCCCTGGTTACCAGATTTGTTATTCATTTTAATTGAAATAATATTTATTGATTGATTAGGTCTACTTTAAGTCAAAGGTAAGGTTAAAGATATAATAATACTAAACTAATTTCTTATTACCTTCAAAATAAGTTTGAAGATTTTTTCAATGTATTCTTGAAAGAGTTTAATCTAAGTCAAAATTGTCATCCCAAATTCATTGGTAATCAAAATCACCACAGAATAAAGCAAACGAGAGCCATTTTAGGCAAAACAAGAATAAACACGAGAGGGCAGGCTAAGAAAAATAAGAAAAAACACAAGTTAAGTCGATTAAACATAACAATACTAAGTAAGAGAGAATAGAACATGCTAAAGAGGTCAAAAAGATAAATGTTGGTCTCATAATGGTTTTGACAATTGAGTGTCAACACACTTAACCAATTTTCATATAGAAGCCGAGTAAACTATATATGCCAAGCTACAGTATGTGTTGAGCCGAAATTCCAATAGGTGTTGAGTGATCTTTAGGTGCCAAGCAATCTTCAGGTGCCGAGTGAGTTTAGGTGCCAAGTGAACCATATGAGCCAAGCATGATACAAGTGCTAAGTGAACCATATGAGCCAAGTGATATGTAGGTGTCGAGTCATAGTTGATGCCAACCAAGCCAGAATGCAATAGGTGCCAAGCAAATCAGAATCATATATGTGTTGAGCACGAGTAATCTAGTATGTGTCAAGTAATATAGAATCAACATAAAAGTTTGTGCCTTCACAAAATTAGATGTAAACCATTTTTGGATGAATCGTGAAGGGATTAAAAGATAAGATTGAATCTTTTATATTTCCTATGCAATCAGCATTCAACAAATAAGAAATATAGAGAAGGCATGCAACCAATAATAAAAGTGCAAGGAATGAGCAAGAATTAAAGATTTAATATGGATTGTAGATTCATAACTAACCCTAAGTCTTCAAAATATTTAAAAGGAGGATGAAACCCCATTGTATGCATGGAAGAGAACAGTGTATGGGTAAACTATAGAAAAATTTAGAGGGAAGTGTGAAAAGACTTAGAGGAATAGAATAGCATAGATATTAGATCTCAAAGGATCAAGATTTGAGAGATTAGATCGAGTGCCTAAATTTAGAAATCAAGGATTATAAGCTATCAAGTTTATTAGTCTAATACTCTCTAGCAATTGTATTAGAAGGAAAATCATATGTTGATAGTTTAGGTTAATAGCTAGGTTGTAGATCCTTTGAAAAGGTGATAAAATCCTTTAATAGGGTGACACTTCATGTAAAGTGTTTGTAAATCCTTTAGACAGGTCACTATTGATATAGTGTAAAGCCTTTAACGGGGTGGGCCTTTAACAAGGCAGAGGAGGTCAAACATTATTGCTGCAGTGATTTTGTGGATATCATCCCCACCCCAGTTTTACCTTCTCGTTTTGGAGGGTTTCTAGGTTACCAAATTTGTTGTTATGTGTTTTGATACATGTGTTTACCTTATGCTTAACTAATATTTTTACATGCATGCAATTTATTTTTAGTTAAAAAAATTTTAAGGCTAAAGTGTGATACTTCTAATTCACACCCCCCCCCCCCCCCCCCCCCTCTCAAAAGCATTCTTCCCATTTGATTATTCCAACAATAAACATAGCCAATCAAAAGGGATCGAGCCTAAATTAGTAAGGTTAAACTAGATTACCACAAGAAAAGATAAACATAGACATAATGTTTACTTTATATTCATATTAAGATATATATACATCAAAGTCCAGACATATAAACAAGATCCAGGATAGCCAAAATGTATCCCACAACTATGTAATTACCAAGAGAACTACCCAAGACCAAATACAGAAAGCCATATATCTGAAAATATACATAGTATTTAAAACACCACATCCCTAATTGAGGAGCCCTAACATAATATATTCTAAATTACATATTGATTATATGACCCTAATACTAGACCATACTAAAAGAGCAAGAGGCTCCTCAACATCTAGAAGCACCGAAAAAATTGAAAATTCCATCTTTGCCAGAATATTGAATCCCCATTTAGGTTTCTTCTTTCTTCTTCTAGAATTCCATGATGATTTCAATCACTTCCTTTAGGTCTTTAGCCCTAGATCTAGGAGGAAATCCAAAAGTGTTTCTAGCTCTGCTCGATTTGTAGATTTGGTAGGCAAAACTCCATAGCTTCCATGTCCACAAAATCCACTCCTAGATGAATGTAACCATTGAAGGTATGTAGATAATGTGAGAGCCAATCCTTAAATGGATCCTCCAAGATGCCTCTCCAATGTAGGAGGAATTGAATGCTAGCTTCCATCCTCAAACATTCTTAGAAAAAGAGGATATTATCCTGAATGACCAATGAAGGGTGTCTAGGCACAATTGCTAGCTCAAAACTCCTCAGTGAGTGAGACATGTAAGCTTCCAATAGAGGAATCTTAAGCTTATCATAAATACTAAATACCACATGTTCTAGACCTACCAACTATAATAGATCAAAGACTTTAAAGTAGAGCCAGATAATATCCCATTTCCCAACTTTGGCCCTAACTAGGCATCCAATCCAAGCTCCTACAATTTCATTGTTTGTTCTCTACTTCACATAGCACTCTACTAATGGCTACCCTACACATATCATCTACAGGGTTAAGCAATCGATTCCATCTCTTAGGATTCACATTACCTCAAAAATCCATAGTGCAAACCTTTATAGCATGACACGGGATAATATTTTTTTCTATATAGACATCTACCCTAGCTAATAACTAGAAACCTTTGAATGAATGTAGAGGTAAACTGACTCAACTCTAATTTTTAGAAGCTTTCTTTTTAGTTAGGAAAGATCTAGAGAGAAGTGAGCAATGACAAAATCAAAATTCATATGGGTAATGATTTAAATAATGCAAAAGATTAATGATTATAATGTGATACCTAATTGTCATGGCTTCTCTATGTGATTAGCCAATAGGTATACTTCTAGATTACCTTCTCTATATATGTGAATAAATCTTACTTCTTCAAAATTTTCCTAAAGATTGGATGGTTTTTTCTAGTTTTGAATTTAATATCCACTTAGGGGTTTTCTCTTTTCTAAGAGCATTAAGGATGATCTAAGAGTCTCCTTTGATTATAATCTTCTTGATTTTTAATTTAATACTTTATTTTTAGTCCTTCATGTACTACTTCTAATTCCAATATATTGCTTGAAGCTATTCCTAGGGGCTTAGCTAGTTTCATGATCCAATTTCTAGATTCTTCCTTGATTATACACCCGATTCTTGCTACCCCCAGGTTTCCTCTTGAGGCACCATTGAAATTAAGTTTCTTCCATCTTTTAGGTGGGGGTTTCCATCTGCACTCTTTTCTGGCTATAATGTTCTTTTTTTTAATATATGAGAGGTGGATTAATTATATCTTTCCAATTCTTTTTCATTTCAGCATCCCATTTTGAAAAAGAACCTTCTTCTTTTGTCATTTTTCTAAGATTGCAATTTATAACTTCTATGATACTTGCTTCAATCTTGTTAAAGAGAGATGAAGTTTTGAGTTCTTTTTCATTGAAGATCCATTTGTCTCTTTCCTTCCAAATCTCCCATGTTGGGATAGTTGCGGTGATATTCCAGAGTTTTCTATATACTTTGGTGTTGGTCTCTTTAGGCCACCTTGATAGGTAGTATTTCCACTTCCTCGGGAGTGGGGCGGTCTAGTTTAGTTTAATTTTAATCCAATCCCAACATTTCATAGCATATTTACATTGATACAAGAGATCCTTTGTTGTTTCTAAGTTTTCTTTGCATAGGAAGCATCTATATGGGCCTTCAAAACCCATTTTCCTAATTCTACCTACTATTAGGATTCAATTTTGGGAAGCTTCTCATAGAAAGATACCTACTTTAGGTAGTCTTTTTGGGTCCCAACATAGGTTTATTGGCATATTTATTGCTTATCACTTTTGTGAATTAATTATTTGCTTGTAACCCTCCTTTACCTTGTAAATTTTGTCTCTAGAAGCTACCTAAATGAGCTTGTTTTCCCAATTGTAATAATTGATTGGGCATTCTCTAACAATAAATTTTAATTTTTTCTAGTCTACTAGAGTAAGACCTCTATTTTCTAGAGATTTCCATCTCTACAGGGCTTCTTCATTAGAGGGATCATATAGGATATAATCTACAACCTTGGTTCCCAATACTGAGCTAATTAGATTTTTGGCATTGATAGATATGTCATATTGATTTTGGGGGTGGTGGGGGAGAGGTGCCTATTGGCGCTCAAAATTGTAGCCTCGATTTTGAGCACCATTAAAAAATTGAGCCTTATAAATGCTTTTTAATGCACATGTACCTGGTTGTACTTTTGAGGCCCAAGAGGTGTTCAATATTTCTAACACCCTCCATTCAGTGTGATTAAGTGTTCTATGATGTTAAATTGAGATTTTGAGCCATTTCGTGAAGTCTCGTTTTGAGCTAGTTGCAAATCTACATTTTACCCTTAGTGTCAAAAGTGACAGGAGGCCTTGTTTGCGATTGAATATCTTACACCCAGAAATGTTTCATGACATGCCACTATGGGAGTATTTAGTGTCCATACCTAAGAGCCTATGTTTCATATTTTGAGTCATTTTGAGTTTGTGTGACTAGGTTTTGAATCCCTCAAAGTTGGTCTTTTAAATTTGTAATGCTAATGCACATTGCACATAATTCTGAGAAGCCCTATTTGACGAGTTATAACTTTTGACCAATTGACTGAAATGTTAAAATTATTTTTGCATTGCATTTTAGACATTAGAGACTTGTTAAGTTTCAAGTTTCAGCTCATGACGAATCTGTTTGATCAGTTTTCAAACATGATTCCAAATGGAATTTCTATCTTTTTACCGGTGTCAGCATTTGCAGATTTGTTAGAACCCCTATTCAGGACATCATAACTTGAGATCTTTGATTGGTAAGATTGAATAGATTGTACCCCTATGTTGTCCTCTAAAAATTCTCCAAGTGTGTCAGTTTGCAAGTCTTGATGAATTGACATGCACACTTTTCCAAGTCAATTCCATTTGCAAAAAATCAATTTCCTTCCATTGTTTCAATTTGCAAAATCTAAGTAGCCCACTTTGAATGCCCTCCAGTTGGGCCTAGTTATTTTTCATGAGCCCAAATTACAAATACGTAATGTCCTTATGACACAGAACCAACATCCCAATTTTCGTCCTCCCAAGTGTCCATTTGCCTAGCTTTTCAAAGCCAAATCCTCATTCAATTTATTGCTTTCTGACATGTTTTCTTGCAAGTAATTCTGAGAGGTCAACTTTGACATTGAATATCTTTTGACCTTGAATTTTTCATGAGATGAGATTTGACAGGGTGAAAGTATGTGGAACAAAGAACTAGTGGGTTAGATTTCAAAGCCCAGTTAGGTGTTTGGGTCAATTTTTTAAGGCTAGTCAAATGACCCTCTGACATTAAATTGGCAGTTTGAAAATTAATGAAAAATGAGTTTTAAATGACAATTTAGCAGTCGAATTGGTTTCCAATTAGTCTGAGAAGGTCGGTGGATCAGTTGGATGAGTTAGGTGTACATTGAGGATCTACATTTGACATGTGATCGATTCAATGATTACAATTCTATTAAGTTGCTTGTAAGATTATTGGCGAAGAGCTTTTAATGTAAAATAAAGAGGAGCAACACGTTTAAAAGGGGGAGACACTGCTAACAGGGTAGTCCATATCATAGATGGCAAAGGGACCTTGTTTCAATGCAAGGCATCCATGTTTTTCTGAGTAGGGATGTTGAGTGGAATGAAATCCACCCACGTGAAAGGGCATGGGGGCAACTAAATCCACTGCAAGGAAATAATGCATAGATAGAAGGGAGCTCCATAGGGGACGTCTTCAGCAATAAGGCCCAAACAGAGAGCAGTCCACACAATGGACACAAAGAGGACACATTTATTGTAGACAGCCTCACGCAGGTAGAGGAGGCATCAGAGAAAGGATGGCATCCATAGCATAAAGCCAGCCCATGGTAGGAATGAGGGAGTCGGCAGGGCAGGGCAGGCACATCCAAAGAATTTCAAACTGCTATTTTTGTAGATTAGAGTCAAATCTCCACATCCAAGAAACAGATAATGTGGCTGGAGGCAGGGATGCCATTACTTACAGAACCTCATATTTGGGAAGGCCGCAGCTTGTGAGGGAACACCATTAGATTTGTAGGGGCAGCTATGGTTCAACATGAAGAGGGGAGCTGCCCACACATAACAAGCACTTACTGGTAAATAGCCCACGTAAGCAACAAATATAAAGACGCCAAACTTGTAAAGATCCCAACTCACAAATTCTACCCATGTTTTATAAGATCTAAGCCATTTCTTTGAAGCAAATCATACCTGAAAATGAAGAATGAATAGGTAGTTTTTTTTTGGTTGCTAGTCAATAGGTTGTGCAGAACATAGCAGAGGAAAGACAAAGGAAGACATTAGTCCCATATCGCTTGTGCAAGAAACCTTTTTAATGTTTAAATACAATAACACTTGCTATGTGTTGTGTCTTAAGAAATGGGCCTTTTAGAAGTTGCCATTAGTTTAGTGGGGCCTGTGAGTGGTCAAATTGGTGCAGTCAAAGACAAAATTTTAAACAAGCACACTCTCAAAGAAATGCTGATGTGGAATCTAATCATCGAGATGTTGACACATGGATAATCTTATGGTCATCGCTATCTCGCTAAGTGAAGATGCTCACGGGATAGCCATAGTGAGATAGCGATGATGACATGGTAGCGAGGAGGATGATGTGGTGAGGTCGCAAATAGAGGAAGGAGATCGCGCTACGTGGCACATCCGGCGGTCCTCGCTATCTCGCCAAGGAAAAGTTGCTCACGTGATAACATGGCAACATAGTGAGGGTTGATATGGCAATGACACATGGCAGATGATGTGGACAGGGGTCGACCAATCACAGAGTGCCATGTGGCACTTGGTCAACAGAGGTTTGACTTCAAATTTAAAAGATAAGGGAAAATGTGAAAGTCATAAAAATATTTTTATTCCTTTTCTTAGGCAAAAATGCACGTTCAAGAGTTTTTATTTCAAAGGGGATTAAATCTAAAGTATGAACTTTAGAAGATTTTTAAATTTTTCAAAATTTAAACCCAAAGAAGTTGCAGAGCTGAGTTTCTAGCGAAGGGGGATTTTTTCAAATTGAGATTCTGGGCATTTTCGGAAAGAAAAATATGCAATATTATATATTGTTGGAATCGTGAGAATCTGAATTTTTTGATTGTAAAGTTAGTTTTTGCACAGCTTGTAGTCTATTCGAGCTATGTGAGGTTTTCTCTTAGGTTCCCTAAATTGCAACTATATTCAGACCAGGAAGTTCAAAATTGGTTTTTTGACATGGTAATGATTTAAATATGGTTAAAAGGCAGTGGAAATACAGTTTGGGTCAAAAATTGATCACATTCACTCAGTAAAACTCAAATTTTACCAAGAATTTCAGTGAAGTTTTCAAGATATTTTGAATGACTCAACAAGTTTTCATCATTTCACCAAAGAAATTTGCAAATCAAATCAGATGGGTAGAGAGAGGAAAGAGGTTTTTCAACTAAACAGGATGGGATTTCAAGTGGACACACGTCATCTTCAGATCAGATCCAAAAATTCATCTTGGTCTATATCTTTCTATTTTTCATCCATTGTAAGGGTTCTAGTTTTTTGTCACTGAGAAAACATTTGGTTCCAGTTCTTTGGAGAAAATTTGCACACTATTGTGATACTAGGGTTTTGGTTCCAGTCTTGATGCATTCCCAATACTGAGACACCATACTTTCAGCAATTTCTCTTGTGTGAACAGTAGTAGGAAAGATAATACAGTAAGTTCTAATGTGTTAGGTGTTTTCATGTTTTGATTTCATGCATATGAATGTATTGTTTCAAAGAAATTAATACAAAGAACAACATATTCATTAGTTTCATTATGATTCTCATCTCCCTTTATCAGTGATCTTCAATGTTTTATGATCTTTGAACAAAGAGCTTAGGTTGTAGTTGCAATCCCTTAATGTTGTATGTTATTTCATTATTTCTTATGACTAAAAAAGTTATGTAAATGCTTCAAGGAATCAACAGGGTTGCAATTTTACTGATGGGGATATCATGTAAGAATGAGGTTCAGATTGAGCACAGATGTTTATTTACAAGGTAAATAGATAGATCGTATATCTGAATATATGAGTAAGTATCATATATCCATATGTATGCATTTGATTCATGAATCTTCCCAATGGATTAGACACTAGTCAGCTACAGGATCATTAAAATCTTACTGTTGCATATCTAAGGGTTTGTTGAATTCAACATTATTAATCAAACGTTCTTTCCCTTTCATGTTGAAGGACCTAAATGTTTAACCCTCACTTAGCTTATGAATGTCATAAATCTACATTTAGCTACTATAGGTCTATGTCATTTCATGAGTCATTAGGAGAAATAAGGGTTTTCATTTGCTTAATAGATTCAGGGATATGTTTTTGCACTGGTACAATATCATTTGAATCTGAGGTCTACCCACCTAGGTTTTGCAGAGCCTAAAGTAGAAGATGGGTCAAGCCTTATAGTTGGCCTATTGTCAGAAATGGCATGTTGAAAATGGGAGTTAGTTGCCCCTAGATATGTCAGTTTCTCAGTGGAATAACTGAAAACCCTCCAATGTTTTCAAACACCAATAGTGCCCATTCCATGAATCTTCCTAGAATAGGGCTTTGTCACTTCTACCTAAATCCCGTGTTAAAAATTTCAAAATCAAGGGGTGACATTTTAGCATGAAATTCCATGCTACAAAACCTTGGGGGGAGGGGGGTGGGGGTTTCTAGTTCTCAATAAAGATGTGTTATGTGTTGCATTTAAATATTTATTATACATTATTCTTTCCCATTTTCTATCTCTTTCTTGATATATCCACCAAACTTATTCTGTGCCTAATGCTTCATTCAAATCCCCATGGTTCTTTAGGTCTAAAAATTTGTACCCATCTTATTAGAGCTTCCTTCTTTTTATCTTCTATGCCTTTCCAAAAGAAATCTCTCAATTTCATGTCTATTTTTTGATTGATGTTCTTAGGTAGTTGGAGACATGATAGTTGGTAGTGTTGGAAATATTCTTAACAAAGCTAAGTTACTAAGATGGGAGGGGTGAATCAGTAACTTCTAAAACTTCTACAATTTCAACTCTTCATCCAACTATCTAGTTAGCATTTAATCCTTCACCTATAATTTAATCTAATTGTATGCATAAGAGACTGAAAACATGAAAGCATTCATAACACTTTGACACAAAGATTTGATGACCTAGAAATCTTCCAAATAGAAAGTAAAACTAGGGTGGGGATGATACCCACAAGCTTTAGTATTGCAGTATAAATTTGGCCTGTTAAGGCTTATATTGATCACTTCTAATGATCTGCCCTATTAGGAGCAATAAGAACTGCTAGGTCCACCTTGTGAAAGGATTTACAAACGTACAATGAAGTATGCACTCGGTAAAGAGATTTACAAAAGATTGTTAGTTCTACCTTGTTAAAGGATTTAATTGATCTATTTTTTAGGATGAAATAGTAGTTGATCTTTGATCTGCAACTTGGTTTGTTGAATGAGATTTCTTTAAGTGTACAAATCACCTTGTTGTAATAGATGAATCTTTGTTGCTCCTCTTTTTGCTCTTCTCTTAAGATTACATTACATATTCATTATTACTTTCCACATTGGATGTGATACAATAATCTACAAATATACCAATCCAATTATACAAATTACAAAGTCAGCCACTATACAAGTTTCTAGTTCTCAATAAAGATGTGTTATCTATTGCATTTAGATAATTATTATACATTATTCTTTCCCATTTTCTATCTCTTTCTTGATATATCCACCAAACTTATTTTGTGCCTAATGCTTCATTGTATCATTCTAGATTTTTAATTCCTAATCCTCGTGGTTCTTTAGGTCTACAAATTTGTTCTCATCTTATTAGAGCTTCCTTCTTTTTATCCTCTATGCCTTTCCAAAATAAATCTCTCAATTTCATGTCTATTTTTTGATTGATGTTCTTAGGTAGTTGAAGACATGATAGTTGGTAGTGTTGTAAATATTCTTAACAAAGCTAAGTCACTAAGAGTGGAGGGGCAAATCAATAACTTCCAAAACTTCTACAATTTTAACTCTTAATCCAATAGTTTAGTTAGCATTTAATCATTCACATATAATCTGATCTAATTGTATGCATAATAAACTAAAAACATGAAAGCATTCATAACACTTTGACACAAAGATTTGATGACCCAAAAATCTTCCAAATAGAAACTAAAACTAGGCTGGGGATGATACCCACAAGCTTTAGTATTGTACTATAAAGTTGGCCTGTTAAGGCTTACATTGATCACTTCTGATGATCTACCCTGTTAGGAGCAATAAGGACTGCTAGGTCCACATTGTGAAAGGATTTACAAACATAGAATGAAGTATGCACTTAGTAAAGAGATTTACAAAATATTGTTAGGTCTACCTTGTTAAAGGATTTAATTGATCCACCTGTTAGGATGAAATAGTAGCTGATCTTAGATCTACAACTTGGTTTGCTAAATGAGATTCCTTTAAGTGTACAAATCATCTTGCTATGATAGATGAATCTTTGTTGCTCCTTATATTGTTGTAGCCTTTATAGTTCACACTTTCTTCTCTTCTCTTAAAATTATAGTACATATTCATCATTACTTCCCACATTGGATGTGATACAATAATCTACAAATATACCAATCCAATTATACAAATTACAAAGTTGGCTACTATACAATTTTACACAAATATTGCAAGTCAGCTCAAGTGTAGACACTCAGGCTCTAAAGACTAACTCAGTGAAGTTCTGATACTTGACATCCACTATCAATGCTCAACATCATCATGCACTAGGTATACATAGAAGCTTAGTTCATACTAATCACTTTCATGTAGTCTTGAACTCGGTCTACATAGGTGACTCGTTAGATACTGTGAAACTCATCATACTAAATCACCTTTGCATAGCTTGGTAAACACTATCACCTTGAGATCAGTATAAACTGAGTCACTTGATTAACACTAAGTAGCTCGATTAATATTGGACTTGCATCACATAAACTCTAAACTTGGTAAGCACTTCATAGCTCAGTTTGCACTGGTAAACTCAGCATACACTGAGATGCTTAGTTTACATTGCTAATATTCACATTAATTGTAACTGCTCAATAAACACTAGAATTTTTCCAAAGGAATCAATAGCAACTGCAGAACTCAAAAACAACTGAAATGCTTGGAAAACAATGTTAACTATACAATAAGCTTGGTAGATACTTACAATCTAAATAAGTGTATGTCATTAATAACAAACTTGACTGATATGTCAACAATCTCCCCCTTTGGCATTGGTGATAAAAAACACTTATCAACCAAAACTAAATTCAAAAAATTTCTGAATACCTTTATCCATCACCTAGTGATTCTTAGCTCATTAGAGTATACTATTTTTGAGATTTTTCAAAATTGGTTTTGTAAGATATATATCTATACATGGTAAGGCTCTTATACAGTATATTGTACATCTAAAAAATTCCCTTGCTATATACAATGTATATTTCTATACACATTTGTCTCCCCCATTTCCTTTACAACTTATGTACCAATTCTACAAATCATTTTCTCCCCCATAACTCATTATTCTCATATCTTCATTATATCTTCTTATTCACAGTATATACTCCCCCTTTTTGACATTAATGCCAAAGATTTATTCTATATATTTACATGTTAATGACAAAATGAGATAAAAATTCTAAATGTACCTTGAGTATTATAGCCAATTTTTTGTCCCAATTGTCTTGCAAGACCTTACATGTGCAAAGTGCAATCTGTACTTTTGCTAACAACTCAATCATGTGGTCTACTATGGAGAATTTGTTTCATGGATGAGGGATTTGGAATGTGCAATATATTTCTAAAGTGCATCCATGTTGGGAAGAATTATGTTCTAAATATTTACTAAGGTAGATTTGATTCTAGCCTCTTCCTTAAACAATTTTGCCTATAACTCGGTCAAAAATTTAATCTTATTAGAATGTACTATGCTTGATCTACTGTCAAGTTGTAGTTGCTAAGAACTTGCCTTGAGGTCTTCATCTATCTTAGACAATTTGTCCTTTATTTCCTTGGTAAAATTTGAAACATCGCATAGCTTACCAAAAAGTGATGACATATTATTACAAGATGTTTCCAAAGAATCCAAAGTGATAGAGAGTTCTACTTGATAAATATAAATGTTTTGAGTAATTTTCTCTAACACTTTATTCTCAAACTTCTTTTTTGCCTTCTACAGTAACTTATCTTGTCCATCTATATCTTCATTCAACTTTTGAACTGCCTCTGCTAGTTGATACAAAATTGGCTATGAAGAATCAACCTCTATACCTTCCACCTCTACCAAAATATTCTTGGCATCCTCAATGATTTTAAATTCCTTATCTCTTTCTTCTCTAAGTCTCTGTTGCTTGGCTTTCTTTTGGAGGAGCTCACCAAATGTCTGCATTTGGTCTGGAGTGAGCTTGGAAATGTCCCAATTTGGATTAAAATTTCCTCATCTAGGTCTATGTCTTCCTCCATCTCCTTTCCTTTGCCCAAAATATTTGCACTTGGTTGAGCCTTACTCTCAACTATCCTCACACTTATTTCTTGTGTACCCAGAATAGAAACAATATTAGACATACTAGGACTAGCTATAAAACTTGATACTGCACTTATTGTAGAAATACCTGAAGTAATACCTATAGTAGCCAAATTTGATGAATTAAAAATTGATGTGTCCAAAATTGATGTTTCCAACATGGTAGAAGAGGGAAGAGTCTGTAGCTTGGTAGACAAAGTAGAGGTCACTTTAGTCAATGATGTACTTAGTTGAGTTGGTGCAAAGATTGATTGGCTAGTTGTGCTTTGAGTGCTAGTCACAATCAATCCTATGGAGGTTGTCTCCATGCTTGATGTGGTCAATACCTTGCTTAGAGAATGAGGATGTGAGGCTATAACTATTACAAAAATCTTGACTAGGTTGGTTTCCTCATCATCTTGCTTTTCTTCCTTAGTAACCTCTTGCTCTTATTCCTTTTCATCATCAATATTGTCAAAATGAGTTGCTTCTTCAACATTTTCCTCTTCATCTTTCTCCTCTTTATCATCATCATCATCGTCGTGATCTTTTCTTCAATAGAAAAATCACTCAGTTTATGAAGAAGATATATATTCTTCCATGTATGTGTTGTATTGCTTACAACATGCTAAATATTTTTTATTAAAACCAAACAAGTATTGAATTTCAAAGTTAATTTCTCCTCATTTTTCTTTAGAGATTCCTTAATCTCCTTTTTTGTTAAGCTTGGAATAAGCTACTTTAGGTTTTTCCCATAGATTTCTTTTATAGTTTGCATGAAAAATTCCCATCTAAGCTTAATCTTATCCAACAAAATATTAGGGAGCTAAGAAGTAAGCTGGTCTAGTGAGCATTTCCACTTACCCATTTTGTTCATCACCAGGTCTTCAATCTGCTTCTTTTCTTCCTTAGTCCTAGTTGTTAGGAATAAGGTGTCTCAACCTTGGATAATTCCTATTCTTATTATTTATTTTGTAATATGTATTTCTTTCAAATAATGTTGATGTGTCGACATCTTGAATTGTGTATAAGGAGATCATTGCTAAAATGGTTATGATGGATTCCTATGACACGTAACAGCTATGTCAAAAAGATTTAGTGACATGTGAAGACATGTCGCAACTGATAAATTTGAGTACTGTACACTCGTCCCCAATAGTGGGTAAAATGGTAAAACCCTAATACGGTTACCTTTGGGAGTAACCCTAAAGTGAAGTGCATGTTATAAGCATTTTTAGGGTTGCAAAGAAAATGGGATGTGAAAAAGTGTATTGTTGGTACCGTGAGTTGCTACTAGAGTCTTATGTTGTCACTGTTGAACTTGCATTGCAAGTGTATTGTAACTTGGTGTTGAAGATAATACATTGTGTAGGTTCTGGAGGGGTGGTGTTGTTTTATCGAAAGGTTTTTCCCCACCGAAAAATCTTTGTGTTAGGTGTTTCTTTCTCTATCAATTTTCTTTATGCTTGGTTGGCTGAAATATTGTTGTTTACATGATATTGAATCTGTAAGTGTAAAATATTTTAATAGAATTTGCACCATACTTCTCTTAAGAGATGAGCGTAGGAAGCTATTTTCGCACCTGAGTTTCCTTACACTAGTTTCATACTTTAATGCTTTAAAATTTGTTATACCTACTACTTCATGTAGTTCTTTCAATCTATCTTGGAACGTGGGTGGAGGTTTCCTAAATATTATATCTACTCCTTCCTTATCAGCTTTCTTTCTTGAAATTCTTCTTGTAAATACAGTAGTGGATGTCTTGGTAGCTTTGGTGATAATTACGTTGCCATTCTTCTTTAATGGTTCTTCTTCCTTAGATTCTTCTTCATCCTCTGTGAACCACCTCACAATAGGTGTTCCATAGTCATGCGCTAGGCTTGACTTAGGAATAATCTATTCAAGCTAAGGACTACTTTTCCCCTACCATGAGGTGCATTTAGATTGTCAACCCAAGGACGTATACTTGAAATGGTCGGCACAGTATGTGCACTAGGTACCTTGACGAGTCATTATTCGTGTGTTGTAGGAAAGTAAAAATGCAAAGGAAGGAAACTTCACTATTGTTGTGGAAAGGAAAATACTGAATCTATGAATGTTGAAAACACAATGACAAGATAACAGAGATTCCATCTTGACTCATCCACTAGACTATTCTCGCAGATGCTGCAGGAACATTCATGAAGTGTGATGCTATAGGAAGGAATTAACTAGCTACGTCTTACTTAAAATACTACTAATGCTAGTAAAATGAATCTATTCTATCCTAATCTAATCCACCTTCTAAGTGGGCCCCCTTGGTTGGCTTCTCTAATCTACCAACACAGGATAGAAGCTAAAGAGTGTTGGAAATGATTGAAATGATCATAAGAAGAGTTGTTGGAATAATATATGGAACTGGTAAAGAATGTCCTCAATCATTGTTTTGTCATTGATGTCAAACTTGCTACTTGCAGGAATGACAATTTCTTTAGTGATCCAAATACTATAAATTAGTTGATTGTCAAAGAGGAGGCAATCAATAAGATGTAACTAGAACACCTAGAGAAAGGTTGAAGTTATGATGTTGTTATGAAGTACAAGGATCAGCTAAGCCATTGATGAAAAAGTGTATTTGATGGAATACTATAAGATACAAAGAATGGGCACACTAAAACATATCAAAGATTTAAAGTTTTAGCTAAGTCTTTTGTAAAGATCAAACTAAGATCATTAGAGAGAAGGAGCCGAGATAGCTAGTAAGAGCCGAGAAAATTCCTAGTTAATGCCGAGTAAACTTTAGATGCCGAAAGACACAAAGTTAATCAAGTGCCGAGCATAATCAAGTGCCGAGCGAAACCAAGTGACGAGCAGAACCAAGTGCCGAGCAGAACCAAGTGTTGAACAGAACCAAGTGCCGAGTAGGTATAGGTGCCAAGTAACACAAAGGTGTCGAGCACCAGTAACTCAATAATGTCGAGCTACTACATTATTTTGGAAATCGAAGATTCACCAGATCTAAGCTGACAAGGTTGTTATCTAGAAATTTGTGAATTAAAAGGAAGATAAGAATGATGAGCTCGTGGCACAGAACACCATGTAGAATGTTTTTCTTTTAAGGATACAACTGGCAAAGTTTCTAGAAGAGAACAAGATATGGGGTAGTTACATTGTATCCTACCTAACCCATTTTGAAGCCCTAAAATTGGAGAGGGAGAATTGAGTGGCAAAGGAAAATCGGACTCCTATTTAAGAAGACATAAGTTAATGAAGAAAAGGGGATAGTGAGAGAGGTGGTCAAGCATAAAAGCATGAGGTGCTGTAGAATGTGCTAAGGAGAAGAAAGCACTGGAACTCAGTTTGAATAGATGACCACAAGGATGATTGCATTGGCAAAATGAGTAAGAAGACTCAAGGAGATGAAGCTTGAGAAGGAGACAAGCAGTCAGAGCTGAAGTGATTGAAGCCAAGCATAAGGATTAAATTGAAAGTGTGATCTAAAACCTGCAAAGTATGATGTAAGTTATATCAGATCAAAAGACCATTATCGTTACTTTCTAGCAATTGTAATAGTAAGTTTAAATCCTATGGACTTAGGTTGGTTTAATAGCCATAAGATAAATCCTTTAACAGGGTGACATTCCAAGTGAATGTTCTAAAGACCTTTAACCAGGCCCATTCCTAACAGTTTGGTGAAATCCTTTAACAGGGTCACATTTAACCGTGTGTTGTAAGCCTTTAATAAGGCAGGCTTTTAATAGGGCATCACTTCAGAAGAGTGAAAATCAAGTAGCATGTTACTGGTGGTTTTTCCCAAATTGGGTTTCCACGTAAATTATTGTGTCATGTATTGATTTTGGATGTTTTGTCATTGCATATTGATTTACAGTAACTCGCTTATATGATTGATTTAAGTATTGGATGGATGAAAATTATATGGATTCATTAAAAGTAGTAAAAAGGTATTAATAGGGAATTTTGGACCTTGAATAACTAATTCACCCCCCCCCCCCCCCCTCTCAATTATTCTAAAGAATTCTAACAATTGGTATCAGAACTAACTATTGATTCAGTTTAAAAGGACTACAAGCAGAAAAGATCAAAATAGCAAAGAGAGAAGTTCCCAAGCTCAACAAAGAAAACTTTGTTGCATGGCAAAGTTTGATGAAGCTACATCTTGGATCCATAGGATATTATGCCCAAAATTCAATTGTTACTAAACATGTAGATCCAACAGGTGCTCCTACTACAGAAGACATGAAAAACAAGCAAGAACACAACTAGACAATGCTGGAAATTGCCTCTGCACTCAGCTATGCTGAATTTGATGATATCAAAGGATGTGACACTACATACAAAATTTGGAAAGCCCTATCAAACATCAATGGAGGAGATCAAAATGTACAAAGAGAAAAAAGAGAAAGTCTCAGAGGAAAGTTTGATGACATGAAAATGGAAGAAAATGAGAATGCTGCTCAGTATGGTGCAAGAATAAAGGAAGTGGTAAGTGCAATAAGATGCTTACGTGGTCAACTAGATGAAGATACTGTTAATAGTAAGTTCTTAAGAACCTTGCTCCCTATCTATGCTATTAGAGTATCAGCAATACAAGAGCTCAGATGTATACTAGGAAATAATCTAAGTTTTGAAGGTATAATAGGTAGACTCACTTCATTTGAATTATCCAACTTTGAGAACTACAAACCTAAAAATGTTGAATCTGCTTTTAAGGCCAAATTATCACTGAAAGATGCTGAACATGTGCAATCAAAGAAAGGAAGAAAAATGAAGTATGTATCTAGTGACAGTAGCACTGATGAGGAAGATGTGGAACAATTGGAAGCATTTCTCACTAGAAGATTTCACAGGGGGAAAGAAAAATTCAAAGGTAAGATGCTTATCATTTGTTTCAATTGCAATTAAGTAGGTCATATTGCTGCAAGATGTCCATAGAAAAAGGATTCCAAGGAAGGCAACAAATACAAGAACAAAAGAGATGATGATAGGAGAGATTACAAAGAAAAAGGTAAGAAGTGTTATATTGTTGAAGAAAATTCTGATGATAATGATGATGAAGTTGTTTATGTAGCTATGAAGGACCAATCTGATGAAGAAGAGACCACAGCACTAGTAACATGTATAAACAAGAATGACAGATGGATCATAGATAGTAGATGCTCACATCACATGACAGGAGACAAAAGTAAGTTTATTAACTTTACTCAGTATGATGGAAACAGTGTTAGATTTGGCAATGATGCTCCATGTCAAATCAAAGGAAAAGGTTCCATTAAGCTCACAGAACAAATTTCATGTGACAATGCATACTATGTTGAAGGATTAAACTACAATTTACTGAGTGTCTCACAGTTAGGCAATATAGGTTGCAAAGTGGAATTTGGAAACAAAACTTTAAAAATCTATGATACTGATGGTAAACTGATAGGAAAAGGAGATCAAACAAAGAGTAATTTGTTTTACCTTGATATGGATAATGTTTATTGTTTATTTGAAAAATTTGATGATGAATGGTTATGGCATAGAAGATTATGTCATGTCAACTTTGACAATCTAGTCAACATCAATAAAATGAAGAAAGTCGAGGTTTACCAAAATTGAAGAAGCTTGATAATATCATGTGCAAACAGTGTTAGCTAGGAAAGATGACAAAATCAAGTTTCAAAAGCAAAAACTATACATCTAAAGAGATACTTGAGTTAGTTCACACTGATTTATGTGGTCCAATGGAAATACAAAGCTATAGAAGAGATAAATACATAATGCTATTTGTTGATGACTATTCTAGGATGATGACTGTTATGTTCTTAAAACAAAAATCTGATGCTTTTCAAATGTTTAAGTGGTATGTGGCTAGAGTTGAAAAGGAAACTAGAAAAAGCTTGAAATGCCTAAGATCATATAGAGGTGGTGAATTTACATCAAAAGAATTCAAGATATTCTGTAATGACAAAGGAATCAAAAGACAAACGTCAGCTCCTAGAACTCCCCCATAGAATGGAATTCTTGAAAGAAGAAATAGATCTGTGATTGATTGTGCCAAAACATTAATGATGGAAAAGAATGTTGCTCTAAAATATTGGAGAGAAGCTGTAAGTGTAGCTGTTCATACACTAAACCAAGTACAAGTCAAGAAAGGTACAAATACAACACCTTTTGAATTATGGTATGGTCACTCACCCAATGTAAAACATTTCAAAGTGTTTGGTTGCAAATGCTTTATCCTTAAAGATGTTAGAAATGGAAAATTTGATGCAAAAAGTGATGAAGGTATATTTCTTGGTTACTCCACTAGAAGTAAGGCATATAAGTGTTTGAATATTAACACTAAAAAAATTGTGGAAAGTGCAAATGTAAATTTTGATGAGCACACAGAAGTCCAAACTAAAAAACCAAAGAAAATGGAAGAGTATAGAACCTTTGTGTATTCTTATGAAAGAATGACTGTTGATGAAAATGATGTCAATCAAATTGGAAATCAACAACAGGTATCAGTTTTAGCCGATTCACAACCAATGAATGTCGAATTGCATTTAGAAGCTGAGTTGTAGAATGAAGAAAATGCACAATCTGATTCTAAAGATAGCATACATGATGAAGAACAACCTGACAATGAAGTGCATAGTGATCCTGAATCCGAAAGATCAAACATGGAAACAAGGATAGAGCCAAGATTATCCAAATATGTAAAAAGACATCACCTACTGAACAGATAATTGGTGACAAAGATGCAAGACCAATGACAAGAAACAGAATAAGATATGAATCATGTTTGATCACCAAATCTAAACCCAAGATAGTATATCGTGCATTACAAGATGATGACTGGTATAAAGCTATGGAAGAATAAATTGATCAAATAAGAAAAAACAAAACCTGGAGTTTGGTTCCCAGACCAACTGACAAGAATGTGATTGACACAAAATGGGTATTCAAAAACAAACTAGATGAGAATGGTGAGATTACCAAAAATAAAGTTAGACTGGTATGTAAGGATTATGATCAAGAAGAAGGAATAGACTATGGAGAAACATTAAAGCCCCTGTTGCTAGAATGGAAGGAGTAAGAACTTTACTTGCATATGTTGCTTACAAAGATTTTAAAGTCTATCAGATGGATGTAAAATCTTCATTCTTAAATGGTATACTAGAATAAGAAGTCTACATTGAACAACTAGAAGGATTTTTTGATGAAAACAACAGGGATATGGTGCGTAAGTTACATAAAGCACTCTATATTTTGAAACAAGCACCTAGAGCATGGTATGAGAGACTTCACAAGTATCTAGTGCAAATTGGATTTGAAAGAACTGATGATAACAACAACATGTACATCAAAGTAGAAGAAGGTAAAGACATTATTGTATCTAAAATCTTTGTGGATGATATAGTGTTTGGAGGTAAGGAAGTACTTTGCAAAGGCTTTGCTGACAAAATGAAACATGAATTTGAGATGTCTATGTTTGGAGAAATCAAATTTTTTGTTGGATTGCAAGTACATCAACTCAAACATGGAATATTTGTTACACAATCAAAGTACATCAAAGAAATTCTTAAAACGTTTGGATTGGAGGAATCCAAACCAGTCAGCACACCAATGGCCACAGGAAATAAGCTATCCAAAAATGATGAGTCGGCTGAAGTTAATCAAACAATGTACAGATCCATGATTGGAAAACTACAATATGTTGTACATAGTAGACCAAACATAGCATTAGCAGTTGGAATAGTGGCTAGGTTCTCTACTAATCCTAAAGAAAATCATCTCATAGCAGTAAAAAGAATAATGAGATATCTCAAAGGAACTGATGACTTTGGTCTATACTAAAAACAGAATGGAAAATTTGAGCTCAATGCATATACGAATGCAGACTGGGGAGGAAACATTGATGAAAAAAAAAGCACAAGTGGAGGTGCATTATTTCTAGGCAAAAGGCTGGTTACCTGGACTAGCAAGAAACAAACATGTATATCACAATCCACTATAGAGTCAGAATATGTGGCAGTTGTAGTCAATTGCACAAACATTGTATGGCTCACACATTTATTGAATGGAATGAAATAAAAAGTAACAAAACCTATGATATTCTATTGTGATAATACAAGTGCCATAAACATATCCAAAAATCCAGTGATGCATGCAAAAACCAAGCATATTGCAATCAAGTATCATTATGTCAAAGAATTGGTAGAAGACAAACAAGTGAAGTTGGAATACATTCACACAAAGGAACAAACTGCAGATATCTTCACCAAACCATTGCCCAAGGATGCCTATGAATATCTTAGAAGCAAGTTGGGGGTCATACCCCTAACTCAAGTTGTTTAAGGCAACAAGAAAGCTTCCTTGCATCAACAGGAATAAATCATTGAAATATTAATAGATTGATGCAAAGGATGACATTAGGAACAGAAACTCCAAATCATTCACAAGCATGGTGATAGAGGGAGAAAATAAACAAGAAGCCAAAGCTTATATTTTGCATGATAAAGATGCTACATCTTTGGCATTTATGTCAAAGAGGGAGGAATATGATGAAAAAATGATCAATACAAAGAAAGAGGGAGATATATGAGATTAGTAGTAAAAATGCAGCAAGACAACGTATAAAATCTTGGTGGTAATTGAATTGATTACCTGATCAGTTTGGTTTGCCATCAATGCCAAAGAGGGAGATTGTTGGAAATGATTGAAATGATCATAAGAAGAGTTGTTGGAATAATATATGGAACTGGTAAAGAATTTCCTCAATAATTGTTTTGTCATTGATGTCAAACTTGCTACTTGCAGGAATGACAATTGCTTTAGTGATCCAAATACTATCAATTAGTTGATTGTCAAGGAGGAGGCAATGAATAAGATGTAACTAGAACACCTAGAGAAAGGTTGAAGTTATGATGTTGTAATGAAGTACAAGGATCAGCTAAGCCATTGATGAAAAAGAGTATTTGATGAAATACTATAAGATACAAAGAATGGGCACACTGAAACTTATCAAAGATTTAAGATTTTAGCTAAGTCTTTTGTAAAGATCAAACTAAGATCATTAGAGAGAAGGAGCTGAGCAAGCTAGTTAATGCCGAGTAAACTTTAGATGTCGAGTGACACAGAATTAATCAAGTGCCAAGCAGAATCAAGTGCTGAACAAAACCAAGTGCCGAGCAGAACCAAGTGCCGAGAAGAACCAAGTACCGAGAAAAACCAAGTGCTAAACAGAACCAAGTGTCGAGCAGGTATAGGTGTTGAGTAACATAGAGGTGTCGAGCACTAGTAACTCAATAATGTCGAGCTGCTGCATTATTTTGGAAATTGAAGATTCGTCAGATCTAAGTCGACAGGGTTGTTATCTAGAAATTTTTGAATTAAAAGGAAGATAAGAATGATGAGATGGCGGCACAGAACAACATGTAGAACGTTTTACTTTTAAGGATACAACTGGCAAAGTTTCTAAAAGAGAACAAGATATGGGGTAGATACATTGTATCCTACCTAACCCATTTTGAAGCCCTAAAATTGGAGAGGGAGAATTGAGCGGCAAAGGCAAACCAAACTCCTATTTAAGAAGATATAAGTTAATGAAAAAAAGGGGATAGTGAGAGAGGTGGTCGAGCATAAAAGCATGAAGTGATGTAGAATGTGCTAAGGAGAAGAAAGCATTGGAACTCAGTTTGAATAGACGACCACAAGGATGATTGCATTGGCAGAATGAGTAAGAAGACTCAAGGAGACGAAGCTTGAGAAGGAGACAAGCAGTCAGAGCTGAAGTGATTAAAGCCAAGCATAAGGATTGAATTGAAAGTGTGATCTAAAATCTGTAAAGTATGTTGTAAGTTATATCAAATCAAAAGACCATTATCGTTACTTTCTAGCAATTGTAACAGTAAGTTTAAATCCTATAGACTTAGGTTGGTTTAATAGCCATAAGATAAATCCTTTAATAGGGTGGCATTCCAAGTGAATGTTCTAAAGACCTTTAACCAAGACCATTCCTAACAGTTTGGTGAAATCTTTTAACAGGGTCACATTTAACAGTGTGTTGTAAGCCTTTAACAAGGCAGGCTTTTAACAGGGCATCACTTCAGAAGAGTGAAAATCAAGTAGCATGTTACTGGTGGTTTCTCCCAAATTGGGTTTCCACGTAAATCATTGTGTCATGTGTTGATTTTGGATGTTTTTTCATTGCATATTGATTTACAGTAACTTGCTTATATGGCTTATATGATTGATTTAAGTATTGGATGGATGAAAAGTATATGGATTCATTAAAAGTAGTAAAAAGGTATTAATAGGGAATTTTGGACCTTGAATAACTAATTCACCCCCCCCCCCCCCCCATCTCAGTTATTCTAAAGAATTCTAACAAAGAGAACTAATTGATTTCATTAATCAGTCATTACATGATTCAGAATTGTAAAACACAATTGCAACAAACTATGAATCAGTGTTCTCTCTTACTCGATAAAACTTATCGAAAACCAAAACTTCACACATAGGAGTCAATCTCGACATATATAGGGAATCTACTCTTTATTACATAACAGAAAAATAACTTTCCTAGGTTAAGTCTGTAGGAGAGAATATAGGAGAACAACTGAAAGCAGAAAGGAAGGATAACGAAATTGAGGAGGGAGCAATGAAGTCTCAGCATCCGCTTGTTACAACGTAAATGCAGAGAAGGAAATGGCTCGTAAAAGCTCCTCCTTATTCACTGTCATGTTTCCTGGAGTGGTTATAACTTCCTTTTCATGGTTGTTCCTTGATGCTCATTTCTCCTTGAATGCTGTCAGCAACCAACTTTTGGATTCTTCCTCTCATCCTTTAATCCTTATCATCAAGTTAGTTATGAAATAAGACATATTTGTAAATAAACATCCATCAAACTAAATTCAAGCATAAGAATGCACATTTGGATATTTATATGAAATACTGCATATTAGATATAATTTAGGCAAAAGATGACATAGTTTTTTTACCCCATAAATCATCAAAGGTTTATCAAACATAGGCTGATAAGTGTTAAAACAAGGATAAACGGAGTATCACAAAGTATCTTGAACATTAACAAAATAAAGGCATTTTTTAGACTCATCATCTACCCCCTACTTAACTAATGCTTGTCCTCAAGCATTACACTTCTTTGTCAAAGATCTGAGCTCCCCAACTTCTATCTTTCCCTTTCTACTGCTCTTGAAGCTGTAATAGAATCCTCTGGTCCTTTCTCATACTTCTCGCCTGTGGTCTTCCTGCAACTTATCAAGTTTTTCAGCATCAATATCATACAGGGGCCATAAAAGCATTGGAGGTTTCATGGTCAAAGGACACCATAGCTCTAGCCTTAGTTGCTTTCTCAGTTCTAAATATTTTGGAACTCTATATAGTGTTGCTTCCAAATTAATAGAACTATGCAGCTCTGATTTCTTGAGAGAATCAGGTAACCGTGCCCATCTACTTCTTACTCTGGTCATAGCTCTCTGGAATGCAAAGTAGGGAAAGTTTTCATATTCGGCATACACTTTGGCTCTAGTAGCAAATAGCTTCTTTCTAACTTCTAGATTACTCTTCCCATAGGTTAATGTAAACTAGTCTTGAAGCATTTCTTCTAGTTGTTTACTTTCTACCCTCAAGGGCAAAGGTTTTGTTCTCTCCTCATCTTTGTAATTAACCAGTTGTCTGTCATAATTTTCCTCATTAGACATCCATGACATAAAAGCTTTCAAATGCACATCTCCTATATAGAGCAAAGGATTCCACTCAGTTTTTGCACGAATGAAAAAATTATGAATATACAACTCACACAATAGATTTTGCTGTCATGGTGGTAAGGTTTGATACAGCCCATAAAAATCTTGTGCAGTTTTGAATTCTGCATTTATATTTCTGAGGGTTAACATCAACTAAAAAAAAAGATATTGTTCTTCCAAAAAAAAACATATACTCGAGGAGGTGGTCTGCAAGAAAGAGCTTGATCACCTAATTTAAGTGCATGTTTCATGCGCTGTTTCTGTCTTTCTAGTTGTTCTTTCGATTCTTCAATCTCCTCATTTTGTGATGTTATGATCTTGCTCATTCTTTTCTTCTCCTCTTTCCATAGTGCTTTAGCAAATAAATGTTGTCCATATAATTGGAAAAGGAGTTTTTGCAAGGTGACGGCACTGTTATCCTCTTCATAATCCTTTTTTTTTTCTGTTCCCACCATAGATGTTCCGCCAAACTATTGATCTATGTTGACTTATATGGGACTAAGGTAGTATTTGAATCATGACATTCAGGAACTACTTCATTCTAATGGCTTGAAACACCTGGTAAATCCATTAAGGTTTCATTAATTTCTTTCTCACATGCTGTAGGAGGATTACCAGAAGCTTATATCATCTCAGTGTGAAGGGGAGGATGGTCAAAAATTATCTGCATAGGAGACTCTGGAGCAGGCGCTTTAGAAAATATAGGATCTTTAAAAATTTGCCCTCTCATTCTAGGGCTTCTCTGCAAAGGAGTCTCTTCTTGTACTACAGTCTTTTGCCTACTTATTTTATTTCGGTATCACTGCTGCAGGATTAGTTGTTGCAGGAACCTTCTTTGTTTTCTTCTATTGCTTAATTGTAGGACTAGGTTTTTGTTGAGTAGCGATTTCTTCTGGTGACTTCCGTTTCCTTTTAGCTTTACTTCAATCCCGTCTAATCCGATCTATTGCATAAATCACACATCCGGTGTACCAACAGCTAGCAACAAAATTGAACATTCCAACAGCCGGTGAAAAATCCCAAAAAAAAGCCAAAATAGCTGAAGAAAGCCAAAATCATTCCAACTAAGTCCAACGTCAAAAAGTCAAAAAAGAAAAAAAAAATAAAGCATCCACTGGTGAAAACTTGGCAATTCAAGCGCCTTGGACAAGTACCATGATGAAAACTTGGCAAACAAGCGTCATGCGTAATCCCGACATCCCCAGCTTAGCCTATCACCCTCATGCTTTTGGTCATCTCTTGACATCCAACTAAATCTTCCAATCTATCCACCTATCCTCCACCCTCCATCTTCCATCTCACACCATCCACTAATCTTATGCAGCTTCATCCAATCATCTCAGCTATCATCCATCTCCCTAGCGCCTTCAGCTTTTCCATCCTAGCTTCAATCCTATCACATCCATCGTAAGACCTCCTTCCGCATGTAATCTTCTAACTGGGGGCATTGTATTCCTTGGAGATCTTGTCTTGTCCATCCTCCCTTGTCATTGGTACCTCGCTCTAGGCTATCCTCATGCAAATCCAATGCCATCCTCTCATTAGCCATTCACTCTAGCACTATCCATCAGCTCAGCTACCACCAACCTTAGCATTGTCCCCATCCTTGGTCGCACATCTATCATAATCATTGGATGCATCCTTCCAAATCCATATCTTACGCGATCACATCATCCTTAGTTTTTGCATCTTACACAACATCAAACCATCCCGCTATCCTATCATCTTGAGCTTTTGCCTGCTTGTAACTAACTTGGTCTGTTAACTTGTACCATATCTTGATTAGCTCGCTTGTAAATATCTTGGTCTGTCAGCTTGTACATCCTCTTTAGCTTAGTACCATTGTATCTATCCAGCGTTCGTGTCAGATCATCCTTGATTAGCATCTTGCACCCATCACACATCTTGGTTAGCTATTCCAATGCATCCTTTAGCTAGATTTCCTGTCACCAAAGTGTTATCTTTCTTAGTTCAGCTTGCCAGACGCATCACTCATCCAAATCCACTAGCTTCAGTGCTCTCCGATAGGTCCTTGCAGGATATAGCTTTCCTCATGTTTGATCTTGGTCCGTTAGTACCTTGTCCTACCCATCTCGTTGGCAAACAGTTCTCTTTTGGATTTTTGCTTTCTTTTGATTTGGGATCTTCCCTTTTGGGTCTTGAAATATCTTTTCCAAGCAATCTCCTTGTTCCCTCCTCAAGGTTGCCACGATCTTCCATATCATGGTATGCTGCGAATGGGGCAATTAGAGCATAAGGTCTTGATCAGGTCTTTTGCTTGTTTTCTTTTTCTGCTTGTGGGTTACCTAGTGTCGTTTCCACGCTGCTTCCTCTGGGATTCATGTGTGATATTGGGGCAATCCTTGTGTGTTTTTTTTGAGTCAGTTCGTCAATCCTCTGGATGGTTGGTAAAAAGGCCTTGATGTTCTTGGTAACCCTAGCAATTAACCAACAGTCCTATAGCAAATCTAGTGCTCAACTACATGGTGGTACTTCTCTTTGAAGTATCCCCCCGCTCAAAAAGCTTCAATGGATTCCCTTCATCTCCATTATCCCCCATCCATATCCAGCATCTGTCTCTCCTACCCTAGCTTATGCATCAGTATCTCTTTGAATCACTCATCACTCTTTGCTTTAGGGATCCACAATCCTAGTCTTAGGGATCCACCAATCCAAATCAACCCACCAAGCCTCATCTTTCAAGATCCACAATCCTAGTCCTAGGGATCTCCGAAACCCATCTTCCGCCAATCTAACTCTTTGAAATCCTATTGCATCAACTTTATAATCCCCTCATCCATCTCCCTATCCTGGATTCTTTTTTATAGCGCTCTGCTCCTTCATCCTCCACCTTCCCTAAGGTCTTAAGCTTGCTTCCTCTTGTGCATCTAATTCTCCTTTATCATTCTCCCATAGTGAGAGTTTGAGCTAATTCAGCCCCTTCTCTTTGCCAATCTGAGTCTCCTTGCTCATCTCGGATTCTTGTACTTTTCAAGAAGCCATCGAGCCTCGCTTTCTCTCCTCGCTACCTTCTTGAGGGGGCATCTCACAGTCCATTCTCTCCTCTTCTGCTCTAGCCTTGGGCATCTTATTTTCTTATCTTTGATGCCATGCCACTTGTGGCATCACATCAAAGAGGGGCAAAATGTAGACACCTAAAAACCTTTAGAAAATAAAGTATTTTTATTTTCTTAAAAAGTCTTGATGAGATCATCATTTATTAATTAATTAATTATTTAATTAATTAATTAATTTTTATGCCATTAAATCCCTTTATCTTAATTAAAAATATTTAATTAAGGAATCCCTCCGAAAAATGTTTAAATCTTATTTAAACATTATTTCCTTATTTATTAATTATTTAATTAATAAATTGACCAAAAATCCCAAAATAAATAATTAAATTTATTTTTTGCCCAAAACTTGGCCAATTTCCTTATGACCAATAACCTCTTCCAAAATCTTCTAATCCTTCTTTAATTTCGATTAAAGGCTAATCCCATCATTTCCTACCCCTAATCCCAACTCAAAATATTTAATTAAGATTAAATATTAATCCTCATGTTTATTAAAAAAGTTTTAATAAATATCTCCTCAACCCAAACCCTTGAAATAAATAAAACTTTATTTATTTCTTAAAAATCTAATTTATCCTCACCCTAAGAAGTTCTAGACTCTTCTAGAAAGTCTTCATCCTCATCCTAGGAAATTCTAGACTATTCTAAAAAGTCTTTATCCTCATCCAAAGTCTAGACTCTTCTAGAAGATGTCTTTAAACCTAATCCTAATCCCCTCCTAACCTTGTCACATTCCCTAAACATGGGTTAAAACTTCCTAACCCAAGCCAAAGTTAACAAATATCTCCTCCTTCACCCACCCTCATTAAATGCCATCCACTTGCCTATCCCTAAACTAATCCTAAACCATCCTAATCCATCCTCTAATCATTTGCACAAGCCTAAACAAGATTAAAACTTTCCTAATCAAGTCCAAGTCGAAATTGCTCTCATCACCCTCAAAATATCTCAACCATAAAACTTTATGAAGTCCACTAGGTCATAAATGACTCTTACAAGCCCTTTTATTGCTCTTACAAGTCATTATGAGGGTCTTTATGAAGATTTTATCCCTTGAGCCTCCTTTGTTGACTCATCCTTCCCCTTTCCTCCATCCTCTCACCATGTGACATGTGTCACTCCTTGATTGGCTATAAGGAAGCACAATCCATGTGCTCTCATCTCATGCAATCTGAGCCCTCCATAAGCTTTTTCCCATCCTTGCATCTTAGCCCTCAAACCCTCAAGCCTCTTGCCTATAAATTGGATCCTTCCCCTTTGCAAAATAACACAATCCATGAAGTAAAGTTATAATGCTATTTTGATAGCCAAATCCATATTAAAGCCATCTATCCACACCAAAAATCAACAATTGTCCATTGAAGCCTTTGGAAGCATATTGAGCATACATCCTATCTATTTAGACAAAGCTACTCAACAAGAGAGCTTCTCATTGAGAGAGCCCATTAATGGCTCATATTCTCAATTGAGAGTTCATCTTAGTCTATCTTGAAGTTTATGAATTTTGTTTAGTTTGTAGAAGCTTTATTTAAATTTGGTTTCTATTAGCATACTAACATTGCTCATATACATTTTGGCACGCCCGGTGGGACCCCGCATGGGTCATCTTCATTAGCTTTTTTAGTCAAGTTTTGTATGTCATTTGCTGATTTTGGCTAATTTTTCTTATTTTTGTGATTGGTAGGATTGTATAAATTGGTTTTGTAGGTCCACATGAGCATGAAGAAGACAAAGGAACTCATAGTCTATCTCATAGTATTTGCAGATTTTTCAAGCTTATAGGTGGACAAAGAACTTGAAATTCTTCTTCCTCTTCTTATCTATTTTCTTCTTATTCCATCTAATTCTTCTTCTTCTTCTTGTGGGAGATCTTGGCCATTTTTTTTTAAGGAAGCAAAATCATACACACTTCTTTTTAGTGCTTAAAATGAACCCCCAAATCATACTTAAATCCATTGAAAAATTACAAATTTGCAAAAAAGAAAAAATCTTTTAACAAGTGAAACTAAACCAATCTAATCATTTGCATCCTTGCAACATCAAGGTTTTAGATACATTCATGCAAAATTAGGAACACTTCATTTTTGGGAATTTAAAAAGAACTTCAAATTTCCATTTCAAAAGGTTCAAAATCAACACTAAGTGCACACTAAAGTTCTTTTAAAAAAATCTCATGACAACTAAGAGTCCTAAATGGTTGCCAAAAATTGTTCTAAAAGCTTTGTTATTTGTTCCAAACAAATGTCTTATTGCAAAATCTTGAATGTTTCTTAGGTTTTTCATGCATCAAAACAATCTAAGAATATCATTTTTGGGCTTAAAACATACAAACTAGAACACAAAATCTTGAATGAAAAGCAAAGTCCAAAGAGTCATTTTCACTTTTGAGTCCAAAACAATCTTGAATGATCTAAGGTTAAAACAAAGCACTTCAAAGTTCTTAAAACAACACACAAAATCTCAATCTTGAATGCTCAAAGGAAAAAACTTGAATGTTTAATCACTTGTCTTTGAATGCATGTTGCTAAACACACTCTTGAATGCCATGGATTAAAATCAAATTTTCCTTGAATGCACATTAATCTCACTCACACTTCATTTGGGCATAAAAATTGGACAAATCTTGACATGGAGGGCCTCCGGGCGCGCGCTTGGCAATCGAGTTTCACACATCTCTGTTTTGGGCTTAAAATGAACTCACACTCAATCTTGAATGCCTAAAAATCAATAACATCGCATGGTTTTGACGCATTTTCAATGGCGCTCACATTTCTTATGTTGACGATCTCTCAACTTTCATTATGCTAATGATGTTGTCAAATTGGAATGAACATTGTATGCCATAACCACAAGTGTCTTCAATCATAGCTTAAAAAATTTAAATCATCAATTGGAATGAACACATATCTTTTAAAGCCCAAGATCATGTATGTGGTCTTGTTTTACACTTTTTAGGAGGCCTGCTTGGGGATTTCATCACCCTTGGGACGACCTCAACTCCAGCGTTCCGGCGGAGTATAAAGATCGGGAGGTGAATCCAAAGACACCTCTGTTGGGATCAAAATTTTGTCACTCGGGCTAAGCCTCAAGGAACTTTATACCCTTGAGAAGTGAAAGAGGAGAAGTGGGTTACCACTCCTCTCGGCTGTGTGACATTTTTTGGGTTTCATCTACGGATTTGGGCCTCACGTACCTTGCGTATATCGAGGACTCCCTAGCTAAACAGAATTTCATCCTTGTAGAAAGCTTCCTAGGATGTTGGTGTGTTTGATGTGCTTGCTCCAAAATTTTGTCTGCTTGTTTTTTCATAGCTTTTGAATGAATGTTTACCAATTTTGGTCGAAATCCCAGAAAAAGCAAAAATCTCCCAGCTCAAGGCATACTTAGCGTAGTCACTGCCTCATCAGAAAATCATCCAAGCTCCCCTGCTGCAACCGAATCTATCTAGTTCCTTGCTTTAGAATAATCCCAAATCCAAAGTCTCTCCAAATCATCCCCCCCAGCTAGCTTGCAACCCAATCCAAAATCATCCAAGCCTTTAAAGAGTTGTTGTTACTCTGCCAGAGTTTGCTATCCAATCAATCCTACCAATCAACCAATCTCACCAAGGTTATCCCTCTGATAGAGCATTATCTAAGGTAATCTAGCTTTGTCACTTGCATCCCTCATCACCTTGAGCTAAAGGTTGGGATCCACAAGTGATCAATCTCATGTCATGCCCATAGGATCATTAGTCTATTCTTAGGTTGACATAGCCACCACCAAATCTAGCACATAGGAAAGCAAAACTCTCACTTTTTGACAGCATGCCCTTAAAGTCTTCCATCCACAGGAAAGCCAAAAATCTCCATCCAATCCTCCTTAGGTCTGTCATACAGCTTTGACTCTCCCTAGGAAATCTTTCATTAGCCAATCCAAAATTTGTACTTAACCCAAATCCAACCATGAGCTTCCGTGTTCATCCATACGCAAGACCCCATCCCCATCAAACTCATCATCAAAGCATGAAGTACCAATCCTATCATGATGTGTTTGGTCGCATTGTCCCTGCTCCCGCCACCTCCTATTCCAATGATGATGAAAATCTTGTTGACTATGACGGATATATTGAAAGCCTTAGAAACATTCCCCCAAGCATCCCCCAAAATCCAAGAGTTATTCCAAACTATCTAGTCATGCCATCTGATATTCCAGCTTCCCCTCCATCACCGCATCAACCAAGCTTCCAATCTTCCACCCCCATCACACTAGCTATTCCTGTCAATCCACCTCCACCTTCGACACACGAGTCTCCAAGGAATCTCTTAGAGGAAATACAAGAAAAGTTGCCTCCAACAGTTGATAAGCCATGTCATCTAATCCAACCATGTGAAGTAGTCAGTGATGAAGCTTCCCCATCTATAATATCACCTCCATCTCCCATAGCTATCATCCCCATACCATCCATCAAATTGCTTAAAATCCTTCCACTTCCTGCAAGCATCAAAATCCCACCACCTGTCAAATCCCTCCAAATCCTATCCACATCGCCTCCAAGCATTTCCCAAATCTCTTGTAATGACCCTTATGCATCCATCTTCTACTCACCCATCTCCACTACTGAATCCCCCATCTATCCATCAGCTGCCTTTGAAGAATCCATCCCTTCACCTCCTATCACACCATCCACTCCAAACCAATCCTATAAAGATCCTGTCCAAAAGCATGTTGACATCCCCCAAAGCATAAATGAAGATATCATCATACCATGTCTTACATCCATAGTGCAGTCACCATCTCCTCCATCTCCAAAACCTCAAGCCATATCTCCTCCACTACAAGATATCTTGTCATCCCACCAGCTACATCAAGATCCTATCCTTCCATCTCCCCTGCTCCATGCTTCCATCTTACCACCTATCCAAGCTATTCCACCATCTATAATCTACCCTCTTGGTTCACTTGTATTCTAATACAAAGCTTTCAGACACATCTTTTCCTACCACACAACTGTTGGTAAGGATGCTCTGGATTACTGAATCTTCTTCTTGCAACTTTAAAAAAGATTGCCTATGTAACATCATAAGTTGTACTATGGAATTTATCTCTTCTTCTTCATCTCCTAAATCTGGCCAAAAAGATGTACTCAAATCTAGTAATGGTTGTGCAGGAGGATATAGATCAAATTGCTTGGTTGCTTGGCCATTTGATATGGTCATTTTCCCTTATCTGCAATTTATGATTGCATTAGTTGTGGCCAACCATGGTCTACCTAGAATGATAGGATAGCCAGATAGGTTTACTTTAGGGGACAAAATCATGAAGTTCATAGGATATTCTAGGGAATCTAAGGTGACAACAATATTTTCTATCATTCCATCAGGAATGACAGTGGAACTATCTGAAAGCTGTAGAATAGTTGGTGTGGGCCTTAATCCTTCTATTTGTCCAACAACATGAACTATGGTAGGATCCTTCTTCTTCCTTCCAAGTTTCTTTATAAAATCTTCCCTTATAGCTTTTCCATAAGCAAGAATGTCCTTAATAGCTTGAAACAAAGGTATTTGGACATGCATATTCTTCAACTGATTAACAATGTCAAAGGGTTGTTCCTTGCTTTGTTCAGGTTCCTTTTGTATTAGTTGGTCTGGAAAAGGAGATTCTACTGCTGGTTGAACTAGTATTGGTATGGTAACATTAGTTGGGTCAACAGGTTCATCAACCAAAGGTTTTGATGCTATAGGAGAGTCTGATACTTCAGTTATAAGAGGTGGCTTTGGTGCTGGTAAGGTCATTCCAGATCTCAAATGTATATCTACAACATCTAGGGCATAAGCAGAGTATTGTTGGGTATCAGCACTATACATGGGCTGCTATGGTTGACTATTTGAATTTGGCTGAGGCTGTGCAGGTAGCTGTGTTTTCTTTTAAGGTCCACTAGTTGCAGGTGGTGGCATTAATGCAGGTTGTTGAGCTAGAGGGGGTAATTTTGGAGCACCAGTATTTTGGTTAGGCCATTGTTGAGATCCCTTCCATTGGTTTGGAGATTACCAATTTCCTTGGGGTGGTTGCCATTAGTTCTGCTGGTTCTGGGGCCATTGGTTATTCTGCTAGTTAGGCCAAGGTTGTTGGGGATTTTGAAACCATTGAGACTGTTGTGGGTTATTTTGTCCAGCATTATTCCAATTGGGTTGGTTTTGTGGAGGACCTTGGGTATTGCAGTTTTGCCATTGATTACCATATGAATTTGAATTTTGCAAGGGGTCTTGAGGCATACCTTGACATTGAGCCCATGGCCGGCATTGAGTAACAAAGAATAATTGCTCATCATCCCCATCTATCTTTACATATCCAGTTGGAAGATGATGGTTCTCCATGCTTGCAACCAATTTACAATGGCAATCCTTCGTTTGCTTTTGGCAATGAGGAAAATACTCAGCTAGTTGTAACTCAGCCTTTGCTTGCTTCTTCTTTGTAGTCATTGTATCCAACTATGTAGCAACATCATTAATGATGTCTTGTTTGAAATCTGACAACAAATTGGATATTTCAAGTTTTGAAATACCTTGACTAATTCCTTTTGTAACCGTAGAATAGGGTCCTCAACCTTTCTTCATGGTTGACCTTGAGTAGTTCTGATATATCTTTTTGAGGTCATCCCATTGAGCTTGATATACATCTCCACCATCCATCAGGTCCAATGCTTCCAAACAGTCTTCATTCACTCCTCTTAGAAAGACTAGTTTTTGGGAATCTTCAGACAATGTGTGCTGAGGATTCTTTTGTAGTGTATATAAAAATCGAGAAACATAGTCTTCTAATGTCTCTTCCTCTTTCTGTGATATCCTAAAGATATCATCTCCTCTTGTGCCATATTCTTTGCAATATTCTTTATATTTTTCCAAAAACAAGGCTTGCATTTCATCCTAATTTGTAGCTGCATTGGCTCCTAAGCCCATGAACCATCATAAAGTTGATTCTTTCAATGTGGCTAGAAATAATTTAAGCTTATGGGCATCAGTGTTGTAGTCAAAACTACAACAAAGGATGTCGAACTCAAACAAGAAGGTATCAGGGTCTTCAGTTGCAAGGCCATAGAACTTTGAAAGAGCAGTGGGAGGTATATTCTTGACATTGGCATTGGTTATGAGACTTGGAAGTGGAAATAGAAAAGTGGGTTGTGCCATGATTGGTGGGACTAGATTATGAGGTTGCTACTGAAAAGGAATGTTAGGCACTAGATGATTAACAACTGGTGGATTCAAGGTAGTGTTATCAAGAAGGCTGGTCACTATTTCAGTGAAAGGTTGGAGACCAGATATATCTAGGGATTCAGCTCTTGATGATGATAATGTGGGGAAAATAGGATTTGCATCTTCAAAGGGCAACTCAACTTCTTCTTCAACTTCTTCATTCAAACTAACAGATCCTTGTGGAAGAAATCTACCATATTCATCTCATCGTCTTCCTCTTCAATGCATGCAACTAAAATTTTCACACTGGTAAAAAGAACTTAATCTAAAAACTATGACTCAAAAATGCTCCTAGCTTGACACCATCCCCGAAAACGGTGCCAAAAATGAGCCGCCTCACAATAGGTGTTCCATAGTCATGCACTAGGCCTAGCTTAGGAATAATCTATTCAAGCTAAGGACTACTTTTCCCCTACCATGAGGTGCATTTAGATTGTCAACCCAAGGACGTATACTTGAAATGGTCAGCACAGTATGTGCACTAGGTACCTTGATGAGTCATTATGTTTGTGTTGGAGGAAATTAAAAATGCAAAGGAGGGAAACTTCACTACTATTGTGGAAAGGAAAATACTGAATCTATGAATGTTGAAAACATAATGACAAGATAACAGAGATTCCATCTTGACTCATCCACTAGACTGTTCTCACAGATGTTGTAGGAACGTTCATGAAGTGTGATGCTACAGGAAGGAATTAACTAGCTACGTCTTACTTAAAATATTACTAATGCTAGTAAAATGAATCTATTCTATCCTAATCTAATCCACCTTCCAAGTGGGCCCCCTTGGTTGGCTTCTCTAATCTACCAACATAGGATAGAAGCTAAAGAGAACTAATTCATTTCATAAATCAGTCATTACATGATTCAAAATTGTAAAACACAACTGCAAAAAATTGTGAATCAGTGTTCTCTCTTACTCGATAAAACTTATCAAAAACCAAAACTTCACACACAGGAGTCGATCTTAACATATATAAGGAATCTACTCTTTATTACATAACATAAAAGTAACTGTCCTAAGTTAAGTCTGCAGGAGAGAATATAGGAGAACAACTGAAAGCAGAAAGGAAGGATAATAGAATTGAGGAGGGAGTAATGAAGTCTCAGCATCTGCTTGTTACAACGTAAATGCAGAGAAGGTAATGGCTCGCAAAATCTCCTCCTTATTCGCTACCATGTTTCTTGGAGTGGTTATAACTTCCTTTTTGTGGTTGTTCCTTGATGCTTGTTTCTCCTTGAATGTTGTCGGCAACCAACTTCTAGATTCTTTCGCTCATCCTTTAATCCTTATCATTAGGTTAGTTATGATATAAGACATATTTGCAAATAAACATCCATCAAACTAAATTCAAGCATAAGAACGCACATTTGGATATTTATATGAAATACTGCATATTAGATATAATTTAGGCAAAAGATGACATAGTTTTTCTACCCTATAAATCATCAAAGGTTTATCAAACATAGGCTTATAAGTGTTAAAACAAGGATAAATAGAGTATCACAAAGTATCTTGAACATAACAAAATAAAGGCATTTTTTAGACTCATCACTCTGCTTCCTCATCTTCACCTTTTCCTTTGATCAACAAAAGGGTGGAACTGGTTTTCAATTTAGAAATTCTTTTCTTTCCTTTGTTTACTACCTGAGGGAGCTTGATCTCTAGTTCTATCCTAGCTTTTGCTTCATTATAGGTACCAAAATATGCAGCCTTGGGATCAACTAGTTCATTTACAAGTGCCTCAATGATATCCTTAGTTTCATCAATATTAACTTCATATCCAAGAGGTTTTACCCATGATATTCTAGGTTTGACTACCTGAATGTATACATTACCACTATCTACCATGAAACATACATCATCCTTGTTGTCTTCAACTAATTTTTTTTTGAATCTTGAATCTATTATTCATTTTCTCTCTAAATGCATCAAAATAGTTATCCACGATACTATTATAGTTCTCTCCCATTTCAGTAATATACTCATTAATTTGGTAAAGAACTAGCACATATTTTCTCCATACAACTAATACTTTTGAAGGGAAAAAAATTTTGAACATAAAAGAATAAACAAATCAATAGAGAACCAAACTTACATGGGTTTTTCTTTGATGTCTAGATTCTTTCCATGTTCTTGTTGAACTATTTCAACAGAAGCTCAGCAAGGTCAAGTGAAAGATTATTCTTGACCACCTAGTAAGAAAGGTCAATGACTTCACAAGGCACACTGTTTAATTGGCTAGAGTTGTAGATCTTATGTGCTATGATATGAATTCCAAAATTTAGTTCCATATCAATCACATTTCTTATCTTCATGCCTCTACCATCCCATTCTGCTAGGGTTTTCTTCTCAAGTTCATCCTGACCTAGGGTTTTGGTCATGTTAGCCTTAGCCAACATTGGGAGACTAGTGATTTTATGAATCATCTTCTTCGTGATAAAAATTGGCTGCTCTAACCATAACTAACCATTATGCACCTGACTAAGAATATACCTAATCCATTTTACTTTAAATTCACAAAGCATATGAGGAATGTGTGTCAACCCTTTTGTCTCTAGGTTTTGATGCTCAAGTTTCAAGACACCATTAACACACAACTATCCTAGGGCTTCATCCATTTCCAAAGTGCCAATATCTTGAATCATGCATTTAAAGTGAGAAAAAATGTCATTTATCAATAGTACCTTTGGAGGGATTTGAGACTATGCTCCACTTAGATCTAGGGTTTCAGTGATTACAGGGGTGAGTTTGAAGTCTGGGGCTTTTAATTCACCATGAAATAGCATGTCAAAACCTTACTTTGCCTTACTACTATTGGATGCCATCTTCACTCAATAGGGTTTGAGAGAACTCTATTTTATTAGTAACAATACACTCAAATCACTTGGAAGATCTGAAGCTCACACTGTGTAATAGCTCTCGAAAATCCATGGTGAAAATGACTTTGATTCCATTCCTTTTATCAATTTTTTCTATAAATGCTTAGTACTGATGGTAGATCAAGTTGATGGACTATCATCCACTTCTTTGCATTTATTACTCAACAAAGTGTTCCATCATTTGGTAGCCATGTGAAATATTAGTTACTCTTGACCTCGCTCAGTAGAGTCTGTGACCCAAACTCACTTGGTAAATAAGGTAACTCGGTAGTGATTGGCACCCTTTCCACTCTGTAATCCCTTTATATCTTGAATACAGATATGGATCTTCTATCTTTTCAATTTGGAATTGTTTTGAATGTCTTCTTTGGTACCCTAGTCCTAGTTTCTCCTTTGAGAAATCAAGTAGAGATTATGGAGTCACCCAATTCTTGAGTGACTTGTTCATCATTGCTTGGACTTTCATTCTTAGTAGATTTTGGAACCCATTGTTGTCTCATCTATTTTTGGATGTTATTAGCTTTTTCCTTCTTCTCATCTTCAATTCCACCAGTATTCATCCTATTTTTGGAAAGATCACCAAGTTCTGTACAAATGAAACATCTTTTAGTAGTATCTCTTTTCCTCAAATGATGTTTTACATAATTCATTCCAATGTGTCCAAATTCTTCACAATAATGACATCTACACTAGGTGTTGTAGTCTCAACTAAATATATCTTTCACAATTTTTTCTAATAGATTTAATATCTTGGTTTTGCATTCTGGTGATTTGTGTCCATGCTTCTTGCATTTGTGACGTTTTCCTTCAAATTTTAGTTTTTATCTCCATTCATTAGCCCTATGACCATGCTGATTGCAATTGTAGCACTTTCTATTGAATTTTGTATTTCCATTGCTCCAACATTTGTTTGAAGTATGACCTATCTTACCATAGTGATTTCAAGTAGGTCTTTGATTCTTTTGAGCTCTTGCTTAGATGATTCACCTTCTTCTGTATATCCAATTCCTAGTTTTCCCTTTTGTTTTTAGAGATTTTTCTCATTCAATTGATTTATGTCTGCTTAGGATTTCATCATTCTTTCATTGATTTTCCTTTTAGAGTTTAGATCATTTCGTAATCTTTCATTTTCAAATCTTAGGCTTATGATTTCTTCATTTGCATTGGAGAGCTGATCAATGAGGTTTTCTTGCCGAAGGGATTGGTGTTGGATTTCATTGTTCTTTCCTTCTATCTCTTCTTTTATCTTGTTCTTCTCTTCCATGACTTCACATACCCTTACTAACCAAATTTCTTGTTCTCTTCTTAGTTTTCTTACTTCTTGCAAGAAACCATTATTTTCTAGTTCTTTGATTGCTTCATTGGCTTCATCTTGATTGCTTGAATGAAGATCTTCAATCTTTTCTTCAATGTAGAGATGATCATTCATTTGAATTATAAGTTTTTTTATTCTTTTCAGGGATTGAGAGAGTTTCTCCTTTGCTTTCTTGAGTTAGGTAATGGCCATTTCCAAATCTAGCTTCTCATTGTCAATAGCTTTTTCAAGTCTAAATATCTCCATGGATTTGATCTTTGCTCAAGCTATTAAACTTTCTTTTGAGAACCAAAATGCTCTGATACCAATTTTTGGAAATATTCTTAACAAAGCTAAGTTGCTGAGAGGGGAGGGGTGAATCAGTGATTTCTAAAACTTCTACAATTTTAACTCTTAATCCAACAGTCTAGTTAGCATTTAATCCTTCACATATAATCTAATCTAATTGTATTCATAAGAAGCTGAAAACATGAAAACATTCATAACACTTTGACACAAAGATTTGGTGACCTAGAAAGTAAAATTGGGGTGGGGATGATACCCACAAGCTTTAGTATTGTACTATAAAGTTGGCCCATTAAGGTTTACATTGATCACTTTTGATGATCTTCCCTATTAGGAGCAATAAGGACTGCTAGGTCCACCATGTGAAAATATTTACAAACATACAATGAAGTATTCACTCAATCAAGAGATTTATAAAAGACCATTAGGTCTACCTTGTTAAAGTATTTAATAGATCCACTTGTTAGGATCAAATAGTAGCTAATCTCTTATCTGCAACTTGGTTTGCTGAATGAGATTCCTTTAAGTGTACAATTCACCTTGTTGTAATAGATGAATCTTTGTTGCTCCTTATACTATTGTAGCCTTTGTAATTTGCACTTTATGGTCTTCTCTTAATATTAAATTACATATTCATTGTTACTTCCCACATTTGATGTGATGCAATACACTACATATATACCAATTCAATTATACAAATTAAAAAGTTAGCCATTATAAAAGTTTACACAAATATTACAAAGTTGGCTCGAGTGTAGACACTCAAGATCTGAAGACTAAATCGGTGAAGTTCTAATACTTGGCATCCACTATCAATTCTTGGCATCATCATGCACTTGGTACATGTAGAACCTCAATCCATAATGATCACTTTGAAGTAGTCTTGAACTCGGTCTATAGTGGTGACTCGATAGATACTATGAAACTTGCAATATAAATTGAATCACTTGTTTACCTCTACATAGCTCAATTAACACTATCACCTCAAGCTTGGTATAAATAAATTAAGTCACTTGGTTAACACTGAGTAGCTTAGTTAACACTGGACTTGCATCACATAAACTATGAACTCAATAAGCACTACATAGCTCAGTTTGTACTGGTAAACTCGACATACACTGAGATGCTCAGTTTACACTGCTAATCTTCACAGTAATTGTAACTTCTTGGTAAACACTAAAATTTTTCCAAAGGACTCAGTAGTAACTGTAGAACTTGACAACAACTAAAATTCTTGGCAAACATTGTTAACTATATAATAAGCTTGGTAGATACTTACAATCTAAATAAATGTATGTCACTAATAACAAACTTGACTAATATGTCAATAGGTAGGTGGTTATTGTTGATAGAAGTGCTTTGATTTTTGTTACTCTCATAGGTTTGGTTAACCATTTTCCTTTCCATGCTTCCATATAGTTATCCATTCTTTCCAATGTTTTCTCCTAACCTTGATTCTTTTTTGCTCTATTTTCTAGGTATATTCCTAAATCCTTGCATGGGAAGGTTCCTTTGTTATATCCTAATTCATTGCAAATATATTCTTCTCTTTTTAATAGTGTATTAAGGGGAAAAAAACGATTTTTCTAGACTAATTTTTTTTCCCTGATGCTTTTGTGTATTCATTTAAGATTTTTTTAAAGTTGTCTACTTTTTTAGAGCTTAATCTAGCTAGTATTGTGTCATCTATGAATTGTTGATGTGTGGTATTAGCAACATTCTCTGTTACCTTTATTCCTTTAATTTTCCTTTTATTTTGTGCTATCTTTATTGTTCTCCCAAAGGTTTCAACCATGATGTTGAAGAGGAGGGGAGAAATAGGGTCATCTTGATGGATTTCCCTAGATATACTAAAGAAACCTTCTAGGGTTCCATTTCTAAGGAGAGATATTTTTAGGGTAGATATACACTGATAGATGGTGTTAATCCATTGGTGTGAGAATCCAAATGCTTCGATGGTTTTGCAAAGGAATCTCCAATCCACCTTATCGTATTCTTTTTGTATGTCTAGTTTGAATAACATGCATGCCTTCTTATTCTTTAATGTTGAATGGATGGTTTTTGGAATAATTGAGATGTCATCTAGAATGGATCTCCCGAGTACAAACCATTTCTATTCTTTTGATATTAATTTAGGGAGAAATTCTTTAAGTTGATTTTCTAAAGCTTTAGATAAGATTTTATAAATTATATTACAAAGAGCTATTGATATGAAGTCTCCTAGTTCTCCAGCCTTAATCCTTTTTGGAACTAGTGTTAGGAATGTGTGATTAATTTCTGATAATAGTGTCCCTCCATTTCTTGATGCTTCAATTTCTTTCCACAAATCTTCACCTATAATTTCTCAACATTTTTGGAATAAGAATACTTGAAATCCATTAGGTCCTACTAATTTATCTGGATTAATATTTAAAAGATTTGTTTTAATCTCTTGCAGAGAGAAAGGTTTATTAAGAGTTTTATTATCTTCATTTGTGATAATCTTAGGAGTTTCTTTCAATATTTCCTCTTGTGCTACTCTTTTAGAGGATTCATAATTATTAAGAATATCTTTAAAGTAATCAAAAAAAATCTTTACAATTTTGGTCGGTTATCTACTAAATTTCCATATATATTTTTAAATTTTGATATATTGTTAGTACCTTTATGTTGTATGGCACTTGTATGAAATTATTTAGTATTTCGATCTCCTTCTACTAGCCATTTCTCCCTAGATTTTTGTTTCCAGAAAGCTCTTCTTTAGCTAAAATATCTTCTTGTTTTGATAATATATCTTTTTCTTGAGTGTACGTTTCATTATTTATTCCCTTTTTAATAACTTCTTTATTTAATTTTTCTATCTTTTCTTCTATATCAAGTTTTTCTTTTAATATATTATTAAATTGTGATTTGTTCCATTTTAGAATTTTTTCCTTGACCATGTTTAGTTTAGACACAAAGCATAACATTGTCTATCCTTGGACTTGTCCTTCTTGCCACCAATTTTTTATGTTGTCCATGAAATTTTTGTCTAGGAACCACATTTTTTCACATTTAAATGGGTTTCTAGTAGGTTTAGATGGTTCTATAATATATAGTTTTACTGGAAAGTGATCTGAACCTACTAGTAGGTAGTATTTCTACCATGATTTCTCTGTCTATGTTGCTTAAGTCTCCTTTGAAAAAGAATCTCTCCAACCTTTTTTTTATATAGTTGAAGTCTACCCAATCTACCCAAGGCTCCATTTGATTCTATAAATTTGGTTTTCCATAGACCTAACTTCTATCCTAATTTTTTTTCTTGAATTAATATCATTTCTAATTCAAATATTGTGAGGTTACACTTAAGCAAGTGTTTCTTTCTAGGGGCATTTAGGCCCCTATCATTCCATGTTGTTATTTTCATCAGTCCTTAGGAAGAATATTCCCCTTCCCTACTTGTAGTATTTCACTTATCTTAGTTTGTTCCTTTGCTTGCCTTGTTGCCTCCCTAAGTTATTTCAATGATTTTTGTCCTCTTTTTTGTTTTTCTTTTCCACAATTAGGTGTTTTCAGACCTTCCCAATTAATGGATATTCCCAAATTTTCTAAATTAGTCTGATGTCTAACCTTATATGGAACTTTTGACTCTTTTTCTTCCTATTCTTCCTCTGTTAAAATCTCTCTAACCATTTGATTTTTTAGTGAAGTTTCTTCTTCTTCTACATTCTTACCTTCCTCCTCAATTCCTAAGCTTTCTTCTCCTTCTTCCTTGGTAGTTTTTTCCCCCAGAATTCCTAATTCTTCTTAGTTTGTATTTCCCCCTTGTTGTTTTTCCTAATCTTTTTTTGTATTCTTGAATGATTGTTATTCTAATCTACTTCTCTAATTAGAGTTTCTATCTCCACTAGTACCTAAGGCTCTATAGAAATTTTATCCTCTATCCTGATTTCTCTTCCTTATCCAGGTAAAATATATCCTTCCCATTGATGGGTGTCTACCAAAACTCATAGCTTTTCATCTTTGGTTTTTTCCTAATGGTCACATTACTCCATTGAGTTGAATATCGAGCCCGTATGCTAGACCTATGTTCTTGACTTTTAGATATTGCCTCTTCATTTTCTATTAAGCTCTTTTCTTTAGTTATGTGTTTATCTATTTCCCCAATTTTTATTTTTATTTTCCTGACTCCAACTTGCTTTCTAATGTGCCTTGTTCCATGTTTATCTCCTCTTCTGATTCATTTGTCACTATTTTGCATACTCTTTCTGTGCTCTTTTCTTATTCTAATATCATGATTTTCTTGCCTTTGTGCTTTGTATGATTACATTATGCTAGGATGAATTGACCTTCCAAGTCATTTTGAAGGAGTAAGAACTCATGAGAAAGCATGTTCAATTTTTTCATATTGAGCTCTATTTCTTCTAGAGTTTCATTTTCTTGTCTACACTCTTCACAATTTTTGTATTTTTTCATTGTGAATTGATTATCCATGCTTTTCTTCCTCTTTGCCTCTAGATCTTTTGTTTTCCTTATATTTATCCTCTATTCTTCTTGCACTACCTTTTTTTCCCTCATGGATTGAGTATTTGGACTCTCATTGTCAATTGAATTTCTTTTTTCCTTGTTGTCATCTACCTTCTTCTTCCTTTTTTTGATATTCCTTAAGGCATCTTTTAGATTGTTCTTTATATTTTCCTTTTTTAAGTTTGCTCCAATTATTTCATTGAATTCTCCTTCATAGTGAGTGAAGGTTAACTTGTAAAATAATCTATTCATTATGATTTTTTTATTTTTGGGTATACTTTGTTCTTCTTTCATAGAAACTAAGAATTTTTTCTTACTTCATTTATAATGGTTTACTTCAAAACCTACAGGGTTTCCTAAAGCTTGCCCTATTCTTTTTATGATGTTAATCTCATTTAGTTTTGGAGGAATATTTGCACATTCCATCCATTTTGCTATTTGTAATTTCTGATTGTTATTTTCATTAAAATTAGGTTTCCATGCTATAAAATTGATTGTTTAACCTTTATAGAAACAATTTGATATTTCTACCAATTCGCTCCTAGTTCTATGATCTTGACATTGAATATACCAAGAATGATTATCAAAATGGGTGATTTTACTTACCTTCGCACCACAGATCTTACTTACCTTCGCACCACAGATCTTTTTTAGGTTCTTTACCAATTTAGCTCTATATCTTTCCAGACCATTCCAGTTTGCATATACTCCCATCCTAGAGCATTCCTGTCATTTTGTTTCACTGTATTCATTGTTAATTATGATCATATCACTACATTCAATATGGTTAATTTATCTGGGTTGAGGGTTTCTAGTTTCAATTTGCTTGTTTACGACAAGTTATTTCTTCTTATGTGAGGGAATATAAATAGGGGGTTTAGGGGCAACTACTTTTGTCTTAATTGATCTATCAGCTAGGTTTTTGAGTAGAGGGGGATTAGGTTTCTTACAAATTATTTTAATATTGTTAGCAATCAAGACCTTTGTAGGTTGAGAGATGATTTGTGGAAAAAAAAGGCTTGCGATTACCCTCTATATTGTTCATATTTTCCTAGAATTCTTCTAATTTTGTATACTTGGTCTATCTAAAGAAGACTTCTTGGTTCTTCAAATGCTCATCTTTTTCTTTTTTACTGATACTTAGAGCCGAAGTGAGCGTGGCGGAACCTAGTCTCTTGCTTCTTTGACTTGTGACCTTTTTCCATTTATCTCCATTTTGAATTTCACTATTTGGTTGCTTGATGGCAATGGTTGTGTTTTGGATTTTCTAAAGTTGAACTAGAGCAAGGAATATTGCTCGTTTTTCCTGGGTGAATTCTATGTTGTCATGCTACTAGTTCTGGAGCTAGTGCATTATATCGGTTATACATTTTTACATTGCCAATAATCTTTGTTCTCTCTTCTACAGGTTTCAATGTCCATTTAGGGAAAATTACATGTTCTGTAATGTTTTCTTGGGAGCAACGATTAGGGTTAAATTTTTCTTTTCACAAGTATGTTATTTTTTTCACATATATTTTCATATTCACATATTATTATAATCATTATATTGTAAAAATATAATTTAAATAATGTAAATTTAAAAGAATTATTTTTCATGTTTAAATGAAAACATAAGGGCTAAACCAATTAGATTAATAATAGTTTATTTCGCATATATTTATAAAAATAATACCATTCTAATACATATGATAGTGTTATAGGTAATGTTGGTGTTCCTTTGTATATCGAATCAATGATGAGGACTTCCTACTATTGCAAGCTTTTAGCCTTGTTGCTATTCTCTATCTCTCAACTGTATAAGTGAGAAACTTTTCTACAGATTAAAGTTGCATGGATTCAACAATTTTGGTTTATCTTTGCTTATAATAATTAGTAGTCCTATTGTGTAGTATTTTTTACCATATATAATTAGTTTTTCATATCAAAATTAATTAATGAATATTATTTCTTTGTATTTATTTTTGACTCTACATTTAGAAGAGTATCTAAACATTATGTTAATTGTTGTTAAGTATTCCATTGATTTAACCTGGTGATAGGTATGGATGGTACTATTGGTGAAGGAGGTGTCATTTGATTGATAGTGTTTATTGCATCTTGAAAAGTTGAGATTTCATGTTGATTGTGGTATTCTTTTCAAAGTGAGAATTAAGGTTTGATTTGAATTGTCTCTTAGAAGGATTCTAAATTTGCAAATTAGCAATGTATTAAAGTATTAGAAATTCTATTTGTTTATGTTTTTTTAATATCTTTAATATTAGCTTTCATATTAAAGATTGCATAATTAATACTTGCATCAAAAGAGTAGCTATTTGATTATTATTTTTTGTGATTTTTAATTTGGATGTAACTAAATTATTTGGTGGTCTTCTTCTCTCATTAAAATTCACAATTATAATTATAGGTAAAAAGGAAAATTGTAAGATCAATAATATTTTTCTCATTATTGTTTTTTATACTACCTACTATTCTAAATTGTAATTTATAATAGGCAAGGACTAGGCGCAACAAAACATCTCTTATTTATATATATATATATATATATATATATATATATATATATTGATAGGTATAAATCTAATATATAGAGAGAATGATACAAATTGTCAATTTATGTTATATTTAAACTTTTGATAATCAATTTAATATAATTGATAAAATATGTTTTAATGTTAAATTTTTAAAATTTTGGTAGCTTGATAAGTATGAAAAATTGGACATATCATTGGTGTTGTTTTCTCTTTATTGACTTTGACCTATGATTTCTAAGCACGTTATAAAGATGGTATTCACAAATTCCTAAGAGAGTCTATTGAATTGTTAGCATTTACTTCTTCTAGGTTGTACCCTTAGTTGCATCATATTTATAGCTTAAAGAAATGATTTGATGGAAATATTTATTGAAATGTTGTAGCATATATGCAATTTTTATGCAATCACTTAATTCATTTAAAATATTGAAGTGTACACAATTGAATGCCTAGAATCATAGTTTAGAAAATGCATCTTGTTTAGAATGTTCTATAGTTTAGAACCATGGTTTAAAGGTTTAGGTTAGCAAGTTGGCATATATGGAACTTGAACCATCATAATATTTTCCTAGTGTAGCAATATGGTTAGCACAATCAATTTACAAAGAAGTACCATGATTTGACAATTTGTTAAAAAGTAAGTATAAAACCAATCGACAATTTTTTTTAAAAACATAGCTTCATGCCTGGTTAACTAGTGGTGAATTTACTAAAAAAGTGTTTGCAAGTGAAATTAACATTTTCTCACTCTTTTATTTGCACTAATTAAAAATATTTTATCAATTTTTTAAATCAATTTGAGAGTAGAGTAATGTGAGATGGTTATTTCATTCTCTTTAAATCAAATCAATTATCAAAACTAAAAAGTTACAACATGTTATTTATTGTAGAAATTTAAAAAGAGAATGGTTATTTTTTCCAAGGAAATTTCTGTGCTACTAAAAGAGAAAATTTGTGACAAAGAAGTGGGGTAGGGCAATTATAATTTTATGTGCAAACTTGTTTATAGTGCAAAAATGATTAGTCGGTCATTTTATTTATATATTTGTATTGAGTAGTATAATTTTAAATATGTTTCATTGAATTTATATTTATTTGGTTGGAAGTAATCTATTGGTTGTTCTAATCATATTTGAGATCATGTCTTGTTCCTATTTATCAAAAGTGTTTTAGAGTAAAGGATTAATTTAATTCAATTTATTAAATTACCTTTACTCCCTACTTATGATCTCACTTTATGCACATGAGTTCCCATTTAATAATTAAATATTGATTATTAAATATCATTTACCTTTTAGGGTTTCCCTTTTAGGTTTGATGATCTCCTTCTATAAGCATTAATCCACTTTTTATTTCTCTTATTCTTTTTGTCTGATAATATATTCTTGCATATTTTTAGAGCCAAACCCTTGCCTTCTCTTTTCTTTTTCTTCTCTGTCATAGGTTCTTGCATGCAAGTGTTTTGTTGGATGGATATGTGGATTTGATCTTTTCAAATCCTTCGTGGTATCAGGTCCAAATCTATTGTAACTTGTCCAAGTTTATTAAAGAAAGAAGGAACAAGGATTTGTTGGATTAAATCTGGTATTTTTTGGGGCATCTTTTGTGGAAATAGGGGGTCTCTGAAATTTAGAGTACTTTGAGCAAAAAAAAACCTCATTGTTGCACTTGCAGCATCCAAAAACCCCCAAATCCATATAAAGCATGTTAGATTTGGATATTGTAGCCCAAAAGGAGAAATTTATTTTACAACAAGGTCGTATGAAATCTACACATAGATCAAGGCATTTTTAATCAAAAAATAAAAAAGTACATTTATTAAAATGCGATGCATTTTTAAAATGTGTCACTACATGGCAACTAGCGTGTCACCCCATGGCCAATGCGCCTCTTGCATTCCACCAAGGTGTCATTGTGGCCACCTATCATCAAAGCTTCACTAAGGCTCTGCTCTACCACTACTTCATTGGTTGAATTGCTATTATTCCACACTACACCACCATTGTGCCACTGACCCCATATTTTCCTAGCAAATGGTCACTTTTGGGGGCTTAAGGGGGTTTCAAATTTTATTTTGCCTTCTAGAGGTACTCATGGTTTTCTGTAATATCTTGAGCATTTGGAGGTGTTTTTGAGAAAAGAGATATCATCGAAAATATTATTTTAAGATAGACACATTAGTGTAGTTTTTTGTGGTCCTTTTTCCAGTATGGTTCATGTCTTTAATGTTGAATTTTAATGATCATTTTGGCATTCTAGGGGGCATAACTTGCTCAATTTTGCTCTTATTTTTTTGTCTAGAAGAAGCATTGGAAAGCACTCTTTGAGATCTTTTTAGATTCTCTATTATTTTCATCAAAAAAATTCAAAGTTACATATGATTCTCAACTAAAGCTATTTTTTGGCTCTCTCATTGTAAGCAATCTTTTCTAGCTTCTAGGGTTGGATTTATTAAATTGTGGGGGGCATTTTATTTCTTGTTTTCTATAATTTACTTCAGTAAACTCAAAATTATATAAAAACAAAACCTCTTCTAAAAAATATGGTTGATACCTCTTCTTGTCTAGAACTTTTGACCCCTCATAACTATCACCCATGTAATTCCCTGATGACATGACTTTTCCATTCAAAAGGGTTGTGGTCTTGTTTAGACATGGTGTAACCAATTTTATAAAGGCCTTTCAAGGTCATGCAACATAGGAACAAGATGGATGAAGCAATGGGGTTGCATGCTTTACATGTATCAAACAGTCTATAGTTTTATCTTGATGGGTGCAATACCCCTCTAGCTATGTTGACCAAGCTTAATGACTTGTTTGGTATAGTATGTGAATTCATAGCACTTCAAATTGAGGTAGAGATTACCTCTCTATAACTTTATTCTTTTCCTTCCATTGACAACTTCTTGATGAAGTTCAAACAACAAAGATCATTATTATAGGATTGTGGGAAGGTCAAGACTGATGTTGACTGCATTTACCTAATTCTTTCTAAGCTTCATGGAAAAAATCATATTTTTGCTTCTACCATTCATTCCACCATGGATTCTTTGGGTATTATATTTTTCATGTCATCCTTTGATTTTTTTTGTGATCATTTGAATTGAGAGCAAGCTAAGCTCTCTTAGTTGGATTCTCTTGTAGACTCATAGATTTGTGCATTAGTAGCTCAGACATCTTCTAGAAAGAAGGAAAAGAAAAAAAGTCACATCCTACAGAGTCTTAGATTTATTCTATCCCTCACCTCTCATCACAAGGGAGATAAATCAAATCCATATAGACTCAAGTATTCTTATTTTAATAAGCTCAATCATGATGAGTCACATTGCTATGAGAAGAAGCTGCATGGCTATGCAAAACAAGTTTCAAATTTGACATCTCTCCTTTAGAAGAGAAACATTGATACCCCTTCTACTTCTCATAGATATTCTTCTTCATCATCATTTTAGTTATATGGTAAAGACATAAAAAATGGTCCTTCATTATGCACTACTACTACTCCACATTCTTCTAGATGGTTACTAGATTTAGGTGCTTCACACCATATGGCATCTTCTCAGGATTTGTTCTCTTCTTTTGAGGCTTCTCCTACTCCACACATTTTGATGGGGAAAAAAAAAATTATTAATATATATGGGAAAGGTTGTATTAACATTGATGATGGTAAATTTCATGATGTACTATGTACTCTATCCTTGTACTCTAACCTTCTCTTTATTTATTAGATTACTCACAGTGGGACAAGGAGGACAACTAAGTTCTCATGAGATTGAGTGTACATAAGAGACAGTGAGATTGACAATATTGTTTCTACAAGGATTTTGCATCCTTCTTCCCTCTTGTATTATTTCTCTCAATTCAATCCACCATTAGAGAATCACTATTTTTCTCCATGAGATCCAATTGAGGTGAAGTCGGGTCACTTAAACTTATGTGTTGGTCTTGAGACTAGTGTTGTGACTTCTACACCTCCTTCTATTTAGATTCCATTTGTTACACATGATTCCTCTTCAACATTCAAACTCCATTCATTGAGCCACCTAGTGTAGTTTTGAGGGCATATCAGAGGACATTCATCTCATCTCTTGTGCAAAATTCAACACACTAGTTATCCAACCTCCATTGAAGATTCCATTTCAAGATTCTCATGAGTTATTTTTTTATCATTAGTTGGGACTTATAGCTTTACCTCACATTAAGGGGTTCCATCTTCTTTTTCCACCACATTTGTTTCTTTCAAATTGAAGCCACATTGGTCTCATCAGTGACACAGGATTTCTACCATTCTGGGGGCCTATAGAGTCTCAATCCTTTATCATGGGTGGTTTCATTATACTCATTATTTTGAGAGATTCTCTTGAGACATATCATTTGTACTTTATTTTTTAGCATATTTCCATCTCTTTTTGGAGGAGGGTTTTCCCCAAGTGGTTTTCCTTGTTTGTCTATTTCATAAGTATTTGGTTGTGTTAGGTACTTCATCAGGCCATATTGTTGGGACCCATTTACGCTTTCAGCATTGTAGTTTCATTTCTTTTTCATGCATTATTTCTAATTGTATTGTTGCTCATCTTAAAGGGGGAATTAGAGTAAAGGATTAATTTAATTTAATTTATTAAATTACCTTTACTCCCTACTTAAGATTTCACTTAATGCACATGCATTCCCATTTAATAATTAAATATTAATTATTAAATATCATTTACCTCTTAGGATTTCCTTTTAGGTTTTACAATATCCTTCTATCAGGGTTGATTCATTATATATTTCTCTTATTCTATTTTTCTAATAATATATTCTTGCATATTCTCATAGCCAAACCCTTGTCATCTCTTGTCTTTTTCTTCTCTATGACATGATCTTTCATGCAAGTGTTCTAATAGATCTTTGGTTATCAAAACCTTTAAAAGGTTTATGTTGTGAGCATGAATAGTGATAGTATTTCTATGGGGGAGTATCCTAGAAATATTGGAGACATGATTTAGTGGTTGTGTGTTGCATTCATAACAAAGTTTTTCATTTATGTAACATATTGGTTATTCTATGAAGACTAGCATAGCAGCAGGCATAGTTTAGCTTTGTGCAGTTTGAGGATTGAAGATCAAATTATGTTCACATAAGATTATGTTCTAGATTATGTCTAGATTCTACAATTAAGAGCACATACAAAAATATAAAGAATGGATAGAGTTATGATAGATTTTGTGTAGGTAGCTTTCCAACAACATTTTTAGAAAGCGAGTATTAATGGTTTTTATTATATCTCCTAATAGAGATGAAATTTAGTTGAGTAAGCTTGAATAGAGATTTAAGACATGATTAAGATGCTTTGGTTAATCACAAACATTCAGATGATTCATGAGTATGAAGTTATAAAGGCTATGAGTTGATGGATTCCTTAAAATTATGAATAAGATGTAATATTGTAATGTAATGTGTAATGAAATATCTTTCAATCCTATATGATTATTGTAAATTGGGAAATCCTCAAGGCTAACTCAATATTCTAGGATTTAGTATAAAGGAAAGGTCATTTCCTTCGATGGAATGTGTGATATAAAGTCATATCTATGCTATGTATTGTATGAGCTTACATGCAAACATCCTTTTGGATTATAGATGGTAATGGTGCAATTGAGGCATTGTGATCTTACAAGGAACTGTATTTGACAAGAGAAGTTATTTTTGGATAGTTGTTAATGTATAGTTGCATTATTTAGTGAGGATAATACTGAATTTGATCAGATAGTGGGTCCATCTATCTTTCTTTCAAATCCTAATAGGGTTGGAATCTCCTAATAGAGATTCAAATGTCTCCCAACAAGGACTCATATACAGTAATTTTATTTCATTGACTCCTAATATGGTCCATCCTTTCACAAGGAACTTTTATATTATTGCATCATCTTGTGTGTAACATCCCCACTAGGGGCTTCCCTTTGATTGAGGGTTTCCCTAGTTAACAAATATACTGTTATTTTGTATGGCTATTGCTCTATAGTTGTTGCATCTGTTATTTACATGTTTCAAAATTAAAGAAAATATTGAAAATTGTTTTGATTTCTTTAATGATTCACTACCCCCCATCTCTCTCAGGTATCTTGGTGGACTTTAAGTTCTAACAATTGGTATCATAGCATGAGGTCATTGAAGGAAACACTTAATAGCTTAAGGAGATCTATGGTGCATTTTAGGAAATAAAGTCTAAAGTTTGATGGAGTTAACTGTGACAGTTGGATGCAAAATATGAAGATACTATGCATAGGTTTGGATTATTGGTTGATTAATACAAAAAAAAAGGATTCATTGAAGAAGACAAGCTTGAACATTGTGATGAAACTCAGAAAGATGCATTCATGTCCAATATGCTTGCTAGAGAAGCACTATTATCTGCTCTTCATGAAACTGAATTTTCTCAGGTAAAATCTTGAAGACTTCCTCATGAAGTTTGGAAAGCTTTGAAAAGTACATTTTTAGGTGATAAAAATGCTTAGAAGGTCAGATTAAAAAATTATATATGCTTATTTCAAGATGCTAAAATCATGGAAGATGAATTAGTAAAATGTTACTTTGGTAGAATAGTAGAGATTGTTATAGGTAGTAAGACTTGTGGTGGAGATAAATCAAAAGATGAAATTATATACAAAAATATTATAGACTTTGACACCTGCATACAAACAAACAGCTCAAATGATTAAATAGATTATTCCCTGTACATTTGATTTTACAAGAGAGACTCTTCTTGGGAGAGTGTAGTCTGTTGAGATGTAGATGTGACATAGTGGACAATTTCCTAGAGTTGAAACTTATTACAACACATTAAGTGTTCAACCTATGTTAACAAGGAGTGCTAGTACAAGAGGAGATTGTGCCAATAGTAGTCAAACAAGAGTTGAAGAAGAAAAGGAGATTGAGGAAGGACTTTCCCTTCTTATGAAGACACAACATAAAGGTAACAAAATCTTTAAGTGTTGGAATTGTAATGAATATGGTCATTATTCTTCTAAATATCCTAAGAGAGTAAGGAAATCTAGAAAGCCTTATAAATCAAGAATTCCTAAGGATTGTCTTTTTGATGAGGATGAGTTAAATGCTAAAGTGGAAGAAATCTTGAGTGAAAGTGACGATGAAATATTATTTTTTTCTATTAATGAAGAAAGCCTGGAAGGACTTTCCCTTCTTATGAAGACACAACATAAAGGTAACAAAATCTTTAAGTGTTGGAATTTTAATGAATATGGTCATTATTCTTCTAAATATCCTAAGAGAGTAAGGAAATCTAGAAAGCCTTATAAATCAAGAATTCCTAAGGATTGTCTTTTTTGATGAGGATGAATTAAATGCTAAAGTGGAAGAAATCTTGACTGAAAGTGACGATAAAATATTATTTTTTTCTATTAATGAAGAAAGCCTTGAAAAAGAAGAATTTAGAGAAGAAAAAACATTAGTGTCATGAGTGGAAAAGAAGAAATATAATTGGATAATTGATAGTAGTTGTTCCCATCACATTACTGGAGATATGAGTAAGTTTGTTGAATTCAATAGAAATCATGGAGAAGTAGTTAGAGTTTGAAATAATGCAGCCTATCATATAAAAAGAAAAGGATCTATTACACTTAAAGGAAAAACTAACATTGATGATTTTTATTCTGTGGATAGTTTGAAACATAATCTTTTGAGTGTTGGACATTTAGTTGACAATGGGTATCAGTTACAATTTATAGAGAAGACCTGCATTATCAAAGAAAAAAATGGCACATTGAATGGTACTGATACAAGGACAAGAGGTAATGTATTTCAATTGAATCCTACTAAGATGACATGTTTAGTTGCTAAGGTGGATGATAGTTGGTTATGGTATAAGATATTTTGTCATATCAACTTTGATAACATTGTGAAGGTCAATACTACATCTGGAGTTACAAACTTGCCTAAGATTGTGAAACCTACTAACATGGTGTGTAAGGAATGTGTAATGGAAAAACACAAGAAACATTCATTTCCAAGTAAAAAATTACTACTTCAGCAAAGTTGGAGATTGCACACAAAGATTTGAGTTGTTCTACAAAGACAAGAGAATTCTATGGTGAAAGGTATTTTATGATTCTTGTTATTGATTTCACTAGAATGATGTGGGTAGCATTTCTTAGAGAAAAATTTGAAGCTTTTGAGAAATTCAAGATATTTAAGAGTAAAGTTGAGAATGAAAATAGTTTGAAGAATAGATGTTTGAGATCTACTAGCTAAGAAGAGTTTACTTCAAATGAGTTTAACAATTTTTCTAAAGATAATGGTATAAAGAGGCATCTTTCAACCCCTAAGACACCTAAAAAGAAAGGGATAGTAGAAAGAAGAAACAAAACTTTAACAGAGGAAGCAAGAGCAATGATGCTTAAAAATATTGTATCTAAAACATTTTGGAGAGAAATAATAAATAAAAAAGTATACACTATTATGAATAGAGTACAAATCAGACAAGACACTGGTAAGATGCCTTATGAACTTTGTTTGGAAATACAACTTCTGTGAAGTATTTTAGAATCTTTGGAAGTAAATGCTACATTAAAAGAGATGATGATGTTAGAAAGTTTTATTCAAAAAGTGATGAAGGTATGTTCCTTGGATTTTCATTGAAAATTAAGGCATATAGATGTTTCAATCAAAGAACTAAGACTATTGTTGAGAGCACAAATGTGAGAGTTGATGAAAAGTTTAGAATCCAGGAAGGGATACTTTAATATAATTCTAAAGAGACTAATCCAAGGCCTAATAGAGAGAATGTTGAGAAAGAATTATTTTATGAGACTAACACTAATTTTTAAACTAAAATTTAGAGCGAAGTTTGGAGAGAAGAACAAAGAGAAGATCCTAGATATGAACCTAGAGTAGAAATTAGAGTTGAAACTGTGACATCTAACCAAAGTTTGATCAAGAGCCACCCTACTAAGTGAATCATTGGAAACAAAGAGAAAGGAGTGATGACAAGAAATAAGGTGCAAGAACTATGTTTTATTTCTCAAGTTGAACCTAAGAATTCAAATGAAGCTTACAAAGATGATTATTGGATAAAAGCTATGAAAGAAGAATTATAGTAGATTGAGAAGAACAAAACATTGGAATTGGTTCCTAGACATAAGGATGAGAATTTTATTGGAACTAAATGAGTATTCAAAAATTAGATGAATGAACAAGGTGAATTTTTAACAAAAAAAGAAAGATTGGTATGTAAAGGTTACTCATAACAAGAAGGAATTAATTTTGAACAAACTTTTGCACCTGTTGCTAGATTACAAGTAGTAAGAATGTTTTTAGTATATGCAGCTAATAAGAACTTTAAATTTTATGAGATGGATTGTCAAATTAGATTTTCTAAATGGATAACTTGAAGAAGAGGTATACATTGAGAAACCTGGTGGTTTTCCTTTGACAAATGAAGATTATGTGGTTTGCATATTGAAAAAGGAATTGTATGGATTGAAACATGTAATTTGATCCTGGTATACAAGATAGGACAAATACTTAACAAATTTGGGATTTGTGAAAGGTAGTGATGATAGTAACTTGTATCTAAGAAAAGATGATAAAGGATAACTTATTGTTGTAATATTCATGGATGACATTATTTTTGAGGTAATGATGGAGAAAGAAGGTGTTTTCATAATAAATGAAGAGAGAATTTGAAAGGAGTATGATTGGTGAGATGAAGTATTTCTTAGGATTGCAGATAGAAAATATACTTACAAAACTTTTGGTAAAAGATACATTTGGGTACTTGAGAGCTATGCTTGGGGTCATGCCCCAGCTTACTTTCGAGTAGTTGATATAGAGATTGCATCATTCTAGTGGTAGTAGATGTAGGATTTGAGAAAATATGCCAATCAAATCCATGTAGCTGAAGAATACCTACATGTACAAAACTTGTCACGAAGAAGAAAAAGACAAGAAGAGGCAAGGGTTTGATCTAAAAAACATGCAAAATTGTATTCAGAAGAAGAAAAAAATTATTCAACAAATTCAAAAAATTAAAAAGAGATCAATCCTTATAAAGGAGATCAAAACCCGAAAAGGGTAACCTAAAGCCTAAAAAGCTAGGTTGCACATTATAATTAATATAAAATATTAATTATATGCACCTATGAGATAGCTTAAGAAAATTAGAGTAATAGGAAACTTATTTAATTAAATCAAAGTTATTTAATTAATAAGTGAGAACAACTAATTACTCTAACATCCCCCCTTAAGCGAAGCTTAGGAGGTAAGCTAACCTAGCACAACTATGAAAGCAGAAAAATGGGTCCTAGCAACAAGGCCTAAGTAGGTACCCAATCACAATAAAATCTCTATGAAATGGAGAAATAGAGAAAACCACATGGGAAAAACCCTACTCCAAAAAGAGATAGCAAAGAATGTTCCAAAAGATAGGAACAAAGAGAGATCATGAAGAGAACCACTGAAGCATGAAGAAGCTAAAAAAATCTATCAAAAAGAAAGTGCTAATCTATAGAACCTCCATGGAAATAGAAGGCACAAACTGAGAGTGTTTATATGGTAGATGATTCATCTCACTGAAATGCATAGGTAGCCAGCCACTACAATCACCTAGTATATAGGATCAGGTACTAAATACATAGCTCACACTAATGAACCATCAAACCAAGGAAGCATTAGAACAATAAAATAACCCCCCCTTAATGCAAATATGGTAAGGTGATAGGAAACTAAAAAAGTGGGCCAAAAAACTCCTACAACATAGGAACCAAGCACATTGAGAGTGAGTTATAGACACTTATAAAGGCATGTGTCACCCACACATCATAGGTCTAATGTCATGGAAGGGACACTCACTTGACAAAGGAAGAGGTCCTAAATGGCAATCAACTATTCCCCTCCATGGCACTTTATAAAATAGTGTGAGTACAATGAATCATAATGATGAAAAGGATCCCGAAATGCAAGAGTGGCACTTTATCTCAGTGTGTTTTCATAAAGGTGCTTACAAATGATACCAACAATGATTAGAAAAGGTATAAGACTGGTACAAAAAAAAGTACAGCCCAAAATGAAGCATCTAAAGCAACAAAATCAATCTCCGAACCTAAAACAACCAGGATATCCACCAGAATGCAAAAATACAAAAAACTAAATATAATATGCCTAGAGAAAAATCTAGAACAACAACTAGCATCAATGAAAAGAGTGCAAAATATCTTTCCAATGATATAAAGAAGTCAAAAATCAGAGATCAAATGCTCAAGATATGCCTCCTAGAGTGCAAAATAGAACGTCTAGCTTTGACTACCAAAATAAGAAACCAAACTACATCAAAACCCAAAAACACCTATACCAATATTCCTGTCTTAGAACCAACTTTCTGACGCATTTTTTAGATTGAAAAAATATGTCAATATGCTCATGTTACTAAGAAAAAACCAACAGGGCTTCTAGAAATGCATGAAAATTTTATTTTTTAATTAAAAAATTATTTAAAAAATAAAAAATCTCACAAAAAACATTGCTGCCACTTGGGCAGAGGTAGAGTGGAGAATGGTGGTAAAGCTACTAGTTTCCATGGTGGTGGGTGAGAGGCGCTACCATGGGTGGAGGCCGCTAAGTAGCAACGGTCACTGGGAGTCGCTGTGGTCAGCGAACCACCGACAGTTTACCGCAAGCAGTTACCTCTAACCACTAGTGGTCGTAGTGACTGCAGGTGGTTTTTTAAAGCTCTGTGGAAAAAAATGTTGTTTTCTATAATTTTTTGCATTTTTGTGCAATTTGCACCTTGATCTACATGCTAAGGGTTGTATGGCCCTGCTCGGCAAAAAAAAAAATCCTCCCAGATCAACATGGTTCAAATCTGACAAACTTTATATGAAAATGGGGGTTTTTCCACCTTTTGGATCCATCTACATGATCTATTTGGCCTCAAACTACTCTAAAAATTAGTGACCCCTTTGTTTTATTAGAAAAAACTTGAAAAAACACCAGATCTGATCTGCCAAACCCTTGTTCTCCCTTTTTCTTCAAATATCGAACAAGCTACAGTAAATCTAGCTCTGATACCATGTAGGATTTGAGAAAATATGCCAATCAAATCCACATAGCCCAAGAATACCTACATGTACAAAACCTGTCACAGAGAAGAAAAAGATAAGAAGAGGCAAGGGTTTGATCTGAAAAACATGCAAAATTGTATTCAAAAGAAGAAAAATAGTATTCAACAAATTTAATGAATTACAAAGAGATCAGTCCTTATAAAGGAGATCGAAACCCAAAAAGGGTAACCTAAAGCCTAAATAAGCTAGGTTGCACATTATAATTAATATAAAATATTAATTATATGCACCTACAAGATAGCTTAAGAAAACTAGAGTAATAGGCAACTTATTTAATTAAATCAAAGTGATTTAATTAATAAGTGAAAACAACTAATTATTCTAACAGTAGAGTACTATTTCTTTTACCTGGACTAGATTCTTGATGCTTCCTCTATGAGGGATTATCTTTGTTTGAGATGAGTCATGAAGGAATCTTGGTAACTAGTATTTAACAGTGTCTTTGGACACTTGAGCTTATTGTAAATCATATGTAGAGAATTGACATAATGATACTTTTGGGGAGAGTTATAAATGAAAAAAATCTTTGACATTAATATTTAGAGATATCTTATTAGAGAAACACATGGGATATCCTTTGATATGTATGTTTTAGTAACACGTGGAAAATTATCTAATGAGGGAGAGATATTCTTAAGGGAGAGATTCATGTTGATTGATGAAGAGGATTTGAAAAGATGTTGATAAATGGGGGAGATTAAAACCTTCCTTGTGTATGATGGTTATAGACTAGATGACATTTATGGTTAGCATGAATGGGGAGAAGATGCGATAGAGACACATTTGATATTCATGGAACTTAGATGTTTTTCATCTATATTTCCATCAATTTCAAATGGGGAAATTTTTAGCATAAATTATGATGGTATTCCTTTGGGGGAGTACCCTAGTAGTATTAGAGACATAATTCAATGGTTGTGTGTTGCATTCATGATAGAGTTTGTCATTGATGTCAAGATACTAGTTATTTTGTGAAGACTGGAAGAACAACAAATATAGTTTGGCTTCACACAATTTGAGGATTGAAGATTAGATTATGTGCACATGGGATTATTTTCTAGAGTATTTCTAGATGCTACATTTAAGATCTCATCTAGAAATATGAAGACTGGACATAGTTATGATAGATTTGGTGAAGGCATCTTTTTGACAATGTTTCTAGAAAGTGAGTATTGATGTTTTGATTGTATCTCCTAACAAAGGTGGAATATGGTTGAGAAAACATGGATAGAGATTAAAGATATGACCAGTGAGCATGACATTATAAAGATTGTGAACTGATAGATTCCTTAAAATTATAAAAAAGGATGTAATATTGTAATGAAACATGTAAAGTAATATCTTAATTTGTTTCTATATTATTATTGTAAATTGGGAAAGCCGTATGGTCATTTCTTTGGATGGAATGTGTGATATGCAGTCATATCTATGTTATGTACTGTGTGAGCTTACATTCAGGCATCTTTTGGATTAGAGAAGGGATTGGTTTAGTTGAGGAACAATGAGCTTAAAAGAAACTTTATTTGGGAAGAGAGTCTATTGTTGGACAATTTTTGATGTACACTTGTATTTTCAATGAGGATAGTACTGAATTTTTTTGGACAATGGGTACATTTGTCTTCCTTTCAAGTCCTAATAGGGACTTGTATGTAGTGATTGTATTTCATTGACTCCTAATAGGGTCCATCCTTTCACAAGGAACTTTTATATTAGTAAATCATCTTTTGGGTATTCCCTCTAATTAAGGGTTTCCCTAGTTAAAAAATCTAGTGTTATTGTGTATGATTATCTTTCTATGGTTGTTGCATCTACTATTTACACATTTTAGAATTAAAGAAGATATTTAGAGTTATTTTAATTGCATAATTGATTTGCCGCCTACTTTCTAACATATGCATGTTATAAAATAGACAAATTTTATGCATCCACATATGCAAAAATGAATATTAAATCTCCCCTTTATTTCTTTATAAATGGGAATAGCAATTATATGGTTTGTGTACCATCAACTTTATTTTCTTTTAAGTTATTCAATCAATAATCACATTCATCTCATGTTGATGGGTGAGTGTCAGTTTTCTTTTGTTCCATTTGATTAAATGCATAAGAGGGAGTTGTGCCTCTTAATTAGAAGAATTATCAATTTGACAATAACAAATATCCAACTGTTACTGCTCTCTCTTGTTCTTTTTGGGCATTTAGAGTTAGTTTATTTAGGAAAAATATATTTACTAACAATTTTTTGGTGAATTTGTTGGGAAATTTGGAAATGAAAAAATCAATGCTTCATTGGTTTCCTCCACTTTATTAAATATCTTATTGTACAAGATTGGTAACTTTGTCATATCATAATAAAAATCCATGAAGTTGTAAGAAAGAGGAAAATACTAAATCCTATGATTTTTTAAATCCTTGAGATGAAGGATAAAGTGTTGCACAATTTTTGGGACCTTTGTAAGGAGAGTAGCTCTCATGCTATAAAGAATAGTATAAATTTAGAATATGATTGTTCGTCCATAATTTTATAGAGGATTTTGCATATTACGCTTTATAAATTGAAAGATCTAGAAGAAAAGAAAACTGTGTTGCAAGTGTATAAAAAAATTATCTCAGCTTGAAGAAGAATTCAAAATCAATGAGAAAGAAACTCTAGTGATCTCATCTTCATTTATTTTTTCAATCATTCGGTCTTCAATGAGAAGAATCCAAGAAATAATGTTTGAGCTTTGAGAAGGCTAGAAACCATCAAGAGGAAATGAAGAGCACATGAGAAACAATGACAAAGGTTTGCCAAAAAACTTCATCCTCATGTAGAAAGATTTAGATTTAAAGAAATGGACAACCATTATATTCTAGAAAGGCTCAAAGACATAAATATTCAAATTGATGAAAAAGTAAATATGAGGCCTACAAATTTATGGAAGAGGGTGGTAAAAATGATTTTAGTTATGATTTTAACAAATCTATTCTAGAAACACTTTATGTTGAAAATACAATGATATTATTTGAAGGTTTATTTGATAGACCTTGTATTAAAAATAAAGTAAAACCATGTAATGTCCATTATTTTTCAAAATCTGGAAAATCTAACTAAAAAAGAAAAATATAAAATAAGCATGGTGTAAGATGATAACACAACTAATAAGGTATTGCAGCCACACAAAGTGTTGGACATCTTGCATAATACTTCTTGTTGCAAGGAGGAGATTATAGACCTATTTTTGTCATCCATCAAACAAGAGGGCTTCATCTTGAAAGACTCAAATCTTGATTTTGCTCAAATCTTGAATGTTGATAAAGAATTTTCAGATTTAATTTTAATCAAGAATGAAGAGGTTGATTCAGAAAATTTGGATCCAATGTTTGATGAAATTTGTCTTCTTTCTAAACATTATGAGAAATCTAAAAATTATCTTCAAACTTATGGTTATGGTGATGAAAGTATTGAAGGTCATGCATCTTTCCCTCTTGAATTTTTTGTGCATTACCTTTTTCAACACAAGATAGAGAATTATTTGAGAAGCCCTATGTAAGAGATCACTAAAAATTCAGAAATTTATGATGATATTTGGCACTTTGGAAATTATTTTTTGTTCTTTATGTTTATACATGATATTGGTATGATGTTCAATGGTGAGGAAGTTGCCAACAGATAGTGGTTATGGGTTACCTCATGTAAGCACAAGATATTACTTTGAAAAGTCTTATACTTTTTCTAGACGATGAATGGTTTTGTGTAAGTAGATCTTATCCCTACTTCTTGAGGTAGGATTTTCCCAATTCTACATATTTATAAATAATTTACGGTTTTTACAAGTTTTGTTGTGTCGATTTGGTGTCATTTTTTCTTGTTAGTGTTGCCTTGCTCCCCTTCACTATATACAAGAATCTTGTTGTGCTCTATATATCTTTCACTTTATTTCCTAATAGAGCTAGAAACTGATCTTTACTAGAGATATGTTGCACTCTCCATGTCCTTTTTAGTCCACATCCCCAAATAGAGCTAGTTGTTAGCCCACTTATGGACCCTCAAATTTGAAATTATTAAAATTAAGCCCTCATTTTAGTATTCATGTTCAACGGTGTATTTCCTTAGTCATATCATTTTTCCCAATGATTTTATCTATATTACCCTTTTGGCTAAATAACATTTTGTAAGAGGTGGTTTTAAATAATTATGAATCAACATTCACAAAGTTTAGTTGGTTCAAAAAGTGCATCTAATTAAGAAAGCTCAATAGTTCAGAATCATGGTTCAAAGTTTCAAGTTAGAAGGTTGGTATATATTGAACCTAAACCATTGTAACTATTTAGGTTCAAGTTTCAAGGTTCATTATGCAAGAAGCATAAAGGAAAAGTGATGAATGAAGGGAAGTAATTGGAAAAAAAAAATATTTAGGGCAAACTTCACAATATTAAACCTCGAAGTTCAAAGATTCAAAAGTTTAAAGGTTCAAAGGTTAAGAGGGTTCAAGGTTCAATCTAATAGTAAATTCTGTGCACACATTCGACACTCTAAAAATGCATTTAAAACAAGTTTTTGATTATTCAAATTTAAGGCCAACCCACCTAAAATTTTGGCCTCAAATGTTCCCAGTTTTAATTTGAAAACAATATGAGCTCATATGATATATTGCTTTAATATTTTCTCAATGCAACAATATGGTGTGTAGGATTAGTTTACAACTGATGTACCGTGATTTTTGTAGATGTTCAAAAATAGTTTAAAACCCATCTATAATTTTAAAAATTATTACTATTCAAAAATATCCATGACTCTAGGATGGCTGATTAACCATGGTGAATTTACTAAGAATTGGTTGCAAGTGAAATTAAACATTTTCTTACTCTTTTATGTGCACTAATTTAAAGCATTCTAATAATGTTTTAAATGAATTTGAGAGTGGCAATTTAAAATACTTTAACTATGTTTTAACCAAGTTACGAAGAAGCAATTTCATGGGAATTCAAGAAGCAATTTCTCATTCCTATATATCAATACATCTTTATTGTTCCTAGATTCAATATTCATTTTTGCATAGGTTGTTCCTATATATTTGAGTAATAATATTGTAACTATAGCCTAGTAGAAATGAATTTCATAGATTGTTCCTTCATCAAGAGTTAATTTATTTGTAAGATGAAAAATAAATTTTATATATTCATTATATTTCTATTACAATTGATCTTTAAATGTAAATCCAAATCTTAAAAGTTAGACATGATAATACGCTATAATTTTATCCAAGCATTAGAACGATAACAATGATCTTGTTTGAAATGCATAGAAACTATAAATTGAAATATATCATAATGCATAATTAGATATTCAATCAATTTTATTAAAACAAACATTCCTTTTATTAAAACCATCACCCAAAATATTGTTAATGTTAGTTTTGTACCACTACATAACATAGAAATTGAATGCTTGATATGAAATTTCAAACACTCAATCCCTCTTTTGAAAAGTAAATACTCATGAAGAATATGAGAAAAAAATCCAAGGTTTCTTACACCTGTGGACACTAACTTAGTTATATTAATGTGATTTTCTAGTTAATCACATAGGTAGGCTTATGTTATTCATTCAAAGATAACTTGGATTTTTGTTGTAATGGTGATGAATCTAGCTTTGCAATGTATATGAGTTCCAAATGATATTGATGGTGATGATGAAGGGTATGTCCACTAGTAATGGTCTAATTTTCTAACTTTCTTCTTGAATGAACTCCAACTACTAAACTACTTTTTGCTTTACCTCTACTCCTATGAATGGAAATATTAGCAAATGGACAAGGATTGAATCTGATGAAAGCTTACCAGCAACTCTACCTCCATAGATGCAATGATTCAAGGGAAAAAAGACTAGATTACCACGCAAGGCTTCCTAATAGTTTCTAGGATGCTAGTGGCCTAATTTATAGATCCCTATCAAACATCCACTAATATCACCATGTAACTATTCATCTACTCTTACTATTACTTAAAAAATTTCTTGAAATGAAATCTACTTTAATAATGGAATTTAACTCTTAACTATTGGAAGTAGAAACCATGCAATAACATTGAGTGTTCTTATCACCATGCAAGTCACAACAATGATAAGAGAAGCAATTTTGGTATTATCTTAAGCAAAAAAATTCTTCAACCCTTTACAAATGAGAGAAAATGGCCTTATATAGAGGCCAAAATTACAACCAATGATAGAGATTAAGAGGCAAAATCAATGATCTAGATCGAATCCTAGAAACCCTAATTAGGGTTACCACCCCAACACCAATGAGAAGACACCACCGCATCAATGGACCAATGAACAAAAGGAAATGTGTCAACCAATGATAATGTAGAAAAATGGTATCCAATCATAATTAGACACTTATCCTACCTGAGAAGAAGGAGAATTTACCACTCGGGCTTACATCAAATGATCCTCTAATATAATTCTACCTATTTCTTTCATCTTTTTAGCCAAGGAAATGAACTTGGCTAGCCTATGGTTGACTTCCTTCATGGGAGGGAAAGGCATGTACTTCATCTTGAGCTTGGTTGAATTCATCATGTTGCTTGCTTCTTGCAGTGTCTTCTCATGATCCTTCTCATATCCTTTTGCAAATCTGATCAAGGCATTAAGGGAGGAAAGGGTGCCCAAATGATTCTTCCTAATGGCAACCTTCCCCAACTCATCCAAACTCTATCTCATTGATGTTCTCCTCTTTGATATCATCAAAATCAAGTGCAACCCCAATGTCGTCCATCATGGTTGAAATGGAAGTTTCAACACTTGGGCTATGTTGTACAATTTCATTTTGTATCTCTTTAAGTGTCTCTAATATGATGGTCAAGGAAAAATATCAATCTCTCTAAGTGTCCCTAATATGATGGTCAAGGAAACATACCAAGACTCCACCATACTCATTCCTCCTTCATCCACCAAATTGTTTCTTTCCAAATATCACACTGGTAACCTAATAAATGCTCATAGCCTAGGAATAGCTAAGTCCTTGACTAGAAGGAAATCCTTCCATTCCCCTTCAAATGTTCTAAATTTGTCTCTAATAGACACCAATGACCTGAACGTCGAGATAAAGGAAGGAAAGAAATTTTTACCATCTTGAATTATATCATTGTTACAATCTTTAATTTTGTGCAACTAAGCTAATACCTTGATTTTAATCACTAGAAGGATTTCTATCCTATTAGGTTACATAGGACAGCTACCTTAAACATCACACACTAAGGAAGAAATTAGGGTTGAAAAAATAACTTTGACTATTTAGCAATTTTATCCTAAGAATCAAACCTTAGTGTGTGATATTTAAACACTTCCTCAAAGAACCACATCCCTAAAATTAAGGTAAAGGAATCCTCTATATTTTTTTTAATCTTCAGCCAAGAGTGCCAAGTATATATTATTTGACCATCAAATAGAAGGAAAAATGATGGAGAAACACCAACTAACTCATGTGTCTAGTCTCTCCTCATGACACCTACTATAAACTCAATCATAGGCATAAAGAAGCAATTGTAGAGGGAATTCAAACACTCCAAGAATTGAATCCCAACATTGTCATCCTATCTACAATTTAATCTTGAGTTGGTTTTTAATCTTGAGTATGTTTTCTAATTGTAAAGAGCCACATACATCGCTAATAGTCTATCAAGTAAGAAATCTAATTAATAGGCATTTAATTTATATCCATAATAGAATAGGGAACAACATAAATGAGAATTGGACTCAAACAACATTCCTCATCTTTAACTACCTCCCAGAAGTGCTAGAAAAATGCAAGGGGGAACCCATTTGGACTTGGGGCTTTATAAGCTTTCATAGAAAACACAACACATTTCACCTCCTCCTCTGTGATGTTTCCTAGAATGTGATTTTTTTCCTCCATACCTAGCACCTGTGGTATCATATTGATCAAGCTTCTTTTGATCACCAAATTTTCAACTTTATTGTCCTCAACATAAGCCTTGCAAAAGTATTCCACCACATGTCATCCCATTTCTTCCTGATCCTTATAAATCCTTCCCCCTTCCCCATCCATCATGTTGATTGTATTTCTTCTTTTATGGTTAGAGGTAGACCTATGGAAGAAAGTAGTGTTTTTATCCCCCTCTATAAGCCATTGTACTCTTGATCTTTATTTCCAAAAAATTTCCTCCCTCAAAAGAATATCCTTCCACTTTTTTCTATATACCTCTTCCTCCTGAGTTGCACTTTCTAGGTTAATACCTTCAGTAATTTCTCCTTGGAGTTTTCTAAGTTTTTCCTCCACCTCACCTTTTATTTTTAAAAAATCCCCAAATGAGTCCTTAGCTCAGCCCTTAACATTTCTCCTTATGTTATCAAGTTTTTGGGTCAGTCTATACATTGCAATTCCTTCTATCCTTATATTCCACCATGCTTGAACTCTCTCTTTGAACTCTAGGTGAAACTACCACATTATTTCATATCTAAAAGGTTTCAACCCACTTTTAAAACCATCTTTCCATTGAAAGATTAAGGGGGAATGATTTGAAGTAGTTCTAGTGAGGTTCTCCAGACGGGAATTACCGAGTTGATTCTAGTTCCCTGTCACCAATAACCTGTCTAGTCTAACCTAGATAAAGTCCTTCCCTTGTCTATTATTAGTCCAAGTACATGGGTTCCCTCTCAGTTCCACATCAATAAAGTCCATTCAGCTCATAAAATCATTAAGATTTTGCAAGCTATCTGGGCAGTACCTATTACCACCCAATTTCTCTAAGTGGTACAGTGGAGTATTAAAGCATCCCATACACATAAATTGCTTATCCTTAATTGTTTCTATAATCCTAGCTAGTTTATCATATGTTTTCTTCCTCCCTAGCTTGCTATTAGAAGCATAGATATTGATTAGCCCCCAACATTGAATACTAGATAGGAAATCAGTTATTATGAAATTTCTATCCTTCCAAACCTCAACTAACTTCATAGAGTTTGGGTTTCACATAGTAGCAATACCCCTCGAGGCTCCATTAGCATCCATATGCATGTACGCAACACCAGGACAAACATGACTTACAATTTTATCAAAATTGGCACTAGACATTTTAGTTTCTTGTATTAAAACACAGTCTACTTTTTCCCTAAAAATACATTGTTTCAGAGCATATTGCTTGTGGGGGTTATTCAACCTGCTTAAATTCCAAGAGAGGAATTTCATTTCTTACCTCTAGTAATGATCTCCAGTGCAAGTTTCTTACCACTAGCCACATCCCTTGCTACTTGTTTTGTCCTAGTTTCTCTACTAGACAGCCTTCCAACAGTCCCACAAGCTCCCACATTTGGTTTTTTCCCCCTCCCTCCATTTCTTTTTTTGAACCTCTCATTCCCCATTATCCCCCTCTTGAGGTGAGGGAGGGCTAAACTCCTTTTCAGCCTTATCAATGCTTGCCATTACTTTAGCTGCAATCTCCATTGGGGAAGCATCAACCATCTTTAAGAGGGTACAAATGCTTACTTGAGTATTACATTCTATGGCCATAAGATCTTCAAGGCTATTACCTCCCAGATTTGTTGGGGAGCAAGGAAGAGGGTGGAAAACCTCTATTTCACCTTCCTCCAACAACTCTCCTTCCTTAAGTCCCCCCATGGGTGAACTCAATAGCTCCTCTAATTCCCTTCTAAAGGGATAGTCTTCCAATTTATTCTTATCCTCCAAAGCTTCCACAACCTCAAGAACATTAAGCTCTTTTCCTAGGGTGGAAAGCATTGGGTGAATTTTTTCAGAATTGGGAAGATGCTAAAGAGGATCAATAAGACTTTTATTACCCTAGTTCCTAAAATTCCCACACTATAGAGCCTACTAGATTTTAGGCCTATAATTTTATGTAATATTTTTTATAAGATATTTTCTAAAGTCTTGGTTAACAGAATAAAGCCTTTTCTGGAAAGAATAATTGACAGTCTACAGAAAGGATTTGTCCCAGGGTGACAAATTCTAGATGCGACAATAACTACACATGAGGTTATTCACTTAATGGAGAAAAACAAACATCTAGGTATAGCCTTCAAATTGGATATCTCCAAGGCCTATGATAAGGTCAAGTGGGATTTTCTCTATGATGTGCTTGAAAGAGTGGGGTTTAATAATAGGGTTATAAATCTAATCAAGATGATGGTAAGCTCAGTTCAATATTTTGTTCTCCTAAATGGTTCTCCTTGGGGTAATTTTGGAGCAAAGAAAGGTCTAAGACAGGCTGACCCACTTTCTCCTTACCTCTTCATCATGGTTGTGGAAGTCTTAGGGAGGTCTTTCTCTAAACTAGTGAATATTGGTTGTGTCAAAGGGGTCAAGCCTGCTACTACTACTAAAACTAAAGTTCTTCAACAATTTTTAGATGACTTTTTTCTATTTGGAGAATCCTCAATTATGGAGGCTGAAGCTTGGAAGAGTATTTTACACAATTATGAAGAAAATTCAGGTCAGCAAGTGAACTACCACAAGAGTAAAATTTATTTCTTTAATGCTAATGTCCCATTACAAATGAGGATAAGGAACATTTTGGGTTGTCAGTCTACAAACCTCTTGGATACTTATCTTGGATTACCTTTAACCACTAAAGAAGTGACTAATGAATTTTGGAATACGATAGTGGATACAATTTAGAGGAAACTTGTAGGTTGGAAAGGGAAGATCTTAAGCAATGCTAGAAAATTGAAATTCCTATTGGCAGCTCTCCAAGGCATTCCCATTTACTTCTTGTCCCTTTTTCAAAATCAACCAAAATATGGTGGATAGGATTGAAAGAATACAAAGGAATTTCCTCTGGTCAAGAACATAAGAGAAAAATAAAATGAGTCTAGTTAATTGGGAAGAGGTGTGCAAGCCAAAGGAAAAGGTGGGGTTGGGCATAAGAAGACTACATGACTTTAATAAGGCTCTCCTTACAAAGATTGGCTAGAGATTGGGAGAAGAAAACACTAATTTGGGTAATATAATGAAAGCTAAATATCTGTCAAATTCCTCCTTCAATTGGAATCTATTCAATAATGACCTCCCAAGAGGCTCAAAAATTTGGATGAATATTGTTAGCAGTAGAGGATTATTGAGGGAAGGGACAAGGTTGATAGTGGGGAATGGTCATAGCATTATATTTTGGAGAGACAATTGGATGGGAGGGAAACCGCTGGTCTTCAGCAGATTCAAAAGATTAATGGAGTTACTTAAAGAAGACATGGGAAGGAAGGTAGAGGACTATATTGATCAAGGGTGGAAGTGGAAGAAACTTTATAAAGATACTTACTCCTAGGAGGATATTTAGTTACTAAAGGAGTTGGAAGAGTTGTTGGGAGCACAGAGACCCCCAATCCTATTCCAAGAGGACACTATAGTCTGGGACTTAACTTCATGTGGTAGCTTCATAGTCAAATTGGTTTACAAACACCTTTTTAGCAAGGACCCCTATCCACCATTATGGAGTAAGGTTTGGATAAGTAACCTTCTTCCTAAAATCTTTTTTTTTTTTGGTGGACGGTTCAACATGGCAAAATCTTAACCTTAGACAATCTAGAAAGAAGGGGGTTTTATATAGCAAATCATTGTTATCTTTGCAAGGAAAAGGAGGAGAGAATTTCTCACCTATTCCTTCAATGCTAGTATACCTTAAGGATATGGGCTAGGGTCTAGGAGAGATTTGGTCTAGACTAGGTTATAAAAGACAATCTAGGTCAATTCATGGAGAACTAGTGTTGTCCATTTTATCACCCAAGATTAATCTTCCTATGAAAAAATTTTCCACCGTATATTTTTTGGCATATATGGAAAGAAAGAAATAACATAATATTTAGGGAGGAGGAAAAATTGGTGGAGGTGGTTTTTGAAATAATGGAGAAATTGTTGAAGGAAAATATAAGGGTGGCCAAATGTAAAAAGAAAAAGAAAGAACCAAGTAGGCAAGAAGGACAAATTGCAAAAAAATGGGGTTGTCATGAGGGTTTTTACCTTTTTGAAAACTCAAAAATGTTGAGGAGACAACAAATGAGATGGAAACCACCTACCCTTACACAGTTTAAACTTAATTTTGATGGTGCTACTAGAGGAGGTATTGGAGCGGCAGTTGGAGTGCTACAGGATAAGAATGGTGATGTGTTGTTAGTCTATGTTGGCAAGGTGGGAAATGGAAGTAATAATCTTACTGAGGAAATGGAATAGCTGATTAGTGAAATGTAACTAAAGGAAATAACAATAGAAGGGGATTCCAAATTAATCATTGATCTTATTGATGGGGTGTCCCAACTAGGATGGAATATCTAGAATATCATTAAGGATATTAGGCATTTTTTAGATGGGATGGAAAGAGTCGACCTGCAGCACATCTATAGGGAAGGAAATAAGGTGGTCAATACAACAACTACCATGGGGTTTAAATCAACAGTAGTCACAAGCTCGAGGAATATGGAAAATCTTATCGAAGATATTAAATCCTTGATAAGCAAGGAAAGAGGAGGGAGTATCATTTAATAATGTCTATAAAATTTAAAGTTGGGGCCAAATTTGGCAAGTTTGAGTCAAATTGTGCTAAATTTAAGAATGGTTTTAGGGAAATGAGGAGAAGACATGGTTGTACAAATGGAAATGTGAGTGAATGCAAATTAAGAGGAATGTCATTTCATCATTATGGTAACCCATCATGGAATTCAAATTTCTCCCCATTTAAAAGTACGAATGATATCATTTATCAGATTGTTAAAGATTTTTGGGGTGTTAAAATTATGATACTATACAATCATGATTCTCATAATGAATTTGCATGGGATTTTGAATTTTATCAAGCATAGGACTATAAAACCTTTTTGCTCATTGTTGAAAGACACAAGATTAATAGTAGGTGTAGAGATTTCACAGATAAGGAGGTTCATATGTGCATCACTGAAGTGGGGGAACTAGAAATTGGCAGAATAGAAATGGGTGGGGATTTGAATAAGTTGGAGCCCACAAAAATAGAGAACTTCAAAGATAGGATGGCCACCTAATTTTTGTTAAAGGATGGGGGGTTTTTTCCCTACATGTAGTCGATGGCAAGGTATGACGAGAATTGTGTCCTCCAGTTTGTTAATGGGTGGAACAACTGCAAGGTCACCATTAATGGAATCACTTTTCAAGTGAATGAGGAATTGATTACCATGGCTATTAGTCTTTCAATGAGAGGGAAAAAGTGGAGAAAGGTCACTAAAACTATGAATGAGGCCAGTATGAGCAATTTTTTTTTTGCAGACGGTGAGGAACTAGTGCACTAGAGAGGAGGATTTAAGAGGGACAAACTACCAGCTCCATGGGATAATGTGTACCTAGTACTCATGAAATATCTAATGCTAGAGGGAAGGTTCGGTGTTTACTACTACTACCATTTCCCTTTATTGAATCATTTTAGGATAAGGGATTTCATTTCTATCCTATTTTTTTTGTTACATTCTCTTGAAGATATGGTTAGTGATGTTAGGGAAAAGAGAAATAAAGCACAAAACTTTACCATTATCCACCAAGGCCTTATAAAATTTAAAATAAGTAATGAAATCAATGAAATCTTATGTAAGGATTTTAAATAAGATAAATATCTTTAATAAAAAATAAAATAATTCATCAAAGTATTAGAGAATAAGTATTTTTCTATTTAAAAAAATAACCCATATATATATATATATATATCATTATAATTATATATTTTTTAAGTTATTCTATTTTATAATATTTTTTATAATTATATTTTTTTAATCATTTCAATATATATATAATAGTGTAATAATGTTTAATCATAAATTTAAAATTATTTATTTTATCCATCCAAAAAATGTCGATTTGCACTCTAATGCTAAAGTATATAATTTCATAACTACTAGTAGCTATATAATCAATTATTTTTATTTTTATTTTATCAGTAAATGGCTAAAGCCTTTTGATTATATTAACTAAATAATAAATACATCAAAGTATCTTTGTTCAAATGGGCACTAGTAGGAAAGAATAGAAAAGAAAACCTCCAGTCTTGCTCAAGACCATAGTCCTTAAATATTACATGTTTAAAAGGGCCATACCCCAGTTTCCACTTTTTATTTTATTATTTTGGGTACAATATCAAAGCTTGATTTCCATTTCTAAAATTACAATACAATATCATGATCATTGTTAACTATTTAGAATTAGTGTTGAAGGTTAGAATACAAAATCATGAACCCCATTTGTAGTCCAGTGATAGGGGAGAGAAGTGAGGACGACATAATCATCCTAATCTTTATTTACTTGCAATAACTCTACTATCTTTCTAGATAAAATAGTTTCTCCTTGCTCACTTGCTACTTAATAATGCAGCGTAAAGGTATTGTTAGTTTTGTTAGTAAAAAAATCAAAGAGTATATCCCTAGTTACCAAATTTTTTATTCATTTTAATTGAAATAATATCTATTGATTGATTAGGTCTTCTTTAAGCTAGATTTAAGGTTAAAGATATAATAATACTAAACTAATTGCCTATTACTTTGAAAATAAGTCCGATGATTTTTTCAGTCTATTCCTGAAAGTGTTTAAGCTAAGTCAAAATTGTCAACCCAAATTTAGTGTTAATCAAAACCAACATAGAATAAAGTGAATGAGAACCATTTTAGGTCAAATAGGAATAAACATAGGAGGGTTGGCTGAGAACAAAAAGAAAAAACACATGTTAAGTTGATTAAATGTAACAATACTAAGTAAGCGAGAATAGAACTTCCTAAAGAGGTCAAAAAGATAAACATAGTCCATCGAAAGGGGTTGAGCTTAAATTAGTAAGGTTAAACCAAATTACTAGAAGAAAAGATAAATTAAGATATAATGTTTACTTTATATTCATATTAAGATAGATATACATCAAACTCTAGACATATAAACAAGATCCAAGATAGCCAAAATGCATCCCACAACTATGTAATTACTAGGAGAACTACCTAGGACCAAATGCAGAAAGCCATATATCTATAAATATACATAGTATTTAAACCACCATGTCCCTAACCAAGGAGCCCTAACATAATATATTCTAAATTACATACTGATTACATAATCCAAATACTAGACCATACTAAAAGAGCAAGAGGCTCCTCGACATCTAGAAGCACCAAAAAAACTATAAAATCCATCTTTGCTAGAATAAAATCTCCATCCAGGTTTCTTATTCCTTCTTCAAGGATACCATCATGATTTCAGTCACTTCCTTTAGGTCTTCAGTGCTAGATCCAAGAGGAAATTCAAAAGTGTTTCTAGCTCTACTCGATTTGTCTAGATTTGGTAGGCAGAACTCCATAGGTTCCATGTCTGCAAAATCTACTCCCAAATGAATGTAATCATTGAAGGTATGTAGATAATGTAGGAGCCAATCCTTAGAGGGATCCTCCATGATGCCTCTCCAACATAGGAGGAACTGAATACTAGCTTCCATCCTTAGCCATTCTCAAAAAAAGAGGATATTGTCTCAAATGACCAATGAAGGGCATCCAGGCACAATTGCTAGCTCAAAACTCCCTGGTGGGTAAGACATATAAGCTTCCAGTAAATGAATTTTTAGCTTATCATCAATACTAAATACCACTTGTTCTAGATCTACCAACCATAATGGATCAAGGATGTTATAGCAGAGTTGGATAATATCCCATTTCCCAACTTTAGCCCTAAATAGGCATCCAATCCAAGCTCCTATAATGACATTGTTTGTTCTCTAGGAAAAATCATAATTAAAGGCACCTTCACCTAGAACTCTTCTAATGGATACCCTGCTCATATTGTCTATGGGGTTGAACAGTCGATTCCATCTCTTAGGATTCATATTACCTCGAAAAGTCATAGTGGGGATCTCTATAGCATGACACGGGCTAATATTTGTTTATGTACTGACACCTACCCTAGCCAATAACTATAAATCTTAGAATGAATGTAGAGGTAAGGTGACTCAACTCTAAATTATAGAAACTTTCTTCATAGTTAGGAAAGATTTAGAGAGAAGTGAGCGATGACAAAATCAAAAATTATATGGGTATGGATTTAAACAATGTGAAAGATTAATGATTATAATGTGATTGTTGGAAGAACTCATTCTACATATGTAGTTTGATTGCACTTAACCCCACATCTCAGTCATGTTTCCTATAAAATTCCATAAAATTAGATTATTTGCCACACTTAGAGGGGATATACCATCCACATAAGTCAAGGTTGTTACAATTAGTTTTAATTATATCATTTTATGGTACAAATCAAAGATTGTAAGTTGATTCTAGAAAGATGTAAAGGAATCTATAAAAAAAGCCTAATCATAGGCATTTCAAGACTATAGTCACATATATTTATTAATAAAATTAGTCATGTTTCACATTCTATTCTTGTTCATATTTAGCTCTATGATTCAATAGTGTGTTGTTTTATATTTTAGTTTTTATCATGGTATCAGAGCTTTTTTCAATTCAAGGGCTATGATATAGTTCATTGCTATGATATATGGCTATATCAAAATATCTATGATTCACTGGCTATGGTAAAATTTGTTTGTGTAAAATCTGATTTTTTTATGCAACTTAGTTCATCTGAGCAAGTGTTTTTATTGTCCAACTAAAGAAAGATCATAAAAGTGTTGAAAATCATAGTAAGAAAAGATATTGATGTTTTTGTAATTCTTTAAAAAATTCTTGGGTAGTTTGAACTTTATGTTGGTTGTTACATCTATGGTTTTTATTGGAGATAAGTGGATAGATATATATAATAGTTGGGAGAAGGTATGTTAAAGTTTTTCTATCACACAATGAAGATTGTCTTAAATGTATTTATGATGTGGGATGTAAGTGTATGGATTGACGGTAAGTGGATGTGTCTATCTAAATGTGAAGGCTATGTTGTTGTCAAGATGTGGTCATGTAATAGAAGATTGTTGAATCAAATATCCCTCAAGTGAGTATTGTACCTATCTGTTATAAGGAGTGCATTATTGGGAGTATCCAACACTCTAAAATATTATTTTTTCTTTATTGATGAACCATGTATCTAAAAAATATTCCTAGAGAACTAGCGATCATAGTGGTTGGGTACCTATGTGCCTTAGTAGATGAATTATCTTTCATATGGACTCAATATTATTGTGCATGAGAAAAAATTTAGTGTTGGTGTCCCAGTTATTGGAACAATTCTTTTGTGAAGTTTGAAGGGCTTGTGGTAATCCAAAACCACTTGTTTGGCTAAAGCTATTGAATGGTTTGTGGTAAGCCAAAACCACTCATTTAGGTGAAAGGCCTAAAATTCTTGAAGGGTTTGTGGTAAGCCAAACCACTTATTTGGATGCAAGACCTAAAAGTTTTGAAGGGTTCATGGTAAGCCAAAAGCACTGTTTAAGTGAAAAATCTAAAATTCCATGAAGGGTTTGTGGTAATCCAAAACCACTTGTTTAGGTGAAAAACCTATATGTCTATTGAAGGATTCATGGTAATCCAAAACCACTTGCATAGGTGAAAAATCTAATGCACACACAATTGTATTAGTTGGGGAAATCCCAAAAGGTTGGGGACATCCCAAATGGTTATGGGTCAACTAGTTAAAAACCCACATCATAATGACACAGGGAACAAATTTATAGTGGAAAAGGGAGCCAATTTTTTTTTTGTTGTAAATGGATACCTAAAAAGGTTCAATGCCAAGACCCATTCTATTTGAAGTTCCATTTATAATTTCTCCCACATACAAAGTCTTTAGTGGTAGAAATTAAGGGATAATTTTGGAAGAACTCATTCTACGTGTGTAGTTTGACTGCACTTAACTCCACATCCCACTCACATTTCCTATAAAATTGCATACAATTAGATTATTTTTCAGACTTAGAGCAGATCTACCATCCACATAAGTCAAGTTTGTTAAGATTAGTTTTAGTTCTATCATTTTGTGGTACAAGTCATAGATTGTAAGTTGATTCTAGAAGTATGTAAAGGAATCTATAAAAAGAGCCTAATCACATCCATTTCAATATTGTAGTCACATATATTTATCAATAAAATCAGTTTTGTTTCACATTCTATTCTTGTTCTTATTCAACTCTTTCATTCAATAGTGTGCTATTTTATATTTTAGTTTTTATCAATAATACCTAATTGTCACAAGTTATTTGTGTGATGAGGACTAATATTTTTTGAATTAGCATGTTATAGTTAATCATATATCCTAGTTCCAAAGGAGAATGCTTTAAATGGCCTAAGTTTCATGATTACCTAAGAGAACTAGATTTTGATTAACTAAATGAATATTCTCTCTGTCTATTCCTTTATTAGCCAATAGTTCTACTTCTATATTACCTTCTTTGTATATGTGAATAAATCTTACTTCTTCAAATTTGTCCAAAATATTTATGGTTTTTTCTAGATTTGAATTCAATTTCCACTTAGGTATTTTCCCTTTTCTAAGAGCATTAAGGATGATCTAAGAGTCTCCTTCAATTATAATCTTCTTGATTTTTAATTTAATACATTATTTTAGGCCTGCGTGTATTGTTTCTAATTCCACTATATTGTTTGAAGCTATTCCGAAGGGCTTAGCTCATTCCATGATCCAATTCCTGGATTCCTTCCTAATTATACACCCGATTCTTGCTACCCCTGTGTTTCCTCTTGAGGCTCCATCAAAATTAAGTTTCTTCCATCCTATAGGTGGGGGTTCCCATATGCACTCTTTTCTAGCTATACTATTCTTTTTTTTTATATGAGAGGTGGATTAACTAGATGTTTCCAATTCTTTTTCATTTTTGCATCCCGTTGTGAAAAAGAACTTTCTTCTTTTGTCATTTTTCTAAGATTGCAATTTATAACTTCTATGATACTTGTTTCAATCTTGTTAAAGAGAGATGAAGGTTTGAGTTCTTTGTCATTGAAGATCCATTTGTTTCTTTTCTTTCAAATCTCCCATGATATGCTAGCTAGGGTGATATTCTAGAGTTTTTCATATACCTTGTTGTTGGTCTCTTTGGGCCACCCCAATAGGTGGTCTTGCCACTTCCCTGGGAGTGTGGCAATCCAATTCAATTTAAATTTTAGCCACTCCCAACATTCCTTAGTATATTTACATTGAAATAAGAGATTCTCTATTGTTTTTGAGTTTTCTTTACATAGGAAGCATCTAGATGGGCCTCCAAAACCCATTTTCTTGATTATATCTACTGTTAGGATCCAATTTTGGGAAGCTTCTCATAGAAAGATACCTGCTTTAGGTAGTCTTGTTGGGTTCTAGCATAGGTTTATTGGCATATTTATTTCCTCCCACCTTTGTGAATTAATTATTTGGTTGCAACCCTCCTTTACCTTGTAGATTTTATCTTTGGAAGCTGCCCACATGAGCTTGTCTTCCCTATTGTAATAGTTGATTGGGCAGTCTCTAAGAATATATTCTAATTTCTTCTGGTCTACTAGAGTAAGACCTCTATTTTATATGGATTTCCATCTCCATAGGACTTCTTCATTAGAGGGATCATATGGGATATAATCTGCAACCTTGGTTATCCATATTGAGCTAAGCAGAGTTTGGTGTTGATAGATATGTCAGATTAATCTAGGGTGGGGTGCTCATTCCATGATTCTTCTTAGAATAGGGATTTGTCACCTCTACCTAAATCCCATGTTACAAATTTCAAAATCAAGGGGCCTTATTTTAGTATGAAATTCAATGCTACATAACCTTTGGGGAGTTTTTAGTTCTCAATAAAGATGTGTTGTCTATTGCATTTAGATATTTATTATACATTATTCTAGCCCATTTACTGTCTTTTTCTTGATACATCCACCAGACTTATTTTTCACCTAATGTTTCATTCTACCATTCTAGATTTTTAATTCCTAATCCCCCTACTTCTTTAGATCTACAAGTTTGTTCCCATCTTATTAGAGCTTCCTTTTTTTTATCCTCTATGCCTTTCCAAAAGAAATCTCTCAATTTTGTGTCTATTTTTTTATTGATATTCTTAGGTAGTTGAAGACAAGATAGTTGGTTGGTGGGTATTATTGATAGAACTACTTTGATTTTTGTTGCTCTCGCAGCATTGGTTAACCATTTTCCTTTCCATGCTTCCATATAGTTATATATTCTTTCCAATATTTGCTCCTTTTTCCAAGTATATTCCTAGATCCTTGCATGTGAAGGTTCCCTTCTTATATCCTAATTCATTGCAAATATATTCTTCTCTTTGTAATGATTTATTAAGGGAAAAACAAGTATAATTTTTCTACATTAATTTTTTTCCCTAATGCTTTTGTATATTTGTTTAAGATTTTTTTAAATTTGTCTACTTCTTTTTTAGAGCTTAATCAAGCTAGTATTGTGTCATCTATGAATTGCTAATGTGTGGTATTAGCAACATTCTATGTTACCTTTATTTCTTTAATTTTCCTTTTAGTTTATGCTATCTTTATTGTTCTCCCAAAGGTTTTAGCCATGATGATGAAGAGAAAGAGAGAAATAGGGTCACTTTGATGGATCCCCCTAGATATACTAAAGAAGCCTGTTGGGGTTCTATTTATAAGGAGCAATATATTTAGGGTATATATACACTGATAGATGATGTTAATCCATTGGTGTGAGAATTTGAATGCTTTGAGGGTTCTGCAAAGGAATCTCTAATCCACCTTATCATATTCTTTTTGTATGTCTAGTTTTAATAACATGCATGCCTCCTTATTCTTTGATGTTAAATGGATGATTTATTGAATAATTGATATGTTGTCTAGAATGGATCTCCCAAGTACAAACCATGTCTATTCTTTTGATATTAATTGAGGGAGAAATTCTTTAAGTTAGTTTGATAAAGCTTTAGATAAGATTTTATAAATCTTATTGCAAAGAGCTATTGATCTGAAGTCTCCTAGTTCTCTAGACTTAGTCTTTTTTGGGATTAGTGTTAGGAATGTGTGATTAATTTTTGATAATAGTGTCCCCCCATTTCTTGATGCTTCAATTGTTTTCCACACATTTTTGCCTATAATTTCCCAACATTTTTGGAAAATAATGCTTGGAACTCATCTAGTCCTAGTGATTTATCCAAATTAATATTAAATGATTTCTTTTAATCTCTTGCAAAGATAAAGGTTTATTGAGAGCTTTATTATCTTCTTCTATGATAATCTTAGGAATTGGTTTTGGCATCTCCTCTTGTGCTACTCAATTAGAGGATTCATAATTATTAAGAATATCTTTAAAGTAATCAACAAAAATCTCTATGATTTTGGCCGAGTTATCTACTAAATTTCCCTATATATTTTGATTTTTTGATATATTGTTAGTAACTCTATGTTGTACGGCACTTGTATGAAATTATTTCATATTTTGAACTCCTTCTATCAATGATTTCTCTCTAGATTTTTGTTTCCAGAATACTTCTTCTTTAGCTAAAATATCTTCTTGTTTTGATAATAGTTCTTTTTCTTGAGTATATGTTTCATTATTTATTCCCCTTTTAATAACTTCTTTATTAAAAATTTCCAGCTTTTCTTCTATATCAACTTTTTCTTTGAATATATTGTTGAACTATGATTTGTTACATTGTAGAATCTAGTCCAAAAATCACAAAAAAAATCAAAAAATTGAAAAACACAAAAAAATCAAAAAATCAAAAAACACAAAAAAAATTTAAAAAAAATTCAAATGCGTCGCTGAGGGTGTGCGTGCATCGCCAAGGGGAGTGAGCATGCCCAAAAGGCTGGACATGCACCTCTAATGGCAGTGTGCATGCCCCTAAAGGCAGCGTGCACACTGCCTAGGGATGTGTGCGCATGCCTCTAAAGGCAACATGCACGTCACCGCCAAGGAGTGCTCACACGTCGCCCAGGGCTGCGTGCATGCCTCTAAAGGCAACGTGTGTGCTGCCAAGGGCCATGTGCGCACTCCAAGGGTTGATGTATATTTAATTCCTTATACTTAAGATATATTTTAATAAATGCGACGAATCTTTTGAGATAGGTTTCAGACCTCCCCGAGATAAGGTAAAGATTCTAAGAAATTTCAAGGCTTTAGAAATCTAGACTTAGTCAAATTTCAGGGCTTCAAGAATCCACACTTAGCCAAATTTGAGGGCTTTAGGATTTCAAACTTCGCCAAATTTCAAGATTCACCTCCAGTTTTGTTTGAGTAGCTAGTGTTTTTGCTATTCATTGTTAACTCTATAGACTAATGTTTGCTTCTTTTGTAGGTAAAAATTGCATCCTCAACTTGTCAAGATCATAACTTTTAACTCAGGCCTCAAAATTAAGAACCGCTTACACCGTTGCAAAGAAGAATTGAAGATCTAATTTTAGTCCCTAAAACAATGAGCCTTCAACTACCTAGTTTTAGGGACCAACAAAGGTTCAGACTTGAAATTTTGAGCAAAAGACCTCCAAAAAGGTCATTTAAAAACACCTAGAAATTTTGCGAAAAAGTATGAAAAGTTGCAAACATTTGATCGTCTTGGATAATTTGGATCACATGGTTTCTTTCCGAGAAGGATTAGACAGGTGGAGAGAAGACAAAGGTCAAAGATACAGAGGTTGGACACATAAAGAAAATCAGGTTCCTCATCTTATGCAGCTATTGAGGACAAGATTCAATGCAGGTGCCTTGAGATTTTCAATTGAAGAAGCAGAGGGAGTACGAGTTTATGAAAGTAATTGGCTATAAAGAGGGTGTAAATCATCAGAAAGGGGCATGGAGCATGTAGAAAAAGTGATCAAAAACCTCATTTGAACAAAACCCAGAAACCATTTTCAAAATTGAGAACTTTGATTTTTTGGCAAATTGAGCTCTGCAGGTACGCAAGTCCGTAGCTCCACAAGTCCGTAGCTTCGCAATTTAGAGGTTCACTGACATTTGACTGCCAGTTCCAAAAATAGCACTTTCCATGCATTGAAAACGCATTTTGATGGCAAGTTAACTCTGACACACATCAAGTGAAGGGCCAGCTTCTATTTTTGGTGTCTCCATGCACTTCTACTTCGATTGATGGCTTCCTCCTACTTTATCTCTCATGCTTTCATTGTTTTTGACATTTAAAGGGCTCGTGCATCCAATTAATGAATAAAATATGGATGGAGTCCCTCTAAGCACTAGTTAGATTGTTAGTTTGTATATATTTAGTTTGTTTTAAATGTTTAAAAAGCATTTTATTGTATTAAGATATCTCTCACTCTCAGCACAAATTGAGGAGACGATTTCTTATAAATACCCCATTGTAAAATGTAAGAAGGGCCGCTATTATTATGCAATAAAGTTATGTTTTTGGTGCTAGCATTTGGAGTGTAGTTATTCTTGCCTAAATGTGTCATTGTTTGGTGGATTTTATTCATGAGATTATGATTGAGCCAAAGGTTTATTGCATTGTTTTTGGTTGTGCGATCTTTTAGTTTTGGTTTTTGCTACAGATATATGAATTCTGTTGACATAACGAGCTTGAGAAGAGATCACCCAATTGTGTCTACATAGCTTTTTGTCTCACATGAGTGCACTTTCCATGGCCTTACAATTTGATGAAGAGTGAAACATCATTCGATTTGTTAAAGATTCTCACCGACGATTGCATCAGTGGATTCTAGGAAGCATTGCTCCTATTTTCATTGGTTTCCTACCGATTTTTTCGAAAGTTTAACTCGTAGTGTGTCATGTTTTGTAGCTTATGTCCATTTAGGAATTTCAATTTCAAGTTATTTGATTTCATGTTATTTGCTTTCAGTTTTGTTATTTGCTTTGCTAACCCCCCTGATAGAATAGGACCTCATAGTAGATGCATTGTTAGAGTTGCATTCATTGAAAAAAATAGAAAATACAAAAATATTGTTCTTTTGGTGTGATATTTTGAGACAGTAAATAGATTTTACTTGATTCCAAGGTAAAAGAGTTTTTGGAACCAGCAAAGGTCTCCTCATGAACATTCACATTTAACTTCTACTGAGCTGATTTTGGTACGTTGCAAGGCAAACACTAAACCTTGGAGTGGATCCTTAAAAAATTTTGTTTTTAAAGAGAGGAATTACACTATGGATACCTATCGTTGACCTCGTGCAAAACGAATGCCCAATAGTTCAAAAAGTGCATCTTATTAAGAAAGCTCAATAGTTCAGAATCATGGTTCAAAGTTTCAAGTTAAAAGGATGACATATATTGAACTTGAACCATCATACATGTTTAGGTTCACAGTTCAAGGTTCATTGTGCAAGAAGCATAAAGGCAAAGTGATGAATGAAGAGAAATAATTGGAAAAAAAAAACATATTTTGGGAAAAATTTGCAATATTGAACCTCAAGGTTCAAAGATTCAAAATTTGAAAGGTTTGAAGGTTTAGAGGGTTCAAGGTTCAATATGATAGCAAATTCTATAAACGCATTCAAGAGTCTAAAAATGCATTTAAAACAAGCTTTTGATTATGCAAATTTAAGGCCAATCCACCTAAACTTTTGGCCTGAAATGTTCCCAAATTTAATTTCAAGACCATATGAGCTCGTATTATATATTACTTTAGTATTTTCTTAGTGCAACAATATGGTTTGCAAGATCAATTTACAAATGATGTACCATGATTTTTGTAGATCTTCAAAAATTGTTTAAAACCCACCTATAATTTTAAAAATTATTACTATTCAAAAATATTCATGACTCTAGGATGGTTGTAACCATGGTGAATTTATTAAGAAGTGGTTGCAAGTGAAATTAAACATTTTCTCACTCTTCTATGTGCACTAATTTAAAGCATTCTAATAATTTTTTAAATGAATTTGAGAGTAGAAATTTAAAATACTTTAATTATGTTTTAACAAAGTTGCAAAGAAGCAATTTCATTAAAATTTGGGATATTTATTTCATTCTCTTTAAATAAAGAATCAATTATCAAAACCAAAAGGTTACATCATGTTATTTATTGCAAAAAAAATTAAAAGAGAAGGGTTCTTTTTTGCCAATGAAGTTCATGTGCTACTAGAAGAGAAAAGAGATGACATTTTTATTGTTCTAAAATTGTAACAGAGAAGTAGAGGAGGGGAATTATATTTTATTGTGCAAACTTGTTTATGGTGCAGTTGTCTATATATTTGAAATGAGTAAATTTTTAAATCTATTGGTTTGAATTTATATTTCTTTAGTTGGGAGTAATTTTTTGGTTTTTCTAATCATATTTGAGATATGATCTTGTTCTTATATATCAATACATCTTTGGTGTTCCTAGATTCAATATTCATTTTTGCATAGGTTGTTTCTATATATTTGATAATTAATATTGTAATGATAGTCCAGTAGAAATGAATTTCATAGATTGTTCTTTCATTGAGATTTAATTTATTTGTAAGATGAAAAATATTGTTTATATATTCATCATATTTCTATTATAATTGATCTTTAAATGTAAATCCAAATCTTAAAAGTTAGACATGTTAATACGCTATAATTTTATCCAAGTGTTAGAATCATAACAATGATCTTGTTTGAAATGCATAGAAACCATAAATTGAAATATATCATAATGCACAATTAGATATTCAATCAATTTTATTTAAAAAACCATTCCTTTTCATTAAAACCATCACCCAAAATATTATTGATATCAGTTTTGTACCACTACATAACATATAGCAATTGAATACTTGATATGAAAAATCAAACACTCAATCCCTTTCTTGAAAAGTAAATAGTCATGAAGAACATGAGAAAAAACTCCAAGGTTCCTTACACCTATGGATACTAACTTAGTTATATTAATGTGATTTGTTGGTTAATCATGTGGGTTGGCTTATGTTATTCATTCAAAGATAACTTGGATTTTTGTTGTAATGGTGATGAATCCAGCTTTGCAATGTATATGAGTTTCAAATGATATTGATGATGGTGATGGAGCGTATGTCCACTAGTAATGCTCTGATTTTTCTAACTTTCTTCTTGAATGAACTCCAATTACTAAACTACTTGTTGCTTTACCTCTACTCCTATGAATGGAAAGAGTAGCAAATGGATGGGGATCGAATGTGATGAAAGTTTACCTATAGTTCTACCTTCATAGATGTAATGATTCAAGGCAAAAATACTAGATTACCATGCAAGGCTTCCTAATAGGCCACTAGGATGCTAGTGGCCTAGTTTATAGATCCCTATCAAACATCCACTAATATCACAATGCAACTATCCTTCTACTCTTACTCTTTCTTAACAACTTTCTTGAAATGTAATTTAATTTAACTTCAATGGAATTTAACTCTAACTATTGGAAGTAGAAACCATGCAATAACCCCAAGCATTCTTATCACCATGCAAGTCACAACAATGATAAGAGAAGCAATTTTGGTATTATCTTAAGCAAAAAAATTCTTCAACCCTTTTCAAATGAGAGCAAATGGCCTTATATAGAGGCCAAAATTACAACCAATGATAGAGGAAAAATCAATGATCTAGATCAAATCCCATAAGCTCTAATTAGGGTTGTCACCCCATCACCAATGAGAAGATGCCACCTCATCAATGGACCAATGAAAAAAAGGAAATGTGGAAACCAATGAGAAGGCACCAAAATGGTAGCCAATCAAAATTAGACACCTATCCTACCTGAGAAGAAGGAGAATTTGCCACTTGAACTTAAATCAAATGACCCTCTAATATATTTCTACCCTTTTCTTTCATCTTTTTAGCCAAGGCAATGAACTTGGCTTGCTTGTCTTTGATTTCCTTCATGGGAGGGCAAGCCATGTGTTTCATCTTGAAGTAAGTTGAATTCATCATGTTGCTCAGTGCTTGTAGTGTCTTCTCATTATGTCTCATTGACATTCTCCTATTTGATATCTTCAAAATAACTCCAACATCTCTCATCGTGGTTGAAATGGAAGTGTTAACGCCTGGGCTATGCTATGCAATTTCATTTCATATCTCTTCAAGTGTCCCTAATTTGATGGTGAAGGAAACATACCAAGAGTACACCATACTCCTTCCTTCATCCACCAACTTTGTTCTTTCCAAATATCTCTAGGGTAGCCCAATAAATGCTCCTAGCCTAGGAATGGCTAAGTCCTTGACTAGAAGGAAATCCTTCCACTCTCCTTCAAATGTTTTAAATTTGTCTCTAATAGCTACTAATAACCTAAATGTTGAGATAAAGGAAAGAAAAAAATTTTGCCCATCTTGAATTATATCACTAATCCAATATTTGATTTCATGTAGATGAGCTAATGTAGGAGCATCCTGGGTTGCCTTGTTATCCTACTCATTTTTGTTCATTCTGCATGTTGATGCCGAGTTACTATAGTTCTAATAAATTCCAAGTTACTATAGCTCAATTTGGTGCTAAGTTATGATAGCACTTAGTTGGTGCTGAGTTACTGTAGCACTTAGTTGGTGTTGAGTTACTTTAGCACTTAGTTGGTGTTGAGTTACTATAGCAATCTACTGTTGACCAAGTGTTCCTTCATGTGCCAAGTTACCTAGTGTATGCCAAGTGACTCTTCATGTGTCGAGTTACCCATTGCATGTTGAGTGACCCTTCATGTGTCGAGTTTTCCTATTTATGTGATCTGAATTAAATCTTTAGATTATAATACCTGGTGTGAAACCTGCGGTATTGAAATAATAATAATAAACAACAAGATTGCCAACCAAAAACTGAACTCCATTCTGTTCGAAATATGAGTTTATACAAAGATGGAGGATCTCAAGGGTCACTAAAATCCCCTTAGAAAATGAAAATGAAGAGTCATTAAATTTTTAATACAATTAAACTTATTCAAACAATCAAAATTATCAAAAAACTATATAAAAATTTAGGTCTACTTGGACAATGCATAACTTTCTAGTCCTAGCTCCGATTTGTAAACCGCTTACTTCGTTGGAAAGCTGGTCAAAAACTCTAGAACCAAAATTGAGACATCAAATCATGTCCCTGACATGATTGTCCCAGAAATGCTCCGAAGGCCTTCAAAAATGCAATTTACTGAGACATAGAAAAATACCGAAGAATTTTATTATTTTTGTATCTTTTTACTGCCAACCTGATCATTCCTCCCCCCTTGAGAGGCAATGGGCCCCATTGCATTAATCTGCTGCAACAAGTGAGGAAATTGTGCTTCAATTTGCTCCTTCGTCAACCACTTGCCTTGATGAGGATGCTGACCAGCTCGAACCACCCGATATAGAGGAATATCTTGATTTCGCAGAGTCTTTAAAATGACTTCAGTAATATGGTCACACTGGGCTGGAACAGTAGCAGATAAGTCTATGACTTGAATATGTTCAGTAGCTTGGGAAATGTCCAACAAAGGAGCAAAATAGGGTCTCAACAATTCCACATTGAAAACTGGGTGCAGTCCCAAAAATGATGGTAAATTAAGTTCAAAAGCATTCTCACCAACTTGCTTGATAATAGTATATGGGCCATAACGAAGAGGACGAAGTTTCTTGTTTGGTCCATGAAGGCGCTCTTTCTGAAGATGTAACCATACCTTGTCACCAATCTGAAACTGATGAGGAGTGCGATGTTTATCATGCCTCTCTTTATACTTATGATTACTCTGCTCCAATATCTCATAAACTTGTTGCTGTAGGTGCCTAATGTTGTTAATGAATTTTTCTGCTCTATCTACCTCCTTGTCACTATTCAGTAGGCTTTCAAACTGTAGAACTGGTAGTGCAACATCCATTGGTGCCAATGGTTGATATCCAAGACAAACCTCAAATGGACTATGCCCTGTAGTACTATGTAGTGCACGGTTGTAGTTGTGTTGCACGTAGGGTAAGCTTTCATCCCATGTGCAAGGATGTTTTGAATGATACATCCGTAAGATATGAATGATCATTCGATTCACTACTTCTGTCTGCCCATCTGTTTGGGGGTGGAATGCTGTAGACTTTGTCAACTTTGTGTCCATTTTATCCCATAGTGTGGACCAAAATTTGCTGATGAATCTGCTATCCCTATCAGAAATAATGCTTTTGGGTAGCCCAAAATAAACCCAAACATGTTCAAAAAATAACTTCGCAGTCTCTTCTGCAGTAATCATCTTTCTACATGCCACCATAATAGCCATTTTAGAAAACCTGTCTACCACAACATATACACAATCATGTCCCTGCCTGGTGGTTGGAAGCCCTAACATAAAATCCATTGAAATAGATTGCCATGGTTTATCGGGGATAGGTAATGGTAAGTATAGACCCAACTTACGGTTTGTTGGCTTTGCAATTGTACAGGCTGCACAAGCTTGTATATATGAAATGATGTCCTGCTTCATTTTTGGCCAATAGAAATGTTTCTGAAGGATAGAAGTAGTCTTACTAATGCCAAAATGTCCTGCAACACGACTATAGTGGGCTTCCCAGATCATTTTCTTTCGTTCCTCAGTGGGTACACATATATGACCAACATGGAAAAGCAACCCATCCTGCAAGTAAAAATCATGGATATGCTTTCCTTCAACCAAACTATTATAAGTATTAGAAAAATCAGGGTCAACACCATAGAGTTGTTCCCATGTGGATGATTGATGACCACACAACAAGATTGCCAACCAAAAACTGAACTCCATTCTGTTCAAAATATGAGTTTATACAAAGATGGAGGATCTCAAGGGTCACTAAAATCCCCTTAGAAAATGAAAATGAAGATTCATTAAATGTTTAATACAATTAAACTTATTCAAACAATCAAAATTATCAAAAAACTATATAAAAATTTAGGTCTACTTGGACAATGCATAACTTTCTAGTCCTAGCTCCGATTTGTAAACCGCTTACTTCGTTGGAAAGCTGGTCAAAAACTCTAGAACCAAATTTGGGACATCAAATCATGTCCCGGAGGAAGATTGTCCCAAAAATGCTCCGATGGCCTTCAAAAATGCAATTTACTAAGACATAGAAAAATACCGAAGAATTTTATTATTTTTGTATCTTTTTACTGCCAACCTGATCATTATGTCAAGTGTCAACATTTGGACGTGATTTATGTGAGCCAACTTGTGGGATTTCTTTTGATTGTGATATTTAGGTTAAGATCTTTTCTTGGGATGTGTCCAGACCATTGTTGGGTCAGCCTTCCTCTTATGTAATGTTCTATAATGATATATAAGCCATTTTGCCAAGTATATATAGAGTGTTTAAGCTTAGATTTAGTGGAGGTAGTTTGAAGAGGATTGTAGCGAAGAACTGGAAAGTGTGAATTTTTTGTTGGATCTTTGAATGTGAATGTATTTGTATTTGGCCGTAACCCAAAAGGACTTATAGTTGGGCATGTATGAAGATATTTTGATGAATCAATAAAATTATTTCACTCTTCTTCCTCCTTTGGTTATTTTTCTTTGTGTTTGCTTCCATTGTGTTAACTTTTGCAGGGTGGTTTGGATAGTTGGGTGAGCCTTTAGCCCTAGTTGTCCATTTCCTTCTCTACATCAGGTGGTATCAGAGCTTGAGATTCATCCTTGTGGATATTGGATCATGTAGAACCCTGATTCAGATTTGGCTATAGGTGGCAGATCTATGGATTTGACTTATAACATGCAGAGGGTTATGATCTTACAAGAACCTAATTTGTAAAGATGGTTAATGATAGAAAAAATGCTAATAATGTCATATTGGATTAGTTGACACAAATTGTAGCTAGATTAGATTTTGTAGAGACAACCTAGAGGAGAGGAGCACATCTTGATGATATAAGTGATGATGAATTAGCAACACCAAACCATAATCTAGAACCTAAAGAAGATCAAGATGAGGAAAGATTGTTGTGAGTGTTGTCTAGAGAAAATTCAAAGCCTATTGTAGAAGTTGTTCCTTATGATGGAAAATTGGATACCAATGTTGTGTTGGATTGGATCTCAGATATGGAGAAGTTCTTTGAGTATGAAAACACTCCTAACAATAGAAAGGTAAAGATTGCAGTCACTAGGTTGCAAGGTCATGCATCACTATGGTGGGAACATTTGCAAACTAATAGATAAAGGAGAGGAAAGGAGAAGATCAGAACTTGGCCAAAGATGGTGAACAAGGTAAAGAAAAAAATCTTACCTACTGATTACCAAGTTAGCTTGTTGAAAAAGATACAAAAATTAAAATAAAAGTACATGACTGTGAAAGAGTATACTAAGGAATTCTATAGATTGAACATCAAATCTGGACATGTGGATGACAATGTTGAGAAAATTGCAAGGTACATAAATGGATTGAGATATGGAATTCAAGATGAAATAAGTTTTATGAAGTTGGAAAGTGTTGGAGAATCATATCAATATGCCTTGAAAGATAAGGAGATCTTAGCAAAGAAGCATGAACAAAGACAAAGAGGTAGAGGTGGAGGTGGTAGATTTCAAAGAGGTGGAGGTAGATCTTATGGTGAAGGTAACAAATTTGAAATTTTTGTGAAGGATAAAAGAAAATATGAATGGAAGAATGATGACAAAGACAAGACCAAATGGAAAATTGGTAATTCTTACTGAGGAGGTCCTAATTCTTACCAAGGAAGAGGCAATTCTTATTCTAGAGGTGGATTTCATGGTAATTGTTTTAGATGTGGTAAAGAGGGACACAGATCTTTTGAATGTAGATCCTCTAAAAGTGGGCAAGGTAATAGAAATGTTGTGATTCAAGGAGATGATGAGGGTTCACCAAGTGGACCTAAGGATAGAGAAAATTAGATGGTGAGAAGAACCTTATGTAATAAGGGAAGTGATGAGGTACCTATTTTAAGGAGAAGTCTTTTCAAGACAAGATGTAAGACGTCTGAAAAATGCTGCAAAGTGATCATTAATAATGGAAGTTCTACAAAAGCTAGCTACAAAGTTGCAATTGCAGAGGCTAAAGAATCCTAAACTCTATCATGTTTCATGGATCAAAGATGAGCATAAGATATTGGTAAGTGATCAATGCCTTGTGAAGTTCAAGATTGGACATTACTTTGATGAAGTTTTGTGTGATATTATGTCTATGGATTGTTATCATATTCTATTAGGTAGACGTTGGCAATATGATAGATATGTTATGCATGATGGAAGATTGAATCAATATACTATTTGGGTAAATAGGAAGAAACAAACATTGTTGCCTTTAATTGAAAGTCCAAATGAGGTTAGTTGTACTGCAATATGAGTTTGCATGGTTAATGGAAAGCAATTTGAAAAGGAAGTAAAGAGGAATCATGTTTTGTTGCTATAATTCCTAGAGGACCCAGTGTTGGTAGTAATGATCAAGTAGCAAAAGTTTCTATGAAAGCAAAAATTATTGAATTTTTGAATGAATATAAGGATATTGTTGCTGATAATATTACTGATGGTTTACCTCTAATAAGAAGCATAATTCATTGTATGGATATGATTGCTGGAACTAGTTTGCCAAAAAAAGCACCATTTAGATTGACACCTATAGAGAATGAAGAACTAAATAGACAAGTGCATGAGTTGTTGTAGAAAGGTTTGATCAGAGAAAGCTTGTGTCCATGTGCTATACCTATTGTATTAGCACCTAAAAAGAATGGAGAATGGCTAATGTATACTAATTCCAGAGCTATTAACAAGATAATAGTGAAATATAGGTTTCCTATGCTGAGGATGGATGACATAATGGATTGTTTGAGTGGAGAAAAGTATTTTACCAAGATTGATTTGAAGAGTGGTTATCATTACATCAAAATTAGAGAAGGTGATGAATGGAAGACTGCTTTCAAGAAAAAAGATGGTTTGTATGAATGGTTGGTTATGCCTTTAGGTTTGACTAATGCACCTAGTACTTTAATGAGGTTGATGAATGAAGTTCTAAAAAGATTCTTGGGTAAGTATGTGATTTTTTATTTGGATGATATTATGATATTTAGTAAGACTAAGGAAGAACATCTTGAGCACATTAAACAAGTATTATAGAGGTTGAAAGAGGAAAAGTTGTTGATTAATCTGAAAAGTGTTCTTTTATGCAAGAGGAGATTGTGTGCTTCGGATTTGTGATTTCAGCTGATGGATTGAAGATGGATCCTTAGAAGGTTAAAGCAATTTTGGAAAGGCCTACACCTAAGAATGTGGGTGAGGTAAGATTATTTCATGCTTTGGCTTGTTTTTATAGAAAGTTTATAAAGAATTTTAGTGTTGTTTGTAATGCAATGATTGAGACAATGTGAGAAGATAAAAAGGAATTCAAGTGGACACATGGAGCTGATAAGAGTTCTAAGACTTTGAAATAAAAGGTTGATGAATTACCTGTATTGGCTTTACTTTATTTTAACAAAGTATTTCAAGTTGAATGTGATGCAAGTGGTAATGCAATCGGAGTTGTATTAAGTCAAGAAGTTAAACCTGTTGCTTTCTTTAGTGAAAAATTGAATGATTCCAAAAGGAAGTATTTTGTGTATGATCAAGAATTTAATGCTATTTTTCAAGGTTTGAAGAAGTGGAGACTTTATTTGATTCCTAAGGAGTTTGTGTTGTACACTAATCATAAAGTTTTACAATACTTGGCAAGTCAACATAAATTGAATCAGAGACATATGAAATGGGTTGAGCACTTGTAGAGTTTCATATTTGTTACTAAGCATAAGAGTGGAGTTACTAACAGAGTTGTTGATGCATTGAGTAGAAGACATTCTTTATTGACTAAAATGAAGGTTGAAGTTCTTAGTTTTGATGAAAGGAAAGAGTTGTATGATTTTGATCCTAATTTTTCTAAGGCGTGGAGAGAGTGCAGAGCACCAAATCTAATAGATCACATAAGTAAGTGTGATGAGTATTTCATTAAAGAAGGTATTTTTTTCAAAGCCATTCAATTGTGTATTCCTGGAAGTTCTATGAGGTTGAATCTGATTAAGAAAAAGCATAGTGGTAGACTAGCTGAACATTTTGGAATTGATAAGACATGGAGTTTGTTGAAAGAGAAGTATTATTAGCCACACATGTATAAGGATGTTCAAAAATTTGTAAAGAATTGTGGAGTTTGTCAAAGTGCAAAAGGAGTAAGTCAAAATGCTATTTTGTATACACCTATTACTATTCTTGAGAAACCTTAGAGTGACATTAGTATGGATTTTATTCTTGGATTACCTAAGACAGTGAAGGGGTATGATTCCATATTTGTTGTAGTGGATAGATTTTCTAAGATGGCTCATTTCATACCATGTAAGAAGACATCAAATGTTGAGCATGTTGCTAAACTTTTCTTTAAAGAGATTGTGAGATTGCATGGATTACAAAGAAGTATTATTTTTTACAAAGATAGTAGGTTTGTTCATTATTTTTGGAAGACTTTGTGGAAGAAGATGGTTACTAAATTGAAGTTTAGTTCTACATTTCATCAAAAAATTGATGGACAAACAGAGGTTTTGAATAGAAGCTTAGGTAATTTTTTGAGATGTTTAGTTGTGAATAAGACAAGTAATTGGGAGATGGTATTGGCACAAGTTGAATTTATATATAATAATTTTGTGAATACGAGTATAAGGAAGACATTTTTTGAGATTGTTACTAGAATGAAGCATAGAGGGATATTAGATTTGAGGAATTTTGTTGGTGAAGAAAAGAGAAATGCTAGAGGAGAAGAATTTGCTGATTTTATGGAGTCTTTGCATAAGGAAGTAAAGTTGAGGTTGGAAGAAAGTAATCAGAAGTACAAGAAAAATACTGATAAGTCTAGAAGACATCATGATTTTGAAGTTTGTGATGAGGTGATGATTCATTTAAAGCAAGGAATATTTCCTATTGGAACATACAATAAGTTGAAGATGAAAAAATTTGGACCTTATAAGATCTTGAAGAAGTTTGACAATGGTAATGCTTATGAAGTTGAGTTACTTGATGACATGGATATATCTTCCATATTCAATATTACTTATTTGTATAAGTATCATGAGTTGGATGATGAAGTTGTTGTATCAAAAGATTATCCTAATAAGCAAATTGAAGAAGTTGAACAGATATTGGAACAAAGAGTTGGCAAGAGCACAAGAGGAAAAGATTACTATGAATATTTGGTGAAGTGGAAGAATAGGACTATTGAAGATGCTTCATGGATTTCTCAATCCGAGTTGGATTCAACTCAAATTGTGGCATCTCAATGATTTAAGAGAATCATTTCTTTCAACCTCACTTGTCTAATGCAGGAGCATCCTGGGTTGCCTTGTTATCCTGCTCATTTTTGTTCATTCTACATGTTGATGTCAAGTTACTATAGCTCTAATGGATGACAAGTTACTGTAGCTCTAGTTGGTGCCTAGTTATGGTAGCACTTAGTTGGTGTTGAGTTACTATAGAACTTAGTTGATGCCAAGTTACTATAGCACTTAGTTGGTGTCGAGTTACTGTAGCAATTTGGTGTTGACCAAGTGTTCCTTCATGTGTCGAGTTACCTAGTGTATGCCAAGTGACTCTTCATGTATTGACTTACCCAATGTATGTTGAGTGACCCTTCATGTGTCAAGTTTTCCTATTTATGTTGAGTGTTAGCATTTGGACATGATTTTTATGAGTTGACTTGTGGGTTTTCTTTCCATCGTGATATTTATGTTAAGATCTTTTCTTGGGATGTGTATAGATTATTGTTGGGTCAACCTTCCTCTTATGTAAGCTATTTTGGAAAGTATATATAGAGTGCTTAGGCTTAGAGTTAGTGGAGGTAGTTTAAAAGAGGATTGTAGAGCAGAACTAGAAAGTGTGAATTCATTGTTGGATCTTTGAATGTGAATGTATTTGTATTTGGCTGTAACCTAGAAGGCCTTACAGTTGGGTGTGTATAAAGATATTTTGATGAATCAATAAAAGTATTTCACTCTTCTTCCTCCTTTGGTTGTTGTTTTTTGTGTTTTCTTCCATTGTGTTAACTCTTGCAGGGTGGTTTGGATAGTTGGGTGAGCCTTTAGCCCTAGTTGTCCCTGTCCTTCACTACATCATGAGCTAACATCTATTCTATGTTGCTCATGTTGTCTTGTAGAAGGGCTACCTAATGCAACTATTAGATAGGTTAGAAATCTCTCCAATACTTGTTTTCAACCTTCAACTTTACAATCATCTTGTTTGACTTCCTCAACCTTTTTTTCTCTAATTGAAACCATGTCTTCTTGAATCTTTTGCATTCCATGTCAACCATGATTCTTCCCAAGTTATGCTCTACTATCTCATACTCCTGGGCTACAATCTCATCCACTACCTTGCTAACCTTTGGTATAGCAATTTGAACTTTTTAGTGATCCTCATCATTACTCCTAATTATATTTGCCACCATTTTTGCAATCTTTTTATATTTCTCACTATCTTCCTTTTCCACTAACCCTTGAATATCTTCAACTGTTTAGACAATCACCACCTCACCTCTTGGCATAAGCATTTGCCTTAACCATAGTGATGTAGTGCATCTCCCCAAATCAAGATTTGGTTTGACTAGCAAAGAATCACCAATGGCCTCGAGTGCCTAGCTTATTTATTTAATATCAATTGGCCTATCCTCTTCTTCACTAGTAACTATCATATCATCTCCATGTTGATTCTCCAAGAGATGAAAGTGCTCGGTACTATCATTGTAACCACTTGATTCTAAATCAAAGATCACCTATACCAGGACCCTTTATCCACTTGTATTAACCTCTTGGATCTTAGCCTCAATTATGATCTCCCTTGACAGTGTTTCATTTTGTCTCTTTGTTGGAGGCTTTGTATGTTCTTTACTTTTCTCAACCTCCAAATTTATCTTCTTCCTCTTAACTACTCTTGGCTATTTCCCCTACCTTTCTATTTGATTGACTCCACTGGACCTCTTTCCTTTGGTTTCATCTTCTCATAAGTAAGGCATACCTTCTAACTTTACAATTGTTTTAACTTCTTATCATACCATGACTCAATATGTAGATCAACTATCTTTGTAACTTCCTCTAAGGAAGGATCCTGATGATCATCCCAATCAACTAGACCCAACTTCGTTCCATCCACTATATCATAATCTTCTCTTAGCACATTTTCATCATCTTCAAGTTGATTGAGAATATCAAGGCCTCTCCATCTGATTGCCCTCATCATGCCCACTGAAAATCTTGAGAAAGCTAGCTTCCTCACGTGAAAGTCATCCTATGCATTGACCCAAAAATCTTCTATAGTAGGAATATGTTTGAATTTATTTTTGTGAGATGCCTTGATAAGACCATTAGGATAGAATCCTTGTCTTACTCTATACCATCCTAGATGATACCATTATAACTCTTTTGTAGCTACAAAGGCAATAGGATTGGGGCAAGTATCATTGCCTATTCCAAATAAGAAGGTAAGGCATGTCTCACCCTTAAGTTTCATCATTTTCTCTTAATGCTCAAGTTGCCTAGCAAACTCTATCAAAACTATCTTGTCAGGTGAGTACCTTGGAAGTTTGTTGGGGAAAACTATACTTTGTGCTACTCTAATATATGTGAATTATTGAAATTGGATGAACTCCCATACTTCTTAGCTTTTTCTTCCACTTCCAATGAGAGCCTCCTAGATGGTGTCCCTTGTAATATCCTTACCATCTTCATGGAAAAGGTATCATAAACATATTATAATCTTTAGTGTTGTGCAAATGAAGTTGTGGATAGCACTCATGCACTAAACATTTCCCTAGTGCATTTCCAATCACTCCTAAGACCTCAAGTCTAGGATTTTCATATAGTCTCACAATCAAATAGAAAATATAGGATCTCATGTAGAATTGCTTTTGAATTTTTATTGTCCTTAGTTACAACTCTAAATTTTCACTACTAATTCTAGCCCAATCAAATTTCTTCTTTCCATTTTCAATTTCATCAATAAAATAGTACATCTAGTTCTTGAATTGCATTCCTTGAGTCATGCCCATGATCCAGATGAGACGCACAATAAGGTCACCATATTTTGATTTTAAATCTGACTTGGTGAGCTTTGATGACTTGGTAACTTCCTTCTTGCCTTTGTGTAACCAATTCTAATTTAGATGGATAAAGTAGGCCTCCTAATTATCCTAAAAGAACTTGGTTTTTTGATCCATCGCTATCATACCTTCATGCTAGGGAATATTGAATACTTCTTCAACCACTTGTCCACTGATGTTAGGCAACACTCTTTTTCCTTCATCAAAAATGATGGACTTGGTCACAATACCAAACTGAGATGCACACTCCATTACCAATTTTGGAAAGTCATTGCATGTATAATTTTTCTCTTGCAGATCTTCTTCACCATGGGGGATTGTCCTTCCTTCAATCTATGCTTCAACTGTACCATGTTCACCATGCTGATATTGGTATCACTTATTCACCTCACTTTTGAGAAGAAGGTGGTCTTAGGCATCATGTCTTCCTTGTCTTTTTTGGTATTCATTCCCTTTGGGTTCTTGCTTGCACCAACATCCACCATCCTAAACACTTATTTCTGCTCCTTCATTCTAAATGATATGAACTACACTTATCAATCTCCAACCTTCTTTCTATTGATGGATGTTGGCTTATTTCTACCTCTCTAGATCCTATCTCTACACTTATCAATCCCTAAAGTTCAATCCTAGGGGTGGGACTACCACTTATTTTTGCCTCTTCGTTACCTTAGCATGGACTATACTCATATCTCCCAACTTCAATCTTATGGTGGCCTAGCTTATTTCTACCTCTCCAAGTGTCCTATCATGAAATCTAAACTTATATATCCCAACTTCAACCTATCAATGAAAATGATGAAGTGGTGGATAAATAGTGTAAGAAGAAGATAAGGAAAATGAACCAAGCAAGAATGAGGAATAAAATCTATTGTTAAAAACAATCTTCACCTCTCAAAATTAATGAGAACCTTACCTTAAATCTATCATCTACCAATAATCAGGCCTCTTCAAATTCAAATCAAATCTTAGAAACTTCAATCTTCCTTCAAAATATGGTGGCCTAGCGAAAATTAGAATTCACCAAACTTACAAAAATCTACCCTTTCCACTAAATTTTGACCTCCTTAACAAAATTTCCTAATTTGAAGAAAATTTTTTCCCTACGGCAAAACAATCTACTCCATATCAAAATATCGATTCTCTAAATTTGCCAGAAATTGCCAAAAATTAGACCCCAAATCACCTTGCCTCCACCCCAAAAAAATTGCCATAGCTAGACGAAGAATTTGTTGCCAAAGAAGGAAATCTCAGACCCCAAAAAAATCATCCAATCTCACAAAAATTAAATATGCTCCTCCAAATTGCCTTAGGGAAGAAATCACCCATCCAAGGAAGAAAATCATTGCCAAAAAATGGAAAATCTAACCCCCAAAATCACTGCCATGGAAGAATTCACCCAGCTAGAGGAGAAGAAAATTGCACTACCAAGAAAGAATAGTGGGAAGGAATGAGGAAATAAGAGGGGGAATGCCCCTTCTTATATCCTCTAGTTGACCTCTAGAGTGGGCTGACCTGCCTAGAGGGAAACAAAAAATTAAGTTAAACCTCGAAAGATGGCCCAGTTTTATATAAAACATGAAAATAACCAAGCCCCATAGTGAAATTGACCCATTTAATTGTCAGTTTGATACAGAATTATAAAATAGAAATAAAGTAAGCCTGGGAGATGTTAAAATTTTTATTTATCAATATTTTGGCAATTCAACTATCATTAAAATTGAATCTAGCAAGCCAAAATCAATTTTTTAATTCTAAATTACCAATTTCCTTTAACATCTCTAAAATCCTCTAGGTAAAACTTCAATCAAATTAATGAGATTTTGTAATTTAATCCAATTGCAATTTTGCAATAGACTTTCAATTTTTTAACAAAATAAATCCTCTTTCCTAGTAATCAAAATTCAAACTCTAAATCCAATTTCACTACCAAAATTTCTTTTTACTAAAAAAGTCAAGATTTTTCAAAACAACTAAATCTAACAAATTCATTTTGAAAATTCTCAAGCTTATACAATTATTTCAAATTTTAAAAAATCCATCTAAGTCCAAAACTTGTAAAGTTGTCCTACCAAATATTATTTTAACCATCAAAAAATGTTATTGAAACTTGTTTGGCCTAAGGACAAAATCACATGTTCTGAAAAATCAAGTTTTGCACCAAATCAAATCCAAGCCAAAAGGCATCCAAGGTGTAAAATTGTCAATTCAAAAGAAACCTCTAGACAACTCCAAATTTTGCTAAGGCAACCAAAAAATTCCCAAAAATCTGAGAAAATTGCCAAGGCTTGCCTAAAAAAGGGGATCCCCAAAAATTTTGGGGTGATGGTGTGAAAACCTCACAACAAATATCAATTTTAAAAGGACTTCAAGTGTTTATTTCATACATTTCTACCCTGGTCTATATTTTGTCACATTGTAGTATTTGTGCAAAAATAAGTGTTTACACATGCCAAGATAGAAATATATAGAAAAATAAGATGTTAGTAACAAATTATTAGACATGTGTAATTGTGTAGCATTTGAGCATCGGCTTTAACTAACACATTCTTGTAAAAAAAAATTGTTGTACATGTGTATCATGATCATTAAAGTGACATAAGACTAACATAAACTAAATAAAAAAATATAACTTGAATTGCAAATGTAAAATATTTAAAATAAAACCAAACATAGGTGTACAAAATAAGACATATCAATAAGTGAAACCTTAGATGAATATGTACTCATGATACATATGATAATAAAGAAAAAAATCATATGAAGAGTTGAAATATTATGATGTTATCATACATTACATCTCCAAATACTATTACAAAGAATCCCTTACTATATAGATATGTAGGATCACCATAAAATGTGAGTAAATGCATAGGCTTAATGATTTTATCTTTTAAAGGTCAAATGTGATTATGTTTTTCCTTAAAATCAACTAAATCTAAATTTGAATGAGTGATTCAAGATGTGTATAATGAGAATTAAAGAGGTTTGCATAGTATCATGTTGGGTCAATCAATAATTTTATTTGACAATAAAAATGTTAAAAAATAGGCAAGAGCCTGCAACACAATGGTAAATTTTGAGCCTCTTATCAAAGAGATCTTGGGTTTGAATCTACTCACATTTAATAAATAGTAATAATAATTAATCTGGCTTCAACCTCTAACTGATCCAAAAAAAAAAAGTTAAAAAATATTAAGAAACTTTATATCAAATATTGAATAGGCCATCTACAAGGAAAAAGAGGGGTAAAAATTTATTAAGACAAAAAGGATTACAACAAGGAGCTTTGTCCTGAGCAACAAGTTCATCAAATTCTTGTAACAGATTGAAGGGAAGTTGCCCCTTATCAATAGTATTCTAGCCCAGAGCATGAATAAAAGTCCATTTGGCCAAACAATTAGTAGATATATTCCATTCATGAGGAATGTAAGTAAACCTGATGAACTCAAGAGAGGTACAAAAGAGAAGAGTTTGATTAACAACAGTCGCTAGCTACCAACTAACATCCTCAAGCTCCTATGAAGTAAGCAATTTCACCAGCACTTGGGAGTCAGACTCATGGATAATCTTGTGTCATCCCCTCAAATAACATTGTTCCAAAACATATAAAATGGCTTGAGCCTCCATGAAATTGTTAGTTTGATAACCCTTATGCACTGAGAAAAAAAATTTAACTTCGCCAGAGCTACAACGAGCCACTTCCTGAATACTAGCAGGGAATGGATTCCCCTAGGAAGAACCATTAGTATTAATTTTTAGAACTCCATGAGGAGGAGTCCAATGCCCCTCCCAATTCACTTGTTTTTTCCCCTATTGTTGAGGTTGTTTGGGCCATCTACAACAACATCTAAAATTACCACATTCTTTTCATACAAGTAAAAATTTATCAAATTACATTTTCTTGATTAATATGTGTACCTTTATATTAGTATATTTAATTGTGTAAAATATTTAAATATACATATCAACCTGATATGTATATGTATATGTATATATTTACGTATACGTGTATGTGTATGTGTACATGTATGTGTGTGTATGTGTATGTGTATATACATGTACATGTATTTTTGAAACTAGACTTGATTGTGAATCTTTAGAATATTGTCAAAAACTACCTTGAAATTATATTTTTTTATAAAAAAGAATTGGTATAATTATAAATGTTAGGATTCCTGTTTTCATGTTAATACACAATTATCAATTAATCCACATTGTGAAAATGTATTTTCAAATAACAAAAAAAGAGATGAAAAGGGAAAATGAACAAAAATAAATATAAATAAAAAAGAAATATGTGGCTTGCTAAAATATATTGAGGCATATGTGTCTAAGACAAAATGAATAGTATCATTGATATATTCATTTACCAAAATTTTTGTACTTGAGTGTTTATATTTGAAGGTAAATATTGGGGCATAATTATTACATATCAGTTGAAGTATCAAAAACTCAAAACAATGTGTATAGGGTTATATATTTAAAGACTACATCATTGCAAGGCATTTGCATGTCATTGAATGGTTGATGGTTTATGTATTATAGATCATGAGATTTCCTTTATAATTAAATCAATCATCAATTATTGTCTATTAGCATCAATAATAAGTTATCTTAAGTTTATGCTGACAAATGATATTCATTGTTGAAAGACAATCGAAGAAAAGTCAATAATGTGTTTTGTTTAACTCATTTTAGCAATCAACAATAAATTTCCTTTACAATTAAATTAAGCATTAATCATTTTTGTTGGCATCAATAATAAATTATCTCGAGTGGATACTAACAAATGGTATTCATTATCAAAGGACAATCAAAGAAAATTCAATACTATCAAACTAAACTCATTTTTGGTGAATAAAATTAAACCCCTCGTGGAAAAGTTTATTAGTACCAACCAGAATGGTTTCATTCTAAGTAGAAAAATCCTTGATGTTGCAACTACATCTCATGAAATTATTCATTGCATGGACAAGTACAAGGAAGTAGGCATGGGCTTTAAGCTGGAAATTTCTAAATTGTATAACAAAGTCAGCTGAAAACCTCTATATAAAGTTTCAACTAGAAACTTTTTCATATTATCATTGAAGGTGTTGAAACTGTTAGATTTTCTATGTTGGTTAATGGGGGTCTTTGAGGTTGGTTAATAAAAGAATCAATTACTACATGCCTAAAGTTTATCTTAAGTAATAAAAGAGATAATAAATGACTTAATAATTTTAAATCAACATGATTTAATTAATAAGAAAAATACCTTATTACTCTAACATATACATTCTATTATTTGATATGAAGAGAGTCAACTATTCCATAACACCCTTTCATGATAAATGATAGATATAAATACAAGTCTCGTTGAAAAACTAGAAGGAAGATTATATGATTTGATAAAAAAGTATATTTCCCTTGTGTAGAACTCGATAAAAGCATAATAGGTTTCCATAACAACCAATAGTGCAAGCATTCCAAATTGCATATCAAAGACAAAATCCTAGAAGTATAATCAATGAAATATATATCAAAGATAACTTCCCTCATTAGAGAATCAAAGCATATAAATAAAGAAATATCATATACAATTGATATCTTTGGAGTTAAGATATATATCCATCCTATATTTGATTTTCAAAAAAAACATTTAGATAACCATTCAAGTTGTAAAGAACAATTCATATTTCTATAGATATAACATTTATAATATGTGTATGCAACCTTATTGAAGTGTTTGCATTTGGAATTAAGAATATTTTGTGCATGCATATGGAACCATGTTTAACAATTCAATTTTACAGTTGACATTATCACTCAATTGCATTACAAATTTATGTATAAAATTATCACTATTTTTTAATTACTACATCCTTTCAATAATTACATTTTCTAATTTATAAATCAAATCTCTCAAGGTAGAATTGTAGAGATTATGTAGTGTCTCATAACTAGGAAAAATGGGACATTACTATTAGTATTAGAGTCATATTCCTGCTAGCTTGTGGGATGAACATTTCATATTAGTACAAGATGGAAGTAATTGAGGAAAAATTACATCAAGAGGTTCAAAAAAGGGAGAAGATGAAAGACTTAACAATTGTTTGGATTAGTTCATCAAAGGGAAAAGAAATATTGAACAAAAATTATTTGGCTAGTGGGTTTACTAACCAATGATGATCATAGAAAACATCATGAAAAAAATGATACATGTACAAGACATTGTGCCCTTAAATATAAACCAATGATTCTAACTATTCTTCCAAAAAAAGAATGATAAAATAGAAATAAACATACTTTAGTTAATTTGCAAGATCGTTGTGTTGAAATATACTAAGAGGGGAGGGGTGAATCAATATATCCTTAAAATGTTTAAAAAAACTAAAAAAATTACCATACAACATATTTTACCCATAGAAAAGATAATGAAAGTAAAAAATATCACAACACATAACACCAATTTTTTCTTTTGTGGAAACCCCAGATAGGAAAAACCAAATGAGAGGGTTAGCTCTCAAGTATTATGTAACTAGATATATAGTTAAAAAGGATGATTGAATGAAAGAGTATGAGAATATTACATAAATTATTACAAGGATGAACTAAATAACATGCATCAACATATGCATAGATTGCATTATGTTGTGTGTATGTATCTTCCTCCCTTTACTGGTATAGAATACACTCTTATAGATTGCATAATACAAAATTTGCATGCATACATTATCATTCCAAGTCTATCTAATTATGTAAAAATTTCTTCTCTATATATCAAACATTGGTAAAAAAAAAAAACTTTCTATGTTGGTTGTATAGCATGCGTGTTGTCACCTAGCACAATACCAACTAGCTGATAATTAGGACAAGTGAAGATAAATCCTAAAATTATGTTGAAGATGAAATGCAAAATATGTGTTTACAGTGGTAGATTCTACCTATACTAATAAGATCATTATTGTAGCCAATACATTAAATTCTTAACCAATACCAAATACTCTAAAAGGCGGCATGAATGACAACTCAAAAACTTGAGGGGCTAACCCAATGGTGATAGGATCAAATAAAATACCCACCTAATGTTGAAATTAGCTTGAGAAAATTCTAGCATATTAAGTTATGTTGTCATTGGTGATTAAATTTAAATTATATTGTGATAATTTGATCACCTCTTCTGATTGGGTTGTACCCCAAAATAATGTAAAGTATACCATGTAATTGGGTTTGGCTCTAATTGAGATTTTTGGATGTCAAGGAAATTGTAACTTGTAATTAATATATTTATATTTATATTTTGGTGGAAAAAAACAAAATGACCAACATAAGATCTCAAGTCTTGTAATTGGTATATAAATAAGGAATTGTGTTGCCTTTCATCAATAACTCAATCAAGAAAACTCCTCTCTAAAGTATGGTCATCTAATCTATTGTTGAATAATCAGTGAATCAATCATTAAAAGTCTACAATCATTAATTTTGAGTCTTTTTGGGCGAAGCAACATCATTATAATTTCCTATAAGGGTGATCAAAGATTTAGAATAGTAATTGCAATCAGATAATTCAATCCTTTTATTATGCCCTAGGTGGCTAAATTCGTAATTGTACTACTATTGATATTAATAATAAATGATTTGAACTTCATTGTTGGGTTTTCCCTCCAAATGGAAGTCTTTCCCAAGGTATCTTTGTGTTCATGTGGACACATATTTCTTATATTTAACTTTTTGTTAATTATGGTCACTAAAATTAACATTCCATTAGAACCAATTTCATACAAGTTGTGATTAAATAATAAATCAATCAGGATAATCTTATTCTTATTTAAATTGACATGGTGATAGGTCTAAATATAGAGGAAAACCTTGAAGGATTGTTAAATTTCACCTCTAAGAAAGTTTGTGCCCTTCTTGTGCTTGAGGAAAATGATCTAATTTAGTTTGCAGAAGGCCATGATCAAGTTGAACCTATGCATTAAGAGGATTTACTTTAGTTCAAGAAGAATTTCATAAGAGCCAAGAAGATTCTAATTAATCTTGTAAAGGATCATTTCGTTACTATCATCTCCAAGATGTCTCCATCTAGGGAAATGTTCAAATAGTCAAAAGGAATGTATGAGATCATCAACATAAGTAGGGAACTTGCATTAAGCCAACAACTACTCCAAGTCAAGATGGAAAAGGGAGAATCAGCCATGGCTTTATTCATGAGGATTTCAAAATTAAAGGATCAACTTAGTGTCATTGGTAAAGTTGTTAACAAAGACATTATTATGGTTGCATTAAATGGTCTTCCTCACTCTTGGGAGTCATTCATGCAAATTATTAGTGTGAGAGATGAACTCCCCACATTTGATCATCTTTGAGTTGGTTGTATGCATGAGGAACCATACTTGGCTACAAGAGGAATAATTAAGAGTTCCAATGAATAAGAAAATCATTTCCTTTCTACTCAATTCATCAATAAGAAAGGTAGATATTGGAAGAAGAACAACTTCAAGAGGAATCATGATTTTAGACCCTCTATTGCTCTTGATTCAAGAAAGAAGATGAAGGATCAATCTCACATTTGTGGTCACTATTCAAAGGAATGTTAATCTCAACCCAAGTAGTAAGAGAAAAACTTGAATGAAGTTTCAGATAGCAAAAATCAATGAAGATCTTCTCTTCATTTTTTCATTAAGGAACATGCCTACAAATAGAGACACTTGGTTGATAAACAATGAAGCTTATAGGAACATCATGGGCTATTAGGAGAAACTTTCAAATTTGATAGAGAATGAGTCAAACCTTCATGTTGTTGTTGTTGATGATGCTCAGTATTTTGTAAGAGGTTTTAGTTCTAGTTATCTTAACTTAGATTCTGAAATTTCCCTTTAGTCACGTGAATTTTTGTTTAAAATGGGAATTAAAAGGAATCTAATCTCAATATCTTTTCTAGATGATAAATATTATCCAATTTCATTTTATGAAGGAAGAGTTCTTGCATTTCCTAAAAATTCTAGGATCAAATCAGCTAATATAATTGGAAATATATTTTAGAGCCTCTACAAACTTTCAACTCATCATATTCAAGCCCTCATCCACAAGCAACCTAAGTCTAGAGACCTATGGCATAGAAGACTTAGACATCTTGATTTTCTTTCTCTTCCCATACTTAATAATATGGTTAAAGGTATGCATAAACTCAACCATTTTCATGATGATACATTTAAATGTTGTACTATGGGTAAAAACACTAAGAGTCTATTTCATAAAACTGAATATAGGTCCAAAGAGAAATAAGCTCTTGCTAATTCTAATTTATGTGGACCTTTGTTTGTTGCATCCCCAAGTGGATTCATGTATTATATAACTTTCATATATGACCACCCTATGAAAACATATATTTACTTCCTAAGGACAAAAGAATATGATGAAGTCTTTAGTAGATTTAAAGAATTGCAGGCATTAGCTCAAAACCTATTTGGGAAAAGAATTAAATCACTAATATCTAACAATGGAAGTGATTATACCTTGGGTGGATTTTATGGTTATGTGTAGAGGGGAGAATTAATAGGGATTTTTGTGTCCCCTACAACCCTCAAAAAAATGGAGTTACAAAAAGAAAATATGGATCCATAATTGAGGCTAAAAATTCAATGATTCATGATCAAAACTTACACATATTTCTATGGGTTGAAGTAGCTAGGACTGGAATCTATATTTAGAATAGGTGTCCTCACCATGCCTTGAAGTATATGACTCTAGAAGAAGTCTTCATGAGAACTAAACCAGTTATTAACAACTTGAGGATTTTTGGAAGTATATTTTATGTTTATGTTCCTAAAGAGAAAAGAACCAAACTTGAACATTTAGGAAAGAAGGGTAGTCTTGCAGGGTAAAGTGAGACCTACAAGGCCTTCATAATTTACATTCTAGGCCATACATACATTGAGGTTAGAAGAGATACTAGTTTTGAAGAAAATTTTGCATTAAAGAAGTTTGAGAGTTCATTAATATAAACTAATAATGAAGGCAATGGAAATCAAGATATAAGATATGGATATTGATCATAATTTTGAGATTTAGAGGGAGTCTTAACAACCTTCATATCATAATAATCAAATTGGGACATGGATCACATGGATGGGCCATGAGATATTATAGTGGATAGAAGAAGACTGCTTTGGGTAAGAAATGTCATTCAAGAATCTATAAATTTTGTAGCCATCAAAGCAACCTTCAAAGAAAGTAGGAGACCTCAAACTTTTCTAGTTATGTTGCAATAATGTGAAACCTCATTGAGTCTAAACCATCTAGTGCTAAAGAGGCTATAAGCCAACAAGCATGGAAAAATGCTATGTATGAAGATTACAAATACAGTATCAAGAATAATGTGTCTATTGCATCCTCTAAATGGTTGTTCAAAGTTAAGCATATTGTTGATGGAAGTATTGAGAAATATAAAGTTAGATTTATAGCTTGTGGATTCTCTCTAAAACAAGGCATAGATTATGAGAATAGATCTTCTTTTATTGCTATACATACTTCCATTAGAACTATAATAGTTATGGCTATAGTTAAAGGCTAGAAGTTACATCAGATGGATGTAAAGACTGCATTTCTAAATGGTGACACTAAGGAAGAAGTCTATATTGAAAAACCAAGAGGTTATGAGATTCATGATAGAGAATCTCACATTTGTGAATTGAAGAAAGCACTATGTGGCCTAAAGAAAGCCCCTTGTGCTTGGTATGAAAGAATTGACAAATAATTGGCAAGCTTAGAATTTTGTAAGAATAGTATTAATCCTAACCTTTATTTCAAAGTATTTAATGGTGAAATGATAATTCTAGTGTTATATGTGGATGATTTATTTCTAATTGGTGGAAATAGTCTCATCATTAGATGCAAGCAAGAAATAGATTTCGAATTTGAAATGAATATTAAGGCTTGATTGATTACTTTCTAACATTGGAAGTATGACAAAGACCTAATGAAATTATTCTAAGTTAGGGAAAATATATTATTGATATCTTGAAAATATTTGGAATGATGGATTGAAATCCTATGTTTACTCCTATGAGAACCTACTTTAAAAAGTTAAGCATGTATAAATTGCCAATTTTGATTTTTTAGATCTAACTAAGTACAAGAAATTGATTGGATCCTTGATGTATTTACTTAAACTAGACCAAACTATTAGCATAACTATCAAAATGAGTCAAGAAATGGGACTCGTGGAGTTGACAGGTGGGATAGGTTATTGAGGATTGTTGTCATTGATGTCAACAAATATATAAGGTGTCAATTAGTATATGAAAGGTAATCGATGAGTAAAGGAAAGAACATATATCCATCCTATCCATGGGTGGAAAAGAATGGAATAAGAACTAAGAGAGACTAATGAAGGCAAGTGGTTTTAACAACTTCTTAAGATAACTTGGGTTCAATATGAGTTGGTAGCAAGCAAGGATTCAAAATACAATGATAGTAAAAGAGACCGGTAGTCTCATAGATAGGCAGAAGGGTAGACAACAAAGTGTGTACATAGAGGAAAGATACCTATGACTAGGCATGTCACTAGGTAGGTGAGGTTGTTCTGATGCCTCAAAGAATGGTAAATAAAGTGTCTCATCAAATTTCAATGAAAAGATGGGTGGGAGAATCCAAATTTGAATTCCTATAGGTAAAGCAAACAAAGGTCAAGTAAAACTCATGACTTCCCATTAATGGAAAGTATGCCTTATGCACACTACTTGTGTAGATGATGGAGGATGAAGAAAGAGGAACATGCACAACAAAGAAAGTTGAATTCAAATTTTTAATTCATGAATTAGGGTTGGATGAAGAATGAGAGAGGCTAATCTATAAACCTTCATTTTCAAAATTAAAAAAGAGAATTCCAAAATAAAAAGTGAGAAAAAGAGAAGTGAAGGGATATGTGTGTAATCTCAAGTGAAAAGTGGATAGAGTGAAGATTAAGACAGAGTATGAAAGTTAAGTGTGCAGAGTGAAGTAAGTAGGTCAAGCACATAGAGTGTAGAAGTGAAAGAGACCAAAAGAGTTGAGAAAAAAAGGGATTGTGTTTGAGTTGCAAAGAAAAGGAGGGGTAGATAAATTTTTAGACTTTTCAAACAAGAATATAGGTGATCTAAACTAAGCTAAGTCAAGTAATGACTTTTTTAGATCAAACACTATGTAGTTTTCTCACCAATGCAACAACAAATCTTGTCAAGGGTAGACTCTAGCAATTTTTATGTATTAAATCCCATAAAGGGTAACACATTTTTTTTGTGTGTCAACTCCTTTAAATATACTACCTCTAATAGGGTAAATACTTGGTCTTCTTTGAATCTTGTAACTAGGTGGCACTTGGCAATGTTGTAATCTTTTCATAAGGATAAGCTCTTGACCAAGCGCACTCTAGAAGAGTGAAAGCTTCATGAGCATCACCTCACAACCATTGTTTTTCACCATAATAGGGTTTCCATGAGATAAAGTGGTGTTACATTTTTCTACTTTTGTCTTGAATGTTTTGTTACTTATCTATTAACTAATTAGACAATAGGGTTGCATATCAGTAGACTGGTAAAATAGAATGTTTGAAGTTATAAGTATCATTGATTCACCCCCACTCCACTCTTCATATAACCAATATATTGTGGGAAAATAATTGGTATCAGAGCATAGGTCTCTTAGGATCTTAACAACTCAAGGAAAAGGTCAAAATGATTAAGAGGGAAGCACCAGAGTTTTCAAAGGAAACTATGTCATATGGCATAGAAAGATAAAGCTACATCTCAAAACATCGGGAGATGTATACTAGAAGTATTTTGAAACCAAATATGTCCACTCTACACCACCACTTGGTGTAGATAAAAAAAAGGTGAAGGAGATCAATTTTGTCACCGTAGATGCACTAATAAGCACATTCTTATATGTTGACTATGTTGATGTAGAAGATCTTGAAAATACTTATGGAATTTGGAAAAAAATTAAATTGTTAATGGAGGTGACAAGACCATCCAAAAGGACAAGGTTGATAGCCCGAGAGGAAATTAGACACATGAGGATGCTAGAAGAAGAAAACAATGAGAAATATAAAAAGAGAATAAAAGATGTGGTGATTGGCATAAGAGTACTTAGAGGAAAACTAGAAGATGATGTAGTGACAACAAAATTGAGAACTCTACAACATTAGTATGACATAAGGGTCTCATCCATTCAAGAGCTAAGATGACTAGAGAAAGGTAGAATTTCACTTGATGTCTTAATAGGAAAGTTGGCTACTTTTGAATTGAGCAACTATGACAATAGTCTTCAAAAGGGTGAGGCTACATTCAAAGCCTCTTTTGCACCTACTGCACCTAGAAGAGGAAAAGAGGTGAAGAGCACTTCAAGACTCAAAACAAACCTTAAAGGTCTCTTTACAGAAGAAGTTGAACAGGATGAGCTAGAAGCTCAACTAACAAGAAGATTGCCTCATGTGAAATGAAAGTTAAGGGTAAACTTCCTTTCAATTGTTTTAACTATAGTAAAATGGGACATATAACTACCAAATCTCTCGAGCCATACAAGAGGGAAAAGAATAATAAGTTAACAAACTTCAAAAGAAAAGGCAAGAAGAATTACTACCTTGAAGAGGAAGGTGTGACTAATGAGGAGTCAACTTATGGTGATGATGATAGGAGGAGATAACTTTTGTGGAAATAAAGGAAGAGAGAGTGGAGGGAGCCTTAATATCAAGCACCAGTTAAAGAAGCAATGGGATCATAGATAGTGGTTATTATCATCACATGACTAGAGACCAAAGAAAATTCCTTGAAGTGGACAAGTTTGATGGAGGAATGGTGAGATTTGGCAATGATGCTCCATGTGTTATGATAGGTAAGAATTTTATATCCTTAAATGATTACACAAATTGTGAAGATTTCTATTTAGTGGAAGGTTTGAAATAGGACCTATTGAGTGTATCTCAATTAAGCAATAAATGTTATAGGTTTGAATTTTGACAATACATCTTCCAAGATCCTAGATAAGACAAGTCTACTAATATCAATTGGTGAATAAAGAAAAGGTAATTTGTTTTATCTTTATTCTACAATAAATTATTTCTTAATGGAAAAAAATGATAATAGTTGTCTCTGGTGTAAAAGGATGTGCCATGTGAATTTGGATAGTATTATAAAGGTAGGAAGAAAGATATGTGTGAGAGGACTACTTCCAATTGCTAAACTAGGTAATGCTATGTGTAAGGATTATCAAATGGGTAAGGTAGCTAGTATGAGCCTCTCTAGTAAATCATTCCCTTCTAAACATATTATAGAGTTAGTGCACTCTAACCTATGTAGTCCCATTAGAACTAAGATTATATCAAGTGATAGGTATTTTATGGTCTTCATAGATGATTTTCTAGGATGATTTGGGTTGTTTACCTAAAGAAAAAGTCAAAAGCATTCCACATGTTTAAAATTTTCAAAGCCAAAGTGGAAATGGAATCTAGAAAAGTTCTAAAGTGCATGAGATCAGATAGGGGAGATGAGTTAACCTCACAAGATTTTACAAGCTATTTTAAAGAGAAAGGGATAAAGAGGCAGATGTCAGCCCCTAGAAAACTTCAATAGAATAATGTCTCTAAGAGAAGAAATAGAACAATAACATACTACACAATAACATATATGAATCAAAAGAAACTGTTGCACAAATCTACTAGAGAGAAGTTGTAAGCACAATAGTGTACACCTTGAACATGGTTAAAGTGAAGAAAGGTATGCATAAGATGCCTTGTGAGCTAAGGTTTGGGCACTCACCATTAGTGAGTTATTTTAAGTTATTTGGTAGTAAATGTTACATAAAATATATGAGTTTCATGGGAAGTTTGAGCCTAAAAATGGTGAAGGTATTTTCTTGGGGTACTCCATGGAAAGAAAGGCTTGTTGGTTTCTGAACATCAAGACAAACAATATAGTGGAATCATGCAATGTAAAGGTTTATGAGTTCTTATAAAAAAATATGGAGGAAGAAAAAAAGAACCCAAGAATTACAACCAATTTGTATACACCCCACTTATGGCACCTGTAGAAAAAGAACCAACGGACCTGCATAAGAACATGTTTGAGGAGAAGTTATCCAACTTGAAGAACTAGTCATTGAGGCATGAATAGAAGAATTGATACTAGATAAGTATGTGAGAAGACATCACTTAGTAGATCAAATAATTTGAGACAAAGATTTTGGAGTGGTGACTAGAAGAAAGACAAGAGAGACTACCTGTCTACTTGCACAAACTGAGCCAAAGACCACAAAATAAGCTTTGAAAGATGAACAGTAGATAAAATTTATCGAGGAGGATATTGGATAGATAGAAAATAATGGTACATGGATTCTTGTTCCTTGGTCTAAGGACAAAAATATTCCTAAGGACAAAAATATCATAGGCACAAAATGGATGTATAGAAAAAAGATGAAAGGGGATGGAGAAGTGATAAGAAACAAAGCCAGACTTGTTTGTAAAGGGTATGCACAAGAGGAAACAATAGATTAAGGGAGACCTTTGCATTGATGGAAAGACTAGAAGAAGTTTGATAGTGTTAGAGTAATAAGGTATTTTATTATTAACTCTATTTTACTTAAGCTATACTTTAGGCATATAATACTTAATTATTTTCTTAATTATTATCATGCAACCTAGGTTTAACCTTTAGGGTTTGGATCTTCTTTTATAAGGATTGATCTCTCTTTATAACACACTTTTTGATTGAATAGCAATTTTTCTTTTTACTCATCAAGAATGTCTCCTCTTCTTTGGATTTGTGAATTCCATTCTCCACAGCTTTACTCCTCTCTTTCTATGATAGTTATTTTCTTATAGTTAGTCTTGGGAATTTTGGATTGAGCATTCATTAAGTTCAACATGGTATCAAAACTCTAGACATTCATGCCCATTATCTCATCCTGGGAGCTTTATCTTTCATTTTCATATCTAGTTTCTACAAAGGGTTTTTATTGGATCTAGGGAACCTTCATTTTGGGTCACTTTGAGCCCAAAGGGACATCACCGTTGAGCTCAGAGCACCCAAAAACCTCCATTTTCATATTAAAAAGTTCCAATTTAGACATTGTTGCAATATATGGAAATAAAATTTTGCACCCAAGTCGTACAACCTAGGCAATAATTGTGAGACAACGATATTTTATTTTATTTGTCAAAAAATTTGGAATTTTTTTTTAATACATAAAAATAAAAATCAAATATGTTTCCTTTTTTTAAAAATGCATGAGGCTTTGCAGATGCATGTATTGCAAAAAAATTGTGAGGGCTCATACATTTTTTTATTTAAAAAAAAGGTTATGGGCAAGTCTCATACATTTGTTTTTATTAAAAATTGTTCCACCTCTCTTAAGCCCTACCCACTAATAGCACCACCTCTTTGGAAAAAGGAATGTCAATGCTTTATTGAAGAGGGAACCTTTATTTTGGGTCTTGTGCATGTCCCTCTATTTTGTGCTCCACGCTAGCCCATGCACGATCTAATTTTTTTGGCCCACAAACTACCCATGGTTTTTTGGAGGACACTTTTTAGGAAAATGCCCACATTTTTTTGGGTTCTCAACCCCCTCTTACCACATCATTGTGTTCAAATACTATCTTTTGTTTGGCTTTTTTTGGCTCTCATGACGTGTGCATGGTACATCGCTAGTAGCTCTCTCTTGGAGTCTAAGCCCTTTCTCAACAAACACCCTGACCTCCTTAGGCTACATGAAACATGCCACATCTTTTAGTTCATGCATGAATTTTGAAGCTTGTGGACTTTCCTCAAGTCCATTGCTTGGGCCGATGCATGGGCAAACCCTACTTTGGCTACTCACTTAGACATGGTTTTTTGAAATCCACCCACCATACTTCTTTTGGATTGCTATGTCATCATTTACATATATAGGATAGTATTTTTGATGCCTTATTCTTGACAATTTTTAATTTGATTGATGGATTTTTTTCTAATTTTAAGCCATGAATAGCAGTTAGGGAGGATTTTTAATGATTTTGGCAATTTTTGTGGCATTTGAAAGGCAATTCATTTGGGCCCTACATGCACTATAGTCAATGCCAATTTTGTGTCATTTTGGAGTCTTTTTGGCCTCTCCCACACCAAGGCTCATATGTGGTGGGATTTTTGAACCCCAAGCTTGGAGTCTCATCACCACCATCTACCTCTGGCAAGGCCTTTAAGGGCATGTTCTTTTTTGGTGAATTGGCATGATTTTTGTTTTGGCATTTTTCACCAACCAAGGGAGTCTTCTTACACAGATTTTTTTCCCACATGAAATTTTTTTATGGTCATCAGTATATTTTGTCGACATCAGCCCATTGTTTTCAGACAATAATATGTTTCTAATCAGTTGGATATATTTTTTTGGCCATTGGACCATTTTTTGAAAAAAAAAATTCCTCAACAACCATTTGACCATCAAATGTGGGCTCGTCATTTGCTGACATCAATGCTGGAATCATAAGCTTATTAACCCTTCTAGCTCTATTTGAACCCACCTTCACATTTCTTTTCATATCTTAGATATACAAACCTTTTTTTCTACAAATGAGATATTGTTGAAAAGCTAGTTCCAAGCCCATCAGAGTGGTATAGGTAATATTTAGTTTTGATTTTTTTTATGGTTTCTATTGCTATCAAAGTTTGGAGTTATATTTTGCACTTTGGGAGATATATTTTGAGCATCCAATCTCCAATTTGGGAATTATTTATATTGTTGGAAAGGTCTTTATGTACACTTTCTAGTGATGTTGGTTATTTTTCTAGATTCTTCTCCAGTCATATTCTATTCATTTTTTGTATTTTTACATTTTGGTGGATATCTTGGTTGTTTTAGGTCTAGGGATCAATTTTATTGCTTTAGATGATTTATCAGAGGTTGTACTATCTATTTTATTATCCTTATGCATGTTTTGGACTTTGTAGACATCTATTATATGCATTTTTGCAAATGCACTGAGATAAAGTGTCATATTTGTGTTTAAATTGTTTTTCCTTGTTTTGTCTTTTGATTTGAGCAGTGTCATCCAAGGGAAATCATACAAATTATTGTATTCTTAGCATTCACCATATCTTTTGTCTTATTGTAAATGCAATACTCTAATTATAGTATCACAGGGGTTGATTTTGTCCCTTTGTTTTCCATTTTCCTTTGTCACTAAGTTTTCCTTCCTTGACATTAGCCTCACAATGTGTCTAAGATTAATCAACTCAATACACATATATGTATTCTTTTGTGCATCTTGATCATGATTCCATCACATGAAGTACTTTTGGCTCACTTTTCCATTTCCTTATCACCTCACCATTTTTTGCATTAAGGGGATTCTTATGTTCTTTCTTATTCTTCCTTGGTTTGGTGAAGTGAGCTATGTTTTCAATATTATTTCCTATGCACTAGGTGGATGTAGTGGCTAGGTACCTATGCATTTTGGTGAGATATAGACACTTTTCTTTTTATTCCTACTTTGGATGCAACCTTCCATGTTCAATTGATCATCTCTTCAGGCTTTGGTGTTTCATGCCATATAGACCTTCGAGTTTAGTTGTTTTCCTTTGTGCACCTCTTGATCCAAGTAGCATTTTCTAAGTGAACTCATGTAGATTATAGTCTTCTCTACCTAGTCAGGTTCTATTGTAGTTGAGGTTATTCACATTAGTGATTACTTTTCGACCACAGCTTTGTAACTTCTACATGCTTCAGTGGTGGTCATCATGATCGCCCATTTGTTCCTATTTTTTAGGGCATTCTCTATTTCGAAGGCTTTTTTAGTCCTTCACTAGTCTTTTAGCATTCTTTTCATCTCTTCTTAGAGTGGATTTTTTCCCATGTGGTTTTCTTTATTTCTCCTCTTTACAAAGATTTGGTTGTGTTTGGGTACCTCATCAAACCTTGTTGTCGGGACCCAATTTTACTTTCAGTAGTAGTTTCTAGGTTTTTAGTTGCTCCCTATGTTTATCTTAATAAGGTGTTTTCTTACTAGCTATATCTTACTTAAGCTGAACTTGAGGCATATAATAATTTATTCTTTTATTAATTATTATCGAGCAACCTAGGTTTTACCTCTTAGGGTTTGGATCTCCTTTTAAAAGGATTGTATCTCTATTTGTAACACATATTTTGATTGAATAGAAATTTATTTCTTTTCTCATCTAGAATGTCTCATCTTCTTAGGATCGATGAATTCCATCCTCCATAGCTTTGCTCCTCTCTTTCTATGATAGGTGTTTGCATGTAGTGATTCTTAGAAGTTGTAGGTTTAGAATTCCTCGACGTCAATAGATACTACTAGCATATGCAACTTACAAAAGGTTTAAATTGTATCAAATGGATGTGAAGTTTGCATTCCTTGATGGAGTGATGGAGGAAGAATTATACATTACACAACCAAAAGGGTTTGTATCAAAGGATGGTAAGGACAAGGTATGTAAATTGAAGAAATCCTTATATGGACTCAAACAAGCACCAAGAGCATGGTATGAGAGATTACACTCATATATGATTAGGATTGAGTTTATTAGAACTAAATAACAACCTTTACTTAAAGAAAGAGACATGATTTGGGTTGATGACTATTGAAATATTTATGGATGACATCATCTTTGGAGAGGATGATAAAATGAAGAAAGAGTTCAAGATTTCCATGATTGGAGAGATAAAAGAATTCATCGAACTATAAGTATGTCAATTGAAAGGTAGAATCATCATAGGTCAAATTAAGTACGTGAAGGAGATTATGAAGACATTTGGACTAGAGGAGTCAAAATGGGTGGGCATCCCAATGGTAATTGGTTGCAAGAAGTCAAAGGGGGATAAGAGTCTAGAAGTGAATGAGACACTTTATAGGTCTATAATTGGTAAACTGCTATATCTAGTGCACAATAAACCAAACATTATGTAGGCAGTGGAGATAGTAGTCAGTACAAGGACTGAGAAATTAACCTTATTGATGGCCAATAATAATTTTAGTAAATGAGTTGTTGCTAACAAAGTGATCATTCCTCGATCTAGGACACAAGAAGAAAACTACTTAGCAATTTCCTTGAAAGGAAGAGTGTTTTCATGGGGAAAATTCATGGTTTGGAAAAAGTCAGAAAAGATTGTGAAAAATGATAGCAGCAACTAACCCAAAATTTTAAACTTGACATAAGAGCAGAAATACTCGTCATGTATAAGGAATATAACAAATTCCCACCAAAGGTTCAGAAAGAGCTACTTTTATTTGACTATGTGAACTTTCATCCTTGGCTACAAAACAAGGATGATGTGGCAAAGATTAGTACTATGAATTAGCCTAGGATCTTCTTACAAAGGATAGGTGCAAATATTTGCATGAGGAGTTCCCAATAGTAAAAATCCAAGTTATATGTGGTTTGGAGAAAGACCAACCAACTACTAGTTATTTACAACCTTCACATAATCATGGGATATATGTTAATAGTGGCACATTTTTGTTGACAAATAGTTTGGATGTGCAAGGACATTACAAAGCTGCTTACATGAACACTCTTGATAAGCATGTTGATATCCTATGTGCGGAAGTGGCTAGTCTACTAATGACAACAATTCCCCATCTTGTGAGAGTATAGATTTTGATTATTCACACATAATGGTCCATATAGAGGGTATGGATTCCTTGTGTGATGAGTCTTCCCTTGAACATAATCCTGTCCCTAGTTCCTATAAGTAGTAGGATACAAAGGGTGACATTGATGATGTGGATACGTATGATGAAACACTTGCTTCCACCTTATATGCATTTGACTCATCTCATACACCTAGTAGGTCACCTTATGTGGAGGGTCAAAAGAAAATGATTGAAAAGAAAATTATCATAGCCCTCTCACATTTTGATAACATATGTGAGATGGTTGAAAAAAAAATTGGAAGGGACAACTAGCAAGAAGACAAAAGGGGTCAAAAGAGGAGTTCTCACATTTACATGTGATTAAGGAAGGAATGAAATAATGAAATCAAACTATCTATATCTTCTTTTAGATCATGATCATCATCTCAATATCATAGAAATCTATTCTGAGGCACTAAGGAAGAAGGAAGAAGAAATAGATAGCCTTTCTTATGAGCTCACAAATACTAGGAACATCCTAGATGCTTCCTTGGTGGAATTTCATGAGGCAAAAAACTAGATTGTTGAGATTAATCAAGAATTAAATTTGGCACCCACTACCTTGGCTCAACATTCAGCTGTAGGAGTTGAGGACATTGAGAGTGGTGATAGCGAGAGGATTGACCAACATGATGACAGTGAGTGGATTGACCAGCATGAAGATAACCTTGAGAATTCTTATTTTCATGATAAAAATTATATAACTACACAATGTCATGTGGTTAGAGATGAAACAAGTGAAAATGACTCAGAGATTTCACTTGATGGTGATTGTTTCATTGATGGAAATGTTTTGAGTGTTGGTACTCATGGTGATGTTGATAATCCCAAATTACCTATAATGTATGTTGATAGTTTCTACCGATCATCTAGAGATATATCACCCAACCTTCATGAGATGGTAGATATGTATTTCCTAGCTGGTGATTTTATCTTTATGCACACTCTGGCTATCAGTGGGTTCTACAGTTGATCTACTATTATTTTTCCAGATGTGGTCCAACCTCTAGAGGTTAGCAAGTTACCGGTTGATTCAGGGAGATACCTCACGCTAAGACACATAGCTTATGAGATGGTTACCTTTCCAACACATAGGGATAGTGACAACCACATCATCTTCTATTTGATTGATCTGGTTTATAACAGTGATTGGTGGTGGTCTTACAAGTTGAACTTCATGCATATTCATAGTTTTGGTTGCTTGATATCTTTGTTTAGTTGGTTAATCTAGGATGATAGGTTGTTGGACATCCATTACTTTTCTCAGGATCATGTTGATAGGTTGGTTTGGGACCCAGGAGTTGATCATATGTATATGTGGCATTCTAAGGGTTTTGTTGTACTACTACACAGTTTGAAACTAGATGCAATTATGATCAAAGTTGTACAACCTACAGATGTAGCAATACTTCATAGATTAACATGGGGTCCAAGGATCTAGTTGATGGGTGGTTTACATTTTGACACCTTGCTTTATAGTGTGGTAGGATTTGTTTTCAGATGGGGCAACAAAGCTACTTGCAGATTCATATGGGATCCTCGTATTGATTTCTTGATGACAAGCAATCTCGAGGAGGGAAGACTTGTACTGTCCCATTTTTGGGACATTAGGAAATTTAAAGACATATTCATATAATATTAAAATTGACTATGAGAGCATAAATGAAATTTATAAAAGGTCAATTTAATATTATAAAGTGGGCTAAAAGTGACAAGGAGGGATAAGACAAAAATATAGGAAGGGAGTTGAAAAGTCTCATCTTTTAGGATTAAAATAAGAGAGCCTCATTGATTCGGATATGTTTTTTGGATATGGAATTGGATTGAGATTTTCTCCTAGAGAAAATTAGGAAGCTTTAGCTTCAGCCACTTGGAGGACAAAAACCCACAAGCTGAGAGACGGTGGACGAAAACCCATCATATTGGAGATGTCATTTTAGGTGTCTCACTTGTGCTTATATTGTATTCAAGTTTCAATGTTTCCAATTTGACTGTTTTTTTTTTAAAGATTGGAATTAATCATTATCCATGTTATTTTATTGTTGATGTATAATGCAATAATGAATGCTAAAGTTTTGGAATGAGTTTTTGGTGGTTATACATTCATTTATGATGATGGTCATTACTAGTTATTTGCTGCAAATTATGATATAAATTTATGTCTATGAACATGAAATAATTTGAGGAAAATTTTGGGTCTAATAGTCATAGGGGATACTACATATATTTTGGGATTTTCCATGATTTCTTAGAGTAGAAGGAAGTAGTCCCCAGTAGCATTAAGTAAACTTGCATCAAGTATGGCCTCAAAAGAGGTATTGTTTCTTTGCAAGCTTCTTATTGCATTTTTTGAACAACCTTAGGAACCCAAAATCATTCATTGCAATAATCAAAGTTCAATAAAGATTTATGCTAGTTCTCTCATGATTAATCAAAACATGTGGAGACAAGATGATCAAAAGATTATCATTTTTCTTGAGACAAAGTACAGAGAGGTTCCATTCAACTAAAATACATCAACAATGATGAGAAGATAGAAAATTTTCTCACTAGCCACCTACAAGAGTGAAGTTTTAATACTTTGGAAATAAGCTTGCAGTTGTGGCGAGCATAGCTCTGGCTAAGAGGGAGTCTCATCTTCCTTGATAAAAATAAGTTGTATCTTCCACCCTCTATAGGCAATGCAAGGTGGAACTACCCTCTACATGCAATGCAAGATGGTTTTGTATTCTTCTCTAGGAAAAGATTTGAGGTAAAACACCTCTTCCACCCACTGTAGGCAATGCAAAGTGTATCCATCCTCTGTAGATATGTAAGATGGATGTCATGGAAAGAGTCCATGAAGTTCTTGATCACCCTTTGAGAATGTCATGGTGATGATAACAATATAACTCTTAGAATCCTCCCTAGCTAAAAGGGAGTGTTTAAATTAGTTAGATCGGATTCTAGCATATTAAATTTTAATGTTGACTTTGGAAATTAAAATTAAAATTATATTGTGATAATTTGATCACCTCTTGTAATTGGATTGTGCCCCAAAATAATGTAACTTATACCATGTAATTGGGGTAGGCCCTAATTCAGATTGTTCCACGCTCAAGGCAATTATTGCTTGTAATTAATAAATTTATTTGTATTTTGGTTGTAAAATACATAAGAGCCAACCTAGGATCGCAAGGCTTGTAATTGGCATATAAACAAGGTATTGTATTTCCTTTCATCACTAACTCAATCAAGTAAATTCCTTTACTAAATTTGGCAATCTAATCTTCTCTTGAATAATCAGTGAATCAATCATTTAAGCTCTATAATCATCAATTTTTTGTCTTGCTAGACAAAGCTACATCATTTTAATCTCCTCCTAAGGTGATCAAAGCTCAAATAAATAATTGCAATCAATTCAGTTAGTCCTTTTCTTATGCCCTAGGTGGGTGAATTTTTAATTGTACTAGTGTTGATATTTATAATAATTGATTTGAACTTTGTTTTTGGCTTTTTCCTCCAAAAGGGAGGTTTTACAAAGGTGTCTTTATGCTCGTGTGTGCACATCTTTCTTACATTCTAGGTTTTGTGAAATCTGATAACTAAAATTAACACCTAAGAAGAAAAGTAGTCATCATGTGGACTTAAGAAGGAGAACTAGAAGTCATGACCATTCTAAGAAACATGAAACAACTAATTATGACACAAAAACTAAACCATGAATCTCTAACATCTATGCATTATCCAAGGGAATGGAAATAGCTAAAGGGAGAAAGTAAAAACAAAATATGAAGGAAGTATAATGCAAGAAATGATCATTAAACACCACTAGTGCAAGGAAAGGAAGAAGAGGCTAATGACTTGATATGTATCACAAATAGATCATGTAAATAGATGAACAAATATGATAAGGATGACCCCACATCCTCACAAGGATCATGCACAAGAAACAATAACATGAAAGTCAAATCTTGGAACCATATTTCAATTTGTGTAGCCTTGATTGTTAACCAACCCCTCTTCCAACTTCCAAAGAAGACTTATCATCCATAGATGAAGATATGAGGAATAATTCTTTTAGCAAGAGAAATTCTTAAGCCACTTCCTTTATCCATCTCAGTCATCTTGATGTAGCATCAAAGTATCGAAAGAGGGAGCAAAATGGTAAATAAATATAGAACACTACAAATCATGGGAGCCCAAATAGTTAATAAAGAAATGAAGATGACTTGGAAGGTTACCTAAAGAAACCATTTAGGGAAGAGTTAAGAGAAATAAAGCTTAATCATCAGAACAAAACTCAAACTAAACTTATTCATAATCCCTTCTTCAAAATTAAAATGGACAAGATATATAGTAATTCACTCTTTGAAATAGATGAAGAAACTATTTTGAAACCAGACAAAGACGAAGACAAAAATAGATTATGGAATCCAAGAGCATCTTTTATCAAGGAAGCGTTAAGAACTATTTGGAACACTATGACTAGTCCTCATAGTGTCCTCACTAAAGGGTCCTCAAATTAAATTACCAAAGGACACAATTTAGAAATGAATTATTTCTTTGAATCAAAGACCACAAACTAGTTGTTCAAGTTTGATAGAAAGGTGGACTCATATTTGCATCATATCTCTCATGCAAGATAAGTGCTATCATTATTACATTATGGTTGAAATGATATTAATAAAGGATCTACTTAACTATTTAGATCTTTATCACCATCACAATGAATACTCCTTATCAATGCAGCTATGTTGTGTAGAGATGGTACTTCCAAATTCGAGATCCAAAAATCATCAGAATTCTTGTGGACAAACATTTTCTAAAGGAGAGAGACTGTAATATCTCCATTTCAAGACCAAAAAAACTAGATGTACACTTATATAAATTTAATTTAAGATTGAAACTTATATCCTAATTCCCCAAATCAATATATATGTCTTAGCAATAGTAAAGAAATATCAACAACACACAATCGGTGATATGTTATATGTAAATCATGAAGTCCACTAACATTGAAGCTTTTGAGACCATGTCCTAACTAAAGTATTTGATCCTTTATCGTTGAGTAGAGAATATCATTGGACAAGTCATTCACGTCATTTCCATCCAAGACTATACTTGGAGAAGACCAGTCAAACCATTTAGTACACCAACCATGGTTAAGAATGTTGATGAAAGAAAGAACCAACTAGTAGGAATTGATGAAGACTCTAAAGACTTATCCAATACATAATATGAGTAAATGATTGGGCCACATTTAGAATGGATGCATGATTAATGATGGACATTGGTGATAAAATTACTTCAAGGAACAAACTATAATCATAACAACCATAGATCGACACTTTGATAATTGACACATTGATGATCTTTATGTGAACAAATTTATTATAAGAGTTATCAATGAACGCCTCTATACAATCAACCATGATAATAATTTGAAGCACAACAATGGAAAATGGTAAAATATGGATTGAATATCACTTTTCAAGGGAGATAGGTTGACAACATCAATTTGGAGTATGTACAGGGAAAGCCTATCAAGCAAAAATTAGTATAATATATGTGGCTCATTAATTACGAGATGAGAGTAAAGTTAGGAAAGTCTGATAGAAAAATTGATATCGTATATCATGTGTCTCCACACTCAATCAATATATCCATTGGCATTGATAGATTAATTATCATTTTTTATCATGAGACTTAGTGGATTATGCAATCAGACTTGACAAAATTATTGATGTTAGTCATTTGTGATTATGTTCATTGTATAATTATAAATTATTATTACAATGAACCAATATACATTGCATTATTTCGTTCAAATGACTAATGGAGCCATACTTTTATCTAGTTTGTTTTTTAAGGTTGAATTTTTCTATTTGGGTTAATGTGAAGTGTATGTAGTTGTTGGTTTTGGGGTTTTGTTTTGTCAGCTATAACTAGTCTGTAGTTATCAAGTTGAAATAGAGGGTCTGGTTGTTAGGATGCTTTTTTTTGACACAACAAAGCTTTGGCCACTAGGTGACCCTCACTTGATGTACCTTTTTCATGATATTAATACAAATTACAGATCATATATAGATATATAGACACTTTTTTTGTAAGTAGGATGGCATATATTCCATCGCACTCTTTTATGATAAATAGAAGATATAAATACATGTCTCATGGCACAATCAAATGCAAAGTATATGATTTGATAATTAAAAAAGTCTCTTTTGGAGTGCTCAATAAGAGAAAAATAGGTTTTCTCATCAATTTGGTTCCTAGAATACAATATGGTATTAGAGCCAACTGCAAATGTAAGAAAAGAAAGAAAAAAATCACAAATAAATTAAGGAGTAGATTGCATAAAGATAAACTATATTGTCAAAAAATATTCTTAGTACATTTCAAGAGCAGTTATTGAAGAAAATCCTTATTCTAAAAATTTGGGCTTGAATTCGAATATTGCTTGGCATCACATAAATTTCTAAATACTATGCAGATCAGTAATAGATTGATGCGACCATGCCAGGGGTGTAACTATCAAAGAGGGATACAATGGCAACATTAGTCATGAAGTTTGCAAGTGGTGATGTGATTATTGATATCCAATAATTGGTGATTCCTCAAATGAATGTTGATTTATTATTAACAATGTTGATAATGGGTGCATGGTTATCAAGAATTATTTGTGATAGTAAGGTGATCGAATAATAAAAATAAGAAAAATAGTGAATAAGGGCATCACTACAAATACTATGTTGTCATAGTGGCTGGATGGAAGGGTGGTTCAACATTTATACCACAGTAGGGTGGAAGGAAGCACGCGACGATAGTAGGGCTTCTGGCTTGATGACATTTGCATCCTTTGCACCAAAAAAAGTCCCATTATTCTATAGAAAATCCTTAGTTTGAAAATTCAGGCTTGAATTCAGATATTGCTTGGCATAACATAAATTTCTAGATACTATGCAGATTGGTAATAGATTAATGCAACCATTTTAGGGGTGTAACTATTGAAGAGGGATACAACATTAACATTAGTCATGAAGTTTGTAAGTGATGATGTGATTATTGATATCCAATAATTGGTGATTCCTCAAATGAATGTTTAATTATTGTAAACAATGTTGATAATGGGTGCATGGTTATCAAAAATTATATGTGACAGTAAAGAGATCGAATAATAAAAACAAGAAAAATAGTGAGTAAGGGCATCACTAAAAATATTGTGTTGTCATGGTGACTAGATGGAAGGGTGGCTCAATGTATATACCACAATAGTATGGAAGGAAGCATGATGGCAATAGTAGGGCTCCTGGCTTGATGGAAGATGCATCCTTTGCACCAAAAAAAGTCCCATTATTCTATAGGCAACCATCCTCCACCCTCGCAAACCACATCGACCATAAGAAATATAATGTATGGGTAGTTGTAAAGCACATGGTTATTGTAGTTGGTCATGAAAGACATAGAAACCCTATTAAAATAATGTTTCAGTTCCATGGATTGATTTTATTGCTTCAGATGATTTGTCATAGGTTGCACTATCTGTTATATTAGTCTTATGTCTCTTTGTAGACATCTATTATATGCATTTTTGCAAATGCACTAAGATAAAGTATCATATTCCTTATGTATTTTTATTTCACTTGTTTTTCCTTTTTTTGTCTTCTGATTTGAGTAGTTTCATCCAAGGGAAATCATACAGATTATTGTATTCTTGAGATTCACCATATCTTGTGTCTTATTGTACATGCACTACTCTATTTAAAGTGTCATGGGGGTTGATGTTTTACCTTTGTTTTTCATCTTCCTTTGTCACTAAGTTTTCCTTCCTTGACATTAGCCTCATGATGTCTTTGAGATTAATCACCTCAATACACACATATGTATTTTGTTGTGCATCTTGATCATGGTTTCTTGACATGTAGTACTTTTGGCTCACTTTTCTATTTTCCTATCACCTCACCATTTTCTACATTAGGGAGGGTTCTTATGTTGGTTCTTATTCTTCCTTGGTTCGATGGAGTGAGTTATGTATTCAGTATTGTTTCCTATGTACTATGTGGATGCAATGGCTAGGTGCCTACGCATTTCAATGAGATGGATCATTTACCATATAGACACTTCACTTTCCATTCCTACTTCTGGATGCAACCTTCCATGTGTTGGAAATAATCAAGACTAGTTAGGTTACTGAGAGGGGAGGGGTGAATCAGTAACCTCAAAAACTTTAAATTAATTTAACACTTAATCCATTCATCATTCATTCATCTAATCTATTGCATGCATGAGAAAAGATAAACATTCATAACACATGAACACAATATTTTGGTGACCCAGAAACCTTCCAAATAGAAAGTAAAACTAGGGTGGAGATGATACCCGCAAAACTTCACTACTGCAGTATAAAGTTGGCCTATTAGGGCTTACATTGACCACTTCTGATGATCTGCCTTGTTAAGAGCAATTTGGATTGCCAGATCCACATTGTTAGAGGTTTGACAAACATACAATGAAGTATGCACTCTATTAAGAGATTTGAAGAAAGACTATTAAGTCTACCCTGTTAAAGGATTTAGAAAATTGATTCACCTGTTAGGATGAAATAGTAGATCTGACTTACAACTTGATTGTTGATTAGATCCTTGAAGTACAGATCACCTCTTGTGATTGATATATCTTTATTGCTCCTCATAGACCTTGTTGAATACTCTGCTCTACTACTGATTTGTATCCACTCTTCTCAAAACATTACATATACATTGCTTGATACTCATGCATATATTGCAAATGCTACAATACATTACATATATACCATTCCAATATTAACAATTACAAGGTCGGGTAAAACACAAGTAAACAAAATATTATTGAGTCATCCAAATAGTAGAAACTTGGGTTCTATAAGCTAACTTAGTGAACTTCTAATACTCGGCATCCACTGCATCACTCAGCATCATCATGCACTCAATAGAAGTAGAAGCTTGGTCCATACTAATCACACAATGTAGCTTCGAACTCCATAACCATTGGAGACTTGGTAGATATAGTGTCACTTGGTAGATATTGAATCCTTCGTTTACCTTGTTTTCACTTGGTAAACACTACACATCCATCGCTCGGTAGAAACTTGCTTCTCGTCACACAATCTAATGATTTGGTAAACATTGTGAAGCTCAGTGACCACTATCTACTAAATGAACACTGTAGGCTCAATAAACATTGTTGGACTGCACACTCACTTGATAGCTTCAAGAATGCTTGGTGTGAATTGCTTAAATGTGTGATCTTACTTGGCAACCATTGAATGCTCGGTATAAACTATAGACTAAGTGATAAGCTCGATAATCATACAGAATTGAATAAGTGTTGTCACTAATGAAAAATATAACATAATGCCAACAATCTCCCCCTTTGGCATTAGTGACAAAAATACTTATAAGCCAAGACTTGTGTACACTGACATATTGATTTTTTGATTTTTCAAAATTGATCTTTGTAAAGCTGTAGTATATACATTTTCACATATCTCCCATACATAAGTCATAATATATACATCCTTTTTATTTTGTACATAAATTAATCTATTTTCTCCCTTATTGTCTCCACAAGTCTCTTATGATCTCTTACTCCCCCTTTTTGACAATAATGCCAAAGAGTTATGCAATATATTCAAATAGAGACCAAAATGTGAGAGAAATTTGGAGTACACCTTGAGAATAAGAGCTAAAGTCTTATCCCATTTGTGTTGCAAAATTTTGCGGGTGGAGAGTGCCACCTAAACTTTTGCAGAAAGTTCAATCATATGATCTGCAATAGAAAAATTGTTATCCTAGACCAATGTTTTTGAATATGCAACATGTTTTTGCATTGAGTCCATAATTGGAAGGATCATATTTTGGATATCTATTAGTGTGGACCTGATCCTGGCTTCCTCTCTTAGCAATTTTTCCTGCATATCTAACAAAAATATCACCTTGATGTGATGTGTTGAGCTTGAAATGGGGTCAAGCTACAACCTTTGAGCGCTAACCTTCATATCTACATCAATCTTATTGAATTTCTCTTTTATCTCCTTAGTATACTCAGTAACATCACAAAGCTTAGCAAAAAGTGATGTCACATTGGAAAAAGAATGTTCAAGATTGCTCAAAATTGAAGATAGTTCTACCTGGTTTATTGCAATGTGTTGAGCAATGTGCTCAAGCACCTTATTATCAAACTTTTTCTCTGCCTTCTCAATTAGCTTTTCTTGGCCAAATGTATCCTCATTGAACTTATTGACTGCTTCTTCTAGTTGTAAAAAAATGTGTTGTGATGAATCCACATTAACACTTATAGCTTATGTTATTATGTTCTTAGCATTTTCAATTATTCTAAACTCTCTATCTCTTTCAGCTCTTAATTGTTTCTACCTTTCCTTCTACTCCAAAAGCTGACTAACTAGTCTCATTTCATCAACTATAGTAGTATCCAGATCCAACTTAGGAATTACAATTTCCTTGTCCAAATCAATATCATCATCAATTTCTTTTCTAGTAAGCAGAAGTTTCAGGGTGTCTTTGGTTCTGTTGGAGTTGAGGAAAGCCAACTCCGAAGATGCCAAGATCACCTGCATGTGAAACCTGTCAAAGAGAAGTCATAGAAGGGGAGGAGCATGGAGCATGGGCAAAACCCTAAACGGACATGAGAGACACCATGAATGCAAACACAAGAAGAAATGTATTTACAATAACAAATGATGTGATTTTGTTGTGAAAATACAATGAGAGAGAGCCCGAATATAAAGAGCTCATGGAAGCTTGTAGAACAAGCTGGAAGGTGGTAGAAGATAAGTGTGACAACTAGAAGGGAACAAACTCCCGTGTTGTCACCAACTAACCACAACATGCATTAAATACAAAATATTAAATAAATGCATGACCTAAGTAAGCTTAAGCAATAGAATAAATAATTAATAATTAATTATTTACTCTAACACCCCCCCTTAAGTGCAACTTAGGGAAATGCCTTAAGCTCACAAAGCTAAGACGACAACAAGGCCATTTTAGATACCCAAGTACAATGCAAGAAAATGTAACCTCTGTAAGCAGGGAAAGAGAGAAAACCACATGGGAAAAACCCTCCCCCAAAAAGAGGTAAGAACCCAGTGAAGAGCTGAAGAAGTCTCCAACTAGGGAAATTTTCTCCTAAAACAGGAACAAAGAGTGATCATGAAGAAGCAGCATCACTGAAGCATGAAGAAGCCGCAAAACTATCAAACTGCTGATCTGAAGAAACCTCCATGGAAGAAGAAGGCACAAGCTGAGCATGTCTATATGGTAGATGATCCATCTCACCGAAATGCATAGGTAGCCAGCCACTGCAATCGCCTTGTACATAGGATCAACCACTAAATACATAGTTCACACTTATCGAACCATCGAACCATGGATGCATTAGAACACAGCATAACCCCCCCTTAATGCAGATGGGGTGTGATGACAGGCAACTGAGAAGGTGAGCCAAAATCTCCTGCAAACGAACCAAGAACGAGGAGAGAGGAAAAGAAGTACAGACACCGATAAAGACACGGTCTAACTGAATTTGCATGGGGCTAATGTCGTGGAAGGGACACTCACTTGACAAAGGGAGAATGCCTAAAATAGCAAACAAATAATCCCCCCCATGGTGCTTTATGAAATAGTGCATGCACAGTTGACTCAAAACAACGTTCATGACTCTCGAAATACAAAAGTGACAGTTTATCTCAGTGCGAGAATAAAAAGTGCTTCAAAATGATAGCTACAATGATCAGAACTGAAAAAGAGCTGAATCAAGAGAAATTACAGCCGACAAGAAAGCAAACCATGCCAGGAAAACAATCCTCGGGCCTAAAACACTCAAAATATCCACCATAGAGCAAAAATGCCAAAACTATGATAGAAAGATCAGAGGCCAAAAAAAAATAAAAAGGATTACTTTTCTGAAGAGTACACAGAACCAGCTTTCCAAAAATATAAAGTTTTCAAAAAACTGACATGGGACGCAAAAGATATGCATGCCGGGGTCAAAAATAGGACTACGGACTTCAATAGGAAAAATGGGCAATAAAAATGCATCAAAACCAAAAAATACCTACACCAAAGTCTTCGTCTTGGAACCACTTTCCAGCGCTTCTTTCGGATCGAAAAAATACCTCCGTATGCAAAAGTTATGGCCAAAAAACCAAAGGTAGGTCCAAAAGCAAATCGGGAGAGGTGCATGCAAGGGCTGATGCAGCGCTGACCTCATGGTGACGTCAGAAATTTAGGGCATTAAATTTGACGGCCCGTCAGCCGTCGCTGCAAAAAAGGATGCTAGCCACGTGGCAGTACGGTAGATGATGTGGCTGACGTGGCAGGGGCCACGTGGCGCCCGTGCCACGTGTCACGCACAGAATAGCAGTAAAGGCACTGACGCGGACTGCAAGCTGGTAGGTGGAGGCAGTCGAGCAGAGGCGGGAGGAGGTGGCCATAGGGTGGCAAACACGGAGGAGCCACCAGCGGAGGGCGGCGGCCAGGAGGTGGCCTGGCTGCGGCGGAGCGCCGGTGGCGCTGCCTGCTGCGGCCGTTGCGGGCTGCGCGCAGGTGGCGCGGCGGCGGTGCACCCCAAAATAAATTTTTTTTGTTTTTCTCAAGCCCTGTGTCCGTACGATCCGTACGGCAGCGACCCTTGAGGCCTCAAAAAATTGCCAAAATTGCCCTGTGTCCAAAAATGAAAAGCTTTATATGAATCCTGACTGCAAACGGCCTTTCGGATCCATTGGTGATGTCCGTTTGGGCTGAAAATACTCTGAAAATTTTTTGACCTCCTGATTTGAAGAAAAATGCACAAACAACTAGGGTTTTTGACTCCAAATCACGACTTTAAAATTTCTTCAACGAAGCTATAGCAGGAAGGCTCTGATACCATGTTGGAGTTGAGGAAAGCCAACTCCGAAGATGCCAAGATCACCTGCATGCAAAACCTATCAAAGAGAAGCCATAGAAGGGGAGGAGCATGGAGCACGGGCAAAACCCTAAACGGACATGAGAGACACCATGAATGCAAACACAAGAAGAAATGTATTTACAATAAGAAATGATGTGATGTTGTTGTGAAAATACAATGAGAGAGAGCCCGAATATGAAGAGCTCATGGAAGCTTGTAGAACAAGCTGGAAGGTGGTAGAAGATAAGTGTGACAACTAGAAGGGAACAAACTCCTGTGTTGTCACCAACTAACCACAACATGCATTAAATACAAAATATTAAATAAATGCATGACCTAAGTAAGCTTAACCAATAGAATAAATAATTAATTATTAATTATTTACTCTAACAGGTTCTACTTTTGACCTTACTGTCTTGGACTTAGGAATAGAAATAATTATAGAAATAGCTAGACTTGCAGTAAAAACTTGAATGGGTCCAACTGAAGGAAAACTAAAAGAAGTGCTAACTAAATCCAAAACTGATGTGCTACACAAAATTGAAGTAACAATAGGTGGAGCACAAACAATAGTACTTACAACAGAAGAACTAACTAAAACAAAAGTTGGTGCTATCAAAGTTGTAGTAGTCAAAACTATAGAACACGATGGTGAACTTACTGTACATGTTGCTGATGAAGTTGGCACAATTGTAGAATTGGATGCTTCACATACTACTGATGTTGACTTAGGAGTTGATGAAGAAGGCTGCAACATGGTAGATGAAGTGGTAGACACTTCCATTGTAGATACCTGGAGCTGTGAGGTAGCAAATAATGATTGAGCAGATGATATATCTGAGGTGGTTGCAAGCATACTTCCTGAGGTTCACTCCAACCCTGATGATGTAGCAATCTTAGGTGGAGAATGAGGAAGGGAGGCTATGACTTGTGCTGCTATTCTCATTGGATCACTTTCTTCATCTCCTTCCTTATCTTCCTCTTTAGCTTCTTCCTCTTTCTCTTCATCATCATTCTTTAATGCCTGATAGTCTTCAACATCAAAAGTGACACATGGAGTGTTATCTTCTTCTTCATTGTCAATGTCATCATCATCATCATCACCTTAATCTTTACTGGATCTTCACTAGGCTTGTGCAGATGATAGATGCTTTCCCACTTAGATGTGGCATCCTTGACTACAAGCTCAATTTCCTTTATCAAAATCAAACAAGTATGAAATTTCATCATCATTTTCTCTTCATTCTTTTTCATAGCTACCTTAACCTCTGCATTTGAAAGATTTGGTAGCAATTTTCTCAAGGATTGCTTAAATATGTCTTTAGTTGTTTTTTCAGCTAATTGCCACCTAACCTTGGCTTTGTCTAATAAGACTGCAGGGATTTGTGAAGCAAAGTGATCAAGAGAGAATTTTCATCTTCCTAGCTTGTCCATGATCAGATCTTCAACTTCCTTTTGTTCTGCTGGAGTCCTAGATTCACACTTGAGTGCTTTGAAGTTATTGATTCCAGCACCTACTCTCAATTGATTGAGTCTTTCTTGAAATGTGGGAGGAGGCTTAACAAGTACAACTTCACTATCTCCTTTCCTTTTAGATCTCCTTGTGAATACAATTGTGGAGGCCTTGGGTGGCTTGGTAATGATTACCCTACCTTTCTTTTTCACTGGCTATTCCTCCTTCTTAGATTCCTGCTCTTCTTCTTCTTCCGATTCCTCAATATCTTCACCTTTACCCTCGGTAAGCATGAGAGGGGCACTTGCAGTTTTCAACTTGGCAACCTTCCTCTTGCCTTTACTAATTGCCTCGGGTAGCTTGATTTCAAGCTCAATTCTTGCTTTAGCCTCTTCATAGGTTGCAAAAATAGGTTGCTTTGGATCTACTGGCTCATTCACTAGTGCTTCAATGATATCTTTTGTTTCATGAATGTTAACCTCATATGGAAGAGGTTTCACCCATGCAACTCTAGGCCTGACTACCTAAATGTACACTCTATCACAATCAACCATAAAACATACATCATCTTTGTAGTCTTCAACAAGTTTGGGAGGAATCCTGAACCTGTTGTTCATCTTCTCCTTGAAATCTTCAAAGTAATTATCCATAATGCTATCAAAATTTATACCCATTTCAGCAATGAAATCATTAATCTGATATAGAATTGGAGTATCTTTCTTCCATACTACTGAACCTTTTGATGGGAAAAACTTTTGAACATAAAAGAAAGACATGTCAACAAAGAACCAAATTTATAGGGGTTGTTCTTTAAAGTCATGATGATGTCCATGTTTTTGTTCAACTGTTTCAATAATAACTTTGACAAATCAAATTTCAAACTCTTCTTCAGAGTCTTATATGCCAAATCCACTGCCTCACACAGCACACTGTTCAAACGAGTGGAGCTATAAATCTTGTGAGCAAAGATGTAACTACCAAATCTTAATTCAATGTCAAATACAGTTCTAATCTTTAGACCTCTACCATCCCACTCGGCAAGGGTTTTCTTTTGAAGCTCTTCCTGACCTAGGGTTTTGGTAGTTTTGACTTTTCTCAACATAGGGAGACTCGTAATCTTATGAATCATTTTCTTGGTGATCAACACAGGCTATCCTAACCACAATTGACCATTATGCACATGACTGAGAATATACCTAATCCACTTAATCTGGAAGCTCCTAGGCATATGCGAGATATGGGTTAATCCTTTGGTTTCTAGATGCTTATGTTCGAGTTTCAGTGAACCATCAACACACATTTCTCCTAGGGAACTATTCATCTCTAGGGTTCCAATTTCTTGAACAAAACACTTAAAATGAGTGCAAATATCATTAATTAGGAGTACCTTGGGAGGAATTTGTGATTGAGCTCCATTAGGGTCCAGTGACTCCACAACTACTGGTACTAACTTGAAGTTTGGCGCTTTCCATTCCACACCTTTTACCAACATATCAGATCCTCTTTTTGCCTTGCTGCTGCTACTGCTTCTAGATGCCATGGCTGCTAGGTAAATAAGAGAAACTTTTTGAAAAAATTCTTCAATGCAAATTCGCTCAAAATTGCTTGAATGCACCAGGAATCGCTCTGCTCTGTGTATTCTGAAGTTGCAGTGAGAAATGAAGTTGAATTTTGCCCTTTTTGATGAAAAATTCTCCATTAATGCTTGGTACCATAATGACATAGTGCATGACATACTTTCATCCACTCACTATGCTCGGTAGAAGCTTGTGACTCGGTGACTGAACAAAACTTTATTACTCCCACCTAGCTTGGTTGAGCCTATGACCAACCTTGCTCAGTATGACCTGATTTCATATGATCCCTTTGTATCTAAAATACTAATTTGGATCTTCTGCTTTCTTTCATTTGGAACTGCTTGAGATATAACTTGATGATACAATTCTAGTTCCTCCTTTAAGAATCTAATTGGAAATGGTGAAGTCACCAGCTTCTTGAGTGACATGGCCATCATTTAAACTGTCTTGCTTGGTAGATTTAGGAATCCATTGCTGTCTCATCTGCTTCCTGATGTTATCAGCTTTAGCTTTCTTTTCATCTTCAAACTTTCCTATGTTCATCTAGTTCTTTTTTATATGACCAAGTTCAGTGCATGTATAACATCTTACTATTGTATCCTTCTTTCTCAAATGATGCCCTGAACAGTTTATGCCAATGTGTCCATATTCTCCACAATAGTGACATCTACACCAAGTATTGTAGTCCCAACCAAATATTGCCTTTACAAGTTGTTCAGCAAGATTAAATGGTTTAGATCTACATTCAGAAGCCTTGTGACATTTACTTTCAAATTTTGGTTTCTCCTTGCATTCATTAGCTTTATGACCATGTTGACTGCAATTGTAGCATTTTCCATTGAATTTTGCCTTTCCATTGCTCCAACATTTGTTTGATGTATGACCTAACTTACCACAGTGATTGCAAGTAGGTCTTTAATTCCTTTGGGCACCTTGCTTGGAAGATTCACCTTCTTCTTTGTATCCAAGTCTTGCTTTACCTTTTTGCCTATGAAGATTTTGCTTACTTTGTTGATTCAATTGATCCATGTCTACTTGAGATTTCATTATCCTTTCATTGAGTTTCTTTTTAGAAATTAGATCAACTTTCTATCTTTCATTGATTTTTCTTTCAGTGATTAAATTATTCCTTAAGCTTTCATTTTCAGATCTTAGATTCATGATTTTCTCATTTGCATTAGAGAGTTGATTGATAAAACTTTCTTGTTAAAGAGATTGACTTTGAGTTTCATTATTTCTTGTCTCCAAGTCTTCACTTGCCTTATTCCTATTGGGACTAAAAATTGCATGGTCAATTTTGAGTAACATTGAGAAATTCAAGCCATATGAGAGCTCATAAATGCATATGTACCCAGATGTACCTTTGATCCCCGTGAGGTATTTAATGTTTCTAACACCTTTCATTCAATATGCCTACATGTTCCATGATGATAAATTGTCATTCCAAGCTATTCTGTGAAGTCTTATTTTAAGCAAATTCCAAATCTGCATTTTCACCGAAGTGTCAAACAGCAATAGGAGCCTATGTTTGCAATTGAATATCTCGCACCCAGAAATGTTTCATGATTCACCACTTTGAGAGTATCTAATCTAAAAGCCTATGTTTCAGATTTCCAGTCGTTGCAAATCCGTTTGACTAGGTTTTGAATCCCTCAAAGTTGGTAGTTTACTATTTTCATGCTGATGCACATTGTTCATAATTCTGGGAAGCCCTGTTTGACATGTTATAATTTTGACCTAGTTGACCAAAATATGAAATTTCCTATTATGTTGTATTGTAGAGGTCAGAGACTTGTTATGTTTCAAGTTTCAGCTTATGAGAAATCTATTTGATCAGTTTTCAAATGTGATTCCAAACACAATTTCCAGCTTTTTATTGGTGTCAGCATTTACAAATTTTTCAGAACCCTTATTTGTCATGTTGTATCTCGAAATCCATGATAGGTGAGATTGAATGGATTGTACCACTACATTGTACTCTAAAAATGCTATAAGTGTGCCAATTCTCACATCTTGACGAATCCATTTGCACACTTTCCCAAGTCAATTCCATTTGTAAAAATATTTTTTTGTCAGTGTTTCCAGTCTGCAAATTTAAGTAGCTCGCTTTGACCGCTTTCCATTTGCATCCTATTGTTCGTCATGAGCCCAAATCCTAGAGTTATGCTCTCCTTGTGATAGTGAACCAATGTCCCAATTTTTGTCCTCCCAAGTGTCAATTTACCCAATTTTTGAAGCTAAATCCAAAGGCAATTTATTGTTTTCTGACACGTTTTCTTGTAGGCAGTTCTGAGAGGTCAACTTTGATGTTAATATCTTTTGACGCCGAATTTTTCATCAGACAAGATTTGACATGGTACAACTGTGCAGAACAAGGAGTTAGTGTGCCATTTTTCAGAGCTCAATCAGGTGTTATGGTTAGTTTTTAGGGCCAATCGAAGGACCTTCCCGACACGAAATTGAAAATCTACAGACAAGTGCAAAATGAGTTTTTAACAATCAGTCAGTGATCAGATTTGATTTCAATCAGTTCTAGATGATCAATGGATCATTTTGCAATGTCACTTGTCTGAAAACAAAAAAAAATTAGCCAAACCCACTATGGGGCCTGACTAATTCCATCTGGTTGATAAGGCATGTTGAAATTTTTTAAGTGATTAAAATGGGTTAAAATGATTTGATTTAGTAAAATGTCGCAATACAAAGGCAATAATGATAGATCTCACCACAAATTTGAACAAGATGCTTAAGAAGTTGGGAAAAGAGAAAATGAGGTTTCTTTAGATGGGCAAGAAACTAGAATTTTATCAATAGAAGCTACCTCTCTGAATACTACAATCTAGCACAAGTTGAAAATTGAGCACATTGGATTATAGTCAAAGACAAAATTGAAATCATTCCTAGGCCCAAAGGATGCAGCTACAAACATTCATTGTGCTGACAAACCCGACTTGCAAAAACAATGTATAGTGCGATCAGTTGGCTTCATCATTCAAACAATTCATTGCAGTCAATAGTTTCCATAATATTATGTTCTTTTCAACTCTTTCTTCATAAGGCCCTTGACATGGCTTGGGAGATCATGGAATTCAACATCAAGAGGGTGGTGTGCGAGCTAGAAATACAAAACCAACAAGGACGTTGTTTGTAATCAATTATGATCCCTACACCACAAAGGTTTGTGATCTTGAGAGACAATTTTGAGCCATATGGTAAATTGATGCATGTACAGATCAGAAGAAATTTTGCATTTGTCTACTATGAAAAATAAGAAGGATTGCATAAAGAGCCATCCATGGCTGTTAGAGTGGGACAGTATTGTAAAAAGATGCCCAAGCAAAAAGACAAAAGTCAGCATATAAAGAGAAATCCACATAATTGAATCAACTTGAAAGGGAGTCTCAACGGCACCAAAATTGAAGGAACCATCTACGCCAAGCAATGGAAGTCCATGGAAAAAGAGGATGCCCGCTTTGTTAAGGTGAAAACAAGACATGGACAACTATCAATACAGAGCAGCAACCCTGACACCAAGGAAGGCTTCAATGCTAGAGAAAAATGAACAGTCATAGGATAGAAGCAGGGCACTTCACACATGAAGCAAATAACAGGGAAGCCATTTTAAAGAACCCGTGTGGAAAAGCCAAAGACACCAATTTGGAGACAGCATTCATGCATGCAAGGGATGCCCATGTTAGGAGGAAGAAGCTACCAAAGTTAAAGTTTGAGCAGTCCACGTTGGACTGGAAGATCACATTGTTGCAAGAGTAAAAGGATGTGAATATATTAGAAGAAACAAGGAGCAGTATCCACGTGTTGAAGGGGGATGTTGAATTTTAAAAAAATTACTTCCACCCGACTCTAAGTCTATAGTTTTTTTTTTTGAAGGGAAACCAATGTCAAAATAGGGATAGAAATAAAGCCCCATGCAAAGGGAGTTGAGCCATGTGGAGGCATTAAACAAACCACAGTGAAGGATCCACCCAATGCAATCAATGAGAAAGTCGCCAAGGCTAAAGAAAGTGCAGGGAGAAGGTTCTTTAAAACAACTTATCCCACATTGCCCAGGTGGCAAGACTTTTAGACTTTAAATACAATCGCACATACTGATAAAGCATCAACAAGACAAGGGGCTTTTGTGAAAGCCAAAGCCTGGGCAATGGAGGGTCCCAGTCAGCTGCAGGTAGGGTATAATTTTGAATAGGCATGCAAATCGAGGCACCCACATGGATGCAAGATGCTGACATGGATTCTAAGTGCCCAGATCGCACCAAACGGTAGATTGTGTGGTCATCACTATGTCGCCAAATGGAAAATGCAGGGAAGTTAATCTTGTGACTTGGCAACTGCCTACGTGGCATGGTGAGGTGGCGATGATGTGGACAAACAGAGTTGGTTGGAAAGTGACTAGAATCCGATGGTCACCATGTCGCCACCAAAAAAAGGTGAGATTTTTCGACATGCGACATGGCAACTTACCAAAAAAATCAAAAAATTGGCAAAGTTTGAATGTTGGTCCTGCTTGAGGTCATTGGCCAGTAAGATGATGACAAGTGGCGCTTGCCTAGAGAGCCAATACAAGTGTGACAAGTGGCATTGTCTAATTGGTTGAGGGGTATAAAAGAGTTTAAAATTTTAAAATACCCTACACATTCAGTCACAAATTTGAAAAATTTGATTTGAAATGTTGAATTTTCTATAGTTCAAACTATAGAATAATTTAAATTTTTCAATTTTATTCTTTTATGTGCAAACTTGAGAACAGAGACCTAAACTTCAAATGGCCATAACTGGGGCTTATTTTATCCAAAATAGGCATTCCAATATACCATCAGAACTAGGAAGAGACCAATTTTCCATTTTTGAGGTTGGTTTTTGCACAGGTGCTCATCAGTTCATGCTATAAGCCAATTTGTAAAATATGGGGCATTCTCAACAGAATGGGTGTTTTTCACCATGGAGCATCAGAATTGGTTAGAGGGCAGATTTGAAGACTTGTTGAAGTCCGAATGTGGATAAAATTGACTTTAAATAGTTTTCTTGCATTCTTGAGGTCATATTAAACTAATTTTTCACTTTTACCTTGAGTTCATTTTGGCATCAAAATTAGTCATGATTTCCAATCAAGTATCTCAGATATTTTGTGTTCTTTGGAGGCCAATTGATGGGGATTTGATTTGTAGTTACAGAGAGAAAGTAGAGAGAAGGTTTTTTAACTTCCTAGGAAAGAATTTTGAGTAGACACATGTCAGTGGCATAACAGATCCGAGAATTCACTTCTTGCTATATCTTTCCTTCTTTCATTCATTGTAAGGGTTGAAAATTATTGAAAAGTTTCTCTGGAATGAAGATAGTTAGTAGAATTGGCCTTGGAATTGATGAATTCTGAGTGGAAGATCTAGGATGTGCTAGTTCCAGACCATGAAGCTTTTTCTTTGGCTGTGATACCCCCTTCCCATTCCATCAGTTTCTCATTCCCGCCATTTTCTCTCTTGTATGACAGCATTTGTTCATTTTATAGTCTAGTTTATTAGGTTCTTTATGAGTTACTTTTATGCATTTTTATGTATTATTTCAAGGAAATCAATACAAGGAACAACAAGTGTTTAGTTTTAATTTAAATCTTATCTCCTTTCTCAATTGAGCTGTGATGTTTTATGGTCTTTGAACAAAGAGCCTAGATCATAATTGCAGTCCCTTAAGGTTGTATTTTGCTTCATTGTTTCTTGTAATTCAAGGAATTATGTAAATGCTTCAGAGATTCAACAAGGTTGCAGGTTTATTGAGGAGGATATCAAGTACGAATGAGATTTAGATCGAACATGGATATCCAATTTACAAGGTAAATGGATAGATCTGGAGTCTTGGCATATGATATGTGTCTAGGATATCCAAAATGCATGAAGAAGATTCATGAATTGCCCAATGGATGAGGCACTGATCTATTACAAGATCATAAATTTTTTGTTCATACCTAGTCTTCATCCAATTTCCCCACCCACATAAAATCAAATCAAATTCAAATCATCTATACATTATATGTTGAAGAGCTAGAACAATTTAACCCTCACTCAACTTGTGCATTTCATTGAGTTGTAATTTGCTACTACACTTCTTTGTTACTGCATAAGTCATTAGGAGATATAAGGGGTTTTCATCTGCAGTAATTAGGTTTAATTCTATGCTTAAATTGCATTGGTACCATACATCAGAACCTCAAGGTCCACCCACCTAGGTCTTGCAGAGCCTAAAGTGAAGAAGGGTCAAAGCCTTATAGTTGGCCCAGTGTCTGAAATGATGTGTTAAAGATGGGAGTTAGCTGACCCTAGATATGTCATTTTCTCATCAAGGTAATTGAAAACCGATAACATTTTCAAACTCCAACAATTCCTTTGTTCCAAGATTTCACACATTCTTATTGACTGAATTTTGTGTTCTCTTTTCAATTTTCTTACCTCTTCTTGTAGAGAGCCATTCTTTTCTAGGAGTTCTTTGATTGCCTCATTTGCTTCATCTAAACTACTTGAAGGGAAAAGTCTTCAATCTTTTCTTCAACATATTGGTGGTCATTCATTTGTTTTGCAAGTTCCTTTCTTCTTTTTAGGGATTGGGAAAGATGCTCTTTTGCTTCCTTGAGTTGATCTATGGCCATCTCCAGATCTAACTTCTCATTGTCAATTGCTTTGTCAAGTCTGAATATCTCCATTGTCCTTGATCTTTGCTCAAGCTATCAAACTTTATCCTGAGAACCACAAAGCTTTGATACCAATTGTTAGAAATAATCAAGACTAGCTAGGTTACTGAGAGGGAAGGGGTGAATCAATAACCTCAAAAACTTTAAATTAATTCAGCACTTAATCCATTCATCATTCATTCATCTAATCTACTGCATGCATGAGAAAAGATAAACATTCATAACACATGAACACAGTATTTTGGTGACCCAAAAATGTTCCAAATAGAAAGTAAAATTGAGGTGGGGATGATATGCACAAAACTTCACTACTGCAATATAAAGTTGGCATGTTAAGGCTTACATTGACCACTTCTGATGATCTACCCTATTAAGAGCAATTTGGACTGCTAGATCCACCTTGTTAGAGGTTTTACAAACATACAATGAAGTATGCACTCTGTTAAGAGATTTGAAGAAAGATTGTTAAGTCTACCCTGTTAAAGGATTTAGAAAACTGATTCACCTATCAGGATGAAATAGTAGATCTAAGTTACAACTTTATTGCTGATTAGATCCTTGAAGTACAGATCACCTCTTGTGATTGATATATCTTTACTGCTCCTTGTAGACCTTGTTGAATACTCTGCTCTGTTGTTGATTCGCATTCACTCTTCTCAAAATATTACATATCCATTTCTTGATATTTATGCATATATTGCAAATGATACAATACATTACATATATTCCATTCCAATATTTACAATTACAAGGTCAGGTAAAACACGAGTAAACAAAATATTACTGAGTCAGCCAAATAGTAAAAACTTAGGTTTTGTAAGTTGACTTGGTGAACTTCTGATACTAGGCATCCACTGCATTACTCGGCATCGTCATGCACTCAGTAGAAGTAGAAGCTCAGTCCATACTAATAACACAACGTAGCTTTGAACTCAGTAACCATTGGAGACTCGATAGATATAGTGTCACTCGGTAGATATTGAATCCTTCGTTTACCTTGCTTTCACTCGGTAAACACTACACATCCATCACTCGGTAGACATTGGCTTCTCATCACACAAACTGATGATTCAATGAACATTATGAAGCTCGGTGACCACTATCTGCTCAGTGAACATTGTAGGCTCAGTGAACACTATTGGACTGCACACTCACTCGATAGCTTCAGGAATGCTCAATGTGAACTGCTTAACTGAGTGATCTTACTTGGCAACCACTGAATGCTCAATATAAACTGTAGACTGAGTGATAAGCTCGGTAACCATGCAGAATGGAATAAGTGTTGTCACTAATGACAAATAAAACATAATGCCAACACCATGTTCGATTGATCATCTCTTTAGGCTTTAGTGTTTCATGCCATATGTATCTTCGAGTTCAATTGTTTTCCTTTATGCACCTCCTAATTCGAGTAGTGTCTTCTAAGTGCACTCATGTAGATTATAGTCTTCTCTTCCTAGTCAGGTTCTATTGCAATGGAGGTTCTTCAAATCAACGGTTACTTTTTGACCAAAGCTTTGCAAATTCTACATGCTTTAGTGGTGTTCTTCATGATCACCCATTTGTTCCTATCTTCTAGGACATTCTATAATTTGGAGGCTTTTTTAGTCCTTCACTAGTTTTTTAGCATTATTTTCATCTCTTGTTAGAGTAGAGTTTTTCCCATGTTGTTTTCTCTCTTTCTTCTCTTTATAGAGATTTGGTTGTGCTTGGGTACCTCATCAAGCCTTGTTGTCGGGACCCAATTTTACTTTCATTAGTATTTTCTAGGTTTTTAGTTGCTCCCCAACTTTATCTTAAGGGAGGTGTTAGAGTAATAAGGTGTTTTCTTACTAGCTATATCTTACTGAAGCTAAACTTTAGGCATATAATAATTAATTCTTTTATTAATTATTATCGTGCAACCTAGGTTTTATCTTTTAGGGTTTGGATCTCCTTTTATAAGAATTGATTTCTATTTGTAACAGGCTTTTTTGTAGAATAGAAATTTCTTTTTTTTTCTCATCAAGAATGTCACATCTTCTCTAGATCTTTGAATTTTATCCTCCATAGCTTTGCTCCTCTTTTTCTATGATAGGTGTTTGCATACAGTGATTCTTGGGAGTTGTAGGTTGAGCATTCGTCAACGTCAACAAATGCTACTGGCATATATAACTTACAAAAGGCTTAAAGTGTATCAAATGGATGTGAAGTTTACATCTTCAATGGAGTTATGGAGGAAGAAGTATATATTGAACAACCAAAAGGGTTTGTATCAAAGGATGGTAAGGACAAGGTATGTAAATTAAAGAAATCCTTGTATGGACTCAAACAAGCACTAAGAGCATGGTATGAGAGATTACACTCATATCTTATTAGGATTAGGTATAACAACATTTACTTAAAGAAAGAGACAGGAGTTGGGTTGATGATTGTTGAATATTTGTGGATGACATCATCTTTGGAGAAGATGATAAAATGTGCAAAGAATTTGTTGAGAACATGAAGAAAGAGTTCACAATGTCCATCATTGGAGAGATAAAATTCTTCATCGGACTATAAGTATGTCAACTAAAAGGTGGAATCTTCATAAGTCAAACTAAGTATGTGAAGGAGATTATGAAGACCTTTGGACTAGAGGAGTCAAAATGGGTGGGCACCCCAATGGTAACCTATTGCAAGCAGTCAAAGGAGGATAAGAGTCCAGAAGTGAATGACACACTTTACAAGTCTATGATTGGTAAACTACAATATGTAGTGGAAAACAAACCAGACATTATGCAGGCAGTGGGGATAGCAGCTAGTTTTTTTGTCAATTCTAAGGAGTCACACTTGTTTATTGCAGTAAAGAGGATCTTTAAACATCTAAAAGGTGCTAAGGAATATGGTTTATGGTATTCTTACAAGGGAACCTTTAAACTTGGTGCTTTCATAGATGTTAATTGGGAAGGAAAAATAGATGACAAAAGAGCACACCTGGAGATGCATTCTTTCTTAGAAACATACTAGTAGCATGGACTAGTAAGAAACAAAACCACATATCTAAATCAATAACAAAAGTTGAGTACATTGTTGTAGTAGTAAGTTGCACTCAAATTATTTGGATCAAACAACTACTTGAAGGAATTTAGGAGGTGGAGGAACCAATGGTTATAAGCTATGACAATACAAGTGCAATCAACATATCAAAGAATATGATCATGCACTCAAAGACAAAGCACATCTCTATCAAGTATCACAATGTTGGAAGAAAAAGTGCAAGAAAAAGAGGTAAGGTTGGAAAAAAATGTTCCAACTAAATAACAATTAGCATATATCTTCACTAAACCTCTTAAAAGGGATACATTTGATTATCTTAGAGGAAAGTACAGGGTTACACCCCTATTGTGTCTCAAGTAGAACAGAAAATTTTAGGCATGAATCCATGATTCTCAAAGATTGTACATAAACTAGATTGATGACCAAGTGGAAACTGGTAACTATGGAACTTTGGCATTGTTGTCAAAGAGGGAGAATTGAAAAATAAGGGGAAGACAAATGATGAGAAAGGGAGATCCAAGCATATGCAAATCAGTATGGAAGAAATAAGAAGCATCATGAAACAAGCAAAGAAGAAGAGAAGAATAGATGGATCATGAAACATTAAAGAAACCAACTGTCTCTGGGGGAGATGTACAAGCAAATGGAGGAAAGTAAGCAATCAAAAAGCCTCACTTAGATGATTGAGAAGATTGTGGATTATGCTAAGGCACAAAAGAGTGCTAAAATCATCTAAGACTATCGTCAATGTCAAAGGGGGATATCGTTCGTATAACTGTCAAATAGAGTCAAGTTATGAGCCTGGTGGAGCTTACCGATGGGATAGGTTTTTCAAGGATTGTTTCCATTGATATTAGCTCAAACATAAGTTGTCAACTAGTGTATGAAAGGTAACCAGTGAAAAAGGGAAAGAACATGTATTCATCCTAGCCATGGGTGGACAAGACTAGAATAAGACCCAAGAGAGATTGGTGTAGGCAAGTGGCCTTCACAACCTAATAAGACAACTTGGGATGAGAACAAGTTGGTAGCAAGAAAGGAGTCAAAATAGGAAGACAAGACAAAGAGACTGGTAGTCTCACATAAAGGAAGAAAGGTAGAAAACAAGGTATGTACACATATGTAAGATACTCGTGCTAGACATGTCACTGGTTAGGTGAGGTTGTTCTCACATCTCAAAGAATGGTAAAGAAACTATCACATCAAATTTTAATATAAATATGGGTAGGATAATTCAAGTTTGAATTCCTCTAAGTGAAGAAAACAAAGGTTAGGTAAAACCCATGACTTTCCATTAATGGAAAGTACGACTAACACGCGCTACCTATGTAAATGGCGTAGGATAGAGAAAGAGGAAGACACATAAATGAGAAAGTTGAATTCACAATTGGAATTCATGAATTAGAGTCAAATGAAGAATGAGCAAGGATGCTATATAGACCATCATTTTTGGGAAAAAAAAAAAAAAAAAAATTGCATATTAAGAAGCGAGAAGTGTTGGGTTGTGTGTGCAATCTTAGGTGAAAGGTGAATAAAGTGATGATGAAGATAATTTATGAAACTGAAGTGTGTAGAGTGCAACCAGTAGGTCGAGCACACAAAGTGTAGAAGTGAAAAAGATAATAAGGGTTGAGCATGCAAGGGATCGTTTTTGAGTTGTAGAGCCAAGGAAAGGCAAAGAAAGTTGCGGACTAGTCAAACAAGCATAAAGGTGATCTAAGTCAAGCTAAGTCAAGTAGCCACTTTGTTAGATCAAACACTTTATTGTTTTCTCACCACTACAATAGTAAATCTCGTTGAGAGTAGACTCTAGAAAGTCTTTTGTATTAAATCCCTTAATAGGGTAACACATTTGTTTATGTGTTAAGTCATTTAAATAGGCTATCTCTAATAGGGTAAAGACTCTAAGTGATCTTCTTTGAATCCCTTAATCCAGTGGTGCTTGGTAATATCATTGTAATATTTTCTCAAGGATAAGTTCTTGACCGAGAACACTCTAGAAGAGTGAAAGATTCATGAGAACCACCTCACAATTGTGGTTTTCACGAGAAAAATTGGTGTTATGTGTTGCTACTCTTTGTCTTGAATGCATAGTTACTTACTTGTTAACCACTTAGACAATAGGGTTGCATACCAATAGCCTAGTAAAAGAGAAAGTTTGAAGTGATAGACATCCTACTGATTAACCCCCACCCCCACCCTCTCCCCTCTTAGTATAACCAGTAGATTATGGACCAACATAGGCATCTTTTATGCACTTAGTACCCTCATCATGTTCATGACCAAAGCATGTTCATCTCGTTGCAACCAAGCTTATCTTGAGATGTCTATGTAGTGCAGTTGGCTATGGCTTAATGTACTCCCTTAATATTGTCATCAACTTGGAAGTTTATTCCAACTCTAATTGGGTAGGTGATGTCACTGAGAAAAAGAGCACCTTAGGAGTATGTTTAGAGCACCTTAGGATTATGTTTTATTTTGGGATTTGTCATGATTTCTTGGAGCAGAAGGAAGTAGTCCCCAGTAGTATTAAGTATGGTTACATCAAGTATGGCCTCAAGGGAAGTAGAGTTGCTTTCCAAGCTTCTTGTTGCATTGTTTGATAACCTTAGGAACCCACAATCATTCATTGCGATAATCAAAGTTCAATAAAGATGTATGCTAGTCCTCTATTTCAAGATTGATCAAAACATGTGGAAACAAGATGATCAAAAGATTATCATTTTTCTTGAGATAAAGTACAGAGAGGTTCCATTCAACTAAAATACATCAACATTGATGAGAAGATAGAAAATTTTCTCACCAGCCTCTTACTGCAGCGAAGTTTGAACACTTTAGAAATAAACTTCGAGTTGTGGCGAACATAACTTTGGCTAAGAGGGAGTCTCATCTTCCTTGATATAATAAGTTGTATCTTCCACCCTCTATAGGCAATGCAAGGTGGAACCACCCTCTGTGTGCAATGCAAGATGATGTTGTATTCTTCTTTGGGAAAAGATTGGAGATAAAAGACCTCTTCCACCCGCTGTGGGCAGTGCAAAGTGTATCGATCCTCTGTAGATATGTAAGATGGATATCATGGAAAGAGTCCATGAAATTCTTGATCACCCTCTGAGAATGTCATGGTGATGATAACAATATAACTCTTAGAATCCTTCCTAGCTAAAAGGGAGTGTTTAAATTAGTTAGATCGGATTCTAGCATATTAAATTTTAATGTTGACTTTGGCAATTAAAATTAAAATTATATTGTGATAATTTGATCACCTCTTGTAATTGGATTGTGCCCCAAAATAATGTAACTTATACCATGTAATTGGGCCAAGCCCTAATTGAGCTTGTTGCGCGCTCAAGGAAATTATAGCTTGTAATTAATAAATTTATTTGTATTTTGGCTATAAAATATAGAAGGGCCAACCTAGGATCTCAAGGCTTGTAATTGGCATATAAACAAGGCATTGTGTTTCCTTTCATCATTAACTCAATCAAGTGAATTCCTCTACTAAGTTTGGCAATCTAATCTTCTCTCGAATAATTGGTGAATCAATCATTTAAGCCTTATAATCATCAGTTTTGAGTCTTGCTAGACAAAACTACATCATTTTAATTTGCTCTTATGGCAATTGAAGGTTCAAATCAATAATGGCAATCAAATTAGTTAGTCATTTTCTTATGCCCTAGGTGGGTGAATTTGGAATTGAACTAGTGTTGTTATTAATAATAAATGATTTGAACTTTGTTGTTGGGTTTTTCCTCCAAAAGGGAGGTTTTCCCAAGGTATCTTTATGTTCGTGTGTGCACATCTTTCTTACATTCTGAGTTTTGTGAACTTTGATAACTTAAATTAACACCTAAGAAGCAAAGTAGTCATCACGTGGACTTAAGGAGAAATGGAAGTCATGACCATTCTAAGAAACATGAAACAACTAATTAGGACACAAAAATTAAACCACGAATCTCATAACATCTATGCATTATCTAAGGGAATGGAAATAGCTAAAGGGAGAAAGTAAAAACAAAATATGAAGGAAGTATAATGCAAGAAATGATCATTACACACCACTAGTGCAAGGAAAGGAAGAAGAGGCTATTGACTTGATATGTATCACAAATAGATCATGTAAAAAGATAAGCAAAGATGATAAGGATGACCTCACATCCTCACAAGGATCATGCACGAGAAATGATAACATGAAAGTCAAATCTTGGAACCATATTTCAATTTGTGTAGCCTTGATTGTTAACCAACCCCTCTTTCAACTTCTAAAGAAGATTTATAATCCATAGTTGAAGATATGAGGAATAATGCTTCTAGCAAGAGAAATTCTTAAGCCACTTCTTGTATCTAGCCTAGTCATCTTGATGTAACATCAAAGTATAGGAAGAGAAAAAAAATGGTAAATAAATATAATACACTACAAATCATGGGAGCCCAAATAATTACTAAAGAAATGAAGATGACTTAGAAGGTTACCTAAAGAAACCATTTAGGAAAGAGTTGGGAGAAATAAAGCTTAGTCATGAGAACAAAACTCAAACTAAACTTATTCATATCCCTTGTTCAAAGTTATAATGGACAAGATATATAGTAATTCACTCTTTGAAATAGATGAAGAAACTATTTTGAAAACACAAAAATAGATTATGGAATCCAAGAGCATCTTTTATCAAGGAAGCATTAAGAACTGTTTGGAACAATATGACTAATCCTCATAGTGTCCTCACTAAAGGTTCCCCATTCAAATTACTGAAAGACACAATTTAGAAATGAATCAAAGACCACAACTAATTGTTCAAGTTTGATAGAAAGGTGGACTCATATTTGCATCATATCTCTCATGCAAGATAAGTGCTACCATCATTACATTATGGTTTAAATGATATTAATAAAGGATCTACTTAACTATTTAGATCTTTATCACCATCACAATGAATACTCGTTATCAATGTAGCTATGCTATGCAAAGATGGTACTTCCAAATTCGGGATCCAAAAATCATCAGAATGCTTGTGGATAAACATTTTCTAAAAGAAAGAGACTGTAATATCTCCATTTCAAGTCAAAAAAACTAGATATACACTTACATAAATTTAATTTAAGATCGAAACTTATACACTAATTCCGCAAATCAATATATATGTCTTAGCAATAGTAAAGAAATATCAACAACACAGTCAGTGATATGTTATACGTAAATCATGAAGCCCACTGACGTTGAAGCTTTTGAGACCATGCCCTGACTAAAGTATTTGAGCCTTTATTGTTGAGAAAAGAATATAAGTGGGTGAATCATTCACTTCATCGCCATCCGAGACTATACTTGGAGAAGACCAGTCAAACCATTTAGGACACCAATAATGGTTAAGAATGTTGATGAAAGAAAGAACCAACTAGTAGGAGTCGATGAAGACTCTAAAGACTTGATCCAATACATAATATGAGTAAATGATTGGGCCACATTTAGAATGGATGCATGATAATGATGGACATCGGTGATAACAATACTTCAAGGAACCAACAATAATCATAACAACCATAGATCATCACTTTTATAATTAACCCATTGATGATCTTTACATGAACAAATTTATTATAAGAGTTATCAGTGAACGCCTCTATACAATCAACCACGATGATAATTTGAAGCACAACAATAGAAAATGGTAAAATACGGATTAAATATCACTTGCCTAGGGGGATAGGCTGACAACATCAATTTGGAGTATGTACGGGGGAAACCTGTCAAGAAAACATCAGTAAAATGTATGTGGCTCATTAATTAGGAGATGAGAGTAAAGTTAGGAAAGACTTTGATAGACAACTTGATATTGTGTATCGTGTGTCTCCACACTCGATCGATATATCCATCAGCGTTGACAGATTAATTACCATTTGTTATCATGAGACTTGGTGGATTATACATTCAGGCTTGACAAAATTATTGATGTTAATCATTTGTGATTATGTTCACTGCTACAATTATAAATGATTATTACAATTAACCAATATACATTCCATTATTTGGTTCAAATGATGGATGGAGGCATGCTTTTATCTGGCCTGTTTTTTATTGTTGAATGTTTCTGTTTGGGTTAATGCGAAGTGTAGTTTTTGGTTTTGGGGTTTTGTTTTGTCAATTGTAACTGGTTTGTAGTTCTCGGGTAGAAATAGAATCTGGTTGTTTGTATGCTTTGTTTTGACATGACAAAGCTTTGGTCACTAGTTGAACCTCATTTGATGTACCCTTTTCCTGATATTAATACAAATTACGGATCATATATATATGCACACTTGTTTTTTAACGAAGGATGGCATATATTCCACTACACCCTTTTATGATGAATAGCAGATATAAATACATGTCTCATGGCACAAATAGATGCAAATTATACGATTCGATAATAAACAAATATTTCCTTTCTGGAGTGCTCAATAAGAGCAAAATAGGTTGTCAAAGCAACCAATGGTGCAAGCAATTCATATTCCATATCAAAGAGACATCCTTAGAATAATAAATTCTCAAGTAAGATCAGATATGGCTTTCCTCATCAAAGAATCAGAAAATACAGAGAAACAAATATCACATGCAACCGATATCTCTGCAGTTATCTCTCCAACCTATATATGCAGCATGAGCAACATATTGTAGATCAGAGATAGCCATTCAGGTTGTTAAGCACAATTCACATTGCTATATTAGATACAACATTTATAATATTGTACACAACCTTCTTGAAGCGTTTGCATTTGGAATTAAGCATATTTTGTGTATGTATAAGTATGCATTTGGAACTATACTCAACAATTCAATTTTACATTTGATATTATCATTCAATTGCATTACAAACTTTCTATACAATCAACATTACTATTTAAATTACATCGAAGTTCCAATAATTACATTGTGTAAAACTACAATTTGGATTTATAAACCAATCGATCAAGGTAGAGTTGTATAGATTCTGTAATATCCAATAACTAACAAAAAGGGGATATTACAATTTGGACCAGAGCCATATTCCTGCCAACTCGTGGGACAAACATTTCATATTTGTGCAAGAGGGAAGCAATAGAAGAACTAGTATAACAAGAGGTTAAAAAATGCGAGAAAATGAAAGACTTAACAATCGAGTGGAACAATTCATCAAAGGGAAAAGAAATATTAAAGAAAAAATTTACTTAATTAGTGGGTTTACTAACCAATGATGATCATAGCAAGTAGGAGGAAAAAAGAAGAAATAATGTATGTTCAAGACATTGTGCCCTTAAATATAAACCAACGATTCCAATTTTTCTTCCAAAGAAGCAACTACAATAGAGAAATAAACTTACTTGTCGATTTTCAAGATCAAATGGTTATAAGATCAAATAAAATGCCCACATAAGAAGCAAAGTAGTCATCACATGGACTTAAGGGAAAATGGAAGTCATGAGCATTCTAAGAAACACAAAACGAACAATTATAACACAACAATTACACGACAGGTTGCTCACATCCATGCATCATCAGAGGGAATGGAAGTAGTTACACTAAAGGAAGAAAGTAAAATTGAAAAACAAAGGATGGATAATGCAAAATATGATCATCAAACACCACCATTGCAGTGAAAGCAATAAGAGACTAGTAACTGATCATGTATCACAACTAGATCAAGTACACATATGCACAAAGGTTGTAAGGATGACCTTACATCCTCAGAAGAATCATGCAAGGGAAACGACAACATAGAACCATAGTTCGAGTTTTGTAGCCTTAATTGTTAACCAAAACTCTCTTTCACCTTCCGAAGAAGACTTATCATCCATAGTTGAAGATAAGAGGAGTAATGTTCCTACTAAGAGAAATTTTCAAACGACTTGTATCCAACCTAGTCATCTTGATGTAACAACAAATGTATGGGCAGAGAAAATACAAATTGTAAATAAATATAGAACACCTACAAATCATGGGTCTTTAGAGAGATGAAGATGGCTTGGAAGATTACCTAAAGAAACTAGTTAGGGAAGAGTCAGGAGAAAGAAAGATTAGTTTTGAGAGCAAAAGTCAAACTAATCTTATTCATAATCCCTTGTTCAAAGATAAAATGGACAAGATATAGAGTAATTCACTCTTTGAAATAGATGAAAAAACTATTTTGAAATCACACAAAGACGGAGATGAAAAAAGATTATGGGATCCTAAAAAATATTTTACCAAGGAAGCATTAAGAACTATTTGGAACAATATGACAAGTGCTCATAATGTTGCCACTAAAGGCTCCCAATTCAAATTACTGAAAAATGCCATTCAGAAAATAATTATTTCTTTGAAGAAAAGATCACAAACTAATTGTTCAAGCTTGATAGAAAGGTAGACTTATATTTTCATCGTATCTCTCATGCAAGATAATTGTTACCATCATTGCATTCCAGCTAAAATGATAAAGGATCTACCAAGCTCATGGAGATTAATTACTCAAATCTTTACCTCTATCTCAATGAATAGTCATTTTTATCAATGCAACTATGTTATGCAGTGATGGTCATTGCATTCCAGTTAAAATGATAAAGGATCTACCAAGCTCATGGAGATTAATTACTCAAATCTTTACCTCTATTACAATAAATAGTCATTTTTATCAATGCAACTATGCTATGCAATGATGATACTTCTGAGTTTGGGATCCAGAAATCATCATGATGCTATAGCAATGTGCAAACATTTCCTACGATGGGGAGAGAATAATATCTCCAATTCAAGACCTACACAAATAAATATACATTTATATAAGTTTAAGTAAAGACTGAACATATATCCTTATTCCAAACATAAATATATATGTCAACAATAGTTTAAAAAATCACCTATGCAATCAGTGATAGATTACACACAAGTCATGAAGACCACTGATGTTGAGACTTTTGACACCATGTTGTGACTGAAGTGTTTTAACCAGAGTAACAAGACTCACCGCAAGTTAGAAAACTTGCCCAAGCCAGCGAGTCGGGTAACCTCAGCCGAGTCAAAATGGCCCATAACCCTAGCTCAACAAGTCACCTTGGGTGACTTCCCTGACTCTCCTAACTCGGCTAACTTGCCTGGCTGACTCAGCTTACTTGTGTAGCTTACTCGACTGACTCGTCTGACTCACCTGATTTTGAATTTAATTTTTTTTAATTTTCTTATTACATCTAAAATTTAACTTTGTACTAATGTAATCAATGTATGTGATCAAATTATCTTCTATTTCATGATGTTATTGTGTCTTTAAACTTTATTCAATAATGGGTACATGTAATGTTCTCGAAATCCTAAAAATCTCTAAATTTAAAGGATTTTGTCACTTTGCCAAGTCACTACCGAGTCACAAATGAGTCCGAATCGGTTCAGAAGCCAAGTTACCCTTGCCGAGTCAGGTCTGGGTCCGAGTCTCAGTTCTATGGTTTTATCGTTGAGCAGTGAATATCAACGAATGATTCATTCACTTCATCGCCGACCAAGAGTGTAATTGAAGAAGACCGATCGAACCATGTAGTGCACCAACGATGGTTAAGAATGTTGATGAAGGGAAAGAGCCGGCTACATATGCGTCGATGAAGAATAAGTATTGATCACATCGATAATATGAGTAAATGATTGAGCAACGGTTAGAATGGATATGTTATTATTAATGGCCGTCGGTTATAATTTAATACTTTAAGGAACCAACTATAATCATAACAGCCATAGATTGACACTTCGATAATTGACACTTTGATGATCTTTACAAGGACAAATTTATTACAAGAGTTATCAATGAACGCATCTATACCATTGACCATGATGAAAATCTGAAGCACAACACTGGAAAATGGTAAAACATCAAGGGAGTTAGGTTGACGACATCGATTAAGAGTATGCACAGGGGGAACCCGTCAAGACAACCAAACATATGGGCATCACTATAATGTAGCTAATTAAGTAGGAGATGAGAGTAAAGGTAGGAAAAACTTTGAACAGAAGCTTAATATTGCACAACGCTTGGATCCACACTCAGTCGATATATGCATCGGGGTTGACAGAATAATTACCATCTGTCATAATGAGAGTCGATTATATAATCAGGCTAGACAAAATTATTGTTGTTAATCATATATGATTATGTTCACCGCAATAATCATAAATTATTATTATGGTGAACCAATGTACATTCCATTATTTGTTACAAAGGGTAGCGACTATTCCACCGCACCCTTTCATTTAAAATGACGCATAAAAAATACAAGTATCATGGCACAAACAGAAGGCAGATTATATACCCTTGTGGAGCACTCGATACAAGAAGAATAGATTGCCATAGAAACCAACGGTGAAAGCAAGTCATATTACATATCGGAGATGACATCCTTGGAAGCATAAATTCTCGAGTACGATCAGAGATGGCTTCCCTCATCAGAGAATCAGAGCATATAAAGAAAGAAATATCAGATACAGACGATATCTCTGCAGTTATCTCTCCAGTCTGTATATGCAGCATGAGCAACACATTATACATCAGAGACAGCCATTCAGGTTGAAAGGCACAATTCATATTGCTATATCAGACAAAGTATTTATAATATATGCATCCAGCCTTCTTGAAGCATTTGCATTTGGAATTTAGCATATTTTGCCTATGTATTTGGAACTATACTCAACAATTTAATTTTGCATTTGATATTATAAATCAATTGCATTACAAACTTGTGTGTACAGTCAGCACTATCATTTAATTACTGTATCTTTTCAATAATTACGTTGTAAGACTAGAAATTGGATTTATAAACCAATTGAACAAGGTAGAATTGTAGAAATTTCATAGTGTCCCATAATTAGCAAAAAGGGGACATTACATCCCTACTACTAATTTTCAAGCTATTTGTGTTTAGGGTTAGACTGTTCAAATTAATCCTTTGTGTTCCCTCATTCACCATTGTGGTCTGATATACGGTACAAGCCAAACAGGATCGTGCCATTCACTGAATCACAGCAATCGATAATACCTATCTTCTGTAATTGATTGATTGCATATCCTTATTTTCAGGCATGTCTTCACAAGATTATAGTTCATACTTTCATCAAGAGGCATTACATTGCATGAGGTAAGAAACAAAAATTGAAACCCAAAAATTTGACAAAGATTGATTGAGACTATAAATAGAAGATTGATTGGTAACAATTACATAATAATCATTGCTCAAGGGAAGAACAAAAATTAAAACCCAAAAATCCAATAAAGATGGGTTGAGATTTTCAATAGAAGATTGATTGGTAACAACTGCATAATTAAAAGTTACCATGAATAGTTCTCAAAACAAATGTCAGGCATCCAAATTATGATCATCTTTCAGTACAATTGATGAAATATCAATAAGAGGTATGACTGTTGAAAAATCTCAAAATTTCCCTTTTCTACTGAAAGGATTTGAAGGTCCCTTATGTTAAAAATACAAAAGGTAATGCACATTTACAGTTTAACAATATTACATATTCTTACATGCATTGACAAAAGTACACTGAAAACAGTTACTAGTACAACATTAAGGCTTGCCTCCATGAGCAACACTTCACCAGTGTTTAGGTTGATTTGACCTCTTCAACTTTTGGCTCCAGAGTAACTGAAACTCTCTCTTTCTGGTCTCCACGTAAAACTTCCACTGTTACCTGATCATGCAAAGTAAATAATGAAAAAGGGTGGTCAAATATTCCTCATGATAAACCAAAGAACCCCCATATGAATTCTCGGCTTCATATTAATCCACATAGATATTGTATTACAACAGTGTTCTTAAATCTTTTTAAGTAACCTTGCAGGCAGACTAATAAAAACTGAAGTTGTATAGCGGATAAACTTATCTTCATTTTTAGTTTAAAGTGCATAAATGGCGTTTACCATTGGCACCATCACCATAATAAAAATAAAGGCTAACAAAAGATCTTAGTTTTGGAATCAGGCAGACTTTGGACTTCAGAGCACATCGTGCTCTGTTAGTATACTGGTAGAATTGACTCCAAGACGCAGCACTGTCTTTCCAATACTTAAGGAAATCAAATTGAAATCTTTAGCCTTTATTAATGCACTCACTAAGCTATCCATTCACAATCTCATATGGATGTACAAAAGAAAACTTGTAGGCCATATCTTGTGCACATAAACAAACGTTGGTAAATGATTGGGTTATAGTTTATAAATCTCCCTAGGGCCTAAACTGACAAACAAATGTTAAGAGGACTGAAAAAAGAATGTCTTTTCGAGCTTAGACAAATGTCTGTTTTGGTAAAGACAACCTGATATCAACCTGCAGTCATGCTTTAATAGAAGAATCTGTATTTCATCCTATTAGCACATCACAAACAGGAGATATTTGTAAAACAGTGTCCTTCAGGATGTTTAAATGAAACCAAGAAGTGTTGATACAGTCCAGAAATATGTTTGTCAAGACAATACAACGGCAAAAGGTTTGGAAGATGTTATTCACCTGTACAAAAATGAAGAAAAGTGCAGTACAAAACAAAGAACTGTCCAAACACACAAATGATGATTCTTTTAACTCACCACATCACCAACTTTGCACTGGTCAAGAATTCTGTAGAGATCACTTCCATTGCTGACTTTCTTCCCATTCACAGCTGTAATAATGTCACCCAACACAAGCCGGCCATATGCATCCCGTTTAGTTGATTTCAGACCCTGAGAAACAAGGTAATTTAAAACCATCTCAACATACACATAAAACACAGTACATGCCACAAATTTCAGTTAAAAAAAACAGACATTACTGAATATAGGAAAGTAGGTAGTAACTGTGAAATTCCAGAAAAACTGGTCCAACCAACATAAACTTCTGTGCGAACTTTTCAAAAACAAAACAGTTGCCATTTTCTAAGACAAACTAACCAGGAAATTGACAATGCATTTGTTTCTTAAACATTAAAAATGTATTACACCAATGGAGACTTGAACAGAGTAAACAGATATTGAAGCGTTCTCTGCCCAGGGTAATCAAAAAATGTAACTACGTCAATGTGGAAAACAAAGCCTGATCATGTAATGATATCATGCTAGAGATCATGAATCTCTTTGTAACATCAAAATCAAGAGATTAATTCACAACTTCTTACTGGCCTGGATGTTGGATTTTTCTTTTGAATACATTACTCCTTTGATCTCCAGTCTCCAGCATTCCCCATACAACCAGATATTCATATCTAAAATATTATTTCAGTTTTTTAATCAGATCTCTTCAATGGTAAAAGTCATAGTTACTACCCTCTATTCCATTATCTAATATATTTCAAAGTAGCTGCCATCTAAGCTAGACAATGTTCCTTTAATCGTGAGAACATTTTATGATCTCATCTAATTATACTCACAAATTGTTTAAATAGAGTTTCATTCTCTTGAGGACTAACTTCTAAAAGACAAACAATTAACTGGTACTCTAGCATGTGATCCTGTTCTCTGCTTCTGTGATATCCAAGGTATCTTCAGAGACTCTTTGTAGCGTGACTGTCCAATGCAGTTATGAGAAACTGATGCATGCCCTTAGATTCAGTATGATTGAAATAGATCAGCACTCTACAGATCAAATATGTGTTTTTGTTGTTAAGAAGTACTTCTGCTGACATATTTGGTTTCTTGTATTTCTCTATCACTATGCAGTCCTCATATTGGTCATTGTCCATCCTCTTGTACGCCCTGTGGGATTTTTGAGAAGAATCCTCACCACAGATCCCCTTTCTAACGCTTATACTGTTTCGTAAATGGTGGCTCTGAATAGTTGTAATGGGAATGTAGAAGATCAGAAAGACATAACAAAAGGATTATCTGGAGAAGATAGATGTCTGATAGAGAAATCATAACTAGAGACAAGCCGAACACTGTTTTTTATCAGTGAAGTTGAGGCTACAAGAGAGATCTGTCTTCAGAATTCCAAGGCATACATATGAAAAGAAACAAATTTAACAGCCACTTTTTTAATACAATTATTTCCTACACCTGCCGTGATTACGACCAATAAACAGAAAAGCCCACGCTACCACGTTAGCTATGTTGAATTTCCGAAGATCTGCTGTAAATGTATTAACACTGTCATTCGATTTGGTATGTGTTGTGAGGTTTTCACATTATCGCCCCAAAAATTTTAGGGACCCCCTTTTTCAAGCAAGCCTTGGCAATTTTCACAGGTGTTGGGAATTTTTCAGTTGTCTTAGCAAAATTTGGAGTTGTCCATAGGTTTTTGAATTGGCGATTTTACACCTTGGACACCTTTGGGCCAGGAGGGATTTGGTTTGTTTTCACATGGTGTGAAACTAGATTTTGCGGAACATGTAATTTCGTCCTTAGGCCTAGCAAGTTTCAACAACATTTTTTTTATGGCTAAAACGATATCTGGCAAGATAAAATTGCAAATTTTGGACTTAGACGGATTTTGAAAATTTGATTTAATTGAACAAGCTGAAAATTTTCAAAATGAATTTTAGATTTAGTCGTTTTGGAAATCTTGAAATTTTTCGGTGAAAAGAAATTTTGATAGTGAAATTGAATTTAGAGTTTGAATTTTGATTGCTAGGAAAAGAATTTATTTTGTTAAAATTGAAATTGTATTGCAAAATCTCATTAATTTGGTTCAAATTTTGACTAGAGGATTTTAGAAATGATAAAGGAAATTAGTAATTTGGAATTGAAAATTGATTTTTGGCTTGCTAGATTTGATTTTAATGATATTTTAATTGTGAAAATGTTGTTAAATGAATATTTTGACATGTCCTAGGCTTACCTTATTTCTATTTTGCAATTTTGGGTAACATTGGAAATTAAAGGGGTCAATTTCGCTATGGGGCTTACTTTTTTTTCATGTTTTATTTAAAACCAGACCATTTTGGAGGGTTTAACTTAAATTTTTGTTTCCCTCCAGGCAGGTCGGCCCACTCTGGAGGTCAACAGGAGGATATAAGAAGGGGCTCCCCCCCTGTTATTTCCTCAATCCATTTCCACTCCTCTTGCTTGGTGTTGAGCGATTTCTTCTGCTAGGTGAATTTCTCCTTTGGTAATGATTTTGGCTTGAGGATTTCCATTTTTGGGCAACGAATTTCTTCCTAGAGGTTGGGCAATTTCTGCCCTAAGGAAAATTTGTGGGTGAAGATCTGATTTTAGGCAAGATTAGACGATTCTTTAAGGTCTGATTTTCCTCCTAGGGCAGCGATTTTTTTCCTTCAGCTAAGGTGATTTTGTTTGATGAGATAGGGTGCTTTGAGGTTTGATTTTCTGCAAGTGTGGACGAATTTAGATGGGCAAAATTCTGATTTGAAGCAGACTTTTCTGCCCTAGAGCAGCAATTTTCCTTCTAGTTGGGCAATTTTGGCGAGGTAAAAATTTGGTGAAAGGAGCAGACTTTGCAAGTAATCCATTTGCTAGAGCATCACATTTTGGAGGACTGAAATTTCTGAGATCATATCTGAATTTGAAGGGGCCCGATTGTTGGTAGAAGGCAGATTCAAGATAAGATTTTCGTTCATCTTTAAAGGTGAAGATTGGTTTTAAAGGCAGATTTTATTCCTTGTTCTTACTTGGTTCATTTCCCTTATCTTCTTCTTGCACTTTTCATTCACCACTTCATCATCTCCATTGATTGGCTGAAGGTGGGAGATATAAGTGTAGATTTCATGATAGGGCATTTGGAGAGGCGGAAATAAGCTAGACCACCCTAGGATTGAAGTTGAGAGATATAAGTGTAGATTTCATGATAGGATATTTGGAGAGGCAGAAATAAGCTAGACCACCCTAGGATTGAAGTTGGGAGATATAAGTGTAGTTCATCCTAAGGTAACGAAGAGGCAGAAATAAGTGGTAGTCCCATACTTAGGCCGGAGACGAAATTATAAGAGTAGAGATAGGATTTGGAGAGGTGAAAATAAGCTAGATTCCATCGATAGAAAGAAGTTGGGAGATTTATAAGTGTAGTCCATATCATTTAGAACGAAGAGGCAGAAATAACTGCTTAGGATGTTGGATGTTAGTACAAGCAAGAACCCAAAGGGAATAAATACCAAAAAAGATAGAGTAGATATGATGCCTAAGACCACCTTCTTCTCGAAAGTGAGACGAATAAGTGACACCAATATCGGCAAGGTGAATATAGTACAGTTGAAGGATAGATTGAAGGAAGGACAATCTACCATGGCGAAGATCTACAAGAGCGGAATTGTACACAGCGGCTTTCCCTCCTACCTTGCCTTGTCCGGAATTGGTAATGAAGTGTGCATCCCAATTTATATTGTGACCAAGTCCATCGTTTTTTATGAAGGGAAGAGAGTGTTGGCTAACATTAGCGGACAAGTGGTCGAAGAAGTATTCAATATTCCCCAGCATAAAGGCATGACAGTGGTAATGATGGATCAAACAGACAAGTTCTTTTAGGATAATCAGGATGCCTACTTCATTCATCTAAAGCTGAATTGGTTACACGAAGGCAAGAAGGGAGTTACCAAGTTGTCAAAGCTCACCAAGTCAGATTTCAAATCAAAGTATGGCGATCTTATTGTGCTTCTCAACCGAATCATGGGCGTAGCTCAAGGTATGCAATTCGAGAATTGGATGTACTATTTTATTGATGAAATTGAAAATGGAAAGTGAAAATTTGATTGGGCTAGAACTATAAGTGAAAATTTAGAGTTGCAACTAAGGACAATACAAATTCAAAAGTTGTTCTACATGAGATCCTACCTTTTCTATCTGATTGGGAGATTATATGAACATCCTGGACTTAAGGCCTTAGGAGTGATTGGCAATGGGCCGAGGCAATGGTTGGTGCATGAGTGCTATCCACAGCTTCATTTACACAACACCAAAGATTATAAGATGTTTTATGACACCTTTTCTATGAAGACGGTAAGAATATTACAAGGGACACCTGCTAGGAGGCTCTCATTGGAAGCGAAAACAAAAGTTATAATGTATGGGAGTTGGTTCATCCAATTTCCGCAATTCACATATATCAAAATAGCAAGAAGTACAGTTTGTCCCAAAAGACTTCCAAGGTACCCACTTGAAAAAATAGTTTTGATGGAGTTGGCCAGGCAATTTGAACATTATGACAAGATGATGAAACTTAAAGGTGAGACAAGGATTGCCTTCTTATTTGGAATAGGCAATGATACTTGCCCCAATCCTATCGCCTTTGCAGCTATGGAGAAAGAGTAAGAACGATATCATTTAGGATGGTATAGAGCAAGATAGGGATTTGATCCTAATGGTTTTATCAAGGCATCTCACAAAAACACATTCAAACATATTCCAAATATAGAAGATTTTTTGGCCAATGCATAGGATGACTTTCATGTGAGGAAGCTAGCTTTCTCAAGATTGTCAGTGGGCATAATGAGGACAATCAAATAGAGAGGCCTTGATATTCCCAATCAGCTAGAAGATGATAAAAATGTGCTAAGGGAAGATTATGATACAATGGATGGAACAGAATTGGGTCCAGTGGATTGGGATGATCATCAAGATCCTTCCTTAGAGGCAGTTACAAGGATAGTTGATCTACACACTAAGTCATGGTACAATGAGAGGTTAAGGCAATTACAAAGTCGAAAGGTACACTGTACTTATGAGACGATGAAACCGGAGAAAGTGGGTCCAGCAGAGTCACTCGAACAGAAAGGTGGGGGCAATAGCCAGCAACAAAGAGCAATTAAGAGCAAGAAGAGAAATTTGAAGGTTGAGAAAAGTAAAGAGCATCAAGAGCCTCTAGCAAAGAGACAAAGTGCAATACTGTCAAGTGAGAGCATAATTGAGGCTAAGAGCCAAGAGGCTAATACAAGAGGACAAAGGGTCACGGTAGAGGTGAGCTCTGATTCGGAATCAAGTGGTTATAGTAACAGTACTGAATATTCTCCTCTCTCGAAGAACTAGCATGGAGATGATATGACAGTCATTAGTGAAGAAGAGGATGGGCCAATTGATATTGAGAAAGTAAGCCAGGCACCTGAGGCTGTTGGTGATGCTTTGCTAGTCGAACCGAATCCAAATTTGAGGAGATGCACTGCACCACTATGGTTAAGGCAAATGCTTATGCCAAGAGGCAAGGTGGCGACCATCTGAACAGTTGAAGATATTCAAGGGTTAGTGAAAAAGAAAGATAGTGAGAAACAGAAACAAATTGCAAAAATGGTGGCAAAGGTAATCAGGAGCGATGATGAGGGTCACTAAAAAGTTCAGATTGCTATACCAAAGGTTAGCAAGGCAGTGGATGAGATTGTATCCCAGGAGTATGAGATAGTAGAGCATAACTTGGAAAGAATCACGGATGACATGGAGTGTGACGAGATCCAGAAAGGCATGGTTTCAATTAGAGAAAGGTTGAGGAAGGCAAACGAGAGGATTGTAAAGTTGGACGCCGAAAACAAGTATTGGAGAGATTGCCAGCCTATCCAACAATTGCATCAAGCAACCCTTCCGCGGGACAACGGGAGCAACAAAGAAGACATATCGGCTCAGTTGCACAAAATCAAAGATTGGATCAGTGATATAATTGAAGATGAGAAAAATTTCTTGCCTTCCTTTATCTCGATATTTAGGTCATTGGTGGCTATTAGAGACGAATTCAGAACATTTGAAGGAGAGTGGAAGGATTTCCTTCCTGTCAAGGACTTAGCCATTCCTAGGCTACGGGCAATAATTGGGCTACCAGAGAGATATTTAGAGAGAACCAAGTTGGTGGATGAAGGAGGAAGGAGTAGAATGGAGTCTTGGTATGTTGCCTTGACCATCAAATTGAGGATACTTAAAGGGATACTGAATGAGATTGCACAGCACAGCCCAGGCATTGATTTCCTTTTCAACCATGATGAGCGATATTGGGGTTGCACCTGATTTTGAAGATATCAAAAAGGAGAACGTCAATCAAACAGAGTTTGGATTGAGATTGGATGAGTTGGGGAAGGTTGCCATCAAGAAGAGGCATTTGGGCACCCTTGCCTCCCTCAATGCCTTTATCAGATATGCAAAAGAATATGAGAAGGATCATGAGAAAACACTGCAAGCAGCGAGCAACATGATGAATTCAGTTGAGCTCAAGATGAAGTATACGCCTTGCCCTCCCATGAAGGAAGTCAACGACAAGCTAGCCAAGTTAATTGCCTTGGCTAAGAAGATGAAAGAAAAGCGTAGAATTATATTAGAGGATCATTTGTTGTAAGCCCAAGTGGCAAATTCTCCTTTCTCTTGGGTAGGATAGGTGTCTGATTCTAATTGGCTACCATTTTGGTGCCTTCTCATTGGTTGCCACTTTCCTTTTTTTCATTGGTCCATTGATGAGGTGGCATCTTCTCATTGGCCAATGGGGTGGCAACCCTAGTTACGGTTTCTAGGATTTGATCTGGATTGTTGATTTTGCCTCTTAATCTCTACCATTGGTTGTATTTTTGGCCCCTATATAAGGCCATTTTGTAAAGGTTGAAGAAAATTGTTGCTTATATAATACCAAAATTGCTTCTCTTATCATTGTTGTGTCTTGCATGGTGATTAAAGAACACTTGGTGTTATTGCATGATTTCTACTTCCAATAGTTAAAGTTAAATTCCATTGAAGTTGTTAAAGTAGATTTTATTTCAAGAAAGTTGTTAAGCAAAAGTAAGAATAGATGGATAGTTGCATGGTGATATTAGTGGATGTTTGAAAGGGATTCATAAACTAGGCCACTAGCATCCTAGCGGCTTGTTAGGAAGCCTTGCGTGGTAATCTAATTTTTTTCCCTTTGAATCATTGCATCTATGGAGGTAGCGCCGCTGGCAAGGTTTCATCAGATTCGATCCCTGTCCATCTGCTAATCTTTCCATTCATAGCAGTAGAAGTAAAGTAGCAAGTAGTTTAGTAGTTGGAGTTTTGAAGAGCAAAGTTGGAAGTGAGATAAATTGGAAAAGTAAATTGAGAAAATCAAGTCTAGTATAAGTTGCAAAGCTAGATTTCGTCACCATCATAGCAAAAGTTCGACATCCTTGAAACAACAACGTAAGTCTACCTACGTGATTAACCAGCAAATCACATTAATATAACTGAGTTAGTATACACAAGTGTAAGGAACCTTGGATTTTTCTCATGTTCTTCATGTGTATTTACTTTTCAAGAGAGGGTTGAGTGTTTAGTATTCTATATCAAGTATTTGATTGCCATATGTTATGTAGTGGTACAAAACTGACATCAACAATACGTGTGTTCCAAATGCAACATCCTCTTAGATATATACTAAGAATAGACAATGAATAGACATGTCCCATCATGGGACATGTCTATTCGTTAATCAGATAATTAATATAATAACATATATATATATATATATCTCATAGTTATATATATGTTCAAAAAATATCAAACATCAACAAGCTGCCCCCAATTTTGAAGACAAACAATCTTCATCTAGAAGCAAACGCATAATTTCATTCCTAACTCATGTCCTCATAACTTGTAAAATTAATGGGCAAGTAAACTTATACTGTAGGTAACTAAGTTTTGCTTAATTATAAACTTATTAGATGATCCAATATTATAATCTTTGCTTCATAGTGATGCAATATAAATATAACTGATTTCTACATAATCACCATAGCAACATGGGGATGCATCCCTCCTTTATTTATTCATTTTTCAATTCTTCAACTCTCTATTATCCTCTTCCTTGGCAGTAGGTCCCTTGCATCATTCATAACCTTTTCATGCACTGACTTGGTAGGTGGATCCCATGTTATTCTTAGTGTGACTTTTCAAAATGAAAGGTTACAATTCTTTAAAATTAAATTATACTCTCCCCAATTATAATCACATTGCTTTTACATCCTTTCTTAAACATGCATTGCACTAATTAATTTGAGGAAGGTGATATTATTATCAAGTTGCATAAAGGCTTATCCATGCCTTAGTTATGCGAAAATGTAACGTTGATGAAGGGGCTCAAGATTTGTTGTTATAACAGACTCAGAGAAAATTCCCTCCATACAATTTATGGTGCAAAGGAGGATTCTGACCCAAGGCAAACAAGGAAGACGTGGCATTTCCTTGTCCATTGCACAAATGGCTCGAATCAGGATCGCAATGTTTTTCTTGTTTTTTTGTTTTTGTGTGTACAACTGGGCATCAAAGATATCGCAGAAGATGGCCTTACTAAGTTAAACTAATTTCATGGTTCAATTATGGAATGCTTCTCCAACCACCAGTTAAGTTCAAAACAAAGAAACCATCAAGGATTGCTAAACCCAATAATGTTCTAACAAGGAAGTGTGCCGATGTTCTATTTGATGCTCGAACTTCTCAGGTTGTTATTGGTATTGAACTATGCCAGAACCCTGCAAAACCACAAGGGGCAAGAACTGATCTAGTTTGAGGGTAAGTTGATACCATATCGTGCGCTTGTAGAGATCAGCCATGGTGGCATACCATTCTGACATCCCTGGCTGCAATGTCCTCTGTTGCTCCAAATATTTTACAACATCGCCCATTCTGCAAGTTCCGCATGCATACAGTTTGTTGCATATACCATTATCGTTGAATGACATTATACTTGTTGGTGTCTATATTTTAGTTTGACCAATTTCTTATTGGTTGTTTATGTGCTGACAAAATGCACTTCAAATGTTTTCCATATTCCTCTAAGAATAATCTCATTATTTCTTTTTTTTTTTGGCTTGCATACATTTGCAGTAGGTAGGCTCCAATGCCATGTTGAATTTCTGAGGATCTGCTGCAAATGTATTAACACTGCCATTCTATTTGGTATGTGTGTTCCAAATGCAACATCCTCTTAGTTATATATTGAGAATAGGCAATGAATAGACATGACCCATCATGGTGCATGTCTATTCGTTAATCAAATAATTAATATAATAACATATTTAATCATTTATATAATATATATATATATATATATATTATTAATTTATCACATATAATTATATATACGTTTATCCGACAAAAGCTATCAAACATCAACAAGTTGCCCCCAATTTTGAAGACAAACAATCTTCCTCTAGAAGCAAATGCATAATTTCATTCCAAAAAACTCATGTCCTGATGGCTTGTAAAATTAATGGGCAAGTAAACTTATATTGTAGGTAACTACGCTTTGCTTCATTATGAACTTATTAGGTGATCCAATATTAGAATCTTTGCCTCATAGTGATGCAATATAAATATAACTAATTTCTACGTAATCAACATAGTAACACGGAGATACATCCTTGCCTTCTTCCCCAATGTACCTGAGACGAGGACGCACCCGGGATGGGGGGACAACATTCCCACGTCCCCAATGGCGCCACCATTAGGTTGCCACCACCTCATCGAGGATGGGGGAATGTCCCTATGTGCCATGTGGGGACAGAGGGACGGGAACAAGCCCCCCAAGGAAACAAGGGGACAGGACTAGGTCCCCTGACCCCTCCAAGGGATGGCTAGGTGTGCCTTATCCAACCCAAAAATAAATAAAGTTTGTTTTAAAAAATTAAACATGTTTTAATATTCTATTGGGTGTATTGAATATAATACCGTGTTGCTCAATGTAATCATCTCTACGATGAGATACTCAGTACTTTTGATATATCTGACTATTATTATCTAATATTCATATAATAGAAGTTAGAACTCTTTAATTTTCTCATTCAACTATTTAAAATTTTAATATTTACCTACATACCCCGGGGCCGCATCCATGCCGAAAAACGCAAGTTTCTGAGACAAGAACATCCCTTAGGATGGGGGGACAAGTATAGGACATACTCCCGTCGTCCCCAAAATTGCAAAAAAGCCAGGAGACATTTCCAATACATGGGGACACCTGGGTGCAAAAAAGGGGACAACAAGCCATCCTTGCTATGGAAAAGGGATGTCCAAACGTCCCCCGACCATATTGGGGACAGCAATTTTTTCAATACAATTTTTTTTTTTTAGAAACAAAAAAATAAGTTTATTGCTTTCCAACTTGGTCGCCCAGGTGGGCCGCAACCCTCTAAATAACCTAAAAGGTCAAAAAATACCACATTATGGTTTTGTCATTTGTTTGGTTTTGCTTGTAAAGTTGGACATGTTGCAACTCGCTGTGGTTTTCGTTTTGCAAGAAGAGGAGGTGATTTTTTTGCTTCCAAGAGCTTGAGCAAGGGTTTGAGCTTTCTCTATTGTGCACCAAGTATGAAACTCTTTATGCTTCCATTTTCCATTTTTTAAATAGATTTGCAGCTTGAAAAGTCTGATTTGTTTCAATTTTTTCATTGTTTCAGCTCATATTTCCATTGCATATATAAATCTCAAAACAAAGCACCAAGAGCAACAATGGAAGTACTAGTAGTAGTGGTGATGAGGAAGAAAATGTGGTTGGGGGTGATATTGCTAGTAGTGGGGCAAGGAAAAGAGTTGATCCTAAATCTGATTTGCTTAAATGCCCTTCCACCATTATGAAAGATTTTGCAAAAGGTCCTTTCAATAGGAAAAAACCTGTTCTCTAATATGTCATACCTAAGGCAAAAGATAAAAAGAATTCAAGAGGGACTAGGGTGTGGGATTGCCATGTTTGTCTTGATGATTTTAGGGCAGCTATACAAGGGTGAAGTCACACTTTTTAGGTGTTGCATGCCATGGGGTCAAGGCTTCTCCTAACTTGACTGATGAACAAATATTAGAATGCCAAAGATTGCACTTAGAAGCTAAAATGGAGGGGCAAAATTTGACAGTGACATCACCATCTATTTAGTCACAATAATCTTGGCATGTCATTCGCCATTGGTACTAGTGGCAGCCCTACTAAGTCTAAAGGGAAGAGAAAGATGAGTAGTGGTGAGAAGGGCTCTGTGGAAAGTATGTTTAATGCACAGGCAAAGGAAAAGTGTGAAACATCCATTGGTAAATTCTTTGTTGCTAATGGTATCCCATTACATGTAGCCCGTTCCACTTCTTTTCAACAAATGGTGAAAGATATATTAAATTTGAATCCCTCATTTGTACCCCCTGATGAGCATAAGCTACAAACCACCATCCTAGATGAAGAGTACTCCATGGTTGCTTTGTTGTTTCAGGATATGAAATGTTCTTGGGTTACGACGAGCTGCTCTATTGTAATGGATGGGTGTATTACAATAATAGATAGTTTCTATTATCTCTGTTTAGTTTCTAATGGTTATCTATTATAATCTTCTGTAAATATTAGAATGTTTCTAATATTTAGTTTTTGTTTCTAGAATAGAATGTTTTTATTCTTTACGATTGATTCTTAAGGAAACATCATTCAGCCTCTTGTATAAATTGATCTCTTGATCACTGTTAATAACAAGAAAATGTTTTCCAATTACTTTGTAATATGGTATCAGAGTCAAGACTCTTAAATTTTTTCGAAAAATAATTATAATTTCTTGGTTGAAATTATTTGCCTTTTATTTTCGAGATTATTTACATGCATATTTGCTTCCAACTCTATAATCTAACTAGGGTTTTCAAACTGAGAGATTTGAATCCGCCGACTTGTTGTTTGGTTCTGCAACCTATTTCTGTCCAGATCCGTCTATTTTTTTCTGCACATTTCTACAATTTTTTGAAGCTTTTTTGTAGCGAGGATCGTTTTTGTTCAAAACCCTAATTTTTTGTTCCAAATAAAAAAAATTACAAATTCTTGATGGGTTTTTTGAGAGCTCAACTGGGTTGTCGTCAGATTTTTCTAGGTGCCTTGAATTTTGTGCCTCAATTTTCGAGCCAACTGATCCAAAAATCGACAACATATTCTTTTTGGAATTCTCTCTTCTAGGTCACCTTTCAAATTTTTTGGGTCTATTTTTTGAGGGTTGCATGTACTTGCATGTGTTGCTTTACCATGCAAAATCTCATGTTTTGCCTCCTTTAAAAATTATGGTGAGTTTTCATAATTCTTTTACTCAAAAGGAAAAAAAATCTAATGGGTTTTCATATTTTTTTCCCTAAAAAATTTCTTATGGGTTTCTATAAATTTTCCTTTAAAAAACTTATGGTTCTATAATTTGCAAAGTTGTGTGGGATTTCTTTGTGGGTTTGCAATTATTTCCTCAAAATTTATCTGTTGGGTTTTACCATTTTTCCTATATAAAAAAAAACCGAAGCTTTGTAATGTTGGGTTTTGATTGATTTTTCACCTCAAAAATCATCTTAAGTTTTAACCTTTGATTGATTTTTCACCACAAAAATGATGTTGGGTTTTTTCAATTTTTTCCTAAAAATCATAGCTTTTTGCAATTTGTTTTAGAGCTATGCTCATTTGCAATGTTTTGGAGCATTATGTAAAGTACTATCAACAATCTTCTCAGCAGACATCCTCTACCCCAGATTCAAAAGGCTCCTTGAAAAAAAACATTCAATGCAACTATTGCCACAAGTATGGGCACACGAAAGTTGAATGTCAAAAGCGCTTAGTTGCCCTATCTAAGCAATCTAGTTCATAGCCCAAAGCGAACAGTGTAGAGCCCCTTGAGCAGACAAAATCTATCTTTTACTCTTTTTGACCGCTTCATGCTCTGAATAGATTAACCATTAAAGGAGGGTATTACGATAATAGATAGCTTCTATTATCTCTGTTTAGTTTCTAATGGTTACCTATTGTAATCTTTTGTAAATATTAGAATGTTTCTGTAAATATTAGAATGTTTCTAATATTTAGTTTTTTGTTTCTAGAATAGAATGTTTCTATTCTTTACGATTGTTTCTTAAAGAAACATTGTTCAACCTCTTGTACAAATTGATCTCTTAATCACTGTTAATAACAAACAAATATTTTCCAATTACTTTGTAACAGGGTGGACTGATGTTAGACATCGGCCACTCATCAATATCATTTTCACATCCCCTGTTGGCTCTTATTTTTTGAAAGCCATAGATTGCTCAAGAAAGGAGGATGAAGAATTTCAGTTCACCATTTTGAGAGATGCCACAGAGGAGGTTGGGTCGGCTAGTGTAGTACAGGTTATCACAGATTTTACACCGATGCACAAATCAGTCCGTTTAATGATAGAGGGTTCTTATAGGCACATCTTTTGGACCCCTTGTTGTGTCCATGCCTTGAACAATGCTTGAAAGACATAGGGAAGATTGAATGGGTGAAATAGCTAGTGTTAAAAGCTAGAAAACTGCAAATGTTTATATACAACCACCACACTTCACTTGCTCTATTCAAGTCCTCTAAGGAGTTCCTCAAACCAGCCGAGAAAAGCTATGTCAATTTTAATTATAGTTTACTTTTAATTTTCTTTAAGTTTATTTTTATATATAATTGTTACAAACTTATATGTGATGTTTTTAATCATTAATATTTAACTTTATTTTAATTTATAATTATCTCTATAGGCATTGTACATACTTCATCTTGATGGAGAGGATAATTGAGGTGTATGAGGCCATCCAATTGATGGTGGTGAATCTAGAGTGGGGACGATAGTCCAATTCTAAGTCGTCTAAAGGAAAAGCGGTGAAGCAAAGGATCCTTGATGAGAGCTGGTGGTCCACAATGAGGTAAGTTGTTGATTTTTAAATTTAATGTTCATCTTTTGCTTGCTGATTTTCATACTAGTTGTCTTAAAAAAATTTAAATTTCTACTTCTGACTTTAATTTTTTTTTGCATCTTGCAAATATATTTGCTCTGTCATAGCACCGATTGTAGATGTCATTAGATATGTTGATATTGACACTCCTAGTTTGGGAGAGATGTATGAGACTATTGATAGCATGTTGGGGAAGATGAAGAAAATTGTTGCAACGAAGGATCTTACACTGAGGTTTTATGAGGAGCATATTAGGCCTATTGTGACACGGAGGTGGAACATTATGAATACCCCGCTTCATATGGTAGTCTTTTCTCTAAATCCCAAATGGTATGCACAATTGGGTGGAAGGGGCATCCCATGTGATGATCCCGAGGTATTAGATGGCTTCACAAAAGTCATCGATAAGATGTATTCAGCTTAAGAGGCCTCTACTCTTCATGCATAGTTTCTTGACTTTGCCAACCTTTGTGGCCCAAACATGGGTAAGCCACAAGCGAGGTTGGATGGAGTGGTTTTGGCATAGAGAGATCCAATTGGATGGTGGACCTAGCATGGGAGAGATACACCTGAGTTCAAAGCACTTGCCACTCACCTCCTTGCATAAGTTGCTAGTTCCTCAACTACAGAGAGGAATTGGTCCACATTCATTTATCCGCTCCATCGAGAGGAATAGACTTACCTCTAAACAAGCGGAGAAGCTAGTGATAGTGCATCATACTCTTCGACTTGTGGATCGTCAAACTCCAAACTATAGGCAGATGTCAGCTTTGCGATGGGATGTTGAGCCTAAGGATGTGGCCCAGATAGATGAGGATGATGTAGCACAAGGATTGGTTGGGGTTCCATTAGATGGAACTAGTACTACGCTTCCTATGGAGGATGATAGTGAGAGTACTTTGATTTTGATGCCATGGTGGCAGAGGCAGAATAGGAGAAGCAGACTGCTTCATTTTTCTATATTTTGTTTTCTATGTTGAACTTGAACATGATGATGATACATTGATACTTTATGGCAGCCCTCTAGCCTTTGGGCATATTTAGATTTACATTTTTTTATGATATTGTTCACTACTAAACTTATAAAATATTTTTGTTCACACATTGATATGCATATTGACAATTGAGCACTGAAATCGGTTATTATTTCCTAGATAGCATTCAAATGGTGTATGTTAAGGTTCTATAATGTTTAAATGACATGGTTTTGTGCTTAGTTTCATATGAATGACATGTATATTTGCAAATTTCATTGTATATTTTAAAATTTCCCCTCCCCTCTCCCATCACCTACCACTATCCCCGAATTGAGGCCCCTTTGTCCCCCCCGTCCCGGAAACTTGTCCCCCCATCCCCAAGGGTGGTATAACTATGATATTAATCATGTAACAATCTAAACCTTCTCATCAATAATCTATCAATGGCCTTAACATAGATTTAGTTATTTTTACAAAAGGAAAAGAAAAACAGAAAAGAAGAAAGGAAGTTGAAATATAAACGACTTTAACCACTAGATGTAGAGAAGCATAATAAGACATCATCTATCAGAAATAAACCAGAATATTACAAGTTGATGGGATCCATGAAAATCTTAATTGTCTAAATCACTACTGATGTCAGAGTCCAACAAAAATTTACAAATTTAGCCTTACAGCTTTTCCAGCTGGTCCATCTGCAGGAGCATCAAGCACCAGTACTCCAGTTACACCAAGTTGCTCAACAGATTGATCTGGTGCAAATTTAATACCCAATATTGGTCTAGTGATTTTCCCAAACTTTACTAGTTGATCAACAATGCCACCTACCTACAAGAACAAGGCCATGTAATAAGATTACAGCCTGAATAAGCCCTTATGGTAATTCAATGACATATACTTCATTTTGAAATTCATAAGTCAGGGCTACTGAGCTAATATTAATAAATAGAGTCAACTCACAGTGTCCACTGGAATTGAAAATCCCACACCCGATGATGCTCCTGATGGAGAGTATATAGCAGTGTTTATGCCAATCAAACTTCCTGAGCTATCAAGCAATGGACCTCCACTATTCCCAGGGTTTATAGCAGCATCTGTTTGAATTACATCTTGTATCGGGCGGCCAGTTGCAGCTGAACTAATCTCCCTCCGAAGTCCACTGAAAAAAGATGTATATACCATATTTACTTGAAAGTTGTAACAATTTCAGACATTACTCTGTCTTTTACTATTCTTAGACTAAACCATAACTATCAGCAGACATTCTGTTCTGATAACTTATCACATGAAAATGTAAACTTAAGAAACTGAAAATACCAAACACGCAGAAGAACAAATATGCATAAAATGCTTGAATACCAGAAAAAGGAAAAAAAAAAAAGGTGTACATTAGTACCTGATGACACCAGTTGTCAACGTGTGATCCAGCCCAAACTGTATAAAATTTACACAGAAGCACCCAGTTGCTTGTTAGTAAGTGTTAGCAAGATAAAGGTTTTGAGATATAAATGCATGTATAGAGGTCCTAAAACTGTAAGCAATGCTAAGTAATGTTATATCCTCACTCTGAAGATGAACACCCAAAACGTCCTTGAGGTATAAATTCCTCAGAACCAATGGAACCTTTGTTAACAATAAATAGAAGCAATTAGTAGGCACGTGCCACTTATGCTCTTGAGGATCTTATTTGAATCCATTTATACATTCTGTCCTTTACCATATTTTACTCAAGCTGCTTCTTTACCAACAAACCAATTGAATGCACTATGTATAGCATCTTTACTAGGAAAACTGGATAGCAAGAAGCCCACTCAAAATACTTTTGAGACTATTCCTACAAATGCAAGAGAGAAATGATGAAAGAAACCTTAAAATGTTCCAATGAACATAGGTTGCCCATTCTAATGTACATGTTTTCATTACCATGGTTTTACATGTAAAACTCAAAATAGGTCAATAGCAAGTTTACCAAAGCAACAAAAACTAGATATAAATTACTCAACAAAACAAGTCTTGCAGAAAACAAATAAGAAATTGTAACTACTCCACCAAGCTTAATCTAGAGACAAATTTAGGGAACCTTCCATATTCTTCCCACTTGCACAAAGTTGACTGCAGCCCAACAAACCAAATATAATCCATACAAAGTTGGAAGAAAAATTCATCAGCCCTAGATTGAGAATACAATCCAACTATGATCATAAATGAGCATAACACTCTCTTCAATCTAGGGTCGTCATTTTAGGCTAATGAAAAATAAAACTATTATATAATAATTTATACTAAATTATTACTGTTTGTTAATGTTTTTAAAATAACTCTAGTATTAAATCATTGTGTAGGATTTTACCTCACCTTTGATAATAGCAATAAGAATGCGCGATGAACTCATACACTTACAAATATTGCACAACATATTCAAAATAAAAGCACTCCACACACATCAATTGACACAACATATGCTTGCAATGGGTTATCCGTTATTGTATCACTTCGTGAAGTAAACCAATAGGGATCACTCAGTTGAGCGTCCCTACAATGAAGGGTTTCCTAGATGGTCTACTGAAATGATGTCCTTTTGTGAAATAAACCATGCTGAAAAATATATGATAGAAAACATAGGACAATCAAGCATCTAGTCTTCTACGTGAGTTTAATATTGTGACATTTCCACAAATAACAAACTATACCTCCATCTATAATTCATAATCTAAATTGTGGGGTTGTGTATACTAAACAGTTAAATTTTGTTGCCAACATTGTGTATGAAGTTATGAACACTTCATGAGTCAATCAATATTGGTAAATTATGTTATTTTATGGAATCCCAATACCTTAAGGGCTTGCATGATGCTAATACCTAACATTGCATGATAAGAAATTGTTGATTCAACATCTTCCAAGTCTTTTTAATGCAGTCATGGCAAGAGAGTCCCCAATGGAGAAGACCCAAACTATGCTGCATGAGTCAACACGGCGGAATTAACAACTTAGATACAAGAATAGATAATGAATATGCTACAATAAAGCTTTGCATTATCACAGAAATCAAAGATTTCCATCAAGTTTGCTTGCAACGCGCAGATTACATTCAAGATATGCATGCCTCAATTACAACAAAAATTCAGATCCTAACCCTAGATCTAACCTTTGAGAAGCTAATCTTTACAATTTTAATTGCTCCCCTCAAATTGGTGCCTCAAACAAAGATCAATTGCTTGAATATATAGAGCCTTCACAAGATCTAAGTCAACCCAGATCAATTACATTCTGCATGAACAAGAAAAAGTAACACAAGAATATACGCCAGGCCCAAGATCATAAGAATCTCCCTGAACTTGGGCAAGAACCTAAAACACAACAGTAAATTGGGAGCCTCTTATCTGAGAGGTTTTGGGTTCAAGTCTACTCGCACTTAACTAATAAATCACAACTAATAATGATAATTAACCATGGCTTTGCCCTCTTACCAATCAAAAAAAAATAGAATCTCCCTAAACTTGATAATACATAAACAGGGATCCAAGATAGACGCCGGCCATAGAACCAAGAACATTGAGTTAAGTCATTCAGAAATAACTTTGCAAGATCTAAAAACTCAATCGACCATAAGGACTATGAAGAACACACAGAACTAAACAAGAATCCAGAATATCTATGTTGCGAACTATCTAAATGAGGCACAAACCTAGACATAGATAAACAATGATGTCCAAATTATACCCTGAGTTTCGCAACAGCAAATGATCCAATTCGAAGGATCACTACCAAAAACATTGAAACTGGAAAACTCAAAGTAAACTAAAAGGAAATATTTTTGGGTGATGCAAGATTGCCAACGACCCAAGGTTGTTTTGCATCAAACACCATAAGAGGAACCTATGAACATCTTTCATGATTCATGACATAAAACCCATGCTCACTCTTAATCCAAATATCTTCTTTACCTAGAACTTTCTTTCTATGTAATTCTGCTCTATCCGTTGTCAGAATGCTCTGCACTATGTATCACGTTAGCATAAGATTGTAAAGGACTTTTACTACCACCTCAAATGTTCTGCACATCAAACTTATCTCTTCTACAAGTCGTCAATCAGCAACCACAATCTTCTTCCGCTTCTCAACTTCAACTATGTCACCTTTCAACACCCTCATGCCTTTAGATCTAAGATCCAAATCTACCTTTGGCTCAACCTCTACATTCTGATTCTCAGATTAGTAACTCTCACAATAGTCATATTTCTTGCACTTCTCCCCTCTTCCTCTTTCAAGGGAATCAAAGAAAATTTTGCACATCATTTTCTATTATGAGTCATGAACACTTTTCTTTTGCAATCATGGATAGCTCCCCCATCATACTGTGAAGGTCTACCTAGTAGAACATGACAAGCACTCCTAGATACCACAACACATTATACTTCATCTTTGTAAGGTCCAATATTGAAGTTCGCCAAACATTGTTCTTCCACTTCCACCATATGATCATTTTGAGACCAACTTATCCCACAAGGATAAGGATATCTATGCCTCTTCAAGCCAAGCTTTTGTACTATCTCTTCTGGTACCAAATAACCAATACTACCACTATCCATTATAACCTTACACCATTTACCTCCTAATTTGAATACAGTCCTAAACAAATTCCTCATTTGTATACGTTCAATTTCCTTCTTGCTCAACATAACTCTCCTAAGCTAAGAGACTCTCCCATCTCAAGTTTTGTCCTATTTTCCACAAGTTAATCCATAGTATGTTCATCATGTGCCACAGGATTATTTACCCAAGGTTTTACTAGATCCCTCGGAACATTGAAAAACTCTATGTGCCAAATTTGAAACAAGTACCTTTGAAATCATTTCTTCCATTCCCTTTCTGAAGTGTTCTCTGATCAAGTTCATCTTCAATGGTTTGCTTCTCTTTTCCAATGTCACTTGCTTCTCCTTTCCCCTAGGATTACTTTGTTTCCTTCTCATCTTATCTTCTACCTTGAATGCACTTTGATAAGCATCCTCAACTGTACTAATCCTCAACATACTCAACTCATCTTGAATATTGAATCTCAAGCCATTATTGTATCTAGCCACCATCTCCCTAGACAATTCTTGGTGTCTAGATCTGATCAACAACTTGTAGAACTCCTCATTTTGTTCCTTTATACTCATGTCCTTTTGCTTCAAGTTCTAAAATTTCTTGAATAATTCCAATTCATAATTTTTAGGTATGATTTTATATTTCAATCTAGCAACCATCATCCTCTCCTTCTGCAATTCCTTCCACCACAAGGAAGCATGAACCTTCACCTTTAGTTTGTGCTAACCTAACCCTCTGTGGAACTCTGATATCCTCAAGCTCAAAGTAATATTCCAATTCACCAATCCAATATATCAAATCTTTAAGATGTAAGTTAAGCACTAAAGAAATTACAAGCATCCATCTTATAACTCTTAACTACTTGTGTCATAGCTCTCAACAATCATTTCTCATCTGCAGGGATCTCAACATCTATAGTTTCAATATCTTCAAAAACTTCCTCATATTCATCCTCTGTCTCAAGATTCCTTCTTAACCCAATCAAAGCATTATGAATCTCAACCCTCATTTCATTCTTGAAGTCTTCCATCATGTTCTAACCTTCTAGGAAGCATCTCCCCCAATCCTTTGGTGCAATTGCCTTAGCTTCGGCAATTTGATTACAAGGTGCCAATTGCCTCTCACTTGGCAATCTATCGAACACACTTGCAGCCTGACTCCAACTTGGCGATTTGTTACCCTTGGAATGCCTAAACAACCCAAACAATGTCACCAACTAGAAAACTACTCGTCTATGATCCTCTTGCTCAGTGCCTTTGTAATTGTCAGCCTGATCCACACTTTGCCACCCCACAACCAACACATCTAGGGCTTTGCAAGCTCAGGAGCTCATATCTGCTACCATGGGAATGTCAACCTAGCTCTAATAACATCTAACACAATATTGGCAGAAGTGTCTGCAATGGAGAAGGTCCAAACCATGCAGCATGAGTCAACATAGCGAAATAAACAACTCAAATACAAGAATAGATAATCAACATGCTACAGACAGAATTTGTTGTTTTTACAAATTCTAGATATCTTCACTTGTAGAAAACCTTTCATCTCCTCTCTCAATGCCAAAATATCATCCTTAAGAGACTCTAAATTTATAAAACCCTTCTCATATCTAGATCAACCTTGTTCGAAGATGTCCTAGGTGTGACAAGATTCTTTCCCATTAGTAATATAATAACATGTACATTAAAATAATATTATAGGAAATATGTGCAAATACTTGTTAATACTTGAGAATTATTGCCACTTTAAGGGGGGAAAAACCTCCAAAATACTCATGTAAGAACACAATGAACACTATATGATGCTAAAAAACTAAGCAGAATCTCCTATATATGCCATAATTATGTGATGGATGCCACCTAGACCAGCTTAACTATAAGACCAAATAAATGATCATATGACTTAATTTAAAATTATGGTATCAACAAGCTCAATGCAAACTATAGGATTAAGGGAATAGCAATATTCCTTCACTACTCACATCTACAAACTCTTTGAGTAGTGTGTCAATTTCTAATTCATTTGGGCTACACAGCTCCAATGCTGCTCCTAGTGGGCTCGACTACTAAAAAATTAGCAATTCAAAAGTATCACCTTTGAGATACATTTGTTTTGATGAGAACAACCTGCCCTTCTTTTCAAAGTCTTCTTTATCCTTAATGAGAAATAACTCAAACTTCTTCCCTTCTTCATCATGAAGGTGTTGTTGCACCATTCATGTATTGTGCATAGATCATACCATTACAACCTCCCCAATAACATACAGTAAGTGCTCATCTGAATCACATCGCACCATACCTAATTCTCATATCTTTCAATGTGAAACACAACTTACACTGCTCTATCATGGTGAGTTATCCTTTTTTTAACCAAGGGACTTTGTATGGCATTGGGTGTGCAACTATCTTCAAACCCAATTTTTGCACCATCTTTGTGTATGCTACATTGTTAGTGTTGGCCCCTATCAATAATCATCTTGCAATCCTTACCTCCTCACTTGCCTCTAGTTTAAGAAAGGTTCTTACTCCACCACAACTCTTCTTTACAAGTGTTGTCAATAAACCTTGAAACTTGACACTAATCCATCATTGTGAAGTGTCCCTTTTGTAACCAAGGGACTTTGTATGGCATGGGGTGGGTGGACAATTATTTCATCCCTCGTGATTTTCTATATAAGTATAATACCCATTTCATGTTTAGTATGAAGTTAGATGGTTATGGGATTAATAAATTTATTTGAGTTCATAAATATGATTATGTTGATTTAAATTTCATCTATGGAATGTTGAAAAGAATTAGGATGGAAATCATTATGAATGATTAAAATTTATTGTAATTATGTTAAAGAATTATTATTATTATAATGATGATGTTATCTAATCATTCTAATCCTGGGGCAAGAGTATCATCAGCATAAGGGTATGTAAACACATCAGTGAAGGTCAAGAATGTCATCCGAGCAAGAAACATAATCGTTGTACCAATGAATGAGTCCCAGAGGGGAGTAGCCTTAGATGTCTAGATGTTTACATTTCTCTTCTAATGTAATTTAGAATTCTGGTCTTCTTGTTAAATTAATGCATTGGACCCTTCTTGTCAATCTTAGGGAACAACCATGGTGATACCTTTTGTCATTTCCATTCTAGCTATGCATTTAATAATCTTGGTTGTTGATTTCAAATGAAATTGGGCAATCCATTATAATTGGGAGGTCTATAAAAGCCTATCATTCTCATTTGTAATACAAGTTGTAGAGGAGATAGTAAAATAGAGTAGTAGTAGGAGAAAAGAAATTGGTGCCAAGAATATGTTTGTAATAAAGATATGATTTTCATTGAAGATGAGTGAATTTCTATATGTTGTTTTCAACATTTTGCATGGTTTCTACTTAACTAAGTTTAGTTAAAGTTCATTGATTGCAATGGAGATATGTGAAGATGAACATGATGAACTCCATGTCCATACCTTTTGTTGCTTATTGATTGCAAGTCATTGTGTAAGGTTAGTCTAGACTTGATTAAATACCAAGTGCAATTGTGGATGATCATTTAAATTGTGCCAATATTGAGTATTCGGATGAATGAATACAATATGAAAATACTTTATGCTCCCTTCGAAGATTGCATCATCTTTGTATAGTTTTTCATTTGCCGAAACAAAGCTTGGTTGTAAAAATTCACTCACCTACTATAATGTCCCCATTGGTTGCCAGCATTAGTATTTCAAGGATTAGCCTAATATTGGATCCTCGTAAGCTAATGAGGATGGTTAGAGGGTCTTTTGAGGATTGGTTCATCTCCAACATTCAGCAATTTATGGATTTGGCCTTCATTCGATGTCATTTGGACTCCATTTTCCATACTTACTATGTATAGTAAGTAAGGGATAATCGAGATGGACTCTTTCTATTTTTAGAAAGTGTATTTGGTCACATGGGGAATTATGAGGAGAGATTCCTATTCTACACGGCATGGCAATCAGACAAGTATTTCAAGAGATATTAAAGTTTAAGTGGCTTAAGTGATTTATTTAAATATTTTAATGTTATAAAGTTATAAAGTCACTTAAGTGAGTAAAAGACAAAATTGGCTTTTAATCCCACATTGCCTAGTTGTTTGTGTCTTCCCTCATATCGAGGCTATAAAAGCGTGGAGCTACATTGGGATTAAAACAATGAATATATGACATTCATATAAAAACTTAATGGTTGCTTAATGTAACTGGATTCTTCTAAGGACGAAACCCCTTACAGAACAAGAAGTGAGACTAGATGCCAAACCTAGTACTCACCTCACAAACTCAGAATTGAATTCGAAGGGTCTATTGGGGACCTAGTGGAAACTGGAAGTTAAACAGAAAATTGAAGAACAGGTCAGTGTATGGCATTGGCATTTACATATCTCCAGGTTGATGCATGAGACGGCAGACGGGGGGATAGTCCTTCCACAGCTGTAAATGTTGGCGAAGACTCAAGTGATATAAGTCCTGCGTTTCGGATTTATATTGACAGTGTTCACTTCATGTAGTTGAGTTTTCAGGTTAGGGGAAGTATAGGCAAGCCAACATTACTAAACTCTTTCCTCAGTGATATCCTGTACATGAATATCAAAATCTCAGGAAGAAGAAGTGACAGGAACTGGTCATTATATTGAATGGTGATGGCAGAATAGTTTCAGAAACATTAAATGGCAATGGGAAGCTACGACGCCAGTCTGGAATAATCACGGGAGAGCTACTGTGTGCTAATGGCATCTTCATCAGGCAGCGGATGTAACATAACCTCCTCCAGCAACACAGTATTTCACCCCCTTTGTTTTGAGTAGTGACATTGATCGCATCTTTTCCCCACAGTCGAGACGGGTCCTTTCCATAGTTTGGGAGTTGGCAGAATATACACAGTAACCTGAGACTGATTGGTTAGACGCCTGGAAGTGGTGACGGCTGAATGCTGTTTGTTTTCTCCAGAATCTCTAGACAGCTTTCCTCACTGTTACAGATCTGTCCCTCCTTACTCTCATTCTGTGTTATTTATAATTTGCAAATCTCAGCTATTTGGGAAAGTCTGCAATCCTATTTTCTGAGTATAGATTTATGACCATTGATTCACTGCTATGAATGAAATACATTATCATTAAGTTCTGAATCAAGTACCACTTCAGACTTTCTTGCAAACTTGGTATATTGGTTGATACATCTATTTCACAGTTTTAGTTTCGATGAAACTGTACAGGGCATGATATGGTAATAAATTGTTCATGGATTATTTTTCATAACTATTGTTCAAAGGAATTCCAGCATGGTCAAAGTCATTATTTCTAAATCAAAACCAGCAGAGAATATTAAACCTACACATCATCCATTGGTATCATTGGCCTTTGAAATAGAGTTGAATTCCTAACCCTTCAATCCATATTATCTTTATTTGAAATCTAAGCCAGTCATTTGATGTTCAAGTTCCAGCTACTTTAAAGGAAAAGAGTTGATAAATCCAGGAAGCATAGAGCAAGTCCCTCAGAAAAAACTGAGTTGTGTCTAACAAAAAGTCACTAGTACACATTGTAAACCTTGGGGTTATCTTAGTTGATCACACAAATTCTTAAGTTGTTCAGCATCTAGGATTTACTTGTTCAAGAGAGGATAGGATACTGGAGCGGTCACAACACTCATGTCAATAATAAGAAGAGAGTCTTTTCTTTGTCTGTGACTGTCATATGAATGCAATATCAAAGATACACTAACTATCAATGTTGTCTTTGTGTTAACTGTATATCAACTCTAACCCTGTCATAGAAAAATGGTGAGAATAAACATGGCAGTATAGTAGTTCTTCACTTCCAATTACCAAAGTCAGTACATTTTGTAGCTCTATTCACACCAGATGAGGTGAACTAGTTCAGAAGGCAAAAATTGATAAGGATTTCCTGAAGTTCAATGACTGTTGTAAACAAACAAAATCCTCATTGTGACTGAGAAAAAGAAACAAAAATAAAACTAATCTGAGCTTGTTGGCTTATAAATCTTTGTGGATGGCTGTAAAAATCTCTTTACCATCTAAGCTTCATCCTAAAAAGGATGGCACATACACCTGTTATAATTTCTTTACCATCTGAAGTTCATCGTTTAAAGGAGGGCATGTACACCTGTTATAATGATTTCATTAAAATGCTAGAATTTAATTTATTTTTCAAGATCGTTTGAATTTTTGAGTATTCTGTGTAGTTGGCATGTTTCAAATTATCACTTACTTTATCTTTGTATTGAGTTCTTCAAGCAACTAAATCAAATGGAGGAACTAATGGGACCTTATCTGATTTATTAGGATTGGTTGAACAAATATATGTGGAGGGAGAGTGACTATTAATTTCTTTTCTCATCCTGTTTAGAGTCTAGACTGTTAATTAATCAGAAAGAATGGTGAAGCTAATGAAGGCCTTGACCAATTTTTAAAACTTGGCCCGCAGTATAAACAAAGTGGAAATTGAAATCCAAGAGTTACTGCAAAGGAAAGATCATGAATATTGTTGGCACCATGAGACCACATTTGGATATAGACTGGTAGTCATAGCAGCAATATGAGATGATCTATAGTTTGTGTGATGAGACAATGTCAGCATAAATATGTATATGAAAGAATATAGAGAATTCTTTATCTTGTGATGAAATGAGTCAATACCTGCTCATAATTTTGACATGTCATGCCCAAGGGATTTTAGATTGTGAAGATGTTATTGTTTTGTAACTTGAATCACACTAGCCTTCTGTACATCTAGTCTCTTCCTATGTGGAATGCTCTCGTGATCCCTTCATCTGTGAAGGGTAGGGTACAATCTTCACAAGCGGCATGAAGTGGAGACATGCAGCTCCTAATATGCTTGCTCTCCTTCATTCACTTGATGTTTACTATGCTGCATGTAATCTATGCAATACTGAAAAAGGCATTATTTAGTATTTGTCCTATGATTCTTTTACTTGAGATTTGCAAAAGATATCTGTAAGTTCATATTTCAACTCTGTGTTACCAGTTAGAAAGGAGAGTGATTCATCATTGTTGTATGTTCTCATACGTTGCATCATTGATAAATAGTAAAAGGCTGCAGAATTGTAGTATGCAATTGTGCTCGCTTCCATAGATGTTTATCATAATTTCTAGTAATTTATTGATATTCCAGTGGTCTTTATGAATATGGAAGAATCAAATTACAAGGCATAAATGTGACTTCCATTTATATGCCTATGAGAATGTGATATTGTTGCATAGCTGGAAATAGGATAAGTTCTAAATATGTTCTATTGCAGTAGCTTGATCTTATCTTTTATAAGTCTTAAGTATATTGTCAATATTCTGAATTGATTAAGTAATTTACAAAACTCTTCCATGTTTAAGATGAATAACCCTAATTGTTGTTTTCTAACTTATTTCTCTGTTATTATTAGAAATGTGGTATGGCATACAGCAGCAGGGAGATATACATGTTTGAATACTTACTTGAAGGAATTTATTGTTTCCTTTTTGTAACAATAAAAAACACCAATACATTAGCAAGGACATCAAACCAACAACAATCAAGTTGTTTCCCATGACCTATAGACCCACAACATTGAGAGAACTAACTGTTACACATAAAACATAAGAAAGAAACGGGTTTTATGTACACGAGAAGTGGTAAGTTTTGAAGAGTCCCAAACACCATAATTTTTATTTAAATTAGTTCCCTTTCCATCCAAACATTGCTTCCCATTAAGTATACTATTTTTCATTCATTTTAATGCCAAGGCTATATCAATTTCAAACTTGTTATTGTTCTCAATAATATTATTTAGTGGGTATTTATTTTTTCAGTTATGTGTGTGCTCTTTCTAGCTCTGATCTTACATTGAAAAGACATTACTTTAAAATCATATTAGGCCAAGATGAGGCTGAGTGGCAAGCAGTTACTGCTACAGATGCACATATTCAAAGCACGAAAATGAAAAAGATAGTGAGAATGTCACAAATATTATGGACCCAAAAAAATCGCTAAGTTGAGAAACTATGTATCCCTTACATGTATTTCAAATTTGATTTTTCTCTTCAAACAAATACATGATCGGTAAAATGAATTTCCATGTGTAGTCATCCATTAATACTAAGCATCTTTACTGAAAAACAATTACACAGGACAATGGCTTTGCATCTTACACAACAAATATTGACAGACAACACTGCACTCATTCTTCCTTCCTATATACACGTTTGGAAGCCTTAAGTTTTGATTTAAATTCAAAACAAATGCTTATATTTTCAAAGGAAATGGGATGCTCTTGTATTTCTGAAATCAAACTTTTGTTCAACGAAGAAGACAACTTACAGATCACCCTTTAGTTTAAGCACAAAAATAACAAAAAAACCACACACAAAACAAAGAAATGATGTATTGATCTGAACATAGAAGAGAACAGATAATTGATAGATGGAAAATGATGGGATAAAGAACACTAACTGGGTTTCCAATTGCAAAAACTTTCTGCCCTACGAGAAGATCTGTAGAGGTGCCAACTGGTATGGGTCTCAATTTATCTTTTGGGGCTTCAATTCGTAACACGGCAACATCTTTGTCTTGATCGTATCCAACAACCTTTGCTTCATGTGTTGACTGGTCGCCCAGGGTCACTCTGTGTGAGAATTTATCACTTAAATCTGTTAATTTTTGCAATTGGGCTGGTCTATGGTACAAAAAAAAAGGAAAAAAAAGCAGCACATTAAAAGCAAAGAAGTTAGAAATCTACTTGCTCCCTGTCATCACTGTTAAAAGCATTTGTATAGAACCATAATAAGATATGGAGGAGCAAGCTGACATCTGTCTTATTACTGTTTGATTTACTTATTTTTGAAGTATAAAGTAGCATTTTCTTATGGTTTTCCGCCTTTTCTCCTATAATTCAGATTACCATGTTCTAGTTCCCTTAACATTTGCCTCGTCAATAAGTTAAAACTACTTAAATGTGTAGAGATCCATCCTAAGATAACCGAGAAGGCCATGCGCAGACCATGGGCAGACCTAGGCATGCCCGAAGTCGAAAAAAATACCTAGCATACCCTAGGTAGTATTAACTAAAAGAGAAATAAGCATACCTAACATTTAGATCTTGCATGCTGAATTGGGGCCTATGCATTTGGATATGAACACACATTTGGTTCTTATGGCCATATGCCAGCCTAAGGAGCCCATACTTCATTGTTTAATGACCCAATTTAGCCAATGAGGTTGAATCAAGGTCTGCTCTAGGCAGATCATGTTAGAGAGGGGTTGTTGTTACACCAAAAGACCGATCTATCAATGCCTGATACAACCACTCAACTTATAGTACATAGGAGGTGGTTAAGCCCTTGTCACAAATCTCGAGGGGACCGCTGAACAAATTTCCAACAATCTCCCCCTTAGCGTTACCCGAGGGTCTAAGGATTCGAACCTATGACCAAGCTCTATTACCACTTGTTAGAGTGGGGTTGTCATTGCACCAAAAGACCAATCTATCAATGCTCAATACAAGCACTTAACTTATAGTACACAGGAGGCAGTTAAGCCCTTGTCACGAATCCTAAGGGGAGCGCTGAACAAATTTCCAATAGATCAGGCACACACGCTTGGTTCAAGGGTGGTTGTTCATTGCTTGAGGGCCTTACCTAGAGTCAAGAACCTACATTTACAAGTTCTATGGTCCATACACTTCATTTAGGGCTCGTTTGATTGCTAGCATAGGAATTGCAAATTAGAATAGAAAATTGGAATGGGAATGGAAATGGGGAATGGAAACAGAAAATAGTAATTCCAATCCTGTTTGGTTCACCTAGAAATCGATTGGGAATATGTTAATCCCTTGTTCGGTTGTACAAAAATGGAATAGGAATAAGGTTAAGTTTTGTATTTTTAAAAATATTTCCCTAAAAAAATTTGTTCTAATTTATTGTTTTTTGATAATTTTCTCAATAATGATAAAAAGGTTAATTTATCTTTATTTTTATTTTATTCATTGAAGTTAATAAGAAATATAATTTTTTTCATTTTTTTAAATAAATAGATATAACAAAAAATGTTCTAAAAAACATGTTAAAAAATGTTTGAAAAAAATTTAAATCAGATTGGAAATATGAATGGCCTATTCCAATAACAGATATTTTTTTCCATAGACATGCTCATTTTAGGGGCAAAATTGGAATGTATTCCTATTCCCAATTCTGATTGAGCGTACCAAACAACGAATATAAAATATATTCTAATTTTCTCTTCCTATTCCAGCAACCAAACAGACCCTTAAGCCCTATTAGGCCCATACATTTCATGATAAAGAGGGTTAATGATTGGTTGACTTTCTCTCCCCCTCTTCCCTTACATTGGTCCTCTCTTTCTTCATTGAACTCATGACATAGAGTTTCTTCCTTCACCCAATAAGACATGTTTTCTATCCTTTTTTCATGGGGAGGTGGAATCTACCTCTTTATGTGTCAAATCGACAAATGAGAAGGTGGAATCCACTCCTTTATGTGTCAAATCGCCAAATGAGAAGGTAGAATATGCTCCTTGATGTGGCAAGCTTGCCACTTGAGAAGGTAAATTTCACTCTTCAATGTGTCAACATAAAAAGGCGATTATATTATTTAAATTAATCAATAATTTTCTTTTATTTCCCCTTTTATGGCGGATTACTTAGACAAATGTTCACGTTTTTGGCTCAATCTTTTTTTTTAGCTTTAATTTCCCATTTTCCAAGCTTGGCCAAAGTTTGTCATTTCTTCCCAAATTTTGTTACTTAGCCAAATTTCATCATTTTTAGCAATCTTTTGCAACCCACTTTTTGGAAAGCTTGCAAAGCTCTAAGCCAATGCCAAATTCACTATACCACTCTAGACCTACCAGCAAAAGTGGGGTTCCCCATTTGCAATGGGGCGATGGTGTATGAAAACCTCACAACAATCACCAACTTGAATTTCCTATGGAAATCCAAGTTCACTTTGAAGGATCCAACTGCATGGAGTACAATCAAGAATTCCAAAACCAACAAGCGCAATGAGAAATTTCCAAAAAACAAAGACGAAGAAACTTTGAGAAGATGAAGCAATTTGAGGATATGGCATCACAAGTCAAGGCTTAACAGTATTGAGTCATCGTCAAAATATATGTATCAAGTCAATAAGGAAAGGATGTTGAGGTGGTTCCCACTTGTCTTCTACTAATCAGCGGGCTCCAATTGCATGTATTCAAGCACGTTCAACCATATTACATCAAGTGTACATGAGGAAGGCACCCAGTATATCTACCTTACTTCATTTTTCATTGGCTCTCAAGAGCATTATTATTTTCTTATTGGCCCACAGGGTAATGCCTTCATGTAATTGGATGAAATGTTGGCAACTCTAATTAGGGTTCGTAATGGATTAATCTTGGCCCTTGATCTTGAATTGATATTGGCTCTTCATTGTAATTGAACAACTATAAAAGGCTAAGGTCTTCTCCTTTATAACATTTAAGATCAGAGTAGAGTAGGAGAGGAGACTTGTTGAAACTGATGTCATTGTGCTATCAAAGTAATTGTTGATACATTATTGGCCTTCATGGTAGATTACCAGCGTTTCTTTGGAGTATGGCATAGTTTCTTCAATTCTTCACGAGTAGATTAGAAGTAGTGTTAAAATGAATGGGAGTTATTTTTGGATGCTTCTTTGATGAACTTGCTTAGGCCAAACGATTAGGTACTTGCTGATTGTAAGTTTTCCTTGTGTGGTTGAATGGCATTTATATGAACTCTCAATTACCAGATTCGCACCTTGCAGCCCAGATTCAAGTCCGGGTTCGTACGGGTCCGGATTCACGCCTGGGTTCGCTACAGGTCGAGGCAAGGTCCGAATTTCAAACTGTGGGTCTATCCAGATCCTTGTTGGCACGAACCCAGGTGAATCTAGGAGGACTTGCAGTAGTAGGGTCCAAAAAATGAAATCAAACAACTTAAAATAAATTTTTTTAAATATTTTTTAACGTAACCCTAAAAGCGACCTAATAAAAATCATTTCACTCAGCTAATCTCTCATTTGCTCTCTCATTTTGGTGTGCCCATTTTGCAACTTTTAAGAGAAGGTTGTAGAGATTGTTTGTTCCAATGATGAGGATCTAGATATAGTTGCAGCCGGAGATGAAGCCATCAATCCCTCATTGTTTTGATACTATGATCATTGATAAACTATTACACACTTTCCATTTATCATTATGTTTCAAACTTTCTTATTTGCTGAACTACTCTATGTTTTGAAATTTCATTTTGTAATTTGGTAATTCAATGTATGATTTTCTTTACAATCATGAACATAGATTAATAAGTGGGTATTTAATGTTTATCTTTGACATTTGGCATTGATCAATGATCAAGCAACATATATTCATGCTATGAAATGACTAAATTTTCCAATTATGCATGCTTCTCTTATTTTTTTTGTATATATAATGCACACACACACACACAAACACACTCATGAAACCACCCAAGAACCCAAATGAGATAAAAAAATTGCCTGAACCCACAAACCCAAATCCGTCCCTGAACACAAATCGGTAACTTAGAAAGAACTTGACTTCGATTATTGTTTACATATTGATATGCAATGATGGAAGGCGTTAATGGAATGGTGGTAGTTTGAACATCTTACATTTACCTTATGAAATTGCACTAGCTTGGTCGATGTTGATGGCTAAACTAAGTTTAATAGAGTCACAAAAACATCCACAATTTCTTACATTATAGGAGTAGAACAGCTTTCTAAACCCTTATCCTTCGCAAATTGTTTAGTTGGAAGTGATTGGAAGAAGTTAAAGTCAAGTTGATATCCATTGAATGAATAGTGTAAGTCCCTTTGTGATAGCCAGCATATCACATCATAAAACTAAGTGAAAGTCCATAACAAGAAGGAACATTGAGGTTGTCACATCGATCACGCAATTCAGAAACCATATGAGCATCCTTATTCAATAGAGAGTTGGTGTTTCATCTTGGAATACTAAGTATTCGATTCTGTATGTTGTAGTGGAACAAAGCTCGCATCAAAAGGGACATTACACTAGTCTTTGAAATTAATCCTGCTCTTGTGTTCATTTGTTCACTGCTGAAAGGTCTGCCCTTCAAATTTCAGATTTTCTACACTACCAATTAGATCATTTGCCCCTATCCTTGCCACTCTAGTATTTCAATGATCTACTCTTCATAAATATTAATCTGCCAGTCTACTGTATCCTGCTTAACTTTGTTGTTCTGTTGTTAACTTTAAATTATGTCCTTCAACATGCTCCTTAGTTCACCTTTTGATTTGCTGAAAAGGCTTTTATTTTTCATCAATCTGCTGTTTGAAGATTTCTTATTTGCACTCTCTTCTGAAAAGGAAGAATGAGTAACAGCAATTTCACCTTGTATATAGAATTTTTTCGCTTATAAATCAGATCTAGTTAACAATTGGGTTGGCCCTAAACATGAGAAGAACCTATTTTTCTTTTAAAAACTTTTAGGAGGGTAAAACGTCATCTTCATTTTTTTTAAAGTTTGTATTCTATGATTGAGGGTGCACACAATTGTATATCATTTAACATGATTTCCATTTTTGAAACTTTGCATCCCTTGTCTATGGCACTCAACCAAAAAAATCTTTCACAATTTTTTATCTAAAAATTTATTCTCTTACATTTGGGGAAAACTCTTACCCTTTTCAGTCTTTTTAGACTCTTGAAAATTTTCTTGCATTGTTAGGCATGCACATGATGATGTCGTTTTATCTCTTGATATTGTCTTTGTACCCTTAGGCATACACCTAATCACTACAAATGCACATTGTTTGTAGATCCAATTCTATACATACTGCTGCGCTCTTGAATACTATCTACACAGATTATGAAGACTTAAACTATTCTCTTCATTCCTTTGTGGTTTGCCTACAATATCTTCAACCTCATATCAGTTTTCCACATAAAGACTTGTACTTGACGACAAATATACAAGTCGTTGATCACTCCTCCATGTTATGCCTTGGATAGGTGCCGGGTACAAACTAGAAACAAACCTGAAAATATCACCTTGAAACACAAAAAATTTGACCAGCACTCTTTGTTATAAAGAATGCGCTTAAAAGTTCCATTCACTGTTCTTGCAAAAACATGGAAGAGACAACTCAAAACTGGCACAGACAAACAAGATCAATTCCAGAAGCATGACTTGTGTTTTGACACAAAGACAAAGGTTTCTTTTGATAAAAAGGCACATTACAAAAGTTTATATGGGTGCAAATAGACAAAAAAAAATTTAAAAAGGAAGAAGGCATTAATTGTGACATGTGTGAAAGATGGATTCCAAAGGGAACTACACTAGGGTTTCTAAACTTTTGTACATGCTGCAACATGGTGTTAGGATTTGTGAAAAAATAATCTTTTTTAAAAATAGGCATAAGTTTCTCGGTTGTTTCTGGTAGGTGAAACAAAAAGTTGATGGTTTCCAATAGAACCTATACAATCTCCTGTGGCAACCATGATTGTTGAAACTTAGAGGGGAAAAGGTTATATAAAAGGTAATAGAGAATAGTGATAAGCCAATAACAGTTGTAGAGATGTTAAATTTGAAATCATTGAAAAAGGTAGATGATATAGGTACCATATTTTTTATGCCCATTCCAGTCCGTTTTATGTGGCACATTATCCATATTTCGAGAAACATGCTAAAAAATTCAAATGACATTGGCTCCCCTTATGCCCTGATAAACAATACAACAACCTACTTGATAGGCAGCATCTAAAGGTGAGTTTGTCAATGGTGGACATGAGGTAAACCGAGCTAAGGACAAGTTGCTTCATTATCATGGAAGGTGGACCAATATTAGACATAGGCCACCCATCAATATCAAAGTTACATGTGTTATTGGCTCTGATTTTCACAGACCGATTTCCTTAGGGAGGCACAAGTATATAGGCTTCCAATTTCCGATTTTAAGGGAGGTTATCAAAGAGGTTGGGATGACAAATTGTTCTACTACTATGACTGACCCAACAAGTGTTTAAATTGGTATGATGGGAGAGAGCGCTTGCAAGCACACCTTTTGCTCCTTGTGCTATGTGCATCTATTGAACAACATACTGAAAGAAATTGGGAAAATTAATTGGGTGAAGGAAATGCTGGCAAAAGCTAGTGACATGTAAATGTTCATTTGCAACCACCACACTTCACTTGCTCTCTTCATTACTTTTTTGAGGAGGAATTCCTCAAACCTATAGAGACTACATATGCGCCAATTGCTTTATCTTGATATAAAGGATTCTTGAAAAGTAGAAGCTTCTACAACTTATGATCTAAGTTACCAATGCGTCTGGCTTGGAGGGGGGTGCGGATGCGGATGCAAACTGGTGCACGGATGCGGGAGGATGTGTGGTGAGTGCTGTCCGAAAGCACCATCTTCTCCTGCAGATGCACACGGGGTGATCCGAAGAGCATTCGGGTGCATCCCATGAGCATCCGGTTGTTTTCAGTGAACAATCACTTAAGTGACTTAAGAAAACATGTGTTTTAAATGTTTTTTCATTTTTTTTCCCCTCCTATTTGCCTCACAACCCTAAAACGACCCTAAAAGAGGCCATTCATTGCCCATTCTTCCCATTTTGTTTGTAGTTGGGATCTCTTCTCATTTGGTCTCCATTGTGGCATTCTGAAAGCAAGGTCATTAGTTTTGAAGAAGATCATTCGTAGGGTATCTATTGAGCTTCCAAAACGAACGATTAAGCTAGGGTAAGCATTTGATCCATTTCATGAGTTTTTTTTAGTGATTTTTTTTAGATCTTCATGAATTTTTCAAATTTTAGAAGAAATGTTTCAAGATTTTTCTTTTTCTTTTTTGGTAAAGAAATGAAGGAATAAGTGTAGCCATCTTTTTTTAGTATTTTTGTTTTGTGTACTTGCACTTGCATATTTCAAACTTTCATGATGTTCATAGTTTTAACTTTTTTTAAACATTTCTAAGTTAATTTTTTCTATTTTCTTATCAAATTCATAGTTTCTATTGTGCAAGAATGGCAACTACTGATAGTCAAAGTTCAGCAGCAGGGCAAGAACAAAGTGATAACTTCAATATTGATGTAGCATCTCCATTATGGAGACATACCACAAGATCATCACAGGTTTCCGGAGATGGGTCATACATTTGGAGATGCAATATATGTCATAGTAAACCATTCAACAGCTCATATTCTCGAGTCAAAGCTCATTTTATGGGCCCTACTAGTAAAGGAATAGCATTGTGCAAAGGAAGTAAAGATGGAAAAAGGTTGAGCAATGCATAGTTAGCCGGATTCATAAAAGAACAAGAGGTTGCTAATCGTTTAGTGAGCAAATCAAAAACAAGGTTTTACAAACCTTCATCTACAAAGAGCAAAGTGAATGTGCCCACCGATCATGTTACATCCTCCAAACATCCATTCTTGGAAGTGGGAAAGGAGGATGATGAAGTAGAAGTTATTACCCGCAAAAGAGGTCCGTTGGATCAAACATTCAAAATGGAGGCAAGAGAGATTGCTGATGAAGCAATTGCACGTTGCCTTTATGCTAATGGTTTTCCTTTCAATTTGGTATCACCATATTGGAATGAAATGGTTGTAGCCATCCTTAGAGCACCAGTTGATTACATTAGCCTCGGGTATGAAAAGGTGTGTACTACTCTTTTGCAAAAAGAAAAGATTTCAATAGACAAAGCTCTTCAATCAATTAGGACATTTTGGAAAACTTCCGGCATAACTATTGTGTCTGATGGATGGAAAGACACAAGAAACCACCATTGATAAATGTGATTGCAATGTCCCCCAAAGGAGCGATGTTTTTGAGGGCTATTGATTGTGAAGGACAAGTTAAGGATTCACAATTCATTTCTAGAATTCTCATTGAGGCAATAGAGATGGTGGGTAGTGAGAATGTGGTCCAGGTGGTCACAGATAATGCCACGAATTGTAGGGGTGCAAGTGCTTTGGTTGAGTCTCAATACAGCCATATTTTTTGGACACCATGCACCGTGCACTCTCTCAATTTGGTCATGCAACAAATTGGCACCCAAATAGATTGGGTGAAGCAAACATACCAAGAGGGAGAGGAGATACAAATGTTTGTGACAAACCACCACATGTCACAATCTATATTCAAATCATTCTCCAAGTAGGAGTTGTTCAAGGTAGATTTAAAATTGTAATTACTTAGTTTCATTTATTTATTTATTTTGAATAAGTTTTATATTCATGTTCAATATCAAATTTCTTTTTTATAACTTCATTTTATATTAGATGTCATATTGTCAACTTGCTTATAGGTTGTTGAGACTAGATTTGCATCTCATACTGTTGTTCTGAAACGACTCCTCAAGGTGCAATTAGCATTGGGCCAAATGGTTATTTGTAACCAATGGGCTATATGGAAGGCTTCAAATTCAAAGAGAGCCTTGACGGTCAGGGGTATGATCTTGGATGAGCATTGGTGGGCTCGTGTGCAATTTGTATTGGATTTCACCGAGCCTATCATGACTATGCTATGCTTTGCCAATACAAATGCAACTTGCTTAGGGGATGTGTACAATGGCATGGACACCATGGTAGAAAAGGTAAAGCTTTCCATACAAGCACATGAGACTAACCCCATAGAGTGTGAAGCCTTGTGCAAAAAGGTGGAGGATATCACTCATCATCATTGGGAGAGGATGACTACCCCATTGCACCTCCTTGCATATGCCTTATCTCCAAGGTACTATAGCAAGGAAATACTTGCTATGCCGGATAGAATTGTACCATATGCGGATGAAGAAGTTGCTACTAAGTGCTACACTGCATTTGCAAGACTCTTCCCAGATGATGAAATGCACAAAAAGGTGAGGCAAGAATTTGGCTTATTTGCTTCAGGATCAAAACTTACACTATATGCATAAAGGACCAAAATGACATGAGAGCTATCACATGGTGGTACATGTATGGGCAACCATTCAATCATCTACAACCTCTTGCAATCAAGATCCTCTCACAAGTAAGTTTTCATTTATTCATTTATTTAGCAATTGTATTCTACACTTTAGTGTTTAACATTCTCTAATTTGCTTTTCATTTGTATGTTTAATTTTAATTTGTTATGAACACTATTCAGATTGCAAGTTCTTCTTCTGCTGAACAGAATTGGAGTACATACTCCTCTATCCATTCAGTGAAGCGCAACTAATTGTGCAAAAGAAAGTTGAGGACTTGGTTTATATACATACCAACTTGCATCTTTTATCATGTAAGGAGAATGGATACAAAGAAGGGTCAACCAAGCTTTGGGATGTAGCCCCTGAATCTACAAACTTGGATGCAACACTTCAGGATCTTACTGTGATGATGGATGATGATGTTGATAACATCATAGCACGTGCATCTAGCACAATTGGAACCATGTGTGGTTCAAATGAACTTGCAAATGTTGCAAAAGAAGGAGATGATGAGACTAAGGATTTTTTTTTGAATCCTTATCATTCTGAATGACTGAATGTGATTTGTGAATCTTGAGCCTTGACTCTTGATTGATCAACATTGAACCATGAACTATGTTTTGATTTTGTAATTCGAATGCATTCAAATCTTGAACTTGAGTAATTTACTAATTAGACATTACTGTTATTTCAATTTGATTATGATAATGATTCAATAAATGGTTTATTTTTGTATATTTAATATTTCTTGTATTTCTTTGCATACATAAATTATAGTTGCCAACTTTACACACACATATATATACATGTATATGTATCAATATATATATATACTTATGTATGGATGCACCCAAACGCATCCAAAATCCACCCCCCCCCCAAAAAAAAAAAAAATCCATGCATCCATGCATCAGCGCCCCTCACCCACATCAGCATCAGAATCAGAAACAGTAACTTAGCCTATGATGGTAACACTAAGTGGGGTAGGTGGACGGAGACCAATATAGTTGACGGGAAGAGTCCAACATAGAAGATCCTTAAAGATGATTGGTAGTCCATTGTGTGGTTATAATTAAATAATGTCTATGTCTTGAAAAATGTTTTCTTTTTTTTTTTTGGTAATTTGAGTTTTAAATTCTGAATTAACATTCACTCTGTCATTGGAGTTTTTTTTTTTTTCAATTTCTTGTTTACAAATGGATCTGCTCTTTCATCTTATCCATTCTGCAAGAGATCAGGTATGTTGGCATAGACTCTCCTAGTTGAAGCAAGCAATTTATTGTCGGGATCCTAATTTGCTATTATAAAAGGAGCATACCAAGCTTATTGTAACATGAAGTGCAACACTATGAACTCTCTACCTCATAAAATTGCCTATGCTCTAAGTCCCAAACAGCGTGCACCATGAATTCAGAGAATGCTTTCTTTTGAACATGAAGAGGTGAAAGAAGGGTTTATGAATGCCCTTCAGAAGATACACAACATTGAGGGGGTGGTGAAACTAAGGCAGAAATGGTTCACTTTCATCACCATTCGACCTCCAACCTTCAACAAATCCAAGGCCAAGGAAAATAAGGCAACATTAGCTCAAATAAGGGTATAATAGAGTTGAGGATGATTGCAACTCACCTCCTTTCACAACTTGTCAATTCCTTAGTGCAAAGAGGAACAGTGGCACCCAACTTCACCTATTAGTGGACCTATATGGGTTAATATATCTTCATCTGACAAAGCGCACAAGAAGTGGAAAAAAACAAAAGAAGGTTGGATGAAACTGAACTTTGACAGTACCTCCAAAGGTAATCCTAGTCCTTCAGGGACGGGATCCATTGCCAATGATTGGAAGGGGCATATTTTAGCTTGAAGTGCTCAAAAATTGGTATTAGGTAAAAACAAGATTGTTGAAGCTCGCGCAGCTCTTCTAGGCACAATTATAGCTGAACGTATGGGTATTCCAATGTACACCTAGAAGGGGATTCTCGAATCATTAGAGATGCAATTGTTAAAGGAAAAGCAAAGGATTGGCACATTGACAAATTGATCGAGTTGATCTTAGAACTCCTCTAGAACATTCAAAATTTTCAAAATTACCCACACTTAGCCCAAAGGTAATAAATAAGAAGATGATCTTTCTAATGTGGCAGTGACGTCGGATATTGAGGTGAAGAAGATAGTCTTCTCAGACCACAGGTAAGTATATGATGAGGTTTGATTTTGAGGCAATTGTGCAAAGAGAATAGCACTTGAGTAAATGCCCCACATTTACTACAACCACCAGTGGTTGTTATGTGTGTAGGGGTGGCCTTTTGTGAAACATCTTTGCCTTCATCATAAAGATTTCACTGCTAAGGTGGTGTCATTTGGACAAATCGGACTGATCAGAGAGGGACATGTCCATTCAATGAACATGCCCCTTGAGTTAGGTATAAGGGAGGGCTAGATTGCAGATTAGAAGACACACCGAAATCAATAAGTTTTCTCTTCTAGCAATCTGGCCAAATAGGATCATCTATAGGAGTGTAAACAATTAACCAAGATCCATGAACTTAACATGGTATCAGAGCTTAGTTCCTTCGTGGGAAGCTTAACAGCTTGAAGGTAGATTCATTCAAATTCATTGGGTTTAATCTGAGGTTTTTGGAGATTGTCATTGTGTGGGACTACAATGATATTCTGAGCTATAGATTGATAATAGTTATCTTTCAAAGTTGGATAGTCAACATTGTAGATTTCAAGCATTGCAAATCCCTAATAAAGATGCGTAAGTAATATTGTTTTCAGCATGCAAAGACCCCTATATCTAGACATGATTTACCTGGCTTCTTGGATGCTGCATTGTTGGAGGATTGGACGGCAATTAAACCCTGCTAACAGGACTGCGATTTGGGGTTATAACTGGCCATTACGACGTGCAGTGTGTTCCTTCAATACGACAGCTAGTTGTCTGCCTGAAATATCATTATTAATGTCATCCAGCTTTGTTATTTGAACCTGCGATTGCCTGGTATCAAGAAGTGCCATCACTACAGACCTGCATTTAAAAAGAATAGTTGTTTGTGCATTGGCATGGGAAGTAAATGAGAGACTCCTGCTGGAAATCGTGCAACATTACTCAAATAATCAAGAACCTTTAGATCGTATTGAGGCGGACTTCATTTTGTTTGCTGATCTTTCTTGACATTCTAGGTTGAATTGAGTGCAAGTACATTCATACATAGCAGCGTCGGCGGGCATCCTAGTTCTAGCGTGAGCATTATCTAATACCAGCGTCACTATTATTGAGGCACGTGGGTGGAGTTCTTTGGAACTGTGGCTGTGTTTGGAATACAGATCCATCACCAGAAGCTATGTAATAATGGAATATGTTTAAGGAGTCAAGATTGAAAACTGCAAATGTAAGAAAGGAATATCGAGAGACATACATAAAAAAAAATAGTTATTAATCGTAGATGGTTATGATTAGAAATGGTTATGCGCTTGCCAGTTTGGACAAATGATTCTTGAATTCACATCTGCGTGCATAGAAGGCCACCGTTAGAGGATATGAATGGTCATGCCTTTCGCAAGGAAGGAGCATTGGGATATGAAAACATGGAATATGTAGTGATTATCTGCCAAATTTAATCAACACTTCTATACTCCTGCTGTAACACATCACATGAAAACAGAGAACAAGAGATGACTCATATTAACTTGTCTTGTAACGATTTTATCAAGGGTGGCAATTATGTTAAAGAAAGTCACCTCCTTACAAATTTGGAATTACTTTAATGTGAGAGGTCATCAATTTTTTCTTAGAATATAGATTGGATAACACCAAACTTCCCGAATGTTAGATGGTCGAATTGACACATGGACAAGAAAGTGTCGTCACGTATAAAGCACTTGAATCCCACGTAGATACCATTACAAGGAATACAAAAATAGATCAAATTAGCAGGGCATAGAAATTTAGCAATGGCAAAGTCACGTGGATCAAAGTCTGCAATGCTATTTCTAAAGAATTGGATCGATTGTGTTTTATTCTTGGGATCAAGACTATGATATGAGGAGATAATATCAGACTGCGAACAAATCAAGGAAAAACTACTCCCAGTTGGCAACGTATGTGGCAAACATCTGACATGGCATTTCCATCAAGGAAAATATTGTATGCTATATGTCAGGCTAAACTAGCAAAGAGGAGAACCACTTTTGATATGTGAAATGGTGAGACTTGTGGGAATGGTCTCATTTAATCGACACCCATAGCAAAACCAACAAAACATAACCAGATTAAGAGGATGATTAAAGATAAGTGGTAATGCGAATGATTAATTGACATACCAGGTTGATTGATGAATTCCATTCTATGATCAGTAGTATATGGAACTTTTTGTCAGTTCTCAGTAATTGCTTACGTGTTCTTCCAAAAGGGGAGATGGCATCAAGTTAGAAAGTTTTCTTGGCACCCGTCAAGACTCAGAATCAAAGAGAGTCCAATTTTTTAATTTTCTTAATCATAAGATATGGAGATATTTGGAGAATTTACAACGAGTAAGCCAAATGCCGCTCTACTGAAAGGAAACTCCCATTCAAAATAAGTTTGATCCATTATAAAAGGGAACCTTGGAATAAGAACAAATGATTCTATCATCTTAGACAAACTCGATTATTTTGTTTGAGCGGGAGTTCATTAATGAAGATAACTCGTGGATAGAATCACTGATGAGATACACATGGATAAAGATTACATCATGAGACTACAGATCATTAAGATAAACATTTTACTCAAGGCATTTCTAATCTTCCCTCAAGTCCAAGAGGGAGTGTTAATGATTGTGGACTTAGAAAAGATGCATTCTATATAACCTTATGACTATTCAAATTATTAGTATTGGTTCTCTTAGAAAGGAGGGAATAAAGTGACATCATGTTGTGACACTAAGATCATGGATATTAGCATGGTATGCCTTCCTGACAAAAGGAGAAGCTAAATGATCTACAATGGTGAATCTTGACTCAGAGGGAGTAGACCATGCTTTATTGATTCCCTGTGTAATAAAGAATTTGTAGCAGAGAATCATTTAAGTATCATCTTATAAGGTCATATGTTAGAGAGAGTACCTCGAAGATTGAGTTGACTCCCCAGGATCTAGGTCATACAAACTCAGACTGAATGTACCATGTCAAGATGGTGTATACTCATAAAATACAAAAGCTTTCATCAAAGTTATAATGGAAAGATAAGCATCTATTGTACTTGAGCTCTTCTTTTACCTTATGTCTATAATATCTTTTATTTGTATTTTTTATAAGAAGAATATATGCCTTGATTTTATTTTTTTTAAGAATGTTCTTGTAGGAAAGAATTTTGGATTTAGAGGGAATCTGACATCTCATCAAGGCAACCTTGAGTAAGGAGCTCAGAAGATTTGATATCCAATAGGAGTTTGGAAAATCTAAAGTGAGCAACCATCTGATGGAACTATCTTTATAAACATCATGGTGTAGAAGCATTTCTCAGCAAACAATCTTGTAGCACCAGTTTGCAGTAATAGAAAACAATCCTCCAGTACAAATTTGCAGTGATAGAAAATGATCTTATGGTGTTTGAAATCAGTAGAGGACTACTAGCAAATCTTGAATAGATTCAAGATTGTGTTATGAAGGAGACATTTTGATGTCTATGAATCACAACTTGGATAAAGAGAGAATTTAATTATTCTCTAGACTTTATCCTTAAGTACTGGAAATTAGAAAGCAGGTATTCTTATCAAACCTCTCTGAGAGTGATCATCTCAAGAAAGATCCAAGTATGATTGAATTGTTTTGTATTCTTATGATAATTTATATTATTGTCAGGATATTGACTGTTATGGGGCTTCACCATTTGTGTTTGTTATTTAAGAGGTGACAATCTCTAAAATAATGAACACTTGTATGAAGAAATTATAAGAGGTGACGATCTCTGAGATAATGTTCTAACCAATAGAGAACTACTGGCAGATCTGGATGAATTTAAGATCATGTTGTGATGGAGGCATTTCTATGTCTATGAATCACAACTTGGATAAAGGAAGAATTTAATTATTCTCCGAATTTTATCTAGTGTACTAGCAGATCTTAATTCAGGATCATGTTGTGTGCCTATGAGTCACAATTTGGATAAAGGAAGAATTTAATTATTCTTCGGATTTTATCCTGTGTAAGGCATTCTAGTAATGGATTGCTGGTAGAATATAGATCTTGGACGAAATCAAGATCATGTTGATCATGTTGTGATAGTGACATTTTTTAAAACTCCAGACGTCACAACTTGGGTAAAGGGAGAATTTAATTATTCTCTAGTCTTTATCCTGAGTATTGCATTATATGCAATACTGTTATCACAAGTTTAGGTAATACTTCATATCACAAGCCTTGTCAAACACCCTGTGTTATGAGCCTAGGTGATTATATTACAAGATTTGTAATATGATGTGTTTTCAAGTATCATTTGTATAATGATACACCATGCTTGAAATTCAGAAAGATAGAGTGTATATCTATGCGTAGTCATCTCTATTGATGTTGCTAGATATGTTTCTATCACTTATCAAGTTAAGAGGGAGTGTTAATTCCTTGTAACTTTGACAAAATAAGTGTTCTGATTTTCAGATCAGTCTGTTCTGGATGCATGAGTTCCCTTAAGTATTGGTCATTAGAACATATTGTCCCCTCTAGATAGATTGGCATTTTCCTTGTGGCTTCTATAAGCCTTCTTATTTACTAAATTGGTTAGTTAGTTACTAACCATTAATAACTCTTGGAATGGGCACCAATCTTGAGGAAACAATTATGTTGTTAAATAGGCCAACCTAGAGAGGGACATGTCCATTCAATGAACATGCCCCTTGAGTTAGGTATAAGGGAGGGCTAGATTGCAGATTAGAAGACACACCGAAATCAATAAGTCTGCTCTTCTAGCAATCTGCCCGAATAGGATCATCTATAGGAGTGTAAACAATTGACCAAGATCCATGAACTTAACATAACATGCCTCGGGATTTAAAATTCCATCCCTGTGAATGTACCACCCATCAAGATTGATGATAGATGACCTACTATCAACCAAGTTGTCTCAAGGACAATGCATAACCTCTAATTTCAACCTCAAGGCTCTCTTCAGGTTAAATGAATGGCCCAACCTACAGATATTCATTTCTCATCAACTTATACTACTCCTCAGACTGGCCTTCCTCCAATCCATTCCTGTTTTCCTATGCCAGCACAAATTTTTATACTAATGAATTGTACAATATAATGTAGGAAAGCCAATTCAATCTGCAAAATCCTGCACAAATTCAATCCTTGAAAATCCACAATTTTCATCTCAAATTCCTGAAGTGCATAAGGATAAAAATTAAAATCCGTAAGCAGTTTTCTGGGAAACCACCAAATGAAAAACTGATTTGGTGTATGAAAGATCCCTTAAGCAGGCCTTTTCCCTTTCCATTTAATTTATATTTAATTTGAGGTGTACAACACTAACACCCTTCTGGATTTGAACATGTGACTTCCAATATGGGGTACATATCCATTGACAGTCAGGTCAACTTGGGCTATACTACAGGAAAGAATATCAGTCTCAACAAAATGCTGATTGGGCTACTCCTAGTTCTTACTAGAAGAAAAATACAGATTATTGATACAAAGTACATTTTCTCCCTTTTCCTAATAGAAATCAGACTCGGGATGCTGAAAATGGTCAAGTCCAAAGTGAAAAGATTTGTGAATGCAGACAGCTTCAACTTATACCTTGCACTGTTTAAAATGAAAGACAGCATTTGGGAGATAGCCAGAGAATTTGAGAAAAGGAGCTTGATATTTGCTTTATTTGAAAAATATATTGACATACTTGTAACTTACATCGAGCAACAGAAAGAGTGCCAAGATGTTCTGAAGGAATGTCTCAAGAACCACACAGAATATGTTAACGATTTGAGGCAGAATGGCCAGAATCTTCAAAGCAGGACTGAAACTATTGAGAAAACCCTGACACCTGAGAGAGAAAAGAGAATATTTGATAAGGTTATGTGACAAAACAATCAGAAATCCAGTGCCAAACAACATGTGCCCCGGCACTCAGATTGCTCTTTTGAAGCCATTGGCAGAGGTGGTGAATGGAGATCTTCATTCTATAAACGTCATCCCAGGACAGTTGTACCTCACAGGTTCCCTGAGTGCAAGAAAACCTGGCAAAGCAAACCCAAGTTTCTGCAAATAATGGCTCTGCACCTGCCTTCCTAATCCTGAGGGAAACACAAATATTTGAACATGTTCAACATCAACCCACTTTGGGTCTCTAAGATTCAAACACGAAATGCAATATTGGTTCTATGTTCATTTTCAGTGATTTTCTACAAACACTTAGGTGTGAAGACACTGTTGCATTCAACACCATACTGACCATTCGTATTAAGGACAATTTACTTTCTGTAGTCCTTGTAATTGTTTTTTGTTCAAGCCACTATTGTAGTTTTTTAAAATTTCCCTTTTATTTTATATAATTTAATTTTGTATCAAAATACGGTTGCTCTGTGTTGTCTTCGTCAGGAGAGAAATCACTAATCAGAAATGATTAGGGGACTCTTTCACCTGGAAATTTCATCATTGTGAAGCTGCAGATAGATGCACAGTCTTCTCCTTTCTTCTAACTTTCACTTTAGGTTTATTGGTAGATCCTACATATTGTAACTTGTATTGACTCCAAACATCAATTTCTGGATGTAGCTCGTATATTTCAGCCTAAGGTAGCTTTAGATAAGAAACCTTATTATTTTGTAATGCCCAGATATGCATATAGAATTCAGCTTTTTTGGAAAAAAAAACTAACTCTGTGTAGAATAAATATACAGATCCCTATCCCGGTTTACCTGAGTTCTAGTTACTTTACCATGTACTTTGTACCAATAATCTGTGTATCCCTTCTCCAACACGCCCATGTAATGATGGGATACATGCTAACCATGTAGCATCATTTAGGAAAGAGACTTCATTGGAGATTTGGTTGATCATATAAATTTATCTAAAGGTGTACAGGTACATTTGATGTAAACATAAGACTACCTTTAATCATTGCAGCGTCATAATACTTGAATAAGTGCTTGCCCTCATCTGATTCAAGTGCAGAAAATGAGACCATTTAACAAGATAAATTCAATATTCAAATGCAGTTTAATTATTTTCACAAATGTATTTAAATGACATTTTATTCCAGAGAGCTCCCCAAAAAAATAAAAATGCATTTCCCTGAAATCGAATTTTTAAAAAATTAAAAATGCTTTCCCTCTTCTGATATCTAACTGTATTTCTAACATACTTGTATTAAAAAATTATCTTTAGACTTTATCTAGTCACGTGAAGAAGGCAAGACTATTACACTAACTTTATTCTAATTGTGTACTATAATTTATTAATTATTGCTTAAGTGATGAAACTCAACGAGCTCAACAGCTGGGAGAACTGACCTCACAAACAATCCTTTCAAAGATGCATATTTTCTATTTTGTAGTTGTATTGCAACAGAACATGTTGTCATGTCTCATCTTTAAAAATTAAGACTACTTAATGTTCTCCAGGATATTATGCTGAAATAGAAAAATGGAAAGTTTTAATGGACTCATATCTACATGGTTCTTATGTTCTGTATCAACACATTATTAGCCAAAACTAATTTCATATATGATCTACAGCCAGTTCATGAACAATGCACATAACCAACCTGAGATCAGAGGCACCTCTAATAACATGATAATTAGTAACAATATGCCCCTTTTGATCCCAAATAAACCCTGATCCTGAACCCTGAGGGACTTCCAAAACATCCAGCGTGAAAGCATCCTGCCTGTAACAATGGATGAGCATAATATATCAGTGCAGTTTAAAGTATTAGAAACTAAATGGCTACTTCCAACATAACAGCACAATGTTTTTGAGAAAAGTTTTGTCATAATTTACAGAAGTTTACTATAGTTATATGGATACATAAATCTAATTCAAACTGAGATAATCCCATTGCACATAGACTGGGAGAAACGAAATGATGTAATAAACCTTGGCTAGATTACAGCTTACCATGGTGTAGTGAATTTAATCCTATAAAACAATTCTTTGAAACTGTCAATCTTTAGTAAGCAATAAGAAATAGCTGCTTTGAACTCTTTGTTCTAAATGGCAGCAAGAATATAAACACCAAGAATATAGACAGACACAGACATTGCATCTATTCTTTTCTGATGCTCAGGATTGTATGGGAATGCAAGAGGAGAGCATATGACAATACTTGCAGACTCTTTTTTATTCTAGACACTAGAAGACTTGATGACTTCTTCGATGTCTCAAATGAGCTTACAGAATCTCTACTTATGCCAATTGGACATGAAGGGTTGATGGGAGTGGTAGTTAAATTGCCGGTAGGTGTGAGTGTTAGGTGGTGATAGTGGAGTGGACTTTTATTGGAAGCTACTGACAATGCAGTTCTAGTGGAGATAACGGAGTGGTATGTACTTTTGAGATGATGTATGCTCATGTGGGCACATTATTACATATTTATTTAATATTGGCTTTTCAAACATTAATATTTTTCCTAATGACCTATTACTTGTTATAACTTTTATCATACCCAAGAAGTGAGAACAGTCCATTAACACCCATAAGTGGCTACAAGAAATTTTTTTTTTTATGACATGGTTGTGTCTAGTTGTCAGATTGGTTGATGTCATGGTGCAGACAGACCCTTGTGCTAGTCCAAGAGAGATCTAGGTGGCAATAAATTAATTGGAAGTGGTTTATAAATTTCATCCCAATCAAATTGCTAGTTGTTGAATGCATTGACTATTCTTACTTGTTCTTCTCCTCCTACATAATCCCATTCTGTTTGGACAGCTAATTTGTAAGGGAACAAACTTGGTGTGGCATCTTGAACCATCACTTATAGAAACTATGTATAAATTAGAGGATAGAATTCAACCCTGGGAATGCTATGTTCGCATGGACCAACTAGATAATCAACCATTCCATTAAAAATAGCAGTGAATAAATTTCCATGGATAATGTCAAAAAATTTCTCATATCTAGTGGGAAGTTTGGAGTGAAGATCTTAGCATAGTCTTTCCTTTCAACTCCTTGTTTTGCATGGCCCCATCCTTAAAACACTTTTTTTAGGAACTTTCCCTTTGCAGGGTGGCCTTACATCAGCTAAGGAACAATTACAAGGGAAGTCTCATCCTATAAAAGCTGTAAAGACTGAAATCTACATAGGTAGGTCTTATTTAAAAATCAAAAACCCTCCTAAGCTGAATGGAGTATTATCCATAGGAAAGGTTTCTTTGAATCTCGATTCTAGAACAAATTGAAAGCAATCAGACTTATCATAGACCATGTCATTTTGCAGCTTTCTCTGATCATCCATGTATTCTCTCAAGAAGACATCTTTCATAAGCTTGAATAGCCAAGTATTTCTATATTCTGGATAGGAAAGAGGAATGAATTCGAAATGTTCATCAGCCAGGACTTTGTAAGTATATGAACAGGCCGCAACTTGCCCTGGATTTCGCACTCTGGTGAAACAAGCACTGCATAATATTAAAAACAGAGATATTATACTAGTGCAAAAATAGAACTGCAGAACTAAAACCAAAGAAAATAAGAACCCACAGCTTGTCATTCATCATTTGAGAATACAAATGTATAGATTCGTCGGACTTCGACAAGTTCCTATAATTATACCAATAAAAATGACAACAAACTAGATATGATTAACAACCAGCGTAACGAGAATCGCGCTGAAATCGCGTGAATCGCCGATTCAGCGATCAGATTCATGCACCCCGATTTTTTTGGAGTCGGAAATCGTGATCGGCGATTTCATCGGGTGAATCGCCTGAATCGCATGTATCGGCGATTCACTCAAAAAATCGCCTGAATCGCCATTAGAAATCGCCAAAAATCGGCTGGCAACAGCATGCATGTTTAGTTGGAAATAATAAAAAAATCACTTATGTTTTTTGCTTTCTTTTTTACCTTTCCTCTTTGTTATAACCCTAAAGGGCCTTCTAATTGTTAAGCATGACTAGAAGAGAGGAGAAGAGAAAAGAAGAACCATAGGTTATAAAAATTAAAAAAAAAAAAAAAACGACGACAAATAAAAAATGTTTAGAATGCATAACGGATGATGCCCAAGGGAAGGGAAAGACATAATCAGGTAGTAAAACATCAGCGGTTCCCAAAAAGAGTGTGGGATCAGAAGAAAATCACAAAAACACTGTGTTCCATATAGTTTTGTGTGGGTTTCAGAGTGCAAATTTGGTTTTGGCGACGGGGGCGCTGCCCCTCGACCCCGCCCGGGGCGCTGCCCCAGGACCCCGCGAGGGCGCTGCCCCTCGACCCCGCTGGGGGCGTTGCCCCCTAGACCCCCAGTCGCTGCGGTTATCAGTCGTGAGAAGTCTCACCAGTTGATGAGACCTGAAGCTGTTGCAGGCATGGAGTGTCTGTGGTGGAGAGAACAATAGAGCAAGCCTTTCGAGAGGGGTGATATGCTTTGAAGCACTTGGAGTAGGTGTTGGATGTGAAGCTGTCTTATAAAAACTCTTTACCCCATGTGGTAAACACAAACTTCCATGTTTATATATGTTAAGTTTCAACTTCTATTTGATGATGTTATAGTGTGTTTAAGTTATATTCAATAAAGGGTGCATGAAATAAGTCTTAAATTGTTAAAATCTCTACATTTAAAGGGTTTTTTTAAATTTGCCGATTCATCGCCGATTCACCGGCGATTCACCCCCGATTCACGATTCGATTTGGCCGTGCCGATTCCGATTCTCGTTACTTTGTTAACAACTAACAAGAACAGATTGAAGGTTAACTAGAAACTGTTGACAGCAACCTCAAATAGATCTACAAATCTTATTTGTTTCCTTTTCTAACTCTAAGTACTAGAGCATTAAATTCCAACACCCCATCTTAATGCTACACTACATACCCCAGGGATGCATCCCCGCCTAAAACCCAAGTTTCCGAGATGAGGTTGTTCCCCTGCCGTCCCCAAAATTGTAAAAATGCCAGGAGACGTTTCCGGTACACAAGGACGCCTGGGTGGAAAAAGGGGACGGCCAAATGTCCCTCGACCATACCAGGGACGGCTGTCATAAAACATAAAGTTTTTGCTTTCCAACTTGATCGCCCAGGTGGGCCCCACCCTCCAAATGCCTTAAAAGGTCAAAAAGACTACATTATGGTTGTTTTGTCATTTATTTAGTTTTGCTTGTGAAGTTGGAGTGTGTTGCAGCTGGCTGAGGTTTTCATTTTGCAAAAAGAGGAGGTGATTCTTTTGCTTCCAAGAGCTTGAGCAGAGGTTTGAGCTTCTTCTATTGTGCACCAAGTATGTATGAAACTCTTTATGCTTCCATTTTCCATTTTTTAAATAGATTTGCAGCTTGAAAAGTCTGAATTGTTTAGATTTTTTTCGTTGTTTCAGCTCATATTTCCATTGCATATATAAATCTCAAAACTGTAATGTCCTTTCTTTTGGGAAATTAGAAATATTAAGAAGGGACGTATTTACAATATTAATTTTGACTATGTGAGCTGGAAATTTATTATTAAAGGTCAAATTAATATTCCACGTGGCCACAAGAGGACGACGAGAGATAAGACAAAAAACCCAGAAAGGAAGTCAAAGGGTCACCGTTGTGAGAATATAAGGAGAAGAGACCCCTTCCTTTTGGTATGCTTGATTTTATGATTCGGTTCAGTTTTCTCTCTTGTCAGAGTTTTCAGAAAGCTTCAGCTTTCAGCTAGTTTGAGGACGTAGCCCCTCGTGCTGGCAGACAGTGGATGCAAACCCATGGTCCTGGGAAACATCAATTCAAGTGTTTTATTTGCACTTATAGGTTTTTTTATTCTCGCATTCCAATCTGAATGTTAATCTGTATTTAAGATTGGATTTTTGTACTGGTTATTGTATTGCTGTTGTAAAATACAATAACATATTTTAGGGAGTTATAAGAGTTTGTTGGTTTTATCTTATTGGTTTGTAACACATGGTTATACACTCGACATCTCGGATGTTATTATAAAATAACGGCTTATATTCTTGTGGAAAACTTTCTGGTTTTCTTATAACATTGTATTCCTTTTGCCTAAATATGAGTTTCAATGTTATATTCAAGAAGTTAGTCAAATATCTATTGGGGTTTCTACTAGATTCCATTGTTCCGAAATACCTCTACAATATTTTAGTTCTGATCATATTGTTAAAGGAGAAATTTAGCAAATATTCGGTTCGGGATAGTATAGTGGTATCAAAGTTGGTCTTCCTACCAGCCTGTGAATTTATAACAGTAGTGTACCCTGCCATCCTAAAGGGTCAAATTGGCTCAATATATTATTTGCATACCAGAGTTTTAGCGGAGGTAGATTTTCAAAACAGCTTATCAAAACAAATTCTGGTGTTGTCTGGGAGGTTCATAAACAATTACAGCAATAGTAGCATTCAGCTACGCATTGACAGAGGTAACCGTGGGTCTATGGGAGTTGAATACAATTTCTAAGGAAGGTGAAACATCTACCTACAATTACGTGCATCACAACCTATCATTCTAAAACCTTACAATAAGCATAGTAGAATGGAACAAAATTAGTGAAGAGATATATTTTCTATGTTTGGTAAGGATTTGTGGTAACATTATAGAGCCAAATATACCTCAAGCCCTGGTGTGGAGAAAACTACTATATGCGATGTCTAAAACAAAGCATGTGATATATTGATTGGGCAATGTTTTTTGAGATTTATTTCTTGTGTGAGATGTTAAAGAAATATCTGGGGGATTCAATCAATATATATATATATATATATATAATGAGAAGTCGACATCTGAAAGTTAGTCTTCAATAAAGCTTACAAAGATTATGACACAGAATTGTTACAGATCATGGTCAATATAGTGACATCCAGTTATAAACCCACATTGCTCCAGCCTATAGCGAAGAAAATTGTCGACAACATTCCAAAAGTGGTTAGCATTCTAAATAATGTTAATACTTTTGTTGGAAACACATCGATTGGGGAAGAGGAATATGTATTGCATGGTAATAATAGCATATCAGAGACTCTAAGAAGACTTACTTTTGAAATATCAGCTAACTCTTTCTTTCAAACCAATACTCAGTAGGCAGATGTGCTTTACTCACTGGTAGAAGTAGCAGCAAGTTTAAGAGGTGACCGCTCCAAAATAGTTTTGGAACTGGTACTATTGGTCTCACAATAGCGAAAAAGGTTAAGTATGTCTATGGCTATGAGATAGTCCCTGAACCTATTGCAAATGCTCGCCGAAATGCAGCAAGAAATGATATTCAAAATGCTAAGATTATTCAAGGGGATCTTAACAAAGTAGCTAAGAACAGAGCCACACCCACAACAAGGGAAGGAGTCCCGACAGAGACACCGAACATTGAGAAGCCCACGTGAAACACAAAACACGGGCAGACACAATCCAGTGTGAAGAAGACCAAAGTGTGAAGGAAGAAAACACCTATCAGAAAAGCCACCACCATGAACTAAAGAATGTTCTAAAGGGGTAACTCTCGTTCAATGACTGCGGAAGGAAGATTTTAAAAAATCTTGAAATGTTGGTAGCATTTTCTCAGGCCATGTTTGATGTGTTTTGATATCATGGTCAGGAGATAAGTTAAGATTGGCGTTAGCTATTTTTGGCATACGTTACTTGGTAACGGTAAAGTAAAATCGAAGCCGATCTTTGGCATTACAATAAGGGAGTTTATACAGGTGTCATGAATTTTGGCAAAGACGTTAGCCCACCCGATTTAATTTGAAGCAAGAAGACATGGAGGATATTTATCTTTGGCAGATATAAGACAAAATAGTGGCATTAGACAAAGGCGAAGGCATGGCCCGCACAGGGCACCGCATCTACAGTGGTAGCAATGTTATTGGTAGGAGCTGTTAGTGTTGGAGACTTGGGAATGTCCGAGTGAGTCTAACGGTGGTCTAAACGGTAGCTGCATAGGCCATCCATCTTCTACACGCTAAGTAGGTTGCATACATGGAAGACAAATCACTTCCAAATTATTTTGAGAGTTCTAAATTTAATCAATTAGAAGACTGGTTTTAATTTTTTATTTAGCACTCGTTACCTTGATGTTTCTTAGCAAAAAATCGTATATTGTCTGCCGTGTATAATTACAGAGTCTAAACATATTGCTCGAAATGGTGGTAACATCTAAATTTCATTATGAAGACCTTTCTACTGGTAAATCAAGTGTAAATTCCAATGGTGAGAAGGATGGACTGATTCAAACTTCATTTCGAACAACGTCAAAGTCTTTCCCAGAAAGAGATCAGGATGAGATCTTAAAAGCTTGCCAGGCAGCTAAAGGCGACAATGAACAGACTTTGTCAATTCTTCTTGAAAAGGAAAACTTGTGTGCTATTGGAACAACGGTTGAATGTAGTAGTCAACATCTTGATACAAAAAACATCAATGTAAAGTCCAATTTGGAATAGCTAAAATTAAGCTTTCCTGATTTATCTAAAAGTGCCTTAAATGAAATTCTAGAAACTGTCAATTTCAATTACAGCGAAGCAAAAAAATTCTTATTGAGGTTGGGATGGAATCCAGGCATGTTACGAGTGAAGATAAATCCAGACTTCCAAGACAATTGCTAGAGTCTTTGTTCAATGTGAAGACAAGCAGTGAAAAGCTACCATCAAATATGGATTTTGTGAAAGTTGTGAGACTAAAGAAAAAACCTAAGAAATTCATTGTAGACAATTCAGTGGATAATTTAGTAGACGCATCAAAAACTCAAATTTCAAAAGGCGAAGAAGATGCGTATGAGCTTTTACACCAAGATTTAGGGTGTAAACGTGAAAACCAGAGAGATAACTGAATTTGAAATAGAAAAATGGACAAAATGGTTAACCAAAGCTGAAACTACAACATATAAGCAACAAAAGATTGATGACTTCCATCATGAATGCTCTAGTAATGGAATAATCAAAGGTCTGGGTGGATTAGAATCTAAATACTTTATAGCGAATAAACAGCTTGAGGATCAGATCAAAACCTTGGAAAGTCAAAAGGTGCAGCAAGGTTTAGACAGACATTTAGAACCAGCCAAACAAGAGAAAGAAAATGCAAAAAGGACCTTAGAAGAGAAAAAGTTGAAGTTAATCAAGGAAACAACAAGGCTTAAAATGTGACACCCTGAAACAAAGCTAGAACAGAAAGCAGCTTCCTTAAAATTGGAGGATATCTTGGAAAAGATTGAAGGTGCTTCAGCAGTCATGTCAAGTGTTCAGCAAAGCAAAAATCAGAAATGGTATTTCAAAACAGAGGTACTTGGTAGGTATGATGAGTACAAAAAACTTCCCCTGAAGATTCAAAAGGAATTAGCCTTCAATGATTTCATGGAGTTCCATCCAAAACTCCAAAACAAGACCGATTTGGCAAAAATGAAGTACCTTGAATTAGCTCATGATCTCCTTGCAAAAGACCAGTGCAAAAAACTGTGTAATGAATTTTCAGCACACTAAAATCATCTAATAGGGGACCTTGAAAAAGAAGAGCAGTCAACCCATATTGATTTACAGCCTTCCAGCAACCAAGTAGAAGATGCTACCCAGGGTACAAGCAAGTTTTTATGTTGGTGATTTGGAGGTTAGTGTTGACAAATAGGCGGATGAGGGCAGATGCACATGAGGTAATAACAAATTGGAAATTTTGTGTGATGAACCATATATTACCCATGCCCATGACAGAAATGCAAAGGAACATACCGAGATGACCCTACAAAATGATGAATTGCTTTGAAGTGACAATCATGGAATGCATACCTTAAGGAGCCAGTTGAGGGTTAATGAAGATAGAGTTGTGGCTTCTCTAGTACATTATAACAACACTCACAAGTTGGTTGAGGGTATCTACAGGAAAGCACAAAGGGAAGAGAAAGGAGTTTGGCCTGTTGCTAATCTATAGGTGATCAAAACAGCTCTTGAGACTACGAAATCAGATTATTTATTTTTGCTTTCCGACAGGGATAACATTCTTAAGGTTGCTGAAATTCATATGGATCAGCTGGGTACAGAAAGGAATGAGATTATGGAGCTGAAAAGGGAGCTTAAGGATACTCATGAGGCATTAGATGATGCTTGATTTTCTCTTCAGAAAGCAGAAAATCAAAGCAAGCTCATGGAACACTCACGGGAACGTGACAACAGAATGAGGCAGGAGTTCTTCCAAGAAGTCATTGATGAACTTGAGAGCATTCAGCAGATGTATGACTTGGATAGCTGCCCCAAACGGTTAAGTAGCAAAACTTCATAACACTTTCAGCTTGTTGACAACCCTTTGTTTGAAGTTGTTGTTGATTGGACATCCGACAATCCTCTTTTTGTGTTAAATGAGGGATCATCTCTTGTTTGCCATGAAGAGGAAGAGTTTGATTTCAGACTTTGGGATCCTGGCTCAGAGCCTAGCAGTAAATCCGGATCTTAGCATGGGAATGATGAATCAATTTTTGTTGCTTATTATTTGATCAGCCCCAACATATTTTTTGATTTCACCCCATTCAGGAGTTGAGTGAATTTTCTTCATCAGGCTCTGAACAGTTCTCAATGGAGTATTTATATGAGGGTTGTGGTTAGATTCTCGGCATCTTTCATATTCATAGCACCTATGCGCTTGGGAATTCTCCAAGTTTATGCTGACGGTATGAATTTTGATGTCCATGTGATGGTGGTTTCAGCTTTTGAGCAGCTCATTTCTTACATCATCCATTTAGGTCAAGTCTTCACACTCTATTGGATTATACATGGACCCTAGATATATTTCTATCTCATCATAGCAGCGAGGCAGCGTAATAGAGTCTGGGATCCAGGTGTTGGCAGATTGTATCTATGGTTGGACAAAAATTTTATTGTGGTCCTATTCAGTTTGAGGTTGAATACGGTGATGGTCAGTGTTGATTAGTTTACAGGCGCATCATTTCTTCGTAGAGTAATATGGGATCCAGGGATTCGGTTGACAGGTGGTTTGCAGAGTGGTACCGTGCTTCACAGTCTGGCCGAGTTTGTTGTCAGTTTAGGCTACTGGGTTAACTACAAATTTATATGGGATCTTGGTACATATTGCTTGAGGGCAAGCAATCTCAAGGAGGGGAGATTTTGTAATGTCCCTTCTTTGGGGACATTAGAAATATTAAGAAGGTACGTATTTAGTATTTACAATATTAAGTTTGACTATGTGAGCTGGAAATTTCTTATTAAAGGTCAAATTAATATTCCAAGTGGCCACAAGAGGTCAAGGAGAGATAAAACGAAAACCTAGAAAGGAAGTCAAAGGATTACTGTTGCGAGAATATAAGGAGAAGAGACCCCTTCCTCTTGGTATGCTTGATTTTATGATTCAGTTCAGTTTTCTCTCTTGTCAGAGTTTTCAGAAAGCTTCATCTTTCAACTAGTTTGAGGACGTAGCCCCTCGTGCTGGCAGACAGTGGATGCAAACCCATTGTCCCGAGAAACATCAATTCAGGTGTTTCATTCGTGCTTACAAGTTTTTGATTCTCGCATTCCAATCTGACTGTTAATCTATATTTAAGATTGGGTTTTTGTATTGGTTATTGTATTGTTGTTGTAAAATACAATAACATATTTTAAGGAGTTATAAGAGTTTGTTGATTTTATCTTACTGGTTTGTAACACATGGTTATATACTCGACATCTTGGATGTTATTATGAAATAACAGGTTATATTTTTGTGGAGAACTTTCTGGTTTTATTATAGCATCGAATTCCTTTTGCCTAATATCAAGAAGTTAGTCAAATATCTATTGGGGTTTCTATTGGATTCCATTGTTCCCAAATACATCTGCAATGTTTTAGTTCTGATCATATTGTTAAAGAAGAAATTTAGCAAATATCCAATTTGGGATATTACAAAAAGAAAGCATCATAAGCAGCAGTGAAAGTACTAGTAGTAGTGGTCATGAGGAAGAAAATGTGGTTGGGGGTGATATTGCTAGTAGTGGGGCAAGGAAAAGAGCTGATCCTAAATCTAATTTGTTTAAATGCTATTCCACCATCATAAAGGATTTTGCAAAAGGTCCTTTCAATAGAAAAAAACCTCTTCTCCAATATGTCACACCTAGGCCAAAAGATAAAAAGGACTAGGGTGTGCGATTGCCATGTTTGTCTTGATGATTTTAGGGGTAGCTATACAAGGGTGAAGTCACACTTTTTAGGTGTTGCATTCAATGGAGTCAAAGCCTATCCTAACTTGACTGATGAACAAAGATTAGAATACCAAATATTGCACTTAGAGGCTGAAATAGAGGGGCAAAATTTGACAGTGACATCACCATCTATTCAGTCATCCCTACTGAGTCTAGAGGGAAGAGAAAGATGACTAGTGGTGAGAAGGCCAAGGTATAAAGTATGTTTAATGCACAAGCAAAGGAAAAGTGTGAGGCATTCATTGGTAAATTCTTTGTTACTAATGGTATCCCATATCATGCAACCAGTTCCACTTATTTTAAACAAATGGTGAAAGATATATTGAATATGAATCCCTCATTTGTACCCTCTAGTGAGCATAAGCTACGAACCACCATCCTAGATGAAGAGTACTCCAGGGTTGCTTTGTTGTTTGAAGGAAACATACTTGGGTTCGTACGGGCTGCTCTATTGTGATGGATGGGTGGACCGATGTTAGACATCGGCCACTCATCAATGTCATTGTCACATCCCCTGCTGGCTCTTTTTTTTGAAAGCCATAAATTACTCAAGAAAGAAGAAGGATGCAAAATTTCAATTCACCATTTTGAGAGATGCCACAGAGGAGGTCGGGTCGGCTAGTGTAGCACAGGTTATCACAGATTCTACACCTATGTGCAAATCAGCCTGTTTGATGATAGAGGGTGCTTATAGGCACAACTTTTGGACCCGTTGTTGTGTTCATGCCTTGAACAATGCATTAAAGGCCATAGGAAGATTGAATAGGTGAAACAGGCGGTGCTAGAAGCTAAAGAAGTGCAAACATTTATTTGCAACCACCATACTTCACTTGCTCTATTCAAGTCCTCTAAAGAGTTCCTCAAACCAGCCAAGACAAGGAATGTTAATTTTGAATTATAGTTTACTTTTAGTTTGCTTTAAGTTTATTTTATTTATAATTGTTACAAACTTACATGTGGTGTTTTTAATCATTAATTTTTAACTCTATTTTAATTTATAATTGTCTTTATAGGATTGCACATACTTCATCTTGACAAAGAGAATGAATGAGGTGTACAAGGCCCTCCAATTAATGGTGGTCAATTCAAAGTGGCGACGATGTTCAATTCTAAGTCCTCTGAAGGAAAAGTGGTGAAGCAAAGGATACTTGATGAGAGTTGGTGGTCCACAATGAGGTAAGTTTGTGATTTTTAAATTTAATGTTAGTCTTTTGCTTGCTGATTTTCATACTAACAGTCTTAGAAAATTTAAATTTCTAATTCTGATTTTAATTTTTGTTTGCATCTTGCATATGTATTTGTTGTCATAGCACCCATTGTAAATGTCATTAGATATGTTGATACTGACATTCTTAGTTTGGGAGAGATCTATAAGACTATTGACAACATGTTGGAGAAGAAGAAGAGAATTGTTGCAGAAAAGGATTATACATTGAGGTTTTATGAGGAGCATATTAGGCTTGTTGTGACGCAGAGGTGGAATATTATAAATATCCTGCTTCATATGGCAGCCTTTGCTCTATATCTCAAATGGTATGCACAATTGGGTGGAAGGGGCTTCCCATGTGATGATCCTTAGGTATTGGATAGCTTCACAAGAGTCACTGATAAGATGTATTCAACTCAAGAGGCCTCTACTCTTTGTGCACAGTTCCTTGACTTCACCAACCTTTGTGGCCCAAACTTGGGTAAGCCGTAAGCGAGGTTGGATAGAGTGGTTTTGGCACAGAAAGATCCTAGTGGATGGTGGGCCTGGCATGGGAGAGATACACCTGAGTTAAAAGCACTAGCCACTTGCCTCCTTGCACAGGTTGCTAGTTCCTCAACGGCAGAGGGGAATTGGACCACATATTCATTTATCCACTCCGTCAAGAGGAACAAACTTACCTCTAAATGAGCGGAGAAGTTAGTGACATTGCATCATGCTCTTCGACTTGCGGCTCGTCAAACTCCAGAGTATAGGTAGACACCAGCTTTGCGGTGGGATGTTGAGCCTGAGGATGTGGCCCAGATAGATGAAGATAACACAGAACCAGGATTGGTTGGAGTTCCATTAGATGAGACTACGCTTCTTGTGGAGGATGATAGTGAGGACTCTGATTTTGATGCCATGGTGGCAGAGGCAGAATAGAAGCAGCACTCTGGTTCATTTTTCTATATTTTGTTTTCTACGTTGAACTTGAACACGATGATGATACATTGATACTTTATGGCATCCCTCTAGCCTTTGGGCATATTTAGATTTTTAGGATTTTTAATGTTATTGTTCACTGCTAAACTTATATTTAAATATTTTTGTTCACGTATTGATATACATATTGACAATTGAGTACTGAAATCGGTTATTATTTCCTAGATGGCATTCAAATGGTGTGTGTTAAGGCTTTATGATGTTTAAATGACATGCTTTGTGCTTAGTGTCATATGAATGACACATATATTTTAAAATTTCAATGTATATTTTAGAATTTCCCTATATATATAAATATAGCCATCCCCGTTTGTCATCCCCAAAATCAGCAAAAAAAAAATTACCGTCCTGAAAACTCAGGGGAACATAGATGCTACAACATCAAACAGACATAGAACTTAAATTAATAGAAAATACACTATGCATGAACTTTTCATAGAAAGCAATTCTAGGAACAGTGAGACTTCTTCAAGCTGCTCCCCAGCTGCAGGTATAGTCATGTAGCTGTCATCTAAGTTCTCAAAATCATTGGACATCATTTGCACATGAAGAGTTCCATTACCCTCCTAAATGCATGATGCCGAACTTCAGTATTTTCAGATCTCTCCTGACCTATTGAACACCAATCCTCACATTTATGTTTCATTATCCCAATGAGGTAGAGCTCCTCCGCTCCATTAACACCTCAGACTATTGAGCATCTATCTAGCTCTCTACTGCATCCTTCCTTGTCTTCAAAGTGTTGGCTGATTCAAAATAGAGCAAACGTCTCATCCTGGATGATATCACTATCACATTCAATATCTGGAGATTTTTCTGCGGGCCTTGTTTCCTTGATAGCTTCTTATCTGCTTATGCTAGTGGCAAAGAGGGTCTTCCAAAGTACACACAGTAAACAGATTTTTAACAGGAAAAGAGCTCTGATACTATATTAGAACATAGATATTTTGCTAAAGGAAAATTGAACAGCAGAATAAAATCAGAGAATAAAGCTCACAGCTTGTTATCATTATTGGAGAATACAGATATATAGATTCATCTGACTACCGAGACTCTATAGTTATTCTGATAAAAATGACAACGAAGTAGATATGATTGACAACTAATTAGAACAGGTTGACAGTTAACTAGAGACTGTTCACAGCTGACTCAAATAGATCTTCAAATCTCATTTGGTTCCTTTTAACTCTTACTATTGGAGCATTAAATTCCAACACTGAATTCAACAGAATAATCAAAATGGTAATTGCTAAAAGTAATAATCAAGGGGATTACCATAATTTACAGAAATTCCATTTCTTTAAGGAGTCCATTGGAACAAACACTAAAAAATTAAGCAACAAAAAGTCAATAACGCCAAAATTCTACCCAAAACTAAATTAACAACAAATCATAGGGAATCATTTCTGTGATAAAACTTAGAGAGCAGTATATGGCGTATGGGCGCATGGTGTTATAGTATGTTTATTGAATGTTTGGCAAAAGGTATTGAATTAATCCTTGATGGACAAGTCCCACAGAAGTCGCTCTTTGGTGTAATGGTATGACTAATGGATGTTCATTCACAGGTAACCAGTTCAAACCGCACATGTTGTCCTGTTGGCTGAGTTGGTCGATTGCCTGAATATTTCAATGTATGTGAATGAGGCCCCTGTTTGTGCCGTCAGCAATTCAGTGAAAATTTTCACCAACGAACTTTTTTTCTTATTATTTGGTAAATTCCTCAAGTGAAGGGTCCTTTAAATTTTATTTTTACCTTACACTGATACATAAATCACGGAGTATGTTTCCTAACATTGATGTAAACTAAAATCAGAAAGTGTCTTCCCAAAAATCGCCTCGGTCCTCTACTTGTATTCCATTTACGAAAAGAAATCAAAAATTATTTCCAATAAACAGGGGAATCGGCACAAAAGTATAAACATTACCTGACCGCCAGATTAGTAATGTAAACAACGGAAGGAGTATTCTCCTGAAAGAGTCTCACAGTGGCGAGCTCATCAGTCTGTAGTTTTCGAGGCGGAGTGACCACAAAAGCATTGGCGCTATCCACATTACACGTTAAAACAGAAAGCACCACCGCCAAGCTTGTACACCACACAAATAAATGATCAACATCTGTTATCGAATTTAAGAGCTTTTGAACACCTCGGTGGCATTTGAGTAAAGCAGAGAAGCCTGCAGAGAAGAATAATTTGAAGTTTTTAGTTTGGGAGGTACTCAAACCAGGGCCGCTTTGAATTGAAAAGCTTCCATCTGATTGCAGCTTATTGTAAACCAGTAGGCTTAGACTGAATTTGGATGATTTTGTGGATAATTTATGAGGGGTGAGCGTTTTACTACAGAATTTCGGGAAGGGTTTGAATGCAACAGCGGAAGGAGAAGATAGTACGATGGCGGAAAGAGAAGACGATGCAATGGGAGCCATGGGTCAATGGAGTTAACCATCCAATCCCAAAGCGCTCATGGGTAGAATGAAGAGAATGGGAATGTCAGCCAAAATTCTAGATCATTGTACACTGTTCCCGATATTATTGTTGGTTAAACGCCAAATTTATGTATTCGTTTGCGTGAACCTGTGATGGGTGGATCAAGTTTAATATGCTGTTTGTTTTTAAGATAGGTTTGATATTTACTTCAATTTCAGGTGAACATAATTTGAATTCTTATTCTCAAACTTCAATTAGATTTTTAATAAAATTTAATAATGTTTAAGGAGATTAATGTTGCTTAATTGTTGGGGAGATATTTGAAGGAGGGATATATTTCCGTGAATTTATGAGAATGAATTCATGTTCTCTTACTTTAAGATCATGATAGCTTGCGATAATTGTAGAAGGGAAAATTATGAAGTGAAATATATTTATATTCGAATGAATCATCGATCAATATGAAATGGAAATTCAGATTTAGTATGAAGAGATGGATCAATATGAGTGCACAAGTTTGAAAATCCAAAGCTGATATGAATTCACAATTCCTAGCCTGGAAGGTTTTACACCACAAATTTCCTGTTGGTGACAAATTAAAATACATTGCAGTGCAACCAATTCGATGCCCTTTTTGTTTGTATACGGAAAATATGAAACATATATTTTGGGACTGCCCCTATGTGAAAAAGCAATGGAATGTTATCTTTAAAAACTTTTCAGCTATTTTTCACCATACCTAAATGGAATTGGAAGGAAGCTCTCCTTGGTTTTGGCCTTCATAAGGATGTTATTGCCGATTCTATTAGGCAAGTTATCCTAAGACATATTTGGAAAACTAGATGCAGTGCTATTTTTTCAGGCAATTATTTGCAGGAAAGAGGCATCTTAATGTTATACTCTGATGTAGTTTTTCAAGTTGCTTTTCTGTTGTCTCAGATATCAGATTTACCTAAAAGGAATCTGTCGGCCATGGTTCAGCTCCAACAACTTAAAGACCGAGTGAATCAGCTTGAAAGTGACTGTCATATGGACCTTTGCAAAGTATTTTGTCATGTCCTTTCAATGTAATGCCAGTTGCTTTGTAGTGATTTGTTTTATATGTTGTATCTCTCTTCCAGCTACCTCGTGTAGCTGTTATTCTTTGTAAATTTGCTTTGTTTCAATATTAAAAAAAAAATATTCGAATGAATTCATGTTCTCCTCTTACTTTAAGATTATGATAGCTTGCAATATTTGTAAAGGAAAAATTATGAAGTGAAATATATTTATATTCTTTTAATTTTATTGAAAAATAGAATTTTTTATTTTAAATTAAAGTAATGATTTATAAAAGAAATTTTACTAATGTTCAAAGAGATTTGATTATGTAGGAAAACTAAAGGAGTGAGATCTAGTAAAGCAATATATATGAAAATTGATTTTTTTAAAATTTTCAATATATAAAATTGTGTTGTATAATTTATTTTTTAAATGATAGATTTTTAAAAAATTGTAAGTTATGTCAATAGGTCTAATAAGAAGCAAAATAGAGAATTGGGAACTTGTGAAGGAAGGATGGATCAAGGTGAATTTAATTAGGTGTGGAGGAAGAATCAAAGACTATTTGGTGAAATTTGAACAAAAATATTACAGTTATAGGAGCAAAAAAGCTCAAGGAAGGAACTAATAACACAATAGAAGCTCGAGTGGTGTTTGAAGCAATATTAATTGCGAAGAAGCTTGAAGTGGATAAAATTCATTTGGAGGGAGACTCAGTGGTCATGGTGAATGTATTAATGCATGGCAAAGCACTCACATGGAATTTGAATAGATGTATTATATAAACCTATAATTTATTAAGCTCTTTTCAAGCATTAAAAATTTCCCACATATATAGGTTAAGGAATGATGAGGCAAACACCCTTTCTAAGTATGTAGTATCATCTAATGAAGAAATATTTTCATATTATTGGGAAAATTTTGAGGATTTGGGATGTAGCAAATGTATTGATTGTGTGTCGCCAACATGAGCAAGTTATTATAGTTTGAAGTGAGATGAAGGGCAATGGGACATTTGGTACTTGGGGAAATTTATTTTTGGGTAGTCATTCTCAAGATGGCCATCTTTAAATGGGGAACTTTACAAAAATCACTTTGTAAGGAGAATTCTAGAAGAGTGTGGCTTGAGTGGAGAAAGGTTAAGAAGTAAAATGGAGATGAATTTCATAGTTACTACTATGAAACAACAACTAGCATTTCTAGGCCATATTTATAAGAAGATGCTTAAATGAGTCTTTAAAATTCATCACTCCATTGTTCTACAAATATTGAATATAACTTTTGGTTAGGAATTTATAACTAATGAGCACATTTAGTAGATGAATATCAACATCGTATCAATGTTCTTAGCCTAGATTTTGAAATTGGGTACTAAGGTAGAAGTAGAAAGGGTGATGCAGGAGTGTGTGGATGAAGAGTAGATGTTTAGGTTGAAATCAATATCGATAATTATAATCCCTCAAAATGGATTCAAGGACCAAACAGGTTATTAGAGAGACATGAGAGCCAGTGAGGGCAATATTAGGCCCTTTATTATTTCAAGTATAAAGGGATCAAAGGAGGAGTGAAAAATAGAAGCTCTAATAGGGTGGGAGTCTCTCTTGGAATACCTTCATGAATGGGAGATTTCAAGTTGCATCGAAGTGGAGGCAAAAAATTGAGAAGAAACAAGTCTGACCTTTGAACCTAGTGATTTTTAGTTCAATGGCCCAGTGCAAATATTGAAAATGGAGAAAAAAAGAAAGAAAAGCATTTCCCTAGGTTGAGAATCCTCTTTCGATGCTTCTTCTTTTATGTTGATAATGAATACTAGCTTTTTGATGATCTCATTTCGTATGGTTACTAGGTGGATGTGTCATTTATTATGGCATTTTGAGTATATGTAAATGTGGTATTGTTGAGGCATAAGGTATCTATAAATTTCAAGTGGGGCGGTATTTGATGCTTGTAATTAGAATTAACAAGTGTAGAAAATTATAGAGAAGAGTAAACACACACAACATGGAATTTACATGGAAAAACTTGGTAAAAATATACTAGTAAAAACCACGAACCAATGTCTCTTAGTTATATTTCTCTGGAATTTTCACAGTTACGGTAATGTTCAAAATGTATGAATAGTCACGACTTTGAGTTGCAGAGTTTGAATTACAGACCACTTACTAGATTTAGTAAGTATGACTTGAACAACTACATATAATACACTTGTCAAAATGACTATTTTTGGTGAGTCATCAAAATGACTTTCTATCTATAGTAAATAGACTCATACAAAATTTATAAATATAGTAAGTCTCAAAAAAATAGTGCCTCTAGCAGGATGCCTTTGATGTGTTCTCCTTATAGCAAACACCTTAATAACTCACTACATGAGCATCTATGATGACTCAACATCATTGACAATTCAACTACAACTAGACGATATCTATGATGACTACACATTCCAACATTCTCCCACTTGAAGTCAAATTACAAACTTGTAAAACTCCTCCATTAAGAGACCATTGCCATTTCTATTTGTTATCAAGTAATCAACAAACCAAGAGAAGTTTTACACCAAATGAACTTATCTCTACCTATAGCCATTGTCATAATATCACAAGAGTTAACATCAGTATAAATTTTGGCCAAAGATATTTGTCCTCCTTCCACCACTTCACAAATAAGATGATACTGAATATCAATATGCTTTGTACCATAATGATAGGCTGAGTTACATGCTAAGTGAATAGCACATTGATTATCACAATGTAAAATCATTTTGTCATCTTTTTCTTTTAACTAACCCAAAAGCTTGTGAAGCTAGATTGCCTCCTTGCTAGCCTATATTGTTTCCATATACTCAACTTGTATTGTTGACAATGTCATTATTGCTTGCAACTTAGAAACTCAACTAATAACACCACTTATAATCACCCAATTTTGGTCTAGTAAACTATAAGCCACTTTTTCAACATTTTAAATCTCTATGCTAGACTGCATTATGCTTAATCAATTTTGTATAATTTATCAATCATTTATGCTTGATCAAATTATCACATAATCATCATTTAATTATCTATTTGATTAATTCCTATGATTTTGCTACCTTATCCGTAGTTTTATTTAATTAAAAGAGCGTGCTTCATTTTAATTAAATAAAATCTCCTTTATCCTAAGTGCACATGAAAATCACTTTTCTAAAAAATAAAAAGAAGAGATAATTCCCCCACTTGGATTAAATTTATTTTAATTCAAATGTTATCTCTTAATTCTTATCTCCACCTAAATTATAGTGCCTTTAATTTTGTCTTATCTTTGATCACTTTGAATTTAATTCTTCTTTGATCTTTTTCGTAATCATGGTTAAAGTGGATTTTATTTTATCTTATCTTTAATCACTTTTTCCAAGGTGGGTCTCTTTGGATTAAATTTACTTTGACTCAAATCTTCTTCTTTATCTTAATTAGTGAAATTAATTTTGTTTCATCTCTAATCATGTGCACAGTCACATTTTTCAAAGTAATCACATTTTCTTCTTTCTTTCATTTTTAATTCTTTTATTTTCTCCATGGGGGTGGAATCTTTGACTTTTGCATATTTTTAATCTCTTAATCTTAGCCACTTATTATTTTTCCTCTTAATCTTAGCCACTCTTTTTGCCTCTAGAGAGACATGAACACATGGATCAACCAAGATTTAATCTTCACCATTGTTTTTGCCTCTTAATCTTGATTGTTCACTTCTCTTTAAAAGCAGACCCCCACCTTTCATCACATCTCTCTCTCTCTCTCTCTCTCTCTCTCTCTCTCTCTCTCTCTCTCTCTCTCTCCTCTTTTGTGCTTTTGGCATTAGCTTGTTCTTTCTATCTTGCATCTTTGCATCCTCATATAGTTTAGAATTTCTTTTTCTTGCATTTACCTTAATCCATCTAGCTTAGTTATCATGGAGTTTAATCTTGCATCTTGTTAGCTTAGATTATTTTTTTGTATTTGCATCATCATATTAGCTTAATATTGCATCTTCATTCTAGTTTACTTTGCATTGTATCTTCATTGAAATCTCTCATTCTATGGTGCACCTTGCAAGTGTCTGGACATCTTTAGGTTTATTTGAGAGCCACAATCACATCATCTACTTCCATGCACATCATAGATAGGTAGCTATAAGTCACCTCTCAAGTCTCTCCTTCCATGGGATTATTTGGGAATAACGGTTTAAAGAAATGTGCTCATTTTTAGCATATACATCTTTGGTGCCCACCATAGGGTAGTCCACAATTTTTTGCATGTTGAATTTGGTTTTTAAGGCTAACCCTTGCACAGGTTGAGTTAAAGGCAAAAACCCTAGGTTTTCAAAAGATTTGGTCATATCTTCCAAACAACTTGGTATTTTCATCTGAACTTTTTATGGTAGATTGGGGATGGATCAATGGTGTCTCAGTCCAAACATTAAATTGTTCTAATCAATTTTTTGTGAGTTATATATTTTTCTTTATTTTTAATAAAAAATATATTTTTGGTCACAAATCAGTGTATTTTTAAGAGAAATTTACATTTTTGTAAAGGTCTAAGAATTCTATAGGGGGTTAATTCTTTTTGTTTTTTATTTACATTCAATAACATGGCTCAAAAACTTGATTTAGAAAGACTAATCTATTTTGGTAAAATGGGTCCCTATGACACATATTAAGAGATATTTATGAAATTCTTGCATTTTTTGGAAATATCTTTGATTTTTACTATAGGTCTCTTCTTTGCATTTTTATTTTTGGGGCCAAAATCAGAGCATACAAATCTATTCTTGTTGACTAGATCAAAAGTGAAAAAGGGAAAAAGAGCTTTTTGTGATTAGCTTGCACATTTGCACAAAGTTCAATGCATGACAAAATCAGTCAAGTGTGAGTCTTCATTTCATTTGAAATCAAATAATGCAATGTATTTTATTTGAGTCATTTTATTTTCTTCATGATTTCATACACTTGATTGGAATTTGTGAAGGCAACTTGGAGATCAAAGGAGCAAAAATGAAAAAAATTGGAAAGCATAAAATCAAGGTGCATATGCTCCCAACCTTCTTATTCGAGTTATAAATATTGATCATTTTCTTCTTTTCATCATCAAATTATTTTCTTTCTTTTTTTCAACTTGTTTGGTATGTCTTCCTAACATTGAAAAAGGGCTTAAAATTAATCATTCACATTTGAAGTTGGGCTTAAAATGAACCTCTTTGTCATTTAATCCCCAAGATTTTATTATTTATGTTTTTTCTTCTTGCATCCTTGTTAAGAATTTTGATGGGAGCATAAACAAGAGATCTTACTTTTTATTTCTAGGGGGTCTACCTAGAGAAGTGATCCCTCTAGGGGACGACCTCAACTCACATGCTCTAGTGGAGTATAAATAGTAGGGCTTGGATCTAAAGATATGCCTTTTAGAAGTAGCAATATTCTCATTCTTGGCTAAGCTCCCAAAGTACTTTAAACCTTTAGGAAGTGAAGGTGGATATTGGGTTATCATTTCCTCCTAGTTGTTTGGTAGTGTTCTCTTTTATCTACGAATTTGGGCCTCATGTACCTTAAGTATATTCAGGACATCCCTTAGTTTAGCTTGTACATCCTAGTAGAAACTTGAATAGGTTGTTTGTGTGTTTTATGTGCTAAATTTTTTTTTAAATTCTCCACTTGGAACAAAATTGGAACACATCCATCAAATTGAGCTTTAGGAATTTTATCTTTTCCATGATTTCATTGTGTGTTTTGTTTTTATTCAAAAAAGACAAAAAATTAAAAACTTCAAAATCATTAAAAAAAAAAACTCAAAAAAAAAGTTCAAAATGTTTTTTCTCCAAGTCAAAATGTCCAAAATAGTCAACCATCACAATAGCAAGTCAAATAAGCCTTTGGGGGTCAAACTTTCAAAACTAGGCTTGAATATTGTCAACATAGCTTTTTCATTGCATCCTTAGCTTTTTTTGTCCTTTGGTCTTGTCACAAGTTAGGATTTCCTTTTGTTGAAAAGTTAGCTTGAGCTACTTGACTACATGCTTGGTTAGTGAATTGTTCACTTTCTTATCATCTCTTTTGGATACTTTTATCTCATCTTTTCTTACAAGTGTCGTACATAAGGCATCTACCCACAACTTAGGCATCTTGTGCCAAGATATCTTTGCTATCTATTTTTAATGTTATTTCACTTTGGACAAGTGAACACTTTTCTTACCTTGTTTAGAATTCAAGGACACTCTCATTTTCCTATCAACTTCTTGTATTCCCTTTCATGCTTGAGATTTCATCTATGACCATGGGATTCAAATCTATTGCTACCAAACCTCAACCAATTCTAGAAGATCTCACTTTACTTTGCCTCATTAAGGAAGTTTAAGAATTGTAATCTAACTTAGAAAAACTAGAAAAACAAAAGCAGACACCATCACATGGTGGACCTTAAGTTTACTATATGCACATGAGCCAAACAATGATTCATCTTCTTCAAGCTCACATTCATCCTCTTCTACTAGGTCCAAAAGCACTACCTCTCTAAGAAAACCAAAGGTGTATGAGTGTGTAGATGAATTCCTTGATCAATTGAAAATACCCCAAAAATATCATAGAGAGCAAGAAAGTAATACCTAGTAGACCCTAGGAAAAAAAATGCTCAAAAAGTAGTGATTTAATGCATTTTTTGCCATCTCGGAGAAAGGAAGTCAAGAAACCCACAAAGTACTGAAGTATCAATACTTTGGAGAAGACAAAATGCATGGCTTGTGAAGTTGCGATAACTTTTCTATTTTAGAAGGTACTTTGTCAGAAGCCCACAAGATAGCAATTTATCGCTATTTCGCTAATGACTAAAAAAGGTAGTTTCAAAATTGCAATTTTGGAGGATCATTTGGAAACACCTTGCAAGATTCCAAAATTTCTCAAATTTGGAGATGGTTTCAAGTATGATATGCAAAAAGGCAAGAATGACTTCTCAAAGTTTTAAAAGGTCAAACCATTAATTTAATGACTTAAAGTATAAGATGAGTACTCAGAGATGTAACAACTTGGACAATTTATGAGGTGGATATATGTGTCAAAAGTTATACATCATAAATGAGGGGAAAAATTAATTAATTATCTTGGTGAAAATGAGTATTTCCATACTGGGCATGTGAATGGAGCTAAGATAGAAGCTGGCGGTGAAAGTTTGAAAGTTTTCTTTGCAAATTGTAGAAAAAGTAATAAGTTCAAATCTCTTCTTACCTTTGTTATAATTTACAAGACAAAATGCATGTAAAGAAGAACACTAGTGCTAAAGAATCAAAGGAAGAACATAATGAGAAATTAATACAAAAGATATTGTTAGAAATATTTCCTAGTTCTTCTTCTAGTGGTCAAATATCTATCTTTTTTGATGAATTCAAAGATTATAGGGATGCTAATCTTCCATTGCATGGAAGATCTTTGTCCTAGTTCTTTTATGCAAACAAGGATAGAAAGGAAACTAGAAATAATCCATGGAGGCTAGACCTAGGTAAAATTGTGGTCCCAAATGTGTTTGTAGACACATAGCTCATAGACATTGTAGCCAATCATTATAAGCCTGCTACCATAAGTATAAGAAAAATGGATGGTATGTCATTGTTGGCCATCACAAAATCTTGTATTGAAGAGTGTTTTAGGCTTAGGACTCAAGCCCTTACAAAAATTGATAGGGAACATTTTAAGAATGAATATAAGAAAATGATGAAATTTGGCAAATACAAGGAGATTACGCATTTCATGTACATGGGCCATAATAACAAGATGATGTATGTTGTTCATATGGGTCCTCACCCCATTGAATCTTTTATGGATTTTTTCGAGTATACTTTTTATGCTTGGTTATAACTATTTGGGGAAGATGAGAAATATAAGATTCCACTTTGTTACATGTACATGTATATGAAGATTCAAAGTCCTCATACTTATCTACAATTTGACTTTGCCAATGAAATTGAGAAAACCCTCTATCAGTTGGTCAGATGGAAAAATACTAAGTATTTCAAGAATTACTCTTTTCGCTAGTACTTAATTCTCTATCAGAACATCAATCAGTTTAGGAATTTTGTGAAATTGGCTACAATTGATGAGGAAGGAAACAAGAAGCCCATCCAACTCTATTGCTAGCTTTGGGATACACGTGCAAAGGATGGTGATTTCATAGAATTTAGAGATATATTTGTACAATGTATAGTAAGGATGCTTAGAGGTACTATCACAAGACTACCACAACAAATCAAGGACATACTAAGACCCAAAGAATGTTTAACTGATAAAGGTTATGAGTTTAACTTGAATGATTGGATTTTCAAATCAAAGTACACTTTAATAAGATTGTATGGGTGTAGACAGCCTCCTCATAGGCTCCCTATGTTTGTCCCTAAGAGATTAGGTTTATTAGAATTCATATAACAATTATTATGGGTTGAGAAAGAAATGGCTCAACCAAGTAGGAAAGGCAATATGATGCCTTATTTCATAAAATTTGTTGGTTATATAGTTGGGTATAATATGATTTAGGAAGATCAAGATTACATCATGAATAGGTACTAGTTGATTAGTGATAAAGGAAAAGATTACAATCCTAAAGGGTACATCAAGACAATAAAGGCCAAGTATGCATATCAACTAAACATGGAGGATGATATTATTAGAAATTGTGATGACTACAATAGGCATATCAAAGGTTGAAAAAGTGGAATGTCTTGTCTAGAATAGAAAGTGAAAGATTGAGTAAGGGGTTTCCTCAATTTAATTCTAGAGAAGACATGGAAACTCTTAGAATTGATAAATGTATCAAAGACTTTGAAAAATTGTATTAGGAATATGTTGATCAAGAGAAAGGTAAGAAGGTTGAACAAACACCTCATCTACCTCCTCAAGCCAATAAGAGAAAGTGAAGTATAGTAGGACCAAGTCCTAGCCCCTCTACCCCTATGTCTCAACAAGAAGAAGGGACTAGTACTCCTTTGGTGTCATATGGAGATTTAGATGATGAAGGATCAATGAAAATCATTAGGAACAAAAGACTTGAAGGTGTTGATGAGTTGACATGCTACAATTGTTCAAAAAATGATGGATGAGCTACATTTGGATGCTATTTCATGCATCGAGGAAGAAGAAAGGGAAATAGTACGAAAGAGTTACATATTGATACTTCTTGGTTTAACATTGAAGGAATTATTTTTATTAGATCAAGTTAGGAAGCAAGAGGACTCAACCTTTGTGTCAGAGTTGAATCACATAACAAAATTGAAGGGACATGATATGATCCAAAGACAAAAACCATTGTTACTTGGGTTATATTTAAAGGAAATAAGGCTATAATGATTGATATATCCAAGGGAGAGGAAGGAATGGCCCTGGTGAAAACTGTAGACAGCATAGACCCTATGCTTGTTGCAACTTGATTTACACATGAACCCATGGTTAATCAAGCCCATATCAAACATATGTAGAAATCGATCAAATAATTGAAAAGAAGAGAAATTGAAATGAATTCAATAAAAAAAAAAGTATGTGAAGACAAGAAGATTGGAGAAGGTCTTGAGTGAGTTAAAATCCATTGAATATACTTATGCCATTGTGGTTCACAAAACTCTAGTTGTTGACATTTTCAGAAGATCAAAACAAAGAGGTGACTCCAGAGGTAGATCATAAGGACTGTGTTTTTAAGACCCTAGAAGAGGTTCTTTCCTATAGAATGAATCTTATTTTGTTCAAGTGTGATGAGGTATTTTAAGGGTTTGATAATATTTGCATTATGTTGGATTTCTTTGTAAAAGGAAAAAAAACATACTTTTAGAGATATGGACGAAATGGGGCCCCTCTAGATATTAGTTGAATAAAATCTTTGAGGTCACTAAAAGAGATCCAGATGACCCTGCACAAATAAAGGCCACCATTGTTTTCATTGATGTTGTAACAAGGAATCTGAGTTACACAAATCAAGAGCAACAAAAGTTGGAAGAAAAATTAAGGACAATTTCCTTTATTGATCATCCTTGTTTTCTTGCCATTAAAGATGAAAATGGTAATATCAAACGATTGGAAGATTGGAGACATGAATTTTTAGTATTACTTCAAGAAGTAATAACTAGTTTCAAGGAGGAAAGAAATCTCCAATTGGACTCATTTCATAGGTTGTTGAACAAAGTGATTATTCTGGAGACAAAATTTACAAAATTCCTAACAAATATTAAAATTGCTCGAGGGAAGAAATGAGTTGATCTACAATCTTTTTCTCCAGCAGTCTCAAAATTTGTATGACCTACACATGCTCAAATTTCTAAGTCGATTGATGCTACATGAATTTTTTTGAAGATATACTAGAAGATGTAGCAACTGTTGGAGATGAAGAAATTGAAGAAGTCTGAGATGATTTCTATGTTTTAGTTATTGTTTTGTTATGAACTTAGTTATTAGTTAGTTATAATTATGAAGAGGAGAGAAGTTGTGTTGCACCTTTTCATTTTCACAAGAAAAGGTATCAGGACCTCTGTTTAAGAATCAAAAGTTTGAAGACATGAGAGATATATGATATATTTTTTAATGCAATACAACATGTTGATTTGTAGTGAAATCATTATGAAGTAATTTTTTATTTTTATGCAATTACTTATTTGGATATGCAACTAAACTACTCTTTTGTATTTCCTTACAAATGAAGTTAATACAATGATGATTTCTTTACATCTATTTTGGTATATAGTTTTCTAATTGCTCATGTTCTTTATTGTTCCTTTGGATCTATGCTATTGTTTTGATGGATTAGAGTAATGCATGATCTTGATTATCAAAAATTCTCATATTACATTATAAATATATGTCTAATTGGTCTCCTTTGGTTGGGGTTAAATTCATTTAGACTGGGGATTGTATTTATATCTTCTACGTGTTGGAAATCTAATTGAAAAGCTCATTGTTGAAGATCAAAGAGGGAGATTGTTGTTAACAGAATGTTTTCAATCATTGTTTTGTCATTGATGTCAAACCTGCTATTTGTAGGAATGACAATTGCTTATAAGATCCAAGTATTGTCACTTAGTTGATTGATGAAGAGGATTTGATCAACAAGATGTAACAAAAGCACCTAAGGGAAAGGTTGAGTTATGATGTTGTAATGAAGTGCAAGGATCAACTAAGACAATGATTGAATGATGTATTGATAACATACTCAAAGATACAGAGGTTGGTCACACTTAGAAACATTGGAGGAATAAGTTGTAACAAGGTTGACTACAAAGCTTAAACTAAGTTCATCAGTGGGTGTCGAGCAAGCTAGTTGAAGCCAAGCAAAAGGAAAATCTAATGTGCATTGAGTGATCTTCAAGTGCCAAACAAAGTAATAGGTGCCAAGCATCATAAAATCTTAGTTGGTGCCAAGTGAACTTTAGGTGCTGAGCATCAGTAAAAACATAGTTGATGCCGAGTAACATAGTATGTGCCGAGCATTAGGATTTCAATAGTGTTGAGCTGCTGCATTATTTGAAAAATCGAAGCTTTGCCAAATCTGAGCCGACATAGTTGTTACCTAGAATTTTGTGAACCGTTTGGAGGATAAGGATGATGAGCTGATGGCACAGAATTCTATGTAAACTATTTTGGAGAAAATTTAAGAGGATTCTTCATGATGTTTCTAGAAGAAACATAATATGGGTTAGATACAATGAATCCTACCTAATCCATACGAATTGAAACTAAAGGAGGGAAGAATCAACTGGGAAAAGGAAGTTCCAGACTTTTTTTTAAGAAGTCATAGACCAAGAAGCAAGAGCTACTGGAGTGCCAAATTGTGAAGTGGTTAGAAGGGTGTCAAGGAGAAGACATCTAGGAGAAGGAAGAACAAAGAACAAAGACTCTGCTTCTACAACTAGTCAAGAAGAGATGATTGCACTGGTACATTGAGCATGGAGACCCAAGGAGACTAAGCTTGAAAGGAGGGCAAGCTGTCAAGAGTTGTAAAGACTAAAAGCTAGGCAAAGATATGAGCTGAATGGTGATCTGAAATCTGCAAGTTGAGTTGTATTCTATAATCAGGTCAAAACCCCTAATTTTTACTCTCTAGCAATTGTATCAGTTAAGATAGTAGGAAAATTCTATGGACTTAGGTTGGCCTAACAACCATTTGTAAATCCTTTAATAGGCTGGCATTCCAAGTGAATGTTCTAAAGTCCTCTAACTAGGCCCACTTCTAACAAGGTGGTTAAATCCTTTAACTAGGTCACATTTAATAGTGTGTTGTAGCCTTTAACAAGGTAGGCCTTTCATAGGGCATCACTTCAGAAGAGTGAAAATTGAGTAGCATGTTATTGGTGGTTTTTCCCAAATTGGGTTTCCACGAAAATCACTGTGTTATGTGTTGATCTTTTCATGTGTTATGCTTGCATGTTGATTTACAATAACTTGTTGAATAGGAATGTTTAATCTTGGATGAATGAATGGTTGAATGGGCTTACTACACTTAGTGAAAAAGTTTGAATTGGACTTTTGGACCTTGAATAAATGATTCACACCCCCTCTCAATTATTCTGAAGCATTTCTAACACTATGCCTAGTAGTTGATGGGGTGCACACTATCTCTGAAGCTTTAAAGATAAGATTGTGTGGGGGTTGACTCTATTCTGCCCAAATGGATTAAGGACTAATCTTTGCATACTTCTTGTAAGTTGATATATACAATTTTAGATCAGTGAAGTTCTATCCACAAGTATTGCATAAGTTCATTTTTAATATTTTATTCACATTCAAAGCATTCACACATTTGCTTTCTCCTTATAAAAAACTTTCAAACTCAAGACTATCAATTATAAAGTCTAAAAAAGAAAACCTCCACCTAACCTGAAGGGTTGAGATGAAGGTACACCCACCTAGGTCTGCAAAGCCTAAAGCCTAAAGTGTCAAGATTGATCTATTAAGTTTCAGCCTCCATAGTTGGCCAAGATAGTGTTGAGATTCCCAACATCAAGCAGGCAAGGCTCATAGGAATTCAACCAAATTTTTTGAGAACCAACAATACCTCCTTTAATCAAGAGTCTATGCCACAATTTTATGATGGACCTATCTTTGACCTAGATGATGATGAACATCAAGAAGATACTAGTTATTCTTTTGAGAGGACTTTTACCCCTTGGGACATTCTAATGACATAGTTCTGTGTGCACTCCATTATAATAAGCTCATCACATTGCCTAAACCTACCTTGTATGGAAATTCATTCTGCCTATCATTGACATAATGAACATAGCAATTCAAATTGCATGGATTTTAAGCATAAAATACAAGATCTTATTGACCATAAGGTAGTTGGCTTTGAAACCCCTAATGACTCATGTGATGAAGATACCACTCTTGAGCAAGATAAAATTGATGAACCTATGTCTAGTAGTGGTTCTCTTGTAGCCTCTACTTCTTCCAACAATCATGCATCTTCTAAAAAATTAAAGCTTTCCAACATGACTACATTAAACAAAGAACCTAATGCTTTTCATACCAACCATGAGTATCCTTAAGGGCTACCTCTAAAAGAAACCCAAACTAATCTACATTTGGTTGCAAACCTTTTCAACACTTCTAAAATCAAAGATCCCAACCGTTCATGCGCTACCATTCCTACTCCAAGTTATCCTTCATTATCTCTTCAATAACCCATTAAGAAAACCAAGATACTACCTTGTCCTTAGAAGCGACTCCATGTCAAGAAGCCTATCAAAAAGATAAAGTAAATATTATCAATAAATATCAAGATCAAGATCCCTCCATACCATTTCATATCATCCAAAATGCCATCCCTCCATTTCCTATTGTCCATCTCCCAAGCAAGATAAAGATACCACTTCCAATGCTTTGAATGAGCATATTGAAAATAAAGATAAGAACATGCTTTCTATGCTATCCAAATATCCTTCTCAAGATCAGAGGGTCTCCTCATTGCCTTATTCTACTTCTCCATATCAACCTCAAAAATACCTTCAAGATTCAAGTGCAAGTATCTATTGGAAAATATAATTGGAATAATTGTTATGTTGTCATTGATGTCAAAACTACTGGAGAGACATTTACTAATAGTGTAGAGCACCATATTAGTTGATTGATGGAGAGGATTTGAAAGAGGAGATAGCAAGGTGAGCTATTTAAGTTCTTGAGAAAGAAGTTTAGAATCATGGAATTACAATGGGCACTTGATAAGTTGGTCTTTGACAAGATGATGCATTGATCAATCACCTTATAAAGTGTACATGTGTTGAGTTGAACAAAAGAAAATCTTAGTAAAATGTGGTTGGTCAATGAAGGATTTGGAATAGAAGATTAAAGAACTTAAGAGTTAGCTAAACAAACAGTATAAGCCAAGTGATAGTCATGGTTGAAAAAGTTGGAAGAGGAAATGTTAGTATTGACTGAGTGTCAGTATCAACCAAGCAAGATAGTGAATTTTGAGCAAGACAGAATAGTAATGACTGAGCAGAAGAACTTAGTGATTGTCGAGCTACAACAAGTTGATAGTTTATGAAATATTTGAGATTTGAGGCCGACATAGTTGAATTTTGAGATCATCCAAAGCATGATAATGATAATGCTGAGGATTGATGATCTGTCATATTTATGTTGCAAATATAGGAGTAACTAAGAGGGTTGGGGGGGGGGGGGGGGGGTTGTGTGAATCAATTACCACTAAAATAAATCCTAGATCCCTTAGATGTCAACAATAAAATTTAGACTGAGAAAACTGATTGTTGTTGTTACTCAATAAACACACATAAAATGTTGTAACTTGATAAATGCAGAGTGTGAATTATTTTTATGAATCTTAAGATGTTATAAGTAATTAACTTGCATTCATAAGAGAAATAACATGAACACAGGAGACACCAGGATTTAACATGGAAACCCAATTTGGGAAAAACCACCAATGTAACTAGTGACTATTTTTCACTCTTTTGAAGTGAGCCATGTTAGGAGCCAACCTTGTTAAAGGTTACAAAACACACTATTAGGTGTGATCCTATTAGAGGATTTAATCACCCTATTAGGAGTGGCCTTGCAAGAGGTCTTAAAAAAATTCAATGGAATTGCCATCTTATTAGAGGATTTACAACTGGCTATTAAACCAACTCCGTTAAGAGATTTTAGATCACTACTACAATGGTTAGAGAGTAGCAATGAAATGACCTGGTTGTGATGCAACTAAATTGTTGAATCCAGATCTCTTTTCTGCTTAAACTTGATCTTTCTTGATCGAATATCACTCTTCTACTCCACAAGGATACTTGCTTATCCTTCAAGTTTGCTCCCTCTCTTTCTTTTTCAATTCAATCAACACACTTGCACACACACTAGAAATCTCAACTTGACCTTTTATTATACCTTCCAGATTGTCACGTTGGCCCAAATTCAAATTACAATAACCAATATTTATCACTATAGTCGGCTAGAATCAATACATAAAGTAATTAAGCTTCATATGCCAAAACAAGAAAAAATCCTTCGAGAATCAACCTTGTTTGGTAGAAAATAACTTTAGAATAATTCTCTATGTTAAGCAATAGAGGCTTGGTTAACACTACAAACTTGCAGAAATCCTTTGGCAACTGAGTGAACTTGGTGAATACTAACACTGTCTATCTTTTCTTTTGTTAACTAAGTGAGCTTGGTTAACACTCTCTTCTTCCTCAATTCCTTCGACGCCCGGGTGAGCTTGGTAGACACTGTCATCTGTTCAGAGTAAACTAGTGAACACTTAGTAGACAAGGAAAACTATCTTCACTAACCAAGTGAGCTCGATAAGCACTATCTACCAATTGATATGACATTTGCGTAATATCAAAGACAACACACAATTAATCAATTATATCCAACAATCTCCCTCTTTGACATTGATGACAACACAACATGTCATAGCATAATGAAATTTTGAGAACAAGATTCCTTTTGACATAACATCTCTCCCTCTTTGATTTTACACAAGAACTTCTTCTTTATGTTGTATTCTCCCTTTGCATACTTTCTTTTCAGACTTCTCACTCTACAAACTCTACAAAATTTTAGAAAGATATAGATTTGATAGTAAATGTCTCTCTCTTTGGAAATACATGCCAAAGACAACACATGCCAAATTTGTATCAATTTACCTTGAGTACTAATTCATATGCAATATTCTCTTGATTATACTACATCAACTGATTGATCTTTAATAGGTTCTGGTTGATGCACTCACTAAACTTTATTTAGTGAATTTCAGATATGGGAATGACCCCTAGCTTACCTCTTAGATACAAGAATGCATCCTTAGGTAATAGCTTGGTGAATATGTCTACAATTTGTTCTTTTCTATGGACATATTCCAATCTGATTTCTTTGTCCTGCACTAGTTCTCTAACAAAGTGATATTTTATAGCAATGTGCTTTGTTTTGAAATGCATCATTGGATTCTTTGATATGTTAATTGCACTGGTGTTATCACAATACATGACTACTGGCTCTTTGATTTCAACCTTCATTCCTTCTAGCAATTGTTTGAACCAAACAATGTTAGAACAATTCACTGCTGTTGCTACATACTCTGCTTCTGCTATAGATTAGGATGTGCAGTTTTGCTTCTTGCTTATCCAAGATACCAAACTTTTACCAAGAAAAAAAGCTCCACCACTTGTGCTTTTTTTTTCATCAAGATTTCCTACCCAATCAACAGTAGTGAATACCTTTAGGTCTAGGTTTCCTCCAAGTTTGTACCATAAGCCATAGTCTTCAGTACCTTTTAGATATCTCAAGATTCTTTTGATTGCCATCATGTGATTTTCTCTAGGTTTAGCTGAGAATCTTGCTACTATCCCAACTACTAAGGCAATATCAGGCCTTGTGTGAACTACATATTGTAATTTTCCAATCATTGATCTATATAAGGTTTGATCTACTTCTTTGGAATCATCATATCTGGTAAGCTTGAGTCTAGTACACATAGGGGTACCAACTGGTTTAGAATTTTCCATACCAAACTTCTTGAGTATCTCTTTTACATACATGGATTGGGTTATATAGATACCATTTTTGTTCTACTAAATCTACAATCCAACAAAAAGGACATCTCAAACTCTTTGTTCATTTGTTCTGAAAATGCTTTACATAGATCATCATTCTTGTAAATAGAGTATCATCCACAAATATCTCTACCAACATAATTTTGTTCTCTTGTCCCTCCTTGATGTATAGACTATTGTTATCAATTGTTCTTTGAAAACCAATCTGTATCAAGTAGTTATGTAGTCTTTCATACTAGGCTCTAGGAGCTTGTTTGACACCATATAGTGCTTTGTGTAATTGGAAGACCATATCCCTTTTATCAGGATCAAAAAAACCTTTTGGCTATTCAATGTAGACTTATTCATCAAGAATTCCATTCAAGAATGTAGATTTAACATCCATTTGATATACTTTGAATCCTTTGTGAGAAACATATGCAAGTAGGGTCCTAACACCTTTTAATCTTGCAACAGGAGAAAAAGTCTCACCATAATCAATTCCTTCTTCTTGAGAATAACCTTTACACACTAATCTAGCTTTTTTTCTTGATACTTGTCCATCTTCATTCAGCTTATTTCTGAATACCCATTTTGTTCCAATCACATTTTTATCTTTAGGCCAAGGAAAAAGAGTTCAAGTTTTGTTATTTTCTATCTATTCTATTTCTTACTTCATTACCTCAATCCAACTTTCATTTTTTATAGCATCCTTAACACTTCTAGGTTCAAAATCAATAAGTAAACATGTACCTTTTAATTTTCTTCTTGTCATAGTACCTTCTGATTTATCTCCAATAATCTGATTAGGTGCATGATGCCTTCTAACATACTTGGCCAATACATGTTCTTTTCCTTTTGAATGAATTGCATTGTTTTCATTTTGAATTTCAACTTCAGGTTCGGGTCATTTAGACTCAGTAGGCATTGGCTCGATAGCTTCAGAATTTGACTTGGGTCCTTGTGACTTGATTTGTACTTCTTGCAACTTGGTAGTTGTGGAAGACTCAAGGAGTGAAGTATCCTTATTGTTAGATGTGCCTGGCAATGTATTAGGTTCGAAGTAAACAAATCTTTTGTAATCTTTTGGTTCTCTTTTGCTTTCATCTTCAATCTTTTCTACAAACTCATCAATTCTCACATGTGCACTTTCTATGATTTTATAAGTAGACAAATTCAAACATTTGTATGCCTTACTTCTACAAGAATATCCTAAGAATATTCTTTCATCACCTTTCACATCAAATTTGCCTTTTCTAGACTCTGTCAAGATATAACATTTATTGCCAAATACTTTTAGGTAACTTACATTGGGTTTGTAGCCATACCATGATTCATAGGGAGTTTTATGTGAGTCCTTCTTCAACTGTACTCAGTTCAAAGTATGAACTGCAATGCTGATGGCTTCCTTCCAGTATTTGATAGCAACATTCTTTTCAATCATTAGAGTCCTTGCACAATCCATGATGGACCTGTTTCTTCTTTCATTTATTCCATTTTGCTCAGGAGTTCCAGGGGCTAATACTTGCCTTTTGATTCCTCTTTCAATGCATAAATTATTGAATTCATTGGAGATGAATTCACCACTTCTGTCTGATCTTAAGCATTTCAATCTTTTTTTAGTTTCTATTTCTACTCTTGCTAGATACCATTTGAATTTCTCAAATGCTTCTAACTTTTCTCTAAGATACATAACAATCATCATTCTAGAATAGTCATCAACAAAAAGGATACAAAATTTTTCTCCACTATAACTTTTTATTCCAATGGGTCTACACAAATTAGTATACACAATTTCCAAGATATCTTCGGATTGATAGTTTTTGCTCTTAAAACTAGTCTTTCCCATTTTGCCAATCTGATAATTTTTGCATAATCCAACATCTAGTTTCTTCAAATTAGGGATACCTCTTACTTTTTTGAATTTTCTTATCTTGACCATATTATCAAAGTTTACATGACATAGTCTTTTGTGCCATAACCAACTTTCTTCCATTTGAGTAATAAAACATAAGCAATCACCAAGATCAAGATAAAATAGGTTACCTCTTATTTGTCTGACTGATCTAATTAGATTCCCTTTGTCATCCAACATTCTTGCCTTTCCATGCATGAATTCTACCTTGAATCCAATGTTGATTAGTTGTGCCACACTTAGTAGATTATATTTCAGTCCTTCAACCCAAAAGGCATTGTCACATACAAGTTCATTAGTTAATGATATGCAGACTTTCCCTTTTATGCAACAAGGTTCATTGTTTCCAAACCTTACACTACCTCCATCATAGTGTTCAAACTTTGTTTTGTCTCCAGTCATATGATGTGAACATCCACTATCTATGATTTATGTGTCATTTTTACTAACATGAGAGATAAGTGCCATCTTTTCTTCTTCTTCATTAGATTTATCTTTTACATCAATGTACACTATTTCATCTTCACTGTTATCAAAATCTTTAGCCATAAAACAAGTTTTCTTACCTTTGTCTTTGAATGAAAGTTTTGCTTCAAATGCAGACTCAACATTTTTGGAAGTTGGAACATAATTGTTAAAGTTATCTAGCTCAAAAGCTATCAATCTTCCTACCAAGGCATCCAAACTTAACTTGTGATTTGGGTTAGATCTCTTTTCTTGAATAGTAGATACTCTAATTGCATAAATAGGAAGCAATGTTCTAAGAGCTGTAAGGAAACTTGGCAATAAAGAATATAACCGTTTCCACATAACCCATAATAAATCTAAAATAAACACGAAATTAAAATCCACATGCAAGAGAATAGACAACATACCCACAAAAATTGTGACACAAGATATACCCTGGGAAACCCTCATTGAGGGAAAAAACCCAGCCTCCAAAAGCATCCATCACCATGTATTATTAGCAAAAATACCATTGCCATACAACCATGGAAGCCTTCATGGCCATAGCCACAACCGAGCAAACTATGTGAACAAGCATGAATCCACACATCCCATGCCATGCTTTCAACCTTCACAAATGCTCCCTTGGCTAACCTGTCAAGCCTTGTCCCGCTCGACTCTTGCCTTTTGTCTTCTCCTTGTCACTCTTTCTATCTCTACAACAACTACCCTTGTGACTGCTTATATAGTAGCAAGTCCCACAAAACCACCAAGTGGTATTACATAAGCCATGTGCTAAAACCATGTGCTACCTAACCCACTGACCCCACATTTAATATTGGGCATTTAATTCTTTCCCCAATATTAAATAATTACATAAAATATTTTCACAATGTTACAATACAACTCATCAATAATATTTCATGGGAATCTTTACATGTTTCACGTCCATCTAGGTACAACATTACATAATAATAAATAAAATAATAAAATAACAATATTATGCAATGTGTGCAACACCCATTATCTCAACAATCTCCCACTTGTTGTATACATTGCATAGGGTCAATCCGTAGTCACATAAATGAACAAGGGAACAATCCCTCCCAACACATCCACCATCATGGATCAAAATACACCAAGTGCTCCATCCTAGTACCCGCAACAAAATCAAAGTATCTAGCATCTCGAACATGAATGATCTCACCTCCTATTATGCCACTCCCACTGGACATACATAGAAGCCATCCAAAGAGAAAACCACCCAACCTGTCGCATTAGAAGATCATAAAATCCTGTACTAATTGAAATTCTAAGCACAAATAACCTGATCCAAAGGTAATCACATGTATCCGTACTTGTCAAAATATCCATAGCTGAAATAGCACCCACAACAAAGTGCCAAACCCATCCAACTATCCATACCTCAAAGGTATAACAAGTGAATCTCATATCACTAACATATCCAATCTGTAACCTGCAATCATAAGCCTCAATAGCAATACCTACCACATATATACCAAGAAGCTCCCACTGCAAAAGATAATGTCAAATCTATAACCAATCCACTCAGCACATCTCAAAGAAGTGAATCCATGTAGTATCAAGGACATCCACAATACATAAACTAATATCCTGCAACTCTCATAACAAGTCTCCAATGCTCTCCCAAGTTCACCACAACCAACAGAGGAAAGAGATAAAGGAATAACCATGTCATCTCTCACATGACATACATGAGCACAAACTAGTGATCACAATCTCTAACCAATCTCAAATCCAATGTAAGCAAAATTGAACATCCAAGAAGATAACCAAGACAAGAGAAACCATGCAAATCATAACCTGTATCATGTCCTTCTACACACACATCTAGATGTAAACTGTGCAAGTATGATCTCCTCCATAAAACCCCAACAAGAAGCCTCAACAATAGCCAAACCATACCATATAACTCATCATGGATGTAAGCCTCTCACAAGAAGATCAAACTCAATAAAACCATTCCTAAACCAAGGAATAACCATTCCTAATCCAAGGAATATGCCCAATATAAAACCATCTCCCAAACTCAACTAGCATAACAACATATGCACATGGAGATAACCAATGTTAAACCATCTCTCAAATGAACCCTCCAGAACTAACTCATGTACCATAGCTCAAGATCCATATCCATGAAAGATAAGGATAAATATAATGCAACTGAGAGAAAATAATGGGCTATACCTCTCAAGTAGCAAACCGCCGAGTAGACCAAGAGTGGGGAATGAGAATGCTCATTAAGATACCCAAGTCTCCAACCAAGACTCATCTAAGAACAATCTCCTCTCAAGTCCATATCAGGTGACTGCCCCTCGGACTTCCTGCTGAAACCATCAACTGTCCCAACAAATACTTCTCTAATCCAAGAGAAATCAGCATCACCACCATCTCTAAGTATCCATGAGCACCTGTAACCAATCAATCCATGCCAACTCCAAATGCAACATAGCAATATCATGAAGTATCCAGCTTATGATCAGTGTACTCAATACCAAGAAACTAAACCAAGATCAATGTCAAAGTTCCAACCATGGCCTCAGGAACATAAACATGACAACATGATCTAACCATCTCAACCAAAGAGATAACATGCTCCACATGAACATACTATAACATGTCACAACTCTAAACGTGTATCAAGAGTATACCATGACATAATAATGAAACCATCTTCATACCAAGGATAACATGCCAAATAAAAACATAAACCACACCTTTACCAAGAACCCTGCGAGTCCTCAAGATGCAACCATATCCACACACCATGAAGAAAACCATCTCCACATACTAGGAAGAACCATCTCCATACACCATCAAGATAACCAAGAACTCCATGAGTCCTCAAGATCTAACCATCTTCAAACACCATGAAGATAACAAGTGCACCATGCAAATGTCAAAGACGCTTCTGCAGCAACAGGATCTAAGACAAACCTCCAACATCTGCAAACACTCAATAAATATATCAATGCCAACAACTCCCACTCAACTGTGGTACCAAGTCACCTATGGCATCATAAAATCCATCCTCTCAAAACCAAGAAGATATAAACCAAACCAAGAACTAATCTTGCACTGTCACCCCATCACTGTCACAAGCTCCCACTAAACCGTGTATCCAAGCTATCCATGACATAATGATGAAAAATACCATCCTCTAACCATGAGAATCAACCAAAGGCATCAAACCATCAAAGAACTCAAAGTGCACATCATGAGCTCCTCAAAAGAAACTAAATAACCATGATCCTCAACCAAGAAGATATACCACCATAACCAAATCAAAAATCCAAGCTAATGAATATCAAGGATGTACTTGTATATCCAATCATGTCATGCCAAAATCTATGACACCATGATCACATCCATGAACTGAGCATCAGGCTCTCAAAGTGTCCAACCTGTCAACATAAAATAGTCAACCACAATCCTCCACCATGACTGTCCCTGGTAACAACATCTCATCCCTTCTACATGAAGAATAAAATCAGCAAATCATGTGACTCAGGGCATAGAAAACCCAAATCCAAGCCACCAATCTAAATATGCATCAATAATGAAAGATCAATGGGCAAAGACAACCCATAACCAAGCTATAAATGCAACCTGTAAGTATAGACCGCTTACAACACTGCACAACTTGTAGACCCAACAAGTCATCATGCATATCCAAACCAAACAATGATAACCATATCACCATGATACCAATCTGAATAATGAGCTGAGTATACAATGACATCAAATCTTAAATCTCCAATGCCATAAACTCACAATGTTACCATAGTCAAAATATACCTATAAATTGTTCAGATCAATATATCACCAAATAAATCATGCCAAACCTGCACAAATTTGAACCAATGTGTAGAGCTCTCCAAGAGCTTTCCGTTGACTACTCGAAGTCCAAAATCCGACTCCGTATGCCCAAGTTATGCCCTAATCCGTGCTCAAAATAAATAACATCTGACTTTAGGGCTCTTAAAACTTGACAAAATCTCAAAATCATAGTACCAAACCTACACCATCTTGTAGTGCTCTGAATTAGCTTTCCAACACCTATAAGAACTCTAAAATTCGATATTCTGAGAGAAAGTTATGGCCATTTTACTAAGACAGTCTTTTTACCATTTTCAGTACAATTTTTCATTTTTAAATTTTTTCAGTGACGAAAATTTTGATGGGATTAAATTTGACGGCCATCATGGGCTGAAACTGAAAAACTCTTTCATTTCCTCTTAACATGGCCAAACTAGGGCATATTATATATCAAAATTTATGGAAATGTTGACCCAGATCCAATGGTGAGGTCTATTTTTACTCAGGAGGTCATTTTTGCAAGCTACCCCCCAAAACCTTCATTTTAAATGAAGCATCCGAAAAAATCTTTTTGTCCAACAATTTCACATGCCCAAATCTTTTAAAATCCCATCATAATAGCAAACCCAAAACCCTCAGATCTGCAATAAATCATTCATATATCTTGCCCTTTCTTTTATCCTCTCATGCATTCCCATGGATTCAATCTAGGGTTACAATAATAAAACCATAGCTCTGATACCACTTGTAAGGAAACTTGGCAATAAAGAATATAACCGTTTCCACATAACCCATAATAAATCTAAAATAAACACGAAATTAAAATCCACATGCAAGAGAATAGACAAAATATCCACAAAAATTGTGACACAAGATATACCCTGGGAAACCCTCATTGAGGGAAAAAACCCAGCCTCCAAAAGCATCCATCACCATGTATTATTAGCAAAAATACCATTGCCATACAACCATGGAAGCCTTCATGGCCATAGCCACAACCGAGCAAACTATGTGAACAAGCATGAATCCACACATCCCATGCCATGCTTTCAACCTTCACAAATGCTCCCTTGGCTAACCTGTCAAGCTTTGTCCCGCTCGACTCTTGTCTTTTGTCTTCTCCTTGTCACTCTTTCTATCTCTACAACAACTACCCTTGTGACTGCTTATATAGTAGCAAGTCCCACAAAACCACCAAGTGGTATTACATAAGCCATGTGCTAAAACCATGTGCTACCTAACCCACTGACCCCACATTTAATATTGGGCATTTAATTCTTTTCCCCAATATTAAATAATTACATAAAATATTTTCACAATGTTACAATACAACTCATCAAGAATATTTTATGGGAATCTTTACATGTTGCACGTCCATCTAGGTACAACATTACATAATAATAAATAAAATAATAAAATAACAATATTATGCAATGTGTGCAACACCCATTATCTCAACAAGAGCTTTACTTATAACAGTTTCTTCCTTGATTTCTCCTCTAGAAGCTCTAATTGCATTGGCACTAGCTTTGATTCTTTGCACATATTTGGCAACATTTTCATCTTCTCTCATTTTGATTTGATCAAACTATCGTCTAAGGCTTTATGCTTTGGTTCTCCTTACATTTTCATCACCACCATAGATATCCTTTAGCTTGTTCCACATATCAAAAGTAGTTTTGCAGTCTTTGATCTCATCAAATTCATCGTAGCTAAGAGCAGATGCAATATCAATCATCATGATATTATGGTTCTTTTTCTCAACAAGATCTCCAACAAATAATGTACCAGTAGGAGTTTTGTATTCTTCATCAAGGTATTTGTAGCTTGAATCACTAATGGTAGCTAGATAAAGTCTCATGAGTCCTTGCCATGCTGAAAAGTTGTCTCTATTTAGCTTTGGTATTTCTCTATTGTAAGACATCCTGATCTTTAGCTTAGGTCCTTGAAAGCTTTCTTGCAAGCACCAAAAGCTCTAATACCAAATTTTGGAAATATAGGAGTAACTGAGGGGGGAGGGGGTGAATAAATCCCAAATCCCTTAGATGTCAACAATAAAAGTTAGACTAAGAAAACTAATTGTTGTTGTTACTCGATAAACACATAGCAAATGTTGTAACTCAGTAAATGCGGAGTGTGAATTAATTTTATGAATCTTAAGATGTTATAAGTAATTAACTTGCATGCATAAGAGAAATAACATGAACACAAGAGACACTAGGATTTAACGTGGAAACCCAATTTGGAAAAAATCACCAATGTAACTAGTTACTGTTTTTCACTCTTCTGAAGTGAGCCATGTTAGGAGCCAACCTTGTTAAATGTTACAAAACACACTGTTAGGTGTGACCCTATTAAAGGATGCAATCACCCTATTAGGAGTGGCCTTGCAAGAGGTCTTAAAACAATTCATTGGAATTGCCACCTTGTTAGAGGATTTACAATTGGCTATTAAACCAACTCTATTAAGAGATTTTAGATCACTGCTACAATGGTTAGAGAGTAACAATGAAATGAACTAATTGTGATGCAACTAAATTGCTGAATCCAGATCTCTTTTCTACTTAAACTTGATCTTTCCTGATCAAACATTACTTTTCTGCTCCACAAGGATACTTACTTATCCTTCAAGTTTTCTCCCTCTCTTTCTTTTTCAATTCAATCAACACACTTGCACACACACTAGAAATCTCAACTTGACCTTTTATTTATACCTTCTAGATTGTCACATTGGCCCAAATTCAAATTACAATAACCAATATTTATCACCATAGTCAGCTAGAATCAATACATTAAGTAATTAAGCTTCATATGCCAAAACAAGAAAAATCCTTCGAGAGTCGACCCTACTCAGTAGAAACTAATTTTAGAATAATTCTCTTTGTTAACCAATAGAGGTTCAATTAACACTGTGAACTTGTAATAATCCTTTGGCAGCCGAGTGAACTCGGTGAATACTAATACTATCCATCTTTTCGTTTTTTAATTGAGTGAGCTCGGTTAACACTCTCTTCTTCCTCAATTCCTTCGACACCCGAGTGAGCTCGGTAGACACTATCATCTGTTCAAAGTAAACCAGTGAATGCTTGGTAGACAAGGAAAACTATCTTCATTGGCCAAGTGAGCTCGGTAAGCATTGTCTGCCAACTGATATGACATTTGTGTAACATCAAAGACAACTCACAATTAATCAATTGTATCCAACAATTTAATGCATGATGAGAGTTTTTTAGCACGATCTATGGCAAGGATTTGATGAGAAGTTTCTAGAAAGGAGAAGGAGAAAAAATGATGGAAGGATTCTATGAATCTGACCTAACCCTAAGATCTGCAGTGATGTTTAAGCGAAAAAAGATCAAATTACTAATTTAAGGAGGTAGAAGAGATATTTTTCTAAGGTTGGTTCATTGTTGATATGCAATCTTAAGGAGAACTTATGAAGAATAAAGTTGCAGAAGAGAAATGAAGAGATTGGAAAAGTGTGAAAGCTTGAAGGGATGCCAAAAATATCAGTGATGGAGATGTTAATGGGGTCCAATCAATGAATCAGCAAATGAGTTGAATGGAGATTTGAATTTTCAAAGTGAGTTGTGTTTTACAGATCAAACCTAGTTGTTACTTTCTAACCATTATGGTAATAAAATCCTTTAATCAAGGTTGACCTACACAGTCATTTTGTAAATCTTTTAATCAAGGTGACATTCTAAGGGAATGTTCAAAGTCCTCTAACAATACCACTCATAATAGGGTGATTAAATTCTTTAACAGGGTCACACTTGATAGTGTGTTTTGTAACCTTGTAGGTGCACTTTTAGTACAACATTTTAAAACTTCCAAATCAGCCCCATCTTGTAAATCTTTGGTTGGTCTATTTTTTTGAATATGATGTTGTAGGATTTGAATTGTAAGAAGGAGGAATTCAGAGAATGTACTGAACTTGAACCTTGACCTATAAAGTTTAGAAGGTCAAGTTCAAGTGATCAAAGCTTGAGATATAGTTCAAGTATCATGGCACTTCGTTCAAAATAAAATTTAAAGTTCAAATCCTAACTTACAATTTCAAAGATCATCCTCCAAGCCCAACGTCATGAGCACGGGTTGTTGATTCAGATAATGAGAACATCAGTATAGAGGTTTGTGTAGAAGTAATGATTCAAGGAGGCCCTCTTTTAAAAGATAAATTGAGTTTTCTCTTAATATCACAACCAATCCTTATGATGTTACCCAGATTCTTTTTGAACCACGCACACAAACTGTTGTGTAGAATGCTAGATATAAAGGAGGATCTCAATAATGAAATGGGGGAAATATTTCAATAATGGAGCTATGTTTTGTCTTATGCTCTTGTTTAAAGAGATACACTCACAGTCGGTGAAGACATGGAAGCCACGAAGAAAGATGTAGGAAGTTCCATGAACCTGACACATGCTCATTAGCGCAACACACATACCAGTTTGAAAGATGTTGGAATGCTTACAAGGAAAAAATGAAGATCATGGAATGAACTTCACGCGGTGAGTACCTAGTGGTAGAAGTAAGACTTACTTTTCTAATCATTTGGAAAAATGCAAAGAATGTCCTAAAGGCAGATTTCAAAGTGAAAGGGTTTCGTAGCTAGATAAGGCATGGCCACAAACTGTTTAATGGAAAGACCATATTTTGAAATGCAAATTAGTGATTCATTATAATCGACATTATGAGAATCCATAATAAAGATATAATGAAGTTGCAAGTGGATAAATTTGGTGATAGATATAATGCGATGCCGAGCCTTTCTTGTTGCTCGCTATGTGGATTCAATTCCACGTCTAGTATCTCTTTGATTATCATGACATGAGCCTGTAGTTGTTAAATGAAATGTCATGTAATCCATTCATGAAATCCTACCAGTGGAGATGTAGAAGTCTGAATTTCCACCAAACATATTGGCAGGGTCATCAAGCCAATTTCATTGGAAATGTGGATGCAGGTGTTGCTAACTCTGCAGATGGGACTTCTAAAGTTGGTTATATGGGTTCCCCTCATGGAATGGTGCTACATTATGCTCAATCAAGGTCGAAGCCTTTACACCATGGATAGAACTCTCCAAGTCATCTGGGGTAGCAGTCATCGTAGACTTTCCAACAATATTTTTAATAGTATCGTCCTCTATCAATGTTGAATCCCAATTAGCGGTTGTTTTCTAATGGTTGAGATTCATCAATCAAGTAATGTGGATGATTGAATACATGTATTGAAATGTCTATGGGTCTTTATGGTGTCATGGCACTTGCAGGAAAAACAATATGCTCTTTTACTGGAATTGATGATCTCAGAGGATTAGGTCTATCCATGGATGCTGTACTAAATGGATTTGGTTATGCAGTTCCACCAATGATGTGTCTTCTCTTCATAATGGATGATGAAGTTGTGAAATTTTCTCCTTACACCAAGGCTATCAGAGATGTTGAAGATGAGGAATTAGTGAATTTTTTCCTTGGCATGTCGCCATGGCAGTTTTTGCTAATTGTAACAGCAAGCTCCATCGGGGAGGAGTTATTTTACTGCGCTGCAGTGTAGGGTGGACTTGCACATGTGTTCCTGAGCGATACATGGCACAACAAGGATACTTATGGGTTTGCAGCACTGACTGGCGTATTCCCCTTTTTTGTTCCATTTGCACAAGCATTTGTAACTGTGCTAACTACTTCCCTCACTGGGTCATTGTATTTTGTGGCTGCTTCTCCACGAGATCCTACTTATGTGGTGGATCAAGTTCCTCCTAGTACTGGAGCACATGAAGATATGAAAAAGTGCTTTGTAGAATAGCTTGGTACGAGAGAAGGCAAATGAAGAAGATTTAATCACCTTTGTTGGAGCCTCTTCTTGCACTCTACTTGGGGTTTGAGTGGATTCAGACAAACAACCTTCTTGCTCCCATGATCACACATACAATCTACTCTGGTGTTGTATTAGGACATGGTCTTTGGTGGATCCATGAACAAAGAGAGAAGCTGAGAAAGAGGATCAATAGTGTAAGGCAGAAAGATGGAAGAAAATTGGAAGGTTAGAACACCACACTATGCATAATGGAAATTACCTACCCCCCAAGTTATGTCTGTTGGCATCCATCTTGTCCTCCATAAATACTAATAAAATGAGTCTAGGACATCGTTAGTAGGGAATTCTGGTTACAGTATGGACATTTTCTGGTAATATATAATAATATAAAATGGCAGAACCCTTGTGGATTGTGTGTGTGTGTTCGGATACTGATGACTCAATATATAATTCCTCTTATTAGAAAACTAAAATATAAATCACGAATTAAGGAAGAAATAAAGGAGTTTGGCTAGTACACAGGGAAGTGAAAAGATGGGAAAACCAAATGTCAAGGAAAAGAAGAAACTAATCACCTTCCCAAGATTCAGTTATAGAACCAAAAGGACACTATGGAGAAATGAAAGGTTTGTGAAGGGGCTTATTTATGAATTTTTTTTTTTGATCGCCAAGGGGTTCAACCTTTTCTAGATACAGTTAGAGAGCTGGAATAGGAGGGGGAAAGAATTGTTGATGTATTAGACTTAATATTGTAGAGCCAATAAAGAGGATTTTATGTTAATGGTTTTCTATTCCATTTAATTAGTCATTCCTTCTATGTGTCTTTCTTTTTTCGAATTACAGAAGGAGAGAAAAGATGTTTTATTCTTTTGTCATGAAGATATGAATTGACCATAGTAAGAAGTGCTTTGGGGTATTCAGAGAAAGATTTATTAGAAGTCTTTAATCATCTCATTTATTTTTCTGTTAGCGTTTGTTGTAGGTTAATTAAATGTTGAGTATATGGATTCATAAGAATTGTGAGTTCTATTTCTTGGTTTATAGATTAGAAAGTTTTTCTTGCCTGGATTAAGTCCTGTTTAGGCTTAATTTAGTTTGCCTCTTTTGCTCTCGGGTTAAGAGCATACCTCGTGTTAGTTTAGGAGAGAAACATAATTCCTTGAACATTATTCACATAGGGAGTTGTACCTTAATTCAGAGGGAAACTAGTTATTCTCAGAAACAGTTTCCCAACTATTGTGTAAAGTTGTTCTTCATTACAAATTGGGTGAATTAAAAGGAGAATCAGAAGAAGAACAATCTATTTACCAACAAATTTTTGGCAACTCCACTGGGGAAATGGAAAAGAAGATCAGTGCTAGAGATTATTTTCTTAGTCTTATTATTATTATCTCTTCTAAAGATTGGTGACTCTGTGTTTAAAGAACCCTGTTGCATATCAGAGTTCAAAGAATTTAAAAGGAATCGGGCTTCCATTCCCAACTAGCTGAAGAAAGAATTAATTCAAAGTTGATGGCAGGAAGTTTTTATTGAAGAAAATAGAGGAGAAAATTTGTGTTGATGTTTGCTTCCCCAGTGGTTATAGATATCTCTGCTATCTAGAGATTGGCGACTCCATTCTAGTTCTCACAATTTTGAGTAAGAGGTCCAGTGTCTATATTTTCAAATTTTATTATCTCTAACTTGTAGAGATTGGCAACTCTGTTGATTAAAAAGGACCATGCCTATTAAATTGGTGAAAAGAGGGAGACTAGATCCTTCCCTTATAGAGCTTCATCACACTACTAATTATGTATTGCATGACATATTTGAAGCTTGGAGAGAAAGCATTAGTAATGGAGAAGGGATGAACCTGAGTATCAAAGAAGATCATGCAACCGTGCTGTTATGGAGAAGTATATGCGCAAGATATCACCTATTGAAAGAGGTGGAAGAGAAAACAAAGTTGTTGCAGAAGTTAAAAAAAGAACTACATGTGAATGATGGTAAGATGTCAGAAGCCCTTCCAGATTGCATCTCTTTAAATTTTTAAGTTTTGAGCGAACAAGAAGTCAAACCAGAGGTTCCTGATAAAAAACCAGTAAATGAAGAGCCCATATCAACCAATAGTTTGAATTTTGGAGAACAAAAGATTCCTAGGTTCCCAGAAGCACAACTTTTAGTGGATGAGGGCATCCCCTACAGTGATAAAGAATTGGCTTCCAGAAAGAAAAGCTTAGATGCAACTAAAGTATCAAAGAAGCTTGAAGAAAATGATTAGTATGAAGACCATTTCCAGCCTGAACCATCACAAGAAGAAGAAAAGTTTGTTATTATTCCTTGTTTCTCAACAGTATTTCCTATGAAGTCATTAGTTGCACCTTTAGATCCATCATCTAATGTTGAAAATGAGACTTGTTCTCCTAATACTGAGCCTGATGCAGTAAGTATGAATCTAGAACCACTCTCAGAACTACAAACAAAAGAATCAGTTTTGGTCTAGCATGTTGAAATCATTGAAGTTGCAGAAAGCATTCCTAAGGTTGATAGAATCAATGAGCAGAATGAAGAGATAATATCAACCAATGGTTTGAGTTCTGAACAGGAAGAGAAGCCTGGTTTCCCAGAAGCACAACTTTTAGCAAATGAAGACAACCTTCTCAATGATGAAGAATTGGTAAGAACAGTTGACAAAGAATTTTCTTTCATACCTTCATTTACCTCTGATTTTAAAAGTTTCAGATTTGAAGAAAATAAAGATAAACCTTTGCATGAAGTCTCTGATGAGAATAATCAGATAGTTAATGCAAAACATGAAGAGTTGAATTCCATTGAAAATTTTTGTGAAACTGATTTTCAAGTTCCAAAGGTTTGTGATGATACTATATTTGTCTTGAAGAAAAAGTGGAAACATGTTTTGTCAAATTAGAAAATATGATTGAAGAAATGATCAGCAAAATTGAAAGAGAAATTAATGGGGATTATATTTTAAATTGTTGTCTTCCTGAAAACTATCCTAAAACAAAGATGCTGGCTGCATTATGCTTTAGTGGTCACCATACTGAATCTGAAGATGTAGCAATGACAAATGTTGAAAAGGAAGGGATTGCAAAAAATAATGAGGCATTGCAGCATTATGAAGAAGGTAGTGAATCCAATTATAATTCTCCCGATCTGGAATACTCTTCCATAATTAATCTAGATATTGAAGTTGTGAATTCAGATGAACATCTTGCTGTAGCAAATGAAGAAGATGTCTCAGCCTAGATGGATGCTATAGCAAATAAGGAATCCTTCAATTTCAACCCCATTTTGAAATTTGAAGTTGCTAATGATAAAGCCTGTGATTGGTATGATGCTATTTCATTTCCAGAAGCTTTTTAATTTTCTGATTATGTTCATTCTAATTTGAAAGATGATATCTTTGCTGAGAGTTATAATGAAGTAAATAAATGAGAGTATTTTCAAGCAGTACTGCCAGAATTTTTTGAAGTTCTCCATCCCAATTTTAATGCAGATATTTCTACTAAAAGTAATAGTATCAATAGATGTAATTATGTTCCAGCAGTGCATTTAGAATCACTTCAATATTCTGCCAGTCTAGATTTGAATATTGATATCTTCATTATAAGTGACAAGGTTGAGGAGAATAGATGCAAGTATGATTCAGTGACATTTCCAGAGTTCAGTGAATTTTCTTCTTCTTCACAAAACATGATAGAGCATGTGAAAGATAGTATGCAGGTAAGTACAGAGGAAACAAAAGTACTTGATGAGGCATGGCTGTTTGGAAAGGTTCTATGGGTCACTATGTTGCAGATAGCTTTTGGATTCAAGTTCGACAATGAAGGAGTAGCCAAAGGTCACCAATGCTGTTTCAGATTAATGGAGCATCTTCCTCTATTTAGGAAAGGTTCATACTTCCCTCTTCCTGTAAATGGTCATGTATGAATCTTTCTCTATTATGGGTTCTGCTGGTGAGGTCTCCTCACCTTTTGTAAATAAATTTCCTTTTCAATTTTGGTGTGTCTAGTGTAGCCTTTGCTTGCTTAGTCAGTAGTTGTTATTTTCTCCTGCTTTGTTTTAGTCTGCCCTGCTCCCCTCTACTCTCCCAACAAGAAGCTCTTTGTTTACCCTCTTCTTGGCTCGATTCTATAGCCCAATGGATAAGGACTATTCTGCAAAACCTGAGATTTTGGATTCTTTACATACTTTGCAGTACATAATCCCCATTCAGAGCCAACTGTAGGTGTGCTTTCAGTACAACATTTTAAAACTTCCAAATCAGCCCCATCTTGTAAATCTTTGGTTGGTCTATTTTTCTGATTATGATTGTGCAAGATTTGAATTGTAAGAAGGAGGAATTTAGAGAATGTACTGAACTTGAACCTTGACCTATAAAGTTTAGAAGGTCAAGTTCAAGTGATCAAAGCTTGAGATATAGTTCAAGTATCATGGCACTTCATTCAAAATAAAATTTAAAGTTCAAATCCTAACTTACAATTTCAAAGATCATCCTCCAAGCCCAACGTCATGAGCACGAGTTGTTGATTCAGATAATGAGACCATCAATATAGAGGTTTGTGCAAAAGTAATGATTCAAGGAGGCCCTCTTTTAAAAGATAAATTGAGTTTTCTCTTAATATCACAACCAATCGTTATGATGTTACCCATATTCTTTTTGAACCACACACACAAACTGTTGTATAGAATGCCAGATATAAAGGAGGATCTCAATAATGAAATGGGGGAAATATTTCAATAATGGAGCTATGTTTTGTCTTATGCTCTTGTTTAAAGAGATACACTCACGGTCGGTGAAGACATGGAAGCCACAAAGAAAGATGTAGGAAGTTCCATGAACCTAACACATGCTCATTAGCACAGAACACGTACCAGTTTGAAAGATGTTGGAATGTTTACAAGGCCGAAATGAAGATCATGGAATGAACTTCACGCGATGAGTACCTAGAGGTAGAAGGAAGACTTACTTTTCTAATCATTTGGCAAAATGCAAAGAATGTCCTAAAGGAAAATTTCAAAGTGAAAGGGTTTCGTAGCTAGATAAGGCATGGCCACAAATTGTTTAATGGAAAGACCATATTTTGAAATGCAAATTAGTGATTCATTATGATCGACATTATGAGCATCAATAATAAAGATATAATGAAGCTGCAAGTGGATAAATTTGGTGATAGATATAATGCGATGCCGAGCCTTTCTTGTTGCTCGCTATGTGGATTCAATTCCACATCTAGTATCTCTTTGATTATCACAACATGAGCCTGTAGCTACTAAATGAAATGTCATGTAATCTATTCACGAAATCCTATCATGGAGACGTAGAAGTCTGAATTTCTACCAAACATATTGGCAGGGTCATCAAGCCAATTTCACTAGAAATGTGGATGCAGGTGTTGCTAACTCTGCAGATGGGACTTCTAAAGGTGGTTATATGGGTTTCCCTCATGGAATAGTGCCAGGTTATGCTCAATCAAGGCTGAAGCCTTTACACCATGGATAGAACTCTCCAAGTCATCTGGGGTAGCAGTCATCATAGACTTTTCAACAACATTTTCAACAGTATTGTCCTCTATCAATGTTGAATCCCAATTAGCGGTTGTTTCCTAATGTGTTGAGATTCATCAATCAAGTAATGTGGATGATTGAATATAGATATTGAAATGTCTACAGGTCTCTATGGTGTCATGGCACTTGTAGGAAAAATAATATGCTCTTTCACTGGAATTGATGATCTCGGAGGATTAGGTCTATCCATGGATGTTGTACTAAATGGATTTGGTTATGCAGTTCCACCAATGATGTGTCTTCTCTTCATAATGGATGATGAACTTGTGAAATTTTCTCCTTATGCTAGGGCTATCAGAGACGTTGAAGATGAGGAATTAGTCAATTTTTTCCCTGGAATGTTTCCATGGCAATTTTTGCTCATTGTAACAGCAAGCTCAATCGGGGAGGAGTTATTTTACCGTGCTGTAGTGCAAGGTGGACTTGCACATGTGTTCCTGAGTGATACATGGCATAGCAAGGATACTTATGGGATTGCAGCACTGACTGGCGTATTCCCCTTTTTTGTTCCATTTGCACAAGCATTTGCAGCTGTGCTAACTGTTTCCCTCATCGAGTCATTGTATTTTGTGGCTGCTTCTCCACAAGATCCCACTTATGTGGTGGCTCAAATTCCTCCTAGTACTGGAGCACATGAAGACATGAAAAAGTGCTTTGCAAAATAGCCTAGTTTGAGAGAAGGCAAATGAAGAAGATTTACTCACCTTTGTTGGAGTCTCTTCTTGCACTCTACTTGGGGTTTGAGTGGATTCAGACAGACAATCTTCTTGATCCCATGATCACACATACAATCTACTTTGGTGTTGTACTAGGACATGGTCTTTGGCGGATCCATGAACAAAGAGAGAAGCTAAGAAAGAGGATCAACAGTGTAAAGCAGAAAGATGGAAGAAAATTGGAAGGTTATAACACCACACTATGCATAATGGACATTACCTACCCCCCAAGTTATGTCTTCTGGCATCCATCTTGTCCTCCACAAATTCTGATAAAATGAGTCTAGGACATCGTTAGTAGGGAATTTTGGTTACAGTATGGACATTTTCTGGTAATATATAATAATATAAAATGGCAGAACCCTTGTGGATTGTGTGTGTGTGTTTGGATACTGATGAACCAATATATAATTCCTCTTGTTAGAAAACTAAAATATAAATTATGAATTAAGGAAGAAATAAAGGAGTTCGGCCAGTACATAGGGAAGTGAAAAGATGGGAAAACCAAATGTCAAGGAAAAGAAGAAACTAATCACCTTCCCAAGATGCAGTTATAGAACCAAAAGGACACTATGGAGAAATGAAAGGTTTGTGAAAGGGCTTATTTATGATTTTTTTTTCCAATCGCCAGGGGGTTTGGCCTTTTCTAGATACAATTAGAGAGTTAGAATAGGAGGGGGAAATAATTGTTGATGTATCAAACTTAATATTGTAGAGCCAATAAAGAGGATTTTATGTCAATGGTTTTTTGTTCCATTTAATTAGTCATTGCTTCTATGTGTCTTTCTTTTTTCGAATTACAGAAGGAGAGGAAAGATGTTTTATTCTTTTGTCATGAAGATATGAATTGACCATAGTAAGAAGTGCTTTGGGGTATTCAGAGAAAGATTCATTAGAAGTATTTAATCATCTCATTTATTTTTCTGTTAGCATTTTTTGTAGGTTAATTAAATGTTGAGTATATGGATTCATAAGAATTGTGAGTTCTATTGCTTGGCTTATAGATTAGAAAGTTTTTCTTGCCTAGATTAAGTCATGTTTAGGCTTAATTCAGTTTCCCTCTTTTGCTCTTAGGTTAAGAGCATACCCAGTGTTAGTTTAGGAGAGAAACATAATTCCTTGAACATTATTCACATAGGGAGTTGTACCTTAATTCAGAGGGAAACTAGTTATTCTCAAAAATAGTTTCCCAACTATTGTGTAAAGTTGTTCTTCATTACAAATTGGGCGAATTAAAAGGAGAATCAGAAGAAGAACAATCTGTTTACCAACAAACCTTTAATAGGGTTGGATCTTAATCGAGCTCACTTCAGAAGAGTGAAAAAGTGGTATCATGTTACTTGGTGGTTTTTCCAAAATTGGGTTTCCATGTTAAATATTATTGTCAAAGTTTTATCTATGAAATTTGTTTAAATGTTATTTACTATGTTATGTAACTGTTAGTCAGCATATGGTGAAACAAAGAGTTGAGTAACTATATGAATAAGTTGTATTACTATTAAGATGCTATATTGACCAAGTGGGTTTGTGGTTTGGATTGATTTATTTGAAGTTGTTAAAATTGAAATTCATACATCTAGACTCAAGGATAACTAATTCACCCCCCTCTCAGTTATTCTAATCATTCTAATAGTATCAATGAAGTTGCTTCCATGAAATATATTAGTGAGTCTATTGTTAGTCTTAGTCATGTTGCTTGCTTTAAAGATGCTGATATCCCTATCATTTATCTATTTGTATCTTCTTATTATATCTTTGGTCCTTATCTATCAAAGGTGAATTCTTCAAACCTTTCATCTACATCAAGACCTTATGTTCCTCCATCTCCTATGCCTTTCACTCCTAGATCATTATCCACTTTTCCCATCATACTCCAGGATGAACAAATACATTCATCCTTGACAAGTTTCCATCCACCCATCCATCTAAACCTACCAAACTCATTCGTCTATAATTTCCAAGTCTTTTGAGAGTAATTTGGATGTAAAAAAAATAAAAATTAATACAAGAATCCATTTACAAATGAAGATCACCATGTCCTATTTAATTGATTGTTGGAAACTACAATTAGAACAATTTTTATGTTGTCATCGATGTCAAACCTTACTAGTAAGACATTTATTAACAATATTGAGTGCCATATCTTATGATTGATGAAGAGGATTTGAAAAGAAGAGATAGCGAGGTAAGCCAGTCAAGTTGTTGAGTAAAGAAGAGTAAGTTTGATGGAACTATAATGGACACTTGATTAGTTAGTCTTTGACAATATAATATTTTGTTTGATAATTATATGAAGTGGAGAAGATATATGAGTTGAAGTATAGAAGAGTAGACAAGAAGTTGAGTGAAACACTAAGCTTGACCGAGTGATAGTCTTACAAGGTCAATGAAGAAGTTGAAGCAAAAGATTAAGGAACTTAAGAGGTAGTCAAGAAAATAATATTAGTCAAGTGTTAGTTATGGCTGAGTAAAATAAAGAAGAAAACTAAGAATCGATCAATCATAGTGAAGATTGAGCAAGCCAGTGTAAGCAGAGTGAGACATAGCAGTAGAGACTGATCTACGTAGTGTTGACCAAGCTGTAGAACATAGTGATAATTGAGTGTTAGTGAATTAACATTTTTTAAGAGAATCAATATTTGAGGTTGACATAGTTAGATTTTTAGATTGGTCAAAATGCATGAAAGAGGAGGATTGATGAGCTGTAATGCCCCACCAGGGAACCCAAAAGGATTTTTCCTATAATGTCACTAAGTTTGCTAAACAATTTTTAAAGATTAAAATAATCAAGAGATAACAAAGCAGAAGCAATAACTCACATTCATACATAATCAATACAATAATAGGTATATCTCTCAAGGGTTCCATAATGTTGAATCATACACATAAGTTTAATAAGATTAAATCTGATAAGTAAACAAGGTCCATGTCATAGAATAACCACATGTATGAAATCACATGAAAGAACATACAAGTACGTAAGATGCCACATGGCATAACCAAAATGTATAATCACCCTCTGCTCAAGTTATAGGGTATGAAATGTTAAAATAATATACATCATCATAAGATAGAAAATTCTGTAGGATCTCAAATAAGAAAAGTACAAACTACTAGAATATGACCATAGAACTTAATCACAAGATAAGAAGAATAGAACAACTGGACAAGGTACATCCAACTCTGATATCTAGCTATCGGATCTCAATGGTATAAGAAACACTACCACCTAACCTCATGGAATCTAAATGGCCCACTTCTACCATGCTAAGGAGATAATCTCAAATCAAAAATGGATAATAATCCAAAAGTCATAACAAGAATCTAGGTCAAGTAATCCTAATAGCAATATATCTCAAAGGTACCATGTACACAAGTAGCATCTAATCCCAGAGGCAATAAAGACACATAGGAAATCTAATATGCAAGTGGGAAAGTGTAGTCACATGAGTCAACTCTAAGGTTATCTTGGTAGTCTCTCAGGACCCTGACCCCCTAGTGACTCTATGTGGCATCAACGTCCTTTCTTACAGACAAGGCATACTAACAAGGAAAGGTTGCAACCAAACATCCTTTCTACTCCGATCCTAGTTTGTACTAGCACTCGAGGCATGGGTGAGGTAGTACAATAACTCTTGTTAATTCATTTAAACACCATTAATGAAAATATCATCACTTATTAATACAACTTATAATAGGCTACCCAGGCAGCCTCTTTAGGGCTTTGACCTCCATTGCAAGCCACTTCCTAGCATACACGTAGATAACCTACCCTAAGCTCATATAAGTATTTCACATAAAATCATAATAATCACATTAGTCATATACAAGCAACTGGAAAGCACCAATAGATAACTAATCAACCTCAAAGATTATATCACAAAAATTACAACACATGTACTTACATAATTGAGTTGGTTCTCATCACAAAAACATGTGAATATAGCACATTGGTTGGGAATAAAATGATCATGACATAACAACATCACATAAAAACTTCATAAGAACATCCACTTCCCAAGCCTCTAGTAACTATTCCTATTTGGTCGGAATAGTAGTTTCCCCAAACCCATTGCAAGGTAAACATAACATCTCAACAAACATCTACAACAAAAGTAGTCATGCAATCATTTTAGTCTTTGATAAAATCTCATAAAGATTGATTTGCATCAAATTCAAGTTTTCATTTCATAATCATTTCATAGTAACAATTACTCAGTTTATTCACTAGAAAATAATCTCCTATTTAATCATATTTAAATCTAGTCTTTAGTAATTAATTAAAAAATAAACCACATTTGAAAACTATTAAATTATGACTAAATGTAATATGATTATATTATAATAAAATTTAATAAATACATAAAAACTAAATTAAAAAATAATATTTAATATAATAAATAATAAACATTGTTTTGAAAAGAAAAAAGGTTTTTTTTTTTTTTAAACTTAATAATAATCAACTCCCGAAGGGGATGCTGTTGCAATAGCCTTGTTGACCGCAGTAGCAACATATTGCCTTATGACAGTACCTACTGATACTACAATAAGTCTATCATGTGGCCTACGAATGCAATTGTGTGGGGGTGTTGGGGATTGAGAAGGTGTTGCACCCCACCCCCACCCTCACCCCCCCACCTTCGTGTGTGTGTGTGTGTACACACACACACACACACAATTTAAAATAAAAATACTTTTTCAAATGTGATAAAAATTCTAAAATTATCATAGTAATATTTTATTACTGCAATATATATATATATATATATAGAAACTTTCTCAACATAGTTTTGATAGGGAAAATGCATTCAACCAATCAAATTAATTAAACAATAATCTTTTATTGAGTCAAAACCCTGTCCAAAAATCCATTTCTTAAATTCAACATTTTTTATTAAGGGTTTCAAATTTGTTTTTTTCATAGATGTTTTATCACTGAAGAACAATAAACTTCTAAACTAGGGTTTCAATTCAAAATATTTATTCAATTAATCAAATCGAAATAATAGGCACAAAGAATACAAGAGTTTTTCAAGAAATTTCCTACAATGAACTGTATGAGATTCCTACATCAATTTGATACTACAATCTGACAATAACTCAATGATTGCAAAACTCGCGTCTCCCAAATCCTTCAGAAATTTGCCATCTTTCAATCTCAAAAATTGCTCCTCCGAAACATGTGTATTTAGAAATGAGCTTGAATCTCTTAATAAAGAGTCTAACCCTACCTAGGGTTTCTAGATTGCAAACGAGCAAAGGCCTCTCCTTAAAATAAAATTTTATTATTTCAATTTATTTAGTTCCCTTGTGCACTCTTTTTGCCTTTAATTAGAATAAATCTTCTTTAAATCATTTCCACCTCATTTTTTAAAAGTAAGATGTTTATAGAAAACATATTTATTAATTTAACTAATAATAATATTGAAAGTCCATTATTTAAATGCAACTTCTAAATTTATTATTTTTAAATTAAATAAATATAATTGCGCCAAATTTAGTCTTTCAATTAGATCTTAGGTCTTTAAATTTAACTCTTCTATTTAATTAATTTCTCAATTAATTAAATATATAATAAAATTAAATTTTCTTTATAATTTTCATTTAATTAGATCATTTAATAATCTCTTTAGCTGAATTAATTATACTTGAAAATCACAACATACCCTCAAACTCAATAAGATAAAACTTGACTATAAGGACAAAGTGAGAAATCAAATTGAAAGTTAGGGATCTCAAATTCATGTCACTTTGGCGAATCAGAAAGGTGAAGAACTCAGATACTTGTCCTTTATCTTAGGAAAATTAGGCTTGGGTTTAGGATTTGGGCTTTGAGATTTATGTCCTCTCTTTTTTCTTTGAGATACTACAATAGGGTATACTTATCCTGGCAGTTTAGGGAGGTTAATGCCTGGTATCTACAATCTACATAAAATTTGAACATGTACATATGCATATATTTCTAAACTAAATAGGACATGGTAGAGAGTGGTACATCGTGTAGATCTCGAATAGTAGGTGGCTATGACTCCCTCCCTCAACCACATTTGATACATCAGAAATAAGGAAAAACATACATGTACACCATACACATGCAAGTATGGGGTAAGTAACCATAAAACCACATATAAATCACCCATATAATTGCCATCATGAAAGCAACTAAAAATCACTATATGAAGTATGCACAACAACATCATCAAAAGAATAACCATGAACACATCAAATATCTGAGTATCGAGTAGCTCATAAAATATATAATTCAAACATGTAAATAGTATCAACCAAATAAGGTAACCAAGTTCCACAAAATCAAATCATGTAACCACGAAAGATGGCCTAAAAGAATTTGGCAATATAACATAAAATAAAACTAGGGGTAGGCACTACATGAGATGGCATATTTAAAGCATGAATTGGGTTTGTTAAGCGAGCTATTGTGTGGATTCAAGGAGAAGTTTCTAGAATTTTCAAGAAAGAAGAATGAGGACAAAATAATGGACAAATTCAATAAATCTGATCAAAACCTAAGATCTATGGTTATGTTTAAGTAGAAAAAGATTAAAGCTACCCATTTAAAGAGGTATAGGAGATGTTTTACGGTTGTTGATTGGTGAACTTTTGAAGAATAGAGTAGTAGAGGAAAAGTGAGAAGATTGGTGAAGTGTGATTGCTTGAAGGGTTTGAAAGCAAATTAGAGATAGAGAATATGACAAAGTCCAGTTAGTGAACCAACAATGAGTCAGATGGAGATATAAATTTGCAAATTGAGTTGTATTTTGTCAGATTAAGCCTAGATGTTACTTTCTAACCATTGTGGTAGTAAAATCCTTTAATCAAGGTTGACCTTACAATCATATTGTAAATCCTTTAATCAAGATGGCATTCTATTGGAATGATCCAAAGTCCTCTAACAAGGCCACTCCTAATAGGGTGATTAAATCCTTTAACATGGTCATACCAACAGTGTGTTTTGTATTCTTTAACATGGTTGGCTCTTAATCAAGCTCACTTCAAAAGAGTGAAAAAGTGGTAGCATGTTACTTGGTGGTTTTTTTGAAATTGGGTTTCCATGTTAAATCTTGGTGTTGTACATGTGTGAATTTTGTTCCCATGATGCATTCTATTTATTGTTATTTATTTCTATTATTCAACATATATTAAATAGAGAACTAAGTGTTGAAATGAATAATTTGATTTACAGTTAAGTTTCTATATTGGCTAAGTAGGCTTAAGAGTTTGAACAAGTTGTTTGGTGTTGTACATCTGGACTTGAGGATAATTGATTCACCCCCCTTCCACCCCTCTCAGTTATTCTAATCATTCTAACAGTTGGTATAAGATTTTGGGGTGCTTGTAAGGAATTTTTAAAAAGGGACTTAAGCCAAAGATCAGGATGTACAATAGAGAGGTACCCAAGCTAAAAAAAGATAACTTCTCAGCATGGAAATGCTTGATGAGATTGCATCTTTTTGGAGTTGGAGACTCTGCACTATACTACTTGGACAGTGAATACATTAAAGTGCTTAGACCCATGAAATTTGAGCAAATAAAGGAGAAGTAGGAGCATAATCAAATGATGATAGATCTAGCATCTTCTCCAAGTTATGTCAAGTTTGATGATGTAAAGGACTGCACTACTACAAAGAAAATGTGGGATGAGTTGGCAAAATTTCATGGAGGAGACAAAAATGTGTTAAGGGCTAAAGCAAAAAGTTTGAGATACAATTTTGATGACATGATAATAAAAGAAGGAGAGAGTGTTGCATATCATTGTGGCCAAATTAAAGAGGTTGTAAATGCAATTAGAGGAGTCAGAAGAGACATATCTGATAAGACTATGATAAGCACGATATTGAGGACTTTACTTCCTATCTATGTAATTAGAGTATCTACAATACAAGAAATAAGATGTACACTTGGTAATGATTTGACCTTGGATAGTCTAGTTGGTAGAATTAATATATTTGAGTTGTTAAACTTTGATAACTATACACCTTCTAGTGTCAAATGTACTTTGAAGTCTCAACTAACCCTTGATGAATCTAAAGGAAAGAAAAATAATAAGCACGTGGACAGTGACAGTGAATTAGATGATGATCTTGATGAACTTGAAGCATTGCTAGCAAGAAGGCTACCAAGAGAAAAAGGAAAATACAAAGGTAAACTTCCTATAATCTATTTTACATGTAACAAAGTTGGTCATATTGCTACAAGATGTCCTAATAAAGATGAGAAGGAAGAAAGGAAAGATAAAAAAATCAAGGAAGGAGAGACAACAGAGACAACCAAGGTAACAAAGACTACAAAGGAAATGGTAAGAAATCTTGTTACATTGTTGACAAAGATGGTTCTAATAGTGATTTTGATGAAAATGATGAAGAAGTTATTTATGTTGCAATGAAAGATGAATCTGATCAAGATGAGAAAACTGAATTAATCTCACATGTGAGTAAGAATGACAAATGGATAATTGATAGTGGTTGCTCACATCATATGACTGGTGATACAAGTATGTTTGAAATGTTAGAACATTATAATAGAAGTAGTGTTAAGTTTTGAAATGATGCACCTTGTTATGTGAAAGGTAAATGATCGATTAAATTGAATGACAAGATTAGATGTGACAATGCATATTGGGTTAATGGACTGAAATATAACCTATTAAGTGTGGCACAGTTGAATAGTTTAGGCTATCGATTTGAACTAAAAAACAAGAAGGTAAAAATATATGATGTTATCAGTGAACTAATTGGAAGTGGAGAGAAAACAAGAGGTATCTTATATCTAGACCTATCTGAAGATGCATGCTTATTTGCACAATCTGAGGATGTTTGGTTATGGCACACGAGGCTATTTCATGAACTTTGATAATTTGGTAAGCATTAGTAAGCTCAAAAGAGTAAGAGGATTGCCAAGATTGAGAAAACCTAGTGATGCACAAACAATGTCAAATGGAAAAAATGACAAAGTCTAGTTTCAGAAGCAAAACCTATTCTTCAAATGATATCTTGGAGTTGGTTCATACTGATTTATGTGGTCCAATTGGAGTGTAAAGCTATTATGGTGATAAATACATTATTATATTTGTTGATGATTTCTCTAGAATGACAATTGTGATGTTTCTGAAAGAAAAAATTGATGCTTTTAAAATTTTTAAGTAATATTTGGCTAGAGTTGAAAAGGAAATAGGTAAGGGTTTGAAGTGCTTGAGATCAGATAGAGGAGGTGAATTCATATTAGAGGAATTCAATATATTCTAGAATGACAAAGGAACCAAAAGACAAATAAGTGCACCAAGGACTCCGCAATGAAATGGGATAGTTGAAAGAAGAACTAGATCAATCATGAACTGTGCAAAAATACTGATGATGGAAAAGAATGTTTCACAAAATTTTTTGGAGATAAGTTCTAAGTACTATTGTTTATATACTGACCTGATTTCAAGTTAAGAAAGGTGCAAATAAAACCCCTTTTGGAATTTAGTATGGCTATGTACCTAATGTCAATTATTTCAATGTATTTAGGAGCAAGTGTTACATATTGAAAGATAAAAGGAAATGAAAACTTGATGAAAAAAATGATGAAGGTATATTCTTAGGATATTTGACTAAAAGAAAGGCATACAAGTTTTTGAATTCTAACACTAACAAAATTGTGGAAAGTGAAAATTTAAGAGTTGATGAATTTATAGAAAAGAATGAAGAGAAATGCAAGAAAGAACCTAAAGATTATATAAATTTTGTCTACATCTATGAAGGAGAACCAAGTACATCACCAGAGCCAGAGAAGGGGGTTGTTAAGTATCTATTGCATACAATTGTTCAAATTGTGTGTTATCTTTGATGTCACACAAATGTCATATTAGTCATCAGAAAGTGTCTATTGAGCTCAAAAGGTCAGCAAGGCAAAGGACAATGTCTATCGAGCTTAGAAGGTTAGTAAGGCAAAGGACAGTGCCTACCGAGCTCAGAAGGTTAGCAAGGCAAAAGACAGTGTTTATCGAGCTCAGATGGTCAGTGAGGCAAAAGGACAGAATCTGCTGAACTCACTTGGTCATCAAAGGAAATGTGGCTGAAACAGTTCTTATCGAGCTCACTCAGTCATCAAAGGAAATGTGGTAGAAGCAGTTCTTATCGAGCTCTCATGAAGGAATTTAGTTCTTACCGAGTACATTAGGCAACCAAAGGATTTTATAGATATTGCAATATTAACCAAGTCAAGAAGGTTAACTCAGGAAATCTCTAGAAGTAGTATTTACCGAGCAGGGTCGGCCAGTAAAGGATTTCATTATTTTATGAAATAACATTTTTTTTTTAGAATAATATTTGTAGCTGACTAATGTATGGTTTATTGGTAAATGTAACATGTAAATGGGCCGAATTGACAATTTGAATGGTATAAGTAAGAGGTCAAGTTGTGAATTCTAAGTGTGTGGAATTGTGTGGAATTAATGTGATATGAAGACTGATTATTGTGGAAGAGAATTTAAAGGATGATTAGAGATCATTGAGGAGTAGTAGAGCCATATTTGATCAAGGAGGATCTAATGATGCTGAACAGAGACCTGTATCCAACAAATTTAGTTGCATCTTGTTTAGGTCAATTCATTGTTGCTTTCTAACCATTGTAGCAATGATTTCAAATCTCTTAATAGAGTTGGTTTAACAACCATTTTGTAAATCCTCTAACAAGGTGACAGTTTAGTTGAATTGTTCTAAAGACCTCTAGCAAGGCCACGCCTAACAGGGTGATTAAATCCTCTAATAGGGTCACACCTAATAGTGTGTATTGTAACCTTTAACAGGGTTGGCTCCTAATAGGGCTTACTTCAGAAGAGTGAAAAATTGGTGACTAGTTACTTTGTGGTTTTTCCCATATTGGGTTTTCACGTTAAAATTGGTGTCTCTTGTGTTCATTATGTTTTCAATTGCATGCATGAATGCTTGAAGATAAGTAATAGTTTAATTTGCCGAGTTACAACATTTGTTTACCGAGTATCAGCAGTAACTAGATCTTTAAGACATCTAAGGGATCTATGGATTATTTTTTGTGAGTAACTAATTCACCCCCCCTCTCAGTTACTCTACCTTTAATTCTAACAATTGGTATCAGAGCTTTTGGTACTTATAGGAAAAGATTTCAAGGATCTAAGCTAAAGATCAGGATGTCTTACAAAAGGGAAATTCCAAGACTTAAGAGGGACAACTTCTCAGCATGGCAAGAATTGATGAGGCTTCATCTAGCTTCTATTGGTGATATAGGGCTGAAGTACCTTGATGAAAAATATGAAGAACCTTTTGGTACATTATCTATCAATGATATTGCTGAAAAGAAGACTCACAACAACATGATGATAGATATAGCATCTGCTCTAAGTTATGAAGAATTTGATAACATCAAAGATTGCAAAACTACCTTTGAAATGTGGAACAAGCTGAAAGAGATCTATGGAGGAGATGATAATGTAAGAAGAGCCAAAGTAGAAAGTTTGAGAGGATAATTTGATCAAATGAGGATGAGAGAGGATGAAAACATTGCAAAGTATGTTGAAAGAGTTAAAGCATGTGTTAGTGCAATCAAAGCATCTGGAGGAGACATCAATGAGGAGACAGTTATAAGTAAAGTTCTTAGAACTCTACTTCCCATTTATGAAATCAAAGTCTTTGCAATTCAAGAAAGAAGATGTGAGGCAAATCATAAAATAAATTTAGAGGCCATAGTTGAAAGATTGACTACAATTGAGCTAGACAACTATGACAATTATGTTCTAGCTGCCAAGAACATTGAATCAGCATTTGAAGCCAAGCTTTCACTCAAAGAAGAAGGGAAAAAGATGAAGGATCTACAATCAGACAGTAATGAAGAATCAGGAAAAAGTTCAGACAATGATCTTGAAGTGGTTGAAGCTCTACTAGCAAGAAAATATTCAAGAGGCAAAGGGAAATAAAAAGGTAAGGTTCCTCTAATCTACATTTCTTGTGAAGAAATTGGACATATTGCAGCTAGGTGCCCAAATAAGCAGAACAAAGATGAGAAGAAAGGTCACAAGTACAATGGAAAGAAAGACTTCAAATCATTCAAGGATAAAGGTAAGAAAGCATGTTTTATGGCTGAAGATTCTAATGATTCTGATGATGAAGAAGAAGATGAAATTGTCTACATTACTGTGAAAGACGAGTTTGATAATGATGAGAAAATGGTACTTATTTCTCGTATGAGCAGAAATGATACATGGATCATAGACAGTGGTTGTTCTCATCACATGACTGGTGATAAAACTAAGTTTGAATACTTTGAAGACTATGATGGTGGCAGTGTAAGATTTGGTAACAATGAACCTTGTTGTATAAGAGGAAAAGGAAGAATCTCACTAACCAAGAAACTTGTATGTAATAATGCATATTGGGTAGAAGGACTAAAGCATAATTTTTTGAGTGTGGCATAGCTACTTAATAATGGATTCAAAGTAGAATTTATGCATGGAAAAGAAAGATTGCTGGATGGTAAAGGAAAGCTGATTGTATCAGGCACTCAAACAAAAGGTAACTTATTTTTATCTTGAACTTGGTGAATGTTCCTATTTGATTGCTCAAATCAAAGAAAGTTGGTTGTGGCATAGGAGGTTATGTCATGTAAACTTTGACAACTTAATAAAGATCAGTAAATTTAGGAAAGTAAGAGGTATTCCTAACACAAAGAAACCTGAGGTTGGTCTATGAAAGAATTGTCAAATTGGTAAAATGAGAAAGACTAGTTTTAAAAGCAAGAACTTTCAGATTGAAGAAGTTCTAAAAATTGTGCATACTAATTTGTGTGGACCTATTGGCATTGAAAGTTATATGGGTGAAAATTTCTTTATTCTGTTTGTTGATGATCATTCAAGAATGATGACTGTTATGTACCTCAGGGAGAAATCTGAAGCATTTGAAAAGTTCTTATGGTATTTGGCCAGAGTAGAAAAGGAAACAGGAAAAAGACTAAAATGCTTAAGATCTGATAGAGGCGGTGAATTCGTTTTACATGAGTTCAATAACTTTTGCATTGAAAGGGGAATCAAAAGATAAGTTTCAGCACCTGGAACTCCAGAACAAAATGGAATAGTAGAAAGAAGGAATAGATCTATCATGGATTGTGCAAGAACTTTAATGATTGAGAAAGGCATTGCTATCAAATATTGGAAGGAAGCTATCAACACTGTAGTTCATACCTTGAACCGAGTATAGCTAAAAAATGACTCATTCAAAACACCCTATGAGTTGTGGTATGGCTACAAACCCAATGTAAGTTATCTAAAAGTATTTGGAAGAAAATGTTACATTTTGAAAGAATCTAGAAAAGGTAAATTTGATGTAAAAAGTGATGAAGGAATATTTTTGGGATACTCTTGCAAAAGCAAAGCATATAGATGTTTGAACTTATCTACTCACAAAGTCATAGAAAGTGCACATGTGAAAGTTGATGAGTTTGCAGAAAGAATAGAAGAAGAAAGCAAAAAGGAACCTGAAGACTACAAAAGATTTGTTTACATTGAACCTGATACATTGCCAAGTATACCTATTAATTAGGAATTCTCAACTCCAAAGTCTTCATTAATTGAGTCACAAGAAGTTCAAACTGAGTCAGTACCTACCAAGCTGCAAGAACCCAAGTTGCAAACAAAAGCTACTAAGTCAGCATCTACCGAGCCTGAGCAACCAGAATCAAAACTAGAAGTTGAAACATAGAAGGATAATAGTGCAAGTCATTCAAAAGGCAAGGAGCCCATGTTACCCAAGTATGTCAAAAGGCATCATGCACCATATCAAATCATTTGAGATAAATCAAAAGGAACAATGACAAGAAGTAAGTTGAAAGACACTCGTTTACTTGCTCATTTTGAACCTATAAATATCAAAGATGCATTAGAAAATGAAATTTGGATTGAAGCTATGAATGAAGAGATAGAACAGATAGAGAAAAATAAAACATGGACTCTTGTACCTAGACCCAAAGACAAAAATGTGATTGGAACAAAGTGGGCATTCAAAAACAAATTAAATGAAGATGGTAAGGTATCAAGGAACAAAGCTAGACTAGTATGCAAAGGATACTCTCAAGAAGAAGGTGTAGACTATGGAGAAACTTTTGCTCCTGTTACAAGATTGGAAGGTGTTAGAACCTTACTTGCATATGCTGCATTCAAAGGATTCAAATTTTATTGGATGGATGTTAAGTCGACATTTCTCAATGGCATATTGGATGAAGAGGTTTATATTGAACACCCTGAAGGTTTTGTTGATCCAAACAAGAAGGACATGGTCTGCAAATTGCATAAAGCATTATATGGTCTGAAACAAGCCCCTAGAGCATGGTATGAAAGATTGCATAACTATCTTAGTCAGATTAGTTTTCAAAGAACTAATGACAAAAATAGTTTGTACATAAAGGAAGGACCAGGTAATAAGATTGTTTTGGCAGAAATATTTGTAGATGATACTTTGTTCATAGGAAATGATGATCTTTGCAAAGAATTTTGAAAAAAAATGAAAAAGGAATTTGAAATATCAATGTTTGGCGAAATCAAATTCTTTGTTGGTCTTCAAATTCAACAGAGTAAGAATGACATCTACATCACTCAATCTAAATACATCAAGGAGATACTAAAAAAATTTGGTATGGAAGATTGCAAACCAGTTGGGACTCCTATGTGTACTAGATTAAAACTGACCAAGGATGATGAATCAAAGGAAGTGGATCAGACATTGTATAGATCCATGATTGAAAAGTTGCAATATGTAGTGCACACAAGACCAGACATTGCCCTTGCAGTAGGAATTGTAGCAAGATTCTCAGCAAAACCAAAAGAAAATCACATGATGGCAATCAAAAGGATCATGAGATACTTAAAAGGAATTGAAGAATATGGATTATGGTATAAACTTGAAGGAAAACTAGATTTAAAGGTGTTCATTGATGCAGATTTTGGAGGAAATATTGATGACAGAAAGAGCACAAGTGGAGGAGTTTTCTTTCTTGGAAAAAGGTTGGTTTCTTGGACAAGCAAAAAGCAGAATTGTACATCTCAATCCACAACAGAGGCTGAATATGTTGCAGTAGTAGTAAATTGCTCAAACATTGTGTGGTTTAATATTGGAAGGTATGAAGCAAGAAATCAAAGAACCTGTTGTTATGTTTTATGATAACACAAGTGCAATTAGCATCTCCAAGAATCTAGTGATGCATTCAAAAACCAAGCATATTGCCATAAAGTATCACTTTGTTAGAGAATTGGTGCAAGAAAAGGAAATAAGATTGGAATATGTCCATATAAAGGAACAAATTGTTGACATATTCACAAAGCCTTTACCTAAGGATGCATTCTTGTATCTAAGAGGTAAGTTAGGGGTCATTCCCCTATCTAAAGCGCACTAAAATATAGTTCTAGTGATGCATCAATAGTAACAGAATTGAAGAGCTATCAGTTGATGTAGAAAACAATTGAAGACATTGCATATGAATCAGTACATCAGGTACAATGCTATTAAGCTATTTTGAGTTTTCTTTGGCATGTGTTGTCAAAGAGGGAGAGTATACTGTCATATCTTTCTGAAATTTGCCAAAAAAAAAAAAAGAGTTTGTATAAGAGGGAGAGATTATTATGAAAGAGGGATTTTTCTATATTTGAAAAAGAAAGTGAAGTATTTTGTCAGTAAAAGACTTATTTTCAAATTTCATTCTACTATGACATGTTGTGTTGCCATCAATGCTAAAGAGGGAGATTGTTGGATACAATTGTTCAAATTGTGTGTTGTCTTTGATGTCACACAAATGTCATATCAGTCATCAGATAGTGTCTATCGAGCTCAGAAGGTTAGGAAGGCAAAGGACAGTGTCTACCAAGCTCAGAAGGGTAACAAGGAAAATGACAATGTCTACCAAGCTCAGAAGGTCAAAAAGGCAAAAGATAGTATTTACTGAGCTCATATGGTCAGCGAAGCAAAAGGACAGAATCTACTAAGCTCACTCGGTCATCAAAGGAAATGTGGCAAAAACAGTTCTTACCGAGCTCACTCAATCATCAAAGGAAATGTGGCAGAAGCAATTCTTACCGAGCTCTCATGAAGGAATTGAGTTCTTATCGAGTAAACTCAACAGCCAAAGGATTTTATAGATATTGCAATATTAACCGAGTTAAGAAGGTTAACTCAGGAAATCTCTGGAAGCAGTATTTATCGAGCAGGGTCGGCCAGAAAAGGATTTCATTATTATATGAAATAACATTTATTTGTTTAGAGTAATATCTATAGTTGATTGATGTATGGTTTATTGGTAAATGTAACATGTAAATGGGCTGACTTGACAATCTGAATGGTATAAGTAAGAGGTCAAGTTGCGAATTCTAAGTGTGTGAAAGTGTGTGGAATTAATGTGATATGAAGACTGATTATTGTGGAAGTGAATTTGAAGGATGATCAGAGATCATTGAGGAGCAGCAGAGCCATATTTGATCAAGGAGGATCTAATGATGCTGAATAGAGACCTATATCCAAAAAATTTAGTTGCATCTTGTTCAGGTCAATTCATTGTTTCTTTCTAACTATTGTAGCAGTGATTTCAAATCTCTTAACAGAGTTGGTTTAACAACCATTTTGTAAATCCTCAAACAAGGTGATAGTTTAGTTGAATTGTTCTAAAGACCTCTAGCAAGGCCACTCCTAATAGGGTGATTAAATCCTCTAATAGGTTCATACTGAATAGTGTGTATTGTAACTTTTAACAAGGTTGGCTCCTAACAGGGCTCACTTCAGAAGAGTGAAAAATTAGTGACTAGTTATTTAGTGATTTTTCCCATATTGGGTTTCCATGTTAAAATTGGTGTCTCTTGTGTTCATTCTATTTTCAATTGCATGCATGAATGCTTGAAGATAAGTAATAGTTTAATTTACCGAGTTACAACATTTGTTTACTGAGTATCAATAGTAACTAGATCTTTAAGACATCTAAGGGATCTATGGATTAATTTTTGTGAGTAACTAATTCACCCCCCCTCTCAGTTACTCTACCTTTAATTCCAATAGTATCAATAGACTAGCACTGTCAAGCATCAATAGAAAAGTTTTGTTGAGTCTCAATATGTTGTAGAGCATTAGGCTATAGGAGTCGAGTCATAGAGAGAAGAAGTTGAATGTTAGAGAGAGAAGGTCGAACAATTGATAGACAATTTCGAGTTACAACCAAAGACACCTAAGGAGGATAAGAAAGCTAAACCAAGTGACTTACCACTAGAAGAAAGAAAATCTAAACATGTCTTAGGAAAATATGTGAGAAGACACCATAAACCTCATCAAATAATTTGAGACGAAAATTCAGGAGTCATGACAATAAACAAGTTGAAGAATGATAAATGTTTACTATGTGAGTTTGAGCCAAGATCAGTTAAAGATGCTTTGGAAAATAAATATTGGATTAAAAAAATGAATGAATAAAATGGTCAAATTGAGGAGAAAAAGACATGGACATTAGTACCAAGGCCAAAAGATAAGAATGTGATTGGAACAAAGTGGTTATTCAAAAACAAGTTAAATGAGAAAGGTGAAGTCACAATGAACAAATCAAGACTAGTTTGTAAGGGATATGCACAAGAAAAAGGAATTGACTATGGAGAGGCATTTTCCCCAGTTGCAAGGTTGGAAGGAGTAAGAACGTTACTTGCATATGTTTCTTACAAAGGATTCAAGGTATATCAAATGAATGTGAAATCTGCATTTTTTAATGGAATCTTGGAATAAGAAGTCTACATTGAACAAGCTAAAGGATTTGTTGAACCTAGCAAGAAGAGCATGGTATGTAAACTACAAAAAGTGTTATATGGTTTGAAATAAGCCCCTAGAGCACACTATGAAAGGTTACATGCATATTTGTTGAAAATTGGTTTTGCAAGAAATAATGATAATAGCAATTTGTACTTGAAAAGTGAATTTGAGAGTAAGATATTGCTAGCTGATTTTTTTGTTGATGATATCATATTTGGAGGACATGATTTATTGTGTAAATTATTTGCTAATGAAATGAAGAAATAATTTGAGATGTCAATGTTTAGATAGATTTTTTTTTTTGGTTTACAAGTCTATCAAATGAAGAAAGGTATATACTTTACACAAACAAAGTATACCAAGGAGATATTGAAGACTTTTGGAATGGAATATTCAAGACCAATTGGAACACCAATAGTTACTAGATATAAACTTTGAAAGAATGATGATTCTTCTGAAGTACATTAGACATTGTATAGAACATTTGTTGGTAAATTTCAATATGTTGTTCATAGAAAGCTTGGCATTATATTAGCAGTTGGTATTGTTCCAAGATTTTATGCTAATCCTAGGTAGAATCACATGATGGCTATGAAAAGGATATTGAGATATCTAAAAGGTGCATAAGACTATGGTTTATGGTATAAGAAGAATGAAAAGTTTGAGCTAAGAGTGTACACAGATGCTGATTGGGCTGAAAAAATTGATGACAAAAAGAGTACAAGTGGAGGAGCTTTCTTTCAGGAAAGAGATTGATTTCATCGACAAGCAAGAAGGAAAATTATATTTCTCAATCTATAGCAGAGACTGAATTTGTTGCAACAACAATTAATTGTTCAAACATTGTGTGGATCAAGAAATTGTTGAAAGGCATGAAGGAGGATATTATTGAACCTATAGTTATATATTGTGATAAAAATAGTTTTTTTTAAAAATACCTAAGAATCCTATGATGTAGAAAAAGATAAAACACATTGCAATCAAGTATCTTAAATTGAGAGAATTAGTGCAAGACAAAGAAGTGAGACTGGAGTATGTAAACACAAAGGAGAAGATAGTTGATATATTCACTAAGGCATTACCTAAGGATGCATTTGAGTATCTAAGAGGTAAGTCAGGGGTCATTCCCATATCTAAAGAAAACTAAGCAAAGATAGAACATTGCATCAATTGTTATGATCAGAATATCTTACACATTGGTACTGAAGGTCACCCTTTATGAGTTGCCTAAAGATGTGAAAAGAAGGATAGAAGTATAAGTACATGAGATAGCAAGAAGTCATGAAGAAAGATGAGAAAGGGAGTGATTATTCAAAGATCACTCAAAAAGTGACAACTAGAAGATGATGTGTATAGAGTGGATGATATTTTTGGCATTGTTGTCAAAGAGGCGGAATATGTATGACAATTATCATCCAATAAAAGATGGAGAAGATGAATATTAGAAGTATTTTAAGCTACATAGAGTTATTAAAAAGAGGGAGTCATTACAATTGGAGTCAACATGAAGAATCATAATTGGTATCATATAAAGCAAGTTGATAGAGCATATCAAAGGTTGTGTGGACAATAATTAGAATGAAACTAAGGATATTAATGAAGATTTGATAAAAAATACAAAGGGAGTTGACAACGAAAATCATGAGAAATATTTTTCCATTATATGGTAACAAAAGGTGTTTCCATCAATGCCAAAGAGGGAGATTGTTGAAAACTATAATTGGAATAATTGTTATGTTTTCATTGATGTGAAACCTTATTGGTAAGACATTTACTAACAATATTGAGTGCCATATCTTATGATTGATGAAGAGGATTTGAAAAGAAGAGATAGCAAGGTAAGCTAGTCAATTTGTTAAGTAAAGAAGAGTAAGTTTGATAAAATTACAATGAGAACTTGACTAGTTAGTCTTTCACAAGATAATGTGTTGTTTGATTATTATATGAAGTGGAGAAGACAAATGAGTTGAAGTATAGAAGATAAGACAAGAAGCTTAGTAAAATGCTAAGCTTGACCAAGTGAAAATTTTACAAGGTCAATGAAGAAGTTAAAGTTGAAGATTAAGGAACTTAAGAGATAGTTGAGCAAACAATATGATCCAAGTGTTAGTTATGGTTGAGAAAGATAAAGAAGGAAATCAAGAAGTGATCAAGCATAGTGAAAATTGAGAAAGCTAGTGTAATTTGAGTGAGATAGTATAGTAGAGACTGAGCTACTTGTGTTGACTGAGTTGAAGAACATAGTGAGATCGAGTGTCAGCAAATTAACAAGTTGTAAGAGGATTGAGATTTGAGGTTGAAATTGTTAAATTTTAGACAAGTTAAAATGCATGAAAGATGAGGATTAATGAGCTGACATATTTAATGATGGACATATTCAATGAAACTAATCAAACCCTAAGATCTATGGTTATGTTTAGGTGGTAAAAGATCAAAGCTACCCATTTAAGGAGGCATAAGAGATGTTTTATGGTTTTTGATTGGTGAACTTGTAAAGGACTTATGAAGAACATCATAGTAGAGGCAAAGTGAGAAGATTGGTGAAGTGTAATTGCTTGAAGGGTTGCAAAGTAGATTAGAGGTGGAGAATATGATGAACTCCAGTCAATGAACCAAATGGAGACCTTAATTTGCAAAGTGAATTGTATTTTATCAGATCAAACCTAGTTACTTTTTAACCATTGTGGTAATAAAATCCTTTAATCAAGGTTGACCCAAGAGTCAACTATAAATCCTTTAATCAAGGTGATATTCTAATGGAATGATCTAAAGTACTCTAACAAGGCCACTCCTAATAGGTTGATTAAATCCTTTGATAAGGTCACAACTAATAGTGTATTTTGTAACCTTTAATAGCGTTGGCTCTTAATCGAGCTCACTTTAGAAGAGTGAAAAAGTAGCATGTTACTTGGTGGTTTTTCCTAAATTGGGTTTCCACGTTAAATCTTGGTGTCATATATGTGAATGTTGTTTTCATGATGCATGTTATTTAGCATATACTGAGCAAAGAACTAAGTGTTAAAATGAATAAGATAATTTATAGTTAAGTTTCTATATTGGTCAAGTAGATTTTAGAGTTTAAATAAGTTGCTTGAAGTTGTTAAAATTTGTATTGGTACATCTAGACCTGAGGATAACTGATTCACCCCCCCAGTCATTCTAATCATTCTAACAGTACAAGAATTTATTTACAAATGAATGTCACTATATCCTATCTAATTGACATGTGAATGCAAAGAAAGAAAAAATATTCAAGAGACCACAAATTTTCATTGACCAAAGAGAGAAATCAAATAAATTATGGATTCTTAAATCCATCATTGAATCAATGTGTTCTAGAGAATCTAAAGGAAAACAAAAATAAAATTCTATATGGATTCCCAAGTCTCTTTTGACCTTGAATCTTTAAAATAATTCAAAGTTGACATTCAAGCTTCCAAATGCTTCTACTCCATCTTCTTCCAAATGTCTTCCTCAAAAGATTCCAAAGGCTTCCATTCCATCTTCCTCTAAAATTAATGTACAATCTCATATATAAAAACCTTAAGCTATTTCATCCATGATTCCTCCATTATTCTATCACCCTTAAGGTGTGTGTCAATGTTGATCTTTCCCATTTTCTCACCTACCCTTATACAATCCTACTTTTACCTACTATCCACTCTCCTTGTATCGTTCTCTCCCATGAATCTCATCCAAAGCATAGAACCTTATCCTTCATAGAATTTTAGTTTGTCTATCATCTCCCTTCCATCATCCTATCAACATCTTTAAGCATACCTCTCAGTAGCCTTGACATTACATATCTTTTAAAGAGGAACATTATCTAAAGAGAAAACGGATTGAACCCTTATTAAACCAAACAAATATATAAAAATTAAATCAAAAATTAAAAAATTGTAAATGAAAAAAGGATCCTATCAAGTGGTAAAAACTTGGAAATAGGTACTTTGTGCTTTCATTTATCATCTTGTCGATTTGGCCATGAACCATTGATTTCCATCACTCTTGTCTCCTTGGTCTAGAGTTGTGTTAACCAAAAATGCCCTCCTACCAGAAAATAAAATTCAAATGATAGGTCACTTAATGGTCACCTAGGGTTTTCAAAATTGAAATATTAAAAGGTTTTCATGGAATAATTTAACATTGGCTATATCCTTTGTCCTAAGTTTACGCGTCTCTTTTATGTTATTCCTTAGAATGTTTTAAGTTGCAACTGTGCAAATCACTCACCCTTTGGTTTGCATAGTCATAGAAATGTAAGAGCTAACCAAAGTTTGAGTGGCGATGAGGTGATTGCATTATTTTTGTTTAGTTGTAGTGAGTTAAAGTTTAACTGAGGTTTAGGCCCAATGGTGCAATTTCACTGTGCTCGCTCGATTGCAAGGTGAATTTGACAGATCATGGTGTAGGTTGTGACAATGCAGAAAGGGAAAAATCTTCAATGTTTCAAAGATTCATTTCACACCGTTAGATCTTTTAGATCTATGGGCAGTGCATTATTGTAGCACATTAATAGTAAGCTATAGTTAGAGTTGTGATCAAGTGACTTCTTTGTTTCACTTGGTCATAAGGTTAGGAGGTAAACCTCAAGTCACAACAACAATGGTGTGAATACGGTCAGGATCTCCATCTTTGTGAGGTTACGACGATTAATAAAAGCTATCGAGGGTAGGTTGTAAAGCAACGATAGCCAGTTGGTTGTGGTTTCACAAATGATAAATGTTAATAAAGAAAGGTGGTGGTGAAGCTACAATCTCAAGCAGTTGAACATAAGACATAGGGTTGAATGCTGTTAGAGTAGTAGAATGGTAATAATGATTGGTCCACATAGTAAGGCCTGAAGGTTGACTCTAGTTGACTGATAACATGGTTGATTTGACAAGTTGATGATAGAGGAAGCCATTTTTTGATGGTAGATCTAATATTTTCAATCTCCTACAACCACTTTCATCATTCCCTAGATCTGATAAATGCAAAAAAAACACTCCATCTCTACCTGTTGATCCATCTACTCAGTCAGAAGTTAATGGTCATAGTTCCTAACTTCTTAGAGCCTTGTTGGTGGACAATTGAATTTATAGCATCAAGTTTTGTATCATGATTAGATATTTTCAAGATTTTCAATAATGGTTGGACATAGTGGTCGTGAAGTGATTCTTGGTCAAAAATATCTAGTTATGCTTAAGCTATAAAAGAACATTTTGTAACCCTAAAATGGGATTCTTGTCTATTTTCCTTAGCATGTTTTGCATGTGCATTGTAAATCCCCTTTACCTCTGAACTATTCTTGATATTCTACCTTATCTCTTTCAACCATTGATGCATTGTGCAAGAGCTATTTTCCTTTCTCAATATTTTGTGGCTATCTGCAATTTGCATGATTTTATCTCTTTTAACCCATGAATGATATATAAGTCAACTTTCCTTTTTTCTTGTGTTATTCATGTTGGTTGTTTTATCTACATGTGATTTTAGGATTTGAACAAGTCTGAATCTATATATCTTTGATATCATAACAATTCAAGTGTGTATATATGGGTAGAGGTAGGATTGACCACCCTATTTTGGTGCGTCACCTCCTTAGAATAGATTAGGTAGTTTCTTTCATGTATTCCTTCTCCCTTTTCCTTTTGAAGTATAGTTAAGGTGCATCCTAATAGCTAAGGAAGCCGATCTTCTCTAAAGACTCAACCTCATAGTTCAAGTCCCACAATTTGGAGGTTGTTTCCATGTTTCACAAGATTGTCCTTAGGTAAAAACTTTGGATAAGGGTGAAAGCTTTTGTGACAATAATTTTTGGTGTGCCCAGTGGGACCATATCTATAAGATTTCAAGTTCACTAGGGTCAAAGAAGAAAAGTTTCAGTACATATTGAGAAGATAGTGTTAATCTCAGTATTTTTAGGCCTTTGAGAGGCTCATATCCAAGCACTTGGTGACTCTACTCCATTCCACATCTGGTTTCCAGAACAAGTTGCTATAATTCATGCCCAAAGCTAAAATAAGGGAATCTTCTAGAGGTAAGTTCCAATACCAAGAGCTTTCATTTTCTAATCCAAAAAGAAAGGCTAGGGTATCTCTATCACTAGTTAGGAGTGTAATAGTAACACATACCCCTGTAAGGTCCATCTCAAGTCCTTCTGTTGTTAGATCTCAACCTAGAATACCTTCTTCTCATATCAATACATCACTTGCTTAAATGGCTAGAGCTCATGCTTTCACCACCTTTAATGGTGGAAGTCCTCTCCCATTAGCCCAAAGACATGACATACCAATATCAACTCTTAAAAGTATGCCTAAGTTTACTGGTGAAACCTCCATCTCCCTCTTAGAACACTCCAAGAATTTGCAAATTCTTGTAATATACATAAAATATCTAAGGATGATGTTGTTGTTAGGCTTTTGGCTTTATCCTTGAAGCGGAAAGTGCTACAATTGTATAAAGGATTGCCTCATAACTATATTGCTGATTGGGATGGGTTAGGAGCAACCCTATGTAAGAATTTTGAGGAAAAAAGTGATCACCTATCACTTTTAGAATAGTTGACAACTATCAAGAGAGCACCCCATAAATGTATGATTGATTTTAATTATAGATTCAAAAAGACATGGGACAAAATATCTACTGCAATAAAGCCTTCTCCTGGTAATGCATTCTTGTATTACCTTAGAGCCTTCAACATTGATATTGCTACCACTTTGCAATCTATGGAAGGGGACACTCTACCAAATACTTATGAGGTTTCCATAAGAGCATAAAATTTTTGATACAAGGAGGGAAGTTAGCTCCAAAGCCCCCAATTCCTTTCTTCTCTGACATGCCTAATCATCAGCCTACTGTAGCCCCTATTCATACTTCCTCTACAAGTTAGCCTCTTACTGTGGTCCAAATAGCCTCCACATCCTCTAATGGAGTTTATAGGATTGAGGCCATGATGTAGAAACTGATGCAGAATGTGGATAAGAGGATGCAGTATCAAGAGAAGAAGATGGAGGAAAATAGTATAGAAGTGCAAAAAATGGGCAATGAGTTGGTGACTATGAAGAGGCAACAAGCTCAAAATAATATGCGTTCCCAACTCCAATATCAAGGTCCCATAAATATTAGACCTTTGAACTAGATTCATGTTCCTTGCAATCAGAATAGACCTATCAACAACACCCAAACTACAAACACCAACCTAAATAGGGCTTTAGTCCCTTAGAAAAATCTTGCCCAAGATCAAGATTTATGCCCTTCTTGTAACTAATCCTATCAATACTGCATGTGTCTAAAGGAAGAATCTTACTTGGCATTAACTCTACTAAAGAAAATAGTTGTTTAGCAACAAAATGCTAATCAACTTGCTGATACTTTTTAGCAAGGTGGTTGGTCTTTCATGAACAATCAAGTGAAAGAGCATTGTAATGCAAACCAAGATTCTTGTGCTTACAATACTAGGAGCAAGAGAAGAGCTATTGAAGATGTAACTCCTTCCCTTCACAATCAAGCTTAAACATCAAGTGCAACACCTCATGTACAAGTAGTGGACCAACAACATAGTGCTAATCAACCTGCTAATGCTCCTTGTCAACAAAGAAAAAATGATAGCATAAAAGATATGAATGACCCTTAGGTTGTTCCATCTCAACTTCCTACACATGCAACTCCCAAGTTTTCTATCGAAGCACCTAATGCATTATTTAGTGTGGTAGAGTGAATGAAGATGACAAATGTGAATATTTCTATGTGGGATGTTGTTGCTATCATACCATCACAAAAGAAGCTACTATGGTAAGAATTGGAGAGCATTGAATCAAAGGATCAACCATCTAGCATGGAGAGTGTCATGAGTTTGTTACAAGCATCAAAAGAGGTAGAAGCAAGTAAAAGGGTTAGACCTCCTCCATTTTATGTCTCTCTAATTATAGGAGATAAGATAGTCCACAACTACATGATTGATTTAGAGGCTAGTAGTTTAGTAATGCCCAAATGTATTGCTGATATCTTAGAAATGAAATATGAACCCATTGTTAAGGATGTATTACAGTTAGATGGTAGTACTATCAAAACTATAGGAATTCTTAAGAATGTTGAAATGGCCCTACATGCATGCTCTAGTTGTACTGTAGTTCAAGAAATATCAATTGCTAAGGTTAAACCACACTTTTCCATTTGTCTTTCAAGAGATTTCACTGCCCAAATAGGTGGTTACATATCCTTTGATTGGTCATACATGTTTTTTAGAACAAGGTATGAAAGAAAAGCTTCAATAAGAGAAAAACCCTCAGCCCTCCATCATATTGAACCCTACACTCCTAATCTCATCAATATGAACTGCACCATCCTAGAGATAGATGAAAATGACATAGTGAATGATTCTACCACTTCTCTAGCAGAGATACCTAATTTTCTCTTAGATGAATGGGCTAATGCATATCAATTTGATCATATATCAGAAACCTTGGAGACAAGCCTTGGTACTTATTTCATATTCAAGAAGGGTGCTCTTGTCCCTAACCTGATGAAGGACAAGGAAGACTCAAGTGGGACATGGAGTATGTACTTTGATGGATCAAGAAATAAAAATGGATAAGGGGCTAGTGTGATGTTGGTTTCTCCTACACTAGAAAGGTACTACTCATTTAGGCTTCAATTCAGTTGTACTAATAATGTGGCCAAGTATGAGGCATTAATTCAAGGTTTCGTACTTGCTCAAAAAAGAAGAATTCAAGTCTTAAGTGTATATGGAGATAGAGAGCTAGTGGTTAATTAGGCGAGGAATCAAAATATCACTGAGAATGGCATGCTCAAGTCTTATAAACATAGAGTATGATATTTACTTGAAAGTTTCAATGCATTTAATAATCAAAGCATCCCTAGAAAAGGAAATAGACATGCCAACAGACTTACAATATTAGGTGTGTCTTATGATGTGCCAAGGAGCCTTGAAGATGAGAAGTGATAGAAGATTAAAGTGGTGGTTAAACCATTTGTCCTTTACAATAATATCAATTAGCAGGTCTTTGAATTTGATACACAAATTGTAATTTTCTTATAGAATGAAAAGAGTTCTCACATAGAAATTAGTCAAGATTGCATGACCAATATGGTGATCAAATCAACAACCTCAGCTCTAATAAGTTTCCTAAGGGTCTTATTACCTTATAGAGTGTCTTCCATCCTGATGACCAAGCAAGGGATAGAGGCATGAACTTTGCTACAAACAAAGATGATCATATGCTTGTTGTAGTTGCTAATGGAAGGATGCTAAACATGGGGAAGGTATGTTCTGAAATTGAGCAAGAAAGTTTTGTACATCTATGCCAAGAATTTAATGATGTATTTGCTTTAACATATGATGATTTAAAGGGTTTTGACCCAAGTCAATTTCAACATACCATAGCTTTAGTTGATAATATCAAACCTATTAGGAAAAAGCAGAGGCCAGTGAATCCCAAGATTAAACCATTAATGAGAAACAAGCTATCCAAATTAATTGAGGCCAATATAATTTTCCCTATTAAGCATTCCTTTTGGGTAGAAAACCTTGTCCCTGTTAGGAAGAAGAGTGGAGAAATCAAACTATGTGTAGACTTTAGGGATCTTAACCAAACCTCCCTTAAAGATCATCACCCTCTCCCTTCCATGGAACAAATATTGTCTAAGGTTAATGGTTCAGAGAGATTCTCTTTCTTGGATGGGTTCTTAGGTTATAACAAAGTGTTAGTCAAGGAGGCTGATAGATATAAGACTACTTTCACCACCAAATGGGGCACCTATGCCTATAGTAAAATGCCTTTTGGACTAACAAATGCAGGTGCCACATTTCAAAAGGAAATGGAGATGGCCTTTAAGAACATGATTGAAAGTTTTGTGTTGGTCTACCTTGATGATATCATAGTGTATTCAAAGAATGTAGTAGATCATTTTGGCCATCTGAGACAAGTATTTATAAGATGTAGAGAATATGGAGTATCTTTGAATCCAATGAAGTATGTCTTTGCCACTAATCAAGGGAAATTATTAGGATACATTGTATCTAAGGATGGTTTGACCATTGATCTAGAGAGAACAAAGGAAATACTTGCTCTCTCCCTTCCTAGTCATAAGAAAGGTATGCAAATATTTCTTGGTAGAATAAATTTTGTGATAAGATTTGTTCCTAATTTAGCTACCATGGTGAAACCTCTTACAACTATGCTTAAAAAGAATATGGTATTTTCATGGACTAAGGAAGGGAAATCAAGTTTTGAAGAGATCAAATATGCCATAGCCTCAACCCCTACTCTCATCAATCCAAATTTTGATAAGGATTTCATTCTTTATAGCTTAGGAGGTGAGTCAAGTATTTCTACTATTTTGACTCAATTGAATGATAAGAATGAAGAGAAACTTATTTCTTTCTTTAGTAAAGGGCTAAAGGAGTATGAAGACAAAAATAGCTATGTGGAGAAGTAAGCCCTTGCAATCATAATATCTTTGAAGAAATTCAGACAACTTCTATCGTACAATAAGATCCACTTATTTATGCCTCATACAAGTGTTTAATATTTCCTATTGAAAAAAGATATTAGTGAGAAAATAGCAGGTTGGATCACTAAGGTGATGGAGTATGATGTGGACATCCAGATCACCAAGTTGGTAAGATGGAAGGGACTATGCAAGTAGATGATCTCATCTCATGAATCATATGAAGAAGTTGCCTTGGTGTTGACAGAATAGAAGGAGGCAAGAGATGACAATCCAAGGAGTTGGATAGATGATATGATGACCTTCTTATCAAGAAATGGATATCCTCAGGGATTAGATAGGGAAAAAAGAAGATAGTTCAGATTCTAGTCCATTCTATGCCATATTTGATGGTATTCTATTTAGGAAGGACTTCAATGGCGCTTTGTTAAGGCGTATTGGTGTAGATCAAGCAAAGAGAATGATTAAGGAGCTTCATGATGGTCCTGATTGTGGCCACTTTTTAGCAAGAACAACTGCTATGAAGGTAATGAGGGCAGGATATTACTGGCTATCCTTATTCCATGATTGTCATAGGTATGTCAGAAAATGTGAAAAATGTACTTTCTTTTCAGATAAGCAAAGGATTGAAGCTCTTACACTTCATCCTATTCAAATGGATCATCCTTTTAACTAATGAGGATTAGATTTTGTTGGTCCTATTAATCCTCCTTCTAGCTATGGTCATAAATGGATTCTAGGTGCCACAAATTACTTTACTAGGTGGATAGAGGAAATTGCATTGAAAGATGCTACTGAGAATTTAGTTGTTGAATTCTTAGATGGACTTGTTACAAGGTTTGGTGCCTCTTCCTCTGTAATTTTAGATAATGCAAAATCATTTGTAGGAGCTCAGATTTGTGCATGCAGAATTCATCATGGCATATACCTGAGCACTTCTTCCAATTACTACCCCCAAAGTAATGGCTTGGATGAGTCATCCAACAAGAATCTGATTAGGATAATGAAAAGAACTATTGAAGATAATCAAAGGTGTTGGCACCAAAGATTGAAAACAACCCTTTGGGCTGACTGAATAACACCTAAAAGGGCTATTGGAAACTCACCGTTCATGTTGGTATATGGGAGGGAAGCAAGGCTTCCTATCTCATTGGAGTTTCCATCCCTAGAATTAGCCCATCAATTAGAACTAATTGGAAATGATGCTATGATAGTAAAGATAGCAGAATTGATGGAGTTGGAGGAGAACAGACATCAAGCGATACAAACCTTGGAAACACATCAACAACAGGTGAAGAAAAGCTTTGATAAGAAGGCTAAGTTTAGAATTTTTAGAGAGGGTGATCTTATTCTGAAATGGGATGTAGACAAAGGAAAACTAGGGAGGCACTCAAAATTTGATGCACTATGGAGTGATCCCTATGTGATCATTATTTGAAAGAAAGCCAATGTTTTCTAGTTAAGTAGGCCTAATGGTGAAATCCTGCCTATTCTAGTCAATGGAATATACCTCAAACCCTATTTCTGATAGAGATGAATGTTTCATGTACATAGTTAGAATAGTTTGCTTTCTGTTTGTTCCTATTTTCCTAGAAGTGTTGAGCACATGTTTTGTTGCAAAGAGTTTTGGTTCTAGTTTTGCAGAGTTGCAGAGGTAGAAGGGCATATTTTATGGCTTAGAATGTGGTAGTGGTGATGAAGTGGATATGTTCTCAAATTTAGAAACTCTATAGCCCAATGGATCTTCAACAGTCACTAGTCTTATGCCAAGGTGGCTTGCATCCCCTCTAATTTGCTAGAAATGTTAACAAAAAATGCCCTCCTGCCAGAAAATTAAATTCAAATGATAGGCTGCTTAATGGTCACCTAGGATTTTCAAAATATAAATATTAAAAGGTTTTCATGAAATTATTTAACATTGGCTATATCCTTTGTCCTAAGTTTACAAAACTCTTTATGTTATACCTTAGAATGTTTTAAGTTACGACTGTGCAAATCACCCTTTGGTTCGCATAGTCACGGAGGTGTAAGAGCTAACTGGAGTTTGAGTGGTGATGAGGTGATTACATTTTTTTAATTTGATCATAGTGTGTTAAAGTTTAAATAAGCTTCAGGCCATGATGACTTGATTGTACTGTGCTCACTCAGTCACAAGGTTAATTTGATAGACCATGGTTTAGGTTGTGACAATGTGGAAAGGGAAAAGTCTTTAGTGTTTCAAGGATGCATTTTGCATCATTAGATCTTTTAGATCTATGGCTAGCGTGCTACTACAATAGGTTAAGAGGAAGCTATGGTTAGAGTTGTGATCAAGTGACTTCTTTGTTTCACTTGGTTGCAAGGTTAGGAGGTAAGCCTCAGGTCACAATGGAAACAATGCAAATGCAGTTAGGATCTTAGTCTTTGCGAGGTTATGATAGTTAATAAAAGTTTTCAAGGTTAGGCTATAAAGTAGTGATAACCAATTGGTCACAATTTCACAAATGATAAATGTTAATAAAGAAAGGTGGTGGCATTGAGAGCTAATTTTCTATTGGATAACTTATTCTAGCCTTAATTTTTGTAAGTGGTAAGAATATTTTATAAAATAGCTTAATGTTAGGGATTTCATAATGTATGATGATTTAGTAGCTTCTTGTAGTGGCATTGATCTATACGGGATTGCAGATTGTAATCATGTTGAAATCACTATATAATAATAATATTGGACTCGTTGTTGGTGGATGTAGCTTAGGGGTTGGGTGAACCATGTTAAATCTTTGTCTTGTGTTCTCTTCTGTGTGCTTTAGTATTTTTTGATATTGGTTATATTTTTCATATAATTTTTTATTTCTATCCATTTAATCCTAACAAGTAGTAATAGAGCAAGTTTTTCTTAGTTATCATCCACAAGAGGTCTCATGGTTAAATAGGAGTCTCACACTTGAGTGGGAGCACTACAACATGTGGGGTCAAATTGTGATGACTATGTAATTTATGGTCATTTTCATGTTTTTCCTTTTGTAATTGTCCCTAATGTCATTGCAATATTGACATGTGTGTCATAATTGTGACACCCTCATGAGCATAAAAAAAAAAAAGAAACATCCCAATCATTTTCTATTTGTTTTGATTTTGGAGAGCTGCACATGAAAGAGGTGGAGAGCTACACACAAAAGAGGTGGAGAGTTGTGAATGTTGTTGTGGTCCTTATGTCAATGCATTTGGTTGCTATATCCTCATGATCTCTGCATTTTTTTGCCACACCCTTGCTCTATGATTTCATTTTCGTGTCATGCCCTTGCTCTACAATTTCATTGTTGTGTCATGCCCTTGCTCTGTGATTTCATTGTCGTGACATGCCCTTGTGATCTATGTGCCCTTATTTTACAATTTTCTTCAAGGGCAAGAAGAGGTACGTATGTAAATGTTTTTTTTTCTTTTCCTTGTAAACATTTATGTCTTTATATTGCCTTCTAAACATGTATCTCTTTATATATTCAGAGATATCTTTTTCAAGGTGCTTATTAAATATATGATCTAGCTGCATACATATTCCAGAATCCAAATAATAAAACAATAAACTCACTCAACCCATGCCAACTGACTTACCTCAAGATCCTGCACAAAAATAATGTAGACCATGAAAAATGGGTCGATTTCACAAGAAATTTTACAAAAACTTATCATAGTAGATATTTTTAGAAAGAAACAAGCCATAACCAGTTAAATGGGTCTAGTTGTTGATTAGCTGGATTGATATATACATATATTTAACTGGGTAATGGCTACTGCAAGGGAATGAGCCTCGTGATTATGCATATGTGATTGGTGCATTTTGTTCCTATGATATATCCCTACATTTCGTTGTCATGCCCTTACTCTGTGATTTGGTTTCCATGCCCTTGCGATCTCTATGTTTCATTGTCATGCCCTTGCTCTATGATTTTAGTGTCATGTCCTTGCTCTGCAATTTTGTTGCCATGTTATGCCCTTGCTCTATGATTTTATTGCTTTGTTGTGCCCTTTCTTCATGATTTCATTAACATGCCCTAGCTCTGCAATTTTATTCAAGGGTATGTAAATGTTGGTTCTTTTCCTTCTAAACAAGTATCTCTTTATATCTCCTTTTGAACATGTATATTTAGAGATATTTTTTAAGGTGCTTATTACATCTTAGAAACACAACAAAAAATTTGATCTAGTTGCATACATATTCTAAAATCTAAAAAAAAAAAAAAAAAAACTCACTCAACCTGTGCTAAGTGACTTACCTCAAGATCCTCCACAAAAATAATGTAGACTAGGAAAAATTGGCAAAGTTCGCAAGAAATTTTACAAAAATATATCATAGCAGATATTTTTAGAAAGAAACTAGCCATAACTAGTTAAATGGATCTAGTTTTTGATTAGTTGGGTTGATTACAAATTTTTTTAGAACTATCATCAAATTAGGTACAATAAAATGAACAATTAGTTGTTCCTAGCTAGCAGGATCAAATACAGTTTTCCAAGGTGATACAATTGCATATGCAAGGAATTAAAGAATAAGTTTAGTGAAGAGTTGAGTGTAAGGAGTTGAACAAGTAAGTTCTGCTTCTATATAAATGCCATAATCACAAGGCTCATTCCCTTGCAGAAGCTTTTTCCACAATGACATTACTTTTAAACCATGTAAAGGATGTTGAAGTGGTTCCCAACCTTGAAACACTCTTATAAGAATTTGATATTTGGACTGTAAATTCTCAAAGAAACTTGCAAGTGATTCCAATGTCATAGTACCTACACAAGACTTTCTTGGATTCTATCCAGTGGCTCCCATAATATCCTCTATGTTATCTAGTTGTTGTTTCCACTGTGCAGTCTCTTTCTAAAGCTACTCCTTATTCTCTTTCTAAAGCCTCTCCTTCTCCTTCACTTTGATGCCTTAAATTTTGATTATCAAACTTCTAAATATCTACCTAATCAACTTCACAAGTGTTTGATCATTGATAGCTTTCATTTCAGTATTCAAGTTTTCAAGATTGGTCAACACCCTCACTTGTGGACCTCTCATGTCAAGCACTTTTTGTATTGTTTCAACACAATGTTCTTTCTTCTGAGCTAACAGTTCTTCAGATGCATTTTATTGTAAAACATTAATTTTGTTGAATAATTGTAAAATCTTAGAAAGTGTATTTTTGTTTTCATGTATATATGTATATATGTATGTATGTATGTATGCATATATACAAAGAGATCTTGTGGATTATGGATTATGGATTATAAACAAAAAAGAAAAGAAAACATGACATTAATCATTCCCCATTTATTTTGATTGATTGTGGAGAGTTGCATGCAAATGAGGGTGGAAAGCTCTGAACAAGGGTGGAGAGCTCTGAACGTTGGTGGAGATTAGTAGAGATCTAGGATTTTTTTGTCATTCTCTTGTGATCTCTGTGCCCTTGCTCTATGATTTTCTTCAAGGGGAGAAAAGATACCTATGTAAATGTTCTTTTCTTTTTCTTCTAAACATGTATCTCTTGTTCATATATAATAGCTTTGGTCAGATTCAAGGATAACTGATCATGATGATTTCATGCATATGTGCATGTATGTATGTAAATCAGTTCACTATGCAAAATACTTTACATGCATACATACAAACTTGCATAGTACTTGTGCTAAATTAAATTAACCATTCATGTCTTCAATTTACACAAGCAATTATCTTTGCATTCAATCAAATTTAATCATACCAATCTAAGTATGCATAAATATGTACTTACAAATCTCTTGGTGATTGAGTAAAGATCTCATGCATAATATCATCTAGGTAATGATTAGATGCATTCACATTAAGTCATAATAGGATCAAGTAGATGATCCATTAATGCTACTTCATAATTGTTTTATTGAACATTTTATTTAACATAATTGGTAATACTAGAATTATATAGCTACAACTATTACTCTTGTTTATTTTATTTAATCATATACATTTAAGACTACTATTTTTCTTAAAATTAGACTGTATATTTTTTTATCACTAAAACACAAATATAGATCTATGATAGCTATCTTTTTTAATTTCAAGATCACCATATTTAACGTGAAGTGTTTCTACTACTGGACAATGAAATAGCCATAATGTGGAGCCACATAGCTCATAACTTTTTCCACCAAATTATATTTTTATTATATTTTTGTCCTTCAAAAATATTACAGGTGAATGTTCTTTCAATTTTCCATATCTTTAACAAATTTTTACTTGTTGTTCGAGGTAATTTTATATTTTGTGATAGAGTCATCTATCATAAGGATGGACATGCCAATTTTGATCATCCTGCTTTCAAAGTTGATTCCCTTATCAAATTAATGGAACTACTAGCAACTGACACCCTAATTTTCTACAACTTGCCTAATCATCCATTCAACCAAACAAATCATCCCATATCCATAAACAACATATAATATTTTCTAAGTCTCTCTAGTTTAAGGACGCAATACATGGAGCCATTATCATCATGACTAGACTCACCCTCCTCAGATGAAGTCAATCGAAACTACCAAACTAAATATATAGAAATCTGTACTTACAAATTATATTATCTCTTAGTGATTGAGTAAAGATCAAATACAGTTTTCCAAGGTGATAAAATTGCATATCTAGATGTATATATGTATGTATGCATGTATATATGTATGTATGTATGTATGTATGAATGTATATATGTATGTATGTATATATGTATGTATGCCTGTATCTATATATGTATGTATGTATATTTAGAAGGAAAAGAAAATAATATTTACATAGGTACCTCTTCTCCCCTTGAAGAAAATTGCAGAGCAAGAACTACTACATTTGGGCCTGAACACCACAAATTACACTGCCTCGCAAATTATTGTCGCAATTTGACCCCAAATGTTGTAGTGCTACAAAGGGCACAAATATCACAAGGGCACAATATGACAATGAAATCATAAAGAAATGACATGGAGATCACAAGGACATGACAACAAAATGTAGAGATCACAAAGGCAAGGCAATAAAATCCTAGATCTCCACTAATCTCCACTAAGGGCATGACATCAAAACACAGAGATCATAAGGGCATGGAAACAAAAAGAAACAATCACAAGGGCATGATAATGAAATATCCACCAATTTTTAGAGCTCTCCACCCTCATTAGAAGCTCTCCACCCTCTTTTGCACACAACTCTCCACAATCAAAACAAATGGGGAATGATTTATGTTATGTTTTCTTTTTTTGGTTTATATCTAAAGTCAACTTCACATTGTGTTGTAACTCTGCCATAGTTGTTTGATCCTCGATAGCTTTCATTTCAACATTTAAACATTCAAGTTTTCAAGTTTCCACTTCATTATATAGTCCTTTCCACCCTAAAAACCACTTTGTTACTTCATTAAAATTAGGAATTGAACAAAGCCAATGATAAAACAAAGCCCATATTCTAGAATCCAAATAATAAAACAATAAAACTCACTCAACTCGTGCTAACTAACTCAGCTCAAGATCCTACACAAAAATAATGCATACTATGAAAATAGGCAAGAAATTTTAGAAAAACATATCATAACAGATATTTTTAGAAAGAAACAAGCCATAACCTAGTTAAATTGGTCTAGTTGCTAATTAGTTGGGTTGATTACAAATTCATGTAGAAATGTCATCAGATTAGGTACAATAAAATGAACAATCATCTGTTCCCAACTAGTAGGATCAAAAATAGTTTAACAAGGTGATAAAATTTCATATGTATCTATGTATGTGTATATGTATGTATGTATGTATATGTATGTATGTATGTATATATAGAGAGATCTTGTGGATTGTGGAGATCAGTGGAGATCAAGGATTTAATTTCTGTACCCTTGTGATCATTAAATTTCATTGTCATGCCTTTGTGAGCTTTGCATCTTGTTGTCATGCTTGTTGAAACTCAAAATTGAAGCCTTTATCTTGAGTACCATCCAAAAAATAAGCCCTATAAGTGCTTTTTGATGCATGAGTACTTGACTGTCTTTTGAGGCCTAAGAGGTGTTTAATATCTACTCGTCCCATAAAGATAAATTGCCATTTCGAGTCATTCTGTGAAGTCTTGTTTTGAGCAATGTCCAAATTTGCATTTTTACCCGTGTCAAACAATGACAGAAGGCCTTGTTTGTAATTGAATATCTCACACCCAATAATGTTTCATGACTTGCCACTTTGGAATTGTTCAGTGTCCGTATTAGAGAACCCATGTTTCATATTTCAAGTTGTTTTGATATGTTTTGTCTAGGTTTTGAATCCCTCAAAGTTGGTTGTTCATTGTTTTCATGTTGATGCAAATTGTTCAAAATTCTAGGAGGCCCTGTTTGACCATTTATAACTTTGACCCAGTTGACCAAAATGATAAAATTCCTATTGCATTGCATTTAAACGTTAGAGACTTTCTATGTTTCAATTTTGAGCTTATGAAGAATCTGTTTGATCAATTTTTGAACATGATTCCAAATGCAATTTGTAACTTTTTACTGGTGTCAAGAAAGGCAGATTGGTTAGTACCACTGGTCGGGATGTCATAACTCTGAATTTGTGATAGGTGAGATTGAATGGATTGCACCGTTGTGTTTTACTATAAAAACTCTTTAAGTGTGCCAATTTGCAATTCTTGACAAATCTGGTTGCACACTTTCCCAAGTCCATTCTATTTGTATAAACCGCCTTTCTACCAGTATTTCTAGTCTGCAAATTCTAAGTAGCCCATTTTGCATGCTCACCAAATGCGTCCTATGATTTGTCATGAGCCCAAATCATAGAATTACTTTCTCCTCATGACAGTGAACCAATTCCTTGGTTTTCACTTCCCCAAGTGTCAATTTGCCCTATTCTCAAAGCCAAATCCAAACATATTTTATGGTTTTCTGACATGTTTTCTTGTAGGTAGTTCTGAGAGGGTAGCTTTGATAGCCAATATCTTTTGACTGAGAATTCCTCATGAGACAAGATTTGAAATAGTGCAAGAATGTGGAACAAAGAATCAGTATTGTTGATTTTAGAGCCTAGTCAGTTGTTTTATTCAGTTTTTAAAGCCAATCAAAGGACCTCCTGATGCAAAATTGATAGTTCACAAATAAGATGTGAAATGAGTTTTAAATGATCAATTAGTGCTTGAAATTAATTTTAGTCAGTATCATAAGTTCCATGGATCAGTTTAGCATTTTAGTTATTTGAAAACAATTTTTTTTTTAGTCGGATCCACTTTGGGGGGCCAAACTAATCTGCATTAGATTGCTAAGATGATGGGGATTAAATATGTTTTTGGGTTCGGTTGGTGTACAAACTTGGGAGAGTTGCCTCATCACATCAGAAATAGTGTGTACTTGAGAGAACTCGATATGGAGTTCAACAATTTAAGGGAGCTACCAGATAACATTAGTCAACTCAACTGGCTGACAAATATGAGGATAGAAAATGTGTTGTTGACTAGCTTGCTGACTTCTCTCATAGGTTTGTTTTCTTTGAGGGAACTTGTAATTTAATGTTATCCTAAACTGGACAATCAAGGAGATAAATCTCTACAAAAAGAAATTAGGAAATTGGACAATCTTTAAAGGATGAACATAAACAAATATCTCTCAGTGGATCATTTTTATCTTTTGGATCAAGCAACCTAAAGAAAATAGACTTAACTAAAACACAATTGTGTAGGATTTCATTTTCTGAATGCTGCCGTGTGAACTTGAGTGAGAGTATTAGACTATCTTAGGAGTTGTAGGGCCACTAGTTATTTTAAAATAAGTGAAGGGTCCAAAATATTAGGAGATAGTCAACATTAGGTTAGGGGATGTCACGACACACTGAGGTCGGGTTCTGGAAATTGATGGTAAAAGGGTTGTTGTGCAGGTCTTTGAAGCATGTATTGGTCACATATTTAATGGGTCTAGAAAGCCTAATGACAATGGTCCTTCCATATTACCCAAGGCCTACTTGGACATTTCAGGTAGTTCTATTAATCCAAGTGAAAGAACATATCTAGAAGAGATGATCCAAACTAGAATTTTGACAATAGATGTGATGAACTCCATTGCTCATGGCCAGAAGATTCCTCTTTTTTTTGTAGCTGGTTTGCCATATAATGAGATTGCTACTCGAATTTTTAGACAAGTAGGGCTTGTGAAGAGATTGGAGAAATTTGCAAATTTATTAGAGGCTGATGCAAGGGACAACTTTGCTATAGTTTTCATAGCAATGGGAGTTAACATGGAAACTGCTCAATTTTTTAAAACATGACTTTGAAGAAAATGACTCAATGGAAAGAGTTACTCTCTTTTTGAACTTAGCAAATAATCTTATGGAAAGAGTTACTCTCTTTTTGAACTTAGCAAATAATCTTACTATTGAGTATATCATTAGACCTAGGATTGCTTTGACAACAATAGAATATCTTGCATGTGAATGTGGAAAACATGTTTTGGTCATATTGACAGACATGAGCTCATGTGCAAATACTTTATGTGAAGTTTCTACTACTCGTGAGGAAGTGCTTGGTCATTGTGGTTATCTTGGATACATGTACATAGACCTAACAACCATTTATGAATGAGTAGGACATATTGAAGGTCATAAATGATCCATTACTTAGATTCCCATCCTTGCCATGCCCAATGATGATATTGCACACCAATACCTGATCTTACTGGTTACAATACAAAAGGGCTGATATATGTTGATAGACACCCTTGTAATCAACAGATTTACCCACCAATTAATGTCCTTCCATCCCTATCAAGTTTGATGAAGATTTCTATAGGTGAAGGGATGACTCAACGTGATCATGTAGATGTTTCAAATCAATTATATGCAAATTATGCAAAAGGAAAAGAATATTGCCAAGGGAGAGCCGAACCTGTGTGAGCAGCAAAATGATATGTTAAATGATTAATCCCACATTGAGCAGGCAGGGACATTTTGTAATGTTCAAATATATTTCTACTCAATATGCTTAATGTCTTAAAAGGCATGCACTTTTGAAGTGAAAACGTCATGGTGGAGCCCGCCAAGTTAGTTGGATGGTGAGGTCAACGACTTTTGACTCACCAAATTTCGATGCTAAATTTTGGTGGTCACTATGTTGCCACCAAAAATTGTGAGAATTTCGCTGGTAGCAACATGGAGACCTCTTGGGAATTAAAAACATATTGGGAGTTATGTGGGACCCACTAGTGGTCAAGGGGGCCTATCATGTTTCAACATGTGGCATTATTTGAATAGTTAAGGGAGGTATAAGGGGGTATGTTAATAATGAATATTTCAATTCCAGTTTTGAGCGTTTTATCTCCAAGTTGATTTTTTTTTAAAATGATGAATTTTCTATAGTTCGGACTATAGAGATATTTAATTTTTTTTCAAATTTATTCATTTAAAATGTGCATTTTATAGCCCTAGGCCAATTTTTCAAATGGCTTTCAGAGGGGCAAGATTGAACCAAAATATGGACTTCAATATACCGTTGGAATTAGTAAGAGATGATCTATCCATTTTTGGAGCTAGTTTTTACACAGGTCTTAAGGGATAGCTGTTACATGGGGTTTTTAGTGGGATGCTCATTTGTAGGCAATGATTTCATTAGTGCAGTTATAAAATTCAGTTATGATACACTTGATATGTTTGGTTGGCTCAATATGTTTTAAATTTGATACATAATGATGTATTTTGCCTCTAGTATTTCACAATTTGCATGCTTTTTGATGGAACTTTTAGAGATTTTTTGTCTTTTGCAAGCAGTTATTTTTCCATCAAGTGCTAAAGATATTTTCAACTTTGGAGGCAAAATGAGTGAGGATTTGATTTGCTAGTGGTTTGGAGAGATTAGAGAGATGTTTCTAAATTCTTTGGGAAGTTTTTCAAGTGGACACATGTCATTTTTGGAGCAAATCTAGGAATTCATTCTTTCTATATCTTTCTTTCTCTCATTCATAGTAAAGGTTGGCAATTTTCTGTGTGAAACCAGTAAGGTTCTAGTTTTTTATTGTGAGACCAGGTTGTTATTGGTTTTACTTCCTGTCTAATTGAGTAGAGCTCTAACTATGAAGGCCACACATCCATTAATGAAGATTGATGATAGATCAAGTAATATATCTCAAATTTCATTCAGTGTTACCAGTTAATGTATTTAGTCTTTCCAAGGATAGATACAAAAGGGAATTTACAATGAATTATCTGTGCTCTCTTATTTTATCTCCTAATTCTTCATATGCTATTTAACTTTGTAATTGAATGAATTAGGTTCATTTAATTTAAGATAGCTTGGATGAGTTCTGTGTTAGATCTGTTGTTGCTTTTAATTCAAGGAGTTCAGTAAATGATTCAATGATTTGATAGGGTTTCTAGGTGTATGAAGGGGATGCTAGTAAGAATGGAATTTTGGGATTTCAGTTGATAAACTTAATTGTAAGGCAATCAAGTTAGGTCATCCTTCTGTTAGTGACTCTATGTTGCAATGGATAACACAATGATCACTAAATCAGATGCAGGTTGAGATGGTAATTTGTACAAATCATTTTAGTCAAATTAGTTCAATTTCCATGTTTTTTAATGGGATGAAAGGAATTAATCCTCACTTAGCTTATGGGTTCATAGGTTATGATTGTTGGAATTTACAAGTGGGAAGATTTACTTCTGAGAGGTGGGGGGGGGGGGGGGTGAATAAGAAGTAACTAACTTTAACCTCTTTAAAACCTTTTAACTAAAATCATTCACATGCATCTAATTCATCTAGTAAACATGAAAGTAAAGACATGCATGAAAATAGATAATACAAGAATTTGGTAACCTAGAAACCCTCCAAAATGAGAAGGTAAAATTGGGGTGGGGATGAGACCCACAAAGTATCACTGTACGTATATGAGCAATGTTAGTATGCTAATAGAAACCAAATTTAAATAAAACTTCTACAAACTAAACAAAATTCATAAACTTCAAGATAGACTAAGATGAGCTCTCAGTTGAGAATATAAGCCATTAATGGGCTCTCTCAATGAGAAGCTCTCTTGTTGAGTGGCTTTGTCTAAATAGATAGGATGTATGCTCAAGCTTATGCTTCAGAAAGGGCTTCAAATGGAGTTGGAATTTGGGTGTGAGTGTATGGTTTTGATGTAAAATGGCTTCTTAAAATGGCATTATGACTTTACTTCATGGATTCTGTTCTTTTGCAAAGGGGAAGGATCTAATTTATAGGCAAGAGGCTTGAGGGATTGAGGGCTAAGATGCAAGGATGGGGAAAAGCTCATGGAGGGCTCAGATTGCATGAGAGGAGAGCACATGGATTGTGCTTCCTTACAACCAATTAGAGAGTGACACATGTCACAGGGTGAGAGGATGGAGGAAAGGGGAAGGATGAGTCAATGAAGGAGGCTCAAGGGATAAAATTTTCATAAAGACCCTCATAATGGCTTGTAAGAGCAATGAAAGGGCTTGGAAGAGTCATTTATGGCCTAGTGGGCTTCATAAAGTTTTATGGTTGGGATATTTTGAGGGAGATGAGAGAAATTTCAACTTGGGCTTGATCAGAAAGGTTTTAAGCTTGCTTAGGCTTGTGCAAATGATTAGAGGATGGATTAGGATGGTTTAGGATTAGCTTAGGGATAGGCAAGTGGATGGCATTTAATGAGGGTGGGTGAAGGAGGAGATATTTGTTAACTTTGGCTTGGGTTAGTAAGTCTTAACTCATTTTTAGGGAATGTGACAAGGTTAGGAGGGGATTAGGATTAGGTTTAAAGACATCTTCTAGAAGAGTCTAGACTTTGGATGAGGATAAAGACTTTCTAGAATAGTCTAGAACTTCCTAGGATGATGATGAAGACTTTCTAGAAGAGTCTAGAATTTCTTAGGATGAGGATAAATTAGATTTTTAGGAAATAAATAAAGTTTTATTTATTTCAAGGGTTTGGGTTGAGGAGATGTTTATTAAATTTTTTTAAATAAACATGAGGATTAATATTTAATCTTAATTAAATATTTTGAGTTGGGATTAGGGGTAGGAAATGATGGGATTAGCCTTTAATCAAAATTAAAGAAGGATTAGAAGATTTTGGAAGAGGTTAGTGGTCTTAAGGAAATTGGCCAAGTTTTGGGCAAAAAATAAATAAATAATTTATTTTGGAATTTTTGGTCAATTTATTAATTAAATAATTAATAAATAAGGAAATAATGTTTAAATAAGATATAAACATTTTTGCGAGGGATTCCTTAATTAAATATTTTTAATTAAGATAAAGGGATTTAATGGCATAAAAATAAATAAATAAATAAAATAAATTAAATAAATAATTAATTAATAAATGATGATGTCATCAGGAATTTTTCAAAAAATAAAAATACTTTATTTTCTAAGGTATTTTAGGTGTCTACATTTTGCCCCTCTTTGATGTGATGCTGCAAGTGGCATGGCATCAAAGATAAGAAAATAAGATGCCCAAGGCTAGGGCAGAAGAAGAGACAATGGACTGCGAGATGCCCCCTCAAGAAGGCAGCGGGAAGAGACAATGAGGCTCGATGGCTTCTTGAAAAAATACAAGAATCTGGGATGGGATGAGTGAGGAGACTCAGATTGGCAACAAGAAGGGGCTAAATTAGCTCAAACTCTCACTACGAGAGAGTGATAAAGGGAGGTCAGAGGCACAAGAGGAAGCAAGCTTAAGACTTCAGGGAAGGTGGAGGGATGAACAAGTGGAGGGCTATAAAAAGGAATCTAGGATAGGGAGATGGATGAGGGGATTATAAAGCTGATGCAACAAGATTTCAAAGAGTTAGATTGGTAGAAGATGGGTTTTGCAGATCCCTAGGACTAGGATTTGTGGATCTCAAAAGATGAGGCTTGGTGGATTGATTGGATTGGTGGATCCCTAAAGATAAAAATGAAGATTGATTCAAAGAGATACTGATGCATAAGCTGGGGTAGGAGAGGTAGATGCTGGATATGGATGGGGGATAATGGAGATGAAGGGATTCCATTGAAGCTTTTTTGAGCAGGGGGATACTTCAAAGAGAAGTACCACCATGTAGTTGAGCACTAGATTTGCTATAGGACTGTTGGTTAATTGCCAAGGTTACCAAGAACATCAAGGCCTTTTCACCAACTATCTAGAGGACTGACGAACTAACTCAAAACAAACACGCAAGGATTGCCTCAGCATCACACATTAATCTCAGAAGGATCAGAGTGGAACCGACACTAGGTAACCCACAAGAAAGAAAAGAAAAACAAACAAAAGACCTGATCAAGACCTTACGCTCAGATTGCCCCACTCGTAGTATACCATGATATGGAAGATCGTGGCAACCTTGAGGAGGGAACAAAAGATTGTTTGGAAAAGATACTTCAAGACCCAAAAGGGAAGATTCCAAATCAAAAGAAAGCGAAAATCCAAAAGAGAACCATTTGCCAATGAGATGGGTGGGACAAGGTACTAACAGACCAAGATCAAACATGAGGAAAGCTATATCCTACAAGGATCTATTGGAGAGCACCTAAGTTGATGGATCTGGATGACTGATGCGTCTGGTAGGTTGAACTAAGAAGGATAACACTTTGGTGACAGGAGATCTAGCTAAAGGATGCATTGGAATAGCTAACCAAGGGTTGTGCGATATGTGCAAGATGCTGATCAAGGAGGAACTGACATGAAAGCTGGATAGATATAATGGTACTAAGCTAAAGAGGATGTACAAGCTGATAGACCAAGATATGTTACAAATGTACAAGGTTGTTCATGTTTTGGTTTTGTGAGATGGAAATGTTTGTGAAGGGTGGGATGTCTGTAATAGTTGATAGGCGGATAGGTAGATGGTTTGCGAAAAACATAAGTGAAAATGGGGTTCTTTGTGTGCATGTGATGGGATACAAGCTAGGATACAAGCTTTGGTATATAATACAAGCTAGAATATGATACAAGCTTTGGACAAGATTTGGATATACAAGCTATGATACAAGGGATGATACAAGATTTACAAGCTGGGGTACAAGATTTACAAGCTGAGGTACAAGATTTACAAGCTGAGGTATTTACAAACTTCATTAGATTTTGGATATTTGGTTGGAATACCAAGGGAACAAGCAGGTATGTTATGGGATGGTGGGTGGATGGATGAGGGATAGAATAGTGATATATAATGGATTAGTCTTAGTACATAAGGCACCTAAATTACCAGATTTTCACCAAGGTACCTATCCAAGGCGCTTGAATTGCCAAGTTTTCATCATTGGATGCTTATTTTTCTTTACTATTTTTTTTTGTATTTTTCAAAAGCTGAGTATACCAAGGATCTTCAAGCATAAAACTTCTTGAGATGAATGATGTTTGTAGGATCATTCAAGAGTTCTCCTTCTAGTGTAGATAGTTGATAGGCTCTAGAGCCAAAGGAGGTAGTGACAACATAAGGACCAAGCTAGGTAGGTTCAAACTTGCCTTTCTTTTCTCGATCAGCTTGGACTTTCATATTTTCTTTGAGGACCATGTCACCCGGCTGAAAGTGTCATGGAAGCACCTTCTTGTTAAAATTCCTTTTGAGACGAGTTTGATAGATTGTGAGATGATCATAGGCTTGTTGTTGCTTCTCATCTAAGAGATCTAGCTGGGTGAGCCGAGCTACTCTGTATTCTTCATCTGATATTTGTCCTTGCAAAGATATGCGCAAGGAGGGAAGTTCAACCTCTATGGGTAGTACTGCTTTGACACCATAGACTAGGGAGTATGGAGTTGTTCTTGTGGATGTATGAAAGGAGGTTCGATAGGCCCATAGGGTTGGATTTATTTGTAGGTGCCAATCGCGATTGGAATCATTGAAAACTTTCTTTAGGAATTTGAGGAGGATTTTGGTAGTTGCCTCTGCCTGTCTGTTACCTTGTGGGAAACATGGGCTAGAAAAGCGGTGATGGATGCGAAGGGAAGTGCATACTTCTTCCATGTTGAGATTTTCAAAGTTACCTCTGTGGTCAGTGAAGATGGTGGATGGGATACCAAAGCGGCAAACAATGTGGTACAAGATGGACTTGGAGACTTGAACTCCTGTAGCTGAGACTAGGGGGACTGCTTCCACCCACTTAGTGAAATAGTCTATAGCTGTTATTATCCATTTATGTCCATTAGATGAGAGGGGTGTGATAGTTCCAACTAGATCAAGGCCCCAACAAGTGAAAGGCCAAGATGGTGCAATAGGCTGTAGATCCTGTGCTGGAGCGTGCACAAGATTTGCATGCTGCTGACATGGGAGACACTTTTTGACAAAGTCATAGGAGTCTTCTTCAATGGTAGGCCAATAGTAGCCTACTCTAAGGATTTGTCACGCTAGGACAATACCACTCATGTGGGCATCACAAAGTTTGGAGTGTACTTCTTTTAATGCCATCGCAGCCTCATTTTCATCTAAACATCGAGAGAGAGTATCGTGATAACCCCAACGATATAGGGTATTGGCTATGATAACATAGCGGGATGATTTTTGGATGAGTTTCTGGCATTGGGTACGTGTGAGGTGAGGGGAGATGATACCATTGTTAAGGTAAGCATGAATCTCATGGTACCAAGGGGATTGGGGACCAACCAAGATATAAACATGGTTGAATCATCATTCGCATAGGCAGGTGTGAGGAGCTGCTCAACTAAAAACTCATACTGTGTAACCGCTTGGGGAATTTCCAAGAGCGAGCCGATTGTAGCCATAACATCTGCTGCTTTGTTCTGCATTCAAGGCACTTGTGTAAAATGAAGCTTTGTAAAATGTAGGGTTAGCTGATTAACTAGCTCTTTGTAGGGTAATAGCTTTTCATCTTTGGTTTGATATTCATTTAGGGCTTGCTTGATGATGAGCCGAGAATCGCCAAAGATTTGTAACTTAGTGATGTTCCATTCTACAACTATCTTTAATCTTGCTATGAGAGCCTCATATTCAGCTATATTGTTGATGCTAGCGAATTGTAGCTTGAAGGCTTTTGGAATGTAATCTCCTTGAGGGGTGACCAACAATATTCCTGCCCCTGATCCATGAGATGTATATGAGCCATCAAAATAAAGTTTCCATGGGGGCTGTTCTTCAATTAGACAAATATACTCATCTGGAAATTCTATGATCAAAGGATATGTATCTACTAGAGGTGCATCAGCTAGGTGATCTGCTATAGCTTGCCCTTTGATTGCCTTTCTGTCCACATACTGGATGTCAAATTCGCTAAATAGCATAACCCATTTAGCCAAACGGCCTATAAGTGCTATTTTGGAGAGCATATACTTGAGAGGGTCGATCTTGGAAACTAGTTGGATGTTATGACTTAGCATGTAGTGGCAAAGCTTTTGAGTTGAGAAAACAACCGCCAAACAAGCTTTTTCCATAGGAGTATAATTGAGTTCATAACCAAGTAGGGTTCTACTGATGTAGATGGCTCTTTCTCTGCCGTAGTCATCGAGCTGTGCTAGAAGTGCCCCTAGAGCAGTAGGCGTTGTTGATATGTACAAGATCAAGGGACAACCAGGAACTAGTGGAACCAAGATAGGGGAATTGATGAGATACTGGTTGAGATGATTGAAGCTGCATTGACATAAAGGATCCCACTTGAAGTTTTCATCCTTCTTCAGTAAGTGTGCAAACGACGTACACTTATCTGCAAGTTGGGAGATGAAGCACCGAATGGATTGAAGCTTTCCCTAAAGAGTGTGAAGCTATCACAGTGTCTAGGGAGGAGGCATGTCTAAGATAGCCTTGACCTTCTTGGGGTCGATCTCTATACCTCGTTTAGAAACTAGAAAGCCTAGAAGCTTGCCAGATGTGACCCCAAAGACACACTTCTTGGGATTCAACATGAGATGATATTTCACTAACCTATCAAAGACCTTCTCTAGGTTAGCAAGATGATCCATGAAGGTGTGAGATTTAACCAAGATATCATCCACATAATCCTCCAAAATGCTATGGATAAGATCATGGAAAATGGCTGTCATAGCTCTTTGATAGGTAGCCCCAGCATTCTTTAGGCCAAAAGGCATCATGTTGTAGCAAAAGGTTCCCCAAGGGGTAGTGAATGCTATCTTATGCTGATCCTTTTCTGCAATCTTGATTTAGTTATACCTAGAAAATCCATCCATGAGGGACAAAATTTCATGTCTAGTTGTAAGATCTACAATCATATCTATGTTGGGCAAGGGAAAATTATATTTTGGACAAGCTTTGTTAAGATCTCTGAAATTAGTGCAGATTCTGATGTCACCGGAAGGCTTAGTGATGGGGACCATGTTGGAGATCCACTCTGAGTAGTTGATAGGTCGGATAACCTTAGTAGCTAACATTCTTTCTAATTTAGCTTTGACCAGTAATGCCACCTTGGGTTGCATTTTTCTAAGCTTTTGTCTGACGGGCTTGATCTTTGGATCGAATGCAAGATGATGAACTACAAGCTTTGGATCAAGTCCTTGCATGTCCTGATATGACCATGCAAATTGGCCAATTTTCTCTCTTAAGACCTCAAATAGGAGGTCAACTTGGTCTTGTGATAGGGATGCAACAATGTGAACAAGTCTGGGGATCTCTATAGAACCACTGTTGACTTCTCTACTATCCTCAATTAGAATAGAAGACACCTCTGGTCAATTATCTTGAGGAGGCAATGCTAAATCCTCATGTTCTACTTATGGCTCTAGATTTTCTTACTGAGGGGTTTTCTTTGCTGCTTTAGCTAGTCTTGAATTCACCTTAGTACCAGTTTTGGGTGTATCGAAACTAGGTTGGGGATTTTCTCCAAAATACCCCTTGGGATCTAGCTTATAGATATAGGCAGAATTTGGCTTTGTTTTCTTGTGAGGAGTTTCGGCTCCCATGAATCTCAGAAGTGCTTCCTCTGATGTGAACTCATTAATGTGTATGATGCTTGGTTGGTCCCAATCTATGAGTTGTGGATGGGCGAGTGGTAGGTCAATTAAATGGATGGATAGTTCTTTGAGAACAGAGTCTCTGGGGAAGATTTGGTCTGGGATATTGTCGTAGGCTCTCTTTTTAACTTCATCAAGAATGTTTTCAATTTTGACAAGGTCGCAGTGAATGTTCGAAAAAGCATGACTGTCTGTATTGGTGCCCCCAGTTGTGGGTATGCCAAAGCCAAGACCTGACTTTGTTTCCCACTTGTGTGCTTCGATGGGGCACTACATGCCTCTTTCTTCTGGTCCTAGACCACCACCTTGATAGTTCCATTTGTTAGTGATGAGCTTATGTTCTTGGGGATACTTCTAGCTGAAGTGATCAAGGCATGCTTGATTTCTTGGAGGTGCATCCTTATGTAACCAATTGTTGATATCTGGAGTGAGCTCCTCACAAAGAGGGATTTTTGAGGATACAAAGGTTTTTTGGGCCAAGCTATTTGTATCGAGGAGGTGGGATCTCCTTAGCTTTGTGATATGTTGGTCGTCCATGGACATGTGGATCAAGTGGGAGTGCCTCGATAGCAAATGCATCTGACAGACTATACTCTCCACAGCCTTTGTTATTGATCTTCACAGTAGATAGGGTGGAGGCAAGGATGGTTTCTGGGTCATTACAAGTGTGGGATGAGATGGCGATGGCTGTGCCGGTATCAATTCCAGGGTAATGGTTTGCATATGAAGCTTCAACCACATTGCAGTAAGCAAAGGGTTCTGGATCAGCATGGATGGTTACCTTAGTGCCCTAATGTGGAAATTTGATACACTGATGGTAAGTGGATGGAACGAATTTCATGGCATGAATCCATGGGCAACTGAGGAGGATGTTAAATGGTAGGTTTAGATCAATAACATGGCAGAGTGTTTCTTGGATGACTAGCCCAACCTTGATTGGCAGCAAAATAGTTCCTTCTGTGGTTCTTTCCAAGTTGTCATAAGATTTGATGGTGATAACCTCACTGATGATATCTGCCTCAGTATACCCAGCTTTTTTTATGAATTTTAGGTTACAAATATTCAAGGCTGATCCATTATCTATCATTACTCTTTTTATGAAAAAATTGGATACCATAATGGCTATGCCGAGTGGAAGGGTGTGATTTGGCTCGACCATGGGTATGTCGGTGGGTTTGAAAGATAGGGCACTTGAGGATGAAAGGTGTCCAACAAGATTACAAAAATTAGTAGCATTGATATTTGAAGGAACACGAGATTCTATGAGAGCATTGTCAAGGATGCTTTTGTACATAGGACTAGTGTGGAGAAGGTCTAAAATGGAGATTTGGGCTGGCATGTTCCCAAGGTGTTCCAAGATATTGCACTATCTTTTTGATGGAGCTGATGGTGTTGGTGAAACTGGGGGGCTTGCGATGTTAAATTGCACTCTTCGAGTGGTGACTGCACACTCATTGTTTGGGCCTTAGATATTGATAACATTGACAGAAGGCTCTTTCTCGGATACACAACCTATGAGGCTACCATAGTCTATATAGGATGAAGTGTGGTCATTGTTCTTCCCATGCTGTTGGTTTGGCTAGCGATTGTTGGTGTTGTTGTTGTTGGTTTGGATAGGTGCTTTTCCAGGATTTTGGTTGTTGTGAGGAGGAAAAGCATTTTGATAGATTTGTAAGCCTGCATTGGGAGAGGTTTGGGCACCAACAGTGATTTCTTTCCGATCAATGAGGTCCTGAACATAATCTTTCAATTTCATGCATCTGAGGGTAGTGTGACCTCTTACCCTATGAAATTTGCAGTACTCATTATCTTTGTACCATGCAGCTTTGGATTGGCCTAGGTCAATTTTCTTGGTAGGAGGAAATTTGATGAGGTTTTCCTTAGTCAATTTCTCAAAAATGACATCCAATGGCTCACCAAGGGGTGTATAATTTCTAGGTGTAGGTTGGAATTTGGGCTTTTTCCTTGTAGCTACATTGATGGCATTAGCTTGATTTCTAGACCCTTGGAAGTTGGGTCTTGGATTTTGGTTTTGATAGCTTTGGTTATTCTGCTATTGGTAGTTGATAGCTTGTTGATTGTTTGGTTGATATGGTGGGTTGGACTAGTTTTGAGAAGGACCAACAATATTCACATGTCTGGTGTCAGTGACGCCATCTATTGCAACGTGCTTGTTTTTGTTCCAATACCTAGACTTGTCATTTGAATGTGTTTGATTTTGGTTGGCTTCCTTATAAATCTTGACCACACCATCTTTAATGAGTCCTTGCTCAAGGATCATTCCTTTCTCTTTGATATCTTTGTAGGTCTACAATCAGTTCATGGTCATGTGGTGAGCCAAGCTGGGATGAGCATTAACAATAAACATTTTCACCAAATGGCGCTCTGGCAAGGTGCAAGATATGCTGGTGGTAAGAGTTTGCCATCTTTGTAGATATTCGCGAAGGCTTTCTCCACCTTTTTTCTTAGTGTGGACAAGATCAACTATTGATAGCTTTGTTTCAACTAGATGGGCATATTGGGCTACAAATACCTCAGATAATTCAGCAAAGTTTTTAATTGTGCCATATGGGATTCTATAAAACCATTCAAGAGCTGGTCTGACCAAGCTTTTGGGAAAGAGACGCAAGAGGAAGACATCACCGTATGCCACTTTTTGGTAGTGCATGTAAAATTATTTGATATGTGTGACAGGGTCTCCTTTTCCTCTAAATTTATCAAACTTGGGTATCTCAAAGTGTTTGGGAAATGGTGTCATGGTAATGGCTCTGTCAAATGGGTAAGGACACACATTCTCAAACTTGAAGGTTTTTGGATCATTTCCCTCCTGGATGTTCTTCAAAGCTATCTTCATGGCTTCCCATTTTGAATTAATGGGTGATGGCTGGGATGCCCCCAATGTAGGAGTGCCCTGAGGTAGGTATGTGCTAGATGGGGCAATGGAATATGGATGGATTTGAGGTATGGGTTGGTAGGGATTGTACATGGCTTAGGCAACTGAATGTTGGATGATGGATTGTTGAGGTGGAGGGGGCACATATTGTTGCATGTGTTGTGAGGCTTGCTGTTGATATTGGATTTGAGGTTGGGATTGAGGAACATAAGTTGGCTGTGGGATAAATGGATTGCTTTATGGAGGTAAGGTATAAGATGGTTGTGAAGCTTGGGGAAAGGATCGAGGAGCTTGTGGAACTTGACTTTGGATTTGAGGAGTTTGACCAATATATGTGGGTTGTGCCCCCATTTGGGAAGGTATCTGCATGGCAAAAGAGGCCAAGTAATTGGTTGTTGGTGGTGGTGGATTTCCTCCTAGAAGTGGCATAGAAAAATAGTTAGTAATAGGAGGTAATGGATTAGTTGGTGGTGGAGGTGGTGGGAATTGAAAGCTTGGAAATGGAACTGATGGGGTTTGATAGCTTGGTGGCTAAATTTGAAAGCTTGGTAGAGTGGTGGTGGAAGCTTGGGTCACTTGAGAGCTTGGAAAAACATTGGTAGTAGCTTGTGGGGTTTGATAGGTTTGTGGAGTGAGGGTAGTAGCTTGTGGATTTGTGGATGATGGCACTGAGCTCCAAGGACCTAGTGGAAATGATGGAATTGTGCTCTAAGCTGAGGTAAACAAGCTGGGCGTGATGAAAGGTTGATTACTTGACCCCATGGGTGGCATCCCAATTGTATATTGCTGAGGTTGGCCCAAGATGCTAGCACTGATTTGGGAGATGGGTGGATTTGGAAGGCTGGGTTGGAGAGCAGCAGTAGCAATAGTGAAGGGAGTGAATGATGAGGTGTTTTGGGCAAAGGGGGTTTGGGATGGAGTGGTATGGACCAATGGTGGAGTGGTGGTGGCTGGATTGGCTTGTGGAAGGGAGATTTCAACTTGAGTGGAGGCTAGTATGTTTGGGTCTGTTGGATCATATGGGGTGGGTTGAGGCTCTTCTTAAGGCACATATTGAGGATAATTCGAATCATAAGAGCCTATGGGTGGTGGGAGTTGTCCAAACATTGGGTGAGATGGATCTAATAAGGGAGGAGGTCTTCCAAAGTCAAAGGTTCCTATATTATCCCTTTGAAAGTTAGACATGATTGTTTCTTTGTTCTTGTCTATAATGGCGTTCACCAATACTACATTTCCTGGTTGGTTCATGAAAGCTTCAATGTCAGTAGGTGATGGTATAGTGTTCTTTGGGCTAAAGGATGGTTGAGTGCTCAAGGGGAGTGATGCTATTTGATCCAAATGATAGGGTTCCATTGTTTCTTTCTTCTTCTTGGCTAAGTGAATGACAGGTGGCATGAAAATATTCCTAGGGATGAGATGCAACAATGTTGATGGATGCAAAAGGTGAAGGCTTTTCTATGCAAATGATTTCCTGGGTTGAGGCAAAGCTATATGAAAAACCTAAGGAGGATTGGATTGGGGATTCTAACTTCAAAGATATGTCACCAAATCATAAAAGGTCTTCTTTCCTATGTGCAAGCTTGGTGGTGATTGTGTCAACTTAAGGATAGACTGATGATCCTTTAGGAAAAATACGAGATTGACCACTTGTGGATCCCAACCTTTAGCTCAAGGTGATGAGGGATAACAAGTGACAAAGCTAGATTACCCTAGAAAAAGCTCTGTCAAAGGGATAACCTTGGTGAGATTGGTGGATTGGCAAGATGGTAGGAATGGAAAACTTTTGGCAAGGTGACAAAAATTTTGAAGGCTTGGATGTGAAGTTTTTAGATTGCTAGCTAGATGGTTTGGTTCTGAATGAGATGGATGAGCTAAAATGCTTAAGGGGAGGACTAAAGATGGCTGGCTTTCCTACAAGGATGACTCTAAAGTGAAGCTTATGCAAGAAGATGTGGAGAAAAAAGGGGGTCTAATCATAGAAATCATGCCTAGTTGGTAATGCATAAGTAGGGTTAACTCTTGGATGGTGCGATCTAACTAGGCATCTTGAAGGGCTTCGTCGATAGGTTTGTCCTCTGCTTTGTGGAGTTTGGCAATTCGAGGGCTTGGTGTTATTTCCTTTCTCTTAGCTGAAAGTTCTTGGTATGCCTGAGATGGCTTGAGTTTGGCTTTGTGAAACTTTTGTTTGGGTTTGGGTTGTTTTGACATAAATTTTTGAATCTGCTTGGCTTTGAGAGATCTCAGTTGTTTTGCTTCGACTTGTTCAACTTCTGAAATAGGCAGTGACTACGCTAAGTGTGTCCTAAGCTAGGATTGACCAAGTTTGGAAAACATTCATTCAATAAGTAAAAGATCAAGCAATAGATAGAAATAACTAGATAGAAGTTTTGATTCTAAGAATTTGATACTTGTGCCAAGGAGTGTGTATTTTTTACAAATGTTTTGATCAGTCACTTCAAACACATTAACACCCTAGATGATTTTTTGCAAGGCTGACAGTTGGTTTAGCTAGGGAGTCTTTGATATACCCAAGGTATGTGAGGCTCAAATCCATAGATGAAACAAAAAAGATGTCACAAAGCCGAGAGGAGTGGTAACCCACTTCTCCTCTTTCACTTCTCAAGGGTATAAAGTTCCTTGAGCCTTAGCCTGAGTGACAAAATTTTGATCCGAAGAGAGGTGTCTTTGGATTCACCTCCTGATTTTTATACTCTGCCAGAACGCTGGAGTTGAGGTCGTCCAAGGGGTGATGAAATCCCCAAGTAGGCCTCCTCAAACTTAAACTAGATTTTGGATCCTAATCTTATGCACCCAAGATGGCCTCAAAAGATGACAAGGGGAGAGAAGACTTGGATGATCTTGGGCTAAAAAACACATTTGTTCTTTTACCAACTGACTCTTATGTGTGCTGATCTAGACTTTGCAAGCACTCATGTTTAAGATGCAAATGTTCAATTCCAACTTTTAAATGCGCCAACAAAGCAAAATCAATTGAAGAATGCATACACCAAGAAGATTTAGGGTCAACAAAAGTAAACTCACGCGCCCGGAGGCCCTCCACGTCAAGTGTCGATTGATTTTCTTTAAGGCATTTAGGATTGAGTGTTTGTTCGTTTTAAACCCAAAACAAAGATGTGTGAAACTCAATTGTCAAGCGCGCGCCTGGAGGCCCTCCATGTCAAGAGTTGTTCAATTTTTATGCCCAAATAAAGTGTTAGCGAGACTAATGTGCATTCAAGAAATTTTCTATCTTAGAAAAACCAATAAAAACTCAAGTATGTAGAATTTGATTTTTGTGGAGCACTTAACACCTTTTTAGGCAGACCCATCCCCATATATGGTGCTGATATTGCAACCAATGGTTAGAATGATGGGTGATTAAAGAGGGTGAGTCCAACAACAAACTCACTCAAAGTTTTTTTATTTGTTTTTATAACTTAGAAAGTTTCTAAGATGTAGATTCTTTTTATGCCCCAAAAGATGAAGTGTGAGATATTGTAATGATTAATTGACCTTTTACATTCAAGATTGGATTTGTTATTTTAATCATGCATTCATAAAAAAAACAAACTTGATTTTAATCCATGGCACTCAAGAGTGATTCTAGCAACATGCATTCAAAGACAAGTGGTTAAACATTCAAGTTTTTTCCTTTGAGCATTCAAGATTGAGATTTTGTGTGTTGTTTTAAGAACTTTGAAGTGCTTTGTTTTAACCTTAGATCATTCAAGATTGTTTTGGACTCAAAAGTGAAAATGACTTCTTTGGACTTTGGTTTTCATTCAAGATTTTGTGTTCTAGTTTGCATGTTTTAAGCCCAAAAATGATATTCCTAGATTGTTTTGATGCATGAAAAACCTAAGAAACATTTAAGATATTGCAACAAGACATTTGTTTGGAACAAATAACAAAGCTTTTAAGAAAATTTTGGCAACCATTTAGGACTCTTAGTTTTCATGATATTTTTAAAAGAACTTTAAAATATTTGCAAATGAGGTTCATTTTATCCTTGATTGATGCTTTGAGTTTGATTTTAGATTTTAGTGTGCACTTAGTATTGATTTTGAACCTTTTGAAATGGAAACTTGAAGTTCTTTTTAAATTCACAAAAATTAAGTGTTCCTAACTTTACATGAATGCATCTAAAACCTTGATGTTGCAAGGATGCAAATTATTGGATTGGTTTAGTTTCACTTGTTAAAATATTATTATTATTATTTTTTTTTTGGGAAATTTTTAGTTTTTAATGGATTTAAGTATGATTTGGGGGTTCATTTTAGGCACTAAAAAGAAGTGTGTATGATTTTGCTTCCTTAAAAAAAAATGGCCAAGATCTCCCACAATAAGAAGAAGAAGTAGATGGAATAAGAAGAATATAGACAAGAAGAGGAAGAAGAATTCCAAGTGCTTTGTCCATCTATAAGCTTGAAAAATTTGCAAACACTATAAGATAGACTATGAGTTCCTTTGTCTTCTTCATGCTCATATGGACCTACAAAACCAATTTATACAATCCTACCAATCACAAAAGCCAACAAAATTAGCCAAAATTAGCAAATGACATACAAAACTTGACTAAAAAAGCTAATGAAAATGACCCATGCAGGGTCCCACCGAGTGTGCCAAAATGTATATGAGCAATGTTAGTATGCTAATAGAAACCAAATTTAAATAAAGCTTCTACAAACTAAACAAAATTCATAAACTTCAAGATAGACTAAGATGAGCTTTCAATTGAGAATATGAGCCATTAATGGGCTCTCTCAATGAGAAGCTCTCTTGTTGAGTGGCTTTGTCTAAATAGATAGGATGTATGCTCAAGCTTATGCTTCAAAAAGGGCTTCAAATGGAGTTGGAATTTGGGTGTGAGTGTATGGTTTTGATGTAAAATGGCTTCTTAAAATGGCATTATGACTTTACTTCATGGATTGTGTTCTTTTGCAAAGGGGAAGGATCCAATTTATAGGCAAGAGGCTTGAGGGATTGAGGGCTAAGATGCAAGGATGGGAAAAAGCTCATGGAGGGCTCAGATTGCATGAGAGGAGAGCACATGGACTGCGCTTCCTTACAACCAATTAGGGAGTGACACATGTCACAGGGTGAGAGGATGGAGGAAAGGGGAAGGATGAGTCAATGAAGGAGGCTCAAGGGATAAAATTTTCATAAAGACCCTCATAATGGCTTGTAAGAGCAATGAAAGGGGTTGGAAGAGTCATTTATGGCCTAGTGGGCTTCATAAAGTTTTATGGTTGGGATATTTTGAGGGAGATGAGAGGAATTTTGACTTGGGCTTGATTAGGAAGGTTTTAATCTTGCTTAGGCTTATGCAAATGATTAGAGGATGGATTAGGATGGTTTAGGATTAGCTTAGGGATAGGCAAGTGGATGGCATTAAATGAGGGTGGGTGACGGAGGAGATATTTGTTAACTTTGGCTTGGGTTAGTAAGTCTTAACTCATTTTTAGAGAATGTGACAAGGTTAGGAGGGGATTAGGATTAGGTTTAAAGACATCTTATAAAAGAGTGTAGACTTTGGATGAGGATAAAGACTTTCTAGAATAGTCTAGAACTTCCTAGGATGAGGATGAAGATTTTCTAGAAGAGTCTATAACTTCTTAGGATGAGGATAAATTAGATTTATAGGAAATGAATAAATTTTTATTTATTTCAAGGATTTGGGTTGAGGAGATATTTATTAAAACTTTTTTAATAAACATGAGGATTAATATTTAATCTTAATTAAATATTTTGAGTTGGGATTAGGGGTAGGAAATGATGGGATTAGCCTTTAATCAAAATTAAAGAAGGATTAGAAGATTTTGGAAGAGGTTAGTGGTCTTAAGGAAATTGGCCAAGTTTTGGGCAAAAAATAAATAAATAATTTATTTTGGGATTTTTGGTCAATTTATTAATTAAATAATTAATAAATAAGAAAATAATGTTTAAATAAGATTTAAACATTTTTGCGAGGGATTCCTTAGTTAAATATTTTAAATTAAGATAAAGGGATTTAATGGCATAAAAATAAATAAATAAATTAAATAAATAAATAATTAATAAATGATGATGTCATCAGGAATTTTTCAGAAAATAAAAATACTTTATTTTCTAAGGGATTTTAGGTGTCTATAGTAGCAATATGTAACTATTCAAGGTTACAAAGTTTGACCACTTCCAATGGTCTGCCTTATGAAAGGCCTATCATGTTAAAGACTTTACACCCTCTTAAAAGTGACCTAGTTAAATTATTTACAAACACTCACTTGGAATGTCACCCTGTTAAAGGATTTAGCACCTTGTCTAAAGGCTTACAACATAGCTATTAAACTAACCTGTTATCATAGGATTTTCATTCCTAATACAATTTCTAGAAAGTATTATAAAGTCTTGACCTGATGTCTTGTAATCTTCAATTACTGATTCTAGATCCTCGTTCTGATCTATCAGTTCTGATCCTTGCTTGATTTGATATATCTCTCTTTGCAACTCTGATACTCTGTTCTTGATCAACTAAATTTTGAAATGATGTTCTGTTCTTTTTAAGTCCTTACACCCTTCTACACTTTGCTATAATTCACCCATATAGTTCTCACATTCACTCACATAATGGGGTTTCATCCTCCTTTTAAAGACTTCAAAGACTTAGGGTTAGGTATGAATCTACGATCAATATTCATTCTTCATTTCCCACTCAATTCTTTTAGTTTTCCTATTGGTTGCATGCCTTCTCCATTTTTCTTATTGGCTACATGCTGATTACATGGGTAATGAAAAAGATTCGATCTTATCTTCAAGATCCTTCGAGATTCATCCTAAGTCAGCTCAAAAAAAATGGTTTACATCTGAGTTTGTGAAGGCACACCCTCATATGCTGATTTTGTGTTACTCAGTACTTACTAGTTGCTAATGCTTGACACATATAGGAATTCTATTTCACTTGGCTCCTATAGTAATTCTATTTTTCTCAATATCTATACTTTGCTCGACACCTATAGTGACTGAAAATCACTTATCACTTGGCACTTAAACTTCACTCGGCACCTGAAGTTCACTCAGCATCTATTGAAACTCTGGCTTGGCACACACTATAGCTTGACATCTATATTATACTTGGCATCATCTTGAGAATTGGTTAAGTGTGTTGACACTCAAATGTCAAAACCAATCTGAGATCAACAATCTCCCCCTTTGACATGAGTGGCAAAAACACTTAACTAAACATTATGAACCTGATCTCTATGAGTATACTATACATTCTATTTAGCATATGTACAAAAATTTCAAAAACTTGCTCAAAATTTTGTATACCTCAAAAGTTTGTAACTCACCCTAAGCTGATGTGCCATTTCTATAACCAAAATTCCATTCCTGCAACCAAAGACTCTTGTGTTGAATTTGTCTCATGCTGATGTGTTTGATACTCTTTTCCTTCTCATTCTTTTGCCTCTTTGTTTCTATGTACCCTATTTCTACTTTGTTTGTACTCTATATTTGCTCCCCCTTTCACATCCTTTTGGAAATTTTATTGTCCTTTTGGTTGTATCTCCTTATTACTTCCTCAAAATTTGAATATCTCTCCCTTTTGATATTCTTTATTATCTCCATCAAAGAATGTAGTATCTCCCCCATTCTTATTATATTTCCAAAAATGTAATTTCTCCCCCTTTTATTTACATAATGCTTATCTCCTCCCTTTTTGACACTTATGTTGAAGGGTCCTAAGAATGAATAGAATATTTAGCCAAAAATATTTTATTTACCTCCATTATCATCTTTAGAGAAGCATCCTAATTGTCTAGGGAAATTTCTAGTGATTTTTGATGGATAGTTGTCTCTGCTACAAGATGTACAAGGCCTTCTAAAGTAGAAAGATTGGGGTCTTTCTTTAAGACATTTTCTTCATAGGCCATTTCTTTATGGAGTACTTCTAGGTCTAGGGTAATAGTAGATTGAATTTCTATTAATTTGGCCTTGACAGTGGCCTCTTCTATTGTCAATACAACTAACTCCTTCTGGGTGTGAAGCATTGTTGCAAAATGCTTCTCACTTTAAGCTGGATCTTTGGGTAGCTATATGCTAGAAATCTTAAGATTATGTTCCAAGCTCAGTATCCTTTGGGTAGTTTCTTGTGTGAAGTATGATGAGTCACACAATTTGGAGTACAATGAGAATATGTTCTCAAGTACTGTTTTCACTTTTTCAATTTTCTTAGCCAATTCCACTTGTGAAAGTGCTATCTCACTACATATATTCTCACTGAATTTCATTTGAAATTTCTTATTAGACCATTCTAATAATTTAACATTAGTATCAAGGTCTTCGTTTTGTACCTAACCCACTATGTTGGATAATTTCTCCATGATGGGCTTTGTTTCATTAGGTACTAGCAAGCTGAATGCATCAAGGAATATGTCTTTGATTTCCACCAATGCTTGCTTTTATCTATACTCATTTCTAAGTATCTCGTATTTCTTCCTTCTCTCTAGTGCCTCTTGCATTTCATTTATCTGTGCTAGGTTCATTGTCTTGGAGTCATAACTTGGTATGACTATTTCCTCATCAAGTGCAAGGTCTCCATAGTGAAGTACCCTTGCTACCTTGGTGGAGCTCGACATTGTTGCTAAAATCTGCAGTGGTACTGCATCAGTGCTCGGCTACTTGGTAGGAGTCCCTGTAGTAGGCAAGTTCACCAATGTTTATATTGCCTCCTCCTCTCTTTCCTTAGGGGTTTTCTCCTCTTCCTTCTCTTCTTCTCTACTACCTTGATCAATAATGATGATTTAAGGAGGTGCACCTTGGTTTTGTGCTGTAGGAACATCTTGTCCTGTTTGTTCCTTTGCTGGCTCCTCAATAGTTGTTGTTGCTATGACTGTATGATCAACCTTAACAGTTGTATCTTGTGCCACTTGCTCTTTTGGTTGATCTTTTGCAGCTATGGGAGGTTGTGAAGGTGGTTCTTGTGTGTTCACCTTCTCCCTAGTGATTTTTTCTAGCCTTTTGAAATTCTTTCACAGTCATCAAAATAAGATTTGTGCACAGTTGTGATTGCAATGTGGTTTGGTGAAGGATCTTTTTGAGATCCTCTGTAGTCAAAGGATTGATGTTTTGACCTAAGGTGTTAGGAACATCCTTGACAATTACTGTTGCTATAGGTAGTGTATGTGGAGGACTTGGTAGTGGCAATTGGGTGTCTTGGACACTCTGTTATGGTTGCTACTCTTCATTTGTTGCCTCTTCACCTTGTGTCTTCTCCACTGTTGCCTCTTCTTTCTCTTTCTCTCCATCTTCATCCTTTTCATTCTCTTCTTCTTCCTCATTGTTCCTTCCCTCAAAGGAATCTTCCTGCTCTTCCTTGACATTAGTCAATCCATAAATCAATTTCCACATTTGTGTGGACTTTTGCACAACATCTTTAATTTGATTTTGTAAAATTCTAAAGGCTCTATAGTTAGGTGCAAATTTTCTCCCATGTTTCTTGTTAGCCTTACTTATTTGACCTTTAGTAAGATCTAGCATCACATGAGCCAATGTTGAATCCCTTATTTCCTTCTCCATTTTAAGGTAGTGATGTAATTTATTCTCTACAATGGAGCTTAGCTCCTTAGGCATTTAATTGTCTAGTTCAAGTGGGGTGGTCTTGAACTTAGCCATCATAGTGTAGATGAACTCTTCCACTATGTTTTTTTTTCTTCTCTTGACAATTTATTGAAATCAATGGTCTTTAAACCTATTGAACCTATGTTATCTCTAATGTTATTGAAAACATTTTCTAATTTAGACTTGGTAGAATGCCTTACCAATCTAAATTGATCATTATCAAACTTTGTCTTTTCTTCGTCTGACTCTGGGGGCGCAACATATTTTCTTCTCTTCTTTTGTTCTATAGGCCGTCCTTGCTCTATGGCCTTTTTCTTCCCCTGTTCCTTTGCCACTTGAGTTGTTGCTTTGGTGTCTGCCCTTGTAGTTGGCTTGGATGGGCTTGGTTTTGTTGCTTTCTTCTTCCCCTTTGGCTATGTAGTTGGCTGTTTCTATGCCTTTATTTTCTTTGGCTTAGCCTTGGGTGCTTCTTGCTTGACTCTTTCCTCTTCTTCTACATCCTCCCCCATGCCTTGGGTTAAAGAAAGTATTTCTTGATCTTGTTCTTCTTCATCATCCTTAGCTTCTTCATCTTCTTCTTCTCCTTCCATAGTGCCCTCACCAAATTTAGCTTTTAACTTCTTTATAAGTTTATCTTTCTTCTTTAGTGTGGAGGTTTTTTTAACTCCATATCCACTTTTGATTTGACCACATCATAGGTTCCAAAATGTGGTGACTTTTGTCCACTTCCTCAGCTAGTAGGGTAGTTATAGCTACTGATGCCTCATCTATATTTATTTCATAGCCAAGAGGTCTTAGCGATGTAACTCTTGGTATGGCAGCTTGTATATAGGTGTAGTCAATATCTACCAGAAAGCATACATCATTTACATGCTTCTCTACTAAGGAAACTAGTATTCTTAGCCTTTGCTTCACGGTCTTCTTGAAGCCTTCAAAATAGCTAGTCATTAGGGTCTCAAAATAAGCTCCCATCTATTCTATATATTCTTTAACTTGAGCTATGATAGACCTATTAGTTTTCTATACTTGTTTACCAAAAGAAGGAAATTCATTCTATACATATAAGAATATGCAAATAAAATTAGCACCAAACTTGCATTGGGCTCCCTTGGTTCTCCTTATTGCTACTAAATTTTCATTACTTTTTTACAGTTGCAGTTCTGCAAGATCATAAGTATGATCCTTTTTCACCAATTTGTAACTCACATCTACTGCAATGCAAGGCACACTGCTAAGTCAGTTGGATTGGTAGAACTTATGTGCAATGACTCTAACAAAAAAGTCAACAAAAGGGTCTTGAATGGTGTCAATTTTCATTCCTCTCTTATTCCACTTAGCACCAGTGTTCTTCTCAATTACTTCCTTAAAATAAATCCTAAGGGTCTTTGGCTGATCTAGAGTTGGGTACCCTATCACTCTATGTACAATTCTCTTTGTGATTTTCACTAGACCATCCTCCAACCATAATCTTCCATCATGTATCCTGCTAAGCACTCGGCTGATCCATTCAGTCTTGAAAACTGTGGGGAATTCTAGGGCACGTGTCAAACCCTTCTTCTCAACAATCTAGTATTCTTCCTTTAAAACTCTATTTTCAGACAATTTCTCATAGGCTTCCCTCATTTCCATTTCTCCTATTGCTCCAATTTTTCAATTGTAACATCGTTTAACATCTTGAACCATAACTACCTTAGGGGGTATGACATATAGGGCTCCAACTAGGTCATTTTTATATGCTACCTCTGGAATTGGCCAAAAATCTAGTTGTTTTACTTCATTGGACACTAGCTGGACCTCAAATGGTTCCTTCTCCTATGTTTTCCTAGAGCTAGAAGCCATTTGTATGATCTAGGGTTTGAACACAAAGAAAATATGAAACTGCGTAACTCAACACAAATGTAAATACCTTGAATTTGATGAAATCATGCTGAATTGCTATTGAAATTTGCTTAAACATTGGAATTTCTACTTTGAAGTCATTCTGCACTCTTTTTAGTCTTTTCTCTTCATTCATGATGAAGAAAAAATGATTGAAAACATAATAATATACCCTATTTTCATTGCATTTAATGCTTAGTGCATTTATAGCTGTCCACTCGACTTCTTAAAGATTTTTGCATTACTCGGCTTCCATTATCTTTTCATCACTCAAAATCCACTAGAGTATCCTTTACTTGGCTTTAACTAAATTTTCCTCTTCACTCAACTTTCACTACCAACTCGGCTACCACTAGTCATTCGGCTTTTACTAATTTTGACAGTTAAGTCGACATGCACTGGGATTTTACTTGACATCTGAGGGAAACTTAGCAACACTTTTGAAATCTTGAAATTTCACATCTTTACTCATGCTGATCTCTTATTTTTAGTACTATCTTAATTAAATATTGATGTATGATAAAGCTTTGTAAATCAGTTCTAGATGCCTTCTCTTTTCTTAGTTTGATGAAGTATGACCACTTGACCTGTTAGGTGAAGTGATCCCTTCATTTGGTGTGCTGCATCTATCTTTCTTCTTCCATGTCTTATTCATTTCTCCTTTGATGTGTTCAACATCTACCTTCTCTTTACCTTTGTTGTTCTTTGAGTTGGTTGCCTTTGGCCTTGTTGGAAAATTCCTACTAATATGACTAGTCTTCAAGCAACTGAAACATGTGGTTTGACTCAACCATTTGCTGTAGTTTCCTTTGAAATGTGTTCTTATGCAATTTTTTAGGAATGTGTCCATATTCTTCATAGTAATGATAGCTATACCTAGTGTTGTAGTCCCAATTGTAATGATGTCCATAGTTATTTCCCCTTGCTGGTTAATTAGGTGTCCACATAGGCTTTGATCTGCACTCAAAAGCTCTATGTCCATACTTATTGCAATTGTAGCAGTGACCTTCAAATCTTGGTATTCTGATAGTCCTAGTCCTGTAGTCATGTGCTTGATGTCCTTTCTTGTTCTACTTATGACAATGGCTCAAATTCTTAGGTTTGTCATGTTGATGAGCATTCTTGCTCCTACATACATTAGAGGTATGTCCCCTTTTACCATAGAAATGACAAGTAGGTTTAGTATTCTTACCTTTGTTACTCCTTTCTTCTGCAGTCTTAGATGAATCTCCTTGTTCAATGTTGGTTTATCCCAGTCTTGAAGTATCATTGCTAGCCCTTGGTGATTTCAGTAGCTACTCAAAGTACTTGATGGCCTCATTAGGTTTGTTGAAGCTTTATAGAATCTCCTTCTCTCTTCTTAGGTCATTTTGTAGTTGTTCATTTTGCATGTTTAGTGTAGAGATCTCAGTATTCTTGACATTCAGTTCATGGTGTGTATTCATCATTTAACTTAGGGTGTCTAGTTGCATGTTTTAAATTCTTGCAAGTTCAATTGGTTTTTTTTCTAGTCTTTTGGCAAGGTTTCTCTTGTCTTCTTCTAACATAGCCTTATCTTTAATGGATCTTTTCTCTTGTTTAGTCATCTCACAAAGCATCAGGGCTTGTGATTCTTGTTCAAGCTTGAGTGTTCTAATTTCTTCTACTTGAACTCTATTCTTCTCCATTAGGTCTTCTATTTCTGCATCAAACTCTTTGGAATTTGCATTTGTAAACAGTTTTGAGGTGTCAATCTCCTTGTATTGTGTATCATTCTTTGCTATGACAATCTCTCTTCTTCTCTTTAAGGATTTTCTTAGTTCCTCCCTAGCTTCTCCCAACGTATATATAGCAAGTTGTATATCAATTGCTTGATTCTCTATGATCTTCCCAAGTTTGTAGACTTCCATTTCCATATCTTTTCTCCAAGCTATAAGGCTCCTCCTTGAGAGAATTTGGCTTTGATACCAATTGTTGGAATTTATAAGTGGAAAAATTTACTTTTGAGAGGTGGGGGGTGGGTGAATCAGAAGTAACTAACTTTAACCTCTTTTAAACCTTTTAATTGAAATCATTCACATGCATCTAATTCATCTAGTAAACATGAAAGTAAAGACATGCATGAAAATAGATAACACAAGAATTTGGTAACCTAGAAACCCTCCAAAATGAGACGGTAAAACTGGGGTAGGGATGACACCCAAAAAGTATCACTACAACAATATGTAACTGTTCAAGGTTACAAAGTTTGACCACTTCCAATGGTCTGCCTTGTGAAAGGCCTGTCCTGTTAAAGACTTTACACTCTGTTAAAAGTGACCTAGTTAAAGGATTTACAAAAACTTACTTGGAATGTCACCCTGTTAAAGGATTTAGCACCTTGTCTAAAGGCTTACAACATGGCTATTAAACCAACCTATCATCATAGGATTTTAATTCCTAACACAATTTATAGAAAGTATTAGAAAGTCTTGACCTGATGTCTTGAAATCTTCAATTGCTAGTTCTAGATCCTCATTCTACTCTATTAGTTTTGATCCATGCTTGATCTGATATGTCTCTCTTTGCAACTCTGATACTCTATTCTTGATCAACTGAATTCTATAATGCTGTTATATTCTTTCTAAGTCCTTACACCATTATGCACATCATTATAATTCACCTATACACTTCTCACATTCACTCACATAATGGAGTTTTGTCCTCCTTTTAAAGACTTCAAAGACTTAGAGTTAGGTGTGAATCTATGATAAATATTCATTCTTCATTTCCCGCTCAATTCTTTCACTTTTCTTGTTGGTTGCATGCCTTCTCCATTTTTCTTATTGGCTACATGTTGATTACATAGGTAATGCAAAATATTTGATCTTATCTTCAAGATCCTTCGAGATTCATCCTAAGTTGGCTCAAAAAAATGGTTTACATCTGAGTTTGTAAAGGCACAAACTCATATGCTAATTCTGTGTTACTTGACATTTACTAGTTGCTAATGCTCGACACATATAGTAATTCTGTTTCACACGACTCCTATAGTAATTCTATTTTTCTTGACATCTATACTTTTCTCGGTACCTATAGTGACTTGCCATCACTTATTGCTCAACACTTGAACTTCAATCAACATTTGAAGTTCACTCGACATCTATTGAAACTCTAGCTCAACACACACTATAACTCAGCATCTATATTATACTCGGCATCAGCTTGAGAATTGGTTAAGTGTGTTGATACTCAAATGTCAAAACCAATCTAAGATCAACAATGATTTGTAGCTATTTCATTCCTATGTTATTGCATAAGTATCAACAGATATAAGGGTTTCATCTACTATTAATAGATTCAAATTATATGTTTATTTGCACTGGTACCATATATTAGAACCTCAAGGTTTACCCACCTAGGTGTTGCAGAGCTTGAAGTGAAGGAGTTATGTCTTATAGTTGGCCCAAGATTAGTAGTCAAGTGCATCCATCATAAGAATTTCCTACCCTTAGATTTATTGGTTTGATTTCTTGATTATTTTTAAATCTGTTAAATCAGAAGCCAACAATGCCCTTGAGATCTTTGTATATGTCTGTATGTATATACATACATACATATATATATACATATATATGTACATATATATGTATATATATGTACATATATATGTATGTATACATATATATGTATACATACATATATATGTACATATATGTATACATATATATGTATGTACATATATTTGTATGTACATACATATATATGTATACATATATGTACATATATGTATGTATACATATATATGTACATACATAAATGTACATATATGTATACATATATATGTATATATATACATATATATATACACACACATATGTATATGTATATATGAATATGTATGTATATGCATATATATACATATATATATATGTGTGTGTGTGTATATGTATGTATGTATATACATATATACACATATGTATATGTATATATATGTGTATATGTATGTATGTATATAAACAAAAAGATCTTAGCACAATATAAAAATAATAAAATCGCTCAACAAGTAGCATGGCCATATGTATTGTCACAAGGTTTTAAACATAACTTTATAAGGAGTGAGTTATGATGTATATAGGTCAACCTTACATTAACTATAAAATACAACACAAAGGTTGCACCAGGGTATTACAATATTGTAATTATAGAAAATTGCTTGGTTCGCTTGAGTGGGTGTATGATGAAAAAGAGTTGTATTAGGTGAGTAAAGCTCACCAGTGGTAATAGGAATACAACTACATCAAAACAATGAGAAATCAGAACTACATATTCATTAGAATGAGTAGTTCAAGAGTCTTGATCCCATGGATACAGGTATGTAGGCAGCCTGGTAGGCAGAGTGTGCCTCCAATGTGTAGACACCTTGGACATAGTTAGGTAGCACTTAACTATTTTAAGACATTATATGTTAAATCATGAGGCTTATATTTTAAGACATTATATATACCTGGTGTACTTGGCTTTTGAAAATAGAAGGCTAAACTCTATTTTTCAGCATTAACTTGACTATTTTATTTAGACCCATTTATTATTGTCACAAGCTTTTAAAAATAACCATATAAGTGAGTTAGGACATATATAGGTTAATCTTATAGTAACTATAAACTACAACATAAAGGTTGTACCAGGGTATTACAATATTGTAATTATAGAAAATCACATGATTTGCCTGAGTGGGTGTATGATGGTGAAGAGTTGTATTAGGTGAGTAAAGCTCACCAGTGGTTATAGGAATATAACTACATCAAAATAATTAGAAACTAGAACTACATATATATTAGAGTGAGTAGGTCAAGGGTCTTGATTCTATGGATATGGGTATGTAGGTAGTCTTGTAGGCGGAGTATGCCTCTAGTGTGCAAATGCCTTGGATAGAGTTAGGTAGCCTTGGACATAGTTAGGTAGCACTTAACCATGTATGTATGTATGTATGCATGCATGCATGTATGTATGTATGGATGGATGGATGTAACTATTCTCTACTTAATAGTGCCATCCATATGAGTGGGGGGGGGGGGCAGTTGAGCTTGCACCTTTTGCAATACTTCATTTCCATTATTTGCACTCTCTAAATCAAAGGCATATAACTTTATTACTTGTAACTATATTTTTTAAAAAGTACAAACCATAGTAGTTTCTTATAATTATATGGTTCTTTTTCTAAGTTTATGAAGTTGAAGTTTAAAATTTAATTGCTTTTATGTACATCTTTTTCAAGTTTGATGTTTCTTTTTTTCTTGACTCACAATCCAACAACAATTTTTCAAAACCCATATTGACTAGTTGGAGATTGAGCCAAAAAATTGTAAGAACAATTGTGCCAAAAGAGCTTAAAAACATGATTCATGCATGATAATCACCTTTTTATGCTCTTTTTGGCACAATGGTTCTTACATTTTATGATTTTGGTGAGAACAAAATTCCAAACTAATTAGGTAGGTGATCCAAAATTAAATCATAATTGGTTGAGGCATGTTTAAATACCTTATTTCACATGTTATTAAATGTTATGTGTTTATGTGCTACTGTTAATGAATGTTAAAGGATGAACTAATGTTAGATTTTAGCTTTGGAGATTATGAGATTATTTTATGGATGCTCATAATTATTTTTTACTTCATGTGATAATGAATGAATTCCATATTTTATTAATGAATGAATGTGAGATCCATCTCTTCTTAGGTACTCTTTCTAGCCTATTGTACTAATTCTTAAGCCTAAAATAGATAAATCATGATTTGAAATGTAAACTTGGGTGCTTAACTTAATGAATTAGCACACCAAGTGAAAGACCTTGTGTGATGAAGGATTATATGATTTTCTACATATTTCACCACATAGTAGTGCATTGTAGGTGCACATACATTCTTAAGTAGACATTTGTGACAACTAAGTGTGTGAAGGCTCCATGCAAAAATATGTAGAAGAAAAAAATGTCATGATGAGCATTTTTGATGACATGTTTACAAGAGCATACATAAGTTCCTCAAGGTGACTTCACATTATAAGATTTTAATGTTTTCCAACACCACTACTCTTCCTCTATATCTTGCACAAATAAAAAATGCTACCTCCAACATTGCAACCATTTGATAAATGGGAATAACACATGCCTAAGCCATAACCTAGTTAAATTGGTCTAGTTGATGATTAGTTAGATTGATTACAAATTCATGTAGAATTATCATTAGATCAGATATAATAGAATTAACAATCTATTGTTCCCAGTTAACAAGATCAAATATAATTTTCCAAGGTGATAAAATTGTATATGCAGATGCATCACTTGAATACTACGCATGAAGCACATACCCCAATTTATAATGAATTGTTGGATATTGAGGCTCCATAAGCTGGCCCAACTATGGAAGCCAAGGATGTAACCATGCATGTATTGGCACACTCTCCCTATGAGGATGCCATGTATCTACTACTTCTATTAATTTGTTCTAGTTGTTGATTAGCTGGGTTGATTAAAAATTCCTATAGAACTATCATGAAATTAGGTACAATAAAACAAATAATTAGTTGTTCCTAGCTAGCAGGATCAAATATAGTTTTTTAGGGTGATAAAATTGCATATGTAGATGCATCACTTGAATGCAAAGCATGCAACACATTCCTCAATTTATAGAATGGTTGGATATAAAGGCTCCATACGCTGGCCCAACAATGGAAGCCAAGGATGTACCCATGCATGTATTGGCAGGCTCTCCCTACAAGGATCCCAAGTATCTACTACCATTGTTAATTTGGGCATCACTATATGATCTGGAATGTAATGAAGTTGATAATAACTTCTCCCATATATCTAGAACATGTAGAATAGGTTGTCCCTTGGCTCCTAGGAATTTGTAGTAGCTATTCTCACTACTAGAAGAAGAAAATTCTTCTTCTATGTACATAAATTCCATAATCATGAGGCTTATTCCCCTTCAAAAGCCATAACCTAGTTGCACACACACACACACACACACACAGACACACAGACACAGACACACACACAGACACAGACACAGACACACACACACACACACACACAAAAGTTGTAACCCAGTTAAATGGGTCTAGTTGTTGATAACCTAGGTTGATTACAAATTCCTATAGAATTGTCATTAGATTAGGTACAATAAAAGGAACAATCAACATTATTTTTGTGCAAGATCTTGAGCTAAGTCACTTAGCTTGGGTTAAGTGAATTTTATTATTTAATTATTTGGATTATGGAATATGTATGCATCTGGATCAATTTTTCTCTTGTGCTAAGATGTAATAAGCACCTTAAAAAAGATCTCTCTATATACATACATACATGTATATGTATGTATGTATGCATGCATATGTCATGTGTAGATCTAGGATTGTGTTGTTGTGCCCTTGTGATTGCTACATTTTATTATCATGCCCTTATGATCTTTGCATCTCATTGTCATGCCCTTCTAATCTCTGCATCTCATTCATTTTATTGTACTTAATATGACAATTCTATAGGAATTTTTTGTTGTGCCCTTGTGATCTTTGCATCCCAAGTATCTATTGATGATGTTAAATTGGGCATCACTATATGATCCAGAATGTTATGAAGTACTAAAGTTGGTAGTAACTTCTCCCATGTCTCTAGAAAATGTAGCATAGGTTCAAGGTCTCTTCGCTTCCAAGAATTTGTAGCAACTATTCTCACTATTGGAAGAATAACTTCAATCAAGAGTTGAGTGTAAGGAGTCAAAGAAGCAAGTTTTTCTTCTATGTAAATGGCATAATCACGAGGCTCATTTCCTTGCAAAATCCATAACTTGGTTAAGTATACATATATATCAACCCAGCTAATCAACAACTAGACCCATTTAACTAGGTTATGGCTTGTTTCTTTCTAGAAATATCTACTATGATATGTTTTTGTAAAATTTCTTGCGAACTGTACCCATTTTTCCTGGTCTATGTTATTTTTGTAAAGGATCTTGAGGTAAGTCACTTAGCACCTTAAAAAAGATCTCTCTCTCTCTCTACACACACACACACACACACACACACACACACACACACACACACACACACATGTATGTATGTATGTATGTATGTATGTATTTATTTATATATGTATGCATGTATGTATGTATATCTATGTATGCATATATGCATGTATGTAGGTGCCCTTGTGATCGCTGCATTTTGTTTCCATACCCTTGTAATCTCTGCATTTCATTGCCATGCCCTTGTGATCTCTGTATATGTATGTATATACATATATACACATATGTATATGTATGTATGTATGTATATAAACAAAGAGATCTTGGCATAATAGAAATAAAACTCACTCAACAGGTAGCATGGCCATAGATGCGATGGCACTGCCTATTGGTAAGTAGATTCTTCTTTCTCTCTCTCATTTTTCATGTGTTTATTTCACTTGAACTATTATTTCTTAGGGTACATTTTCTAATATTGGATTCATTTTATGAAAGAGGCAATGAGGACATTCTTGGATGTACTCGTGTGATGAATTACTCATGAGTGGGGGGGGGGGGGGGGGGGGGGTTGATGAGTTTCCACCTTCATGTGGTTGGCCTTGATTAGTAGAGAATATTAAACTATTCTCAAAACCAAGTGAAGCACAATAATAACCTATGATTGCATGACAACTAATTGCGTGAATCTCTTAGTTTTAGGCAATGCAAAAGGACACCATAGTTCAATATACAATATCAATTCATATGCATACGACATCTGGTAGAGCTGAAAAACACAACAAGTTTGCATTTTTGTTAGATGTCTTTAATTAGGTATTTTAAGTTATAGACCATCATGAACATTGTTCATGATGATGGTCTATAATTTTAAAAACTTAATAGACTTATTACATAAATGTAATCATGTTGTATTTTATCAACTCTGCCTGCTATCCATGCATTTGAATGCAATTGCACATGCATTCTGGATTCTAAGCGATAGAATCTTATTTTGCATGCGATGGAAAAATGACATGCACTAGAAGATGGGAAAATGATGTCACTTTGTAGCTCTAGAACCTTTTTTTGTACTTTAAAGATTGATCTTCCACCTTCACGTGGTTGGCCTTGCTTAGTAGAGAATATTAAACTATTCTCCAAACCAAGTGAAGTTCAACATTAACCTTTGATTGTATTAAAACTAACTATGTGAATCTATTGGTTTCAAGAAATGTAGAAGGACACCATAGTTTAATATGAAATCTCAATTCATATGCATACGACATCAGGTGGAACTAAAAAAACCCAACAAGTTTGCATTTTTGTTAGAGTTTTGCATAGACCTATTAAATTAATGTAAACATGTTGGATTTTTTCAGCTCCTTCTATTGTGCATGCATACATAATGCAACTACACGTACATTCTTGATTCAGAGTGGCATAATTTATTTTGTATGTGATAGAAAAATGACATGACCAGAAGATTGGAAAATGATGACACTTTTGCAGGTCTGTAACATTTTTTTTGTACTTTAAACATTGATCATTTTAGAAATATTTTAGATGTTAACAGGGATTTTAGATGTTAGGGGGTGGGAACAAATGATCTTCCACCTTCACATGGTTGGCCCTGATTAGTAGAGAATATTGAACTTTTCTCAAAACCAAATGAAGCTCAATATTAACCTATGATTGCATCATAGCTATTCAACATTTGTTGCCAATTTTTTAATTTATTAATACAACATATCGTCACAATTGCTAAAAATGGCCATCAATCTCATTAAATTCCTACTACATGCCCATCCCAATTGCAAAAAATAGTTTTGATGGCTTATTGTGGGGCCCAGAGCATTTCTATCACAATACAATGGTGTTGTCAAAAGATTTTTTTGCAATTGTTATGATGAAAATGAACAATTTTCCAGAATGATAATCCAATTTATGACACCTATTGCTATCACAATTGCAATGGAAACCCTTCCCATAGCAACTTGTGACATCAAAATTTTGACACCTGTCCGATGGAAGACAATTTTGACTAATGTCAGTTGGTGATGGGTTATCATCATAATTGTGATAGTCTACCATCGCAATTTAGGCCCAAATATAGTAGTGGAGTAATGGAAGATATGGGTAAGTTGAAGGTTGAGAAGTTCAAAGGGAAGAACTTTCAGTTATGGAAAATGCAAATGGAGGATTATCTTTATTAGAGGATTTATGGTGCTCATTGGAAGGAAAATCAAAGAAAGAGGTAGTTATGACAGATGAGGACTAGGATATGTTAGAGTAATTATTTGTTTGCACTTATTAATTAAATCTCTTTGATTTAATTAATTAAGCTTCCTATTACCCTAGTTTTCTTAAGCTTTCTTGTAGGTGCATATAATTAATATTTTATTAATTATTGTGCAACCGAGCTTTTTTAGGCTTTAGGTTACCCTTTTTCAATTTCGATCTCCTTTATAAGGATTGATCTCTTTATATTTTTCATTATGAAGATCCGTTGAATAATATTTTCTTCGTCTGAGTTTTTTAGATCAAACCCTTGCCTCTTCTTGTCTTTTTCTTCTCCATGACAGGTTTTTTGCATGCAAGTTTTCTTGGGCTTCGTGGATTTGTTGTGTGCTTTTGCTCAAATCCTACATGGTATTAGAGCCAGATCTATTGTAGCTTGTTCGGTGTTTCAAGAAAAAGGGAGAACAAGGGTTTGGTGGATCAAATCTGGTGTTTTTTTGGGCTTTTCTAAGAAAATAGGGGGTTCACTAATTTTTAGAGTAGTTTGAGCCTAAACAGACCTCACGGATGGATTTTGAAGGTGTCAAAACCCCCATTTTGATATAAAATTTATCCGATTTGGACAACGTTGATCTGGGAGGCAAATTTTTTTTGTCCAACAGGCCCGTATGGCCCTTGGCACATAGTTCAAGGAAAAAATATTAAAAAATTGCAAAACAAATTTGGTTTTCGGCTACCATAATTAGCAGAAACCATTGGCGATCACTGAAACTGCTAGTGGCTGTGGTAAACCGTCGGTGGTTACCGCTAGTGGTCTCGCAGACCACCAACGGCTTGGTGACTACCGCGGCTCCACTACCACCGGTTGACCAACCACCCTCCTCCTCTACCGGTGCAGCCACCCAAGACCTCTGCTCTGCTTGGCCCCTGCACCGCTTAGTGAATTTTTTAAAATTGTTTAATTTTTTTATTAATTTTTTTTTTCATGCATTTTCAAAGACCCTGTTGGTTTTTTCTCCGTAACTTGAGCATACAAACGTATTTTTTCGATCCAAAAATTGTGCCAAAAAGCTGGTTCCAAATAGAGATGATGGTATAGGTGTTTTTGCATTTTGATGCAGTTTGGTTGCCTATTTTGGTAGTCAAAGCCAGATGTTCTATTTTGCACTCTGGGAGGTGTATCTTGAGCATCCGATCTTCATTTTGGACTTCTTTATATCACTGGAAAGCTCTTTCTATGATCTTTCCATGATGCTGGTTGTTGTTCTAAATTCTATTCCAGGCACATCCTATTCAGTATTTTGCACTTTAGCATTTTGGTGGATATCCTGTTTGTTTTAGGTCCGGGGATCAATTTTGTTGCTTCAGATCTCCTTTTGTTGTTTCAGCCTTATGTTTTTTTTGATCATTATTGATATTCATTGTAAGCATCTTTATGCAATGCATTAAGATAAAGTGCCACTCTTGTGTTTTGGGATCCTTTTCATCATTGTGATTCGTTGTACTCACACTATTTTATAAAGTGCAATGGGGGGGATAGTTGTTTGTCACTTATAGGCCCTCTTTCTCTTTTGCCTCATGCAGTGTCAATGACACGTGCCTTTATTGGTGTTTGTACCTCACTCTCAATGTGTTTGGTTCTTGTGTTGTAGGAGATTTTTTGGCTCACCTTTTCAGCTGCCTGTCACCTCACCTGCATTAAGGGAGGGTTATATTGTTGTTCTATGCTTCTACGGTTGATGGTTTGTTGGTGTGAGCTATGTATTTAGTACCTGATCCTACATACTAGGAAATTGCAGTGGTTGGCTACCTATGCATTTTGGTGAGATGGATCATCTACCATATAGACACGCTTGATTTGTGCCTTCTATTTCCATGGAGGTTCTACAGATCAACATTTTGATAGAGTTTTGTGATTCTTCATGCTTCAATGATTCTCTTCTGATCTCTCTTTGTTCCTTCTTCTAGAACATTCTTTGCTATCTCTTTTTGGAGTAGGGTTTTTCCCATGTGGTTTTCTCTATTTCTAATATTTATAGAGATTTTGTTGTGATTGGGTACCTGATCAAGCCTTGTTGTCGGGACCCAATTTTCTTTCTTTCATAGCTGTGCTAGGTTAGCTTACCTCCTGAGCTTCACTTAAGGGGGGGTGTTAGAGTAATTATTTGTTTGCACTTATTAATTAAATCTCTTTGATTTAATTAATTAAGTTTCCTATTACTCAAGTTTGCTTAAGCTATCTTGTAGGTGCATATAATTACTATTTTTTAAATTATTGTGCAACCTAGCTTTTTTAGGCTTTAGGTTACCCTTTTCGGGTTTCAATCTCCTTTATAAGGATTGATCTCTTTGTATTTTTCATTATGAAGATCTGTTGAATAATATTTTCTTTGTCTGAGTTTTTCAGATCAAATCCTTGCCTCTTCTTGTCTTTTTCTTCTCCGTGACAAGTTTTCTGCATGTAGGTTTTCTTGGGCTTCGTGGATTTGTTGTGCACTTTTGCTCAAATCCTATAGGATATTTTATAAAGGCACTGGGAAGTATTTAATTATGCTTGAAGTATTTGGTGGCATTTAATAGTAAAAAAGTGTAGAAGATGGAAGAGTTGATGAAAACCCTAGTAAAGTTGTTTGAAAAGCCTTTTGCTTTAAATAGGTATTTCTCATGAAACATTTATTTAATATGAAGATGGTAGAAGGTGGATCAGTTGCTATGTTGGTTTTTTTTTAGACTACTAGGTACCTTAGACCCAATACTAGAAAACATAAGACAAAAAAGACCTAAGAATTAGCTGAGTCCTATATTTAGTGTGATCACTCTTAGCTTCTTGACCAACTTCAATAGAGTATATGAATACTTTATTCACTTTAGGCTCTCTAGGGCCAAGGTGGGGCAAACTTTAGGGATTTATCTGACAAAATTTATGATATTATTCTCTTCAAGACTATCCCTTATAGCAGAAAGTGGTCATAAACTTCTTCTTAGATTTGTAATAAACTTCTTGAGTATAATGGCTATTTATAATCAATAGGAAAGCAATTACAAATAAGGGCTGACCAAAAGCTTTAGTTCTTGATTACTTGAAATGGAAAATTGGTTATGATTGATGTATACTTCTTGTAGTTATATAAACCATCAAATTGCAACTCAAATTAAGTGATCAGTTCCTTATCCATCATTATATAGAGTCAATACCAACAATTTTGAACCTATTTAATTGACTTGTAGTTAAATTTGTCAATAGTGAACTCTAAACTTCATTCTTATCACATCCCTCTCATATACAAAAAATTCTACCTCTTATTGAAAGAAATAACTTAATTCCTTGAACTAAATGCAATCAACAAGATATATACAATTTATCTAAATTGTACTAAACTATTTTTTTTTCTCATTTCAATGTCAAAATCATGGATATGCAAGGAAGGAGACAAAATTTAGATACACAAATATGCAAAAGTTACCTTTTGTATTAATTTCCTTTGAAAATACATACAACACTAGATATAGACTCACAATATAACTCATAACTTGGCCATTTGATCATTCATATTCATTATTCTCTCAAATTGAAAAGTTTGTACACATTCATATAGTCACAAAAGACTGGATAGACTATAAAATAACATAGACTAAAAAATATACAAACATCCAACCTCAACTGCCCATCCTAGAAATCCTTATATAGGATTTTATAGATGGGAGGAGGGCACATGTCAAAAATTGAATTTATACAAAAGGTGGTAAGACATGCCCACAAAGTTATACAAGACATTCCTTAGTGCTTGATCAAAAAAGCGGAAGTAGTTGAAAAAGTCAGTAGGTGAAAATTTATATCATGCACTTTGACTTTACTCCCCTTTGTCTTATTCTACCATATGTATTCTCAAAAGCTTCAATATATATATATATACGAATATTTATGTGAGTTTTATCCTTTTGATAAAGTGATAAGTGTATCTAATCTTATCTTTTAATCTCTCATTTTCCTTTAACCTTAATAATGTGTCAGTTGCTTCCTACTGATAAGGCCTTTATTTCTCCCACTGCTTCCCACATATAGATCTCTAACTTTGTGGGCCATTCTATAATTTTGACCTCCTCTAGGTCCCTAGTGGCTTTAATCCACCTGGCATCTATTATAGTGTTAGATTCTAATATGAATTTTTTCAAGTCCATTTCTGCTCTGAGCAGGGAGTCGATCAAATTATGGAAAGAGGCATTAGTGATGTCTTCAAAAATAGACACTATGGCCTCTTGAGTTAATATTGTACTAAATGCATCAAACCAATTATGTCATCCTTTTACCACATTACTATCATCCAAAATTGGTAGTATGCAGGGTTCAATTCCCTAATATAAAACTTTTAGTTTACTTTGCATAATTTTTAATTTCCAAGTGAAGAAACCAATTAAATCCTTAACTATTTCTAGGCTGTCCTTCACTATGATTATTTTATCAGGTAGATCTAGCTTTTTAGCCCACATCATAATAAGCCTCTCTAAAAATTGAGTATATGGCCTCCAAAAATTGAATGTAGGTGATAGCCATGAAAGTGCTTCATTACAAAATTTCTCAATGCTTTGTAAAGAAACATATAATGTATGGGCCTATCGTAAGGTGTTCTTTAGAATTTCAACCCTATGGCCAACCATACAGTTAAGGACATATGTCCTTATCTCATCTCCTTACTAAGTTGGTGGTGCATCAATGCTCATTCTGATAGGTTTTTCTATATCCTTTGCCCCTAGCTCATCTGCTTGTGTTGGGGCCTCAGTAGTGTGCTTAGCTTGTTGCTCTTGATTACCATGTTCTTGGCTGTACTCTGCAATAATCACTTTCTCTGCATTTATAAGTTGCTCTTTAAGGGATACAACTCCAACATCTAGTACTTGGACCTTAGACTTAATCTCTTCAATTTTTTCCTTGTAAACATGGCTTTTCCTAAGCTCATCCTCATAGAGCTTCCTCACATTTATGTAGTCATGCATAGACTTGGCAAGCCTTGTATCTCTATCTCTACTACCTTGGCCTCATTCATGGAAGAAAAATGTTTCATGGCCTTTGATATTTTTGTACTTGAAGTGCCTTGTAAAGTCCACACAACCATGTTGCCCCACTTTGTGCTCTACACATCCATCAATTTAGGCTTATTTGATGTAGGGGCCATGGTCCAAACTACCAGAGACTTGGTGTCAATGTTGAAACCTATTCCTCTTTGCAATCCATTAGCACCATATGCCTCATATGAGATGCCATTTTCTTGTCTCCTAATCTAATCAAGCATAAATTCTTTCTCTAAATCCCAACTGGGTACCAACAACATCCCACTTCTTTGTACAAGGTCCCTTGCCTCCTCCACAGTCATAACTTCACTCTCAGGATCATAGGCTTGCAACTTGTCAACCAGTTCTAACTTTTTCTCATCTAACTCTCCTAGTTTCATCTTCACTACCAACTCACTCTATTTTATTTTTTACAAAAAACTTTTGAACTCAGATGATTTGATGAAATCATCATCTTTCATAAATTGTTGGGCTTGGATGATCCTATCATCCAACCTTACAGTTGCTAGCTCTAGGTCTGTGAGTGTGTTCTCAGCTGCCTTGACCCTATCTTGTATATAACTTTACCTTAAGTCAACAAAGTAGCAATTCTTACCAGGTAGAATTTGTAGTGTTCTTTTTTTTGAAAAATTCTACAGGGATATGGACAATCTTTTGTCTCTTGTTTCCCTTAATGATTCATGATGCCTTAGTAGGCTCATCTTCCTCTATTTCTGGAACCACATTAGGTTTAGTGCTATCAGGGCACACCATCTCCTCATCTCCTATGGGTCCCTTTGGCATTTGGGTCATGATTTTAGCATGGTTAGTGACCATCTTCCTAATTCTATAAGGATAGGGGATATCCATATAAAATCCCTTAAAATTGAGATCCACACTTTAATTCCCTTTATACCCTCAAAACTTCATCAAGTTTGGTCAATTTATCTATTTCCTACCCCTTTGTGACAATATTAGGAATACCATCCTCATGGGATATCTCCTTGGTACTTGGCAACACGTAGTTCCTAATTTATTTGAGGGTAGACCTCGTCCAATTATCAGGGTCATAGATTCTATATGGTGATGTTGACAAATTGTAATGGTGGAGGAAATAATGAATTTGGTCTAGGGATTTTTTCCAATTAAAAATTCTCCCACCTTAAATCATCTACATAGAAAAGTGACCCTATGCACCTTGGGCCCTAAGTATTCTCTGTTTACCATAAGTAGGTACCACATGAATTCAATAATACCCAACCTAGGTGGAATGAATTTTGGCAATATGTGAGGTGGGTGGGGACAACCATGTACTCTCAATAGGGAAAAAGTTGGGAATAAGAAAATATCCCCCTAATCATGATCTAATCTCTTACCGTTAGGAAGCAGGACTGGTCTCAAAAGACTCTTCAGGATATCAAGCACCCTGAAGCAACCAACATCTAGCATTTTCATTATAACAACACTAAAATTATTAAAAAATGAGACAAAACCAAAATAATGATAAGAAGTGTCCCATACCCGTGTCCATAATTGAACTTGAAACTCTCCATTAGCATAAGAGGTATGATCAATGCAATTTGAACTAAAATATCCCACATTCTTGTATAAGATCATATGCATCAACAGTGAGTAATGAAGGAAACATAAATTCTTCATTTCTCCATTCTGGGCCAGCTTAATATTTTCCTTCATTTTTTGTAGAATGAACTTAACATAATCATATTCTTTGCCATTGTAGAATTCTTGTACATCCCTGGCAATAATAACTTCAGCTCCATACACCATGTCTGATCCATCTTTGCCAACCACCTTGTGGACACCATACACTATTTTCACAAAATAATTCTTGAATTTATCCAAAGGCATCATCTTTTCTACTTTCTTAGGGTAATCACCCACACTCTTTAGGTCCATGGGGATATGCTATAGCATTGATTTTCCTATATATGCCTTGGTTTTTCTATCAATTTTTTTCTGTAGATCCTCCAAATCTACTGGATTGCTCATAAAACCATCCAATCCAAATGCTTCAATGAATGAGGCACAGTCCAAAGTGCAAAGAATAGTTCAATATTTCCTATGGAATTACTTGGTGGCTGGATTATATGACTTGATTAGGGCTTTCACCAAATTCACATCAATGAAGACCTTTAGAAATATCAATTTTGCCAAGTTCTTCTTCCAAGGGTTGCAAACTAGGATCTTCTTCTCTCTGTTATGTTAGAGATACTTAAAAAGCTTGGATACCATAAACCCAAGGAATTTAACATCTCTACATAATGCATACGGGTCAATGAAGGCACGATCGTCTGTTGTATTTGCATTTTAGGATCCTGGGAATAATTTTAACCATTCTTCATCAAATTGGTTTGGTTTCTTCTATCTTATTTTTCCTCCCTTGGAAGTGGAGTTTTTTGCAACTTCATGTCTTTTGCTTGAATCTCTTCAACCTCCTTATCATAGATTCTAATCTAGCTTCAAAACACTGGATAAAGCTATATCTAGGCACTAAAAACAATAGTTTGCATGCATTGAAATCTCTACAACTTCTTATATTTTTTATTTGTGAATGGTAAACTCAAACTAATTAGTATAATATATTTATAACTCAATTTTCATCATCACAGTCCCTTTGAATTGATTTTCAACATGCCCAAGCCTTAAAACTTCACATATTCTATATGATGCAACACATAGTAGGAGAATCCCCAAAGGAGATGTCCTAGCCCCCAACAAATAACCACAGAATAGAAACACAACAACAAGAACCAATAATGCAAGATCTTATACCAAATTAAAATAATATATTCATATAATATAACTGATTTCATGCAATGTTCTAGGTCTTAAGGCCTTCTCAATTATGGCCAAATACAATAAGAATTACAATAATAGTTCTGCAAGATCTCTTAAGATCCAACCCAAACACTATCCCAGCTAGCCCACATCTGTAACATGATAGCAATCTAGAAGAAACCACCAAGGAAATCTAAACTTGTGCTCACAAGCCCTCCAAGAAATCTCCTTGTTTTCCAAGCCATAGCTACTAGCTCTTCTCAAACTTGATCCAAAATCCAAGTGTAAATTGCCTCACATTTGGCGCTCTATCCACAGACTTAGGAAAACTTGCCCTTTAGCTACTCCGACATTCATTCCTCCAAATGAATGATTCAATCCCTCATGAATGTATAAAAGACTCCACAAGACCCCCTACTTATAACCAACCAAGCCACAAGTCAGCCACAACACAAATTAATTATCGATACATAAATTAAATGCCAAAAGTCAGCCTCCAATAGTAATTAAATATCCAAAAATTGATACTCGAGTAAAATCATGATATCTCCTAGTTCTGATTGAATTAGAACTCATGCTTCAAAATATAGGTAGTAATTTAGGTCCTTTAAAACTCCTTAAATTCAAAAAGTCTGATTCCCCAAGGAAAAGTGTGCATCCATCCCACAAGTCATGCACAGAAAAATATCATGTAAAACTACCAGAAATCGATACTCTTGGACAATTGCCATATTTCACAACTTATAAGGAATTAGAACACGTGCCCTAGATAAAAGGAGTTAACTTAGGTCCTCTTCAATATCTAGAGTGAAAAAACTCTAACTCATTTTGGAAAATTAGTTACATAGTTTGCAATAGGCACCTAAAAACCATAAAAATGCAGTTCCAACAACAAGGTAAAAATAGATCAAACTTCAATTCAATCCATCCAATCTCTATGAAATCATGAGGAAAGGTTCCCCAATGTGTCTCCAACACATCCCTAACCATAAAAATCATAACTCCACCAAAATCCAAGCTTGATGCTCCTGCATCAGACTCCCCAGGTAAATAAAAAAGTATGTCCCATACTTTGATGCCCAAATAAAGATCTGCAACCAACTTCATCTTCACCACAGGCTTCTATTTCATCAAAATCAATAGAATTTTTTTGAAAACACACCCTCTATTCTTCATCCACTAAAACATCAGAATCAAATACATATTAGCAACCCAATCAAAATGCTCACACCCAAGAACAAATTCAACTATTGCTTCCACAAAAAACCCTCATCCACATCAACAACTAGTGAATCTACACTAGCAGCAACAAACTTCACATCAGAAACAACAAACTCCATATCAGTAGCAATATGTAGATCTCGATCAACACATACCAAACTCACAACATCAAAAATCTCATTGCTCATAACAAGATGCTCTGCAACATAGAACTCATCACCAATAGCAACTATATCATCCATGATCAAGTGCTCTATAATTTCCATGTTAGATCCAACCGAATGATCATGAAAACTAACCTCCATCCCAAAATCAGCAAGGTTAGGAATATCTTTAGCTACAATCTCTAGCTACTTTGTAATTTCATTATCAGACTTCACAACCTGATCAGCAAAACCAACCTCTTCCACCTTGACCTTGCTATGCCATCTTCTCTCTCAAAAAAGTCTCTTAATCAACCAGACAACTCTCTTTCAGATTGGTAGACTCCAACTCCACAAACATAAAAAAAATGCCTCCCTCATCCTATCCTTATCTTGATTAGCTAAACTATTTTCAAGTTGAGCAACCTCCTTCTTAGCTTGATCAAACTAGCTTCAACCTTGAAAGACATCTTAGAAAACCTCATCTCCACCACATCATGGAGATTCACAATCATCTTAGGGTCCATTCTTCTTGGACCCATCTCCTAAGGTCACCATAAAGCCTCTACAAAAAATCCTTCCCATGCTCCTTATGATAAAACTATTTTTTTTACAAGTTAGATTGCAACCTGCTACCTCACATGAACAATTAGGAACCACATCACGAGTCCAAGACTATAGATTTGTAATATAAAAACTCTCTATGATCATGCCACAATAAGATCAGTCTTCCACCTTTGCATCCATTGATCCATTTGCAAGCCCTCTATAATTGAAAGTCAGAACCATGATCTGCCACCTCATAACCAAGAAATCTAGGACTCTAGAAAGAACAATCCACCACTGGATCAAGAGCTTAAATCTACTCCTCCAACCCAATTCCTGGTACAAACTACCATAACTTTGGTGATCTGTCTACAAAAATTGGAACAAACTTTGCTCTGATACCATTTGATGTAGCATAGGGCATGAGAATCCCCAAAGGAGATGTCCTAGTCCCCAACAAATAACCATGCAACAGAAACACAACAACAAGAAGCAATAATGCAAGATTTGATACCAAATCACAACAATATATTCATGCAATATAACTAATTACATGTAATTTTCTAGGCTATAAGGCCTTCCTAGTTATGACCAAATACAATAGCAATTACAATAATAGTTCTGCAAGATCTCTCAAGATCCAACCCAAACACTATCCCAGCTAGCCCAGATCTGTAACATAACAACAATCTAGAAGAAACCACCAAGGAAATCTAAACTTATGCTCGCAAGCCCTCCAAGTAATCTCCTTTTTTTCCAAGCCATAGCTACTAGCTCTTCTCAAACTCAATCAAAAAGCCAAGTGTAAACTACCTCACATTCAACACTCTTTCCACACACTCGTAACTTCATCATAATCCTACTATAAATTGCCTCACATTTGATGCTTTGTCCATAGACTCAGGAAAACTCACCCTTCAGCTGCTCCCACATTCACTCCTCCTCCTCCTAATGATTAAATCCCTAATGAATGTATAAAAGACTCCATAAGACCCCCTACTTATACCCAAATAAGCCACAAGTTAACCACAACACAAATTAAATTACCATACATAAATTAAATGCCAAAAGTCGGTCTCCAACAACAATTAGATATCCAAAAATTGATACCACAGTAAAATTGCAATATATCCTAGCTTCGATTGAATTAGAACTTGTACTTTGAACCATAGGAATTAATTTAGGTCCCCTACAACCCTTAAATTTTCAAAGGCTGATTCCCCAAGGAAAAGTGTGCATCCATCTCGAAAGTCATGCATAGAAAAATGTCACGTAAAACTACCAAAAATTGATACTTTGGGAGAATTTCCATATCTCCCAACTTATAAGGAATTATATTTTGTGCCTTGGAAAAAAGGAATTAATCTAGGTCCTCTTCAATCCCTAAAGTGCATAACCTCTCACTCATTTTTGAAAATTAGTTATGTAGCCTGCAAAAGGCACTTAGAAGCCAAAAAAATGCAGTTCCAACAACAAGGTAAAAACAGATCAAAGTTCAACGCAATCCATCCAATCTCTATGAAATCATGAGGAAAGGTTCTCCAATGTGTCTCCAACACATCCCTAACCATGAAAATCATAAATCCACCAAAATCCAACCTTGATGCTCCTGCATCACTATCACCTTAGGGGAGCGTTGTCATTACTATCCAACATTACACTTTTTGTAGATTTGCTTGAATCTCATTGGTCAAGAACCCTTTGTCATTTCTAGCTTAGAAAATGGAAAACACATTTTCAATGTAAACTTAGAGTTTATGATCCTATGATAGAACTAAGAGTCAAAACCCTAATAATATCTTAGGTGGGGAAGAAATGCCCTTTGATCTTACGATCTTCTAAAATCAAAACCCTTATAGCAATGTCACAAAATTTGGAAAGAGTCTCTACAATCTCACAATACACTGGTTACCATAATATCAGAGCACTCTATTAAAATATTTATGATCTCATGATAGGTGGTTTATACTGCATAGTGTAGCATTTAATCTTATTTTTCTTTGGCTTAAAATCCTATAATCATGACTCACAATTGTACGATCACAACTTAGCTGACTACTTTGTGACTTCAATGGCCATCTTCTTTACCCTTGCAATGCTATGAGAGACCATCACCTTCCTTCATCATAACATCACTGACATTGAACTTTACCTCTTTGATCCCCTGATGCATTGCCTATCATAGTGATGCAGTGCAAGGTAGGAGAATCCCTAGTGGAGATGTCCTAGCCCCCAACAATATACCACACATTAGATACACAATAGAAAGAAGCAAAAATGAAATATCTGATACCAAATCACAACTCTTTAATTATAAAATAACTTTTACATGCAATGTGCTGAGCTGTAAGGCCTTCCTAGTTATGACCAAATACAATAGCAAATACAATAATAGCTCTATAAGATCTCTCAAGGTCTAAAAAAACCCTAGCTAGTCCAAATCCACACTCTGGTAGAAACCTCCAAGGAAATCTTAACTTGTGTTTGCAAGCCTCCAAGCAATCTCCTTGTTTTTTCAAGCCGCAGCTACTAGCTCCTCTCCAAATTCGCTCTTCAAGCTCCTCCTCTTCTCCATGATGGATGAATAATCACTAAAGACTTCCCCACAACCCCTACTTATACCAATCTAATACAAAAGTTGGCCCATAACACAAATTAAATACAAATACATAAATTAAATGCCACAAGTTGGTCAACAACAACAATTAAATGCCCAAAATTGACATTTTAGTAAAATTGTGATATCTCCTAGCTTTGAAGGAACTAGAACTCATGCTTTAAATTGTAGTTATTACTCTAGTCCCTCCTCAATACCTAAAATTTGAACCCTCTAACTCATTCTCTAAAATTAGTTATACAACTTCAAATAGGGACCAAATTCCTAAGCAAGGCCGAGCTCCTCCCAAACCATGCTGAGCAGCCAAAGGCCATGTTGAGTAACCAAAGACCATGCTGAGCTCCAAGACCATGCTGAGCTCCATAGACCATGCTGAGAAACCAAAAACCATGCCAAGCAACCATAGACCATGCCGAGCAACCAATATCTACCAAGCTCCACAACACTTAACCAAAATCCTTCCAAACATGAAGGATTGCAAACAAACCCAAGATGCTCCTGCATCAGACACCCTAGGTTTGAAAAGATGTTCTAGTAACTAGAAGAATATATTTTTGGATTCAGTACATAAATCCCAAATTGGTTCTTCACATACATGTCCTCCATGTCTTCAACTTGCACACTCTTTCCCTATTTTTCTTTTTCTTCTTCACATCCACCATAGGTGTTCCATAGGTCTAGTTTCCATGCTGATCTCCAACCTTCTCATAATCTAGCAACTCAACTTGACTACCAATACTCAGGTTCCTCCTACCAAGCTCTTCATTTAGCAAAGTTATCAGGGAAAACTTCCTACCACCTTTCTCAATAGTAAACACATTCCTAACACAATCATGCATAGCCTTGAAATCATACTACCAAGGTCTACCAACCAACACATGACAACTGTTCATATCCCCAATATCACACAACACTTGATCCTTATAATGCTCAATTTGGAAATCAACAAGGCATTGCTCCCTTAGTTCCAAAGCATTCTCACCTTGCAACCAACAAATCCTATAAGGATAAGGATGTCTCATTCTCTTCAAACCAAGTTTTTGAATCATCTCTTTAGCAACAAGGTTATCAATACTACCACCATCCATAATCACTTTGCAAACTTTATCACCAGACATACAATGCGTTTTGAACAAAATAGTCCTCTAACAAGAATCCAATGTCCTCTCACTAACCAATACTCACCGAGCCAACAAAATCTCTCCTTGTTCAGACTGACTGTCCTAGACTTCAACCTCATTCATAATCATAGCTGTCTTACCAATCAAACATTCAATAGATCTATGCCCTTCTTGACCACACTTGAAACAATTACCTCTAAACCCACCTCCACCTATCCTTCTTCTTTGTTCAACAGGTTTTGGTTCACCCTCTACTTTTTGTTTAGCTTGTGCTAAACTATCCTACTTTTCCTTCCCTTGGGAACTACCTTGATTCTTCCTATTTAGCTTCTCCTTTGCTCTTAAAGAATACTGATAAGCATCATCAACTGAAGAAATATTCAACATACCAACCTCATCCTAAATATTAAATCTCAAATCGTTAATTTATTATGCTACCTTTTCCTTTGAAGTTTCTCTATGACCAGACCAAATAGTCAACTTGTAGAACTCCTTTGTCTAATATTTCACTGTCATATCCTTCTGTTTCAGATTCTACAACCTCTTAAACAACTCAAGTTCATTATCAATAGGAATGAACTTAGCCTTCAATTTAGTCACCATCAACCTTCATCTAGTTATCTTCATTTTACCTTCCTCTTCTCTATCTCTTTGTAGTTCTTTCCACCAGAGAGCAGCATGTCCCTTCAGCTTAGTTTGTGCCAACCTTACTTTGAGTGGATCCTCAATATCCTCAAGCTCAAAGTAGTCTTCCAATTCACCAATCTAATCAATTAGGTCTCTAGGATTCAAAGTACCCAAAAAATTAGAAACCTCCATATTATGCTTCAGCTTCAACTAAGATCCAGGTCAAGAAAATTGACTAGCTCTGATTCCAATAGGTTTCTTCACATGATCAGATCTATCCTCACCACTAGATCCAAAAAATTCAAAGTATTTAGCAACTTCCTCATAACTACCTTCAATACCCACATGCCTAGGTACACCACCTAAAGCACTCACAATTTCAGGGATCATGTCACTCTTCATTGATTCTATCTAAGATCTAAACTTTGCTCTAACATCCTCAAACTCAGATATGAAATCTTCTTTAACCTTCTCTAAAATCCATTCTTCTACAGCATCAATAAGATTAGTAATTACCCTAGGGTCCAATCTTTTTGAAGGCATCTTCCAAAATTTTAGAAAACCCTAAAATACACTAACCAAAAGATCAATCAACTACAATATCAACCTTCATCAACTCAAGTCCTGGTGCAAACTACCTCAGCTTTGACGATCTGTCTACACACTCAGAAACAACCTTTGCTCTAATACCACCTAACGTAGTGCAAGGTGGGAGAATACCCAAAGGAGATGTCCTAGCCCCCAAAAATATACCATGTAGTGGATACACAATAGCAAGAAGCAACAATACAAGATCTAATACCAAATCACAACTTTTTAATTATAAAATAACTATTACATGCAATGTGCTAGGCTGTAAGACCTTCTTGGTTATAGAAAAATACAATAGCGATTACAATAATAGTTCTACAAGATCCCTCAAGATTTTAAAAAAATCTAGCTAGTATAGATCCACACTCTAGTAGAAACCTCCAAGGAAATCTCAACTTGTGCTCGCAAGCCTCCAAGCAATCTCCTTGTTTTTCCAAGTCACAACTACTAGCTCTTCTCCAAATTCACTCTTCAAGCTCCTCCTCTTCTCCATGATGAATGAATAATCATTAACAGACTTCCCCATAACCCCTAGTTATACCAATCTAAGCCACAAGTTGGCCTAGAAAAAAAGTTCAATACAAATACATAAATTAAATGCCACAAGTCGGCCAATAACAACAATTAAATGCCCAAAATTGATGTCTTAGTAAAATTGTGATATATCCTAGCTCTGAATGAATTAGAACTCATGCTTCATATTGTAGTTAGTACTCTAGGCCCTCTTCAATCTCTAAAATTTGAATCCTCTATGGAAAATTAGTTATACAACCTTCAATAGGTACCAAATTCCTAAGCAAGGCCGAGCTCCTCCTAGACCATGTTGAGCAACCAAAGGTCATGTCAAGTAACCAAAGACCATGCTGAGCTCCAAGACCATGCCAAGAAACCATAGACCATGCTAAGAAACCAAGCACAATACTAAGTAACCAAAGACCATTCCAAGCTCCAAGACCATGCCAAGATCCATAGACCATGCCAAGAAACCAAAGACCATGCCGAGTTCCCAGACCATACCGAGAAACCACAGACCATGCCGAGCAACTAGTATTTTTCAAGCTCCACAAAACTTAACCAAAATCCTTCCAAACATGTAGGATTGCAAGAAAACCCAATATTCTCCTACATCATGTAGCATAAAAACACCCTTCTTCTACTCTTAAGATCTTATAGAACACTAATTGGCATAAGATCATAGAATGAGATCTATCAGATCGCAGACATATCTAAAGACATTTTTAGTCCCACCTACTTGAGATGGAATCCACCTTATATACTTTGAATTATTTGACCAATCAGGATAGAACACTTGTCAAATTCCTGACACTACACTACTAGCTTGCTTTGTCATTTGTGGCTTTACGATCTTATGATCACCATCCTCATAGCATCACGATCCTAAAAATCCTCTTCCCTAATCTGAGGGCTATAGCATTCATCATAACATCAAAATAGCTTAAAAAAACCATTATGATGCCATGATCATCTCTTCATCATAGGATCAAAACCTTCATCTTCTTTGTTATACTCTCATACTTCTACGATCCTACAACAAACTATTTATCGCATGATCGTAATTCCTCCATTTTGCATTTACGATACTCCGACTACTTGTTTATTGTAACATCTCACACCATGAGTTAAAGCTTCCATCAAAAACCTATGATACTATGACCATAACATATCTTAATATTAGGGAACCTAAAATATCACTCTACAATCCTCCACTAAACCTTGTGTCATAACATTGGGGGTAGGAAGATGTAAGCTTGCGAGTAGATGCCAAGGCCATGATCAGAAGATCAGAGCTCTAGGGTTTGAAAGATATATAATCTTTGCCTAAAAATACTTAGGATAAGGGTGAAAAGATTGTAGTCTTGATTGAAATTTTTAATGGCAAGATAAACCACAACCTTAAGATACCCAAATGAAAACCCTAGGGCAAGATTTTCACTGTTTGAACTTAGGTAAAATAATTTTTGATAGGGTTATTTTGAAAATTGAAACCCATGAGACCAAAAACCCTAATATTGCAAAATAAATTCAAATCATTTTCACAATGAGGATCAAAACTTCAGTATAGTGAAAATGAGGGCTATCATGCGAATCATTTAAATGAGTTTAATATAGTTACTAGTCACTTATCTTCTATAAATATCAATTTTGATGAAGAAATTAGGGCTCTCTTGATTCTATGTTCTTTTCTTCAAAGTTGGAATGGCTTCGCAATGATTGTGCATAATTTTTTTTTGGTTCTAATTCCCTAATATTTTATGATGTGGTTGGTGTCTTTCTAAGTGAGGAAAATTTGTATAAAAAGTTAACGTGGATCTAAATCAGAAAGTTTCTTGAATGCATAGAGAAAAGCAAGAATGAATGAGAGAAAATAATTCTAGAAATCATGGGAAATCAAGATGAAAATCAAAGTGAAAGAGTTATCAATCCAAAGGACCAAGAGATTGTTTGTACTATGGGAAAGTGGGTCATAAGAAGAAATATTGCTGCACTTGAAAGAACAATGAATGAGACAAGCAAGAAGGAGAGAAGGAGGCAAATGTGCTAAGTAATAAATGCAAAGAGGATAATTTTCTTCTTTAATTAGAAAATTTTGATGATTAATGGGTTTTATATTTAGGGGCTTCATTTCATAGTACTCCCCATAGAGGTTATTTTCTTTATTGTGTCTAGGGGGATTTTGGGCTAGTTTATCTGGGAGATAATGAGCCCTGTCAGATTTTTGGAAAGGGAAAAATTAAGATTAAGTTGTAGAATTAGAGGCATTGGCTACTAAAAGAGGTATGACATGTTCCAAGGTTGAGTAAGAATTTAATTTCAATGGAAACTAGGTGATGAGGGTTGCACAGTTACTTTTTAAATATAAAAATTAGAAGGTTTTAAAAGGTTCCTTAATAGTAGAAAAATGTGTGAAAATAGGAACCTTATATCTTTGTATAGGTCATATTTTTCTTGCTACTTTAATTATTTCAAAGAAAACTAAGTGTCCAGGAACAATTATTGCAGTTGAGCAAGACAAACATAAAACAGAAGTTGGATATTCTAAAACAACAATATGGCATAAGAGACTTGGTAACATGAGTGAAAAAGGTATGAAATTACTTCATTCAAAGGAAGTTTTACTAGGTCTAAAATGTGTCAATATGAATTTATGTGAAAGTTGTGTGTATGGAAAACAAAAGAGAGTTAGTTTTGTGAAGAGTGAGAAGGAAAAGAAAAAGGAGAAATTATAGATTGTGTATACAAATTCATGGGGACCAATTCAGGTATATTCTCTTGGTGACTCTCATTATAATGTTACACTCATTGATGATACATATATGAAAGTATGGTTTATTTACTTAGACAAAAATCTAATGTATTTTTGACTTTTAAGAAATGGAAATGCTTGGTTGAAAATGAGACTGATTGTTGATATATGATTGAAAAGATCATTTGAATGAAAGATTGTTAAAGAAGTGTTTTCAATCATTGTTTTTTCACTAATGTCAAACTTGCTACATGCCGGTAAGACAATAGCTTATATGTTTCAAGTACTATCGCTTAGTTGATTGATGAAGAGGATTTGACCAACAAGATATAAAAAAAGTACCTAGAGAAAAGGTTGAGTTATGATTATGTATTGAAGTGCAAGAATCAATTAAGACAGTGATAACATAATGTATTGATGATCTACTTGAGGTTACATAATGATTGGCTACACTTAGAAAATCTAGGAGAATAAGGTTGGACAAAGTTCATTTGCTAAGCTTGACCAAATTGATAAAAGGTTTCGAGCAAAGTTAGTGCAAGCCGAGCAAAAAGTTAGTTGGAGCTAAGTGAAAGCAATTTCTAGTGGATGTCAAGCAAGTTAGTAGGAGTCGAGCAAGGTAGTTGAAGCTGAGTGATTTCACAATAGATGCTGAGTAACACAGTATGTGCCAAGCATCAATAAATTGAAATCACAATAGATGCTGAGTAACACTACAATAACCATTTTGGAGGTGAATTCAAATGGATTCTAGGAGAAGTTTCTAGAGAAGACAAGATATGGGGTAGATACATTGTATCCTACCCAATCCATCAAAAACCCTAATTTTTGAGATGGATAATGAGTGGGAATAGGAGTTGTAATTCCTTATATGTAGGGATGTTTGGTCATGAAGTAAAGTTGGATAGAGGTCAGAGAGTTTTTGGATGCAAAAAAAAAAAAAAAAAACTAACAAGGAGAAGGAAGAGGGTTTGCTTCATCAAGTGACCCAAGTGAAGAAGTCTCAATGGTGAGCTAAGCAAGAAGGCTAGAGGAGGGTGAATGTTTGAAGGGTGAACAAGCTGTTAGAACTAAAAAGATTGGAAGCCAAGCAGAGTTGAGGATTGAATAGTGATCTATACTCTGCAAGTAAGGTTGTAAGTTGTATCAGATCAAAGCTCTACTATTACTTTCTAACAATTGTATCAGATTAGGGTAAATCCTTTGGAGAAAGGTTGACTTAAGAGTCATTGGAAAATCCTTTAATAGGGTGGCATTCCAAGTGAATGGCCTAAAGTCCTCTAACAAGGCTCACTTTTAATAGGGTGATTAAAATCTCTTAACCAGGTCACATTTAACAGTGTGTGTTGTAACCTATAATAGGGTTGGCCTTTAATAGGGCATCACTTCAGAAGAGTGAAAAAGGAGTAGCATGTTACTGGTGGTTTTTTCCCAAATTGGGTTTCCATGTTAAATCATTGTGTCAAGTGTACTAATGGATGTGTTATGTTTTATGCCTTATACTTCTACATGTTAATGTGTTAGTAACATATCAGTTTTGATTAACACACAATCAGTGCATGCATGGTTGAGAAAGTTTTATGGGTTCACTAAATTGTGAAAAGTTTTACTTATACATCTAGACCTTGAATAACTGATTCACCCCCCTCTTAGTTATTCTAAAAGAATTCCAACATGGTAAAAGGATAAAATGTCTCAAATGTAATAATGATGGTGAGTATTACAGTACAAAATTTGAAGAATATTGTTCCACTAATGTTACTCATAGGAAGAAAATTATTCCAAGGAATCTACAAGAAAATGAAGTGGTTGAATGCATGAACATGACAATAATGGAGAGGTTGCATGTTAGGTTGGCCTTAAACATGTAGGCATAGGTTGTCAATTTTGTTGTATATTTGATCAATAAAGGTCCCTTTACTCCTTTGGTTTATGATATTCTAGAGGAAGCATGGATGTGTAGGAAAGTGAGTTATTCTTTTCTCAAAACCTTTAGTTGTGAAACATTTGTACATATAGATTCTAAAAATAAAACCAAGCTGGAAGCTAAGTCAAATAAATGTGTATTTATTGGATATGTCATTGATGAATTTGGATATAGAAAATGAGATTTTGAAAACCATAAAATTGTATTAAGTGGGGATGCCTTATTCAATGAGAAAATGTTGTACACATATATGTTGTAGGAACATGAGAAAAAGGAAAATGATTATATTGTAATGGATGATACTCCAAAATATGATGTTCTAGTAGTTCCCTATGCTTCACAACAATAGAAATAAAAAATACCACACACTTTAGTGAATGATAGATGGTCAATGAGGCTAAGTAGATATCCAAAATGATTTCCTCCCTCTTTGTACTCTATCTTTTTAATAGATGTTGGTGAACCTAAATATTATGATGAAATTGTGCTAGTTGATACAACACTTTAGTGGGAGTCTACAATAAAAAAATAAATGGCTCCTTCCTAAAAAATCAGACTTGGGAAATGAAAGAAGATGATGAAGGTAAGAAAATATTTAAAGTGAGATTAGTTGTAAAAGGATTTGCACAAAAAAAGAGGATTTAACGGTAAAATATTTTCTCCAGATCTTAAAATGACTTCTATTTGTATTGTTTTAAGTATTATGGCTATTGAAGATTTGCATTTGGATTAACTTGATGTTAAAATAGTTTTTCTTTATGGTGATTTGGATGAAGAAATATATATGACACAACCATAGGGATTTAAGGTCAAAGATAGTGAGAATTTAGTGTGCAGATTGAAGAAAATGTTATATGGCTTGAAGCAATCACCTCAACAATAGTATCTTAAATTTGACAGTTTTATACATGAGCATGGATATATTAGGTGTCATTGAGATGATTGTGTTTATTTTAAGAGATTGGATGATGATAACGACACGATTTTATGCTTATATATTGATGATATGCTTGTAGTTAGATCTAACATGGATCACATCAAGGGATTGAAAAAACAATTAGGACATTCATTTTCTATGAAGGATTTGGGGGCAAAAAAAAAAAAAATCCTTGGTATGAAAATTTGCAGAGATGGAAAAAATAGAAAATTAACATTATCCTAGGTTGATTATATTGAGAAGGTTTTCTAACATTTCTATATTGAGAATGCCAAAGCTATCAACACACCTTTAGTTGGTCATTTGAAATTGACTAAAGAGATGTGTCCAAAGACATAAGAAGAGGAGGTTAAAATGTATGATGTACCTTATGCTTTAGCTGTAGGGAACTTAATGATGCCATGGTGTATATTAGGCCAGATATTGCACATATAGTGGGAGTTATTTGTACGTATATGAGTCATCCTAGTATTGAGAATTGGAATGCAATCAAATCGATTCTTAGATATTTGAGAGGAACATCTAGTAAATGTTTACATTTTGGGGGCTCTACTACTAATTTATAGGGCTATATTGAATCATATCTAGCGAGGGGTCTTGATACTAGGTAGAGTACTATAAGACATGTATTTATTGTAGGTGGGACAACAATGAGCTATCCATCTTAGTTACATATGGTGACTGCTTTATTCACTACAAAAGTAGCTTCAGAGATATATGGCTTTATTTCTTCATGAAATTATTGGGACACACATAGAGGGATAATTATTTGTTTACAAATAGCCATAGTGTCATTCATCTTGCAAATAATTCTACTCTAAATTCAAAGAAAAAATACACATAATTGTCATACCATTTCATTTGATCAATTGGTCTTCTTGACTAAATAGAATAAAAGGAAAATAGAGTCCAACATGGTTTAAATTCTAGTGGGAACTACATATTTACCATTATCATGATCAATCTCCAAGTGGGAGGTTATTGTTGTGCAATTTGATCAATCTTTAAGTAGGATATTGTTGTTATGTGGAGCCTAATCAGACTCAAAGGTTAATTTTCCCTACTTTATTAGAAGTGGTTCCCCCTACATATTTGTCTAAAGGGGTTTGAGAGTAGCACCCTTGTGGGGTCCTAGGGTAGATCCCTATATGTGCTTGTTGTTGCAATACAGGGCAAGGTTGAGGGGATCAAACACCCCTGAAAGCTCAAATGACTTTATTATTGTAAAATGCATTGGGATCTATTTTTCTATTGGATGACTTATTCTAGCCCTAATTTTTGTAGGTGAAAAAAGCTTGTATAAAATGGCTTAGGGTTAGTGATTTCATAATGTATGATGATTTAGTAGCTTCTTGCACCAGTATTGATCTATAAGGGATTGTGAATTATAACCAAGTTGAAATCATTGGATACTAATAATGTTGGACTTGTTGTTGGTGGATGTAGCCTAAGGATTAGGTGAACCATGTTAAATCTTTATGTTTGGTATTCTCTTTTATGTTCTTTTTTATTTTCTTTTATTGGTTATATTCTGCATGTAACTTTTATTTATGTCCTTTTAATCTTAAAAAGGACTAGGGACATACTGCATATCTTATTTGTCTTATGCTTGTAGTGTAGTTTTGATGATCCTATTTGTCTTAGTGCATCAGGTGTCTATGATAAGTGCCTCCTCTTGGTTAGAACACCACATATACCTCAACCTGATTCACTTGGGACACTTTGGTAATTTGGAATTATGTCATTGATTATTTAAATCATTTTCATTATTAAAGACTATACTTATGGTTATTGTGAGATCTATGTCTTGATGCAAACATAATCTTGCTACATTAACTTAAAATCTAACAAAGAGTCATCTTAAGCTCTATGTCTTTGATGCTATGTTAGGTTCATACATCCTATTCAATATATATCATAGAAAATTGCCTATGACAAGGACAAGGACCTAGTTAAATGACCCTTGCAAATTACACTTTTCATTCTCATCCTAGCTTTCATTTTGCATTTGAGTGAGGAGAGAATATTCTTCATCATTATCAAACACATTTTAGTTATTTTGTAGTTAGCTATGATCAATCATCTTAGCATAATCATTATTCTCTTGATCATATCTTCATCATCCCTTCTCTCTTTCGCTCATCCTTGTTCTTATATCTTATCTATCCAAATGCTAAGCATTCAAATCATTTTCAACTATCTTGGATTTTTGCAAAAATTCTACCCTTACCTATTTTTTGGAATCTTGGATTTATTTTCAAGATTGAAATTGAAATTTGGATCCATCTTGTAGTCCAAATGCAAATCTACATTTCTTCTTTTTTAGTGCAATTGATTAACCATTTTGAGGCTTATTTTTTCATCTTTTGAGCCAAATCAATCTCTCTTCTTCATCATCACTTGCTTTGAACTTATTATAATGCTATACTTTTTTGGTCAATCTAGTCAAATTGGAGTACATTCTCATCACTTGGTGGTAAAAATTGGTTCTATTCTTTTTGAATCACTTATTTATCATCATGGATCTTCTATTTGCTTGATTTGATAAAATCTATCTTATTTCTGCATCTCCTCTACTCATTTCAATTTTGATCTAGATGGAGATGGATTAATCTATTATTGATATTTCAAAGCTGAAAATTGATTATGTTGTGCTATCAATTACTAGGGTAATCTCTTCTTCATTGCTTCACATCAATTTGAGATCCTTTAAACATTTTTGCTTTACTTGGGGAAGACACTTGATCTACACTAATTGCTCTTGGATATAATAGTTCTCATTGGATCACATTATTTCTTATATTGTCTTATCAATCTTTTCCTAATTTTTAGTGTCATCACTTCATATCAAACTATGTATTCAAGATTATCAACTTCATTGCACTTCATTCGATCAGGTTCAGAGTCAGACCTCTTATCAACTACTTGACATCATCATTCTTTGACTCAATGTGCTCTCTTAGATCACTCACACATTGGCTCAAAGAGAGGAAAATTTAATCACCTAAATTTGGTCTAGTAAATGATAATCCCCATTTTCAACATTATAAATCTCTATGCTAGACCGCATTATACTTAATCAGTTTTGTATAATTTATCAATCATTTATGCTTGATCAAATCATCATGTAGTCATCATTTAATTATCTATTTGATTTTATCCTATACTAAATTTTATTTAATTAAAAGAATATGTTCCCTTTTTGTATTTTAAATAAAATCCCCTTTATCCTAAGTGCACATAAAAATCACTTGTTCTAAAAAATAAAAAACTAAAGCAGAAGAAGAGAGAATTCTCCCACTTGAATTAAATTTATTTTAATTCAAATATTTTGTCTTAGTTCTTATCTCTACCTTAATTAAAGTATTTTTAATATTGTCTTATCTTTAATCACTTTTTCCAAGGTGAACTTATTTCAATTAAATTCTTCTTTGATCTTTTTCTTAACCTTGATTAAAGTGCAATTTATTTTGTTTTATCTTTAATCACTTTTTCCAAGGTGGATCTGTTTGGATTAAATTTGATTTGATTCAAATCATCTTCTTTATCTTGATTAAAGTGAAATAAATTTTTTCTTATACCTATTCATGTGCACAACCACCTTTATCAAGGTAATCATCTTTTCATCATTATTTCATTTTTTATTGTTCTATTTTCTCCACAAGGTTAGAATGTTTTAATTTTGCATATTTTTTCCTCTTAATGATAGTCACTCATTGTTTTTCCTCTTAATATTAGCCACTCATTTTTTCTCTTGAGAGATACGAGTACATAGATCAACCAAAATTTAATCTCCATCATGGTTCTGCCTCTTAATCTTGATCATTCACTTCTTTTATAAAGAGGCTCTCACCTCTGATCACACATATCACATATCACATCTCTCTCTCTCTCTCTGCCCTCCCCCTCAATTAATTTTATTAATTAGCTTTATCAATTCAATTAATTGGTATCGTATGGATGATATCCTAGATAGTAAGCCTTTATTAGTAGGTATTACTCATTGATCTTGGTTATTGAGCCACATATTTTCTAAAGACAATTGACTAGATAAGTATTTTGGAAGAATATAGAGTAAGAACAATTTTAGTATGTGAGTTATTATGACTATATGTGAACTTTATATTTGGCACTATTATGATGCTATGTTGTTGTATTAATGATCGAATGTGAGATTTGATGTTATGTCAAATTAGATGAAAGCTACACAAAGGACTAATAAAATATTTTGATATTAGTACAATAATTTTGGTATTGTATCTATTAATTTTTTTATTGATTATAAATAATTATTGAGTTGTGAGCTGCCATTGTAAAACAACTCCTATAAGGGTTGAGACCTCTAACAAGGTCAAGTCCTCTTGTTAAGGGAGAAATGTGAATCAAGAAATTAATACAATAAGTTCATCACATAACCACACTTACACAATTTAAAGGAGTCAAGGAGATTGATCCTTTTGATCCCAACTCTAAGGTAGCTAGATCTAGGAAGATTAGTGCCAACCAAGTGATAAAGGCAAACTAATGCAAACAAAGATCCAATGGCTATAAGGCTGGAGAAAGCATACAAAAGTCCTTGAAACCCTAATGTAATAAGACTTAAGAAGAGAAACTAATTAGATGTGCAATATAGAACTTAGCTATAAAGAAATGATAAAGTGTTTGAAATGAAAGAGGGGAAATGATATACCTTGCAAAAAACCTTAAAATTGGGCTATCAAATGACATTTGAAAGGGCTGATGCTTGATATTTGGATTGAAAACTACACTGTAAAAAAAACCCATAAAATGTTTAGAAATATATTAGGGTCAATGTCCCTAATCAAGGTCAAAATGATAGGGTCAAAATAGAGTCAGGGTCGCAGTGTGCCCCTACTCAATTATCTCTGATTGTGATTCAAATTTTATAGTTCTAAATAATAAAAAAGGGCACTCTAATCTATAACTTGTTCTACAATATGAGATCCATAACCTATTAAAAAATGGTTTTATTTTGTTGATGGGGGGTTTCCTTGGTTAGATCTATTGAGCTATGATTTTGCATGATGCTTAACAATAGGAATCCTTTCAAATTCTTCTCTTGAAAAGTTGATCTAGGATTAACTCCATGGTTTTGGGTGATCTTGCGACCTACTGAAATCTGCTTACTTGAAGATAAATGTGTTTTTTTATGAGGAGGCCTTTTCTAGTTTGAACCAATTTTAGATCAAATGATCAATCTACTTACTATTTCAAAATTAGCCACAAAAAGAGATATGTTTTTTGGTATTTTATATTTTTTAATGAATGTAACCTAACAATGCAACTATATGAATTCCCAATTTAAGTAGGGGGAGAAAAGTAAATCATGAAGATAGGGTAACAAGAAATTTAAGAAAATAACATGAAAGTAAAATCCTAACGGACATAAGCTACAAAAATAACATGTTTACGAGTTAAGCCATTGAAGAGATTGGTGGGTAACTGTCATGTCCCCTTTTCAAATAATTAAAAATAATAATCTTTTCTAAGGCAGGCAAGCCCAAAAAGGTGAAGTTTCAGAAAAAAAAGGGATAATCTTTGGAAGCTAATGGACTAATAAATGAAAATTATTATTAAAATATGTTTTATTAACCCCTATTAGACCTGAGTTAGGGTTATGCCCTCTTTTAAGGAGTTTGGAGGCATTTTGGGCTCCTTCTAGAACTTGATTTTTGCTCATTTCTTTGTTATTCTTCAGAGGTTGCCAAACCTGTGGAGAAGGAGACCCAAGAATGGGAGTTTTTAGGTTTCTAGGAATGCTAAGGATGGGAGTTTGATGAAATTCCATGTGCATGCTCATGCAGAGTTTTCCTTTGTGCTGAACAGTGCAGATTTGTGGTTTTTCGGGTGTGTTTTCTGTAAGAGTTTGGTGTTTCCAGTTGAGTATTTCATATCAGTTTGGGTTGCTGCTGTATTTAAAAATTTTAGATGTTAAAATAGAGCTGAATATATGTATTTGGTCATGATTATAATTTTGTGATATATTATTAGTGTTTTTGTGGTGTTTTTGGGCTATTCTATGTTGTTTTCGAGAGCCCAATGAGCATTGTTTTTATCCTCCGTTTGGGAGCTGTTGTGTAAATGTTATACAGATATGAAAATTTCATTTTGTAGGATATTATGCTGCTGAAATTTTTATAAAAATGTCCACTTTCAGATTTACTAATAATATGTGAAGCTGTGAAGTTTTTGGCACTATTTCCGGCATACCCGATTTGGGGTTTATTGAGAAATTGGTGGATCTTTGAAAGATTGGTTGTTTGATCTTAAAGATCTGATTAGAGGCTTGAAATATCATATAAAATCAAAAAAGAGACATTTCAGTAACCCATGAAAATAGGAGCAACACTTCCTTAATTCCACTAATGCAATTGTCAATGGGAATTTAGTAACTGTAAGATGTTTCACTTTTTATCAGATTGCAAGGCCACAAAAAGTGCACTCATGTAGACGAAAAGTTATGTAGGAACAATATGGTGATCTCTTCTCGGACTAAGTATGTTAGTGAAATTTGTAAAACCATAGAAAACACAAGAATTAAAAGATCATACAACCAAAACAATGCAATAAAACAATTGGCTCAATTACACTTCATGAACATACATTCACAAAATATAACACACTTAGGCAAGAATCACTACACTCCAAATGCGAGCACCAACATCATATATTATTGCACCAAAATAATGGTGGCCTAGAATACATATTAGATTCTTGAATTTATAAGAAATCTTCTCCTCAATTTGTGTTGAGAGTGAGAGATCTCTTTAATGTAAACATATGCTTCTAAACTAATAAAATAAATCTATTTATGTACAAACTGACTCTATAACTGGTGCTTAATGGGACTCCATCCATATTTATATCAATAAATGGAGGCATGAGACTTTACGTGTCTCAAAACAAAGAAAACATGAGAAAATAAGAAATAAAAAGAAATCAGTGGATGTAGGAATGTCTAAAAGTGCCAAAAATAGAAGCTCCATCTTCACTAGGCATCTATTAGAGTTAAACTGCTGTTAGAATTTTTGATGCATGGAAAGCTCTAAATTTAGAATTGGCAGTTAACTATTGGTACATCTTTGATTTCATCAAAATCTTCCAAACACCATTAAAAAAGTGCACCTAGGCACCTGGCACACCTTTGAATTCTTCAAAATCTTTTAGAACACCATTAAAAAAATGCACCTACGCACCTAGTGTAGTTGTAGGAAATTTGTGCAAGGTGCTGAATTTGCCAAAAAAATCAAATTTCTTAGTTTTGAAAATAATTTTTGGGTTTTCTCAAAAAATGTTTGGGAGCACTTTAGTGTACTTATTTTGCCCCTTTTAATGGTTTATACCCTATTTGTAGCCAAACACTTTCATATATTTGAACTCATTCTACTTCTTCTATCTTAAATCCCAAGGCAACCATGTTGAATCTTGTCATTAATAATTGCATAAGATGAGGAACCTATTTTGGTTCATGTGTCCAACCTCTATATCTTTGATCTTTTTCTTGTCTCCAATTGTCTAATCCTTCTAGCTTAGAGACTAGGTGATCCAAATTATCCAAAATGATCAAATGTTTGAAACTTTTTCACAAGATTTTCTAGGCATTTTTGACTGGCTTTTTTGGAGGTCTTCTATTGAAAATTTCAAGTTGAAAATTTCATTAGTCCCTAAAACTTTCCAATTGAAGGCTCACTATTTTATAGACTAAAATTAGATTTTTAGTTATTCTTTCCAATAGTGTAAATGGGTCTGAATTCTAAGCTATAGGTTAAAAGTTATGACCCTGACAAGTTGAGGATTCATTTTTACCTACAAAAAGAAGCAAACATTAGTCTAGAGAGTTGAAAATAGAACCTAAAACAAGCCCTAATTATGACTCAAAAAAACTAGAAAACCCTAATTTCTCAAAAACACCAAAATATCTGAATTTACCCCTAGAATGCAAAAAATATAAATTGGCGCACTTGGAAAACCTGATAGGTGTCCCTGGTATATTAGGGTGCACATCAGCGCACCTCATGGGGTTTGCTAATGCACACCCATTCTATTTACTTGGGCCTTTTTTGTTGTGTTTTTAGGGTGTGTAGCAACACACCCAATTAAGTGCGTTACTGTGCACCATATTGGGTTTTGTTCATGTTTTAAGTTTAGTAAAGGTGTGCATTAGTGTACTTGGATAGTTGCACTGATGCACACCTTTGGGTGTTTTGAATGTTTTAAGGTTTTGAAAGTTTTTTATAGTAAAATAAGGTGTAGTTGTGGGGTGCGCTGCTACACTGTTGTGCACTCACCTTCTATAAGTGCTTTCTCCATGTTTGGCACACTAGTGCACCTAGGCAGGTGCATTAATGCACCTTTTTCTTTTGTAAAATAAATTCTTTCCTTAGAAACTTGACTTTTGGAGATTGGGTTTTCAAACCGAGACCCAGATTAGGACAAAAAACACTAGAAAAAGACTTGGACCCTAGACTAGGGATCTAAAAAGCCAAAAATAAAGTAGGGGCTCCCCATTTCTAAGTGAAATGGGGTGTACATTGTGAAACCATAACAAATAGGCCTAATAAAAAGGAAGAAAAGACAAAGGCATTTCTTCATCAACAAACACTCCTCTAATATGTGTCAAACACCAACTAAATCTTGAACATTCCAAGTGCTTTTTTGAGTCACTTTACAGTCAAAACCTCAGAATCTTGAATCTCCAAGTTCAGTGTGTGTTTAATGTATTCATTTCCTTTGACATCTCAAAATGCAATCTATCAAAATTTTTGATAACTTGGAAACAATCTTCCACCCATTTGATCCATTTGTCAGGAACCTTCACGAAAGCTATTTATCAATCCTTGGTTTGACCAGATGAAAGAATTAGTTCTGAGGGCTCTTAGTAGGTTGTCACTTTTTATTTTGATGTCTCTAGTAATCTTTTGAATACTTGCTTCATGTAGTTCACAATGTTTCCATTTGATTCTTCAATGAAGCAATGGTTTTGATATTGGATAGCTCATTTGGAGTGCATGTCCCTATAATTAGATTACCTTTCTCGAACTTTATAGAATTCTTCATTCCTAACACCTTTCTTTTATTTTTATTTTCTTTCTGTATCCTAACTATGCTTATAATGTGTCCAAGTCATTGGTGTCATTTCTCAGATTCAATCTTTTGTGAACATTCCTTGCATTCTATTGGCCCTCAAAATTGCAGCCTTGGTTTTGAAGGCCATTGAGAAAGTTAAGCCCTATAAACGCATTTTGATGCTTATGTACCTAGTTGTACTTGAGAGCCCCATGAGGTGTTTAATGTTTCTAACACCATCCATTCAGCCTATCCATGTGTTCCATGAAGTTAAATTGAGATTTCAAGTCATTTTAGGAAGTCTTGTTTTGAGCAATTGTCAAATCTGCATTTTTTCCCTAAGTGTCAAATAGCGACAGGAGGCTGTGTTTGCCATTGAATATCTTGCACCCAAAAATGCTTCATGACTTGCCACTTTGGGAGTGTTTAGTGTCCATTCCTAAGAACATATTTTTCAGATTTTGAGTCATTTCAAGTCCATTTGTCTAGGTTTTGAACCCCTCAAAGTTGGTCAGTTACTATTTTCATGCTTTTGCAATTAATTTTGAATTCTGGAAAGCCCTGTTTGACGTGCTATAACTTTTGACCAGTTGATCAAAATGCTAAAATTCCTTTTTTTTTGCATTTTAGACATTAGATACTTGTTATGTTTCAAGTTTCAGCTTATTACAAATCCATTTGATTAGTTTTCAAACGTGATTCCAAACGCAATTTGTAACTTTTTACTAGTGTCAACATTTGCAGATTTGTTAGAACCCCTGTTCGAGATGTCATAACTTGAGATTTGTGATTGGTAAGATCAAATTGATTTTACCCCTATGTTTTACTCTAAAAGTACTCCAAGTGTGTCAGTTTTTAAGTCATGACGAATTGATTTGCACACATTTCCAGGTCAAATCCATTTACAAAAATCGTTATCTTGTCATTGTTTTCAGTCAGCAATTCCATGTAGCCTACTTTGAATGCTTTCCATTTGTGCCCTATTATTTTTAATGAGCCCAAATCATAGATACATAATGTCCTCATGACAGAGAACCAACGCCTCAAGTTTCACTTTCTGAAGTGTTAGTTTACCTAGTTTTCAAAGCCAAATCCAAACCCAGTTTAGTGTTTTCTAATGTGTTTGCTTGCAGGTAATTCTGAGAATTTCAACTTCGACAGTGAATATCTTTTGACCCCAAATTCATGATGAGATGAGATTTGATAGGGTGCAAGAGCGCATAAGAGAAAATCAGTGGGCCAGATTTCAAAGCCTGGTCAAGTGTTCTGGTCAGTTTTTAAGGCCAGTCAACGGACCTCCTGGCGCAAATTTGAGAAGTTGGTAGAAAGCGATAAAACGAGTTTTATTTGATTAATCAGTGGTCAAATTTGATTTTAATCAGTTTGAGATGTTCAGTTGGCCAGTTTGGAGTATCAATTGTCCATAAACAAAATTTTGTTTTAGCTAGACCCACTTTGGGGTCTGACCGATTTCTCCAGTTTGGTAGAATATGAAGGACATTGCTTCAAATGGAGACTGATATTAATAAGAGCTAGATAGTCAGCTATAATAGAGATGTCCTCCATTGAAGTCATTGCAGGTTTTGAAAAAGGATGATGTTACCTCTATTATGGTTTATATCAAATGAGGAATGGAAATATTTGCTCGGTGATATATGGTTCATTTCAATGAGGGTGGCATCGAAGTATTTTATTGCAATTGAATTTGAGTGTTTTATCATTCCACATTAAAGGGATGGCTTCCAAAGTTCGAACAAGCCTTTAGTTGTTACTCAGATACTTCAAAAAAGGTAACCACTTCCTTTTTCACCAATGGTTCCCTCTCTAGCTATAAATGGAAAAATTTTGTTTAGTCTAAATAATTTGAGGAGTTCACTATTCTCTCATTGTTTATTTCATGGCCCTAAGAAGCAATTTGAAGGGGATTTTTTTTTGGGTGAGTGCATGTACGGTGTTGGAACATTTACTGGAATTAATGATTTGATATATGGAGCTGACACCATAAAAAAGACAAAGTAAAGCAGAACTACATTCTTAGCATTGGCATATTTGACAGCTGCAGTAGAAAGGATGCACTTTTTACTTGGAAGTCCAGGCATGGTAGCTCTGGACCTTGATGTGGAGTTACATGGTCTTTATTAGCAAATTCTTAGTTGTCTAGAGAAGTGCTAAAACACTCACCTTTATGTGGGGAATGTCAAAAAATTTTGGAATGGGCAAATTGCATTGAATAAAGGAAGCAAAGGAACATCCAGTAGTGAGGACGTATGTTAAAGAAGTCACCAATGTCAAGGGAGACATATTTAGAGTAGGTTGACATGAAGGAGGAATAGGGGAATTTAGAAAAAACCCACACTAGACTGGAGGATATATGCCACACAAAGGAGGTAAAACTTATGCAAATCACGAGTCAAAGGTGCCAGTTTGGAACAGGGAGTGCAACATCAAAAGGAAATAGTCAGTGTTAAAAGAAGTCCACGCTGAACAATGGCACCTATTAGGATAGAGCTACCAAGAAAAAGATAAATCATGACATAAGAGGTAATGTTTCAAAGCAACAACAGACCTACATATTAAAAAGCATGTTAACTCCACGCATTCAAAGAAAATAGAGCACATGTGCAGGAGTAGAGGAGAGGTAGTCAACGCCATCAATAGCAGGGGCATCCACACTCAAAGTTGAAAGCAGCCGCTTGAGGGAGACATTTCACAGCAAGAGCTCACATAAAGGAGAAACATGGCAAGAAGAAAAGAAAAATGTTCAGCCACAGTTGACCAAAGAAGAGGCTTCAAATTATAAGTAGGAGGAGCAGTTGACCATGGTGAATGGCATGGCCAAGGAAAGCCACTATGGAATGAAGAGACGACAGCTTATGTGAAGAGTAGACCAAGCATGTAGTAATTTACATTAGAAAATAGAGATCCCCACATGCATTAAAAGGAGAGCCGTCCATAATAAAAAGGAACCCATGCGATACAAAAGGATACAAAGTTGCAAGCCAAAGACATGGAAAATCGATAGGGCATCCATGTGCAAAGGTTGTGAAGTAGTAGGAGTAGAGGCATTTGAGAAAAAGAACAGCCCAAGCATGTTAAAAAGGGGCATTCCACTACATATTAGGAGGCACAACTTGTGAATGGAGAGAGGTGCCATTGTTAAGAAGAAGTTGCTAGTATGCGCCAGTGGAAAGAGTAAAAAATAGAGCAAAGGCATACTTATCCCACATTGTTTAAGTGGCAAGTTTTATAATGTTTAAATTATATTGAAAGGAATAAGCATTGTGTCTTAAAGACACACGTGTTTTTGAGGCTGAGCCATGTGGAGGGGTCCGCTGTGGCCAACGGTTAAAGTCAATAAATTTTGACTGTTCACACATAAGACCAAGCCTCAAATGAGCGTAAGGGGAATTTAAAGCTTTGCTGGGCTTATGCTCACCGCATAAGATAGGAGGTTGAACTTTGCAAGGGTCCTGATGCTACGGGAAGGATTTGCACGTATGGGCGTAAGATAATTTCCAAAGCTCTTTGGTGATATGCGATCACGTAGAATTGTAATGAGAAAATCTTAAGTGAATGGTCAGGAACCAAATTTTAGACATCTCCGGGGATATGTCCAGTGTAAAGGCGTAAACAAAATTTTGAAGGATTTCAAACTTACGAGTGCTCGTAAGAGTGTAAAATGCAGCATTCATCATATAGGTGTAAATGAAAATGCAAGGGCTTTCCGGGCTACAAGAATGAGATATTAATAAAATATCATTCATGTGAGAACAAGAAGGAAAATTGAGATGAAGGAACTAAGAAAAATAATTAATATTAAAATATTAGTTAATTAAAAAATCTCAATTGTTGTTGTGACCAGTGGAAAGTAGACAAGTGGCATCTTCAGATTGGAGGGATAAGGAGAGTATTGAACATAAATGAGAATTTAGCAGATGTTTTAAACATATAAGTTTTAAATGAAAAATTTGAATCATTTTGAAGTTTTATATAGTTTTGACTATATAATTTTTAATTTTTTTTTCATTTTTTAAAGCTCTATCACTGTCTAGACCTAATTTTTCAAATGGCCATAACGGGGGCAATTTTTGTGCAAAATAGGTGCTGTAATATACCGTCAGAACTGGGAGAACTTGAATTTTTCATATTTGAAGTTAGATTGTGCACAAGTTTTTATTGGTTCGTGCTATAAGTAGTTTAATGATTTTTGGGGCATTCTCAGTGCAATGGGCTTAATTCATCATGAAGCATCAGAGTTTGTTATAGGGTAGTTTTGAAGGCTTGGTAAAGTTTGGATGTGAAGAAAATCAGTTCTAGAGTGTTTCCCTATCTTTTAGAAGTCATTTTTTAAAAACTAATTTTCATTTTACCGTGAGTAAAAATTAGGAATCAAATCAGTTGTTTGTTCAATCATACATTTCAGATATTTGATGCTTTTGGAGCTATAACTGATTGAAGATTTGATTCAACAGTTGAGGGAAAAGGTTTGAAGGATGTTTTAATCTGTTGAGAAGGTTTTCCAAGTGGACAGATGTCATGTTCAGATCAGATCCAGGAATGAACTCTTCTCCTATATCTTCTTTTCTTTTCCTCATTGTAAGAGTTCTAGTCTTTGGAGAAAAACCAGTCACTGCTGTGATTCCATGTTTTGGATCCAGTTTTGATATGTTCCTATACTGTGATACCACATTTTTTTAGCAATTTCTCTTGTATGAACAACATAAATGAAGATAATACAAATAGTTCAAGTCTTTTAGGTGTTTCTATGTTTTTATTGCATGCATATGACTGTATAAGTTTCAAGGAAATGAATACAAAGGAGCAAGAATTTCATTAGTTTCATTCTGATTCTCATCTCCAGTCTCAGCGAGTTTTCAATGTTTTATGATCTTTGAAAAAAGAACTTAGGTCACAGTTGTAGTCCCTTAAGGCTGTATGTTGTTTTATTGTTGCTTATGACTCAAGGAGTTATATAAATGCTTCAAGGAATCAATAGGGTTGCAAGTTTATTGAGAAGGATATCATGTAAGATTGAGATTTAGATTGAACATGAATGTCTATTTACAAGGTGAATGGATAGATCGTATATCTAAAGATACAAATAAGTCTCAGATATCTATATGTATGTGATTAATTCATGGAATTGCCCAATAGATAAGGCACTGATCATTTATAGTATCACTTGTTCATGCTGCTGCATATTAGAGGCTTTTGTTGAATTCAAAATATTTTATTCAAATAAATTCAGTTTTTCATGTCTTGTATTGGGCTGAAAGGAATTAACCCTCACTCAGCTTATGAATGTCATAGATTTGCATTTAGCTACTGTAGATATGTGTCATTGCATAAGTATTAGGAGAAATAAGGGTTTTCATCTACTATTAATAGGTTCAGATTTATGTTTTAAATGCACTGGTACCATATCTTAGAACCTCAAGGTTAACCCACCTAGGTCTTGCAGAGCCTGAAGTGAAGAAGGAGTTATGCCTTATAGTTGGCCCAAGACTGCAGTCAGGTGTATCTGTCATAGGAAATTGCTAGTCTTAGATGCATTTGTTTAGTTTCTTGGTCATTTTCAAAACTATTAAATTAGGAGCCAACACATTCCTGTTTTAAGAACCTTTTAGAAACTCCCACACCAAACAATGGTCTTAGCAATTCCTTTAAGAAGACCCTTCTATTTGAGCCAGTAGTGTTTGGACTATCCCTTGCTACCTTCAACCTTGGTTTGAAAACACTTGAGATAATCAATTTTTAAATTTTTAAAGTGTTGAGAACTTTTTGATCTATGATTTTGAATTCAAGATTGAAAGTCCCCTATTACTGCAAGTAACATCCATTCCTCGATTGGTATAAAAAACAAAATCATTAAAATGTTTTGACAAAGAGATACCTCTTCCCCAAAAGTTTAAAACAAAAAGTGGTTTAATGAGAAACATCAAGATAAAATCTTCAGTGCACCTAACCCCCAGACTGACAAAACTTTGAAAGAAAAAGAAACGAAACCCAAACAAAAGACTTGACTCAAACAAAACTAAAACCTAACTAGAAAGACTAAAAAGACTAAGAAAAACAAAAACAAAAAATTATCTATAGAAAACCTTGAATAAAAAGAATGTGGGGTGGTTGTCAGTAGATTTCTAATGATATGCAATACTAATGAATGAACCCATATAGTCCTAAGAAAAGCTGATTTGTCTTTGCACTCATAAAAGTAAAATTTGGACAATCTTGGTTCAAATTTTGAGCACAAATCACACAAAATCAGAATTTGTGGTAACTCTCCATGACCATGATTAATCCAGAAACAAGATCTCTTACCTTTAGCATCGTATTCAAATTGAAAACCATCAAACTAAGAGGGATAATGGAAAAATATCACCTGATCTATCAGGTCTCCCACCATAGGGGTGCACTCACACATTGTAATCTCTCCTTCTGGTGGTCTTATCTCATGTTACACAACTTCACGCACACATGGAAACATTTTAGGTTCCTTCAGACTAGAAAAATTAACCATCACTCCTTTCAAATTGCAGGATTCATTACTATCATTGACCAAGATGTTTTTTGCATCATATCCCAAAGAAGCCTATTCAAAATCATACTTTCCCTCCATTGAAATCTCCCAAGCTAATAAGAAATCAAGACAACTTTCTTCTGAATGGAAACCAAATGGATGGATTCTACATGACTCAATTATCGCATGGTTTGAAATGTGTGTAGAATACCTACAAATAGACATTTCCTTAGTCAAGCTCAAGACCAAATTGAGCACTCTATCCATCTCTTCTAATGAAAAATCTTGTTTTGAGGGAGGTATCTTATCATTATCCAATGTGGAATCAATATCAAAGTAGGAAGAATTGGTATCTTCATCTTGATGACTTTTTGATTCAAAAATCTCACCAACCTTGGGATCATCTACATTTCCAGCACTTTTTGCAACTTTATGGAGTTTTGGAACTTCCAAGTTTTCTGTGTCCTCAAAATTTCTTTGCATATCCACACTTATTGAAACATTAAAACTTCAAAGAATTTCTTCATTGAATGGGAGGAAAAACTCCTTTTAATCATCTTCATAATTTTTTTTTCCTCTCGCATATTTATTGCATGATTCAAACACCATTGCACTAAACTATAAAGCTTGTTTCTCCATGATTTGGGGAGGCTGATCCAAAACATCATTGTACCCATATCCATTTTTACTTAGTCTCATACCTATAATACCACTATTCTCATTGTTGATGTTACTATAAAGCCCAAAATTTCTGCTATGATTTTGAGAATAATTATTCTAGACAACAAGTTCTCTTGGATGATTGCCTTGGTTTCTTAAGGAATTCAACTTTATTTTGACGAGCTCATTAGATAAAAGAGACATTTTCTCCTTCATGGACTTAAAATCTCTAGACATATTATTTTCTACTTCAGTGGATGCAATTGCCTTCTGCTCAAAGAAAGTGGTCTTTTGGGACTCATACCCTAAATATGTAATTGTTGGCATTGGAGCAGTAGTAACTTGCTTTGTGAATGCAATAGCCTCTTTGAAGACATTTTCAATAGTATCAATGTCTCTGGGTGGGAGCCTTCTTAGAAAAATAGAAGTTAATGAATCCATTGCTCCAAAATAGATATGGATGACAACCTCTTGTGGTATAGTGTATGGAAACCCCATTCTTTGATACATCCTATAGAAGCGATGATTAAACTGTGAAATAGTCTCATGGGGATCCCTCTTAATTGAAATAAATTGATGTTGTAGGAGAGCTGGATTAGTATAGATCTTGAATTATTCTAGAAACTTGCTTTCAAAAGAGTTCCAATCCCTTATTGATGTTGGTGGTAGATTGAGGTACCAATTGAATGCCATTTCCCCCAAAGTGTAAGGTAAAAGGCAACATACCACATCCATATGGTGAATTTGGTTTCAATTACAAATTTCTTTGAAAATTTTAATATGATCTTTTCCTGTTCATGATTCTCCATAGATGAACCATGGGCAAATTTTTAAGGATATTTGGATAAGTCATGCAATGGACTAGTTAGGTTCAAAGGTGAACTTTGGGCATTGAAGAAAGACATGGTGCATCATGATGGGAATTTGTGAAGTAGAATGTAAAGCAAACGATGATAATGGAATGTGTAATGTGAATGAGTGTAGTTCTTGGTATCCTTTATCACTATGATGCTTGTGAAACTGATTGAGTTCTAGGAACTTGTGTTTATAATGGTAAAGTGCACCTCTAAAGAAGCACACTTTCTCAAAATAGTGCACTAGCGCACCAATGCACTTGCACACCTATGCACTAGCACACCTGCACACCAACACACAAACACACCAACACACCTTATGAAAATTCATAGACTTAGAAATTTGTTTTTAAAAAAAAATTTTAAATTTTAAATTTTTCTAAAAATTGTGGAAATTTCAAACAGTAACTTGGATTTTTTGAGCCAAATGGTTTTCAAGCCCTCTTTCTAGTGCCACTTCTGTTGAGCTATCATTTTGCACGATGCTTAACTACAGGAATCATTTCAAAATCCTCTCTTGAAAAGATGATCTAGGATTAACTCCAAGGTTCCATATGATCTTGCAACCTACTAGAATTCACTCAGTTGAAGATAAATGTGTTTCTTCATGAGGATGCCTTTGCTGGTTCGAACCAATTTCAAACCAAATGATCAATCTAATTACTGCTTCAAAATTAACAACAAAAGAGATATCTTTTTTGCTATTTTCTATTTTTTAATGAATGCAATCTAAGAATGCAACTATATGAATTCCTAATTTAACCAGGGGTTAGAAAAGAAAATAATGAAGATAGGGTAACAAGAAGTTTAAGAAAATAACATGAAAGTAAAATCCTAATAGACATAACCTACAAAAACAATGCCTCTATGAGTTAAGCCTTTGAAAAGATTAGTGAGTAACCAATGAAAATAGGAGCAATGCTTCCTTGATTCCATTGATGCAATTGTTGATGGGAATTCAATAACTGTAAGATATTTCACTTTTCATTGGATCACAAGGCCATGGAAAGTGCACTTATGTGAGATGAAAAGCTATGCAGGAACAATATGGTGATCTCTTCTCGAACTAAGTACATGAGAAATTTTTTAAAAATCATAGAAAAAAACAGAATTAAAAGATCACACAACCAGAACAATGTAATAAAAAAATTGGCTCAATTACACTTCATGAACATACATTCACAAAATATAACACACTTAGGAAAGAATCACTACACTCCAAATGCAAGCACCAACAACATATATTATTGCATCAAAATTATGGTGGCCTTGAATACATATTACATTCTTGAATTTATAAGAAATCTTCTCCTCAATTTGTGTTGAGAGAGAGATCTCTTTAATGTAAACATATACTTCAAAACTAATAAAACAAATCTATTTATGTACAAACTAACTCGCTAATTGGTGCTGAATAGGACTCCATCCATATTTATATCAACAAATGGATGCATGAGCCTTTATGTGTCTTAAAACAAAGAAAATATGAAAAAATAAGAAAGAAAAAGAAATTAGTGGATGTAGGAGTGTCTGGAAGTGCCAAATATAGAAGCTCCATCTTCATTAGGAATCTTTCAAAGTTAAACTAGTGTCAAAATGCATTTTCGATGTGTGGAAAGCTCTAAATTTAGAACTGGTAGTTAACTATTGGCGCACTTTTGAATTCTTCAAAATCTTCCAGAACACCATTGAAAAAGTGCACCTAGCACACCTGGTGCACCTTTGAATTCTTCAAAATCTTCTAGAACACCATTGAAAAAGTCCACTTATGCATGTGGCACAGCTGCGCACTAGTGCACCTACATGAAATTTGTGCAAGGTGCTCAATTCGCCAAGAAAAATTAAAGTTCTTAGTTTTGAAAATAATTTTTGGGTTTTGCTCAAACAAGGTCTGGGAGCACTCTAGTGTACTTATTTTTCCCTTTTTGATGGTTTATACCCTATTTTTAGCCAAACACTTTCATACATTTGAATCCTTCTGCTTCTTCTATCTGAAATTCCAAGGCACCCATGTTGAATCTTGTCTTTAATAATTGCATAAGATGAGGAACCTATTCTGGTTCATGTGTCTAGCCTCTATATCTTTGATCTTTTTCTTCTCTCCAACTATTTGATCCTTCTGGTTTAGAGACTAGATGATCCAGATTATCCAAAATGATTAAATGTTTGAAACTTTTTCACAAGATTTTCTAGGCATTTTTAACTAGCTTTTTCAGAGGTCTTCTACTCAAAATTTTAGGTTGAAACTTTCATCAGTCCCTAAAATTGGGTAGCTAAAGGATCACTATTTTAGGGACTGAAATTATATTTTTGGTTCTTCTTTCCAATAGTGTAAATGGTTTTGAATTATGAGCTCTAGGTCAAAATTTATGACCTCGACAAGTTGAGGATGCCTTTTTACCTACATAAAGAAGCAAACATTAGTCCAGAGGGTTGAAAGTAAAACCTAAAAAAACCCTAATTATGACTCAAAAAAACTAGAAAACCCTAACCACTTGAAAATTGCAAAATGCCTAAATTTACCCCTAGAATGCAAAAAATATAAATTGGCACACTTGGTGCATCTGATAGGTGTGCCTGGTGTGCCATTTTCAATAGGGTGCACATCAATGCACCTACCCACTCTATTTACTTGGGCCTTTTTTGTTGTATTTTGAGGGTGCACAATAATGCACCTAATTAAGTGTGCTACTACACACCATATTGAGTTCCTTTCATGTTTTAAGTTTAGTAAAGGTGCACATTAGTGCACTTGGATAGGTGCGTTGATGCACACCTTTGGATGTTTTGAATGTTTTAAGCTTTGAAAGTTTTCTTTAGCAAAAATACATGCAGGTGTGGGGGTACACAACTGCACCACTATGTTGCTATGCACTCACCTTCTATAAGTTCTTTCTTCATGTTTACCACACTAGCACACCTAGGGAGGTGTGTTGTTATGCATTTTTATTTTGCAAAATGACTTCTTCCCTTTGAAATTTAACTTTTAGAGACTAGGTTTTTGAATCGAGACCTAGATTAGGTCAAAAAGCACTAGAAAAAGACTCAGACCCCAGACTAGGGATCTGAAAAGCCAAAAATAAAGTAGGGGGTCCCCATTTCTAAGTAAAATGGGGAATGCATTGTGAAACCACAACAAATAGCAACAAAAAAAAGGAAGAAATGAAAAAGGCATTTCGTCATCAGAAAAAATTCTTCTGATATGTTTCAAATGCCAACTGAATCCTAAAAATTCCAAGCATTTTTTGAGTCACTTTACAGTCAAAACCTCATGATCTCAAATCTCCAAGTTCAGTGTGTGTTCAGTGTATTCATTTCCTTTAACATCTCAGAATGCAATCTATCAAATTTTTTGACAACTTAGAAAGAATCTTCCACCCGTCTGATCCATTTGTTGGGAACCTTCACGAAAGTTGTTTATCAATCCTTGGTCTAACCAAATGAGAGAATCAGTTCTAAGGGCTCTTAGTGAGTTGTAACTTTTTATTTTGAATTACTAGGTAACCTTTTGAATACTTGCTTCATGTAGTTCACAATATTGCCATTTGATTCTTCAATAAAGCAATGGTTTTGATACCAGATAACTCATTTGGAGTGCATATCCCTATAATCAGATTACCTTTCTCGAACTTTATAGAATCCTTCATTCTTAACACCTTTCTTTCTTTTTTATTTTCTTTTTGTATCTTGACCATGATTAGAATGTGTGGCCAAGTCATTGGAGTCATTTCTAAGATTCAATCTTTTGTGAACATTCCTTGATTTCCTCTTTTAAGAACCTTCTAGAAACTCTCACACCAAACAATGATCTTAGCAATTCCTTTGAGAAGACCCTTCTATTTGAACCAGTGGGGTTTTGACTATCCTTTGCTACCTTCAACCTTGGTTCAAAAAGTCTAAGATAATCAATCTTTAAATTTGCAAAAATGTTGAGAACTTGTCGATCTATGATTCTGAATTCAAGACTAAAAGTCCCCTATTACTACAAGTAACATCCATTCCTCGATTGGTATAAGAAACAAAATCATTAAATTTTTTTGACAAAGAAATACCTCTTCCCCAAAAGTTGAAAAAAGAAAGTGGTTTAATGAGATACATCAAGATAAAATATTGAGTGCACCTAACCCCCAGACTGATGTAAATTTGAAAGAAAAAGAAACAAAACCCAAAAAAAAGACTTGACTCAAAGCAAACTAACACCTAACTAGAAAGACTAAAAAGACTAAGAAAAACAAAAACAATAATAAAAACTCATCTATAGAAAACCTTGAATAATAATAATGTGGGGTGGTTGTCAATAGATTTCTCATGATATGCTCTACAAATGAATGACCCCTTATAGTCCTTAGAAAATATGTTTTTTCTTTGTACTTAGAGAAGTAAAATTTGGACAATCTTAGTTCAAATTCTGAGCACAAATCACACAAAATTAGAATTTGTGGTAACTCTCCATGACCATGATTAATCTAGAAAAAAGCTCTCTTACCTTTAGCATCATATTCAAATTGAAAACCATCAAACTAAGAAGGATAATGGAAAAATATCACTTGATCTAGCAAGTCTCCCACCACAGGGGTACACTAATACATTGTAATCTCTCCTTCTGGTGGTCTTATCTCATGGTACACAACTTCACAGACACATGGAAACATTTTAGGTTCCTTTAGACTAGAAAAATCAACCATCACTCAACCTTTTGAATTGCAAGATTCATTACTATCATTGACCAAGATGTTTTCTGCATCATATCCCAAAGAAGCCTATTCAAAATTATACTTTACCTCCATTGCAATCTCCCAAGCTAACAAGAAACTAGGACAACTTTCATCTGAATGGAAACCAAATGGATGGATTCTACATGACTTAGTTATTGCATGGTTTGATATATGTATAGAATACCCACAAATAGACATTTCCTTAGTCAAGCTCGAGACCAAATTGAGCACTCTATCCATCTCTTCTAATGACTAATCTTGTTCCGAGGGAGGTATCTTATCATTATCTAATGGGAATCAATATCATAGTAGGAAGAATTGGTTTCTTCATCTTGATGACTTTTTGATTCAAAAATCTCACCCACCTCAAGATCTTCTGCATTTCCATCACTTTTTGCAACTTTATGGAGTTTTGGAACTTCAATTTTTTTCACATCCTCAAAATTTCTTGGCATATCCACACTTATTGAAACATTAAAACTTCAAATAATTTCTCATTGAATGGGAACATAAACTCCTCTTGATCATCTTCATCATTTTGTCCTCTTGCAAATTTATCACATGATTCAAACACCATTGCACTAAACTGTAAAGCTTGTTTCTCCACATATGGGGATGCTGATTTGAAACATCATTTAACCCATATCTATTTTTACTTAGTCTCATACCTATAATACCACTATTCTCATTGTTGATGTTATTATAAAGCCCAAAAAGATTTTGAGAATAATTATTCTAGGCAGCAAGTTGTCTTGGATGATTGCCTTGGTTTCTTGAGGAATTCAATTTTTTTGACAAGCTCATTTGATAAAAGAGACATTGTCTCCTTCATGGCCTTAAAAAATCCAGCCATATTTTTTTCTACTTCAGCAGATGTAGCTATCTTTTGCTCAAAGAAAGTAGTCTTTTGGGACTCATACCTTGAATATGTAATTGTTGGCATTGGAGCAACAGTAACTTGCTTTGTAAATGCAATAGCCTCTTTGAATACCTTTTCAATGGTATCAATGTCCTTGGGTGGGAGCCTTCTTAGAAAAATAGAAGTTAATGAATCCATTGTCCCAAAGTATATATGGATTGTAGACTCTTGTGGTACAGTTTGTGGAAACTCCATTCTTTGATACATCCTATAGAAGTGATGATTAAAATGTGAAATGGTCTTGTGGGGATCCCTCTTAATTGAAATAAACTGATGTTGTAGGAGAGATAGATTGATTTGATCTTGAATTATTCCAAAAACTTGCTTTCAAAAGAGTTCCAATCCCTTATTGATGCTGGTAGTAGATTGAGGTACCAATTGAATGCCATTTCCCCCAAAGTGTAAGGAAAAAGGTAGCATACCACATCCATATGGTGAATCTGGTTTGAATTACAAATTTCCTTGAAGATTTTAATATGATCTTTTGCTGTTCGTGATTCTCCATAAATGAACCATGGGCAAAAATTTTCAAGATTTTTGGATAAGTCATGCAATGGACCAGTTAGGTTCAAAAGTGAACATTGGGCATTGAAGAAAGACATGGTGCATCATGATGGGAATGTGCGAAGTAGAATGTAAAGTGAACAATGATAATGGAATGTGTAATGTGAATGGGTGTAGTTCTTGGTATCCTTTTATCACTGTGATGCTTATGAAACTAACTGAGTTCTAGGAACTTATGTTTATCATGGTAAAACGCACCTTTAAAGAAGCACACTTTCTTGAAACAAAACACTAGTGCACCAGTGCACCTACACACTTGCGCACCAACACACCAACACACCTTATGAAAATTCAAAGACTTACAATTTTTTTATTCTTTTTATTTTTTATTTTTTATTTTTCTAAAAATTGTAGAATTTTCAAATAGTAACTTGAGTGTTTTGAGCCGAATGGTTTTTAGGTCCTCCTTCTAGTGCCACTTCTATTGAGCTGTCATTTTCCATGATGCTTAATGGTAGGAATCCTTTTGAGCTCCTCTCTTGAAAAGATGATCTGAGATCAACTCCATGGTTGTAGGCGATCTTGTGACCTACTAGAATCTACTCTGGTTAAGAAAAATGTGTTTGTTCATGAGGAAGCCTTTGCTAGTTTGAACCAATTTTAGATCAAATGATAAATCCACATGATGTTTCAAAATTAACAACAAAAGAGATGTTTTTTGGTATTCTCTATTTTTTAATGAATGGAATTTAATAATGCAACTATATGAATTCCTAATTTAAATAGGGGCTAGAAAAGCAAATAATAAAAATAGGGTAACAAGAAGTTTAAGAAAATAACATGAAAGTAAAGTCATAACATACATAAGCTATGAAAAAAATGCATCTGTGAGTTAAGATCTTTTAAAAGATCAGTGGGTAACCAAAGAAAATAGGAGCAACACTTCCTTAATTCCACTTATCCAATCATCAATTGGAATTCAATAATTGTACGATGTTTCACTTTTCATTAGATCACAAAGCCATGCAATGTGTGCTCATATGAGACAAAAAGCTATTCAGGAACAATATGGTGATCTCTTCTTGAACTAAGTACGTTAGCAAAATTTGTAAAATTGTAGCAAACACCAGAACTAAAATATCACACAACTAGAACAATACAATAAAGTAATTGGCTAAATTACACTTCATGAACATACATTCACAAAATATAACACACTTAGGAAAGAATCACTACACTCCAAATGTGAGCACCAACAACATATATTATTGTATCAAAATAATGGCGGCTTGGAATACATATTACATTCCTAAATTTATAAGAAATATTATCATCAATTTGTGTTGAGAGTAAGAGATCTCTTTAATGTAAACATATGCTTCTAAAATAATAAAATAAATCTATTTATGTACAAATTGACTCTCTAAGTGGTGCTCAATAGGACTCTATCCATATTTATATCAATAAATGGATGTATGAGCCTTTACATGTCTTAAAACAAAGAAGACACTAGAAAATAAGAAAGAAAAAACAATTAGTGGATGTAGGAGTGTTTGGTAGTGCCAAAAATAGAATCTCCATCTTTACTAGGCATCTATCAGAGTTAAACTACTGTCAAAATGTGTTTCTAATGGATGGAAAGCTCTAAATTTAGAGCTGGCAGTTAACTATTGATGCACCTTTGAATTCTTCAAAATCTTCTAGAACACCATTGAGAAAGTACACCTGTGCACCTAGTGTACCTCTAAATTCTTCAAAATCTTCTAGAACACCATTGAAAAAGTGCACCTACACACCTGGCATAGCTACGCACCATTTCACCTACATGAAATTTGTGCAAGGTGCTCAATTCACCAAAAAATGAAAGTTCTCAATTTTGAAAACAATTTTTGGGTTTTGCTCAAATGAGGTTTGGGAGCACTCTAGTGTACTTATTTTTCCCCTTTTGATGGTTTATACCCTATTTGTAGCCAAACACTTTCATACATTTGAACTCTTGCTTCTTCTATCTAAAATCTCAACGCATTTGTGTTGAATCTTGTTATTAATAATTACATAAGATGATGAACCTATTTTGGTTCATGTGTCCAACCTTTATATCTTTGATCTTTTTTCTTCTCTCCAACTATTCAATCCTTCTAATTCAGAGATCAAGTGATCCAAATTATCCAAAATGATCAAATGTTTGAAACTTTTTCACAAGATTTTCTAGGAATTTTAAACTAGCTTTTTTGGAGGTCTTCAGCTCAAAATTTCAAGTTGAAACTTTGATCGGTCCCTTAAACTTGCTAGTTGAAGGCTTGCTATTTTAGGGACTAAAATTAAATTTTTAGTTCTTCTTTCCAATAGTGTAAATAGTTCTGAATTCTAAGCTCTCAGTCAAAAGTTATGACCCTGAAAAAGTGAGGATTCCTTTCTACCTACACAAAGAAGAAAACATTAGTTTGGAGAGTTAAAAATAAAACCTAAAAAAAACCCTAATTATGTCTAGAAAAAACTAGAAAACCCTAATTGCTTGAAACACCAAAATACCTAAATTTACTCCTAGAATGAAAAAAATATAAATTGGCACACCTGGCGCACCTTTGGTGCAGCTTTTTCTGAGCAAAGTCTTTACATAATAGGGTGCACATCAATGCACCTCGTGGGGTCTGCTAATGTACACCTATTCTATATACTTGGTTATTTTTTTTTGTATTTTTAGGGTGTATAGTAGTGCACCCAATTAAGTGCACTTCTATGCACACTATTGGGTTCTTTTGATGTTTTAAATTTAGCAAAGGTGAAAAAAACACACCTAGATAGGTGCACTGATGCATACCTTTGGGTGTTTTGAATGTTTTTAGATTTTGAAAGTTTTATTTAGCAAAATAAGGTGCAGTTGCTGGGGTGCATAGCTACGCCTCTGCATTGCTGCACACTCACCTTCTATAAGTGTTTTCTTCATGTTTGGTGCACTAGCACACCTAGGGAGTGTGCTGGTACACCTTTTTCTTTTTCAAAATGACTTCTTCCCTAAGAAACGTGACTTTTAGAGACTAGGTTTTCAATCTAGGATCTAAATTAGGTCAAAAAACACTAGAAAAACACTCAGACCCCAGACTAGGAATCTAAAAAGCCAAAAATAAAGTATGGGGTCCCCTTTTTTAGGTTAAATTGGGTGTGCATTGTGAAACCACAACAAAACCCCAGTTTAGTAATTAACCTTGGATTAAAATAATTAAATTGCAGAAATGTGAAGAAAATGCATGAATCCATCTTATAATAGTAGAATTTCTTGGATAATATGTAGTATGCTCACTTCAACAATTAATTTAGATCAAAAAATATGAAAATGAATGTATTTAGAAGATGCAACAAAGGATCTGGAAGAAAATCTTGTTAGAGAAACTCCTTCAAATGCTTGAATGTTTGAATCCCTTATCTTTAATGGAGGAATCACTTCAAGAATTCTTGAAGGTTTGAGTGTTTGATCTTGTTGTATGATATGAAAATGAGGAAATGGAAGGTTTTATATAGAGATCACATTTGACTAACTCTCGTAGGACAACCTACCTAGGAATTAACACCTTGAAGTTAGCCTGATAAGGGACCTGAATAGAGGACCTAAAATTTGGCCCAATTAGGGGTGTACTATGTCCTTAATTGTCCAATCAAGAGTGCACTACAATATTTATTAGTAAGGGGTACACTATGGTCTTGACAACTTGGGCCCAAAAGCTCTAGGATCTCTTCAAGATGCCAAAATAGGTCAGGGATCCCTGAAGTCAGGGACAAAGTCTGAGATATAGCCATTTTGGTGTAGAGGGTATATTCCAAGTGATTAAATTAAGGGAAGGGAGGAACTAGGAGGATATTTCCTACCTCAAGCTTAACACTCTAAAAATAGGAGCTTTAAAGAGGATCTATTACGTTATACCCCAATTCCACCTAACAGAAAGGACAAGAAAGAGAAATAAGAAGGAGAGGCACAAGGAGATTTATGATCTCATATTAAATGGGTTCTAAAAGTTCATTGAATAGGACTTATTCCTATATGCCTAAAATGTGAGCACACTTCTATGAGTCATTATATCCAAGATTTCTTGAGAGTGAGGTCTTGAATGGAAGCTCATAGCTCTCTATTCATGGAGTACAAGGGTTTTTGATGGAGGCCCTCAATTTGACCTAGTTTGTGCCCATGCAAATACACCATAAAATGAGAGATTCAAAGATAAAAATATGAATGGAAATGAAGATGCAAATTTTGATCTTAGATTGGTTTTAACAAGTTAGTGTCAACACACTTAAATCATTTAATTAGTTCATGCCGAACTAGTAATACATGCCGAGCACAACATGTAAATATTAGACTGTGCTAAGTTGCAGTGAGTGCCAAGTCACTCAAGTGCTGAGTAGCTAGACCATGCCAAGTGATTCAAGTGCCAAGTAAATAGTTAATGTCCAGTAGTTCAGGTGCTAAGTTAGAAGTAGCAATACAATGCATGCTAAGCATAAGTGACTTCATATGCTGAGTGACATAGTTTGGACATATTTGTTTGTAATGGAACAAAAAACTATATAAAGCATTTTCAAGCTGAATTAAGGATAGATTTAAATATTTTAGAGATAAGGATGAATCTATATTTGAATTCCCTATGTAATTGCATGCAGCCAATCATAAAATAGGAAGGTTTAAGTGGTAATATGGAAGAATCTTAGCCATAGATTCATACCTAATGCTAAGCTACTAGAGTCTTCTTAAGGAGAATGAAGCCCTAAAATTTTTAATAGTGTAACAAGGGGTGAATGATTGAATTGAAGGAGTGAAAAAGATAGTTTGTAGAGAATTCAAGGTGACTTAGTGGCAAGAGTGTATTGCAGAATCAGTCTGTGAAGAATAAAGGATAGAGAAGGATACAACATTAATATATCAGATCATGAAGGATCGAATCATAGATTGTGCAGAGTTGATTTGTTATCAGAGAAGCAAGTGCCAATCACAAGATCTATGTTGAGACATTCTAACAGGGAATTTTAGTTAAATCTCCTAGGCAGAGTAGTCCTAACAGGTAGTACTAAATCCTTTAACAGGGTGGCATTCCAAGTGAATGACCTTAAGTCCTCTAACTAGGTACACTTCTAATAGGGTGTTGAAATCCTTTAACAAGGTGCAGCTTAATAGTCTTTGTAAGCCTCTAATAGGGCAGGCCTCTCACAGGGCATATCATGTTTCATGGTGAAACCATTGTAACCTTCATTAGCTACACTTTATTGCAGCAGGAGTAAAGATTTGTGGGTGTCAACCCCACCCTAGTTTTACCTTCTCACTTGGAGGGTTTTTGGGTAATCATATCTAGTGTTATGTGTGTATTTGATTACATGCATTAGATGCATTTTCTTTACATGTTATTTCAATTTATTTATTGAATGCATCTAATGAATGGTGAAAATTTTATGGATCCAAGTTTAAACTCTTGATTCACACACCTCCCCCTCAGAAGATTACCTTTCCTACTTGTAATTTTAACAATTGGTATCAGAGCCAAGTTCTTTGAAAGAGAAACTTTGTAGTTTAGAGGAAAAGATCTTGAAATTGAAGTTAAGAAATTGGGAAAGATTATTGAGAATCAAGGAATTGAGATACAACTCATTTGACATCAACTTGATGAAGCTAGATAAGAATTAAGGAAATACTTAAAGAGAAGGAAATAAATTGTCATTGTAGAGAATGGAACACAATACAAAGAAATTGACACTACCAAGCTATTTGCCAATAATGAATCCAATGAATTTGATACAATAGTCACAAATCTAATGGAAATGAATAGAGTACACACTGAGGAAATTAGAAATCTCAAGCTAGAGCAAGAATCTCAAGCAATGATGCTATGTGAGGTAACTAAACAAAAGAAGAAAGCCATGGAAGACAAAGCCATGATTGAAGAAGATAAAAGAATTATGGGCAATAGATTAGAAGAGAAGTCAATAGAGCTAACTAGGATATCCAACATGCAATTGGATACTCTAAGACAAATGATGAATTCTCATCATGAACCGAATGTCAAAGAGATTGAGATAACTACATTGAAGCTACAGAATGAATAACTATAGAATGATCTAAAAAGAGAAAAAGAAATTACTAAAAGCTTCAATAAGCCAAATGAAGCCATCAAATAGTTTGAGAAATTATTGAGAGCCCCTAGATTGAACAATGATATATCAAGACTAGGCTACACAAGCACTAAAGAAGGAGAATCATCCAAAGTTGCCGAAGAAATAAACATCAAAGGTAAGAACTCCAAACCTACTTGTCATTTTTGTGGTAAGAAAGGACATACTGCTAATGTCTATAGGAGCAAGAGTGCAAATTAGAATGTCAAGCCTAAGAACATGACTCACTATCATAACTACAACAAAAAAAGTCATCAAGCACATGAATGCAAAACCAGGACCATGCATCCACCAAGATTTGAAAGATATTGCTACAATTGTCAAAAGTATGGACATAGAGGCTTTGAATGCAGATCCAAATCCATGTGGTCATCAAACAAGTCAACAAAGGTAAGAAGCGATGAAAACTTTTATAATTGGGATTACAACACAAGAAAAAGCTATCATTATTGCCAAGAGTATGGACATATCCTTGAGAATTGTATTAGGACACACTTCAGAGACAACTACAAAATATGGTTAAGTCAAACTGCATGTTTCAGTTTGTTTGAAGACTGGTCACATCAGTAAACATTGTCTAACTAGGTCAAAGGCACCCAGTTGTGAATTTAATAAAGGAAAAAGTAAGGCAGATGTTGAACACATTAGAGGTGAGATGAACAAGACATGGAAAAAGCGAGATGGATTTAGTACATCAAATGGAGAAGGGATCAATTCACCTAATAGGTCAAGTGGTCACACCTCATCAAACTAGGTAACCAAGAGGTATAAGGGACTGATATTCAAGTGTTATATCATACATCAGTTCCAACCGAAGATAGCACTAAAAATAATACATTAGCATGAGTAAAAATTCAAGATGTTGTAGAAAATTCAAGTCAATTCTTTAAATCTTTAAGTTGTTGCCGAGCATGAAATGTTTCTTGTGTATGCCAAGTGGAATGCTAGTTGATGCCGAGTTGCTAGACTAAGTCAATTGATGCTAAGTCTGTAGTAGCTACCAAGTGATGGTAATATTAGTGAATGTCAAGTGATTCTAAAATCATGTTGATGCTAAGTTTATAGCTATGTAAGCACTAATCATTAAATGGAAGGTTCTTGAAGGGTATTTGATCAATTTCTGCTCATTATTCACCATTTTAGATTTGAGCAAGAGCAAGCAGAGTGAAAAGGCAATTTAGAAACTTGTTCAAAGAATTTGTAAAGATCTCAATGATAATTTCACACTAATTCTTCAAATTTTCAAGGTATTTATTACGAGTCGAGTTACACAATTTACATTAACATAAACCCTAGTTTAATAGAATGGTGTCTAGCTCAAAGAATGCAAAAGGGAAAGAGGTTTTGAATGCTCAACTAGTTAGTAATGAAGTAAAACAACCACATTTCAAAGCCATCTGTGACATAGTGTATAAAAAAGATCCCTCTAGTGCAGTTTTAATGATCCCTCCAAAAGTTATTATGGTTCAGGATGTAAGGAAATGTTACAATTGTAAAATTGGTAGCATTGGGAACTTAGAAATTAGAGAAGCTTATGATAGATTATGTGATAATGGTGTTATGAAAGAAGAATATAAAATAGTTGAGAGAAAGGGTTTGACCTATGCCCTAGATTTTCCTAGTGTTTTCAAGACTGAATGGATTAGAATTGTGTTAAGTTGAATACATGATGGATCCTTATGGCTAGAAGGTGGACCAATAAAGATTACCAAATGAATAATCCATAGTGTTACTAGCTTCCCAACCCTAGATCAGCCCAAGACTCTATGAAGTGATTCCAAGAAGTAATAGAGAAAAACACAAAGGAAAAATGGAACAAAAGAGGCATGACAATTGATACTATCACTGATCCTTTACTAGACTTTTCTATTAGGGTAATCTTACACGAACTCTATCAATCTAGAAAATTGAACAGTGTACCCTATATTGCAGTAGATGTTGGTTATAAAATTGTAAAGAAAGATCATACATATGGTTTGGTAGAACTTCAACTACACCAACTGATGGAGAACCTTGGAGCTATAAGGAAACCAAAAGTGTACAATGCAAGTTTGGTGCAATACTTGTCTGTATATTCTTCTATGTACAAAATAATTTTCCCTTCTTTGGCACAATAAGCTAGAAAATAAATAGATCAATAGCAGTACAGATCAATGAATTTATTAAGCAAATGGGTGAAAATTTTGAAACATTGATGACAAGCTATTTTGAAGACTTTAAGAAGTCAATGAAAGAAAGAATCAAGATACCTATTTCATTGGTTGAAAGATATTATAATGACATATGTTTTCTTTTTGACATTGATTATACATATGTACAAGCTACCATTCCAAGGTTTAGATGGTTAAGACCCTTAGGATATGAGATCAATGTTGATGATTCTTCAACAGCCATCACAAAACTCCTAGTAGAGGAAGTTGACAAAAGTACAAAGATCTTTGGAAACTATGATTTAATGAAATCAAAGGTTGAAATGGAATTGAAAACTACCTCCAACTTAAGAAGAAGGATAGGCTAGTTAAGAAGCTAAAGGCTAAATTTGGTGAAGGTGTAGATGAGGAAGAAGAGGAAGAAGATGAAGAGGATGAAGAAGAAGAGCAAGAACAAACACAAGGACCTCTTGCATTGAACAAAGGCATGGGAGAGGACAAGGAAGAAGAAGAAATAGAAGGTGCCATGGAAGAAGAAATTGAGGAAGCACCCACACAAGGTGAGTTAAAGAAGAGAACGACTAAGGCATAGCCTGTGACTAAGGCAAAAATTTTTGCAAAACCTTGCCTAGCCAAGCCAAGTGAACCTATCACCAGAGCCAACACATGTGCCACAACATAGAAGGCAAAGGTGAAATCCAAACAAATAGAACAAGGCAACCAAGTGTAGAAGAAGCAAAGAAGAAAATATGTTGCACAACCAGATTTAAATTAAGAAAGAACTGAATCGGATGACATAAGCCAATTCAAAGTGGTAAGTCACAAACTACTTTCTAATATTGAAAATGTATGTGAAAATGTCAAGAATAATGTAGATTTATCTAGTTTAAAGAATATTGATTTTGAGAAACTTGGAAGAGAGGAAAATAATATAGTAGAAGACGCATTGTATGCTATGATGTGTAAATTCAAAAAAACTCCACTAGAATTTGATAACACTATACCAAAGGGCCTATATGACATTATGGAACAAAAGTGACATTATTGTTTAAATTTGGAAAAATAGATTAGAGAATCAACTTTAGCCCAAATAATGCTAGAACTAACCAAAGGCCAGATTGCAAAAGAAAATAAGAAACATGGAGGAATGTTTGCACCAAAATATAGAGCCTTCATCATTCTTCAAAATAACATTGAAGATGTTGTGAAGAAGTCAACCCAAATGTGGAAATTGATCTATGGATTGACAACTGTGAAACAAGGAGAAGAGAACCCCTTTGAGGGTAAGAATGATGATAAAGAAGAAGATGAAAAATAAGATGATAAGGAAGAAGAAGACAATAAAGTTGAGGAGGATACTAAAAAGAAAGATGATGACATGAAAAAAACTAAACAACAACAAGAGGAATATAGTGTGCAAGACACACAAATGCCGAGTGCCAGTCCCCCTCATAAAACAAGTGCAACTGTAGAAACCATAATTTTCAAGGATGTCTCTAATGCATTATCTTAGAACATTAATCCATTTATTATAGATGATTTGAAGAAAATTCTAGACCAATCTACACTCCAAGCACAATTATGTAATAGTCCAATTTCAGTCAGTGTAGAAGAACTTCAAAAGGTAGTAACTGAGGTCAAAAGGGATAAGGTGAATCCACAAGAACCAAATTCTAACATCCTTTTAGTTAAACAAGTACAAACTTTAACTCAAACAATAGTGAAACATCTGCTAAGGTTGATACATTTGTAAAAATAGATACAGTTGAGCAGAGGTAGACTGCAAAAGAAGAAAAAGGGACAAAAGTAGAGCAAATAAGACAAATAAATTCATTTGAACCTAAAGCACAAGCACAAGATGCTAGTCATGTCATTGCCATAGATCAAAACAATCCTGAAGAAGATGAGAAAACACCAAAGGTAAAGGAGCAGGAAGCCATCCAAGCATTGGTAACTCTACCAACATCCAACACATCTACAAAATTTCTTCAAAAGTCAAGCACATAAGTTATACCATTGCAAATCTCAATGCTAGGCTCAAGCTCTTCGAAAGTTGAAAAGGTAATTCACTATGGAGATATCACTCTAGATGAAGAGATAGTGATTCCTAAATATGACTATGACACAATGACAATAGTGAAAATAAGCATTTTACAATAAGCCTTAGAGAAAAAGAAGCATCACAAAATGCTCAGAAGTGAAAATAGGTAGAAGCAAGCTCTTCAATACATTAAAGACATCTTTGTAGATACATTCAGCCTACCAAATCCTAAAGAAACCAAGCCACTACTGGAACAATTGTCAGACATAGTGGAAAAGATAAATAATGAAGACCTGTATACTAGTTCTAAACTTCTTGAATGGTCTGAAAAGAAATTCCAGAGCAAGGTAAATGAAAAAATATCTGGTGATATAACACTCACTCAAGTTTCATTGGAAACAAAGGTTGAGGATGTGAAGAAGGTACTTGAGAATATCTTCTCACTATATACCAAATTGTGTGACTCCACACTCTTCACCCAAGAGACCAAACATCGTATTCTAAGCTTGGAGAGGAACTTAAACATATTAGGTACTCAACTACCTTAGAACCCAACTTAGAGTGAGAAGCATTTTCATATGTTTCTTCAATCACAAATTCAATTAGCTATGTTAATAGTAGAAGAGGCTAATATTAGAGCCAAATTAAAAAACATTCAGGCATCCCTCACCCCACACATGGAAATACTCCACAAGGAACTAGGTTATACAAAAAATCTATTGAAGAAAGACCCTAACCTTTCTACTCTAGATGGCCTTGTACACCTTGTAGCTGAGCTAGCTATCCAACTCAAGTCATTGGATGTTGTATGTGACAACTGGGATGCAACTCTTAAAATCATAATGGAAGTCCATAAATCTTTTTTGGACAAACACACTCTATGTGTATAGCCCATTTGACATAAGTGTCAAAAAGTGGAAGAATAATGCAAGGAGGAGAGATACAAAATGGGAAGAATATGGGGAGAAAAGAAAAAGAATAAAGAAAAGGGAAAATATCCATAGGGGGAGAGTACGAACAAAGGGGGAGCAGGAAAAGAGCAGAGAGTAGGAAAAGACAGAGAGCAAGAAAAGGGAAAAGAAAGGAAGAAGTAATAAAATGTTTATCAATTCATACATTTTTTGAAAGATTCACTTTTAGAAAGAAAAGGCAGTAAACATATACAGATATCAGCTATGACAGAGCATATCAATAGATCAGATGAAAGAGTATTAGATACAATGCATTGAAGTCAGAGAGGAGCATAGATTTTGGATACAAAATAGAAACATTAACTCAAGGGGAGTTATCAATTTTGAGGTATATAGGTTATTATAAAATTTTGAAAATTTTGAAGTTTTGTATATAAGTAAAGTCATGGATATGTTATGCTCAAGGAAACTAAGATTTATTATGTATATTTAAGTGTTTTTGATACTCATGTCAAATGGGGAGATTGTTGATCTTAGATTGGTTTTGACAAGTGAGTGTCAACACACAAATTATTTACTTAGTAATACATGTCAAGCAAAACATGTAAATATTAGATCAAGCCAAGTTGCAATGAGTGCCAAGTCACTCATGTGCTGAGTCACTCAGGTGTCGAGCAGATAGATCATGCCGAGTGATTCAAATGCCAAGTAAATAGTTGATGCCAAGTAGTTCAACTGCTGAGTCAGAAACATAAATACAATGCATGCTGAGCGTCAATGACTTCATATGTCAAGTGACATAGTTTGGACATATTTTTTTGTAATGGCACAAACAACTATGTAAACCATTTTCAAGCTTACTTAAGGATATATTTCAATCTTTTGGAGATAAGGATGAATCTATATTTGAATTCCCTATGTAATTGCATGTAGCCAATTAGAAAATAGGAAGGTTTAAGTGGCAATATGGATGAGTCTCAGCCATAGATTCATGCTTAACCCTAAGCCACTAGAGTCTTCTTAAGGAGGACAACACCCTAAACTTTTTAACAGTGTAACAAGGGGTGAATGATCGAATTGAAGGAGCAAACAAGATATTTTGTAGAGCATTCAAAATGACTTCATAGCAAGAGTGTATTGTAGAATCAATTTGTGAAGAATAAAGGATAGAGAAGGATCAAATCACAAATTGTGTAGAGTTGATCTATTGTCAGGCAAGCAAGTGCCAATCACAAGATCTATGCTAAGACATTCTAACAGGTGATTTCAATTAAATCTCCTAGGTAAAGTAGTCCTAACAGGTTATACTAAATCCTTTAATAGGGTGGCATTCCAAGTGAATGATCTAATGTCCTCTAACTAGGCACACTTCTAACAAAGTGTTGAAATCCTCTAACAAGGTGGGACTTAACTATCTTTGTAAGCCTTTAACATGGTAGGCCTATCATAGGGTAGATCATGTTTCATGGTCAAACCATTATAACCTTCATTGGCTACACTTTATTGTTGTAGGGGTAAAGATTTGTGGGTATCATCCCCACACTAGTTTTACCTTCTCACTTGGAGGGTTTCTAGGTAATCATATCTAGTGTTATGTGTGTGTTTGATTACATGCATTAGATGCATTTTCTTTACATGTTATTTTAGTTTATTTATTGAATGCATCTAATAAATGGTGAAAGTTTTATGGGTCCAAGTTTTACCTCCTGATTCACCCCCCTCCCTCAAAATTTTACCTTTCCTACTTGTAATTCCAATAGCAAACTAGTCTAAATGATGACAATGCAAAACAATGCAAGAAAGGAAATCTAATCTATGAAAGGAAATAACAATGCAATATTAATTTATGAAAACAAATATGGATCTAAGCTAATATGAGAATGTAAGGATGGATCATGATGATGGAAGCCATGGATGCATGAGAGAAGAAGACAAGAAGATAGAAATTCTCCACAAAAGCTTTAATGCACAAAATCCTCCAAAAATTGCTCTCCAAACCTGCAACATAACAATAGCATAATCGTGGATGTCAAAAATAAGGAGAGGGCTCTCCATTATAAAGAAGAATAGATGATCAAGATTAAGAGGCAATAAGACTTAATCAAGGGTGGAGAAAGAATGATCCGTGTGAGACAAAATTCTACCAATGAGAAAGGAGGAGGAAAATTAAAAGGAATTCCACTTATAAATATGTGCATTTAAGTGTAGGAAAAATAAGAAAAGATTTATTTAATTTTTATTTAACTTATTTCCTTTTTAAAGAGGTATTTTATTTAACTAAAAGGGATCAAGTTCTTGTAATTAAATAGAAAATATTTAATTAAATTAAAGGAGGGGGTTTTCTCTTAATTAATTAAATGTGGATTAATTATTTAATTAAAAGAGAGTTTGAATTTTAATTAAATAAGACTTAGGATAAAATGATCAAACCTTTAGGAAATGTTGAAATAATTAAATTAATTACAATTTGTTTAAAGAAATTGATTTGAATTGATTTAACAAAATATTGTGAACTATTGATTCAACAAATTTGATAAATTGAATAATGGGGGCCCATAGTCTAGGTGACCATTTTAGGGTGCATACATTTGCCCCTCTCTGACTAATGTGTGATTGATTTGGGAACACATGTAGTCAAAGAAAGAAATTGAATTGTGAGATCGATTTGGGATCACAAAAGAACCCGGATGTGTGGTTAATTTGGGAATACATCAAGACAAAGAATACAAATAAATTTTGAATTAAAAAAATCAAGGGTAAAATTGAAAAAATTGAATCAAGGATTAAAGTTGATAGGTACTTCCCCCTCATGATCAAAATCAAAATGAGATAGAGGAGAAACAAAAAATTTATAAATTTGATCAAATCGAACAAAAGATAAAGTTCTTGATGTAAGATGAAAGATAAGACTCACAAAACCAAGGTAGACCATAAAGCATGAAATATTATGCCCCAAAGTTGAATTAGAAGAAAAGAAGTGGTATAAAAGAAAATGGAAGATAGAAGTTTGGAAGATATGGAAAGAAACAGAAAGAAGAAAATATAATGCCCCAAAATCAATCAACTATTTAATATAGAAATTTTGATTGAGATTACAAAAGAAGATAAGGAAATAACAATCAAAACATGACCACAATTGAGTAAAAGGTCACAATAAAGATGAAGGGAAAACCCGCTCAAACTCATAATGTAGCCTAAAAATGCAAGTTAACATGAATTATAATAATGCAAGCTACATGAAAATGCAAAGGTGTAATGAAAATGTTAAAGGACTTATTTTCATCATTGGGCCATTATTAACGAACATTAGAAAATCACACAATCATCACTAGTCACAAGCACAACTATGAAGATATGAATGTGATTTATATCAGATTGGAATGTGGAAAGATTCTAACATAAGAATCAAAGACATAAAGGTCAAGATGACTTTGATGTTAGATTACCCAATTTAATGTAGCAAAACTATGCTTGCATCAAGGCATAGATGTTAGGATGATCGTAAGAATGGTTGTGAAAAAATAGTCAAGGATGATGCCTCAAATCTCCTAAGTGTTTCAAGGGGACAAAAAGAGACACTCTAGAGTTTCAAGACCACACCCAAAAGTAGAAAACAAATAAAAACATGCCCATGCCCCAAGTCCTCTAGCTCTGCATCCTAGAGAGACTTATCAGACAAGGACATTCAATGAAAATCAATAATAGTCAACACACAAAGAAAAGATCATGACATAGGTCAAGCATTAAGTGTTTGTGTTTAAAAATTTAAGTGTTTTAACAAATACTGAGTTTCGAGGATAAGGATCAAATGATTACAAGTAGGAAAGATCACATGATGAAACTAGGTAAGATCAAAGTGATAAGTGTTGAAAAAAACTCGACGTCAGGGGTTATATTGAAAAATACAATTTGGGTGGTGTTGAAATAAACCATTTGTAAGGTGTCCTAAATAATTTTAAAATTTTAATAGTATATCATTTTTTTATATATTTGAAATATATTAATGTTTTTTTTGAGGATCAATAAATATGTAAAGATGTTCCCAGACAGAACAAGCATCATGGATAGAACTTCTTTAGGTGCAAGACATTGATAGGATCAAGGAGCTACTCTCCCTCTACTATAGATAGTAAATAGGAACTAGACCCAAAAGTTGCTGTAATAATGTAAGGTCCAAGACAATTAGGTTCAAATTTACCATTTTGATCTCTATTCTGTTGATTCTTAGGATTTTCACATAGGACAAGATCTCCCACTTGGAATTCTCTAGGGTAAAATATTTTGTTAATTCTTTTGACATGCACTTTTGATAGACCCTCATATGGTCAAATGATGTTTGGCATTTCTCATCTAGAAGTTCTAACTCTTGAAGTCTCATGGCACGGTAGTATTTATCTATAACTAGACCTTTGAGGGAAACTCTGAGTGAAGGAATCTCAACCTCTAAAGGTAACACTGCTTTGGCACCATATGTAAGGGCAAAAGGAGTAGCCCCAGTAGGAGTACAAATACTCATTCTATAGGCCCACAAAGCTATATTTATTTGTAAGTGCCAATCTCTACCATTCTTATGAACTTTTCTATGTAAGATTTTGAGAATGGTTTTATTTGATGCTTTTGTTTGACCATTTCCTTGCGGAAAGTAAATGGAGGACCAATATTTTTTATCTTGAATTTTTTACAAAGTTGTTTAAGTTACTTATTTCTAAATTGGCCTCCATTGTCAGTGATAATCTCAAAAGGAATTCCATATCTACAGACAATATGATTCAGAATAAATAGAGAAACTATCTTACCTAAGGCAACAAAAAGTGGGATAACTTCTACACATTTAGTGAAGTAATTAGTAGTAGTGATAATAAAGTCCACATGATGAGTTGGGATGAATTTTCCCAACAAGATAAAAGGCCCAACATTGAAACAACCAATCAGATATAGAAGGAATGAGTTCCCTGCCTAGAGCATGTATCAAGTTACCATGCTTTTGACACTTTTCACATGACTTTTCAAAAGCTACTGCATCAATCTACATCATAGGACAATAGTACCCCACCCTAAGCAACCATCAAGCCATGGAAAGACCATTGGAATGTCCCCCACAAATGCTCTCATGGATGTCAACTAATACTTGATCAAATTCTTTCTTTTCTTAGCATCTAAGAAGTGTTCCATCTAGAGCCCTCCTATACAAATCTCTACAGATAAGGGAATGGTGAGAGGCATTTTGAAAAAGGTTTTTGCATTCATATTGGTTAAAGGTTTCAGTATAATGCCATCATGATGTATGAATAAATGGCACCGTAATGAGATTACCCATGACCAACAAGGGTACAAATAACATGAATTTCTTGGAAATCATAGATAGGGTCATATAGATCTTCCACTAGGAATTCAAATCTTGATTCATGTTGCTCTAATTGAAGAACTAAAGTAAGTATAGACATAACATCAACTACTTTTTTTTCTACTCTAGGCTAGGAATTTGTTGAAATGAGACAAATGTGAAGTAGCATCTCAAGGAATCAACCATTTGCTTGTAAGGTACCAATTTCTCAATTTTTGTTAAATAATTGTCATTGACTTGGTTGATTATTAGTTGTGAATCCCCACAGATGTGTAACTTTGTAATTCTCCATTCTATAGCCATCTTAAGTCCATTATGTTATTTGTACATGGAAACAATAACTTGTAAGATTTAGGAATAGTGTACCCATGAGAAGAAACAAACAACACACCAAATTTAGAACCATTTTGCATGAAGGATCCATCAAAGAACATCTTCCATGTTCTTTTAGTCATATAAATGAGGCATTCATCTTGGAAATCAAATTGAATAGGTGAATCATCTTGTAGTGGGTAATCAACCAATTGATTTGCTATGGCTTTCCCTTTGATTGCTTTATGCTCAACATACTCTATGTCAAACTTTGAAAGTATCATCATCCATTTAGCAAGTCTACCCATGAGGGAGGCTTTTTTTCCTTGTAGTGACAAATGCTGAGCCAAATGTACCATTTGAGAAGCTTCACCCATACCCAAATTGACTATTTGTGTTGGTTCAAGGAGACAATCAAGTACCTCATCCTTAGGTGCCTCAGAGAGGTTTTCACCCTCAAATATGTCCTTTCTTTTTACTTTTTTTGGTTCTGACACTGCCACATAGTGGTTTTTGCCATAAAAAATCCTACTCTTTTTATTTTAAAACTAAGGTACTTGATGTCTGGCTCTATCATGTTGGTAGTCGATTCACTGGTGGAAGAGACTGTGGGTTCAATGGCATTCAAATAGTAGGCTATCTCATAATCATTTTGAAACATTAAAATCTCAGGTTCAAGATTGCATTGGGACCAATTAATTAGACCAAGATGAACAAGGGGTAAATCAATGACTAGTTCAAGGTTATGAATATGAATGATATCTTTGGTGACCAAAGAGTTAGCATTTTTCAAGTAACTTCTTAAACTACCCAAATTGGGATTCATCCTAACAAGTGAAGAATCATCCACTAAGGTAACATGTGAGTTCAAATCATCTGATCTTACACATGAATCATTGACTACATTAGGTTGAGAACTATATGTATGAACAACATCAATGTCCATATCAACTATAGAAGGCTTTGAGAGGGAGTCCCATTCATACTCATTTGAATCTATTTCTAAATCTCGACTAGGATGCTTACACCATGAAGGTTTGGGATGCCTAGACATGGAAGCCTCAATATCATCAAGGGTCACACTCTCTTGTTCTAAATTTGTAACTGTCTGATGAGATACTAGACTATCTGAATCTCCCCAAAGGAGATTAGTAGAAGGGACCTAATCTTCACACATATCTTGTTGATTTTCCAAATTAGGTATGTACTTTTGTTCTTCTTCACTATCTGACTTATCAAGGATAGGAGCAACATTATTATTGTGATTCACATATCCTAGGCCAACCAAATTCTTAGGCTTGCATCTAGAAAGACCATGATCAAGGGGTTTGGCTCTAGCATCCAATCTATTATTAAGAGGGCCATGTCTAGGATATCCCATCTTCTTGACAAAAGTATACCCTCTTCCAAAAGTATATCCTTTTCCAAATTAGGTATGTACTCTTATTCTTCTTCACTATTTGACTTATCAAGGATAGGTGCAACATTATTGTTGTGACTCACATATCCTAGGCCAACCAGATTCTTAGTCTTGCATCTAAAAATACCATGATCAAGAGGTTCGGCTCTAGCATCCAATCTATTACTAAGAGGGCCACGTCTAGGATATCCCATCTTCTTGACAAAAGTATACCCTCTTCCACAGGCTTTAGGAGAGTGAGTGAAGTTCTCATTGTGCATATACTTCTCTTCCCTATAAATCTAACCTCTAACAACCACATCCTCTTTCTCATCTTGAATAGGCACTGATGACTATAAAAATGTGTCAAATAATGTCATAACTAAAGAGAAAGGTTTCATCTCTTGTGAAGGTTTACCATAAGACCTAGGTGATATTGGTAATGTTGCAAGGGAGTTGTGTTGATATCCCCCCATGCAAAGGTCTATGGATTTGAACTTGTATTTACATTCAGCTAAAGTTGCATCAAAATCATCTGCTTCTCTATTGAGGGAAGCATGAGTACTTGCTAAAATTGAGTTAATAGACAAAGTATTATCCCTAGGTATACAAATATCTGTTCTATTGTAAGGGAACTTAACACACTAATGATAGGTAGATGGCACTGGTTGCATATGATGAATCCATGGTCTATTAAGTAAAATTTTCTATGCAAGGGGTCCAACATCAACTATTTGTAATAAAATATCTTTTCAACAAGACCAACCCTAATGGGAAGGACAACCAACCCCTTTGAACTTCTCTCTACCTCATCATAGGCTTTGATAATAATCTTCCTTCTGGTATCAATTGATAACAAGCTTCCTTCTGGTATCAATAACTTGTTCAGAATAACCTAATGTCTTTAAAAGACTCAAAGAAATTTTTTAAAGCCCAACACCCCCATCTATCAACACATGTCTAACATAGGTTCTATGGATTATGACCTCAATATGAAGGGAAAGATTGTGCAGATGGATCAAATATTTATCATTTTCCTCCAAAAAGGAAAGATAATGAGGGCTAGAAATATGATTAACCATGTTCTAGAATTGATCCACATCTAAATTTTTGAGGACATTCACCATGTGTAAAGTGTCCTCAAGGACTTGTTTGTGTCTTGGAGACAACACTAAAAGCTCAAAGATCATAAATTGAGCAGGGGTTCTTTGCAATTAATCAACAAGATTATAATTAAAACTAGGATTGACCGCTAGTTTTGAAGGAGCATACTTGGATTGCACTTATTTTGGTTTACTTGGTTGGTTTGAACTAGGTCCTTTAACGACAAGGGGACCTTGACTTTGCATAACAACATTAAGACTTTGGGAAGAAACTTGCTTAGATTTACTTGACTAGCTTGAATTGGGTCCTCTAATGATAAGGGGACCTTGAGATTACTCTCTAGAGTGAGCAACCCTTAGCACCAAAATAGGTTTTTTACCAAGGATAGGAAAGCTCAAATTTAAATCATAACCATTGGGATTTTTATCTTCCATCATGTTGACACTTTCTTCTACAACCTCAAGCATATTAACAAAATTTTCTACATTTGCATAATTATAATTAATTATAGCCTTGCCATTCTTATGTTGGGAATCTTCCCCTTTCTCATACTTAGGCAAAGGCTCTTTGAATGCTATGTGATCAGCATTAGTATTTAATCCATCTATTTCAAGTTTTCCATTGCCAATAAGATCTTGAACAATATGCTTAAATCTCCCATAGTTTTCAATATCATGTCCAATGCCATTGTGAAGCTTGCAATAGGCCTTCTTATCCCACCACCATGGCTTAACTTCAGGTATGCAAAACTTTGTGGCATCATAAGGGTGCACACTATTACAAGAAAGGAGCTTCATGAAAATCTCTTAATATGACTTACCCAATTGTGTAAAGTTATATTTCTCACCTTTAGGCCTTTCTTGATATCTTGGCTTGTTACTTTGTTGATTAGCACTAGCCAAATGGAGAACAACTTGGTCTTTAGGCTTAGAGGAATCCACAACTCCATCAATAACCAATTGTTTATTCTTATTCCAATATGTATTCTTTCCTTTATTATTATTGTTATTCTGAAAATTGTTGTTGTTGTTTCCATTTTTTTGTCAAAATACATTGCTCTCTCAAAACATCCTCAATTCTAAATGCAACTTCAACGATGGTATGAAAGGACTCAAAAACCATCTTCTCAACTTTGTATTTCATCTTAGGAACCATGTTACTAATGATGGTTTCAATATTTTCTTTCTTAGGAATAGTCCTAGAATAGTGAGACCATTGTTGTCTCCATCTTTGCAAGAAAGTAAAAAAGGATTCTCCTTGATTTTTCTTTGTGTGACATAAGTCCAATAGCAAGATAGATTGTGAAAGATTGTATGCAAAGTGTTGAACAAATATCTAAATTAACTTAGGGAATGTCTGAATAGGAGGAGTTATATTGGTAAACCATTCCATTACTTGACCCTTAAGACTCCTTGGAAATAATCTCATAGGTATGAGTCCTCATGATGAAACTCAAAACTCATGATATAGAACTAATGCACATGATCATTCAGATCCCCATTTCCATCATTTTTTTCATATTGGGGGATCTCAATATTTATAGGAAAATCCTTCATGTCAACACTCTTATCAAAAGGATTAGGACAAATTGAATCAAGTGAAAAAGAACTCTTGGGTGCTGATATTTGCTTCAACTTTTTCTTCAATTGGTCAATTTCTTCTTTCATATAGGGATCATGCTTTTGAATCTTTTTGTCTACATCAAAGTTGTAAGGGAACTTAACACCCTTGTTGATTAAAAATTAAAAGTTTACATCTCTATTTTGGTCCATATATGCTTCCATATGTTGCTGAAAATGTGGGTCTATTTGCATAGCTAGGAAATCATAAGAATTACAGTAAAATTTTGAGCTACCACCTCCATATTATGAGCCATGATGAGCTTGTTGTGAAGGTTTTCTTGAAACTCTAGGAGGTGTTGATGTCCTACAATAATTATGTCTTGAAGCTCTCCTTCCTCTAGGGCTAGGAGATCGTGAAAGTGTTCTTGAGTGTCTTCCACTTTGTGGAGTCTTAGGTGGGGTGGATGGAGGAGAGTTTTTTCCAACACCAATGTTCACATTGTTGAATTTATTATCAAGTTGAAAAGCCATGAGAAGGTCTTGTGCTTCTTGATAGGATTTCCTTTCTATCTCAATCATAACTTGCCTTTCTTCCTCTAGGCATCTAAATTGTTCTTCCTTCTTAGCTTGTTCTTCTAGAAGGGCTTTTCTCTCACACTCAAGCACTTTGAGTCCACCACTCACATAAACTAAAGGTGTCATGAGTAGTGTACATGGTCTTGACTATCTAAACTGGTTACCAGTAAATGTTGCATTCACACAAGCACTAGAAGGCTCACTAGTTTGATCATCATATTGGGATTTCTCTTCTTGATAGGCATAATGCTTACCTTTCTTATCCCTTTGGTGTGCATCCAAATATCTATCCTCAATATGGGTTGAGGTTGGTCTATTTTCATGAGTGGGACCACCACTCAAAAGGTCAACATAGTATTCACCAGTTTGATTCTCCTTTTGTGGAGCCATTATAAAATCCATATCCATATCTGAGTGAGGTGATACTATAGGTGTACTCAACTCAATAAGGTTAGTACCAGGGTCAAACAAAGCTTCTAGAATATTCTCAGGCAATTGAACAAACATAGTTTCTTTTCCCTTATGTCTTTGACAAGTTTTAATTAAAGGTAATTTTTTAAAGATGACTTGAGGTCACTTTCCTTTATCTACTTGATATCTTGTTGTAAATGGCATGAAAGAAAAGGTACTAGGTGATAGGATAACCCTAAGAAATGTTGGTACCAAACTATGATAGTAAAAGCACTCGCTTGTCCAAAAGAGATGTGATAAGATAGAATTTTTCAAGAGGTGCCCAAAACTTTGGGTGAATACCCTAGCACATATGGACTAGGAGGATGATTTAAAAAAATCATAAATAATTAAAATTGATTTTTTATGAAAGTGGATGGACAAGAAATTACTAAGACTCTACAAGCATAATATCAAAAAATCCAAAGGTATATCTTTCTTAACAAGGATGGCCTCTAACTCACCAACTCCAAACAAGGTCACTTGTGAAATAAAAGATCACTAATTCAAGGGGTCAAAACACAATAACTCAAGGTGCAAACAAGCTTCTAACAATGGGGTAAATAGCCTAATCTAAGTTGGATCAACCTAGGGAGACTAGAAATAACAAGATAGCAAAGAAATTTGATCATAAAGTCTCTATTCAGGAACTCAAATTTTATTTATTTTAAATATCCAACTAGGCATGATAAATTTTGAATAATAAACCAGCCACAAAAGACAACAATTATGAATTTTAAGAAAATATCTTCAAACAATGAGCAAGGGACAAAGCAACCTCACACATAAACAAGAATAGTATCATAGCATCAGTCTAATCCCTAGAACCACCATTGTGTATGTTCTCAAAATGTTTTCCAATCAGGCACATAGTCCTAGAAAAGAAAATTTGGTAGCACTATGGCTCTTAGTAATGTTCAAATATGTAGTGGGAAAAATCCAATCCTGGTGCACTAAGGTTTTGACATATTTTGAGAATTTAATCAATTGGAGATACTGAGGAGCTCTGACAACCCAACAAAATAGTAAACCCATGAATATTTCCTCCACAAGGACATTTATATAGCGGTTGCTACTACTACATCAAAAGTAGCTATTACTGCTTGAGGTTCTATCCACATGGCTGACCCAATAAAGGGAATGTCCACTATAGTTAACCCTCTCTAATCAAGGAAGACTCACAAAGTTGTGCCACATAGGAACTTGGTTTGGATTCAAGGGTTTCAAGTTTTTGATGTGCCCAAAAGGGAATAAAGAATACTCCTCTAGCCTCTTCACCATACCTAAACATAGAAAACAATATTCTTTTACATGCTAATTTGAAATCACCTCACTAAAATTTTTGAAAAGCCACAAAAAACACCACCAATCTTAGAAAATAAAGTACTAATGGATGTTGAGGACAAATCCAAGCAGAATAGTGAGATAATAACAAATATCCTTCCCTACCTACAAGAGGATCTATTGTTGAGAAGAGAATCACATGTAAGGCAAGTGAATGAAGAACATTCCCTCAAGAACTCCACAAATAGTGTTCATAGGGCCTAATTACTATGTGAAACACATATGGGTGAAATTAAATCTAGATCCAATTTTAGAGCACCAAATGAAGTATGAATCTATGAAAGCATGTAAAAGCACTCAAGCCAAACATATGAGAGGGTTCATTTTACTTTGAAATCCAAATGTTATAGAGATCCAAAAAAATACCTAGTATCTTTGCAACACATCTTTTCTCTATTGTACCTTTCATTTATGATTGAATGCGCACTTGCAACGAATAGAGCAACAAACAAAACAAGCAAAGACAACATATGCAATATATATCCAAGTTATGTAAAACTAGGGTTAGATCTGAAAATCTAATTTTTAAGAGTGATAATAACCAGCAAATAATCCAAATGAAATCTCACATCATGCATTGATCTATGTGAAAATTAAATGCAAGCTATTCATTAAATGCCCTTTTTTTAATATTGATTTTTGACCTAGTCAACAAGATTGGACCTATATGATATGAATTCACATCAAAAACCCTAATGCAGAAAAGAGACCCCTATAAAAAATTAGAGATCTTTCCAAAAATGTCAAAATTTTGAAAATATCTTTTTATTTGTGCTCTAGAGAGCCATTTTGTCAAAAAAAACTAGTTTTTGCAAATTAAATTATTGAGCCTTAATATGATCTCTAAAATCAAAACATAGATAACCAACCCTGTTTAGAATTTAAAGACCTTTCTAAAAATTTAGACTTTCTGAATTTTTTTCTAATTTGTGCTCTAAAATGACTTTTCATGAAAAATCAAGAAAAAATTATAAAAAATTGAAAATAACTCAAAAAATCTAAAAATTTCACTAAAGCTTCTATGATTTGTCACCACTTGCAAAAAATAATTTAGACCAAAACACCAAGCCATTTGGGAGATATTATCAAATTTTTAAGATCTAGAGTTTTTTTCTCCAAACAAATCCCCACAAGGGGGTTAGCTTCAAAAATATCTAAAACCAATGAGTAAAGGTGGGTTGCCCCACGGTGGGTACCAAATATGTATGCCTAAAATGTGACTACACTTTATGAGTCATTATATCCAAGATTGCTCAAGAATGAGGTCTCAAATGGTGGCTCACAACTCTCTATTCATGGAGTACAAGGGTTTGTGATAGAGGCCCTTAGTTTGACCTAGTTTGTGCCCATTCAAGTACACCATAAAATGAGAGATTCAAAGATAAAAATATGAATGCAAATGAAGATGCAAAATAATCTAAAGGATGACAATGCAAAGCAATGCAAGAAAGGAAATCTAATCTATGAAAGGAAATAACAATGCAATATTAATCTATGAAAACAAATATGAATCTAAGCTAATATGAGAATACAAGGATGGATCTTGATGATGGAAGCCATAGATGCATGAGAGAAGAAGACAAGAAGATATAAGTTCTCCACAAAAAGCTTTAATGCTCAAACTCCTCCAAAATTCACTCTCCAAACTTGTAGCATAACAATAGCATAATCATAGATGTCAAAAATGAGGAGAGGGCTCTCCCTTATAAAAAAGAATAGATGATTAAGATTAAGAGGCAATAAGACTTAATCAAGGCTAGATAAAGATTGATCCGTGTGAGACAAAATTTCACCAATGAGAAAAGAGGAGGAAAATTAAATGGAATCCCACTTAGAAATATGTGCATTTAAGTGTAGAGAAAATTTTAAAAAAATTATTTAATTTTTGTTTAATTTATTTTCTTTTTCAAGTGAGATTTTATTTAATTAAAAGGGAACAAGTTCTTTTAATTAAATAGTAAATATTTAATTACATTAAAAGCGGGGTTTTTCTCTTAGTTAATTAAATGTGTATTGATTATTTAATTAAAAGAGAGATTGTCTTTTGATTAAACAAGACTTATGATAAAATGATCAAACATTTAGGAAATGTTGAAATAATTGAATTAATGATAATTTGATCAAAGAAATTGATTTGAATTGATTTAGAAAATTTGATAAATTGAATAATGGGGGCCCATAGTCTAGGTGACCATTTTAGGGTGCATACAATTCCAATTTAAGATGGTACATTTAGTCCCAACTTTAGTTAGAGTATGGACTTGATCCAAACTCTCGGTAAACTAGAGCATAAAGCATAATATACCCATATTATAATCAACAAGACAAATAATTTATTAAGCTCGTAAGGGATTGAGTATTTTCTAATTTCCAAATCATAGTATAAGAGATATCAATGATCAAAGAGAAGTAGAGAGAGAAAGGAAGGGTGATTATCTTGTCCAATAGAGTGCCCACCCTATTGTAAATCACTAAAAGAGTTTCTACAAAATATGGAATTGAATAGTTTAATGGGGTGGTAACCTTCTAGTCAACCCATTAGAGCATCCATATGTAGATCAATGTTCTTCATATCACCATGGCATGGTCTTGTAAGACCACATTACCCATGTATGAGACTTAGAAAATTGTTATGTCTTACCCATTGATGAGATTTAGTATATGTGTGTGCAAATGAGAGATAGACCCAATGTCAAGGATGCTCTCTTCCCATAAAGAGTTCATGCTTTAGGATTATGCCTAATCCATAAAGGAAAAAGATGTATGAAAATTGTTAGTCCCAACTGATGATGCAACTAATAATGTTATGAATGTTTGTAAAAGAGTTATATCAATTGTTATATTCTCATTTATATCAAATATTATTTTATTAAACATTATACCAATTCAATAGAGTTCCATATCAAGTTGATTGATGAATAGGATTTGGAGAAAGTATGGTGATGATGGAGTTCATAAGTGTAGCATTCAATAGGATCTTGAATGAGTTGGATAGCAATCATGTAATGTTTGGTTGATTATTTTACAATCATTTGATATTATAATGGAATGAGCTATACAAGCTATACTGAGTGACAATGTTAAAGAAGGAAGACATTGTTCATCAAGTTAATACAATGTTTATTGTGTGTTTGGAAAAGCAAGTGAAAGTTCAGTGCTACTCGAGAAAGTTTAGCATTGATTGAGTGATATTTTACTAGAGTGAAATTTTATGTTCACCCAGTAATAGCAAGAAGAACAAGTTTGTAAAAATGGAATCTGAAGCTGACTTTTGGTGGAAATAAAGAATGTTCAAGAATTTCAAATGCACGAGTCAAAGTTTATTACAAGATCTATGACTAGAAAAATACAATGAAGATCTGATGGATATTGAAGCAGGATAAGGATGAGCAAAAAGTTCTATGAAAGTTTTATTTTCTAAGCAACTAAATGAAATGAATCTAAGATTCAAAATTGTGATTAAGTGACAATGATTGGAAGAATCTGGAAGCATATAGGCTACTATTTAAGGAGTAGTTGAACAAGTTTTTGGTTGTTTATTAGATGTTGATTGAATGCTAAGAAAGGAGATCAAAGTGTGAAGTCTTGTAAGAAGAAAGAAGAGCCAGATGAATTGAGTAGAGAAGAGAGAATATCAAAGTAACAGAAAAGTGAAAGATTAAAGGAGTGAATCAACCAATAAATAGAACAGAGGAAAGAGACCAAAAAGAGATTGAGAAAAAAAAGAGACCTGAATAAGAAAGGTAGTTCTAAACCTAATAGATAAATTTTCACTATTGCTTTCTAATCATTTTAGTAGAATTTTTTCATAAATCAAGTGGGCCTAACAAGTATATGAAATCATATATGGTAATATTGATTAGTGGTGTTTATAAGCTCTTTAGAGTAGGTGACTCTTTAGACATGATCAAGGAGTGATAAGATCTAGATGCTATTTTGGTGTAAATCCTCTAACAAGGTCACATTAACTATGGGTATATAGACCTTTAAAAAGTTTGAATCCTAGTAGAGCTCACTTTAGAAGAATGAAAATATTGGGTTGTTGATCCTAGGTGGGTTTTACCTTTACAAGGTTTCTATTGTACTAACTACCAACGTCCCCCTTAAGGATTCATTACATGGCTTAACTATCTCTTGTGTTGTATAAGTCTAGTGGTTGTATTGGGCATTGATAGCTGAATCTTTTGGTGTAACGAAAAATCTAGGTTGTAACAATTAGTATCAGAGCTTTAGGTCTCCTAAGGGAAAGCTTAAAAACTTTGGGAGATTAATGGTGAGTCATTTTAAAAAAGATAGTCCTAATTTTTATGGAGTCAACTATAGTGGCAACAAGAGCAGAGTATTGTTTGATATTCTTGGAACCTAGATGTTTTTCATGTATGTTTCCATCAATGCCAAAGGGGGATATTGTTAGAAATTTTTTCAGTGCCCCCTTAGGATTTGTGATAAGGGATTAAATGCCTCTTGTGTACTATAAGTTGAGTGGTTGTATTGGGCATTGATAGATCAATCTTTTGGTATAACGACAACTCTAATCTAACAAGTGGTATCAGAGCTTGGTTAGAGGTTTAATCTCCTTGGGTAATGCTGAGGGGGGATTTTTTGACTAACCTCCAACATTCCCCATCAAGATTCATGACATGGATTAACCACCTCACATGTTCTATATGTCTAGTGGTTGTATCAGGCATTGAAAGGTCAATCTTTTAGTGCAACAACTCTAGCTTGTAACAATTTTTGCTTTAAAAATATTGGTGTCATATGTGTGATTGTTGTTATGTTGCAAGATGATTTTCATGATATATACTTTTTACTAAAACTAGATAATAACTAAATACTAGAACAATTATATTTTGATATTGACTAATAACAAATCTAGTGAACAAATAATTTGAAGTATATTTATTATAAGTGTTAATAAAGAAGTTGAATGAGATCATCGAGTGATTGCTTTTGACATTTATGAAGTTTTATTTGGTACTAAAGTGTTTGAAGGGATTGTAGGATAATTGGGCATAACTAATTTACACCCCCCACTCACCCCCCTACTCTCAATTATCTAACAAAAATGAGGGATGAAGTAGCAATGCATAGATTTGAGGATAACTTAGGAAGCATATGAAGCATCTAGAACTAAAGTACCTTAAGTCATAATGAAAATTTGTGTTTACTACTCCATGAGAATGATTTGGGAATGCACCAAGATTGTTCAAATGGTCTAGTAAGTGTGTATCATGCGAGTCAACCAAATTCAATACATATGCAAATATTTGGACCATGTATGCCCCCCTAAAATGGGAAAATAATTTCTTATTTTGGAATCTTTAGGAACTGTTGAAGAAGGATCAATTTTTTTTGGCATCAAGATAGTATCCACAAGTAATACCTAGTCCAAACCAAAGAGGTCACAACTCCTATGAGGTCATGGAAGGGTAGAATGAGAAAAGAGACTATGAAAGAAGTGAAAAAGTAAATCCTTGAAAATGATATCGGACTATTATGAGTCTCCATGTTAAATGATCTATCTACTATGAAAACCCACTTGCTAATTATATAAGATTGGATGTGACATGATAAAAAAATAACACTCAACTAAAGGAAATAGTGGATCATTGAAAGAATGAAGGATATGGATAAAGTTATCTTACCCCCCAAGTGTAGAAACACAGAGAAAAGAGGACCTTTTATGATACTCACAAAGCACACCATGCATGACAATGATCCCCAAGAAAGAGGCTAATGATGTTACATGACATAAAGAAACATAATAGGGACCTATATGTTATTTAAAGAAAGGTGGATTAGCATAGATCTCATCATAAGGAGATATGCACATAACCTTATTATCAATAAGTTGTTGAATCTTGTAATGTAAATCTTGAAAATAATTAGTAGAGTGATCATGATACCAATGAAATATACAAACTATAAGATTTGTAAGTTATTTTCTATGTTTCTTTATACATTTAGGTCTAGTAATCACCTTAGCATGAACAAGTGTAGGCAAAACAAGTTCTTGATTAGTAGAAGATAAAGGAGAGGATGTGGACAAAGGAGAAATTTGGGGCACACATCCTAATGTATGAAAAATAATGGTATTTATTTAATGCTTATTCCCCGCATCAACTAAGGGCATACTAGGTTTTATAGGTTTCTCATGACTTCAAGTAGAAACAACATTAGTAAAGAGAGGAGTGAGTTGTTTTATCTAAATGAAAGATCATTAACTCTATGCTGTCCAAAAAAATGTAGGATTAAAATATAATGTACCTCAATCATCTTTAGAGAGAGAAGAAGAAGAAGGGTCTTCTTTAGGTTTAGGTTTCTTCACTTCTTGTATAGGAGGAGGAACCAGGCATATTCCATGTTCAAACTAGGATTAGGCACATCATCATCATGAAGCGTATACATAATATTATTATAATCAAATCAAACCTCTCGATGAAGAGTAGAAGGAACAACATGCATATAATGCAACTGTGGTCTTCCTAAGAGACTATTATAATTGAGAGGTTCAAGCATAACATATATATGAGTATCCAATATTACTGGACTAACTTTCATAGGAAATGTTATGATACCCAAAGAATTTTTATCAATGTTATCAAATCCTCAAATAGAAGTATTATCTGGTTGAATAGTAGAAATATTATTGTCCATAGCCTTTAACATTTCTATACTAAAAATATTTGAACTGGTGCTATGAAAATATTGAATCTCTTTAGAAGGAAAGTCCTCATGAGTAAAGACAATTACAGGTGGAACAAAAGTAGTATACATGAATTGTATAAAGGCATTGACATTATCTTGATTAGGAGGTGGAATAGAGAGATTAGGTAGATCTATTTTCAAGGCTTCATGATATTTAATAGATTTTTGAAGAAGTTCCCAAAGAGAAATCTTGGTGGGGGTATTATGTAATTGTGACACCAAATCATAATCCAACCCAAGATTTTGAGAAAGATGAGGTGGAGGATGAAGAATGGGTCGAGAAGGTGGAAAAGAGGTAGTAGGATAAGGATAAATCCTTGTATCATAGGTATAAGATGCTTTAAGATAATCTAAAGGATCACTAGATTTTCCCTTAAAAGTTATTTGAGGAAAACCCTTAATAGTCATAAGAGGCTTAGTAAAAGGTTGATGAATATTGACCATTTTAACTTGATAAAGCTTGTGATTATTCATAAGGTTATTTCTAGAAGAGAGAGAATAAGAATTATAATCTTCCACTAATTCTTCTTCTCTACTAGGAGAAAAGATATCACTGCAAGGAAAATAATAGCCATGTTGAAAAGAAGAGGTACTAACCATGTTATCTTTTCCATTAGGAGTTGAAAAATCAACATTGTCTTCTAGAGATTCATTAAAAACAAAAAAATCATCCAAGGGTGGAAGAGAACACATAATTGAAGAGGGAGAAATGTCTCTAACAAAGGTCCCACCCCAAATAGTAGTACTATGGTGACTCAATAGAGGTTGATCATAATTGTCTTTAGCAAGATGAGCCTCAATGGAAGAACACACTTGAGTATCATCATATTCATGAAATGGAAAATATTGAAGGTCATGAAGAAAATTTGAAAATAAAGATAACATACCCATTGAAATAAAATGAAATGGTTAAATGATTTTTTTTTTTGTATTCTCAAAATACAAATACTTGAAATGAAAATAATATGTAAATGCAAGGAGATCTAAATACCAAAAATGAAAGTAAAGTAGATCTAAATACACCAAGACAAAATCTAACTCCAAACTCAAAAAAAGGATTAAAAGTGTGTGGTTCACCAAGGATTCTAAACACCTAATGTAAACAATCTAACTCCAATAAGAAAGGGGCACAAAGTCAAGTTCACCAAAGATATTGAGAGGAAAATGTAAACCAAGGAAATAAAACCTTAACTACACTTACACAACTCCAAAAAGTAGTTAAGGAGACAAGTCGTTTCAATCTCAACTCTAAGGTAGCTAGATCTAGGAACATTAGTGCTAACCGAGTGACAAAGGAGCACTAATGCAAACAAAGATCCCATTGAAAGAAAACACAATTTTTTTTTTTGTATTTTCAAAATGAAAATATATGAAATGAAAACTATATGTAAATGCAAAGAGATATAAATACCACAAATACAAAAAAAAGTAGATCTAGATACACCAAGAAGAAATCTAAATCCAATAAATGCAATTTTTTTTTGTATTTTCAAAATGAAAATATATGAAATGAAAACTATATGTAAATGTGAGATATAAATACCACAAATACAAAAAAGGTAGATCTAGATACACCAAGAAGAAGTCTAGATCCAAAATCAAACAAAGGGAAAGCGTACATGTTCACCGAAGATGCTAAACACCCAATGTAAAAAATTTAACTCCAATAAGAAAGGGGCACTGAGTTGGGTTTACCAAAGATGTTAGTGGGGAAATATGAATCAAAGGAATAAAACCATAAGATAATCACATCATGACATTTACACAACTCAAAGAAGAAGTTAAGGAGATTGATCCTTTCAATCCCAAATTTAAGGTAACTAGATCTAAGAATATTAGTGCCAATTGAGTGATAAATGAGTACTAATGCAACCAAAGATCTAATGGTTATAGGGTTAGAGAAAAGATCCAAAATTCCTTGAAACCCAAATATTACAAGAGCTATAAAGAGAAACTATGTAGATGTGCAATGTAGAAATGAGATATAAAGAAATGATAAAGTGTATTGAAATTAAAGAGGGGAAATAGTATACCCTATGAAAAAATTGAAAAAGGGGGCTATTAAATGACCTCTGAAAGTGTCGATTCTCATGACCTAGGTTGAAAAATATGCTGTAGACAAAATCCAAAAATAATTTGGCGATATGTTAAGGTTGAACTCCCTAATTAGAGTTAAAATGGAGTTAGGGTCATAGTGCGCCCCTAATCAACTATGTTTGATTATGATTTCAATTTCACAATTCTCGAGAATGACAAAAAGGGTACTCTAATCTACAACTTTTTCACCAATTCAAGATCTGCAACCTAGAATAAAAATGGTTTTGGAATTTTGATGGGGGGTTAACCTTGGTCAAACCCCAATTTAGTTATTAACCTTGAATTGAAAAAATTGAATTGCATAAATGTAAATAAATGCAAGAATTCACCTTACAATAGTATGATTTCTTGAATTGAATGTATTGTTCTCACTTCACCAATTGATTTGGATCAAGAAGATGAAGATGAATATATGTAGAAGATGCAATAAAGGATATTTAAGAAGATCTTTCTAGATAAACTTTTTCAAATGATTGAATTCTTGAATCATTGATCTTTAGTGGAGGAATTGCTTAAAGAATTCTTGAAGACTTCAGTGCTTGAGTTCTTGATCTTGTGAATACATGATGTGAAAATGGAAGGATTTATGTAGAGCTTAGAGTTGCCTAACTCCTCATAGGATGACGTGCCTAGGAACTAACACCCTAAAGCTATTTGTTGGAATTCTTTAGAATAAGTGGGGGGAGGGGGGGGGGGGGGGGGTGAATTAGTTATCCAAGGTCTAGATCTACAATTAAAACTTTTCATAGCTTAGTGAACCCATGTCCATAAAACATTTTCATCATGTATGCATCTATCCATTAGATTATACAATCACTTAAAATTGTAGGTTATTTTCAAATCAATTTGCAAAAATGTAAACATGAAACATAATAGATTCAATAACATATTTGACACAATGAGTTAACATGGAAACACAATTTGGGAAAAACCACCAGTAACATGCTACTCATTCTCATTCTTCTGAAGTGATGCCCTATGAAAGGCCAACCCTGTTAAAGGTTACAATGCACACTATTAAATATGACCTAGTTAAAAGATTTCAATCACTCTGTTGGGAGTGAGCCTTGTTAGAGGACTTTAGATCATTCACTTGGAATATCACCTAGTCAAAGGATTTACAAATGACTATTAGGTCAACCTTAATCCAAAGGATTTACCTTAGACCAATAAAATGATTAGAGAGTAATAGTAAGGCTTGATCTAATAACAAATTACAACAAACTTTTAGATTATAGATCTCTATTTCAGTCCTCCATTAAACTTTGCTTTCATACACTTCAGCTTTGATAGCTTGTTCGCCCTTCAAGCATCCATACCCTTAAGCCTTCTACTTTTCTTTCCAATGTAGTCTCTTCTCTTAGGTTATGGAATGAAGAAAATAGCCTAGATTCCTTATCTTCCTTAGGTTCTCGCACATGAGAACCCTTTCTTCTAACAAACCATATCTATAAATAGAGAATTAAAATCTTTTTCCATTCATCCTCCACTGTCCATTTTAGGATTAGGTCAGATCGGGTTGGATTCAATGAACCTACCCCTCATTTCATTTCATTCCCTTATAAAAATTTCTCCTTCAATTCTTTTTGTATTCACCTCAAAATGGTTCACGATGAATTCTATGCCACCAGCTCATCAACCTTATCTTCTACACGGTTCACACAATCCAAGAAATCAAATTTGTTAGCTCAAATTCATGAAATTCTCAATCTTTCTCATAATGGTGATACTCAACATTAACTAGCTTCTGATGCTCAACACATATTGTGTTGCTTGACATCCACTATAAGAACACCTGGCATGAAATATAGTTTATTGGTGCTCAACATCAACTAAACTTTACTCGGCTTACACTGTTTCACTAGGCTTACACTGAAATTGAATTTTCTTGGCTCCAACTGATTTTATACTCAACTTGCACTAACTTTTCTCAACACCTATTGTCTACTTAGTCAATCTTGGTATACAAACTTTGTTTAATTTGTTCTTCTAAACTTACTTTATCTAACCAACCTTTGAAACCTTAAGCATATTATCAATGCACTATAATATCACTGTCTTAACTTAATTCTTGTACTCCTTTCCATATCATAACTCAACCTTTCCTCTAGGTGCTATTGTTACCTCATTTGATCAAATCCTCTTCATAAATAAAATAAATGATAGTACTTAAATCATATAAGGTCTTACCAGCAGGTAGCAAGTTTGACATCAGTGACAAAACAATATTGAAACACATTTATCATACTTGTATCAATCTACTTTCAACAATATCCCTCTTTGGAATTGATGGAAAACCAAACTAACCAGACTTAATTAGTAAGACCAAAAAATTACAAAAAATAAAATAATTCCTTGTATTGAAATCTCTCCCTCTATTAGCAACTTCCATCTTCTAAATAGGTTACAAAATTCTATTCTGATCAATAGAAAATCAATCAACTCATCCTTATGACTCCCTTTTGATCACTTTTTATATATCCCTCAATATTATCTCCCTCTTACTAGGTAGATGTAATTAGTAGGTACACTTGTACACTTTCTCCTTCTTAGTAGATATTATACTATTTCTGTATCTTCTATATCTTGATTTCTCCCTCTGTGATTTCTTGAACTTAGTACACTTTTCTTGACAAAAATTTCTCCCTCTTTGACATCAATGCCAAAGAAATCTCATCTTCATATGGAGATATGAATATTATTTAGTTTCTCCCTCTATCACCTTGCTTGTGACTAATTTATAGCTCCAACTCTTTGATTACTTTAGACAACTACTAAAGTAAGATCTGCTATATCAATGTGTAAGATATGTCAATTAAATTTTTTTGATGCAGGGAATTCCTCATGCTTTTGAAGATAGCCTTTGATAGGGGTATCACCCCTACTGTACCTCTTAGATACTCATGAGCATCCTTAGGTAATTCTTTTGTGAAGATATCAACTATTTTCTCTTTTGTGTTAACATATTCTATCTTCACCTCTTTATCTTGAAGTAATTCTCTCAAGTAATGATACTTGATTGTAATGTGCATAATCTTTGTATGCATCACATGATTCTTTGATATATTATAGCACTTTTATTATCACAATAAAGTATCATAATTTTAGTGATTTCCTCCTTCATACCTTTGTGTAGTTGTTTGATCCATACAATGTTTGTACAGTTTACTACAACAACAACATATTCAACTTTAGTAGTAGATTGAGAAATGCAGTTTTATTTCTTGCTAGTCCATGTAACCAACCTTTTGCCTAAGAAAAATGCTCCTCCACTGGTGCTCTTTCTATCATCAATATTTCCATCCCAATCAACATCAATATAGGATCTCAATTCAAATTTCTCATTTTTCTTGTAGTATAGACCATAGTCCTCTGTTCCTTTTAGATATCTTGTTATTCTCTTTGTTGCCATCAAGTGATTCTCCTTGGGATTAGTAGAGAATTTTGCAACTATCCCTATAGATAATACAATATCAAGTCTACTATGTTTAGTGCTATAAAACTTAGTGTGCTAAAATTAACAAATATTTAATTAACATTCACACCTAGATATTAAGCAAAACTTTAAGATAAGACAAAGGAAAACACCATGGACGAAAGTAGACCAAAAATGGTAAGATCCTCAAGTGTATCCTATGATAACATTGTTGTGTCCAAAAATGAGGGATGTGTGCTCTGATATACTTCAAGCTTCAAGTGGTGAGTGATCAAGTGTCAAGGTTGATGAAAGATTCAACAATGGAGGTGTGGATGGATTTTAGCATTATGATGGTGTAAATGGGTATGTTGTAGTGGTAAGTGGGGAATTATAAGCTTGCATGGATAGATGAAATGGATTGTGAGAGGGAATGACTTTATTTATAGGCTAAGGGATAGTGAAATGGAGGGTTAAGATGCAAGGATGGAAGAATGGTGAGGGAGGACTAGGATACTTTGAAAGGGGAACACATGGATTGTGCTTGTTTGTAGCTAATCAGGGAGTGATACTTGTCACAAGGAGGATGAGTGTGAGGGTAATGGCAAAAATGGTTGGTCAAGGGGAGTAATGAGGGGGGGAATAGTGTATAAGAGGGATGTAAGAGGCATTAATGGCATGTAAGAGCCATTAATTCTCTTGGATAGGGATGGAAGAGGAAAAGGGACACTTATTGACTTTGGCTTGGATTAGCAAGTTTTAACCCTTAATTAAAGTTGTGCACAAGTGTAGGAGGGGGATTAGGCTTAGCTTAGGAAGGGGGTTAGGGGGAAAGTGGCTTAGCCTTGATGGGTTGGGTTAGTGAGGAGGCTAAGTGATGTTAGTATGGGTGGATGGGTTGTGTTGACACAAAAGCTTGCATCATTGTTTTAGGGAATACTTCTCAGAAAACCCCATATAACATGGAAACAACCTCCAAACTATAGGACTTGAATTGTAAGGCTGAATCTCCAAAGAAGGCTGACTTCCTTTACTATCAAGATGCACCTAACTACTCTTGGAGAGGAAAAGAGAGAAGGAACACATAGAATCAAACTACTTAATCTAATTTAAAAAGGTGATGTTCCATTGAATGCACTAAAAAAATTAATAGATCTCTCAAAATATACCATTATATGCACCTTTTCATTCTCTATATCATGATAAGCCAAAGATAACTTGGTCAGAGAAGGAATATGATGGATTCAATTAATCTAATCACTCATCAAGTATAAATATGATTATATGATATTTTGATTGTCAAACATATTTAGCAAGTGAGGCCATAGGGGTATACACACACACACACACTTAACTGATAGATAATGGATACAATAGATAAAATCTCTATTGAGCATAGGCCAAATTAGAGAAAAGCTCTAAAAATTAGAAAAGAGAGAACACCAAAGAAAATAACAAAACATGTTTTTATAGTTCACGTATAACTCCTAATTATTTCACAATTTCAATCATGCATTTAAGACTATTAGAGGATGATTGGATGAAATATAGGTGATAGATTGGATCTGATACACTTTTTGTGTCATGGAAATCATCAATCTTGACTAAAAGAACCCTAACTCTAACATGAAATGGCACCCTTAATGCACAACTAGGTAGATGAATAACTAGGTGATGAGTGCATGCTCCTTTTGTGTTTACTAGGCATGGGAAATGCTGAAAGCAATCTAAAAATGATAAAAATATGATTTGTCATTAAAGAGTCATTTTTCTTTTCTACTATTAGCATGCCAAGTCAAATGTATTAGTAGGTCAATTGTATTCAAAATTCATTCTATACTTTTCCTATAATTCTATTGGTTGAAAACCCTTTTCCTTTCTAGTTTGGACAAGTGAACACCTTATTGCAGTCAACATGAGGCTCTATGATCATATGATCATCAACTTATTTTAACATCAGTTCTCCCTTGAAGTTTCTTTAGGATTTTATGATTGTCACAATGCTATGACAATCCCCTTGTGTTCGTAGCTTTGAAAGACCTTTGTGGTTACACTTACAATCTTACAAAAACCACATATTCTAAGATTGTGAACCTTCTTACCATATCCTATGACCATGTGCCTCTATGATATTATGATAGTTGTATATCGTAACATTGCTAGCCTTGCTAATTGACTCCATGATCTTACATTGGATCATAAGATCATAGCACATTACATAGTCATATTATTGTAGTTCTTACCTTTCACCTTTCATGATTAGAAGAAAATGGAGATTGCCAAAATGACCATGCCAGAGACTTTAGCCAATGAAATGCTTCTCATAGGATGTCTCAGTCTAACTCATCACCCTATCACATTACAAACCACACAACACAACTGGCCCATGAGTCCACATGTCAGAAAGTTGCTTCCCCACATTGTCAGAAAATCTAAAAAAAATATAAAATACAAGAAAGTGATGGCCAATGAAAATTCATCAATATGCCAACACACATCTACCACCTCAACTTAGAAATAGGATGGCCCATTGAATAAAATGGACCCAAAGTGCCACATGGAATGAAATCTCTCCCTCACATTCTCTAAACATCTTTCAACTTCATAAAGTGGGGAAGTTCCTGCCGTCAATCCCAAGAGATCCAATAGTGGATGGAAATGTACAGTCCACTAACAACCTATGTCAAAACCTTAGCAAATGAAGTGCCTTCCATATGACAACTTGACTGATGGATTTAATGCCTATGACCCTCAAAGATAAAATGGACCCACAAGCCACATGGCAGTGAGGTGCTTGCCTGCATTGCTTAAAGTTTGAGCAACTCCATAATGCAAGAAAGTGCCCACCATGGATCTTAGAAGATCTGATAGATGGGGAAAGTTGCGGGAGAAGAGAAATAAACTTAAGAAAATAAGAAATACAATAAATATTACTTCATTTATTTATTTAATATTTTTATTACATTTAAATATTCAAATATTGGGAAAGACTGTTGGATGGGCCTTAGACATTTAAATTCAATTTTTTGGCAGGATAAAATTTTGGTTAATAGGTTGGAATAGGGGTAAAGATAGGTTTTAGGGATGGTTTAGGGGTTAGGATGATTTATTAAATGATTTATTTAATAAAGAGGGGTATGTGGGATTAAATTAAATAGATTTGAGTATTTATTTAATTTATTAGAGGAATAGGGTTTTAATTGATAAATTGATTTTGGGTTATCATTTGATTTTATTAGTTGGACTATAGTTAATTAAATAAATAAATTAACTAGGGGATGATGATTAATTAAATAATAAATATTTAATTAGTCATGCCTTAGAAGATGACTAAATAAGATTACCCAATGGTGTAATTAGATTTAGGTGTCTACATTTTTCCTCTCTTTGACATAGTGTTGGGATAACATTATTTCAAAGAAGTTTGAATGTAAATGACGTCAAGAAGATTTTTAAAGTAACATGGTTGCCTTGGTTTTGAATAGAAGAAGAGATACTAGACTGCATGATGCCCCCTCAAGAAGGCGATGGAGAGATAAAAAAATCTTAGTGACTTATTAAAAAGGTAAAAATAAAGGGACGAGAAGAGGGGGATGTAGAAGAGCAAAAGGAGTAGGAAAAAGATAAGGAAAGATAAAAATAACAAGGCAAGAGGAAATTATAGGGGTGGGAGGATGTAGAGAGGGGAGAAGGGTACCACCAGAGGTCTATAAGAGAGGCTAGGAGGGGTAGAAAGGGTTATTGGCTCTCATATGAACATTGATATATTGCTCTTTGGAGCTCTAATTTGGATGATAATATGGCTGCATAGGGATGAGCAGAGCATTGGATAGATGTGGTATGACATATGAGTGTGGTAGACACCAGACCAATTGGAAGGGTCAAAAAACCTTTCTTTGTCATTTATGTCATTATGTTTATAGCATTTTTGCAATTTATAAAATGCGATCCCACAGGCATGGGTCTGGTAGGATCACTATAGGGATCAGTAGGACCACAATCCCAAAAAAACTATTAGAGGCTAGGGATAAAATAGGGTTCAAAATTTTTTTTGCAAAATAAAAAATTTGGTAAGAAGTTTCATTGAGGACGTGAATCCACCAACATGTTGCAAGGAAGTGATCTCACTAGTGAAATCGAAGTCCTAGTAGTGGGAACACAAGTTCACAAGAAAGGGTAGTTTTTTAGGAAAAGGTTTGACTAGTAGGGGTAATGGAGTTGGTGCATTCTCATGATAAGTCATGGCTATGGGAATGCGGAGGAGTATCTAGGATTGCAGGAATGTAGGATAGGCTTTTTGTGGGGGTCAAAAGTTAAAGAACGATCCCATAGGAAAATGTGATAGTGAGATCACGAGGTGCTAGCATTCATGTGGATGCACTGACAGGAATGCGAGGAAAAGATAAAGTGGAACTACATGTGTAGAAAAAAAAGAGACTTTGGTGAGGGATAGGGGGGTTTGGAATTAGGGTTATACTGTGTAAAAAAAAGGAAAACTGACATGCTATTGGCTTTTATGGTAACTAGGTATGTTGGTGTCATGAGAGTGATGGGCATCCATGCAACTCTTGGGAGAGAAATTCAAACCTATTGACTGTGCAAGGATTGATGGTATTAGCTTGGGGTACCTGGCAAGATTTTCATACACAAACTTATATGGTGATGGTGACAACCCTATGTGAGTGATGGCATAGTGAGACTGACATCTTTCACCTACTGACATGGGAGATGACAATGATGTTAGAGGATGTTTATAGGATCTTTAGGTTACCTATGTAGGGGATGGTAGTGACAAAAACCATAGTGATGATAGAGAGGCAGTAGTAAAATGATTGGTGGGGACAGGAGTATCAGATTCAAAGTGGCCATTTGCCTTTAGATGAGCACTTGGATTGAGTAACCACAAAGAAGAGGATTTATTTCTATGTATATAGGCTAGTATCAAGATATATTGTCCTAGATATAGGTGGGATAGGAGTTAGTATTGAGATTGACTACTATGTAGATTATGGATGCCAGAGCTCCTACGGCATGGGGTTCATTGATGTTGGTGAAGTTGTATCAAGATCTTCATCAGATAGTCTATTAGGGTATAAGGTACTAGGGGAGGAGTTTGGGGTTCTTGACATTGCTATAGGTGTAGGCTTGGGAGCACATTGTGACATTTAGGTCAATTGGGTGGAGAGAGAGGCAAGTAGAGGAGCTAGTTGTGTATAGTTGGGGGGATCTATTAACATACCTATTAGGATTAAACCATAGACATAAATAACAATTACATGAAAATATAAACAATATAAAAAATAATAGATCACATAGAAAAGAACACAAGACACCAAGATTTAATGTGGTTCACCCAATCCCTGGTCCACATCCACCAAACAACAAGTCCAATATTATTATGGTCTAGTGGTTACAACTCGATTACAATTCGTAATCCCTTACAACTCAATACCACTGCATATATACCAAGAAGCTACCACTGCAAAAGATAATTTCAAATCTATAACCAATCCACTCAAAACATCTCAAGAAGTGAATCCATGTAGTATCAAGGACATCCACAATACATAAACCAATAACTTGCAAGAAAAACTTTCATAACAAATCTTCCAACAGCCTCCCAATCTCTCCACAACCAACAAATGAAAGAGATAAAGGAGTAACAATGTCATCTTTTACATGACATACATGAGCACAAACCAATGATCACAATTTCCAACCAATCTCAAATCAAATGTAAGAAAAACCAAACATCCTAGAAGATAACCAAGACCAAAGAGAAACCATGCAAATCATAACCTATATCATGTCCTTCTACACACACCTCTAGATGTAACCTATGCAAGTATGATCTAATCCATAAAACCCCAAGAGGAAGCCATAAAAACACCCAAACCATACCATATAACTAATCATGGATTTAAGCCTCTCACAAGAAGATCAAACTCATAAACCATTTCTAAAACAAGGAATATGCCCAATCTAGAACCATCATCATATGCAAATGGAGATAACCAATACTAAACCATCTCTCAAATAAACCCTCTAGAAAAAACTCATGTATCATAGCTCAAGATCCATACACATGAAAGAAAAGCATAAATATAATGCATCTAAGAAAAATAATGAGCTATACATCTCAAATAGAAAATTTCCAAGTAGACCAAGAGTGGGGAATGGGAATGCTCATCAAGATATCCAAGTCTCCAACTAGGACTCATCTAAGAAAAATCTCCTCTCAAGTCCATATCAGATGAATGCCCCTCGGCCTTCTTGTTGAAACCAAATAACTATCCCAACAAATACTTCTCTAATCCAAGAGAAATCAACATCACCACCATCTCTAAGTATCCATGAGCACCTATAAACAATCGATCCATGCCAACTCCAAATGCAACAAAGAAATACCATGAAGTATCAAATTTATGATCAATTTACTCAATACCAAGAAACTAAACCAAGATTAATGCCAAAGTTCCAACCATGGCCTCAAAAACATAAACATGACAACATGATCTAACCATCTCAACCAATAAGATAACATGTTCCATATGAACATACTATAACATGTCAACACTTTAAACACATATCAAGAGTATATCATGACATCAAAATGAAACCATCATAATTCCAAGGATAACCTGTCAAATGAAATCATAAACCACACCTTACCAAGAACTCTGTGAGTCCTCTAGATGTAACCATCTCCATTAACCATGAAGAAAAACCATCTCTACATACCATGAAGAACCATCTTAATACACCATGAAGATAACTAAGAACCCCATGAGTCCTCAATATCTAACCATTATCATTATGGAATCATGGCAATATAATAGCTAGATCCACTTACAAGCTTATAGCTACATTTGATTTCCTAGATTGGCTTTTACCTACTCTATCTTAATTTCTAACATTATTCTAATGAATGTTGGCTAAGGAACCCTTAAAATGATAAATCATTTGAAAATTTAAACTATTTATATATCTTCAAAATCTTCCAACCTCTTACTACCAATTAACGACCAAGACAAGCATGAACACTTTGAAACCTCAAACTTGTTCATGACATCAATCTTGGGCTTTCTTCCAACTTTCAAATATTTTTTATTGAAACTAAAAACAAATATATCTTTGATGAGTAGGCTATCATGAAGTATGATTATAACTTTGAATAATACTCTAGAACATACCATGAAGATAACAAGTGCACCATGCAAATGTCAAAGATGCTTCTACATCAACATGATCTAAGACAAATCTCCAACATCTATAAACACAAAATAAATATATAAATGCCATTAAATCCCACTCAATCATGGTACCAAGTCACCTATGGCATCATAAAAGCCATCTCCTACATGAAGATCCCTTAGGTCTACACTCACATAACCAAAGAGTTAGTACCAAGTGAAACCAACATCTCCAAACCTAAGAAGATACAAACTGAATTAGGAACTAATCCTGTAATGTCACCTCACCATTGTGACAAGCTCCCACTAAACCATGTATCCAAGCTATCTATGAAATCATTGTGAAGAAATCATTCTCTAACCATGAGAATCAATCAAGGCATCAAACCATCAAAGAGCTCAAAGTGCACATCATGAGCTCCTCAAAGAAACCAAATAACCATGATCCTCAACCAAGAAGATATACCACCATAACCAAATTAGGAATCCAAACCAATGAAAATCAAGGATGTACTTCTATATCCAATTATGTCATGCCAAAATCTATGGCACCATGATCACATTTATGAGCTGAGCATCTAACTCTCAATATGTGTCCAATATGTTAGTATAAAATAGTCAACCACAATCCTCTACCATGATTGTACCTGGTAACAACATCTCATCCCTTCTACATGAAGAAAAAAATTAGAAAATAATGTGATTAAGGGCATAGACAACCCACATCCAAGCCACCAATTTGAATATGCATCAATAATGAAAGATCAATGGGTAGAGACAACCCATATCCAAGCTATAAATGCAACTTGTAAGTATAGACCGCTTACAACACTGCACAACTTGTAGAACCAACAAGTCATCATACATATCCAAATCCAAACACTGATAACCATATCATCATGAGATCAATCTAAAATATAAGATGAGTATACAATGACATCAAATCCAAATCTCTAAATATACAATGTCATAAACTCACAATGCTACCATAGTCAATATATACTATAAACTGTTTAGATTAATAAATCACCAAATAAATCATGCAAAATCTATACCAAATATGAACCAATGTGTAGAGCTTTCCAAGATATTTTCATTGACTACTTGAAGTCCAAAATCCAACTCTGTATGCCCAAGTTATGCCCTAATTTGTACTCAAAATAAACAACATCTAAATTTTGGGCTCCTCAAACTTGACAAAATTTCAAGATCACATAACCAATCCTACACCAATTGTAGTGCTCTAAATTATCTTTCCAACACCTATAAGAAGTCTAAAATATGATATCTTGAGAGAAAGTTATAGCTATTTTACTGAGATAGTCTTTTTACCATTTTCACAACTTTTTTGTGACAAAAAATTCAACAGCCATCATAGGCTGAAACTAAAAAACTCTTTCATTTCCTCTGAACATGACCAAACTAAGGCATATTATATATCAAAATTTATGGAAACATCGAACTAGATCTAATGGTGAGGTTTGGTTTTACCCAAGAGGTCATTTCTACAAGCTCCCCCCCATAAACCCTCATTTAAATGAAACATCTGAAAAACCCTTTTATCTAACAATTTCACATTCCCAAAACATACAAACATCCCATCATAACAAAAAATCCAAAAACCCTCACATCTAAAATAAACAACTCATATATCTTTCCATTTATTTTATCCTCTCATGCATTCCTATGGATTTAATCTAGGGTTACAATAATAAAACCATATCCTTGATACTACTTGTAAGGAAACTTGCAAGAAAGAATATAAGTGTTTCCACATAACCCATAATAGATCTACAATAAATACGCAATTGAAATCCACATACAAGAGAATAAACAACATAACCACAAAATGCAACACATGATTACCTTGGGAAACCCTCATTGAGGGGAAAAAACCCAGCCTCCAAAAACATCCATCACCATGTATTATTCAACAAAATTACCATTTCAATACAACCATGGAAGCCTTCAAATCCATATCCACAACTGAGCAATCCATGTGAATAAGCATGAATCCGCACATCTCATGCCATGCTTCCAACCTTCACAAATGCTCCCCTGGCTAACTTGTCAAGCTTTTTCCCACTCGACTCTTTCCTTTTGTCTTCTAACTTGTCACTCCAACAATTACCCTTGTGGCTACTTATATAGTAGCAAGTCCCACAAAACCACTGAGTGGTATTACATAAAGCATGTGCTAAGACTATGTGCTACCTAACCCATTGACCCCACATTTAATATTAAAAAATTAATTATTTTTGCCAAAATTAAATAATTACATGAAATATTATCACAATGTTACAATACAACTCATCAAGTATATCCCATGGGAATCTTTTCAATTGCACATCCATCTAGATGCAACATTACATAAAAAAATAAAATAAAAAAATATAACAATATTATGTAATGTGTACAACACCCATTATCTCAATAATACCATCATATAGAGGAGGTGGACTATTGGCGAGTCCAAATAGATGAGATCCGAGTGGTGACATGGAGGCCATATATGGGTCTCAGGCCATGGGAATAGGAGAGGTAGTATTTTCCATATAATATTTAACCTTGTTTTATTTTTGGGTGATGGGAGTACATTACAAAGATGTACCAACTAGATAGGGCCTTATGATAGTTTGGATGGCCATAGGTTTCCCCAAGGAGCCAAATTAGTATTAGTGTGTGACAGGCGAGCCAGTTACTATGTTTGGGTTGACACTTCAGAGAGATGGGTTATTACAAGCATGGCAAGACTTAGCACCACCGAAGTGGGATTGGTTTGGGGGAGTGGAAGATTTAGGCTTGATGCAGGAGTACTGAGATGGTTTTGAGCATCCTGGGCTAGTAGGTTGGGCTCAGGTTACAAGAGCAATAGTGGTGGTAGGGGATATTTCACATGAAGCAAGGCAAGGGAGATACATAGCCAAGGGATTATGATAGTGGATAGAGCCAATGGTGCAGGAGGAGGCACCACTGAGGCAGAGGCAGAGGGTTATGAGGGAGGGGAGGTAGGAGGATGTGAGGCCATAGCTTGAGAGGGGAGAGGAGAGGTTGACAGAGGAGAGGAGGTCGTAGGAGGAGGGTGGATAGGGGCCACAGGGGCCAGTGAGTGGAGTGGGAGGTGGAGGGGGCTCATCGTGAAGGAGAGGGGATGATGGACTAGTGAGAAGGTATGTATCACTACAGTAGACACACGAGGTGATGAGCCAACTACTTTGGGATACATAATAGGAGAGGGATAACTTAGGATAGAGTGAGATCACTTTATACATGAGTATGATGTGGCACAGAGACATGTAGATAGAGTAGGGGTAGAGATGGGGACACTATGGGTGGAGATCAGACACTTGGAGGGGATATTGAAGGTGGTGACATTAGAGAGACAAATGGTGCAGGTGAGGATGAACATCATACAATAGGAGAGGGATAGATTGGTGGTGGAGGTGGTGACCCTAAGGACATAGGTAGTGATAGGTGGAGGATCAGAGGAGTTGAGGAGGTTACGACAAGAGGTGGAGGATATGAGGGAGAGCCAGGATTTTATCATGGGAGATATCACATGGAAATGCTAGGTAAGTAGGTAGAGAATTATAGACATCTAACATGGCTAGGTACAACTAGGACCCAAACTAGCATGTAGGGAGGGGGAGAGAGTGGATGGATCACTAAGGGTTCATAGAGTACTGGTGGATCTCAACACATAGGGTAGAGCTAGAGGTGAGATATGGGGTAAGTTGGAGGAGGGATGAAGTGGAGAGCTTAGTTACTAGAGGAGGACAGATGAGGCCACCACCTCCACTAGTAGCAGGGTTGGTGTAGAGAGAGGAACCTATGAGTCTTATGATGAGGATGTGATGGATGAGGGGGATCAATGATATGTTGTATTTTAAATAGTATTTTTTGGATGTATCATTGGATTTATTTTTGTAGGCATAGACTCGATGTATTGACATGGGCCTTTATATTTATATGGATACTAGATATCTAGATTATGATGGAGTGTGGTATTTCTATAGGGATGGATGATTTATTCTTTTATTCTTTGTGGGTGTGATATATAGATATGATCATTCTTTGGGGTGGGATATGGATGTATGGATTTACTATGTTGTGATATTGTTTATTACATGTATGTTTGTGTGAGAGGCCTATGGTTAGATGTAGAAGAGAGACTGACATGGTTTTATGTAGGATGTGATGTTTATGAGATATATGATGTTACTAACATGTTTTGATGCAGGATGTGATGTGTTTTATGATGAGTTGTTGGATGATGCTGACATTCTATGATGTAGGATATGATGTGCTTTTTGATGAGATCTAGAGAATTTTTTTATGATGATGTTTATGATCACTAAAAATGATTGAAAATGAACCTAAGATATGATGACAAATGTAATGTGTTTCAATTGCAAGAAATATAAATGAAATGCACTCTGGAAATGAGGGTAATAAAAGAATAACATGTAAACTATGATTATGAAATACATGAAATTAGTGTAGACTTATGATGATAACATAGGATAAAAATGAATGCAAACTATGCTAATGAATATGATAAAAGGAACTTAAACTATGATAAAATATGATAACATGAACTTAAGATTATGATGAAATATGATAAAATGAACTAGATTATGATTATGGAACATGATTAAAATGAAGTCCAACTATGATGATAAAACGTGATAAATGAATTCACACTATGATGGTGAAATATGATAAAAAATGATCTTTGAAATATGACAAAATATGATAAAAGGAACATAAACTATGATAAAATATGAGAAAAGGAATAAAAACTATAAAAAAAATGGTAAAATGAACTTAAGATTATGATGATGAAATGTTTTTAAAAATAACTCCAACTATCATGATAAAATGTGATAAATGAACTCAAACTATGATGGGGAAACATGAGAAGATGAATTCAAACTATGATGATGGATATGATAAATGAACATAATCTATGATGATAACACATGATAAATACTTTTTAAAACTATGATGATGGATATGGTAAATGAACATAATCTATGATGATAACACATGGTAAATAAACTTAAAAATACAATGATGGATATGATAAATGAACATAATATATGATGATAACACATGATAAATAATTTTAAAACTATGATGATGGATATGATAAATGAAAAATAATTGATGATGGTGAATACAATAAAAGAAATCAATCTATGATGGTGAAACATGATTAAAGAACTCAATCTATGATGGTGAAACCTTAGCCCAGTGTTTATGAGTTGTAATTTTATGCTAATGAAGATGAACTCAATGTTTAGGATAAGGAAAGTGAATCGAGAGATTCTAATAATGGAGGCATCCAAAGATGTGATAACACAAGGAGGACCCTAAAATGCATCATAAACATTAGGATGAGTGAAAAAGATGAGTGACAAAGAATTAACATGAGGCAAATTATGAAGAAAAAGAGGAGAAGAGATTTAAGGGAATACATGGGAGATGAGCACTCACAATATGAAAGGTAAGTAGAGTGATAGGGAAACACATGTGGTGTGCAGGAGGATTGTGCAACATATCACTAATCAATCATAACTTTGGTCTAGAGGTGGAAATAGAATGCACAACTTTAAAAACAACATGTGTAGGAGACTTAGGGAGATGGAATTGGGTAGGAGATTGGGATGACATGGAGAGGTGAGAACATGTTAGGAAAGAGATTATGAGGGAGAAGAGGTAGAGAGAATAGATGTGTAGGGTAGGAAGAGAATGTATAAGATGTGGCTAATATGGATGTGTGACAAAGTGGTATGAACAAGTAATTTTTTGCATGGGACAAAAATGGTGGGGGTGATGGGATAAACTTGAAGCTTGAGGGTGGGGTACTTCATAAAGAAGTATCACCAGAGTGTGAGCACTTTATTTGATATAGGAATATTAGGGATATGCCAAGGTTACTATGAACATCAAGGCCTTTTCCCTAAAATTACATAGGACTAACTTGAACAAGCATGCAAGGATCACCCTAGCATCACACAAAATCGATGTGGAAATGATGTTGGGTGATCCACAAGAAAACAATATTTCCCAACTACATCATGTGATCATGAATGAAAACACATTTGGAATATGCAAGGGTGATATCAGATTGACTAAAAAGAAAAAAAAAGAAGACCTTGCTTTCAAATCACCCCAATCATAGTGCACAATGATATAAAAGATCATGCAAACGTGAGGAGGGAACAACTAAACCACCTAGAAAAGATCCACTCAAAGTAAAATACAAAAAACCCAATATTATAAGAAATAATAAATCCATTAGAAAGTAAGGTTTTTCCAAAGAGATCAAGATAAATGTATACTGATAGGCTAAAGTTAGGTACAAGGGAGGATGCATTCTATAGGTACCTAGCGACAATATTTTAGGACAATGACATAATTGGCAACTATAACTTCCTACAGACAACCAGTTGGTGATGTTTGCTTTTGCTATAGGACTTTGAAAATGTACAAGTATGACTATAAAACATGTAGATGACTCAAGAATTATGATAAAATATGGTAGTAGGTGTGCATATGATAGGGGAAGTCTTAGGATGAGGAGGTAACAGTATAAAATATGGTGATTGTTACAGGAGTATGATACACATAATACTGTTATTGTTAGAAGAGTATGATACATATAATACTATTATTGTTACAAGGGTATAATACATGGTAATGGTATAAAGGATAAGATACACTTGACATGATACATGTAGTAGGGTATAGGGGTGGGATAGATGTGCAAACCATGGTAGAATACATGATCTAGATAGGTTTTCCAAGCCAAGGGATGTTGACAATATGTCATGAATTATTGGAGTGAAGGGATGAAATTGTTGGAACAGCTTTGGAAAATGGGAAGATGGGCAATGAGGTGTAAAGGGGTGATGGGGGAGATGTATGTCTTTTGATAGATAATGAATAGGCCGATTACACCTAGCACCTATTTGCTAGGTTTTCACTAGGGTACCTATCCAAGGCGCTTGAATGGCCAAGTTTTTACCATTGGATATTTATTTTTCTTTAGTATTTTTAAATTTTATTTTCTATTTTCTCTTTGACATAGCAAGATACATTGAGGATTTTAGGCATGGAACTTCTTGAGGTGAATGATGTTGGTGGGATCATTCAAGATTTCACGTTCAAGGGTGGATAACTGATAGGTCCCTAAGCCAAAAAATGATGTGACCATGTAAGGACCAAGCCATGTGGGCTTGAACTTTCCTTTATTTTCTTAGTTAGCTTGGACCTTCATGTTTTCCTTGAGGATCATGTCTCCTTCTTGAAATTGGTGTAAATGGACCTTCCTATTGAAGTTGTGCTTGAGGCAATTTCGATAGACCATGAGATGGTCATAGACCTGTTGCCTTTTTTCATCAAGTAAATCTACCTGGGTAAGTCTAGCTACTCTATAATCCTCATTTGATATCTAGCCCACAAAGAAATGCGTAGGGATGGGAGTTCAACCTTAATAGATAATACTACTTTAGCACCATAAACCAAGGAGTATGGGGTTGTGCCTGTGGATATACAGAATGAGGTGTGGTAGGCCCATAGGGTGGGGTTGATTTGCAAATTCCAATCATGGCCGAAATCATTGACAAATTTCTTTAGGATTTTGAGTAGGGTTTTATTAGTTTCCTTTGCCTGGCCATTACCTTGTGGGAAGTATGGCCTAGAAAAATAGTAATGGGTATGAAGGGAGGTGGTGAAAAGTGGGTTTTCCTCTACCCACTTAGTGAAATAATTAGTGGTAGTGATTATCCATTTGTGTCCTTCTAAAGAGAGAGGTGCTATAACACCAACAAGGTCAAACCCCCAACATGCAAATGGCTAGGGTGGCACAATAGGTTGAAGATCTTGAGCTAGGGCTCAGATTATATTATCATGTTGTTGACAGGTAGATAAATTTTTACAAAGTCGCATCATGCTCTACAGTAGGTAAATAATATCCAGCCCAAAAGATTTTCTTAGCTAGAACTATTGCACTCATGTGAACACCAAAAAACTGGCATGTACCTCTTTGAGAGCCATTATAGCCTCATTTTGGTCTAGACATTGAGAGAGAGTTTGATGATAGCCATGATGATTTAGGGTTTGAGCTATGAAGCGTAACAAGATGCTTTGCAAATAAGGTTCCAGCATTGGGTTCATGTGAGATGGGGAGATATGATACCATTTAGTAGGTAAGCATGAATTTTGTGGTACCATGGGGATTGGGGACCAACCAAGATGCATACTTGTGTTGATTCATCATTGTCATATGTAGGCTCATGTAGCTACTCAAATAAGAATTCATACTATGTGGCCTCCTAAGGGATCTCCAAAAGTGAACCAATAGTAGCCATGGCATCTACAACCTTGTTTTGCAATTGAGGTATCTATGTGAATTGAATATGAGTGAAATATTTCTTGAACTAATCTATCAATTCTTTGTAAGGCTGAAGCTTATCATTTTTGGTTTGGTATTAATCTAGAACCTGCTTGATAATAATTTGTGAGTCTCTAAAGGCTTGTAGCTCTATGATGTTCCATTCAATTTCTATTTTGAGCCCTACAATAAGGGCCTTATACTCTGAGATGTTGTTAGTACATTGGAACTATAATTTAAAAGATTTAGGAATGTAATCACCTTGAGGGATGACCAAAAGTATACTGGCTTAGAGATGTGGGATGTGTAAGATCCATAAAACTATAACTTCTAGGATGGTTTTTCTTCTATTAAGAAGAGGTGTTCATTTGGGAATTCCATAATGAGAGAGTGATCTTTAAGCAAAGGTGCATCAGCCAAGTGATCTGCTATAGCTTGACCTTTGATAGCCTTTCTGTTGACACATTGGATGTTGAATTTGTTGAGAAGCATGACCCATTTAGCTAGATGCCCTGTGAGTACTGTGCGTGACAACATATATTTCAATGGATCAATTTTTGATATTAGTTCCATAGTGTTGCTTAACATTTAATGACAAAACTTCTAAGTGGTAAAGGCCATAGCTAAGCAAGCCTTTTCCATTGGTGCATAGTTGAGCTCCTACCTAACTAGAGTACAACTGATGTAATAAATATCCCTCTCCTTTCCTTCATCAACAAGTTGTGCTAGAAGAGCACTTAGTGCTATTGGGGCAGCTATGATGTATAATATGAGTGGGCTTTTTGCAATTGAAGGAACCAAGATAGGTGGATTAATAAAGTATTTATTAATTAGTTCAAAGTTGCATTGACAGATAGGGTCCTACCTAAAATTTTGATCCTTTTTGAGTAAATGTGTAAATGGTTGACACTTATTAGCGAGCTAGGAGATGAATCTTCTAACTAATTGTAGTTTCCCTTAGAGAGAGTGAAGCTACTTGAATGTCTTAAGAGAAGCCATATCCATGATGGCCTTGACTTTTTAGGGTCAATCTAAATACCATGTCATGATATAATGAACCCAAAGAGATTTCTTCAGGTAACATCGAAGACACATTTCTTGGGGTTGAGCATGAGATGGTATTTAACTAATCGATCAAACACATCCTCGAAGTGAGGTAAGTGGTCAAGAGCATTAAAGGACTTGATTAGAATATTATCCACATAGTCCTCAATATTTTTTATGGATTAGGTCATGGAAGATGACTGTCATGAGATGCTGATATGTTGCCCCAGTGTTCTTTAATCTAAATGGCATCATGTTATAACAAAATGTTCCCTAAGGGGTGGTAAATATTCTCTTATGTTGATCTGCCTCTGCTATCTAAATATGATTATATCTAGAGAAACCATCCATGAGTGACAAGAGCTTAGGACCTATAGTGAGATCAATGATCATGTCTATGTTTGGCAATGGGAAGTCATCCTTTAGGCATTCTTTGTTAAGATCTTTGAAATATGTATCAGTCCTAATATCACCAGAAGCCTTTGTGATAGGTACCATGTTGGAGATCCATTCAAAATAGTCAATCAAGTGAATGATCTTTTCCTCTAGCAGTTTTTTGGCTCCACTTTAACCAATAAAGAAACTTTGGGATGCATCCTACAGAGTTTTTGCTTGACAAGTTGATGCAGGACCATACAGTGGTGTAAGGGCAATCCTGTATCACCCAAAAATATGCTTATATTTGGTTTTTATTTAATATGTTTTCATTTTTGGATACCCATTTGGGTCAAATATAGGTTCCAACTCTCATAGTTCCACTATTGGTTTTTTGGGTTAGAGTTTTTGAGCACCTTGTGATATGTGCCAATATAGAAAATGGGTTATTTTATAATTGATCCATAATTATGATGAGTTAGAGGGTGTAAGTTGTAGGGATGATTATACTTGTAATTTAAAGAAAAAGAATTAGGTTAAAGGGCTTTACGGTTAGAAAGTTACTATAGTTTTGAGTTGCCTAGAGACCTCCTAAGCGTGCTTCAAAGCTAGATTTGAGACACTAAATGGCCTCATATGGGCCCAAAAAATGGGGGATAGTGAAACCTATCCATAGGGCTATAAAGAACTTGGAGATCTTTCCAAAAATGTAAATAGTTCGCCAATTAATGTCCCAGATCAAAAGTTATGCCTCCCAGAAGTTGAACTACCTTTTCTAGATTCTTCTAATTTTATGCCAATTTTTAATGTGATTTCTAGAATCTTCTATTTTTGTGGTAGATGCCAAATGAAATATTCTAAAATTTATTCCTAACCATAAACCTAATTGGGGTTTATTTAAGAACATTTTTGGCATTGTAAAGGCAGTTGTTGGTGGAGTTTGGGAGAAGGTACTAGAGGAAGATTTTCTCCAAATCCAAACAACATTGTAAGCCCATACGACATGTCTTAGAGTCTATTTTTAATGTATTTAATGTAATAGTAGATCACTTATGATAATAATATTTCCCTTTTCCTATTATGTTCATTTTGGTCTTGAGTTGTGCCCTCATCAAGTGGTATTTGAGCAGGTTTTCTTGAGTGTGTAGACAAAGCACTGACTGTGAGGAAATTTACATAGGACTATGTGGTTGTAGGTTTGATATAGTGAGAAGATGCCTCCATAAAGGGAGCATGGTAAAAGGGCTAGAGTTTTTATTCTTAAGGTTAGAGCCCTCCAGAGACAAGTTTAGGCATTGTAGGAGGAGATCTATAGAGGGATGAATGTTGTCGTAGGCGACGAAAGTGAGGAAGAAAATGAAGAAGATGGAAATATTGGATAGGAAGAGGAAGGAGATAGGTAAGTCCTAAACTAGGTAGAGGAGAGGCTTTTAGGGGCCATTTCTAAGCTTGGAAAAAGACCTAAAATTAATGTTGACATGTTTTCGAGAAATCTAAACCCAGATTCATTGATCGACTGGATCAATGAACTAGAGGAATATTTTGAGTATGAGGATATCAGGGATCATGATTGGGTTAAGTTTGTGAAGGCCAAAATGAAAGGCCATGCCAATATCTAGTGGTAAGAGATTGAGCTGGACAGAACTAGAAGAGGAAACGAGAAAATCACAAGATGGGATCACATGGTGGATAAACTAAAGAAGTAGTTCATTCCTATTGATTATGAGCTTGATTTGTTTAAGAAAATGCAAGGGTTAAAGCAAGTAGGAAAATATATCTAGGAATATACATAGGAATTTTAAAGAGTCCTTATTAGGGTAGGGAATGTAGGAGCAAACAAGGAGAAGCTTTCCCATTACCTTAGTGGGTTAAGACCTAACATTTAGGAGGAGTTAAGTCTAGTTAGAATGACTAGCATTGAAGAGGCATACTAATTTGCACTGCAAGTTGAGGAGAAGCTAAACAAAAAGTTTTATGGAAGGCAAAGAGGACATGGTCAAGGAGGAAAGGGTAGAGGCAAGTCATTTGGAGGCCAAAATGAGAACCAGAAGAAAAATGAATATGTGGGTACTAGCCCAAACTAGAGGAATGAGGGTTTTAACTGCTCCTATGATCAAAAATTTGGAGATCAGAGAGGAAGAGGTAGAGGATGTGGAAAAGGTTTAGGAAGAGAAGGATTCTATCGTACCTATTTTCATTGCAATGAAGAAGGTCATCGTTCCTTTGAATGCCCTCAACACCAAGGAGGGATAGATAAGAGAGCTGATGGTCAAGCAATGGTTGCTCATGTGCATGATGATGCACAATCATTGCATTTAGAGGATACAAAAAGAGGAGAGGTTTTAGTCAACGAAAGGGTCTTACTAAGCAATGAGACTGAGCTTGGACAAAGGAGGAGTTTGTTTTGTACTAGGTGCAAGTGTGAGGGTAAATATTGTGATGCAATTATTGATGGCGGAAGCATTGACAACTTGGTATCAGAGGAGATGGTCTCAAAGCTAAAGCGCAAGAGGGAGAAACACCCCCAACCCTATCAGATTTCTTGGGTGAAGAATGATCATAAGGTCTTGGTTAGTGAACAATGTTTGGTAGAGTTCAAGATTTGGAATTACCATGATGAGGTTCTTTGTGACATCATTCCAATGGATGTTTGCCATTTATTGTTGGGAAGGCTGTGGCAGTTTGATAGGCATGTTGTACATGATGGTCATTCAAATACATACTCTCTAACAAAGGATGGATTTTTCCACAAACTAAAGCCTTTGATAAAGGAAGGTGAAAAGGTATGCAATAGTGCTAGGGTATGTCTTGTTGATGTAAGAAAATTTCTAGAAGGCATGAAACATCAACATATGTGTTATGCTTTGATTCCTAGAAAAGATAAGGATGGTAGTAGTAAAATTCCACTTGAAGTTTTAGGTCTATTAAGTGAGTATGGTGATTTCATCTTTGATAATGTTCTAGAAGAGTTGCCACCAGTAAGGCAAATTAGTCATCAAATATATTCAATCCCTAGAGCTAGTTTTCCTAACAAGGCTGCTCATAGGATGACTCCTACTGAGATTGAGGGGCTAAACATAAAAGTCTAGGAGCTATTAAGGAAGGGTTTGATTCTAGAGAGCTTGAGTCCATGTGCAGTACCTACACTGTTAGCACCAAAGAAGGATGGAGAGTGGAGAATGTGTAAAAAATCTTAGGCTATAAATAGAATAAACATCAAGTATTTGTTCCCTTTTCCAAGAATGGATGATCTTATGGACTGTTTGAGTGGAGCTCAGTACTTCACAAAGATAGATCTCAAGAGTGGCTATCATTAGATATGGATACAAGAGGGAGATGAGTGGAAGACTACATTCAAGACCAAGGAAGGTCTATATGAGTGGTTAATCATGCACTTTAAACTAACCAATGCATCAACCACCTTCATGAAGCTTATTAATGAGGTACTAAAGAAATTCTTGGGAAAATTTGTTATTATCTATCTAGATGATATTTTGATTTAAAAAAAAATATTTGGATGAAAATTTATTGCACATTTGTAGTGTTCTTGAAAGGTTGAGGGAAGAGAAATTGTTGATTAATTTGAAGAAGTGTAGCTTTGTGAAAAAGGAGTTAGTCTATTTGGGGTTATTTGTATCAACTGACGGTCTCAAAATGGACCTAGAGAAGGTAAAGGTCATCTTGGAATGGCCTATTCCAAGGTCTGCTACTAAGGTGAGGTCATTCCATGGTCTAGCTAGTTTTTATAGGAAGTTCATCAAGAATTTAGGCATCATATGTGCACCCCTAATTGAAATAATGAGGGGGGATAGAAAAGAGTTCAAGTGGACTATAGGAGCTACAAGGAGTTTTGAATCGTTGAAGAAGAAGGTGATAGAGCAACCTGTGTTGGCACTTCCCGATTTTAGTAAAGTGCTCCAAGTGGATTGTGATGCTAGTGGTAGTGCTTTTGGGCCTGTATTGAGCCAAGAAGGTAAGCCTATTGCCTATTTTAGTGAAAAATTGAATGATATAAAGAAGAAGTATTCTATTTATGATCAAGAGTTCTATGCAATAGTTCAGGCCTTAAAGAAATGGAGGCATTATTTGTTTCCAAAAGAATTTGTCTTATATACTGATATCTAGGCATTGCAGTACCTAAATAGCCAAGTCAAATTGAATCAAAGACACTTGAAATGGGTATAGTTCATGCAAAGCTATAAATTTGTGTTGAAACATAGAAGTGGAAGGTCTAATAGGGTTGTAGGTGCATTAAGTAGGAGATAGTTGTTACTAATAGTAATGTAGGTTGAAGTGGTTGGGTTTGATGAACTCAAGAATCTATACCCTAAGGATCATTATTTTTTAGAAGCATAGAAGGTTTGCAAAGAACCTATTACTCTAGACAGGAACAGGTTGCTAGATTACTTGATTCAGGATGGTATGTTGTTCAAGGGAAGTCAATTGTGTATTCCAAGAGGGATGGTAGGATACTTTGGTCAAGATAAGACCATTACCATTATTAGAACATTATTTTTGGCCACAATTGTCACAAGATGTGAAAAAGTTTGTGCAGAATTGTCAAGTATGTCAAACAGCCAAAGGATTTAGTCACAATACTAGACTCTATTAGCCATTGCTGGTTCCATTGAAGCCTTGGGAAGACATAAGTATGGATTTTGTTCTTGGATTATTGAGGACACAAAGGGGTAATGATAGTATTTGTGGTGGTTGATAGGTTCTCCAAGATGGCACATTTCATTCCATGCCACAAGACTCATGATGCAATACATATTGCAGATTTTTTTTCCAGAGAGGTGGTGAGGCTACATGGTCTCCCAAAGAGTATTGTTTCTGATAGAGATACTAAATTTGGGGGGTTTTTCTGGATGACTTTGTGGAAAAAGTTGAGGACAGAATTAAAGTTCAGTTCTACACATCATCCACAGATTGATGGAAAAATAGAAGTAGTAAATAGAATTTTGGGCAATTTACTGAGGTGTTTAGTAGGAGATAAACCCAAGGGATGGGATTTAATTATACCACAAAAAATTTTTCTTACAATAATTCTATAAATAGGAATACCGGTAGATCACCATTCCAAATTGTGTATGGGAGTAGTCCAAGGACTGCACCAAAGCTAAGGAAGATGGAGCAAGTGGAGAGGATAAGTGCTAAGGCAGAAGAATTCACTGAACATGTCAAGAACCTACATGAGGAGGTACATGTACATATTACCAAGATGAACCGATAGTATAAGGCTAGGGAAGATCAAAAAAGGAGACACAAGGAGTTCCAAGTAGGGGATCTAGTTATGCTATACTTAAGAAAGGAATGATTTCTAGTGGGTACCTACAACAAGCTGAAGATGAAGAAATTTGCCCTCTGCAAATTTTTGAAGAAACATGACTGAGGAAATGCATATGAGGTGGAGTTGCAAGATGGGATTCACATTTCTCCTATTTTTAATGTTGTAGACTTAAAATAATATCATGATTATGGTGAAGATGAGGGATTGATTCTGGAACCATGCCTAATTCCTATTTCTACGAAGGAAGAGATTAAAGAAATTCTAGATAGTCATGTGGGCCAAAGTACTAGAAATAGATAGTATGAAGAATACCTGGTGAAGTGGAAAGGACAACCAATAGAAGACTCAACTTAGATATATGTAACAGAGGTTTCCCATTTGGATTTTCCTCTACTAGCTATAAAGTGATAGGGTCACTTTTCAATCTACCCTATGTGTCTAATGCAGGAGCATCTAGTGGTGTAAGGGCAATCTTGTATCACCCAAAAATATTCTTAGAGTTAGTTTTTGTTTAATGTGTTTTCATTTTTGGATACCCATTTGGGTCAAATAAAGGTTCCAACTCTCATAGTTCCACTATTGATCTTTTGGGTTAGAGTTTTTTAGCATCTTATGATACATGCCAATGCAAAAAATGGGTTATTTTGTAATTGAGCCATAATTATGATGAGTTAGAGGTATGATCATACTTGTAATTTAAAGCACTCCAAAAAAAGAATTAGGTCAAAAGGCTTTACGATTAGAAAGTTATTACAGTCTTAAGTTGTTTGGAGACCTCCTAAGAGCACTTCAAAGTTAGATTTGAGGTACTAAATGGCCTTGTACAAGCCTAAAAAATGGGGAATGAGTGAAGCCTATCCATAGGGTTATAGAGTGCTTAGGGAGCTTTCCAAAAATATAAACGGTTTATCAATTAGAGTCCTAGATCAAAAGTTATGCCTCCTGGAAGTTGGACTACCATTTCTAGATTCTTCTAATTTTACATCAACTTCTAACATGATTTCTACAACCTTTTGTTTTTGTGGTGGATGCCAAATAGAATATTCTAGAATTTATTCCTAACCCTAAACCTAATTGGGGTTTATTTAAGAACATTTCTGGCATTATAAAGGCAGTACTTAGTGGAGTTTGGGAGAAGGTACTAGAGGAAGATTTTCTCTAGATCCAGACAACATTGTAAGCCCATAGGGCATGTCTTAGAGTCTATTTTTAGTGTACTAAATTTAATAGTAGATCACTTCTAATAATAATATTTCCCTTTTCCTATTGTGTTCATTTTGGTCTTGAGTTATGCCCTCATCACAGTTTTAGCCTTTGGATCCATGACCAAATGGTCTACTAATAACTTGGTGTCCAACCTCGACATGTCCTAAGAGGACCATACAAAGTGACCAAAATTTTCACGAAGGAATTAAATGAGAAGTTCCACCTATTTGGGTGGTAGAGATGGCACAATGTATGTGATCTTTGGTACCTTGGTTGGACTAATATTGACCAGTCTAGTTTCTTCTATTAAGACTAATGATATGGCAGGCATGTGATCCTGTGGGGGAAGGATGAAATCTCCATCCTTGGGTGCCACCAAAAAGTTTTCACCATCGGAGGCACCTTTATTTTCTTTTCATTTTTTGAGTAATTCAATGGTGCTCCAGAGGAGTTTTCACCAGAGGATGTCTTTGCTTTGCTTTTTTTCTTTTTTGTTTCTTTTTTTAGTTCAATTTTGCAACTAGAGATTTCCTCCTCCTTGAAGTAACCTATTGGATCCAACTTGTAGACATATGTTGATGGTGGTGGTGGTTGTTTATGAAATATTTCTACTCCCATGAAATTAAGGAGCATGTGCTCTATGGAGAATTATTCAACATGGACAACACTTGGTTGGTCCCAATCAATGAGTTTAGAGTGGGCAAGTGGTAAGTTGATGAGATTTAGGGATAATTGACAAAGCATAGAGGCTCTTAGATAATTTCATCAAGGAAGATATCATCATAGGCTTTCTTTTCTACTTACTTAGGAATGTCTTCAACCTTAATGAGACTATTTTGGATGTTTGTGAAGGCATGGCCTTCTTTCGTAGTGCCTCCAGTTGCAGGGAGTCTGTAGCCTAAGTCTTTTTTTAAATTTTCTTTGTATGCTTCTACAGGCTACTTAATGCCTAACTCTTTATAGCCTAGACCACCTCCTTGATAATCCCATTGCTCAGTAGCAAGGTGATGTGACCATGGGTATTTTTGTTTGAAGTGATCTAGGAGTTCTTCACTTTTTGGAGGTGGCTCTTTGTTTAGCCATGTACTGATATCAGAAGTAGGTTCCTCTCTATCGAGGATAACTTTTGTAATAAGATTGGTAGGGCCTAGCTATATAAGCTAAGGGGCTATATTTGGATTTGGCCCTTGATATGTCAAGCACCCTTGTGCATGTGGATCAAGTGGTAAAGCACTGACAACAAAAGCATCTGAAAGACTGTATTCTCTGCAACCTTGGTAGTTGATCTTAACTATGGAGAAGGTGGAGGCTAAATTGTATTTCGATCATGGTAGGTTCCAAAGGAACTAGCCATGGTGTGGAAAATTTTGATTCTAGGACAATGGTTAGTGTATGACGCTTCTACCACATTGTAGTAAGCAAAGGGTTTAGGATCTGCATGGATGGTTAGCTTAGTGCCATTATGCAAAAAATTAATGCACTGATGATATGTGGATGGAATGACTTTCATAACATGAATCCATGGTCAACCAAGGAGGATATCATATGAAAGGTTAAGATCAACTAGATGACAAACTATTTCTTGAGTGGTCGGGCCAGCTCTGAGAGGTAGCAAGATGGTTCCTTCAGTGGTGCATTCTAAATTGTCATATGCTTTGATGGTAATGAACTCATTGAGAATATTTCCCTCAGTGTACCCAAATTTTTTGATGAATTTTAAAGTACATAGATTTAGATTAGATCCATTATCTATCATGACCCATTTGACTGCAAAGTTGGAAACCATGATAGCTATGTGAAGTGGAATTATATGATTGGGTTTGACTGGTTAGATGTTAGATGTTTTGATGGATAGAGCACATGATGTGGATAGGTGGTCAAAAGAGTTACAGAACTCGGTGGTATTGATTTTAGTGGGGCACATAACTCATGGAGAGTACTGTTGGGACTAAAAATTGCATGGTCAATTTTGAGTACCATTGAGAAAATTGAGCCCTATAAATGCTTTTCAATGCCTATGTACCTGGCTGTACTTTTGAGGTCCAACAGGTGTTTAGTGCTTCTAACACCTTTTATTCAGTGCGTCTATGTGTTCCATGATGTTAAATTGCCATTTTGAGCTATTCTGTAAGGTCCTGTTTTGAGCTAGTTTCAAATATGCATTTTACTCTTAGTGTCAAATAGTGACAGGAAGGCATGTTTGCAATTGAATATTTCACACCTAGAAATGTTTCATGATTTTTTGATTTGGGAATGTTTAGTGTCCATATGTGAGAGCCTATGTTTTATATTTTGAGTCATTTTGAGTCCGTCTGACTAGGTTTTGAATCCCTCAAAGTTGGTCATTTGCTATTTTCATGTTGATGCACATTGCACATAATTCTAGGAAGCCCTATTTGAAGAGTTATAACTTTGACCTAGTTGACCAAAATGCTAAAATTCCATTTGTGTTGCACTGTAGACATAAGAGACTTGTTATGTTTCAAGTTTTAGCTTATGACAAATCCATTTGATCAGTTTTCAGACGTGATTCCAAATGCAATTTGTAACTTTTTATTGGTGTCAACATTTGCAGATTTGTCGAAACCCCTGTTTGTGACGTTATAACTCCAAACCCATGATAGGTGAGGTCAAATTAATTGTACCACTATGTTTTCCTCTAAAAATACTTTAAGCGTTCTAGTTTACAAGTCATGACGAATCCATTTGTACACTTTTCTAGGTCAATTCCATTTGCAAAAATCACATTTCTGTCATTGTTTATAGTCAGCAATTTTGAGTAGCGCACTTTGACTGATTTCCAAATGCGTCCTATTATTTTTCATGAGCCCAAATTAAAGACCTATAATCTCCTCATGATAGAAAAGAAACACCCCAATTTTCATTTCCCCAAGCGTCCATTTGCCCAATTTTTGAAGCCGATTCTGAACCCAATTTAGTGTTTTCTGACATGTTTTCTTGCAGGAAGTTCTGAAATGTCAACTTTGACAATGAATATCTTTTGACCTAGAATTCATCATGAGACAAGATTCGACATGGTAAGGGTGTGTTGAACAAAGAGTTATTGTGCTAGTTTTTAGAGCTCGATCAGGTGTTTTGATCAGTTTTTAAGGCCAATCAATGGACCTCCTGGTACAAAATTGACAGGTTGTAAATTAATGAAAAATGATTTTTTAGGGATCAGTTAGTGCTCGAATTGGATTCCAATCAGTCCAAGAAGATTAGTGGATCAATTTGAGATGTTAGTCATCTGAAAATGAATTTTTTTTTAGTCGGACCCACTTTTTGGGCCCGACTAATTACTTCAAACTGATGAGATGTCAGGGAATGAAGGTGTTTCAAAAGGATATTATAACAATTTTTTTCAGGTTGATGTCTCAACATATGCACATATCGGTTCAAAGAAAAATGGGATATATGTGTAATGCCCATAGTAAAAAGGGGGTTTTTAGTTCATCATTGGTACTGTGATTGCATGTAAAGGAGATGTAAATTACAAATTTTAAGTGGGGAGTTGACTTTTAGAGACTATTAACTAATTTTGAAAAGGCCCCTCCTTCGATGGATAAATAGGAGATGTAGATTGGTTCACACCCTTCTAAGAAATGCATATACCAACAATTGTGTCTATAATTATATCTAGCTATGTATATCTAATGGCACCAAGAAATCTCTATTAGATGGGGATACCTTTGTAAAATGTGATCCTCTGTCCTCCTTTAGATCTAAGGTTGGGAACGTATTGGCTTGCCTATATAGACAATTACAAATGAGAAGAAACTTGCTATTATAGTTATGATTATCATTGCACTTAAAAAAGAGACACAAAACAAAGGGAAGCCACAGCTTTAATAGAGGAAGTTGTAGCCATTACATAGAGGAAAGAAATACCAAGTTAAGGTTATCATTTCATCACAAAGTAAGAGGACACTAGCAAGCATGGAGCTCTTCTTTAGTTGGTTCAAAATGTTTTAACGACAATCAAACTACCAAATTTTGTAGTATTACTCCACGATAGATGAGTGGAATGTAAACAAATGGCCATGGGAAGGTTTCTTGTGAGTTGTTAGCAAAGGGGAGGATGCATCCAACATTAGAGAAGACCATCGTGCCACACATAGAAGGAGAGGCGACCACATTTGCATGAATAATTGAAGAATGAAGGATCAAAACAAATAGAGGATCCACGCCAAAGGAAGATGAAAGCCATTGCAAGATAAAAATCATAGTAGAGACCATGTAAAGGGAAAAGAAAAAACCCCAAATCCATCGATGAGCTAACAAAGGACTGCGATGGAAAGACAAGACAAAAAGTTTGAGATAGAGCTCCAACCAGCAAGGAACCACCAGTCAAAGCAAGGGAGAGGAGGCAGCTTTGAAGCTCATGCCAAGTTTGGAGCTGCAGTCAAAGATAATAAAAGGAAGATGCCCACACAAAAGGACAAAGGCCAAATGCATGCTAAAGAAAAAGTTCACGTTGAAAGAATGAAAAGAAAATGCAAACAAGGGGTAGTCGACTAGGTCAAAGGCTGATTAAGAGGAAGAGCCTTCCATGCTGAGGTAGAGTAGACATGCCAGTAGATGTAAATGAATTCCCACATTCAAAAGCATGCAAGGGAAGTTAGAGATCCCACGCTGTGTAGAAATTGACAGCTGAGCCACACTATGTTAGAAGAAAACCCCACACATAGCAGATTGGAGGGCAACATCAATAGTGGAAGTCAAAGTTTTTACGAAGGAAACCACAGCGCTAAGCCACAGTCCACATCAACAAGGTAGCAAGCAGACAAAGATGATCACGTTAAGGAAGACCACCAAGTCGCCAGTTAAAAAGATAGAGCCCACACATGAAAAAGAGAAAATATGTGAACAAGTTAGATTGAGTAAGAAGTAGAGTTAACGCTTTGAAAGAAAATGCCAATGGGTGAAGGCAAAACCCGACATGTATAAAGAGGAAGACACAATAGATTTAAAAGGCCAAAGGAACAAATAGCCCAGGCAATAAAAAAAAAATCTCATGCTAAAGGACTATGCCAGAGGTGTATAAAGTAATGAATACGGTGAAGAAATTCCTCTTTCACTAGAAGCTGCATCAGTTGGATTGGAGATCTAGGTAGTAAGCAATAACAGTAAAAACCAATGTTAAATAAGCTTTGTGTAGTCAATGGAGGCTCAGTGATGGAAATGTGTAGGAAGGACACGCCATGTTAAATTAGGCAACATTAATGATGAAGAACACTATGAAACAAATGTCCCACATTGGTTGAGAGTTAAATGTTTTAAGTGTTTAAATACCTTTTCACACAAAAGGTAAGATGCATCAAGAAAGGAGGCTTTTGTAAGCTACGCGCTCATGCACGAGGGCCCCACCTTGCAGCCAAATTTGATGTGATAGTTGGTGTGCAGATTAAGAAAATTTTTAGATGAAGATGTAGGCTTGTTGATGTGGATCTAGATTCACAAGATGCTGACACGTGGATGATCTAATGGTCGTCACTATCTTGCCAAACGAAAATGCTCACCAGATAGCCATAACAACTTGGTGATGAGGACATGACACTAGTGAGGTGGCACTGACATGGCATTAGATGAGGTCACTTGAAAACTCCAAAATTTGTTGCCTCGCTAGCCAAAAAATCTAGGATTTTTGACTAGCGAAATAGCGAGTCACCCGAAAACCTCAAAGTCTAGTGCAGTTTCAACATGGGTCCCTCTTGAGTGTCACTAACCAATCACAATGTGCCATGTGGCATAAATTCCAAGGAAGACTATGATGTGGTGGTAGATATCTCAAGCGCATGAGATCATGACACATGGCATATCAAATGGTTCTCACTATGTCACTAAACTAAAGATGCAAGGAAGTTAGTATAGCGACATAGCGAGTGTCTATGTGGCAGGACCAATTGGTGATGATGTGGTGCCCAAGTAATAGGGTCTAATGATGAAGCAACAATGAGCTAATCATGTATTGACACGTGGTAACTCAGTCAAAAAAAGTTGACCTAAAATGGAAGATAAGAGTAAAAAATTAAATATTTTTTTCAAATGATATTTTTGAATATCTTCTTGAATCACGTGCAGTCAGGTTTTAAATAAAGTTTAAAACTTTGATATAGTCCAAACTTTATAAAAATTCAAATATTTGTGAAATAATGCCATGGAGCCATGAATGGAGACTTGATCTTCAAAGGGCCATATCTGGGGTGATTTTGTCAAAAATGGGCACTTCAATATACCACCAGAACCAAAATGAGACAAAATTTCTAAATTTGAGGTCAGTTTTTGCACAGGTACTCACTAGTTTGAGCTATAGGTCAATTTGTGTTTCCCAGGGTATTGGCAGCAGAACAGGCAAGTTTTAACATTGATAATAAGAAGTGGTTAGGAGGTAGATATAAGAGTTTGTTGGAGCTTGATGGTGAAGAAAATTGACTCAAAAATGTTTTCTTGTTTTTTAGAAGCCAGTTAATTGATTTTTCACTTTTTATATTGAGTTCATTTTTACATGAAAATCAGTTACATCCTTTCATCATTACATTTTGAGATATTTTATACCTTTGAGGCCAAGTGATGGGATTTTGATATTCAGTTGAAAAGAGAAGGTAAAGAGAGTCTTTTGATAGCAAAGAAAGGGAATTTCATGTGGAGAGATGTCAATTGTAGATTCAATTTGGGAATTTCTTCCTATATATCTATCTTTTTCTTTCATATTGTAGAGGTTCCAATTTTTGTGAAGAAAACGTTCATTTCTATGAGACCATTGGTTCTAGGATTTTGACATGTTTCCTTGACTGTGACACCATTCTTTAGCATAATTCTTTCATGTGAATAGTAATAGTGCAAATAATACAACAAGTTTTGATATGTTAGGTGTTTTCATGTTTTAATTTTGTGCATTTGAATGTATAGTTTCAAGGAAATCAATACATATGAGCAATAATTTCACTAGTTTCATTCTAGTTCTTGTCTCAACAATCTATAAGTCTTATGTGGTCTTGGAACAAAGATCTGAGATCCATTTGCATCCCCTTTAGGTTGTATGTTTGATGTATTTTGCTGTTGGACCAAACGGCCAAGTAAATGCTTGATATGTTTAATAAGGTTACTGGTTACTTCAGAAGGATATTTTGTGAGAATGAGATCTGAATGAACACTGATGTTTGAATCACAAGGTGATTAGATAGATCTAATGTCTGGGTATACAAAATATGTCCTGATGTTATAGATGTATGTTTTGAATTCATGGAATCACCCAATGGATTAGGCACTAATCAGACATAGGATCACTTGTTATACTTCTGCATATTTGAGATTGTGTTGAATCAACATCATTAATCAAACATTTCCCCTTTCATGTTGAAAGTTATTCAAAGCTTAACCATCACTTAGCTTACTAGTTTCATGAGTCAGGTCATTAGCTATTTCATGCTTATGAAATACTAGTTAAGTATAGAAGATTTAGGGGTTTGCATCTGTTATTCTAGATTTTGATTATGCTCATTGCACTGGTCACATAATTGGATCCTAAGAGGTTCACCTACCTAGGTTTTGTAGAGCCTAAAGTGTAGAAGGAGTGTAGCCTTATAGGTGGCCTAGGTTCTTGGTAAATTGTGTCCATTATTGGAGATAGCTTCCCATAGATGCAATTTTTCCTTGCATACTTGGTTATTCAAATTCTATTAAATCAGGAGCCAACAAGTACTATCAAGAATCACTTGATAAAGTGGGCTTGTTCGTAAGAGATCAAGAATGGAAATCTAAGCTGGCATATTTCCAAGGTGTTCCAAGATGTTAGATTGTGGTCCTAATGGGGGTAGTCTTGATGAAGGTGTTCTTGATTGTGTAGATATAGATGGGCCAACTATGTTGAGTCGAGCTCATCAAGTGGTGACTGTAGATTTGGCTTCTAGGCCTTTGATATTTACAACATTTATAAACGGCTCAACTTGTGATATGCATTCGATGAGGTTTCCATAGTCCGAGTATGCTGAGGTATAATTCTAAGACTTATCTCAATTATTGCCTTGTTTTTTTTTAGCATTGTTTTGTTTGTTATTGATAGGAGTGTTTGTAGGTTCCTTGCTTACGTTTGTGTTATAGGAAGGGAAAGAATTTTGGTCTATTAGTAATCCTACATTTGGTGAGGCTTTTGCCCCCATTGTGATCTTTTTTTTATCAATAAGGTCTTGAAAATAGTCCTTTAGTTGCATGCATTTGAGGGTGGTATGTCCCTTGACATGATGAAATTTATGAAAGTCATTATCCTTATACCAGGATGCCCTAGACTAATTAGGTTCTAAGGGTTGTGTCTGTGGATGTCAAATAAGGTTATCCTTGGCTAGTTTCTCAAAAATTGCGTCAAGGGTTCCCCCAATAGGGTGTATACATGTGGTTTCCTCTAAATGTGTGGATTAGGTCCAACCAAAAGTGTGATAGCTGATGAGGCCAATTATCACCTCTATTTTATGTTAATTTTAATACTCTATTTTTAATGCTGCAAGGATATTTGTGAACTTATAAGTAGTTGAACTTATGATAAAGTCCAAATAGAACTATTAACCCATTGGTAGATAGTTATGTCATATTTTTCCAATATTATATATATAATGAAATATTTCATATAACCATCCGAATGTGTTCTAATAGTTGGATTTAATTTGATTATGCTTATTTGTGTGAATATTTCTACATCACAACTAACTTTTTAGGAAAGGGAGAAGTTGGAGAATGGTCAACAACATTCAAGGAGGAGCATCAAGGCCCAGCTGCAGTGGAAGAATCATAATGGCACCTGGAGAATTGACTGCTACAAAGGAGGAGCTATTATTCTATGAATATAGGGATGAAATGTTTCTATATTCCCTCTACATTTACTATTGTGTTGAATTGGTTACCCAAACTTTATTTCTTATACCACGAGCTATTATATTTCCTTCTTCTCTGACGAAATTTTGGTTAGTTTGTTTTCTTTCCTATTTTAGAATAAGTATTGATCCTCTATTTATAGGGATTGGATCAATAGTGTTGGGTGATGCGACACGCTCCCCTGCCCATAGGTGGTTAATTACATGGTGTTCCATGTTCACTAATAGTCATGAATTTTGGTGCAATGGCAAATGGGTGCTACAATTCGTATCAGAGCCTGGTTTTGGCTTGGTCATGGGTTCAAATCTCCCCGGTGCCTTCCCGACCCGCGTAAGCACTTGGTATGCGCATCGAGGGGGAGATTGGGTCAATTCATAGCCACATAAATGAACAAGGGAACAATCCCTCCTAGCACATCCACCATCATAGATCAAAATACACCAAGTGCTCCATCCTGGTACCCACGACAAAATCAAAGTATCTAGCATCTCAAACATGAATGATCTCACCTCCTATTATGCCACTCCCACTGGACATACATAGAAGCCATCCAAAGAGAAAACCACCCAACTTGTCGCATTAGAAGATCATAAAATCTTGTACCAACTAAAATTCCAAGCACAAAAAACCTGATCCAAAGGTAATCACATGTATCCATAGTTGTCAAAATATCCATAGCTGAAATAGCACCCACAACAAGTGCCAAACCCATCCAACTATCCATACCTCAAAGGTATAACAAGTGAATCTTATATCACCAACATATCCAATCTATAACTTGCAATCACAAGCCTCAAGAGCAATACCTGCCACATATATACCAAGAAGATCCCATTGCAAAAGATAATGTCAAATCTATAACCAATCCACTCACAACATTTCAAAGAAGTGAATCCATGTAGTATCAAGGACATCCACAATACATAAACTAATATCCTGCAGGAATAACTCTCATAACAAGTCTCCAATAGTCTCCAAGTTCTCCACAACCAACAAAGGAAAGAGATAAAGAAATAACCATGTCATCTCTCACATGACATACATGAGCACAAACCAGTGATCACAATCTCCAACCAATCTCAAATCCAATGTAGTCAAAACTGAACATCCAAGAAGATAACCAAGACTAGAGAAACCATGCAAATCATAACCTGTATCATGTCCTTCTACACACACCTCTAGATGTAAACTGTGCAAGTATGATCTCCTCCATAAAACCCCAACAAGAAGCCTCAACAACACCCAAACCATACCATATAACTCATCATGGATGTAAGCCTCTCACAAGAAGATCAAACTCAATAATCCATTCCTAAACCAAGGAATAACCATTCCTAATCCAAGGAAAATGCCCAATATAAAACCATCTCCCAAATTGAACCAGCATAACAACATATGCACATGGAGATAACCAATGCTAAACCATCTCTCAAATGAACCCTCCAGAACTAACTCATGTACCATAGCTCAAGATCCATATCCATGAAATACAAGCATAAATATAATGCAACTGAGAGAAACAATGGGCTATACCTCTCAAGTAGAAAACCGCCGAGTAGACCAAGAGTGGGGAATGAGAATGCTCATCAAGATACCCAAGTCTCCAACCAAGACTCATCTAAGAACAATCTCCTCTCAAGTCCATATCAGGTGACTACCCCTCGGACTTCCTGCTGAAACCATCAACCATCCCAACAGATACTTCTCTAATCCAAGAGAAATCAGCGTCACCACCGTCTCTAAGTATCCATGAGCACCTGTAACCAATTAATCCATGCCAACTCCAAATGTAACATAGCAATATCATGATGTATCCAGCTTATGATCAGTGTACTCAATACCAAGAAACTAAACCAAGATCAATGTCAAAGTTCCAACCATGGCCTCAAGAACATAAACATGACAACATGATCTAACCATCTCAACCAAAAGAGATAACATGCTCCACATGAACATACTATAACATGTCACAACTCTAAACGCGTATCAAGAGTATACCATGACATAATAATGAAATCATCCTCATACCAAGGATAACATGCCAAATAAAAGCATAAATCACACCTTTACCAAGAACCTTGTAAGTCCTCAAGATGCAACCATCTCCACACACCATGAAGAAAACCATCTCCACATACCAGGAAGAACCATCTCCACATACCATGAAGATAACCAAGAACTCCATGAGTCCTCAAGATCTAACCATCTTCACACACCATGAAGATAACAAGTGCACCATGCAAATGTCAAAGATGCTTCTGCAACAACAGGATCTAAGATAGACCTCCAACATCTGCAAACACTCAATAAATATATCAATGCCAACAACTCCCACTCAACCGTGGTATCAAGTCACCTATGGCATCACAAAATCCATCTCCTATATGAAGATCCAAATCAAACCCGAAACTAATCCTATGCTGTCACCCCATCACTGTCACAAGCTCCCACTAAACTGTGTATCCAAGCTATCCACGACATCATGATGAAAAAATAACCATCCTCTAACCATGAGAATCAACCAAGGCATCAAACCATCAAAGAACTCAAAATGCACATCATGAGCTCCTCAAAAGAAACCAAATAACCATGATCCTCAACCAAGAAGATATACCACCATAACCAAATCAGAAAATCCAAGCTAATGAACATCAAGGATGTACCTCTATATCCAATCATGTCATGCCAAAATCTATGACACCATGATCACATCCATGAACCGAGCATCTGGCTCTCAAAGTGTCCAACCTGTCAGCATAAAATAGTCAACCGCAATCCTCCACCATGACTGTACCTGGTAACAACATCTCATCCCTTCTACATGAAGAAAATAGTCAGAAAATCATGTGACTTAGGGCATAGACAACCCAAATCCAAGCTACCAATCTGAATATGCATCAATAATGAAAGATCAATGGGCAAAGACAACCCATAACCAAGCTATAAATGCAACCTGTAAGTATAGACTGCTTACAACACTGCACAACTTGTAGATCCAACAAGTCATCATGCATATCCAAACCAAACACTGATAACCATATCATCATGAGACCAATCTTGAGTATACAATGACATCAAAACTTAAATCTCCAATGCCATAAACTCACAAGTTACCATAGTCAAAATATATACCATAAACTATTCAGATCAATATATCAACAAATAAATTATGCCAAACCTACACCAAATCTAAACCAATGTGTAGAGCTCTCCAAGAGCTTTCCGTTGACTACTTGAAGTCCAAAATCCGACTCCGTATGCCCAAGTTATGCCCTAATCTGTGCTCAAAATAAATAACATCTGACTTTAGGGCTCTGAAAACCTAACAAAATTTTAAAATCATAGAACCAAACCTACACAATTTTGTAGTGCTCTAAATTAGCTTTCCAACACCTATAAGAACTCTAAAATCCGATATTCTAAGAGAAAGTTATGGCCGTTTTACTAAGATAGTCTTTTTACTATTTTCAGTACGATTTTTCATTTTTAATTTTTTTTCAGTGACAAAAATTCCGACGGGATTAAATTTGATGGCCATCATGGGCTGAAACTAAAAAACTCTTTCATTTCCTTTGAACATGGCCAAACTAGGGCATATTATATATCAAAATTTATGGAAATGTTGACCCGGATCCAATGGTGAGGTCTATTTTTACCCAGGAGGTCATTTCTACATGCTACCCCCCAAAACCCTCATTTAAATGAAACATACGATAAAAACTTTTGTCCAACAATTTCACATGCCCAAATATTTTAACATCCCATCATAACAGCAAACCCAAAACCCTCAGATTTGCAATAAATCATTCATATATCTTGCCCTTTCTTTTATCCTCTCATGCATTCCCATGGACTCAATCTAGAGTTACAATAATAAAACCTGGCTCTGATACCACTTGTAAGGAAACTTGGCAACAAAGAATATAACCATTTCCACATAACCCATAATAAATCTAAAATAAATACGAAATTAAAATCCACATGCAAGAGAAAAGACAACATACCCACAAAATGTGACACAAGATATACCCTGGGAAACCCTCATTGAGGGAAAAACTCAGCCTCCAAAAGTATCCATTATCATGTATTATTCAGAAAAAAATACCATTGCCATACAACCATGGAAGCCTTCATGGCCATAGCCACACCCGAGCAAAATATGTGAACAAGCATGAATCCACACATCCCATGCCATGCTTTCAACCTTCACAAATGCTCCCTTGGCTAACCTGTCAAGCCTTGTCCCGCTCGACTCTTGCCTTTTGTCTTCTCCTTGTCACTCTCTCTCTATCTCTACAACAACTACCCTTGTGGCTGCTTATATAGTAGCAAGTCCCACAAAACCACCAAGTGGTATTACATAAACCATGTGCTACCTAACCCACTGACCTCACATTTAATATTGGGCATTTAATTCTTTTCCCCAATATTAAATAATTACATATAATATTATCACAATGTTACAATACAACTCATCAAGAATATTTCATGGGAATCTTTACATGTTGCACGTCCATCTAGGTACAACATTACATAATAAAAATAAAATATAACAATATTATGCAATGTGTGCAACACCCATTATCTCAACAAATAGTTTTGAAGGTTGAAAAATTTTTATGGAAAAACATTGTTGACTCTTGTCATGAGTTGTTTACAGTTTAATGTATTGTTCTTATATAAGGAATTTTGAAATATAATGAAGTAATTCTTGGTTCACATTATGTGTTAGTATATTATTAGAGACCAACCAAGGGGGCCCATTTGGGAGGTGGATTAAATTAGAGTAGTGTAGATTTACTTCCAACATTTATAGTATTTTAGGTAGAAGTTATAAGTTTCTTCCTACAACATCATACTTTGTGAAAGTTCCTACAACATCTACAAGAGAAATTATAGTGGATGGTCTGAGTTGAAATATAGGTTAGCATAGAGTTGTATTTCTAGAATTCATTTTAGTAAAGAGTTAAGTGTGTTAGTTTCCTATAGAACTATTATAGGTTCTTCATATGCATTTTACTTTCCTACAGTATAAGCATAATGACTCCTTAAGAAACCTAGTGCACATACTGTGCTGACCATTTCAAGTATACGTCCCTGGATTGATAGATTAAATGCACCTCATGGTGGGAAAAGTAATCCTTAGATTGAATAAAATATTTCTAAGTAAGGCCTTGGGCATGATTATCACATACCTATTGTGAGGCAAACCATTTTGGGTTCTGTTGCTAGGGATGGCATCAAGCTAGGAACATCTTTTTAGGTCAGTTTTTTTAGCTAGTTTATTTTTAGAGATTTGTAGCCCTAAAAGTTTCTTGATAAGTGTGAAGAATTCAATTGCATGCATCAAAGAGGAAGAAAATGAGATGAATATGGAATATTTCTTCCATAAGGGTCTATTAATTTGAATGACAAAATTGAAGAAGTTGAGTTGCCTTTTGAGGATGCAAGCCCTGATTTTCTTGCAACATCTTCCTCTAGAGTAGAATCTTTGGATATAAGTGGTCTTCAGCCTTTTCCTAAAATTTTGGCTTGTTTTATTGATAGTTCTAGTCTAAATCTACCTATTGTTAACAATCCTATAGCTAATCCTCCTTTTCAGCAGCAACTCCATAATCAAATACCTCCACTAATGGCACACCCTACTTTTCAATTTCCTCCCTCGAGCCTCATAACCAATGAAAATTTAAAAAATATACCTACAAAAGCTCTTCTAAATTTTTATGGCCTTGTGATTGAGGATCCTAATACTTTCTTATTTGATTTTGACATACGCTGTCATAGTTTAGACTATAAAACTGATGCCCACAGGCTCAAGTTGTTTCCAACAACACTGAAAGAATCATCCTTATGATGGTTCATCAGCTTAGGAGCCAATGCAGTAGGTACATGGGATGAAATGCAAACTCTATTTCTGGAGAAGTACAAAGCTTACTGCAAGGGGAGTGATCCAAGAGGAGATGACATTTCTAGAATATCACAAAAGGAGGATGAAACATTGGAAGACTATGTTTCATGTTTTTTGTACATAATGCACAAGAACCCCTGGCATATATTGGTGGAGGATTCATAGAAACTAGTCTTCTTGAGAGGGGTAAACAATAATTTTTTGGAAGCATTAGACCTCATTGCTGGTGGTGACATATACCAATCTTCTTTGGATTATCTCAAGAAAATGTGTCTTAACTACTCAAGGTCAATGTGAAGAAAGGTATAGGATACCAGTTTATAACCACTAAAGGGATCAATCAGGGAATTTCAAAGATTGAGATATCTAATTTACTCTTAGATTTCAATAAAGACATCATAAATGATCTCGCTACACATCTTGACACCATGACTATAAAGAAGAAGCATGCTGAAGCTGAATCATGATTGGTAGAGTACTGTCCTCATTGCCACAAATAGAAGCAAGATTGGGCATGTAAGCTAGTAGCCAACCTAGAGAATCAACATTTTCCAACTGAGTACATGAAGATAAATGGGGACAATGATCAAGTGTTCTTCATTGCTCAATGTTGACCATGGGCTTCAAGACAAGGTATGCCTCAAGATCCTTTAAAATTTTCAAATCCTTACAATAATTAGTGGCAAAACCAAATTTATCTAAATCCTTATTAGTACTCTCAACCTCCTTGGAAAAACTAGAAAAATAATCCTTGGCCTAATTAGCAAAATAACCAATGGAAAAATCAACAGAGTTAATGACAACCATTGCAAGGAAATTGGTAGCAAAATAACCAATGGAGGGGGCTTGCACAATGGCCTAACCAAAATCTTGGTAACCCACAACTACTACCTCTAGTGAAACAACCAACAATAATTCCATTTCCTACAACAAATAATACTAATCCTTAGCCAACCCAATTGCTTGCTCAATCTTAGCCAAATCTAAAAAAAAAGAAACAACAGCATCAAATGTACACTAATAATACTCAACAATGCCCTACATATTTAGTAGAGATATTGGATATCCATTTGAGATTGGGTAAAACTTTGCCTACATCAGAATACAATACTATCATGGAATTGTAGACACTCCTGCTACACCATTTCTAGAAGCTATGTTTCCAAATACCATCCCGCCAACTGATGTACCTAGTAGGACTACTAGTCATACCTTCATGAATCCTTCCTTTCCACATAGGATAAATAAAGATAAGTCTATATCCCAAGAGGAAGGAACATTTGATATTGTTGAGTAGCTAAAAAACATGCACATCCAAATTCCTCTGTTCTAAGCTATCAAGGATGTTCCTCTTTATGGAAATGCTATTAAGGAAGCATGCCTTAAGAAGCTAAGGTAGAAGAAGAAATATCCTCAAATAGTCCATGTTGTCAGGAAATTAGAAAATATCATGTTAGGGAAGGTAGTGATACCAAAGTATTCAAATCTTGGTAGTCTAGTAGTTAATTTGATCATAAATGGACAGCTTATGAAAAATACTTTAGTTAATTTGGGAGTAGCAATAAATGTGATGAGTAAAGATACAATGCATAGGTTATGTATGGAAGGCTTAAGAACAACTCTCATAGTGTTACAACTTGCTGATAGTTCAACTATCACTCCAGATGGTCTCATAGAAGATGTGATAGTGACTTTAGATTCATGGGAATACCCTACTAATTTTCTTATCCTATCACCCAATGTAAAACTTGCTAGCTATCTTGTCATATTAGGGAGACCTTGGTTAGCCACCGCTGATGCTAAAATTAGTTGCAAATTAGGAAATATGAAAATTTCAAATGGTCAAACCATAAGGAAGCTAGTGCTATATCCACCTACCCAACCCCAAATGGACTTGGGAGAACCTATTTGGCCAGATTTAGGGGATGAAGAAGAATTGAATTTTGTAGCTTAGCTCATGATGTTACATAGGAACTCTTTTCTAAAAATGCAAGAGGAAGATGATGTAGTATAGAGAATTCTTACCAATGAGTGTATAGTAGCCATAGATATTTTTGAAAGTTCTATCTTAAAGCTATGTACCTATGAAGACTGTATCTACCCAACAAGCCTTGAGATAATTAACCAATTATTTCCAAGTGAAGTAGCTACAAGTCTATTACCAAAAGTGTCAATGGTAGAATTAACAACTACTGTGGAACTTTCTCCTGGTCATAATCTCCATGTAAACAACAAGTTATCCCTACCACAATTGGAATAGTTAGCTAAGCTCCTTAATCAACATGAAAAATCCTTTTCTTGGGATTATAAGGATATGTTAGGACTGAGCCCTAAACTCTACACCCATAGGATATACATCAATAATGGAAGCTTTCCATTTGTCAGCCTTAGAGGAGAATAAATCTAACATTGTGCAAAATAGTTAAGAGTGAGTTATAGAAGTTGTTGGATGTTGGATTCATCTATTCAATCTCTAATAGAAAATGGGTATCACCATTAGTTATTGTACCTAAGAAAGGAGGAAAGTGGTGGATATGTGTAGATTATAGAGAATTAAACAATTCCACAAAGGAGGATCAGTTTTCTTTACCCTTTATTGATCAACTTTTGGATACTTTGGTTGGAATGAAATACTTCTCATTGCTAGATAGATATAGTGGATACAATCAGATAAGTACTGCTCCAAAGATCAAGAGAAGACCACATTTACATGTCCTTGGGGTACCTATTCCTATTTTGTATTACCATTTGGCTTATGCAATGCACCTGCTACTTTCTAGGGAGCTGTAATAAACATCTTTGCTAACATATGACATGATTACATGGAGATATACATGGAGGACTTCACTACATTTGGTGTCACATTTGAGGAAGCGTTAGAGAACTTGGAGAAAGTACTAATATGATGTAATGAAGACAACCTATCTTTTAATAGTGAGAAATGCTTTCTGATGATGCAAGAAGGTGTGATATTGGGACATTTTATCTTTGAAGCTAGAATCCAGGTAGACCTTGTGAAAGTAGAAGTAATTCTCACACTCCCTACCCCCACAAAGCAAAAAGAAGTCAAATATTTCCTAGGACATGCTAACTATTATAGGAGGCTTATCAAAAAAATTAGTCAGATTGCTAGTCCTCTATATACCTTTCTTACCAAAGAGACTGTATTTTCCTAGACAAAGGAATGTGATGACTCCTTCTGGCAACTCAAGTCACTATTGATAATTGCACCAATACTTGGGGTCCTAATTGGAATTTTCCCTTTCAAATACATACAGATGCTTTTGACTATGGAATAGGTGTAGTCCTAGGACAAAAATCTCAACATCTTGAAAATCCAATCTACTATATCAGTAAGAGCCTTCATGGACCAAAGTTGAATTATATAGTGACTAAAAAAGAACTGTAAGTAGTAGTTTATGTTTTGAATAAATTTTGGCATTATATAACTAGTTATTCCATATTTGTTCATACTAATTATGCATCAATTAAGTATCTCATTAACAAACCTACCATTATAGGCAGGTTAACAAGATGGTTGCTTCTTTTGTAGGAATTTGATATCACAATCATTGACAAACTTGGGAAAGCAAATGTGGTCGCTGATTATCTATTTAGAATCCACCATGATGAAGAAGATACTACTTTGATAGATGATACATTTCTAGATGAGAATTTATTTCATATTTTTGTCCAAACCACATGGTATGTAGATATAGCTAATTACATTGCAGCTAATAAAATGCTAACACATTTCTCCTACAAGGGTAAGAGGCTACTTGTAGAGAAAAGCTTCCATTTCTCTTGGATTGATAACACACTATTTTATGCTGGACTTGATCAAGTTATGAGGATATGTGTATGAGAAGATGAGATATGTGACATTTTACATGCATGTCATAATGAACCATGTAGAATGCACTTTGTAGCAAAAAGAACAATGTTGAAGATTTTAACAATTGGTTACTACTAGCCTACACTTCATAAAGATGTAGCCAATTATACATGAAAGTGTGATAAATGTTAGAGGATGGGATGACCGATGAAAATAGATGAAATGCTTCTCAATATACAAATGGTATTAACACCATTTGAAAAATGGGGTATGGACTTCATTGGTCCAATAGACACCCCATCAAATGGGAAATCATATATCCTTTTATACACTGATGACCTAATAAAATGGGTCAAAGTCAAAGCTATGAAGCATTTCCACAACCATAAAGTTTCCAAATTTTTGTATGAAGAAATATTTACTCAATATGGTATACTTAGTAGCTTGTTACTAACTAGGGTGTTCAATTCACTTCTAATCTGATCACATAACTCATGAAGAAATATAATATCAGACATAAAAAATCAAGCCCCTATCAGCCTCAAACTAATGGACAAGTAGAAGTTACAAATCAAAAGATAGAAGCCATCTTGATAAAGACAACTCAATTGAACCAAAAAGATTGGAGCAACAAACTACCAGAAGTTGTTTGGGCATACCAAACAATATGGAAGAGCATCACAAGATTCACACCATTTGAATTGTTGTATGGAAAAGAAAGAATGCTACCCATTGAATTTGAGCACAAAACTTTAAGAACAAAAATGGAGTTTGTTGATGTTTTGAAACAAAATTGTTTTAAATTACCCTGATGAGAACAAGATACATCTATGGGCAGCTACTACCCATCTTCAACATACCATTTTAGACACCAAGCCAACTATAAGGCTTGACCCTTCTTCTACTTCAGGCTCCGCAAAACCTAGGTGGGTGGACCTATAGATTCTTTACATGTTACTGGTTGTCAAAGCATACATTGGATCTAAACAAAGTAGATAAAACCTTTATTTCTCCTATACTCATGTAATGACAAAGATATGCAGTAGAAAATTGCAACTCTATGAATTCCACAAGCTAAGTGAGGGCATCCTTTTTAGTTCATTCAACATTTAAAGGGAAAAATATTTGATTAATGATGTTGATTTCAGAAAAACCTCAAATATGCAGTAGTAAGAAAAAATTAATCCTATAGCTAATCAGTGCCTTATCCATTGGGCAAAAACTAAGTCAAAACATACACATAGTAGGAAGTGTTCAAGGTTTAGGAGATTATCAAATTTATGTAAAGTTCAAATCAACACTCATGTAGTTGCATTATGATTTAAGACCTAAACAATCTTCCTAGCCTATTATTTTCCTGGATGTCTTATGCCTGATTTAGTTGACTAGCAAGCACATTTGAGATTATGAAAACTTATGCAAGTTGAAGAATATGTTAATAAAATGGAAAGTGTTTCATATAACAATGAAATTCATGTTAAGTCTTCTAATGATAATGGTGAATGTTCTGAAAGTCAAAATGAATCTATAGAGAAAGACAATTTATCCTCTGAGTATGACGAGATGGATTCAAATATCAATGAATGAAATGATTGCAATCAACATGAGGAAAGTAGATACATAATTGAAAATGACTCATGTGATGACATGTTTGAATCTGAAGAACATTCTAGCAGCAATAGTAAGGGTTCTTCTTGCAATGAAAATTATTATAATGATGCACTTAGTGATGAGGTAATTTGCAATGAAGAGGAAACAAGTTGTGATAGGGATTCTAATTTGTCAGACTATTCCATTGATGTTTCTAATATTGTAAGTATTATGGATCAGCTAGCTTATGATAAAATCCTAGGAGAACAAACTTGTGATGAAGTCTTGTTGAATGCTGATGAAATTTTAGAACTACTAGCTCATGATTGCAAAAGGGATGCAAATGTTTATATTAATCTTTCAATTTTCCCTTATTATGTTTCTTCTCAAGACAAAGTCCTTTCCCCAAAATTTGATGATGAAAATAATACAAATTTAGAACATTGTGTGCCAAATCTTGGAAGTGTATGTGACCATAGTTTAGACGTCAATACACATGATGACTTGTATGATGTAAAGAGTGTTGCTAAGGAAAGATTTAATGCTGATTCAAGTTCCTTTCATGTTGATCATGCTACAATAAGTTTTGATGTTTCGTGTGAGGAAAAGGAGAATGATAAAAGTTGCAATTCTGATTTTTACTTTCCACATTTTTCTGATGAGTCTAGTAATGCTAAGTTTGAAAGGCTTGAAATTATTTCTAATGAGATTTTGGAGAGAAAAAGGGATAGTAATCAACAAGTTTTGTATGAGCATTCCAATGATATGTTTTCAAACTTGGTAACTAACCCATGTTTTAAAGAATGTGAAGAGGTTTCAGAAAAAGATAAATCTGATTTGATGAGTAACATGACTACAAGTAGGTAGTGATCATATTTCACATACTCTTCACATCTGGTTACACAAGGTGAGTTGCAAAATTTTGCCATGTGCATCTTGTTGAACAAAGTAGAATATGAATCATTTGTGTTTTCTGTTGAGAGCATGCATCAATCATATGTGGATGATGGTTTTCAAAATGATTCTAGTTTACATCAGCATTCTGATTTGTTTTCTCAAAACGAGCATGATGTAGAAGTTAATGCTGATTTATGTATGCACAATGAGAATGAAGGAAGTTTTTTCATTTTGCTAAGTTTTTTGTTTCAAGATGCTAATTTGATTGTTGAAATTGAGAAAGATGTTTATAGCTTACCTCATGGAAGTGCAGATGAAAATCAGATTTATTATAGAGGTAAGAAGTTTTGATAAGTTTCAGTGGCCTGGGGCCATCATTTGTATAGTTTATGAGTAGTTGTTTCTTGCTTTCAATAAAGCTATTCAAGAGAAGATTTTATATGTAAATCATGTGGTCTGATTCTTCTAGAGATCTGAATCCTTTCCATGCCCACAAGGGACATGCATCCCTAGACAAAGCCACTATTGGGACTCAAAATTTAAGCCCTAATTTTGAGTACCATTCAAAAAAAAGCCCTTAAGCACTTTTTTAATGCATGTGTACCCGACTATCCATTTAAGTCCTAAGAGGTGTTTAATGTTTCTAAAACCTTGCATTTAGTATATCCACTCATCCCATGAATATAATTTTTCATTTTAAGCCATTCTGTGAAGTTCTATTTTGAGCAATGTCCAAATTTGCATTTTTGTCGAAGTGTCAAACAATGACAGGATGCTTAGTTTGCAATTGAATATCTCACATCTAGTTATTTTTGATGACTCACTACTTTGGGAGTGCTTAGTATCCATACCAAAGAACATATTTTTCATATTTTGAATCATTTTGATATGTTTTGATCAGTTTTTAATTGCAATTCCAAATGTCATTTGTAACTTTTTACTAGTGTTAGTAAAGGTAAATTGGTCGATACCCCTGTTTGTGATGTCATATCTTTGAGTCTATGATAGGTGAGATAAAATGGATTAAACCATTATCTTCTACCCTAAATATAATTTAAGTGTGCCAATTTTTAAATCTTAATGAATCTGTCTACACACTTTCCCAGGTCCATTCCATTTGTAAAAGCCACCTTTCTGCCAGTGTTTTAGTCTGCAAATTCTGAATAGTTCACTTTGACCATTCTTCAAATTTGCTCCATTATTTATCATTAGCCTTAATAAAAAATTTATATAATCCTGATGATAATGAACTAATGCCCTAGTTTTCATTTCCCCAAGTGTCAGTTTATCTAGTTTTCGAAGCTGAATTCGAACACATTTTATGGTTTTTTGACATTTTTACTTGTAGGCAGTTCTGAGAGGGCAACTTTGATAGACAATATCTTTTGACTAAGAATTCTTCATGAGACAAGATTTGACAGGGTGCAAGATTATAGAACAAAGAATCAATAGCTTTGATTTTAGAGCCTGGTCAGGTAATTTTTTAAGTTTTTAAAGCTAGTCAAAGGACCTCCTGGCACAAAGTTGGTAGTTGGTAGAAAGTTGTAAATTGAGTTTAAAATGATGGTTCAGTGATTAAGTTCAGAATTGATCAGTATTGCAAATTGTCTCTAGCCAGTAAGGTAACTTATTTGAAATAATTTGGGGTTTTAGGAATTTAAGTTTGAATTTTTTTAGGCCAAACCAACTTTGGGGCCCTCCCTTTTTAGCAGATTAATCAAGCATAAATTTGAAAAGAGATGTTTTAATGATATCAATCAATATTATTTCATGAGTTTTCATGACTTATGAGCCCTGAGATGCCAAATTCCTTGCATGGTAAATGTTGGTGTGGATGGATTGACTTAAAATTTTATTTTAAATTGTCACACCAATACCTTATTACATCTTTATAATCTAAACATATAAGATGAAAACAACCTTTCTAAAAATGTGATTCATCCCTTGGAAACCAATATGGAGATATGATAGAGGTACTTTATGGTTGCATAGTTGCTTCCTCCAAAGCATGTCAAAAAAAAATGAAAAATGAGGAGAAGATCTATGGCGACAGGAGAGAGAAGTTCCACATAGAATATGTGCAATCCATTCTACAGGAGAAAAGAGATGATAAGGGTTTGGCCTGACTACCAAAATCCAAGTAGGACCAAGTGCACATGGTGGATAGATCTAGTGATGGTCTGAGTTGAATGCTTGATGGGTTATACAATGTCTTCAAAACCATCCACCTTGCTAGCTTTTCAATAGACAACATACAAACTTTTTGACTATTGAGTAAAGTTGTAGTAAATATTGGCTGCCTACATGTGTTGACATTACAAATATAACTAATTTCACTAGTCCACCACTTTCCCAATATGTTATGTTGAAAAACACCAAACCACATTTTCATCCGAGAGGAAAAGGAAAAAACCCATAATAGATTCAAAAGAGGGATGTAGATTTTGAAGCATTGGAATACTGCATAAAAATGAGATCAATTGCCAAAGTCAAAAAATCTTGTTGACAAGTCCACAACAACTGATCATTACAAAAGGAAAGATGCAATTAGAGAAAAAGATATTTTGAAAGTAGTGACACAAATAGAAGGCAATGCAATTTATCTTTTTAAGCACTTCAAACTCTAATATTTTATGCATCCAATATAATCTTAAATTCCCATTGATCTCTACTGGTGACTCTTTTGAATATCCTAGGCCTATCATAGTATGAGGAGTTTAGAAGAAAGATGCATCAATTGGAGACATGTAGACTAGAAGCTAACCAACTAAGCAATTTCAACTTGCCTACTGATTGAATGGCTTTCCATCCCTACAGAAAGATTCTTCATCAATTGTTGGACCCCAAACCAAAAGTAAAAGAAGTGGCCATTTAAATGATAGTTGTGAAGAAGAAGAAGTGGGTGTATGTGGACTATGTCTGCTATGCAAGAGTTAGTAGAAATATTCTATGCTTTCAACATGGCCCAAGACCACAAAAGATGTTAGTAGACACTTTTGTAGCATGAGACAATAAAGAGCCACTAGTCTTGCAGTGACATGAAGAGAACATCCATGTGAGGAAGTTGTAGATAATGGGACACCTACATTTAGGAAAAGGGAGTTGGAGAATGAGAAACAATTTTTGTGGGAGCAACCAAGATAGATCAAGTTGCTGAGGAAACCCCTAATGTTGAGCCAATCTCATCCTTTGTCAATGTTAATCGACTACTCAAATTGCAAATTCTGGCAAGCATCCAAAACAATTGAAGAAAGGATATTACATTGAACCTATAAGTTTTATTGTAAATCCATCAATGCTAATTTGGAAGGAGGAGATTATGATGCTTGGTGAAAGACAAGCCATCCAAAGGAGTGTCATTATTAAAAAAAAGGAAAAACCCACAAGAAATGGAAGAAAAGGTAAAAGTTTAAAATCCTATATTAGTTGCAGAAAGGAAATTTTACAAGTTTATATACTTCATCACACAATCAGTAGAATGTCTTGAAGTTGCCACCTTTTGAAAAGCAGAGTTCATGTGTTGGGTCCGGCTAGCTGGAGGTGACCTTACAAAAGTTTTGAACCAAACATGTCATCTGAGAATAATGAAAGCATGCTGATGTGGCACCTAAGAACCAATTAGCATTTGACAAGTGGTAGACACATGAAAAAGGAAAAAAAAAATCAACATGTGACAAATGGTAGATGACCCTACAGCCTGATGCAGATTTCTAGGTGCTAACATGGCATGGGGAACACATGTCACAAAGGCACTTCCCCACATGCATAGCTAGTATCCTACTAACTATAATGCATGAAAGCACCTAGCTGACACATGTCAATGGGACCCAGTCAGAGGTGATGTGGTGGTCTAGGGATGGCTCAGTCAACATGATGATGTGGTAGTCTAGTGGCAGATAGAGAATGAATAAGGAGCTGGCACATTGTGATGATGTGTAAGCCAGTCGGAGGATACCACATGGTGCTTGTGTGGATGATGACATGGAAGATGTCAACCAATGATTTTCTTCCATGTGGCATTGGTAGTCAAACTTAGTTGACCTAAAATTCATGGACCATAGACCATAACAGGAGCTAATTTTTCAAACTAAGATTCTAGGAGTTCCCAATAAGTGAATATAAGAGTATTATATATGGTCAAAACTTAGAGAAGATGCAATTTTTGATTCTAGAGTTCCTTTTTGCACAAGTGGTCATTGGTTTGAGTTATGCAGGGATTTGTCTTAGGTACCTAATTTGTAGTTTCATTCAGTTAGGGTAGTTCAGATCTGATTTCTAGTGAAATGATGGACTGAATGAGCATAAAACGTAACATGAATGTGGTTATGGGTGAGTTTTGTCACATCTAAGTTAGTTAAATGGATGTTTTATAAAAATTCTATATGTATTTTAGATATTTTGGCAACATAAGGTTTTTCATCATTGAACAAGAGATATTTCAAGTTTGTTACAAAAAATGATGGAAACCAAAATGGATGTCATGGGTAGAAAGATGAGAGATGTTGTACAATAGTAAAGAATGGATATTTAAATGGACACATGTCATCTTTAGATGAGATCTAGGATTCCATTCTTCCTCTATATCTTCTTCTTCCTCATCCATTGTAAGGGTTGGTTCTAGTTTTTCATTGTGAGACCACATTGTTGGTTGGCAATTTTTAGTATGAGACCACATTGTTGGGTCCATAACTGTAACTCCACCAAATTCTTTAGTAGATATTTCTATTATATGAATAGCTAATTAGTGAAGATAATATAGCTAGTTCTAATCTATTAGGAATTTCTATGTTTTAGTTTCATGTATATTAATGTATAATTTCAAGGAAATGAATACAAATGAGCAAGAATATCTTTAGTTTCATTCTGATTCTCGTCTCCTTCCTCTATTATTTGTAATGTTTTGTGTTTAAGAACAAAGAACTTAAATTCATTTGCAATACCTTAAGGTTGTATGTATGGATAAGTTTTCTATTGGAACAAAGAGCCAAGAAAATGCTTATTTACCTTGACAAGGTTGCAAGTTTCACCAGGAGGATATTCCATAAGTAATGAGAGTTTTTATGAAAATAGATGTCTATTTACAAGGTGAATGGGTAGATCAAATATCTGAATATATGAGTATATCTTAGGTATCCATCTGCACGTTTTGACTTAGTTTTTTCCCAATGGATAAGGCATTGATTAGCTACAGGATCAATTTGTTCTAACTACTGCATATTTGGGGTTTTTCTGAAGTCAACATCATTAATTAAATGTTTTTCCCTTCAAATGTCGAATGAACTCAAAAGGATTCCCTCACTCAGCTTGTGGAATTCATAGAGTTGCAATTTGCTACTCCATTACTTTGCCATTGCATGAGTATAGGAGAAATAAGGGTTTTATCTTCATTGTTTAGATTCAATGTATGTTTTGACAACTAGTACTATATAAAGAATCTATAGGTCCACCCACCTAGGTTTTGTAGAGCTTGAAGTAGAAGAAGGGTCAAGCCTTATAGTTGACCCTGTGTCTGAAATAGTATGTTGAAGATGGGAAGTAGCTACCCCTAGATGTGTCTTGTTCTCATTGGGGTAGTTTGAAACCATGTTATTTCAAAACACCAATAGAGTTAAATATTGATCATCCTACAACATAGAGAGAGCACTTACTACATCTTAATTCTTTAGATGAAATATGAACGTATGCCTTGGAACACATAGAAATCATATAAAAACAAAAGAAACAATGGTACAACTCCCACATTAAGAGTACAAAGTTTCAAATTGGAGATTGGGCATTACTTTATGATTCCATATTTGAAGAAATACCAGGCAAGCTTCAAACACATGGTTGGGTCCCTATGAAATAAGCCATGTATTTGAAAATCGAGCCATCTAGTTAACCACAATTGATCCAATACACTTCAAGTTATTAGTCAATGGAATAAATTTGTATAACCAACCCCAAATGAAAGAAGACTTACTACAACAATTTCAATAGCCAGTTTCGAATGATCAGGAGGTAACACTTCTTGCAGCAGAAGGTGCAGCCTATAGCTCTTCAATAAAAATTCCATCAAGCATGCTCATAATAAAAAATTTATGTTCACATAAAGTTCAAATTCTCCATTCACTTTTTAAAAATTCTTCTTTTTCAATTGATCTCATTTCTTTCCCTACCACCCATCCATCTTCCATGTCATCATTTTACAATCCTTTCAATAATATGGTGAGTTTGTTGATGTATGCTATCACTGCCAATCTTCTACTCTTGCCACCTTTATCTAGCATGTGCAATGATCAAATTGGCAGGTATAATCTTTCCAAATTTTATTCATTTTTAGCACATAGATTTAGTTGGTTATATCTATTACTACATTAAATATATCATTATGGCTTTATGCCAGTTTTGTACCTCATGCCAAGTATGACAATTGAGGACACTTGTCCATGTTTCGTAGGGTGTAGGGAAGGTTACTAATTCCCAATGAAATTTCCTTTTATTCATTAAAAATCCTCAAATCTATACTCTCTCTTTGTTTGATTAAAATCTAGTTGCCATAGTATGCAAGTGTCAAGTGTTGTACATTTATTCCTGAATAATTCCTCATTTTCAAACTAAGATGTGACCTAAATTAAATTTTGAGGTGATTCTCGCATATCTATGATTTATTTCCATTAAAACCACATTATTATTGCTCATGCCATATTGTTCATAATGGAAATTCATAGAAAAGAATGTGAAAAGGGTTCATGGTTTTTCAAAAAAGAGAGATTCTAAAATTCATAGAAGGGATGAATGTGATTATTACAAATAGAGCAGAGGTTGAGACTAGTAAGCACTAATGGGAGGACAGTTGTAGTGATGTGAACCAGTAGAACATAGTGTTTTAATTTCTGATGTAGAAATAGTAAGAAGATTTAATGGATGTGGTTAGCTAGGATATTTCTTGAAACTAATAGAGTTTGATGAGGAAGTAGCTACTAAATTTATAAATACATTTGATAAAGGTGAAGCAACAGTAGGGGATTGATAGTTATTGCCATAGAGGAATGAATAGCGGAAGTAATTGGGCTGACAGTAGCAAGAGAGCACTACCCCAATGCGGATGATGCTAGATCAGCTTGGGCCTATTTTTTCCTACCAAGTGACCCTCCATTGGATATTATTAAATTGGGATACAAAAGAAAATCTCTTCCACCACTATACAATGTGTTGGCCATGCATATTATTAGGTATTTTACTTGTGAAGGAATATTTTCTAATTTGCATGCACATTATTTTAAGTTACTCAGTTATGTAAGGCATAATTTTCTAGTAAATGTCCCCAATTTCTTATACAATATGTTATGCATTAGTGCTGAGAAAACCCAAAAAGGAAATGACAATTGTGTTACTCACCATTCTGTAATTAAATTGACCATAGAAAGATCTCTTAGGGATGTATCTCCTATGTCATGGGCAGAATTTTTCTAGCATAAAACTCTACCACCTTAGATTGCCCCTAATGTGCAGCCCAACCAAGATAATGCAGTCCCCATTGACACAACTACTAAGCAAAGCACCCAATGTGCAAAAATTAAAAATGTGCAAGAAAATGTACCTTTACTTGCTCAAATGAGAAATTTACCCACTTCTACCTAAGAAAAGATAAAATAAAAGTTACAAGAAGAAACTTTAGTTTTGGCAGCAAAAAAATGAAACCCTATAGTCTCAAAACAAAAGAAAATAAACCTAGTTCCTATAGTGGCTACTCCTATAGTAGAGACACCAAAAAGGGTTAGCAAGAAAAATGATATGGTGATTGAAGAAACCCCTATGCAAAGAAGCCCTAGAATGAGAGGGAAAATTCCTAAAATGCCCTCAGAGACCTAGTCCACTTCACCTAAACAATCTAATGAAGAATCTCCAATACAAGTTATCTCAAATGATTCCCCCAATCAGCCTGAAATTCTAGATATTCCTCAAAATCTTGATAAGAAATTTAAGGCTGAGATGAATGAATGCCAAAATGATTCCAAGCAAGAAAACAAGATACTCTAGGCCTTAAAGAAGAAAAAGATCCAATAACACACCAGTTAGCCTACTCAAAAAATTTCCCTAGTTCCCTATAATAAAACATGGTTTACAAGCTTCTTGAAATGGTCATGGATGGAATAGAGAAAGAAAAATTATTGGAAAAAGTAAAGTTGCCCAATTACCTTACAAATGCTTCTTTTTCAATTATATAATAAACATGTGTTAACAAAAACCCTATGGGAAGAAGAGAAAAAGGAAATAAAGAAGGTAATGAGAGACCAAGGTGAAGAAATTGCAAAATTAAAAGAGAAATTGGCAAGATAGAAGAAAAAGATGGATCATGCCCTTGAATTGGCTAACCAAATAATTACTTGTAGGTTGCCAACTAGGATCTCTGCCATCTATTTAAAAGAATAATTCCTTTTATTCTAGCTGGTGATAAACCTCAAAGATATAGATATAGAATTTAGGTTAGCTCAAGAATTCTATGGTTTGTACCAAACTCTTCCATCATGGCAGAAAAATTTACTCTGTGAATTGTATGTGCATTATTTGCATATCACCACAAAAACTCAATGTAACCCTCTACTTTATATAGGGGATATATACCTTAGGGACCTAATGTTATGGATGCACAATGAGGCCAATTATGATAGATAACTAAACACTTAAAAAGACAAGAAGAGAACAAAACCCCTACCATTAAAGTAGAGAGCAATAAACTAGAAGAAATCCTTCGGGATTGGTTTAGGCTAACCTATGGAGATGTTCACAAGGAAATAAGAAAACAAATCTTTGAGGCTAGAAAAAAAGTGTATGCAGAGTATGAAAACATGCCTTACTTTTTCTTTCAAAGAGCCATGGCCAATGTCAAAAGTAGATGGGGTAGACTTCTTGAGGGAGTCACAAGGTCATAACCGCATAGCCCTATCAAACTAGAGGCAACCCTTCACCAAGCACAAAAATAGATGTAGTTGGAAAGGAAAACTAGACCAAAAATTTGGTGTCCATTAACCATGCAACCACCTATGCTCCTTTGGGCCCTATATGACATCAACTCTGAATGACTTGATAGGTTGTAGGAGGATCATAGAAGGGAATTTTTGGAAAGAACAAGAGGATTCTACTACACTTTCAAGAGTAATTGGAAAGGGATGCCTAAGGTTTTAGACTTTCAATCAATGACAAGAAGATGCAATGCTTGAGGATAAGCATTAAACTTACCAAGGGGCAGATGATGAGGCCAATTATTACCTCTATTTTATGTTAATTTTAATACTCTATTTTTAATGCTACTAGGAAATTTGTGAAATTATAACTAGCTAAACTTATGTTAAAGTCTAGATAGAACCATTAACCCATGGGTAGATAGTTATGTCATATTTTGCCAATATTATACATATAATGCAATATTTCATATAACCATTGGAATGTGTGTTCTAATATTTGGATTTAATTTGATTATGCGTATTTGCATGAATATTTATGCATCAAAACTAACTTGTTAGGAAACAAAGAAGCTGGAGAATGGTCGACTACATTCAAGGAGGAGTGTCAAGGCCCATCTATGGTGGAAGAATCATAATGGAACTTGGAGACACGATTGGTACAGAGGAGGAGCTATTCTTCTAGGAATGCAAGGATAAATTTTTTCTATGTTCCCTCCACATTTATTATTGTGCTGAATTAGTTACACAAAATTTATTGCTTATATCATGAGCCTTTATATGTCCTTCTTCTTCTCTGGTGGATTTTTAGTCAGTTTTTTTTCTTTCCTATTTTAGAGTAAGTGTCAATCCTCTATTTATAGGAATTCAATCGATAGTTTTAGAGGTTGAGAAAATTTTATGGAAAAACATTGTTGACCCTTGTAGTGAGTTGTTTTATAGTTTTATATATTTTTCTTATGTAAGGAGTTTTGAAATATAATGAAGTAATTCTTGGTTTACATTCTATGTTGGTAGATTAGTAGAAACCAACCAAGGGGGCCCACTTGGGAGGTGGATTAAATTAGAGTAACGTAGATTTACTTCCACCATTTCCAGTATTTTAGGTAGAAGTTATAAGTTTCTTCCTACAACATCATACTTTGTGAATGTTCCCACAACATTTGCAAGAGTAGTTATAGAGGATTGTCTGAGTTGAAATATAGGTTAGCATAGAGTTGTATTTCTAAAATTCATTTCAATAAAGAGTTTAGTGTATTACTTTCCTGCAACGTAAGCATAATGAATCCTTAAGAAACCTAGTGCACATACTGTGCCGACCATTTCAAGTATACATCCTTGGGTTGGTAGATTAAATGCACCTCATGGTGGGAGAAGTAATCCTTAGATTGAATAAACTATTCCTAAGTAAGGCCTTGGGCATGATTATCATATACCTATTATAAGGCAAACCAATAGTGTTAGTCTAATTTTTATGGTTGGGTATTTGGGCATTGTATTGATTGTTTTGTACAAATGGTTGCTAATAGATTGGTGTTCGTTACTGATAAGGTTGTTGTTGACAAAACATGGTGGGTATGTTGGCCACTGCTCTAATGACATGAACATGTCGAGTGTTGGTGATGCCATTAGTAACTATGTTCTTATTTGTGTTCCAATACCATGGTTTTTCATTTCTTGGACTGTAGTCTTGTGTGTTTTCCTTGTAAATTTTGATGATACCATCTTTGATGAGTCCTTTCTTGAGTCCATCCTTTTTTCCTCAATGTCTTTGTATGTTTGTTAATAGTTCATAACCATGTGATGGGTGAGACTAGGATGTGTGTTGTTAATGAACATCTTGACAAGGTGACATTCAGGGATGGTGCATGAGATCCGAGTTGTGAGAGTTTGCCATCATTGTAAGTGTTCTTCAAGGATTTCTCCCCCCTTTTTTTGGGTATGAACTAGGTTTATTATAGATAACCTAGTCTCAACTAGATGAGAATATTGAGCCACAAAGGCTTCAAAAAGATCAGCAAAAGTCTTAATGGCACCCTAGGGTATATGACAAAACCATTTAAGGGAGGGGCCTCTTAGGCTTTTCGAAAAAAGTTGCATGAGGGAAACATCATTGTAGGATACTTCCTACCAGTGCATATAGAACTCTTTGATGTGTGTGATTCGGTCACTTTTCCATCTAAATTTATCAAAATTTGGGGTTTCAAAGTGTTTAGGAAAAGGTGTCATCATGATGGTTTTGTCAAATGGGTATGGAAAATCATTTTCAAATTTGAAAGCTTTTGATTTTGTCCCATCTTTGAGGGTTTTGAGAGCATTTTTCATCTCTTCCCATTTAAAGTTTATAGGTGGGATAATGGGTGCCCCCAATCTTGGTGCCCCTAGTGTGAGATATGTAGAGGATGTTGAAGGTTGATATGGAAAACCTTGACTTCCATATGGTGATGGTTGAAAAATGGGCTGCACAACTATTGGGATGGATGTTGTTGGTTGTTGGAATGTAGTTTGGGCATACTACTACATTTTCTTTATAGACTGTTGATGGGGAACATAGGTGTGGGGTTGTTTCCCAAGTAGATAATTCTACAGGGGTGTGTGGGCATACTGTTGTTGTGATAATTGCAGGTAAAAAGATATTAGGATAAGTAATACCTGGGCCATGCTCTAAGAATTTATACCTTGCCTACTATATGTTGGTTGTGCTCCTACTTGAGAAAGAAACAGAGTATTAATACATGCTAGGTAATTGATGTGAGGAAGGGTGCCTACAAATGGGTATTGTGATGGAGGGGTGACTTGGTTATTGCCTAAGGGTGGAATAGAAAAGTAGTTGGTAATGGATGGTAATGAATAGAATTGAGGAGGAAGGGATGAATGTGCCTAACGTATAGACATGGATGTAGTGCTAAACAGAATACTAGTGGCAAGCCCTCATGCTAGACCAAAACTCCAAGGTCCTAGTAGAAATGGGGAGGAAGTGCTTTGGATAGTGACAAATGGACTAATAGTGATGTTGGGGGAATGGAAGATGAAATATTTGACCCTAATGGAGGCATTCCTCTAGTGTACTAGGATGTAGGTTGGATGTTTATAGTACTAGTGAATGGATTGGATGTATTTTGTGATGGAAGAGAAAATGAAATGTTGATAAGTGGAAAAGGAGTATACTGTGAAATGGGGATAGGGGTGGTGGAAAAAGGTGTAGATGGTATACTTGTGGTTGGTTGGGATGTGGTATGAATTAAGGGTTGAGTGATGATGGGTTGATTATTTTGTAGAATGGGAGCATTGAACTTAGGTTGAAGGGATATTTGGGTCCATTAGTTTTGTTTGCATTGGTTGGTACCCACTACTTGGTAAAAAGAAAGGATCACAAGGGGCAGATTGCCCTATGAATGGTGGTTTCCATCCAAATAGAGGATGTATAGGATCTATAATGTTGGTAGGTGGCGATCTTCCAAAATCAAAGGCACCAACATTATCCCTTAAGGAGTTTTCCATGATGGTCTCCCTATTTTGACATATGATGGCATTAAAAATGGTTGTGTGTTCAGGTTGGTTCATGAAAGCATCAATGTCTAGTGTAGAACCTAATTCTTCAAGAATTTTTGGTGGTGGATTTGGTGATGCCATGGAAACTATGGGGTATGGTTGTGCCTGAGCTATGCTACTACTAATATTAGGATCCATTTCCTTTTTCTATTTATTCTTATCAAGATGTGTGGTAGGTGGTATTAAATAAAAACTTCTATAAGGATGGAATGCAAAAAAGATGAAGATAAGTGTATGTGAGGAGATGATGTGTCTAGGTATGTTTAGGGTGGAGGGACTTTCTAAGATGCAAAGGAGAGTGTGGAAATGTTCCTAATGATATTTGGAACCTAAATGAGATAGGGCTAAGTAAAAGAGAGTATGTTTCCCTTATGTTTGAACTCAAAAATGTGATGGTGATATCAAACCCTAAGGTAGCCTTGTGACCTTTTGGAAGACAAATGGGGATCAAGTATGCAGCCCAACCTTTTGCTCAAGGTGATGAGGGACACAAATGAGAGTCAAAGTTTATCCTAAACAATGCTTATCTTAAGGATAACTATGATAGTGAGATGGATGGAGAGTTATAGTGTAAACAAATCTTAATGAGGTGATGTTAAATGCTTTAAGTGATGAGTAAATAATGAAGGATATTTGGGCTTATGATTCTTATTTTGGATGATTTATAAAAACCAAAGGTTGATGACAAAAGGGGAGAAGATGAGTCTACTAAATGCTTAAATAGGATGAGTAACTATGCAAAAGACTAAGCCTATAAGAGGATAAGTGCATAAGTGTATGTGGAAAAAGGAACTAATCAAAGTAAGTAACACTAGAGTTATCAATAAGGAAATGGTTGACACCACGTCTGAGAGTTAAGTTCTCAATTTTTTACTCCCACTCAGTTTGTAGTGCAATGTCAACACCGTCTTTCTCAATTCGGTCTAGTTTAGCAATCCTTTGGTTGGGGTTATGCTCCTAGCATTCTGTTTCTATTTCTTTGTAAGCTGGTATTTGTGGACGTTTAGCCTTTTTGAACTTGGTCTTGTTTTGGCCTGACATTAGATAACTCTATGGGTTTTATCACAACTATGGGTTTTTAGAGGTAGTGACTATGCTTAGTATACCTTTTTACCTTAGGTTGAAAAACTTAAATCAGTTGGAGAGTAACTAGTTCTCAAGAAATGGTGTTGTTATTTAAAAAGGGAAAAGTGGTTTGGGTTTAGGATGTAAGTAGAAAAGTGGGACAAGCTAGGCCTAGGACTATTGTGAATAAACTCGCTAACAATCCTTTTAAGAAAAGGTAAGGACAACTTATTTTGAAGACAAATGGTTTTTTGAATACTTACAAAGAAAGATTTCAGTCAAGAAAAATAGGTGAAGCAAAAGTGGCTTAAAATGAGCTTATTAACAATCATTTTTGACATAACAAGGATATTTTGAAAAAGATAAAGTTTGACCAAGGAGAATAAAGTTGTTGTGAATGGACTTGCTAACAAATATTTTTGAGATAACAAGGATAAGACTCTATTAGATGTGACAGATTATGAGCAAATAGTTTTTCAAAGGAAAAAACAACTTTGAGAAAGATAAACAAGTGATCTCTTTAGCAAAAGGATTTGATAGTAACCATATATAATGTGCATGTTTTACAAACATTTTTCACAGATCTTTTGCACAAATAAGATAATTAAAACACACTCTTTATCCCGAAGGTCAAATTTTTGTTGCAATGTGTTATTCAATGGCCCACAACTTGATGTCTCTTGATTAAAGTGCAATATGTCACTCTAATCAAAGAGATGATTCGATACAAGAGTTGATCAAAAAATGATACACATCAAAGAATCTTCAAGGCACGAAAAATAGAAGTCCCCCTTCTGCGGGGACAATGACTCTTGGAGATAAAAACCAAGTAGCCTTATGCCTCTACAAAGAGAGCACAATGATGATTAATCTTGAGGGATGTTGTTTCCCTTGCACCATGAATTAACATTCCATGGATAAAATCATGATGACTAAATGGGGTTGTAAATAGGTTTTTTCAGTTAGCCAAACCATTGTTACATATGTGATCCACTTAAGGATCTATTCTAGACATGATAAAATCATGGAAAAGTTTTCCCACCTTAGGCTACCCCCTAAAACACACTACTCAAACTTGGGAGATAGAGTGAGAAAGTTCACCTTTCCTTTCATTTATATACTGACCATATTTTTACTAGTTTTAGCTTCTCACCAAAGGGGATGCACTTCCCATAGATGGATGAACTCACTAGAACCACTCGTAGGTTGTTGTGAATGATCTTGCTAACAACTTTTGGTACATGCATCACGTATTTTAATGTCTTAATTTGCAAAAAATAATGAAGACAAACATGTGATAAAGGTCACAATCTCAAAACATACAAGGCACTTGGTTTATTTCTATTTTTTATGCTTTAGTTTATCCTAACAACTAATTTTGAAAACACATGTGATTTTAACATACAATGTTCATTTCCAACTTACAACGATGGCCAACAAAGTAAATCATGTCAGAAAAAGGAAATCATGTGTGAAAGATTTGAAATGGGGGAATAAGAACAAGTTTTTCTTTATAGCATTCAATATTGGATGAATTCTTTTTAAACCCAAAACTGAAATGTTTCTGCGTAATGTTTATTTTCAGCTTAAATGAAATGTTCATTGCATTGGTTCAGTTTTAAAACTCAACATTCAAGATTTTATTGTGTAATTACCCAATCAAACATTCTAATGAAAATGTTTTAATATCTAAACATTCATTCCATCAAGAAAAATTGATAATTGTTCGTTTTAAGCTTTCAAAAGTAATTTTCTAACAAGCATTTTAAGAAAATCTACAAATAATGTATGTTAGGATTCTGGCAAAAGGCCCCTGTAATAGAAAATATAAAATAGTTAACACTAGTTGGTTAAACCAACAAATCCACAAGTTTTAACTTGTGTTCCTATAGTGTGGGAAAGTGGTTTAAAATTTGTGGGATCATGGTACAAAAACTTGGTGAAAATGTAGGAAAAGTGGGCCATGGGAAAAAGACTACAGAGCAGTCCCACAAAAATTCAATCCCCTAAGTACAGGGGGTAGCATTCCTACTAACATATGTATCTGTGGGTTTGATGGAGGAAGAAAAAGGTTGGATTTAGGGTTTAGTTAATTTGGTCATGCGTTCCCATAGGTTTTTACAGTGATCCCACTGATAAAATCTTGCATTCCCATGAGAAGAGGATTTTGCAAGAATGTTGAGGGTGGTTTTTGGTTCCATGTGGTGGAGGGGTTTAGGAAAAATTGTGATCCTACCCATGCGGGTTTACACTCCTACTAATATAAAATCTCAAATTCATGACCGCGAGTTCGTGAACAAAACGTGTTTAAAGTGTGGTTGAGCTAGGATTTGGTTGTATTGCTAGAAGCATACTTCCTAATTGAAGAGTTTGATGCTTATAAACAATGTTAAAAAATCACTTGTCTACACAAACAAGCACACAATATTAGGTTGGTTAGTTAAAATAAAAAGAAAAAAGGCATGATTATAGTGACCCAAATGCGGGGTCCCACAAGACATGCCAAAATGTAGTGTTATAAAACTTAGTGTGCTAAGAATATGCAAGATTTAATTAACATTCACACCTAGATATTAAGAAAAACTTTTAGATAAGACAAAGGAAAACACCATGGAGTAAAGTAGACCAAAAATGGTAAGCTCCTCAAGTGTATCCTATGATGATGTTGATGTGTCCAATGATGAGGGATGTGTGCTCCAATATACTTCAAGCTTCAAGTGGTGAGTGATCAAGTGTGGAGGTGGGTCAAATATTCAACAATGGAGGTGTGGATGGATTTTAGCATGGTGATGGTGTAAATGGGTATGTTGTATTGGTTAGTGGAGCATTATAAGTTTTCATGGGTAGATGGTATGGATTGTGAGAGGGAATGAATTTATTTATAGTCTAAGGGGTAGTGAAATAGAGGGTCAAGATGCAAGGATGGAAGAATGGCGAGGGAGGGTAGGATGATTTGAAAAGGGAGCACATGGATTGTGCTTGTTTGTAGCCAATTAGGGAGTGACACTTATTACAAGGAGGGTGAGTGTAAGGGAATGGGAAAAATGGTTGGTCAAAAGGAGTAATGAGGGGGGAAGAGTGTGTAAGAGGGATGTAAGAGGCACTAATGGCATGTAAGAGCCATTAATGCTCTTGGATAGGGATGGAAGAGGACAAGGGAGATTTATTGACCTTGTCTTGGGTTAGCAAGTCTTAACCTTTTCTTAAAGCTGTACATAAGTTTAGGAGGGGGATTAGGCTTAGCTTAGGAAGGGGGTTAGGGGGCAAGTGGCTTATCTTTGATGGGATGGGTTAGTTAGGAGGATAAGTGAGGTTAGTGTGGGTGGATGAGTTGGATTAGGGGTAAAAATAGGTATAAGGGATGGTTAATAGGTTAGGATGATTTATTAAATGATTCATTTAATAAAGAGGGGGATGTGGGATTAAATTAAATAGATTTGAGTATTTATTAATATAATAGAGGAATAGGGTTTTAATTGATAAATTGATTTTGGGTTATCATTCAATTTTATTAGTTGGACTATAGTTAATTAAATTAATTAATTAACTAGGGGATGATGATTAATTAATTACATAATAAATATTTAATTAGTAATGTCCTAGAAGATGACTAAATATGATTACCTAATGATGTAATCAAATTTAGGTGTCTACACTATGTACTACATATTGTAATTTACCAATCATAGACTTGTATAATGTTTGATTCACCTCACTTGAATCATCATTCTTTGATAGTTTATGTCATGTCACCATAGGTATACTTATTGGCTTGGAATCTTCCAATCCAAATGTTTTTAGTATCTCCTTTACATACTTCGACTGAGTGATGTATATACCATATTTCATCTAATGTACTACAAACCCACAAAGAACTTGATCTCTCCAAACATAGACATCTCAAATTATTGCTTCATTTCATTTGCAAAAGTCTTACATAAAATATCTTGAACTCCAAATATGATGTTATCAACAAAAATTCTAGATAACAAAATACCTTTGTCTTTCTTTGTCTTCAAGTACAGATTGTTGTTGTCATTAGTCGTTTCAAATCCAATCTTCACCAGATAATTATGTACACTCTCATATCATGCTCTTGGTTCTTGATTCAAACCATATAAAACTTTTTATAGTCTACATACCATGTTTTTGTTGTTAGTATCAACAAAGCCTTCTGGCTATTCTATATAAACCTCTTCCTCCAATATACCTGTTGGTGTTTTTGAAAGGACTAAAACTACTAAGCAACAAAATGCTTAATACCAAGATGATAATACTCATACAATCTAAAGGTCAACCAATTCTTGTTAACAATTTCATGTGTAAAGCATTTGGACCCAACTTTGACAAAACCAAAGGTGGTTTTCTACTCTTTTGGCTCTGCAAAACTAGGGTGGGTATACCAAGGGATGATTCAAGACTGGGAAAACTGTATGAGGATTATTTTTAGTTTCATTCTGATTCTCATTTCAAAATCCTCAAACACATACATAATTCTTAATAACTTGATAAACACATCCTATAAAGTAGATATGGCCAAAATTTCTTCTATAGATCTGCAGATGTTCTTAACAATAGTGGCTAACTGAAGCTAAAACATTCCATGCAGACAAGTGCTAGCCAGCTTTGAAGATCTACAGGAAACAAAAGTAAAATTGATTTAATTCTACATTTTTGACAACCATTTGTGACATACTTCTCCTTTAGCTGAATCAATTTGATCAGTGCCTAATCCATTGGGGTTCAGAGTCTATAGAAAATTCTTAGATCTAACTTGTTGCCTTACAACAAATTCTATCAGCAATTCTTATCAGAGTTTATCATTCAAAACCCTTTCCATTACTAAAGAAACCTTATCACATTCATCAAAGCTTTTTTTTAATCAATTGAATTAATAGCAGTGATAAATAGATATACAACCTAACTAGATTGCATTCAATTGCACAAGCCTTTACTTATACAATATTAAGACAACCAAGTAATTGGAAGGAGACAAGATTTAGAAAGAACTGATATGGGGACAATTCACAATTTTTATTCATTTTCTTTGAAAATGGTATATCATTTACAATAGACTCAGAATGACCTTCAGAAAGAAACATAGCTAATTCTATATTCATGTATTCTCAGAGAATTGATAGAGTAAATACATCATAAACTTGCTTTCAAAAATTTGGACCAAAGAAAGACTAAGCATATCACTTAGAAAATTAGAATTCAGACCATTCTTTAGCCTTGGAATCTCACTTAAATAGTGTGAGATGCAACAAGCTTTAGGCTAAAAGAAAGTGACATGTGTCTTCTAAAAGATACTAAAAAATATCTGTCATAAAAGACAAAAGAAAATAATAGAAAGGCTATTACATCAAACATTCCTTGGTGGGTCCCTTTTTGTTATGCTTCTCAACTATTGAGACAAGAAAATATGATCCGATTCTTCATTTATTGTTCATCCTCAGAGTAAGTGGCCATGAGGTTAAAAAGTGACGTGTCATCTTCAACCACCTACAAACTTACTTTAATCTAGGGATTTTCCATGTCTTCATTACTAACTATGAGGGTAACTTTTACTTTTGCATCTTCCTCCTCATCATCTTCTAACATTTTTTCTATAAACTGAATTTTTCATTTATTATAAGCAGCATCATCTGGCCAATCAAAATTTAGAGCCTCTCTTTGTATAATCACTAAAGAATTTGCAAATTCCTCTAAATCATCATACTCTTTTCTCATGGCATTATAAACTAACTGTATCTTTACTAACTCTTTGTTTGTCCTTGCCCAGAACTAGTGGCTAGTTTCACTCATGATGTTCTTTATCATTTCATAAAATATTTCATCCAACTCTTTTTCCCACTTTTCCTTTTCCTTTATTGTATCAATATATTCTAAAGCACAAGGAAATAAAGTGAATTTTTCAGCAATATACTGGGAAAAACAAAGTGTCAATGTTTTCTACAAAGAATCCCTTTTATCATCAAAATCTTCTAGTTTATTTAACAAATCAAAAATTTTCTCTACTTGATGATAAGGCATTTGGACGGCAGATATACACATAATTATGATATCATTATTCCTCTCCCTCCACTTCTATGCAAGGGGAGTCAATTTATCCTTACCCTTATTCAACTCATCCATGAGGGTTGCAATTCTTGTCAACTGATCAAAGAAGGTTGAGCATTGTATTTTATCCCTTAAATACATCACACCCTGCTTTAATTTTCCTTGATATTGATTTCTTAATTCTACCTGCAACTCATGTAATTTGGTTTTTTCTTCTTCAAAGTCCTCTATAGTATAGAATTGGGGCCTTTCAAGGGTGTCTAGTATTTCAACAATAGGGGTTGTTCTATCAAATGACTGTGGAGGGTATGCAATTCTAGGTGCACTGGATTCTCCCACCTTTCTTTTCCCAAGTATCTTCTCCATTTGAGACACTTTATTTTCTAGTGACTGTATCTGTATACCCCTTTCCTCATATGTTTTTAAAACTTCTTCAAACCTAGCATTGAGTTGGGTAAACTTATCTTCTTCCTGGCTAGATACAACATCACCCAATTTCAGCACTTCTGAGGCCATTCCCATTATTTGCTTACTACTTACTTCACTAGCCCTGTATACTATCAATGTACCAGTATGCTCTGTTGTGGGAAACTCATGCAGCCTAGTATTTTCCCTCTTTTCCATAGACCATATAATAAGGGCTTGGTGGTCATCACTAAATTTGACTCCTCTATGAGCTTGTAATATTTCTTTAGTAGTTGTTAGTTGAACATTTTTCTGCTTCCTTACTGAATCAAAAACAATTGCATTTGCTATATCCCATTCTGGCAAAAGGAGGACTCCTAACTATCTAACTATTTGCCTCCCAACTTTAGGAGTAAACTGGGCAAAGTCATTCAAAATTTTTGACTTCACCTCTTCCTTAATAACTAAGTCAGGTTTATCTGGTTGCTCAGCTTTGATTTTCTCACAGGCTTTCTCAAAATTTCCCATATTTAATCTCCACAAAAACTGAGCAAAAGCCCTAGATCTTACACAATTTTCATCATTAATAAATCTTTTAGAAGCCTGTGCAACTATTGGGTCAATTTCCTTACCTTGGTAATCTGCAATGGTTAGGTCCAAGGAAGGTGTAGGAGGTTCTTGTGGCTCTCCAACATCCAAGTCTATAGAAGTGACAATCACATCCCCTTCTCCACCCATTTGTCTAAGTTGTTCCCTTAGAGATGCTTCATCATGTATATGGATTGGGGATTGGCTTGGGGAGTATTGTTCCTTTTGAGAAGAAGAAGACCCCTGCTCTAATTTTTTCCTTTTTGGAGAGTGGGCTGCAGATGGGCTTCTTGACCTTTTCTTCTGATGAGAGGGTGCTTGTTGCACATCTCGAATCATAACATAACCTACACTCTTCTGCAATGTATATTGGCTAGGAGCTACGACATTTCTACTGCTTATTCTTCTTTGTACTTCTGCAGCCTTGTCTGGAAGTTTCTCAACATACATAGCTTTCTTTTCATTCATGGTTTGAATTATTATGGCAAAATTATTCATTAATGCTTGTATCTTAGCTCCCCAGTATTTCTTATCTTTCAATGGGTCATACTAAGGGTCAAAAGCATTAATAAATTCTGGGGTCTTACTGAAAACTATCCATTTCTCTTTTCTCAATTCTTGTTCCTGCAATGTGAAGATACTTCTGATTATATCTTCTAGATAGTAAACCTGATGTACCATATGGGAAGCTCTTACCTTTTTTTTTAAAAGGTCATAGAATCCTTTAGGGTCAATGAATTTGCAATGAGACTCTGCCATGTTATATCTATCCAAAAACAAATTCAGGTGCTTCCACCCTTTTCTAACAAAGACAAAATCTTGCACTACAGTAACAACTAGAAAGAAAGTGCCCTTCTTAATCAATTCCCTCTCATCTATAGTGCCTATCTGCAATAAGAGTTCAACAATCCCAATCTTCAAAGGCACATGAAAAGGAAACACATGTGGCTTTCCCATAAATTCATATACCCTTATCACAGTTGAAACATTATAAGGGATTATATCCCCCCAATTATGACTAACCAACAACCCTTGTGCATGATCTCTAGGTCTAACCAATTCCAACAATGCTTGTGGAATTCTGGGGCTGTCCCCTCTCAAAAGAAATCTCAGCTTAGATGCAAAAAATCTATCAAAGCTTACATAACTAGCATATGTGGCCTTTTAAGTCATATCCACACTCCATAACTACATTGGATTCCTTTCCCCATCCTTGGTTGTTTCCAACTCCATACCCTTGGAGAAAAAAGTGTATCCCTTGTATACGCATACATGCATCAGCAATGAATACCAACATAATGGTTTGTTTAATTTTCCCCTTGCTATTCCAACCAAACCATTGTGAATCTCTTTTGATAGAAAAGTGGCAAAATCCAAAATGGTACTCATTCCAAATTGAAGGGTTTGAGCCATTATAAGGACAATAGAACCTAGAATTTGATCACCTTCATCTATCCCCAAAATCTTGCAAAGAGAAAATACAATGCTTGAGCTCTCAAGTTGAAATTTCTTCTCAACAATGGCTCTGGGGTACTGGCTGTAATCATAGGAAAATTACCAACCTTGGCAGCATGCTCCTATAGTGGCCCTGTTCTTAGGTAAATTCTTAGATCATCCATATCAATGATTTCACGCACAGCGTGGTTAGGGTTAAGGTTAAAAACTTCACTGAATAGCTCAGGGAAAACCCTAAAAAGATTGATTCTAGAATGATTTTTTACCCATCCCATAATAGGATCATATTTCTTTGCCAGGTCCATCAATAAATCACTATCAAAGAAAACAGTGGGGACTGTTAATTTACCAATATCAAACTCCCAAACATTGCTCATAGGAGTGTCCAATTTTCGCTCTAAAAACAATTTCTTAAATAACTCTAGACCTCCCATGGAAACCTGGGCATCTCTTACCCAATTAGCTTTGTCGTAAAAACCCTCTGCTACAACTATTCTAGGATGTTTCGGGATGAGTTCCCTCCCCTTAGTTATTTCATGCACTGATAAGGGGAATTGTTCAAGAAAATCATCATGCATAGAACATTTCAAATAATCTATTTTCCTAGTAAACTCTTTTCAGGGAGGCATTTTGAATGAACCCTAGAAATTTCACAATAGTAGATACTTTAAATTTACTTAGAAAACCACAAAGTACTTACCCGCCAAAATTTGCACTTCTGCACTATGTGATAACTTCTACAATTTTACTAGATTGTTAAGCAAGAATTTTCGTGCCCTAGCTCTAAAAATTTTGTATGCCCTGGTATTCTCTCTATGCTTTAGTGGTTCATTAATGGTGAAATCGTCTGTTCTTACCATGCAATAAAATTCACACGCATAAGGTCTGAATCATATTTACTCTTAGTAACTGTTACCTACAATTTCCATCAAAGTTTGAAACCTATCCATAGATTTTCACTAGATCGGACGATCTTGATTTAAAAAGTAACAAGCATTACAGCTTTTAAAACAATGCTACGTGTCATAATTTTGCTTCCCTAAATTATTTAAAATCCCTTCATCTTAGAATTGCAGGGAAGCGCCGTTCGTCGATCAAGACAAGATCGACGATTTGACTAATCTATTTTCTAATAAAAACCAGTCAGTTGTACTAGCCAATAAGAAATTTCCATATGAGCTCATGTCATCTGACCAGATTCCATGCTAGTAGATCCCATTTCTTCTTTTGGGCGAGCAAGTACTTGGCATCATTTAGTACACATGTTGTGCTGGCACATTCTTGCTTTCCTTATTTAACAAGCATTTTCAAATTGCAGTCTTGTGCCAGTCATCGATCTTTGAAAGATCAACGGTGATACTGATCTTACCCTATAGGGCATCTAAATAGAATTTTTGATGTCACCATAGACACGTGTTTGTAGGGCGCATTCCCACTTTGTTTAAACATCGCTCAAATTCAAAATGCGGGGAAGCACCTTTTGTTGATTAGGATAAAAATCAATGATAAAAAACAACTCTTCATTTTATGCTCGCATTATCCACTTGGGCCAATGACATGACTACTTTTAACTCGCATGTTCTGACTATTGTGTTTATTTTAGACACCTTTCTGGCCTAGATCATAAATAGCTCCAACTAAGAACATTTGGTGGAACCTATGGCGTGACTCCTGCATTCTTCATGGTCTGGTCCCATTGTGACACACGTCGCAAAGGCACATTCTCACTTTTCCTATCTAACTTGCAGCTTCGTAATGCGAGATTGTGCTAATCATAGATCTTCAAAAGATCTATGGTTGACAAGACTTCATTTCCATCCAGTAGTCAAAACTCCTCCATGTGGCACATCTAGCAGTACATGTCATCAATCATTTATAGAGTGTCATAATGCTTTGCAAATACCTAACCCCACCTTACCACATGTCAAAAATCCACTTTCTCGCACTACTTATTTCTTGTGCAGTTTCAAATTGCAGGCATGTGCTAGCCTTTGATCTCTGATAGATCAATGGTTACATAAACTTCACCTTTTGAGTAGCATATTGGCTGATATTGACGAATGATGTTCTTCCACCTATTCCAACTCATCTGACACACACCACAGAGGACATCTCACCATTATTCTTTTAATAGCGAACCCATCTCGTTAGACCGTACCACTTGTCCAACTTTTGCTTCCTCACATTCTTTATCTGTCAAGCATATTCTTCTTTCAAGGAAGTACTAGCCCTTGATTGAGATGAAATCAATGGCTGATGCTTCTTGGTGATAAACTGCATATCTCTACAGGCGAATCCACCAATGACATTGTGGGAAAATCAGGACGTGCGCAAAAGTACTAACAAACTTGCAAAAGTTCCTGACAATTTATGATTCACCAGAATTTAGGAATGTAAAGGCTATGTGTCACCAAGTTGCATGCCTGCATTACTGAAAGGCCTTACATTTTGAAATTGCAGGTATGTGATACTCGTTGGTCTAAATAGGATCAATGATTAAAAAGACTTTGCATCACCAGAGGTAATTGCTACTAGAATGATTAATCAATTTGTATGCTAAGCGTAGTCACGTAAGATTAAACAAAAATATAATGACCTCATGCTTATGCAAGCCCTCCCTTGGGGAAAAATGTCATTGAAAACATTTTTTCTAAAAACAATTTTGAGGGTATTCTAAAGCTAGGGCAATTTGATGACATTGAAAAAACACAAGGAATAAAACCCTAATTTTCAAAATTTCAAGATTTTAAATGATTTTTCACAAGATTTTCCTTTAACCTCTGCATAGTGAAAAATCAAGCCAACAATACCATTTAGAAATGTAGACTTAACATTTATATGATAAACTTTGAAACCTTTGTATGTAGACTAAGCAAGTGGAGTTCTTACTCCTTCTAATATTGCAACAGGAGCAAATGTGTCTCCATAGTCTATCCCTTCTTCTTGTGCATATCTTTTATAGAATAGTCTTTCTTTGTTCCTTGTGACTTCACCATTTTCATCTAACTTGTTTTGTGTATACCCACTTGGTACCAATCACATTTTTGTCTTCTGGTCTAGGAAATAGAGTCCATGTCTTATTTTTCTAAATTTTTTCAATCTTTTCTTCCATGGATTTACTCTAATACACATCTTCCAAGGCATCTTTCACTATTTTGGGTTCTTGCATACTTAGAAAACATGTATCATTTCTCAACTTGTTTCTTGTCATTGGTCTAACATCTTTATCACCAATGATTTGTGCAGCAGGGTGATGTCTCTTGACATACTTGGACAATCTTGGTTTAGCTCTAGCTTCTACATTTGGTCTCTCAACTTTTAAATCACAATGTGGCTTTTTTTTAGGTAGTTTAGCATCTCTTTCATGTACACAATTTCAAAATTAGAATGTGCCTCAAATTCATTTTGTAACTTGGCTCCTAAATGTAGCTCAGTTCCTAAATGCAACTCGACATTCATAGTATGTGACTTGGTAGTCATTGAAACTTGTTCTTGGTTTGCAACTTGATTTACATCATCTTCATCAATAGGCATACCTTCATAAAAGTATACAAATTATTTGTATTCTTCTAGCTCCTTCATAGCTTTAGCCTCGTATATTGTTGTATATTCATTAAATTTTACATTTGCACTTTCCACAACTTTGTTAGTGTTAGTATTTAAACACTTATGAGCTTTACTTCTTGTGGAATAACTAACGAATATATGTTCTTCACTTTTTTCATCTAGTGTACCATTCTTGAAATCTTTGAGAACATAGAATTTTCTTCCAATTACCTTAAAATATTTTACATTGGGTGAGTATCCATACCATAGTTAAAAAGTGTTGAATGAGTAGCTTTCTTGACTTGTACATGATTCATGGTATAGAAAACTATACTTAAAGCTTCTTTTTAGTATTTCAAAGAAATAATTTTCTCCATCATGTGTGTCCTAGCATAGTCCATTACAAATTTGTTCCTTCTTTTAGCAATTCCATTTTGTGGAGGGGTTCTAGGATCAAATGCTTGTCTTTTGATTCCTTTGTCACTACAAAACATCTCAAACTCATTTGATGTAAATTCTCCTCCTTTGTCAGATCTCAAACATTTTAGACTTTTACTTGTTTCCTTCTCAACTCTTGCTAAGTAACACTTTAACATTTGGAAAGCATCAGATTTCTTTTTCAAAAACATCACAGTCATCATTCTAGAATAATCATCAACAAGCAACATAATGTACTTATCTCCTTTGTAGCTTTGCATATCAATTAGTCCACACAAGTTAGTATGAACAATCTCTAATATTCCTTTAGAGGTATGAATCTTACTCTTAAATTTTTTTTCATTTTGCCTAGCTAACAATTTTTGCAAATTATATTGTTAGACTTCTTCAACTTAAGAAAACCTCTCACTCTTCTCATGTTACTGATACTAACCAAGTTATAAAAATTAACATGACATAACCTCTTGTGCGATAGCCATACATCATCAAATTCTAAAACTAAACAAGTAGCATCCTCTATATCAAGGTAGAATAGATTAGCTCTAGTTTTATCACATTTTCCAACTAGTTTTCCATCAACATCATATATCTTAGCAATTTTTTTCTCAAACTCAACCTTACAATCCAATTTTTTTAGTTGTGACACACTCAAAAAATTATAGTTAAGTTCTTTAACATAGTAAGAATTGTCACATAAAATCTTTTCTATGAGCTTGATAGAACCTTTTCCTTTTATTAGACATGGTGCATCATTACCAAACCTTACACTATTTCCTATTGGAATTACAATAGGAAAGGTAAACTTCTAGGGGGGTGGTGGTGAATCAATAGTTTACACTAGAACCCATAAAAATTTCACCACACATCCATCTCATAACTTAAATAAACTTAAATAACATGTAAAGCTTGTATATCTAATGCATGTAAGCAAGAAAACATTCACACATTTAACACCATATATGATTACCCATAAACCCTCCAATGAGAAGGTAAAACTGGGGTGGGGATGACACCCAAAAATCTTCACTACTGCAGTAATAAAGTGTATCCAATGAAGGTTAAAATGTTTTGATCATGAAACATGATCTACCCTATGAAAGGTATGCCCTATTAAAGGCTTATAAAGACTTTTAGGTCTCACTTTGTTAGAGGATTTCAACACCTTGTTAGAAGTGTGCCTGGTTAAAGGACTTTAACTCACAATTAAGTAAGTAACTTGTTAGAGGATTTTATATAGCCTATTAGGACTACTCTATTAAGAGATTTTGATAGAAATCACCTATTAAAATTTGCCAAATTTGATCCTATGATTAGTACTTGATTGCTTGATAAAAGATCACCTCTAAACTGATGTCTTTTTTATCCTTCTTGATTAGATGTCTCTTTGTTGTCTCTTTTTCCTTTCCTCTATTCTACTCTAATTGATTCTACAATGCATTCTTAATTTATAAATTTCTCTTTTTTCTCCTTCAATACCTTACACACTCTCTTGAGAGTTTAGGGTTTCATCATTCTTAAGAAGACTTTGGTGACTTAGGGTTAGGTATGAATCTAAGGTTGAGATTCATCCATTTTACGGCTTAATCCTTCCCATTTTCTAATTGGTTACATGTAATTGCATATGAATCCAACTTGAGATTCTAAAATGTCTCTTTTTTGATTTTACATGATATTTCAAGCCTCAAATCAGATCTTTAAAATCAAACAACTAATATTCCAAAGATCCACCAAATTTCTCAAGAAACCCCAAATCGGGTATGCTGAAAATAGTGCCAAAAGCTTCACAACTTCACAAATTATTAATAAATCTGAAAATGGAAATTTTTACAGAAATTTCAGCAGCATAACAGCCTAAAAATTGAAATTTCTAGATCCATATAGCCTTTACACAACAGCTCAAAAATGTAGGACAAAAACTATGCTCATCAGGCTCCCGAAATAGCACAAAATATGCCCGAAAATACCACAAAAACACTAATAATCTATCTCAGAAGTTTAATCACATCCCAATATATATATTCAGCTCTATTTTAACATTTAAAAGTCTGATATACAGCAGCAACCCAAACTGATATGAAATACTCAACTGAAAACACCAAACTCATACAAAAAACACACCCAAAAACCCACAAATCTGCACTGTTCAGCACAAAGGCAAACTCTGTATGAGCATGCACATGGAATGGATTCAAACTCCCATTCTTAGCCTTCCTGGAAACTTGCAAACTCCCATTCTTGGGTCTCCTTCTCCATAGGTTTGGCAGCCTTTGAAGAACAACAAAGAAATGAGCAAAAATCAAGTTCTGGAATGAGCCCAAAATGCCTCCAAAACCCCTTAAAAGAGGGTATAATTGTAACTCACATCCAAGAGAGGTTAATAAAACATATTTTAATAATAATTTTCATTTATTAGTCCAACGGTTTCCAAAGATTAACCCCCTTTTTCTGAAACTTCACTTTCTTGGGCCTGCCTGCCTTAGCAAAGATTTTTATTATTATTATTATTTGAAAAGGGGACATGACAAGTCCTCCCCTCCCAAACATTGCTTGTCCTCAAGAAATGGCTAAAAAATAAACCAATCAATCCACTTGGATCCCAAATGCAGTCATGAACTATACTACTACCAATTAACATAGGCTCCTGCAATATCCTTTGCAATATGACCAAGAGGAATCCATAATCAAACTGACAATTATAGCTTAACCAAACTCCAAAATCACCACTACCACAGTCAAAAACCCATGAGACACAAACTCTTAGAACATCAAAACCCAAGTAAAGTGGAGAAATCAAACTACCAACATAGTAAATACCATCAACGCATCCCACTGGCCTATACAGAATGTACAATCCAACTCTGCAACAATGGTGAACGCTCTCGAATGAAACTGTACCCAGTATGGAGAATCCACACATTGTACAACTCCTACAGTCAACACAATTCTGCAAATCATCGACCACTATCTCATAACCATAACTCCCATGCATTGCTGATGGTGAAAAGACATTACAAGATAAAGAGTAAGAAATGGAATCCAAACCAAATTTGTCTGCCATCAACTCCTCAGCACAAGGATCAAATGCTAACTGATGTACATACCCTGCAATATAATGTTGATAAAAAAAACCAACCTCAGCAACCAACTCACCATGAAGAAGTGATACAACCCACTGTGACTGATCACCAGCTAAGTCAGGAGATGTCATAGCCAAAGGAGTAGAATCAATAACAACACCTGCCGAAGCATCACTCCAAAAATCCTACTCTAAGTCATGTATTATCAACCTGTCAACTACAGGACCTATCGCCATGTCATGCCCATCACAACTCTCATCCCGAGGCATCAAACTATCCCATAACTGATGATAAGCACTAGGAACCAAAGTACATCTCTATATCATCATCTCATCAACATGGTCATCAAAGGTAGATTGATGAGCATACCTCATAGTGTAATGCCAATAGAATGCACCAATCTTAGTCAGTGGCTCAGACTACAATCCAGATGTAACTAACTGCAATCGATCATTAACCAAGTTGGAACTAACTACTACCTTTGAAGACATTGCCAAGGGAGTAGTATTACTAGCAGGAACCATGCCAACTATCAACTCACCAACATCACACATGGTCTTTGATACAACATCTCTAGTCTTCGTGCCATTAGTACTAAAGGTCACCACCATGTCAGGCACACCACAAAAATCTGCTACAACACCCAACTCAATTGAACCTAACTCTAGTGGGAATGAACCTGATATGCCAATTTTAGTATCAAGGATGGATGCATCCCCATCTCCACTGTCTCTAACAATCTTGGCCATGGACATCCTCGGATCACCAAACACCACAGCTTGTAACTGTATAGAATCAGGCAAAGACTATAGTCACTCTAACTCCATGGTCACCTTAGCCAAATGAAACTGTGACTCCTTGAAAGCCAACTGTGTACTCTCAAGAATCTCAGAAGTCACCTCAAGCTTCTCAGTAAGCTCACTCACCTCATCTTCCTTGGCCAACAATGCATCATATGATGTACTGCCCCACTCCATAAGATAATCTCTGTCGGCTACCAACTGCATATAATTCTGTCTCAAAATTTGAATAGCCTCCCATAAAGAGTGGAACTCTATCAAGGAAAGATAACTGCCTCCCTGCTCATCACTAGTAGGAGAACCCCATCCATAAATTGCTAACAACTAACGAGCAGCATCAAAATGCTGGCAAGTGATAGCAATGTCTCAATCACTAACTCTCAACTGATTAGACACATGATGGCACTGGCTTGACTGTCTCCTACAAACCTCCTCTGATGCACTGTCTAAAGGAGTATCCTCAAAGTTACTAGTCTCTAGAGTATTACCATCCATATCCTGTGAATCAAATCTAAAGCTCATATCAACATATGGAGTATCAAAAACATTAGCATTTCTGTCCAACTCCTGTATAACCAAGGAAACTAAGTCTTCAAAACTACCCATTGCATCCTCCTGGATGTCATCAATGCCAATATGATCCTAGAACTCATCTATACACATTGCCAAATATGAAATATCATCAACACATTCCAGCAAGTATGGGCAACTGGATATATGAACAAAGCCCAACATTGGTGTATAAAAACTAATACCAACATCAGACAAGATACTGGCACAAGAAAAGACAACATCATGTAATCTATTAATCAAATCCATGATAGCACCCAAACAAACACTGCTACCAAAAAGTGTTAAAGATCTCTAGTCAACTGAATCCCAAACGCCAATATAACAATCTCGAGTCCATATCTGTAAACTAGAATCAATTGGTAACTCAAGAAAACTCCTCACCTGAGTAATATGACCAATACCAACTAAGTCCACATACCTGTCATGATGAGATAATGAAGTCACAATACTATCTTTGTTCACCTTCAGCTGGCTGGACAAATCATGTGAAGTACTACCAGCCTCAACCTTATGTGATGAAGCATCTAACTGTGCCTGGTACTCTTTCTTAGAAAAGTCATGAATGCTCAATGTCTGCTCATCTCTACCACGTATCTCACCATCCTGCATAACAACATCCTCATAATCATCATCTGAACCCACTACACTGTAGTCACTGCCTATTGTAACTATACCATCTTGAATACCTATGGCATCACCCTTTGACAACCTGTAAACAATTGTCTCAATTTGAGTATCAAGTTGATCATTACTATCAATCTGTATAATATCCTTTCCCACCACCTCTTGTGGTAGAGTAGAATCTGAGACCTCTACCTGGCTATCAGCTAGTTTCTCAAACTCCTCATGCAAGTTCTTGGTAATTATGTCATCTGCCCTGTGAGAAAATCTGCCAAATAGAAATCCAGTCAACTTATCCACCTTAGCTGGGTCGGACAACATGTCATTTATTATATGATGGTGCTCAACCAACCATTCATACATGTCATGGCTTATTTTTATAAGTTTATCTCGAATGTCTAAATAACCATCCTTTCTACTGTTTTGATTCTGGATATCAATTGTCCAAGATCGTGTCCTCTGAGACTCTATACTATACCTGTCCATTTTGGATAAAGTAGAGTGTAACTCCAATAGGATATAACTTCTTCAAACACTAAGAACTAACATGCAAATGATTAGAAGTAGCATGCAACCACAGATTTTGACATGCAACTGATTAGAAGCAACATGCAACCACCAAATTCACCAAGAACTAATATGCAAATGATTAGAAGTAGCATGCAACCATAAATTTTGACATGCAGCTGATTAGAAACAACATACAATCATAAATTATGACATGCAAGATCTGGGTAGTTGTCAAAACTGACATGCAAGATCTCGGTAGTTGTCAAAACTTACATGCAAGATCTGGGTAGTTGTTAAAACTGACATGCAAACTTCTACAAACCCTCAGGCTGGCAAGATCATGGCTCTAATACCACTGAAATGTCCCTTTTTTGATTTTACATGATATTTCAAGCCTCAAATCAGATCTTTAAAATCAAACAACTAATATTCCAAAGATCCACCAAATTTCTCAAGAAACCCCAAATCGGGTATGCTGAAAATAGTGCCAAAAGCTTCACAACTTCACAAATTATTAATAAATCTGAAAATAGACATTTTTACAGAAATTTCAGAAGCATAACAGCCTACAAATTGACATTTCTAGATTCGTATAGCCTTTACACAATAGCTCAAAAATGTAGGACAAAAACTATGCTCATCAGGCTCCCGAAATAGCACAAAATATGCCCAGAAACACCACAAAAACACTAATAATCTATCTCAGAAGTTTAATCACATCCCAATACATATATTTAGCTCTATTTTAATATTTAAAAGTCTGATATACAACAGAAACCCAAACTGATATGAAATACTCAACTGAAAACACCAAACTCATACAAAAAACACACCCAAAAACCCACAAATATGCACTGTTCAGCACAAAGGAAAGTTCTCTATGAGCATGCACATGGAATGGATTCAAAATCCCATTCTTAGCCTTCCTAAAAACCTTCAAACTCCCATTCTTGGGTCTCCTTCTCCACAGGTTTGGCCGCCTCTGAAGAACAACAAAGAAATGAGCAAAAATCAAGTTCTGGAATGAGCCCAAAATGCCTCCAAAACCCCTTAAAAGAGGGTATAACTGTAACTCACGTCCAAGAGAGGTTAATGAAAAATATTTTAATAATAATTTTCATTTACTAGTCCAACGGTTTCCAAAGATTAACCCCCTTTTTCCGAAACTTCACTTTCTTGGGCTTGCCTGCCTTAGCAAAGATTTTTTTTATTATTATTATTTGAAAAGGGGACATGAAAGATTCATCCTTATCTCCAAAATATCGTAATTCATTCTTAAGTCAACTCAAAAATGGTTTACATAGTTCTTTGTGCCTTTAAAAAGAAATATTTCAAAACTATGTTACTTGGCATCTGAAGTCTCTGATGCTTGGCATACACTGATCTTATTCTTGTGACTTGGCATTTGTATTTCTCGGCATCCACTATTTACTAGGCACCTGAATCACTTAACATAGTCTATCTACTCAGCACTTGAGTGACTCAGCACATGAGTGGCTTGACACTCACTGTGATTTGGCATGCTCTATAATATACATGTTGTGCTCTACATGTACTACTTATTCAGCATAAACTAAGTAAATAACTTAAGTGTGTTAACACTCACTTGTCAAAACCAATCTAAGATCAAAAATTTCCCCCTTTGACATGAGTGTCAAAAACACATGAGTATGCATTAACATCCTTATCCTTAGGAGAATAACATATCTATAACTCAACTTATATACAAAACTTCAAAATGTTAAAATTTTGTAATAACTTGTATACCTCAAAATTATATAACTCCCCCTTAGTTAATATGTCTCTAGGAAAATATGTCTCTATTGATACACTTTGACTTCATGTTTTTTTGTTGATACTCTTTCATCTGATACTTATGATATGTTTTGATGCTTGCTCTCCCTTATTTTCTTATTTCATACTTCTTGTGATATCTTTTGATGCTTGCTCCCCCTTATTTTGCATGCTCTCCCTTATTTTCTTATTTCATTCTCCCTTTTTTCTCTATTTCTCCCACCAAAATATGTCTCCCCCCTTTTGACACTTATGTCAATGGGTTATACACTTATTGTGTATTTGTCCAGAAAAGACTTATGGACATCCAATATTATCTTGAGAGCTACATCCCAGTTCTCACATGGTACATCCAATGACTTGATTTGGATTGCTAGCTCGGCAAAGGTGAACTAGACCATCTAAGGTAGAAAGATTTGGGTCATTCTTCATTAGAGTTTCAACATAGCCTAGTTCCTTATGCAAAATTTCCATATGGGGGGTGAGAGTTACATGGATAATAGTCAGTTTGGCTCTTATGTTAGCCTCATATGTTTTCAATATAGCTAACTGACTCTAAGTTTGAAGCAATGTCCTAAAACGCTTGTCACTCTAAGCTAGATTCATAAGTTATTTTGCACCTGATGAAGTAATATGGCTTTCCAAGATCAAGATGTGACTTCTAATCTCTTTGGTGAAGAGTAAGGGATTGCACAATTTAGTGTACAATGAGAAGATATTCTCAAGTACCCTCTTCACATCCTCAACCTTAGTTGTCAATGCAACTTATGTTAGTGTTATATCACCTGATATGTTTTCATTGACTTTGCATTGAAACTTATTTTTTGACCATTCTAATAATTTGGCATTTGTGTCTAGGTTAACATCACTCACCTTCTCCACTAGATGTGTCAATTGTTATATTAGTGGCTTGGTTTCATTAGGAGTTAGTAGACTCAATGCATCTAAAAAGATGTCTTTGGTATCTTGTAGTGCCTACTTCTACCTGTGCTCCCTTCTAAGCATTTTTTGATGATTTTTTCTTGCTAGGGCTTGCTATATTATGCCCATATATTCTATCGTCATTGTATCATAGTCATACTTTGGCAAAATAATTTTTTCATCAAGACTCACATCTCCATACTGTATGACTTCTTTTATCTTTGATGAACTTGAGCTCTTCACTAATATCTACAATGGGGTTGCATCTATGCTTGGCTTTTGAAGAGTTTGTGTTGAAGGAGTGCTAGATGTTGGTAAGGTTATCAAGGCTTGGATGGTTGTTTACTCCTTCATTCTGGATGTTTTCTCTATCTCTTTAGGCTTGTCCTATTTTATCACAATGACTTGACTTGCACCTTGATCTTCTATTGTAGGTGTAGATAATTCTATCAGACCAATTTCTTGTTGTCAACTTGTGTTTCTACTATGCTCTTCTCTACTATATCAACCTTGTTAGATGTATCTTCTAGTATTTGGACCAAAGGTTGTACATTAGTGACTGGATGGATGATAGAAAGTGGTTCTTTTGGATTCACCTTTTCCCTTGCAGTACCAGTAATTTCTCTCTCTAAGTCTAGACAATAGTGTCATTTTTGCTCAACTCTAGCATTTAATCTCTTTGGCATTGAGTTGGAAATCTTTAGTGGGGTTGTGTTGAGTTTTTCCGTCATAGCATATATGGTTTCTTCCACTTGGTTCTTTTCTACTTTACTTAGATTGTCAAAATCTACATGTGTAAATTTTGATAGGTCTGCACTATTCTTAACATTTTTACCTAAAATTTCAAAGTCTAAAAGAGGATTATGACACTACTTTGAAATGGTTATTGTCATCCAATTCTATTTTCTCTTCATCATACTTGACTTGTGCCACATACTTCCTTCTAGCCTTTTCTGCAATTGACCTCCTTGCTCTAATTCTTTGGTCTTTTCTTTAGCATTTTGAGTAGGTGCACGTGTACTAGCTCTTGTATTAGGTGCAATAAGCTTGGGCTGACTTAGCTTAGCTACCTTCTTAGTTTAGTCACTAGTTGGGCCTTAGGCTTCCTCTTCTTTAGCTTGGCAGGAGTAGGTGCTTCCTCATCTTTTTCTCTCTTGGCACCTTTAGTTTCCTCCTCTTCCTAATCTTCTCCCATGCCTTGTGTCAAAGCTAGTGGTGCTTGTGTTTGGGTTTCTTCTTCCTCTTCATCCTCTTCTTCTTCTTCTTCTTCCTACTCAACATCCTCTCCAAATTTTTATTTAAACTTCTTCACTATCTTCTTCTTTTTCTTCATGGTAGAGGTAGTCTTCAATTCCATAGTAATTTTGGATTTTACCATTTTCATAATTGCCAAATATCTTTTCACTTTTATCTACCTCTTCTGATAGTAAAGAAGTAATAGCTATAGAGGCCTCATCCACATTGATTTCATAACCTAAGGGTCTCAACCATCTCGCCCTTGGTGTAACAGCTTGTACAAAAGTGTAGTCAGATGTCATCCACAAGAAGACATACATCATCATAGTATTTCTCTACTAGTGACATTGGTATTCTCAGCTTCTTCTTCATTGATTTTTTTAAATCTTCAAAAGAGTTAGTCATCATTGATTCAAAGTTCTCACCTAACTACCCAATGTATTCACCAATCTTCACTACTATTGATTTATTTATTTTCCATGCAACTGTTCTAAATGTTGGAAAGATTTTTTGCACATAAAAGAGTATGCATATCAATATGGAACCAGATTTACATTGTGCACTCTTGATTTTCCTTATTGCTCCAAGGTTCTCCATCAATTATTGCAATTGTAGCTTTGCTAGATCATATATATGATCTTTATTGACAATCTTGTATCCAACATTTAGTCTTACTAGATTAGTAAAACTTGTGTGATATAACCCTTATAGAAAAGTCTATCAAAGGATCAATGATCATATCAATTGTCTTACCTCTCTTATTCTAGATAGCTCCAATGTTTTTCTCAATTACCTCCTTTGAGTCACTTCTTAGTGTCTTTGGCCAAGCTAGGGTTGGGTAACTAGTAACCCTATGGATTATCCTCTTAGTAATTTTGATAGGTACATTGTCCAACCATAATGAGCTATCATGAATTCAGCTAAGCACTATTCTGATCCACTCTGTCTTGAATACATTTGGAAAATCTAGGGCTCATGTCAATCCCTTCCTCTCAATGATTTTGAATTCTTCTTTCAACACACCATTATCACAGAGTCTTCCATATGCTTCCCTAATATCCATATCACTAATTCTTCCTATCTTATAGTTATAGCATTTTCTTACATCTTGCACAATTATCACATTTGGTGTAATCATTGACAATGCACCAGAAGGGTCTTACTTGCTAGAAATATTAGGAATAGCTTTGAAAATGGGTTGCTTGACTTTGTTAATTACTAATTGAATGTTCAAAACTTCCTTTCCCCCTAAATTCTTTGAACTCAATGCCATAATAAGACAATAGGGTTTTAAAAATTTAAACTATGTAGCTCAACTCTTGATAAATACCTTATGAAATTTGATGAAATGATGCAGGATCATTGCTAAAATCTTTTGTAATCACTTTGGATGGATTTCCAAAGTGCCTTCTTCTCTACTTGCTCTTTCTCAAATTTGAAGTCATGTGAAATGAGATGACAATTAATAAAATACCATTTGAAAACCTTGTAATTAATGATAAATGCTTACATAGCTATAAGCTTGGCATAATCTAATTTTTGGCTTACTTGGCATCTAAATATTTTAACCACTCAGCAACCATTATGAGCTCAACATCAACTGGCCATTTTGTTAGCTTAGCATCTTCTAGCATTTCACTTAACACACAAAGGAAATATTTCATGTTCAGAAATAACATGAAAAACTTAAAGATTTATCTTGAATTCCTATCAACATCTTGCTTTTTTATTCATGCTAATGTAGTCCTTTTCAATACTATAACCTTCTGGAATTGATGTATAATATAAGTTTTAAATATTAGTCCCACTTACCTCTTGATTGCCTAGTTTGATGAGGTGTGATCCCTTCTCCATTTGATGTTCTACAATCATCCTTTTTCTTCCATGTCCTATTCATCTCATCTTTGATGTGTTCAACATTTGCCTTGCCTTTGTCTTTATCAAATTCATAACTTGGTGCTTTTGACCTTGTTGGACAATATCTACTTATTTGATCAGTCTTCAAATAGATGAAACATGTGGTTTGACTTAATCACCTTTGGTAATTACCTCTGAAGTGTGTCCTCATAAAATTCTTAGGAACACATCCATAATCTTGATAATAATGAAAACTATACCTTGTATTATAGTTCCAATTATAAGAGTTTCTATTGTTCCTTACCTTTATTTTCTTGTTTGATGACCACATAGGTTTGGATCTGTAGTCAAAAGGTCTATGTCTATACTTTTGACAATTATAACAATATCCTCCAAATCTTTATGTATTCATGGTCTTGGTTCTTCATTTATGTACCTGATGACCTTTCTTGCTGCACTTGTGGCAATGAAACATGTTCTTAGGATTGAAATTTTGATTTGTAGTCTTTCTCTTGCACACATTAGCAATATGTCCTTTCTTAGTAAAATTATGACAGGTAACTTTGGAGTTATTACCTTTGTTTTTCCTTTCTTCTACACTTTTGGATGATTCTCCTTCTTCAATGCTTGTGTATCCCAATCTAGATGTGTCATTATTGGATCTAGGAGATCTCAATAATTTCTCAAATTATTTGATGGATTGATTTGTCTTGTTGAAACTTTCAAAAGATTCCTTTTCTCTCTTTAGATCACTCTATAATTGCTCATTTTGTAATTTCAATGTATTTATCTCAATGTCCTTGACATTCAATTCATAGTTGGCATTCATCATTTGACTTAAAGTATCCAATTGCATGTTGGAAATATTGGTTAGCTACATTGACTTCTCTTCTAGTCTATTGCTCAAAATTATTTTGTCTTCTTCAATCATGGATTTTTCTTCTATGGTTTTCTTCTTCTATTTAGTCACCTCACATAGTAGCAAGACTTGTGATTCTTGCTCTAACTTGAGATCTCTAATTTCCTCAGCTTGGGCTCTATTATTTTCCATTAGATCTTAAATTTTTGCATAAAATTCATTAGAGTCACCATTAGCAAATAGCTTGGTAGTGTCCATCTCTTTGTATTGTGTGTCATTCTCCACAATAGCAATTTCTTTCCTTCTCTTCAAAGATTTATTTAATTCTTCTCTCGCTTCATCTAGTTGATGTGGAATGAGTTGTATCTCAATTCCTTGATTCTCAATAATCTTTCCCAACTTGTAGACTTCCATTTCAAGATATTTCCTCAAATTTGCAAAGCTTCTCTTTCAGAGAATTAGGCTCTAATACTAATTGTTGGAATTACAATAGGAAAGGTAAACTTTTGGGGGAGTGTGAGTTAGTAGTTTACACTAGGACCCATAAAAATTTAACCATACATCCATCTCATACCTTAAATAAACTGAAATAACATGTAAAGCATGTATATCTAATGCATGTAAGTAAGCAAACATTCACATATTTAACACCAGATATGATTACCCACAAACCCTCCAATGAGAAGGTAAAACTGGGATGGGGATGACAACCCACAAATCTTCACTACTGCAGTAATAAAGTGTATCCAATGAAGGGTACAATCTTTTAATCATGAAACATGATCTATGCTATGAAAGGTCTACCTTATTAAAGGCTTATAAAGACTGTTAGGTCTCACCTTGTTAGAGGATTTCAACACCCTATTAGAAGTGTGTTTGATTAAAGGACTTTAACTTACAATTAAGTAAGCAACTTGTTAGAGGATTTCATACAACCTATTAGGACTACTCTATTAAGAGATTTTGATTGAAACCACCTGTTAAAATGTCTCATCTTTGATCCTATAGTTAGCACTTGATTTCTTGATAATAGATCACCTCTAAATTGATTCCTTTTTTATCCTTCTTGATTAGATGTCTCTTTGCTATTTCTTTTTCCTTTCCTCTATTCTTCTCTAACTGATTGTACAATACATTCTTACTTTATAACTTTTAAATCACCATGAATTCTCTATTTGCACATGAAAACTTATCTTTTCACTCCTTCAATACCTTACATGCTCTCTTGAGAGTTTAGGGTTTCGTCCTCCTTAAGAAGACTTTGGTGACTTAGGGTTAGGTATGAATCTATGGCTGAGATTCATCCATTTTGTCGGTTAATCCTTCCCATTTTATGATTGGTTACATGTAATTGCATAGGGAATCCAACTTGAGATTCATCCTTATCTCCAAAATATCATAACTCATCCTTAAGTCATCTCAAAAATGGTTTACATAGTTGTTTGTGCCTTTAAAAACAAATATGTCAAAACTATGTCACTCAGTGATTGAAGTCTTTGATGCTCAAAATACACTAATCTTTTTTTTGTGACTTGGCATCTATATTACTTGACATCTACTATTTACTCAATACCTAAATCACTCAACATAGTCTATCTGCTTGACACTTGAGTGACTCAACACATGAGCGGCTAGGCACTCACTATGATTCAACACGCTCTATAATATACATATTCTACTTGGCATGTACTACTTATTCGACATAAACTAAGTAAATAACTTAAGTGTGTTGATACTCACTTGTCAAAACCAATCTCAGATCAACATTTCCATCATAATATTTTAAGGTAATGAACTTACTTTTATCTCCACTCATGTGATGTGAACATCCACAATCAATGATCCATCTATCATTCTTGTTCACACAAGACCATAGTTTAGTTGCCTCATCCTCATTGGATTCATCCTTCATTACAACATAAACCACTTCATCATAATGATCTTTAGATCCATCTTTTGTTTCCTCTTCAACAATGTAGCAAGACTTCTTGCCTTTGCCTTTGTGGTCTTTTCCATTTTCATCTCTTCTACTTTTATACTTGTCACCACCTCTATAATTCTTCTTCTCTATACTTGTCAACACATGATAGGTAAATTACCTTTAAAATTTCATTTATCTCTATGAAATCTCTCTACTAATAGTGCTTCAAGTTGATCCACATCTTCCTCATTTGTATCACTGTCACTGGACACACAATTTGTCTTCTTCTTCTCACTAGGTTCTTTTAATGACAACTTAGCTTTGAAAGAAGGTTCAACATTTTTAGGCCTATAATTATCAAAATTAGATAGCTCAAAAGTAGTGAGCCTACCTACCAGACCTTCAAGAGTTAGATCATTCCCTGGCATACATCTCAGTTCTTGTATAGTAGAAACTCTAATAGCATAAATAGGTAGCAATATTCTCAAAACTTTACTTAATACAATATCAACATCTATTTTACTAGTAGCTCCTCTTATTACATTAATAACATATTTTATCCTAGAGAAATACTAAGCAATATTCTCACCTTCTTGCATTCTCATGTCATCAAACTTACCTCTGAGACTTTTAGCGTAAGCTCTTAGAACATTCTTGTCACCTCCATAGATAGTGTGTAGGGAATCCCACATGTTCTTTGAACTATCACAACTTTTGATATCATCGAAATTGAAATAGCTTTAGGTAGAGGCAATCTCCAACATTTCTTGAGTTTGTTCTTTCTTCTTTTTCAGATATTTAGTAGTTGGGCTCTAGCAGGAATAATATGCTTAACAAAAATGGTAGATTGTGCAAGATCTCCTAGACTTCCTAGGTTAAGCTTCATCATACTTTTTCATATAGGAAAGTTATCTCTATTAAGCTTGGGTACTTCCCTTTTTGACATCTTGATCTTTGTGCTTCTAGTACCTTCAAACTAGTCCTCTTAAGCAATTAGGCTCTGATGCCAATTGTTGGAATTCTTTAGAATAGCTAGGGGGGTGAAGCAGTTATCCAAGGTCCAGATGTGTAATTAAAAATTTTCATAGCTAAGTGAACCCATATTCATAAAAAAATTTCATCATTCATGCATCCATTAGATTATGCAATCACTTAAAATTGTAGGTTACTATTAAATTAATTTGCAAAAATATAAACATGAAACATAACAGATTCAATAACATATTTGACACAATGATTTAACATGGAAACCCAATTTGGGAAAAACCACCAGTAACATGCTACTCATTCTCACTCTTCTGAAGTGATGCCCTATGAAAGGCCAACCCTATTAAAGGTTATAATGCACACTATTAAATGTGACCTAGTTAAAGGATTTCAATCACCCTATTAGGAGTGAGCCTTGTTAGAGGACTTTAGATCATTCACTTGGAATGTCACCCAGTTAAAGGATTTACAAATGACTATTAGGTCAACCTTAATCCAAAGGATTTATCCTAGACTAATACAATGATTAGAGAGTAATAATAAGGCTTGATCTAATAAAAAATTACAACACACTTATAGATTACAGATGTCTATTTAAGTCCTCCATTTTGCTTGGCTTTCATACACTTCAACTTTGATAGCTTGTTCACCATTCAAGTATCTGTACCCTTTAGCCTTCTTTCTTTTCTTGCCAATGCAATCTCTTCTCTTAGGTCATGAAATAAAGAAAATACCCTAGACTTCTTGTCTTCCTTAGGTTCTTGCACATGACAACCCTTGCTTCTCACTAGCCATCTCTATAAATATAGAATTAAGATCTTTTTCCATTCATCCTCCATTGTCCATTTTATGACTAGGTTAGATTAGGTAGGATTAAATAAATCTACCCATCATTTCATTTCATTCCCTTCTAGAAACTTCTCCTTCAATCCTCTTTGAATTTTCCTCAAACAACTCTCCATGAATTCTATACCACAAACTCATCAAACTTATCTTCCACATACTTCACACAATCCAAGAAATCAAACTTGTTGGCTCAGAATCATCAAATTCTTGTTCTTTCTCATAATGCTAATACTTGCATTAACTAGCTTCTAATGCTTGGCACATACTGCATTGCTCAGCATCCGCTGTAAAAACACTTGTCATGAACTTAAGTGTACTAGTGCTCGACATCAACTAACCATTACTCAACTTACACCATTTCACTTGGCTTATACTAAAATTGACTTTTCTCAGCTCCAATTAATTTTTTGCTTAGCTTGCACTAGATTTTATTGACACTTGTTATCCACTTAGTCAAGCTTGGTAGACAAACTTCATTTAACTTGTTCTTCTAAACTTACTTAGTGTAACCAACCTTTGAAACCTTAAGTAGATATCAATGCACTATAATATCATTATCTTAACTAATTTTTTAACTCCTTTTCATATAATAAATCAACCTTTTCTCTAGGTGCTATTGTTACCTTATTTGATCAAATCCTCTTCATCAATCAAATAAATGATAGTACTTATCTCATATAAGCAATTATCTTACCAACAAGTAGTAGGTTTGACATCAATGAAAAAATGATTGAAACACATTCATCATACTTGAACCAATATATTTTCAACAATATGAGACCTAAATAAAGGACCAAAAATAGGTCCCAATAAAGGGTACACTACATTCCTAATTGTCCCATCAGGGGTACACTTGTCATGTCCCCTTTTCAAATAATTAAAAATAATAATCTTTGCTAAGGAAGGCAAGCCCGAAAAGGTGAAGTTTCAAAAAAAGGGGATAATATTTGGAAGCTAATGGGCTAATAAATGAAAATTATTATTGAAATATATTTTATTAACCCCTCTTGGACGTGAGTTATGGTTATGCCCTCTTTTAAGGGGTTTGGAGGCATTTTAGGGTCATTCCAAAACTTGATTTTTGCTCATTTCTTTGTTGTTCTTCAGAGGCTGCCAAACCTGTGGAGAAGAAGACCCAAGAATGGGAGTTTTTAGGTTTCTAGGAAGGCTAAGGATGGAATTTTGAAGCCATTCCATGTGCATGCTCATGCAGAGTTTGCCTTTGTGTTGAACAGTGCAGATTTGTGGGTTTTCGAGTGTGTTTTTTTTGTAAGAGTTTGGTGTTTCAGGTTGAGTATTTCATATCAGTTTGGGTTGCTGCTGTATTTCAGACTTTAGGATGTTAAAATAAAGCTGAATATATGTATTGGGACATGGTTAAACTTCTGAGATAGATTATTAGTGTTTTTTTGGTGTTTTCGAGCATTTTTGTGCTAATTTCGGGAGCCTGATGAGCATGGTTTTTGTCCTACATTTGGGACCTATTGTGTAAATGATATATAGATCTGGAAATTTTATTTTGTAGGCTATTATGTTGCTGAAATTTCTGTAAAAATGTCTATTTTCAGATTTATTAATGATATGTGAAGTTGTGAAGTTTTTTGGCACTATTTCGGACATACCCGATTTGGGGTCTATTGAGAAATTGGTAGATCTTTGTAATATCGGTTGTTTGATTTTGAAAATCTGATTAGAGGCTTGAAATATCAAAAAAATTAGAAAAGGGACATTTCAGTGGTATCAGAGCTATGATCTTCCTAGTCTGAGGGTTTGTAGAAGTTTGCATGTCAGTTTTGACAACTACCCAAATCTTGCATGTCAAAATTTATGGTTGCATGCTACTTCTAATCATTTACATGTTAGTTCTTGGTGAGTTTGGCAGTTCCATGTTGCTTCTAATTAGTTGCATGTCAAAATCTATGGTTGCATGCTACTTCTAATCATTTGCATGTTAGTTCTTAGTGAATTTGGTGGTTGCATGTTGCTTCTAATCAGCTGCATGTCAAAATCTATGGTTGCATGCTACTCCTAATCAATTGCATATTATTTCTTGGTGTTTGAAGAAGTTATAACCTATTGGGGTTACACTCTACTTTATCCAAAATGGATAGGTATAGTACAAAGTCTCAAAGGACACGATCTTGGACAATTGATATCCAGAGTCAGAATAGTAGAAAGGATGGTTATTTAGACATTTGAGATAAACTTAGGAAAATAAGCCATGACATGTCTGAACAGTTGGTTGAGCACCACCGTATAATGAATGAAATGTTGTTCGACCCAGCTAAGGTGGATAAGTTGACTGGATTTCTATTTGGCAAATTTTCTCATAGGGCAGATGACACAATTACCAAGAACATGCATGAGGAGTTTAAAAAACTAGCTTATAGCCAGGCAGAGGTCTCAGATTCTACTCTGCCAAAGGAGGTAGTGAGAAAGGATATTATGTAGATTGATAGCAATGGTCAACTTGATACTCAAATTGAGACAATTGTATACAGGTCATCAAAGGGTGATGCCACAGGTATTCAGGATGGTATAGTTACAACAGGAAGTTACTACAGCATAGTGGGTTCAGATGATGATAATGAGGATATTGTTGTGCATGATGGTGAGATACCTGGTAGAGATGAGAAAACATTGAGCATTCATGAATTTGTGGAGAAAGAGTACCAGGCATAGTTAGATGCTTCATCACATGAGGTTGAGGCTAGTAGTACTTCATATGATTTGTCTAGCCAGCTGAAAGTGAACAAAGATAGTATTGTGACTTCATTATCTTATCATGACAGGTATGTGGAGTTAGTTGGTATTGGTCATATTACTCAGGTGAGGAGTTTACTTGAGTTACTAGATGATTCTAGTTTACAGATATGGACTTGAGATTGTTATATTGGTGTTTGGGATTTAGTTGACTGGAGATCTTTAACACTTTTTGGTAGTAGTGTTTGTTTGGGTGCTATCATGGATTTGATTAGCAGATTGCACAGTGTTGTCTTTTCTTGTGCCAGCAGCTTGTCTGATGTTGGTATTAGTTTTTATACATCGGTGTTGGGCTTTGTTCACATATCTAGTTGACCATACTTGCTGGAATGTGTTGATGATCTTTCATATTTGGTAGTGTGTATAGATGAGTCCCAAGATCATATTGGCATTGATGACATCCAGGAGGATGTAGTGGGTAGTTTTGAAGACTTAGTTTCCTTGGCAGTTTCTTTTGGTATAGAGGAGTTGGACAGCAGTGCTACAATTTTTGATACTCTGTATGTTGATATGAGCTTTGGAGTTGATTAACAGGATATGGATGGTAATACTCTAAAGACTAGTAACTTTGAGGATACTCCTTTAGACAGTGCATCAGAGGAGGTTTGTAGGATACAGTCTAGCCAGTGCCATCATGTGTCCTGTTAGTTGAGAGTTAGTGAGCAAGACATTGCTATCGCTTGCTAGCATTTCGATGCTGCTTGTCAGTTGTTAGTAGTTTATGGATGGGGTTCTCCTACTAGTGATGAGAAGGGAGGCAGTTATCTTTTCTTGATAGAATTCCACTCTTTATGGGAGGCTATCCAAATTCTGAGATAGGGTTATATGCAGTTGGTAGCGGATAGGGATTATCTTATGGAGTGGGGGAGTACAACATACGATGCATTATTGGCCAAGGAAGATGAGGTGAGTGAACTTACTTAGCAGCTTGAGGTGACTTCTAAGATTCTTGAGAGTACACAGTTGGCTTTCAAGGAATCACAGTTTTATTTGGCTAAGGTGACCATGGAGTTAGAGCAACTACAGTTTTACCAAGTTCTATACAGTCACAAGCTATGGTGTCTGGTGATCCGAGGATGTCCATGGTTGAGATTGTCAAAGATAGTGGAGATGGGGATGCATCCATCCTTGATACTAACATTGGCATATCAGGTTTGTCCCCACTAGAGTCAAGTTTAGTTGATTTGGGTTCTTTAATAGATTTTTGTGGTATGCATGACATGGTGGTGACCTTTAGTACTAATGGTACAAAGACTAGAGATGATGTATCAAAGACCATGTGTGATGTTGGTGGGCTGATAGTTGGCATGGTTCCTGCTAGTAATACTACTCCCTTGGTGATTTCTTTAGAGGTAGTAGTTAGTTCCAACTTGGTTAGTGATCCATTGCAGTTAGTTACATCTGGATTGTAGTCTGAGCCATTGACTAAGATTGGTGCATTGTATCGGCATTACACTATGAGGTATGCTCATCAATTTACCTTTGATGACCATGTAGATGAGATGATGATATAGAGATGTACTTTGGTTCATAGTGCTTTTCATCCGTTATGGGATGGTTTGATGCCTTGGGATGAGAGTTGTGATGGGCATGACATGGCAATGGGTTATGTAGTTGACAACTTGATAATACATGACTTAGAGTAGGAGTTTGGGAGTGATGCTTCAGCAGTTGTTATTATTGATTCTACTCCTTTGGCTATGACATTTCTTGACTTAGCTGGTGGTCATTCATAGTGGGCTATATCACTTGTTCGTGGAAAATTTGGTTTTGGTTCCATTTCTTGCTCTTTATCTTGTAATGTCTTTTCACCATCAATAGTGCATGGGAGTTATGGTTATGAGATAGTGGCCAGTGATTTGCAGAGTTGTGTTTACTATAGGAGTTGTATAGTGTGTGGATTCTCCATACTTGGTATAGTTTCATTCGAGAGCGTTCACCATTGTTGCAGAGTTGGATTGTACATTCCATATAGGCCAGTGGGATGTGTTGATGGTATTTACTGTGTTGGCAATTTGATTTGTCCACTTTACTTGGGTTCTGATGTTCTAAGAGTTTGTGTCTCGTGGGTTTCTGAATGTGTCAGTGGTGATTTTGGAGTTTGGTTGAGCTATAATTGTCAGTTTGATTATGGATTCCTCTTGGTCATATTGCAGAGGATATTGCAGGAGCCTATGTTAATTGGCAGCAGTATAGTCCATGACTACATTTGGGATCTAGGTGGATTGATTCGTTTATTGTTCAGCCATTGCTTGAGGACAAGCAATATTTGGGAGTGGAGGACTTGTCATGTACCCTTTTCAAATAATTAAAAATAATAATCTTTGCTAAAGCAGGCAAACCCGAAAAGGTGAAGTTTCGGAAAAAGGGGATAATATTTGGAAGCTAATGGACTTATAAATAAAAATTATTATTAAAATATATTTTATTAACCCCTCTTGGATGTGAGTTATGGTTATGCCCTCTTTTAAGGGGTTTGGAGGCATTTTGGGCTCATTCCAGAACTTGATTTTTGCTCATATCTTTGTTGTTCTTCAGAGGCTGCCAAACCTGTGGAGAAGGAGACCCAAGAATGGGATTTTGTAAGTTTCCAAGAAGGCTAAGGATGGGATTTTGAATCCATTCCATGTGCATGCTCATGCAAAGTTTTCCTTTGTGCTGAACAGTGCAGATTTGTGGGTTTTCGAGTGTGTTTTTTTGTAAGAGTTTGGTGTTTTAGGTTGAGTATTTCATATCAGTTTGGGTTGCTGCTTTATTTCAGACTTTAGAATGTTAAAATAAAGCTTAATATATGTATTGGGATGTGGTTAAACTTCTAAGATAGATTATTAGTGTTTTTGTGGTGTTTCTGAGCATTTTTGTTCTAATTTCGAGAGCCCGATGAGCATGGTTTTTGTCCTACATTTGGGAGCTATTGTGTAAATGCTATATAGATCTGGAAATATCATTTTTTAGGCTGTTATGCTGCTGAAATTTCTGTAAAAATTTCCATTTTCAGATTTATTAATGATATGAGAAGTTGTGAAGTTTTTTGGCACTATTTCAGACATACCTGCTTTGGGGTCTATTGAGAAATTGGTAGATCTTTTTAATATCGGTTGTTTGATTTTGAAAACCTGATTAGAGGCTTGAAATATCAAAAAAATTAGAAAAGGGACATTTCATACTATGGTCTTGATTGATCAAGGGTGCACAATATCCTTGATAACTAGGGCCCTAAACCTCTGGGATCCATTTGGGATCACAAAATAGGCCATGGATCCAAGAAATTAGGAACATAATCTGAGATATAGTTGTTTTAGTGCAGAGAGAAGATTCCAAGTGAGTGAATGGAGGGAATGGAGGACCTAAAAGGATAGATCCTACCTCAAGCTTAACACCATAAAAATAGGAGCTTTAAAGAGGATCTGTTAGTGTTTATCCCAATTCTGCCTAAGAGAAAGGACATAAAAGGGAAGAAAGAAGGAGATGCACAAGGAAATCGATGATATTGCATTAAATAGGTGTTCAACCTTCATTAAATTTGAGTGCTTCCAATTTGAGATGATACACCTCTAACTTGAACTAATGTACTAAATGTATGTAAGAAATCATAATAATGTCAAACACCTAACATAGCATTTTCATATTAGCATATAGTTGTGAGTACCATCCCCACCAAGGTTTTTCCTTGCCTAGGATTTCCTTGAAAAAACATAGCATTAAAATTTTCTCATTGTGATATGCTTTAATTTTTAGTATTTTAAAATATTTAATTGTTGTAAACGTATTGCAATATTGATCTCCCTCATCTTAGTATTGCCTATTTCTAACATAGATATCATCTAGAGAATTCAAGCAAAGTGAATCAAGAGAAGGAATACAAAGCATTCTTTCAAGGTTGAGGCCCATGCTTTTATGTTACCTATTTGAAGAAAGGGTTGATCTTCATATTCAATCTCATTCCAATTTAAGATCTACTATCAAGCATTCAGTTCAAATACACCATATAGCTATATTTAGATTATAAGCATGGCTACAAGGAATTTTTCCATTGGGGGATTGATATGATTTCCTCATTATTTTTAGATATATGATTTTTAATTGTATTCTCATGAAACCTACATGCTTTGGTTTTACCCCTAAGATTATATCTTAGCATTACATTACATATTGCATTTACTACCTCCTTTGCATTTAATAGATACAAATCTAGATTTACAAGCACAATCACACACTTTACATATTATTAATGACTATTAGTAAAGTTATAAATCACCATAATAAGGGATTGAATAAATCAAACCCCTGTATAGTCACCCATATACACACTTTTTTGATATGTAGGTTTCAAAAGCACAAGTATAGGAACAAATCCACATACCCATTAGGAAAATTGTATAGATCAATTTTCATTTCACAAATTGATAGAACAAGGTATAGGTTTCCAATTTTGACCCATGCTCAATAATTTGAATAAAAAATCTAGTTGAGTCTGGAAAGACAGTTTCAAATCACCCAGGTCTAATTTTTTGTTTAATATTGTGATAGATTCATGTATAGGTCACCAAGTTTGACCTCTACCTGGTATAGGTGTCCCTAGGTTGACATGTTCTTGGGAAAAATAGAAATTTCAAATGTACATTCCTTGGTTTTAGGTTTTCTAATTAAAAATGTGAGCATTCTAAGATTATGATAATTTAACAATCTACTAATCAAATTATCTTCCTTATTCCATTTTTAGGAGCACCCACTATGTTATCCCTCTTTACATCTACTTCTTTGAATATGATATATACTTGTAATATATTGCATTTATGAATTAAAACCCCCTTTGAAAAAGGGAGAGAAAAGGAAATTATAACCTTTAAGGCTTACATCCCTTGCTTGCACCTTTTTGGGTTGTATTTTCTAGATTTATCCTATCTTGGTGAGGGATTCCTAGTCTCTCCCACTTTGATTTCCTAATGTATATTGTCAACTTTGTGGCCTACCATTTATCTCACCAATATTAATATACAATGAGAATTAGCTTCTTTATGGTTTCTCCCATCTTGGATTTCAACACAATTCTAATGATTGTGGTGATGGTGCTTATGTGTTTCCATGTTCATTTATGTTTTCATTATATGATTGCTTTAATATTTCCCTATATTAATTAGGTTTTATAAAAGTATTTTATGAGAACTATTTCACCCCCTTAAAATTATTTGAATTGTTTAGCAATTGGATAAGAGCTTTGGTTCATTGAAGAAGAGCTTAACCAATTGAGGTAGATCCTATAGTGGAAAAATTAAAAATATTGGTATTTTATGGATCTAACCACAATTTATAAAGGGTGACGATTAGAGGTTATCTAATTTTCCTAGGTTACAACACTTCAAAAGATATTGAGACAAAAATATTGTATTAAAAAATGGCTCTATAAGTACAGATGAGATTTGTTTCTATGATGAGAATGAAAAATCAAGGTATGCAGTCTATAGTGCTTTATCTAAGACTATGTTAACAAATGTATTTCATTGAGCCCTTCCTATGAAGTTTGGAAAAAATTGAAAGATATCCATGAAGAAAATAATAACATTAAATTATCAAAAAACTTGACAAATAAGAATAGATATGAGAACCTAAGAATGGAAAAGGGTGAAGATATAGGAAGATACTTTCAAATAGTTGATTGTATAGAAAATGAAGTTAAAACTCAAGGAGGAAACATGACTGATGAAGATGTTATGGAGAATATTTTTATGACTTTACCATAGACCTATAGGGATTATATCACATCTAGTAAGGAAGTTTATGATCTAAATCCCACTAGGGAGCAACTATTTGGCACCTTGAAAGTGTTCAAGATGAAGAACTTTAGAAAAGAAAAGAAAAAATATTAAACAAAGATAGAGGATGATCTAAATAATGATAGTTCAAATGAGATTGAGAAAAAAATTTCAAGGAAACTAAAGAAAGGTACTAATATATAATAATCTATATTACTTCTTAAAAAAATAGATATGGAAAGATTGGTTATTTAGGAATTAGGTGTCTAAAAAGAGAAATAAGAAAAAAGTTTAAAGAATCCAATAAGAAATCTTACTATGTTAATGAAAATTTCAATATATTAGATTGTTGAGTTGTCATTTTGCATGATGCTTAATAGTAGGAATCCTTTCACACTCCTATCTTGAAAAGCTAATCTAGGATCAACTCCAAGGTTCTAAGTGATCTTGCAACCTACTAGAATCCACTTAGTGGAAGATAAATGTGAGTGTTCACAACGAGGCTTTTGCTAGTTCTAACCAATTTCACATAAAATGTTGAATCTACTTGCTATCTCAAAAATGTAATCACACAAAAAGAAATATATTTTTGTAATTTTTTTTGTTTATAATGAATGCATTTTCAACTATGAAAATATATGAATTCCTAAATTAACCAAGTGTTTGTAAAAGGAAATAATGAAGACAGGGTAACAAAAAGTTTAAGAAAATGACTAGAAAATAAATCCCTGATGGACATAAACCATAGAAACAACATGTCTACGAGTTAAGCCTTTGAAAATATTAGAAGGTAACCAATGAAAATAGGAGAAGTGCTTCCTTAATTCCACTAATGCAATTGTCAATGGGAATTCAGTAACGGTAAGATGTTTCACTTTTCATCAAATCACAAGGCCAAAAAAAGTGCACTCATGCAAGACAAAAAACTATGCAAGAACAATAGGGTGATCTCTTCTCCAACTAAGTATGTCAATGGAATTTGTAAACATGTGGAAAACACTAGAATTAAAAGATCGCTCAATCAAAATAACACAACAAAAATATTTACTCCATTAACATACATTCACAAAATATAACACACTTAGGCAAGAATAACTACACTCCAAATGAGAGAACCAATAACATATATTAGTGCATCAAAATAATGGCCTAGAATACATATTTAATTCCTCAATTTATAGGCAATCATCTCCTCAATTTGTGTTGAGAGTGAGAGATTTCTTTATGCAAATTATATACAAACTTACTCTCTTAATGTTGCTAAGTAGGACTCTACCCTTGTTTATATTAATTAATAGGTGCATGAGCCTCTACATGACTTGGAAACAATGAAAGCATGAGAAAATAAGAAGAAGGAGGCTATCAGATGATGTAGGAGTCTCTAGAGATGCCAAAAATAGAAGGTCAACATTCTCTAGATGTTTGTAGGAGTTTAACTGCCATAAAAATACATTTTTGATGCATGAAAAGCTCTAAATTTGGAACTGGCAGTTAACTATTGGTGCACCTCTAAATTCTTAAAAAAATCAGCACACCTTTGGAGAAGTGCACCTTGCACAACTTTGGAGAAGTGCATTTGAATGAAATTTGTGCAAGGTGCTCAATTCGCCAAAAAATCAAAGTTATTAGTTTTGAAAATGGTTTCTGGGTTTTTCTTAGATGAGGTCTAGAAGCACTCTAGTGAACTCATTTTGCCCTTTTATGATGATTTATACCCTCTTTATAGCAAAAAATTTTCATAGATTTTAACTCCTGCTTCTACTATCTGAAATTCAAAGGTACCCATGTTGAATCTTGTTAGTAATAGCTTCATAAGATGAGGAACCTATTCTAGTTCATGTGTCCAAACTCTGTATCTTTGATCTTTAGTGAAAATTACTCAATTTTTTCTTCTCTCTATCTACTTGACCCTTCTAGGTTAGAGACCAACTAATCTAGATTATCCAGAATGATCAAATATTTGAAACTTTTTCATTTTTTTAACAACATTTTCTAGGCATTTTTAATTGGCTTTTTCAAAAGTCCTCTGCTCAAGATTTCAAGTTGAAACTTTCATTTGTCCCTAAAACTAGGTAGTCAAAGGCTCGTTGTTTTAGTGATTGAAATTATATTTTTAGTTCTTCTTTCCAATGATGTAAATAGTTTTGAATTCTAAGCTCTAGGTCAAAAGCTATGAACCTAAAAAGTTAAGGATGCCTTTTTACCTACACAAAGAAGAAAACATTGGTCTAGAGAGTTGAAAACCTAACCCAAAATTGACAAAAAACCTAGCCCAAAACACTAAAAAAAATCAAAAAAATTAATCCCCCCCCACAAAGCCC